>JACSVZ010000016.1:2275167-4775167 GCA_014706295.1 Lycocorax pyrrhopterus obiensis
CTTTAAATAACTTGGACACTTCCAGGGATGGGGCAGCCACAGCTACTCTGGGCAACCTGTGCCAGGACTTCTCCACCCTCACAGGGAAGAATTCCTTCCTAACATCTGATCTAAATTTCTTCTCTCTTAGTTTAAAACCATTCCCCATTGTCCTATTGCATTCTGCCCATGTAAAAAGCCTCTCTACCTCTTTTTTATAAGCTCCTTTAGGCAGTGGAAGGGGCTCTAAGGTCTCCCCAGAGCCCTCACTTTTCCAGGCTGGACAGCCCCAGCTCTCCCAGCCTGGCTCCAGAGCTGTTCCAGCCCCTGGAGCATCTTCATGGCCTCCTCTGGACTTGCTCCAACAGCTCTACGTCTTTCCTGTGCTGAGGACCCCAGACCTGGACACAGTGCTCCAGGTGGGGTCTCATGGGGGTGGAGTAGAGGGGGAAATCTTAAATTGATACAAATCAGAGCCAAAGGAGCTGCAGACCTACACACGCCAAAGGTGTTCCCCATATGGAACCATTCCCTCAGGGAACTCTCAGGCGTCCTGCAATTGCCTACCAGCATGAATCTCCCCACGGATACACAGCAGCACAGGTAGGACTATACACACAAACAAGGTGAGGTGTAGACAAATGGATGCTCTAAAGAATTAGAGATGCTCATAAAGCTTGATTTCATTTCCCCTCTTCATGTACCTGATGCTCCTGACTTAGATTCAAATAGTTTTTTGCAGGGGGTCTGTGCCTCACCCAGCACGCTCAACACTGGTCCTTCCATCAGCAGCTCCTGGATATTCTTCTAAGTTTTAGCTGCATCACCTGTGCTTGCACCTTGTCCAGATCCTGCACTGCCTAAAACCCAATCATTTCCAGACAGGTGCTTTTGTTTGCAGAGCTGAACCAAACCAAAACACCTAAACCAGGTGCTGTAGCTGAGAACAACTTTTGACAGTACAGCCAAAACAGCTCAGCATGACTTGATGGGCTTTGGGATAGAAAAGATTCAGAGGGAAGGTCTCCCCAGCCTTGGAGACAGGGTAAAAATGATGCTTGTAATGATGGCTCCCGAAAGTTCCCACTCTCAGGACTCTCACCTCAACCCACCTCTGATGCCAGGGGAGGAGACGTGGGAACAAAGGGCTATGGGCTGGTCCTGCAAGCAGGTGGGATGAGCAGACTAGAAGCTGTAAGACCTTCCAAGGAGTTACACACCTCATATACAGACAGTCACCCTTTCCCCATTCGTCTCCTTGGATGATCCATTCTGTATTCCCCTCCCACCTCTGCTCAGAAATCCCTTATCCCACACAATCGGCGTGTTTGCCTCCCTGTCGTGTGAGAAACGCTTTGGGTGTAGGAAATCCATGCTGCATTCTCATTATTCCAGGGCCAAACCACATACCAGGCTGCCAACCTGCCCTGGGCTTCCTGAAGCCCTGGGCTGCACCAGCTCCAAACTTCAGGGCAAACCTTCTCTTCTCAGCACATCTGCAGAGGCATCTGACTTGGCCAAAACCAGGGAGTTTGAAGGAGTTAAAAGTCCCAGATTGGTCCCAAAGCCAAATTTCAAGTCCCTGTGAAAATAAAAATAAAGCATGAAAGCGCCAGAATTTCCCAACAATGTGGGTGTTGGATTTTTTTCCCTTAAATAACTATAAAACAAAGCCTGGATCTGGTTAAACTCTGTTTCCCTCCTGCTTCCTCACACACACACACATATTCATGTACACAAAGCCCAGCCCGAGCCAACGGCCTGCAACTGAAAATTTCAGCCTGCACTGTTCCATGTTGGCAAGGATTTAGCATTGGAAAAGAGAATATTTTAATGGGAAATGTTTGGCAACCTGAGTTGTAGGCACCACTGCCAGCTCCACCAATAATTATAGCTTAGTTTAGGAATCATCTGTGTGCTAAAGAATATATTTAACAACAAGAGCATTTGCCAGTGATATTCAACTTCCAACCGACCAGGAGACAGCCATGGGATGGAGGAATGACCTTGCACTGCCTGTTTGCCTCCAGACCTTCTGCCTGAGCCACAGGGAGCTGCTCCATTGGGTATTTTAGACAAGCCTCAAGGATGCTTTGGTTCCCTTCCATCTCTAACCTGTCCCAGGCAGGGGGAGAACTTCCTCTTCTCTTTATATAGAAGGTGATGCCTTAGTCCCCATGGACAACCAGCAAGAAAGTCTCTTGAATCTTTATGGAGCCTGCAATGGATTCAGAGAAGATAAGCAACACAGTCTCTCTCTGCTCCACAGCTTTCCAGTGGAGCCAGGCAACTTCAAACGCAAAAAATTGTCTGCGCGTACACAAATTCCAACGGCTCCATCCAAACTTTGCTGCTTTCTGCACATGACAGCCATTCTCCCACTGGAAGGCTCTGGCTGAGAGATGAACCTGTCCCTGTCTGGCTCTTCACTGCTTTTCCAGCTGCCAGGTGTCTCCTGATTCATGGAGCACCAGACACTGGAAGCCAACTCTGATAATTCTGATGGCCCTGGTCCGACTGGGTCTCCAAGAGCCACCTCAGCAACCTCAGCCTGAAGACCACAGTGCACAGAGCCATGTGAGGCACTGAAGGCAGGTTGGAGCTCTCACCATCTGGAGGAACCTGAATGAGGCAGTTGTAGATTAGATGTTGGGGAGAAGTTGTTCTCTGTGAGGATGGTGAGGTCCTGGCACAGGGTGCCCAGAGAAGCTGGGGCTGCCCCTGGATCCCTGGGAGCATCCAAGGCCAGGTTGGATGGGGCTTGGAGCAACCTGGGATAGTGGAAGGTGTCCCTGTCCCTGGAAGGGAGTGGAAATGGGTGAGCTTTAAGGTCCCTTCCAACACAAACCATTCTGGGATTCTGTGAACCTCAAAGAGGAAAATGCCAAATGGTGAATATCTCCAAAGAATGAAATCCTCCCAGCCCTCTGTCCCTGTCCTAGCACCTTCCATTTGTCCTGGGCTCCAACCCCACAACCATTTTATTGGTCTCCACTGGTCTTGCTCCAGTTTGGCAGCATCTTTTGTACTGGGGTCCCCAAACTGCCCACAGTATTCCAGATGTGTCCTCACACTGTTGAAGAAATGTCCCTTCTCTTGACCTGCTGGCCATGGCAACGTCCTGGGACCAACAGCTTTTGTGTCTTACAAACTAAATTATGGCCAAGGGCCAGATCAGCCTCCAGGCAAGGCTAGAATACAACTCTATCCTGCTCAAGTTCCTAATTTTACCACTACATCAGTGTTAAAGAAAACAAAAACCACAAAACAAAACAAACAAAAAACCCATAAAAACAAAAACCACAAAGAGAAAGAAAGTCTTTGATAACCATAAAAACATTCATAACTAACTCACATTCAGAACACAGTGAGTAGGAAAGACTGTGCTTTGAAAATCTCTATTTTTTGAGATTAAAAAATAGCTCCTCTATGCCTTCCCTGGTTAGAAACCAGCCAGGCAATAGCAAAGTTTTTCCATGGTTAACAATTCCCTGTTCAAAATGGAGCTTTTCCTTTCAAAAGTTTCCTATTCTCACTTGAATTTGCCTTTTCCCTTGAGGCATGAGGATTCATATTCTTCCCAAAGGGTATTTATGCTGGGATTTAATCCCGTCCCTTGCCATTTGAGTGGCTCTTATAATTTAGACTAACACACAGCACCCTGCCCTCCCAGCTCCAGGATGGCCCTGGCACAAGGGACCATGTTATGAGATGTCTGAAATCAAGTTATTATCTCTTCCATGAATTGAAACCTTCTCAGAGACAATGTTTTACAGATAAACCTTATTTCTAGGTTTCAGCTAATATCCTAATACTATTTTAAACCCAAACATTCTTAATTCTCCCTTTTCTTGTAGATATTAGCAACTCCTTTGTCCTTAATTCCACTTTAATAACACCCTTGTTTTAGAATTTCCATGGGGTTTAAATATTGTCTTTAGCATTTTAAGCCAGTCTCCAGCACTTGCCAAAGTTTTACAGTTCCTGGCAAACCTCCTGGGAATCTTGTAGAGCCGAAAACGAGGGTGTGATTCTCAC
Organism: Lycocorax pyrrhopterus obiensis; assembly: GCA_014706295.1. Classification (NCBI taxonomy): domain Eukaryota; kingdom Metazoa; phylum Chordata; class Aves; order Passeriformes; family Paradisaeidae; genus Lycocorax; species Lycocorax pyrrhopterus. The sequence continues at coordinate 2,279,185 of JACSVZ010000016.1, forward strand.
TCCCTCACCCTCCTCATCCATCCCTACTGGACAGGGGTGTCCCATTGTTCAGCCCAGGCAAGTTTGTGGCACCACTTACAGAGGTTTTTTTGGCCAAGGCAGGAACTGGTGTGATTTGGGCACAAATCGGCCAAGCCAACCTGCAACCGCCTGTCCTGGGCATTTGGACCCGGATGCCTCTGGAATTGCCCAGCTCAGAAGCTGGCAAAGGCAGCTCAGCAGGGAGGTACAAGCAGAGCTTCTCTGCCCCTGTGCAGGTGCAGGGGACTGAGGAGTGGAGTCCTTTTTGAGGAGCACTGGGGAGACTGGACCAGGATGTGGGAAGGCAAAGGAGGTGTCCACACGATAGAATTCTTTAGGTTGGAAAAGACCTCCAGGATCAGAGTCCAACCATTCCCCCAGCACTGCCAAGGCCCCACTGACCCACGTCCCAAAGTGCCACATCCACACGGCTTTTCAATCCCTCCAGGGATGGGGACTCCACCATGGCCCTGGACAATGTTCCCAGGGAGGTGTCATGGGATGCCCAGGAGAGCTCAGCATATGGACACAGTTTCTTTTCTTCTTCCTGGGAAGGGTGTGAGCATTCTTCCCTGCCCATGGACCTGCAGGAGACACCTCTGCAAGGACCCAGAGGAGCCCTTCAATGCTCAGGTGAAGCCGCTGTCACTGCAACTCAATTTCTTCATCTGTAATTAAGAGCCTCAAAGGTTCCAACCCCCCTCCCACCATCCTGGTGCCTGATGATGTATCAGAGGTGTCAGAGCAGGGCAAAATTCTCTGGAGCCTCCTGAGCCTGTAATGCAGGCTCCTTGTCACCCTGGTGCCATTTTGCATGATGCTGTGATATGTAAATCAAACAAAAGCAGCCCTGGTTTTCAGGCGCACTTTAAATTTAGTATCTCAGGAGCGTTGCATTTAGGCTTAATAAAAGTTATGATTCGTTGATTAAATACCAGCTGAGGGCTGAAAGAGCACTTCCTGAGCTTTAGAGGGCTGCAGGCAATAAATTGAGTTGCCACCTAATTATTCTGGCTGACTGGGATCTCCACAATGGATCACAAGGCATATTTGTCACAATGCTGGGGAAGGAGGGCGCCGGCCCTTTTAAACTTTAAATTTTTGGGACCTGGGCTCAGTCCGACTTCTGCCCAGGCCATAAAGCACAGAGACCTGCCTGCTCTGCCGGGTTCCCAGCATATGCACTGCAGAGCCACCACATCTTGCACGAGTTCCCTGGGAGATTTATGCAGCCCATGAATTTCCCACCCTGAGCCAAAAACAGGACAAATTTTGTCCATAACAGGACAAATTTGAGCCCTGTGTGTGACAGAGACCAGCGAGATGTGTGTATCATCCACCAGCTTCCTGAGAGGAGACAATAAACCTTCTCCACTGCAGAGGACAAGCGGAGCAAACCTCTCCCAAAGCCCTAACTCAGGAGTGGGCAAGGATGAGCATCCCCATGCACTGATATCACACCCTTGACGCAACCAGGAGTTCTCTTGGGAACAGGGAGGTTCTGCAGAAGGAAAAGCCCATAATCAATCTAGCTTAACGAAACAGCTTTCTGTGATCACTCACAATCCAAATCCATCTGCCTCAGACCCCAAGGAGAACATTTCTTTGTGGGAAGGACCATGTTCAGCAGGGATAGGAAAGCATCTTGGAATAAAACTTTAAGACACTGGAAACAGGTCCCAGGCACAACTCAGACTCACTCTTGCCCTTGGTAAGTCATTTATTCTTCTGGGTCCAAACTTTCTCCAATAAACCTGTTTCTATTCCTTAATATATTCACAGGATATAATTCCTTAATATATTCAATGTCAGAGTTGGAGCTTTTCTGCATGTACAGCCCCTGGGACAACACGGACACAACCTGTCATCAGGGAAACAATTTATCCTGGGCATGCAAGATGATAGGAAGAGCTCTTTAAACAGGGGTGCAAAGGGTTGATTCACCCTGAATGAACCAATCCTTTCTTTATTTGGATACAGCTGTAATCCACTCGTTCCATGTAAGAGATCTGCTGCACACCGGTGAGTGCCAGCATCAGCTCTCAAAGTACTCCACACTTTTTGCTTCTCCATGGGGAATGTGCCTCCAGGCACATGGATCAAGCCTCTTTTCCACACAGAGCAACCCATTAATGCCCAGCAAGAGAGGACTCAGCATCCTGCTTGGGAAGCTTTTGGGATCAGCCCACGGCCAATGAGCCAACAGTTACGATGGATCTTCTTCCCATCTCATTTATTCAGGGCTGGGAGCCGCCAGAGGGAAGAAGGGAATTGGTTTGGGTTTTTAACACCCTGTAATAACTTCCAAATTCCATGTGTCATTTCCAGGTTCAGGTAAGTGGGAGTCTTTATCCATCGACTGCCAAATCATTCAATCCCTGAAATGCTGAATTAAAACAATGCCACAAAATACCATCCTGGAATCACACATAACATTATCCTGGATTTTCAAGTGCACTCTAGCAAGGGTGAAAAGTGTAAGGTGATCCAGAGCTGGGTGTCAAGCTCTGCCACAATAGAATTCAAAATAATTGTGCTGTTGTTTGACAGGCAGTAAAATTCATGGTGGTCTATTAAATCAATGGCAATGTAATGTGGAACACTGCAGATTAAAAAGAAAAAAAAGGCAGAGTTCACAAAGAGAGGCCATTGGAAAGAATCCCTTTGGAGCTTCTAATAGGGTTGATTTGTGGCAGGAAAGGCTGATACATGCAAGACAGAATAGAGAGAAGGGAAAGCAAGACTGGGAGAGAGAAGCAGGAAGAGAAAAAGCAAAATAAATGTAAAAGAGGAGACGAGAGAGGGCAAAATGGGAACGAAATAATTGTAAAGAAAGTACTAACAAGTTGTTATCGTATATAGACACCTCGTTCTTAGCACCTTTCGCACCTTGTGCCTGTTTTGTTCTGCCAGCTCCTGGATACAGCCTGCTTCAGCTGCCAGGAAGAGACCAATGGATTAAGGTCAGAAAGTGAAATCTGCTTTTATTATCTTCAGCCCAAAGGCAGAAAACCCCTCCAGTTTTAGAAAAGGAACTTAAAAACGCTTGTCTCAAAGCCAGGCTGAGGCACAGTGAGTGTAGAAGTGGTGTTGGAAGAGTATGGCTTCCCATGGCTGGATGTGTCTTCTCCTGGCTGGAGACAAGTTTCCAATCTCGATAAGGAACCCAGGGTGTTCACACTCCCAGGGCCAGTCAGGCATTACAGCCCACTTGTGTCATAACCTGTTCTAAAATGCAACAGGGGCATCTTGTACCCGGGAATTCTGGTGGGTCCAGGACCTGGGAAATCCTTTTGCATTAAATCACAGTGGCTTCATGAGGTTTTCCTTCCCGGTTCCAGGGAAGCAGCTGTGCCAAAGGCGTTCGTGAAGAGGAGCGTGGGTTTGTGCCTGAATACATTACCTGGAGTGAGTGGGAGCCAAGCCTGGAGAAGGCTGTGCTGGCCATGAGGAGTTTCAGATCCCAAGTGTAGCAGTAGAAGGATTTCCACTTTCTTCAGACACTTGGAGCCTGTTCCATGGCAGTGGCTGAACGGGAGGGAAGCTTTCAGAGAGCCCTTTCGTTGTGAATTAAGAGGCAAACAGTCCTGAGGGATTCAGGAGTGGCTGCTCCAGCAGTTAATTGCTCTCACTGTCAGCATCTTATTTTCCTTGGGAATTTATCACACTCAGCCCAATCAAGTGCTCCTGTCAGGAGCTCTCTGTTCTAAGAGCTCAGTGGGAAGTGCTGGGTCTATTAGAGCAAAGATCCCTCTAGTACCTGGTGCAGGTGTTGACATTGAGATACCACAGTCAAATCACCCTCTAGAGCTTCCTTTTGGTCTCCTGACTCCATCTCATTCGCAGGTGTTTGCTGAACCCACAGCTTTTGATGCACTTGTGCCCCCTCATAGTGTGTGAAGACCACATCTGGGTCCTGCCTCCCAACAAGGATCATCCCAGCCCCATTAGTGGAGATAATAGCCCTTATTTGCTCCAGGTGTCACAAAACCCTCTGTGCCTGGGGACAGCAAAAGAAAGGACACAAAAAATCCCTTCAAATTCAAAAATCCCTTCAAATTCACTTCCTCCTTTTAGATAGATGTATCTAAATTAAAACCTCCTGGAGCCCATCAGTGCTTCCTAATCTTTCTTGCTATTTGATCTTGCATTTGATGGCATTGAAAAGGGCATTGTTTGATTTTGGATCAATCAATACATTTTACCAATTCATACAGCCTAGATGAATTCCATAAACCCATTTTTTCTCCCCAACCAGAAGGGCCTACAGCAGTAACCCAGCAGGTCCCAGCCTTCCCATTCAAATATTTTCTCTTTCTCTAAATCACAAGATGATTTCACCAAACGGTTTTTAGGGGAGACCTTTTTTCCCCCCATAGCAATGTTTCCTTTTTGTTAAAAATTCCATGCAGGAATACAAAAAGCCTCTGAGATATAATTTGTGTGGGAATCCAAAGTGCAGAGACTATTTCTCTGCCTGTTTTGAAGGGTTCTACCCTCCTGGACAACCCTGTCTTTGACCTTCATCCATGGAGAAAATTGCCTACCCTCTGGGAAGAAATAGAATCTACACTGGTGTGAACTAGGTGATAGAACATTATGTAAGATTGTCACAGGGTGAAAATTTAGAGGTGTTGAGTTTGTTGATATAGTAAATAGATAAAAAGCAAAAACTTCAAAATGGAGGATTGTTGTTGTTCTCTAGACCTTCTTCTTCTATCACTCCATATTCTGCAGTAGAAGTAGTTTGGGATGATTGGATAAAGAATTCCACAGTTCCTCTTTACGTGACAAAGAGATGTATTGAACATTGGTGGAAAAGTAAAAATATCTTTCGTTTTAAGTTTTCATTGGGTGATTTACCTTTAAAAAGACTGTGTAATCTTGATAATTTGGCTTTCTCTTGCATTCTCTGCTCTGTGCTGTGTCTGGGTCATGTCAGTGACTCTGTTTCTCTGATAAGACTTAAAAAACAACTATCTGAAAGCAGAGAACATTGAAGGTCCCGTTCGTTTCCTGGATTTCTGGCAAGGACTCGAAAAATCTCCCCCATCCGGGGAGGCATAATTAAGGCACGGAAAAGTGTCAATTTGGCTTAGTCCCACTGGCCCCTACCAGGCCATACATTGCCAGCATAAGAACACTGTAAATGCTTCCCATCTGTGTTGATAGCAACAATCTTTGTCTTGTCAAATAGAACTTAGATCCTTTTAGCCTTCACTTAAGCTCTGCTGAAAGCTGGAACACTTGGTTTAGTGAAGTTTTCAACAGTTCAAAATTTCTTCTAATTCTGCCTCAGAACAAGCTCCATCCTTGTTGAGGTAAATCCTCAACAAAAAACAACTTCTCAAAACATATTCAAAATAATTGGTGTTTCGTTTTGTCCTTAACCCCTGAAATTCCACTCTCTGTTTCCTTGTGATTTAATTGAACAGCACTAACACAGTCACTGGTTTTCCCTCTCGATTCACCAAGTAGCTCCAGGACATCCCTGTCCATCATTCCTGCTTAGAACATCCCACTCCATCATTACTGATGAAGACTCTTCATCTCAAGGGTGTTCTAGTCTCAGAGTTCATCCACTTGACACAAACTGTGCCAGCTCTCACATTCCCCATGGTCAGAGAGAATCCAGAACCTGACGTCATGAAAGAGCCATTTTCCCAAAGGAATAAACCTCACCGTGTGGTAATTACGGCATCATTTAGGAATTCGTGAATTCCACCATGGTTCCTGATGGGACACAGCACCATTGCTGGGAGCACTGGGAGACAGGAGGGAGAAGAGATGGAGAGAAACATCCCACTCCTGACACAGCAGAGCCAAGACCTACCAAGGCTTTGGGTCATGTCCCCCACGTAAAAATTGAGCAATAATTATAAATCTCACTCAGTTTTAATAATCTCAGCAAAATGCAAATCCTTCCTCTCTCACCACAGGATCACTGAGGTTGGAAAAGACCTCCAAGATCATTGAGTCCAACCTGTGCCCAATCCCCACCTTGCCACCAGCCCAGAGCACTGAGTGCCCCATGCAGGCGTTCCTTGGACACTTCCAGGACTGGGGACTCCCTGCCTGACGAGCTTTTCCATGCAGAAATTCCTTCTGATGTGGGGGCCTAACACAGAAGACTGGGACAACCACGGTTTGTCCCCTTTTCTGGGGCAAACAGTCAAGGCAACAAAGAAGAGGAGATTTCTACAGCCTCTCTCAAAGAGTTAAAACCCTGAGCTGAAAGAGAAAGGCACCAGCTGGAGCTGCACAATGGTGTGAGCAAACCCTTCTTTGAACAGGCCTGAGTGTGCTCTCATCTCCAGTCTTGAAATAAAACCAGGTGAAAGGCTGGGAGAGTTGGGATTGTTCCGCCTGGAGAAGAGAAGCTTCAGGATGACCTCATTGTGGCCTTCCAGTGCCTGAAGGAGCCAACAAGAAACATGGAGAGAGAATATTTCCAAGGGCCTGGAGTGGCAGGACAAGGGGGGACAGCTTCCCACTGCCAGAGGGCAGGGTCAGATGAGATATTGGGGAGAAATTGTTCCCTATGAGGGTGGGGAGGCCCTGGCACAGGGTGCCCAGAGAAGCTGTGGCTGCCCCTGGATCCCTGGCAGTGTCCAAGGCCAGGTTGGACAGGACTTGGAGCAACCTGGGATAGTGGAAGGTGTCCCTGCCCACAGCAGGGAGTGGCACTGGATGGTCTTAAGAGCCCTTCCAACCCAAACCCATAATTCTATGACTCATTAGACTTTCCGCACAGGACCTCCAAAGAGACACAGTTTAATTTTGATCGTTACATCCCATGATTTCTAAGAAAATTTGGTTTGCAAGACTTTCTTTTAGACTTCCATTTAGACCTCTGCTGAAAGCAACCACCGTGCTTCAAATCTGTATGGCCCTTTTACTGAATTCCCTGCAGATGAACCTTAAATCCTTCCGAAATTATAATTAACTTATCTGTGGGGACACATCCAAAGAGGTCTCAACACAGAAGATGCTTTGTCCTTCCACAAACCTCCCACCCACAGGTTCAAAAATTCAGGATTCCTATCAAATTCACACTCTGCTTCTGCCCAAAGGCTCTCAGAGTTTGATGGTTCATTCAACTACGAAATCACTTTTTCACCTCTTATTTCTTCTCACTCTGAAGGACAAAGCTCAGAGTTGTTCAGGTGAGTTTCCTTGTTTTTACAGATGTGCAAGGCTTGTTATATAAAAATTTATGTAAGACTCAACATTACTCCCAAATAGACATATTTGGAATAAATACACTTGAAAAACATTATCTGACTGCTGCTATTTCCTTTGACCACCAATGAAAATGGAAATCTGGAGCTTCCAACTTGTCAAAAAAAAAAACTTATGAGTTCAAGGAACGATTTTTTTCTTCTGCAATTGTTTAATCAGGACATCATGGACAAGGAAATACAGCTGGGTAGAAAAAAAAAGGATGTCAAATACTTTTAGGATTAATAAATAGATGTAGAATGAGGATTTGCCTATTTTGTAGTCTTGAAAACCAGTGGAATAACCCACCTGGCAAAGCTTACAGGATATGTATGGATCAAGGTATTAAAGATAACCAGATAGGAGCCAAACAGCTCTGGTAACTGCGTGAGTCACTGTGTGAAGAGTCACTTGGGATTATGTATCAGGACTGTGCTGTGTCACCCCCGACTAAAGCAGCAGTGTAACTATCCAAGGAATGTTGAGGAGACTTAACACCGTGGATTATAAAGTACTTCTACTTTTGTCTCTCTGTTTTTTTCTAAAAGCATTTTCAGGCGTGCTTAATTATATCATGTTTAAAAGTCAGCCAAGCCTTGAAGTTACATTCCACAACAAAAAAAAAAAAAATTAGGAGTTTAGCAAATGAATGTGCTGTCCTTTGGATCCCACTGCAAAGAATTCCTTTGGTTTGAACAGCGCTGTTGTCAGCTGAGAATCTGTCACTCGCCGGCGGTGTCCTTTCACCACCTATAAAACACAATTCATACAATAAACCCAGGTATTGCAGTGGTAATTAAAATCCAAAAGCAATTAGCCTTTTGTTTATTTCACTTGGGAATCTGACTAAAACCTAAATGAGAAAACCAAAATAAAAAAATCTCCAGCTTAGGCATAGTCCCAGATGCCTGAGTGATGTCCTAATTAAGCTGTATTACAGCATCACAACATAAGCCTGCCCACGTATGAATGTATAGATGTACGTGTGTGCACTTCATTATGCGCTGCACAGCCCTGACAGCCTCAACAACTCATTCCCACCATCCCAGCAAGTGGCAATTGAGGATTGAAGCACCAGAGGGAAAAAAAAACCAACCAAGTAACCAGCCTAAGGCTTTCCTAGAAGGACTTGGGAATGTGCACATTCATCCGTGAGGATGCAAAGGCTCTGGAAGCTCCTCTTGAGGGAGATTCCTGTAGGATTGCAGGTGCTGAGGTTAGAGGCACCCAGGTTGCGCAGAATGAGGGGATGATGTGTCCGAGCTCGAGCGGGGAATTGTCCACACAACCTTCATCGATTGATAAGGGTCTCTCATTGCCTGAGATTTGTCCCTCCTGCCCCACAAAGGGAGGTGGAAAATCCTTTCTTCAGACCCTCAGAGGCGACCCCATGAATGAAATTTCCATCCTAGAATGGTTTGGGTTGGAAGGGACCTTAAAGCTCATCTCATGCCACCCCCTGCCATGGGCAGGGACACCTTCCACCATCCCACATTGCTCCAAGCCCTGTCCAGCCCAACCTTGGACACTTCCAGGGATCCAGGGGCAGCCACAGCTTCTCTGGGCACCCTGTGCCAGGGCCTGCCCACCCTCATAGGGAATTGGGTTCAAAAGTCCTTGGACATCATCATATGAATGAACTCCAGTATTTTGGAGTCTACTCCCACAGAGTGTTGGTTTCACCCTTCCAGAACCTTTTAAAGTTGGAGCAGACCAGGCTCTCAGCAGGAGTTGGAGACATCCAGGATTAGGTTCTGGCCATGGGTGCAATGCCTAAATGGAAACAAGAGAGGAGAAGGGCTGTTTTCCAACTGCAGCTGTGCAGAAGTACAGGCCTGGGACCAGAAAAAAAGGGAAATTAATTATTTCTGAAGGACACCAGGCCCCAAAACCCCTCTGGAAATGCTGTACGCAGCCTCAGACTAAATAATACATCGATGACATCAGCTGCTTGACTGTGGAGTTCAAAGTCACACACAGGAACATTCCTATGCATAAAAATAACACCCAACCTCTTCCTTGTGCATTATTAATATCAACCCCCTTGGTTTGCATAACTGCATCCTCCATATGTGTGCATCCACAAATTCAGCTGCAAACATCTCCAGGAAAAATGGCAGGATCGGTGTTTGCTGTCAGCCTGGAGTGAGGAGTAGCACCCAACTCCAGCAGCCAAAGGAGGAATAAAATTCAGGGTTGTTAAACCCTAATGGAAGCATGCAGGGTTTATATTTGTTTTTACACCACTATTTAAATAGTTGAACTGCAGTTAATAAGGCACAAGTAAAGGGAACACATTGAGCTTTACATCATTCTTTCAGGACTTTCACTGATGCCAAGCAAGGAAGGCACCAGTGATAAACCATGGGAGAGGTGGGAAGTTCTCGATCCTTCCTGTTATGGCTGGGAAAAAAAGGGAGAGGGATGAAGTGTTGGATGTGGGCAGCTGGGAAGAGTTGGACTCGCCTGATTAACCCCCCAAATAGCCACTGAGGACCCTTTTTAAGGAGCTGCCTCCCCACACAGCAGATTTTTTGTTTGCTGGATCTACCCAACCCCACAGGAGAACATCCCCAGCCCAGTGCCCCGTGTGCCACACTGGTGGCACCCCCAACGCTCCACGTGGGTGTCACTTTGCAGAGCAGACACTGCTGGCAAAAGCACTTTGTGTTATCAGCTCGAAGCCACTCTCAGACCCCCCAGCCAGGAGTCTGGCCCTCGTGCTCCAGCCCTTTCCATTCCCCACCACCCTGTGCCTGTGGCAGGCATCCAAAACTGGCAGCAGCATTCCAGAGGGGGAGCGTCCGCCTGGCTTTTCTGAGAGGGGTTTCATCTGTTCAGATGCTTTCCGAGACGTCTTTAGCAGCCCAAACAAGCTTGACTCCCTGGTGTTTCTAGATGTGCCCCAGCGACAATTCCCACTTCCAGCCATTTTTCCCTCTCTGAGGGTACTGAAGGAGCCTTCTTCATAACTCGATTCTCATACGATCACGTTGATGCTCATAATTTGTGTTGAAACCAATCAATTCTTTGTCCTATTTGTTATAATCCCTCCTGACACATCCTTCCACCTCTTTCCCTGTCTTCTTCCCGAGTTGCCCTTGAGCAGAGAGGTTTGGGATGCAGAAGCCTGTCCAGCTCTGGGCAGGACATTCGTGTACAGCCCCACAGAAGTCCCTTGCACCCTGAATTATTTTATGACTGGTATTAAATAAGTCTCAATCTCCGTGTAGCACCATCCAACGAGAAAAAATAAAGCCATTTTCCCTGCAAGGCCAGAGACTCTGTGTTTTCCCTGCCTCTCCTCCATGATCAATCCCACTTTTTTAATGCTGGGAGCATTTCAAGGCACAGGAGAAGCCACCAGCTATAACGAGAACATGCCTGGTGAAGCATCCCCACCTCCCAGCCAGCTGGGAGCCCATGCAGCAGCTAAGCCCTATCCAGGGGTTTATGTGGAGCCTTTGTGCTCCATTTAGCTCACAGTGAACCTCCCAAAGGACATTTTCAGGGAGGAAATGCACCGAGAGGTTTGTGTTTGCGATTCCATGAAGCCCAGGCTCAGGGATCTCACAGCACTACCTGCTACTCCCCATCCAGAGCTTTATTTTCACACCCTCTAAAATGTCAAAAAAATAGCATGAGCTTCCACCGCCCATGAAAGAGTTAATCCAAATCACCTGGATGTGAGCAAAAAAATCCACCAAACTCCAAAAAGATCCCAGACATTACTGCAGCTTTTCTCTTTTCTCTTTCCTCCATCTTCCTCCACCTCCCAAACATTCATTTTGCTCTTCTCTTTGATGGAAGAACGAGCTCAAGCTGAGAAAGGGATAAAATAAACCCAAATAAAAAAAAAAAATAAAGAAAATAAAAATAAATCCATAACAAACCCCTCTCAAATACTCACCCTTCAAAAGGATAAAATGGTTTCAATTTTGGGCTGTCTCGTTCACTTCCCTCCCCCCTCCCTCCCTAGGTGTATATCCATATCTGTAGATTTAGAGAGGGGTTTTTTTTAGTATTATTATTTAGTTAATATGAATTACAGGCCTCAAGCTGCCTCCCCTCTAAACCCAAAATGAAGCAGCTCTCTTTTTTCTCTCTTTTTTTTTTTCCCCCTCTTCTTTCCCCCTCACCAACACGATTTACATTCTCAATGTAATGTATTAAAAAGTTGACAGGGCCGAAAGGATTCACATGATGTCGGCTAAGAAACCCAATTTCCATGATGAATTGCCCGGAGCCCCTGAATCACAAACCATTTTTTCCGCTGCTCAGAAGTTGATTTTTTTTTTTTTTAAATCTTCTTAAAGCTTCTCTCCTAATCTTCGGCTAGAAGAGATGGGTGAAAGGATTTTTTTTTCTAAACTAAGGAAAGTATTAGCATCTTGGTTGTTGTGCATCAAATTTGAAAATGCAAGGTTAGTAATATTTCAAATCGGCTACGGTCCAAGCCACTTGATAAGTGTGCTTGCTGTCTCTGCCTGGCTCTCCCCCCTTCCCAAGTTTCTCTTGGCAGGAGCACAGCGCTACGGCAGCGGCCGCGTGTGCGAGTGCGTGCCGGGCGTGGGGTGGGGTGCTGGGAAAGGACGGTCACCCCCCACTCCACCTCTCCCCTCCTCTTGCTTTCCACGATTTCCAGCACAGGAGACCCATCCCCATGATTTGAGACTCGGCAAATCAAGTGGCGCCCAAAAAAAAGCCAAATGCGCCTAATGAGGTTTTCCTTTCGGAAATGAGCGCTGAGCCCTTCCCTGGGTGCTGGGATTGAATCCCGTGCTGGAGCAGCGTGTCCTGCAGGCACGCTGCTGTGAATATTTGTTTTTAAATGAACTCCTTCCCTCCACGGAGTTCCTGGGAAAAAAAACCTGCAGAGAGGAAACGAGTCATTTTGCCCACTCTAATGAGCTATCCAGCCATTCCCAACAGCAAGGTCTTTAATGAGATTTCCCTCCCTGCTCCCTGCCTTCCCCAGCATACGAAAAACAGGAGGTGATCAAGGATTGACTCTGTGGATGAAGGGAAGGACAGTTTCTTCCCTCAGCGCTGCCGCTTCCAAACTGCAGCGTTCCCGTCTCCGTCATTTCTAGAGTGCTCCTGCTGCTTCTCCAGGCAGCAGGAAAACCTTGGCAGCCAGAGGATGGAAATGCTGCCCAAATGCTTGAGGCTCTCAGGAAATGGCTCACGCCCCTCGTGCCAGATCCAAACCCCAGGAAGATGAAGCAGCACAAACATTAAGGACTCCCAGCAGCAAGTTCTGCATACAAAGAGCGGGGTCAGGGACAGGGCTGGCACAGCAAGGCTTTCCCAGGGAATGCGTTGCATTTTTCCCCTTTATGGTCCAAGACAAAAGGGATTTGAGGGACACTCAGGATACTGTTGAGATCTAGTAGAGGCCATCCCCTCACGCCTGGCTTAGCAGAACAGTAGCTCACAAAGGCAGACCAGGAATTTATCCAGAAGACCCAGCACAGACCTGGGCTGACCGTCCAGGGCCATCAGAGCCAGCAGCTTAAATACACACAAAGGAACATGTCCTGCTCTCCATCATCAATTTGCTCCCTTCCTAGAGTCTCCTTGCATCAGAAGAGATCCCAAAGTCCCCTACCTTTGGGATACAAAGGTGTTATAAACCTGCTCCTGCAGGGCTGTCTCACTTTGGCCACAGCTCTCCACACCTTCCTCCCGCTGCATTCTCAACCTCTTTTAGCTCTTCTCCTACATGCCTAAAGGCAAGGAGTCAATTGTAATCCATCATTTTGCATATAAATTTCTCTCCCCGTGGAATAAAAAATGCCTCTGCTCTGCCAGAAAAGAAGCTGCCTCAAATGCCAGGTTTTTCTTACGGGGAGTGGTTCTGTTATGGTGTTATTGGCAGGGAGGTGCTGGAATGGGGTGAGTCTCATGACCTTGGTAGAGCTGCCACACGAGCCTCCCTACCTCTGGGTCACAATTAGTCTTTCTCAGAACTGATTGCACCAGCCTATTTCATTTTTACTCATAAAATCCCTCCCTGGTCACCTCCAAGTCGGGATCAGCTCTGGGAGCAAAGCCAGAATCTCAGGTGGTCGCCATCCGCACACAGAGGCCTCAGGGCATCACAGATTTGCTGCAGGTATTGGAAAAAAGTCTGAGGACATGAGAGAGGCCATGGTGGCCTCTGGGATCCATCTGCAGTTGAGCAGGAGGGATTGGAATCAATGACCTTGGAGACCTCTGCTCATCACATGGGACCCGCGAGTTGAGGAGCTGGAGAAGGAATGTGCAGCGATTCCCGTGTGCCAAGAGCACGGCCTCAGATCCTGCAGCTCCTTATCAGCTGTTCTCCCACTTGCCCCGTGGATTTACTTTCCAAGGTGCTCCTCTCCCTTCAAATACCAGCCTTCCTCATGAGGAAAAACATCTCCTTTTCTCCCAAATCCAGCCTCCGTATTTCAGCACCCATTTCCACCCTTCAGCACCCAAATGCCTGAGTTTTGGAGGTTGATTCCTAGAGTATGCTGACAAGACTCTGGACTGAGGCACCCTGGAGCCTCAAGCAAGCCCAGTTTTCTTTGCCAGAGCCAATGGTTGGACTCAATGATCTTAGAGGGGGTTTCCAGTCTCTGTGGGTCTCTGTTGGTCTCATGCAGAGCTGTAGGATCTGTGCCCAGCAATTGACTCAGCCTCCTTCCCTGGTGCCAGCATTACAGGGAGGTGATCCTGAGGATTAGGTCCCAAAGGTAACCCTGATATTCCTTTCTTCCAGGGACAGAAGCTGATTTTAATGCACAGCTGCCCAGATGTTGGGCAGATCTTCAACTCAGGAGCATCATGAGCAATTCCAGCCCTTACAGGTTTAGGAAAACACAGGAATTCAGCAACCAGGCTTAGGAACTGATCAAGCTGAGCTCCACTCCTGCAATCGTGACACTTCCCTGGATTTAGCACCAGGAACATGTTTATGAAGCAGCAGCAGGAGAGCGATGACCCCCTAAGCATCTCCAGGAGCTAATCCAGTCTCCTCGGGCTGATGAAGGCCCCCTCCTGTGCCCTGAGCTCTCAATCCTGCACAATTCTGCCTCACAGAGGGTTTGGGAGAGACTCCATATCCCACTGCCCTCTCCTGCTCCCAGCACAGAGCTCACAGCCACCCCCACACCCAGACGAGGGCATGACAGAGCTGATGCACATCACACCAAGATGATGCAGAGGCTGAGCTTGAGAGGACTGTCAGGACACCTAGGGAAGGTGAGAAACATCACCTGTGGTTGCTGGAGCACGGCAGAGCCCATACACTGAAAGCATTTTATTGGGAGTCATGAGGCCTGTGTAACTTGGGGAGTTTTCCTGTGTATTCCAAGGGCTTGAGCAAATTATAACAGGCAAAAAAAAGCTCAGAGAACTGATGCAAATGAAGCCACCAAGACTCCAGTTACAGCAGGGAGAAGTATGGAAGCGTTTTTCTTAAATGTAGTGTGTACTGCCATCTTTCAGGGAAACTGTGCCTCCCACTATCCCAAGAGCCAAGCAGGTAAATGCACATTCCCAGCACCCTGATAAGCTACAGAATCTTTTCAGGACACTTTTTCCTCTGTAGCTGAAACACGTTCTGGAATTTTTATTATTTGCCTTCACCAAATCCATGGAAGCTCTTAAAAAACAGCACATCATTCCCTTTGTCCTTCTCCAGACAAGGCCACGGAACTCAAATGGCCTCTGCTCCCCATGGGATGCCACCAGAAGCATCACATTTTGCATGATGCATTCACAAAAAGCAGCTGGATCATGGAAGCACGAGTGAAGCCATGTCCATGGGAGAAGTCAGGTCTCTCCATGTTTCAAACTAAATAAGAGATATTTGGATTGGATATTGGGAAGGAATTCCTCCCTGTGAGGGTGGGGAGGCCCTGGCACAGGGTGCCCAGTGAAGCTGTGGCTGCCCCATCCCTGGAAGTGTCCAAGGCCAGGCTGGACAGGGCTTGGAGCAACCTGGGACAGTGGGAGGTGTCCCTGCCCATGGCAGGGGGGTGGAATGGAATGGGATGATTTTTAAGGTCCCTTCCAACCCAAGCCATTTCATGATTTTATGGTTGGATGTCCAGCTCGGAATTTGCTTCACACTCAAGCTTTAAATTTAGCTGCTTTCAGAGCATGCCCCATCTGGATTATGCTTTTCATCCATGAACTTCACAATAGTGGAAAGGCTGACAACCAGCAAGTCACACGCAGCAGGGTCATTCCAGTGAGGTTGCATCTGTACCACACAGCAGGAAGCTCCACTGCTGTCCAAGGCGGGATGAGCTGAGAGCCAAGGATGATCCCAGCACAAGCAGTGCCCTCACCAGCCATGGCACAGCCCCTCAGCACCACAGAGCCCACCCAGTGCTGGCAACGGGCTCCACCAGCAGCCCCTGACACAAGGGGCTGGACCAGTCCAAGGCCCATCCCAAGAGACCCCTCAATAGATGAGGCAAAGACAAGCCAAACACAACAGACATTCCAGACGTACCCAGGAGAAAGGCAAGACTGGAGACAAACACAGTTGCAGCAGGGCCTGTGCCAGGAGCATACACCCAAGTCTGGGCTTAAATGGAGTTCCTGAGCCCATGGGCAGCTGGGTGTGTGTGGGGCAGGGTCCCAGGTGAACCTGCTCAGGGCAGTCAAGAGGCATCAGCACACTCAGGGCTCTGGCTTTATGCCAGGGCTGTCCACAATACCAGAGGTGGATCCCTTTTAAACAGCTTCTAAATCTACAAAAATGCACAGAGAGCATTGAAAAGTCTGTATTTCTTATAAAAAACACACCTAGGCACTGAGAAGTTGGAAGATCATCCTGCTTCAAAGCATGGAACAGAAATGCCTCGTCCTTCCCGGGAGCCCAGGATCCCTCCCCAGCTTCTTGCCCTCCTTCCTATGAAGGACAGAAAGACAAGGCAGGAAGATGTTTCCCAGCTCAGCCTCGGGCTGCTGGGGGAGAACCAGGAGCCTCAGCCTCCTGTCCAGCCGTGCTGGCCAGGCAGAGCTCCCTGGGTGCTCCAGGACCGCAGGCAGCTGCCGGTGACTACAAAGACAGCAGCAGCCTCCAGTGGCCAGCTGGCAAACGACACCAGCGTGGCCAGTGCTCCACACAAATGCCAGCGTGGCCTCATGGCCAATGTCCCATGGGCAGCACCAGTGTGGTTTCATCCCCAGTGTCCCACGGCCAACACCACTGTGGCCTTGTGTCCAATGTCCCACAGCCAGCACCAGTGTGGCCTTATGGCCAGCGTGGTTTCGTCCTCAACGCCCCACAGCCGACACCAATGTGGTCTTGTGTCCAGTTGTCTCACAGCAAAGACCGGTGTGGCCTCACACCCAGCACTCGTGTCCGAGGTCCCGTGGCCAACACCAACGTGGCCTTGTGTCCAATGTCCTATGGCCAATGCCAGCGTGGTTTCACCCTCAATGTCCCACTGCCAGCACCGCTGTGGCTTCATGTCCAATGTCCCACGGCCAACGCCAGTGTGGCTTCATGCCCGATGTCCCACAGCCATCGATATCAAGGTCTCATGTCCAGCATTCCATGAAAATGCCAGTGTGGCCTCACGTCTGATCACCCACAGCCAGCATCAGTGTAGCCTCACACATGGCATCACACAGCAAACACCAGCGTGCTTTCATCCCCAGTGTCCCATGGGGATGAAACTTCCAGTTTGGCCTCACATCCAATGTCCCAAGGCCACTATCAGTGTGGCCTCGTGTCCAACACTCCCTGGTGAACACCAGCGTGGCCCCATTCCTGGCATCCCACAGCAAACACCACCGTGGCCTCGCACCCCAAGTCCCACGGCAAACACAAGTGTGGCTGTGCACCCCGTGCCCTCCATGTGGCATGTCCCCACCATCCCCTCCTTCAGATCCAAGCCCACAGGGGCTCACAGCTGGCCCAAAGCCACAAAGGTATCAATCATTGAATCATGGAATCACTAAAGTTGGAAAAGCCCTCTGAGATCATCATCTCCAACTGTTCCTTCAGCACTGCCAAAGCCACCGCTGACCCATGTCCCCAAGTGCCACATCCACAGGGCTTTTAAATCCCTCCAGGATTGGTGGGAACTCCACCACTGCCCTGGGCTAATATGCCAGGGCTGGACAGCCCTTCTGGTGACGAGTTTTTCCCAACTAACCAATCCAAACCTCCCCTAGTGCAACCTGAGGCCTTTTCCTCTTGTCCTGTCACTTTTCTCTGGGAGAAGAGACCAACACCCCAATGAAACCCTTTTTACCAAAAAGGCAGCTTTTTATGATGAAAGATGACTCCCAGTCCTCAGTGCCACCGTGTCACCAAGGCCCTCAGTGATCTCATGGCATTGCTATTCCTGCTCCAGGTTCCCAGGTCCTCACCTTGGTTTTCCTTCTCTGCTGCACAGGGAACATCTTGCAGAGGAGGAGCCCACGCAGGTGCCTGGACAAGCTGCAAAAGAGGAGTGGATGAGCTGTTTTCTTGTTGTCTGCTTTCCCTGAGTCCTTTGAAATAATCACAAACACAGCAATTATTGCAAAGATAAAATGCCAAGGATTACAGAATCCTCACAGGCAAAGCTCCCCATCAATTAACTAAACCAAGACTTGCTGTAAAATATAATCCACTACAGGAAGCCACAGCAAGAGACAATTAAAAAAATTTTTTAAAAGGCACAACAAATAAATATTTGTGGAAGAAACAGATGGGAAGGAGAGAGGAAAGATTGTTTTCAGAGATCAGTATCATTTTGGGTGGTTGTATGTCACATGAAAGCACCAAAAATATCTCAGCGTGGAGCAAGCCAAGGCACAGCGTGAGGTTTCAGATGTAACTGAGGGACTTTGGGGTGTCATGAGTTTCGGGGTAACACACACAAAAAATGTGGGTCAGGGTTTTTAAAAGTAGTGCATAGAATTGGGGTACTCAGTCCAGTTTAGGGACGCATCCTGGTGTTTTATCCTCTCCTCAGTCCCCGTGTCAGCGCAAACCGCGCTTCTCTCCGGGGAGAGCTGAGTCTGGGGGATGGTGGAGGGGCTCCTCCCCAGCCCCCCTGCTCTGCCATCAGGAACTGATTATTGCAGTCAGATGAAGTTTCTCCCAGTTCAGCCACATTTCTCCCAATATCACCATCCCCTTGGAACCAAATGAGCTGCCAACCTCTCCAGTGCACTCCATCTGGGAGCAGGGGAAGCAGCACCCAAACCTCCTGCAGCAACCACAGGCTGAGTAATTAATTACTATTTTAATTAAAGTTTTGCCTTGTGACTCTAGTCAGGAATCGAACATCAATATCATGGAATCAGAGAATCATGGAATGGCCTGGGTTGGAAGGGACATCAAAGCCCACCTCATCCCACCCCCTACAATGGGCAGGGACACCTTTCACTATCCCAGGTTGCTCCAAGCCCCGTCCAACCTGGCCTTGGACACTTCCACGGGGAGATGCCAACATGAAGTGAACACGAGCCCTTCTGGGGAGCCCAAAACCAACACACCTGGCAGTGGTGGGCACTGGTGAGGACCACGAGGCTTTGGAGACACATCCACCAAAAGCTGTGGGCTCCCGTGACACTTGGGATGGCACCTGTATGGAAGCCAGCCAGGGTGGATGTGCCACACGGCCTCAGCACCAGGCTGGCCACCTGGAATAAGGATAACCGGCCCATGTGTGACCAGATTTGGGGTTATGGCTCAGATGAGGCTCTCGTTTCTCTTTCTTCTCCGTTTCTCTCTCCTCTGCCGGGTGTTGCACCACGTGTGCTTTCTTCCTACACCCACGTACAGCGCCGAGCACAAAAACCCTCAATGCTGGGAGCACCAGGAGAGCCCTGGGCTCTCCAGCCAGTTACAGCAGCATCCCAAACCTCCTCCTCTGCTTTGCCCTCCTTTGGAAACCCCAAGCTCTGCTCCTGCAGCACAGACAAACCATAAGAGACAATCAAAAAGGTGAATAAAAAGTTGGAAATGTTCTTAAATGACAGCTCGGGCTGGAAATGTGAGCCTTCTGTTTGTTTTTCTTTGTAACCCGCCCTGAATATCCCTGCTAATTTTCTGACTATTGCTGGAGTGTACAGAAGAATTGCTGATGACACATTTTCCTAACACACACATTACACAAAAGGAGATTATATATTAGCCTCTTTTAGAGACTATAAAATCAGATTCATCCTAACGAAACAGCAAATAAAAAGGGGTTTCCCTTTTCTTCCTCAATCTCTTGGCATTTTTCCTCCTGTGGTTTTATTCCTCTCCTCCCCCTCTCCTCTTTCTCCCCCGTTATCTGTGTTTCCTGCTCATTCCAACTTGATGACATGTTGCTGGGACAACTAAGTCTCATAACCTTCTTAACTTTGCCATTGTTACTGCCTGGAGTGTATTTAGGAGGAGTGTTTTAATTTCTTTTCCCATGCGCAGCGCCTGCCCCGTCAGAAGATATTAGAAATGGGAAAGGGGGCAGTGGGGGGGGGGGGGACGGAAGCTTTTCTTCTTTAAATGTCTGCTATTCAAATCACCTCTTTTTTTATTTCCTTTAAACCCATCATTTGTATGCTGTAGGTCGCTACTTTAAAACCCTGCTCGCTGTTGCTGAAAGGATCACCCGTATAATGATGTCATCCATATTCAGCTGGAATCTTGGCGCCGCTGGAGCCCAGCGCTTCCCTCCTCTCCCGCTGGAAGCTCAGCCGCGGGCTCCCCACCGCTCCGCGCTCACCCGAAATTTCCCAGTGGGAATGAGCGGGCTCGGAGGGGGATCGGGGAGGAAGGGGGTCCTGGGCGGGAGGTGCATCAGGCACGTAGAAAGACGCCGTGATGGACAGATTACAGAGCAGGAAGCGGCAAAAACACCTGGTTTGGAGACCATTCTGGTGGAAGGTCCTTCCTTGGGGTCCTGGAAGGTCCATCCCATGCTGTCACAGACACCGCAGGAGAGAGAGCTGGCAGTGTTCACCTGGAGAAGGGAAGGCTCCAAGGAGACCTCAGAGCCCCTTCCAGGGCCTAAAGGGGCTCCAGGAGAGCTGGAGAGGGACTTTGCACAAGGGCCTGGAGTGACAAGGCAAGGGGGAATGGCTTCCCACTGCCAGAGGGCAGGGTTAGATGGGATATTGGGAAGGAATTCTTGGCTGTTAAGGTGGAGAGGCCCCGGCACAGGGTGCCCAGAGAAGCTGTGGCTGCTCCATCCCTGGAAGTGTCCAAAGCTAGGTTGGATGGGGCTTGGAGCAACCTGGGTTAGAGGAAGGTGTCCCTGCCCATGGCAGGACATGGAATGAGATAAGTTTTAAGGTCCCAACCCAAATCATTATGAGATTCCATGACTGGGTCTGTCCTGGCTGTCCCAGCCCTGCCAGCCTGGGAAGAGCCAGGTTTCACACATGGAGCAATATCCCAAGCCCACCTGGATGCCCCCTGCCCACTCCAGCTTGTCTTTATTAAAATCCTAATTTGTACACATGTTGTGCACAAAATCCCCCAGCCCTTTCCATGTCAGCCCTGATGTTTCCCTGACACACTCATTGTACCTGGATCAATGCTCTGTTAGCAACTAATTGATCTTTTATTAACATATAATAACTTACTTATTAAATAGAAATTAAAGACTTAATTGCAACACTTAATCTAGAGTGGCTCAGTATATCACCCTCATAAGCATAATGTATGATTTAATTAATTGGCAGAGCTGATAATAGCATGTCATCTGTCACCAGTTCTCCTGACCTGGGAGCTCGTTGCAGCCTGAGGTGTTTGCCACGGATGCAAATATGGGGCTCTCCCAGGAATGGCACCGCGGGATTCGGGATGTTCTGGCTCAGTACGCCCGGCACAGACACCTGCAGTGATCCCCATCCTACCAAAATGCACTCAGAGAATGTGGCCACTGGCCAGGATCGATCATAAATCCGTTCTGAAGTTTATCTGTGGAGAAGGAAAGGCTGATGGGATGGACCAGCTCATCCCAGTCCTCCCCAGTGCTGCCGGAGGAGCATACAAGAATATGGTTGTGCTGCCTCTCTCCTCCCTCCAAGCAGAGATTTCTCTCCAAAAACAGGATTCAGGCAGCATCCCCCAGGTGGGGAGGTGGCCCCACATTCCTTGGACCAACTAAACAGGGATTTATTTTCCCACTGGTCACTGTTCCTTCTGTGCCGGCTAAAATTTGGGTCCATGCACCATTTTTCACAGCCAGGCACTTACATCCTGCTCCCCCTTCCCCATCACCGTCTCCCAGCAATAAAGAATTTCATTTTAAAAACTGAAAGATTTAATTTAAAAATACAAAATGGCAAAGGGAGGGTTTTTTAAATAAAAAAATAAAGGTAAAGAGATGATGGTTGGAACAAAATGTTCTAGAAGAAAGCTGTTCCCTTGGGGTTTCTTTTCTTTAAGCTTTGCATATTACAATTTGAAATTTTTGTAAAGAGATCCCCATTTTATATTCACACTGGTAGCCTGAATTTAAATATCTCTCTCACCTGAGATTAATACAGGCTTCACCCTGAATTACTTCCCAGCTCTGAAGTACAGCTCTGGAGAGCTCAACTCTCCACAAATTCACTTCTCTTTTAGAAGCATAAAAGCTTATGAAATATATGAAATATTAAAATAGCATGTGTGCCGGGGCAGAGAGGGGGAAGGGAAGGCTGGGTCAGTGCAGGGGGGCTCCTTTGATATGAAAACACACTTTTCCCTCAAATGAAACCACGGATCTGTGAGCGCAGGACAAGAGCCCCATGAAACACTGGAGGCAAAGACTTCAGCCCACAGGATGATGCTTTTCTTTTTTTTATTTAATTATTAAGCCCTGCAATCCACGTTGTGTGGGGCAGAAATCATCATTCCCCTCTGCAATAGAAAATATCAAGTTTCCCTGGAGCCAAACAAAGTATTCCCTGCAAACCAGGTTATAAACAAAGTTGTAAATGCTGGCTCCTTGTCAGGCCAACTCGATAATAACCAAATCCACCTGATGGGGGGAAAATACCTTGTTTGGATGCTGAGCACCCATTAGCTGATTGCCACAGAAACCCAGCAGTTTACAGAAGGATTTAACCCCTGAGGAGCTGTCAGGCTGGTGGGAGAGGCTGGCTGGCACAGCAGCAGGGTGGGCAGGGCAGGGGGACATCCCGGTGCGCCCACATGGATCCCCTCTCCTCCCGGGCTGCGGCATTCCCTGTCTGCTGTCCCGGTTTTACTGACTGGAGGATGCTGGTGCTGCAGAAACCAGCACCCTGCTCACCCCGGGTTTGCTTTCATCCTCTGCATCTACAAAGAAATCAACTCCATCAAATTTGGAGTCAGATTATCTCTAAAGTCCCTTCTAACCCAAGCCATTGCACGAAAGTTAGGCTGTTTTCTTCTCAAACACCTGCTGGTCCCTGGCAGCCCCTCGCACTGTCTCCATGTCTCTTTTTCCCCTCCTTGGTGTTTTTCCATGTCCTTTCCTCCCTGGCTGCCACCACCAGCCTGCACAGTCCAAAGCAGGAGCCGTGTCCCTGGCTGGCAGGGAGGACAGGAGTCGAGACAGGTGAGGTGATGCAAGGTGGGACCTCCTGGAGGCCCAGCACTGCTCAAATAAATTCCCAGGAGCTGGAAGTCTTGCAAATCCCTGTTTGGTCATGAGCCGTGAGTGGAAGATCGTGGAATCACAGTCGTGGAATGGTTTGGGTTGGGAGGGATTTAAATTTCATCCAGTCCCACCCCCTGCCACGGGCAGGGACACCTTCCACCAGACCAGGTTGCTCCAAGACACATCCAACCTGGCTTCGGACACTTCCAGGGATGGGGCAGCCACAGCTTCCCTGGCAGCTTCTCCGTGCATCTGCAGTGAGCACCAAGCCCAGGAAATGGTGGCCCATCTCCAGCCTGGGACAGCCTGGATGTCCCCAAGGCAAACGTGGCAGCTGCCAAAGTCAGCTGGACAGGCACATCTCGGGAGAGGTCACCATGTCAACACAAGGTTTGCTCTTGATAGGACGAGAAGAAACAGTTTCAAGTTGAATCAGGGGAGATTCAGGTTGGATATTGGGAAAGGCTCTTCATGGAAAGGGCTGTCCAGCCCTGGCACAGCTGCCCAGGGCAGCAGTGGAGTCCCCATCCCAGGAGGGATTTAAAAGCCGTGTGCATGTGGCACGTGGGGACATGGGTTAAAGGTGGCCTGGGCAGTGCTGGGGGAGCAGCTGGACTCAGTGATCTCACTGTCCTTTTCCAAGCTAAACCTTTCCATGATTCCATGCTTCTACAGCAGTTTCTCATCGCTGCAGCATTTCCCAGGCGCCTGAAGATCCGTGCACGCTGTTCCTTGGGAAGGTCCCCAGTGCTGCGGCAGAACGACTTCAGTGCAGCTGCTCCATTCTGCCAGCTGCAATAAATTCCTTTGCTGGCGCTGCTTGTCTGAATCGAATATAGTTTATTTCATTTTAAGAAGTCCTTTTTCTTTTTTTTTTTTTTTTGATTTCAGGAAAATGAATGTTAGAGCCAGATAAGAAACTATAGTCTGCTTTCAAGAAGGTTACAAGAAAACTGCATCTTGCATTACTAATCCTTTATCTTTCATGTTAACAAAAAGATTACTGACATATTTTTGAATGAAAGAAAATAAAATAGCAGACGCATCTAAAGAACTGTGTAACTTTCATGCAACACACAAATCGGTTGTTAAACGGGGCAAAAAAAAGGAGGAGAATGAAGGGAAAATTCATAATACATTTCCCTTTGTAAAGTGAGCAAATCAACTTTCTATAATAAGAGAAAACTAGTGGAGGACTAGAAGATGTTCCTTTCATGAGCAGAAAACCATGCTATTTTTGCCAGAGGCTGGATTCAGGCAGCAGAGGAGGAAATCTCCCTTGCCCAGGTTTTCCAGGGAGGGGATCAGGAGATGCCAGCTCTGGCACAGCATCCTGTCCTGCTGCATCCCACAGCCCCTTCCAGCAGCTCTGGCTCCAAAGAGCTGCGGATGTGCCCAAACCCAGAGGGAGGGGGAACGTGTCCCACCACAGGGACATGTCCAGGACAGACGGCCATCGCAGAGGGCCTGGATGGTGGCAGATGGAGCTCGCTGCAACCCAGCCTAGTGGAAGGTGCCCTTGCCCACGGCACGTTGGAATGAGATGAGTTTTAAGGTCCCTTCCAACCCAAACCATTCTGGGATTCCAGGACTCGGTGATCTCCATCCCCCCACGCCAAATCCACCCGGGAGGAGCTCTCTGGTGCTTCTCTCCCAAACCTCCCTGGAAATCCTAGCCCTGATCCTCAGCCCTGCTTTTCCAGAAGAAAACATCCCCCTGCCTTGGCACAGAGTGGTTCATTAGGAAACCCATAATTGAATTCCCTGACCATTCAGTTCTAAAACCCCTTTGATCGAGAATTAGTTAATTACATTGGGCCCTCTCTATTCCTTGTCACAAATTTCGCCCATGTCCCCCAGATATGCGGCGGCAGGATCCGCTCCGCATTGTGTCCTTTGAAACGCATTTAGGAGCCTTTGAAGCTCTCCCCCCTTAATGACGCATTGTTCCTTAATAAGTTGCCTGTAACGTTTCCCCATTAGGAAATAGCTGTCTGCGGCTCACTCGGGCTTCAATGAGGAATAATAACCCAAATGTAATTGATAATGTTGGAGAGGAAATGGGGAGAGGCGCTACCTGGGGAACGGGCTCGAGCGGGGCGCAGGGGGAGAGCGGGGTCCCCGCAGCCTCCCCGCCACCGCCCGACCTTGGGCGCGCTCGCCCCGCCGCCAAATCCGTTTGACTTTGAGACAGGGGCTCGATCAGGACTCACGGAGCCTGATAAGAGCCGGGGAGATCACAGGTGGGGAGTGTGGGCAGCCGGCCCTGCCCCCAGCGCGCTGGCTCTCCGGGAAGGTGAGAGGAGATAAGGAGCATCTGGAAGCGTGGCAGGAGAGGAGGCAGATCGGGAGATAACGCCGAGATGGGGAGATCGCGCCGCGCTCGTCTCGGCAAGGACGGGTTTAATGAGGCGGCCGGGGGGCGCCGCGGAGGAAGGTGGGGACGACCCTTCCTTCTTCTCCTCTAAGACCAGAGCCCAGTTGTGCTCTCTCCAAGGAGCAGCAGCTCAACAAAAAGCCTACGCCAGACTCCCAAAAAACCCTCCTTTTTTTCCTAAGGTCGCACCCCGCAGCAGCAGCACCGTGGTGGGGCTCTGCCCAAAGAATCCCCCCAGCTGCTCCGTGGGGTGCCCGGCCCTCCTGGGCATCCTGCGTCCAGGCACCTGCCACCTGCAGCTCCCAGCCACAGGGATGTCTCCCTTTCTTTTGAAATAATTGTTGTTTCCCTCCCCCAAAAAAAGACCAGGTCTCCAGCGGGAATCTGCCAGGAGAGACCTCCCCGCTGTGTCTCTGCAGATGCCCTGTCCCGGCTGTGAGGGCAGCTGCAGGATCACGCTCCTGCCATGGAAAGCTTTCCTTGTTAAACATCCCTGTGCGACTCCAAAGAGTTTGGACCAAAAAAAAGCTTAAAAAACCATAGGGAGGTGACCTGGATATGTAGGAAATCCAGCTGGGAATACCTGCCTAGCCAGGCAGGAGCGTGCAGGGAGCAGTAACAGAGAGCAGGAGAGGAGGCTCCTGCCCAGGCTCTGTCCCAGCTGGCCCAGCAGCAGGAAGGTGGAAGGGAATGCTGTTCCCAACTCTTCCCTGCTGCTTCCCCCCACAGCCTGCCCTGGTTTTCCCTCTGCAGGGAGGAAGGGAGCCCGTGGGCAGTGCCAGCCCCTGCCCAGCACATCTCTCCTGCCGTCCCTCCAAGTGGAATATAATCGGGGCTGGGAATTCTCAGAGCCTTTCCTCCCAGCATCATCCACTGGAGGTGCTCAGCCATGCAGCGCTTTTCATAAAAACCGACCTAAAATCCTGAAAGTTTAAACAAAAGGGTTAAATATTTCCCTTTCCTTCTCCGTCCAACCCCAAAGCGATGAATTTAGGAGTTAGGAAAGCGTCGCTTTGCTTTAAGTCCTACCAAAATAACCTTGAATTGCTCTGTTTTGCTCCGACCTCCCTCAGCATCCCCCCAGCCCTGCTGCCTGCACAGCGCTCCGGGCGCACATTCCCCGCTCCTGCGCATCCCTCTGCCCGCACATCCTCTTGCACATCCCTCCGCTTCCAGGTCGCTCTGCCTTGGAACCTGCTCCTGTCGCACATCCCTCGCAAGGTCTCGTCTCTTCCTTTTGCTTCTATTGCCCTCTGCTGGGCTCTGGCAAAGGCAGCGATGGCGCCCTGGGAAGTGCCCTCTCCCTTTTTCTCTGCTCTCCTGCCCTCGCCTCTCCTTTCCCTCTGCAATTCTAGGGGCCCTCAGAGCCCCATTCGGGGTGCCAGCATCCCTCAAGCCCGTACACACATCCTGGAGAGGCAGCTCCCTCCCACGGCGCCGCTCACGGACACGGCCGGCCCGGCACATCGGGGTGACAGGACGTGTGTGACAGCGGCCAGACTCTGATGGAGCCTCCAGAACATCTGCGTGTGAGAGACACAAACCAGCTCCAAAGCTCCCCGCCCGGATTCGGGCCAGGCTTTCCCCACAGGCTCGGAGCAGGATGGGAGGAGCATCCTGGAACCACAGCTCAGCCGGGGCCAGCAGGGAACGCACAGGGTGGGTCACACATAAAACAGAGGAACAAACAACACCTGGGAAGTGGTTTTGCCAAAATCAAAGTGGGGGCTGCAGTCACTGGGGAGGACCTCCAGACTGCCCAGGCAGGGGTTGAGGTGGAGGCTGAATCCCTGATTCAGGGACTTGGGATTCAGTGAGGAGACGGTGGGAAATGCAGGATCTGAAGTGGCAGGGCTCCAAGGGAACCAGGTGGCAATGAAGTGCTGCCCTGAGTCACAGAATCATGGAAGCACAGAATCATAAACCACAGAATCGTGGAATCATAGAATCACCAAATCGCAGAAGCATGGAATTGTGAAATCACGGAATCATAGAATTGTTTAGGTTGGAAACTCCCCTAAGATCACCCACTGTTCCCCAGCACTGCCAAGCCCACCCCTAAACTGAAAACCAAGACCTAAAATCAAGTTTAAACAAAAGGATTGAACATCTCCTCTTCTTTCACCATCCAACCCCAAAACCATTAATTTTGGAGTTTTGAAAACATTGGTTTTCTTTAACTCCTACCAAAGTGGCCTTGAATTGCTCTCGTTTGCCACATCTCCATCTCTAAGTGCCACACCCACACACCTTTTGAGCCCTCCCACAGAGGGGAGGGACAGTGGCTCTCATTCAGGAGCGATCTTTGCTGGCAGAACAAAGGTGCATCAAGGTGCTGATACCTCGAGACCAAGGAGCATCAGCAGCGCCTTGGGGAGCAATTTGGGGGGGGGCAGAGCTGAGTTTGAGGGTCCCACTGGGGCTGTGCAGCAAATTCCAGGCCGGATCCCACAGATGTGCTGCTCCATCGCAGCGACATCCATGCCCCACGCTGGGCCACCACCAGCCAGCTCAGGGAAGGAACAAATCGGCAGCATTCAGAGGAATATTCTTCATTTCCAAGCACATAATTTCTGTCCTCTGGCAAAATAACCCCCCCTCAGCTTTTCAGCAGCTTTTGCTTTTCATCAGGCTGAAGCCAAGGTGGAAAAGGGAAGAAACTGGAGACCATTAGCCTGGGAGAACTGGGGAGATTTCAGCAGCAGAGGTGCTGCGGGGGCAGATCGAGGCTCCCCTGTCTGCCCCCACAGCTGGAGGGAAGGGATGGGCCAGCAAGGATGGGTCAAGGAGGAGGAGAAAGGATCAGGATGTCCTGGAACCCACTGGGGATGACCAGAACCGAGGGGGATGTTCTTTCCTCCTTCAACACTGAGCCACCTCCCACCATTGCCCCATCCCATCCAGACCTGCTTTCCCCAGCAGCTGGAGAAAAATTTTGGAGGAGAGTGGCACAGGAAGGAAAAGAGGGAAAAATTGCAGCAGGTAGAGGGATGGAAATGAAGGTGACTTCAAGATTTCCAAGCCAGCCACTGCCCCTCGGTCACGGCCAGCACCGGGCAGGCTGAGGGGGGACACACAGACACCTGCCTGCAGGGCTCTGCTTCCAGAAGTCCTCACACACCCACCGGATTACGGATGATGGAGGAGAGGAATGCCTTATACCAATTAATTCCCAAAGTGTAATTAACATCTGGGCCTGCTCCGTGTGATCCCCAACTGCTAATGAAGCATGGCACCGCTTTAATTCCTGCTACGCCGCACCATCTTCTCATTAAATCCAGGAGCAGGTTCCATCACATTTCCCTTAGAGGGAAAAAGGGAAAGAGAGAGAAATGGAGCAGGATTTGTCTCAATGAAATGTGATAGATTAGAGTTTGCCAGATAAAGAAAGTAGGGATGGGGGGAGGGCATGGAATGGGAAATTTCGTAGGTGTGTGCACGCGGGCATCTGGATATTCTCTCTCCCTGTGACCTCCTTACACCCCATCCATCAGCCTGGGGTTGGCTTATTCCAAGCAGCAGAGCCTCTGCTCATGTCTAACAGGCCCACCGGACACAATCTGCATGCCAATTACTGGAGCAGACCCCCTGATACTGGGAAATGGAAATTAGCTGTCAAGGAAAAACCGGCATCAGCACGGCTGGGCTTGGACTGCTGCGCTCCCCGCTCATCTCCACGGGCGCCCTGCTCCGTGTGCCGCCGTGGCCAGGGAGCCCCCGATGGAAAAAGTCATCTGGAACAACAATAAAATAAAAACCAATGATAAAAAAACCACCCAAGCAGCAGTTTATTGTTATTTGTGTCGGTTGCAAACGTTGAGGACACAACGTGCACCCAAGGGCAAGAGCCTGGAGGACGAGGAGAAGGGGGCAAGACTTGGGATAATTGGGTTTTAGAAGTGGGGAGATCAGCGGTGAAAGGGGAGGACATGGGAAAACGTTACCTTGAGGGCAAAGCAGATCCAGGTCTGGCTTCTCCAGTGCCGCAGGGTGGATGCACCCCAGCAGCCACAGAACTGGAGCATCCCAAACCCACCCAGTGCAGGGCATGTGAGATGGGGATGAGGGGGCATTCCCCAAAATCAGGGAGGGAGATGGCTGGAAATGCACTGGGTGGAGCTCTCCTGCCTACAGGAGATTTTCCATCCGCAACAGGGACAGCAACAGGCTCACTGTCAGAAAAAGCTGGAGCCAGGCTGTGCTCAAGCTGCTGCCCTCAGAGAGCTTTGCCAGGAGCCAGGGGGAAAGGGGGAAAACGGGAGCTGGGGGCAGGTTGGTCCTGGAGAAATATTATGGGGAAAAACACAGTGAAACCCAACCGTGTTGCTGGATCATCTGCATCCAGCTGATCCGTGATGGAGAGGAGCAGAGGAGGGATGGAAGTGGGTGAAGATGCATCACCCTTCGCAGGGAAGTGCTGGAATGGGGCACAGAGCTAAGGGAGAGGGGCAACAGCAGGAGGAGGAAGAGGGGGGAAGGAGGAAGAGGAAGAGAGGGAAGAGGAAGGCGACTCTTCTCAGCTCAGCTGTGTCCTGGGGGAAGTCCAGGGGGCTGGAGCTGCCCCTCTGGGCAGCTCCTTCCCATTCCCCACCAGCAGCAGCTTTCCCGGGAGGGGGCAGCTCCGTGGCCTGACGAGCACCACTTACCCTGCTCCGTGATAACCTCGTACATCAACGGGCAGGGACTGCGGCGCGTGGCTGGGAGGGCTCTGCTGCCACACCCAGCGTCATTATCCCAAAGTCTCTCGGCTCCCTGTGCAACAGGCTGCAGGTCCCCGGGGCTCCCAGGGGAAGAGTGCCCAGCCATCAGTTATTCCTGAGTGCCTGGGGCCTGCCTGACATCCGGCAGCACTGGGCTAACTGAGATGTTCCTGATGGCAAACGGGGCTAACTGGGAGTCCCCTCTGCTCCCTGCACACCTCAGGTGTCCAGGGAGCTCTTCCTGCCCTTCAGGATCACTCAGCAGCCACCTCCCATGCCAGGGCAGCTCCCAGAGGCACTCACCATCTCAATCCTACATCCAGCCTGCTCTCCTGCTTCCAGCTGCCCGGCTCCATGCAGTGCCCAGCCCCAGTTTAAGCAGCTGAATCTCCTGGCTCACAGCTACACAGGACATCTTGTACCTGACACACTGGGCTGCCAGGGTCCCCAGCATTCCCCATGGAGATTACGGATGTCCCCCTCCTGCTCCGTCTGGGATCTCCACTTTTTCCCAGCCCTGTTGCCCCGTGCATCACGAGAAGGACAAACTCCTCCAGTACCAGGGCACCTGCTGCCTGCTCAGGGTCTCCAGGAGGAAAACCTCACCCCTTCCCCAAGCCACCACGGAGCAGCAACAGAGCAGGCAGGGACTCCACAGGGACACGACAGACCGGGCCACCCACAGCCACCACCGAAGACTGGAATCCAGGGATGTGCGCTCCACCGGAATGGCCAAACGCTGGAGCACAAGCTCCAGCTTCGGGATGGCCTTTTCCTAAAGGAGCAGTGGGACGAGGGCAGGGCATGGGGAAGGGGGTGACAATGAGGCACTCGGGGCTGGCGGGGGGTGTTGTGCTCGGAGAAGGCTCCGCTCCACCCCAGCTCCCCCGAGGCAGGACCACCCGCACGCAAATCCCGGGAATGAGCAGGACGAGGCGGAGCTGAGCGACTCAGTTGCTTTATTGGGAGGGTGTGGCAGGCCGGTCACGGGGCTGACTCACTCGGAGATGCTGCGGAAGGACTGGACGGCGGGGCTGGCCGCGCCCCACTCCACGGGCTTGCGGTACTCCCCCTTGGGCAGCACGTACTGCCGGCCCCGGTAGTTGGGGTGCTCGTAGAACACCCAGACGCCCTCCAGCACCCTGCAGGCGTGCACCTCACGCATGTGCCACTCCTCCATGATGGAGGGGCAGTCTTCGGTGGCTTCGAACATCTGCCCGCCGAAATCTCCCTTCTCAAACACCTGGATGTGGCCTCGGCCTCCGCTTGGCTAGAAGAAGAAAAAAAAACTGAGAGAAAAAATCACAGAGTCGTGGAATGGTTTGGGTTGGAAGGGATTTAAAGATCATCCACTTCTACCTCCCTGCCATGGGCAGGGACACCTCCCACTATCCCAGGTGGCTCCAAGCCCTGTCCAACCTGGCCTTGGACACTTCCAGGGCTGGGGCAGCCACAGCTTCTCTGAGTGACTTCATTGGCAACCAGAGCGTCAGATGGAGGCACTGACATGTTCCAGCTCTGACATGGGGGCAGAGTCTGGGCACAGCCAGACTCAAATCAGGTACCAACCACCCCCAGCACACCAGGACAGGGCTCAAATCTCATGCCAGCCCCTAAAAGCACAGGGAGAAGCAGCTGGGGTAGATTTTAACAGAGCATCACGTGCAAAGAGGGTACAGAAGAACCGAGCTGGAGCAGAGCAGCTCCAGCTCAAACCCCACCACTCCGTAGGGAGGCAGGCGGGGATGAGGCTGAGTCAGCAGTGCCAGGCTCGCTATCCCGGGCGGGCTTGAACCCCTCAGTTGCTCCACGTGAGCATCACAGAGCCAGCCCCCCTCCAGTCCCCGCTCCTCCGGGCGGAGAGGAGTTTAATGAGCTGCTGACCCCGGCGGGGCCGTGTTGCTGCGGAGGCAGCGCTGCTTCCCACCGGGATTGGAAGCGCTCCTTGCCCGAAGGCACCGCGGCAGCGTTTAATCTGCAGCCGCCTGGACACCTCTCCCCCCTCCTCCCCAGCCCGCTCCCTCCTTGCCAGCCCCAGCCGAGCTCTGCGGGGTCTCGGGGTCTCCCCAGGGCAGGAGGGAAAGCCAGGTACCAGGTGGATCTGCAGGACAAGGCTCCCGCATTTCATCCTGGTGGAGGCAGCTGTGCTGCTCTTACATGCCACACGTGTTTTGGCTCCATGTCTTAAGCCAGATCCGTGCTCTGAACGGGCTGGAAACTTTCCCTGCCCTTTGCCAAGGGATTTAGACCCAGCTCAAAGCCAGAACAGGCTCAGAGGGGCGTTAGACTCCCAGGCGGAAAAGCAAAACCCGTTGTCAGCTGTGAGATCTGCTCCATGCAGTGGGGATTCAAGTCAGCCACCCATGGATCACCCGTGTCTGCCCCACTACTGGCAAAACCTCAGCAGCAGCACCAATCCACACTTCATCCACAATCCCAGTTTTAAAGGACGCTCCTCCCCCCAGGCTTCCCAAAAGGATCCTTCCCTCTGTTCCTTTCTCCCCATCATCAGTCAGGAGGGGATGAGCACACCTCCTGTGCTCTCCTAATGCCAGGAGGCACCAGGCTGCTCCAAGCATCCCTCCCATTTCTGGGCACTCCAGGGCTGCTCCTGGGGTTGGTGTCTCCGTGCCCAGAGGGGTTTGGTGACACAGATTCAATTCCCTGTGTCAGAAGTTAGTCCTGGCTTGCTAGAGAGGAAACTGCCCCTCATTCCAAATGTTCCTGCAAAATCTACATCCCACTGTTACAGGCCTTGAGCCTGTTGGATCAGCTGGTTACACACCAGGGAAAAAGCAGGAGGCAAACTTTGGAGCAACCTGCCTGGACGCCAAAATCCCTAGAGGAACAGGCTGACGAAACGACACTGCTGTTCCTGTGGAAACCCACCCACACTCAGAGGGATCGGCCTTTTCCCACTGCAATCCAGAGCGGGAGAGATTCACCTTCTCCTCTCACCAAACACCTCGCTATTCCCAGAGCGGGAGAGATTCACCTTCTCCTCTCACCAAACACCTCACTATTCCCAGAGGAGGAGAGATTCACCTTCTCCTCTCGCCAAACACCTCGCTATTCCCAGAGCGGGAGAGATTCACCTTCTCCTCTCACCAAACACCTCGTTATTCCCAGAGCAGGAGAGATTCACCTTCTCTCACCAAACACCTCACTATTCCCAGAGCAGAAGAGATTCACCTTCTCTCACCAAACACCTTGCTATTCCCAGAGCAGGAGAGATTCACCTTCTCTCACCAAACACCTCGCTATTCCCAGAGCGGGAGAGATTCACCTTCTCTCACCAAACACCTCGCTATTCCCAGAGCGGGACTGTGGGAGCAGATCCCCAGCAGCCACCCCCTCTGCGGTTCCCCGGGAAGACGGGGCACCGCGTTTGCCCGCGTGAAGCCCCTCCACGGCGGCTGTGAGTGAAAGCACGCCCTGGGAAGGGGTGACACCTACGATCTGGATGTGCTTGCAGGAGCCCAGGCGGTCGTTGAGGCCCATCCAGTGGTGGTAGTCGGGATACTCCCCGTGGGTCAGCACGTACATGTTCCCGGCGTAGTTGGGCCTCTCGTAGGCCACCCAGGTGCCTCCATCCACACGGATGGAGTTGCAGCGGCTCAGGTAGGTGTGGAAATCGGGGCAGTCGTTGTCGCACTCGTAGTAACGGCCGAGGAAGTTCTTGTCTTCATAGAAGGTGACCTGAAATGAGTAGAGGGGGAAGAGTGGGGAGGTTCCTCATCCAGCACATGTCTCCCTATTCCAGCCACACCACGGCAGGAAATATCTGAAAGCAGAGCCCTCAAGATACCAGAAATCATCAAGCCCAGCCATGGAACAGGACCAACTGCAGTCAATTCACCAACGCCTCCAGCTGCCACCAGTGTTCTGCCCTTCCCAGACCCTTGTTCTGTCCCAGTCCAACCCAACGCTCCCTTGGAGAAGTCCCTGTCCTTTTTCCAGCAAAACACTATCAAAACAATCCCCTCCCACCTTCTCTAGATCAGGAGTTACTAAATCATGGCCAGGGAGCTGCGAGAAGTCAATGGAATGTACAAAGCAGATTTCTGGGGACATGGGTGGGTCTAGCAGCACTGGCTTAGCAGTTGGACTTGATGCTCTTAGAGGGCTTTTCCAGCCTTAACAATTCCATTCTTTCCTTTATATTGGCTTAGCAAGTGCTTGCAGCGAGATCTTTACTGACAAAGGGGTGGAGAAGTCTCTTTCCTCCTGGCTCATGTCTTCCAGCCCATCCTTGCTCCCGTTTGAACAACCCAAAACTCCCTTTCTCAAAACTCACTGCCCAAAGCTGGACATCACACAAGCTTTGCCCATGCCAGGAGAAACTGAGAGAGCATTCCATGTGCATGGTGGGTAGCAGTTGTATGGATACCCAAGGACTGTATTTGCAGTTGGCTTGTTCTGCTTTGGTTGCTGCGAGTTCATGAAACCTCTGACAAATTCACGACCATTTCTTTCCCAAGAGCTGCTCTACAGCCGGGCTGCTGACCCCAAAGCACTTTATCCTGCTTGATCACAACCTGCCTTGAAATGATCTTGGGAGCTGATGAGCAAATCCCATTCCTCCCACCCAAGGCATCACCCGCCCAGCCAGCCCTGGACAGGAGACCCAGTTTTCCTCAAAAATCCCTTCATGGAAATATTGCCAAGTCCTAGACCAGACCAGTCCTTTCTCCAGCCCCATTTTTAGCTCCTCCCAGGTGACAATTACTCATCAAGAGTTGCTCTTGTCCAAGAGGAGTCCCAAACCATCGCGTCTATCTTGATTACATCCCTTGTTTGCTCACGACACCAGATGCTCTAGAGAGAATCCTTCTAGCCACACCCCACATGCAGTGTTCCACAATCCATTTTTTCCCATGTTTTTTCCATAGTTTGACTGTAAAGACACACCCACCACCACCTGCTGTACTTCACCTACAGCACTGTGGCTACTGGTATCGATGTAACCTCTCTGCTCTCAAAAAATCATCCATTGTCAGTGTTTCAACCCAAATCCAGGACAAGTCACTCACTTTTTATTTTTAATCATTTGCTTTCTGCTAAAAATTAAATTAGCCAGAGTTTTCCTGGAGCTGGTTGGTCAGTGTGTCCCACCAGCCTGACCAAGGGATCTGACTGATCATGCCAGAGGATTCATGCTCTTGATTTTGTGGCCTGTTACTGGACATTTATTAGGATAACGCTATTTTCCTCTTGATTTCAAGGACTGATCTGCCATCGCGAAGCAGTCGGTGCACACAAAACAACCTGTCCCCCAACATCCTGAGCAAGCTCTTCCCACCTTCACACAATGGAGAGCTGGGAACCAATCCGACCTTTCCAGCAGTGAATAAAGGCTGTGAAAGGAGAGCACTGAAATGCCCAGTTCCTGTTTTCCCACTCTTGGGCAGTTAACCACGCTGGCCACAACCCGCTGCCTTTTCCAGATCCTGCTTCTGGATCATTGTCCCTAAAGGCATCGCCCAAAAAATCTGTTGACCCAAAGGCAACACCGAAAGCTCTGCTCGCTGGGTTTGGCAGTCACGCACCACCAGTCGCCCTCTTCTTGCAGCCAGTGGTCAAGGAAGCCACGGCATCCCTAGAAAACCCTCTGCAGGGATTCATCTCTTCCCTGCTCAGCATTATCCCCTGCTGGGATGGCTGATCCTTCTCTCCAGCCTCTGTCCCCAAGCTCTGATCCTGTCCCGCTCCTGTCCACACAGTGAGTGTCCAACATGGTTGATGATGAACTCTGCCCAATGTGGATCTGCTTTCTGGGCAGAGGGATCCCTGGCAGTGTCCAAGGCCAGGTTGGATGGGGCTTGGAGCATCCTGGCATAGTGGAAGGTGTCCCTGCCCATGGAAGGAGGTGGGACTGGATGGACTTTAAGGTCCTTTCCAACCCAAACCATTCCGGGACTCAGTGATGTTCCTTCCCCACCCAGCCTAACACAACCAAACTGGAGCCTGGCAAAGCTGCCTGATGTTTCCAGGGAGAAAATGTTTCCCTGTACTTACAAATCCACAAAGCCAAAGAAATCCAAAGGCACATTAAGGATATGGCTGTTCCTACAGACCTGTGTCCAACCAAAGTGCTGCTCCTTGGTTTAATCCCAGAATTTAAGGGATCCTGCCCACCCATTGTCCGGCACGGCCCTTCAGACACACCCTCAGCTCATTTCAGACCTTCTCTTCCCAGCTTTCCTGCATGGATTCAAGCACCAACAGAGCAGGCTGATGTTTTCACCCACAGAATAACTACAAGTGAATTACAGATTCCAATTCCAGATTTGCAGCCTTGTTCCTGTCCCCTCTCGCTCGCCTTCCTTCAGCCAAACCCTCCAGGAGCTCTGCTCCCAGCACTCACCCATTAGCCTCTCCCTGCCCAAACCTTGCCTTTTGGGGGCTACCAGGCACATACCATGTTTGCCAGAGCAGATCTTCCTTGCAGGACTGTAAAACTCTTGCTTTGGTCACCTCACCTGAGTTATCACACGTTTCTTTTCAACAGCAGCTTAGCTAGAAGAAAACCCATAAAAAATATCCAGTAGTGCCTCCTCTGTTCAGCAGTGATCCCTTTCCAGGGCAGATCGCTCACCGGGGTTGTGAGAAATGGTGTTTAATTCCCTACTTTGCCCTTTTCTTCTCCCTGGAATGTGCTTAACATAGAGAAATAGGAGGTAACTCCTCCTGGCCATCCTGCTGTCCCTCAGCAGCACAAACTCCATGAATTCCCCATGGCACACTCCGAGGGCACACGGCTTTTGGCAGGGGGAAGG
This sequence comes from Lycocorax pyrrhopterus obiensis, assembly GCA_014706295.1. Classification (NCBI taxonomy): domain Eukaryota; kingdom Metazoa; phylum Chordata; class Aves; order Passeriformes; family Paradisaeidae; genus Lycocorax; species Lycocorax pyrrhopterus. The sequence goes on from JACSVZ010000016.1 coordinate 2,315,834, forward strand.
CAGAATGTGCTCAAGGCTTTCCAAGCTGAGAGGAGACTCAAGGATGGAGCAGTTGCAATTCCCCAGCACCTTTTTCAGGCACAGGTACAGAAAGTGTGCACCCTTGGGATCTGGGAGCCACCAGCACACCCTCCTCGGCTTCCCAGACCAACAGCCCAACCTCTGAGAGCCACAGAGCTGAAGGACACGGAAAAGCCAAGACCGGATCTTCCACAGCATTGCCCAGTGCCTCCAAACCCACCGTGCTTCCAAACCCTTGGGTCTCACAGTGTCCATAGGCTAAAAGGAATTCAGCCCAAAAGCAAAACTCAGATGAAGCTCTTCCCACAGCCTCCTAACAGGTGTTTGACATTCCACAGGGGACACTGGCCCAAGTCCTCTCCCTCCTTTCCTTTCCCAGCTGTTTCTCCCTGCCCAGTCCCAGCGCCAGCCCCCGTTCTGTGGGACCAGCCAGCTCAGCTCTGCTAAACCCAAGCCTGAGGAGCTGGATCCCCACCTGAGATGTCACTCCAGCTGAAGCTGAGCTTCCCGACCTCCCTCCTCCTCCGATTTCAGTTCATCCCTGCCGACCGCACCGAATCCCAAGGCCGCTGCGCATCCCTCAGGGAACGCCATTCCCTTCGGTGCTGCGGCCAGCGCCCAGGAGCCCTTCTGTCACAGCACAGCCTCTGCTCCACCATGGAACTGGGATGTGGCAGCTCCACTGGTGCTGGGAGTCAGGCTCTCCCAAGGCTCCAAGGGAGCCTTCCGTGAGATTCCGCTCCGCGAGCGCAGTGATTCCCTGCTGGCACGGCCCCCTCCACCCCCTATTTACAAGGCAGCAGACCCTGCTGATGTAGAATCATTTCAAAATGCCCCCTCACCAGTCACTGCGCTCAACTCCATCCTCTGGCAGAGCCACACCTAGAGGAACCAGCCAAAATCTGGGAAAAGCCTTGGGAGGGCTCAGCTCCAGCTTCCCTCCACGTGAGGAGGGATTTCAAGCATCTCCCCCTGCCCACATGCTGACAGAGGGGGGAAGCTGTCAGCAGAACAAAGAAAACAAAGTTTCTCCACAATTCATCCCTGCTAAATTCTGCACTTTTAGCCAAAATCATGAATACACTGCAAATAAACTTACCTTGGTTCCAGCTCTGGACATTTTCCGTTCCAGCCAAGCTCCCCTGTGCTGGAGGAACGTCAGCAGCTGGTACAAACAGCCAGGATCCGAGGTGCCCTTTTTATAACAGGCTTGTTTTAAACCAGACAGCCGCTTTGTCATGAGAATAGGATCCAAAAATTGAGTCAGTGATTCTGAGGCTATAGCCGATTTCCAGAAAAGCAAACAGGATTATGGAATAAAGGAAGGCTTCGCCATCCTCCCTTTGTTACCATTTGCTGAGTCAGAACACCAAAACTCTGCCAAATGCACTCAAAACACGCAGCCCCCTGCCAAGTCTGGGAGGATGGGGGGGTAATTTGGCTGCTCCCTCCCTTCCAAGCTTGTTAAACAAGAAGGAATCCTCGTTGGCTCTTAGAGACCCACCCCATTTGTAAGGAGGGCACACGGTATTTATCAGGGAATGTTCCGGTGCAGTGAAGGATGCAGTGAAGGAATGATAAACAAGTGCTCAGGGCAGACACCAGAGGCTTGCAAAGACCAGCTATGCATTGAAAGCTCTCAATGGAAACATCTGTGCAGCAAAGAGGCTGCAGATTTTCCTGGGACACCCTCAGCTGGAGCGACACTGCTCCAAACACCTCCTGACACAGAGGGAAAGAAGGATGTGTGGCCACCTCCCCACCCCCCACAAAGCGAGTGATTTCACACATCAAGCAATGCCCAGATTTCTGATTGTCTCTGCAAGTGTCACAAATTCAACTCCAAACCCTGAGCCCAGCACCTGAGGCTGGAGCAGAGGAGTTTTCCCTCCGGCCACACTCCGGCCCTCGGAGCGGGGAGGCCGAGGATCGCTGGCTTCCACAGCCACCCCCCCGCCAGTGCATTATGAAAAACCACCTCTGCAGCTATTCAGTGCCCCAGCCCAAAGGCTTAGTGAGACAAAGGGACACGAATTTGGCACAGCAGCGCCCGAAACACGCAGCCCCTCTTTCAAATCTGTCAGGACAAGCACTCTCGCAACGGCAGCTCTGTAAATGCAGGCAGATGGGAGAGCCCGGGGCACACACGCTCAGCAGCTGCTCCTCTTCCCATTTTAGGAGCCTTGAATCACCCAGAGCTGTTGCTCTCACTGAAGGCACTTGGATTGATTTCGTTTTTAATTCCTGAAGATCAGAGTTCAAGCACAAGCTGGCTTCTGTCAGCAGGTTCACAGCTCAAATCTGTGGTCACTTCGCACATCCCTCCTTAGAGGCTGGTTAAATATAATAAACTCACCTTACATAAATAGAATAAATATAAGAAACTCACCTCACCTGCCTGCCCAGGAGCCAGGGGAGACCTTCAGAGGAATCCTGAGGCTGTGCATTCCAGAGCACTGTGCCTTCCCCTCGCTCTCAGCCTGGATAGCTCTTCCCAAGGCACCACCAGCTGCTGCCTCCACTCATCCATGCAATGCCTTTGCCTATTTTCTGAGCTTACTTAGGTGCTCAGCTATGAGCACATCTCCCCAAAACACATCCCACCAGCAAATGAGAATGGTGCTCATTCAAGCTGATAATCTTTATGAAAATTATGAGAGATAGGAATAGGGCTTGTACCAAAACCTTGTGCCAGGACAGCCTTCAAAACCTTCAGCTCCATGGCTGAAGTTTACAGGAGTTTGACTTTGAGCCTGGCAGGACTTACATTCTTTTTTTGCCCCACTTTCCTCATAAATTAGCACTTTCTCCCTCTGACAAGTTCACATTTCATTAAGATAAAATGCTGTGTCCCTCTGAGACCAACTGCACAGGTAAAACCCCTTCCCTAGGACATGTCCCAGGTTTATCCAACAACTCTGGTTTATTGACATTTGTCAAAACAATGCAACCATATACAAAAATTCATCTTCACAAAAGTGCTACATTCGTATTAAAAAAAAAAACCTGTTGGATTTCATTCATTAAAAAATTTAAACACTTCTTTTTCACATTTATAAAAACAGCACAGCTGGTTTACCATGAGGATGCAGGTGATGCCCAGGGCCTGCACCCAGCTTTGTCCCAGGAAGCCTGGTGTGCTGCAACAAGGCACATTTCATCTTCCTCCAGTGCCAGGCACCTCTCAGTCACGAACAGGATGGCTACAGCACATTCCTGGGAAGGCAGGAATGTGAGGGAATCCCAAGGCAGCCGGGCAGTTCCAATCCACACCAGGGCTGGGTGTCAGATCCAGTGGGTGCAGGTGGGATGGGCACAAAGTCTTAATGAGAACTGGGCTGAGTGAGTGGATCACTGCCTGTTCCCAGAGCTCTGGAACAGAATAAAAGGAGCCAATTTTACTTCTAACACCAGCAAAGAAAAAGGAATTCAAAGGCTAAATCAAAAATAAAACAACTTTCTAATGGTTTGAAACATGCCATGGCAGAAGAGCACAAGAAGGGCAGGTCTCCAGCTCCTAAACCACTTCTGCTTGGGAAGAGTGAGAATTATCCAAAGCCTCATTGAAAGAATTATCCAAAGTCTCACTGAAAGAATTACCCAAAGTCTCTTTAGAGTGGTTCTCTGAGAACCACTCAATTCTCTTCAGCAAAACCTGAGATGGGCAGACATCACTACACAGAGTTTCTTTGGAAGAGCAGCTATTCCAGTCAGTTTTATACCTTTTATCCTTTACAGATGCCTCCAACAAATCAAACTTGACAACAAGGCAGTGCTGAGGACACAGATCTCAGCTGAAAAGGGGTTTTGACAGGAAAATAAGAACTAAACCCAAATGCCAGGCTCTTGGGAGAACATTCACTCAACAGATTCCTACTTTTCCTACCTCTGCCTTGGCTGTGCCCACAAACACAGGACAGTTCTTGGCGGGAGAGAAGGAGCAAGAGGAGGAGGCCTTTTACTCACCTCCCTTTCCTTCTGCTGCCCAGGAATGTTCTCCTGCCCAGGAATGTTATCCTGCTGCCTGCTTGGAGCCCACGGCAGGAGGGACCAGGCTGTCCAGCTGCTGCCGGTTCCCCGTCTGAACCAGCCACTCGTAGAATTTGTTTTCTACCAACGTCTGGAACTGTTTCCTCTGATCTCTGAAACAGAAACATCAGCAGGGAAGTACGGAAAAATCACATTTATTTACAGTATTATACTTCTACCACCTCTTCACCATCCGAACAAGCCTCCAGATGTATCAGGAAGAGCCAGGCTTGGCTCCTGAACCTTGCAGAGACAACCAGAGAAGGTTTTTCCCAAGTGAATGTGATGATAATGAACCCCAAAGGCAGAACCTGGTGGAGTTGGAGAAGTCATATGAAATTCCCCATGTCACCACCACAACCACCCCTGCTCCAGGGCTGCCTCCACTTTCCCCTCAGAGCACAGCTGAAAAACTGTCTGAAAGGGGAGAACACTAAGATTAGCAACCAGTGCTCAAGCATGAAGGACACGAAATTCTGTTCCAACAGCACGCGAGAGGATGGAGATCAGGGAAAAAACGCACCTATAAACACTCCTCACATCATTCCCGTTGCTCATTATGAACTTTTGGGGTGTTTTTGGGCAGCCCAGCAGTAACAGGGTGGGCCCCTCAGCTCAGGCTAAGTGGCACTGGTCAGATGCCCAAAAGCATCTCCAGAACAGCATCCCAGCCCTCTGGGATCAGCTCACATCTGGAATTTCTTAAGCCAAAGGTGGCACAGGTGTTGAGTAGTTTACACAACTCATTTCTGAACACCAAGAAAACATGAACATTTTTCAGTATTCTGGAGATTTTACGTGGGTTTGCTTTGAACCCATTCCTAATTTGATGTGCTGACCCCATTCTGTACTGGGAAAAGCAGGAAATCAGCTCCAGAGGAGACCAGGAAGGTGATCAGAGGGATGGAGCACCCCTCCTCTAAGGAAAGGAGATTTGGGATTGTTCAGCCTGGAGAAGAGAAGCTTCGGGGTGACCTCACTGTGGCCTTCCAGTGCCTGAAAGAGCTACAAAAAAGATGGAGAGAGACTCCTTCCAAGAGCCTGGAGTGACAGCACAAAGGGGAAATGGCTTCCCACTTCCAGAGGGCAGGGTTAGATGGGATATTGGGAAGGAATTCTTCCCTGTGAGGGAGGTGAGGCCCTGGCACAGGGTGCCCCATACCTGGAAGTGTCCAAGGCCAGGTTGGACAGGGCTTGGAGCAACCTGGGCTAGTGGAAGGTGTCCTTGCCCATGGCAAGGGGTGGAATGAGATGGGCTTTGAGGTCCTTCCAACCCAGGCCATTCTATTCAGTTCTGTCTCACGTATCCACACCCTTTTTTCAAGTTAAGGCTGCTGTCTGTATGTTCTCTTCCATTTGAGCCATTCCCCAAAAAGCAGGGTTCTGGCACACAAACTAACCCAAATTCCTCCCCAGTGAACACAAAGGCAGCCACTTCTTTCTTCCCTTGTGGATTTATCTTCTCCAAGAGCTTTTTCTCTACCTTGATCTGCTACTGACCCTGAAAGACTTTCTGTCTGATACGCTCGGAAAATGAATAAACAGGATTTTATGCTTTTGCAAGTTGTTCCTCGAGCTGTCTTCTTGGGCCTGTCTTACGGGGGTTTTACTTTCAGCCTGGCAGGATTTACATTCTTTTTTTGCCCCACTTTCCTCAATCAGACAACTTCAACTTCTTGAAAGATGTCTTCTTATTTCTAACACTCTCTTTCACCTCCCTGCTCGAGCACAGCAGCTTCTTTCTTTCTACAAGCCTGATATCCTGTTTGCTCTAAGCTTCCTACTTGTCTCCCTTCTTGTTTCCCTGCCTGCAGGAGACAACAGACATTTTCCACTGTCAGCTGCCCAGTTTCTTTTCAACAAGCTTCTAAACTTGCCAGAGTTTTCCCCCTTTTATGGAACAAGCAGCGAGCTCTTGCCTCCTGTGACTGCGGCAGACGATGGCAAATCTAAGCACATCATCCCTATTTCCTCACCCTTCTTTCACAGGGAGGTCCTGACAGGCCCAACACCTTCCCAAAACCGTGGTGGGAAGCAGCAGCCCTGGGAGAACAAGAGCTGGAGCAGGAAGCACCATGGATGAGGCTGACAGACACAATAGATGACTCCAGCACAAGGGCTGAAGTCTCTTCCCTCTCTGCTGCCCCTGAAGACTCAGGGCTGGGAGTTGTGAAGGTTTTCTGTCCCCACCTCTGGGTCACGACTGCTCTGCCACCCTCCTCCTGTAGCAAAATCCTACCCTGGAATCCTTTCCCTCTCCCAGTCCAGACCTTTTTCAAACAGCACTTTCTCTGCTCAGCACCGAGGCACTTGGATTTCAGGAAGGAACATGGGAAGCCCAGGGAGCTCCTCCAAAACAAGGAACCACCAAATGAGCCAGAACTCCTCAGACTGGTGCAACGGGAAGTCTTGACAGGAATGCTTTCCTATTCCATGTTTCCCACAGGATAAACTCCTCCAAGGTCACTGCTATCAGCACCCAGTCACACACCCCTTGCCAGCCATCAGCTGACACGGAACAGAAAGAAAATCTCCCCAGTTTAAGCACAGTTTAGGGAACAAAACTTGTTCTCATCAAGTCTCTACAGAGGGATGTTTGAAATGGGGTTTTATCCCCATTCTGTGCTTGCCAAGGAAGCTGGGCAGAGGATTCCACGTGATCTGCTCCAGAGGAATTTAAAAGCCCCTGCCCACAAGGTGATCTGCTGCAACGGTCCACGTGCACGCTCCCAGCTCACCTCAGCAAGGGCTGGGATGGTCATTCACAGCTTCAATCCCAGCGTGAAGGTTGGGCTAAGAGGGACCCCAGGCAGCTCAGGGTGCACACCCAGCCCTGGCCCAATCCACTGCCAGCGTGGATCCCTCACCTCGGCAGTATCTGGGAATGCTTTTCCTGCAGTCCCACAAGCTGGGAAAATGCAACCATGAGACAGCACCTCCTTCAGAGCAGCGTGGGCGAGGGAGGGGATTCTCCTCCTTCACTCCACTCGGTGAGGCCTCATGTGCAGAGCTGCCTCCAGCTCTGGGATACCCAGCATAACAAGGATGTGGAGCCGTTGGAATCCAGAGGAGGCCATGGAAGTGTTCCAGGGGCTGGAGCCCCTCTGCTCTGGAGCCAGGCTGGGAGAGCTGGGGGTGTTCACCTGGAGAAGGCTCCAGGGAGACCTCAGAGCCCCTTCCGGGGCCTAAAGGGACTCCAGGAGAGCTGGAGAGGGACTTTGGAGAAGAGACTGGAGCGACAGGACATGGGGGAATGGCTTCCCACTGCCAGAGGGCAGGGTTAGATGGGATATTGGGAAGAAATTCTTCCCTGTGAGGGAGGTGAGGCCCTGGCACAGGGTGCCCAGAGAAGCTGTGGCTGCCCCTGGATCCCTGGAAGTGTCCAAGGCCAGGTTGGATGGGGCTTGGAGCAACTTGGGCTAGTGGAAGGTGTTCCATGTCAGAGGGTGGGACTGGATAGGCTTTCAGGTCCCTTCCAGCCCAAATCATTTTGGGATTCTACAACTCTGAGCTATGCCTGTGAGCATTACTCTTCCCACTTTATCAAGCAGAATCCCAGGATTGCTAATTCCTAATGCTCTAGGACTGGCCTGCAAGACATGGCTCACACAACCCAACCCACCCTTGAGGGATTTCTGTAGAACCCCATCAAACAACCCTCTCTGTCCACGTGGCCGAGCTCTGCCCTTCCTGGGGGGCACTCACCTGCTCAGCCCTGCCTCCTTCACCATGCGCTGCCACACCTGGACCTTCTGCTCCCGCTGCCTCAGTGCCTCCTGGTACTCCTGGGGAAGCCCCCCTGGCGTCTCCGTGGTGTCTCCTTCCATCTCAAAGGGAATCACAAAGGTGTAGAAGTCCGAGGGGGGCAGGAGGCGGAAGGCGCTCGTGTCACCGCTGTCCCTGCACACCAGCATGGGGCTGTTCCAGTAGTTTGGCAGAGTGGCCAAGCCCACCTGAGCCATGTGGTCTTCCAGCATGGGATAATGGGTGTGGAAAGGGGCAAAGCTGACTGCCTGGTTCCCCGAGAGGATGAGGGGCTGCGTGGGTGTGAGGGTGTGGAAAGTACAGCCGGTGGTGGACGAAAGGGACAAGCGATGGCAAACCACGATGACCTTGACGTTGTCACAGCTCTGGACGTGGACTGACGTCTCCACGGGGCCCAGGACAAAGGTGCTATTCCGGCACTTCTCGATGGTCACGGATCTGCCAAAGAACCACAGAACCATTAGGGTTGGAAGGAACCTCCATGTAGTCCAAGGCAGGGTCACCTGCAGCAGGTGACACAGGAACAGGTGGGTTTGGAATGTCTCCAGAGAAGGAGACTCCATGTCCTCCCTGGGCAGCTGTTGCAGTGCTCTGCCACCCTCCATGGAAGGAAGTTCTTCCTCCTACTGAGGTGAAACTTGTTGTGTTGTAGTTTATGGCCAATGCTCCTTATCCTGTCGCTGGCACCTCTGAACAGAGCCTGGCACCACCCTCTGGCACTCCCTGGACATCTCTGTATGGATTGATGGGATCCCCTCTCAGTCTTGTCTTCTCCAGACTAACCAGCCCCAGCTCCCTCAGCCTTTCCTTGGCAAGGTGATGCTCCAGTCCCTTCCTCATCTCCATACCCTCCACTGGACTCTCTTGGGAGCTCCTTGTCTCTCCTGAGGAGCCCAGAGGTGGACACAGCACCCCAGATGTGCCTCACAGGGCTGAGCAGAGGGGCAGGCTCGCTCCCTGACCTACTGGGAACGCTCTTCCTAATGCCCCCCAGGATCCCACTGGCCTCCTGGCCCCCAGGACACACTCATGGTCAGTCAGGAGTCCAGCTGTGTCCCAGGAGAACCCAAACTCACCGCAGAGGGGACAGGAGGTAAATGAAGGACTCGTTGCAGCGATGGATTCTGACGTGAGCCCCCACCAGAGTGTCCGAGCTCTTGGCCAGGGTCTGCCTGTACACCTGGCTCATGATCACCATGGGGGACACCTCGGGCACCACCCGGGCACTGCAGGCAATCTTGGCTCTCCTGGTTGTTCCTTCCACTGCAAAACAAAGCCCACAGAAGCTCAGGCTCCAGCAATCCCTCGGGAAAATAATCAGCCCCTAAGTTCAAGGATGGTACTTGCCACACCAGTCACACCACCCCTGATGCCTCCTGGGCAGGTCAGCAGCATGAGGCACCAGACATTTCAGAAACTGAGAGACACTGAAGGATCAAAACCACTTCAAGATTACTTAGGAGCAGCCAAAGCCTCCCACAAGCTCCAGCCAGTCCCGAGCAAGGAAACTCCAGTTCCACAAGCCTGTTCCTGAACACAAGACTCAGCTTAGCAGGGAGATCCTGAGGGCAAGTTTTAAGCAGGAATTGTGGGTTTTAAAAAGGGAAATGCTCCCTCTACAACACAATCCTTAAGGCCTTCCCCATCCTCCCTAACCCACTGTCCCTCTTGGGATCCTGCACCAGGCAGACAAAACATGGAGTTAAATCCCTTATCCTAAGGGGGAAAGTGCCTTGGCTCCACTGCCGTGTCCCTGAAGGAGAGGGGCTGGATGGGAGACAAGGAAACCTAGACCAGGTCCCACCCCACTGCCAGATCTCTGGTCTGCACCAGGAGCAGAGTTCCCATTCCTGGGTTTTGTTTCCTAAATTTTACTTATACTGTTTATCTGTATTTATTTTTCTGTGTTTCTAAATTCATTTCTGTAGTTCTAATTTTCTCTATTTCTACTTTTTGATTTCTTTGTATTTTTGTATTTCTACTTCTGTATATTTCTATATATTTCTACATTTCCGTATACTTCTGTTTCTACTTTTCCATATTTCTATTTGCCATATTTCTGTGTATTTCTATATATTTCTATTTTGCCCACGTATTCCCATTCCCCCCATATCCCTCCCATTTCCCCCCACGTCCCCATTCCCCCTCCACATCCCAACTTCCTCCGACATCCCCGTTTCCCCCCACATCCCTCCCCATTCCTCCCATCCTCATTTCCCCCCATATCCCCATTTCCCCCCCACATCCCTCCCAATTCCCCCACATCCCCATTTCCCCCCCACATCCCCATTTCCCCCATCCCAATTTCTCCCCACATCCCCATTTCCCACCACATCCCCATTTCCCACCACATCCCCATTTCCCCCCCACATCCTCGTTTACCCCTACATCCCCATTTCCCCATCCCCATTTCCCCCCCACATCCCTCCCAATTTCCCCCTACATCCCCATTTCCCCCCATATCCCTCCCATTTCCCCCCCACATCCCCATTCCCCTCACATCCCCACCTCCCCCCCAATTTCCCCCACATCCCCCTCCCCCATCCCCATTCCCCCCCCCACATCCCCATTCTCCCCCACATCCCAATTTCCTCCCACATCCCAATCTCCCACATCCCCATCTCCCACCGCCTCATCTCCCACATCCCCATCTCCCCCCACATCCCCATTTCCCCCCCACATCCCCATTCCCCCCACATCCCCATTTCCCCCACATCCCCATTTCCCCCCCACATCCCCATTTCCCCCACATCCCAATTCCCCCCACCCCACATTCCCCCCACATCCCTCCCAATTTCCCCCTACATCCCCATCTCCCCCCCACATCCCCATCTCCCCCCACATCCCTCCCAATTTCCCCCTACATCCCCATTTCCCCCCATATCCCTCCCATTTCCCCCCCACATCCCCATTCCCCCCCCCCACATCCCCATTTCCCCCACATCCCCATTTCCCCCCCACATCCCCATTTCCCCCACATCCCAATTCCCCCCACATCCCAATTCCCCCCACATCCCTCCCCATTTCCCCCCCACATCCCCATTTCCCCCCCACATCCCAATTTCCTCCCACATCCCCATTTCCCCCCACATCCCCATTTCCCCCCACATCCCTCCCATCCTCATTTCCCCCCACATCCCTATCCCCCCCACATCCCCATTCCCCCCCACATCCCCATTTCCCCCTCCACATCCCCATTCCCCCCCCACATCCCAACTTCCTCCGACATCCCCGTTTCCCCCCACATCCCTCCCCATTCCTCCCATCCTCATTTCCCCCCACATCCCCATCCTCATTTCCCCCCCCACATCCCCATTCCCCCCCACATCCCCATCCCCCACATCCCATCCCCCCCACATCCCCATTCCCCCCCCACATCCCTGTCTTTCTAAGACCAACTTCCCGGCAGTTTTTCCCACCTTGCTGTGCCCAGGCGAGCTTCTTCCCGGCCTTGAGGCAGACGGTCATTCCCAAGGGATTAGCGGTGAGGCAGGAGCGCAGCCAGCTCTCCAGCTTGGGCAGGGAGAAGGCTCTGGACACCTTGGAATAGCCGTTGTGGCCGTGGCAGGGCTGCCTGAGGGCCAGCTCGTGGAGGGGCCGCACGGTGCCCGAATTGCTGCCGGTGCCCTCGAGCAGGAAGCTGAGGGCACACACGGCTTCGTAGGACACCAGGCTGCTGCAGCTGGAGTGGGAAGAGGCCGAGAGCTGCTCCGGCTCCAGCAGCAGCTCCAGCATATCCAGCAGGTGACTCTGCACAAAGGCAAGGTGCTCCTGGTCGTTCCAGTTCTGGGGGAGGGCAGGAAAACACACAGTGGGGGTGAGTTCTCCAAGCTGAGAAGCTCCGTGGACATCATTTACACAAATCCTTGCTCAGAATCCTTCTAAAGGAAGGAAACCCAGGCAGACACGGTGCTCGTTCCTGCTCTGCTCTTCCGAAGATGGAGAGACACCTCCCCCAAAAAACTCAAAATAAAACATTTCTATGGATGCTAAAAAGCTTTGGCAGAGAAGCCTTCAGCTCTCAGCAGCAGTTCGTGAGAGCTCTGTCTTTCTCATGCTGAACTATGCAAAACACGATAAGGTTTCTGTAAACTGAGTCTGCTATCTTGCACCTGCACATATAATTAGAATGTTATGATTTCCACTAGGGAAATGAACAATGTGAGAATTGACCAATCTCTCTGGTAGGCAGTCAGCTAGAGGTCCAATAACCTCTTGCCATTTTAGGTAAACACTAAAGGAACTAAACACATAAAAACCCGTCCTTTGTTAATTAAATAATTCCATTCCATTCTCTTGACTGCATTCCTCTCTCTGAGTCTTTCTTACTCTCCGGCCGGCAACAGCGACACATTTCATTCCAGCTCCAACACCAAGTATTTCCTCCTGGAGAGCAGCACCAGGCTCTCCCACAATCCTACACAAATCCAGGTCGCTGCTGCTGGCATTGGAAGGGAGGAAACAAATCAATAACTGACACTCAAGGTCTTGGAGCTGCTCCGTTGGAAAATTCCTGCAGCTGGGCCAGGATTCAGTGCCGCCTTCCAGGATAAGAAGCAGAGGGTCATTTCTCCCCAGCGAGTGCACCAATAACCCAAACCCTCTGAAAGAATCCTTATTTCAAGTTCTAAATGGCTCCAGCCCCAAAAAAAAAAGCAGGAGACTGTTAAGCAGGGCTTAACAAAGCTGAGTTTTGCTGAAGGAAGACACGGCTGTGATCACACCTTGTCCTCACCACCTTTGTTCAATGGCTCAGCATAGTTACCCAGCTCCTATTTTTAATAATTCCAGCTTGCCCCAAGCTGCATTTCACCAGCTCATCCTGCTCACAGCAGCACGTGCTGTGCCAGAATTCCAGAGGTTTGCAAATTGTAATCCACTCTCCCACACAGGGACACATCCAACTCCCTCCTTCCTAATTACCTGGCAGTATTTTAAAAGGAAACAGCGTTTCCACGTGGCTGATCTACAGCTGAACAACCAGCTCCCCTCTCAGAAACAGAAGGTGACGCCAGGGAACACCCTGGGATCCAAAACCCCACACTGGATCACGGGAAAGGCACTGTGAGCACGAGGAAAGCCTCCTGCTTGACTAATAAAGCAAAGAGGCTGTTGCTTCTTAAAAGGAGACTTGCCAAGACTCTCAGGGAATTTTCAGTCGGCTTTGGACTCCAGGAAAGTCTCATGGAAAACTTTTAAAAACCTTTTTATAAGCTGCAGAGAACACACCAACTTCACTTCGTTTACCACGGAACAGGAATTCTGCAACCGGACCCTTGCTCACGCTTTGCCCATAGGTGAAACCCTCCCAGGAACAAACCAGCCCCTCTCCGACCCCCCTCAAGGCAGCTCCCCACAGCCAAGAAGCTCCTGCACGCGGAGAATGCCCCAGGCACGGGTACCTTATTCCCGCCGGCCGATTTCCCGGTCAGGCTGGGAGACTTAGTCCTGGGGCTGGGCCACTCGTCCCCGAGCAGAGACCTCCGCAGCGAAACCTTGTGGAGCTGCTGGACGTACAGGAAGAGCAGGAACTGCAGCGTGTCCACGGAGAGCTGGAGAGCACGGGAGAGACAGGGCAGAGTCAGGTCGGGCCGGGCTCCCCTTTAGGCGGGGTCCGGGCTCCCCCTGCCTTAGGCCGGGTCCGGACTCTTGCCTTGCTCCGCTCCCGCTCCAGCTCCTCGGCGCTGGCGCAGGCCGCCTCAGCCTCGGCCCAGCGCAGGCGGAGCGGCGGGGCAGGCCCGAGGAGGCCGCGGAAGAGCTCGAAGTAGAGCCAGGCGATCTCGCGGCTCAGCTGCAGCTTCCCGCAGGCGATGTGCCGCCAGCACGGCCAGCGCAGCCGCGGGAAGCAGCCCTGGTCCGCCCGCGCGCGGGCGTAGGCGGCCGCCTTGCGTAGGTAGTGCGGGGTGAGGCGGGCGGGCGGCGGAGCCGGCAGCGCTCCCACCAGAAACGGCTCCGTGCGCACCCACAGCCGCACCGGGCCCGCCGCCGCCATCGCCGCCGCCATCGCCGCCGCCGCTTCCGGGTTCCGCCGCGGGCACCATAGAGACGGCCCTTCCCTCCCGCCGGGAGCCGCTGCCCATTGGCTGCGGCCGCCAGCGCGGGGGCGGGAACAAGCATTGGGCGCGCTGATTGGCTGTTCAGAAGGAAGTCACCCCGGAGGGGTGGCGGGGCGTGGCCGGCGCTCACGGCGGCGACGCTCCGCCAGGCGATTGGCCGGCTGCGGTGAAGTGTGAGCAGCCCATTGGCTGGCGGCGCGCGGCGGCTCGCCCCCATTGGCTGGCGGGGAACACCCCGCGCTCCCATTGGCTGGCGGCGGCCGCCGGGGCCGGGGCGCTGCGGAGCCGCCCGGACGCGCCGCTCCCGCCGCTCCCCCTCAGCCGGCAGGGCCGGGCCCGCCATGGCCCCCGCCTGGATGGGCCGCCTCTGCCTCCTCCTGCTCTGCCTCTGCGGGGAGGCCGCCGCGGGGTGAGTGCGCCGGGCCGCGCCCGCGGGCCTGGGGGGTTCTGCCTCAGCGCCGGGCCTTCCCCCTACTCAGGGTCGGCGGCCGCGGTGCTGCAGGATCCCGCTCCCTTCCCCTCGTCGCTTTCCTCTCTCCTATTTCCCCTCACCGCTTTCCCCTCGCCTCTTTTCCTTCCCGTCTCCCTCCCATTCCCCTCTCCCTCCCCCTCTCTCCCCTCTCCGCTCTCATTCGCCCTCTCCCCGTTCCCCTCTCCCTTCCCTCACCTCCTCTCTCCCCCCACGGCAGGAGAGACTTCTACAAGATCCTGGGGGTGTCCCGCGGCGCCTCCATCAAGGACATCAAGAAGGCCTATCGCAAACTGGCGCTGCAGCTCCATCCCGACAGGAACCCCGACGACCCCCGGGCGCAGGAGAAGTTCCAGGACCTGGGCGCTGCCTACGAGGTGAGGCCGGGAGCCGGGAATGTCCTGCCCGGGCTGGGAAGGGTGGATGGGGCTCGCAGTAAAGCAGGCTGGAGCTTGGCCATTGAGACTCGTGAGGGTTCATCCTGTAGCGTTCAGGGGGATGGGAAAGGAGGTTTGTAGGGAATGCAGAGGCTCTTCCATAAGGTGCAGCTGGAATCCAGCCTTCCCCTGTTGCCATGTCAAATTCCATCTTCCCCCTGTTAATATATTGAATTCTATCCTACACCTTTTATTGTCACAGAATCCCAGGGTGGTTTGGGTTGGAAGGGACTTAAGGATGATCACATTCCATCCCCTTGCTGTGGGCAGGGACACCTTCCACATCAAATTCCCTTTGTTCCTTCTCATCAATTTCTATCCTCCTCCTATTACTACACCAAGTTCCATCCTGCCCCTGTTAGTACATCCAATTCCAGGCACTCTCCCAAATGAAAAACAGAGGTACAGAGGATACCAGGTTGCCTGGAGAGCTCCTCCTGCCAGAGGACAATCCAAACCTCAGCTCTCTCAGCCAGGAGGAAGCCAAGGCACCAGCTTTAAGTTGTTTGGAATTTATTAGCAGTTCCTCGAGGGACAAGTGGAGGTGCAGCAGCTCCAAGTATGTGTAGGGCCTGGCTGGGATTGAGCTGAGCTGATGGGAAGTGAAAGGTGCTGGCCTTGGGCTTAGAGGATATTAAGTGAGAAAAGTAATGAAGAGGATTCCTGTTATTCCATGATAATGTTGTGGCGTGCAAATGATGCCTCACACTAATAGCACAGCGCATTAAATAAATCAAATCCGGATTATTGTCTTGCCCAAAGGTTTGAAGTCAAAGCCTGCTTTCCTTGGCTGTACCTAACACAGTGATGGAATGCAGGCTGTTTCTTCCATGTTATCTGTCCTCCTTCCATCACTGTTGGACTCCATCTGCTCCTGCTCTCCCCTGTGCAGCACAGAGACCCTGAGGTGCTGAAAAATTCCATTAGCAAAAATTCCTAGCAGTGACTTGCTCTTTGCGGGGGAGGTTGGGGTCCTTCGGGAAGAATCCAGCTGCAAGGGAAAGGGTTTGTAGCCTGGCTTCTGCTTCCATCCCTGGTGCTCCTCAGGTATGCAAATATTCCTCAAATGAGGAAGTGAGAGAAACCAGCTGGAGTTTATTTCTCTGTGTGGAGAAAGAAAACTGTTCACTTTAGTTTTGTCTCAGAGCTGAGACTCCTTTTTAATTCCGACTTAAACAAACTGGCTTAATTATCACATGGAAAATGAACATAAAGAATTTTTTTTGTGGATAGAAGTAAATCCCTGTCATTTGCAGCACCTCAGGATTGATGCATGTGGAGCTGTGAGCTTGCTGCTACTTCTGTGAGCTGGGATCTTGTTGGCACTTAATGCTGGGAAAGGATTTCTCTGCCTCTTCCTCAAGTTCCAGCTGATTTAAATCTTTGCCAGCAGTTGAGATTATTCTTTCTGTTTGAAAGCTGGGTGAAAAAATGGTTGTAAAATCAAATCAGAAATCCAGTATTGATGGGGATTTGGGTTGGAGGAAGCTTTTGATGCCCTCCCTGCAAGGTCTTTATCAGTGTTTAGCCAGGACAGCTTGGGAATCCTTCTGCTGAATGAGCTGTGGGATACAGTGAGTTGATTTGGTTGTTTTGGGCAAAATGAAGCCAGAATTGGGTGTCCCTTGTAACCTAAACCAGAATTTTCCTCGCCATAAAGCCGCTGTTAACAGCACTGCTGTTCAGGGTCTGGGTAGCTGATTATGGCAAAGCTTTCCCAAAAAGTTGAGGGGAAAGTAGGTTAATGAACCTGCTCAGTCTCTTCATTTTCACGGGCTTGGTGATTCCAGCCCGGAGCGGCGTGGTCTGAATTCAGCTGTTTCAATTAGGAAGGAGATTGATCCCAGGGGAGGGAGCTGAGACTCTTCTACAAAGAGTCATGAGTCTCAGGATGCATTTGGGAGGAGTTTCCATGGGAATCTAGGAGTTCCAAGAGTTCAGGGAGAGCTGAACCCTTACCTACTGGGTGAAAGTAGTGAAGTCAGCACTGATTTTTTCCCTGCTGCTGGCATTTATCAGTGGTTGTAATTCCACAGAATCTCAGGATGGTCTGAGTTTGAAAGGGACCTTAAAGCTCATCCAGTCCCCTGCCATGAGCAGAGACACTTTCCACTATCCCAGGAGGCTCCAAGCCCTGTCCAGCCTGACCTTGGACACTTCCAGGGATGGGGCAGCCACAGCTTCTCCAAACACCCCAAATTCAGGCTGGTTTTCATCTTTTAGCTGCATCTCCACCTGTTGAATCACTTCTCCACCTGTTCCCACTCCTGTCCAGCCTTCTGAAAGCCAACCTGGCAACTCAGGCCTTCCCAAATATGATCAATGGGAGAGGAAGGGCAAGGAAGACTAAATGTGACCAGAGACTTCTGCATCTCTGAGGCAGGAAAGAGCAAAGATCAAAACTCAGGAGATAAAATCAATGCTTTACAGTCTTAAAAGTCATGGCTGAGACACAGGGGTGGTGGTATGTGATTGTGTGTTTCAGCATGTCTGGCTTTGTAGGATTTGGGTTATTCCTTCTGTTTCTTTTTTAATATTTAAGATAAACTCAATGTTTACATTTTCTGTGTTGCTCCTGCTTTTTTAACGAACGAAACGTGCTTATTATGGGCTTCACTCTTCTAGACAGCACAGCAAGCAGGGCTCCTGTAGTGTCCCCAGTGAAAAGTGCTGGGGGCCTTCAGAGCCTTGTCCAACACCTCCCCTCAGCTCCAGGTGAGAGCCTTTCCTACATCCCTGCCTTTTCCAGGTGCTGTCGGACGAGGAGAAGAGGAAGCAGTACGATGCCTATGGAGAGGAGGGCCTGAAGGACGGGCACCAGAGCTCCCACGGAGACATCTTCTCCCAGTAAGGAGGTTTAACCCCTTTGGGCTGTCCTACAGCTGCTGCTCTGATTGTGTGATGCTCAAGCACCCCTTTGATGGGGTTTTTACCTGGCCCAGGGTCACTGATGTGCAAGCTAGGAATTTGAAGGAATGCATTTCCAGTGGGTATCCCACATGCAATTTCCAGTTTTGGTGTGCACCACTCCTTGCTGCAAGCAGGAACCAGTGGAGACTTCCCCCATGGGCACCTCTGGGCACTGTGGGTGATTTTTCAGGTGATTTTCCACATGCTTCAAACATGTGGAAACTTTCTCAGGTTAGCTGTGTGTGATTGGGGTTTAACCTGTTGTCACACATCACTTTGGGGACAGTTTTCCTTGTGCAAAGCAATGCTGTGGTTACTTGCACGGCACCTGTAGAATTTGGAGCATTAAAAACCAAAGGCACTTGCACATTGCTTGGACAGAACCTGCTTTTCTGCCCCTTTGGATAAATCTCCTGAAATAATTCCAGAAGTTGCTCAGCTCCTGTAATCCTGGGTGAGGACTTGCACTGCTGCTCTGCTCTGTTCTGAGGGGCAATATGCAGGATTCCTAGGGCGTTTTCCTCATCTTTGTTGTCCTCAAAATACTGAAAACCAACTTGCTAGCAGTGACTTGCAGCGCTACTCAGAGTTTACACCTTGTGGTGGTGGCAGCTGAGCAGCAGTGCAGTGTGGAGAGGTCAGATTTCGAGTGTTCTGCTCCAAATCTCATTTTCTTTCATGCAAAAAACTCTTCCAAAGTGGCTGCTTTGTTTGAAGGCTTTAGTTGTGTTCTGCAGGAGCAAAATGAGGTTCCTGGATTTACTCTGGAGCTTTAGGACTGTGAGGAGGCTGTTCTTTAGTGGAGTAGAAGCATTTGCCCAGAATTCCTTCCTGACCTAACCAATGTGCTTAACTCCAGCTTCTTTGGGGACTTTGGCTTCATGTTTGGAGGAAACCCTCGCCAGCAAGACAGGAATATTCCCCGAGGAAGTGACATCATCGTGGACCTGGAGGTCACCCTGGAGGAGGTGTATTCAGGAAACTTTGTAGAAGTAAGTTCACTTGTCTCGGTGTTCCCAGGTGTTCCCAGGTTTGAGGTGTCTGACCAGAGCTCAGAATATCTTCTCCCAAAAAATAGAGCTGAAATAGATGCTCCTTTTCTGTGTCTGGCAGTGCAGGATGTTGTGGTGCTGTTTTCTGTAGTTTACTGAAGAAACCACACATTTATTCACCTTTTGCATCTGGCAAAAGTGTCTCCATAAAGTGTGATAACACTGATTTATTGGCTGTCAGTCACCAGCTCAGCTCGATTAGTGCAGCAGCCCAGTTGGAAGAGGTGGAAATTGTCCCTCTGTAGAATTTAGGGATATTTGAGGGGCTGTTCATAAGCTTCAAATTCGCTTTGCAATTCTTGCAAAACCACACTGAGGATTTTTCAGTCTCCTCCTATGGCCACACGTGTCACTGCAGGTTTCCAGATGATATAACTGAGAAGAATATGTGGAAAATTATTATCTTCTTTTAAGCAAGCTCCATCTCTGGTGCCGACAATCCTTCCTGTCTGCCCGTTGGCTTTCCATTGATTGGTTTTGTGTTGTGGCTGTTGGGGGAACTCCAGATGATTTCCCCGTTGTGTGGGACAAGGAAGTGTCATGACCAAAGCGTGGGGTGTTCTATCCTAGTGTTACCTTTCCTGTGTGGAAAAGGAAAGAGAATGGCAACAGTGGTGTCAGAGAGAGCTTTTCTGGTGTTTAATATGTGAAAACTTGTCACACAAGGCCACATTTGGAGCTACTGTGGCAGCACCACACAACAACACGTGCATGGGGCTGGAATTAGATGATCTTGAAGGTCCCTTCCAACCCAAACCATTCTCTGCTCAGAGAAATCCAGACCCTTGTGGCGACCCAGGAGCGCCGGCATCAACCTCTCCCTCTTCCCTGCAGGTTGTCAGGAACAAACCAGTGGCAAGACAGGCACCTGGCAAACGGAAATGCAACTGCAGGCAGGAGATGAGAACCACCCAGCTGGGGCCTGGGCGCTTCCAGATGACTCAGGAAGTTGTTTGTGATGAATGTCCCAACGTCAAGTGAGTTTGGTGCTCTTTTCCTGCTGCTCTGCAGAATGATAAATCCCGTGATTTTATGTATAAATATGTAAATATAGGGATGTTTATTCCCAAACTCACCGCTAGGTGGGGCAACGCGCCTGTATTCCCAGGAAGAACTGGGGACTTCGGGGAGGCTTAACACCGGCTTCTCATTTCCAGGGAGCCTCTCTTCGTTCTTCCAGCAGAGACGGCCACCTCTGTTGGGTGTAGAGCTCCCCAATTTCCTCCTCCAGCCTTTTATTCCTTGCGCAGTCACACTGCAGTGGAAGTTCCCCAGCTAAATCTGAATGGGAAGCGCACAGCTGGGAGCAACGGGATGTGGAATGCCATGCTGTAGTCACACACCCTGATGCTGACTCTGCATTTGGGAGCTTTTAACTTCACCTCCTCTACTCCCTGAGTCTCAGCCCACCAAAAAGGCAGCTCTGACCCTCTAGGTTTGGGTGTGAGCGAGGAGAGCATGTGTGAGCCTGTGGGGGTGTTCTGCTCACCCTGATAACACAAATTAAAAGTTGAGGTGAAGTTGGAATAAATAAATAAAGTTGAAAACTGAGTGCTGGGTTGCTCTTCCCCTTTTCAGGCTGGTGAATGAGGAGCGGACACTGGAGGTGGAGATAGAGCCAGGGGTGAGGGATGGCATGGAGTATCCCTTCATCGGGGAAGGTGAGTGTGTGCTCAGCTGGGAGCTGCTCCTCTTCCATGGCTCTCTGGCACTGGCAGTGCCCAAGCCCCCTGTGTGGTTGGAAGTGCTGTGTCCTCTGCACATGCTGAAATCCAGGAGCGTGTTCCTGAGTCTGGATAACACAGTTCCACTCCCTAGGCTGGGAGTGGGGACGTGCACAAAACCAGCTCTAGATCTGATGTTTCGCTGACACTTGAGCAGGAGCATTTGTTCCAGGCTTGAGCATGTGAAAGGATCCCCTCTGCCCAAGGAGATGGAGCCCTTCAGTGACTAAAGGACATCATTAACATGCAGACAGCTCTTCCAGAACAGCAGAGGTGTGACCTTGCTGAGGCAACACTCAGAAAGTCCTAAGCTCTTTAGGATAGGTTTAAGCAGAATTTCAGTCATCCAAAGATCAGTTAGTTGCTTTTTTTCCCTTTGACTTGTGAGCTGCAAGTCTGTCACATCCTGCTTGTCTCTCCACTTGTTCCTAACTGTTTCCTTTAAACAAAGCTTTCCTTTCTCCCCCACAGGTGAGCCCCACGTGGATGGGGAGCCAGGAGATTTGCGCTTCCGAATAAAAGTTCTTAAGTAAGTCCATGGCCTAGTTAGGCTCTTGCTTGGCTAGATGAAGCTTGCCCTTCAGCAGGGCAGGTGCAGGCCTGGCACTCAGGGCTATGCAGGATGCTCAACCCTCGTGGTGCTGGAGGAGCTGGATTTGATGCTGTTAAAAGTGGAATTATCAAAGTATCGTAATTTTTTTGGCTTGAATTCACCATGTGTGATTCAGATGAAATATCTCCTTTTTCCTAGCACACAATCTCCCTATTGTAAGGAAACGCACTACTAAAAAAATTGCTGTGTGAGTCAGGGCTTCTTGCCACACCTCACCACTCAGTGCCCTAGAAATAGAAAAGGCCCTTATCAGTGCATATCTTACACAGGAAAATGAGGCTAAATTGGATTCATTCCTCACTTCCCTTCCTATTTATGATTTCTCCAAACTCCCAAACAGAAGGAAAGAAGCTCGAGGACCTGTTTCCCCTCTGGTGAAGGAGAAAAGTTCAATGGCTCTTATTTCCACAGGCACCCCGTGTTTGAAAGGAGAGGAGATGATTTGTACACAAACGTGACAATCTCGCTGGTCGAGGCGCTGACAGGCTTTGAGATGGATATTGCCCACCTGGATGGGCACAAGGTGAGGCCCGGGGTGTTGTGTGTATCCCAAATTCACCTGCAGCTCTGTGCTGAGGCTTGGCTTGCTCAGGGTCTGGTTATCTACAGAATTCCCTCTGCTGGAGCATTCCAGGCCAATTCCCAAGGAGCTAAAATGGGCTCTCTATGAGGGGTGCACAGTGTGTGTCTCACATCCAGGCTGTCCCAGCAGTGGGTGGTGGTAGTCCTGGCACGTGTCCAGTAAAACTGCCTGGAGCCATCGGATATCACGGGTTTTGGCAAGGAATCAATGCCAGCTGGAGCTTTCCATTGGGTTGGAAAGAGTGTTGGAGTGTTGGGGTGCACACACAGAACATGGACTGTCCGGGGCGGTGGTGGAGTCCCCATCCCTGGAGGTGTCCAAGGAACATCTGGACGTGGCCCTCAGTGCTCTGTTCTGGTTGACAAGGTGGGGATCAGTCATGGCTTGGACTCAACGACCTTGGAAATCTTTCCCAGCCTCAACGATCCTGGCATCCTGATCCTGTAACACTAATAATGTTCTAAAATTCCTTTTCTCCCCAGGTTCACATTGCCCGGGATAAAACCACAAAACCCGGCGCCAAACTGTGGAAGAAGGGAGAAGGTCTTCCAAACTTCGATAACAATAACATCAAAGGCTCCCTAATAATCACCTTCGACGTGGAGTTCCCCAAGGAGCAGCTGACGCCCGAGCAGCGGGAAGGTGCGTGTCCAGAGCCCACCTGAACCTGGCACGGCTCATCCAGGGGCTGGAGCAGTCAGGAGGGGCTGTGCTGTCCCTGTGCCCCTTGTCCAACATAACACAGTTGGCTGATGGCCTGTGATTAACTCCCCTTGGAAGCAAGGGAGCTTGGCTGCTGCGGTTGTGGCTGAGGTTGGGATGTGCTGCTGCTGGAATGTAGCTCTTGGCAAGTTTGCAGGTGCTTTGTTTTGGAGCTGCCCATGTGTCTGACCCCACAGCCTTGCTGGGCTTAGCCTCTGTCTGCTTTGCCTTGGCTGGAATGGGATCGCAAAGGGTTTTCCAGCCCCTGCTGCTGCTTTCTTGGAGGCAACACTTGTGGAAATCCCTCTGGTGCCGAGGTAAGGAATGTCACGCTGCGTCAGGAGAAGGGTTGTTCCTCCCCACAGCTCCTTCCACCCTTTAGGAGAGATCTGCTGCTCATCCTCAGGGCTCAGATGGAAACCTGATAAACCATGTAGGAATCCTGAAATGGCCAGGAGGGTAAATCCTGTGCTCCTAGCTGGGAATTCCCTGCTCCAGCAGCCTCTGCTGTGCCTCACAGCAGCTCCAGCTGCTCTGTGTCAGAGTAGGAATCAAGGGCCTCATCCTCTGCCACGGGACAAAGATATTCCTGGCATGTACCAGTGCAGCTCTTCAGGAAATCCCCATCCCCAGGGCTTCTTCCAGGGCTTCTTCTGAATCCTGAATTCACTTCTTTTAGTGGATTTCCTGGACTCCTTAAGTTTGTAGTGGGAAGCCAAGCCCTGAGTGAGTTTTATTCCACCCTTGGCACTTGCTGCTGCCTTGGCCACACTGTGCCAGCTGCCTTGTGCAGTTGGTGGCTGCAGCTCCAGATGTGGCTCTTCCTGCAGCTGTTTGGGCTGGGAGGTCTGTTCCTCTGAGCTGGGCTTAGAGTGACGCTGGTTTGTGGTTTTATCTCTGGGCTTTCCCTCTTGTTCCATGAGTGTTGTGCAGGGCACAATGACCACGTCACTGTGAACTCTCAGTCCAGGCTCTGCTGCCCTTCCAGAAGCTCCATCAGGCAACAGCAGCTCTGAAACAGATGTGAGGCTATTCCAGCTGTTGCTCTTGGCAGTTTAGAGGACACTGGGCAAGGAGCAGTGACAGAAGCCTCCATATTTTTGACAGAATTGCTCACCCACCTCTACGGATATCCGGGAACAGAGAGATGATGGCACTGGCATGAGTGTGTTCAGGCACAGGGCCTTGGGTGTTTCTGTCCCTCCTAAAGCAATTCCACATTTCCCAGGGGAAGGTGACTGGGTAGGCAGTCAGATGCCTTTCTGTGTGCTGGGTGTCTCCAAACATCCGTGATTTCAGGAGTTTTATGAGGGAATAGGTCTATCCCTGTGTGAGGCAGCAGTTCAGTGTACACATTCAATGGAAAACTGTAGGCTTCAGAATTCAAAACATCCCTTCTTTCCTTATTGTTGGCAGTGGCCTTCACTTCTTATCTCCTGACCACATGTCCAGCTCCTGGGGCTGTCAGAAGATACTCTGGCTCTGAGAGCACCACCCCGAGCTTTGGAGTCACAGAAATAATATCCCTTCTTTCCTGCAGTGGGGATTGATCGCTGTTGGTCAGAGCTGCCTCTCCCTCTGTGCTGTAACCTGTCACTTCTTGTTGGTAGCAGCAACGTTTCAAAGGAAAAATTGACCTCAGGCTCCAGTAAAAGGTGCCTGAAGTGCAGTAGCACCAATTGTTAGGATTCCTGGTTGGAATTCCTGATTAAACCTCGGATACGTGTTGAAATATCCTGTGCGCTACTGAGGGCGTCCTTCACGCAGCTGCCAGAGGTGTGGGAGCTGCCAGGAAATGAGGTGTGGGATGGTGCTAATCCCACTTTTTCCAGGATTCCTGGAGCACACCTTTCTCCAGCTACGGCCTTCCTTTCTAAGAACCTCGCATCCAGGAGCCACATCTTCTCACCCACCAGCTGGGAAGTGACTTGGAGCCTCCTCTGGATGCGGGAGAGGAAGTGAATTTGCCTTGGAGAATGACCTGTTCCCAATAATGAGCAGCTCCTGGACAGGGGTTCGCTTTGTCCTGGTGGTCCTGAAAAGAGTTCAGGAATCTCTGGCCATCAGGCAAGGAGCATGAGAAGTTCTTGCCTGACAGAGAGACGTCCTGCCTCCAGTTACTACTTCCAGGACAGTTTTCCAGTATTTTAACACAGCTGCTGTGACCCTTGTGCATCCCATCACTGGTTTTCAAGGACAGTAGAATGTGTAGCCAGAAAGGTTTAAGGATAGGCAAGCAGGACAAGGGTTGCAGGGAGACAAACTGGTTTTTAGCAGGATGTCCTGAAGGATTTGCATGCCTGAAAGGTTGGAATTTTCTTCTGTACAAGTAAATCGGTTGGTTTCATTACTGGTAGTCGATCTAAACCTCCCCTGGAGCAACTTGAGGCCATTTCCTCTCATCCTGTCCCTTGTTCCCGTGAGCAGAGTCTGACCCCCACCTGGCTGCCCCCTCCTGTCAGGGAGTTGTGCAGAGCCACGAGGTCCCCCCTGAGCCTCCTTTTCTCCAGGCTGAGCCCCTTTCCCAGCTCCCTCAGCCGCTCCTGGGGCTCCAGCCCCTTCCCAGCTCCGTTCCCTTCCCTGGACACACTCCAGCCCCTCCACGTCCTTGTTTTAGTGAAGGTTATTTGAAAGCTACCCACAGTGCTGGGAGTTTCCCTCTGGTTTGGGTCCTGTTTTGGGCTCAGTGGTTTCTGAGGCTGCTCTGAGCCGTGTCCTGAGGGGTCCCAGGGCAGTGAGTGACCAGGCTGAGTTAATCAGGGGGGACTCCCTCTCTAATCTCTGGAAAAACACTGACACATCCGTCCTTGCCACTCTGCTTCCTCCGCTCCGTGCGGACTTGCCCTTTAAGCAGCAGTGGAGACCTGCCAGCCCTGCCCTGTCGTGCCGACCCCAGGAGATGAGCTATTATGGATTTAAGGGCTGACTCACTCTTTTAGCCTGTTTGGTAAGAACTTGTTACCGACAGATCCTTGAACTGCCAGTTCCTTGGAATGCTTCGTGTACGGGGTTTCAGGAATGGGGAAGAAGCGTTGGAAAAGTCATCCTGACATCTTTGCCGTGCTCTGCGTGTGACGCTCTCCCTTCCCTTGCAGGTCTCAAGCAGCTGTTGAAGCAAGGATCGGTGCAGAAGGTCTACAACGGATTGCAGGGATATTGACGTGTGGAAAAATTGGACTTCCCTGGAAACGCAAAGTCAGATTTATTCGTGGTCTTTTCTCCTGCCCACTGTAGAAGGGGGAAGAGGGAGGGGGGCGATGGTTGAGGTTTAGCTCGTATTTGGTTTGTAAATTATGGAAGTGCTCAGAGTTTGGGGAAGTACTTTTTCAGGACATAACTGGTGCTGCCTATCATGTTCCACGTCCTGGAACAACAGAGATTCCTTGAGCAGGAAAACATAGGTGGGGAAAAGGAGTTTTAAATTCCACACAGATTGGAATTTCTGGTTTTTAAATATATTTTGATGTGACTTTTCTTGGCCATCTCAACCTATTTTCATAGCTGCTCCTGCTTTTTACATCCTTCGTGTAAATTTCTTCCAAATTCCTGTTATTTTGGGGTGATATTTTTAATCCCAGCCCTTCCTCCCCTTCCTTCCCCTCTGAGTTCAGAGTCTGGTTTTGGGGCAGGAATATTGGTGCTGTTGGGAGTGCACTGGGCTGTGTTAGGCCCCACAGTTGGTTGGGAAAAGAGTCTCTCAAGGCCTCTGTGGCCTCTCTTAACTACCAAGTCCCAAAAGTCAACGCTTGGTTTGAAATTTGAAGTTGCACCAGCTTAGCAAAGACTCCTTGGTCGTGGTGGAATTTGGGAATGGCTCCTCATGACTTTGGTTGTCCCTCACTGCCCCCACCTGGAACCAGTCTGGAAAAGCTCCCTCCCCTCCTGCGCTCTGTCCTCCGTGAGGACGGGTGAGGCTGATGGGAATAAAGTGTTTGTTGGAGTTGGAATGGCAAAACCTCCCTGGTAATGTGTTTCTGGGACAGACCTGGGCTTCCCTGTGCCAGGCAGCAACAGAGGTCATGGAATCAGTAAGGCTGGAAAAGCCCTCTGAGGTCGAGTCCAACCGTTCCCCCAGCACTGCCAAGGCCACCACTGCCCCATGTCCCCAGGTACCACATCCACACGTGTGTTAAACCCCTCCAGGGATGGGGACTCCACCACTGCCCTGGGCAGCTGTGCCAGGGCTTGACCACCCTTTTAGGGAAGGAATTTTCTGTCAGATCCAATCTAAACCACCCCTGGAGCAACTTGAGGCCGTTTCCTCTTGTCCTGTCACTTGTTCCCTGCGAGAAGAGCCCAACCCCACCTGGCTCCACGCTCCTTCCAGTTCCTTCCGGGATCTTGGGGGCTGTAAAGTGGGATCCTTGCAGCTTCTCCCTACCCCATTCCCTGTTTGGGAAGTGGATGGGCTCTGGTTTGCCTACAGGGAAGTGTGTGCTGGGGAGCAGCAGATGCAGCCTCAAGGTGGTTTTGTTTTCAGTTTATTCCCCGTTTTCCTTCCTTGGGAGCTGGAAGCAGCTCGAGGTGGACACAGCCCCTGTGTCCGTGCTGCCCTCGGTCCAGTGAGTCCCACCCACCCCTGCAGCTCCAGTGGGAGTGACGCAGGGGAAGCAGCAGCCCCGGGAAGATTTCCTGTCAGATCCTGTGTACATTTGCCTTGGCAGAGCGCAGCGGGGGCTTGGGGAGCAGCTGAGACAAACCCGCAATGCCAAACCCTTGCTCTGTGCTTCTCCTCAGGATCCGTAAGGATAACGTGGAAATCCCAGCTGAGGCTGCTCCCTCTGGCCACGATGCCCAGTCTTTCCCAGGTGCTGCAGGCAGCTCTGCCTCTGCTCCCTCTTAGTTCAAGTTTCTAGGAAACCTCAGATTCCAAAGAATTTCCTTCCCATATCCCTGTGCATGGGGCTGTTTCCTCTTATTCCAGCTCCTTGCGACCCTGCTCACCTGTGGCAATAAACCCAAAAAGCCAGGATTTCACCTCTAAGTTCCAGGTTCTCCCGCAGGGGAAGGTGTAACCTCTCCTACCTGCACCCCCAGCAGCAGCCAGCGGGTTTATTTTGGGCCTGAGTCCTTGTTCCCACTGCTGCTTTTCCTTTCCCTGCTAATTCCTTTCCTTCCTGTGGTTTGTTTTTATTGCATTGTGGGGCCAGACTCTTTGGAGAATGCAACAATGGCTGCAGAGCCCTGGCTTGCACAGCAGCAAGGAGAAAAACAGGAAAAAAAGCCCCAAATTCCAACCAAGCATCCCTGCTTCCTTCCACCCTTTCCCCCCACTGTGGGGTGTGTCCAACGCCTTTCCCACCTCCAGACAAAGCTTCCAGGGCTTCCATGCTTTTGCCCAGCAGCAACAGCAGTGCTTTGCTTAAATATTCCCACTGGTTTTGCTTCTGGCCCACTCAAGCTGTGCTTTTTCTAGGATCATGGGGAAATATTTGTCGCCCAAGGACTGGGGGTGCGGAGGATGCTCGGTGTCCATGGCATCCTCTGTCCCCTTCTCCGGTGACACGGAGCTGGTGGGAGCGAGTCATGGCACACATGGACTCCTTTATCCATAGAAATGCTTCCCACGAGGTTTAGGTGTTCACATCTTGGTCTGGCACCAAACAAGGATCCTGACCGTGAACCTCCAGGCTGGGAATTCTGTAATGCACAGCTTGAATTTCCAGTCCATCCTAAGCAGCGCCATTCTCAAACTGGAACAAATAAACCCGAATTTCCTGTGCCTCTTTTAACCTAAATCCTTGGAACAGTGAGGATTGTGAGAGTTCAGATTTTGAGGCATGTTGTTCAATTCTTCTAAGAAAACATTTGTCCTTGGAATGCACTTCCAGACATTCGTGCTGCTTTGGGAAGGCCTGGCTGAAAGGGGGTCCTGGTTTATTCCTGAAGGGAATGGTTTCCAGCACCTGCAGGAGCTGCGTGTGTTCCTTCAGGGCCTCAGCACAGGCTGGCTTTTGGATGTCATCACCTCCACCAGCGCTGCGTTCCCACCCCTTGGCTGGATCGCTCCCATCCCAGGGGAGGGGAAGGAGCAGATGGGATGAGGATTCCATAGCAGGTTGATGATGGGAGGGAGTACAGGGCTCAGATCCATGTTTCCGTCACACCCTGCAGCCTTGTCCGTGTCTTCTGTCCCTCCACAGCCTGGGGTGTGCCCAGAGCCCCATTCCCCATCCCAGACTGGATGGTGACGTTTTGGGGCTGCTCCAAGGAGTTTTACCCCCCTTGGAATGGGGGTCCTGGGAGGAGGGCTTTGCTCCCAATGGCTTCAGTCACACCGGAGGCTGCTCCCAACTCTGGGAAGTGGGTGGAAGTGTTCCCAAAGAGCCATTTTTCCAGGGAAACTTCTCTGCAAGCACAGTGCAAGCAAGCGTGGGTTTTTCCAAAGAAAAATCTTGTTTTTTCATGTCCTTATCTCTCTCAGAAGCTTTCTGCCCCAGGGCTGGGCAGTGGAGGAAGGAGGGAGAAGGGGCTGGTGCCAGGAGAAGGCTGCTCTGAGCACACGTGGGTTTGGAGTGGGAGCCTCTGGCTGGGAAGGGAAGGTGAAGGGATGATTCCTCGCTGGAATCCTTCCTGTGATTCCCAGCCAGCAGCCCCCATCCCTGCTCACCTGCACTGCAGGAGCTCCGGAGCAGTCCCCAGGGAGAGGGCAGCCCTCTGGGGCAGGGCAGAGGTGTGGGATGGGTGGTACCTGCTGCCTTCATCCTGCCTGCCCCTTATCCCTGCTCCTGGCCTGCAGCCAGCTGTCTCCTCCTGTTTCCTGCAGCTGACCTGGGAGGTGAGCAGGAAGGGAAGAGGGCAGCGCTGGGCACCAGACACCCTGCGACAAGGGACTGGCCAGCACGGCCCTTCCCTGTGCTGGGACGCTTTTCCAGGGAGCTGCTCGCTTCCATGTGGGAGCAGGAGGCTGCTAGAAAGCAGATCCCAGCCTCCATCCCCAAAAAAAAGTGGATCCCCTCACCCCAGTGCAGCCCCTGGGGTTAACAAGGGTGTCCCAAAGGCAGGAATTAAAACATCTGGGGCTGTGACCTCTGGGAATTTGGAAGGACGGGGTTTGTTTAGTCCTGAAAAGCCACAATGACACCAGTGCAGGCTCCGAGTGCGTAAGAGGTGTTTACAGGGATAATCCCGCTTCCTTCCAGATGGATCCCATCAGCCCCACTTTTCTGCTCCCTCCCACCCCAGCAGGCACCAGAGCCCATCACTGGTTTTGGGCAGCTCCTGGAGCCGTCCAGCCCTTTGTCCTGGGGCACAGCAGCTCCCAAAGGACACGGATGGAGATGCCAACTTGCAGAGGGAGATGATGTCCAAAAGGGAACGGGGTGACCTGCCCAGCCCATCCAAGTTCCCATGGCATGGGGGCGAAGGGAAGAGCTGGTTCCTGGCACATGGGCATCGCCTCACTGGAACAAGGATCGAGGGTGTCTTATCTCAGCCCTTATCCAAGACAGCGATAGGGGAGTGGGCTGAGGGAAGCCGTGCGTGGAGAACAAAGCCCTGCCCAGCAATCCCTGCGGATAACCGGGCTGGGTCACTCTGGGAGCTGGATGAAGCTGCCAGAGGTTTCCGTGCCGGTTTGTTCACCTTCCTGCAGAACCCAAAAATCCTCCGAGGAGAAAATGAAAACCACCCCTCGCCGATGGGATACGCGCTGGCGCCTGTCCCGAGCTGTGATCCGGGGCGGAAGAGCGGCCAAACCTGGGAAAGGATGAGCCACGCGTGTGGCTGCCGGGGAGCTGCTCCGTGTCGGAGCCGTGGTGGAACGGGAGCCCAGCTCCCAGTTCTGGGGCAGCCGGGCCACCTGTCCCCACCTGCCACACCCAGCCAGGCCTCGGTGGCCCCACCATGAGGCACCTGAGGGTTTTGGGCTGAGGAAGAGAAATGCTGGGGCAACAAATTGTGATGTTTGGGATGAGGAAGAGAAATTTTGGGGCTACGATGTGCTGGAGGTGGATGTTGCCACCATAACCCCTCTGCTGTTGGCCACCACGTCCAGGTCAGAGTTGGTCACCGCCAGGGAGGTGCCTTGGGATGGAGGTGCCAGGTTTGGGGGTGTTGCCCATGGACACTGATGGAGATGAGGCTGTTCCTCGGGGTCCTGCACTGCTGGGGGATCCCCACTGCCCCAGCCCCTCGTGGAAACTCGAGAGCAGCAGCAGAATCAGCTCTGTTCTTGAGCATTCTCCAGACACACACGGGAGGCTTGAGGGCAGGAAAAAGGCTTTTCCAGAGCTGCTTGAGGTGGAGAAGCTCAGACTTGCTCCTCTGTCCAAACGATGACACATTTCTGCAGCAGAAAGCAAAACAAGCTCTGCTGTTCCAGGCCTCCCACAGTGTCTCCCGCCTGGCTGTCCTGGGTGCCATCCCTGCTCCACCGCAGCAGTGGGGATCCCACAGCATCCCTGCTCAGCCATCCCAGCCGGACCAAGGAGCTGCACCCCAGGGAAGGGGGACTGGGAAAGGGAATCACTCCAGGTCTTGGGGACCACGGTGCAACATCCGCAGGTAGCAGAGATGCCCCAAGTCCGAAAGCCAAAGCAGAGCTGGGAATGCAGAAGTTTCTCCCGGCTGGAAGGGATTGAATCCCTTTGTGGGGAGCAAATGCAGCACGTGTGACCTTCGGCACTGCCCTGGTGTCCCTGGGTGCCGGCAGCAGGGACACGGAGCGCTCAGCCCACAGCACAGCTCCTGCCAAGGGCGCTGCTCCGAGGGCCCAGCGATGACGTTCCCGTGCCTCATCCGTGTTGTTTTGGATTCTCCGGCCTCTCGGAGCCCGCCAAGGGTGGAGAGCGCCCCGGCCCCTGCCCCAGGAGCCCAGGGGAGGTGGGAGCTGCTCCGGGGGTGGCTGGGGGCCAGGGTGATGAGATGTGGGCTTTGGAGACCTCCTCCATCCCTACATGAGGACAACCCCTAAGGTCATCTTCCCATCCCTTCTGTCCCTCATCTCTTTTCCCATCTTCCCTCATCCCACCCTGTCTTGCTCGCAGGGTGTTTAGAAAGGAAAGAGCTGGAAGCTAATCCAGGAAAGCCTCTCTCCTGTGCTGTCCCCAGCCAGCTCCTGGCTCATCCCCAGCCCTTCCTGCCGCCACAGCAGTGGAGATGAGCAGGAGAGCTCGAAATCTCCTTCTGGGTGAAAGGGAAATGTGGCCAAGAGTTTCTTATAGATGAAATCAAAGTTTAAACAGTCAAAGAGTTTTTAGCTCAGATTTGGACTGTGGAAAACTGTCCCCTCACAGCTGTGTGTGCTTGACCTCGGCATCTCACACCGAGCGAGGAAATGAAAAATGTTGGGAAAATTACTTAATTGAGTCAAACCAAAGCTGGGAGACAGCTGAAATGAGCTCAGGAGGTGCAAAACCCTCCTACAAACACCACCAGCATCTTTCTAGGGGCCTGGAAAACTTAGCACACAAGGCAAGGTCTGGCACAAGGGCTGGCAACACCAACGAGCCCACCCAGCACCAGCAGCCGTGGTCCAGGACGGATCCACAGCCCCACATCGGTGCTGCTGAGGGGAATGAGAGCAGCCAGAGGTGTGGTGGGAGCTGATGGGTGGTTTTATTACACAAGGTGTGACATCCTCCCTCCATCCCCACTGGAACAGGGATAAATGAGGGTTTAACAGCATCTTTTTAACCATTCCATGGCTGTTTCTCCTGCTGCTTTCCCCCCCACACCCCTCCCCCCCATTTTTCCATCCGTGCCCAGTGTTTCTGTGTGGAGTCTCAGTGCATTGCCCGGTGTGGGGACCGTCCACAGGGCTGGGGGCTGCTGGAGGTCAGTGCAGCTGGGACAGGACTGGGAAGCCACCGGTGTCCTTGGGGAGCAAAGCCTGTGGCACTGGGGACGTGCATCCCTCATGAGGGATGGCCTTGGTCCCTGCCTCCATGGGGGGATGATGGATCCATCCTCTGTCTCTGTGCAGGGATGATGGATCCAGCCCCTGCCTCCCCAGGGGGATGATGGATCCACAGAGAGTTGCTGGATCCTTGGGAAGATGATGGATCCTTCCCCTGACTCCACGGGGAGATGATGGGTCCGTCCCCTGCCTCCGCAGGGTGGTGATGGATGCACAGGAAGATGACGGGTCCATCCCCTCTGTCCATGGGGTGACACGGGCCAGCTGCCCACGCTAGCAGCTCCCTCCCGTGCACAGGAAGATGCCCAGGGCCATGCCCAGCAGGGCGAGGCTCCCCAGGATCAGCCCCAGCACCAGCGGAGCGCGCGATCGGCCGCTGACTTTTCCTGCAAGAGGCGAGAGGGACGGGGGTGACGACCGGGCCACGCCACCGTGTCCCTGTCCCCAGCCCCGGCCCCACCACGGACCCGTCCTGGCGCTCTGAGCCTGCAGGATGCTGACACAGGTGGTGTTGAGGAAATACTGCAGGTCCCGCGTGGTTACGGTGTATTTCATCAGATGTGCCTGGGCGAAGGCGGCCACCGGGAGCTCGCCGGGCCAGCGCCGCTCCCAGGTGGCGTTGGGGACGTGGAAGCTGAGGAACGCCGTCCTGTTGAGGGTCACCTCGTAGAAGCTCTGGGCTGTGCCGTTGGGGAAGAGGCGGCAGCCGAGGTGGCAGCACAGGTGCTGGGTGACTGCGGGGACAGAGGGAGGGGACAGGGTCACCACGCTCCCACCCTCAGCGCCCCGTGGCCCTCACTGGGCACTGAGCTCGCACGGCCTCAGCCTCACGCCACCCAAACCACCCACAGCTTTGCTTCCCCTCAGTGTGGTCGTGGCAGTGACTTTTCCAGCGGCCGGGATTATTTTCCCTCCCTTATCTCCGCACGGCACAGCTCCGGTTTTACAGAGGGGGAGGCTTTGGGCACAGAGCTGCTCGTGGCTCTCGCGGATGGAGCACAGGGACAACCGGCGGGGCGGGGCGGGTCATGCCAGAGACCCCGCGGTGACACCGGGCTCCCCAAGGGTACAGGAATGTGGGGCTGGGGCAAAACCGGTTTGGGGGTAACCAGGGAAAGGAGGGCAGGAGCAGCAGAGGTGACAGGGTTAATGGAGTGGAGCAGGCAGGAGCACGAAGCCATCGAAACCATCGCCAGCAGCGTCCCACAGCTCCCACAAGCTGCGGGATGCAGGCAGGGAGCGGCCAGAAAGCAAGCAGGATGCAGGCAGGGTGCAAGTGGGATCCAGGTGGGATGCAGGCAGAGACCAGGCAGGGTTCCGACACCTCCCCACCCCACAGGCTGCAGCCCCCAGCCCTTTTCCTGAGGAGCAGCAACAGGCTGAGCATCATTCCGTTCCCAGGGTAAGAAATTCCCACAGAAGGGCTCCCTTTGCCCACAGAGAGGTTTTGCACATGGCCATATCCCCATCCCTTCGCCCATCTGTCCCTGGAGAGCCACCCCCGTGCCCTGGCAGCGCCGGAGAGGCTCCCCTTCCCCGGGGGGCCGCCCCTGTCCCCCGGGTACCACTCACAGTCGGTGGGTCTCTCCTTGTTGAAGAGCTGCACCAGCTGCCTGAAGGTCTTCAGGTAGGTGATCACGTCTTTCTGCCGCCGGGCCCAGGCGTCCGGAGGCTCCAGCGGGAGCACCTGGGTGACATTGTTCTCGTCCAGGACGTGGCTGAGCTGCCCGTTCAGGCTGGCGTTCCCCCGGACCATGGAATTGCCCCTGTAGACGCGGGTCAGCTGGAGCATGGTGAAGGCGAGCGGGGCTGCGGGACACGCGGGACATCACCCACCGCTCCGTCACTCGCCGTGAGCCCCGTGTGCCCCCACGCCGACCCCAGTGTCCCCGACCACCGCCGTGTCCCTGCCTCACCCGCCTGCTCCGCTCCGCAGCCCAGGGCCCCGCAGAGCAGCAGCAGCAGCAGCAGCATCGTGGGGACGGGCACCGCGCTGGGGACGCGCTGGTGGCCCCACGGCTCGCCCGGCACGGAGTTCAGCGTGGGCACCGCGCTGGGGACGCGCTGGTGGCCCCAAGGCTCGCCCGGCACGGAGTTCAGCGTGGGCACCGCGCTGGGGACGCGCTGGTGTCCCCACGGCTGGCCCGCGGGATGTTAAGCGGGCCGGGGAGGTGGGGCTGTGGGAGGAGGAGAGCGGGACTCCGGCCAGGTCTCTCCCATTTCCTTAACCCGAGCCACCCGCACCCCTTCCCTGCCGGATATGCCGGGCCCCGCGGCGCCTGAGGATGCAGGATGAGGCTCCGAGCTGCCCCCGGCACAGATGGAATTGGGCGAGCAGCCAGCACCTGACTCAGTTTCCCCATCCCTTGGCTGAGCAGGGCCCTGTCCCACTGCCCTGGGGGATGTGGGAGACCAGGGGGACACGGTGATGGGGACCATTCCCAGGGAATGGGGAGGATTGGAGGGAGCAGCCTCGCAGCACCGCGCTGCACCCACCTGGTGTGGAGAGGGCACCCAGCAACAGGACCCCCCTCCCTGGAAAGGGGTGATGCTCTAGGTAGCTGAGCTGAGCAGTGCAGGTGAGAAATCCATGGCAGGGCTTCCTCCACAGGTTTGTTTTTTAATTACACCTAAAATAATTATAAATTTTAAATTGTAAAATGTGAAATTTCTAGTAAAAGCTCCAGCTCGTCTCATTGGCAGAGCATGGCACAGCCTGGGGTGGCACATAATGGCATCACACAGCCTGCTATGGCATGGAATACTGTCATGGAATGGTTTTGGGTGGGAAGGAACCTGAAAGCCCATCTCATTCCACCCCTGCCATGGGCAGGGACTCCTTCCACTAGCCCAGGTTGCTCCAAGCCCCATCCAACCTGGCCTTGGACACTGCCAGGGATCCAGGGGCAGCCACAGCTTCTCTGGGCAACCTGTGCCAGGGCCTCCCCACCCTCACAGGGAAGAATTTCTTCCCAATAACCCATCTAACCCTGCCCTCTGGCAGTTTGAAGCCATTCCCCTCTGTCCATGCCCTTGCAAATAGTCTCTTCTCCAGCTTCCTTGTTGGCTCCTTCAGGCACTGCAAGGCCACAATGAGGTCACCCCAGAGCTTCTCTTCTCCAGGCTGAACAATCCCAACTCTCCCAGCCTTTCCTCCCAGCAGAGCTGCTCCATCCCTCTGCTCATCCTGGTGCCTCCTCTGGGCTCTCTCCAGCAGCTCCACGTCCTCCCTGTGCTGGGCCCCAGGGCTGGGGCAGCTCTGCAGGTGGGGTCTCACCTGAGCAGGGCCGAGGGGCAGAATCCCAAACCCTTCCCTGCTGCCCATGCTGGGATCAGCCCAGCACAGGGGGGTTTCTGGGATGGGGCATGGCCAGACCTCACCACCTGCACCCCCAAGTCCTTCTCCAGGGGCTGCTCCATCTGCTCATCCCTGGCCTGGATTGATCCCAGGAGTTGCCCCGACCCAGGGGCAGCGCCAGCACTTGGTGCTGTTAAACGTCAGGAGATTCCCATGGGTCACTTCTGGAGCTCGTCCAGGGCCCTCTGGATGGCCCCGTCCTCCAGGAGTGTCACTGCACCCTCAGCCTGGTGGCACCTGCAAACCTGCTGAGGGTGCCTCGATCCCTCTGGCTGTGGCAGCGATGCAGATATTGAACATCACCCGTGCCACTGCGGACCCCTGGGACGCCACTGGGCACTGGCGGCCATCGGGACCCTGAGCCACTGACCCTCTGCATGTGACCATCCAGCCAATTCCTTACCCATCTAACAGTGCATCCACGGAATCCAGCTCTCTCCAATGCAGAGAGAAGGATGTTGGGAGGGATTGTGTCCAGGCTGGATAGAAATCCAGATAAATGACATCCATAACCCTTCCCTTGTCCACGGAGGGAGTCACCCCACCAGAGGCGGCCAGGGGGCCGGTCAGGCAGGACTTGCCCTTGCTGCAGCCGTGCTGGCTGTCCCGAATCACCTCCTGTGCTCAGCAGAGCTTCCAGGAGGGTCTGTCCCAATCCTCCCAGGCACAGAGGGGAGCCTGACGGGCCGGTAGCTCCGGTTCCCAGGCTCCTCCTTTCCTCCCTTTTTAAAGATGGGGACAAGGACTCCTTTTTTTCCCAGTCACCTGGGGCTTGACCAGACAGCCAGGACCTTTCAAATATCCTGGCGAGCGGCTGGCCAGCTCCATCAGCCAATTCCTCCAGGACTCTGGGATGGACCTCACGCAGGATGGCGCGCTCGGGGATGGCGGGGCATGTGCCCGCCGTCCGGCACGATATGGCGCACCATGTCGCGACACGGCGCGACGTGTCACCCCGTCTGCCGCGCCGCGGCGGCGGGCGGGCCGTGTCCCGGGGCGTGTCCGCGGTCCTTGCGTGTCCCGGGGCGTGTCCCGGGGCGTGTCCCGGGGCGTGTCCCGGGGCGTGTCGGCGGTCCTTGCGTGTCTCGGGGCGTGTCCCCTCGGTCGGGGCGGGTCCCGGGGCGTGTCCGCGGTCCGTGCGTGTCCCGGGGCGTGTCGGCGGCGGCGGTGCCGGTGCCGGGAGCGCAGCGATGGCGGCGGCGGAGCTGGAGCGGCTGCGGATGGCGGGGGCCGGGATGGCCATCGCCGTCCTCACCAGCGGCGGCGACGCGCAAGGTGCGCCCGGCGGGGCGGGGCGGGGCGGGGGGCTCGGCCGGGCCCGCGGCCTCCCCGCGTGTCCGTGCCCGCCACCGCGACCGCCCGCGGCCGAAGTCCGCGGCCCGCGCTCCTCCCCGGGGCGGGCGGATGGGGGCTCCCCTCCCGTGTGCCCCCCACCCGCGCCGCTTCCCCGTCACCCTCGGGCCGTCGGCGTGGGAGGGCAGGGGCCCCACGGGGGGAGCCCCACGGAGGGGGTGTGTCCGTCCTTGTCCCCGTCGCCGTCCCCCCCGCCCCCCCCCCGGGATAAGCAACTCGCTCCCGGGCACTTTCTCGTCCACAGGCCCAGCTGTGCGCTGAGTTTCCCCGGTCTCAGCCCACGTGGCTCCCCACCCACTCAAGGAGACACCTCAGGGTCACCTATAGGATCCCATTCCCTGTGAGGTGCAGGGTGCCATGAGGTTCCCCCCGCTCGAGGGGACACCTCAGGGTCACCTGTAGGATCCCATCCCGTGCGGGGTGCAGGATCCCATGGGAATACTCCAGCTCACGTATCACTTTTCCAGGCATGAACGCTGCCGTCCGCGCCGTCACCCGCATGGGGATATACGTGGGAGCCAAGGTCTTCCTCATCTATGAGGTTGGGGTACCCCCCTGCTCCCCATCATGGTTGGGGGGATCCACCCCCCTATGCCGGGGTACCCCTCACCTCCCCCCTCTGCTTCTCCGCAGGGCTACGAGGGGCTGGTGGAGGGGGGTGACAACATCAAACAAGCCAACTGGCTCAGCGTCTCCAACATCATCCAGCTGGTGAGGATCACCATGGGGCCGTGGGACCCCAGATCCCAGCCCCCCAAACGTGTGTGACGAGCCACGTGCCCCATTCTGTCCCCAGGGCGGGACGGTGATCGGCAGCGCCCGCTGCAAAGCCTTCACCACGCGCGCGGGCCGGCTCCGGGCCGCCCGCAACCTGGTGGAGCACGGCATCACCAACCTGTGCGTCATCGGCGGCGACGGCAGCCTCACCGGCGCGGACATCTTCCGCTCCGAGTGGGCTGGGCTGCTGGAGGAGCTGGTCCGAGATGGTGGGTGAGCCCCTCCCAACCCCCGGGGGTGTAGATGGAGGTGTTTGAGGGTGCTGAGGTCCGGAGGGTCACCCGGGCGCTGTGACCCCAAGGAGGGCTGGGCTCCGGCCCCACGATGGTGGGGACATGAGTGCCCTGAAATAATCGGTGTGGTGGCCGTGACCCCCCCAGGGCAGATCAGCGAGGAGGTGGCGCGGGAGAACTGCCGCCTGAACATCGTGGGGCTGGTGGGCTCCATCGACAACGACTTCTGCGGCACCGACATGACCATCGGCACCGACTCGGCGCTGCACCGCATCATGGAGGTCATCGACGCCATCACCACCACGGCACAGAGGTGAGCGGGACGGGGCCGGGGGCTGGGGGCTGCACCGCCCCGGCCGTCGCACCCACCCACCTCCTTCTCTTCCCACCCGTGTCCTTGCAGCCACCAGCGGACGTTCGTGCTGGAGGTGATGGGTCGCCACTGCGGGTAAGCCCCTGTGGGCAGGGAAGCCCATCGGTGGGACGGGATGCCACGTCTCAGGCTGGTGCTGCCACTGCCGTGTCCCCCCAGGTACCTGGCGCTGGTGTCCGGCTTGGCCTCGGGTGCCGACTGGCTCTTCATCCCTGAATCCCCTCCGGAGGACGGCTGGGAGGACCTCATGTGCGAGAGGCTCGGGGAGGTGAGGGGGGGTTCCTGCCATCCCATCCCCTGTTCCCCCCCGGGGAGTCCCCGCAGGGGCCCGGGCTGAGCCCTGCAGCCGGTGCCCGGCCCCTGCGAAGCTTCGGGAGCTGCCGCCATTGTCCCTGTGAACCGGGGCACTCAGCCGAGCGCAAATCCAGCCCTCGCGTGCCAGGGGCAGCGCTGGCTCGGGGGCTCGGCTGCCCGTGACCTGAGCCACCCCCAGGGCAGCACGGATGGTGGGGAGGGGAGGGCGCTCACACGTGACCCACGGTGAGTTCTGGCTGAGCCGTGGTGGCCGTTTGTCCTCCCCTCGTGCCAGACACGCAGCCGGGGCTCGCGGCTCAACATCATCATCATCGCCGAGGGCGCCATCGACCGCAACGGCAAACCCATCTCCTCCAACTACGTGAAGGACGTAAGCGACCGCCCCGGCACCGCCCTGGCACCCACGGACACCGGCGGGTCCCCAACGTGATGTCCCCTCTTCCCCACAGCTGGTGGTGCAACGCCTGGGCTTCGACACGCGGGTCACCGTCCTCGGCCACGTGCAGCGCGGAGGGACCCCGTCCGCCTTTGACCGCGTGCTGGTAGGTCCAGGGGAGGACACGGAGAGGGGGAGGCCTGCTCCTGCCATCCCTCTGCCCAATGGAAAGGATTTGCCAGCCAGGGTGAGGCTTGGATGGGCTCGGCCCCGCTGTGCTGGGCAGAGCTGTGCACTCATTTCTCCTCATTTACTCCAAATTTCATGGATTTTTAAATAAAACCATCAGCTTTCCAGCAGTGAATCAGCAGCCACGTGGTTTCCAAGCCTGTGGGAGCATCCCTGAGCATCCCACCCAGCTGGCACTGGTGGCCCCAGTGTCACAGGTGCCCCTGTCCGTTTGCAGAGCAGCAAGATGGGGATGGAAGCGGTGATGGCGCTGCTGGAGGCCACGCCGGACACCCCGGCCTGCGTGGTCAGCCTCTCCGGGAACCAGTCGGTGCGGCTGCCGCTCATGGAGTGTGTCCAGGTGGTGAGTACCGGGGAATTTGGGTGGGGGTCCCACTCCTCTCCTTGTGAATGTGGGTGTCACGGTGCTGCATCTTTCTCCCGGCCCAAGACGAAGGATGTGCAGAAGGCCATGGATGAGAAGAGGTTTGAGGAGGCCATCCAGCTCCGTGGAAGGTGAGGAGCAGGGACCAGGCTTGGGGGAGACATCCCTCTTGGATGGGGGCTTCTGCTTGTGGGGAAGCTGTTGGCTCCTGCAGCCAGGAGGGTGTCCCCAGTCACACCCCAGGGGCACTGGGGAGACTCCCCCTTCTCCCAGACATGCCTTGGGGACATGTCACCGTGTCCTTGCAGGAGCTTCGAGAACAACTGGAACATGTACAAGCTGCTGGCGCACCAGAAGCCAGCTCAGGAGAAGGTGAGGGGTGGTGGGGAGCAGCAGGGCACACCATCACCGCCTTGGGGACACGTAGGGATGTGCTGTTCCCATGCCTGTCCCCGCAGAGCCCCTTCAGCATGGCCATCCTGAACGTGGGAGCGCCGGCCGCCGGCATGAATGCTGCCGTGCGCTCGGCCGTGCGCATCGGCATCTGCCAGGGACACACCGTCTACGTGGTGAGCGACGGCTTCGAGGGCCTGGCCAAGGGGCAGGTAAGGGGACGGTGAGCCTGGGATGTCCTGGGGGATGGGGGTTGGGCTTGGAGGGTGGTGGCGGGGGCTCTTCCCACCCCTAACCCGGCGCTGGTGCCCGCAGGTCCGCGAGGTGGGCTGGCACGACGTGGCGGGATGGCTGGGCCGCGGCGGCTCCATGCTGGGCACCAAGCGGTGAGTGCGGCCCTGGGGAGGGGGGCATAGGGGAGGGGTGTCCCCACCGTCCTCACCCCACCGTCCGCACCCCCTTCCCCACCACAGGACGCTGCCCAAGACCTGCATGGAGAAGATCGTGGAGAACGTGCGCAAATTCAACATCCAGGGGCTGCTGGTCATCGGGGGCTTTGAGGTACGGCGGAATCCTCGGTTCAGCGGGGGGCTGGGGTGGCTGTGGGCATCCCGAAGGAATCTTTCTGGGATGCGGATCCGGCTGCAGGGCCAGCATTTCCCAATCCCTCGGCCGCTTGCAGGCGTACGAGGGGGTGCTGCAGCTGGTGGAGGCGCGCGGGCAGTACGAGGAGCTCTGCATCGTCATGTGCGTCATCCCCGCCACCATCAGCAACAACGTGCCCGGCACCGACTTCAGCCTGGGCTCTGACACGGCCGTCAACGCCGCCATGGAGGTGAGGGACACGGACGGGGACAGCTCACGGGGCCGCCCCGCTCCACCACCTTCCATCGCGGCCTGGAGTGGCCGATGTCCCGTGCCGGGGAAGCAAAGGTGGCTTTCCCTGGTGTGACCTCCCCTTCTTTGGGCACAGAGCTGCGACCGCATCAAGCAGTCGGCATCGGGCACCAAGCGCCGCGTGTTCATCGTGGAGACCATGGGGGGCTACTGCGGGTACCTGTCCACGGTCACCGGCATTGCCGTGGGCGCCGACGCTGCCTACGTCTATGAAGACCCCTTCACTATCCATGACTTAAAGGTGAGCGGGCAGGAGCGGCTCTGGCTAAAATGAGAAGGCAAACTGGGGAAGGGAGGGCTCCAGAGCAGGGCAGGAGCTGTGGGAGCACGGCCA
Organism: Lycocorax pyrrhopterus obiensis; assembly: GCA_014706295.1. Classification (NCBI taxonomy): domain Eukaryota; kingdom Metazoa; phylum Chordata; class Aves; order Passeriformes; family Paradisaeidae; genus Lycocorax; species Lycocorax pyrrhopterus. Next base: position 2,357,076 of record JACSVZ010000016.1, read on the forward strand.
TGCCGTGCAGACGCTGGGTTGATGCCAGCACCGGAGGGCTGTGGGATGGCTGCCGGCATCCCGGTGTTCATCCTGCAGGCCAACGTGGAGCACTTGACCGACAAAATGAAGACGGATATCCAGAGAGGGCTGGTGCTGCGGTGAGTTGGGGGCCCTTGGGGACAGGGACTGCAAACCCCAGCCCCATGGCAGGGAGCAAGGCCAGAGCTGAGCCCTTCCCACAGCCAGAGAGGGCTCCTGGGCACGGTGAGGTTTGGCACAGTGGGCACGCGCTTGGCCATGGGGATGCTGGATGCCTCCGCTGCTGTCCCCACCCCAGCCCCAGGGTCCTCCAGGGGACACAGGCCGGGGCTCTGGGCCTCAGGGAGAACAAAACAGCACAAAAAAGGCATTACGGGAAACAAAGAGGGACACCCTGGGGATGCCAGAGGAAGGAGCAGCCCCCCAAACCCTTCCCTCTGCCCCCCAGCAACGAGAAGTGCCACGAGCACTACACCACCGAGTTCCTCTACAACCTTTACTCCTCCGAGGGCAAAGGTATCTTTGACTGCAGGATCAACGTCCTAGGCCACCTCCAGCAGGTACAGGGGACAGGGTGACATGGGCCACGCTGGCCCTGAGAGCTGGGCAGGCCTGACATCCCCATTTCTTTGTCCCCAGGGGGGAGCCCCGACCCCCTTTGACCGGAACTACGGGACCAAGCTGGGAGTGAAGGCGGTGCTGTGGATGTCGGAGAAGCTGCAGCAAGTCTACAGCAAGGGTGAGCCAAGGGCTGGGGTTCCCACAGAGGGTGTGGGAGGCTGGTGGCTGCTGCTCCAGGCTTCCAGGCTTGGCCCCCAGTGAGGTGAGGTGTCCCCCTCCCAGGGCGTGTGTTTGCCAACTCCGGAGACACTGCCTGTGTGATCGGGCTGCGGAAGAAGGTGGTGGCCTTCAGCCCCGTGACGGAGCTCAAGAAAGTCACAGATTTTGAGTAAGTCCCCATGCCCCAGCGGTTCACCATCTCCCAGGGGAACCTTCCCAGGGTGTCCACTCTAGAGCTGTGTCCCCCTGCCCAGGCACAGGCTGCCCCAGGAGCAGTGGTGGCTGAACCTGCGGCTGATGCTGAAGATGCTCGCCAACTACCAGATCAGCCTCACCGAGTACATCTCGGGGCAGATGGAGCATGTCACCCGCCGCACCCTCAGCATCGAGAAGGGCTTCTAGTCCCACCAGCCCGACCCATAGCCCCCGCTGTGTCCTCTCCGTGCCCACGTGCTGCTGGGGGAGCACTGTGTCCCCTCTGTTCTCAGTAGCCCTGTAGCTTTGCCATCGACCCCTTACAGCAGGCAGAGCCTGTTGCTGGCTCCCAGAATGGCACAATCCTGCCCCGAATCACTGCTGCAGGGTCTGGTCCCTGTGCGGATGCAGAAGAGTTGCTTGAGCCCAGCCGCGCAGCCCAGACCTTTAATCTTCCCTTAATAGTTTATTATTATTTAATGATGGGGTATTTTGAGTCCTTATTTAGCGGCTTGACCGCCTGAGCCAAGTGCTGCTGCTTGTAGTCGCCTGCCCCACGTGCGGGAGGGGAGTGAGGAGGATGCGGAGCCATCCCGGAGCGGGTCGGAGCTGGTCCTGGGGCCTTCTGCGTGCTCCTGGGCCCCGGTGAAGCTCCATCCTCCGTGGGGGTCTCGAGGGCTGAGCACGGGGGTCCTGGCGAGCCCCTGTCCCCTTGCATGACGCTTGGCTGCGACCGTCACCGCGTGGCCGCGGGCGCCGTGTCCGTCACCTCACCGCTGCTCGTGATCCCCGGATCCCGCACCGCCCGCGGCGCTGCTCCTCTCTAGAGATAAAACCTGCTGGAGCCAAACCTGCCTCCTGGAGTGGTCATTGCCGGGGGGTGGGCAGCAGGATGGGGGCGGGGTGAGGGGACGAGCAAAGCCTGATGGTTTTCCCAAGCCGGGTTAATGCCGGGCCAAGAAGCTTCCTGGTTTTGTGCATCCTCAAAGCCTGGGAGAGTGGGACCACAGGCGGCTTCTGCTCCCTGTCCGGGTCGTGGTGAGTGCAAGGTCAGCATCCTTTTGCAATGGCTTCGAGATTGCAGAGAAATCTCACTCAGTTCCCACCTTCAAGGGAAGCACCCAAGTCCTTTAGAGTGGTGCTGTGCTTGTTTGTGAGGCAGTTTCTCAGGGCGCCGGCCAAGTGTGCCGGCCTGGCCGAGCTCCGCGCGCTCGGGCTGTGCCAGACGGTCACAGGGAGCCCCTTTCCCAGGCCACATCCCTCCTGGGGCTGTCGGCTGACGGCTCCAGCCTCCGGGACAGCGCCAGCACCAGGATGCATCACAGTCTTTGGGGTCAAACATGCCGTTATTTTGTCCTCCCCGTGGAGCTGTCACCAAGTGAAAGCTCCCCCTGACCGGCCCCCTGGCCGCCTCTGGTGGGGTGACTCCCTCCATGGACAAGGGAAGGGTTATGGATGTCATTTATCCAGATTTCTATCCAGCCTGGACACAATCCCTCCCAACATCCTTCTCTCTGCATTGGAGAGAGCTGGATTCCGTGGATGCACTGTTAGATGGGTAAGGAATTGGCTGGATGGTCACATGCAGAGGGTCAGTGGCTCAGGGTCCCGATGGCCACCAGTGCCCAGTGGCGTCCCAGGGGTCCGCAGTGGCACGGGTGATGTTCAATATCTGCATCGCTGCCACAGCCAGAGGGATCGAGGCACCCTCAGCAGGTTTGCAGGTGCCACCAGGCTGAGGGTGCAGTGACACTCCTGGAGGACGGGGCCATCCAGAGGGCCCTGGACGAGCTCCAGAAGTGACCCATGGGAATCTCCTGACGTTTAACAGCACCAAGTGCTGGCGCTGCCCCTGGGTCGGGGCAACTCCCGGGATCAATCCAGGCCGGGGATGAGCAGATGGAGCAGCCCCTGGAGAAGGACTTGGGGGTGCAGGTGGTGAGGTCTGGCCATGCACCATCCCAGAAACCCCTCTGTGCTGGGCTGATCCCCAGCATGGGCAGCAGGGAAGGGTTTGGGATTCTGCCCCTCGGCCCCGCTCAGCTGAGACCCCACCTGCAGAGCTGCCCCAGCCCCGGGGCCCAGCACAGGGAGGGCGTGGAGCTGCTGGAGAGAGCCCAGAGGAGGCACCAGGATGAGCAGAGGGATGGAGCAGCTCTGCTGGGAGGAAAGGCTGGGAGAGTTGGGATTGTTCCGCCTGGAGAAGAGAAGCTTTGGGGTGACCTCATTGTGGCCTTCCAGGAACTGAAGGAGCCAACAAGGAAGCTGGAGAAGGACTTTGGACAAGGGCCTGGAGTGACAAGCCAAGGGGGAATGACTTCCCACTGCTGCAGGGTTAGATGGGTTATTGGGAAGAAATTCTTCCCTGTGAGGGTACGGAGGCCCTGGCACAGGTTGCCCAGAGAAGCTGTGGCTGCCCCTGGATCCCTGGAAGTGTCCAAGGCCAGGTTGGACAGGGCTTGGAGCAACCTGGGCTAGTGGACGGTGTCCCTGCCCATGGCAGGGGTGGAATGAGATGGGCTTTCAGGTCCCTTCCCACCCAAAACCATTTCATGATCCCATGATTTCAGTGCTTTTCCCCTAATTGGACACATTTTAGGCTCTAGGGGAAGATGTTTCTAGAGGAATTGTTTCTTCCGTGGACCCCTGAAGTAACAGACCTTGCTGATGGAGGCAGCACTGCTGCTGTTGAATGAATATCTGCTCTGGAGACCCCAGGCAGAGACTTGGCTTCTCCTGGAGCTCCATTTCCTGGGTGGGACTGGGCTCTTCCACTATCCCATGTGCCACTCCACTTTGGGGGAGCCCCAGCCCACTCCCTCCCTCCCTCCCTCAGCCATGGGCCTCACACCTGCCTCACCATCAGCTCTCAGAGTCCCTGAGGATGGTTTGAAGGGAAGTGGCTCTGCACGGCCGCTGGCATTTTCCACAGCTGGGAATCATCTGCATTCACCGCTCGATATTCCCGGCTGAGGCAGGGCAGGGTGAGAGCAGGTCACGTGGAAAATCTGTCGGCAGCACAGCCCTGCAGCAGCCAGGTTTAGGGTGTGAATGGGGACAGGGGTGCCCCCAGGCTCAGACCAGCTGCACATTGAGGGACAGGAGTCACTGCAGCCCTCATACCTCATTTCCACCAAAAAAAGTACCTGGAGGGCCAAATTCCTGGGAGAAAATGGACAGGCACTTGCATTCCCAGGATGAGCAGGAGGGGATGTGACTGTGCTCCCAGACTTCCCGGCACATCCAGCCCACCCTGAAAAGAGGGCAGAGCAAACCTCCAGGAGCATCCTGCAGCGCAAGGCAGGCTGCCAGGGCCCGGAGAGGCCGGGCTCCCGCTGGGGTTTGCTGGGATGCTGCAAGGAGCAGTTGGGAGCTCTGAGGGCAACACCAGCAGCAGCCAAGGATGACGAGCACAGCACGTAGGCAGTGAGCAGCCCAATTTCCAAAGGAATTGTGTCAGTGTGGCCTCAAGGGCATGGTGATTGCTCCACCAGCCCCATGACCAATGAGTCCTGATGGATGCTGCCTTTGATCAGTCACATCCCAGAAAAGCTGGGGAGTCCAGCTCACCCCAACAACAGCTCCCCTGTTCCTTGACAAGGACAGGCCAGGGGCCTGGGAGAAGACTTGCACTCAGCAGGGTGAGTCTCCCAGGCCCTGGCTGTCAAAGGAAGTCTGGGACATCATAAATCACGCAACTGCAGCTGGGTTTAACGCAGAAGGCAAGAACGAAGGTCATTTGAGGAGCTAAAGCCATCAGCAAATCTCCCCCCGAGTGATGAAGGTCAAACTCTGTCCCTTCCCACCAAGGTCAGGCAAACAGGCTTGTGGACACAGGGCTGTCACCATCGCTGAGAAGCATTCCTTCCTGGCAGCACGGCCTGGACACTGCACAAACAGGGACAGGGGGGCCATGGAAAGGCCAGTGCAGCACTGGGAGGCACGGAGGGCTCGTGTCCCGTACCTTGGGGCGATCGTCCTGCTCAGGTGGCTCTGCACTGAGCTTTCCTCACCAGTTCTTTTATTCCCTGCCTTTGCTGCGGTTGCAAGAAGGTTCCCAGGCAGCCCAGTGCCCCTGCAAAGCAGTGCTGGGAGCAGGCTCACCGTTTCAGAGGCGCAGTGAAGCGGGAAGGCGCGGGGCTCCCAGCCCTCCTCCTGCTCTGCAGGGCTCACAATGCACTCCCTGAACCAGAGGTAATGGAGCAGTGCCCCCAGCCAGGCCTTTGCTGAACTCCAGCCACCACTTACACGGCCTTGAGGGATAATTGGGTTTATTTGGTTTGTCACAACAGTTTAGTTTGTATTTAACAGTTCTATAAAACTTGGTAAATGCAGTTTTATCAGTTAAAGAGCAACAGCCACCCCTGATGCCTGTGCAAAGCAGGCAGCAACGCTCAGGGCCTTTTAACTGGGATGTTTCCTTAAGCTGCTCTAGTGCCTGCAGGGAATGTTGGGGTGAGAGGACAGCTGAGCATTCAGGATGTGGGAGTCATTTCTGGTTCACCTAGGCTGCTCCGAGCTTTCCTTTGGGCTGCTCCGAGCTTTCCTTTGGGCTGCCTGACCACCACGGCAGGCGCTGCGTGCACCAGCAAGGACCTGAGGAAGTCAGCCAGGAGCTGGAAGATAAATTAGTAACTGGCCATTGACCTGCACCACCTGCACCAGGCAGTTCTTGGTGACAATCTCAGGAAATGCCTCCCTGTCAGACTTCACCAAAGCAAATCTCTGTGGTACAAAGTGCCCTCAGAGGTGCTGTGCACCCCCAGGCTGGCTGAGGGTTGGAGACCTACCTTCCCAGCCATCAGCAGGCTCTGCTCCCCCTCGGATCACACAGCACCTCTGGCTGCAGCCTTGTTCCCTTCTGCTCTGCTGATCTGCCTGCAGCTCCCATCCAAGAGCCCCAGCCATACAGGATACAGTGACAGAGCCTGCTGCACAAGCAGGAAATCTCCAGAGAAGGAGCATCCCATCCCAACCCCTCGCACGGGAAGCAGAGCGGGGAGCACCGAGGCTTTGGCTGCAGCCAGGGATGTGTGGGCAGGACAGCGCCGAGGGCTGGGGCTCCAGGGAGGCTGGAATGGGGGTGGGTGTTGTCACTCCTCCTGCAACTCCTTCTTCTGGAAGGCCTGGAGCCTCCTCGCCACGGTCTGCTGGATGATCTCCAGCCCCTCTGCGTCCAGGTCCTTCATGAGCAGCAGGATGGCATTCAGGACATTGTTCTGTCAGGACAAGGCAGACACTGCTTTGTACCAGCCAGCCAGGACTCGATTTTCCCTGCTCTTTCTAGGAACTCCTCCTCCACCACCACCACCACCACCACTGGCAGCAGTTCGGAACAGCCACCTGCAGCCACGGGAGCAGGACTAACAGCCGAGCCCTCGGGGCAAACATAGGCAGAGGCTGCATGCGGCACGTGACGAGGCTGGAATGCAGGACAAACCCATCCGCCCAGTCCTGTGCGGGCTGCCCACACGCCTCTGGCTGCCGGCCACGCTCCAGCCTGGCTTCTGTAAGGAAAGGCACATGCAGGAGCGGCCGCCCTCGCTCCCCAGCGCGTGTAGGATGGGAAAGGACAGGAGCCCTTTGCTCTGAGGAATGAGGAGAGCTGGTGCTCACTGCAAGGGACCCTTGAAGGTCCCCAGCCCTGCCACCACCACAGGACCACTGCCAACACCAGGCTGTGGTTCTGTCAAAGCATGTCTTGAAGAACTCCAGGGACAGATTCCACAGCCTAAATAACTGTCCTTCTAGGGAGAATCTTTTGCCCAACATCCAACCCGAACCTCTCCAGCTGCAATGGGGGGCCATTTCCCCCTTTTTTAATGGTCAGAGCCTGTGGTGCTGCTGTAGGCAGCTAAGGCAGAGTGAGGCAGTGTGGGTTAGATCTTGCTCTGCTGATTGACGCAACGGCACCAAGTCCAGCACTCAGCAACTCCCAGCTAACCACCAAAATCCAGGTTCATCCAAGGCTACATGATAGAGGGGGCTGAGGAACCACCTAAGCTTCCTGTTCAGCAGCCCCTTCCCAAGGTTTGACCCTCCTCCTGCTAAAGAAACACTTCCTAACACAGTCTGAACCTCCCCTGGCACAGCTTTGAACCTTTCCCATGTCTCCTATTGCTGAATCCCAGGAAGAAGAGCTCAGCACCTCCCTCCCCACATCCCCTCCTCAGGAAGCTGCAGAGGGAGATGAGGCCAGCCCTCAGCCTCTTTCTCTCCAAATCAGACAAACCCAGAGCCCTCAGCTGCTCCTGGACATTTCTTCCAGCCCTGGCATCAGCTCTGTTCCCCTCCTCTGGGGACATCCAAGGTTCTTCACATCCTTCAATGCTGGGGCTCAGCCCCGCATACAAGGAAAAGCAATTTGGTCTTTAAAAGATACTCACTCTCTTCTTGTGGCTGCAACCTGCCTCTTGAGGGGAAAAGGAGGAATATTTATCCCTGGGGACAGGCTTCATATCAAGCTCCTCCTGAGTTTTGCTAAAAAAAGGGAGGAAAAGCAAATGTTATTATGACCAGCTGGGAGAACCTTCCTCTGCCAGGCCAATCCTTCCTCATCACGGGCAACCATGCAAGGAATAAATGTCCAGCTAGACGACTCCAGGGAATGGACTGGAGCGCCCAGATGAGGGAGGATTCACCCCTGATTGCACATGCAGCTGGTGAGCTCGAGTCACCCCGCACAGCAGAACCTGTTTGGCAGACACAGAACCAGCCCCAGCAGTGCCACTGAACCAGCACAGCTCCACTGCAGTAACCGGAACAATGGGAACCTGCACCGGCTGCAGGCCTGACCCCTGGAATGTCAGGGTCCTCTCCTGCTACACGAGTTCAGCCCAGAAACGCAGAAGCAGAAACGCTGGCAGCTCCCCAGCCCTCACTTTGTCTCCTCCAGACTGCAGCCGAGCAGCTCGCTCTGGGGCTCCGGCGTGGCTCCGGCAGTGCTGGACGCGGAGGACTCGGACCAGCCGTTCTCCACGCTCCTCCGGGCTGGGGGGGCCGTGATCTCCACGCCATCCACCAGGGCCTGCGACAGCTCTTCCTCTGTCACAGCTGCAAAGGCCACAACAAACGCCTGTTGCTATGAACTGCAGCAGCCCAGGGGGATGGCATCTCTAACGGGGCAGGTTCTGCTGCTGCAGAGCTGTTCCCAAGGGGCTTGGTCCAAAAATTGTCTGGCATTTTGCTTTCACCCTCCTCCTGTGAAACCTGTGCGGGAGAATGCTGGAAGCAATCACCAGCCTCTCGAAGTGAGAAGGGTAGCAAGGAGGGATGCAAACATGCTTTGCTGTTTCTTGTCTGTGGAGAAGGCTCCAAAAGCCAACAAATTGCTGCTACCGGACGGGAAAAAAAACCAGAGCAGCTTTTCTACAGCAGCAGATCCAGTTATAGAACCTTTGTCTGGCCACAGCAAAGAGAGAGCTCTAAAAACCACTAATTAGTGGTACTCTCTGAGCTATAATGAGGCACTCAGTCCTGCTACAGTGGGGAAGGGATTGGGAGGGGAAGGGGGAAGGAGGAAGGGGGAAGGGGAGGGGAGGGGAGGGGAGGAGGGGAGGGGAGGGGAGGGGGGAGGGGGGGGAGGGGAGGGGAGGGGAGGGGAGGGAGGGGAGGGGAGGGGGGGAGGGGAGGGAGGGGAGGGGAGGGGAAGGGAAGGGAAGGGAAGGGAAGGGAAGGGAAGGGAAGGGAAGGGAAGGGAAGGGAAGGGAAGGGAAGGGAAGGGAAGGGAAGGGAAGGGAAGGGAAGGGAAGGGAAGGGAAGGGAAGGGAAGGGAAGGGAAGGGAAGGGAAGGGAAGGGAAGGGAAGGGAAGGGAAGGGAAGGGAAGGGAAGGGAAGGGAAGGGAAGGGAAGGGAAGGGAAGGGAAGGGAAGGGAAGGGAAGGGAAGGGAAGGGAAGGGAAGGGAAGGGAAGGGAAGGGAAGGGAAGGGAAGGGAAGGGAAGGGAAGGGAAGGGAAGGGAAGGGAAGGGGTAGGAGATGCAGATGTGGATAGGGATGGAGAAGGGAAAAGGAGAAGGAGGAAGAGGAGGCAGAAGAGAAAGGAGAAGAGAAAGGAGAAGGGAAGACAAAGAGAGACAACAGCTTAGAAGCACTAGATCTAACCAACCCCTAACACCTCCTGACTCTAGGAAAACTCAAAGGATGCCTTCAAGAGGAGCCAACACATCCCAGTTTTCCAGGTGCCCCTGGCCCGGGGCTGCTGCAGGTGACCACAGCCCACCCTGGTTGTCGAGCTTCTGCAGGCTGGGCAGGTTGCGCAGCACCGTCATGCGGTAGCGGTGGGGGTCGGGCCCGCAGCAGGGGTTCTCCGCCAGCCACAGCACCCGCAGCCGTGGCAGCGCCTTCAGGTAGAACAGCTCATCCAGGCTCGTGATGTTGTTCTTCCTCAGGTACAGCTCGCTCAGGTTCTGGCACCGGTGCAGCGGCTCGAGGTCCGAGATGCCGTTCACGCTGCGGAGACACGGTCAGAGCCCATCGCGCCCTCGCTGCCCCAGCCAGCAGGGAGCACGGCACTTCCCAGCCCCCCTTTCCTGCAACAGCCTCGCCCCAGCCCATGGCTTGTGGCATTTCATCTTTGTCAACAGAGGGAAGAATTGAAAGAGCTGTTGCTCCACTCTGCTGAGGATGACAAAGAGCCTCTGCTCCCCCCAAACCTGCCCCCTTTTCTGTAGCAGCTCCTCAGACCCACCCAAGGAGAACCCATGTAAGATTCCCAAGTTAAAAGGCTTGAATTTGCAGAGCATTGGCTCCATGGGATCCCCAGGATAGGTGAAAGTTGGGTGTATTATGGAAAGGAGAAGCTCTGAGAGATCCATGAAATATTCCAACAAGCATTTTGGAAACAGGACACATACAGAGGCCAAGAAGATCCCTGTCCAAACTATGGAATAGAACTTCAGGAGCAACAATCCTAAGGGGTTTTAATCCTAAGGTGTTGTCAAAACAGGGAATATTTTCTCAAGGAGCACAGGGAATGGTGCAGAAGAGCTACTGAGGAATAATCATTTCTGTATCCCTGCTGCTTGAGAAATGGGGCATGAAGAGCCAGGCAGCTCACACACACAACCCCAGCAATGTGGGAAGAAACCATCCCCAGGAAAAGGTGGTTTCCCTGCCCTCTCCAAAGCTGGCAAACTGGCATTCACCTGAATGTGATCACCTCGATGTTGGGCAAATCCCGGCATATGGATATCTGGGCAGGAAGAGACAGAAACAACAAGCTGGCACTTGTGGGGGAAAATATAAATAAATCCAACTGAAATTCCAAAAAGCACCATCAGGAATTTGGGTTTGCTTCAGTCTAACCCGAGCTTAACAGCACCAGAGATTTTCTGACACAGCGAGTGCAGCGTCAGCAGCTCCTCCGGCCTCTGCTCAGGAATGGAAGTGCAGATACCAGCCAGTGTCACATTGTTCTTCTGCTCCAGCAACTCTGCAGCCTCCACATGCAGGAAAGGCTCCCTCCCACCCCTGCCAGCCCTCCCCTAGCGACAGAACCTCATCCAAAATCACCACAGGGGTAGGACTCAGAGTCTCGCTCTCCGAGGCTTCATGCTGGGCCTTGGAGAGAAATTGTCCAATGTGGAAACAGCAGCAATCCCATTTTTTTTTATGGTGTGAGATGCTAATCAACCCTGAAAAGCTCTGCAGCTCACAGGCACTGGGCCAGCCCAAAGCCAGGCCCTCCCCAGTGCCCTGCCAACCCCACCACCTCCATGGTGTCCCCGCTCCGGCTGCGGGCCCAGGCTCCTCTGGCTCCTCCAGTACTTACATCGGTCAGGTGGCTGCCCCTGCAAGAGGAGAGGGGGGTCAGGGAGAGCACAGCAGGGCTGAGCCTCCCCCTGCACTCCCCACAGCCGGGGTCACAGCCCCAGCCCCCAGCCTGGCCCCACCAAACAGCTCTGGCACAGTCTGTCATGGGCCTTGTTGTGCCTCCTCTTCCCCAGCCCTGCCTGTTCTCCCTCACCCGGCCCTACCTGACCCCCCTCACCCAGCACTGCCTGTTCCCCACTCCTACCTGTGTGCCCTTCCCCAGCCCTGTCCCGCCTCCCCACCCCTGCCTGACACCCAGCCCCAGCCCTTCCTGCCCTCCCTCCATCCTTGTCTCCCCTCCCCAGCCCCGTCTGAACCCCCTCCCCATCTCTGCCTGTGTCCCCAGCCTCAGCCCTGCCTGTCCCCTCCCCATCCCTGCCTGTCCCCTCCCCATCCCGGCCTGCCACCCCTCATCCCGGCCTGCCACCCCTCATCCATCCCTGCCCGTCCTCTCTCCTGATCCCTGCCTGTGCCCCCCCCACCAGGCCTGCCTGCACCCTCTCCATCCCGCCCTCCCTCCATCACTGTCCTCTCAGCCCCATCCGAGCCTGTCCTCCTTCCTCACCGCTGCCTGTACCGCCCTCAGTCCCTGTCCCCCGGCCCGTCCCTGCCTGTCCCCGCGCCCACCAGCAGTTGAGGCGGCGGACGCCGTCGAGCGCGGCCGCCTTGGCCTGTGCCAGCACGGCCGCCCGGCTCAGCCTCATGCCGGGCCGGGCCGGGCCGCGCCGCGGCTGCAGGGGCGGGACCCGCGGCCTCAGGCCCCGCCCGGCCGGGGCGGCTCCGCAGCTCCGGGGCTGGATTCGCCTCCTCCCCTCCCCTCCCCGCCCCTCCGCGGGCCGGGCACCGCCGCAGCTGCCGGGCCTCGCCGCAGCTGCCGGGCCTCGCCGCAGCCCCTCGGCACCGCCGCAGCCCCCGGGCCCCGCCACGGCACCGCCGCAGCTCCCGGGCCTCGCCACAGCCCCACGGCACCGCTGCAGCCCCACGGCACCGCCGCAGCCCCCAGGCCCCGCCACAGCCCCCGGGCCTCGCCGCGCCCCGCCCGCCCCAGCGCCGCTGCGCAACGGGCGCGAGTTGAGGTGGTTATTCGTATTTACGGATAAATCTTATTAGTCGTTTAATTATATCTTATTAGAGAATGGTTTGTACGCAGAGCTATGCCTTCGTGGGTGTATATTTATGTGAAAGGGTCATCATGGAATCGTGGAATGGTTTGGGTTGGATGGGACCTTAAAGTCCATCCCATCCCATCCCATCCCCTGCCATGGGCAGAGACACCTTCCACTAGACCAGGGTGCTCCAAGCCCCATCCAACCTGGCCTTGAACACATCCAAGGATGGGGCAGCCCCAGCTTCTCTGGGCAACCTGTGCCAGGGCCTCACCACCCTCACAGGGAAGATTTTTCTTCCCTAACATCTAATCTAAACCTACTCCTTCAATTTGAACCCATTTCCCCTTGGAATAACACATAATTAGTGTGTCATTTTATATCTGACTTTACACATATACCCCCATATACCCCTGTATCTGTATGAAGTGTGCATAAATAAAAGATGTCTAAATTTTCTTGAATAAATATATGATTTATGGCCTCTCACCCATCCCTGCCTGCTCCTCATCCACATCCCTGGCCCCTTCTCTCCTCAGTCAGTTCCTAAACATTCCAACAGGTGATAGTTCAGCCCTTGAAAAATATGTTTTGTACAAGTAAGAGTTAATGACTCTCTCAAGAATGACCCATACAGCACTACAGTTTTTTACTCCTCTTATCCCATGGGGCAATAAGAAAACTTACACTCACCTTTGAACCAGCCTTGGGAGTCAAGTGGTGTAGGACTCTTTTACAGAGCCAAAGTCCTTCAGGAATCCTCTCCTGGACTGCTGGGCTTCTACACCACCATATGATGTGGTGTAGAAAAACCTCCAGTTTGTATCTTCAGGGGTGTAACAGCAGCAGGTGGTTGAATGGGAGAGCTGGAATAAAAAAGTCTGGAGAAGAGGTGTGGTTAGTCCAAAAAAAGGGATTAATGCGGTGTTTCCCAGCATTTATCTGTGTGTTTCCATCTTATTCGGCAACAGAAACAACTGCAGGATGGGGGTTGGGTGTTCCGTGTTTGGTTGTGTGGGTGTTTGGGTGCTGCTGCAAAAGGAAGGGTTCAGGTGTGTGGATGGGACACTTAGGGACATAGTTTACAAAATCACAGAATCATTATGGTTGGAAAACACCTCCAAGATCATCGCGTCCAACCTGTGACCGATCCCCACCTTGTCACCCAGCCCAGCTCACTGAGTGCTATGTCCAGGCATTCCTTGGACACCTGCAGGGATGGGGACTCCAAACCTCCCGGGCAGCTCCTTCCAAGGCCTGCCCACCCTTTATGTGAAGAAATTCCTCCTTGATATCCAACCTGAACCTCCCCTGGCACATCTTGAGGCCATTTCCCCTTGTCCTGTTCCTGTTGCCTGGGAACAGAGCCCAATTACCTCCAGCTTCCCCCTCCTGTCAGGGAGTTGTGCAGAGCCAGAAGGTTCCCCCTGAGCCTCCTTTTCTCCAGGCTGAGCCCCTTTCCCAGCTCCCTCAGCTGCTCCTGGCACTCCAGCAGTTCTGCTCCCTTCTCTGGACTCACTCCAGCCCCTCAATGTCATTCCTGGACTGAGGAGCCCAGAGCTGGACACAGCACTCGAGGAGCCTCAGCAGTGCCAGCACAGGGGACAGGCACAACCCTGGGCCTGCACTGTTCTCGCTATGAGCCAGTGGCGATCATGGTGGTGCCGGGTTAATGGTTGGACTCGATGTTAGAGGGCTTTTCCAGCCTTAATGATTCCATGATTCTATGGAACATGTGGAAGTGAACCCTTGTTTGTGGTCATGATGATGGCCTTGTGTGGGAAGAGGAGGTGGGTGGCACTGAACTGCCTTCCCTCCTGATTGCCACACTTCTGGATAAGGGAAGGGCCGAGAGATGCATTTATTGGGATCAATGAGCATGCACTTTTCAGGAAAAATGTGGGATAAGCGGGTTAGGCAGATAATCCCAGTGCACTTCCCTCTCTCTGTCTCAGCACTTAGCTGCCATCACTCCCACAGCCAGCCAGGACACAGGTGGTGCATGAGGATTTTAGAGCTGGATACACAAGCACTTGGAGGCAGATGGAGCAATTCTTGGAATTCTTGGGTTTTCTGCATGCAGCTGTCCACTGGCCAGTTGGCATGAGGAAACTCGGATCTGGGCACTTGGGCCACGTGTTGCTGAGGGCAGCAGCAGGACCCAAGGAACAGCAATATCTGTGCCTTTGTGGTACTTTTGTTCACCGAATCCTGGGCTGCTTTCACTTCCACTGGAACATGGAAACACCCAAGCACGATTCCAACCGCCTGGCTCTGCAATTCCAGCCCCAGCCCCGCATTGCTGCGCTGTTGGCAGCCAAGCGTGTCCCCGAGACAGGTTAAGGAGATTAAGGAATCATCTCTAGATGCCACAGAGAGATTTTTGTGCTCATCCTGCTGGAAAAGGCACAGGTCAGTCAGTTTTACCAGCACTGTCTGCTCTGACACCTCTCCTGAGACTGAATCAGACACAAACATTTATTTCATTCGGGTTAATTAAATAAAATCTATTTTAATCCCCAGTTTAATTCTGCAAGTAGTAGCAATAATCATCTCAGGCAAACCTCTGTCCCAGTCTTTTAAAAAGAGAGCAGTTAAATAATGCATTTAGGCTTGTGAAGTGCATGGAGAGAAGAACAGGAGAGCCCCTGAGGACTGGGACCACGTGGCCTCTCCAGGCTGTACAGGATCACCTACAATCCGTGGCACATCCACATCCTGCTCACAGCCCTGCAGTGTCACTAACAGATCTTTCAGTGTTCCAGAGCAGGAGTCAGATCTCCCCATGGCCCTGATGAGGCCCCACCTCACCCCCTAATTCCTGGTGGTGGGTTGTGGTCACATTTTGAGTCTGTGGGAGCCAGAGAGCAAAAAGCTCTTTGCACACTTGGGCTCATATCTGAAGTACCTTCAGTCAGGTCTGTACTACGCAGCAGCCTCACATTTCCTTTCCAGCTCCATACCAGTGTTTCATAAAATGAGCCTATTAGAACCTGTTTAATGGATTGTGGAGGGCCCAGGAAAGCCATTTCCTGCACATAATCCGTGTATGTGTTTTTTCCTCTCATTTCCAACCAGGACATTTGCTGTGATGTGTGATTCCTTTATGCAAGGTCTCACAGCTCACTTGTGATTCCCACAACAGCCTCAGAAGGAAAAGTTGGAACCCCCTGAGTGTCCTGGCTACCGAACTGAACCGCCTGGATGTGGTGTGGGATTGCTGTAGGAGTGTGAGTCACACACAGGGAATTTGAAGGAGCTGGGAGCTGCCAGTGATAGTGATGACTGCCCTTGCTGCCAGTAGCAGCCACACCTCCACACTGCTCTCCAGGCTTGTCACTGTCACTGATGGGTGTCTGCCCTGCTGGCTATCATGGAATCATAGAATCACACAATATCCCAAGCTGGAAGGAACCCACAAGGATCATGGAGTCCAACTCCTGGCCTTGCACAGGACACCCCAACAATCCCACCCTTTGCCTGAGAGCATTGTCTAAACTCTCCTGGAGCTCTGGCAGCCTTGGGGCCATCCCCATTCCCTGGGGAGCCTGTTCAGTGCCCCAGCACCCTATGGGGGAAGAACCTGTTCCTATTATCCAACCTAAATCTCCCCCAATGCAGCTTCCTGACATTCCTTCAGGTCCTGCATGGAGTGGTTTTGTCTTCATTGGCCATGTCAGATCTCACTAACACTTTGTGGAGATGGAGATGGCAGTGCCTGTATGGACACCTCCTCTTGAGTCCTGGCAGCTGGGAGGGCAACCAGAGCCACCTCTCCTGGTGCAACTCCACTCTGCCGACAGCAGCATTACATGTTCCAGAAGCTGATCCCTATCAAGCACCATCCTGGTTGAGAAAAGCTGTTGAACAGGATAGAAGGAGCAACATGGCTTTGGGAGAGGCATTCAGACAGTTTTATCTTCCTGGTATCCCAGAGAGGTGCTCAGCCCTCCTGGAGATGGGCTCTGCTCCTCCTGGAGATGGACTCTGCTCCCTGCCCTTTCCTTTTCCTCAGAAGAGCCCCATGCATTTGAGAATGTCTCATCTCTGAGCAACAAGTTGCTCCTGTAACTGCTGCAGTGTGGGGTCACAGCAGGCTTGGCCATGCTGGGGTTCCGGGGATGCTCGTGGCAGCTCTCCAGCAGCTCTTCCACCCACGGGACATTCCCTGTCTGCAGCCGTCACTGCTCTGGGTCCAGAACACCATGAGGGATCACTCATGGTGATTAGATGCTGGCAGGAAATGCCAGGGTTTGGCAAGAGCCAACAAAATAATCATGTCATCATGATGGATGGAGACGGGCACGTCACACAGGCTCTGTCAGTTTTCAATTTGGGAAACATCCCCTCTTTAGTCCCTCTGAAGAGCCAGCCAGGAGGAACACCTGTGTCTACAAGACACTTCCAGAGCCGGGGAGGCAGATGAGCACTCCAGCACCAAATTGACAGAGGAGCTTCTGCAGGAGTTTTGGGGAAAAATCTTTGGAGAGGGTTTCCAGGAAAGCTCCTGCTCCCTCTGTTGTCCCCTATGACCACACCAGCACTAGCCCTGTGTCACCAGAGAGCAGCTGTACAGACACCACAGCCACACCTGAAGCCACCTGAGGACATTGCACAGCACCAGTGGCCTGACCAGGATGAGGAATTTCCCAACAGACAAGATCTGTCTCAACCAACAAATATGAATTCCCAAGGCAGACATCCACAGTAAAGGGAATTCCCAGCCAACTGCACAGAGTGAGTATTGAGGAGCTGGGGTGAGTCCAGAGAAGGGAACGGAGCTGGGAAGGGGCTGGAGCACCAGGAGCGGCTGAGGGAGCTGGGGAAAGGGGCTCAGCCTGGAGAAAAGGAGGCTCAGGGGGGACCTTGTGGCTCTGCACAACTCCCTGACAGGAGGGGGCAGCCAGGTGAGGGTCAGACTCTGTTCCCAGGGAACAAGTTGTGGACTCAGCAGTGTAAGGTTTATGGGTGGGCTTGATTTTTCCAGCCTAAATGATTCTGTTCTGCTCATTTCCATCTGCTCTTTCGGCAGGAAGGTGAGCTGGCACTTGGGGATAAAGGTTATTCCTAGCAGGATCGTTTCTCTGATCCCTTTCCAGCAAAGAGCTGCACAGGTGCTGGGCGTGGCAGAGCTCTGGGCAGCACAGAGCCAGGAAGGGCTGCAGCGGGATGGCAATGGGAGCTCACATGGAAAAGGTGCCACACACGCTCCAGGGAAAAGCTGTTTGAGAGCCTGGTCCATCCCCCTTGGCAGCAGAGCCGCCAACGTTCGCTAATGATTCCCGAGCTGGCTCACTCCCTAATGTGGTTCCTGTTGCTCTGGAAGCGTGTCCATGTGCTGGGTGGGTGGTGTGGGGGAAGAGAGGCGGAGGGGAGCGGGAGCTGCCAGGCTGGCTCTGCAGCCGCACACGTGTGCCGCTGGAAAAAACAAACTCCTCTCCATAACTTCCACAAGTGTGGCTTTTTCAGCCTGCGAGTCAGTAGGCAAATGCCACAACCCCCGGGTGAGCATCCCTGTTTGCCTTTTACATGGCAAACATGGCAAATGTAGCAGGTGACTCATTCCATCGGTCCTGAAAAGAAACTGTGCACGTGGATTTACGGAACTTCCATGATGCGCTTGGAATCAAGAATTTAAGTAATTCCCACCTTTGTTTTTATGGGGTTTTTTTTCCTTTGGTTGGTTATCTGTTGAAAAAAAACCATGAAAAGATTAACACCAAAATTCAATCTCAATTAGCATGGATTGGCAGGACCTATGGATGGACTTCAGCATTTGCTCAGCTGAGGAACAGCTGGAAGGTTTCCACCAGGAGTTGATTTGGATGTAGTCAGAGCAGCCCAGAGACCTCAGCAGTGTAGGCACGAGCCACTCTTCTCCACTTGGGATCAATTTTGGGGATTACACATAACTGGATAGAGGGAAATTGCTGTTCTGGGAGCTGTTACAGTAGCTCCTTGCCACAAATGTTTTCGACTCATGATTTTTCACTCACTCTTTGTTCCTAATCTTTAATCTTCACTTAAATGTTCTTAATCATCACTTAATCTTTGTTCTTACATGACACTGACCTCCTAAGGGGGGATGTGAGGAAGGAACAGGATTAAGAGGTGAAACTACTTGGCTGCAAAGCAGCATTGTCCTTGGCAGATCTGGATGGAGAAAAGCGCTGGTTCAGCTCCCTGTGCCTCTTTGTGCCCTTCTCCAGATCCTTGTTAAATTCCTTACAGCTCCCACTCTGTTTGGGCTCCCTTTACTAAATCCTCGGAAAGGAGGAAGGCAAGAGGGAGCTTCCTGGCCCACCTTGACTCTAGTGTTCTGCCCTTTTCCCATATTTTTTTGGTCTCTTTATAAGGGAAGGACATATCATCCTGATCCCTTCAGGCTCCTTCCTGTGCATCTTGCAGCATCACACGCTCTGCATAAAGAAACATCATATTTTACTTTGATTTGCAAATCAGCAGGATCCCAATTCCCATGTAAATGTATTCACAGGATGCGTGTTATTGGCAAAAGGAACTGATAACAGCTGTCTCTACAGAGCACTGGGTGCAGTGGAACTTGCTCCTTATTTTAACATTTCAGCCATAACCATGAGGCTGTTTCCTTTCCTCCTGTCCCTGTTCCCTGGGAGCAGAGCCCGACCCCCCCCGGCTGCCCCCTCCTGTCAGGGAGTTGTGCAGAGCCACAAGGTCCCCCCTGAGCCTCCTTTTCTCCAGGCTGAGCCCCTTTCCCAGCTCCCTCAGCTGCTCCTGGGGCTCCAGCCCCTTCCCAGCTCCGTTCCCTTCCCCAGACATGCTCCAGCTCTCAATGTCTCTCTTGCTGTGAGGGCCCAGAGCTGTCCCCAGCACTGGAGATGCCTCACAGGTCCCAGCACAGAGGGACAGTCACTGCCCTGGGCCTGCTGGACACACCATGGCTGGGACAGCCCAGGGGCCATCGGCCTCTTGCCCACCTGGGCACACCTGGGCTCGTGTCCTGCCGCTGGCACCAGCACCCCCAGGGCCTTTCCCAGCTTTCCAGCCCCTCTGTCTCCAGCCTGGAGCTGCACAGCGTTGGTGTGACCCAAGGGCAGGACCTGGCACTTGGCCTTGTTGACCCTCATCCTGTTGTCCTCAGCCCATGGATCCAGCCTGTCCAGGTCCCTCTGCAGAGCCTTCCTGCCTCCACACTCCCACCCAGCTTGGTGTCACCTATGAACATACTGAGGGTGCCCAATCCCCTCGTCCAGATCATGGATAAAGATATTAAACAGTGCCCAACACCGAGCCCTGGTGTTCCCCAGTGGTGCCTGTTCCAAGCTGGATGTAACTCCATTCCCACCATTCCCTGTGCCCAGCCATCAGCCAGGTTTTTGCCCAGCACGCAGTGCACCCATGGAAGGCATGA
Organism: Lycocorax pyrrhopterus obiensis; assembly: GCA_014706295.1. Taxonomy (NCBI): domain Eukaryota; kingdom Metazoa; phylum Chordata; class Aves; order Passeriformes; family Paradisaeidae; genus Lycocorax; species Lycocorax pyrrhopterus. Next base: position 2,376,379 of record JACSVZ010000016.1, read on the forward strand.
GCAGCCAGTTTCTCAGGGAGAATGCTGTAGGAAACAGTGTCCAAGGCATAGGTGAGACTGTTAATTGAACTGCACAAGGGGTTTTACAAACTCTGGCAGGTACATGTCTGTGGAGGCCATGGCCAGGAGGCCCCCACATCCAGACTGACATTGGAATACAAGCTGGAAGTGGCCTAAGCAAACAGAAAAATGTCCCTTCAATCCAGCTTCACTCCCTGCACAAAAGGCTGCCTCTCTGGGTGCCGCTGGGAGCAGGGAGATAATCTCCTTGGGATCATCTCACACACCTGCATCCCTGCTGCAGAGGCCAAGCACAGCAGGCTCAGGTGTTCCCCAAAGGCAGGGAGGCTTCCCTAACTCATGGTTACCCAAATTTAAATGTGAAGGAAAGGATCAAAGCATGCTCAGACCAGCTGTTTCTTTTCCTCCATGCCCTGTTCTCCTGCTCAGAGTATTTTTGGGAGCATTGGGGTGTCTGCCATCACTGGGACAGGGGAGAGGCCCTCATTCCTAGGAAATTCCAGATGATTTATCCCTGCTGGTGTCTTCTTGTCCCACTGGTGAAGGGGAAGATCTTGAGGAGAGGTGGGCAATGCCTTGCCCTGCAGTGAGGGTTGTAGGCAGAGTTTTGGGGTTTACAGTCTCTGAGGGTCGAGTACTGCCTAGATTTGTAAATATAGACCAAGGGCTGGAAAACAAACGTCGATTAAACTTCCTGCAACAAAGGCAGGAGGAGCTGAGGCCCCTTGGTCTGTTCAGCCTGGAGAAGAGGAGGGCAGAGCTCATCAGGGGCTGCAGCTTCCTCCCAAGGGCAGCTCCAATCTCTGCTCCCTGTGACCACAGACGGGACCTGAGCTGTGTCAGGTGAGGGTTAGGCTGAGTATAAGGAGAAGATTCTTCCTCCAGAGGGCGGTCGGGCACTGAAAAGGCTCCCAGGGCATGGTCACGGCACCAAGGCTGCCAGAGCTCCAGGAGCGTTTGGACAATGCTGTCAGGCACAGGGTGGGATTGTTGGGGTGTCTGTGCAAGGCCAGGATTTGGACTGGATGATCCTTGTGGGTCCCTTCCAGCTCAGTGTGTCAGTAACTGTGCTGTAACACAAGCAAAGCATGCAGATGAAACTATTGGCATAAAAACCCCCCGTGGTGTTTGTAAACCAGCAAAAGCTGTGAAAATAGTGCTCACCTTCCTCTTTAGCTGATAAATTCACCTTTGTGTTCTGGGGCTGGCAGGGAGAGGGAAGGCAGCCAAGCAACCTCTGGCTTGTCTCTTCTCACGAGTGTCAGAGGTGATGGAAATGGAGCTGGGGTTCCCCCTGGGTGTCTCTGTAGTCATCACCTGGGAATGCACCAGTGAAGCCATCACCGATTTGCTCTCTTCCCTTTGCACTTTGCCTCCAGCCTGCTTTCCCGGCATTCTCAGCTGCTGCCACTTCTTCAATTTCTGTGGGGAATGGCGCCAGGAATACCCCTGGCAGCCAAAAATCCCACGTAGAAGAGGTACCGACCTGTTCAGGTCTGTACCTCGCTGCTTGTTAACAGCACAATGGGGCATGCAGGGCATTACCCAGCCCTCACTGCACAGGAAATGCATTTCAGTGAAGAAAAACAGTCACTGCTGGGATGTCAGATGGTTACAGAAGCACTTCTGGAGCAGGATGATGTCCTGCAGCAGCAGCTTGTGGGATAAGAGGTGCACTTTCAATTTGAAAAAGAGTTGGTTTAGATTAGATATTAGGGAAAAATTCTTCCCTGTGAGGGAGGTGAGGCCCTGGCACAGGGTGCCCAGAGCAGCTGTGGCTGCCCCTCGATCCCTGGAAGTGTCCAAGACCAGGTTGGGACGGGGCTTGGAGCAACCTGGGCTAGTGGAAGGTGTCCCTGCCCCTGGCACAGAATGGAAATGGATGAGCTTTAAGGTCCCTTTCAAACCAGACAATTCTGGGATTCACTGGGATGAGCTGAGCAGTGCAATGTCTCCTCCTGTCTCCCGACTCCAGCCCCTGTGCAGTGTTGTGGTTTGAAAAGCACTGAAGAAGTCGGGATTTTGGTTAAACCACAGGTGTGCATTTTAAGTCCAAGTGGCCCTCTCTGTGTGGGTGTCCTTTGCTAATCCCTGCACAGTCCTGGCCCTTTGGGGCTGCCGGTGCTTTAGTGGTGCTGCTTGTGACATAAAACAGATACAATAGAGAAGAGGTGTTTGTGACTCTCCTCGTTGCACATGTTTTATGGAGAAACAATACCAAGGACGGGGGAAAACCCGCCATTTCAGCGACGCTCTGCTGCCCTCGAGTGGGTGCCTAAGAAATACGCCGCTCTTCCCTCCCCACGGGCTCTGAACTAATGCTTTAACACTCAAAAAAAGCCCCTCGCAATCACATTTTTGAACTGTTTCCGCGGCCTGGGGAGGGCGAGGGCCGCGACCTCACCCGGGGCGAGGGTGGGGGGCCGCACCTGAGGGCGGGGCCTCACCTGAGGGGTGGAGGGGCGGGGCCTCAAGGGGCGGTGCTTTGTGGGACGGGGCGGGGCCTCAGGGGGGGCGTGGCCGTCGCAGCCAGGGCAGTGGAGGCTGAGGGGGCGTGGAGTTTGGGAGGTGGGCAGTGTGGGCGTGGCCATATCGGGGGCGTGGTCTCGCCTCACAGGCGGCCTCAGCTCAGGGCGGGGGGCGTGGCCTTTTCTTCAGGCCCTGTGGGGCGCGGCTTTGGGCCGTGGGCGTGGCCTTCGCCTCAGGGGCGTCCCCCCTGGGGGCGTGTTCTGCCGAGCGCGCGCGCGCGGCCCCGCGGTCTCGTCACTTCCCGCGCGGACGGCGCTGTCGCCGGGGACGGTCGTGTCCGGTTCGGGCGGCGGCGGGAGCGGTGGGACGGGACGATGAGCGACAGCGGGGAGCAGAACTACGGCGAGCGGGTAATAAACGGAGCCCGAGCGCGCTGCGCGGCCGGGCCCTCCCTCCCTCCCCTCTTCACACACCCCCATCTCCTTCGGGTGGCGCCGGCGCCCCCGCGTCCCCCCGTGTTGCCCCCGTGTACCCCCATGTCCCTTTTCGTGGGTGGCGGAGCCTCCGCGGCAGCGGAGAGGAGGGTGAGGCGGCGCGGCGGGGGCAATGGCGGAGGGGCCGCTCCCCGCGTGAGGTGCCCGGCGCCATCTTGGGCCGGGACCGCGCGCGCCCGGGAGGGACAAAATGGCGGCCCCGAGCCCTCAGGGGCCCCTCGTTCTCCATCCCACCCCTGCGGAAGGGGAATCCTGTTATTATCCTCTCTCCAGAGCCGCCTTGCAATCCACTCTTGAGTTGCTCTCTAATTTAGACCGCTGTTCGCTCCCTCTCGCCTGTAACAATAACTGCTTCTCGGGCCTGGCGTCCGGGTGGCTCGGGCTCTTCTCTAATTTAAACTTGATAGTCGGAGGTAACCCGTTCGCTTTGTGAAACCTGCAGCTGATATCTCTCAAGACTCGTAGTTTCGGCAAGATCTCACTGTCCGGATGGGCATTTTATTAGTGCCGAAATAGATGACTTGCTAAGCTTCACGTTTGTGGTGCACACGTGTAGTTGCTTTTTATTTAGTGTATCAGCCTTGTTTGCTTTTGATGCTTTTAATTAGGGTCAGTACTATGTTTTGGGGTTTTTTTCAGCATAATTCAAGTATCTTGCAGCAGCATCGGAGGGAGTTGTGGAGGTGATAAGTTCTTAAGTTTTCAGCTGGAGGGGGCAAGAAATACTAGAGAACGTAGTAATTCTGAGCAGTCTTTCTTAGAATACGGTTTTATCTTATTAATCCACTATAAGAAGCCGTAGTATCTGAGTGTTTCTACTTCAAGGTAGGTGAGATTAGAAAAATCTGGTCTCCAGGGGGCTAAAAATGGGAATGAATGGTGAAAGACAGGGATTAAGGAATAGACTCGTGCCAGCGCTATTGTTACCTTTTCTTTGATGTCTTCATTCACTCTGGAGTGTTTTTAGTGAGGGAGTATTACTTGCTCAATGTGGATTATTTGTGTGTTAGTTTTTTTAAAGTTGCTTTGATTGTTGTGCAAGTCGGACTGGACGCCAATTTAGTCTTAATAAAGTTTGCCAGAATAACTTGTATTGTTTTCAGTCAGAAAGAGTGGAAATAGTAAAGCCTTTATAGCAAAGTCTTTTTGTGTGAAACACAATCGTGCAGGATATTGGGGCAGAAATTGTTGTCTGCTGCTTTTTTATATTTTAAATTTTAAAAATGTATTAAAGCATTTATAGGCAGTCTTTGCCAGTGCCTAAAATAAGTAATGTCTGAACTTTTGTGACTTTTAAATAGGTAAGTTGTTTGAAATGGACACGTTTGTAAAGCTGAAACCATAGAGCTACACACCTGCTGTTCCAGACTGGAGCAGGGATTGGTTTTCTTTCTGCTCTTGCAAGTGTTATTTATGAGGTTTTTTGCTTACTTAAGGCTTATGTTTTACTGAGTCAATGGCTTTTCTGCTTTTCCAAGCTGGAGTCTCTGCAGAGTAGAGTGTTTGGATAAATAATCTGGAATATGACTACAACTGTCTTAAACTGTCCCAAGTGCAGGCTGCCAACAGGAATAGTGCTCCTGAAAACATGTTCCTGCTCTCTCCCTTGGTAGTGTTCGTTCTGTCCGTCAGATCTGGGAATTCATTCAGCTGGATCTTGTTTTACTCCATCTCCAGCTGCATTGGTTTGCAGGCTTGACTCGAGTGAGTCCTCATGGCAGCTTTCGGGATGAAGAAGAAATTCCAGGTGCTTTCGCCAGGAATGGGACGTGTTTAAGCAGCAGCACGAATTTACACTGGCTTGTGGCATTTTTAAAAAGGGAGGGGGGAATAAGAAGAAGAAAAAAAATCCCCACTTGAATTCTCTTTTACGGCTTTAATGCTCCATGATGGGATGAACTCTAGAAACTTTTTGACTGAGGAAACTATAAATTATGAAATGCTTCCAATACTTAAATACTGGAATATACTTATGATACGGTCCTTATGCTGCAATGCCATGGTTTGCCAACTTAATTTTGTTTTCATTGAAATTGTTCTCCCTGAAGCACATGGGATTCAGGCATGGAGGGGTTGGAAAAAGACTAGTTAAAGGCCAAATTAATGAGTCTTACCCTGTGAATTAGTAATTGTGACAGCAATGGCTTGGTATGTGGTCAGAAGCTGTTCAGTATGCGAGTCAGGGTGGGGGATTTTGTTTGGGTTTTTTTTTTAATGTATAAATGCTCAATTTACAGGTTGCTTCCAAGGTATTTAATACATGTATTTCAAAAAATAGTGATGTTTATTACTAAATTGTGGGAGAAGAAGGTCTGAGGAAGCAGTTTGAGGTTAGAGACGAGCTGATCACTCAGTGCCACCAAAGGGATGGACCATTCCCTGTGTTCCTCCCTCACCAGCTGGCACTTGATGGGACCACTTGGGGAGCTGATTCAGTGCCCAAACCTGTCAGAAAATAATTTGGGTTTTGCTGATGGATTAATTTCCTGCCGTCTTCGGGCACTGCAGGAGCCCCCAGGGTCAGTGGCAGAGGTGGTGGGAGGAAGCTGTGGCCTGATTTTTCAAAACACACTGTGTTCTTTCTGTGTGGAGTTTGGGAACCTGTGGAAGGGAATGGTTCTGCTCTCCCTCAGAGTGAATCCCCAGCTCCCCCAGCAGTGATCTCGTGTCCCTCAGGGAAAGAGAAGCAACTGTTCTGGAATGGAGAGGTTGGGGAATGTGGAGTCAGCACAGTGACACCTTGAATAAAGGGGCTGCGGATCTGATAATGTCATGTGAGGCTGCACCTTTCCTTAGGAAAAACAAGTGGAAATAGAGAACTTCATAGGAATTTATGATTATAAAACCTTAATACTTTTATTTCTCTGTATCTTATGTTACTGACTGAAATATGTAACTTCCATTCCTGTGAAGAAAAGCCGGATCTCAGAAGTGCAAAGAGCTGTGGCCATCACCTACTTTTCAGCTGCTTTTGTCCATGGAAACCTTTCCTACCTACTGCCCCCCAAATAATCCTGCTTTGGGACATACTCTGCTCAGAGTACATGGCTGTAACACTCTGTGAATGTGCTTAGAGCTGTTAAAATCATCCCTGCAGTATTACACTTTGTCTGAATGTGCTCAAGGTCTGGAAAGAAGCGTTTGGAATCCACAAGCCTGGACTTCAGGGCTTCCATGTGAATTCCAGAAGTGCCTGATGAAGGGGAAGAACTGTTGATAAAGACCAAGGAATCTGGGGATGGGGGCTAAATTCACATTTGACAAACTTAATGTTAGGGGGAAAAATGGTTATTGTTTAGTGAATACCAGTTTGGATCTGCTGACTGGCCGTGCTGGAATATAGGCAGGGTAAAGAAGGTTGTTTCTTCCCTCTTCCCCATGTCATGCCAGGAGCACACTTTGGCATTTTAAATAACTTAAAATTCACAGAGTGAAAGAGCAAAGAGTAGGAAAAGAGAAAGAACAACAAAACCAGATGGGAGAAATGAGCTGTGGGAGTGACTGATGTGAACCGTCAAGGGTGTAAATTAAATTTGCAGTGCTGCAGGCCCCTGGTTCTTGGAACTTTGGATAGGGAGGATTTCCTGGGGCTTGGGGTGGAAAAGGGGCAACTTGGTAATTTTGGGGGTTATTACCAGTCCTGGTGATATCCAGAGCAGGTGAGGTGCGCTGAATTCCTCTAAGGTTGGACTAAAGAAGTGCCATAATCCTATAAAGTTTGGTGGATTGAAGGATGGAAAACAAAGTGGATGTTTAAAGACTGGGAAATGTGAAGTGCAGAGGAGTTGAATGAAAATAGGCCAGCTGTTTAATTGTTTGATTTAGGTAGATGGTTGTCTTAAGGAATTTTCTTCCCAAGTTTCTGCTCCGTTCCTCAGTGTCCAGATTCCACATGAACCTTAACATAATACAGCAAAGATTGCCTGAAAAATATGCCAAATATATGAAGACTTAACCTGTTCTCTACTCATTTCTTCAAAGCTTTTTGACTTCTAAAAGCTCTAAAAAGGGTTCAGGGTCTATTTGTGGGCAAAATCCTCCCAACTGCTTCCCTCCGATCCTGCATTTCTCCTTTTCTTTCTGTGTTTGCACACAGCTCCTTCTGTTTAGCCCAGATTATCTTTTGTGAATTGAAGTATTTCTCCTCAAGTGAAGAACGGCCTTAGTTTGGGTTTTAGTCCTTCTTCAATCTTGCTTTGTCTAACTTTGTTATAGAGCTCAGAATTCTTATGGCAAAATTAATATATTAACTCAGAACTCGTCTCTGTGGAGTGTTTCCTTTGGAAGGTAGTAATGGGTTTAGGTTAAATTAGTTAATTGTAACTTAAATTGCTCCTTAATATTCCCCCTGCCCTTTGCAGTGTTAGTACATGGGGAAGCTGTAATTTAGAACAAAACCTTAAACATTTGTATGAAGAATATGGCCTTGATCAACTTTGTGCTATTTCTGTTGCTCTTGGAATGAATTGTAAATCTGCTTTATCCTGTAAGTCATGTTCCTTTCTCCTGTATGGTAGGGAATTGTAAACAGGTAAAATTCAGTTGAAGTTGTATGGATGTGGTTGAAGCATGATTGAATTTTGGGTTAGCAAATGAATTTCTAAATGCTTAGTGGATTCCCATTAAGTTAGTGTTCAGAGATGTTACAAAGATAAAACAAGGGATTTTTGAGAGAAATCTGGTACCCAGTGTAATTAGTGAGCTTTCTTCATCAGAATTTACACTAAATTTAGGATTGTTTTTAGAAGGAAGTATAATTCTGCTGAATTTTAAATTTTCTCTAATATCTTGAAATGAAGAATACGTTCTAGTGTGTTCAGGTGTTTAAGGTATATGACTAAAGCCAAGCATTATACTGATTTAAAAATAAAAATACATAAGTTGAAACTGCTAATTAGGTCATGTCACTGCCAGAGAAGATTGCCAGTAAATAACAGAGCAGGTGGGGTGTTACTCCAGAGCGGTTTGGAGTGTGGGGCACACAAGTGCAGTTCTGGTCGGTGGGAAATTCAGATTTCTGTAGAAGCACGAAGCCTTCACGTGTAATCCCACTTGTGCAGGCAGCTGGGGGTGTGTGCTCATAAACCTTCACACCAGGGCTGCCAAACTGCAGGAGGGGCCCAAAATTCAGGTAACTGTAGTTCATGGAAGGACCAACCACACTGTGCTTTCTGCATTCAAAAGCACATCCATCAGTGGCCGCAGCAGGACCTCACTGGAGTCACTCCTTGTTGATTTTGTCTCAGTGTGTGGCTGATAGTGCAAATTATTTTGAGTTTCCTGATGCTGTAATTCCTTAGTAGGTACTCAGTTGATCCAGTTGCACTTGCTATTAAATACAGGCATAAATAGCAAATTCAGCTACTTAGGGCTAAGTTAAACTGAGTTGACTGAACCTGTTGATAAAATTGTAGGGCTTTGGTAGATTCAATTCTTGAACTGCATTTATAGTAAAAGTCCACTACACTTTTTTTTTTCTAGTTTCAGTTTTGGCACTAGATTTTATCCTGGAGTTCTTAAATATTCTTCATCCTGTTCTTTTTCTATTAAGGTTAATGTTGAAGAAGGAAAATGCGGAAGTCGCCATTTGACAAGTTTTATAAATGAGAATTATTTGAAGCTCAGGAATAAGTGAAGCTGAAATTTGAAAAAAAAGAAAGTGAATGCATGCTAATTATCAGACCAGAAGTCCCACTTGTAGAATATTGAGCAATTTGTGTGAAGTGGGGAAGATGAAAGAAGTCAGAATTTGAAACGGAAGAATGAAGAAAAGGAATAAAAATGAAGTTAAGATAAGAAGTAATCTGGAATCTGAAAGCACTACGCTAAGTAATTACTAGTCTGTTTATGTGTCCCTGTATATTTTGCTAAACATGCATGCATTATCTGTTTAATAGCAAAAGTACATGCAGGGTAAAGAAGTGTCTACCAGGGAAAAAAACTCCTTAAAAATCTAGGCAGTGCTAATGCCGACTGCCCGGACACATAGCTATGAATATTTGCCATTTATTTCACTGGAGCTTGTTTACAGCCCGTAGGTGAACAAGGAATTGTGTACAAATTAGGCTTTCAATATCTGCGTGCAGGAATCCCGTTCTGCTTCCAGAAGCGGAAGTGCTCATGGGTCTGGCAAGTCGGGGAGGCACACCCCTGCAAGATCTCGCTCTAAGGAGGATTCCAGGCGCTCCAGGTCAAAATCTAGATCCAGGTCTGAATCCAGGTGAGTTTGCTTCTTTTACCTCTTCCTCCTCCTGCCAAGTCAGATGATTGTCAGAGGTGGCCCAGCTTAGCCAGTTGTGTTTCCAGAGTTAGTGGATCTTCTGTGGACATGGAATACAAAGGGCCGTGTGTGGTTTCAGGATTGGGAAAGCCAAATTATGTAAATTTAGATATTTTTGCTGCTTCTTCCAACAGTTAAGTCAGCTACGTAGGCTTGTATCCTTGCTGATACACTTAGGAAGTGCCTGCCTTTTTATCTCTTGGAATACTGACTTTTCTCTGAGCATGGAGTACTAGGAACTCTAGGTCTTAGTTTTTCTGTGCATTAACAGAGTTTGGTGCATCAGCACATTTCCCATTTTAAGTCACATTTGTGTATTATGTTTCCTCACTGGAAGCAGTGATGTTCCTGGAGTAGTGGAAAGAAGCAGTAGAGATAAATATGAATTTTACAGTCTGACATTTTAAATACGTTGATTTAACTTGAAAATTAACAGGGTAGGAAGCTTTGAATATTAGACTGCTCTGCAAGCTCTCTAGAAAAGTTGTGGAGAACTTGATTATTGTATTTGTTATGTGGCAGCACAAACCTCCACATGCCTTCTGCACTGTATTGCCTCTCCTGATCCTCACCTACCAATCAAGCCATGTGCAGGGTCAGAATTCTTCTAAAAAGAGTAGATAGTTGACTCCTGACTACAGAAATTAATGTATTGATCATTTCTTTACTCATTTGTAGGCATTCAGGCTGAAAAAAGTAAAGTTTCAGCAGTGGGGTTTCCAGGTGAGCTGTTCACAACACACTTGATGTGAACAAGCAATGAATTGCCAAAGCCCGAGGGGTGAGCTGGAGGAAGATACTGTGCTGTCAGCAATCAGTAGATTGAAAACACTATCAAATAGTGTGTTAAGTCTTGCAAATCAAAGAGAAAGGCTTTTGTGGGAAGGAAGGTAGTTGGGAAGCTTTGACAGCAGAAGAATGGGGTTTTTTGTTTAATTCAGTCACAAGTGTCATATCATGCACCTGGCAGTCCCTGTAGGGTAAGAAGAAATGTGTCAAATGAATAAATACTGGTTAGAGTAGTACCATCACAGAGTGTGAAATTGGAGTGACCTGTGCAAGTGCCAGCAGCCAGAGATGATGGGGCAGCTGAGGAAGGGTCCAGTCCCAGATCCTGCTCAGGGCACTCAGCTCTGGGCTCAGACCCTGCTGTCAGGGATTTATCCGGTTGGGGTTTGAAAACCGTGAGGGAGGGAGGCTGCAAAACACCTCTGGGGAACCTTTTAATATTGAAACAACAAAGTCAGGACACCCTCCCAGTATATCCTTCTGTCTCTTAATCCATATGACTCCAGGGATTCCATACTCTTTAAAGCACCATGTTTCCCACTTGCAGAATAACCACAATACCGAGTAAAAATGCAGTCACAGATCGTATACAATTCTGAAGAAGCAAATACAATATGTGGAATTTATGAGAGACCTGGCAAATCTTACTTTTGCAATAAACAGTCTTTAAATAATACCCTGGCAACTGACTTTCTACTTTTTGATGACCAAAAAGTAGTTTAAGACTACCATGACTTCCTGAGCATTTAACAGCTGTCTTGAAGATGCCTATGGCTGGAAATAATGGAATTACATCCCAGAGTTAGTGTTGATTAGTAGATTTGGACAGAATTGTGTCGAGGCACATATTTAGAAACAACATGCTTTAGTCTGTGTTCAGTGCTGTCACACGTTGGGATGTGGTCACGGGCAGATCATTTAACTCTGGCTTTCCCCAGAGAAATAACCCTGTGATAACTTCTATATTTCTTGGTAGTTTCTGTTGCAAATGTATTTTTGAGTTACCAGCTTTATAAATTAAACTTTGCTTTGGGAACCAACCTGTGTCCTGGTGTTTTTATCAGTTGAGGTGTGGATATACTTGATTTTAAAATCTACTTTTATTGGAGTTTGTAGCTCCTATCTTTGGCTGATACCATTCTGATACCTGAAATACCAGTTCTGTGTTTGCTTTAATTTTTTTTTTTTCCTGTATCAGTGGCTGAAATGTGGCTGTGTGCATGTGTGGAGCTTCTTTTTTTTATTGATACTATAATTTCTGTCCTTTTTTTACTGTTTTACCAGCTTCAGGGAAGTTCTATCTTTTTTTGTATTTTGTTGCCAAAAATAATGTTTTCTTTATAAATACATAGTAAGAAGTGCTGTAATGGGACATGCTTAATTAATTTCTCCTGGACATGAATGTGCATTTAAAGTTGAGCTTCTCTGGCTCACTCCTGATGAGGTTGAAGGTGTTTTTTGAGGAGATAGATTGTAGTTTGGCTGTCTGGTGACACTTGGTGAGGAATCCTGGAAGAAGCTGTTAAATGCTCAGGAGTAAAAGCAGTTAAGGTTCAGCGCTCCCTTCATGCCAGTGTGGTGGTGCTGCTGTGGAATTGGAGGAAGGGGACATTTAAGACACAAGAGCCTGAAAATCAGCAATTTCTGACTCAGATCCATTGACTGTTACCCTGTTTATTGCACTTCTTGGCCTTGCAGGGGTTTTTCTGTGGTGTGGAATGCAGGTTATTCAGTGCAGACGAAGATCAGGTGTACTAGCCCCGTGTCAGTGCCCAGCTTCTCCGCTAGGATTGGCTGTCTTGGGAAGGCTGAGGCTTTGGGAGAAGGAATTGAAGAGTTTCAGACCCTCATGTTCACAGACCTCGTGATGTAAGAAAAAATTTTTGGGGAAAAAGGATTAGTGAGCAGTTGCACCTTTGCGTAAATGCACTTAAGAGTGTGAACATGTAAATATTCGTGAACAAGCAGTGCTGAATAACTGCTGAAATACCAGCAGGTGAATGAGCCAGCTCAGGCTTCATTTCTTCAGACTGCGTTCAGCTCTGTTTCAGGGGCGTTTGCCAGACTTTAAAGAGTGCATTTGCTTTTCAGTGTCACCCAAGGCAGCACTAAGAGAGTGCCCCCCTCAGTGGTGCATGCCTTGTGTTAAGGCATATTTACTGCTCCCTTTGTCTGATACAAGTGAAAGGAAAGCCACCCCACTTGTTTTTACCTGAACACTGAATATTCTAAGCACTAGTGTGTCACACCAAAGTAGCTTTGTTAAAGGAAGAGCTGACTGTGATCAAGTGCAAGTTCTTGGGCTGCAGCAGGAATGCCCTGAGAGCATTTGCAGTAATCTGATAGTAAAGATTTAGCACACAGTCCTTGAGAGTAGCAAGTAAATGGATTGTAGCTGAGCTATGTGGTACTGCAGCATTTTGGAAAACAATTATTTGAGCTTTTTGTGACTATCTGAGGGATTTTTAAAATGTTAAACACCCAAACAAGCCCAACACTGTACCTTTCTCTTCTTTCCCTCAGGTCTAGATCGAGGAGGAGTTCCCGCAGACACTACACCAGGTCCCGCTCCCGTTCCCGCTCCCACAGGAGATCCAGAAGTAGGTCGTACAGTCGGGACTACCGGCGACGGCACAGTCACAGCCATTCCCCCATGTCTACTCGGAGACGTCACATTGGGAACAGGGTACGTGTGTGAGGGATGAGTCATGGTCCTGGATGCATCCTGGAATCAGTCTCTGTGCCCTGAGAAACACAAAGGGGTTTTGTGAGAAGCTTGTGTTCTGTAGGTTTAATTTATTGCTATCTATTAGCGAGTGACCCAGATCTCAGCCCCACCTTTGTTGTTGTTCATCTTAAAGCTCTGACAGTCACAACTTGAGAAACACTTTGCACTGCAAATAAACCCAGTTTCATTCTAACATCTGCCTGTGTCCCTTCCTTTAGGCAAATCCTGACCCAAACTGCTGTCTTGGAGTGTTTGGGCTGAGTCTGTACACTACAGAACGAGACCTGCGTGAGGTTTTCTCCAAGTATGGGCCCATTGCCGACGTTTCCATCGTGTACGATCAGCAGTCGCGGCGTTCCCGAGGGTTCGCGTTCGTCTACTTCGAGAACGTTGAGGATGCCAAGGAAGTAGGTTGGGGTGCAGAGTGTGTGCCATGTTTGCTGGGCTCTGAGCTCCTGGGGTGTATGTTCTGTCACAGGGTATGGCCAGGGGAAACTCACAGCTTGAAAAATAGTTGGAATCTCATAATCATGAAATTTGGGCTTACAAGTGCTGCAGAATGAATGGGGAGTTGTGTAGTCACTCAGTAGAGAATCCTACACTCACGCCAGTCCTTGTAGAGCTGCTCTTTATGGGCTGGAACAAGGCTTATATTTTGCATAAACTCCACTCCTGAAAGTCTCCAGTCCTTTCCACATCTGGCATGAAGGACTTCCCTGTTGGGTTGGAGCTTGGGGTGTAGGTCCTGCTACTTGGCAGACAAACCCAAAACACAATTGTTCCGGGTTTTTTACTTTTGATTTATGACTCTGATATTCAAGGTTATGGTAGTGTGAAGGATGTATTCGAATACCTTAGTGGTGTTCTTTTAACTTGTAAATGCTTTATGTTCTGTGGTGGAGTAGTTACATCTCCCTGCATCAGCGTGTTCAAAGGTTGCTCCTAATCGTGTCAGAGGTGCTGGAAAAATTGCTCAGTGATGTTCCTTTCAGGATTTTAGTGCCACGGAAGTCACATTTTTCAGTGGTTACTGGCACTTAAGTCCAGCTGGCCTAGAGTGTCTTACAAATTACATTCACTCTTAAGATGACACTCAGACCTGCCACCAAACTGAGCCATTTTAGGACATTTTAACACTTAAAGCAGTGGTTAAAAGTTTGTGTTGTTGCTAAAGTTCGTACCTACAGCTAATGCTCTTCTGTCACTCCTTAGGCAAAGGAACGTGCCAATGGAATGGAGCTGGATGGAAGAAGGATCCGGGTAGACTTTTCCATAACAAAAAGACCTCACACACCTACCCCTGGAATCTATATGGGAAGACCCACTTAGTAAGTTTTATCCATGGTTTTGGTTGGGTTTTTTTTCCCCCCAAACAAGTGCAGGGTAGGATTTGCTGTTTTGTAAAAACTCCTGTTTCCCCTCTGAGAGACCTGATTCTGGGTGGTTTTCCTGGTTTCTTGGGCTTTTGCATTAATGCACAAGTTGTGTTTCCTTGTTTATGGCTGCTGTGCTGTACACTGAAAACACTACACATGAGCATCAGCAGTAATGCATACGTCTACAGGAAGATATTTTGACGATTTCTAAATTATTTTAAGTAATTTTCCTGTGTACCTTCAAATACTTATGTCCTTTGCAAGCTCAGGTTTTCAAGAGTGAGTGAACAAATACTGGTCGAGCAGCTGTGTGGCTCAGTTAATATTTGGGATTAGCAGTTTGCTGTGTTCTCACACTACACTTTTGACTCCCAGTTACCAGTGTGTAAATTGTTTTCCCAGGTCATTCCCCAGTTCATTTCCCAAGACTTTGAGCTTACTGGTGGTTATGGTGATGTTGTGTTGAGACTACAGGTTTCTGATTTTTTTAATCAGAAAGTTGATTGAAGGGAAGCTTTTTCAGAGTTAAAAGTGAACGAAGACTTGTCTCAGAACGGAATTCCTCATGTGCCTGTAATACCAAAAGGTTGAGGTGTATAAAGGTTGAGGAAAATAACTGAAAGTTCAAGCATTTAAAAAGCAATTGTTTAAGTATTTCTGTTCCCACCTGCATTGGTGGGAAAACAGGAGTGCTCACAGTCTTCCAGCTGTGAGGATGGGAAGTAATAATACAACCCAGTTTAAATAGTGTGAGGATGACAGACTGCAGACAAAGTTAATGTGTCTTAGCAAATGCAATTCTCTTCACTCCTTGCAGTGGCAGCTCACGGCGACGAGATTACTATGACAGAGGGTATGACAGAGGCTACGATGACCGTGACTATTACAGCAGGTCATACAGGTGAGCATATTTGGAATATTTGGCTGCTTTTTAAACTCTGCTTTCTCATCTACCTGTGCAAGCATTAGGTAGTTCATCCTACGTAACTATTCCAGAATATTTTTGCACTCGCTGTCATTCTGGAATCTTCCTGTGAAATGTTCACCAAAATGACTACTCAGTACAAATCAAATTGGTTGGGTTGGTTTAACCTGTGGCCTGTCTTAGTCCAAAATGTTTTCTGAATCTGCACTAAGTTTTGAAAAACAAAGTATGTTCTTTGTATTCTCATTTTAGAACCTTTGGTTGGTTCATCTGTTAGCTCTGAAATGGTGCAGATTAATATTTGAATTGGTGTTCCAGTGTCAACTTACATTTTTAGCACAGTGTAGTAGACAAAAAGTGGGACATTTCAGTGGTCCCCAGTATCTCCTGCTGATAATTATGGCACCTCAAATGTTGCCAAAAATAAGGAATTGGGGATTGGAGCATGACCTGTTCTGTATTGGACATCTGCATTAAAAGGCTTTTTTAACACCCCTTGTCATGTTGGATGCGTCTGTAAACATGGTCAGGGGTACAGTTGGTTTTGGTGAAATTGCTGCATTTTCCAGAAAATCCTTGTCCCCTGCAAAATCCTCACAATTTCTGGGACATTGTTACGTTGAACACAAAGATAAGAGTTGATTTTTTCTGTCTGCACTACCAAACATTCCTGCAATTGCAGAATTCTGTGTTAAAGTTACAGTATGGGCCCAAGTCATCAGTGGTGCCTTTTCATTCTGACGGGGTTTGTGGATGTTACCAGAAGTTGTGATTGGGTCAGGAGAGAGCCTGTCAGAGTGACCTGCTCTAGTGGGAGGTGTCCCTGCCTGTGGCAGGGGTGCCCCTGGATGGTGTTTAAGGTCCCTTCCAACCAAAACCATTCTGGGATTCTGTGAATAAATATGGAGCCACAAATGACTCGTGTGTGGCTACTTGAAAAATGTCATGGTCTGCTACTTTCCCCTCCTGCAGACACTGGTTGGTTGAGGGAGAGGGAAGTGTTGGTATGTTGTGAGTGCTTCCCTGAGGAAGGAAAAGTTGGAATTGTTCAAGATGCAGTGGAGCATTGCATACCCCACCCTAAAAATTCCACTGGTAACAATTCCTTTGCATTCCCAGCCCTCTGAAAATAAAGCCTTAAGGGAAGTGCAGTGTCAGATGGGAATTGTCCTGTTAAAACTTCAATTTCTCCTTGTTGCTGTGGGAGGCTTAATTTTGCCTGAAAAACTGTCTGTAAATTAAGGAATAGCCTCTAAAAAAAGCAGTCCCCCCAAAAAACAACTACAGAAGACTTTAAACTTGATTTAGTCTCTTGGTAAAGCTTTGCTGATCTGAATGTGAGGATTCAGTCCAACCAGTCAATATTAATACTGTTATTAATGTTTCTGTTCTCTATAAGAAGTTACATCACAGTTCTTGTTTAAATGTAACTCTAAAGTGTTAAAATGTCAGGGTGGGAGGGTTTTCCCTGCCTCCGCCTTGGAATCAATATTTTTCCTCAATGATAGTGAGTTGATCTTGCTATTTGAAAATAATAAGTTAAAGGGATTTCCTTGAGTAGATGAGTGTTTAAAAATCAATATTAAATGAAGTAATTCAGGATCATCCAGTGTAGGAACTAATGTTGTCTTCCCTTCACATCATTTTCTTACTCTGATGATGGGGTTTTTTTGTACAGTGAACTTTTGGTTTATTTTTTAAATACCTAAAAGTCGTTCTGCTTTTGTTTTCACAGAGGAGGAGGTGGCGGCGGCGGAGGAGGCTGGAGAGCTGTTCAGGACAGGGATCAGTTTTACAGGTGTGTACTGGATTAGTGGAACAAGGCAAGGAAACACAAAATTTGGGAGTGCCTGGATTGGAGGGCTTTGGGGGTACCTGGTGTAGCACTGCCTGCAAGTCAAGGAAATCTTCACCTTGGACAAATAATTCAGATTAAAAGTGAAGGTGGATTTGGCTTGCCCTGTTTGTGTGGGATGCTCCTGGCTTCAGACTAAATTCACATGAAAGCAGATTGTGAGTGCAAGAGCTTGTGTTAGTCAAAATTTGTTGTCTTAGTCAAAAATAACACTGATAACAAAACAGAGAATTCATATCTTTGCTTTGTTACCCAATAGAAATGTTGATCAGGTCTTCCATGCTTGTTAGCTTTCCCAAGTGCATTCCTGAGACCAGGATGGGGTTAGAGGGAGGCACATAAAGCTGCTGCCACTCACCTGTGCAGGTTTTAACAAAGGGATTGTTTGTGTCACCCCTGGCACAGGAGGAGGTCACCATCCCCATACTACAGCCGAGGGGGCTACAGATCCCGGTCCAGATCCCGATCCTACTCACCTCGTAAGTAGTCATGGACTCGTGGAATGGTTTGGGTTGGGAGGGACCTTAAAGCTCATCCCATTCCACCCCCTGCCATGGGCAGGGACACTTTCCACAGACCAGCTTGCTCCAAGCCCCGTCCAACCTGGCCTTAACTGGGCCTGGCCCAATCACAGAGTTCACCTCCCAAAAGTAAATTTCCCATTCCCTGAAATTCTTTTGAGCTTTTTTGTCCACTAAGATTGACTTTGGTGTGGATATTTTATTGAGCCACAGTTCCTTCAGTGCTTCATTGAGCAACTAGCAACCTTGAGGATGGAGCAAATACTTAGTTTGGGAAAAGCAAGTGAGATAACAGTCCTTGTTTTGAGTCTGAGATCCTGTCTCTTCCTCCAGAACTCTGTTAAAAAAGGAGTTTGGGAGTTTGGTTACCTCTAGGGCATCAGGCTCAGATTTGATGCAGGTTTGAGGAGAGGCAGTGGGTTTAGCCAGGAATCTCTCAATCCTTGAAGTCTGACTTGGGTTTTTGTCTTTCAGGTCGCTATTAAAGCATGACACATAGAGGAATTTCTAGCTACAGCCTTTGAGTTGAAATTGCAAGTTTGTGGACAATATTTTTTTATTGTCTCTTCTGTTTAACCAAGTGACAGTGCCTAGTGAATTAGGTGACTTTTACACCTTTTATGAAGACAACTTCTGTGGTGTTCAATGCTGTTTCATTCTGCATATTTGTGTAGTTTGGTGCTTTGTTTCCAGTTGTGTTTTGAAAGGAGTATGTTTTGCATGTATTTTTTTAGTCTCCATTTTGACTCCTGAAAGGTTTCTATTGTAAAGACAAAAAATGTTGAGTTAGTTTTTTCTACTGATTCCAAGTTATTCCCAAGATCCAAACCTGTGTAAAATGCTTTCCGAAAGTGAGAAAATAAAATAAAAAGAAGTTTGTTTTTTTCTTTTCCTACTTATTTTTGCCACAAAAACAAAACCACAGAGGTAATCCCAGGGCAAGTGCTGTCCATTTCTTCCAGGAAGAACCAGTCTTTTGGTGTCCCACAAGTAAATTGTGCTTGAGGTGCTTCTCAAGTCCATTTCTCACTTGTGAAATCAGCACTGAATCCCTCATTCGGGTGTTCAGCTGTTGCTTCTTGTATTTAAAAGATTTTGGGCCAACGCTTCGTGGTGTATCTGTCATACCACGTAGTGAATTTGTGCACTTGGATCCGTGAGCCAGTTATTTTTTAATCTTGTGTTGGAGGAGCTTTCCACATTAGTTTGTGGTGAGAATGTGGGGTTTTGTGGAAATAATGGAAATTTCTAGACTCAAAACTGATTATTTCTATGGATGTAGGGAACAGAGTTTGAGGAGTGGTGTCATCATGCAAAGGAAGGGACTGAGGGAACAGGGTTTCAGCTTCCTGGAGAGGAGGTGGCCAGCAGCAGCACACCAGGTGTCTCAGGGATTTACAAATTATCCGGGTATTTGTTAAAACTTCCCTGTTTTTACTGGCCAGAGTGGACAACAGGAGCATGGCAGTAATTATTTTTAATTGTCTGAGCAGTAGCAGCCCATTCAGGGCTGAGTTGGTTGCTCGTGGTGACACATTTTTTGGAATGTGTCACATGGCTCCTGTGCTGAGTGTCCCAAATCCCTGTGCCAGGTCCATGCTCAGTGTGAGCATTGCAGGCCGTGGTGCATCATGGAATCATTTAGTTTGGAAAAGCCCTCTAAGATGGAGTCCAAGCATTCCCCAGCACTGCCAAGGCCACCACTCACCCATGTCCTCAGGAGCCACATCCACAGGGCTTTTAAATCCCTGTAGGGATGGGGACTCCACCACCTCCCTGAGCAGCTCCTTCCAGTGCCTGACCACCCTGTCCTTGCAGAAATCCCTCCTGATGTCCCACCTGAATCTCCCCTGGCCCAGCCTGAGGCCGTTCCCTCTCCTCCTGTCCCTGTTCCCTGGGAACAGAGCCCGACCTCCCCCGGCTGCCCCCTCCTGTCAGGGAGTTGTGCAGAGCCACAAGGTCCCCCCTGAGCCTCCTTTTCTCCAGGCTGAGCCCCTTTCCCAGCTCCCTCAGCCGCTCCTGGAGCTCCAGCCCCTTCCCAGCTCTGTTCCCTTCCCTGGACACGCTCCAGCCCCTCGATGTCATTGTGAGGACCAGGAGCGCTGGTAGGGCTCAGATGCAGATGAAAATTCCATCAAGGGTGCCAGAGGCAATGGGTGTTGTCCGTGAGAGGCAGCTTGCTGAGGGGCACCCCACAATCCCCATTAAAGCTGCTCCTGGGGTTTGTGGAAGCAGCTGCTGTAGCTCTGCTGTGGGGAGAGCCTGTTGTCCAGCACTTCCTGCTGCTGAATCATTCCAAGGGCTCCCGGTCCAGGAACAGCCCAGGATCTGATGCTCCCAGGGTGTAGTGTTGCCCTGTGGCACGGCTGACAGGCTGCTGTGGGCTGTGCTGTGCTGGAACCCACAGCTGCCTGGCCTGGTGCTCTGCCAGCAGTGAGGCAGGAATTATCCATGGGACCCTCGGCACAGATCCCACCAGGGCAGCGAGGAATTCTGTGCCAGAGCAGCATCTGCTGGCTGGATGTGACAGGCTGTGCCCTTTCCCGACCCGCTTTCCCGTCAGCAGAGGACAAATAAAAACCTTGGAAGCATGTGGAGGGGAAAAAGGAAACCAGGAGCTGTTTGTGCCGCTGGTCTCTCCCCACATGTGCAGGTGGAATTTCCTCTGGGGCCGTTTGAGCCTCTCCCTGTACAGGAGATGCTCCTGTCCCTGTGGCATCTCCTGGCTTTCCCTGGGCACGAGGAGGGGTTGTGGAGCTCGAGGGAGCTGTGCAGTATTGGGGCAGCTGTGGGTTCAGTACATCCAGGCACCCCTTGCACAGGTAGTGCAGTAGCTCTGTGCTCTGCATGGAATTCCATGAGCTCCTAAAAATCCCATTTTTCCTTACAGCTCCTTAAATTGGGGTTCAAGCGATTTGTTTTGCAGTTCACATTCTGGCTCCAGCAGATTGATCACACACAAGGCGGGTATTCCCATCCCAATGGAGCTGCTTTGGAGCTGGGAGAAGCTGATCCTTTCATTTTCCTGCTTGGATAGGAAGTGTACAGCTCCACAGGACCCTCCTTAGTGCCCATCTCTGGCACCTGCCCTATGCTCCACACCTTGTTCCCACAGATCCATACCATCGATGTCACCTTGGGAGAGTCAGCAAAACTTGGAGCCTGTTGGGAAGGAGCTGCTGGTGCCTGTCCAGTATTCCCTTCGTTAATGTCTCCCTCCTGCTCGGCCCCAGTGCAGGTGTAATTAATACAGACACTTACTAATTTAATTACCCAGCCATGCCAGTGCCTCCCAACTGTTACAGACTTGGAAGCTTCCGAAATCCAATTTTCACTCATGTCCCAGCAAAGGGTGAGCAAAACAATTGAAAAGCATGGATGCATTTTCCAACCAAATTGTGAATTATTTTCTCAGCTCTGCTCTTCCTGAGGGATAATCCCACCTCCCAAGGTGGGCTGCTTCCATGCCAGTCCTTGATGCTCTTCCCTCACCTCTGTAGCAGCTGCACCATTCTCTGGCTGGGAGGTTTCTAAAAGCCAAACCCCACATTTCAGGTGGTTCATCACCACTGTATGAGGGAAATTTGGGATCTGCTCAGCTTGGAGCTGCCTCGTGCCTTGCTCAGAGTGGTGAGGGGCAGGTGGGAACTGCTCCGGCAGCACGTCCCTATCCCACTCTGCTGCGTCGTGGCACGGAGTCACCTCTGCCACACACTCAGGAGAACAAAGGAGAGCAAACCGAGTCCTTTCGTGAAGGAAATGGGTTCATTTTTAGGACAGGGTTTACTCTGGGCTTTGTTTTGGCACCGCCTCCCCTGTGCAGTCTCTGCAACCAGAGGTGTGTCCCCCATGGAGCAACGAGCAGCTGCATTCCCACCTCGTTCCCAATCCCGACAGTGCAGGGGTGGGATGAAGCTCTGCTGAGATTCTCTGCATGGTGAATAGTGAAAAATATCCTTAAGGATTCAGGGAAAACTTGCAGGTCAGAGAGGTGAGGCGAATTCCTCCTTTTCCCACTGGGTTACTGCAGCCTCCTGGGGTAACTTCTGGAGCCTCTACACCCCTGCTGGCTGGAGGCACGATCCTCTCTCCCCCTGCTGTCCCTTCTCTGTCGTGTTCCCAACACCCTCTGGGGATGTGGGATTCAAGGAGAGATCTCAACACAGGTGCTCCAGCCTGCTCCGTTAGCAGGAGCCCAACCAGTGCCCTGAGTGCAAGTCCCAGTAGGACCAGTCCGCCAGAACAGGGTGATGAAACCTCGTGGATCCCAACCTGCCTGCTCCAAGACAGGCTCACCAAAGGCTCGGGATAAAATGGACTTGTCGGCCAGACTGCTTATCCCGAGCTTGGAGGAGACTCAGGAACCCCTCGGGCCAGCCCCAACGTGGATTTGGTAGTCCCAGATGTTCGCCCGACCTCCTCCCAAAACCTCCAGCTGAGGAGCAGCATCTCCTTCTCTTCCAGTGTCCAATCAACCAAACACTCCGGTTTTTTTCTAGTTTGTCCTGTTTTTTCGAGGCAGCCCTTCACACACAGCAGGTTATCCTCTCCTTTTCCAGACTAAACAAACCCTCCTTCAACTTCTCATGGCCTTTTGCTCATTTTATCACTCCTGCTGTTGCATTCCAGACTCATTCCATGCCAGCATCTCTTTCCAGGGAGGAATGATCTTGCCTACAAGGCTGCCCTTGGAAGATGCTTTCCCTTTCCTGCTGGATCCTGCACCACTTTTAGGACCATTTTTTCCATGTGGTTGCTGCCTCTCCAGCTGTTTTGTACCAGTTCTCTGAAATCTTCCTCCCCGAAGCACAGACTTCCTTTGAGCATCACATCTGGACCAAGACAGATCTACCAAAACTGGGAAACAGTATCAGCTCCGTAGGGTTGGGAAAGCATCTGCAGAAGTTTGTTGAGCACTTTCTGCAAAGCCAAAAATCAGGGGCAGGAGGGATGAGCTCATGCAGGTAACTGCAGGAGACTCCTCTGTTACATCCAGCTCCGGCAGAAGGCTGGATTGAGGAGCAGCAAATGAGTATTGCATCCCATGGGCACTAATTAATCCCAAAACCTCGCGTTTCTCCCGCTGCTTCCCCATGGCAGCGACCTCACACAATGAACCAGCAGCTCCCTGCCCCATTCCTGCCGATAGCTCATCCCTGAGGAGGCAAGAATGACCTGAACAAGGGGAAGATCTTTGAAAAGGACCTTATCAACCCGTTTCAGCCTAAAATCACCCCCAAAAATGTGCTGGGGATGGAGGAGTTGCGAGCACTGGCAACAAACGACAGCCGGGCAGGAGCCGCGCTGAAAGCAAAGCCGGAGAAATCGGAGGAGAAGGATTCTTCTGGCTTTGCATCATCGCAACCCAACCACATCTATTTTTGCTGTAGGCATGGCATCGAGCACCCGTCACCGCTATTCCTACTCCATCCATCTCCGTATGCCAGGGAAGACTGGCAGTGGGATGGAGCGGCAGGGGGAGCGGTGCTTGAAGTGTCCTTAATTGCCTTAAAATCTGGGGAATTCAGATTACTGCCCTTCACCCCCCCAAGCACGGGAAGGGACACCTGGCCCTGGACACAACGCTCTGTTCCAAGAGCACAAGGCCACTTGTCACCCACCCAGCCAGGATTATTCTGCACCTTATTTCAGTCTCCAGTCGTGTCTTGGATGCGATTCTATAAGGATTAGGCTGTTACTCTCAAAAGGAGAGAGAAAAATGTCACTTAACCTACAGGGAGGTGGTGACACCAGCTCCTGGTGACCTGAGGACACCCTTCAGCAGAGCCCCAGAGGCTGCAGGAGCCGTCCACCGGTGGGCTGAGTACGTGCACAGCTCGTGGCTGGAGTGTCCGGCACCGGCTCGGCGTCTCCTGGAGCCTTTCCGACAATGGGATCACACGCGGTGATGGCTGGTTGGATCTGGGTTGGGAAGGGTTTGCACACTCTTGTTTTCCAAAAAAAAGCATTGTAAAAAATGTATTGTTTATATAATTGATCATGTTTGTTTATTTGTTTAATTGTATTAAATAATTATGTAAATAAACATATAGATAGAAACAGTTATTTCTTATTTATTTCCTTACTTTGGTTCCTGAGTGGAATGGTTTTCCTCTCCCTGAAGGAACTCCTGAAGGGTTGGGGCTACTGGGCTGTGGTGGATTCTGGGGCAGAGGCTGGGGGTGCTGGGGTCGTGGTAGTGGGATCAGGGGTGATGGAGTCTGGGGTGATGGATGCAGTTGAATCCAGGGCAGAGTAGGGCTTGGGGGTGCTGGGCTGTGGTGGTTTCCAGGGCGAAGGGGTTGGAATGATGGGGGGTGGTGGGTGATGGTGTACGGTGGGCTGCAGGCCAGAGGGCTCGGGGGTGATGATGGGGTGCGGGGGGTTGGGGGTAACGGGGTTCAGTGGGTTCCAGGGCAGAGCGACTGGAAGTGCTGGGTGCGGTGGGTGCCAAAGCGGGGAAGGGATCGGAGTGCTGGGCGCGGGGGGTTCCAGGACAGAGGGATCGGGGTGCTGAGTGCGGGGGGTCGGGGGTGCTGGGGTGCAGTGGGTTCCCGTGCAGAAGGGCGGAGGGCACAGGGCCGGTGCCCCCCGGCCCATCCCGTCCCCGCGGGGGTCTGGCGGCTCCACCTGCCCCCCCGCGGGGCGGCCCCGGGGCCGGGCCGGGCCGGGCTCCGCCCGCCGCTGTCGGAGGCTCCGCCGGGCCGGGGCCGGTGGCGCAGAGCGGGACCCTCCCGAGCCCGCGTCCGTCCCGCTCCCGGGAGGGGAGGAGCCGGGGGGGCTCCCGGGGAGGAGCCCGGGGGGCTCCCGATGAGGCGCCGGAGGATGAACCAGCTGTACATCGGCAACCTCAGCCCCGCCGCCACCGCCCAGGACCTCCGGCAGCTCTTCGGGGAGCGGCAGCTGCCCCTGCCCGGCCAGGTCCTCCTCAAGTCCGGCTACGCCTTCGTGGACTACCCGGACCAAAACTGGGCCATCCGGGCCATCGAGACCCTCTCGGGTGAGCGACCCCCCCCGCGCCCCCCGCATCCCCACCGCGACCCCCTCATCCCCCCCTCCCCCCGCCGCCCCCTCCCCGGGCATCCCCCGGTCCCCCCTTCCCTCCCTCCTTTCCCTCCTTCCCTCCCTCCTCCCGCCCCGGCTCTTCCCAACCTCGCCTCTATTTTTCGCTGATTTTTTTCTCCGATTTTATTGGGAGCCCCCGGGGCGCGGCGCCCCCCGCCCCGCCGCCCCGCCGCCCCCCGCGGCCCCCCGGGGACCCGATTACGAGGTGCCCAACCCCAACTCCCCGGGGGCGCCGAGCGGGGGGTGCCGGGGGGCCGGGGGGGGCGGGGGGCGCGGGGACAGCCCGGGGGGGCCGGGGGGGCGGGATGCGGTGGGATCCGATGGGGTGGGACGGGGTGGGCCGGGATTTGGCGGGGGGATGCTGCCCTGCCCCATCCCGGGGGGATGCTGAGCGCCCCGCTGTCTCCGCAGGGAAAGTGGAGCTGCACGGCAAAGTGATGGAAGTGGATTATTCCGTGCCCAAAAAGCTCAGGTAACCCCGCGCCGTCAGCCCCGGAGTCCCCGCGGTGCCTGTGTCCATCCCGGCGGGACGGGGGGCGCGCCGGGCGCTCCGGGAGCGGGGATGCGGGGGACGGGGGGGGCGGGGGAGCCCCGTCGGTTTTACTTTCGCTCCGGAGCGCAGCGCCGGGGGGAGGGGGGGGAAGGAGCTGCCGGCCCACGGCCGCGTTCCCACGGGTGGGCACCCCCGTGATGCCCCCCCGCCCCACGCTGCCCACCTCTCCCTGGGTAAACAGCCGCTTATTTAGCAGGAAAACACGAAAAAACCCCTTTCCCCTCACTTTCCGCGGCGTGGACGGAGGTTTTCCCAGCAGCGCAGCCACCCGCACCCTTAGGGATGTTATTTTTAGTCGGTAATTCATCAATTTCCCCTCTCCGAACACCTCATCCCCCCTTTATCCAGCCGGAGAACCCCGAAGCCCGAAGCATTTTCCATTTCACGCATCGCGGCGAGCGCGCCCTCTCATTTCCATCAGGTGCCCGAGGCCGGCCTGACGGGCACACGCGTTCCACGGGGAAAACAAACCCCGCGACCGTGTGGCGTAGCCTCATCCCGAGGTTTATCCCCCCCCCGTCATGTGTCGGGATAAAAGAGGGGAAAAAAAAAAAAATAACCCCATCGTCTGCTCGGGGCGGGGAATTTGGGGCCGCTTGGCGCGGAGGCTTGGCCTGGGCTGGGAGGTGGGTACGGATTTGGCCCGGGATTGCTGCTGGGGTATTAATTTGGAAATGACGGGGGGGTTGGAAATGCTGTTGTGTAATTGAGGCTTACGGGGGGGGAATGGCTCGTGCCCGGCATCACGTGTGCCGGAGTGGGATTTCGTCTTCGGCAGGGATCACACGCTCCCTTACCTTCAGAAATCCATCAAAACGAGCCCCCCAGAAATTCCCAGGTGTGACATTTCGGAGCTGAACCTCTGCAGCAGCCTCAGGTCGGGCTGCCGGTGACTTTGGAAGAGGGATGGAGCCGGAATTTGGGAGTTTGGGGCCGTAGTACGGAGCCAGGGCTCGACCTTTACCATGTAGCCGGGATGTAAACAAGGAATTCATCTTTAAATTCTCCGTCGGGGCTGGGGTGCGCCTGCTTTTCCTCCCAAGTTTTAAAATTAGAAAAAAGCCATTTAACCAGCCCAGAAATAAATACTGATTTATTTTACATCGCTCCGTGTTCAGCTGGCTCCAAGTTTTCTATTCCCAAGTTTCTTCCGATTATCGAGATCTAATTTAAGCTGATATCTTTTTATGCCCAGCTCAAAAAACCTAACCTGCTTTATATTAATATCCCAACTTCGGGGGGCTGTGCCCTGGCTCAGTAGATTATAGATTTTATTTTTGTAATGTGATTTTTGGCAGGGAACGGAGCCTCACGTGGTCGTGTTTATTCCCCCCTCCCCTTTAAATTTGTAGAAAATCCAATTTTTATGGTCGCGGTTGAGTCCTGGAGAGACGCTGGGATTTCAGGGAGTGAAATGGTGAAAATCCCCCTGTGACTGGAATGAATTTGGGGGTTACTGGGCTTGGGGAAGCCGAGCTGCGTTGGCTCTCACCCCTGGGCATTCCTGCGTCACGGGGATGTGAGGAGGTGCCGATGCCCGGCGCTTCCCTCCGTGCCCGACTTCACCTGGAACGCTCAATTTTTGTGTTAAAATCTAGCACAGGTCTGTGTTATCAATATATTTGTACACCTAGAAATACATTTGGGTAAGGACCGGGCTGGAAAACCCCTGGGACATCCGGCCACGGGAAAGAGGGAAGGGAATTCCTCGAGGGGAGGTGCTGGCAGAGGGGTTGTTTCTGTTTCTCCGAAGGCAGGAATTAAATGTGACAGTGGTGGGAAGGAGCCTGAATCCTGCCCAGTCCATCGATTCACCTCCCACGAGTTTAAAACCAGCTCTTGTGCTGCCATCCCGATGATCTGGGCTCCTGCAGGGAGGATCCAGCAGCCTCACGGTTGTTTTTTTCCCTGTGTATATGTTGGATTGTGCCTTGGGGGAAATTAAAGAAAAAAAAAATCACTTTATTTTTTAATCAACGTTTTCAATTTTAAAGTTATTTTAAAATTGGTTTTAAACTCAGCAGGAGCAGGGAATACTTTTATTTGCTTGAAGCAGTCCCACTCCAAGAGTATTTTGTTTTTGGAGCGTGGCCGTGGGGGAAGCAGCAGCATCTTCCCCCTTAAAGGTTGGTTGTATATCCCTAAAATCATTAAAAATCCTGTTAATGGAAAAGAAAGATAGAAAAGAAAGAACATACAAAGATAAATAAAGAAAGAGCGTTAAAAAAAAAAATTAGGATTGGTTGTGAAAAATGAGAAGTAAAACTCGGCTACCCCAGTGCTGACTTTTCTACAAGAATTGGATAAAAATGAGGAGTTTAAAAAGTAGCAGATCTCCAGTTATTGCCCCCAAACCTGTCCCATTTCGGGGGTTCTGGTTGTGAAGGTGCCTTTTCATTTCTCTTTCTGCCGTAATTGTCAGAAATGAGAAAGGAAAGCACGAGGGAGATGGGAAGAGCAGGGAGGGGAGGCTGGAAGTCACTGGGATCTGACATTATTATGTGGAAATAGCTCACTGTGTGTGAAACTCGCGTGGTTTTGCCCCAGATGAAGGTGGCAGGAGGGGGAGCGGTGCCGGTGCCTGCCCGAGTGGCTTTGCTGGGGGTGATTTTACGGCATTTTCGCCAGTTTCAAAAGGAATTGCCCTTAAATAATTCTCTTTTGAGCATCAGTTCAATTCTCATTTCTGCGTGGTTTTGCTTTATTGATTATTTACTTATTCCCCTGTGGTTTTCAGCCCATAAATGCTGGTGATGTTAAGGCTCAGGATAAACATCCAGGCCCTTCGTTCTTCCTCTGGACACCCCGTCTTTGCTTTCCTTATCAATAATTGCCTGTCGTTAGTGAGATGCTTAATTAGGAGAGAGGAATTCCCGTGCACACCAGGTGCTTTGGCAGGAAAAGCCCCTGGAACCTCCCCACGTGTGTCTGGAAATGCACGCGGGGAGCAGAAAATCCAATTTGGGGTGCTGAAAGTGGGGCTGCTCTCAGTCCTAGTCCTGTATTCTGAAATAGATCTGTTTTAAAACTTTTAGTGTCTTACAAATTGGCACAAATTAATAATGCGTGGTGGTGTGTTGCAAGTATTTGGTGTCTTTTATGTAGATGTGAATAAAAGATATGACGTGTCAAGACGTTCTATAAAAGCTACTTTATTTATATATATATCTATTTTATGTGTATAAAAATATCCTTCTAATACATATTTTTATATGAGATACATGGACTAGGTGAGCTCTAAAGGTTCCTTCCAACCCGAACTATTCTGTGATTCTGTATTTAGTAAGTTGGTATGAAACATTTATATAAATAGATCAGATTACGCCAAATGCAGAAAATATTCCTATATCATAGATAACATTTTATAAGACATATTTCTATACAAGAAGAGACTTTTTTTTAATATATATTTATATGTAGACATACATATGAAGTCGGCAGGGCAATGCTGGTCACATCCAGGATGGGAAACCCCCCTCCTGCTGCCCCCTGGATGTGTGCCCAGTTTCCCGCAGGTTTGGGATGCTGTTCCCAACGGAGCTGCCCAGGAGAATCCCCTTGGAGCTGATCCTTTCCCAGGCTCCAGCGCTGGCTGTGGCGAGGGGTGTTTATATTTTATCTTATATTATTTTTATTTTATTTTATTTTATTTTATTTTATTTTATTTTATTTTATTTTATTTTATCTTATCTTATTTTATTTTATCTTATTTTATCTTATTTTATCTTATTTTACCTTATTTTACCTTATTTTACCTTACCTATTTGCAGGTGTGGGTGAACTGGGAGTTGATGGTGTTTGAGTTTTGGTTTTCTTCAGTTTCCTTTCCACTTGGGTCTCTGCTTCCATGAATTTTTTGTCCCTTCTTTCCCCCTGTTTCTTTTCCTCCATTTCCTTTCCCTGCTTTCTCTTCCCCCTTCTTCTTCCTCTCATTCTTCCCCTCCTTTTTTCCCACCTCTTTCTTTCCTCCTTTTTCCCCATTCTTTTCTTCTGCTTTCTTCCTCCTCTTTTCTTTCCTCTTTTTCCCCGTCCTTCTTTCTCCCCTTTCTTTCCCCCTTTTTTCCCTCTTCTTTCCCCTTCTTTTCCACTTTTCTTTTCCCCTCTTCTTTTCCCTCTTCTTCTTCCCTCCCTTCCCCTTTTTTCCCCACCTTCTTTTCCCCCTCTTCTTTTCCTCTTTTCTTTTCTTCTCTTCTTTCCCCCTTTGTTTTCCCTCCCTTCCCCTTTTCCCCACCTTCCCTTCCTCCTTCTTTTTTTTCCCTTTTTTCCCCTTTCCTTCTTTTTTCCCCTTTTTTCTTTTCCCCTTTCCCCCCTTTTTCCCCGTCTCTTCTTTCCCCCCTTCTTTTTCCCTCCTTTCCCCCTTTCCCCCACCATTTCCCTCTTTTTTTCCCTTCTCTTTTCCCCTTTCCTTCTTTTTTCCCCTTCTTTCTTTCCCCCTCCTTTCTTTCCCCCCACCCCTCCCATTCCTGTTTTCCCCTCCTTTTTTCCCCCTCCTTTTTTTTCTCCCTCTTTTTTTTCCTCTCCTTTTCCTCCCCTCTCCTTTTTTCCCTCTCCTTTTTTCCCCCCCTCTCCTTTTTCCCCCCTCTCCTTTTTTTTCTCCCTCCTTTTTTTCCCCTCTCCTTTTTTTTCCCCTCTCCCCTTTTTTTACCCCTCTCCTTTTTTTCCCTCCCTCCTTTTTTCCCCCTCACCTTTTTTCCCGTCTCCTTTTTCCCCCTCTCCTTTTTTTCCCTCTCTCCTTTTATTCCCTCTCCCCTTTTTTTTACCCCTCTCCTTTTTTTTCTCTCCTTTTTTCCCCCCCTCTCCTTTTTTGTCCCCTCTCCTTTTCCCCCTCTCCTTTTTTGTCCCCTCTCCTTTTCCCCCTCTCCTTTTTTTCCCCCCTCCTTTTTTCCCCCTTTCTTTTTTTCCCCTCTCCTTTTTTCCCTCTCTCCTTTTTTTCCTCTCTCCCCTTTTTTTTTCCCCTTCTCCTTTTTTTTCCCTCTCCCCTTTTTTCCCCCCTCTCCTTTTTTCCCCCCTCTCCTTTTTTCCCCCCTCTCCTTTTTTCCCCCTCTCCTTTTTTTTCCCTCTCCCCTTTTTTTTTACCCCTCTCCTTTTTTTCTCCCTCCTTTTTTTTCCCCTCTACTTCCCCCCTCTCCTTTTTTTCCCCTCTCCTTTTTCCCCCTCTCCTTTTTTCCCATCTCCCCTTTTTTTTCCCTCTCCCCTTTTTTTTCCCTCTCCCCTTTTTTTTCCCCTCTCCCCTTTTTTTCCCCTCTCTCCTTTTTTCCCCCTCTCCTTTTTTCTCTCCCCTCTTTTTTTTTTCACCTTCTCCTTTCCCCCTCCTCTCCCCCTTTGTTTCCCCCTCCACCCGCGGGTTGGTGGCGGACGCGCCGCGGTTCCCGTCCCTCCCCGTTGTTGCTCCGTCGCAGCTCCCGGGGCCGGAGCGCTCCCGGTGCTGCCCAGCCCCGGGCGGGACGGGGCCGGGGCTTTACCCGCGAGGGATTTTTAATTCCTTAAGAGCGTCAGGGCAAAGCCCCCAGGCCGGGAGGGGAACTGGAGCAGCCGCAGCCTCCACGCTCCTGGCAACTGGTGGAAACTGGGGCGGCTCTTTAATGCTCGTCCAGCGCTCACCGAGCTGCTGCTCCGCGGGACCCGCTGCTGGGTGGGCTTGGGAGGCAGCAGAACTCCTTCAGGACAACGCCAGCAGACCCAGGAAATAGAGATAATAATGAGCAATCACAAATCCAACAGGCACTTCCTTCCCTGCCCGGTCAGGGGACTGTGGCTGGCTCAGGCTCTGAGCTGCAGGGTCTGGAAAATTCAGCTGGGACAGAGTGTGGTCCCCGCCTGATGATGGGAATCATTTTTTTGTAGATGTTTCCTTGCCTGGGACAAACATTTCATGAAGCAGGCAGAGCCCCCACTGGGTTTTCAGCGTGTTTTCCCTTTGCTTTTTTTCCCCCAGTTCTCTTGAAAACTGATTTTTATGGAAAACAGGAGGTGGCAGAGTGTGTTTTCTCTGCCCTCAGCGCTGATCCGAGGTGGAAGGTGATAAAATCCCTTTAAGCTTTATTATAGTAAGATACTACAAAGCTTGAGTAGGAAAAAATCCGTGTTTTTTAGGGCAGAGAGTGGTGAAGCCATCCCTTGTATTCCATTATATTAGTTATATACCATTACATATAATTTTTCTGTATTACTGTATGATATTACTGTATAGTATTATATTGCTGTGTTATTTTATTGAGGTTTTGTTACCATATTTTAGGGCTGATATTTAAGCCAGCTTGCTTCTGGTTCCCAAATTCTCGTGGGAGACAAAGCCCCTCTGGAGCTTCACCTTGACTCAGGGATGGTTGGGTGATCCATGGGGCCGACAGGGAAGATCCAGGGATCCGTGGTGGGTGTTGGGCAGGGAGCTGGTGGCTCGTTTTCATCTCACACCTTCACCTTGTTTTTGTTCTCGTCCTTCTGTGTCCCTGGATTTCGAGGGGGTTGTTACCCACTGTTTCCCTGGAAGCTACAGGAGGGCAGGAAGCCATGCTGGAAAAAGGTGGGGGGTGTGCCAAAACCCCCTCGATCCTCCTGATTCTGGGGAATAAACCCCACGTTTTAAGGCTTTTCTGTTTTACTGCATGATTTCAGCAGGCAGGCACATGGCAGCGGGGATGCTGGCAGGGCGTGGATGGCTGGGGGGTTTTCCATCCCCTTTCCCTGCAGGATTGTGATGTCAGCCCTGTGATTCTGCTCTAAGGACACATGAAGTGACACCCAGCTCCGTCCTGGGTTATTTCATGAGCCTGCTTTACCTCCTCACTCACTGCTTGATCCTCCCTGTGCTGCCAGCAGCTCCCAGTACCCAAACCCCAGCTCTGGGGTGGAGGAGATGCTTCCTCCTCGAGCTGCTGGTGAGCAGGACCACTTGGGGATCGATTTAGAAGGGGAAAAAGCAGGTGAACCTGGTTTTCTTTAGGCCTTGAAGCTGGTGAGGCAGCGAGGTGGGTGTGTGGAGGTAGGGAAGAGCCAGAGGGATGCAACTCTCCGGGTTATCCGAGGGCACTCGCTACAGCAGGGCCGGTTGCATCACCCACTCGAGTGTTTTTCCCCCAGCTGGTTATTATGATTTATTTTATTTTTTAAATCCCCACCAGTCTGCTGCAAAACAGGGTGGGTAAAATGTGGCTGCTGCGCCCTCGTGAGCTCCTGTGCCGGTGTTCTGTGTGTGCCCTGGAGTCAGTCCTTGGGGTTTGGGAGAGGGGGAAAATGAAACTAAAGTCAAAATCAGAATAAAAATCAAAATAAAGGGGTTTTCTGCCTCAAAGTTCCCCCCAGGAGTGGTGTTGGAGAAGAATGGCCCATGCCCCAGCCCTGGGAATAACACATCCATCCGTCCTGGCTCTGGATGTACATCCAGGACTCCATCAGCGATGCCTGTGTGTGGTCCAGCACTGCTTCCACCAGGTGTGGAGTTACAAGAGCCATAAACACACCCAGCAGGAATAATAACCTCATTTTAAATGCTGAGTGGTGATGCTGAGCTGCTGGGAATCCTGCCCGTGGGAGCTGAAGCCTGAGTGCCCTTTGGGTGTCTTTGGATGCCCTGCACGGGTTTGGGTGGGCGTTGGAAGTGGGGATATGCTGTAGTGTCCCGTTGGGAAGTGGGGTTGTGTGGCACCTCGCTTGTGATCCCTCTGGTTGGGTGTTTTGGGAGGTGGGCCAGGAGGGGCGAGGCAGCGCTTTGGGAGACCAGGGCTGCTCTGGTATCTCCCTGGCATCTCCCTTGGCAGAGGAGTAGGGAAATTAGGGCCCTGGAGCAATCCAATTCAAGGCAGGGCTTTTCCAGGAGAGGCAGAGGGACCGTGCCGAGCCGCTGTGCTGCTTTCTCTTGGATGTGCCCTTTCCAAATGCCCTGTGTCCCCTGGGCTCCTGGGCTTTGGTGACGGGTGGGCTGAGCTAAATGAACCCCAAAAGGAGAGCGGCTCCTCCGTGGTCCAGCCTGGGGCACCCCGACGGTTCCCACACTGGCAGGGGAGGATGGCTGCGCTGATGCTTTGGCTTGGAGCTGAGCAGTGGCACCTTGGGATGAAGGTGCCCCCCGTTGGTGTGGGTCTGGGAGGTGGTGGGAGCGATTGGGCAGCGTGTGCAGCTCTCTCCGGTGGTTTGAGACTCGCAGGGATTTGTTCAGGCACTCCGGCCTCGCAGCGTGGCACCCGTCATCCCGGGAGAGGGATGTGTCTCTTGGAGCTGGCAGGAGCAGTGTCCTGGGAGCTGAGTATCCGGGCAGGACCTGGGCATCTTAAAATAGCCCCTCTGGGAAGTGCTGGTGGGTCTTAAAAATGAGACACATCCCATTTTCTGGAGTGCTCCCTGTGGAATGTTTGTACTGGGAACAGCGTCGGCCATGGACGGGTGACGGGGGCAGGAGAAGGGCTCGGGCTGTTGGTGAACAGAGCGGGATCACCATTGCCAGGGTCCCCCTTGGGCCAGGTCCTCCTTCCTGCCGTGGGTGGGCATGGCTGGGGGTGGGATAGGACAAATCCTGCCCCTTCCCTCGCAGGGATTCTGGAATTCCCAGCTTTGAAGTCCCCGGTGGCAGCTGGGGACAGGAGCCTTTCCCTGAGCACACCTGCTCAGCTGGATGCCAGCGCAGGGTTTGTTGTCCCACTGCCCATCCCTGCATGAGCAGCCCCAGGAGATACCAGGCTCCCTGGTGGTTTCACCTGCTTGTCCATGATCTTTCTCATGGGATGAGCTGTGGGGTTTGTCTTGCCCTCACAGCCCACATTTCAAAAAACATCCTTTTCCCTGCCTTTTCCTCGCTGGCCCCAGTGTCTGGCCCCAAAGTACCCAAGGAACTCTTCATCTGCCAAAATTGTTGGCAGGGGCTCAGGGTTTGTCTGTGCAATGAGTCGTGAGAGCAGGGACCAGAGCTGGAAGGTCTTGTTTCCCAGCAGTTGAAGATTGTTGGTGGGATCAGGTTGTTGATGTCTTCTTCCACCTCCTCCTGCCTCCTTGTCCTGCGGCATTTGGCCCAAAGCCCCTGGGTGTTGGTGGCCATCAGCTGGGGCCACTTCTGCGTTCCCCTGGAACTCTCAGGCTGGTGGGACCTGTCCTTCCAAGCGTCCTCCTTGAACTCATCCCAAGGAAAAAGAAAACTTCACAAAACCAGCTTCCAGCTGCTGATCAGCTCCTGAAACCTGGCTCTGTGTGTGGGCATGGGGTGGCTTGGTCAGGAAAGCCATCCCTGGTGCTGGGAGGGGTGGTCCAGCTGTGCTCTGCTCAGAGCGTCGGAGCTGGGCTAGGTGAGAACATGGGACAGTGCTGTGGTTGGAGCTGACTGGCTCCAGGCAGGATTGGGAATGCTGCTCTAGGTGGCTCGTGGATGAGCTCGTGGCTTGGCTGGATCCTGCGTGGATTGGGCTGTGTCAGAACTTCTCACTGCCCAAGCACATCTCACAGCCAGGCTGGGGGGATGTTTGGGGGCTGTTAACCTTGGCAGTGCTTCCTGTGCAGCCACAGCCGGGTGGGGAATGAAGCCATGGCCAGGTTGGGAATGCAACTGCAGTTTGGGAATGCAACCATAGCGAGGTTGGGAATGAAACCATGTCCAGGTTGTGAGTGAGCCGTGGCCAGGCTGTCATGTGAGTTTGGAAGTGCCACTGGACAAGGTTGGATGTGTTGGCCATCTCCAAGCTCGGGCCTCCAAGGATATTTGTTTGGGTTTCCCCAAGGAAAGCAGCTCCATGCTGCTGGGAAGTGGTGGGCCTCAGCTGGATGTACTTTTGGAGAGCTCCCCTCAAGGGATAGCAGGGCAGGCCGTGATGGGGCTGGGGGTCCTGTTCCCACCTGCCCATCCAGCCCCCAGCAGCGTGGGCAGGGCTGTCCGCGCATCCCGGTGCGGTCATGACTCTGCAGAGGCTCCTTTCAGGAGGTTTCCTTGGAAACCTGACAGCCAGCATGAGGAGAGAGCATTCCAGAGAGAGCCTCAGCCCCGGTGGTGACCAGGGCAAAGCTGGCAGAAATGGCTTTCCCTGGGGATGAGCTGCCCCGGCTCGGCGTGGGAAAGTGGGATGCTTTGGAAAGCTGTCAAGAGCTGCTGTCTGATTCCCAGAGAGGCTTTTCCCTCCGCTGTGAGGTGCCTGCAGACCCTAACCCAGGGCTTTGTCTTTGCAGGAGCAGGAAGATCCAGATCCGAAACATCCCCCCCCACCTACAGTGGGAGGTAAGAAGTGGCTGATCCCAAAAAGGTCCAGCTCGTCTCTGCCTCAAGCAGCACGAGCTGTGCTGCTGGAGCACGTGGTCTGCACGTGGGCCACCCTTTAATTTCCCAGTAACTGCAGGAGGGAGCATGAACTGGGCTCCAGCTCCTGCCTGCTTGTGGGTAGCAGAGCTGTGGGCCAGCTTTGGGCGATGGGACAGCTTTGGGATGATGGGATGCAGGTGGGTGGAGGCAGTGGAGCGATTGGGTGGTGCTGGGTGGTGTTTGTGGGTGGGGTGGGCTCTTGCCCTGCCTGCTTGGGGCCTCACCTGCCCGGTTTGCTGCTCTGTCCCCAGGTGCTGGATGGCCTCTTAGCTCAGTATGGCACGGTGGAGAACGTAGAGCAAGGTAAGGTGGTCCAGCGTGGTCCTCATCCCTGCAAAATTCCCAGTGCTGCTCCCCAGCTCTGCCCAGGCTGCAGGAAGCTCACTGGGATGAAACCTAGTTACCCCAGTAGCACTGGTCTGAAATGGGTTTCCCTTTGAACACAAGCCCTGCTGTGGTTGGAGCTGACTGGCTCCAGGCAGGATTGGGAATGCTGCTCTGGGTGGCTCGTGGATGAGCTTGTGGCTTGGCTGGATCCTGCATGGATTGGGCTGTGTCAGAACTTCTCACTGCCCAAGCACATCTCACAGCCAGGCTGGGGGGATGTTTGGGGGCTGTTAACCTTGGCTGTTAACCCAACCACCTGTCCAGTGGTGGGATGACGTGGGCCATCCATCCTTCATCCCCAGGAATGCTCCTGGTCCCTGATAAATGGAAAAAACAATTATCCCTGCAACCAAAAATGAGCTGAGTGTAGCTTGGGATCCACTGGTGGGTCGGGGATGTCCAGCCTTGCATCCCGCTTGGATCCAGCCTTGGATCCAGCCCAGTGCTTGTGCTGGGGGAAAACGCAGCGATGCCCAGGCGTGCCATGGGACAGGCATCTCCCTCTCCCCATCCCAGCTGTGTCCCCCTCCGGAGCGTGCCGGGAGCAGCGGTGACACCTCTCCCGTCCCTGCTCCAACTCTTCCTTCTCTTGCTCCCCGCAGTGAACACAGACACAGAAACTGCCGTTGTCAACGTGACCTACGCGACCAAGGAAGAGGCAAAAGTGTGAGTGGGGTTTGTTTTGCTTTGCCCGTAATTTTACACCAAGGCAGCTTTCCCAAAGAATCCCAGGTGTCTTCCAGGCTTCTCTAAGCTGTCCCACCTCTGAGCTGTCTTCTGCCTTCTCCCCTGGCATGGGAGATGGGGTAATACAAATCAGGGGTTGTTTCAGAAGTGGAAGGGTTGTTCCAAACACAACTTTGTAGAGACTTCAGCCCTGTGCTAGAGACCAGCCCTAGGAGCAAATATTCAGCTTATTATTATTAGTGGCCAGGGTATTTTTGATATGATCAAGAGCAGATCTCAGGCCCCAGAGAGCTTTTGTGAGTCCATTTGTTGATGGACATTCCACCAGCTTCCCATCTGAGTTGACCCATCATGGTGTTGGATGAGGGAGGACAGGATGGGGACAGTGATCTGCTGGTCCAGGAGGACAGAGGAGAATCCTTCTTGTGCCTCCAGCCTCGGCTGGATGTGCTGTGGACCACAGAAAAACATGACATGAGTGTCTTAGAATCATGGAGTTCCCTGAGCTGGAAGGGACCTACAATGGTCATTGAGTCCAAATCCTGGTCCTGCACAGGACACCCCCAAAAATCCCACCATGGTCCTGGTGTATGGGGCAATAAAGGAGCACTAAGAGTTTCCCCAACACAGCAGTGCTCAATGCTTTGGGATAAGAGGCCTTTTTGAACTTAGGAAAGGGATGGTGAAGCTGCAGAAGTCCTCAGAGGACGTGGAATTCAGGCCTGGCAAGGAGCTGCTTGTGGTCTGTCAGGAGCCAAAGTGGGATGTGGGAAAGCTGAAGCCAAGCGGGGTCACAGCAGACACCGGCATGGCCAAACATCACTGCTGAGGAGGGGCTGGGGGATGAAGAGTCCAGGTGCTGCCTCCCCGCCTCATCCAGCCAGGAAGGGAGTTGGGGTTCCCAACAGAGGGGGCACCTCGTGCTGCATCCTTCTCCCTGGAGCAGCGCTGGTGGCTCAGACCCTCTCTGTCACCTTTTCCACGTCCAAAAAACCTGTGAGACCGTTCCCGTGCTGTGTGGTAGCTTCTGGCAAGGACCTTGCCCAGGTGAAGGGGCAGGTCCCTGGGCTGCTGTCGCACCTCTGCTGGTGGGAGACGTCATGTGCCAACCTTGGCATGACCCACGTGGAAGGGGACGATGTCCCACCGGGTTATGGGGCTTGCTCCTCATGGGAGGAGTGTGGGGTTCTGGTTTTCTATGGCCACCTTCTCCAGACTGGGGAGGGAGGAAGGTGCAGGTTGGGAAGGGCCCATGTTTTATGTGTGGTGGGGGTGCTGGAGGGGAACCCATCCCCGGGGAGCCCCTCACCGCGCCCCCCATCTCCCTGCCTTGCAGAGCAATAGAGAAGCTGAGCGACCACCAGTTTGAGAACTATTCCTTCAAGATTTCCTACATCCCGGATGAAGAGGTGAGCTCCCCTCCGCCCCCCCAGCGATCCCGCCGCGGGGGCCACTCTTCCAGGGAGCGGGGCTCCTCCCCGGGGGGCTCCTCGCAGCCCAAACAGCTCGATTTCCCACTGCGGATGCTGGTGCCCACGCAGTTTGTTGGTGCGATCATAGGAAAGGAGGGCTTGACCATAAAGAACCTTACTAAGCAAACCCAGTCCAAGTAAGTACTTTCCAATGGTTTTGTTTCCTTCTGTAGGGTGCTGTAGGTCCCAGCTCGGGTTCTCCCTGCGCTGGGGGCTTTGGAGTGCTGGCCACTGCTGATTTCTTGGGGTGCAGCCTTCAGGGGGTGGTGGCAGAGCTCAGGTCCTAAACCATTCCTGCTGGCCAGGGTGGCCTGGGTGCGGCAAGAGGGGGATGCACACTGGAAAAGGCCCGGAATGAGTTCCTAAAGCCTCACGAGAACAGCTGGGGGTGAGGCTTTAGGGAGAAATGGCAAGTTTGGGGATAAAATCCTGAAGGGGAATCCTTAGTGCAGCGGTCTTTGTCCTTGGGATTTGCTCATTCTGCAGCATCCCATACGGGCTAGAGCTGTTGAGGGGAAAGGGACACTGTGGGAACGCTGCCACGAGAAGGATGGCTTTTGTAACTGTTTGAAGCCTTTTTCAGCTATTAACGTGTTTATTTTTGAACTAAAAAAAGGAAAAAAACCAAAAAAGTGGGATTGTCGTGCCAAAGTTTTCCATGTTTCTCTTGTTGCTGTTCTCCTGATCTCACCGCTCATTCTCTGCATGGTTTTCCTGCATGGTTTGTTCCTGCCCAGGTGTGTTTGTGTTTAACCCAAAGCTGTCTTCTCCCGTGCTCATCATCCTGAACCTGGTGATCCCATGGGACGTAGGACTCCTGTCCCAGAGCATCCTAGTTCCCAGAGGAGGTTTTAGAGGCAAATCTTTGGTAGTAGTGTGGCTGGAGGTAGAAAGATGGGCCAAACCCTGGTGCTGGGTTGGCAGGAAGAGGTTTGTACGGAAAGGGGGCAGAGGAGTAGGGAGAGGAGCTCTTGGAGCCCGGCTCGCCCCAGGGCGTGGCCACCTGGTAGCCGTGAGCAGATGCTGGTTGGCCGCAAGCCCTTCTTCTCCAGGTGAGTCCTGGTGGGATGAGCAGCAGGTGTAGCTGTGTCCTCACCACCCAAGACTGGAATTTGCCCTTTCCAAGCCCTGAGCCTGGCAAGGAAGGTGGGAAGGTGGCGGTTTCTCCCAACCACGAAGCCAAACGCTATTGCTTGGAGCAGTTTCTGCCACTGAATTGTCCCTCCTTGTGGCGTGGCTCCCCGTGCCTGCCCCGAAGACCCGGTGCCGTGGAGGAAGGCCGTGCTCAGTGCTCTCCCCTCTCCTGCCCTACCCACAGTGGGGCACTACCTCTGCTCAGGCTTGGGCAAAGGGGACCTCAAGAATCCATCCCAGGCAGTCACAGGAGCCCCTGTCCTTCAGCTTGGGTGTCATCCCACACTCTGTCCCTGTCCAGGCCACCCTCATCCACCGGTGTGATGATCTGAGGGTGACATCCTGTCGCCCGGCCCCTGCTCCTCCCCAGAGCGATGCTGGGTTCTGGATTCCTCTGGTCACGTTGGATCTCACCCCTGGTTCCACACGCAGAGAACCCAAAGATGCTTCTGAGCCCCACGGGGCAAAACCGTCCCCAGGCTGAGACATCTTCGTCTTGAAGAAGCCCAGACCAAGAGCCCACCCAACCAGGTGACCTTCCACGGCCCTTGGAACTCCATGAGGAGAGGATCATGGCCACCCAGCAGCCATGGGACTGGGATAACCCTACAGGCACACTCTATTGTCCACCTGGAGAGGGCTGTGCCTCATGGCAACCATTCCCTGAAGCATTCCCAGCCCCCTGTAAGGTCTCTTGGAGGCTTTTCCTGCTGCACCTGTCCCCCCATCCCTGGTCATCCCTCCCTGCAGCACCTGGTGATGGGGTGAGGGTGCTGAAGGTCCCCTTCTCCATCCTCCTGTTGGAATGGAGCAGTTCAGCAGTGGCACTGGGATGTGCTGGGAGGTCCAGAGCTCTCTCTTCTCCAGCTCTCTGAGGGGGACGTGCCTTCCTTCTTCTCTCTGGCGAGCGAGCTCATGCCCGCACATCCAGACGTGGGATGGGTTGGTCAGCCAGGAACCTGTCTCGTGCCCTTCTCTAAGGCTTGTCCAAGGTCCTCATCACATCAGTGCCTCCCTCCAGCCCTTTCGTGGCGCTTGGTCCCTCTCTGGTGTGAAGGCTCCGCCGTGTCCTCATCTCCACCAGCCTCGGCTGCTCGTGGGTCCAAGGAGCTGCGTAGCTCCCATCTATGGGATTTGTTGGGATTCCTCATCGATTCCCCCTACCTTGGGAGCATCATCCTGGTCTGTCATCGCCTCATGTGGCCGTCATGACGTGTTCGCCCAGTCCCCGGCGAGGGGGTGGCAGCGTTCTGCTGGGAACGGATCCTCCAGGCCAGCCTGAGGGAGCTCCACGGCTGGGAGCACCTCAGAGGGTGTCACTCGGCACACGGCTGGGTCACCGCGGGCTGTCGGCGTGGCCAGAGGGTGCCGGTGTTTCCATCATCGCTTTGCACGGTCCGCTCAGCACCAGTCTCCTGCCTGAACAGCTCCAGCTGAAGCCACGGGAGATCTGGAGAGATGGAGCCCACGAAGGGAATCACACTCTGTGTTCGCTCCCTGTTCAGTGCTTGGATGGAACCACTCTGGGGTCTCTTTGGAGTGGGTGGGGTTGGCTCTGCCCTTTTCTCGGGGAAGGCTCACCCAGCTGCTCCCCTTCCACCATCCATGTTCCAACGTGCTGGCTCTTGAGCTCCTGGAAGAGCTGACCTGTGCAAACCCACCGGGACCCCGCAGCATCCCAGCGTGGCACTGTGTGGTGACTCTGCCCTGCAGCCCTCGGCCTGGCACACGCAGCAGCACCCTGGATGATCCCGGTCGGGACGGGACCTCGGGGACATGGCCGGAGGGCACCCACCGTGTCGGAGCTGAGCGCCGGCAGCATTCCGGAGTGGCTGAGCTGCCACTGCCGCACCTGCTCGGAAGATCTGGCCCTGGCTGCAGCAGTGACAAGGTGGTGGCCGATGGCAGGATGGCCGCACAGCATCACCCTCCGGTGGGAAGAGCGCGCGGACTTGCGCGGAGAAGACGGAAAGGTTCTTCCCCCTGTTGTCCAAGGCGCGTGGTTGAGGTGCGGGAGTCTCCTACCCTGCTTTCCTCTCTCCCTCTCTCTCAGGGCTTTGCCAGGTACGGTTGAGCGTGAGGAGCGAGCTGGAGGCCGTGCCTCCTCCCGCCATGAGCTGAGGGAGGACCAGAGGAGTAGAGCACGGTCCCTGCCGGTGCGCACGGGAGCCTTCTGGTCTCCCCTGGAAGGGCGTGAGTACCAGCGCTGTTGTTGCCGGGTGCCTCCGTGTCGTGACAGACGCTGCCCATGGGTAAGTGCTCTCTGTCCCGAAGGACGTGGTCGCTGGACAGCCTCGGGTGTTGTGCAGAGAGAGGCAGAGGTCGGAAGGGACCTCCGGAGGCCTCTAATCCGGTCTCCTGCTCCAAGCGGGACTGGCATCAGAGATGATAGACCAGGTTGCTCAGGGCTTTGTCCAGTTGAGGATTTGTTCTGCCCCCTCGGTGCATTGGTTGATGTTGTGACACCCCTCAGCTTCCAGGACCTTGGGTCCTACAGGCGAATGTGGCCCAAATCTGATCCGAACCACCCGAAACCAAACACTGCCTGGGCTTGCGTGAGCCAGGTGATGGTAGATGCACCTGAGACCCAGGTTCACCCCAAACCTTGAGCAAGTGTTGGAATGAGTTTTTCTCAGCTCCTGAGCTCTCAAAAACCTCTGTGTGACACCAGACCCATCTCAGGGGCTCCTCTCTGGCGGTTGTTTCGCCGCAGGGTTGACATCCATCGGAAGGAGAACGCCGGCGCTGCCGAGAAGCCCATCACCATCCACGCCACGCCGGAGGGGTGCTCGGAAGCGTGCCGCATGATCCTGGATATCATGCAGAAGGAGGCCGACGAAACTAAATCGTGAGTGCTCCTGGCTCAGCCAGAAGCGCGGTGGGAAATGGTGGTGGTGGTCCTTCTCCTTTCCACCACATCCTTATTACCTGTGGCTGGAAATTTCTATGTTTCCTGACTGGCTGAACCTTTA
This sequence comes from Lycocorax pyrrhopterus obiensis, assembly GCA_014706295.1. Taxonomy (NCBI): domain Eukaryota; kingdom Metazoa; phylum Chordata; class Aves; order Passeriformes; family Paradisaeidae; genus Lycocorax; species Lycocorax pyrrhopterus. The sequence goes on from JACSVZ010000016.1 coordinate 2,418,380, forward strand.
GATTTTATTTTTTTAAATCCGTTTTAGAGCAGAAGAGGTTCCCTTGAAAATCCTGGCACACAACAGCCTGGTGGGGAGGTTGATTGGCAAGGAGGGCCGCAACCTCAAGAAGATTGAGCAGGACACGGGCACAAAGATCACCATCTCCCCGTGAGTTCTTCTGACAGGACCAGGGGGAATGGCTTCCCACTGCCAGAGGGCAGCGTTAGATGGGATATTGGGAAGAAATTCCTCCCTATGAGGGTGGGGAGGCCCTGGCACAGGGTGCCCAGAGAAGCTGTGGCTGCCCCATCCCTGGCAGTGTCCAAGGCCAGGTTGGACAGGGCTTGGAACAAGCTGGGCTAGTGGAAGGTGTCCCTGCCCATGGCAGGGGGTGGATCTGGGTGCACTTTCACGTCCCTTCCAACCCAAACCATTCCATGATGCCATGATTTAGTGGTTCAGTGAAATCCTGGTGAACACCAGGCCACCCATTCCGTCCAACATGGTACAAGCAGTGCTGGAGCCGAAAAACAGAGCAGCTGTGTCCTCACATGTGCATTCCCCATCCCGGGTAGATGTTCCTCATCCCAGGTGGATGGTGGTGTTGGGCAGGGAGAGGGCGTGTGACTCTCACACTGTCTCGGGGGGAACCCTCAGCTGTGATTTGAGTTTTCCTGGGCATTTTCTTGACTTGGAGAAGGAATGTAACCGTGTCTCTGGATTTTTCCCGTGGGGCAGTTTGCAGGATTTGACCATCTACAACCCTGAGCGCACCATCACGGTGAAGGGCAGCACGGAGGCCTGCTCCAGCGCCGAGGTGGAGATCATGAAGAAGCTGCGCGAGGCCTACGAGAACGACGTGGTGGCCGTCAATGTAAGCTCAGCCCTCCCACCGGGGCTGCTCCCGCTGCAGGTGGCCAGACGAGAATTCAGAGTGGAGGTCAATGTGTTACAGCAAGGGTTGGGCCTCGCCCGTCACATCCACACTGTGTTGAGAAGCCCAGGACTCCGCCTTTCACACCTTTCTCCGTGTCTTTCCTTTCCCAGCAGCAGGCCAGCCTGATCCCAGGACTGAACCTCAGCGCTTTGGGCATCTTCTCCACAGGGCTCTCCATGCTCCCATCCACCCCAGGGGCCCGAGGGGCTGCAGCTGCCACCCCGTACCACCCCTTTGCAGTAAGTGTGAGATGTTCCTGGTGTCTGGAGTGTCCTGCCGGAGCTCTTGGGTTTGGGTGGACATCGTAGCTGTAGGAGCCACCTCATGGGGAGCTTTGACTCTCGGCCATTTGGGGAGGATGCTCATCACAGCAGCAAAGGGGACAGGACAGGGAATGGAGGTGGCTTGTCCCTGCTTGGATGCAGCCCCCTGGGAAGATCAGCTGCATCCCTGTGTTGTGCTTAGCTGGGTTTCACCAGTGTTTAAGGACTGGCTGTGTCCCAAAGGTGCTGCTCTCTGAAGAGACCGTGGAAAACCATGTAAGTGGTCTTCAGTCCTGACCCCAAGCCCCCCACTGGGTTGTGGTGGTATGGGTTGTGCCCTGTAGGTCTAGTCTTGGTGGTCACCAGAGCCCCCTCGTGTGGCCACAGGGCGTGCAGGGGACAAGCAGCCACCCTGTGCATCCACTGCCATCAGCTTGGATCCCTGCCCTGGCACCCAGGGCGCTGTGCTGGTGGGGAGCCAACGTCCACCCCAGCTCGCAGGGGAGGGTTCTCCTTGTTCTTGGGGTGCTGAAACCTGGGCAAGGATGTTCACAGCCCCTGAGGTGACAGTGGGCGGGGGTGGTGCCGTGCCAGGAGAACAGGATGGCCAAGGTGCTGATGGAGAGGGTCCATCCCAGGTCACCCAGGCGCCGTGGGCTGTCTCCGTTAGTCCCTAAATAATTTATTCCGAGCAGTGGGTTAATTTACCTGTGCTGTTTTCTTTCCCTGGAATGCCAGCAGCAGAGCGGGCGGAGGAGGACGGTGAGTGCTGGGGAGGATGTGTGGGGGGTGTGCTGGCTCTGCAGGGCTCCAGGAGGGTTGGTTGGTCACTGTGAGCCTGTGGAGGGGAGGATGCTGTGCCTGTATCCACAGCCTTTGGGAGACAGCTGTAGCACTTAGGTATGGGTGTGATGGAGAGGAGCAGGACAGGTCTCCTGAAGGGCTGTTTTGGCGTGGGGTCCTTCACCTCAAAGCTTTGTGTGGCCTTTTTCAAGCCTCCCTGGTGAGGCCAGAAGGGGACCTTTTCTCCGATGCAAACATTAGCAGGACAGCCAAAAAAACAGCAGTGGGGAAGGACTGGGGTTAACTGGGAGCTCCCACCCACATCCCAGCCTCGTGCTGTGCCGCAGGCGCAGGATCCGGGCTGCAGCTCATCCTTGGATGCGCCTGGACTCTCCTGGGGTGTTTCAGGGGACGAGGGGTGGTCACTGCGTCCCTCGTGTCGCTCATGGTGGTGACACACTCCCCATGTCGGGGTGGGGGTGACTGGGAAGGGGCTGGCACCTTGAGGACATCACTGGTGTCACTGACCCTCATTTTCTCTCCCACCACAGGGCTCCTCAGCCTATCTGTCGAGTCTGTACGGAGCTCCCCCGGCCGGCGCCTTCCCTCATCAGCACCCCGTAAGTTTCCCTTCCCCAGAGTGCCCTGGCACCTCCTGCCATGAGGTCTTCCCTTGGGCACCTTGTGGGAGGGCAGGCAAAAAGCAGGGAGTGCATGCCAGGACCACAACCTGGCCCAACTTAACCCAACCCAACTTAACCCAACCCAACCCAACCCAACTTAACCCAACCCAACCCAACTTAACCCAACCCAGCCCAACCCAACCCAACCCAACCCAACCCAACCAACTTAACCCAGCGCAACCCAACCCAACTCAACCCAACCCAACCCAACCCAACCCAACCCAACCCAACCCAGCCCAACTCAACCCAACCAAACCCAACTCAACTCAACTCAACCCAGCCAAACCCAGCCCACCACCTCTTCAAGCCTGGAATGCTGGCAGGGGGAAGCGACCCCCTGATCCAGCTGTTCCCCTGACCCTCTGGCTCTTCCGTGCCCTTTCCAGCTGCCAGAGCAGGAGGTCGTGAACTTGTTCATCCCAACACAGGCGGTGGGGGCCATCATCGGGAAGAAGGGGCAGCACATCAAGCAGCTGGCACGGTTTGCTGGGGCCTCCATCAAGGTGAGCAGGACTGCGGGGCTGAGCCAGGGCTTCGTGCCTCAGTTTCCCCTTCCTGCTGCTGAGGGCAGAGAAGGGAGCCCTTGGTGAATGGTTTTGCTCCCCACATTATTAGAAAACCAGTCCTGCAGCATCCTGATTGCCATCACTGCTTGGGTAGGGGCGTGTCTCTGCATGGGGGGTGTCCCTGCATGGGGGCACATCCCACACAGGGGAGGTCTTGCCCGAGGAGGGGTCACACTCACACTCCTTCCCCATCCCTCTGCAGATCGCCCCAGCAGAAGGTCCAGACGCCAGCGAGCGCATGGTGATCATCACGGGGCCACCTGAGGCTCAGTTCAAGGTGCGGTGGCCACGGGATGGGGGCTGGTTTGGGGACATGGGCAGGGGCAAGGTGAGAGCATCTCTTTGGTCCCCACCATGCCAGGGGGGCTTCTCGGCTTGGGACCACAGTTTTGGAGCTGCCAGACATTGGCACATCATTGCCTGTGGGAGTGAAGGGCCCAGCAGGCCACCTCCAGGATGCTGCCCACCACCTTTATGTCCCTTTTGTCCCCTCTCCAGGCCCAGGGGCGAATATTTGGGAAGCTGAAAGAGGAAAACTTCTTTAACCCAAAAGAAGAAGTGAAGCTCGAAGCCCACATCAAGGTGCCTTCCTTCGCCGCCGGCCGCGTCATCGGCAAAGGTGGCAAGACGGTAGGTGGGGGTGTGGGGGCTCCCACCCGCCCTGGGAATGCAGAGCTGGACGTCCCCTGTCTCCCATCACCTCTGTCTGGGTGCTCTGTGGTATCAGTGGTGGCTCGGTCCCAGCCCTGTGTCCTGGGGAGTGGCTCTTGGATGGCAACCATCCCAAGGGGGACAGGGCGCGAGCCACGGCAACCTGGTGCCATGTGCTGGCTCAGAGCTGGGCTGGCACCAGCAGTGGAGGATTTTGGCTCTTCCACAGCAAAACCTGGATCTGTGTCGTTTGCTCCAGGTGAACGAACTGCAGAACTTAACGAGTGCAGAAGTCATTGTGCCGCGAGACCAAACCCCGGACGAGAACGAGGAGGTCGTCGTCAAAATCATTGGGCATTTCTTTGCCAGTCAGGTAAGGTTTGGCCGTGGCTCTCCCAACATTCCCAGTTCAAAGAAAGCTGCCAAGCACAGCATTCCCCGAGCTGCTCTGAGCGGTTTCTGTGCACCCACGATGCACTGAAGGGGTTTTTGGCTGCGTTCGAATTGAAGGTTGGCTCGATTTAGCCAAAATCTGTGCCTTGGACACAGGGTGGGAATTGGCTCCCGCATTCCAGCTGGGTGCATGTGCCAGGCTGGGTTCCTGATTGCAGGAGGGTGGTGACACCCCAAAATCGAGGCTCTTGAGTGATGGAAGAGCAAGCCAAGCCTTTGCTATAGCACATCCTCATTTCTCACAGAATCATTTCTGTGCTTGGCCTGGGGTTAGAAGCTGGAGGGTCGCAATGCTGTTGTGGGGGGCTGACACTTGAGGTGGACTCAGCTCTGGTGTGGCTGTGAGGGGCGGGGGAGCCCAGCCTCTGGTGGCCCCCCAAACCCCCATTTCTTGCCCCCCTCAGACTGCCCAGCGCAAGATCAGGGAAATCGTGCAGCAGGTGAAGCAGCAGGAGCACAAACACGCTCAGGGAGCCGCGGCCTCGCAGCACAGCAAGTGAGGCTCCCGCCAGCACTGCCCGACGAATGTAACCCCCGCAGCGCCGGCCCCCAGCAGGTCAGGGGACAAACCAAAGAGCCCCGAGCCCCCCTGCAGCCAGGCTGTGCAGAACCGGGGCACGGGGGGCTCTCTCCATCCCGCAGCTTCCGCCTTACTCCGTCGCCGCCCCCGCTGCTCCCCCGTCAGTTGGGCTAACACAGGCAGAGAGAGGTGGTTTTTATTTTGGAATTCTCCCCCCAAACCTGCCCATCCCACCCAGGAGGAGCTCGCCCGGCCTGGGGGGGCTGCGGTGCACGGCGCTCATTAATTTAGAATTAATATATCAATAACGAAACTAACGCCGATTTTTAAGTTTTGTAAGATTTTATTTTTTAACTCACTTTTTAAAAAATTTTTTGGGGGAGGGGGCTGTTTGTTTTTAGCAAAAGCAGGCTTTTCTAGAGGTTGAATGGCAGGAGCTGGTCCATTGGTTCTCTAATGCACCGTAGAGCAGAGCTGTAGGATTGCCAGCAGGGAAAAAAAATACTAAATAACTGTTAAAAAGCGATTTCTGAAGGGCTTTGAGAAGAGCAGGGCCTGTAGGAGCCAAGAGGATTCCTCTTGTAGGAGTTGTTCCTCTCCTTCACACACCCTTTCCTCTTTGCTTTGGATTCCAAAAGTGGGGTTTGCATCCATTCTGTCCCCCCTTTCTGTCTGTCTGTCCTCTCTCCATCACTGCCCAGCACTGGAAAACGATGGGCAGCACCAGCCCTGCCCACTTCGGGCGGGGATCTTTGGGGAAAAGATCCCTGTTGCAGGGAGAGGAGGGGGAAATGGGTGGAAAAAAATGGATTTACAAGAGGTTGTCAGCCCAGGGCTGGAAAACCCAACCAGCAAAATTGGCTTCAAATGAAAAATAACCCAAATAACCTCCCCTGACACACACACACACACACACACACAAAAACTACCTCAGGTTTTCGTACCTCAGCACCTTGCGCTTGTGTTGCCCTTTTAGAGATTTTTGTATGCCTTGTAAAACTGATAGTTGGAGCATTTTTTTATTTTTGTAATAAAAAAAAAACGAGTTGGAAAAATGATCTCGACCAAGTCAGCTGCGAGGTGGAAGAAGGAAACCATCCCCCGTGTCCCAGAGCTCTTCCGTAGTCTCCTGCAAGCCGAGAGCCAGTGGCTGTTCCTTCGGAGAAAGCTTGAGAAATGGTTAAAAAGCAAAAAAAAAAAAAAAAAAGGGGAAAAAATTAAAAAAAGCCAAACACAAAAAAAAAAAAGGGTTTAAGCAAATCAAAGTGATGGATGGAAGCGGTGAAAGCCGACGGGCAAGAGCAGGGATGGGAGCTGAGGTGCCGCTGCCAGCGCCGCTGCCGTGGGCTGCGAATCCGTGTTTTCCTCTACTGCAAAGTGTTCTGTGAAAACCAACCCGAGACACCGACAAAAAAGAGAAATATATCCAGCTAACCAGAGCCTGAGCCTGCTCTCCGTTGCTTTCTTTCGGGTCCCTTGCGGTGGTCGCGGCTGGGAGTTCCTCCCTGGTGCCCCAGTCCCTGCTGCCGGGGAGGGCAGGGCTGCATGTGGGGAATTTGGGACAGGGGAGGGGTGTAGGCAGTGCCAGGTGTAGCTTTACCCAGGGACCTGGGAAGTGATGAAGCCACCTCTCCCTCCCTCCCTGCGCATCCCTGGCAAAGCTGAAATGATGGAACCTGTGGTGGGGAAAGGCGCCAGATGGGGCTGGGATGGCCTTTGGGGGCAGGGCCTGGGGTGCTGATGGGTGCCACAATGGGGGAACCCCACTGCAGGAGCCCCAGAGCCGGGCTCTTCCCTCCCACCCCTCCAGCACTGGGAATGCTGCCATGGGAGAGTGGCTCTGGTGGCAGCTGGGACACTCAAAACTGCAGCCCCAAACAGGGAGAACCAAAGGGAAGGGGAAAGGACACCTAAAACATTCCCAGCTGCTGCATCCTCATGCTCAGATCTTCAGCAGCCTCAGGGAAGGTTAATTATCCCTGGTTAATTATTTGTAAGGATAAAACATGAGTGGCTTTGGAATTGTTTGTCCTTTGGAGAACCCGCCCCGAGGTGTGGCAGACTGAACCAAGCAGTGAAAGCAGACACAGATGAAGCCCCTCTGCAGCTCTGCCAGGATCTTGTGGGTCTTTGGGCCAGGAGCAGCTCAGGGGTGTCCCCAGAGCCACCAGGAGAGGAGACAGCCCCTGTTCTTCTTCAGAGGGGGAGCAAGTTAAAAACCACATGGAGACAGCAAATCGGTTTTCAATTAAAAAATAAATTACTCTATTAACAAGTAACGCTCCCGTACAATAAGGCTCTTACATAAGTTAATATTTATCTTATCTTAGCTAAACAGTAAGAAATAAATACTACTCTTTTACAGAACAGTGTTTCTCTAACAGTGCATGTCTCCCAGCAGCTGCTGATGGATTATTTCCCACACCATCTTCCTGCGGAAATAAGGCATATGCTCCTGAAAAGAAACGGGAAAAATCCATCACATAGGAAGCCAGGGGAGAAAGGGGCAGGAAATCTCCACTAACACCCAGGGAATTCTTGAAGGGGAGGCTGCTTTTGAGCACCTGCCATTTGGGTTCGAGGTGGGTTTCACACGAGGGTGGCACAGCCACCCAACAAAACCACATTTCTTTACAGGGACTTTATCACAGATCACCACACTGGGAAATAACCAGTGGCTGAATGGTCTGAGCTCGTCCAAGGGGGAAACCGATTTCTCCAGGAGACACAAAGGCCAGATATCCCAAACCACTGGCTGCAGCATCCTGGCGTTGCAATGAGATGGTCTTTAAGGTCCATTCCAACCCAAACCACCCTGGGATTCCATGATTCCATCATCTTGCCCAAGAAGCAGGCAGCAGACAAGAGGAACACACCCTCAGCCCCTGCCCCAGCTGCTGTGCAGCTTCCCTGGCTCCTGCATGTGTGTGGGAAAAGCTGGGGTGGTTTCCACCTCCTCTCACCGGGGTGAAGATGATGGGTTTGTCTCTGGAGATGAAATCGGCAAATTTGCAAACAAAAACTCCACAGTCACTTCCATTATTTTGTTGAGGGATTTCCTGAGGAATACAAAAAGGACAGAGACTTTTTATCTGTCTTAAAAGAGCAGCAATGTGGTCGTAGCACACATTACCCACACCTACTCCTGAAAACCTACTCCCATAATCCATGTACCGCTCCCAAACCCAAGGAACAGCCCCAGTTAACTGCACATCATCTCCCTCCTCTGCTTCCCTGCAGAGTGTGCAACTCTCTGTGATGAGGAGTTCCAGCTGCCATCCCAAATCCAGGCCTTGCTCCCCACTACCTCTGTGCCCATGCTGTGAAGGGTCCACTCGGAAGCAGTCAATTCAATGTTTCTTTTTTCCTTGCTTTCCTCTTCCAGGTATTTTCTGTTGAAAACAACAGAAAATCACTTTTCATCTTCCAGATTTAGGGAAAAATCAAACAAACAAACAGCTGTTGAAGGGTGACAGGAAGATAAACGGCGGTGAAATGCCAGAGGATCCTCACAGCAGTGGATTTAAGGATTGTGGAGGAAAAATCCCAATCTTAGGGACACAGTGAGAGGCTCTGAGTGGGGCTCCCCAGGGCCCAGCACTGTTTAATATCCTTATCCATGATCTGGATGAGGGGATTGGGCACCCTCAGCACGTTCATAGGTGACACCAAGCTGGGTGGGAGTGTGGAGGCAGGAAGGCTCTGCAGAGGGATCTGCTCGGTGCTCTGGGCTGGTGACAAGGTGAGGATCAGTCACAGGTTGGACTCAATGACTCTGGAGGGCTTTTCCAACCTCAGTGATTCTGGGATTTGTCTCTGTGGGGCTGCTCTCACCCTACAAAGCTGCTGGGTGAAGGGTTTTCCCTGACAAAGACACGTGAGGATGTGCAGCACATGTGAAAACCTGCAACACTCCGGGGGATTCAAAACACTGAGCAGAACTGAAGAGGTACAAAGTGAGGAGCACCACGTGACAGGGCAGAAACACTTCACGTGGGGAGGGGAAAAGGCCTCAAAAACAACCAAAAGGGGAAAAAAAAGCAGCTACTCACAAGACAGTTTTACAAATGTGGTCTCCTTTCTGTCCCAAGGAGTCAAAGTATTTGATGGTTTTCTCTCGGAGATCCACGACCTGGGGTTGAAAGGTGACTTAAAGCACAGCCCAAACACTGAAGGACTTTGCTTGCTAGTGTTGTTCTCCCCATCCCCTGAATAAAAAGCCAGTGTGACTCACCAGCAGTGTCCAGTGAATTCTGAGGTGAATAGGCACCAAGATGACATCATGCTCGAAGATATCCACACCTTTGGTCCACTTCTTTACTCCCTTGTGGCTTGTAGAGCTTAGCTTGGAATAAAAGAAGGTATTAAAAGCGTAGACTGCTGGATATCCTTCCTTCTTGCTTCTTTCCACCAGAAGACCCATGTAGAAATTCATGATCTGGAACAGAGAGAGGCAAATTGAGATGTGAAATAAGACACTGAATCAAAAAGACAGCAATGAGTCTTTGCTGGCCACCCTGGAGCTGAGAGAACTCCAGCTGGCAGCTTTTGCTCCCAGAATTTTACACTGGCTGCCCTGTGCTGTTGGTTAAAGCCCCAGCACCCACTCCAGTAACCCAGACTGACTCCTGGGAGCTGCAGCAGCCGAGTGAAAGCTTCCAGAAACACCAGTCCACACAGCACCCAAAATAAGGGGAGTACAGCTATTCCTGGGCTCTGCAGTGGAGCTCCTGGAAGACTCCTGTGCCCAGGGAAGGGGGATTTCCCAGGAAGGGCAGGAGCACGTACCCTGTCGTTGAGCCAGCCCAGGGGCTGCAGGGTGCAGATGTCCTCACGGGTCACAGTGAGCTTGAAGGCCCTGCTCAGGATGTCCTCGGGCTCACCGCTGTCAAAGGCGGCGGAGATCTCGCTCTCCATGGCCTGGAACGAAGGATTCCATGGGGAAGGGCTCGTGGAACAGCACATGGAGCACACCAGCCCCTCAGAAGGCCTCCAAGTGCAGCCCCAGTGCCAGAGCAAGGGGCCTTGCAGGCCTTTTTGCTGAAGCAGCCACAGCACTGGCCTGCTGCTGAGCACGGGTACCTCTGTCAGTGGGGCCAGGTCGGCTGCTGGCCTTCCTGGGCATGGCAGAGGCTCGCTGTCCACAAAAAAGAGGTCTTTGGACAGGACAGGTGTCACATGGAACTGGAATAACTTTCCCTGGGGGACTTCGGCTTCGCGCTGGCCCTGCCAGGCACAAGGACAGGAAGTCAGAGAGAAGCACGAGGGGTCTGCTGGGAGACAGGGCAGAGAATCCTGCATAGAACTGGGAGGGGTTTGGTACACATGTCCCAGCAGCAAACCCCAAAGTCACGTCTGCTTGGTGACTGCACTCCAACTGTGCCCTCAGAACTGTGCCCAGAGAGGCAGGACTTTCTTTGGGCTTGGACTAACACCCAGAACCCCAGCAAAGCCTCCACATGCAGGCAGCAAGCTGAGATCAAGGTAAGTATTTCTGATTTCCACACTTCCAGTTTTATCCTGGATCTCAATCCTGAGCAGAGATGAGTTCTGTTTTCCTGAAAACAAAGTGAAGTAAGGACTAACTCAAGCTTACCACTGAAGCAGCTCGTTTCTCTCGTTGCCCCTGTCCACGAGAGTCTTCTGGTGGTGTGTAGTAGCTGGCAGGAGAGAAAGAGAGGTGAGCTGGATATCCACACTGCCCCATGGAATTCCCCAAAATTCACCTTCTGCCTAAGAAACGCTTTTCCAAGGCTGATTCTGACACGTGACAACACCTCAGTTTCCTTGCCCGTTCCTTTTGGAGCAGCCAGACTGGGATAGACGAAGAACTGGAAGCTTTGTGAACTTTCTTCCACCGTCAGGTGCCAAACTCCTTCTGTTTCCCAGTTTTAATCTTTGGAAAATGGGGAAGCAACCAGCACTTCCTCTATCAGGTGCTTCGTGATCTCCCAGTGACAAATCCCACTCCACCAGTTATTTCCTCTTTTCCCCTACGCTCCAGGAACAGGGACAATTTAACTCAGGACAAACACACAGCTCAATACAGTGCTTGTGTCTAAGGGGGAAAGAGAACAGGGACGAAATCACCCAAAACCAGACCTGCCACAACCAAACCTCTCTCTGCCCCCATCTGCACTCTCTCCTCTGAGGGGAGGAAGAGGAGGGCACCAAGCTGCCACACCAAAACCCCTCCCTGGAGCTGCAGCCAAAAGCCCCTGTCCCTGCACAAGGAGCCTCCTGCGCTCCCACTGTGCCACCACGGAGTCCACAGGCCCCTGATGAGGGAGCAATGCTCCCTTTTTGGACTCCTATTCCAACCCAAGGCATCCTGCAAGCCTCAGAAACTGCCTCAGTGCCCCCAGGCTTTACAAGCTCCCTCCTCCTCTTGCTGAGGATGCACAGGAAATGCGAAGTCAGCTCGTTAATGGTGTGGCACAAAGACACTCGGGAGCAAAAACAGATTCTGCAAACCCAAGGACAACTTGGTGTGGCCACCACTGTCACCCCTGCTTCCTTCTCCCAAAAAACACTCAGCACACCCCACAGCTGCCCAGCTGTGACAGGGGAGCTGGATTTGAGGGACAGCAGGCCGTGAGCAATTCCTCAAAGCAGCTGCTCCTCTCACCCAGCACTGAGACACTGAACAGGATTGGTCTTCTGGAGGCTGACAGAGCCAAAAGAAACAAGAGCCATGGTTAAAAGAGACTCTCACCTGATCATGACACCTCTCTGAGGCAGCTGGGGGCTGAAAACATCCCCATGTTTGACACCTGCAGGGAAAAGCAGCAACGTGAGAACAAGGAGGTGACTTCCCATTGCTCAGAGCTCTCGGTTTCTGGGTGACATCACAGACATTTCATCAGCATTTTCAACTCAGAAGCTCCAACTCTGGCACCTGCTCAGAAATCTTTTCAATCCCCATATGATCATGTCATAAAGGCCAAGATATGAAAGAGCCAGTGATGAAAAAGTATTTAAGTAATGAACAGGGGAAAAAAAAAACAACCCTGGGACAATATTAAACATCGATGTAATTAGTTTACTCGGTTTGGAAGCTCTGCTATCATGGAAATAGTCCTGCCTAGCATTAAAAAGGGATTAAAGTGCAGCTCTGAGGGTGCAGAATCAAGTATCCCCTTCCCTTGGTACAAAAAAACCCAGGTAAAACAACCTTCTCCTGTGCAGTGGGGTTACAGCCAGCTACAAACTGCACTGCTGCAGTCCCAGCTCTCAAATCCCATTTTAAACCAATTTTTTCCCTTCAATAAACCCCTCACAAACCCAGTTTAGCCAATAACTAGTTGAAGGAAATGCCCTGTTCAGGCTGGACTTCCACCCACAGAGTGGAGCAGGGGGCTACTCACTGGTCCTTTCTGGCACAGGTGGAGAGGCACCGCTGGATTTTTGTTCTTTCAGGGGACTCCCAGTCATCCCTGGTTCCTTGGCTTGAACTCTTGGGTGTAGCAGAAGAAAAGGACAGAGTTTTTACAGGTGATTTGTTACCAGTGCCCATCAATTCAGCGCAGAGGACACGGCTATTTGTACACAACTGGCTAAATGAAAGCAATGGAAATATATAAAGCAAAATTAGGCTGTTTAATCCTTAACAGAACCGTGCTGCCACTGCTTCCACGACCAGATGCAAAGGGCATTTTGAGGAGTTTACATCCACAAGTTTGGCCACCTTCAACTCAGGCACAGTGAACACACAAGAGTCAGATTTGCTGTCTCCAATATTCCAAAAGAGACTCAATCATTACATTTGACTCTGTCCAGAACTCCGAGAGTAGGAAAGATCAACTCTCCTCCCCTTCCACATACAACAAACTCACCACCAGAAAGTTAAGGGTTATTTTGCTCATAATTACTTGTTGAGTCTTGCTGGCCGTGGAGAAGTAAGTTTTCCAGAATATTTCTCCTTGAACAGACTCAAGAGCTCTTTGTATTTCTTATTTTCTGCTTGCTGAACATCCTTGCAGATGGGAAAAAAAAAAAAAAAAAGACTTCAGCAGGCATTCCCAGCCCTTCCTTTTGTCTCAGCCTAACTGTGCAGGAACTCTGCAGCTGTTTCATCCCAAAACAATTCCCTTCTCCCCACTTTACCTCTTCAGCAGCACACAGGGGCCTCCTGGTGCCGCTGACTCCGGGGGAGTTGGGACCTGGCTCCTTAATGGGGGGCCTGGGAGTGACAGGGGTCTCTGGAGCAGCTCGGATGTGGTTGTTCCTGCTCAGGCTGAAAACATGAAAGGCAGAAGAAATGGTATTGAGAGAACATTCAAAGCTCCTGATTTATTAATTAGGTTTGAATTAGCAGCTCCTGATTGAAGGAGGCACAGCAGGCTGCCCAGGACCGTGTCCGTGGGAGGGTTGTCCAACATCTCCATGGACAGACTCCACAACCTCTCTAGGTGACCTGTGGCAGCAGCTGAGCAACCTCAGAGGAGGAAAAAAAAAATGTGTTTCCCAATGGAATTCTCTGGGGAAATGGGAATTCTCTGGGGGCTTTTTGTGGTTGTGGGCTTTTCTGGTCTCAGCCTCTTCCCAAGTTCAACACTTCCTCCTACCACAGGAGGTGAGAGTATTGACCTTGTTAATGTGTCTCTGCTCTCCTGAGTCTATGAACTATCTGGATTTAAAGAGAACGTTTAAAATTGGTTCAAGGCAAGAACACAGCTGCCTCTCACAGCTGGAGAGCTCCCTCAGTGTGGCAGCCTGGAGGAGCCCCAGAACACCCAGGAAAAACGCTGCTCTGTGGACACAAATACAAACGCTGGGCAACACAGGAAGCTCAAGGATGGAAGTGAAAGGCAAGAAACCCTTCAGAGGAGAAGTGAAAGGCAACAGAAGGATTTTTACCTCAGATATGGAACTCTCTTGCAAAGAGGGGATGGTGTTTCCTCAGTCAAGCACGGGGTGGTGTCACAAGGCATTTCGTCTAGGGCAGAAGAGCACAAGCCATCAGCAACTGGGCAAGAACACGGGAGTTTTATGAGCTTAAAGAGCTTCACCAAAGATAAATTACTTTTGTTTTATCCCCCACATCCTAATATTATTTGTGTCATGTTGCTTCAGGATATTTTCATATTGGCAACTACAGAATGTTGCCCACCTAAGCCTAATAAAAAAAGGTTCTGAGGCTCTACTACCTAAAATCAGCATTTGTAACGATTTCCTTCTGGCAAGCTGGCAGTGGGACACACTAGAACTGCACCCAAGGCAGTTAAAATCTGGGATCCACAACCACGTGAGCATCCTGGGATAAATCCCAGGATATGCTGAGCTGGAAGGGACCCACAGGATCATCCAGTCCAACTCCTGGCCCTGCACAGACACCCCAACAATCCCATCCTGTGCATTCCTGAGAGTATTGTCCAAATGCTCCTGGAGCTCTGGCAGCCTCGGGGTCGTGCCCATTCCCTGGGGAGCCTGTTCCCAGCCCTGGCTCCAATCCAGAAGCAATACCAGGATGCAGGGAAGAAAGAGAGCTCACCCTCCACTATTCCTGGATGCTACCCAGATATTTTGCCTCCAGCAACCAGCCCCCAGCCTGGGCAGAGCTGCCCAGACACAGAGCAGCAGGAGAAAGGAATGAGTGAGGGACTTGCTGTCAGCCTTACCAGGTTCTGTTATGTCCTCATCCTCTGCAGACACCACAAACGAAGAGTCAGAAGAAATGTACACAACCTGAAATAAAAACAAGTACCAGAGTGAGCATAACCTGAACGTGAATCCAAGCAAACACCTCACCTTCCTGAAAGTCAGTCAGCTCTGTCCTGACTCAGAGCCCAAGGTTTTGCTGGGGTTGCAGCAGAAGGCAGGGGCACTGATGGCACCACTTGTGTAATACAGGCTCCCACACATGCAGGGATTGTGGGAGCTGATCCCCGAGCTCCCCACAAAATCCTTGCTCACCTCATCTTCAGACTCGGAGAAGGAAAAGTCATCGCTCTCTTTCGTCTCCTGGCTTTTTCCTGTTGCCTCAGGTGGCAACTTGGCAGCCACAGAAACCTCTTCGGGCTCCTCGTTAGCCCCAGAGACGCATTCTGGAAAAACCACACCACCAGCCATAAAGAACGGGACTGGAAACAGGGACTGGGATTTCTGCTTGCACCAAAGCCCAGCTCCTCGATCAGGTAACTCATTCCAACAACACAGCAACAGCCCAGCAGCACCCCCACCCCATCTCTGGGGATGCTGTTCCCAAGTAGGGATCAGGAAGCTCCATATCCCCCATGGAACAGCAACAGCCTTGATTTAAACTGCTCTCTGTGCTGCCCTGCAGGGCTCAGTGCCAGAGAGACCTGGGCTATCCCATGCCCTGCCCCAGACAGGAGTTCTCCTTGGTGCAAACACATGGCCCTCCCAGGACGGAAAAAGTTCTCCCAGGACGGAAAAAGCTGTTCCCTGCTTCCCTTCCTCCCTTCCTCTGACACTTGGGTTTAGAATCACAGAACCATCAAGGCTGGAAAAACCCTGTAAGACCATCAAGTCCAACTGCTCCCACAGCACTGCCAAGGCCACCAGTGACCCACGTCCCCAAGTGCCACATCCTTGAACATGGGCACACATCAGCAACAGGCCCAGGCCCCGTGAGACCCCCTCCAGCCATGAGGACGGCTCAGAAATCCTCAGTGTCAGCAGCAATTCTGAAGTACAAAATCCAGAGTCACCCAAGGCACCCCAATCCCAAGGAAAAGCAGGAATATTAAACTTCTCTGCGAGGGGCAATACCTGTTTTCCTCTTTTTTGCGGGAATCTCAGGATCTTCCGCACGTGACAGAACGCTGAGGGAAGAACAGACAGAACAACGTTTTGCAACCCCAGTTCAGCTCCCAGCAGGCTGATTCCCCTCCACAGCGCCCAGACTTCCAAAGGTGGCTTTCCAATTTCCCCAGGATCATCTCCCAGAGAGTTAATCACCCCACTAAAGCAGACCAGGCCTCTTTTTCTCCTTCTGCTAATGCTTCCTCGTGTTTTATGTTTATTCCTATCACCAAAAAATCCTTTAATATGTAATGCTTTCCTCTTTCCTCCAGGAAAGAAGCACTCCAGAGGTCACCAAGCCACCCAGGTTCATGTCACTACACTGAGTTGCAGAGGAAAGTTTAAGTGGAACAGGAAATGAAAGGTGGGAAAGCCAGTCCTGCTTACACCCACGCCACAGCTTCCTGCTGAGCCAGCGCTCGGGAACAAATCCTTGGAACAATTACCAGCCTCATCCCTTCTCAGAAGCCTAACCCAAGGATTTTATCACTTGATACCATCGTTAAGTCGGGTAAAAACCTCTCCTTTAGGAACAGAGCACAGAGAACATTCCTGCTCTTTTTTTTTTCCCCATGAGCTAATTCCTTCTGAGCTGCTCCTCAGTGAAAACTGCTCGTGCAACACGCGGCTCTCTCCAGAGACGCTCCCTTGTCCCTTTCACTCTGGAATGGGACACTGAGCAAAGCTTCTCCCGAAGGGAGCGACCACACTCCCCAGCCCACAGGATGCAATCCATACATTCCAAGCAGCAGGCACGGAGACGGTTCGGCCATCGCCGCTGGGAGCAAAATGGTTAATGCCTAGGAAGACATCCTTCTTCCATCCACTTCACATCCATATCCCATGGCTTCCCTCCATCCAGCATATCCCTATAGGTGCACATACCCTTCCCTGCTCCTCCAACACATCTACTCCAAATCTCCACCCCCTCTTCTCGTTTTCAAGCCCCCACCATGCAGGTGGGAAGGGAAGGAGGGGCCAATGGATTTATTGGGAACACCTGGGACCCACAATCACCTCAGCATCGGGAATTTGTCAGGAGTATCTGGGACCCACAATCACCTCCACACCTGGGTCTGTCCACAGACTTACTGGGACTGAGACTCACATACACGTGAGCACCTGGGATTTACTGAGAATATCTGGGACCCACAACAGCCTCAGCATCGCGGATTTATCAGAAATATCTGGGACCCACAACCACCTCAGCATCGGGGATTTATCAGGAATATCTGGGACCCACAACCACCTCAGCATCGGGGATTTATCAGGAATATCTGGGACCCACAATCGCCTCAGCATCGCAGATTTATCAGGAATATCTGGGACCCACAATAGCCTCAGCATCACGGATTTATCAGAAATATCTGGGACCCACAATCACCTCAGCATCGCGGATTTATCAGGAATATCTGGGACCCACGATCACCTCTACATCTGGATCTGCGGACAGACTTATGCGGAACATCTGGGACCCACAACCACGTGAACACCTGGGGTTTATCAGGAATCCCTGGGACCCACACGGGGAGCCCCGGGGGCGTGCGGGCGCCGGCCGGGCCGAGCGGCGGGGCAGCAGGCGGGGCGCAGGCCGGAAGCGCGGCGGGATGGGCTGACCTGGGGGGCGGCTTCTTGCGGAGCGAGGGGTCCGGGCGTGGGTCCGGGGCGAGGGCCGGGGCCGGGGCCTGGCGGGCGGCGTCGCGGAGGGCGCGGAGGACCGCGAGCAGCCATTGGTACATGGACCGCGCGCACTTCCGGCGCCAGGCCCCGCCCACCCACCCGCCCCCGGCAGGCCCCGCCCCGCCCCTGCTGACCCCGCCCCCAGCCACACAGGCCCCGCCCCCTGGCCGCGAGGCCCCGCCCCTCCCGCGCCCGTTCCCCGAGCGCGCCCGGCGGCTGGAGCGATGCGCGCGTGCGTTGTGCAACAATCCGACGCCAAAATTTGGGCTGTTTCTGCCCGTTCTGACCCTGTCCCGCCCCGTTTCACCCCCCCCCCCACCACCTCAGCCGGCACTGCGAACGCTGCCACGGCTGGGTTAGGGGCTTTGCCCTCTCCGAGAGTCAGGAGCTTTGCTTACTCCAAGAGTCAGGAGCTTTGTCCTCTTGGGGAGTCAGGAGCTTTCCTTGCTCCAAGAGTCAGCGTCCGGGCTCTGGTGGGGACCTGGCGCGGGGAACTCGCCGGAGGTCCCTGCGAGGTGCTGGGACTTGCTGCGCATTCCGCGGGGCTCTGGTGCTTTCCCGGGACTCCGTGGAGCAGAACCCCCCGCATCCCAGGAAAAGCAGGGACTGTCCCCTGTGTCTGCCCGGCCTCCCTCTCCCTGCCCCCCTCGGTGAGGAATCCCCTCCCCGGCGCTCACCGAGCCACGCTCGGCTCACGTCGGCGCTTTCTGCTTCTTGACATCGCGCTCGCCTGCTGCTGTCGCGACTGAACCGCGACTGAACCGCGGCTGAACCGCGACTGAACCGTGACTGAACCGCGGCCGAACCGTGACTGAACCGCGGCCGAATCGCGACCGAACCGCAACCGAACCGCGGCCGAACCGTGACTGAACCGCGACTGAACCGCGGCCGAACCGAGACCGAACCGTGACCGAACCGCGGCTGAGCGCGGCCGCGGGGCGCGAGCCGGGGCTTCCAGCGCGAGGCGCGGGCGGTGCCGCGGGGCTCGGCCGGTCCTCGCTCCGGGAGCCCCGGGAATGCCCGCGCTCCCCGTTCGGCGCTGCCCGGGGTTTACCCGCTCCCGGAGCCCCCGGAACGCCCGCGCTCCCCGTTCGGTGCTCCCCGCTGCGGCCCCGCTGGTAAATGTGTTGCGCATCCCTCAGAAGTCACGGAAAAGGAATTTTTGGGTGCGCGGGAGCAACTCAAGGAGCCCAAGCCAATCCAGGGGTCCTGTGGTCGCCTAAAGTAACAAATTGCCCAGGAACATGTAACTCTTTCCTGGTAAATTGGCATCTCCTGGCTGATAAATACGTGTAGCAACTTGAGGCAGGAGTGCACGGAAAGGCGGAGTTGTCCCCCGAGCATCCTGCCCTGGAATAAAGTAATGCCTGCTCCTTAATACTGCATTGGTGTTCAGGAGTTTTATTCCCGAATTTCGGTGACAAAAGGGTTTTTTAATGCTTTTCCTGTTGTTTCCCAGCTGCTGGCTCCAGCATTTCCCACAGGAGAGAACAGGATTTTTAAAGGGAGGAAAGGAGGACAGCAGGGAGGAAAACGGGCAGATTAAAGGTCTTTGGGGCAGCTTTCCCAACAGGAGGTCCCGCAGGGAATCTAAGGGGTCGTGGGGTTCGGGTTAATTAAAACGACCTTCCTGTATATTTTGGGAGTTTAATTCCCGGGCTTCAGGCGTCAAGGAAGGAGCCTGAGAGTGGATGCAGAGCCCAGCAGAGGGCACGGCAGCCCCACGCAGGACCTGCAGAGCCTCCTGTCAGTCCTTCCCTCACCCTCCCGGGACAGGGGAAGGAGGATTTTAGGGCTGTTAAATGATTTTTAATGCCTGTGATTGGATTTTGGTGAGCTGGGGACGTGTCTGACTGAGTCCATGGGGTGGGAGTGATCACTGCACATCCAGATCCCTGTGACCTGTGCATCTGGAAGGGTTTATCCCAAACACCGGATAACTAACATGGAATTACATGAGCTCGTTCTGTTTTCTGTGCTGTTGATACGCAGACTATCACGGTCTCTGAAACAGCAATAACCAAATACACGAATAAATTACAATTTAATTAAAATAATGCCACCACACTGAGCCAACTTTCTTCTTGCATTGCTTCCCATGCAGCGAAAGTTTCCCTTTTTTTCCCGAAAAACACAACAACGAGCGTCTGTGTGTTGTAACTCCTGCCATGCCTTCCCAGAGCAGTTTGACGTCGGCTGCATTTCCCAATCCCTGTATTCCTGCAGCTGCTGGTTCCCTCCATGACTTCACCCTTACTCTGCCCCTGAGCATCTTGCTCAGAGCACTGACGTGCCGTGACTCAAAGTGATGACATTCGAGGCATGCAAAATCCAAAATCCAGCTCCTGGCTGCTCCTTGCTAAACAGACCTGGATCACATCTGTCCCATCTCCGACCCCAGAGGGAGAATGTCCATAAATAATTATTAATTATGGCTCGTTATTTCTGCATTGCTCAAAGCATCTCTGCCTTTAGTGCAGCTTCCATGGGGTTCCAGTACCTGGTGTTCCAAATTATTGGGATAACCAGGTAATTCCAGTGAGGTGTTAATTTGGGAAATGATGGGTGGTTTTAGGCACAGGTGTGATTTTAGTGATATAAAGCCAAATAGGCTTAATCTGTCATTTAAATCCCTTTATTTTACCTGAGTGCAGGATGCCAGGTGGAAGAGCTGTACCTGCAGGGCAGGTGGTTAACATGGATAGAGGGAAGGGATGGGATGGGATGGGATGGGATGGGATGGGATGGGATGGGATGGGATGGGATGGGATGGGATGGGATGGGATGGGATGGGATGGGATGGGATGGTGAGGAAAAGAAGGGAAGGGGAAGAAAAGCAAAGGAAGGGATGGGAAGGTAAAGGAAAAGAAGAGGAGGAAAAGGAAGTGATGGGAAGGCAAAGCAAGGGATGAGGAGCAAAGGCATGGAAAGGGAAAACAAGGGAAGGGGAGGGATGGGAAGGCATGGCAAGGGAAGGGAATGGAATGGAAAACAAGGGAAAGAAAGGCAGGGGGTGGGGAGGAATGGGAAGGCAAAGTAAAGGAAGGCAAGGCAGGACAGAGGGCACCTGAAGCAGCCTGGGCAGGTCTCCCAACCCCATTCTGAGGGCAGGATGGGAAGTTCCACCTGCCCTAATATTTCCCCACCTCCCACTCCCAGGCCCTCCCAGCCAGGAGATGGGCCCATGGTGGGCAGAAGATGCCCAGGATGCGCAGCCTGATGCCAGAGGTCTCCTGGAAGAGCCTGAAGGCATCTCCACTCTGAACTGGGAAGCCCTTGGGAATTCTGCTGGTGTGAAGACAGAGGCCTCCGGCCTGCCCAGTGTCTGGGCTGGGTGACAGCGATGGCCCTCCTGACACCAGGTCTCCTGAACCCCCCGCTCCAGGGGTTTATCCCTGACCCTCTTCAGTGTGAGCAAGGGATTATCCTTGACCACTTCCTTCCACATCCACCACTCCTTATCCTGTTTCACCAGCAGCTGCTGGATCCCTGGACCCTCGGGTCCCTGGGTGGTGTGTGGTGATCATCTCCCTCGGGACTCCAGTGACTTCAGATGGGAGTTGCCAAGCCAGAAGCCTCAGAGCACTTGGAAAAGCCCTGGAATTGGAAGGTGCTGGCTTCTGGGAAAGGGCTGCACACTCAAAACAGCCCTGGCAGTGTTCAGAGAATGCTGAAGCCATCCACATTAAAGCCAATGTTTACTGGGATAAAACCAGTTCCTGAAGGCTGCATCCATGTCCCAGCCATGAGCTGGCTGCTGGAAGGTCCTGGATTGCTGCTGCACTGGCTGGTGATGAGTACAGGAAGGAGAGGAGGAGCACAAGGAACTGCTTGCAGGAATGATACGATGGACCGAGATGCAAACCCTCAATCATACAAGCCATGATCCCACCTCTGTGTCCCATGGAGCATCCCCACTGCCCTGGGGAGCTCTGGGAGAGCTTGGGCTGCAGGAGGGGAGCTGGGGTGAGATTTTGGAGCAGGCAGCTCCACTCATGCCTGAGCATGGGCTGCACTTTGGGATAAGGATCAGGTTGCCTGGGGAACTTGTGGCTGCCCCATCCCTGGAAGTGTCCAAGGCCAGGTTGGACGGGGCTTGGAGCACCCTGAGACAGTGGAAGGTGTCCCTGCCCATGGCAGGGGGTGGGACTGGATGAGCTTTAAGGTCCCTTCCCACCCAAACCATTCCATGATTCTGTGATCCCAAGCACGGGCTTCCCTTTAACTCTCACTTTCACCAGGTGATTTATTTCCTTATCGGTCCCTCCGCTGCTCTTCCAGAAACCATCCATGAGTGCAAGCCAGGGCATCCTGCTGGGACAAGCCACTGGCAGCTGGATTCGGAGCAGAAGTGGACAAACCACATGTAACAGGAGAGGTCCAGTTCCACTTTCTGTGGTGTGGTTTGCAGAAAGATGAGACAGGAGCCTTTCCACAGCCCCTGACCCTTTCAGAGGGAGGGTATTTCCAGCTCACAACAATTTCTGAGCCCTCTCATTTCTCACCGTGCAGGGACAGGACGCCATCCCCCAGAAGAGGCTGCCCAGAGCCCCATCCAGCCTGGCCTTGGACACTTCCAGGGACAGAGGTTCCCTCCTGCCTTTCTCATGGCCCCTGCGAAATCCGTAAACCAAAATGTCACTGTCAGACAGCAAAGCTGGGGATTCTTCTGGGCTGGGACATGGGAGTGGAGAGGATGGGAGTGTTCCCGCTCTCTCAGGGCAGGATGGGAGGCAGCAGGTATCGACACAGCGCAGTGAGCACCGCTCTGAGCCTGGGGGTCTCGGGGCTGGAGCTGGAGCAGAGGCTCTCTCTGCTCCCATGGGCTCGGATCCAGCACTCCGTTGATTCAGAGCGACCCTGCCTGACTCACCCAGGAGCGGGGCTGAGCCTTTCCAAAGGAAAACTCGCATTAAACTCTGCCACAAGGCTCTGGCGACCATATGGAGCTGGGAGAGGGGTGGGGGCCAGCCCTGACCTTTATTGTAGGGAGGGCAGCGCCGCTGACCCTCTCCCTGCCCCCCGGGGTGGCTGTTCCCAGGCCGCTCAGGTTGTTCCACAGGGCTCTCTGCTAAATAAGACAATTAAATCCTTGAGCCCAGGTTTTAGTGTTTCCATGTGCAGCCAAGTATCTTAATCTGGGCTGTTTGGGGAATTTTTATCCCGTGGATCCCTTGGTATGCCTGGAATGTTTGCTTTTCCTACTGTGTGCGTGTGTTTGAGGCACTCCTGTAAAAACAAGAGCTTCCTGCCTGCCTTGTAAATCTTTCCTTGATTGGCAGAGTGGCCTTTGGTGGTTAATCAAGGGGCACGACGGAGCTGACACCCTCCAGGAGCTCGCTCCTTGCAAATCCCCTGCACGGTGGTGGGAGAGCTGGGAGGGGACCCCGGGAGCTGGCTGCTCTCCAGAGCCACGTGGTGACATCGGTTTTCGGTAAGAGCCTGGGAGAGGAAGGACTAAACGGAAATTCCAGAGAGCTAAGGAAATGCTCCAGAGGGCCGGGACTTCGGAGGCATTTTCTATTGTATCATGGGGCTGAAACACGCGGCTCTGCTGGAGGGATCCGCTCGGTGGCCAAACAAACCTTCCCACCTCGGCTGGGCTGAGAAAGAGGAGATTTGTCCCAGCCAAGCCTTCCCACCTTGGCTGGGCTGAGAAAGAGGAGATTTGTCCCAACCAAACCTTCCCACCTCGGCTGGGCCAGGAAAAAGGAGATTTGTCCCAACCAAACCTTCCCACCTTGGCTGGGCTGAGAAAGAGGAGATTTGTCCCAAACAAACCTTCCCACCTCGGCTGGGCTGAGAAAGAGATTTGTCCCAACCAAACCTTCCCACCTCGGCTGGGCTGAGAAAGAGGAGATTTGTCCCAAACAAACCTTCCCACCTTGGCTGGGCCGGGAAAGAGGAGATTTGTCCCAACCAAACCTTCCCACCTTGGCTGCGCTGGAAAGGAGGAACTTTATTCCAACCAAACTTTCCCACCTTGGCTGGGCCGGGAAAGAGGAGATTTGTCCCAGCCAAGCCTTCCCACCTTGGCTGCGCTGGAAAGGAGGAACTTTATTCCAGCCAAACTTTCCCACTTTGGCTGGGCTGGGAAGGAAGAGGTTCACCCCATGCATGGATAAAGGTTTCTCCAGGAGATGGACACAGGATAGGGGAGACTGCTCAGAAGAACCACCCTGCTGGCGTTCCTGGGTTTCTTCATGTTCCCGTTGGAGGCTTCCAGGTGTCACAGGCTCTCTGGATGTGGCACAGGGGTTCCAAGTCAGCTCTCACCTCCAGAACAGCAAAACCAGCTCCAGCATCTTGGCCAAAGGGCTCTGATTTGTCCCAACTAACGCAGCTGCTGCTGTTCCCACCCCGAGCTTGCCTGGAGCTGGCTGCGGGATCCTGAACTGGTGCTGTGTTGTGCAGGGCACACATGTGGACCTGCCCCCATGTCCCCATGATCCCAGAAGGGTCTCAGCTTTTTTCTCAGGAAAAAAGCTGGCAGAGCTGCAGGCTGCCAGCCCCTGGGCCAGCCCCAAACTTGTTCCTGTAAGCAAGGACACTTTCAGTGTGGAAACCTGGTGGAAACTTGCCACGGGAGAGTTCAGCACTCGGCATTTTAGAGGAAATTGTGAGATTTAGCAGGAAGTTTTTACAATGAAGGTGTTAAAACACTGGCACACGTTGCCCAGAGAAGCTGTGGCTGCCCCATCCCTGGAAGTGTTCCAGGCCAGGCTGGACAGGGCTTGGAGCAACCTGGGCTAGTGGAAGGTGTCCTTGCCTGTGGCAGAGAATTGGACTGGGTGATCTTTAGAGGTCTCTTCCAACCCAAACCATTCTGTGATTTTCAAGTTCTGGTCTTCCCACTTTTTCCCTTGGCTTTTGCCCAGTGCTAGAGGCAGGAGCTGTGCTGTGTGCCAGGCAGGGCCAGGGCCAGGGTCAGGGCCAGGGCCAGGATGAGGAGCTCCAGGAAGAGAGCACTGTGAGCAGGCAGCCAAGGAGGGTCTGTGTGTCCATCCCAACTGAGCCGTGGGAGGAGGGACAGGTAGGAAGGAGCAGAGGAGCACTTGGGACCCAGGGGAGCACTCAGGACACACAGAGCACTCAGGACACACAGAGCACTCAGGACACGCATGCTGGCTGCTCCCTGGACCATAAAAAGACGACCTTTAAGGTCCCTTCCAACCCTTCCAACCCATCCTAGGATTCTGTGGAAGAGCATTTCAGCCCCGCTCAGCTGTGACAGCGTGGGCAGAGCCCTGCAGCCTCTCCCTGCTCTTGGACAAACTTCTCCTGAGGCCCTGCCCGTTTATCCCGGTGGATATCAGAGGTGCTGATGATGGGTCCCCCTGGAGCCCGTCTCTCCACACCTGCGGGTTCATCCCTGCTCCATCTGTCCCAGGCAGTGTTGGGTTTGGAGGTGCTGCTCCACCCTCCACCTTCACACCCATCCGTGCTCCCTCCATGCACCTGCTGGAGGATGCTCTTCGCTGTCCCCTCTCCACACCTGTCCCAAAGCCACTCCAGCCTCTCTCCCAACCATCATCAACAGCAGAAGCTCCAAAACTCACGGCAAGAGGGTCAGTGGGTGTTTTCCAGGCATTTTTGTCCCCAGGCAATGAGCCCTGGGGCCATCCAGCCCTGTTAGCTGTGACCATCCTGGTGACACCCTCGGTGACACCCTCACTGCCACGGTGCCAGGGGATGTTCAGTGCCATCAAGGTCACCTCCCTGCCTGGCACATTGTTCCCTCATGTTCTTCCCACCACAGATCCCAGCATGGCTCCGGTGTTCAGATGCAGCTGGCAACGATCCTAGAGGTGACACAGAGCTGCGCTGTCCCACTCTGTCCCACTCTGTCCTGCCCTGTCCTGCTCTGTCCCACTCTGTCCCACTCTGTCCCACTCTGTCCTGCCCTGTCCCACTCTGTCCTGCTCTGTCCCACTCTGTCCTGCCCTGTCCCACTCTGTCCCGCTCTGCGTGGCCCCCCGGTCACCTCTAATTCATCACCACACAGTGGCTGCAAGTCCCCAGCACTGGTACGAGCCCAGGTGAGCAGGCAGCAGGCAGGTGAAGCAGCAAGACAGAGACAACTCCTGCTGTCTTTGGGATCCTGGGATGAAGAACACCCCCTGCCCAATGCTGTCCTTCCCCTTTCTTATTTCACCCAGCCCATCCCTGCACTGGGGACAACCTGCCTTTAAAGTGTCATCACTGGGCACTGGAGTGAACAGCCTTTTTCTCTCTCCTCAACCTCTCCTGCTCTTCCAGTTCCCTTATTCTGTGTTTGGGAACACGAGGCCGAGCTGATTCTGCGCTGGCTGCATCCCTGTCAGGTTTTCCTCATGGCCAGGAAGATGTGAAATTCCTTAGGGATCCAGAGGTGTGTGTTTATTTTCATCCCCACAGAGCAACGGGGACCGGGGTGTCTGGCGTCTCCCTGCCCCTCTGGGTTCTGCCCCCTCCTTCTGCAAGTCGTGGCTCCAAATTAGGGTGCAGATGCCCCACATGGGCCTGGGAAGGGGGCACGGACCCATCCACCCACGTGGACATGCTCCAGAGTCAAACGGGCAAATGTGGCCAGCGAGGAGGTGCTGCTGGTGGCCAGCTGTCTGGGACACTTGTCTGGTGTCTCTGTGTCACCCCACACTCCCATCGAGCTCTGGGGCAGAGGATGGAGCCTCCCCTCTCCCAGAGCCATGGGGGGTTCCCTGCCAGGTGGGCAGGAAATCACACCCAGCACTTTGAATTTCTCAGGAAAAAGAGAAAATTCCTCAAAGGTGTCAGCACAACAGAGAGGGGCTTTGCTATGGAAATGCGGAGCCGTGTCCCCTGGGGCTGCCGGCTCCTGGGATCTCGCTGGGCTCCACCTTTGTCCCTGCTGGCATCTCCTCGGCAGTTCCCGGGACCGGGTCCCACTGGTGCTGGCAGGTCAGGAACAAGCCCCTTGCAGGAAACAGGGAAATAAAGGAAAGCAGAAAAGAACAATTTAACATCCAGGAATGGAAATGACTCAGGGGGATTAAAATGCAGGGAAGATGAGAAAGAGGAGGGTCCTGGCCCTGTTTTCAGCCACATTTTTCCACTCCCAAAATTCCTAAGAAAGGGCTTTGTGAAGGCGCCTATGGCATCACCTCCCTGAGTGTTTGATCGATGAAGAACTGTGGCAGAAGTTCCTGGGAGTGGGGATGTGAGCATCACTGGGAGCATCCCAATCCCACTCATGCCCTCCCCAGTCACACTGAGAAGTGTTCCCTGTTGGAATTTCGGGACTGGAATTCACCCTGTTTGCACGGCAGCACCCCAGGCTCTGTGGGAACACATTCCCAGAGCGGGATCAGACCTGGGACACCCCAAAATGATGCAGATTTCAGAGAGAGGACAGGGAAGACAAGCTGGCCTCAGGCCTGGCAGCTCATGGGGATGTCTCCAGGAGGATGGGATCCCTCTGGCTGGGATGCTGGGAGCAGGGGAAGGGCTGGGGTGCTGCCTTGGCTCCGTGCCCATGGGCATGCAATTCCTGGCACTGGGAAACAGCACTTGTGTGATTCCTTGCACCCCAACTCCCCTTCCCACCTGGTTGCACTTTGAATCCAGAGTTTGGGACAGAAGCAGGTACCTGGAGGGAGCTTTAACAGGAAGATTGCCATGGAGAGGTTTGAGGGGTTCAGCATGGCCACGGGACGCTGTCACTGGGGCTCACTGGCCACGGGGCACTGTCACCACTGTCACCATCACCCTGGGAGATGTGCTGAGGCTGCAGACCTCCTCTCCATCCCAGGCACCTTCCTCTGCCCACAATGGCCCAGTTTTCCAGGCTCAGCACGGCTGAGGGCTGAGGCATTTTGGGAGCCTGAAGACAGCCGAGGTGATCTCATCCCACGAGTATTTTCTTGGCTCACTCTCCTCGCTCCAACGCCTCGGCGATAAGGCTGGGCTGAGGTCAGTGGGAGGGTTTGGCATTGCGGAGCCGTGTGTCACCCCCAGGAGCCTGGGACACAGCACCTGCACTTCCCTGGCTCCAGCCACATCCCCGAGTCCCTGCCCCATCCTCCAGGATGCTCCACCTGGGCAGAGGGTCCGTGCAGGCAGCCAAAGGTGCCCCCACCCCTGCCCACAGGTCCAGCTGCTATTTCACCTTCTCCTGGGGAAAACGAAAAGGTTGAGGCTTTTCTTACCTCCAGCATTAGAAAGAAGGAGAGGAAACTCTTCAGATCACTTTCCAAAGGGGTGTTATCAGCCCAGGAGGGGTTTCCTGCTGCCAGAAATAGAGCGGTGTTAAGATAGGAAGGGAAGCAGGATGACCCAGGCATAGATAAGGCCAGGGGGATGAACCAGGAGAGGAACCCTAGCTGCTGGGGGAGCTGGGCTGGCTCCCCTGGAGCTCGGCTGGGAGCCCCATCCACCTGGGAAAGAGCAGGGCAGAGCCACAGCTGGGTCCTTTCAGAGGTGATGCTGCTGGGCTTGGTATGTTGGAGTGGTGCGTCATCCATCCGTCCGTCCATCCATCCATCCGTCCATCCATCCATCCATCCGTCCGTCCATCCATCCATTCATCCATCCCTCCATCCATCTACCCCTCCATCCATCCATCCATCCATCCATCCCTCCATCTGTTTATCCATAGAATCACAAAATCACAGACTGGTTTGGGTTAAAAAGGACCTTAAAGCTCATCTTGTTCCACCCCCTGCCTGGGGCAGGGACATCTTCCACTATCCCAGGTTGCTCCAAGCCCCATCCAACCTGTCCATCCATCCATCCATCCATCCATCCATCCATCCATCCATCCCCGTGGTGCTGGGCCTGGGCCAGTGTTTCCAGACTCTGCATGTGCCTGGGGACACAGGGACCAGTGCTGTGCTCTCATCTCCTCCCCACACAAACCTAGACCCTCACTGGCGCTTCAGGACCGGTGCCAATTCCCACATTTCAACCTCCATCCATGAGGATTTGACTTGTCACTGGGAAAACTGAGCTGGAAAACCTGTTTCTTGAGCTTCCAGGTGCTCCTCTTCCTCCAAACACTGACTACATCTCTCTGCATTTTCTTTCCATGCTGCCCTGCCCTTGAGTCTGGTACCTGCTACATGTTGGAGATTTCATTTTTTCCCCATTTTTTGGGGGATAACCCAGAGGGAGCGAGCTGTGCCTGCAGCCCTGTGCCTGCTACTGCACCCCGGGTGCCCCAGGGGTGACACCAGAGCGTGATGGAGCAGCAAAACAAGGAGACGAGGCTAGAGACTCCCGTGTCCCCCTCCCCAGATCAGCCTCCCGGCTCTGTGCCAGTCAGAAGATGCCGAGTTCCCTCAAAAGAATGGGAGCTTAACGTCCCGGAGCTAATAAGCAATTTTCCCCTGCACCTGCCTCTCCCCGCCGCCTCCCCTCGGGCCATCTGCCGTCTCGGGGCCTCTGGACTCTGCACCGACAGCCTGGGGCGCCCGGGGCCGAGACGGGGCTGGTGTTTCACCGCTTTGGGGCTGGGGGTGCTCAGTGCCACCCCAGAGACGAGCCGGGGTGCTTTGAGGGGGGAGTTTGGTCCCTGATGGCTTCCTCCATCCCCGTCACCCCCCCGGGGAGGTGGGTGGCAGAGCCCAAAAGGGGAAACTGAGGCTGGGAGAGCAGCGGGGAACAGCCAAAGGTGCCGAGCCAGACGCGAGCTGGCAGGAATTACTGCATCCACAGGGAGCCGGCATCCCCAGGCTGGGGGATGTGAGGGGGGTGTGAAAGAGGGGATGTGAGGAGGGGGATGTGAGGGTGGAGGACACAAGGAGGTGATGCAAGAGGGAGGAATGCGAGGAGAGGGATGTGAAGAGGGGATGCGAGGAGGGGGAAGGTGAGGAGGGGGGATGCGAGGAGGGGGATGTGAGGATGGGAAATACGAAGAGGGGGACATAAGGAGGGGGATGTGAGGAGGGGGATGTGAGGAGGAAGACACGAGGAGGAATGTGAGATGGGGAATGAGAGGATAGGGGTGTGAGGAGGGGGATGTGAAGAGGGGGATGTGAGAAGGAGGATGTAAGGAGAGGGACACGAGGAAGGGGAATGCGAGGAGGGGGAATGTAAGGAGGGGGATGCGAGAAGGGGGGGCCCGCGGGGGCAGAGCAGATGGGGCCGGCAGGCTCGGGGTTGCCCCGGCCCCGCAGACAAAGGCTGGGGCAGATTTACGGCCCGGGACAGCTGGCGGGCAGAGCCGCCCCCCCGCCCGCAGCTGCCGCTCCCGCTCCCGGCCGCGCTCCTGCGCCGGCGGCGGCCCCGGGGCGGAGCGGGGCGGGACCGGCCCCACATTCCGGGCATAGCAGCGCCCGGCCCGGCCCCCGCGGCCCCGGGACGCCCAGAGCCGCCGCAGCACCGCTCCGCTCCGCCATGCCCCGGTGAGTTCCGCCGCAGGGACCCCCGACCGGCACCGGGATCGCCCGGCACCGGGAGTCCCCCGGTACTGGGACCCCCCTGACAGGCACCGGCAGCCCCCCGACCGGCATCGGGACCCCCCGGCACCGGGAATACCCCGGTTCTGGGACCCCCCCCCCCCGGCACTGGGAACCCTCTGGGACCGGGACCCCCCCCGATCGGGCGACCGGGATCGGGACCCCCGACCGGCACCGAGACTCCCCCCAGCACGAGGATGCCCCTCGGGGAAAGGACGCTCTCGCGGCACCGGGAACCCCCCAGCAGGGATCGGGACCTCCCTCGGCACCGGGACCCACCGGACCAGCAACCCCGGGACCGGGACCCCCCCTGGACCGAGATGCTCCCGGTCGGACTGGGACGCCCCCCCCTCCGGGACTGGGACTCTTCGACCGGGATCGAACCCCCCCGGCCCAGAGAAGCCCCCAACCCGGACTGGGCTCCCTCCACGGGAAAAGGACGCCCTTCGGAACCGGGATCCTTCTCCCTGGGACCGGGACGCGCCCCCCTCCCCGGCACCTGGACCCTCCCGGGGAAAAGACCCTCTCCCATGCTGGATCCACCCCCAGGGACTGGGAACCCTCCCGGCACCCTCCCAACCGGGACCGGAACATCCCCACAGCACCTAGAGCCCCCCCGGGAAAAATCCCAGGACCCTCCTCATGATCCAGGAGGGTCCAGGACCTCCGTGTCTGGGGATGCGGGGTCCTCCCCATCTGCCGGTGGCTCTGTGCCCGGTCCCACGGGGCCGCTTCATCCCCCATTCCCGGGCCGCTGCCAGTCCCGGGTCCACGGGGCGTCAGCTCCGGAGCCAGCCCCAGGTGCCAGCCCCGGCTGCGCCGAGAGTGCCGGTGCTCGGCCACCCCACTGCGGCTGCTGCTCCGCTCTCCCGCTGCCGCCACGGGCTCCCACCCCTCCGGCACGTCCCGGCCGGATTCCTGGCAAACAACCCCGCGTCCATCAGGATCCGCGCCGTGTCCTGCCCCGACTGCTTCCCAACAATCCCGTTTTTCCCTCCTGCAGGTGTCTCGGCGTGGCCAGTTGCTGTTGAGGTCCCCCGGGACGCCCTTCTCGGGTGGGAACGTGGCTCTGCCGCCGGCACGGACGGACATGAGGACGGCGGAGGACTCGAACGGGACGGTCCTGCACCGCCTGATCCAGGAGCAGCTGCGCTATGGGAATCTCACGGAGAACCGCACTCTGCTGGCCATCCAGCAGCAGGCTCTGCGCGGCGGCGGGGCCGGGAGCCCCCGCTCCTCCCTGGAGAGCCTCAGCCCGGAGGAGAGCCAGATGGTGCAGCAATCCACGCGGCAGGAGCCGCAGGGCCAGGAGCATCACTCCGACCACGTCTACTTGGAGAACAGCGTCTATCGGCTCTGCCCGCCCAAGGGCGAGGAGCTGCCCACCTACGAGGAGGCCAAGGCGCATTCCCAGTTCTTCGCCTCGCAGCGGGGAGCGGCCGGCACGGGGATCCGGGCTGAGAACGCCCCGCGCGGGGCGGAGAGCGGGGCCCGGCGCCCCGACGAGGGGCTGAAGGACCTGAAGCACGGCCACGTGCGGTCGCTGAGCGAGCGGCTCATGCGGATGTCGCTGGAGCGGAACGGGGCCAAGGCGCAGAGCCCCATCAGCGCTTCCCACAGCTTCCCGCAGCTCTCCCGCCAGCTCGTCCCCCTGCGCGGGCAGCACCCCGAGGGCACGGAGCCGCGGGGACCGCCCCCGGAGTACCCCTACGTCATCCCTTCCCAGGACGCTTACCTGGCTGAGCCCCGACCCTGCTCCCGGGAAGGGCCTGGATTTCAGCATCCCGAAATCAGGTAAACTGTGGCCCCTGGGCCCTGCTTTTGGATGTCTCCCGGGAATGTCCGGGATGGATGCTTGGAACTTGCAGGATGTGAAGGGCAGTGGGGGCCCAGAGCAGCTGCTCTTGTCCTCACTGGCTCAGGCCATGGGGGTCTGCTGGGAGCCCCCCACTCTGTTCCTGTCCCCAGTTCCCCCAGCATGGCTGGGCTTTTCCGACCAGTGATGAAAATCCCATTCCCCCTCTCCATGCACCAGCAGGAATCTGGGGGTAACTTAGGGGTTAATCTAGGAGCTGGAAGCAGCCCAGGAAACAGCTAAATGTGGAATAGGTATGGGGCAGGGTGGAAGACAAATATGCTCCCTGCTCCATGGAAACCCATCCCGTGGTCCTGAGCTGGGAATGTCCATGTAACTCGGAATTGCTGCCGAGCAGAGCCTGGGCCGGTGCCAGGTGGTCTGTGGTCCCTTTGGCAGCTCAATGCCTCTGGCAAAGCCCCAGGCTGACTGTGAGATGGACATCTGGGGGTCCAGGCATTGCCTGGAATTTGAGGAGGACTGGAAACAACCTCTTCCAGTGTGGAAAATGATGGGAAGAAGGGAATTGGTGGCCCGATGGGAGGACACGCTGCTCCCAGCCCTGCTGATGTATCCAGGCAGAGAGCGATAGCATCTCCAGCAGGAAAACCTTCTCCTTCCAGGGAACAAAGAGGGGAAGGGGAGCTGCGAGGAAGATGTATTTATTCTTCCTTGCTCCGATATCATCCCGCAGGAATGCAGGCCCTTGGCGGGCAGCCCGCGGGGGAGCGCAGCAGGGCCGGGCCGTGCACAGCCACCCTGCTCAGGGTATTCCAGGCGGGATGTTGAGGTGGGATGCTGGAGCAGTGGCACAAGGGGCAGTCAGGCTGTCCTGGCCCCTCCAAATATAGAAAGGACATATCCATAGTTGGGCAGTGAGGGCCTATGCCAGCAGCCCTTGCTTTGCCCAGAAAATAAGGAAAACGGGGAGCACTGTCGGCTTCCAAGGTGCATCCTATGCCAGGCTGCCTGCAGCATTCCCAGGAAGAGAGGAGCCTGGGGGGTTGGGAGCCCATCCAGACCCACTGGCCAGGTCCTGGAGGGGTCAGGTCAAGGCATCCCTGCAAGACGGGATTTGTGGTTAGAGAGCAAGCACTTCCCGGCTCTGAAAACCAGGATAGGCACTTCCCAGAGCCTCCCTCCTCCTTTGAGGTGACTTGGAGGCACCAGCACGTGCTTGGTGGGATGCTGGAGTTGCGGCCAGCTCTCCCACCCTGCCAAACCTTGACACCCTCTCCTCCCCCGCTGCAGGGTGCTGCCCACCCCGGTCCCGGCCGCGTTCCTGCCGCTGTGTCCGGGCACGCTGGGTCCGGCCGGCGTGGAGGCCCTGGTCAGCGTCCAGGCGGTGTCGGCCGGCAGCCGCCTGGCCCGGGCAGACGCCGTCCTGCGGGAGAACGAGAGGCTCCAGCGGGAGAGCGAGAAGCTGCGGCGGGAGCTGGAGAGCTGTGCCGAGAAGGCGAGCCGCATCCAGAAGGTGAGGGAACGGTGGCAGCCCCTGCCCGGGGGGATACTCGACCAGCTGCTGTGAAAATTCAGCCCCTTTAGTGATTTAATCCCTTCTCCGCCTCCCTCCGGCGGCGTGTTCCCCTCGGAGCAGCTGCAGCGCGGCAGCCGCGACTGGGGAGAAGGAGCCCATTCTCCAGTGACCCTCTCCCTCCGCCTGTCCCCCCATCCCAGCCGCCACAGAAAGCCCTTTGTGTGGCCGTGTACAAGGGGCGGCTGTTCCCCGTGGCCGGGCTATAGCAGAGCCAAAATCTGTGGAGAGACTCTTCCATAAGAAAAAAGACAAGAAAAATCAGTTTTCCCCCCCAAAACATGTGCTGGGGGTCAATTCGGGGTGCACTGAGCTCCTCTGGCAGCTCAGGTTGGGCTGAGCACCCCAGCCGAGCTTTGGCCGGCATCTCCCTTTCTTTTCCTCATTCCATGAATATCTAACCCTGGCCTGTCCCTTCCTCCACCCCAGCTGGAGAGTGAGATCCAGCGCATCTCGGAGGATTACGAAAACCTCGTCAAGGCGTCTTCCAAGCGGGAAGCCTTGGAGAAAGCCATGAGGAACAAGAGAGATTGTGAGATGCGACGGCTCCAGGATTTCAACCGGGACCTGAAAGGTGAGGGACCCTCTGTGTCCCCATCCCTGTGGGTGCTCTGTGTCCCCCGGCTGTTTCCATGGGAAACCAGGCTTTTCCCACTTCCTCCAGCCAAAATCTTGCACTTAAATCTTAATTGGGTTTGATTGTTTTGGACAGAGCGGTTGGAATCAGCGAACAAGCAGCTGGCCAGCAAGACCCAGGAAAGCCAGGAGAGCAACCAGGGCAGCGTGGCCAAACTCCTGGCACAGAGTAAGTCCCGGGGGACACCCATCCTTGCCCGGCTCCCCGTGGCATCTGCGAGCGGGGCTCGGCTGGAGGAGGAGGCGGGTGTCGGGCTGCAGCTCTCGTCCTTCCCCAGGGAGGATGGAGCAGCTCTTGGCGCTGGACTCGAGCCATTAATCCCGGCGGCCGGCCGGCGGCGTGACCCGCATTCCCCACATTCCTGCCGCAGCGCCGGCTCTTCCAGCACCGAGCCCGCACTCCCGCCCCACGCCAGCCCGGCCGTTCTCTGCCTCCTCCCTCCTGCACTTCGCAGCCGTGCCAGCCCGGGCTTTTTTGGGGGAAAAAGTACCTAAATTTTAGCAGAGAGACGTGGTGGTGTTGTTCGCAGGAGGGGTTGCATCCCCTTCCCTAAGGTGGCTGGATTCACGCCAGGCAGGTTTCACCCTTCCCGAGCTAAAATTTAGGCTGGAATGTGGCACGCGGAGGCTTTTGGCCATCTGCCCAAGTGGCTGGAATGCCCCTGACCCCCATTTGATAGAAGATCTGGAGGAAGGGGTGGCACGGCCAGATGTTGGGGAGCAAAGAATCCCTGTAGGACTCCACGGACCTGCCTTAGGGAAGCCAAATGTCTGAGCTTTGTGGGGTTCCCTTGCAGGCTACGAGCACCAGCAGGAGAAGGAGAAGCTGGAGCGGGAGGTGTCCCTGCTGCGCAGCGCCAACGAGGACCAGCGGCGGCGGGCAGAGCTGCTGGAGCAGGCGCTGGGCAGCGCCCAGGCGCGGGCGGCCAAGGCAGAGGCCGAGCTCCGGAAGAAACGAGCCTACGTAGAGAAGGTGGAACGGCTGCAGGCAGCCCTGGGGCAGCTCCAGGCCGCCTGCGAGAAGCGGGAGCAGCTGGAGCTGCGGCTCCGCACCCGCCTGGAGCAGGAGCTGAAGATGCTGCGGGCTCAGCAGGTGGGTGCTGGCGAGCCGCGGTGGGTCCGGCGAGGCACGGCGGGTGCTGCGTCCTCCCAGCACCTCCTCATCCTCACCGGGGCTTTGTTTTGGCTGCTGCAGAGGCAGGCGGGCGCCGCGGGCGGGGGGACGCCGGAGCTGAGCGCCCACACGCTGTCGGAGCAGCTGAGGGAGAAGGAGGAGAAGATCCTGGCGCTGGAGGCCGACATGACCAAGTGGGAGCAGAAGTACCTGGAGGAGTGCACCATGCGCCAGTTCGCCATGGACGCCGCGGCCACGGCGGCCGCCCAGCGCGACACCACCCTCATCAGCCACTCCCCGCGGCACTCCCCCAACAGCAGCTTCAACGAGGACCTTCTCCTGGCCAGCCACAAGCACCAGGAGATGGAGAACAGGTTAGTCTCACCTTGCCAGAGGCATTTTGCCCCCATCAAGCTTTTTCTGTGGTCTGGTTGGGCAGTGCCTGGATCCTTCTCTCCCTATCCAGCTCTTCTCCCAGCTTCTGCCTTTCTTCCTTTCCAGGTTAAAAGCCCTTCACGCCCAAATCCTGGAGAAGGATGCCGTCATCAAGGTCCTGCAGCAGCGCTCGCGGAGGGACCCCAGCAAAGCCCTTCAGGGCTCCCTGCGGCCGGCCAAATCTGTGCCCTCCATCTTCGCTGCCTCTGCCGCCCCGAGCTGGCCGGGGGCTGGCCAGAGTGACCGGTCATCCGAGGGCAGCTCCCGTGGCAGCACAGGTAAATAGGGACACCTGCCCACTCGCTACCTTCACTTGGCGGTGGGGACCTGCTTGCAGTTTTCCCCTGTGGTTTTGGAGTTAGAGAGCTTGGGGAGGGGGAATTCCTCCAGGACCAGCCAGCAATCACAGAATCCCAGAGTGGTTTGGGTTGGAAGGGACCTTAAAGCCTATCTTGTTCCACCCCCTGCCATGGGCAGGGACACCTTCCACTGGACCAGGGTGCTCCAAGCCCCATCCAACCTGGCCTTGAAAACGTGAATCCCTTGCGTTGAATCCCTAACAGAGTCTCCTCCAGCAGGCAAAGCCACCGCTGAAGGGACAGCAGTGTCCACTGCCCTTCCCTTGCCATCCCACTCCAAGCACGGCAGCAAGGACGGCAGCACGCAGACGGACGGAGCAGCTGGGAGCAGCGGACAGGGCGAGGGCACCGGTGTGCTGGGTGAGTCCTCCCAGATGGCACGGGGCAGGGAGTTGGGAGGCCCCAGCACGTGGGCTTAGCATCCCTGGGATGGGCTTTGCACAAGCATCAGTGTTTTTTTTAAGGCATTTTTAAGGCCCCAGTTGAGTGGGATGGGTTCGAATCCCTGCGAATCCCTGTAAATCCCTTCTTTCTCTGCAGAGAGCTCGGCCGCTGCCAGAGCCCCAGACCTGTCTGACATGGTGGAGATCCTGATTTAGGGCCACCCAGGGCTGCACGGTGGCCCCTCCACCCTTCCTGCCAGCGTGTTGGGATGGAGAAGCCTCTGGGAAGGAGAGACCGAGCCAGGAGCTCAGCAGTGTCCCCTCGGCCGGTCTCGGCAGTGACTCCGGGGTGTGGGAGGGTCACTGTCCCCCTCGGTGCCCACATGGGTCCCCGGCTGCGCAGGGCGCGCTGGAGCCCAGGGACCCCGCGGTGGCTCCATCCCCATCCTGGCTCCATCCCCATCCCAGCTCCCACCTCTGGGTCTTGGCCATCTGCACCCACCCAGGTGCTTGGCTTCCGACTGGAAAATCCCTCTCTGATCGCCCGAACTGTACCCACAAGCTGAAGTCTCCGCACGAGGGCGGAGCCGGGAGGGATCCTCCATGATCCATTGACCACCTGGATCCACGTGGCCAAGCCGAGCACCAAACCTCCATCACCTGCATCCTGCTCCTGGGTTTTCATCACGGGCGGGCGAGGGCTTCATGATGGGGTGACAGCGAAGCAAAAATGACAATGGAGGGGATGAAAGGTGGAGGAAAAGCAGAGGTGAAAGGCTCTGAGGATGCCGATGGAGGCAGTGGGATGTGCTGCCCCTCTCCTGGCTGCATCCCCCAGCTACTGGCAGCTGGCTTCTGCCCGTAGCCAGCGCCGACCTCCCTGGAGCTTCCCATCCTTGCCCTTCATGTAAATATATATATATTTTTCTTTATTTCTTTCCCCTTTCAACGTGTGCATTTGCTGGCCAACTGCATTTTTTATTTCTCTCTCCCCAGACACGTAAAAAATGCGTTCGGTTCTCGTGCATTGTTTACAAAATGGAAAAGAAACAAAAAATTATGAAAGAGGAAAAAAACCCCCAAACCCCATGACTTAATATATTTTATATTAATATTGGTATTTCTTTTTAAGTATTTTTTTCGTGCTGTGAACTTTTTTCCTGCCAAAGACGACAAGTTCTCGTTTGTGCGTTTTAAGTTATCTTTAAGTATTTAAACATAAACCTGGCTGTTTCGTTACGCCGCCATATACCGAGATTGCTGTAGCATTCCACTTGGTATAACAATATTTTAATAAAAAAACCCAAATATTGATCCATGGATTCTCCTTTTTTTCATGCCATGGGGAGAGATGGAGGTGCTGCCAGGGGAAGAGGGTCTGGGGGTGCTGACCCCCTGGTTCACATGTCCTTCCCAGCTCCCCAGGGTAGAGATTTGGGGTGCAGCTGCATGGGAGAGGGGAAAAATGCTCAAGAGCATTTCTGCATTCCCCAAAATCCCATTGGGATCCCATTCCCCCCAGCTTCATGGGGGAAAAGGATGGAGTTGCCTGAAAGTGTCGATGTAGTTTCCTTCCTGCTCTGGCATCCCTGCATTTCTGTGTCCTTGGTTTCTGCATCCTCATGACTCTGCATCCCGGTGTCCTCAATCCCTGCGCCCTGGTGTCCTTGATTTCTGCATCCCATAACTGCATCCTGGTGGGATCCTCCTCCTCTTCCTCACAAAACCCCTTCCTGCCCTCCTAAGCCCCTGCCACAGGGACTCCCTGATGTCTTCCAGCACGGATGGATGTGGTCCCCAAGCTCTCCTTGGCTTTGTCAGCTGTCTCCAAGCCCTTCCCCCTCTGCCTGGCTCCATCTTCCGGAAGACCAGAAGTTTTCCAGGTGCTGGACTTTTATTTTCTAATACCTGTGGTGGTAATGCTTCCCAGGGAACATCCCTGGGGACTCTGCCCTCTCCAGCCAGGCCGAGGCTTTTCCTTTGTGCATCCCTTGGTGAACTGGCAGCTCATCTTTGTTATCCCGCTGTCCCTGGGGACCAGGAGCTCTTGTGCTCTGCAGTGGGGTTTAGCTTGGATTATGCGGAACAGCAGCATCAGAAACCAGTTTTGCTGCCAGCTCCTCCATGGAATCACAGAATCATGGAATCATGGAATCATTTAGGTTGGAAAAGCACTTTAACATCATCAAGTCTGACTGTTAAGCCAGCTCTGCCAAAGCCACCACTAAACCATGTCCCCAAGTACCACATCTACATGTTTTTCAACACTTCTGAGGATGGTGATCCATCCCTTCCCTGGGCAGGATGCCTTAGGACTTCATTGAGGATCACTGGTCTCAGTGGGACAGCGATGCTGAATCTCAGCTCAGGCCCACCCTTCCCACTCAGGAATCTGGAAGGAGTGGGGCTAAAAAATGAAAATTTGGGGCAGGTTAGGGAGACTTGGAGCAATGCAAAGCTCGGAGCTGGGATCCTCCTTGCACCCATGGCTTCTCCTGGGTGTTGCAAGCAGGAAAATCAGCTCTGCCCATGCAGAAGGCTGAAGAGGACCCTGAAACGGGGCCAGGGATGGGAAGAACAGGGTGGGAAGCTCACAGGGAATTGCTGAGGTTGGGAATATGTCTGGGGGATCCTGGCGGCCTCCAGCCAGGGCTGTACCTGCCCTGCCTCCCCCAGCTCCTGCCGCTCCAGAGCCCGGGAAGGCCGGCAGCATTCCTGGCATTCCGCAGCTCTCACACCCCACGCTTTATTTACCCGAATCCGGATGCAGATTGGCCTGGCTGCAGGTCTGGTTGTTTGCAGGGAGCTTTCTGGGACCAGGGATTCAGGAAATGGGCTCCTGTTGAGAGCTTTGCCCATTGATCCTCATCCCCAGGGCTCTCAGTCTTTGGCAGTCAGAAAAAAGTACAAAGCCCATCTGTGGATTCAGGAACTGGGCTGTAGGGAGAGGATTCCTAAATCCAGCAGGTAGAGCAGGAGGTCCCAGCTCCTCCTGCCACACTTTCCAAGGAGCCTTGTGCTTTGGTAGGGATGCTGTTCAGCCAGAGCAACACCCCCAAGGAGCTGCACACCTTGGCCATGGAAGCTGCTGTGGGGGTGTGTTATCACCTGCTCGTCGCTCTGTCCTCACAGGCATTTCCGTCCGCCCTTCCCACACCGTGTCCCTGGATTTCACCATCGGCATTGCCTGGACTCACTGTCCTTCATCCCATGTCCTTGTCACCATGGCATGGCTGGAATACCATGTGGGAGCCAAACCTCCTGCTCCCATCCCGGAGCCTGTGATCTCTGTGTCCTTGATCCTTGCATCCTTGTGTCCCTGCATCCCTGTGTCCTCAACCTCTGCATCCTTGTGTCCCTGCATCCCTGTATCCTTCTGTTTCTGTGTCCTTGATCTCTCCATACCTGTATCCCTGCATCCCTGTGTCCTCAGTCTCTGCATCCCTGTTACCCTGTATCCCTGTGTTCTTGTTCTCAGCATTCCCATGTATCCTGGAGCCCTGCATCCCTGTGCCCTCAATCCTTGCATCCCTGTCTAGGAGACAGGGCTCCCATGCCCTGGAAGGGGGTGCTGGAGATGCCTGCAGAGCGGCTGGCTGGGCTGGCACCTGGATGTAACTCCTCCTATGGGCTGCACATCTGCATCCCTGGAGAGATGGGAAGGGGCCAGCAGGCTCTGCTCCAAGTGCCACCAGTGTCACCATGGTGGCTTTGGGTGGGATGCCCTGTCCTGGGGCAGCAGCTTCTGTGGGTGACAGGGACATGGCACCGCTGCTCCAGGGCTGTCTGGGGAGTTCTGGTCCCTCTGTGGTCACAGTGGGCTGGGACAAGGCCAAGGATCTCCTTGGGGCTCCCTGGCCATCCACCAAGCCCCATTCCCAGCCAGGAACACCGCATTCCCTCGGTGCCACACCACAGCAGCCTCTCTGCAGCTTTGGTTCCTGCTTTTCCTCATTTCTCTTTGGAGAACATTGGAACTTGGTCCTTGGAGCACCCTGGAATTTTGGCAGGTCCTTTGTGGGCCCTGGTTCCTCCTCACCCTCTCCTCGTGAACCCCCCCACCCCCACCCCTTTCCACTTGCTGAATGATAGAGCTGAATGGGGAAAGACAAGCTCATCACACCCTCCTTCGTATGGGAAATGGTTTAAAAAACCAAAAAATTTGGGAAAAAGAGAATTTCACCCCCCTTCCAAATAATCCCGATCCTCATGGGGGAAGCCTGGCAAGGCTGCGGGCCAGCCCTGCAGCCGCTTCCCAGCAAACCAGTCAGGCAAACTGGGTGCTTTCTCTCGCCTCAAGTCCCGGCTTGCTCGTCGGACCGGCAGGAATGAAGCTCTCCCCGCTGGTCCTGCTGAACCCTTCCCTTCCCCCTCCCTCTCTCTCTGATCCCACCCTTTTCCCGGAGGTCCCCCAAGCCTCCAGGCTCCTCTCCGTGTCCAGAGCTTGTTGGGGGGTGCCCCCTGGGCTTTCTTCTGCCAGAGGGTCAATGCTCCCTTCCCGAATTCCTTTCATTGGGCTTCGCATTCCATTGCAGAATGAGCCACCCCAAGGTGTCCCCTCCCTGCAGAACATTGGCATGTCTTGATTTTTGCATTCCCATGACGTGCACCCCTGTGTCTTTGATCTCTGCATCCCTGTGCCCTCAGTCCTTGCATCCCTGTCCCCCTGGCTTCCCATGTCCCTGCGAGGGAGTGGCTGGAGATGCCCGCTGAGCATTGGAGATGCCTCTGTGGCAGGGATGGGATGACTGGATGGCAGTTGTTATTTAGGGGTTGGCCATGACACCCTCTGGGATGCTCCATCCACTCAGCCTTGGAGCATGCTCCAGCTCGGGAGCTAGTCCCGACCGTCCCCAGCCCCAGGTCCTCCTGAAACCCTTCCTCCAGGACCCTTGGTGGAGTGGGGACTGCCCAGGTGTAATGGTGGGGCCACCAAGCTCCTGCTCTCACAGCCAGGATCAGCATCAGGGCTTTGCTGGGCTCAGCAGAAGCGGTCGGACCCGCGGTGCGAGCGCGGCGAATTCCTCATTCCTCTTGCCTGCGCTGTGCTGCCTGCCTGCCATCTTTGCATGCAAACAGTAAACAGGCTGTTATTATCCTGGATGCTTTGAATAACTGTGGCTATTTTTTCTCTTCCCAGTATTCTAAAAAGGCAAAAAATTCCCTGCGGTTTCTGAGTCAACTTTTTTTTCCTCGCTCTCTTTTCTTTCATTCCCACCACCTCTGTGACCTTGAAAAACCAGGCGGATGAGCTCCCTGGCTGTCTCTGCTCACACCCGCTCCCCGGCCGTGCTCCGGCTGCCACTCCCCCTGCTCCCCGTGGCCGGCGACAAGGGAATTCGGGGCTGAGCCTGCTGATGGAGCAGCACTGGCATGGCAGTGGTGGGCAGGATCCGGCCTGCTGGGCATCTTGCTCATCTCCTCCCCTGGATGAGGAGCTAGGGATGCTCAAGGAGGTGTTAGGGTTGCCAGAGGAGGCTGGGGATGCTTGAGGAGCTGGGGATGCTGGAGGCGCTGGGGATGCTGAAGGCACTGGGAATTCTGGAGGTGCTGAGGATGCTCACCGATGCTGGGAACGCTGGAGGTGCTGGGGATGCTGGAGGCATCAGGGATGCCCAAGGATGCTGGGGATGCTTGCGGTTCTGGGGATCATTGAGGTGCGGGGGATGCTGGAGGTGGCCAGGGATGCTGAAGGCACTGGGGGTGCTCCAGTGGGTGCAGCTCACAGACACCTGGGGCAGGGGCATGGGATGCTGCCTGTGCTCCTTGCTTTGCATCCCCAGGAGCTGGAAGGTGTGTCCAGGAACGATGTGGGCAGCTGGGGGGTGAGAGGGACATGGGAACAGCCTCAGCATCCAGCCCTTCCAAGGAGGAGAGGAGAGGTTCGGTTTGGAGAGGAGAGGTTCGGTTTGGAGAGGAGAGGTTCGGAGAGGAGAGGTTCGGAGAGGTTCGGAGAGGTTCGGAGAGGAGAGGTTCGGAGAGGAGAGGTTCGGAGAGGTTCGGAGAGGTTCGGAGAGGAGAGGTTCGGAGAGGTTCGGAGAGGTTCGGAGAGGTTCGGAGAGGTTCGGAGAGGAGAGGAGAGGAGAGGAGAGGAGAGGAGAGAGGAGCATCCTGCTAGATCTGATGGAGGGGTTTTTTTGGTTGCTTGCTGAGTTTGGCTGCTGCAGGAAAATTTGAGAGGTTTGTGGCAGGTCCTGGCACACAGGGCTGAATCCAGCATGGAGCGAAGGGCAAGTCCCTGGGGTGACGGGCCACATCCCACCACAGGGTGCTGCAACATGCTCTGGCCGAATATCTGGAGGGAACCAGGGATTAATTAACTGGATGGAGAAAAATTGTGGTCATTAGAAGCTCATTTGGAAGCAAAGGGGCTTGGAAAGGGCACAAGGCTCTCAGCACTTCCTCGGCTGGATGGGGGAATGACATCCAGCCGCAGGAGACAGAGACGGCCAGAGCCATCGCTCCAGGCAGGGAAAGCCTTTAAAACCCACCCAACTTCATTTCCCAGGTCTCTCTCTCCCAGCACAGAGTCACTGCACAACCAATGCTGCTCAGGCCATTTCAAGTGAAACTTCAGTTTCAAGTGTTTTCCCATACAGAAGTGCTTTGGTTTCTTTTTTTTTTCTTTTCTTTTTTTTTAATTAAAAAAACTTGTCTTCTTCCCTCCAGGAAAAATTGGATGTTTGGCCTCTCTGCCCACTGCAGGGGAAACATTTCATTGTGATTTTCCTTTCCTCTCCTCCCCGCTTTGGACCTGAAACTCTTCTGAATAAACAAGCATTTAAGAATGCATGCTGGTTAATGAAAGAGAAGGGGCCCATATCCCACTTTCCCAGAAAATCACAGAAATACTGAATTTTCAGGAAAACATTTGGCTTCAGGCCAAAGGAAAGTTTTAACTCCCAACACCTGAAATTGTATATGTACAAAGTTTCCTTGAAACATGGTGGGGGGGAGAATCACTTTCCTTGAATTTCCTAATTTTTCATTCCAGAAAGCTGGAGAATAAAAAAATAATCCAAGTTTCAGGGAGAAAAACACAAACAGAGAAAGGCAGAATGTGAATTTTGGCCTCGATGGAAAATGACACAGGCTGGAAAATATTCCCACCCGCATTTTTACAGCCTTAAAGTGCGATCCTGTTTTTTTTTTCCCTCTTGCATAGGGTCCAGCATGAAGTAACACTACCCAGCCTAGAGATCCCATGGCATGTCACAGGAATTTGTAAGCAACGTTGTATTTGCCGAGTAAACAGGGGTCGGGACAGAGGGTAGGTCAGGGCCACGTGTGTCCAGAGCCACTGGAGAGCAGCTCCTGCCACTTTCGGGAAGGGAGGGCAAGCCCCCACCACCCTGACTGGCCATCCTGGAACTCCAGGCATGTCTTGGATCTACCAAAAGTTTAGGAGCGTGTTTCCAAGGCAACCAAAATATTATTTTTTCCAGCTGCCCAAAAAAAAAAAAAAGGTGGAATTAGAGAAAAAAAAAAAGGAACCATCAGAGGAAATTCTAAGAAAATGAAATCAGATGGAAAACTGGCAGGCTGGTCCCTCTCCCTGGCCCTCCCTGAGGAATGTTGGATGCATACAAGCAGGGAAGATGCTCGTGG
Organism: Lycocorax pyrrhopterus obiensis; assembly: GCA_014706295.1. Taxonomy (NCBI): domain Eukaryota; kingdom Metazoa; phylum Chordata; class Aves; order Passeriformes; family Paradisaeidae; genus Lycocorax; species Lycocorax pyrrhopterus. Next base: position 2,462,005 of record JACSVZ010000016.1, read on the forward strand.
TTGTCTCCAAGCACACCAGGGCTGCCCTGGCCAGCCGAGGCTATTCCTGAGCTGCTGCCCCATGCCCAGACCAGGAGCGGCTCCATCCCGGAATAGAGCCCCATGGAGATGTTACCCCCATGGCAGCTATTTTGAGTTGTGTCCCTGCAGAGTTAAATGTGTCTCTAGCACCCGGGAGGCTCCATCCCTGCAGCCCAAACACAGCTTGTCCTGCCCAAAAGCCCCAATACTTTGGTCCTTGCTCCTTCCTCTTCCATCCGTTTTCCTCCCCATCTCCCTTGGCTCTGTGGCTGTTTAATCAGCAGCCTTGCTTTCCTCCCCCATGTTCAGCTGGCTCCAAGGCTGAGCAGTATGGGGAGCCATCATGGTTTGGGAATGCCCATGGATCAGTGGGGAGGAATGCTCAGCATTGCCCTGCACCCCAGCACAGGGCTCACCGGCAAACCAGGAAGACTGGATTGCAAATCCCAGGAATTTTTTTGTACTCTGATCTCTTGTTTATGGCTGCTTGCAGGGTGTAATCCCTGCTGTCCTCCTCTTCTATGCCAGGCATTTGCTGGCAGCGATTCCCTGCCCTGCCACAGAGCTGCATCCAGGAGAGTGTGAGGGAAACTGGGCAGACAATGCAGGAAAATCCACTCTGGCTTTGCAAGGTCCAAAACAGCTGTAAGGGAGGAGAAAACCCATGGAAAAGAGGGATGCGTGCCACGGCTGCAGCAGAGCTCAGGGAGGTGGCTTTGTGGTCAGGGGAACAGGAGTGAATGGGAATGGACATCTCCCTCGGGACTGCTGCACCATGGGCTGGCTTGGGAGGCTTGGAGAGAGCTTGGAGAAAGTGTCATTCTGTGGTGAAGCAAGACAGTCAGCCCATCACATCATCCCCCTTGGCCTCTGCTTGCTTCCAGGCAGGAGAACCAGCCCCAACCCTTCCAAACCACATGCTCTTCATGCTCCACCAAACACCATCCCCACACCCATGGTCCAAAGACCATATCCAGTCCATGGTCCATCTCCACTCCCAGTGCTCCTTGGAGGCTGGTCCCCTGCCAGGTGGGACAGCACTGAAAACAACCCCGAAGCTGGAACATTTCCAGCTCCACAACCTCTCCTGGCTTCAGCACTGGGGATCCTAGAACAAGAGATCTTTGGGGTGACCACGGCACAAACATGTAGGGATGGAATGCTGAGCATACAGGCTCCTGTTGTGCTGTGCATCCCTCTGGCTGCCCACACACACACACACGGAGTCACGTGCTGCACAACCGAGGCACGGCTGTGAATGTCCCCGGCTGTCACATCTCACTCACAGGCCAGGGAACAAAATCCTGGGATGACACAGCAGAAGAATTCCAGAGTGAGCTCTACCACCAGAAAACAGTCTGGAGAAGAGAGAGCTTTGGGGTTACCCAACTGCAGCCTTCCAGTGTCTAAAGGGGCTCCAAGAGAGCTGAAAGAGAGCTGAACAAGGGCATGGAGGGACAGGACAAGGAGGAATGGCTTCCCGCTGACAGAGGGCAGCGGTTGGTGGGATAATGGGAAGAAATTCTTGGCTGTGAGGGTGGTGAGGCCCTGGCACACGTTGCCCAGAGAAGCTGTAGCTGCCCCATTCCTGGAAGTGTTCCAGGCCGAGTTGGCCAGGGCTTGGAGCAACCTGGGCTAGTGGAAGGTGTCCCTGACCACGGCAGGGCGTGGAACGAGATGCGCTTTAAGATTCCTTCTAACCCAAACCATTCTGGGATTCAATGACTCCCTCCTGGGGACAAGAATTTGCTGGGTAACCCCGTGTGTTCCCCAAGCCTGACTTTCAGAGCATGACTAGAAAGCGCTGGCTGGCTCCAACGTGCCGAGGCAAGCGCTGCCTCTTCCTGCAGGCTCTGCAACAAACTGCTGGTGCTTTGCCTTGTGCAACACCTGGAGCCTTTCCAGAGGCTCAGCAGGTAGGGAGGTACGGGAGCCTGTGCCGGGAATGCTGCCGGGTCAGCCTGCGGTCCCGCACTGCGAGGTTGCTGCTGAGCCCTGCTCCTGGCACAGTGGGTTGGGAATGCTGCTGCACTCACTCACCCCCTCCCCAGCAGCAGAACCAAGGCAGATTTTGTCATACCTTATTTTATTTTATCCTGTCCTCAAACAGTTACCCAGGACCTGGGGAAAACGCTCTTCTCGTATTCAAGTTTTGTGTAAAAATTCCACAAATTCTTTCAAAACTCCCCAACTTTTTCAGCTTCCCTGCAATCTCGGGGCTTCACTGTCCTCCAAAACGTGGAATGAGCAGCATTTCCTGGTGTTGAAATGCTGATGTAACAGGGTGGTGAATCAGTGGGGATCTTTCTGCCCGAACCTTGTTGTATCACTGTTAGTGCTGAAGTTTTGCTATTTTAATCCACAAAGCCCCGCACAATCCAGCCGGAGTAAATGGCGAGCAACCCCGCCGTATCCAATTTCAAACCTAGGAACTGGTGAGAACTGTATTAATGCAAAACTGTTCTGGTTCATGGGACCCTGCTCCAAACAGACGGGATGCCATGCAGTAATCCAAGTGGTGTGTAACATTATAAAGTGTATAAATAGCCCTCGCCGGGTGTGTCGGAGGGGCAGGGGGAATTAGAGGAGCCGTGTTTGCCTTGGAAAGATGAGCTGAAAGCCAGCGATGGGCCTGGGGCTTGAATTCACACTCAGTCCTGGTTCCTGCCACGTTACAGACACTAAAACAGATTGGCTTTGCTTAATGCCTTCAGCCTGCACTGCCTTTTCCGGGTCTTTAAGTAACACCCATCAAACTGAGGTGCTGGTCCCTAACTGCTGGTCCTCTTCCCTGCCACCGGCTCACCGAGGATGGGTTTGGCTTCTCCAAAGTTAGAGCTGCCTGCTGCCTTGAACCCAAATCCTCAGCCAGCAGCATCCTCATGTTCTCCCAGCTTTTCCAAGAAAAAGCTGACGCAGCTGCAGATTGAGGAGCAGAGGCCATGGAGCCACCAAAACAAGGACAAACGAGTCCCCAGATGCCATGGCATGACGTGGAGAGATCCTTGGAAGTGACAGGGGAGCCCATCACCCCCAGGTTATGGCAGCCTGGTCACCAAGGGCCGAGTCCTGCTCAGATCCCAGCATCCCCCTCCTCCAGGGTGAACGAACTCCAGTGCTGGAGTTTGGAGCGGACACTATGTCCACATTCTTCAGCCCAGGGCCGGGAATGTCAGCTCCTGTCCCGACGCCAGGGGCTTGCATTCCTCCCCGATGCTGCTCCCAAAGAATGCCAGCCCAGAGGGTGCTGGGGAGAGGGTGCCGCTCGCTCCGGGGGGATGAGGGGAGACGTGCTAAACCCGCAGAAAAGCCTTTCCCGAGCTGGCAGAGCCGGGCAGGGGTTAGCACATGTGTGCTGCCGTGTGTTTACTAAACACTGCTCCCGGCCAGAGGGAATGGCTGGAATTCACCCCCTCGCTCCCCACCAGACCCCAAGGACATGCAGGCGGACCAGGGGAATTCGCTCCTCCAGCCTGTTGCCATGGCTGCATATTTCAGAGACTCAAGCAGCGAAAAAAATAAAAGAAGGAAACCAAAACATTTCAATGGGAGGGAAGAAAAATAGGAGGGGAAAAAATGCAGAAGAGTAATGAGAAGGACTAGCGAGTCCAAGAAATGTATTAGATCATCCTTAGAAACTGGTGTCTGAGGAGTTCTCCGTAGCTCAGGCTGTTCCAATATTTACTGTGTGTTATTTAAACCATGACTCCTGGCACCAGCTGGGTCTCCGCAGCACCGCGCACTGCTCGGGAACGTTGTTAAAAGCTGGTCCCGGGCTCCAGGAGCGCTTGAGAGGGGCTGGAAGCAAAACATCCCTGTTGGCTGTGGAAGGCAGCCTGCTCCAGAGGAGCTGCTGGCAGGATGGCAGCGGGGCTGTATCCTGAGAGCAGCACCCAGCGCGGAGCTGGCAAACAGCAGTGTGGGATATAAACCCATAAGTTATAGGATCAAATCCTTGGAGAGGCTGAGCAAGGACAGGCAAGGGCTGGCTCCAGCATGAGAATGGAGCTGAGGCGAGCAGCCAGCCGAGTGTGAGACAGGGTGAGATGCACACCTGCAGGCAGGAAGGTATCCTGGCTCCTCTGATCCTGGAGGGATTTGTCGCTATCGGTGCACTGGGTATATAAAATCACTCTGTGGGCAGTTTTTTACGAGCAGGTTTTGGCACATGGATTGCTCCCTGTCCTTCGTGTCCGTGACACTCTGGAAAAGCATCTCTTTCTTGGGCAGAGGCAGTGCACAGCACCGGGAGCCTGGAGTTCCCACTCTGGCCAGGGTGATGCAAGTCTGGCTCATGTATCCCTGTGGTACCAACTGGAGTTTGCAGGGGAGCCACAGGCATGCCAGAATCCAGCTGGATTTAAAACCCTGCAATGATCGGCACCTTTGGCTCCCATATCTCCTGGAGGAATCTGGATCTGCAGCAATGTTTATTCTCTCGTGGGATTCCCACGGTTAATTATGTGAAATGGAACAATGGTGCCACGGTCTCTGCTCCATGCCAGGAGTGCCAGGGCTGTCTGACCACATGCAAGAGCTGGTCTGGAGCTGGATGTGAATAAGAATTTCCCAAGGGATGAAATCAGAGAATCAGGTTTGGGTGGGAAGGGACCTTAAAGATCATCTTGTTCCACCCCCTGCCACGGGCAGGGACACCTTCCACTAGCCCAGGTTGTTCCAAGCCCCGTCCAACCTGACCTTGGACACTTCCAGGGATGGGGCAGCCACAGCTTCTCTGGACAACCTCGGCCAGGACCTCAGCACCCTCACAAGGAGGAATTTCTTCCCAATATCCCCTCTAACGCCGCCCTCTGGCAGTGGGAAGCCATTCCCCCTCGTCCTGCCACTCCAGGCCCTTGTCCCAGTCCCTCTGCAGCTCTCCTGGAGGCCCTTTAGCCCTGGAAGGTGCAGTGAGGTGATCCCGGCTCCTTCCCGTCCCTTCCCAGGACCCCGCACCGTGAGGGTCCCTCTCCCGCGCCGACAGCGACACCTGGCGGCCGGCGCCGGCCCCGCGCCCCGCACGGCGCCCGCAAATCCCGGGGGCTGGAGCGTGTCCAGGGCTGGGAACGGAGCTGGGAACGGGCTGGAGCACCAGGAGCGGCTGAGGGAGCTGGGAAAGGGGCTCAGCCTGGAGCAAAGGAGGCTCAGGGGGGACCTTGTGGCTCTGCACAACTCCCTGACAGGAGGGGGCAGCTGGGGGGTGGTCGGGCTCTGCTCCCAGGGAACAGGGACAGGACAGGAGGAAACAGCCCCGAGTTGTGCCAGGGGAAGTTTAGATTGGATATGAAGGAAAATTTCTCCATGGAAAGGGCTGTCCAGCCCTGGCACAGCTGCCCAGCTGGTGGAGTCCCCACTCCTGGAGGGATTTAAAAGCCCTGTGGACGTGGCACCTGGGGACATGGGTCAGCGGTGGCCTTGATGGTGCTGGGGAAGAGTTGGACTCCATGGTCTTAGAGGGCTTTTCTAACCGGAATGGTTCTATGATTCCATCTTCATATTGCGTTTAGTCACCCTCTCCCCACGGCGGAGCGTGGCAGTGGTGTTTTCCAGCCAAGGGCTTTTCCCCATGATTCATTAAGGAACATTCCTCCCTGTCTGGTTTCATTCTGCTCACAATAGTGAGTCTTTCATGACAACCCCATTGCCATGTTCAGGACAAAGCTTATAAATGAGGGATAGGGAATCTGTTGCCCTCTCCAGGAGGGATTATGAGCACGGGAGGTGAGATGCAAATATCACCAAACTAAAAGCAGTTTTGAAAGTGAAATGCATGGCTGTAAACTGTCCATACAGCTTTCACCCCATAAAAATGCCTGTGGATGGTTTCCCAAGACCTGCCTTTTGCTTTTCGTGGTGTTCAAGAGATGTTAAGCAGCAGAAAGTTCCTTTCCAGCTGACCTAACCCTCACCCTGCCCCACGAGGAGATGCCTCCAGTAGGAAACAGGGGACGGAATTAATTGCTGTGACCCACCAGTGTCCAGCCCTGTCACCCACAGCTCAAGAAAATGCTGAAATAAGACCTATGGAAGTGGTTCAAGGTCAGGCTTCCGCTTTACAGGGAAAACCCAAGGAAATGCAGCTTATTTTACTCATGCAAGAGAAAGAGCTGAGCACAGTGATTGCAAAGCAAGAAAATTCCCAAGGATTTTTGCCACAATGGAGACAAAATTTTAATCAGCTGGTGAAAATGTGTGAGGATCCTGCAGCCGTCATCCAGCCTAGGGCAAGACCTGGCCCATGCAAGTTCCTGCTTCCAGGATCCCTTCTCACTGTGTCTGGGGCTTTAAAAGATTTCCTAGCACAGAAATCAATGTGGGAATACTGGATGTTTTACGAGAAGCAGTTAAAAATGTTTGAGATTTTTTTTTTATTTTTTGAAAGAAGTTTTTATTGAATTTCAGGTATACAGGGCTTCGTGTGGTGGGAGCTGCTGGAGAGCAAATGGTCTGGCCAGGAAATTTCTGATTCTGAAATCACCCAGGAATGGTTGGATGGGAGGAGGACAGGTTGCCTTTCCAAAGCCTTTTTCCTGACTCTTCCCACAATTTCAAGATGAGGATCTATGAAAACACAGCAGCACTGAAAGAACAGAATAGAGCCAAAGGCACAAAGCATTTTAATGAGGCAAAAACATCCTGCTAAGTCTTTTGGTTTATTGGTGTTGAGCCTGTTCCAAGCCCAAAGAAAAGGACTCTGAATCTATTAAAATAGTTGGCTTGTGGGATCTGCAACATAAGCATGATTAAAATCCATCTATTTTTATCCATATGAGAATATATCAGCCAGAGGAATCTGGTTTTTTAAGAAGTAAAATATATTTGTCTTCAATAAAAGTGTCCAGGTGAGCTCAGCGTGTAACAGCACTGCCCAGTGCTGGGAAGAGAGAAAGGTACCTGGGTTTGCTGCTTCCCAGCCCCTTTGTTGGCTGGTGCTGGTGACATTCCAAGAATTGTAATGCCACTTGGACAGAAAATGGGAGACAAGAGTTAGATCTCTGCAACCTGAACAAATTCAGGCTTGCTGCAGCCCAGAGCAGTCTAAACCCTGAGAGGAGTGTGAGTCCTGCTCTTTCCTGCATTTAGTTTTGATGGATCCTGGGGCTCCACAACCTCTTCTGTAGAAGGTGTGGGATTTGCTCCGTACTTCTTTCTGCTTCTCATTTATCCCAGTGAAAATGGGGATTTTAATACTTTCTCAGAAAGAAAGTCACATAAATATTTTCCACTTCCTGGGCAAATGCTCCAATTGTGCTTTTGTAAAAGAGGGATGGGATACGGTGACTCCTACAATTAATTATCTCCATTCCTGTATTGTGTGTGGGCTCTGAAAAACCGTGGTAAACCATAAACCAGCTCCAACTGCCAGAGCACAGGGAAACACTTGCATAAGTGACCTGTAAAACACAACCACATCAGTTTAGAACTGCTGCTCTGGTGGCTTCCCAAGGGAAAAGGGGAAGTCATGGGGAGGACTGAGCTCTCTGAGGATGGGTGCTGAGTTTGGAGTCATGTGCTGAACTACAATGAAAGGTCTGTTGTTTGAGCAGAAACATAATAAAACCCCTGGTGACAGATTTTGAAGGTTCATTTGCACCGAAAAGCCAACAAAAGACCAAGCAGGAGCAGGTTCAGGTGCCTGCTCTCCTTCTCTTCCCCCTCCGACAGATACTCATCCAATTTTCCCTCAATTTTTCCGTTGAAAATGGTTTTATTTGTAATTTTCTGTCCTGATACCAACTCTCACCTGAGCATCAAGCTCTGATCGAGTGCAGAACAAATTGTAACAGCATTACAAACCTTGTTGTGCAACATCCATGGCCCCAAATCCTGGCATCCACTGGCAAGGAAAACACTCCCAATGACACACACGCCAGCCAGCAACCCTTGGGTGTCCTGGGGAGGGAAGAGGTGAGACAGCCAGCCCCCAAACACAAACAATTCATTTCATATTTAGCAATATCATGGCATGCACACTCCCCTTATAAGGCAAACACAAGAATGGCATGTGCCTTCCCAACCACATGCTGAAACCATATTCCGAGGCTCTGCTCTCCCCCAGCCTCCCTTGCTTAACGCCACAGCAGCTCCAGCCAGCTTCATGTTCCCAGGATGTTTTTTCCATTAAATGCTACATTTCCAGGAACTTGTACACACATTTCCCTCTGCTGCTGTGTGAGTGACTTTTCCTCTCTGTATATCCCAGCCCGAGCAGTCTGACTCTGCCACAGCGGAGCAGCCAGCCCTTCCTTCTCCAGGGCAGCTTTATGGACCTGCGTGCACAATTAGGAAGTAAATAAAGGAAAAATAGAAGTCTGGTGCAAAGGGGAGCAGGCTGGAAGTCTGAAGGCTTTTATCTTTGCCTCAGTGCTATTCCAGAAACAGCGGACACCTTCCGAGTGCCTCCTGTTTATAGTTGATGAAAAAAAAAAGAGTTTGTGGGAAGGTCTGTACATTTTAAACTTTGAAATTTCAGCTCTTCCCTCCCCTGGAAGACTCCACGGGTCAGTGCTGATTTGAGTGAAGCCATCTGTCTATTTATACTACTCAGTATGTTGTCCATTCCTTCCTTCTCAGTTCTCCTCAGGTTTTGGGAAAAGAGATGGCAAATTCAGAGATGTGGGAGAAAATGAGCAGCAAGCCCCCAGTTTGTTCCACCCTGATGAGAGAGAAGAACTGGAAATCCTGGGGCACCCTGCTCTGTGAAAGACAGAAGTGGGAAACCCCTCAGGAAACAGCAGGAAGGGAAGCAGAGCAAATGAATGGGTTTATCCGTACTCAGAGGTGTATGGACGCATCCTTGCCCATGGAAAGGGGTAAATAAACACTAAATAAAGGGGAAGACTAAATAATGAAGAGGACAAGCAATACTAAATAGCTTAGGAAGCCTGCTGCTTGCACAGGCTCTGCTGTGCCATCTTTTCCTAGGTCTCCTAAACCTGAAGCCCCTCTTGCCCATTTCTAATGCCCATCCACGAGCAAAGCCGAAGCTCCAGAGCATTTCTGCAGAGAAGACTTGCAGCAGAGGTCCTTGTGCAAACGATGAGCTGAAGATTCCTGGGCCACAGAACCAAGGTGCAGTTGTGTTGGAAGCCATCCAAGCACTGAGGTCACCTGGTACTCATAAAGGAGAGAAGCTGTTTGAAGGGAAAAATGTTGGAAGACTGATCGGAAGAGGCAGAAGAACTTCATTCCTGTGTCTGTGTGAAGGGGCCAGCTCTCCTCTCCAGGGAATGCTGCACAGTCACTTAAAATCATAAAGAGGAGGTGGGAAAAGCCAGCCCCTATTGCAGCAGCGTGTGTGAGCGAGTCTGGACACGGAGCAGCCATTCCCAAAGCCCTGTCTCCCATCTCCCAGCACCCACGTAAACATCCCCATATCGTGTGTCTTCCATGAGGCCCTCATGTATCAAATTCCCATCAGTGCCATTAATTGTCAGCTATTTGCTTTCACAGATTTGTTTTACATCCAGAAATGAATCCCAGCTCTTCCGTGCCTCTTGGGACCCGGCCGTGGTAAGTGCTGATACAATCAGGCTGGGAGCACACGCAGTGAGGCATCCCAGTGTCTATCCAAGCAAAACTTTTCCATGCGAGTGCTGCGAGTTCACAGCTATTGCTAGCAGCTTGCCACGGACAGACTTTGTGTGTCCTCTTGCAATACAATCTTCCCCAGGATGGTTTTGAAAGACCGTGAACTCGATCCTGCCAAAAATAGTCTGTGCAGCCAAACAAAATCAACACAAGATCTTCAGTGTTTGAGCTGGCCCGTGAGTTGCATTTTTCACCTTTTTCCAATGAGATGTTTCTTGACATCCATGAAACCTTCATTTGGCTTCTAATACCCCCAATTATCCCTGGAGCCTGCATTTTAATTACAACATCAGAGCCGGGCAAGCAATTGGCTTCATGGGCAAGAGGGGCCCAGCCAGGCCTGTAGCCCCTGTGCACAGGCTGGCAGCTGCAGCCCAAGAATGTGTTTATTTGTGTTTGGTTTATGTGGTTTTGGTGACCTTTTGTTAAAATCAGCCAGTGGCTTCCAGGAGGCAAAGTTACGTACTCACTGAAAAGAAATGCAGGGAAATAATCCCGCACGGGCCCTTCTGCTGAACGTCACATTTGTGCTGAATACCGTGTCCTTGTGCCCAAGGCAGGGGTGGCTGAGGTTAAGGTTAAAGTCATGTCATCCATGGTGGCTGCATGGATATTGTCCCCTTGATCCTCGTGAAGAAGGACAGCCCAGAAGTGGGGAAAATGGGGCACAGTGGAAAATGGATGCCCATGTTGGGGTTCCTGTGGGTCCTGCCACCATTACAGGGTGTTACAGCCGAGGAGTGTCCGTGTTTTATTGTCTCTCCTTCCGACTCTTTGACAAACTCATGGATAAAAGGAGCTGTTTGTCTCCTGCCTGGTGCCTACACCATGTTTTTGACCCCGCTGGGCTCGTCCAGCCTCCAGAGAGCAGCAGCAATTTCTGCTGTTCCTTCACGCTCATTGTGAGTGAAGCAGGGATCTCTCCAAGTGATAAATCCATGCCAACACTTGGGTGGCTTTGGCAGTGTCTTCCCACATAAGCTGCCTGCTAATGTCACCAGAAAAGGGCATCAAAATTTTGCTTGGTCTCTGGCGGGTGAGCCTCAGTCTTGGTTCTGATCACATCAGATACCACACGTTGTCTGTCTGTCCGCGAGTCCCTAAGTGAGGTGCATCAGAAACCATGTGGGGTCTGGGATTTAGGCTACGTCTGCAGGGCAAATAAACACAGATGCCCAGGCGCCGGCTTTCCAGGCTGAGGAAATGGCCTGTGGAGAAGCTGTGGCGTGGAGGGCTCTCTCAGCAACCAGCGCTGTGCAGCCTGGGCCACATCCCCCAGCTGCAGACCTGCATGTAATTTCCAGCTCCATTCCAGTTTGGTATTTTATTTTTTTTAACACCTCACAGTGTTTAAGCAAGTGATGGTCACTGTGTGGAGGAGCGCAAGCAATTTCTCTTTCACCTCAGTGATTAGAAGAGCAGAACTTCCTACACACCTTCTCCTCTTATGATTGTGAGCTGAAAGACTCACTGATTAAACCCCTCCATGGTCAATTAGCCTGCAGTGTCCTCCTGTCATGGTGTCCCACAGGAAAAAATTCCTCCCGGCAGGTCAAGAGGGAGCGTAGAATTCAAAGCCATTAAGGGATTTAATGGTCATAAGTGAATATTGTGATGCTTTTGGTGAAAATCTCAACCAAGCAGGCAGCTCCCAGCAATGAATTTGCTAAGAGTGAAGCTGTCGCTGCTCTGGGGATTCCAGAGGAGCTGGAGAGCAGCCAGGTGTGACAGCAGGTAGGATGGTGACAATGCAGGTGGCTCTTCAGCCCAGATGAGTGAGGAACGAGGTGTGTTTAGGTCAGTAGCCAGCTCAGAAAAACAAATCCCCCTTCCTAAGCCAATTGGAACAGAGGTTTTGTGTTTCAGGGGAAAGGTGGACACCTTGAAAAAGGGTTTTGCACCAAACTACCACAGAAATCCTTTTGAAATTCTGTACAGCAGAGGATTTTGGGAAAAGGTCAGGAATGTTTGTATAGGAGATTCAAAGCTTCACACTGGAATTTAATGTTGTTTGCATCGTTGGACTTGATTATTATTGCATTCTTTTAAAATATATCAGCTGTCAAGCAGCCCTGCTGCTGGCATTCCATACTGTAACAGAACAGGAGACGTGTTTACAGTTTGGATTTTACTTCAGGATCGTTACAGGCAGCAATGGCTTGGCTGGAGTTGAAATCACCATCCTCTGTGGGCCAAAGGCCCTTTGTTACACTGAAATGAAATGCTGCTGCTGCTTCTTAGTTCTGAAAGGACTGTAAGATAAAAAAGCAGATTAAAACATTAAATATAACATCAGTATGTTTTATATACTTATAAACAGTATATTTAAAAAAACCCTTATTTTTTAGTTTGAAAAAAATTACCAAAAAGGGAAATTCTCTAAAACACTGGTATTCCAGCAGTATTTCCAGTAGGGAAAGCTTCTGAGCAGTGTGTTGGGGTTTGGGTAGTGGGGGAACTACAGGAGCAGCTTCTTTGAGAAGCTGCCAGAAGCTTCCCCTGTGTCAGACAGAGCTGATGCTGGCTGGCTCCAAAACAGACTTCTCATTATTACAATCTGATTGGTAATAAATTCCATGAATTTCCTCAAATCAAGTCTATTTTGCCCATGACAGCAACTGCTGAGTGGTCTCTCCCTGTCTTTATCTCAACTTAGGAGCATTGCATTTTCTCTCCCCTGTCCAGCTGAGGAGGGTAGTGATGGAGCAGCTTTGGTGGGCACCAGGCATCCCACAGGCTGTCACTCTGGGATTATCTTTTTTCCTGGGATATTTTGGCACAGCATTTCCAGTCGTGGTTGTGACCCCCTGGCCCATCCTGGATGGATGGCTGGGGCAGGCTGGGAGGGTTTTGGGATGGAGGCAATGACAGCTAAGGGGGAGCATGGGGATGTGCAGGGTCTCAGGGCGAGCATGAGGTGATTCAGTGACCTCCAGGATGGGGTCAGAGGCCATAAGGGACCTGGAAAAGGCTCTGGAGATGCTGGCCAACAGTGGCTGGACATAAGCCCAGGTGTGCCCCTGTGGGCAAGAGGCCAACTGGTCCAGCAGGACCAGGGCAGTGACTGGGCACTGTGAGGCCCCTCAAGTGCTGTGTCCAGTTCTGGGCCCTCACAAGAAGAAGGACATTGAGGGGCTGGGGCATGTCCAGAGAAGGGAACGGAGCTGGGAAGGGGCTGGAGCACCAGGAGTGGCCGAGGGAGCTGGGGGAGCTCAGCCTGGAGAAAAGGAGGCTCAGGGGGGACCTCCTGGCTCTGCACAACTCCCTGACAGGAGGGGGCAGCCGGGGAGGGTCGGGCTCTGCTCCCAGGGAGCAGGGACAGGACGAGAGGGAACGGCCTCAGGCTGGGCCAGGGGAGGCTCAGGTTGGACATCATGGAAAGGGTGGCCAGGCCTTGCAAGGGGCTGCCCAGGGAGGTTTGGAGTCCCCATCCCTGAAGGTGTCCAAGGAAGGCCTGGACGTGGCACTCAGTGCTCTGGGCTGGGTGACAAGGTGGGGATCGGTCACAGGTTGGACCTGATGGTCTTCGAGGTCTTCTCCGACCTCAGCAATTTTGTGATTCTGTGACGGGCACCACGCAGGGACCGGCGATGTTCTCCCTCCTCCTCTTCCTCCCGGCGCCGGGCGGGATGGGGGAAGAGGCGGGAAAAGCCGTGAGGGGGATCCCGCCCCCCCCCGCCCTCGCTGGGGGGGCGCCCGCGGCGGCGGGAGCGGCGCGTGCGCGGGGCGGGGCCTGGCGGCGGCCGCGCCGTGCGAGGGTCCGGCGGGGCGGGGGGGTCCCGCCCGCTTCCCCCCGGCCCTGCGTCCGTCCCTCCGTCCCCGCGGAGCGATGGTGCCGCGGCGCCGGGAGCCCGGCGGGGGGCGGCGGGGCCGGCCCCGTGAGGCGGCGGGGGAGGCGGGCGCGGGGCCGCGGCGGGGCCGGCGGGTGCGGGGCCCGCGCCGCCATCTCCTCCGCCTCCTGCCGCCGCCGCCGCTGCTGCTGCTGCTGCTGGTGCTGCCCGCCGGCGCCCAGGGCCAGCCCGGCCCCGGGCCGCACGCCCCGGACTGGCCCCCCAGCGGCCCCGGGCCCAGCCTCAGCATTTACCTGAGCGAGGAGGAGGTGCGGCAGCTGATCGGTGAGTGCGCCCGGGGGCGACACGGGGCCCGGGGGCGGTGCGGGGCTGGGGTGGTGGGGCTGGGGTGGGGGGAGTTCGGCCCCTCAGGAGGGGCTGAGGGGACTTCTGTGGGCTGGGGTGGAAGTTTGGGAGGCTGGAAAAGGATGGGGGCTGTGGGACTGGGCTGGGAATGGTGGGCGTCAGCGGGACTAGAGGTGGCTGTGGGGTCCAGGAGGTGCTTGGGGGTGTCTGTAGGAATGTTAGGAGGGAAGCAGATCTGGGGATGCAGGGGAGGATGGAGAGAGCTATGAGTAGGGATGAAGGATCTCCAGCTCATAAGAGGATGGGGATCTGTGGGACTGGAATGGGAATGGGTGAATCCAGAGATCTGTGTGGGTTCTGTGGGAGTGGCTGCGAGTGGGGATGAAGGACCTGGGGCTCAGGAGGGTGGGGGGCTGAGGCACTGGGGTGGGGATGGTGGATGTCAGCAGGACCAGGGGTTTGCTGTGGGGTCCAGGGGACTGGGGATGTCTGTGGGACTCCTACAAGGAATGCAGATTTGGGGGTGCAGAGGAGGATGAAAAGGGTCGTGAGTGGGGATGAATCCCGTCCTGGAGCTCAGGAGGGGATGGAGAGCTATGGGACTGGGGTGGGGATGGGTGATTCCAGGGATCTGTGGGTTTTGTAGGACTGGGGTCGTGGTAAGAATGGACGAGTCAAAGGGGTCTCTGTGCTGCCTTATGTGTGTGTGGTTGGGGGAAGAAAAGGGCACAGGGCTTCACCCTTATGGTGAGGGGCTCCCCAGGTTGGAGCGACCGGGGGTGGTATCCTGTGGGAGCAGGGTAAGCCCTGGAAGAGGTGAGCTCAGGCCCGTGATTTAATTAGCCAGGCGAGCGACATGCAGAGGGCAGAGAAGAGACCTGGCAATAATTGGGTGTGTGTGTGAAAGGAATCTTAATTTCTAGGCAGGCTGACAATTGCTGCGCAAGGACTTGGAGGCAGTTCTTGAAGTCCCCCATCTGGCCCGCTGTGGAAGGCTTTCACAGGAGCTCTGTGCTTGGAGAGTCTGACTTAAACAAAGATTTGTTTTCTGTAGGCTTTGGCTTGCATAGGCTCTTGTTTAGAGTTGATGGCTGGAGTCTCAAAACAAATCTGTTGGTGTCCCCGGTGATTTGTTTTTCCCAAGTGCCCTGTATCTCTGCAAGCTGGAAAACTGGCAGTGCAAGACTTTATTTGCGTCAAATGGACAAAATAAAAATATCTCCAGTTAATTTGCACTCTGTGAGCACACAGCTGACCCAAGTCAGGGGATCTGGGGACTGAAGGACACTGTAAACATTTTTCCCTCATGGTTTATCCTGGTGATCAGTGTTCTGCTGTTGTCATTTGTACATGGCACGTGCTTGCTGCCAGATGCTCCGGTACAGATAGAGGGTGAAAATGTCCGGCTTGCTGGTGAGCTGGGATTCTAAATAAGTAGTTAATCTTGGGAGTACTGAGTGGTAAGGTTTGCACTCTCCCCTGTCGAGTGCCTGAAATCTCTGCTAGATGGATTTGTTCAGGCTTCTGGGGCCCACTGGCATAATTATTCATCATGAAGTAGCAACTGAGGAGGCAAGATGTGCTGTTACTATTTTTTAAGTTAAATTCCTTCCTGTAGCCTCCCTTACGGGTGTCTATTACTACATGGCTGAAGGCACTTACTACTCAGCTGTCTGTAGCTGGTTTATATCACTTTAAGTATCTGACATGAATGATCTGTTCTGCCTCTGTGACCCCAGAGACTTGGATAAATTGGAATCTAATGTGGAGGTAAACTGGGGCTTCCTTCAGGTAGTGGGGGTTCAGATCACTGGAATTCTGTTGCAAACTAAACTTCCAGGATCTAAATTGTGTTGTTGGCATGAGCAGATTTAATTTTAGGGATACCCTCTACACGTGCTCTCTGTTGTAGGCGAGGTGTAGTCTAAGGAGGCATTTAGACACAGGCCAATTTACCAATAACTTCATGTATTCCCCTGGCAGAAGAAAATCCAGAGGGACAGACAGTTTTGTTCCAGGTCTTCATGATTCTGAAAACAAACCCAGCTATTTCATATGTTCCATTTTGTAGTGTCTGATTGGGGTTTACATGCAATCAAGTTCATGGTTTAAGGCCTTGTACTGATGTGTGAACTTGCAAAGAGCAGCGAGGGGGTTCAGCTTCTGGAACTTCCCTGAGAAAAGCTCTGGTTGAGCAGATGCTGGGATAGGCAGTCGCGGGGGATAGGAAAATGAGGTTGCTTGTGAAGTGAAGTGTTAAGTTCAGTGAAGCTGCTGATAGAAACTGGATTCTTTCACCTTTTGTCTCTAAACAAACTCTGTCTCTGCTACTGTCTTGCTGTGGCTGAACAGAAACTCTCAGACTTTCTGAACTGCTCATAGACCCAAACGTTACATGGAGTTACTACAGTTACTACAGCCTGTGCTGTTTTCGTGCTTCTAAATATCATCCCTATCCATCTTTAGGTAACAAATTTGATTAGGAATAAATGTAAGCACACATGTGGCTGCTGAATCAGTCACAGACAGCGACGCAGAGCTGGAGCGTCCCCAGGGTCTGGTGGAAGCTCTGCGAGGCCGTATCCCCATGCTGTCTCTCCAGCAGCCAGGCTGACACGGTTCAGTGGAGTGTCTGATGCTGCTGCTTTCCCCAAACCCGGGATTTGGTGTCTTGCAGAACCGTGGGCTGTGTTTTAATCAGGTTGTGGCTCTTGTAAGTGAAATAGGAACTTGTTGCAGATTATTTGTGGCTGCTGTTCTTTGTGGCATGGAGGAAGGACAGATACGGTGATTTATAGTGAAAGCTGCCCGCTCCTTTTCCTGTATGCTCGCGCCAGATTTCCACCGTCGGGCTGTGGGATTCTGACCATGTGTCTGCCTTAGGAGGAATTGTTTTGAAGTCTTCAGGACTTTATGTAGAAGAAAACTAGAGGAAACTGGCTCGTCTTGTTGTGTGAGGTGGATTTCTATTTCGAAACACTGCAGAGTTCTCAGGGTCTAAAAGCAGGACTTGCTATATGGCAGGCAGATGGTGTCTCTGTCAGAAATATCTCTTGCCATTCCCATGGAAAATATTCCCAGCCATCCAGACTACAAGCCTTTGGGAAAAATAATCTGTGGTTTTCACATAATTGAATGTGTCAGATTCCACTTGCACCAGTCAGGATTCGGCGATAGAGGGGATGGAGGTAGGAAGGAGTTAGTTGAGGGGACTTGGCTGAGGCAGCTCCAGCGATGGCAGCAGGAGCCGGAGGTGTCGGGGTGAGAGCAGTGATGAGGTACAGGGTGAGGGAGAGCTGGGGAAGAGGAAGGGAAGTGCTGCTTTTTGGGGAGAGACATCCAGAGCACCACAACCATTTTAGGGGTGTCTGTGAACTCTCTTGGCACCATCGTCTGTAGCTTTTTGGAGCTGGTTTGTGTGTAGAATCTTTTTTGGGCCTGTGCTTAGACCTGAAGAAAGTTTTGTTAGTCTTATGCAGTGACTGTGCAGGTGTGATAACACCACCTGATCCTAGCCCTTTTTCCAGTGATGCTGAACACACAGGTGGTGTGAAGTTAGTGATGAGTTACTCAGTAGGAGGTCTCTACTTGATTTAGTGACTTTCATTCCAGTTTTCCAGTGAAATCAAAATGTGCTGTTTGCCTCATGTTGAAATGCTCCATTGTTCTGCTTTTTACAGGATCCTGGGATGTGAAGGCCCATAGATCCCTGTTTTGCAGGTAGCAATCTAAGGTTTAGAGAATAAGGTAGAAAATACTCATTATTATTAGATAGCTTGCTTTAATAATTAAGGATTGGATCTAGTCTGTTTCAATACACAGTGTTATTTGGCACTTTGTGCATTCCTGGTGTATCTCTTAGACCTTGACTGTGAGTTCCCAGCAGTTCTGAGCTCAGCCTCACAGGAGACCTCGGGATCTACCCTCTGATTCTGAGGACCAGAATCAATAGCTGCCTGTGAAAACTTGGCTTAAGCAGTTCTCCTGGCATTGCAGGCTGTTCTTTTGCAGCATTCATGGCAGCAACAAGGTGCTTAAGCAGCGAGGACAATCCTTTCTGTCCCTGCAGGGGTTTTTTTGGAGACTACATGCCTTTCAGCTGTAAAATTGGTCTTGTGGATGGCCCTCCTATCACATGACTCTGGGTCTTTTTAGAGGTCTGGTCTGAATGTTAACTGAGACTTTAGTCCCATGGAGGGGAAATACCACCACAGCTAAGGGCTATCGTAATGCCTATGTACAGGGGGCTAAATTAGAATTGCAGGGGAAATTTAAAGTCAAAAGTCCTACGATGTTTACATTGAGTTTCCAAATTTAGTGTTCTCTGGCCTGGTTTCTTCTGAGCAATCACTGAATGCTGTCTGTTGTTAGTTTTATATTAGCACTCAATTACAGAGTTAAATTAATTTCGCTTATGTGACTTGTACTTATGTGTTCTAGGATTTCATTAAAAGCCAGTGTGCAGTTTACTAAAATGAGTTGTCTGGCTGGAAGATGCAACACTGATGCAAAATCTATTACAGCAGAGGGTTGTTTGTTTGGTTTTTAAATTGTGCTGCTGACTCACAGAGTGGTTGAGGTTGGCAGGGACCTCTGGAGGTCATCTGGTCCCACCCCCTGCTCAAGCTGGGCCACCCAGAGCTGGTTGTCCAGCACCACGTTCAAGAGCTTTTGAACATCTCAGAGGATGGAGACTTCACCACCTCTGTGGGCAGCCTGTGCCAGTGCTCAGTCGCCCTCACTGTATGAGACCCTTCTGTGTTTCAGTTTGTGCTCGTTTCCTTGGATCTTGTCACTGGGCACCAGTGGGAAGAACCTGCTTCCATCCTCTCTGCACACATCTTTGATGAGACCCCCCTAAGCCAGCTCTTCTCCAGGCTGAACAGCTCCAGCTTTCTCAGTGTCTTCTCGTGGTAGAGATGTTGCAAGTCCCTTTAATCCTCTTTGTGGTCCTTCACTGAATCCTCTCCTGTAGCTCCATGGCTCTTCTGTTGGGGAGCCCAGTGCTCCATGTGTGGCTTCACCAGGGCTGAGCAGAGTCTTGGGAAATTACAGGCCAAATGCAATTTTGTATGTTAGAAATGGGAGTCTTAAACATCATCTTATTGCAGCAGATGATCTTAATTGTCTTCATTTTATACTGTGAAACAACTTTGTTGATGTCACTGTTTCGGGGAGTTGGCCATCGGAGTTCACATCAAAAGTGCTTTATGGTACTTGCACTGAGTCTATAGGGACTGGAAATCCTTTTGTTCCTTTGTTGCCTGGTTATTGTGAAAGGGAGCTGAAAGTGTGTATTCTTTGTGATTCTTGAAAACCTTCAGGGCCTTGTTAAAATCCCACTCAGCCTGTCTTGGACAGCATCACAGCCTGGAGCACCACCAGCCAGCCAGTGCTGTGCTCTGAGTGAGGGTTGTTAGCAGCACCCAAGATCATTTTCCATGGGAGTTGGGGAACTCACAGGTACTGGAAAAAATGCAGCAAAGAGCCTCTAAGGTTGCAGGAGAATGAAGGAGCAGACGTTTGAGTACCCCAAGGCGTGGAAGCAGATGTGTGACTTACAATTCAAGATCAGATTCTGTTGTATACGTGTTCTGAAATCTTCATTTCATAGCTTTTAAGTGCTTGGCTCTGAAGAACAGAAGCTTTTTTCCATGCTGTATTTTTGCTGTGGTCCACATGCCTGTCTTTGCAGGAGTACAAAATCCCACTTCATGGCACCAGTAGAAAGGGAAGATTTACATAGGTGCACACCTGGATGGAAAGCGTACTTCTAATCCTGACAGAGACTATGCACTGACACAAAACTGAACTGCTGAAAATGTTCTGATGCATCCAGTGAAGTGCAAGTGCTGCTTTTAGGATATTGATTCTGTTAACCTCGCTCTGCCAAGCCCTTTAGCCTGCTGACAGTCCGTGATGGGTGCGCAGTAGCCGGTGGGTTTGGGGTTGCGGGTGGGTGTTACCCAGCCTGCTCTGGAGCAGTGGGGCTGGGGACAGGCAGATGTTCAGGGCTGTGTGCAGCAGCAGCAGCAGCAGGTTGTGACAAGTTCCCTGCCTTGTGGTATCGAGCAGCCTGTGTTCATTCTGGAGGCTCCCACTATGCCTGCCTGTCTGTCTGTCTGATTTACCTGCGTTCATTCTGGAGCCTCCCATTGTGCCTGCGTGTCCGTCTGATTGACCAAGTGCCATGCTTCACATCCGTATTGAGGCTTATGAGAACAAGCTGCAGTTGAGGTTCCTCTGGCCCTTTCCATTCTGTTACCTCCCCTTTAGCTTGCAGAGTTCAAATAACAGTGGACCACCATTTCTTTGGGTATGTGCAAAATCGTATAATCCACTGCAGTACTGGTAATGCTTGCAAACCTGCAGAAGAATAAGCTTCTAGAAGCTTGAAATAGCCAGTGGAAGGCCTTCCTCCTAGAGGAGGCAGTCTCTAGCCTGGATTAGGATTGCTTTGAAACCATATTCTGTGATGCCACTAGGGCGTAAGCGTGTGAAATAAACTTCAGTCCTTGTGTGTGTTGATCTGCTCAGCATTGCTGAGGTGGGTGGTTGATATCTGAATCCTGCTTTACCACATCAGCTGATGTGTTGGGATTTAAACTTCTGGGGGCTCTGTCCGAATCCTGCCTGGAGAAGGCTCTTTCCTTCTGCAAACTGGTGTTCAGGCGGGACTGCACGGGCAGAGCGTGGCTGGGCTGCCTCGTGCAACTCTGTCTGTGCTCAGGCCTGGGAGGAAACAGCCATTTCAGCTCCCCAGAGGCCAAGGTCTGTCTAGTGATAAATGTTTGTGGCTCTTGTAACATTTGTGTGTCAGGGACTTGGAAGAAACCTGACCTCTGAGACTGAAGGCTGTCCTGATGGTGGTGGGGGGAAAAATTCCCAAAGCTGCATTCCTCATTGCTGTGACTTTACACCTGCGTTCTGTTTGGCAGCATCCTATTTATCACTGTTGATTGTTTGGCCTCTTGGAATACATGCTCTCTTTCTCCCTCCGGTGCACAGACAGAATGGGAACAAGAGAGAGGAAATGGAGGCACAGCTCCCTGCATGCATGAGAAAAGCCAGCAAGAAGGGGTCAGGATACTGGGAGGAAGGCAGGGACCGGAACTGCCCCTAAACACCACCTGCGCAGAGGGAAATACAAGAGATAGGGATCGTGTTCACAGGCATGAAAAATCCCAGGGTGGTGTTTTCCTGAGAGTGGGAGCTGTGGAGGCAGCTGTACTGTACACTCTGGGTATTTTAAAGGATGAAGCCTTGTGTTTTTCTCCTCCCCTTCTGCTATTCAGAGTTGTGTTTGGATACTGGAAAAGCTGAATTAATGAGACAAATTCCAAATGTGTTGATTCACGGTTGTGTGTGCTGAGCTCTAGTGAAATGGCTTGATGACTAATTCCTACCTGAAACTGTCCAGACTGGAATATCACGGAGGCTCCTACTTTCCCTGCAGTGGACGGGTGTTTAGTCAGAGTTACTCCTCTCTACGTTAGTGTGCAGGATTGAATCGTACTCGAGCTCTCAGCCGTGAGAGCAGGGGGTGCGTACAGGCTGAAGTGCATTTAATGAGTTGTGCCTGATGAATTGAGTTCTTTTCCCTTTTTCCCCCAGAATGGCAGCAGCACCAGCAGCTCCCATGTCGGGATGAATGCTAACACTCTCTGCAAACGCCTTGTGGTGGCACAAAGGGCTCGATGGCAGAGGCTTCAAACGCATTATTCCTTTTCCATCGCTGCCTTTGTCCTTCTTTCAAGCGGATAACTCACATATTTGCACTGACTGCTCCAGAGAGCTGGGAGCAGAAGCAACAGCATGAAACTAATGCGATGCTTTAGAATTTCCCTGCCACTTACTGGGTGTTGAATAGCTGTAATTAAATTAACCAGTATATTGATTTCAGCACGCTGCTTGGGAAAGAGCAGAGCGGGAGCACAGGCATGGGAGCTGCTGCTTGGGAGGCTTGGAAAGCTAGAGCAGGCTGATAAACTAATGATGGTTATCCTCTCCAATCTGTTTCGGCCTTTATGAAATAAGTTGATGGCCTTGCAGAGTAATTCCTAATAAAAGAAAAAAATACTAAGCTTGTGGGTTTAGAGACGGCCACAGGAGCGAACAGACCTGGCTTAGTTTATTTAGAGCTTGGTTTTGTGTTAAACAATCCATGTCACTCTGATGAAAGTGTTCAAAACATCTCAAAAAATGTGGACAGTGCATTATCCCTTCAGCAATCCTGTTGGGCACAGAACCAGGAGTATGAGCTTCAAGGCTGAGAGGTCTGAAGCACTGAGGGGGTGTGTCTGTTCTTCCTAATTAATATTAAATTTATTTGTACTCTGTTAGGTACTCATTACTGGAATAGCCATGGCGCTGGCAAGGACACTGTTCTGGAGGTGACTTAGGGTCTTGCCGACAGGGATAACTAAATCTACATGTGGGTGCACTACTATAACTAAATGAAATAAAAATAAAATGGCACAACTTCTGTGGGCAGGTGACACAGAAACACCACAAACACGCGTTATTCACGAGCCCAAATGACATCTGGCATACCTCTGTGAGATGGGGATGTTTTAGCTGGGAAGATGGCAGCAGCTCCTTTCCAAAGCTTTGGGGCACTTCTGAGCATTTGATCAGAGGCTGTTTTATTTTGAGGGCTGTGCTCTTGGCAACTGCAGTTCATGAGGAGGGAACCTTTTGGTTTTCTGTTCTCAGTGTTAGCTTTCATTCTAATTCAAAAGGAGCACCAGACTTCATATTACAGTAATGATGACGTTTGCCATTGCTGCTAAGTTAAATTTTTATTTCATAAGTACACTTAAGAATAAAGTTCTTCTGTATTTTTCCCTAAAGTTAGATTTATTCTTTTGTATTATAGAGTTTCCTTTCAGTTGCTTCCAACCCTGTATCTTTGCCATTCCTATTCCCGCTTGTCCCATTGCCCCTTGCCCTCTGTGTAGGTCGTTGCCACTAATTTTCCTCTGCCTTCAAGTATCCATTTTATGCATCTCTGCTGCATTTTTCTTTGGAATCAGCGCTTCAGGTAACTCATGTGCACCATCCTGCCTATTAAAGCAATGTGGCTGCTGGTTTTGGTGAGAGTTTACTAGTTTTTCTTTTTCCTTGAAATGGCCAAATTTCATTTAGAAAGGTGTTCTCAGGAGCAGAGTTCACTTGCATTTTGCTCTGAAGTTAGATATACGGTTTTGGTTTGGGCTTTCCCCTCCCCCCCCCCAGTAAGAAGTGTTATTTCACTATTTCCACAGGAGTCTTTATGTCCTACGTAGCAGAAAAGTGGAGATTTTTTTTCTGTAGGTGAAGGAGAGAAGAACAGGCAGGTGGTTGAAATGTAATTGTTGTTGCTGTTCAGAGACAAATAAAGGGTAAGCAGGTGGGTCCTAGGAACAATAAATACCTTCTATTTAGTATGGATTGAGTTAAATACTGATTGTATTTCAGCAGCTGGCAACTCCTAGGGGAGCTTCTTCCTGTGGAAGTGAAGAAGTCCTCCCTCTGACTTTCCGAAAGGCCTTTCAGTGGAAGAAGCCCATTTGCCTGGGGTGTTGAACTTGCAAATTGTATTTAACAGTATCAATGAGGTGAATTGGTGGTGAGCTGCCTGTGAAGATTCACAAGGACTTAATGAGAGCTCTCAGCTGAGAGTTTTTCTCCTGTTTGCTGGATGTTGGGAGGCTTCCTGCTAAGATTTCCTGCTGGGGGATCTTGCTTGGTTTTCAAGGGTGCATTAATTGCCTTGAAGATACGTTGATTATTTCCTAAAATTGAATGCCTTGCACGTTGTATTCCACCTCCAGCTCATGAGAAGTTAACTCTGCACAGGTAACAAATAACCACCGCCCATGTTCCCTCTGCTGCTGCTCCCTGGAGCTGGGTGAGCTTGCAGAGCTGTGAGTATTGCTGGTTTTGTGCTGCTACTTTGTCTTTCGGCTTGACACTGATCACCATCCTTTGACACTCCCTGGTGCCTGTGTTAGGAGACTGAAAAGCTGCTTCTTCATGATCTCCGTGTTGCTGAAAGTTTAACTTGGTTTTGCCCTGTTTCATTTTTCATCAGTCATCTTTTCCACAGACTCCGAGCCTTTAAGGTGTTTAAAAACAAGTATTTCAGCCCAAAATCCTGACCAACAACTCAACTGGCAGACTGTAGCTTTGTGGAAAGCTTAAGTAAAAATGCAAGTGGAAGGCTGTGGTCAGTTACTTGTTTTATTAAAGCAAAGTTCACTTTGTTGTTGTATGTACTGGATATGTACAAATAAGATGTAAGAAGTTTTTTGTGTCTGTATTTTCAGATGCTTAGTATTGCATCCCAAATAGTTTGCTGTTTTCCAAACTAAATCGATCCATGTGGATCAGTTTGCATTTTTTTCCTTGTATCTTTGAACTCCCAGCTGTACTTTCAGCCCTGGGCAAGCTGATTTTTGAATTAATTAAGTGCATTGAAACTAATAAGGCTTGCTCTGGGAACGTTTTCTTTCTATCCTGTAAAAAAAAAAGTTTCAGTACTCAAAAGCTGATTTTTAATTCTTCAGTCACATTTCCTTGTGTTTGGGCTGTATTTTCCAGCGGACATTTGCAGAACCTGCTGCAAAAAAAGCAAAATTTAGCATTTAAAGTCAGTGTTTCAGACTTAGGGTGCACTTTAAATGAAAGGAAAATGGAAGGAAAAAGAAGCTGTCTTTCTTCAGCAAGGTAAATTGTCCAGCGGCGGGAGAATCCAGTGTGTTTGTGGAGTAGGATGAGCAGGCTTGGGAGGGATGTTGAACCTTGAGGTTTGTACTCTCTCACATGAGTGTTCATCCTGGAGTGGAAACTTCTGGTCTGGCCGCAGGACTAACCCAGATGAGCTGCTCAGGAGCAGAGGCCTCATCCTCTGGAGTATGTAATAGAACAAATAAAATATTTATTTAAGGATCATAACTCACTGAACTGGGGAAATCTTCCCTATTAACTGGTTTAGTTGGCTGTGAGTCAGGATCAGGAGTGGCTCTGCTCTGGGAGGGCTGTGCTGATTTGATGTCACACTGCAGAGATTTCTCAGCTGCTGATGAAGAAACTCTTTTAAATTACAGACCGGAGCATTAAGAAAACAACCCCCAATTTCAGTCATTTCTCTGCTGGGTAGCCACTGGACAGATAATTATGTCAGCTATTGTTACCAGACTGCTTTTAATGAAATGCTGCTTTTTGCAATATTCTAGCCCTAGTCTAATAGCAACCTCTGCATTGCACACTCATTTTTGATCTCTTCCATTTAAGACAAAATCTGCCAGAATTATGTTATGGACATCTGAAGTGATTTAGTAATGAAGTGTAACCCCAGGTAAGAGACTCCTCAACACTGCTGTCATCTTTAAGAAGAGCATGTTAGTACTGGAGCATGTTGCAGGATAGATTTGCTTCATAAAAATAAAATCTAATTTTCCCATGGTGGCAGAGGCAAGTTTCTTTTGTATATTGTGCTTAAAATGAAAAAAAAAAAAGAGTTGAAGCTAGACCACATTTGCAGAAGGACATTTGAAAAGAAGTGTTTTTTTAGGCTGCTAGACTGACATGATTCAATTTTGTCATGAACACAAGGGCTGCCCAGCATCCTTGGCATCTGGGAATGAAAGTTGGCCTCTCCCCTTCCTTTCTGAGCTTCTTCAGATGTTTTGTTATGTTAAACAGTGCAAAGAATGACAGACTTTCTCTGTGCTGCTGCTTAAATTTACCTTTTTGTTTGCCTTCAACTTTAATTTATTCTTTCAAGTCTGTGCCCAAGGTACAAAGATGGGGAAGTTAATAATGAGATTTAGAGGTTGCCTGGGTAAAAGGGTGGTGGTTTTGCCTTGAAATGCAGGCAGAGCATTGCTCTGAGCTGATTTCATGTGTGTTGGTGTAGGTTAGTCAAGTCCAAGTAAGGAGAAACCAGATCCTTCCGTGCTGTGCATTGTCTGCATATGGACTTGTTTAGGGAGCTTTGCCAAAGCAAAGCTGCAGCCCAGCTTTTCAAACTGGTCAGCATCGATCACCAATATTCTTCTTAAACCAACAGAAGCCTTTTAGAAAAGCTGCTTTTCCTCCTCTGCATTTTGTGGTATTTCCTTGTAAGGTTCTCCAGCCCTTTCTTTATGTTTTGCCACTTTGCCTAGAAGATGATTGAGGAGCTGCCCATTTCCTGTAGCTGTTTGTATTGCATCTGTGTTTTCCTCCTAGAGCCACCTGTTTTCTCCTTTTATTATTCCTTTTAGGACACAAGACATTAAATCCATCTTGGATTTGCCCTACTTAGTGCAAAGGAAGAATTGAGCACCTTCAGAGGAACCCGGCCTCTTGCAGAATGACATTTTCCCTCCCCTCACCCACCAGTCAGGAGGTTTAGGTTTAGTAGTGTACTGAGCATTCTTGAAATCTGAAACAACTGAGAAACTAGAACTTGTTTCTCTTTTCTTCTGCAGCCTGCTGCCTCAGCTGGTGCATCTTATGCTGCTGCTGACTTTGAAAGAGATTTACACCAAAAAAGTGAAAATTTGAGGTTGCTGCTTCAGGCTGTGTATTGACAGTGACCTGCTTCATTTGATGCCATTTTTCTAAGCTACCTATGCCCAAAGCATGCTTTGGGAAAACCTTACAGTATCTGAATGAAGTCACAGGACTGTTTTAGTATAAGCTCCATCTAAGTGCTGCTGCAGTCTCACCCTCCCTGTGGGATGCTCCTGGGCATCCTCACTGATCCAGGGAGTTAAACTCACTGAGGAGTGTTCCCCCACTTGTTTTCTCTCCCTGCATAGTGCCAACTTGACTTCTTGCACTTGGCTTGCTGAATGCTTAAATAAGGAATGTTGCCAGACATGTGTGAGCGTGCAAGTCTGAAGGAAAACAGGGAAATGCAGCATTAAAGCAATTCTGAGTTAGACTCCAGCTGTCATGGTGAGACTTGGATCCCACACCCCATCAGTGAAGCAGGGTTCTGGTTCTCACTGCTGTTCTCTGCAGTGCCCTGTGTGATTCCTGACCTGTCTGTACCTTCCCAGTGCCTTCCCTTGCAGCTGGAATGTGGTGCAGCTCCTGGCATCGCCGGGATCGGGATTGGCACTGGGCTCCCCTGTGGCAGCAGAGCACACCTGCCTGCCTGGCTGCCTGCCTGCAGCACAGGCCGGGGCTTTTTCTCACCGGCAGGTTCAGCTGCAAATTTTTGTGTGTTTTGCTGGCCTGATTGAGGTAAATTATACAGACAGAGTGCTTGGGGAATTCAGGATTGAGCTGGGGAGGCAGTGAGGGGATGAAAAATTAGGAATGGAAGGATGGTCTGGAAGCAGATCCGTCCTGTGGTGGATTGGAGGTGGGGAGATGGGAGCTTGCTTGTCTGGGGAGGACCCTGGTTCTTAGCTGTGCATGGGAAATAGAATTTTGTCTGTAGTTCACCGATGGGAAATGATGTGCCAGAGGAAATGTTTTAATTGTTGATACGCTTAAAAGGGGAAATTACTGTACAGTATTGAAACACTGACATTTCCCGAGGCTGTATTTATTGGTTTCCAGGCTTGGAGAAAGCATTGACCCAGATTCTTAGGAGAAAAAACACCTAGTGAGAAGCAATTGGAAGATACTGCCTGTGAGTTTAATCACAGAATCATGGAATGGTTTGGGTTGGAGGGGACCTTAAAGCCCATCCAGTCCTACCCCCTGCCATGGGCAGGGACTCCTTCCACTAGCCCAGGCTGCTCCAAGCCCCATCTAACCTGGCCTTGGACACTTCCAGGGATCCAGGGGCAGCCACAGCTTCTGTGGGCACCCTGTGCCAGGGCCTCACCTCCCTGGCACAGAGAATTTCTTCCCAATATCCCATCTAACCCTTCTCTCTGGCAGTGTGCAGCCATTCCCCCTTGGCCTGGCACTCCAGCCCCTTGTCAAAAGTCCCACTCCAGCCTTCTTGAGGAACTTCCTAAGTTTGTGATCCACAAACACTGGAAGCACAGAGGGTCTGCTGGTAAAGGGTTACTGCATCCTCAGGTGTTAATCCTTCCCTAGGCAGTTTCTTCAGCTCCCTGATGGGAGCAGGACTCTGAGCCAGGCAGTCTTCTGCCTTTTTTAGGAATTCAGAGCTGTAGGACAAAACCTCTGAAATTATTTTTCTGTGCCAGTCTTGAAGCATAATATTTCAAAGCAATACAACACAACATTGATTCTTGTGCAGCTCTTATATTTTGCTTGTGAAATTCATATAATTAGTGTCTCTTGTTAGTGTGGAGCTTTTTCTGGCAGTACAGGTACAAAACATTAGTGCCCTATAGAATGAAATTACTCAGTGTTGTACCACCATTAAAGCTTAGAGGTTTGATTGATCTTCTGTAGGGTAATTTGGTTTTGTACACCTTTAGATGATATTGCACATCAAGATCCTTCTGACAGCTTCAGTTAGGATTGCATTTTATATTACTTTTATGAAGCTGGGTTTTTGCAACAGGCAGTTTTATTGCCATGTACCCATTTGATTACAATGACCAGTTTCTCTACAAAGTTTGTATTAAATCAAGGATTATCATCCTGAAATTCTGAAATGTTTTTGTGAACTTCTGGTTGCTGGGGCCATTTATCAACAAGAGAAGGTTTTCTTTATTCCAGAGGCAGCTTCCTTGTTCCAATTTCATTGTTTCACATTGCTAATCCTTTTGTACAATTATACAATTGTATACATTGTATTTGTATACAAATAGAATAATTTGTATTTGATGGGGTTCATTTGAATGAAGGTTATGCCTTTAAACCTTCTCATCTTGATTGGATCTAATGCCAAGTGTCTGATAGTTGTGAGCTCTTCTCCTTGCTCCTTCTATGTTTGCTAACTCCGAGTTGGATTTCATGTATAAACATGTAGACATGTAAAAATGATCTGGGCAGGGATTTTTGAAGTTTGCTGTTGCTTTTATGTGTTTTCAAAATGTTATTTTGTTTCTGGGGCTGTGTGGGCTTCCCCCTCCTCGCTGGTTTGCTGGTGGATAGGTTTTTGCATTTCCCATTTATTATGAAGTGGAAATAGGGACTATATGTACAAGGAATATTGAGCTTCTCTTTTAGATACTGTCTCAGGCTGTTTACATTCAACACTTAGAGCAGCACCTGCATCTTTTTCTGCTCAACATCTTGTGTGAGATAATTTCTTCCTGGAATTACTCCATTATCTTGATTCCTTTCATGCATCCAATCTTTGGGGTTCTCCCCCTCACCACCCCCAGTACCTGTGATTAAGCTGTGGGGTTTTGGTTAAGTTTTGGGACCCTGATGAGCCAGCAGGGATTAAAAGTGGTTAACAGCAACAAGAATGAAGAGGAACATCTTGGCTTCATTTCTGTATCTTATGGAAACGAGGTGGATTAAGTCAAGTTCTGAAATAAGAGAAAATGTCACTTTGTACTGATCTGTGCCTGATTTTTGTACTAAACAGGAGGAATTATTTCTCTTGAACTGATGCTCCCTTTCTTCAAATATAGCTTATCTACACAGTTCAATGGTTAGCTTGGACTTATTTTTCCTTAATTTCTTAAGAAAACCCAACTTTTCATGATTCCCTGAATTCTTGAAATGACTTCAGGATGCCTTAAATGCTGTTGTCTCGAAGTCACAGCCTCTCCAGTATTCTTGACTTTCTAGCCATAAAAAAAATAATTAATGGAATCACAGAATGGTTTCGGTTGGAAAAAGCCCATCCAGTTCCACCCCCTGCCATGGGCAGGGACACCTTACACTGTCCCAGGCTGCTCCAAGCCCCATCCAGCCTGGCCTTGGACACTGCCAGGGATCCTGGGGCAGCCACAGCTTCTCTGAGCAACCTGTGCCAGGGCCTCCCCACCCTCACAGGAAAGAGTTTCTTCCTAGTATCCCATCTAAATCTGTCCTCCTTTAGTCTAAAACCATTCCCCCTTGTCCTGTCACTGTCTCGCTTTGAAAAATGTCTTCCTGTTTTTTAAAAGCCCCCTTTAGGTACTGGAAGGCCATGAGGAGGCATCCCAGAATCCGCTGTCTACGCTCCCGTTTGTACTGTGACTGTTTGATTTGAACTCCCTTCCCTCAGTGTGGAATATTCAGTGTCTGATTTACCCCGTTGTTCTCCTGGCATGTCCAAGAGCCTTGATAGCATTTAACTGGGAACACTGGAGGAAGAGCTGTATGAGACAAGGCCAAATGGTACTGACTGCAAATCCAGTGTGGTTTTGTCCTGAGGAGCTGGGATTAATTTTACCCCTGCAGGGAAGCAGTGCTTACTCTACCACTAATTTCTATTGACACCCAGGGCAAGCTGCAGGGTCCTACTCTGTGTTCAGCATGACCTTGGATTGTGTGCTGCAAAAAATAACAGCAGCTGCAGTGTTTATAACATCAGGGTCTGTGTCTTATTTAGGGAAATACACCTTAGTGCCCTGTAATGAATAGTTTTGTGGGGCTTTCAGGTCTCTAGGTGTATTTAAATGTTCAGAGAGCAAAGGGTAGACACAAAATGTTAGTATTGCAGGGTGTACAAATGTAACTTCTCACTCTGTATGAGGGAGAGCGACTTTTTACACGAGCAGACAGTGATAGCACAAGAGGGGATGGTTTTAAACTATAAAAGTGAGATTTGGATTAGATATTAGGAAGAAAGTGTTCCCTGTGAGGGTGGGGAGGCCCTGGCACAGGGTGCCCAGAGAAGCTGTGGCTGCCCCTGGATCCCTGGAAGTGCCCAAGGCCAGGTTAGATGGGGCTTGGAGCACCCTGGGATAGTGGGAGGTGTCCCTGCCCGTGGCAGAGGGTGGCACTGGATGGGCTTTAAGGTCCCTCCAACCCAAACCCTCCTGTGATTCTGTGATCTAATTACCTTGAAGCTAATTCCATACTGCTTAGGTGTCTGAGGCTCAAGGAATGAGCTATTCCAGAAGGAATTACCTGTGATTGATTAACTGGCTGATAATCCAGAGCAGTTCGGTTTGAGTGAACACAGTTGTAAATAAAACCAGCCGTGATTCCCAGAAGCAGAACAGGGGATGTTCAGGAGAGCCTGCAATGACTCTCCTGGGTGTTTGTATGGATAGTTGTGTTTCCTTCCAGTACATTCCAGCTTTTACCTGTTCCTTAGGCTGTGGCACCTCTGGAGTGATTGCTCTGCAAGGCTTTGGAGCACTCTGTGAGAGCTGACATCTGTGGGCCTTGGTCTCCAAACCTGCCTTGGAATTTATGGGCTGGGGAAGTGTTTGCTTGAACATGCAGATATGAGTGGAGCTGCTGGTCCTGAAAGCTGTTCGTTCCAATGTGGTTGGTCCTGTTCTTCCCTGTCTTACTCTTCTCTTTCTCCTTACAGGTCTGGATGCAGAGTTGTCTTATGTGAGGAATGATGTGGTTAATCACTATGCCTTGTCCTTCAATCTCCTAATACCCAGCGAGACCAACAATCTCCACTTCACCTGGCATGCCAAATCCAAGGTGAGCAGGCACGACTTCTGCTCTGGGTACTTGAGACATGAGCTGTTCTGCTTGGTGAATACCCACTGCTATCATTTAAGGGCTTTTTTCTTTGCAAAAGTTAGCATATGCAATGTGCAAAATACTTATTTATATGACTGCAGGCAATAGGTTAAGATGGTATACGTCCAAGCTGTTCTTTATTTTAGAAATTTTAAGCACTTACTTCAAAGTATTTTGTACTTCTTGCTCCTGGCAAGGTCTGTGTGTGCATACAAGCCAGTGGCTGTGGAATCTCTTCCCTTGGTGCATTGGACACACAGAAGGGCAGCCATGAACTGAAGCCTCTGGAAATCATACGTGGAGCAATTGTTGTAGAGATTTCTAGAAACATATGCTTGGAGACAAGGAGAGCCTATAAAAGCAGCATCCAGTATGTTATTACTGAGCCCTGATTAAATGGAAAGGGGTTTTATGTCGCTTAATCACCATGCCTGGAGCATGCAGCAACAGCTGTCAGAGAGATTGCATATGCTCTTACATTCTGAAGCATTTCGAGTTACTTAACAATTTATTTTCATATATGAAATGATCTGTTTAGTCTCTGCCAGATGTTCATTCTGTTTTTTTAAACTTGAGTGATGGTTGTTCTCCTGCCCTTAAGTAGGAAAGGCTGCAGGAGGAGCAGTAGTGTTAAACAACTCCACCAGTGCAGGTCCTGAAGATTCCTCCTGCCATTGTTCTTCCCTTTGAGGTGTAACCTGTTAAGAGAAGCGACTTTTGGCCTGCAGTGGAATTGGGTCGAGTGCCAGCCAGCCCCGGTACCATATTCCACGTGCACAGTGACACTTCAGTCACTTGTCATTTGACTAGGAGTTCCCTTTTCACGGCTTCAGCCCTGCATCACTGGCCCCGCCCTGTGTTTCCTTGGGCCTAGCTGTGAATTGTGGGATGGGATTTTAGAGCTTGTGGAGCCCTGCTTCCCATTCCTGTGATTCCACCCCTTGGTATCTTCCGTTCTGGCTTGGTGTAGTGCAGCTTGGAGGAGCTCAGAAACCGGGTTGTGTCTCTTCCCGTGGCATCTTGACTGAAAAATAAATTCATAGCAGAAATGAACCATATTATGTATTAGAAAGGGGGAAAAACTAACTATTGGGACAAAGTCAAACAAATTCATTCAGCTGAGAGTGGAGGGGTAAGATGAATTTCCAAGAAGATCTTATGACTTAGAGTAGGTCCTGTACTTTTTTTTGAATGAATGTTTGCAGAGTCAGCTTCTTAAGTGGAAACAAAATCTTGACTATAGTTGAATAAACTATTTCTAAGCAGTGTTGTTTGTAAAACTGACTGTGGGAGGGGGAATTTTTTGAGTTCTTACGGCTTTAACAAACTGACTTTTGAGCAAGTAAGTTTAAAAGTATCATCAAGTGAGGTTTGTGGGGGAATTTTTTTTAATGCAGCACTCTGAATTCTGCCCCAGATTTTAAGGAATGATTTCAAGAGCAGCTTCTCTTTTGGCTGTGTTAATTTGAACTGTCACAAAAGTCTTGATACTTAAATGTCACATAAGAAACTTGGAATATGGACGCCTAAAATTACCAGCACTCCTTGGAAATAATGTATGGGTTTTTATTTTCAAGAAGAATTATGAAAAGGGATGTTGCATTTCTTTATACTCCTGGACAGATTTCTGATATGTTTTCTCTCTCCCAACTGTTTTTACAGGTTGAGTATAAACTGGGATTTCAGGTCCATGATCCCATGGCTATGGCTCTGCCCCAGGCCAACATTTCTCTACAAGGAGAAGTTCCTCGCACCCTCTCAGGTAAACTTCCCACCCCCATCCAGCTCATGGATGAATAATGGTCATTTAGCCACAAATGCAGTTTTAATCAAATGCTTAATAAAATTGACATCAATTAATTTAAAATCTGAGTCCTTTAATGCTCTAATAGCTGAAGTGATGAGGCGTGAAGACTATAATAGCATTTCTTAGTATGGAGTTCTTTATAATGTGCTAATTTATGATGTTTACAATGTGCTTCATAAACATCATCTCAAAAGGCCCTTATTTAAATGTTCTCTCGCCCCAGTGTCTGAGCAGGGCTCCCACTCCCCTGTAACCCCTGTGTTGTGTTCGCAGTGTTCCGTGTCGAACTCTCCTGCACCGGCAGACTCGACTCCGACGTCACAATACTGATGCAGCTCAACTTAACAATAAATTCCTCAAAAAACATCACAGTTTTGAATTTCAAACGAAGGAAAATGTGCTACAAAAGTAAGAGATTAAGTTTCAGATATTTAAAAGTTCTTGCTGTTAAGTATGATAGGACAAGGGAGTGGGATGGTGGATGATCCAGGATAGGAGTAACAGAGTGAATTTTGGGGAGGATCAGAAGAAACCAGGTAAAATTCTGCCTTTCAGAGAGGAATGGGGGCTTTTGGTTAAAGCAGAAGCTGGTGAATGAACAGCTTTCCCCAAGAGTTCTGCTGCACTGACTGAACTTTTTATAGATATATAACAAAAAGCTTTTCTCTGTGTTTGGAAAGAAAAAAGCAGTTCCCTCAAAACTGCAATGTTCTGGGAATTCAAATTGTTCTAAGAACTACCAAGAAAATCTACTTACTTTATAAATTGGGATAAAATTGGCTGCTTAGTGAGTGTGGGAGGTGTTAGTCTGTTAGATGTGAAGTACAAAATTATCTTGGGAGATAATCCAGATTTTGGAAATTGTAGATTAACTCTTCTCTGTTACCACTTGAGAATATGCAAGTGTGATTTATTCTTGGATTGTTCCTGTTTGCTGTTGCTGCTTCCTAGAATTTTCATACTATTTTCATAGGCATCAAAAGAAAATTATTTTGGAGAATCCCAAGAGCTGTGCCCTCCTTAAAAATGGCTGTGGTGTCCCACTCCTAGGCAGTATTTGGGGATGGGCACCTCTCTCTTTGCATGCCCCTCCTGCCTCTGTTCAGCGTACTTGGAGCCTCTGAGGACAGTAGCTGTCTTTCCAAAGGGAGGTTTATCACTTTTCTTGAGTGTATATGTCTCAGGATGAACTCATGGAAGGTGTGGATGGAAGAGCCAACCGTTCCTTGTAGCACATAAGGTTGAGATGCTCATGTTCCTTACATTGAGGCTTCAGGAAGACCATTCTTAATTCAAAGTGTGTATCTCCTTCTAGTAAAAATGGAGGTCTGGCTGATAATGTTGATGTTTTTACCTTTATTTCATGTTTTCCTGGCTATTTTTTCAAATACTC
Organism: Lycocorax pyrrhopterus obiensis; assembly: GCA_014706295.1. Taxonomy (NCBI): domain Eukaryota; kingdom Metazoa; phylum Chordata; class Aves; order Passeriformes; family Paradisaeidae; genus Lycocorax; species Lycocorax pyrrhopterus. The sequence continues at coordinate 2,496,449 of JACSVZ010000016.1, forward strand.
CAAGCGAGGGAAGTCAGCCCTGCTGATCCATCACAGCTTACTGAGCTGTGGATGTGTGATGGAGCTTTCCATTGGCACCACACAATTCTTTGGGGGGTGAGACAGAGCCACTGCCTGAACCATCAGAAGTGCTCCTTACGAAGATCTCATTTCTGCAGGTTCATAAAAACAAAAAAATGGCTTTGTTGGTGTGAGTTGATTGGTGTAGAGCATACAGGGGTTTCTGATTGAATTTAATGCATAAGTTAGGAATATGCAGGAACTTGATAGTGGTTTTGCTCAGGGCATTCCTGAAAGTTCCTCCTGAAGTTCAAAAAAGGGATAAAAAAATAAAAACTCCTTGATTTTTCCCTCCCTTGGATTACTTTTTCCTAAGCTGAACTGACTTACCAAGGAGTGGGAAGGGGCTGTGCTGTGTTGGACACAACCAGGAGCAGGAAGGGGGGTGTGCAAGTGGGATTGTGCCTTTGCAGCCACAGAAATCCATGGGATTCCCTCAGCTGCCTGCAGATCCTCAGGGAGGTTCATCTGGAGGCTTCTCCACAGCCTGCATCCCCCAGGTTTGCACTGCTCCTTGTGGTGACCAGACTCAGAGTAAGCTGTAAAAATCATGAAGATTTACCCACTTTCTAAAGGACCTGAGCTGAGCATTGTCCTCCAGCCTTCAGTTGCATATTTCTGAGTATTTAGATAGGCATCACCTCTTTCATCCTGTTTTAACTCTTTAACTCCTGGCTGGCATCAGCTGAGAAGGCACAATGCCCATGGCTGCATCTCTGACCCCTTCCTAGGATGAGCAACATTAGACCGGAGCCAGGATTTCCTCCAAAAGATCAAGGCAGTCTTGACTGAACATCCCAGGAATGATTTTCTCTCCTGTGGAAACTCATTCTGTGAGGTCTTTGTTTAGTGCCTTATCAAACACGTGTTCTGCACCTCTTCTTTCTGCTGCTTTGGACCTTGGACAAGCTGCAGGGTTTTAGATGGATTCAGGGGCTTCAAGCTTTGCCTCGCTGGACATGTGTGTCAGCGGTGAAATACCTGACCTGTGTGTTTCAGTGTGATTTTCATTCTACCATGGATAGGTATTTAAATGGAAATGTGTGGGTAAGTGTAGTCCTCGAGTCAGCTCTCCTTTTTGGAAAAGCAGATCCATTTTTCTGTACCTGAGGCAATGTGAAGGGCTGCAATAATGAATGTACTCCAAACTTCATGGCTTTCTCTCATCTCTTTAGAGCTCGAACCAGAAGTCAAATCTCCAACAGCTGATAAAAACAGCAGCAAGGCTATCTGTAAGTAATCCTGAATGTACCACCTGGGGTGTAAAAACTGAAAAAACTTGATACTGTGCTTTGATTCCACAGCTTTCCCCTATGTAAACAGTCCCCAGGTAGTCTGTACTATACCCAGCACTGCAGTGGTTTTTTGGTAATTAATTGTTTTAACTGGTGAAGAGGAAAAAAAACTTTTCCAAGTCTTGTAACAACTTTTGTATCGCATCTGAGGGGCTCTGGTTTCCGTACATGACTCTGATCTATTTTCTTGACCTTAGGACCTGTCTGGTTTGCTGTTTTAATTTATCACTATTGAAGGAATAGAATGAGGTAGTTTCCTTTCCTCCTCTTCTAGCTGGAAATGTTATTGGCTGGCTGTGGCTCCATAATACCCAAAATGGGAGCGTTTTTGCCAAAATGCTGTTGGGAAGCAGTGGGAAAGAGTGTTCAGTTCTCTCTTTACCTCCCACTGTCTCTCCCAGGGTAGTTGTTCTCCAGGATTCCTGACTGAACATTTGGGATGGCTGAGGCTGCTGCCTCTCCCTGCCTCCAGCCTCCTTGCTTCTTTTGCTGTAACAAACTAACAAAATGTCATTTCTTGGGGGTTTTATTTGGGGTTTTTTGTTGGTTTTTCTCCTTTTTGAGGAGAGTTCAGTAACTTTCCACCTCTGTTCCAGTCGATCCTGTAAACGCAGCTCCCACCACTTCGACCCGGGTGTTCTATATCAGTGTGGGCGTGTGCTGTGCTGTGATATTCCTGGTGGCAATAATCCTGGCTGTCTTACACCTCCACAGCATGAAAAGGATAGAGTTGGATGACAGGTATGTGTTCAGGCTTTCCCAGTGTGGTTTTGGGACATATTTACTCAGGTTTGTGAGAGTTTGGTCTCCAAATGAGCACTCTGGGGTAGTTTGCAATTTCTGCTTCCCATGGCAAGCTGTAGCAGGTACTGCCTGTGTAGGGTTGTGGTAAGAGCTGTGCTGCAGAAAGGCAGCAGTTGCAGGTGCTCTGCTGTTTATGAGGTGGAAGGGTTGTTCAGGTTTTGCCGGAATATTTGTGTGGAGTGGGAAGATTCAGGCAGAATCAGATCTGCAGGGATTGTCAGGATTGAAGGAAAAATTGACTTGGGCACACTGGAAGGGCAGGCTGAGAGAGCTGGGGGTGTTCATACTGGAGAAGAGAAGGCTCAAGGGAGACCTTAGAGCCCCTTCCAGTGCCTAAAGGGGCTCCTGAACAAGGGCCTGGAGTGTCAGGACAAGAGGGAATGGCTTCGCACTGCCAGAGAGTTTTTACCTTTATTTTTCCTTAGATGGGATGTTGGGAAGGAATTCCTCCCTGTGAGGGTGGGGAGGCCCTGGCACAGGTTGCCCAGAGAAGCTGTGGCTGCCCCTGGATCCCTGGAAGTGTTCCAGGCTGGCTTGGGTGGGGCTTGGAGCGACCTGGGCTAGTGGAAGGTGTCCCTGCCCGTGGCAGGGAGTGGGAGTGGATGGGCTTTAAGGTCCCTTCCCACCCATAACATTCCATAATCCACGATTACGTGAAAACATTTGGGGTTTTACTGACATCTGCAGGAGACTGAATTTCAGTTTTCCCTACTTTGATCGATTTTCCGGTGTTCACTTTGGCCTTAGGGTGCAGTGTGAGCATTACAACTGCTTGGTTATAAAACTGGAATGTTGGGCTCTCCCAAATGTATTTCCAATCCGGAAAAATCGTAGCATGTGCATGGAAAAGAGACTTGTAACATGAGTCCAAGGGCATTGGAGTGGGGATTAAACACCGAGGAGAAGGGAGGCTGGAAAAGCAGGTGGACTGAGGCTGTGTGAACAGCCTGCATCAGATGCAACTGTTCAGGAGCAGGCAGTGTGAAACTGGATCCTTTGGAAAACAGTCGGCCTGTGGGTGGTCACCCCTGTGAAAGGATATCTCGAACTAAAGGGTGTCTTGAACTGCTTCTGTGCTGCCTGCAGCCTCATGGAGTAGCTTTATCTTTTCATCCTCCTCTTTATCCATTCATCTGTTCCTTTCAGTTTTCTCCCTGCCACTCCCTCCCCTGGTGTCCCCAGCCCTTGTGGCTTTGGTGGTGCCACTGCATCGAGCACTTGTGGTTTCTCAATTGATTGTAACCAGATGAACTTGTCAGCCTTCCTCAATTCCTTTGTGCCTGACTGTCTGATTGAGGGGTTTTAATCAGCTGAAGATGTTAAAGGATGTGCAGCTTGCTTTAATTCAGAAAGGAAAAACATTACATTTGTGGTGTGGGATAGTGTCATCTGTGAGGTTTTGAGGTGGCCAGCCTAGCAGTGTGATCAGATGTCCTTCCATCTACTTCCATTGCACTGGATTTCTGTGGAGATACAAGGTAAAAATCATAAAAACCAGCTGACCTTCTGTGGAGATAAAGCTAAAAATCCACCTTATGTTAGTCCTCCGTGATGTTAATAATTTGCTCTGAATCACTCTATATCCTACTGATAAATTCAGGGGGCTTTCCCTGTCCATGGGAGGGGATTGGAATGAGATGATCTTCAAGGTCCCTTCCAACCCAGACCACTGAGTGATTTTATGAAGTTTGTGCAGCTCCTGGGGTTTAGCTCTTCAAGCACCATGAGATGATGAGTTGTTTTTTGAGCCTGAAGGTGCCTGGCCTGGCAGAACTGGGGGTGTGCTGCTGTGTAAAAGCTGTGCTCAGGCAGTGCCGGAGCAAAGGCGTAACAGAAGCAAAATGTGCCTGAAAATCAGGAGCTGTGGGGTTTGTTTTGAACAAACTCACCAAGAGAAGCAACAACTTCTAATTTGCTTGTGAATAATAATCTCAAACTGTTTCTGTAAAGGGTTCCTGAATGGAATATGACAGTGTCATTAGGGTTAACGACCTCCCAGGAGCAACAGAGCCTGGAAAACCCACTGGTGCTCTTAATTTCAACCCCCAGAACTAAATAAAACCGAGGAGGGTTGTTAACTGGAAGCTCAGGCCAGGCAGCCGAGTTTACAGGCTGCACATGGATTATTTAGGAACATTGTGTTGGAAGTCCACAGCAAATGCTGCAAACCTAGGAGCAAAGGCACTGGAAAAGTGCCAAGGAAGGCTGGCATGGTTTAACAGCAGGATAATGGGAGTCAATAAAGCAAGAAGGCATCGTTCAAATAGCTGACAGAATATGCAAGTGAGGAAGAGTTAAACCTAAAAACCAGAAAGAAGCCAACCCAAAAGGGAGTTTTTCAAACTTGCAACAGGCATTAAAAGAATAATTCCTTTCTCACACTTGCCTCCAGCCAAAGGAATCCGCAGGGCTAGTGGGTGATCAGGTTACAAAAGGAGTTTCCAGCCGGAGCAAGAAAAGGAAATGCAAGTTGTGCCTTGGTGTGTGATGTGCACACCGTGCCAAGACACTCCTTCCCGGGGAGCTCACTGCACAGTGCATCACACTGAAGCAGCTCGTGGGTGCCATAGTGGGAACAGTTCAAATAAGCAGCAATAAATTGCCAGCACCAGAGAATTTTCATTCAAAAGCTCTGAAGGAAGTTAAAGGGGAGTAGCTAGACCAGCATCTGTGGCTTTTAGCCTCGTGCTAAATGCTGTGTTGGAACCCTGCACCTGGAAGACAGGGAGTGGTGGGAATAACTGTAAAAAAAATGGTTCCAGGGAGAGATTGAGGTCAGCTATAAATGAGTAAGTTTGTATTGTGAGAGTCTGTAGATTCTGTTCCAAAGAAAAAATTCAGTGGGTGCATCCATGGTTGTGGTATGATGGGGAAGAGTGGACTCGGATTTCTGTTTTTTAGAGGAAGCCTGGCTTCAAAGGTAGCAGTGGGCCTGGAGGACATCACCAGCCATGTCTGGCAGTCCTACAGGGGTGGCTGGCACTGCTGGGTCAGTGCTCAGCAGCAGCCCAAGAAACATTAAATGTTGATTATTGGCAAAGCAGAGGTTATATCGCAAAGCAGTTTCCTCTTTGTCCTCCCAACGCAGTCAGCAGTGGAGAAGCTTTGAAGTTGGATAAAAGGGGGGGATGTTTGTGTGTGTTTGGAGGGGGGGAACATAAGAAAAGCTTCTGGTGCTGCTATCTGACCTGCCAACAGGTTTTTGGTCCATTACAGCTGCAAGAGCCCTTTCTGTAGGGTTTTGACTATGAAAATAAGGCAGAAATCAGCCTGCTGTGGTTTAGGCAGTGGTTTACCTGTCTCATGGATACTCTGTGAACCCCTGGTCGTTGTGCCCAAAGAAGACATCTCAAAAAGCACATTTTAGGTGGTGCTGGAAGGGGCAGCAGGTACCCTTAGGGAGGGGAGTGACAAAGTAGGGTAGAGCAGTTTGGGCTGTAAAATAGAGCCCTGGTCTGAGTGGGACATCAGTGCCATGAGAGAAATGTGTGCAAAGCTTCTCTGGAATATAATAGCTGTTCTTGGTGTGATGGGGTGGTTCTGGCAAGGAATGTTTTGTCATTTTGATTATTCAAAAGTGGGGAGAAGTACTAGCAAATAGAGCAAATTCTGGAAAACAAATAGGAGGGAGCTGTTCATGCTCAACAAATCGTCGTGCCAAGATTTGTGAGTTGCCTGAAATACATTTTCATGTGTGAGAGACTTCAAAAACTCTGCTCCTTTAAAGTCTTGCCTGGAAAATCTCCTGGTTTTGACCTCGAGAAGTTAATTTGGAATGTGTTGGAGTGGCAGGCAGTGATGTTGATGTGCATTTTTGTTTCCCAACAGCATCAGCGACAGCAGCAGCTCGCAGGGGCTGTCGCAGCCCTCCACGCAGACGACGCAGTACCTGCGGGCTGACACGCCCAACAACGCCACGCCAGTAACCAGTAAGTGTTAATCTAGGCACAGACCCTCCTGCCACACTGCTTTGGTGTCAAGTACAAGAGAAGAGCATGAACAGTCCTCTGGCTTTGTCACTTTGCCTCTTGAATTCACACAATGTGTGTTTTATCCAGCCACGCCATAGTCAGGAGTGAGTTCGGGGGCATGTGAGTGGTCATATGAGCATGAGACTGTGTTTGTCCCTTGGGTTATTCTCCCTGCACCCAGAGCAGTCAGCCAGCCAGCCAGGCTTCACCAGTAGCTGTGAGGCATCTGTTCTTTAACACTGGGAAGAACCTACCTCGTGCAGTCCAAGCAGAGAGAGAACAGAATGTATTCACCCAGCCCTGGGATCAGTTACCAAAGCAGGTGATCCCCTGTGCATGAATCCTGATGGTTGTGTTATTCTTTTCATCTCCTGTTGCTTCCAGCTGTGCTTGAAGCGATATAAAATAGCCGAAGAGAGCAGTGAGTGGAAAGGAAGGGTGGCAGCAGTTTCTATACTGATCTGGTAACTGATACCACAGAATCACAGAATATCCCAGCTGGAAGGGACACACAGGATCATCCAGTCCAACCCCTGGCCCTGCACAGACACCCCAGCAATCCTACCCTGGGCATCCCTGAGAATGTTGTCCAAATGCCCCTGGAGCTCTGGCAGCCTCTGGGCCGTGCTCATTCCCTGGGAAGCCTGGGCAGTGCCCAGCACCCTCTGGGGGAAGAACTTTTCCTGATATCCAACCTAAACCCCCCTGACACAGCTCCAGCCGCTCCTGGGGTCCTCCTGTCCCTGGTCACAGAGACAAGAGCTCAGAGCTGCCCCTGGGGAGGAGCTGCAGACTGGGATCAGGTCTCTCAGTCTCCTCCAGGTTGAACAGACCAAGTGCTCTCAGCTGTGTTCTGAGTTAATTCTGTAGTTAATGAACATATTTATTACCTGTGGAATTTTTACTCCTCAACTTGCTGTCTGGTGGAGGGCTATCCCATCCAGTACTGCTCCAGGGAAGGGACTGTTCCAGCTGGAAGGAAGGTGGCCAGCATAGGGACACACATGGGGTTTTTTTAAAGCACCCCAAAGTCTCTCCCGTTGTCCTCTGATGGCACTTGGTGACAGTGACTGTCCCATCATGAGGGAGCACAGCAGGAAGGTCATCATTACTCTCACCCATCCTGTGTTCTCCTTTTTTCCTCCCCATGTGTGGAAGCAGGTGTTTACCTGAGGCTGAACTGCAACTCTGGGAGAGATTTGGCTCGCTTCTAAATTGTTCTGTATCTCCCTAAAAAAAAGGGACTTTATTTGTCATCTGAGTTCATCTTTCCCTTGCAAAGAGCTGCCCTTAAAATTTATTTCATATAAGCATTAATTTAAAAGCAGGCTTTTAAAAATTTAATATATGAAATGTTAAAAAAATTCCTTTTCACAGAGTTTGGAAGAGACCTTTTCCTGCAACTTGTTCTAGAGCTGGTTTCCCTCTTGTCACCTCAGTCCCTCCCTAGCCTTTTTATTTTCTGTCTCTTAGAGTCACAGAATCATTTAGGTTGGGAAAGCCCTCCCAGATCAGAGTCCAACTGTTCCCCCAGCACTGCCAAGGCCACCCATGTCCCCAAGTGCCACACAGCTTTTAACTCCCTCCAGGGGTGGGGTCTCCACCAGCTGGGCAGCTGTGCCAGGGCTGGACAACGCTTTGGGGAATGGAATTTTCCCTCATGCCCAATCTAAACCTCCCCGGCACAACTCCTGGCCCTTTGCCGTTGTCCTGTCCCTGTTCCCTGGGAGCAGAGCCTGACCCCCACCTGGCTGCCCCCTCCTGTCAGGGAGTTGTGCAGAGCCACAAGGTCCCCCCTGAGCCTCCTTTTCTCCAGGCTGAGCCCCTTTCCCAGCTCCCTCAGCTGCTCCTGGGGCTCCAGCCCCTTCCCAGCTCCGTTCCCTTCTCTGGACATGCTCCAACCCCTCCATGTCTTATCCCAGCTCAGGCTGAGCTGATGATGTCCTGTCAACCTCAGGTTTTTTGTTGGCTTTCTAAGTGACTCATGTTAATTCAGCTGAGTTCCAGTTGCTGGAATGTTGTCCCCAAGAATCTTCTGGCCAAGGGCGGGGGGCCAAGCCCAGGATGATGGTTCAGCCCTCCTCACCCTGCCCAGTGTGGTGGCCACTGTGCCCAAGTGGCAGCTGTTTGCTGGGGGCAGCCCTTGCTTCACAGTGTCTCTTACCTGCTTTGGGCCACACCCAGTAGCACTGGAAATGGTGAAAATTAGGAGAAGAAGAGAAAAGGTTGGATGTGTGAAAGAATCAGGATTAACATTCCTGGTCATTCCACAGTTGCATAATTTTGTTTTCAGTAACATTTAAATTTTGAAGAAAGTATTATCAGAGTAATTCTCAGGATTTCTCTAATAATTCATACACATGTACAAAAATATTCCAGCTTTTCCGACTCTCTTGGTGTATCCAAATGTCTGGAAGTGCCAGAAGAGGGCACTGGTAGTTTGCTAATGCCCTGCTGGGGTAAGGCATCTTCCCTGCTCCGAGTTCTCCAACAGTCTCTCTGTTTCCTCCTCCTGAGGGCAGTGCAGTGTTGATCACCTTCAGTACAGGAGTTTCCTTCACCTGGAGTTAATAGTAAAAGTTGTTTGCATGACACTACAGAGAATTCCTGTGTGATTTCTTTCCCTGTAGATGATTATTCTTGTGGGTTTTGTTGCTTAATGCTATCATCCTTTTTAAATTAATATATAGCATTTCAGATCATGCTGCTCCGTTGTGTGTGGAGCCGTAGGTGGTGCAGAGGTGAAGCCCTGTGCCTGTTTCATTCCAAGGGTATTTATGTTGGATTGTTTGGCTCTGCTGGCTCCTCAGGTTATCCCACATTACGGATAGAGAAGAATGATCTGAAAAGTGTCACTCTCATGGAGGCCAAAGCTAAAGTGAAGGACATAGCCATCTCCAGGGAGAGGATCACCCTCAAGGATGTGCTCCAAGAAGGTATTTACAGCACTCAGACACTTCATTCCTACAACATGGTGTAGATACATAAATATAAATATATAGATATTTATTGACAGATTTTTCTGAAATCATTCACGGATGCCATTCCTGATCTTCATAGCTTTGGTGGAGGGGAGGAATAATGAGTTATGTTTGCATTTGGGGTGTGGGGGGTGGGGAAAGCAGCTTCCAGAATTCATTAGGCTGGGGGAGCGACCAGGCGTGCTCAGTAAATCATTCAGCTTGTCTGCCTTAATAACCTGCTCCCTGAAGTGAAGGGAGGCTGAGGAGTGAGGTAAGCAGTCAGGGCTCTCAGTGCCAAGGTAACTCACTTTTGGGAGTTCCTACAGGAGAGCTGCTCTTAACAACATAAAAATCAAAGCAAAACCAACCCAAAGCCCAGAGAAACTTCAGTTGTCCAAATTTGGTGTCTCAGTTTGATAACTTTGATTTGGAAATCTCATCAGCAGGCGCAACATTTACAGCCCTGATATAAAAGATTCAGAGATTACCTAATTGTTTTCATGGAATATCCTGAGTTGGAAGGACCCACAAGGATCATCCCCTTCCTGAAATATTCACTCTTTGTTTAATGTACACTTCAAAAGTGTTCATGCACAACATGAATTGATTCTTGTTGATACTGAATTTGAAAAATAGGCTTAAATATTTGGTTTTCTTTGTCATTCACCTTCACTGCTGCAATTTTGAGTCTCTGTTCCCTGAGAAATCAAACTTCCCAAAGCTGGAGATTGGAGATAATCATCCTTTGGAGGCAGAATGCTTTGTGTTAGTCTGAGCAGCAATGGAGGATGTTCCCATTCTCGTTCAGTGTGTGCCTCTGAACCTCTGTGGAGGCAGCTCTGTGCTCACTTCCAGTGTGGGCTCTGCAAAAACCTTCCTTGGCATGTGGGATGTGCTTTGTGTTCCTGTGGGCTGCCTGGAGCTGGGATGTTGGGAGTCATCCATGACTAGAAGTGACTCAGTGCCCCACAACGCTTCAGATGTTTGGTGACAGAGCTGCCGTGTTCTGCCAGATGAGGCACAAGAGCTGTTGAATGCAGTTTGGACCCAGTTAATCCTGGGATCTCGTTTCTTAGCCTCCAGCCATTAATTTGAGTCAGAACCTTCAAAAGTTAATCACAGAGTCATTAAGGTTGGAAAAGCCCTTTTAGGTCATCGAGTCCAAACACTCCCCCAGCACTGCCAGTTTCACCCATGTCCCCAAGTGCCACATCCACATGTCAGAGGACTTAAAAGACCTGACCAATTTTAGGTCAGGATTGTAGCAGTGTTGGGTCTCTGGCACTGCAGAACAAAAGAGCTTCAGAGGGGAAGAAGGGGATAAAGTAAATGTGTACATGGAATTCAGATTCATTTTAAACTTCAAGTAGCTTCCATAGCTTCACCTGCATTAACATTTTGGAAATACATATTTAGGCACTTTTTCAAAGTCTTCAGGAACCAAAGCAGGAGGGTTTTAGTTGCTTCAGTAATTCATGGTGTGTGGTTGTGGTTGCCTTAGAGCCTCCCGAGTTCAGCTGCTGCTTAGTGAGATTGCAATTTGAAGACCCCTGTCATGCAGGGTTTCCTTGCAGCCCCACAGTAGGTGACAGAAATGTTGCACTGCCCCTGTTTAAGGTATTTAGAAACAAATAAGACCTGTGTTTCATACTATCAAAGATCTTTCAACCTAGTCAGGCAGGAGGAGTGCCTGGGAAGGGGCTGTAATGCTGGAATAGACTGCGTGGAGATGATGCACACCTTGGAGCAGAAAAGTGTTGCCAAGCTGAGCAGTAGAAACCAATTAATTCTCTGTGTGTTGCCAGTTGTTCTCAGCCCAGCTCCTCAGAGTAGCTCCTCTTCCTGCAGTAGCATCAGTAACATTTTGTGAATGGAAAAATGTTGGAGAGTCTGAAAGACCCCCAGACAAACCCAGCACCTTCCAGCTGAGGTGAAACTTTTGAATAATGTGATGCTGGTTATTTCAAACTGTTCCGTGTGTGCTGGCTGGCCAAAATTGCTGTTTCCTTCTGAATGTCCCCAAAAAAACTTGGTCCTTGTGAGAAGTGCCTTGGCTTAGAATTCCAGACGGGGTGGGTGAGAAAAAGGAGCTGGAGTTGTTAGTGCAGGGAGTTGACTGAAGTGCCACAAATAAACCATCGTCACATTGATATTTAATTTCACTGGACTCTGCTGCTATCACTAGTTCACTCTCATGCTTGTCCCCCTAAGTTTTATTTATATAAAACTTCAACATTTGCTGTAGTTGTGAGTCCCCCTCGTGCTGGAGAGCGGTTGGGTTCTCTCTTGGTGGCTTTATAGGGTTTAGGGACACTTTAAGTGCAGCTATTCCTCATTTTCTGCTGTGAAAGGTACTGTTTGCTTGAGATGCTCCTAATGTTATCAGTGTTTCTTAACCACACAACACTAATTGGGTGTTCTCTTCCTAGGCACGTTTGGGCGCATTTTCCATGGAATTCTAATAGAAGAAAAAGACCCCAGTAAAGAGAAACAAGTTTTTGTCAAAACTGTTAAAGGTATGTTGGCATAAAGGAGTGGGTTTGTGTGCAGGTGTTTGAATTGTGCTGCAGGCTGAGGGTGCCAAAGCTGGCTTTACAACAGCCCCCTCTCCCCAAAATACACAAATGATGAAAAGCAAAAGCAATTTGGATGCTTCCTTCAGCCACAGAGCACAGCAATCTTATATGGAAGAAAAATGCGTGTGTTCTCCACCAGTGCCTTCAGTCATTGCCCTTGAATACTTTTGTTTATTATTCTTCTAAGTAAAAATTACATTGGTTTTTTTTTCCCCAGCATGTCTTTGTCTTCCCAGTCACAGCCTTGTCCCCTACAAATTGCTGAAAAAAAGCACCTGAAATGCATCTTAAAAACCTTTGACAAATGCATGGCTGTACAAAAGACAGGGCGTAGTTTCTGCCCTCCTTAAGCTTTGCAACAGAAGCGTGAGAATTGGCATTTAGAACTGAACTTATCCAAGTAGAGCACCTGTGCTCAAGAAATGTCTTGTTGGAGTGGCTGAAATGGGGCTAGGTAGACTTAAGGAACAAGGTAGATGTAGATGAAAACCATATTGCAAACGTCCTACGTGTCTGTCACATGTATCCTACAAATATCCCTACATTACATGTGTCCTGCATCTGTCCTTTCCTCTGCAATCATCACCAGTTCTCTGGTAGCTCACAAGAGTTTTGCCAAATTCCAGTACAGTAGTTGTTTTACCAGGTTTTTTTGTCATTTCAGTTGGGTGTCTTATTGCCTTTCAGTTTTTCATTTCTTTAATTCTTTCTTGCAAAAAAAATAAGCGTTTGTGAGAATTTCAACTCATTCTACTTTTTCTTTTTTTGGCCTGGCTATTAATTTTCGAAGATACTGATTGAGAAATGGTGAAGCTGCTGAATTTTGTTGTTGAATCTTTCTGCTACCCATTTATTCTCTGCCACCTTTAAGAAAAATATTTTGCTTAAGGGAAGCAGCCACCTTGGTGTGTTTCTGACACAGTCAGATGCTTGTGGTGCTCTTTTCTCTCCCATGTCAAAGAATCATAGAACGATTCATGGAATGGTTTGGGTTGGGGGGGGACCTCAAAGCTCCACCCCTGCCATGGGCAGGGACACCTTCCACTAGCCCAGGCTGCTCCAAGCCCTGTCCAACCTGGCCTTGGACACTTCCAGGGATCCAGGGGCAGCCACAGCTGCTCTGGGCACCCTGTGCCAAGGCCTCCCCACCCTCACAGGGAAGAATTTCTTCCCAATGTCCCAAATAACCCTGCCCTCTGGCAGCTAAAAGCTTGTGCTGTCCCTCCATCCCTTGTCCCCAGTCCCTCTCCAGCTCTCCTGGAGCCCTTTAGGTGCTGGAAGGGGCTCTGAGTTCTCCCTGGAGCCTTCTCTTCTCCAGGTGAACACCCCCAGCTCTCCCAGCCTGGCTTCTCTTATTTAAAAACAAAACAATTTCTTCTTTCCAGTATTTTGGGTACATTTTCTGAATTCTGCCTTCTTCTGTTCCCTTTCCCTGCCAAACAGTTCTGTCTTTTTTTTTCTTGACTCTTATTTAGTATAATTCCCAAAAACAGCCCTTGGCACACGAGTTACTTTTTCTAGCATTGGATTAAACAACCCAACAAAAACTGTCAAAAGTGATCTTAATTTAGCTGCCTCCCATGACCTCTTATTGAATTGCTTTCCCAAAATGGGACTTCCAATGCACTCCTAAATCCATAATTCTCCCTTACAGTAGCTTGTGTCAGTGGCACAGCCATGTCCTAAAGGAGAAAAGCCCTTCCCTTTGCAGGGAAGGATTCTCTGCAGTGAACTGGAGCGTGGTCTTCAGAGAGTGATGGCATTCGTAGGATCACTGTGGAGAATTTCCCAGCATTAAAAGGGATCTATATGGAAAAAGTTTAGAGTAGGTTTTGCTGATACTTGTCAGACTTGGGCAGCAGAAGCTTGCAAGGAAAAAAACTGTAACATCCCCTCTCCTCCCAGCAGCTCACTTGCAGTGCTGATATTACACAGCTTCATTTTCACACCCTGGCTGTGATTGCTGTGTGTGCAGCTGGGACATGTAATAAGTTGGGAATTTGATCTGCTTGGAAGAAAAAACCTGCAAAAATTCTCTTGCAACCAGAGTTTTTCCTTGATCTCACTCATTCAGTGGCCACACACACACTGCTGTTCTGGCACGAGCAGGAGCAGGGCACGACCATAAAAGCTTGATGGATATGAGAACATTAAACTGACTTAAGTATCTCTTTGCTGAAGGCAATAAAGCCTGAGGGTCATGGAAAATAGACAAGGAATAAAGGCTTTGTCTGTGGAGTTAAGTTTTCCCTTCCCAAAAGTACGAACTGCTCCAGAACTGTCTTGTTTCACCCAGAGGTGCACTCTGAAAGTGATAAAATGAAGTCCAGTGGTGCCCCAAATGTCAGGAAACAATGGGGAGTGGTGTGGAGTATTCCAGATCTTTGGAAAATGTGAACTGAGGTTCTTTTAGCTGGCACTGTGAGGAAGAATAACCTCCTTGAGAGAAAAAACATCTCTTTCTTCTCACCAGGGTCAGAGCTTGAGAAACTGAAGGCACTGCATTGGCTGTTCTGACATTAGGGGCGTTGTTATGGCTTTAGACCTGGAGTTTCAGGAGAATCCTAGAATCCCAGAATGGTTTAGGTTGGAAGGTTCCTTAAAGCCCATCCAGTCCCACCCCCTGCCATGGGCAGGGACACCTTCCATGGACCAGGTTGCTCCAAACCGCATCCAGCCTGGCCTGGGACACTTCCAGGGATGAGGCAGCCACAGCTTCTCTGGGCACCCTGTGCCAGTGTCTGACATCATAAGGAAGAATAAATAAATAAAATTGTCTTCCTTATATAAATCTACTCTTTTCCTGTTTAAAACTGTTGCCCCTTGTCCTGTCCCTGCAAGCCCTGATCAAAAGTCTGTCTCAGTCTTTGTCACAATCCACTTTTTAGTGCTGAAACGCCACAGAAAGGTGTCCTTGGAAAATTTTCTTCTCCAGGCTGAACCCCCTCAGACCAACAAGTGTTACAGATGGGCCATGAGCTTGGGTTTGTGGGCCGTTAGGAGAAGAGCTCTGCTCCACTAGGGCAGGTGTCAAGGTTGTGCTGTTCAGGGAATGGTTTCTGAATGCAAATCCATGAAGAAAAGTCATGCCCTCAGTGTCTGTCACAGTGGATCTCTTTTCATGTGTCCCTCCTTCAGCTGTCAGTGTATTACAGCATCCATACCCTTTCAAGAGGGGCTATTTCCAATAATGTCAGTGTATTAACAGCATCCATACCCTTTCAAGAGGGGCTATTTCCAATAATGTCAGTGTATTACAATGGTGCCTTAGGTTTTAACTTTTATATTTTTTAAACTCTGTACTGCTTAGTGTGCAACTTTGAAGCTTCTTGTAGCCTGCTACCTTCTGCTCTCTCATGTCTGTTAGACACAACAAAGCCTCTCCGGATTGCTCTTCAAGGACACTTGGACCATCCTGAGCCCAAGGGGTGTAAACCAAGGAGTCTCTGAAGGGGGGGTAGCTAAGGGGAATTACATCATTTAACTGGGGCTTTAATTGGAGAATTGACCCTGATATGCAAATGAACCAAACTTATAAAAGTGTGGAAAACTCGTGACCTGTCGTCCATCTTGGGGTCCATCTTGGCAATAGCCTCTGGCTCCCCAGGGTGTACCTTGAAGGCCCTTCAAATAAATCCCTACTTTTGTTCCTTTACTCTGTCTAGTCTCTCTGTCTAAGAGGCCTGATAAGGCATCAACAGCATCCATACCCTTTCAAGAGGGGCTATTTCCAATACTGTGGACAGAGGGAATGTGCTGTCAGTTTTCCCGTTTCCTGTGCCTGGGAAGGTGAATGTTGTGGCTGTTGTACTTATCAGGCAATAGTTACATCTGTGGGTGTTTCCTGCTCTGGAGGGAGAGTGTTTGCAGCCTTGTCAGTTTGTCTCTTCCCTGTGTTCTTTCCCCATGGTTGATTGTTGCCCCCAAAGGATCATAAGCACAGGTGGCTGACTGCAGTAACTGCAGCAGCCCTTCCCACTTTCCTTCCCCAGTGTTTCCCAAAGCTCCAGTGACATGCAGAGCATTGCTATGAACCAGCAGAGTGCTCAGTAAAAACAGGATCCCTGGATTTCTCTGAGCTTTGTGCTTGTTCCCCTTCCAAAGTGATCTGCTCTTAAAGGAGTCAGTAAAGGCCGAGAGAGCCTGGGCCTGCCTGAGAGGCGGAAGAGCCCGTCCAGAGAGTTCCCAGGAATATGCTGTATTCCCTGTTGTCTCAAGCTGGGGTAGAACTATTAGGTCAGACTCTCAAAGGGCAAGTTTGAGCCTGATGAAGCAATATCAGTGCAGGGGGTGAATAGGCTGGGGTGTGCTTGTTCAGCATGATCTGACTGGTTTCTCCTCCGCCACAGAACTTGGGGTCTTTTGTTTGAATGCCTTATGAAGTTACTGAAGTACTTTTGAAGTGATTCAGTGATTACTTGTTCTGTAGCTCCTAAATTGATGGGGTGTAAAAGTTGGAGAAGCTTCTCTTGAAGTCTCAACACCACATCTCTTATAAAGACAGGCTGAAGGAGGATTCATCCCTGGGTTTCACTCCACATCCTTAAAAGAGTTTTTTCTTTCATGGAACTTTAGTTCACTCCAGGGAGAAAGTTGTAACATGCCCGTAGCAATGACAAAGTTTCTACGTGCAGGTTCATGAAAGACATGAGGTTATAAGCTTTTTTTCATGCTGTATCATCTGTGTCTGGGTGCCTGAGCCTTCTCATATGTGCAGTGCCTTGTGCCAAGGAGGAGAGCTTAAAAGGAAAATGGATCTCTCTCGGCTTTCTGGAAGCTCCAATAACTTCGGGCTACAAAGATCCCGAGCCCTGGGGAAAAGGTGTGACTTGTTCAGCCTGTCCCTACATCCTTCATGTTGGCCATACAGCTGTTGTGTTGTCTTTGCACTTTACACTTCCACAGCATTCATCTGCTAGGCAAGGTGCTCATAGTCATAGTTACTTTCACACTTAGACGTTTCAGTGGAAAATTCACCTTCGTTCTGTCTTTAAACAGACACTGATGAAGATTGAGGATGTGTGTCATTGCCAGAAAGAGCAAGGATATGTTATCTAGAATATTTGGGATTCTGGAATCTTTGGATCAACACAACCTTAATAAATTCTTTGTTGGAAAGATGAGAGACTTAGCTGGCATTTGCTTTCTTCGTTGTGTTTTTTGTTTTACAGAAAAATTGTGTTACGAGGGTGGAATGCTTCACTTTCCAATCAGGTTTCCAATCCCTCTCAGTTCTGGAAGTGCCTTTGATGGCATGTTTCTCCAAGCTGCCGTTGCATCTCTTGCCAGTGTTTAACAGATCCCTTCTGCCTTTCTTGGGAATCTTTTAAATCATCTGATGTCAGAGGAGGAAGAAAACACACAGGTTTCACCTTTGATTTAAAGAACACATTGTTTAATGGTGCTTTTCCTGTGAAGGAGAAAATTCTTAGCAAAACAAATGGAATTGTGTTATTCCAGGAACATATGAAGTGAGGGTGAGCTGTGCAGAGTCCTGACTCATTTAGGATGTTCTGGCCAAGGTACACTTTTGGTAAAAACAACCCAGTGTGCTGTTCAAGATAACCCGGCTGCTCCCATTTCGTGTTCTAACCACTTAACATTTTTCTGATGTACAAGGAAGGAGTGTTTGGAAACAAACCACCCATGGAAAGCACTGGAAACAAAGTCGGTGTGTGACAAAGGTCAGCTCCTTAAACTTCATTGTTTTACCAACTTATAACAAAGCTTTGAGTTTTGTCATCTTAGGTCACTAAAAGACTTTCAGCATTTTTGGCTATCTCTGACGTTTTACTCTTTAGATGTTTTTAATTTATTGCTAATCTAGGTAGAGGAGATGCCCCATCCCTGGAGTGTCCAAGGCCAGACTGGACGGGGCTTGGAGCACCATGGTCTAGTGGAAGGTGTCCCTGCCCATGGCAGGGGGTGGAGCAAGATGAGCTTTAAGGTCCCTTCCAACCCAAACCATTCCATAATTGCAAGATTGGTGACCCTTTAGGACTTCCATGCATTTGGGAAGTGTAGGAGTAGAACTGAGAATTCAGGCTGTGCCAAGCAGGAGAAAGCAATGGGAGCATTTACAGACTTAAGCACCTCTCTGTTAATCAAGGCGAAGGTTTCTTGTTCACACTAAACAAATACCAGAGCTTGGAGCATCCACAGTTGTTCTGAATAGGTCATGTCTAAATTGATGGAATTTGCTGTTCTGAGCATTTTATTCTTAAAAGCACAGTCTTGTGAAAATAGTTCTAAGTTTAAGTTCATACCTTAAGCATACAGTATTTGAATTAATTGTTCAAAGCATTTAACCTCCCAAAATCAGAGTGCAGGATCCTGTTTCAGAAGAATATAGTTTATGCCAAAAAAAAAAATCAAGAGCTACTGCTCATCTGAGCTAAATTCTTGAGTGTCTTTATAAAGGAACACACTTGAATTTAAAAAATTGGAGAGAAGTAGCAAATTTCTGAATATCAGCCTAAAAATGCGCTTGATTTGTCATTTAATCCTAGCTCTTTAAGAAAATACCCTGAGACACCTAAAGGAGTACAAGATGCTTCAGAAAATACTGAGGGGATGATTTCCAAAGTATGGTACTACATCATTTAAAGATTTGTTATTCCATGTGCTAAAAAATACTCACCTGCAGGACACTTTAGTTTACATACAGTTAAAATCCCTACTTGTATATTGTTTTTGTTACCTGCTGCCCCTTGACCCTTGGACCATGACATCAGTCATGTCTCTCTTTCCCAGTTTCACTTTGCACTTACTTAACGCTTTTAGGTTCATTTTGAGTTAAATGGATTGTCGAGCAAAGAGCCTTTTACTTCCTCCTCTTCGCTGCTGCTTCTTGGATTCTGGTGTTACTGTTACACAGGGAACTAAGACTATCCCCAAATCCTGCTTTTCTCTGCCCCTCTCTGTGGTTTAAAACTGCGTGTTGCATTTGTAATGAAGGAAAACCAGAATAGCATTCCCTATTTTAGCAGTGTCATGTTGACTCACTCCCAGGATTTATTAAAATTCGGATTGGATTTGTCAGTGTGAGCTGCCTTGCTTTGCAGAATAAACTCGTGGTTGATACTTGATGCCTGGATACCAGGATTGGAAGAGAAATCCTGCTCTCTGGAAGTTTTAGCAGGACTAAGTGTGGTTTCCCGTGCTGTAACCTCCTCCTGCTGTGGTTTGGAGTGCACGCCTTACTTTTACAGGAGGCTGGAATTCTGTAGGATGCAGGGCTGCCTTGGAAAGCAGGGGGACGTTGGTGTGTGGAAGTGATGACCTGAACACCTCCTGCAGCTCCGAGCTGCAAATAGGAGCACGGTGTCCTGTGCTCAGTCCGTGGCAGGAGGAAGCACCGTATGCTCCACTTGGCCCCGTCTGACTCTCGGGGCCTCTGGAAATTTTAAAGCTGAAATATTTTTTGTGTGTACTTTCCTTTCTGCCTATGAAAAAGCAGGTTGGATCATGACTTCTTGCATTCCTTTAGCATCCTTCTGGTGAAGGAAGGTTGTGAAAGTTAACCTGATAGGAGCACTAAAAATGTCCTGTGCAACAGATGTGAGCACGGGCGTTGAATTTCTTCCAAAGACTCGTGTAGAAGGGTTAAAGCAATACTCAGGCATGCATTCTCTTTGAACTGGGGTGGAATTCTGCCTTGGGAGCAGTTTTACCTAATTAATTGCTATGCAGAAGCAGCAGTAATTAACAAGGATGTGTTGATACTGGGAGCATTTATCACCTGGAGCTGTTCTAGTCCTGCACTCTCGATTCCCGTGGCCACACTCTGTGACCACTGTGCCTGCCTGTGTGCCTGTCACCCTTCAATAACTGGAGCTTGTGCACTTTGTCGTGGGATATTTGGCAAAGCCCACAAGGCTGAAAAATAATAAGGGTAATAGAAGGGTGTGAAAACAGGCAGGTGTGTAGGAAATGGGCTGTGTAAGTGTTGTGATGTGAGGGTGTGTTACCTTGCAATATGCAGCAGGAGGAAGTTCACAGGGGAACAAGCCATCACAAATGGTCCAAAGATGAGAGAAGCTGCAGGTAAAACATCTTCTTACATATTGCTGTTGGAAACATTCATCAGAAGCCTTGGAGCTCCTGGCTGTAGCATTTGCAGAGCTGCTTCTGACGGGAGTGCTGAGGGAATCTGCTGTTGCTGCCTGCAGCAGGCTGTCAGAGGGTTCAAATGTGACTTAGTTCAGTTTCAAAACCTGTGGTTACATGGTTTTTCAGGTTCTGCTTTGTCTTCTGAAGAAACAGATTTCAGTAACAGTTCTACAATCAGAAGTCTTTTAAACTGTAGTGCTGCCTGAGAGGGGGTTGTAGTGAGGTGGGTGTCAGACTGTTCTCCCAGGAAACAAGGGATAGGACAAGAAGAAATTGCCTCATATTACCCCGGGGGAAGTTTAGGTTGGATATCAGGGAAAATTTCTTCCCAGAAAGGGCTGTCCAGCCCTGGCACAGCTGCCCAGGGCAGTGGTGGAGTCCCCATCCCTGGAGGGATTTAACAGATGTGTGGATGTGGCACCTGGGGACATGGGTTAGGAGTGGCTTTGGCAGCGCTGGAGGAAAGACTGGACTCGATCTTGGAGGGCTTTTCCAACCTAAAGGATTCTGTGATCCTACTTAAGCTGTGCTTTGCTATTTTGAGGTTCTGGGAGGTCTGACTTACAAAGTGACTCATGAAAGCATCCAGCTACTCAGTTACCCACTGCAATATCCAGGTGTTTGCTGCTTTTCATCTCTGCTACGTCCTTTGGGGTGTGGAGTGACTTTTCCTAGCGAAGCAGAGCCTGGTGCCCTGCAGCTGATGAGTGCCTGGTCTCGGAGCAGGCAATTTCCTTCAATTTAATGTCATCACAGAACTTCCCCAAGATCTTTTCACCTGATGTGATTCATGTGGTTGATGAGTGATAATGAACAAAGATTTTAAAATACATTTTTGCAGCTGGATTTTGAGAAGTTGGTAAAAATGGAATAGGTGTTTTTTCTCCCCGTGAACCAGGCAGGGCCCCAGAACACCCCAGCACAGAGGGATCAGCCTCTTCTATAAAATCAACGGTGCCAAGAGCCCCGTTGTGCCTGGCTGCATGCAAATCCTGTGATATCAGGAGATAAACCTGCAGCTCCATCAGAGCTTGGAATCCTGCCTTATTCTTGCTCTGGGCCTCGGGGCTGGCTTTCACAGCCAGGCTTTTGGGTAAAACCAGGGCTTGGAGAGCATCCTCCTCTCTGGAATGCATTTACGTCTATCTCAGTCTTGGTTTTAAGCACCTTCTGAAAGTTGGACCTTTTGGTGCTAATTGAGCATCTGGAATATTACTGGGTGTTAAATCTTCCTCTGAACTCACCTGAAGTTGCTGCTCTTTGGTTTCTCAGCTGTTGGTGTGTGATCACCTTATGAAAACCTGGCTGTTCCTCACGACCATCCAACTGCAGCTCCATTCATGGCTGAGCACTGACATGTTCTTCATCACAAATAATGGAAATACCTCAGTTTAGCTTTTTTCAGGGCTTTGAGGAAGTCTTGCAACAAGCCCTTGTTGCCTCACCCTGGAGCGCTCAACTTAAATTCAGGGCTGTTCCTGGTGCCCAAATTTAATAAATGGGAGACTGTGACCTCCTCAGTTGTGTCTCCAAGTAGCTGTTTCTGGCTCTGTGGGAGGCCTTCTCCCCCCTCTCCCCTCAGTAGCTGCGTGTGTGGCTGTGCTCATATCCGACAACTTCACGGATCCGGGGCAGACAAAAGGAGCCGGAAAAGCCCGTGGGCATCCCGTGGGTTTGACAGGATCCTTCCCCTGTTTCATTTGAGTGGCTGCACAAACAGCTCTGAGAACAAAACAAAGTGTGTGCGCTTGCGTGTAGCACTCAGGGATTGACACAGCTTAGGGAATTTGGGATTCTACATTGGCCCAGGCAGGAAGGTGAAATCTGTAGGTTTCATGTCAGTGTGTCCTTGGAAAAACATCTCAGCGAGCTGGGATTGCTGTGGCACAGCGGTCACTGGCTAGGCTCTGGGACTGTTTCTCTTATCAAAGCTAGAAATGGTGGGTTTGCTGGGTTGGTTTTAAGGGTTTTCAGTACAGGATGGTCAGATTCACCAGGCCCTCGCAACAAAAATGTCATATTGCCAAAATCACCTTCGTCCTGGTCTATGAAGGTGTGTGTGTTGGTTGCTCAAAAGTGGTTATAGTCTACTAAATGTGGCAGAGTTTGTTTAACTGAACTTTTTCCTTTGTAACTGATGAAAATGGCCTTTGAAGGAAGCCTGATTGCAGTGGGGACTGTTGCAGTAGCAGTATTTTTGTGTTCTTTTCCCCCTTTTGACAAGAATCACTCCAAGAAGTGGTGATTAATACTGTGTTTTGAATTATATCTAGTACAAACCCAGAATAATCAAATTGTGTGGTGGTTCTAAATTGGCACTGGTCTCAACTGGGGGAGGATTAGCCTGGAACTACTATTGTTTGCTCTGAGTCTGTTGAATTTGTTGGTGTTGGGTACGTTTTTTTCCATGCAGAAAACAAGGAAATAATATTGATAAGCAAACACAATGTGGATGGTGGGACTGTTTCACAAGATAAGATTTCAGTTTCCGTATATACTCGCCTGGGAGTCAATCGTCCTTTTGGGTGCTCAACCACCATAACGTGGAGAGAAAACAACAGAACGTCACAGTGACCTCTGGAAATTTCCCTGAGTGCTGGAAAGGGAAAGGCACCGGCAGAAGAGTTACCATGAGGGGATGAATGGGTGCTTTGTCCAAACCAGCCTGACTCGTTCTGTAGATTTTAAATCCACTCTTAAACAATCTCTGATTGAAAGCTTCACATCATTGCTTGGTGGCTCTTAAAAGCAAACCAGTTCAGCAAGCACAGGGACAGAGTGTGAGGAGTTAATCAGCTTAAACTCACACCCAGGAGTCTCTTTCCTCCCTTCATCATGTGCTGGGTGAAGAGGTTGTGGTCTTTGGGGCCTGTAATTGCTGCTTTTACACCTGAAGCTCTGTACAGCTAACCTGCTCCTCTGACTTATCAGAATCTGCTTTTCCACCTCCATTTTTAATGCTGGCTCTTAGAACTGCCTGATTCAGTCATTCAGGGCTGTGTAACTTCGTTTTAATGTAGGATCTTGGTTTTTCTTTCCTCTTTCCAAGCCTTTTGCGTCTGTCTCATACCATCGAGTGTCCAACCCACGGGGACAGGACCTTCTCTTTCTTGTGCCTCTGTTGCAGTGCAGACCAGAGACTTCAGCTGGCCGTGGCTTCAGTGTCTCCTGCACTGCGAGAACCTGTTCCTACCATCCCCACATATGCACTTGTATCGAACAGAGGGGAACCATAGATTTGTTTGTGTTGGAAAAACCCTCCAAGGCCATCGAGTCCAACCATTCCCCAGCACTGCCAAGGCCACCACTGCCCCATGTCCCCGAGTGCCACATCCACACAGATTTAAATCCCTCCAGGGATGGGGACTCCACCACTGCCCCAGGCAGCCTGTTCCAATGTCTGACCATCCTTTCTGTCAAGAAATACTCCCCAGTATCCAGCTTAAACCTCCTCTCGCAAGCCTGAGGCCGTTCCCTCTCATCCTGTCCCTGTTCCCTGGGAGCAGAGCCTGACTCCCCCTGGCTGCCCCCTCCTGTCAGGGAGTTGTGCAGAGCCACAAGGTCCCCCTGAGCCTCCTTTTCTCCAGGCTGAGCCCCTTTCCCAGCTCCCTCAGCCGCTCCTGGTGCTCCAGCCCCTTCCCCAGCTCCGAACTCTTCTCTGGACATGCCCCAGCCCCTCCATGTCCTTGTAGTGATGGGCCCAAAAGCACTGGTTGATGCATCCCATAATATACCACAGCCATAATTGTCACTAATTTAGTGGCACCTCTAGGCTTCTCCAGAGTGCTCCCATCACTCTTCACTCAGCCAGAGTTGTTTTCTTTTGCAGGGCTCAGGCTCAGTTAGGAAGGGGTGTCAGGGCTGTACAGGGAGCAGGATCAGACCTTGAAGGAGGGAAAAGAGCAGAGGATTTCTTGCCTGTTCTTCCTCCCAGGGCAGTAAAACCTTGGCTTGACTCATCCACAACATGTAAATTCCCTCTAGTGCAGCAAGGAGAGCTCATTGGGCTGTGCTGGGCTCTCCTGTGCCAGCTCTCTGCCAGAACTAGTCCCAGCACGAGGGAGACACGGAAAATGCTCCCGGGTGTGAGGAGGGTGGGATTGGGAGAGCTCTTGTTGATGTCTCCTTAAGCTTCCCTGGAAATTCTTGCCACCAAAGGGGGCAAAAACCCCCAAACACACAAATAGGGGTGGGGAAGGGGTTCCAGGCACCACTTGTGCGTCTGCCCTGTGGATGCTCTGATTGCTGTGGTTCACTGGAGTTATCACAGGTGCCTGAATTTTAGCTGGCAGCAGTGGTTTTATTTATTTATTCCTTTTTAAAAGTGGAGAAGAGAGCAGCAAACAGTTCTAAGGTTACCAAGAGTCAAGTGTGTCAAGCAGAGAGCAAGGAGATAAGTAAATGTAGACGTAAACAGCCTCCAGCCATGGGGCAGTAAACACAACTATACCTGCAGTGTCCTCGGAGCACATCCGTGGTTGGGAAGCACTTGGCACATCCCACTGCTTCCATGGGCACCAGTCCCGTGCAGGATGGAGCCACACTGCCCAGTGCAGCCGGCTCGTGCCTGCCCAGAAGCTGTCGGGAAGTGCAGAGCTACAGCCTGTCAGCACCTGGAATGTGCTCGATTTCCTTTCTGGGCTTCACCCCACTGCTTTCAGCAGAAATGAACCTCAGAACTTGGCCTTGAACTTCGGGGCTTTTTGTAAGTGCCATTTTAAAAAAGGAGGCAAACAAGTTCTGTTCGTGCTCAAATGACCTCAAGTGACTTGTAAATCTGGGCTGAATTTTAATTAATGTGTTGATTTGTTTCCAGAGTTTATCTGTGGTTCCTTTTTCCCTCAGATCAAGCCTCGGAGGTGCAGGTGACAATGATGCTGACGGAAAGCTGTAAACTCAGAGGGCTTCACCACAGGTAGGGCGGGCAGGGCTGGTGACAAATCCATGTCACTGTGAGGTGGGAAGAGGGAGCTGTTTGTTGGGAATTCAGCAACACTTCTGTAGAATCATGGAATGCCAGGGTGGTTTGGGTGGGAAGGGACCTTAAAGCTCATCTCTGCCATGGGCAGGGACACCTTCCACCAGACCAGGGTGCTCCAAGCCCCGTCCAGCCTGGCCTTGGACACTTCCAGGGATGAGGCAGCTCTGGGCACCCTGTGCCAGGGCCTCACCACCCTTCCATGGAAGAATTCCTTCCCAATATCCCAGCTAACGCTGCCCTCTGGCAATGGGAAGCCATTCCCCCTTGTGCTGTCACTCCAGGCCCTTGTCCCAAGTCCCTTTCCAGCTCTCTTGGAGCCCCTTTAGGCACTGCTTCAGGGGCTCTGAGGTCTCCCTGGAGCCTTCTCTTCTCCAGGTGGACATTCCTAGCTCTCCCAGCCTTATATAGTAAAGGCCTTGCCTAAAATACAGGAGTAGCAGGTTCTTGGTGAAACATGCTTAAAATAGAAACCAAATGCACCTGCCCTGCTCTCATCATTCCAAACAAGCTGTTGTCCTCCCTTTTATAAGGCAAACTCTTAAAAAAAAAAGTCCAAAAAGCTTTTCTTCCCTATGCTGCCTATAAAGCTGGGACCTTCATGGGTCTCTAGAGCTCATGGATATGACACCTAGCTGTGAGAAATCTTCAGGAAAGAGCAGGAAAATTCAAAAGTCAAAATTAAAAACAATTGTAAGTCATTGGTGACTTTTACTGATGGTTTTCAGTGGAAAATACAGGTATTTTAAAAAGTGATTAATGGAAATTGAAACTGTATCCAGTTTGGTTTGGGTTTCTATTAATTTACATATTGATATATAATATTATGTATTATATTCCTTCTGAGGAAGATATGCAGAGTCACTGCAGCGTGGGGGTTACCTGAGCCACAAAAGGCTTGGAAAGGACCTTTAAAGTGGCTGGTTCAGAACTCAGATTTTCCGTTCTGTCACTTTGCAGTGGATCAGACATGACGTTGTGACTTTTTTTATTAGACTGCTGTAATGAAATTATGTATTTTATGTCTGTAGTTGATTTAGAATGCTACACTTACCTGTTCAGGTTATAGCACTTCTGAGTACAAATGGTAACCTGTATTCACAACAGTTTATGTCAGCCCTCTTGGACCAAGTGAAAACATTTGGAGGGTTCTTCCTAACAGGACAGAAGTCAAATATTTTGTTTATTGAAAGAAGTAATGTCTAGGGCTTCAATTATTTGGACATGTTGTGCTCTGCAACTCCTAATACAAGATTCAATGCTTTTCTTCTATGTTGAATGAATTTTATTACCGTGCTTAGGAATCAAAAGTATTTTTATCAAATTTCAGTTCCATAACGTTGGGAATTTCTCTGTCTTCCAGGAATCTGCTGCCTATCACTCATGTCTGTATAGAGGAGGGAGAGAAACCGATGGTGCTGCTGCCCTACATGAACTGGGGGAACCTTAAACTCTTCCTGCGACAGTGCAAGTTGGTGGAGGCCAACAATCCTCAGGTACCCTCGGGCATGTGGGACTTTGTGCCCATTAAGCCTGCATTTGGTCTGGCACCTGAGTTTGTGCCACCAGAGGAATGGTTGTGGCACTCTCCTGTTCGGTGTGACAGCAGAACTGCAGAGGTGGCTCCCCAGCAAGTGTTTGCCTTGATTCCCACCAGGAAAACATTCCTGGCTGTTTATCCTGGGTGTTCAGAGGACAGGAAGCTGAGTCACCTCTCACTAGGGTAGGAGCTCAATCAATGCATCCTAAAATAATACCAACAAATAGAGAAAATTGTGGATTAAGTTAGGGGAAATCGTGTATGGAGAAATTGCAGATTTACTGATGCTACTTTTGGTATCCCAAGCTATAAATGCGTGCAAGGTTTTAATTATGATGGGACAGTGAATTTGCAAAAGGAGCTGAAGCAACAGCCTTTGATACTGGTTTTGGAGAGCAACAAAAATTTTGACTGTGGTGCTGCCTGGAAATGAGCTGGTTTCCAGGGAAACAAAGTGAAAAAGGTGTGGGAAGAGGGGTAAAATGGACCATTTTTGCGTATGTCCACCTCTAATCAAAGGAACAGCAGGTACAAAGAGTGAGGCAGTTGCAAGATGGGAATATTTTCCCTTGGCACGCCAAAAAAAGAAGCTAAAATTTAGAGTAAGGCACCTTCACGAGTGTCAATAGGTGGCTGTGTCTGTGGGGACTGGAAGGGGAGGGGAGGGGGCACTGGGACACAGCAAACCCAGTAACCCTGCAGGTACTGGGCTGAAGGGGCTGATGGTTGCTGCTCTGGGCTCTTGCAGGCCATCTCCCAGCAGGATCTTGTACATATGGCTATCCAGATCGCCTGTGGGATGAGCTACCTGGCCAGACGGGAGGTCATCCACAAAGACCTGGCTGCCAGGAACTGCGTGTGAGTACTGTGCCCTCAGCAGCTGCAGCTCCCTGCAGTCAGCCCGAGTTCTCCTTCAAAATGCAGGTTTTGGGTCACTGCTTTGGTCAGTGGAGTTGTTCTCCTCCAAAGCCAAGGGGAAGCAGGAAGCGTGGTTTTAAAGGACGCAGAACATCCTCTCTGTAAATGCTTCAGCTGGGTTTGTCTATCACTTTTTCAAAGGCTTGGAAGGAATTAAAGCTTCCCTTCAACTTTAATAAATCTTGGAATATCTTCGACAGTTTATCGATGGATAGATTTTTGTTTAAAGTTGGTTTTCTTCATTTTTTCCCCCTTAGAAATTGAGTTAAAGGCTTTGTTCCTTGGTAGATTTCTTAGCTGCCAAATGATGGATAGATACAAATGTGCTCTGGAATGGCAGGAATGCCAGAGAGGGGTTTGAGACCATCTTCAGGCTGGAGTACACCCCAAAATGTAGAGATGGAGGTGTTTGGTGGCCTTCTAGAAACCCAGTCACTCAGTGACCACCATCTCTGCTCACTCTCCGTGTGCTCTTGTGCCACGTAAGGATACTCGGTGTGCTGGGGTTCCTGACAGATTCTGTTCCTCATTTCTACTGCCTTTCCTCACTGGTGAGCACATTGAGGAGGAAGTGGGACCACAGGAGACAGAGATCACAAACATCAGGGACATCACCTGGAGCTTTATGTTTGGAAAGAGCTGCCAGTACCCAGGGTCCCCTGAAGGACTTTGTTCCACCTGCCCCTCTTTGTTCCCCAGATTTGCTCTGGGTGGTGAAAGGCTGGGGAGTGCATCAGACCCGTGTCCTAATTTTGGGAAGGGAGCCAGGATTCCAGTGATCTTGGCAGGTTTAAGGGGGGAAATGCTTTTGGTCTCATGTGCCCATGGCACAGTTGGGTCCAATTACAGTGGACATGAGGATTACACAAGTCAGGGCTCTCTAATCGCTGGGGAACTGCCCTCTGGATTGAATTTATTTTCAAACAGGTCTTCTAGGAATTTCCCTGAACAATGACTAGATAGGAAATTTCCTGGTCTGTAAATTTTGAGGATAATGAACTGGCCTGAAAGTGCATAGAAATAAGATAAATAAAAAGGTATCTGAGATAGTAAAGAGGGAGATACACAGATTGAGCATTTATATTTCATTTTTCTCACCAAAATAAAGAAATAATTGGCAAGATGAGAAGACAACAAAAACAATTTGTTACAATGCCCTCAACCCAATGTTCCTTCTGTATTTTTATTATACAATGTTGAAGCCAACATCTTTGCCATATTCTGACGTCATCTGTTTATGAGAACACTGAACTTTATTACACACAGTTTTAAGTTCAAAGAGTTTGAATCACATCCCAGAGGGGGCAAATTCTCTGTGCTATTTTGAGTCATCTTTTCTTGATTAAGTTTCCCTTAGTACCATATTTCTGACAAGCATCAATATCTCTTGTGGAGGGAATAAACAGTTTTTCACCAGATGGCTTGGTTGGAGACAAGCTTTTGGACCACAAAGAGTACTGGTTGCTTAAAGAGCTTACTGGCTCTTGCTTTGCTTAGATCTTTGCCTCATTATTGCCACAGAAGTACTAGAGCTAAAAGGTGTTTAATTGCTCTGATAGGGGATCTCCCAAGGAGCAGGAGTAACTTGAGGCAGTCACTTGTTTGCTTTAACGGTATTTTTTTGCACTTGTAAATGTTTGGTTTTATTTAATCAAGCCTGCTGCTTTTTCTAGTGCTTATCAGTTGGCACAGAATAAATAGGTGCTGTGATAATATTTGCTAATCGCAGAGTAAGTGTGTCTTGATGCAGGAGAGTGCCACTGCTTGAGATGTGGATTAGCACTCCCCAGTTAGACCCCGAGTCTGGAACTGAGGGCTGAGCATAACTGTTTGCTGTGTAGCTGTGCTGCTGGCTTTGCTTAGCGTGCTGTTCTCTGTGCCCAGCATTGACGATGCGCTGCAGGTGAAGATCACGGACAACGCGCTGTCCCGGGACCTGTTCCCCATGGACTACCACTGCCTGGGGGACAATGAGAACAGACCAGTCCGCTGGATGGCTCTGGAGAGCCTGGTCAACAATGAATTTTCCAGTGCTAGTGATGTGGTGAGGTTTTTTTTCCCCTCCTCTTACATTTTGGAAATGTGTTTTGTTGACATTTTTCTCTTTTTTCAGCTGTTGGAGAATCACTGAATCCCAGAATGGTTTGGGTTGGAAGGGACCTTAAAGCCCATCCAGTTCCACCCCCTGCCGTGGGCAGGGACACCTTCCACTACCCCAGGTTGCTACAAGCCCCGTCCAGGCTGGCCTGGAACACTTCCAGGGATGGAGCAGCCACAGCAGCTCTGGGCAACCTGTGCCAGGGCCTCAGCACCCTCCCAGGGTAGAATTTCTTCCCAAAATCCCATCTAATGCTGCCCTCTGGCAGTGGGAAGCCATCCCCCGTTGTCCTGTCCTTCCAGCCCTTGTCCATAGTCATTCTCCAGCTCTCCTGGAGCCCCTTTAGGCCCTGGAAGGTGCTGTGATGTCTCCCTGGAGCCTTCTCTTCTTTGGGTGAACCCCCCCAGCCCTCCCAGCCTGGCTCCAGAGCAGAGGGGCTTCAGCCCTTGGAGCATCTCTGTGGCCTCCTCTGGACTCGCTCCAGCAGCTCCACATCCTTGTGATGTTGGGGACCCCAGAGCTGGAGGCAGGGGATCATGGCCATGGATAGATAACAGTGGCCTGTTCAGAGCATCATCTCTGCACCCACTCCTGCAATCAGCTGCTCATGGCAGATGGTTCAGGGGTCAGTTAGGCCCTTCGTGCACAGCCAAAGTGGCCCTTGCTCCCTGTTCCCTTGGCAGGGAACACAGTCAAATTCAGGGAGCTGCACTGGGACTAGTCTGCTTTTCATAGAATATTCCAATCTGGAAGGGACCCACAAGGATCATCCGGTCCAGCTCCTGGCCGTGCACAGGACACCCCAGCCATCCTACCCTGTGCCTGGGAGCATTGTCCAAACTCTCCTGGAGCTCTGGCAGCCTTGGGGCCGTGCCCATTCCCTGGGGAGCCTGGGCAGTGCCCAGCACCCTCTGGAAGTCAAGGTGGACATCCATTGCTCACCCTGCACTCTGTCTGCTCAGCAAAGATCTGGTCAGGCACAGCTTCCGTTCATAAATCCACACTGGCTCTTCCCACACGTCCCTGTGCTTCGTAAGTGTGGGAGTGAGTTCCAGGATAATGAGCTCCCTAACGTTAGCAGGAGCTGATGTTTGACTATGTGGCCCATAATTCCCTGGATCCCAGCTCTTCCAGAGGATGCCTTTATTCCAGTGCCCAGGAACCTTCCCCAGCTGAGGTGACCTTTCAAAGATAGAGCAGTGTTGCAGTGACCTCAGCCTGCTCCCTCAGTGCCCTCGGATGCATCCCATCCAGGATGGTGGTCTGGTGCCAGTTTGGAAAACTTTAGAGACGTTCTGGTTGGTTTTTTTCCTCCATGGTCTCTGTACTAGTGCTGCAGCCATATAAACAACAAGAAAAAGAAGGAAGGAAGGGAAGGTGCCAG
This sequence comes from Lycocorax pyrrhopterus obiensis, assembly GCA_014706295.1. NCBI lineage: Eukaryota > Metazoa > Chordata > Aves > Passeriformes > Paradisaeidae > Lycocorax > Lycocorax pyrrhopterus. The sequence continues at coordinate 2,527,148 of JACSVZ010000016.1, forward strand.
CTGTGCTCCACGTGTGTGTTCATTGGAAAACACGCGGGGGTTTGTGTTATACCAAACTTGAAGACAGAAAAGGAAATGGAAGTTGCCTATAAAAGCATGTTTTTAGAGTGCTAAATGAACTCAATTAAATGGTGGTTTTTTATTTTAACTTTTTTTTTTTAATCTGGCATATGAAAGCATTTTCTGTGTGTGAGGACTGGGCAATCAAAGCTTATGTAACAGAGGCAGTGAGATGTGGAATTTTATTAGGATGAGTAAATCTCAGTATTGTAACCATTTTTGAAAACTCCAGTGCAATTCAGCATCTCTTCCAGCCCATTTTAACCCAGAAGTCCTTTTTTCATTGCACAGGGATAAATGCCACCCACCTTTTAACACGCAGTTCTAACTGCAGACACGTGGCCATCTGAGTTTTTTAGAGTTCAAAAGTGAACGGTTTCTCTGGGTGTAGAAAACACCATCTACCCTAAATACCAGCTTTGCATCTACCTGGACTCTTTTCACAAAAAGCTGATGTCAGATGTTTTTGTGGGTTTGGTAGGAACAAACCCGTTGCGTGTAACAGGGAACGGGTGATGAAGTGTGGTACAAACAGTGTCTGCGTCTGCAGAGATGCCACGGGATGTGTTCCAGGCTTGCTTTTTGGATGACTTTCTTTCAAATGTGTTCGCTGGCTTGAAACTTTCCCAATAATGTGTTGCTCCTCTGCCAACAGCTCTATCAGTCAGCCAGAGTGTAGGAAAACAAACCACAATTCCTGCTAAATCTTAATTCCGTGGTTTTCTTGCTGTTGGACATGAAGCTCTGCACCTCTTCGTGCTATTTTTATGCAGCTACCTATGGAGTTAGAACAGCTGTATTCCCAGAGTGGTTTTGCTTGAATCACCCTTTATCTCATCTTCATGACCAACCTTTGTCCCTCAGCACTCTTCTCCAGTGCAGGTAAAAAGGGCCTTTATATCCTTTGGTGGCTGTTTGGAGCAGGGCCACATCTGCACCCCTGCCCTTCTCTGCCCTTCCTACCTGAAAACATCCCTTCCCTAAGGCTTTGGTCAAGGCAGTGGTGGGATTTCTCTTGATTAAAACAAGAATCGTGTGAGCCTTGCAGGATTCTGCCCCTTTTTAATAAATGATGATGTGTAACTTGAGCAGTGAGTCACGAGTGTGCAGTATCAGCCCCATCTCTGTTTGCTCTCCTGACTCTCTGGATACCAGATAATAAATCATTTTCCATGTACTCGGCTTGTGCGTGGATTAATTGATGGATTTTTCATCACTTTAAGCTCCTTCTGGCACGGATTGTCGGCTGAATGTGTTGAATGCTGATCCAGCTGTCAGGTTTACTGAGATGAAATCTCTTTTTTTCCCTGAGTCCTGTTCCTGAGAATACTCTCCAAATACACAGATGATTCGGAATCAAAAAATTATAATTTCATTCAGTCTGCTCTTCTGACCCTTTGAATTTCACAGACTTTTTTGAGGATTTTTGAGGCATTTTGAAGAAGTAAAATGTAAAAAAATAGATAACAATTTTATACTAGACAATGGTGCAGTGTTCAGTATTGTTTAGATTTAGATGTTCTGTAATGTCATGTTAAAAAATGCATGATTTTTAGCACTGATATCTTAGTGCACTAAGATTTTAAGTTTAGTTCAACTTCTTAGAATCACAGGTTGGTTTGGGTTGGAAGGGACCTTAAGACCATCTGGATCCTATCCCCTGCCATGGGCAGGGACACCTTCCACTATCCCACGTTGCTCCAAGCCCCGTCCAACCTGGCCTGGGACACTTCCAGGGATGGGGCAACCACAGCTTCTCTGGACAGTTTAACACCAGTTCTGTGATTCTTAATGAGCCCAATTCAAGACACGTTGAATTTGGTTATGTAGAGCATTTCTGTAAAGCTTTTTTACTGTGTGTAATCTTCCTTACAGCTGATTTGTGCCCTGGCTGGAGGAGCTCTGGGGGTTCAGCATGTTTTCTTAATGCCTGCACTGTTCCTTTGCAGTGGGCCTTCGGGGTGACGCTGTGGGAGCTGATGACCCTGGGACAGACCCCGTACGTGGACATCGACCCCTTCGAGATGGCAGCTTATTTAAAGGATGGCTATCGAATAGCTCAGCCCATCAACTGCCCCGATGAACTGTGAGTGCCTCTGCTGGGGAAGGACAAAGGGGCTGCTTTGTGTTTGCTGTGTTAAGCCAGGCTGGCCGAAGAGAGAGCCGGGCTTGCCTTTCCCTGCCTGTTCGTTCTGCCTGTCAGACAAGCCCTGGGGTAAACATTCCTCATGGAGCACTGCCTCCAGCTCTGGGGTCCCCAGCATCAGAAGGATGTGGAGCTGCTGGAGCGAGTCCAGAGGAGGCCATGGAGATCACTCTGACAGCTGGAGCCCCTCTGCTCTGGAGACGGTCTGGGAATGTTCAGCCTGGACGAGAGGAGGCTCCAGGGAGACCTTAGAGCCCCTTCCAGTGCCTAAACAGGCTCCAGGAGAGCTGGGAAGGGACTTGGGACAAGGGATAGAGCGACAGGATAAGGGGGAATGGCTTCTCACTGCCAGAGGGCAGCGTTAGATGGGATATTGGGAAGGAATTCCTCCCTGTGAGGGCGGTGAGGCCCTGGCACAGGGTGCCCAGAGAAGCTGTGGCTGCCTTGTCCCTGGAAGTGTCCAAGGCCAGGTTGGACGGGGGCTTGGAGCACCCTGGGGTAGTGGAAGGAGCTGGAATGGGATGATCTTCAAGATCCCTTCCCACCCAAACCATTCCATGCTTTTACAGCAGTTGAGCAGTTTCCAGTGAACTATGTACTGCTCCCTCCTGGATTGCCATGGGTCATATCCTACATCAACCCAGCACCTCTGGTCACAGCCCCTTTGCTCGTCATTCCAGGTGTCCATCCTTGGGAGGAGCTGTTCAGCATTGTGAGCCATAAGCTCCAGGGCTCCTTGTCTCTCTGGTTGCTCAGCCAGTTTTCCAGTGGCAAATGCTGTTTTGCCTTTCGGGCTGGGGCTGTGGTTGCCTGCGACGTTCCCCTGTGCTCCGTGTGCCTCTGTGTTGCAGGTTTGCTGTGATGGCCTGCTGCTGGGCCCTAGATCCTGAGGAGAGACCCAAGTTTCAGCAGCTGGTGCAATGTCTCACTGAATTTCACGCAGCGTTGGGAGCCTACGTCTGAAACGGCAGCAGAAGATGGAATTCCGTGCTTGGGAGAAGCCATGGCATCCATCTGCAGCTCCATGCATCCCTCGGACTCGCACACGTGATGTGTATAAAGCAACACTACAGGGAGAAAGCACTTCTTCCAAAACACTGTGCCTTAGAATGCCTTAGTAGTCTCAAGTTTTTTTGTAAGACCTCTTGGTGTTGAATATTTTCTAGATATCACTTTTGCTAAGTTAAATTGAGACCTTTTGGTTTGCCATCAGGATTTGTAAAGTGTAGAGATAGTGAACTGAAACACGAGATTTGGATGGACTTTGCACTCTGACAACAGACACGTGATTTTTTTTGGAAGGGTTTATGGAACTGGTAGAAAAGTGAGGAGAGGGGAAATGAAAAGCCACACTGCAGAAAATTTTCCCTGCTTTTAAAAAAAATGTTGAAACTGAATCTTTCTGACCAGCTCTAGTGTTTGTACTTGTATGTATCTGGAATAGCTTTTTAGTATCAACCTCTTCTATTTTGAGACAACAGCACATTGTGGTTGGATCCACACATCTTTACCTTTTTTAACCCCTTCACAGATGTTCTTTGGAAAAGCTGGTCTTCAGGATACAACATCTCCTTTCTAAAGCGATGATGTAAAAGTGATCCCAGTTTACCTCATACAGAGAGTGGGGAAGGTGGGGTAAGAATGGTGCCCCTCCTTTCACATCAAAGGATTTTTGAGATGGTTTTATGTGCTAACTAAAGGCCTTCAGAGAAGCGCCAGAGCAGCCCCTGGGTGGGAGTCTGTCACCTCAGGCTTCTGCAGTTTCTCTTGTTCAAAAAGGTACTGGTTGTTTTTTATGGGCTTTTATGGCCTGAAATGGGCTTAAATATATAAATATATATTTGTAAAGACACTTGCAGAGTAAAGAATGTTTTTCTATTACACCTAATGTGAAAGCTTGGTCCCTCACCTTGCCCTGTGTGTGGATTGTGCAGGTTGATGGTGGTTAGGCTGGAGTTGGCAGGAAGGGAAGGTGGATTACCTGCCTCCCTGTGGAACTGCTCCCTGAGACTTCAGGTCTTATCCTGCTGCCTTCCTTAAGCCAAAGATCCGTTCCACCCCGGGTTGTTTTGAGTTGAACATTTGCTTAAGAGGACTGAACATGTTTTTTCAGCAAAATGTGTGATAGATTCAGGCTTTTTCTGTGCGTAACAAAGTTACTTGCAGGATAGCTCCCAGTTCTCCTGGTGAACTGTAGGCTGCATCCTCTGCCTGGTGGCACCACGAGGCAGGTTGTGCTTCAGCACAATGTGGGGCATGAAGAGTTGCCTTTTGTCTCTCACCATCTGCAGGCAAGCACCCGCTGCCTCGAGTGTTTGTGCAACTGCAGGGGTGGGACATTGCCCTGACAGGCTCCGGAGCCATCGGAGCATTTCAGGAGACTGCCGTGCAGGTACGAGCAGCTGGATTTGGCTGGGTCATGCAGATGTGCAGCTTCTGTTCTTTCCGGAGTCATGAACCTTGCTGAAGAAAATTAATCCTCTCTAATTGGCGTCACGTGAGGCAGAGCCTTGTGTGGTCTGTGTCCCTCAAAACGCCGGAGCTTTCCTGTCGGTACTCCAGGGTTTGTTACCTGTGGCCAGTGACCCAAGCGTTGCTTTCTCCTGGAAGGAAATTTTCCTGCTGGCTCAAGTTTGGGCATGTTGTGATGGGCTGTGCTTGCCTGACAGAATTGGAACTGGTTTTGTTTGGTTGAGTTTGGAGTGGCTGAGTCTGAGGACAGCAGCAGAGCTCTGGGTGTGTGGTCTCTCCATTCTGACCTGGGGAACTGGTACCAGTGACAGGACTTGACGGTGACGTGGGTGTTGAAGTCAGCAGTGGCAGTTCCTGACATCCAGGTCAGTGTTCCAGCAGGATCTGCAGAGATCACAGCTCTAAAAGTGAGGTTGGAGAACAGCCTGGGGTGAAAATGATCCACCTGTTGTATGTGCCCAGGGCAGAGTCACGTGCACACAGGATGTGTGTTGTGCAAGTTCTGCTCACACCCCAGGGGTGTCACAGGTGACATCTGACCACTGTGGGCTGGACATGGCTCAGGGATGTGCTGCACCTGAACCTGCTCCACTCAGAGCTGTGGGAGCGGGAAGTGCGTCAGCTTTCCCTTCCCCAGGCTGCTGCTCCCCTGCTTTCATCCACAGAGGCTGGGAAGTGGTTCATTGTGGGTCAGGGTACAGACACAACTCTTCGTTTTGGAAATTTGCTTTCATTTAATCAGGGTTCATCTACAGGGATGAGGCTGCCACCTGCTCCACCCAGGGCAGTGGTGGAGTCCCCATCCCTGGAAGTGTTCAGGAAACAGGTGGATGTGGCACTTCATGATACAGTTTGTTGGGCATGGTGGGCTGTGGTCAAAGGTTGGACTCTGATCTTGGAGGTCTTTTCCAACCCTAATGATGCAATGATTCTATGATAGGCATTCTGCTGATAGCAGAGCTACCTTGAGTAGATTCCTTGCAGGAATTTGTTGTACCTGAGACTGCAAATAGCTTTCCTGCTGGGATTTTGCTGTATGTTCTGTATCTTAGCTCCATGGGCTTTTGGGGAAACTCTTGAGGAGCAGGTCACTTGCGTAGAAGATTGGAAAGACAGAGTTCCTGGAAGGAGAACATTATCAGTAACTTCTAGTCTTAAAGAACATGGAAAACTCTCAGTGTGACCCTGGATGGAGCATGGCTAGGAGGTGAGGCAAGGAGATGAAGAACAGAAAGCTGTGGTTACAGGAAAGAAGAAATGAGGAATATTGTGGCTCCCAGGTTTTCTTTCTTGGGAGAGTAATGCCAGAAGTAAAAACGAGGCAAGAAGGAGTAAAAGGCAAGAAGTGTTGAGCATTAAGTTGGTGGCGTAGGTGGGAAGCCAGCTGAAGGACAGGGTGGGATGGGATTCCCTTTGAGGACAGAAGGCAGAGTTCGTGGGTGGACTCAGATGGAGGAGTCACTCTGGAGTGAAGAGAAGGATCAAACCATGGAGAGGGGAGAAGGCTGAGAGCAGACAGGGCTTCCTAAGTGATGGGCTGAAAGCTGTGGAGGTGTTCAGGGAGATGAAGGGCACCTGGAAAACAGCGCTCAGAGAATGGCTGCGCTGTGGTTTTTCCATGTAACTCAAGACACCTTGGAGGATCAAAACACTTTTCTTGTTCAGCCTCAAGTCCTTTGTTTCCCACCTTAGCTGTGTCCAGATTTGCAGCCAAGGGCAAGGCTGGCATGGCAAAAGAAGGTGGCAATGAAGAGGTGATCTTGTTTTATTTAATTATTTTCTTCCCTGGAGTTTGACACTTGGAATCAGCGCCCCAGAGTGTTCAACAACCTTTGTGCTGGGATCTGAGAAGGCTTCCCACTATTTTGTCTGGAAAGACACATGTGTTATGTGTTCTAAACTACAGCGTGGAAAGGTCAGCTGGTGCTTGTCAGAGGCAAGTGGAAATACTGCCAAAACGGTGGAATTCCTGTCAGAGCATTGAGTTTAAACATTTTTGTGGTAGCTGATGGATGGGAATCATTTTGAAGAGGAGGAAGATTAATAACAATAAGGAGAAAAAGTCACCAATCCGAGTGCCAGTGTTAAAACTCTCACCCAACACGTGAAGGGTGTCCATGCAATCCCCCTGGGAAGCAGCGCCCTTGGAGTGTTTTGTACCTCCCATCAGGTGTTTTTTCAGCATAACACGTGCAAATGACCCATGGATTTTGAGTGTTTGAGGCTGTGGTAACTCAGCTTGAGAAATTCCTGTCAGGTGAATTCCTGCTGGTGCCAGTGGATTATCACAGGATGCTGTTTGAGCTCAGCACAGGAATATCAGTGAGGAGCCATGGGAAGAAATTAAAGAAATGTGTTTAAAATAAGCAAAAGGCCTCTGATAACTGGTGTGAGGGATCCAAGTAGCTCCACAGAGTGCCCGATAAGGAGCCAGCCTGGCAGCTGGAATCTGCAGAGCTGCTGCTGGGGGAGTGAGGCACTTAACGCCCTGGCACATCCAGGTTCTTCCAACCAGATAAAGACATTCCTGCAGCCATCCGTGGGCTCCGTGCAGTGATGCTCCTGGTAATTGCTGCTTCCTCACGGGTGAGGATGTGCAGAACCTGTCTTTGCTCTGGGAGTGCCTTGCAAATATCTGATGGAAGTGGCATTGCAGAGAGGGAGTGTTTTGGGGTAGAGGGAATGTGCTTTATTCCTGGTGGCTCAACCCTGTTCCTCTACCTGTCCAGACCTCAGGCTGGGTCTTGCTTGGAGCAACATCTAAGTGCTGCTGAGAATGGACTTGTATTGCTGTGCAGCGGCTCTGAGCAGGAGGCAAGTTTTGGCTGGAAGATTTGGGGGGGGGGGGGAGTGTTTTAGGTCAGTTTTTGGCCTGATTTGGCGCTGAGTGTTGGCTCAGGACTCGGCAGAGCTTGGCGTGTTCTCACATGGCTGAGCTTGATGTCCTGCTGCCGGACATGGTGGCTTTGCAGAAGCTTCCAATGAAAACATTCTTCCACTAAGAAATCAAGAATTAGACACAGTTAAACAAAATAACATCCCCAAGTGTGTTTTTGATTCATCTGCCAGCTTCTGTGCATTCCTAGGGTGGGAGAGGCTGGATCATCAACCTGTCTCCTCCTCTCCCTCCTTTCTGCTCCCAGCTTCTTCTGCAGCTCTGGCTCATCCATACTCTCAGTTTCCACCTGGGTTTCTTAAACAGGATCACTTAGTTTATTCCAGCTCTTTCTTTGCTTGGGAAGTTTTATCTCAAGCTCTTCAACTGTGTTACAATCCCTTAGCTTTGGACCTGGTGAGCTGGGTTATGTCTGGGAGAAACCCTCCAGGATCCAAGAGCTCTTGCCTTGCCTTGCATCCATGTGGAGCCAAAACACAGAGCAAGCAACCAGAAACCCTGGCACTGGCTGGGCTGCAAGGAGTCCCCCAGCCCAAGCAATTTGGCTCATGGGATCAGACTGGAACCAGCTGGTAAGAGAAGGATCTATGTGGTTCTGCTCACATCACCCTGGAGATGACACGATGTCTGAGACCTGTCCTGATGTGGGAGAGACTCAGAGCAGAGGCTGGCACTTGAGGCTTGCTCTTGGAGCTGTCCAACACCTTCAAAAGAGGCATTTTCACTGTTGGCAAGGGTTTGAAATCCCAGTTCTGTGCAGGTCCCAGGCTTGCCTGCCCTGTAAAAGCCGGTTGCTCTAAGGGTGGAAGTTAGGGGAGGTGACTCCAATATATTTGTGAAGCCTCTGGAATAGGCTTGGAGAAGGCTGGAAGCTGAAGTTGTGAGTGCTGAGTGCATTTCTGCTGCAAAGCCAGTCAGAATCTCCTCTGGATGTGCCTGAGATGCGATAGCCTGTGCAGGGTGCAAATCAAGTGCTGCAGCCAACATACAAAAGATGCTTTCAAGCTTACCTGGTCCTGAGACTGCTCAGCCCAGGCCCTCTGTGTCCCACCTCATTCCAGGCAACCTTGGGTGAACACTGCTGTGAGCAGGTCTCGGTTCCTGAAGCCCCTTGCCCACAGAGAATCCAGCTGTTCTCAATCTTTCCTTTCCAAATGGAGCAGAGCTGGTGGGAGTTGTAAATAAAGCTGCCTCCGAGCCTTGTCTCTGAGCCAGGAGAAACCCAGGGCTGGGTACACCTCTGTGTAAACCTCCCCTGTGGAGTCAGGCTGAGGTGGTTGGGGCTTCAGCCTGGAGAAAAGAAGGTTGTGTGGAGATCTTAGAACAGCCTTCCAGGATCTGAGGGCACTGATTCAAACTGAGAGTAGGTTTAGATGGAATATTGGGAAGAAATTCCTCCCTATGAGGGTGCTGAGGCCCTGGCACAGGTTGCCCAGAGAAGCTGTGGCTGCCCCTGGATCCCTGGGAGTGTCCAAGGTCAGGTTGGACAGGGGTTGGAGCACCCTGGGCTAGTGGAAGGTGTCCCTGCCCATGGCAGGGGGTGGCACTGGATGAGCTTTAAGGTTGCATCCAACCCTTGACATTCTTTTTCCATGTAGGAAAAGTGCCATGCTGGGGGTGATTCCTGCTCTACAAGGTAAAATACATGCATTGTCTGTCTGTGGTGATGCAGATGGGACAGAGGTTGGGAACAGCTCTCCAGGAAGTGCTGAAGGACAGTGAATAATAGGATTTGATGGAAAGGGCTTGAAGGAGTAGGGAAGTGGAGTGACTAAACTTGTCTTTGCAGACATGTCGAAGTCTTAGGAGGTGGGGAGACAGGAAGCTGCTGTGGAAAGAGGATATTGATACCATTGCATGACAAAAGGATGAGCCGAGCAGGGAGATGGTCAAATACCAGGGGAGAACAGCTCTGTTGGCCTGACAGGAGGCTTCAGGCTCTGTGTTGGGTAAATGTCATGTTTGGAGTATCTCTTTTATATATAGACAGTGTTCATGGAGCAGCTGGACAGGACACCCCTCGGAAAGAGCCCAGGCTTGGTCCTGGCTGATGCACAGCACCGGGTGTGGAATTAGTGGAGAGCTGCTCTGTACCAGTGACCGAACTGGCGTTGGATCTGCAGTCCTGCTGGGCAGGGAAAGAAAAAGAGCAAAGGGGGTGAAAAACAGAAAAAAAAAAAAACCAATGAAAAACAAAAACACACACAAAAAAAATCCCACAGCTAAATTAGTATTTAACCTTGAAAGAAATGGTGGCTGAGGCTGCCTTGCTGAAGGATTTATAGGAGCATCAAGGAATGGTGGAAATGCAAGGCCAGGGGAGGTTTAGATTGCATATTAGGGAAAATTTCTTCACCAAAAGGGTGGTGAGACATTGGAACAGACTACCCAGGGTAGTAGTGGAATTCCTGTCCCTGGAGGGATTTAAAAGCTGTGTGGATGTGGCACTTGGGGACGTGGTTAGAGGTGGCCCTGGCAGTGCTGGGGTGGGGTTGGACTCGATGGTCCCGGAGGGCTTTTCCATCCTGTTAGTTGTCAGTTAGCTGGAAATAGCACAGGGGAAATTAAACATGGGAGGAGGGAGTTGCTGGCAGCGTCTCTGGGATTCGTGGGAGTGGGAAACCTGTGCTGCATCTCCAAGGGGCCCTTCCAGAGGGTGCCATTGGAGATTAGCTACCAAATTTTACTTCTGAAGCAAAGGGGTGGTTTATTGTGGGACTGAGGAGACAACTGGCCTTGAACTCTTACAAAACCACGAGGGGATGGTGAAAACCCACTGAAAAGTTTGCTGGCTTGATCCTCTCTCCAGCAGGATGGTGCTGGCAGCTGAGTTGTGGGCCCAGCTGGTCTACAAATGCCCTTTGTAGCCTGGCTGATGGCAGCAACTTGGGTGGGAATCAGGGCTGTCTCCATAAAAAAGATGTTTTCAGGGCCAGTGTCCAGCAGAAATCCCGGCTGTTGCTCTTGGAAGACGAGTGAAGCTTCAGGTGATGTCGTGTCAGTCCTTCCTTCTCCGACGTCACGTTACCTCAGGATATCTTGGTCCTACCTGCAGAGGCCATTCCTCGCTTTGTTTTGGCACCATTGGGATATAACAAAGAGCGTAGATTCTGGGAAGAGCTGTGAGTTCCAGCTCTGCTCAGCTTTTGGGAAAACAGGATCCACGTCAGAGCCGGGTTTGGGTGTCTGCAGGGAGTTGTTGTGCCCTGGGGGATCCGTGCTGGATCCTCGGTGCCGGTGCCCCGGGATGGTGTTGGCTGCTCCCCAATCCCGCTGTGGTGCCAGCGCTGCGCAACGTCAGAGCCTTGGCTTTTGGGGTGCGTCCTCCAAAGACTCTCAGCCAGAAAGCTGTACCTGGGAGCAGCAGGAATGCTGCTTCCAAGAAACAGGAGGACTTCCTGGGACAGAACCAACCACCCTTGCGTTGCTGCCGCAGGTGTGAAGATGTGTGGTCACCCAGGCTGAGGCCACCTCTGGAGCGGCTTCTCCTCCTTAACCCCGGTGTGGTTCCTGGACCTGCAGAGGAGCTGCTGTTGTTCTGCTCCTTGTTCTAACTTTATTTACCAGATACAATCCCATTCCCTTGGATGTTAAAAATTACAGTCCAATTAATTTTTGGAGCAAAAGCCTGATGAGGAGGAGCTGGGGGGCTCAGCCTTGAGAAAAGAAGGCTCAGGGGGGACCTTCTCACTCTATCCAACTCCCTGATGGGAGGGTGGAGCTGGGGGAGTTTGGGCTCTGCTGCCAGGGAACAAGTGGAAACGGCCTCAGGTTGCACTGGGGGATGTTTAGGTTGGATATTAGGAAAACATTTCTTCACGGAAAGGGTTGTCCTTTTACAAGGGCCAGGAGGCCATAAACACCCAAACAATTCCTGGTGTGGGTGAACTCTGCATTTACCCATCACTGCAATGAAATTTGTCTTCTTTTCCCCTCTCTGATCCATTCCACACAACACCTCACATTCAGTTTCTGGCTGAGGAGCGAGTGACGTCGTCATGGAGCATTGGAATTACAGTAAGGCTTTAGGGATAAATTAAAGTTAATGCAGCTCCTGACCCCGGTGTTAGGTTTGTCCTTTTCCCTGGTGGAACACTGCTCTAATGAGGAGTGCCCCACACCGTGGACAATTATCCATCCTGGAAAGCTTCAGCATGACTCCCAAACAGGGGAAAAAAGACTTTAATAATGAAAAGCTTAATGCCCTTGGTTGTACATGCAGGATTTTGCTGCAAGAAGGGACTTGTGGATATTGTCTCCGAGTCTATAGAAACACATCATTCTCTCAAAGCTCCTTTGTTCCTTTGGGTAGCCCGAGCCATGCTGGGTGTGTGTCTCTAATCTTGAAATCTATGAGCTTTAAGGAAAAAATTAAGTTAATTAAAGCAGTTTTTACATGTATTGTCAGGTGCTGCTTCTGAGTGTGGGACCAGACTGCCTGGATCCATGATCACTGAAACACAGGAATCTCTTCCCATTATCCCCTCCCAAAATCTGCTTAATTTGGACCAGAGCAGTTTGAAACTCTGGTGTTTAGGGAATTAATATCCTATTTCTCAACGTGTCTGCTCAATAGAAGCCGAATCCCAGGGGGGAAATTGGGAGCCATAGGAAGGAGAGGTGGGTGGGAGAGCACATTAAGCAGCCGGCACTCCCACGAATATATTTCCTCCTAGCGAGTCGTTGATGAGGTGCTCTGGATTTGCAGGAAGCTTGAGTGCTGCCACTTCTTTTTATCTCCTTCCTGTGTCCTGGCAGAGTTCATCTGACAGTAATTGGTGACAGGTTTGTGTTTTCCTCCAGCTCCCTGCAGCAGAAACTCTCCCTTCCCTTCGCTGCCGGCAGCGAAGTCATGGTTCCAAGGGCCTTGGTGGTCAGACCCCCATGTGGAGCTTGTTGGCCTCCCATGTCCATTCCTCAGCCAGAAGCAACATCTTGTACCACCTCCAAAGTTCATTTGGGCTTCTCTCACCTGACGTTGATGCTGGGCAGGTCCTTGGGGTTCCAAAACCTGAGGGTTTCCTGGTTTTCCTGTCCCTGTGGGGTGAGGTGGCTGCAGGGCCAGAGCCCAGGTTTGGTGAACTGGTGTTGCTGTCTGTGGCAGCCACCACAGATTGGATGTCAGAGCCACAGAAAACAGCAGGAAACTGACAAATGGGGCTTTTTTAGCATTGCTTTAATTTACTCCCTTAAAAATCCCAGGGTCTGGAGTCCTGTCCTTACATGAACACCTCATTGAGGTGCTGCAGCAAGTTCCCAGCCTTGAAGAACCAAAACCTGGAACACAAATGGGCTCTAATAGGGAAAATATCTTCATGAATGTCATTTCATAAAAAAGATTTAATTAGTTTTGGGGTTTTTTCCACATTGGAGGAAAACTGTTTTCCTTCACGCGTGGCGCAGATGCCGGTAACGCGTCGATATTTGAGCATCTCCGGGAGCTTGGACACCCCCAGCACAGGAAAGAAGGAAATTGTTTGAGTTTGACTGCAAAAATACGGTAATCTGGGAGGCCATTTGGTGGAGGAAGCAGCTCTAAGCGTCGATTAATTGCTCAGAGTTTGTTTTTAATTTCTCAGTCTCCAGTTTTCATTCTTTCCCTGTGCAGCCCACAACCCCCCTGTGCTGGGCTGATCCCCGCGTGGGCAGCAGGGAAGGGTTTGGGATTCTGCCCCTTGGCCCCGCTCAGGTGAGACCCCACCTGCAGAGCTGCCCCAGCCCTGGGGCCCAGCACAGGGAGGACGTGGAGCTGCTGGAGAGAGCCCAGAGGAGGCACCAGGATGAGCAGAGGGATGGAGCAGCTCTGCTGGGAGGAAAGGCTGGGAGAGCTGGGATTGTTCAGCCTGGAGAGGAGAAGCTCTGGGGTGACCTCATTGTGGCCTTCCAGGAACTGAAGGAGCCAACAAGGAAGCTGGAGAAGGACTTTGGACAAGGACCTGGAGTGACAGGATGAGGGGGAATGGCTTCAAACTGAAAGAGAGTGGGTTTAGATTAAATGTTAGAAAGACATTCTTCCCTGTGAGGGTGGGGAGGCCCTGGCACAGGGTGCCCAGAGAAGCTGTGGCTGCCCCTGGATCCCTGGAAGCGTTCCAGGCCAGGTTGGACAGGGCTTGGAGCACCCTGGGACAGTGGAAGGTGTCCCTGCCCATGGCAGGGGGTGGCACTGGATGGGCTTTAAGGTCCCTCCCAACCCAAACCGTTCCATGATTGTGTTAAGACAAGTCACTCACTTTGCTCAGCTGCTGTGTCTCTTGTTGCAGGCCTCCACACCCTTTCCAGGAGCTGCAAAGGGCAACTCAGAAACCACAGGAGATGCTTCCACGAGTCTCTTTGCTTGCAGCAGATGGTGCTTGTAAGGATAAGGGCATTGTGTCCTGGGAGGGGCTAGTTTGTCCTGGGGCTCTCCCTTCAGGGGAGTTCTGCTGTCAGGGTGTATTTGGGGCTACTACGAGTTCCTCTTTTGGGAATTCCACCGTTAGGACGCTTCAGGCTTGTTCTGCCTCTACCAGCAGTGAGGTGAGCACGTGCCATGGGAAAGGGACGCTCTTGGAGAGCAAAGCCCACATTCCCTGGGACTGCTGGCAGGGGCTGCTCCAGGTGGTCCCTAAAGGTAAATGAGGGGAAAAAGGCTGGACAAAGACCCCCTTTCTCCCAGCACAGGAGGACCTGGAATGTGCAGCCCTCAGTGGGATGTGGTGCAAAGCGGCCTCTCTTCTCCCTGCCCCCGTGAATCCTCTGCAAAACGTGGCTGTGGCCATCCCACCCACCCCAGGATTTCCTTCATCAGGGGTCTTTAGGGTAAATTCCTCTGATTGAGTCCTGCAAAGCTGTCAAATGAGTTGTAAACCCAATTTGGGTGTGGGGGCTCCCCTGCTCCAAAGAGATCCAAAATTTCCCGAGCCCTTTGGCCGCACTTTGGGGAGGGAATGCCCAAGTCCTTACGTAGTTGTGCCCTGCTGGGCTGCATCCTGGCTCCACTGCAGAGGGTTTGATGCCACCAAAGGCTCATGAACTTGCTTGACGTGTTCAAAATGTGCCTCCTCGTTGCAGCTTGTGCCAAGCTGTCCCTGTGGGTGGCACGTTCCAGCCTGGCACGCTGCAGCCCGGAGAGCCTCATTCCTTGGCTTGTCCAAACAAAGGCAGGTGGCTGATGTGCTCGGCGAGGGAAGGAGGAGCGATGTGCTGAGCTCGGCCTGAAGGAAACAAACGGGTGGGAGCTGTACCCTTTGTGGGGAGGCCTCCAGCAACAACAAAGTTGTTGGCCAGGCTGAGACCTGGGCAGGGCCCGGAGAGACGTGGGAGCAGCCAGCACAGCCCCAGTGACCCACGGAGCAGCTCCTCCACGTGCCCTGGGCAAACAAAGCAGCACCTGTGTGGCAGCACCTGAGCCAACACTGGCGGGAGGCAGTGAGGGGTCAAGAGGGCTGGCAGGTTGAAGGCATCTTTTCTAAGCTCCCAGGAATGTCAGAGCCCGGAGAAAAACATGTCTGGTTCACCCTCTGACCCCAGCAAGGTGTGGAATCCCTGGGAAGGAGCTGGCTTTGCGTCCTGAATGTCCCCCAGGATTCCAGCACAGCACTGGGTCACCTGTCCCTGCTGCTGTGTCCAAGGCTGTTCCATAAGAAGATAGTAGAGTAGATATTATGAAAAATTTCGTCGCAGAAAGGGTTGCCAGGCATTGGAACGGGCTGCCCAGGGAAGTGGTGGAGTCACCATCCCTGGAAGTGCTCCCAAAACGTGTGGATGTGGCACTTGAGGCCACGGGTTAGTGGTGAACTCGCTGGTGCTGGTTGATGGTTGGACCTGGTGATCTCAAAGGACTTTCCCAACCTTGAGGGTTCCAGGAATGTTGGGAGCAGGGCAGTAAGGATGCTCCCCCAGCACACAGAGGGATCCTCCAGCCCAGCAGCACAAAGAGCAGTCACACCTGGGCCGGGAACAGCAGGCAGGTGTCACCTGCACGGCCGGGCCATCCCCGGTGCCGCAGAACCTCGAGAGGCCGTGCCCTGCTGGCATCCCTGGCTCCAGGCTGGGCTCACGTCAGCGGGGCGGTTCCGTGTGCTCCGGGACAAGGCCGAGCTGTGAACATCCTCCCCGTGGAGCCGCTCGGTGTTTGTTTGCTGATGGAGATAAAGGCTGACATGGGCTCGGCCGCACGTGGGGCTGCGGCTCTTGCGCAACCCCGTGAGAATGAAAACAAACCCCTGTCCTTCCTCTTTCCTTCACCCCTGGCATTTAGTGGAAATGCTGATGGGCCCCGTTGGTATTTTTATGTTTGTTTGTTGCTTTCTTCCTGGCCAAAGTCCGTGTTGCCGCAGATTTTTGGTTAAGCTTTTTCCTGGAAAGCTCTGCTGTGGAAAAGGAGGAGCGCCCAGGGAAGACTTGGGGCTCTGTGCCAGTCCTTCAGGGGAGGTAATGGTGGGATGCACTGACCAGGGCTGAAACAGGGCCATCTCCTGGGGCCAGCAGGAAAACTTCAGCCTGGAAGATGGAGGAAAACTTGGATGAGACCAAAACACTTGAATATTTTGAAGATAGCAAACCCGGTGGGGAACACACAAGAGAATCGTGGAATGGTTTGGGTTGTAAGGGACCTTTAAAGGTCATCCAGACCAATCCTCCCGATGTGAGCAGGGAGCTGGACCTGGGAGAAATTCAGATAGCACTGAGAATATGCAGGGAGAGCTGAGGAGCAGCCAATGTCAGAGCTGAGTGACACAGTGCCAGGGTGGGGTGGCTGCCTGTCACCTGTCCCCACCACGCCCTGCGATGGAGCCAGGTGTTTGCTGAGCTGCTGTGTCAGGATGGGTCAGCGTGTCCCGCCCTGGACTGTGTTCTTACAGTGAGGGATCTCCATCCAGGGAGCCGTGGGGGCAAGCAGAGGGCCTCAGCAGCAGACATGGTGCTGGAAAATGGTCTCCTGGGCTGTGAGGGCCTTGCAGTGATCCCGAGCCCGGCCAGAAGGGCAGAGCTGGGTGTCACACCGTGGCTCGGTGGGCACAGTGGGTGTTACTTGCAGGGTGCCTTGGTGGGGTGGGGTGTTCAGTTCAGCTTTCTGTGAAAAATCTCACCCTGGGCTTTTGCAGTATCACAGAATGGTTCTCTTTGAAAGGGACCTTAAAGCCCGTCTCGTTCCACCCCCTGCCATGGGCAGGGACACCTTCCACTGTCCCAGGTTGCTCCAAGCCCCGTCCAACCTGGCCTTGGACACTTCCAGGGATGGGGCAGCCACAGATTCTCTGGGCAACCTGTGCCAGGGCCTCACCTCACTCACAGGGAACAATTTTTTCCCAATATCCAATCTAAATCTCTCCTCTTTGAGTTTAAAACCCTTTCCCCTTGTCCTATCACTATTTCCTTGTGTAAAAACCTGTTCTCTCTCTTTTATAAGCCCCTGTAAGCACCAAAAGGCTGCAGTAAGATCTCCCCAAACTTTTTCTTCTCCAGGTGAACACCCCTGGCTCTCTCAGCCTCTTGGTGGCAGCTGCTGCTCTTCCCAGTGCTCTGTTCCTCTGCTCTTGTCCCCTCCAGGCACAGGTGTCCAGCAGCCCTGCTGATGTTCCTGCAGAGAGGAGAAGGCTCGTGTTGAGTCATGGCACTGTTCATCCCTGTTGCCATCCCAGCTCCTGGAGGGAACCTGGATCCTGGAGGGTGATGTGAAGTGTTTAAAGTGTCTTGTCAGCCCTGTGCAGGTGCTCCAGGAAGGTGGGCACGATGTGGTTGTGGTTGTCTGGACTCTGTGTTGGATGTTCCCCCTGGGCCCCCTGGTCGGACCCTTCTCCTGGGGCCGTTTCCTCCAGCCCAGCCCCTCCTAAGGCGAGCCGTGCTGGATGCCCTCGTTGGACCAAAATAGAACAATGACTTCCAGGGTTTTCCTTTGAGAGTGTCTTGAGGGGGAACAAATGGCAAGGACTCAAACGGGCCATCTGCTCCCCTCCCATCCGGCCCTTGATAAGGGTGGGTGAAAGGTGAGGTTTGCCAGGAGCGTTGGTGTGAAGAGCATGAGAGGGGGCAGCACACAGGGGCCCCTTGAATCCCACTGCACCAGGGACCCCTCGGGAGGAGAAGTCCAACGGAGCCCATGAGAAAGTGCTGTCCCTGCCAGCCTGCTGCCCCTGGAGCAGCTCCTGCCCTGGGCACCTCTGTCTTCTGCTCTGAACCCTGGCTGGGCTGTAGGGCAGGGACTCCAGCAAACACGGTCAGCTTGGATTGGGCCTGACCTGGTCCTCAGAGCTGGGGAAGGGAAGCCTGGGAGAGGGGAGCATTTCCTGATGTCCTGGTTAGAGGCAGGACCTCACCAACAGGTATTCCCATGGGCAGGGTAAGTTACAGGAGCCCTGGCACAAGGAGATGCCAAGGTCTGGCTCTCCTGTTGGTGCCTGGGGTCCCACGTTCCCAGCCTGGTGTGGAGGGAGTGGGCAGGACCTGGACACCGGCCATGTCCATGGGTGTGCTGTGCCCTTGCCCCCGGGCAGTGCTGTGTGTCCCATCTGGGTGAGCCACGTGCTTCCCTCCTGCGCCTGCCAAGACACAGTTTGGGATCCTGCAGCTGGAGCGGGAGGCACACCAAGCTGGGAGATCTTCCCAGAAAGCAGGGCACGAGCCCCACGGGGTTTGTAGCTTGTGCTGGAACTGTCACATCCTTGTGGGTTCCTGTCTCTGGGTATTGCAGATTGTGTTTCTCTGACCTCAGGTGCCCTCCTGGCTCTGCTTGTTTGGTGAGG
This sequence comes from Lycocorax pyrrhopterus obiensis, assembly GCA_014706295.1. Classification (NCBI taxonomy): domain Eukaryota; kingdom Metazoa; phylum Chordata; class Aves; order Passeriformes; family Paradisaeidae; genus Lycocorax; species Lycocorax pyrrhopterus. The sequence continues at coordinate 2,545,446 of JACSVZ010000016.1, forward strand.
AGTGAAGGTTGGGAGGGAGGCTGGTGCCCTGCTGGTGGCTCAGGTTCTGCTCTGCTCACAAGGATGTTTCTGTCTCTCCTCTGGCCCCGAGGGCCCCCAGGTCCTTGTTGAGCCCAGCCTGGGAACTGAGTTACATTGGCAGTGCTGGGTGACCTTGGTGTTTGCAGTTCTCTCGCCTTTATTTTGGCAAAAGACAGGTCCTGGCAGCCCTGCTGGCAGTGGGGCACCTTGTGCCTGCAGGGGGAACGGGAAGGTTGGCATGCAAAGCCCGGACAACGGCATGGTCAAGCACGATGACTGGCAGCAGCTCCCTTCCTGTTTTCCAGGAGTCTTTCCAGCTGCTCCCTCAAGCTGGTGCCAGCCTGGCCATGTCCCAGCCATTCCCTGTTGCCCAGGCTCTTGCTGTGGGTCGGGACTGAGTGTCCTGAAGATGTTTGTCTGCTCCAGGAAAAACCCCAGGGCTGAACCTCCCGAGCGGGGAGCGAGGCCTTGGCTGTGCCACTCCTCTGCAAGAGGCAGCACGTCGTGGCCTCCGTCCCTGTGCTGGGCAGAACAGGGAGGGACAAGCCCCGGGCCTGTTCCCAGCGCTGCACATCTCTTGGCACGCAGGGTAACCCTCCCGCGGGCTGGAGCCACGAGCAGCCACTGCCAGGGCTGTGCCCCCTCCAGCCCTGTGCCCTGGCCACGGCGGGTCCTGCTGGGCGAGCGCAGGGACCGCCGAGCCCTGGGGGCTGCCCGGGCATGACCCGGCCCCTGCCAGGGAGCAGGCTGGGGATCAGGCGGGGTCAGGTGTCCAGGTGCAGCAGATGGGTTGGTGCAATGTGCCTGTTCCTGCTCGGCGGGGAATGTTACTCACCTGCCCGGGGAGGCACACGCGTTCCATGGCTTGGCACCGCCTGCCAAGCCTTAATCTCCATTGTTTGACAGCTGGGGCGCTGCTGACGTCAATGCCATGGCTCAGGGGGCTTTTGGGGAGGAATGGGCAAGTCTCCGCACACGTGGGCTTAGCAGGAAAACATCACTGAAACCACAGCGGGAGAGTGTGGAGAAGGAGGAGAAAGGACAAGGGGTGCAGTGCCAAGGGACGCCGCTCCTGGGCTGACTCACAGCCAGCTCTGCCTGGCTGGGCACCATCACCGATGCAGGAAAATGCCACCCTGTGTGTCCAGCTTGCTGGGAATCGCTGCTGGGTTCCCTTCCCCTGCCTGTGCCGAGGGTCTGACGTGCCCTGGAAGCATCTTGCCTGCCCTCCTGATCCCGTGGGGCCAGCTGGGACCGCTGCCGTGAGCAGCTGGATGTTGTCTGCACTGCTGGGTGAAGGCTGCTCTCCTCTCATCCTTGTCTCAGGGCCTAGGGAAGAGGCGTGGGTCTGTCCCTCCCTTCACTCTATGTCATTAAAGAAGCTGCTCACCCCTGTCTGGATTGCGCCAGCTTTGGACATCACTGTCCTGCCTCAAGGGAACATTTCAGGATGCTCCTTGGAAGCCATGCCCACGTCACTTTTGGCTTTGGTCAACTCAGCTCTGCTGCTTTCCTCATGAAGGAAGTAGGTCCCACGAGTAGGTTACGGGAACAACACCCTGTGTCCCCTGTGGACTGATCCTTCCTCCACGAATCCACGGGTACCCAGGGTGATCCATGCAGTACTCGCTGGCCTGGGGAACGCTGAGCATCCGTTGTTTCTCCTTGCAGGAATGGTCTAGGTCCAGCTTCCTTGTGTCTGTCTTGCAAAGCCTCACTTATCTTTGGAGCCTGGATAAAGCTCTCCGGAGAGTCTTGGCACGGAAATCATGGCTGCTTCCACTTGTGACCTTAGCAACACATCCTGACGGCGATTGTTCTCCAGGCTGGAAATCCTGTCTGCTCTGCTGCAGGACTCGTGCTCCCCAAGCAGCTCGAGGTCTTTGGCCAAGGCAGTCAACCCTTCCTGCAGGGAAATCGCTCTTGTCCTGCGGCACAGGGCAGCTACCCCTGGCACAGGCTGCTCCACTCCCTGGGCTGGGCTGCTCTGCTTTAACATCCTTAAAAATTTTTTATCAAAAAAAAAAACAAACCAGCAACCCAGGGAGTGAGGAGACAAAAGAAGAGGAACTCAGGAGTTACCACAAGTAGCTCCGAAGGGATTTTTTTTCCTGGCTTAGGAAGCAACGTGGTGGCAACTGTGCTGAAGCTCAACCTAGGTCATACCTGGAAAGTGGAAGACCCTGAAAGCCATTCCAGGTCCTGAGCTGAAAGCCAGGAGGGGCAAAGAACCCTGTAAATAATCCACTTCTCAAATGTAAGTTGTTTTCTTTTGCCCCTGACCCCTGTCAGCACAAAAGAACCTGAGTGACCCTGGAGTAAAGTACTCGACATCTTGCCCTAGGGTGCCTTTGGTTATGTTTGCACCACTGGCATGGGGCTGTGTTGCTTCCTGAGCACATGTTTTTGAGGCCTTGGAAACTGAAAGTTGGATGATATCCACCAGGCAAGGGTTTTAGCAGAGTGTCTGAGTTTTCAGATCTCCGGGGAAACACTGGCTTGGTCCAGAGGAGGGGAAGTAGCACAAGTTGTGCCATGGTCAGTTTTTCTGGAGAAAGCTGGATTCCTCACTGTGATTAGTCAAATGCTGTGATTCAGCCTCCCTCAGTAAATGAGGCATCCAAAAGTACGCAGGGAGTTTCTCTTCCTTGAAATTCTGCTCCAGAGGGTACATGTGGGCTGTATAACTCAAGTTTTCCTTCGCAGAGATAAAAATTGCACTTGATTACCCAAAAAGCCTCCTTTGATCCCGTTTCTTGAACAAGCATCCTCTGTGTATCACGTTATCTTCTTGTTCCCCTGGCCCCATGGTGCAGTGACAAACCCCACTATTTTCTAGCTGATATTCCAACAATGTTTTCTGTCTAATATTCCAGCCAAGGCTTCACGTGTGCAGGTTTCTGTAGCTGGGGGTGTAGGACATGCTCTGCAGCCCAGCCCAGGCTTTGGAGACCCATGATCAGTTCTGACCATCCCGAAGGCAATTTGAATATCAAAATAATGAACAAACCAGAGAAAATTACCTGAAGCGTGCCAGGAGCTTCCCTAGAAACTCAGCTGGGAAGACTCAGAAGTTCTGTGCACGTCTTTAGCAAGATGAGGCTGAGGAGGAGGCGCAATGTTTTGGTTAGAAATATTAATAAAAGGTGTTGCTTTCTCCTACAGACCTGACCTACTGCTCCAGTGACCCCGGCGTTGGCACATGCTGTGATTTTAGCCATGACTTACAAAATTTGGGCTCACCTGAAGTGTCAGGGAACCTGAGACAGGGGACTGAGCGATCCCATGGAAATGATGCAGCCTGCTGGCACAAGGGTGAGGGGTCAGAATGGGGCATGGTGTTCTCTGGGATCCCTGAGCCCCTTTGTCCCTCAGGAAGTGGGATCTGTGCTTCAGGTTTGCTTTTGGGCTCATCTCTGTAACCCCCGTGAGTGGTGTGGGGGTCAGGTTGCTGCTGCTGCAGCTGGGTTTGCAGAGGCTGAGGGCATCCTGGACTGCTCCCTCTCTGAAACACCCCCAGCCTGGGTTTGGGCTGAGCCTACCCCTTCCCCAGGAGGGGCTGCCAGCCTTGGCTGGATCACTGCACGGGAGGGAGTCACTTAATCACTTCCACCGCTGAATAGCAGCATCTCAGCAGGATGTGGCTTTCTCTCTGAGCCACCGTGGCAGATGCCACCTCCCTGGTGGCCAAGGACCAGGGGTCCCAAACCCCTCTTTGAAACACTGATGGCCCAAAAACATCGGCACAGGCTCGGCTCTGCTTGCTAAAGAGCTCCCAGGAGCCAGGAATTGTCTGCCTGAGAGCTGGCTCCTTTGGGCTCTTTTCAATCAAAAATCATGTTTTCCATGGAAGAAAGGTTGTGAAAAGCTGGCATCTGAGAATCCAGGGGTTTCAGTTCTGCTGCCTACCCACCTTGGTCACAGGGCTCTCCCTGGGCAAAGCCTGGCCAGGCTGGGTCAGTCTCCGCCGTGTCCTTGCGCACTCCAATGGTTTTGCAACAGACAATTCTTTTTTCTTGTTCTTTCAGTTCTGGGAAGAGCATGGCTGGTGCTGAGAACTCGGCCCAGCCTTTCTGCTCATGGCTTCCTCCATTTCGAGCAGCTCCGAAGCACACGCAGGCAGTGTCCCCTCCTGTGCCTGAGCTGCCAGGACTGCCAGCACTGATCCCACCCTGCCGCGCTGGCCCTTGGGATGGTAAGGTTCCAGATGTGGAACACAGAATCCCAGATGTGGAACACAGAATCCCAGACTCGTTTAGGTTGGACAGAACCTTAAAGCTCCTTCTCATTCCACCCCCTGCCATGGGCAGGGACACCTTCCACTGTCCCAGGTTGCTCCAAACCCCCTCCAGCCTGGCCTTGGACACTTCCAGGGATGGGGCAGCCACAGCTTCTCTGGGCAACCTGGGATATGTTTACGGAGAGATCCCCTCCAATGAATTGCAGAGGGCTCTGGGATAATGCAGCTCCCAAGAAATGGAGGGAAGAGACGAAGAAGGAGGGAGAGGTCAGGAGGAATTTCCCATCATTTGCTGCCTGGACCACTGAGTGTTGCATGTCCTCGGTGCTGAGATGGGGGTCACAGGGAAACAGGCAGAGCTGTGGGATAGTAGAGGAGAAAAGTAACATATATAAGCACCAGAGTCTTAGAACCCAGGCTTCTTAACCTTTCTAACAACTCAAACTGTGCTCGGTGCTCATCCATTTCTCTGTACCAGGGGCTGACACTTCCCTGACCGTTCACTTCTGAGAAAGGGCCTTTCCTGTTCCCTGAGGTCATCAGACAGAATGCGCTGATCTGTGGCTGCTTGTGTGGTTTGGGAGTTTTTGCTAGCAGAGAATGTTTTGGGAGGAAGTGTCTTACTCTATAAAACCTCCTCTTCAGCCCCAAACCCAGCAGCTTTCAGAGAAAAATCAGAAGGAGTGGGTGAAACTTCCCCCCTCGCACTACCCACCTCCCTGGAGATTTCCTAAATCCATGAAACTGGGTGGGGGAGGCTGCTCCTTACCCTCAAAAATGCAAGGCTCACGTTGGTTGTGCCAGACTCTTGGCCGACCTGGTCTCTGTGAGCGTGAAAGGCCTCAATGAGAAGCTCTCCCCACCACATCAGCCGACTTGAAAACCTGCTTCTGGAAAAGTACTTTCTTCCTGCTTTTTAAAAGCCAACTGCAGGGTGTTCCTGGTGGAGCCCAAATATTTTCCAAGGGCTAAATAATTATGTTTAATTCGTTTTCATTAAGGTGATGCCAATCCACCCTTCACTTTGGAAACTCAGCTTCTGAAAGGGCTTGAAAACAATGAAGCAGGGAAAATACTGTGCCTGTACCTCACTCATTTCCATCTGTCATGGAAAAGAAAAGGACCACCACACTACCAAACTTCTTGGGGAAAGGGACCAACAGATTCCACACAAGACAACCATCCTTCCCTGGTCATGGGAAGCCATGGAATGTCGTGCTGGGGGACACAGGGGTTTCCCCCCTGGCACCTGTGTTGCATTGTCTGCACAGCCAAGCTGGCACAAACCCAGCTGTGGCAGCAGATCCTTGGTCCTTGCTTGGCATACGGCTGAGTCACTGGTTTCCGTCTCATGGAATCATCATTCCGTCTGGAACATTAAATCCTAGAATCACAGGATGGTTTGGGTTGGAAAGGACCTGTCCATCCCATTCCACCCCTGCCATGGGCAGGGACACCTTCCACTATCCCAGGGTGCTCCAAGCCCCGTCCAACCTGGCCGTGGACACTTCCAGGGATGGAGCAGCCACAGCTTCTTTAGAAACCCACTCCTCTGCTTGAATCTACGATGTTTGAGCAAAAAATGATTTCCTCAGGTTCTGCCTCTTATTGGTCTCATTTCTGCTGTTTTCCTTTGAGCTTGAACAACGCATTCCCATTTAATGGAGGAACTGAATTTGGGAGCAAAACCTCTTTGGATCTGCTTTTAGCTGGGTGCACACTTGCTTTGGGCTTTTCTCTGCTGCAGTCATTGATTTTCTTCCCATGTGCTGAATCCTTCCCGAGGAGAGCCCTTCCTACAAGAGTTTCTTGTACACATGTAACGATGGGAGAAAAGAAAACCCACCACCCAGATGTCTCCACACCTTCAGCTGTGTTACCAACGCAGCTGCCTCTTCGTCTGGTCCTGATCCAAGCCCCAGCAGCGGCAGGGGAAATTCCCAGTCCAGAGGAAGCCATACCAGCATTCCAGGCAGCCTTTTCAAAATACTTGCTGAGGAAGAGCACACACCCTCTGTTTGAGTCCATCAAGTGTCCTGTTTACCTTTGTTCTTGGACACTGCAGGAGAATGTCCCTGTATCACCTGGCCCGAGAAAAAGGGAATTACCCGTGAAGGCTTGAAAAAGCCCCTGTCCTGGCACTTTTCAGAGTTGAAGAGGTGCCAGCAGCCCAGGTGAGAATTCCTGGGATGGGGATTGCAAAAGAGGCTAAGAAACATTTGAGACTTGGCACTGTGTGGTGGGGACGGCTCTGCCCTAAGGAGCTACGGGTCTGCTTTCCCTCTTTGCACCCCCTACATGTTGGGTTTGCTCTGTGCCACAAGATTCTGCTTCTGTGAATAGTGGTGCTGTCCGGTGAGCAGAAAGGGACTCGGTGCTGCAGAGGGACGTGTTGGCCTGGGAACTCATCAGAGATACCTTGTGCTCCTGGACAGGATGGCAGGAGCAGGAGAGGGGCTGGAATTCCCCGGGTCCGTTGTTGTGCAAAGAATGAGAAATTGCTTCTTAAAGGACCTCACCATGTAAGCACTGAGTGTGTTCAATCAAACCTCACATCACACTCCAGGTCTTGTGTCCTCACCATTCCTGCGTGATTTCCAGGAATGCTTCCAACACCAAGCTGGCAGTCAAAGCACAGCATCCTGCACACTCCTTCATGTGGACGGGGCTTGGAGCAACTTGGTCTAGTGGAAGGTGTCCCTGCCATGGCACGGGTTTGGAATGAGATGGTCTTTAGGGTGCCTTCCAACCCAAACCATCCTGGGATTCAATGATTCTGTGATCTGCCTGCAGCAACCCCAGGGAACCGCAGCTGTCCCAAACTCTCCATATGGAACATCTTTGGACTGTCCCGAAGGTAGCTGGAACACCCCACGCTCCAGTGACACCCCAGCCCAGTACTATTTCCCCGACAAGGTTGTCCCTTCCCTGTGGGAGAGCACTGCCATGCCCTGGCATGCCCTGGAATGTGCCCACGGGCTCTGGGAGGAGAACCACCCCCGTGGGTGCTGGTGGGAGAAGCGCAGCCCCCGCTCTGGCAGTGGTGCCCTCCTCACAGCGAGGGGCACGACCTGCTGCCCTGCCCTGGGAATTTGGGTGCTGAAGGTGATGTTCCCGAGGCTGGACCCTCCAGGAGAGATGTTGGCTGTCGCTCAGCGCTCCGTGAGTGGCCCTGCCTCTTATCTCTGGCGATGCAGGGCTGCGCTGCAGAACAAGGAGTCCTGGGCCGGCGTCCAGCCGGGGGTGCCAACAGCTCTGGACAGGCTGTTCACAGAACGATTCCTCCCGGTTCGGTGCTGCCGCGCTCTCTTGTGAAATGTCCTGGCTGCACCAAGGATCGGGTCTGGCTCTGGGCACACAGGCTGGAGGAGGCAGGGAAAGGCTGGTTGCCTGGGGAACAAAGACAACACGGAATCCTGCCCTTTCAACCCCTGTGTGCCCATGACCTGTGAGGAGGATGCTCCGTCTCTTACATCAATAGTTATTTTCCCAAGGATCTGTCTCTGGACCATGGCACAGCATTGCTCCGTGAGAACCCAGAAACCTTGTCCATCTGGTTGGAACTGCATTCGAGTGCCAGGGACCTGCTGCCTGTACCCACCAATGTGATGGGTTGTGCCCACACCAGGCTGTGATCTTTCTCCTCTAGCTTCCACTTATCCCCAGGTTTGCATCACATCCTTGGCATCTCTTCTGGGAGTTTTCCTGGCTGACAGGACAGGTTGGTGTGGCTGTCCTTGGGTCTTCCCCAACATTTTGGAGGGGCAGCAGCTGCTGCCAGTGCCAGCACCAGCAACCTCTGCACGAGTTAATTTTCCTTAATTTGAGTGAGTTAGGAACCGGCTTCCTGATGCGTGGATGGACCAGGCAAGATCTGCACTGCTCTTTGTGGAAGCAGAGGGGAACTGGCTGAGTCTTAATTCCTCATGGCATCTTCCCATCGCTCTGCTGCTGCTCTTTTTGTGCCCAGACTGGGTTTGAGTTGACATTGTTCATCTGAGACCAAACCTCCTGGTGGGACTGGAAAAGAGATGAGTCTCCAGGTGCCTATGGCCTTCTGTTGGCGTCAAGAGCCCACAGAGAGGGCAGCTCGGATCCCTGGAAGACCCCAAACGCCAGGGCCTCTGGGGATGGGAGGAGGTACAGCCTGAGTCATGCGAGAGAGGAACTGTTGCTGTGCTCCACCTATTCCAGTTATGTTCCATCCCCTGCCTCGCTCGCTCTAGCAGGGGAGCAGGCAACAAAGGATGAGTCAGGCATTGTCCAGAGAGTCTCCACGGGACAAACATCATGCTATCATCTTTCCTTGGCTATCTCCTCAACAACTGCATCCTACAGCTGGCCTGGCGGCTTCTCCTCCTGTTTTGTTTGCTTCCTCCTGGCCGCAGACCGCTGTCGCTGGAAGGGGAAGTGTCGACGGTGCCTCTCAGTCTATTCTACCTAAATTTAAACCACTATTTTTGTCTTTCCAGGCTCATTGTGTTTTAAATTTGGAATAAAAAAGTCACATGAGGAAAGCTGCTGTCTGATGTTTGGTGCCTTGGTGATGAAGATCTCGGGCCGGAACAGCCCAATCTCGCTACTGAGCATCCTGACTGCGAGGGACAGGGTTGTGTTTCCTACAGACATTCCCCAAAGGAGCAGGGGGGAGGCAGGAGCGGGATGGGATGTCCCATTTCTCTTCCCAGTTGAGTGTTTCCAGTCAAGAGGCTCCTTCAGCAGCGTGTCGACACAGAGATAACAGAGGCGGGCGCGTTTCAGGAAGCGGTTCCCAGAAGTGGGCTGACATTTCTCACTGGTGTGACCTGGGCTGATGGGTGACCTTGCAAAAGAAGGCCAAACAACAGGAACAGGCATTGAGGAAATGACCCCTTGCTGAAATTATTGGACTCGTGTGGATAACGTGTCTTTGGGTGTGAGTCAGAGCTTTTCCTTTCGTGGTGCTGAGGGGAGCACTGTGGTGTGGGGTTCCTGGTGTCCCTGGGGTGTCAGGGATGCAGGAGTCTGGGCTGAATGGGGTGAGGACTTTGGTGGCTCCTCGCCAAAAGAAGGGCAGTGCTTGGGATGGGATGACTGGGCAGCCCCCACTGAAATCACCCCGCAGGCTGTTTGTGAAGAGCTCAACTGGCCCTGAAAAGTGTGGTGGTGTCCATGCAGCTTCCTATTGTTCTGGCTAGACAGTGCCCACTCCTGCCAGATGAAGCCAATTCTCCTTAACTTCAGCTCACGAGGAGATCTGGAGAAGGGAGGGAGCTGAAGGACAACTGTGCAATTCCCAAATGCCGACCAAACTCCCCCAGCGGCCTCTACCATCCCACCCCTACGGCGGCAGTGCGTGGTCCTCCCTTCAGGTGAGTAGCTCAGGGGAGTTTCTTCTCTAAAGAACAGCAGCTCCTGTCCCTCTCCTTTTGCTCAGGGTGCGGGGAAACTTTAAAATGCCACTTCCAAGAGAAAACAGGCAGCTTGCTCCATGAGCTGGCAGCTCACTCTTGAAACGATTGATTTTGGGAGAGCGGCAGGGGACCACCACTGACCACATCCTTTTTACACTGGAATGTATCTCCCCAGCTCTGTGCTGCGATGTCAAAGAGAGCTGGAGTGGGGTCTCTGTGCAGCCAGCCAGTGTGGATCCAGCTGGTGGGATCTCAGCCAGGCCTTTTGCTGTGGAATTCAAACCTTATGACAGATCCTTCATCTGACTGTCAGCTGTCAGATACAGGAACACAATGTTCCTGATTCAAAACAAGTCATTTCTAAAGTAAGTAAAGTCGAGCCCATCAAGAGGATGGTTGGTCAAAGGAGTTCTTCTGGGTGGGAGCGCTCCATCATGGCTGTCAGAACAATTTACCAATTTCCCTGTAAAAACAAACATCTGCCTTGTTTTCTGGGGTGAGGCTGAGCAGCCGTGGCAGCGGCTGAACAGTCAGTCGCGCTCTCAGTCACCTGGCGGGGTGGCTCTGAAGTGGCTCAGGTGGAGTGTGAAGGCGAAATGTGTGTCATGGGAGCTGGCAGCTCCTCACCATGCCTGCTCCTTGCTCCAAGCTCACTCCCTTCTTGTGTGGCTCGGGTCCTTGCTGCCCTCGGAGCAGCTGGGAACAGCCAGGTTCCCCTGATGAGGTTGTAGTGCTGATACCCCGAGGCAGGGACTGTGTGGGCTGGATTTGGTCCAAGGATGTGGTGTTGAATCGCTCCTTCCACCAGCCCATCCCCAGCACGGTCAGGGGACACGAGGTGTGGGGTGGTCTGGGAGCAGAAGCTTCACCTCCATCGGGATATTCTTGAAGGATCATGGAATCTCAGAATGGTTTGGGTTGGAAGGGACCTTAAAGCCCATCCAGTGCTACCCCCTTCCACTAACCCAGGGTGCTCCAAGCCCCGTCCAACCTGGCCTTGGGCACTTCCAGGGATCCAGGGGCAGCCACAGCTTCTCTGGGCACCCTGTGCCAGGGCCTCCCCACCCTCACAGGGAAGGATTTCTCCCCAGTATCCCATCTAAGCCTGCCCTCTCTCAGTTCCAAGCTGTTCCCCCTTGTCGTGTCTCCTAAAGGAGAAGAGGAAAGAAAGGATCCTCTTCCCAACACATCTGACTGGGATACTGTGATTTTCTTTCCGTTTGTGTTAAAAAAATAAGATAAAGAGGAAGGAAAAAAGGGCACATTTTGTTTCAAGCCCAAAGCTTTCCACAATCATTTAGAATGTGCGGGGGGAAAAGATGTTTCAGAGTCCTCAGCCCATTTTTGAAAGGAAACAGCGGCAGATTATTTTGCTCTGAAATGATTGTTTAGGAATGTGAGCTAATCACACAGTGCTAAAAAAGCCGTGATCTAGAGGAAATGTTTTGAAATTGTGAAACGGTAACGCTGCAGCCAACCTGAGATTGCAACTTTCCTCTGTTGATGAAGCTTTTCAAGAACAGAGTTTTTGTCCGGACTGGAGATGGGAGGGGTTGGATGTTTCTTGAGTTCTTCAGTTACGATCAACCTGAGACTGCAACAGAGCTGGGCTCAGATTTCTCAATTGTTACCTGTTTTCCTTCCACTTCTTTATGGAAAACTGACAGGGGTTTTGGCTTCTCTCCAGTTCTCCTCTGGTGCCCTGGACATGGCTCCACAGGGACTTGCTCCCACCCAGTCCATGGAGGAGATGGAAAGAGGCCTCCTCCTCCTGTCAGGTAGAAACCAAGAGCTTTAAAAACCATCCCCAGGTCTCCTGTTGACCTATTTTGGGATATGTCACATTTCAGTTCTGTTTTTCTCCTAATTTGTTGGCCTTCCCCCAAGGTCTTACAGCTCCTCAGTCCAAAATAGATCCCACTGGATGTCTTGCCCTCCATTTTCCACGTGAAAATAGGTGTTTCCATGAGCTGTGCCCATGGGGACTGCTTGGACGGCTCTCCATCCCCCTGGATGCGACAGTTGGATGGCTCTCCATTGCTCTCACATGTGGCTCCACAGATCCCTCCTGCTCAAGTGGGAAGGGCCAGGGAAGGATGGAAACTGTGATGGGACGGCTCCTGTGGGTATGAGCAGAAACAAAATGCCATTTCCATTGGAAAATATTTCAAGGTGTTGCAGCCTTTCAAGATGAAACAAAATCTTTCCTTGCAAAATGTCGGTTCCAGCCATTGTTCCAGATGGACTTGCCTGTTCCAAGGAAAACAAATTTCACTTGCAATGGCTCATGCCGATAGCAGCTCAAAATCAGCCCTTCCCTGCCCGCACTCAAGAGTTTGGACAGGCTCTTGTGATCCAAAACCTTCTGGCTGTTTTGATTCCAGCTTCTCCAAACAGAAGGTTTCCAGCACTTTTTGTGCGACGGACATCGCAGTTTTCCATCCTGCCCTGGGCAACGCCCGCGTTCTCCTCTCGGGATGACGCCCGGATGGAGCCGGAGCTGCCAGTTCCAAGGTATGGCCAAGCCTTCACCTTAATTTTGGGGTTTGAGCTGCAAAAATCTCAGTGCTGGAGGGAACCCTGTGGGAAGAGAGACCCTCCAAAGGTGTTTTGTGTGGGGACGTAAAGAGCTCGTAGCAGCGGTGTCTCCTCGGAAAACCTCGGAGGAGGAATGAAGAGATCCAACTGCTTTGAGCATTCAAAGGTGGGTCTGTCAAACCTGACACCCAGCTGGGCTCTACAAAACCTGCGTCGGCAGGACTCGGTGGCTGCCAGACCTTGGCGCCTTGCTCAGAGCCGCCGCTGCCTCGCGTCCGGCCGGAGCAGAGCAGGTTTCATGGCTTTGGCTGGGGTGTGCTGATGAGTTTGCTGCCTGAAATCCAGGCTGGGTTATGGAGGGGGCTGACCCTCCCTCGGTGACAGCCGAACCACGCGGTGACACCCCACAGCGTGGGGGAGATCTGCAAGGCTTTGAACCAAACAAGGAGTTTTTATGAAACTTCTGAGCGGTTGAAAAACAAAACGGAAAAAAAAAAAATGAGATGATTACACAACTTTGTTGGCATTCCTGTTGCCATCATCGTTAAATAAGTCAATATATAGTATAATAAAAATATTTTGCTGCCTATTAGTGGAGACTGAAGCATTTTCCTTGCAAACACATAACTCTCATTCCATATTTAACAATGCCCAGAGCTTCAGGACTTGCAGCAGTGTGAGTGCAGTCAGAGCCAGAGATATTAGGAATGAGATGTGCTGAATTCACTCTCGCTTATCCTCTTTTTATTGGATTCAACCATTTTTTCCAGAGGGAAGCATGCAAGCATCCAAAGTTTGTAGTTTTACTGTCCTTAGCACGGCTTCAGGAGGGATCAGATCAGAGCTGTGATCTCTGCACAGCGCTTGGACCAGCTCCTGTCGTGTAATGGGGTAAGAGCCATTAAAGCTTTTGGATATTTTGCTTTTTTTAGTTTAATTTCCATTCAGTGGCGGCTGCCAGAGCACTCCGAGGTCTTTTAAAGGAGGCAGAACAGCTAAAGAAAATAATTTCCAAGTTTAAGGACCATAGAAGCTGTGGCCACCCCATCCCTGGAATTGTCCAAGGCCAGGCTGAACGGATCTTGGAGCAACATGGTGTACTAGAAGGTGTCCCTGCCCATGGCAGGGGGTGGCACTGGATGGGCTTTAAGGTCCCTCCTAACCCAAACCATCCTGGGATTCCATGATATACCCAACAAGGATCAGCTCTTGGAGGAAGTGAAGGTTTCCAGTGGCACGTGACCAATGTGGGCACTTGGGTGTCCCACGTCCAAAACCACAGAGACCATCCCACCCCCCCGGCCCTTCCTGGGGTGCCTGTGGGGACTCTGTGCTCACGTCAGTCCCTTGCCCGCCAGAGAGCAGAGACTCCTCACCCACGGTGAATTAGAGGGTACAGCACGGTGACACATCCCACACGTCACCTGCCAGACCTTCCCAAGGGAAGCAGGAGGCTGACACCTGGGCTCTCCATCTTTTCCTGGGATGGCCGGTGCCGCTGGATCACACCCAGCGGGGAGCAGCTGCTGGGACAGGTGATGCTGAGAGGTCACCACCTTCTTCCCCAGGCTGGGATGCGCCCCTTGCCGGGGGGAGTCCCTCTGGATAGGACCCTCCTTGGTCTGCTCAGGGTCTGATCCAGTCCCACGTCTCACCCCCCGCAGCTCTGCAGACCTGCAGGGATTTAGGACACTCCCACAAGCAGCAGCAGGTTTTGGTGCTGCTGGATGCACCAGCTTTGCCTTGCAACTCATTTTGAGGCAGAGGAGAGCCTGGAAAAGTCTGTCTCTCCAGGGTGTAACTCCATGGAGGTGTGGAGGGTAGGGAATTTTACATAAATATTTGACTCTACCTTTCCAGGCAGCAGAAGCCTCGCTTAGGGGCACTGTTCCTGAAATATTTACCAACCGTGCAGTTTATTGGCAGTGGGCAGAAGTAATTTAGATTGTCTCATCGGGATCACTTGAAGCAGTTTCAAGGAAATGCAATCCTGCTTTGAATGGCTCTGTCAGATCCTTGTCTGCCTCCTTTAATTGCTTTTCCTACAGGATACTGATGCTTCAGATTGCAAATCCTCCCAGGCAAAGACTGTCTCTTTGTTCTGGTCTGCAGAACACATCCTGCAGGGAAGGCCGGGGCTCTGGCTTGGCTGCAAATCTCTGGCTGCTTGAAACACTGTGCTTGGAGAGTGCCAGGAGGGCGTGAGGGCTGGGGGGTCCTTTGGGTGCTGGGTGACCCCTGGCACTCACAGCACCCACGCTGCACCGAGGCATGCGCATCATCGTCCGTCCTTCCACCTGCCCTTGTGCGTGGCACAACACGGACGGGCAGGGTGTGGAATAAATAATCTTAATTCCAATCTCCCACCTCCTCCTTTAACCAGCCAGAAGAGTTTCTCCTCTGGAATGTGCTGAGCTAAAGGCCCCACACGTGACACCTTGGGGCTGGCACCTCCAAAAGCTCTTGGGGAGAAAGGAGAGGTGGGAAAGGTGTTGTGGAGAATGGAGAGTTGGCTCTCCCACCAAAATAATCCACCCCTCAGGCCATCTCCAGTTTAACTGAAGAGCCTTTGGTGTACCATGGCATTGACTTAACTGATGGTGAAACTCGAGTGGCCTCAGAATAAACCAGAGTTACTTGAAATAGAAAAGGCAGAGGAAAATAAAGTGGCTGTCTAAGAGATATGAAGCCCCACCAGGGCTCATTTAAAAGCATTTCCTCCATTCTCCTGTTAGCTCTTAAAAGTGGAGGAGCTTCTGCTTTCCTCTCTGCTCTTCCTAAAGTCTTGGCCTGCCAAAATCCCAGCCTCCCAGTTTCCTGCAGTCACAGCCTGCCTTCCCATTTATTCCTCCAGAATGCACCTTGCTCCTGCTGCTGCCCTGCGAGAGGTTTGATTGCCTGGCTTTGGGTATGGGATGGAGTTGCTTGACGTATTTATTAGTCAGCATCATGGGAGGGAAGGTTTAACCCTGACACGCAGCTCTGCCATCACCTCCCGGAGGAGTTCCCTGCCCTCCATCCCACCTTGACCTCACTCCTAATCCTGGGCGTAGCTCTGGCTGCCCTGCAGGGCTGGTGGTGGCCTCGGATGGAGGACAGGCAGTGTCACCTCCTGCTCTGGGGCTCAGCTGTCACTTGTCCCAAAGCAAATCCCCTATGGGCCTCCCCCCCGTGGGGACAGCAGTGTCCCCTCCCCGGAGGGTGGGCACCCTGGGGTGCTGGTGAATCACCTGCCCCTCACTCTCCATGCCCAGGACAGTCGGCTGCGAGCCAGCCAAGCCTGTTCTTCAGGTCCAGCTGTGCATTTCCCCTCACCAGTATTCCTGCTCCAAACACACAGCGCTGGCAGATTTAAACCCAGCTCTGGAATTCCCAGCCACAGGCACTGGCAGGAACCACTGGTGCCACTGTGGTCCTTGTTCCCCCCGTGCCACAGCACCAGCCCTGGAGCATAAATGGGGGCTCCAGGGGTGGGGTTGGTGTGCTGCTCTGCACCCCCAGGGACCGGCTCTGGTAACGTGGAGGGGGTTCTTAATTCACATTCCCAGCGCAGTGTTTGTATCTGCAATTCTGAAACCTCCTGGGAGCCCAGGGGCTTCGTGCTTGCTTCCCCAGCAGATTCATTTCCATTCAATGGTGGCTGTCAGAGCACTCCGAGGTCTTCTAGAGGTGGCACAACAGCTAAAGAAAATAATTTCCAAGTTTAAGGTTCAGAGAAGCTGTGGCTGCCCCATCCCTGGAAATGTCCAAGGCCGGGTTGGACGGGGCTTGGAGCAACCTGGGCTGGTGGGAGGTGTCCCTGCCCGTGGCAGGGGGTGGAACTGGATGGGTTTTAAGGTCCTTCCAACCCAAACCTTTCCACGATTTCTATAATTTTAAGGCCCAGTTGGCAACGAATAATTGAGCAGGACAGGTTGGAGATACCGTGGAGGAAAAGTGAGGTGCTTCAGTCCCTGCCAGATTAAAGCTGGATGGTGAAGCAGAGAAAGCCTTGTCCTCAGCCCTGGAAAGCATCAGCCCACCACTCAGTGGGAAGAACTGAGGAGGGGGGTGTGGGGAAAGAGTCTGCTCTTTACTCGTGGTCATGTTGAAGCAGCTTGACCCAGTGTCCTCCCCAGCAGAAGGAAAGCGGCTTCAGAGGGTTCTGATGTTCTGTGAACAAGGTGAGCCCCCCAAAGAGGGACTTGTCTTAGTTCCTGCACCGGTGGAAGTTTGGTCTGGCCATTGGAAATGTGCAAGGTGGGCACGTTTCACACGGAGACAAGGCATTCCAGGGGTGGCTTGGTGCGGATCAGGGAAAAGGCTGGCTTAGAGGAGGAGCTGCTGGGTACATGGGGAGCTGGGGCCTGACTCAGCCGTGCTGACTGAAGTAGCTGATTCTCTCTCAGTCAGCAGCATGAGGGGTTCTCCTTCCAGCTGATTCCTTGGCCAGGGGAGCGTGACCGCTGAAGGAGGAGCTCATTTCTGAGGGCTGAGGATGAAGCACAGCCCGGGAACACTGTGAAATGAACCAAACCCTGCTGATGTGGGATCTCTCCTGCCAGCCACTTTAACATCAACCCTATCGCCCTGACCAAGCATGATGAGAAGAATGTGAAACCCAACTCTCCTCCCCTTGTCAGGACCACCATCAATCACTTCCCTCCTGCGCACTCATCTTCAGGGTGAGCCGTTCCTTGCCAAGGAAGTGAAGTGCACTAGAGAATCCTCAAAAAGAGGCAAGAGACCCCCCTTTTCTCACATTTTGTTACTCCTGTTGCACAATCTGAAGTCCATGATTTAAAAGCAGTGTTGGCATAAGAAAGCTGGAGATGAATGTGTGTCCAAGGGCTGGAGTTCCTCTTCCAGCGGGATAAAAGCTTGGGAGATGTCAGCAGTGCTCCCTGATGGTCAGAGATGACTGGACTTCAAATTCAGATTGTCAGCTTTTATTGGGGTACTGTGGCTATTCAAGCTGCCAAGGCTTGGGCACTGCTCCCTGCTCAGGAAAAACATTCACTGGGAGCTCTTCCTGGAGCACAGACCGGGATGTGGCGTGGGATGGGTCAGCAGGGCGTGCAGCCCCTGGGGAGGTCCCGGTGCAGTCCATGGCTCACGGCTGGGCGTGAGCCAGCTGTTTTCTTGCCTTACCTATTGCAAGGGCTGCACATTGAGAAATACAACAGCAGCGTGGTTTGCCAGCATCATTTCTCCCTGCCCTCCAGCAAATCAGCCCCGCTGGGGCACCTCTCCATGTCTGAGATCCAGCAGGGCCTTGCTGGGGGTGGCCAGACCTGGGGAGGACAGCGGTGCCTGGGGGGACAGGTCCTGTGCTTCCGAGCACGTCCGAGACTGCTCCAGCCACTGAGAGGGACGTGTGGTCAGTTCCCATCTAGGACCTGCATCCATGAAAGGGCTGGAGCACCAGGAGCGGCTGAGGGAGCTGGGAAAGGGGCTCAGCCTGGAGCAAAGGAGGCTCAGAGGGGACCTTGTGGCTCTGCACAACTCCCTGACAGGAGGGGGCAGCTGGGGGGGGTCGGGCTCTGCTCCCAGGGAACAGGGACAGGATGAGAGTGAACAGCCACAAACTGTGCCAGGGGAGGTTTAGATTGGATATTAGGAAAATTCCTTCCCAGAAGGGGTGGTCAGGCATTGGAAGGGGCTGCTCAGGGCAGTGGTGGAGTCCCCATTCCTGAAGGGATTTACCAGAGGTGTGGATGTGGCACTTGGAGACATGGGTTGGTGCTGGCCTTGGCAGCGCTGGGGGAAGAGTTGGATTCCATGGTCTTAGAGGGCTTTTCCCATCTAAACAATTCCAGCAGGACAGAGACATCCAGCCCCTGGAGGTGTTCACCAGAGGCAGATGCAGAGAGTCCCAATTCCCTTTTGACCCACCAGAGCCTTTTGCCTCCCCTTGTGGGGGTCACCAACCCCCCTCACGGGGTGTCCAACCCCATGCACGGCACGGGGCATCAGGGCAGGGGTGTTTTCCTGCTGCCAGGCCGGGCTCAGACTTGTCAGGCGTCTTCCCTGCTGTGTTTTGGTGTGTGGAGACAATTCAGTGGGGAAAAGCTGGAGTCAGTGGCCAGAACAGCTGCTGCATGGAGGGGTTGTTATGACAAAGTCAGCGTCACGGCTGCTGCAGAATAAACGCAGAGACGGGGCCGGTAGGGAGCGGGTCAGGCACTGCCTGGAAAATTAGGTCAGTGGCACGCTGGGCTCCCGGGGAGGATGGGAGAGGAGCAGAGATGTTGGTTTGCTTGAGCTTTTCTCTCTTGGTAAGGCTGAAACTCTCATGTCTTGCCATAAAATGTTGGGTAAAAGGGCTTGGCTAACTCTGACCGGGAATAAAGGGTCTCTTCACGCCGTGTCCTGGCCCCAGATCTGGCAAATTTGGGGATGGGAGTGGAAAAAGAACTGGAAAACAAGGATGCTTCTTTTACCACCCCAGGGCCAGCGATACCCACCTGTCCCGAGACAGGGTTCAGAAACTGGGCAGCTGACAGCCGAAATGAGCTCCTTTTATCTCAGCAGTGATGATTGTCACAGTGCCCCGGGCAGGCTCACATCCCGAGGGTCCTCACCCGGGGGTGGTGCGGCGGGAGGGTGCGGGAGAGGCGGGAGCACGGCAGCGCCCGGGAAGCCGCTTCCCACGGGTTCCAGGCACCCTCTCGTGGTGAGCGCCCCGCCGGGGCCGGGGGTGCCACCGAGAGGGGTTCGGCTCCTTGGCACCACACACAGGGACCCGCTAGCCCTCGGACCATCCCGGGAGCTGGGATTCATTTCTCCAGCCTCAGGACAGCCCAGGGTGGGCTCCACTGTCCCGCATGGGATCCCCCTGCTCTCCCCACCTGCTTTACGCAGGGAAAGCGATAATGAGGACAAAACACCTGAAGCTGGTTTCTCCTCCGGCTGGATCAACCTGCCCTTCTCCTTCTGACGCGTTTCCCCCTGCGAGGAGCTTGCAAAATAAATCAGCGCTTTGCATAAACAAAGCCCCGAGAGGTGTTGGTGAAAAGAACAGAGCTCGGGAGCTTCACGAATGCAGCTTTTTCTATGAAAACAAACACAGAAGGTTTTTTCCCCTCCAAAACCCCTCGGCCCAGGGAAGGATTTCTCCATCTGGCCACTCAGTTTCCCCCTCGCACCACCTGGGAGCCAGATCTCAGTTGCTGAAAGGTGCTTCCCCTTCCTCTCGCCCCTTCAGGGGGCCTTCGGATTAAAATCTCAGTCGTTTTCCCTGCGGGAAAATTCCGGCTGCCCGCGCCGTTCGCTTGTCCAGCCACGTCCTGCAGCCTGGCACACGAGCACAGTGGCGGGTCGGGGTGTCCCCACGGGTGGCAGAGCACTGTCACCCCCCCAGAGCCCCCACTCCCGAGGTGCCCGGGGCTCGCCGAGCCCTCGCTCCCACCTGCTCCCTGCGCGCTGCCTCGGCTTCCTGCGGCTTTAAAGTTCCCTCGGTGCACAAAGCAAAAGAGGGAGGAGAAAGCGTTTCATCATCGCTCCCGGGAGCCGACTTATAAAAACTTGACGCTCCCGCTGCCTGGCTCACTCGCAGCCTTGGAGGGATTTCGGCACAGTCCTTGCGGGCTGCGGGAGCCGGGACGGGCCGGAGAGCGGCGGGAGCCCACGCGCAGCCCAGCAGCTCCGGGCTCCCCGGGAAGCCCTCGCCATGGGAGTCCACCCTGAAGTCGGCAAATCCCCAGTTGACATCCCCAGGAGCTCCAGCACCTGCTCCAGGAGTATCTTCTGCAACATCAAAGTAAGGATGGGAGCCGGGCAGGGATGCTCGCGGGGAGGGAGGGGGATTCCTGCCTGCAGAGGGACCCCAGCCCACCCCACGCATCCGCACGTCCGTCGCACGCACCGTGGGTGGAACGAAGGCTGTTTGATGATGCAAAATTTGAACATCAGCTCCTGGGGCAGTCCTGGGCAATCCCGCCCTGCTCGGTGCCCGGGCAGGGCCGGGGGGCTCTGCGGGTTCGGAGTGATGCCCTGCACGGCACGTGGGTGCTTCACCCCATGGAGCAGCTCTCCGTGAGCTTCCCCACAGCGCCTGGTACACGGCGTGCTGCTGCTTGGGTAATGATTAACCACATCCTGGCGTGAAAAGAAAACACTGCCCTAGAACAACACGGGCTTGCTTTAAAAACTTGGGTGAGCAAAGTTTTTGAGTGACGGAAACAAAAGCTCGGCGGGTCGAAGTGGGTTTGCCGGTGCTGGCTGCCCAGTTCCTCACCTGCTGTCACCTGAGAGCCGGCCCCTGCCTGAGCTCCAGGCTCCTGAGCGCACTGCCGGGGTGAGAACACACCGCTCGCCGCGGCCGTGGGTCGCGTTTCACGCCCTGCCAGCCACCTGGCTTTACACCGCCCCTCACCTGCCTTTGTTCCCCCGCTTTCGGATGAGCACCGAGGCTGCTGCCCGTGCTGGGTCCTGTCCGAGGGACATCCACCTGGATGTCCCTGGGAGGGGGGGATTTCCATGCCTCACCTGGCAGCACCTCCACGCACAGGCACCTGGAGCAGCCAGGCGCAGTTTTTGGGCACGGCAGCTGCCGTGGGCAGAGCGGCTCCGGGGATGTGCGAGGGGCCACCGGCGGGCAGGACCCCCCCGTGCCGGCGCTGCCGGGGCTGCCCAGGCCGGGCTGTGTTTCCCCACCGGTGTTCCTGGACCCGAGCGTGTGTGCTGTGCTTTGTCCGCACTTCGCAGCCCGGGGTTTTCAGGATGTGCGGCCGCGGATGAGGTGTCGTGGTCGGGATGGGTTTGGGGTTTGTTTGCCGTCAAGCTTCCCTCACCCTGAGTGCAGGACGGTGCTGCTCGCTCCTCCCTGGACTGTGCTGGGGTTCTGTGGGAATGCCGAGGGTACCATGGGGCTGTTCCCAAGCGGCTGCTCCTCCTGAGAACTCCCAGGGCTGGAGGCATCATCCCAGATGATGTCTCCCAGTCCTATAGCCCTGAAGGTCCCCACTGCCCAGGCTGGGCTATTCCAGCAGGTGACTTGATGGCACTTTTTGGGTGTGGGTTCCAGGAGAAAGACCTTGAGATTACCCTGGGTGATTTGGGGCTCTCTGGGCTATGCTGATGTTCCTCTGGAGGGGACTGCTGACCTGTCCCCTGCTCTGCTGGAGGTGCAGAACGTGCGCCCAGCCCCCTCCGGGCTGCTGCAGTAATGGCCGTGACTTGGGGTGAGTAAAGTCACCCAAAACCAGAGCCCTCCTTGCAGTTCGTGCTCTTTCCTGCAAACTGGCAACACGCAAAAATAGCCTGGAGTGAAAAAACTATTGCCAAACCCTCTTGCAGGATGTCAAACTTTCGGATTAAAGAACAAAAGCCTCAACAAATAAATGCTGCTCCATCTGCTCACCCCACAGGCAGCCGCAGGGTGTGGGATGTGGGTGCCCCAGAGTCCAGCTGGGTGCTCAGCACCCCACACACCCCAGGGCACTTGGATGGGACCTTTTAGGGGCATCTGGCCAGGGGCAGATGACTTGGGGGTGTCACTTTGCTGTTGGCAGGAAAACCATGGCCTGAAGAAAAGCTTTAAAACTGCTTTTTAAACTTTTTCTTTTAAAACTTCTGGTTTGAAATTGTTTCTGGTTTAAAAAGTCAACAGCCCGACAGCGGCACCGTGCAAGCACGTGAAGGAACAGTTCAAGCTCTATCCAAACATGCTTGTCGGCATCAGAGGGATGGTGTGCTCCGTCTGGGATGGTGGGCAGTCAGGACACCCGTCCCCCAGAGAAATATTCTTGCTTTGAAGAGCAAATGTATAAATTGACAGGCAACAAGACCCCCCACCCTTTCCTGACCTATTCGCTCTTCCTGTCCTGTGACATTCGCGTTAGAAATACATACATGAGCAAAAGAGCTGCTTCAGGGTCAGAAAGCACCAGCCTGTGTGCAGTGTCAGTCCCCTTAGCCCCCAAAAATGAGTAGGACGTCGAAGTGTCGCAGTGGAATTTCCAGGTTTGGGGAGTTTTGGAGTGAATGGTCATCAGCGGGCACAGCGTGGTCAGCATCTGGGTTTGAAGGGGTTTGTAGCTCCTGTTTGTACAAGAAGCCACTGGTGCTGTGAACAATGGATTATAAAAAAGCCTCATCCAGCCCCAAATTTTATGGGAAGCTGCAGGCATCACCCCCCCTCCCACCCAGAGCCATCAGACACGACATCCTCGTACAGGCAGTGGTGGTTTCTGCTGGAGACAGTATTTCCAACACAACAGAATTCCCTGCTTTTAACAGGCTTGGAAGGACATGATTAAGACTTGGGAGCCTCAATCACGAAGCTCATGTTTAATCCCCAAAGCCCACGTGCTGGGATTGTGTTCAGGGTGTCTTTTGCTGGGCTGGGGGCAAAATAACAAATTCTTTTTCCATGTAAACCATCCTGCCCCTCCATGTTCCCTGTGACAGGGGCCACCACCCCCTGCACCGGACCCCATCTCTCTCAGGGTGTCTTCCAGAACTGGACCCATCACCGCTGACATTTGGAGGTGTGGGAGCACCGTGGTGCCGGGGATGGCCATCAGGGAGGGAAAACTCCTGGTGGAAAGGTGCAGTTTGAGGGATTTTATGGGCACCTGAAGAGCGGGATGGGGATGGAGCCATGGGGACACTGCTCGGGATGCAGGAGCGGCCCAGCTGCGCTTCAAGAAGCAATTCCCTGTGGAAGTGGCCGTGGGCTCGGATCCGTGTGGTTCCAGCTGCTCTCCTGTCCCTCTGGAGCCCGGCTGTGGCGGTTCCGTGCGGTGCTGCGGGAGTCACTCCCGGTCACACGCGGGTATTTACCGACCGTGGCAGTGACACCGACCCGGCCCGGGCTGCGCTGATACAGCCGGGCCCCACACCTGGAACCAGCCCAGCCACTGCTTCTGGCTTGAGTGCAGGGCTGCCGAGCCCTCTGCCCGCTGCTTCCGCCCTCATCCCCCTGGAACAGGCACAGCACAACACAAAAGGCCTTCAGGTTCTGCATCTGGGAGATTTTGGAGCTGCTGAGCTCTGACCTCGGCCAGAAACTTGGAGCATCCCGGTAATCCTACAGCGTTGGTGGAGATGGGGGTGATGATGAGACATTTAGATGGGATATTGGGGAGAAATTGTTCCCTGTGAGGGTGGGGAGGCCCTGGCACAGGTTGCCCAGAGAAGCTGTGGCTGCCCCTGGATCCCTGGAAGTGCCCAAGGCCAGGTTGGACGGGGCTTGGAGCAACCTGGGATAGTGGAAGGTGTCCCTGCCCGTGGACACCTTCCCACCCAAACCATTCAGGGGTTCTGTGGTTTCTGTGAGGAGCAGGGACATCCCCCTGCTGGGACGTTCAGAGCTCCCAGGGCTGTGCTGACTGGCACTGGGATTTGGGGGGCTCTCAGCTGCACAGCTCAGCAAACACAGGATGAACCCAGCCTTCAGAGGGATGCCAGCACCTGGTGGCACTGAGGACACCGAGCACCTTTAAAAGGATTAAAACAGGTTTAAAAGGTGGAGGAGATGGTTGGGCCTTTTGACACCCACACATGGCCAGGGACTCCATCAGTGTCCCCCAGCCCAGAGCCCCAGCCATGTGATTTAAGCTCACGTTGGGCTTGATGATCTTGGAGGTCTTTTCCAATCTTAATGATGCTATGACTCTCTGTCCATTTTCTGCCCCGAGACAACCACTGGAAAGGGATTATTTCACAGGAATTCTCTGTTTACAGAGCCTCAGATGTTTTGGCTTCTTCGCCTTTAGTGTCTCATTCGTGGTTTTGAACTATTTTAATTGATTTTGGGATCCCCAGAAAGATGACAAGGAGGAGAGCTTTAAAAATATCTTTTGATTTAGAGGAGCTGGGCTGGTTTCAGCTGGAGGCTGGAGAGCACAGAGGAGCAGTGTGAAAGTGTTGCGAGTGCAGGCAGGGGGAGGCTTTTTTTCCCATGCCTGCAGACCGCCTGGCATGGAAAAGGAAACAGGAGGACAACAGAGAATTATTCTCACTTATGTCAGCCGGAGGTGATCCAGGGAGAGGTTTAAAAGCCTTAGGAGAGGTTTAAATTGGGTGTTGTACTGGGGCAGGGAGAGAGAGGGGATGGAAGAGGGTAGGAGAGGGGACAACAAGGTCAGGAGGAGACTGTGGGCTCTCAGAGTGTGATAAGGCTTGAAAGCATCCTGGGGTGAAGGTGTTGGGAGCACGCAGGGAGCAGCGGACAGGAGCAGGGAGCTCTCCCCTCCCTGGGGAGGCTGGATGTCTCCTGCAGAGGAAACGGGAGCCTGGCCTTGGGGTCTGAGGTCCCAACAGCAGCAGGGCAAGTTTTTTGTCCCTTCCTTCCAAGGGACTAAAGGAATTTGCTGAGGAGTGTATTCCAGAAGCCTGGAGATGTACCAGTTGTGCTCTCATATCCTGTTGGAAATGAATTGCTTTGTTTAGCCAGAACAGGAGATTCATCAAGTCACAGATCTAGAGGCAGCATGGCTGTAGGTTTGGAGAGGGAAACACAGAAAGGAGAAAGCCATGGCTGAATAGAGCCATTGATTCAAGCAAGAAAATCGAAGCAATATTCCAGTCCTGGGCTCTGTGCAGGCAGGCGTGGCGGGCTGGATGAGAGTTTGTGGCAAAGACACAAGGAGGGTCCTTAGTGACATGAGGAGAAGGACCTGCAGCGACCAGGATGGTCCAGCATTTGTGGTGATGGTGCTGGCACCAGACAGCAGAGGCTGGGTTTGGATGGCCCAGCACTGTGTCTATGTCTGCTCTCGGTGGGATCACCCTCCAGAAGGGAAGAACCACCTGGTCTTCACCAGCAACACCAGCAGTGGGATAAGGAAGAAGATGGGTTGGAAAGGTTAGTGGGATCAAGGTCTAGGAGACCTGAGACAAGGTAATTTTATGAGGGGCGAGGTGGTTGGGTGCCCAAACACAAGCAAGGAGTGGTCAGCGTAGATAAGATTATCGGGAGCAGGACGGGACAGGAGTGACGCTGATAGGGAGCACGAGGCACGGCCGGGCGGCCGGGCGGGAGGAGTGTTTGCACACACTTGTGGGTCAGGCAAAGCCCAGCCAGCCTGGACCTGCCCTCCAGGAAACCCTGATCGGATCCTGATGCCCCGGCAAGAAAAGAGGCCTTCAGGAAAGAATGAGGGAGCGAAGGCCCAACCAGCCCAACCTGCCAGAGGGAGGAAAGGCTGCTGGATGCCCGGCAGCCTATTTTACAGGTGGTATTTTCCTGGGGAGCATCACACGCTGAGGGTCTGTCTCAGCAGGTATTGTCTGTCTCAGCAATTCTCCACAGCCAAAAACCTCCCTTCTGGGCAAAGCTGGGCTCACATGGGCCTTGCAAAGTCACCGGGATACAGTGCCAGGAAATCCCGTGTCTGTGTTTGCTGCAAAAAGAGCAAATATTGTCTTTGCACATGACAGTCGGATGGAGGGTGTAAAACGTGACAGTAGACAGTCATCATTCCAGCATGCTTCAGGAAATCCCTGAGCAGGTTAATTTTTTTATTCTTTTATTATTTGCAATAGAAATCCCACTTAGGAGCCAACGTCTGCCGTCGGACCAGGCTCAGAGGTTCTAAGGGATGGGCTCTGTGCAGGGTATTTGGTTCCTTTCGTGGAAATGCTGTGCTTTTTTTCATCTTCCATGGTACTTTTTGATCTACAAATCCAGGCAGCTGCCCATAGGAAAGTGATGCCAAGGAGGGATGGATTTCCCCACACATCCCCACACTTCCCATTTCCAGCTGATCGATTTCTTTGGGCCTGAGTGACCTCAGCTGTCCTACTGCAGGAGGATCTCCCAGCATAGTAAGAGTTGATCATACACAAACTCTAAAATAAACACCCTGTCTTCTTCCTATTAAAATTTTGGGGATATTCTTAATAATTCCTACAGTTCCCCCCTCCCTTTCCTTTTTTTCTCTTGCAAGCTCAGGAGATTAAAGTGGAGGGAGTCTCCAGAGGTGGGCAGGTTGGAGTCTCCTGCTTTGGGAGGAATGTTTCCTGATTTTGGGAGGAAAGTCTTCTGACTTTCCACTAAAGTCAAATAATTTTGCTTTGAACACAACTGCAATAGCACTCTGCGTTAATGGAGCATCCTCACTCCTAGTCCTTTCCACAGGTTTACTCCAGCCAGATTAATTTTGCTTGTGGCCATGTCCTACCTTGGTGTCTTCAGTCACCTGGGAGCACTTGGATAGGTTCTGTGAGGGTCTCCAGCTCTCCAGGCAGTCCTTGTGCCCATCTAATGAACAAAGCCCTGGCTCTTTCCATCCCCACTGCCGTGGGAAGGATGCCGGGCACGGAGATCAGCACAAGTGCCGTCAACATTTCCACCCTCTTTATCTCCAACCAGGGCTGCCAAGGGGAAAACACTGAAAAATGAGGTGAGGGATGGCTTTGGATATGAGCTGTGGAAGCGGAAGCAAGGGATTAACCCTTAACTCACTCCTCCAGGTGGAGCAATGGCCATGCCACACGCAGCAGGATCCTCCCAAACCTGTGGTCCCTGCAGAGCAGAGTTACGCTCCCGCCTGGAGGAGTCTTACCCTGACTCCTGGACATCCCTGGAGGCTCCATAGAGTTGGTTCACTCCTTTGAAATGAAACCTGAGTATTTGTTTGACACATCTCAGATGGAGGTTTAGGCTGGGATTGACCGAATCCTTGCCAGCTCCCATTGTCCAGAGCATGGAAGGAGCAGTCCTCTCCCTTCCCTGCAGTGGGGTGGGTTTCTCTTCCTTTGGAAAAAGCACTGCCCTGGGAGGTGCTGGTCCCCACGAGCTGGGTGGGGGGAGCAGCCTGTCTCCCCCAGGAGTTTGCTTCCCTTCTAAATGCAGCTCCTTTTGGAAAGGAGTCAAGTGCCTTGTGTAAACAGCCTGGAGCCGGGATTGCTCCGAAGGAAGCGTGGGGAGGATTACGAGGGCATTTTGGGGGGGGTCCACGTGGGTGCACGCCTTTGGCCTTCCCGTGCTGCTCACTGCCTGTCTGCAATTACTCCTTGCCTGCAGCTCCAAAAATACGCCAGGCTCCCGTGGGAGCCTCTGCTCCGGAGGGTCAGCGCTTGGGAGCGCCCCCGGCTCCTCAGCCTCCCACCGTGCCTTCGCCTTCGTGTCGGCTTTGCGTCAGCGAAACCTCCCTGCGAGTGAGCTTGGCTGTCCCTGAAGAGCCCCTTCTTGTCATGGGGGAAGATGGATTAGGGCAGCTCCCTCCCCTCCGGGAGCCGCTCGGCGGGTGCACGGGGCAGCACAGCACATCTGGCGCAGCTGCGAGGGCCAGGCCGGGGCTGCTTTCCACGCACCAGCGGGTTGTGGGTGGTCGGCATGAACGTGTGGGGATGGGAACGCGTGGGAAGAGGGATAGGGATGGGAGAGACCTGTGAGGGGACACAGGAGAGTGGTGCCCCTCGTGTCCACCCGCCTCAGGGGGTGCATGGGCTCCTTTCGGAGCCAAGTAAGGCCTTCTCCCAGTTTTTTGCACTCAGAGCCTTCAAGGTTTGGGATGTCCTTATTTTAATGAAAACGGAGTCTGCTGAATTCAGGGGAAGTCTTGAATCAGGCCTCATCTCACCTCCAGACACTTGGAATGCGTCTGGAAAAGCCACGCTCCAGCTGCAGAACTCCTGGAGCAAAGGTTGTTTTGCCTTTCTCCGGCTGTTTTGGGTGGCAGCTTCCTCCCAAGGAAAAAAATCACCCCTGCCCTTCCCTTCCCATCCTCTGGGCTCTGCACATCCGAGGGCTGAGGCTGCTGTGTGGTCTCAGGGTGGGATCGCATCCCTGGAGCATCCCTCCGGCTTTGCTGCCTTTCCGGTTAATCCTGCAGACAAGAGCTGGATTAGAAGGAGCCACGGGCAGGGGGAAGCAGCCACACCCCAAGGTTTCCCTCTCCCTTTGCTGGTGCTCTCCAGCTGCATTTCTCCCACCTTTCTTTCCCTCCTGGCAGCCAGCCCCAGCGTGGTCCCAGGGATCACGGCATCCAGGGCTCCCTTTTGGCCATCCCAGGTTATCACCAAGGCACAAACACATCTTGGGCCATCTCCTGGTAGTTCTGCCTTTCCCTCCCTACCCTCTCTGTCCATGGCTTGTCCCTCTCCTCTCCTCTCCTCTCCTCTCCTCTCCTCTCCTCTCCTCTCCTCTCCTCTCCTCTCCTCTCCTCTCCTCTCCTCTCCTCTCCTCTCCTCCTCCTCTCCTCTCCTCTCCTCTCCTCTCCTCTCCTCTCCTCTCCTCTCCTCTCCTCTCCTCTCCTCTCCTCTCCTCTCCTCTCCTCTCCTCTCCTCTCCTCTCCTCTCCTCTCCTCTCCTCTCCTCTCCTCTCCTCTCCTCTCCTCTCCTCTCCTCTCCTCTCCTCTCCTCTCCTTCCTCTCCTCTCCTCTCCTCTCCTCTCCTCTCCTCTCCTCTCCTCTCCTCTCCTTCCTCTCCTTCCTCTCCTCTCCGTCTCCTCTCCTCCCTTCATCTCCTCTCTCGCTCTCCTCTCCCTCCTCTCCTCTCCTCTCCTCTCCTCCTCCTCTCCTTCTCCTCCCTCGCCTCCTCCTCCTCCTCTTCTGCCCTTCCTCCTCCTCTCCTCTCCTCTCCTTCTCCTCCCTCTCCTTTCTCCTCTCCTCTCCTCTCCTCTCCTCTCCTCTCCTCTCCTTCTCCATCTCCTCTCCCTCTCCTCTCCCTACTCCTCCTCCTCTCTCTCCTCTCCTCTCCCTCTCCTCTCCTCTCCCTTCTCTCCTCTTCCTCTCCTCTCCTCTCCCTCTCCTCTCCTCTCCTCTCTCTCCTCTCCTCCCCCCCTCCCCCCTCCCCTCCCCTCCCCTCCCTCCCTCCCCTCCTCCCTCCCCTCCCCTCCCCCTCCCTCCCTTCCCTCTCGTGGTTCCCATGGTCCTTCCATGCCTCCAACCCATCCATCTCCTGCCAATCCCAGCATTCCAGGGAGCCAGGCTGCCTCTCGTCCTCATCTTCCCTCCGTGCCAGCATCCTCTGTGTCCCCGACACTCCGTCTCCCCATCTGCCCTGGGATCGGGCTGACATTTGCTGCGTTAAATTCTGCCCCGGCGATCCACCCTCTTCCCTCCCTGTTGGTAAACAGCTTTGCTTCTCCGGCTGACGCCTGGCTCCGGGAGAGCTCTGCTTCCAGCTGCTCTGCAGCTCGGGCGGTCCCGGACCGCTGCTGTTCAGCCGCCGCTTCCTTGCTCCAGTGGCTTCAGTAGAGTCTGGCCAGAGCCACAGGAACAGAAACTGATGTTCTCTGGCAACAAGATCCCCTCTCCAGTTCCCATCCTCACAGGAGTCGCCCCTCTGCTCCAGATCAGCCCACGGTGATTCCAGGTCAGGGCTGGCGAAGGTGGTGGATCCAGTTTCCACCCGCAGGGTTTTGTGCTGGGATGGGATTTCGAGTGTGGGAGCTGATAGTGGGAGGCTGGAGAGGTCATTCTGCTTCAAGAGTTTACTGGCAGATATTTCACTTCCACTTTGTCCCCGTCTGGGAGGATTTCCCACATTACACCCCAAATTCCTGTTCTGCAGCTTTTTGTCGGGGCAAAGTCCCAGCTTGGGACTTTGTCCTCTCCTGGTTATTGCAATGGCAATGCCAGCCTGATGCCAGCCTGCCTGCTCTCACCCCTCCGAGATGTGGCTGGGGACTCCGTGATGGCAGCTTGTGCCTGTGATCCTTCTTTCCTCATTTTTTGGGTGTTTGCCTTTCTCCTTCTTCTTCCCTGTGGTCTCCAGGCTTTTCCAAGCCTGCCCTCACACTGCCAGGGCTCCATTTTCTCCTTCTCCTTCACCTCCATCCTCTTTTCTTCTGCTGTCTCTGTCAGCATCTCTCCCATCCCTTATGCTTTTAGATTCCCAGCCAGGTCCTCTGGCTGGATCTCTCCTCCCTCGCAGGGAAAGATTCCCGAGAAACCATTTTCTTGCCCATCTTCTACCCGAATTCTGCTACAATTGCTGGGCCTGGCCCTGCATCATCCTCTGCTCCCAAAACACAACTCCACCCACCTATGGAATTTGCGTCCTCCAAGCTGGGTGGACAATTTTGGTCTTTTTGGATTTTTTTTTCATCCTTTAGTGGGTCAGGGCTACAGGGCACTACCGCCCTTCCAAAGAAGTACTCATGAGGACTATTGCTGCTCTCCTGGCCAAGAACATCAGGAATTTGTCAGCCCTGCAGTACCTTTGATCCCCCATCCATCATCCCGCACTTCCCGACGTTATCTTTGAGGGACAGTCTTCCGGTATTCAGCAAATATTTGATTTCCTGTGAATCTAAATAAAAAGACCTTTCCCCCTCCACCACCTTTTTTTTTTTTTAATCGATTTTAAAATACTTTTGGCACCGTGCGGATGCATTCCTTTCCAAGAAAAATAAAGGAAAACTGTTCTGGCTAAATATAGATCAAAAGCCACTTGTGAGCTGCCTCTTGCATCCCTGGCTGAGAGCGTTCTCCTCTCGCAGCCCACCCGGGCTCTCTCAACCAGATTTCTCCCTAAACTCTCTGTATTCCCTCCTCTGTCTCCGCTCAGCTCGGCTCCTGGCTCGGCTCACTGCCTGGCTCAAGGGAAGATGCTGGGTTTGGAACATGATTTTGGAGTCTTCCAGTAGTGAGACCACGCTGTGCATATTTCATCCTCTCCCTCTGGGGCTTTTAACGCCCTTTTTCGACTTTTTCTAGCAACGCCACTTGGAGCAGGTTCTGTTAATTGACTTTCCAGCTGAGTGAATCCCAGGATGCTCCATGTCAGAGGTGCAGCCACTGGCCAAAGCCAGCTGGAACACACTCGTGCAGGATGTGGTCGCCAGCAGTTACGCAGCAGCAGGGCACTGTGGTCTCATACAGCCTCAAGAGGTGCGTGGAGAGGTTCACATCGGATATCAGGGAAAATTCATCACTGAAAGAGTGGTTAATCGTTGGAACAGGCTGCCCAGGGAAGTGGTGGAGTCACCATCCCTGGAAGCGTTCAAACAGAGAGTAGATGTGGCACTTCTCGATATGGTTTAGCGGGCATGGCGGTACTTGGTCAAAGGTTGGACCTGATGACCTTGGAGGTCTTTTCCAACCTTCATGAGTCTGTGATTCCCACTGGGTCCTCACTGGGGTGGCACTCTTTGTTTGCCCACAGGTGTTTGTGCTGTGCCATGGGCTCCTCCAGCTCTCCCAGCTCCTCTACAGCGCCAACTTCAAGAGCAGCCTCACCACCATCGAGAAGCGCTTTGGGCTCTCCAGCCTCTCTTCAGGTTTCATCTCCAGCTTGCACGAGGTAACCAGGAGAGGAACACCCAAGGGGTGGCCAGGATGAGGGGGCACCTTCCCAAAACAGGGTCTCAGGGCTGCCCACACCCAGGGCTTCCTCAGCCTCCGTGTGCTGGGAGGAGCAGCTGTGCTGTGCTCTGGGACACCCCGTCACACCTCGTTCTGCTCTGCCACGTCCAGAGCGGGGAACGGAGGGTCATGTGGTGCTGGCCCTTGGACAAGAGCTGGCTTTCACTGGATGGAATCCCAAAAT
Source organism: Lycocorax pyrrhopterus obiensis (assembly GCA_014706295.1). Classification (NCBI taxonomy): domain Eukaryota; kingdom Metazoa; phylum Chordata; class Aves; order Passeriformes; family Paradisaeidae; genus Lycocorax; species Lycocorax pyrrhopterus. The sequence continues at coordinate 2,577,066 of JACSVZ010000016.1, forward strand.
GGTTTGGGTTGGGAAGGGATCTTAAAGTTCATCCCATCTCATTCCACTCCCTGCCATGGGCAGGGACACCTTCCACTGTCCCAGGCTGCTCCAAGCTCCATCCAGCCTGGCCTGGGACACTGCCAGGGATCCAGGGGCAGCCACAGCTTCTCTGGGCACCCTGTGCCAGGGCCTCCCCACACTCATAGCCAGGAATTCCTTCCCAATATCCCATCTAACCCTGCCCTCAGGCAGCTTGAGGCATATTGCTGAGCTGGCTGCGGATTTTCTCACAAACACTTTCTCATCAAGAAATCTCTTGGAATAAGTTTTCTCATTCACATTTTCAGGAATTCTGTCCTTCCTAGCAGCTCCTCAAGGCCTGGCAAAGGCCAGGAAAAGACCTGCTGGCAGAGACTTTTTTGCTGGCACCAAGTGGCAGCAGAATTATCCGTGAGCTCCCTGGTGAGCACATGGGATGCTCCCTCAAGGAGCTGCACACTGGGAATCTTCCTGGATCCTTGGGGAAGTGGATGTCCAAGTCTTACCTCAACCAGCATGAACATTTGGGATTAAAAAGATGTCTCAGGGCCCACTGAGACTTCCTGCTGTCTGTGACTGTGGGAGCTGCCCTGCCTGCCCAGGACAACAATCCTATTGCGTTGGTGCCTGCAGCAATTCCAAGAACAAAACCCACAAAGAGACAAACAAGGGAGCCCACGCAAACATAAAGACCAAGTTTTCTTAGCCATACATAGATTCATGGAATGGTTTGGGTTGGAAGGGACCTTTAAAGGCCATCTTTCCCAATCCCCTGCGATGAGCAGGGACAGCTTCAACATGCCAAAGTTAAAACGATGTTTATCTTGTCCCAAGCTGTCAAAGCCCATGTAATGGGAATTTTGTGGTGTTCACCCACTCTCCTCAGTGAGCTGCGTGGTTTCATGGCTTTTTAGATGGTGCTATCTGCACTCGCAAATGTCCAGGGTCACAAATGTCTGCAGTGAGCTGAACTTTGTAGCAGGGCTCACGTCTGCTTGAGTCACAGGAATGGAGGCAATATGTTTCATTCCTTGCTGATTTTGGAGGAATTATCAGTTTATGCCACACTGGTCAACCTCTTCTCCCAGGGAACAAGGGACAGGACAAGAGGAAATGGCCTCAGGTTGTGCCAGGGGAGGTTTAGTTTGTGTATGAGAGAAAATTTCTTCACTGAAAGGGCTGTCCAGCCCTGGCACAGCTGCACAGGGCAGTGGTGGAGTCCCCACCCTTGGAGGGGTTTAACAGATGTGTGGATGTGGCACCTGGGGATGTGGGGCAGTGGTGGCCTCGGCAGTGCTGGGGGAACAGTTGGACTTGATGGTCTTAGAGGGTTTTTCCAACCTAAATGGTTCTGTGATGCCTGTGGGGTGGGGGACAGGTGTGGGTGCTGAAAAAAGCCCCAGCCAGATCACAGGGGGGCTGTGAGGCCGTTCGTGCCAACAAGGGACGCACAGAGGTGGCCAAGGAGTGACCCTCTGGCTGGAGATGAGAAGGGAGCGCTGACGTGCTGGGACCATGCAGAGTGAGGGGACGCTCCTGTGAGGATGAAACACCTCCTGATGAGAGACCTGTCCACCCACCCTGACACAGCCATAGCGTCTGGATGTCCTCCGTGACCTCTTCTCCCATTCTTCCCGCTTCTCTGTGCCTTTTCCAGATCGGCAACGTGGTGCTCATCATCTTCGTGAGCTACTTCGGCAGCCGAGTGCACCGCCCGCGCGTGATCGGCGTGGGGGGGCTGCTGCTGGCCCTGGGGGCCTTCCTGGTGACCCTGCCCCACTTCCTGTCGGGCCCCTACGAGTACACCGCGCTCAGCACCGGTGAGTGCCACCAGCTGCGCCCGCACAGACCCAGACCCAGCTGCTCCAGGATGGGTTATGTATGGGTTATATACCAAAAAAATGGGGTGTTCCCAGGGCACACGCGATTCAAAGAGTGCTCGGAGGCAGAGCCTTAAGGTGGGAAGTTGCTGATTAAACCTGACGTCATTATAGCTTTGGAACCCCTTCTGGATGCGAAAATTACACCTGGGATTTCTTCTGCCTCTCCTGCACATGTCATTCCAGCTGCTGTTACAGAATCATGGAATGGTTTGAGTTTGAAGGGACCTTAAAGACCATCCCATTCCACCCCCTGCCATGGGCAGGGACACCTTCCACTAGCCCAGGTTGTTCCAAGTCTGTCGAGTGTTCAAGGAACACTTCCAGGGATGGGGCAGCCACAGCTTCTCTGAGAGAGAGTAGGTCTAGATTAGATCTCAGGGAGAAATTCTTCCCTGTGAGGGAACCTGGCACAGGGTGCCCAGAGAAGCTGTGGCTGCCCCTGGATCCCTGGAAGTGTCCAAGGCCAGGTTGGACGGGGCTTGGAGCACACTGGTGTAGTGGAAGGTGTCCCTGCCCATGGCAGGGGGTGGAATGGGATGGCCTTTAATGTCCCTTCCCACCCAAACCATTCCGGGATTTTGTGATAAAGCAAAGCTCCCCTGTCCCCAGGGCCCGTTCTGCTCTAGCCAGGATCCTTAGGATCCACTCCAAGGAAGGCTGCTGCTTTAACTGGGAAAGCTTTGGGAACAAGCTCGTGCATATGATGACAGCTGTAAAACTCCAGAGGAAGGGCAGGGTGATGAGAACTGCTGAATAAAAAGAGCAATCCATCCAAAATCCAGCAGTTTGTGCCTACTCAGTGAGTTTGGGAGATTCCTGCTGTTTGGGGATTTCGTGTGGGAGGAAGCAGGGGATGTACCCAGTGTTGTAATGCTCATTTTTCTCCCTTCCAGGTAACAAAAGCCAGGGGCAGGTTGAGCTGTGCTATGCAGAGAGTAGATTTGTGTGCCCAAACACCACCCAGGACCCCCAGAAGGAGGCCAGCAGCATGTGGGCCATGATGGTCATTGCCCAGCTGCTGGCCGGGATCGGGACCGTGCCCATCCAGCCCTTTGGGATATCCTACGTGGACGACTTCGCAGATGCCAACAATTCCCCGCTGTATGTCGGTAAGTGGGACCGTTGCTGTGCATTGTTTTGTTTCACAGAATCCCAGGATGGTTTGGGTTGGAAAGGACCTGAAAGCTCACCCAGTTCCACCCCCTGCCATGGGCAAGGACACCTTCCATCAGTACCAGGTTGCTCCAAGCCCCAGCATCCTCATCCTCCCTCTGCAGTGAGGGATCTCCGTTCCAAGGAATTGTCCCACTGATCCCTTAGAATTCCCAAGTCTGCAAGGAAAATTAAGGAAAGAGGACTGAAGGAACCTGAGAGGTTCTGAAGAGGAAGGAAAGTGGGGCTGGTGTGTTGTTTATAATACAGGGGGTCCCTTTAGGGCTGTGGAGATGTCTATCGGGGTGAATGGCTCCGGGGGATCCGGGCTGCCCCAATATAGCAGAAATTCCATCTCCCCAAGTCCCGTTTCATTCTGTGGCTGATGCAGCTCAAGCTCGCTGTCTCCTTTTAAATATCTTGAGAAGGTTGTGCAAAGAGTTTCTTTCAAGGAGGGAACTTGGATCCTGTCACTGCAAACAAGTCAAAAGAAAACGTTCTGACATTATCTATTATCTATTATCTATTATCTATTATCTATTATCTATTATCTATTTCAGAATGGGAGGGTTCAGCTGCACGCAGGGTGGTCTGGTGGCCTTTTTGCCCTCAGAATCTTTCACCTCTCCTGATGTTTGCAGCAACTGTTTTTCCTTGGATCTGAGGATTAGGATGGGTTTGTTTCCTTGGCATCCCAGAGGAAATGAAGGTCTCAATCACTTGTGTGAGCCCAGGATGCCCCCTGGGGTTCATGAATATAATGAATATTCATGGTGTAGCTGACAACTTGTACTGGGTCAGGAATGCCTTGATGGCAGCAGAGCAGAGGGACTTTTTCCACAGGCAGCTGCCTTCCCCCTCCTGTTCCTGTCAGACAAACACCACCTTCAGTGTCGGGGCAGCGGGGACCTTCACACCATCCGCAGCCTGATGAAGGGTGGTTTCTCCCCTCTGTGTTGTGCCACCACTCCTGCCTCTCCTGGGAAGACAGAAGCTGTATCTGCACGGAAACTGCCGTTCCCTGCTCACAGGGGCTCTCTCTGCTCCCTTTTCCCAGCCATCCTCTTTGCCATCGCCGTGTTCGGCCCTGCCTTTGGATACTTGCTGGGGTCCGTGGTGCTGCGGCTCTTCGTGGATATCGGAAGGGTTGGCACTGGTGAGTACTGCTCAGGCAGCAGTGGTCCTAAAGACCCTCTGTGGGTCAGAAGGTCACTCTGAGATGAAAGGTGACAGAAGCCACCAGTCCTGTGACCCATAAAACCCACTGGCCCGGAAAGACCCGACCTGGAAAAGCACCCCCAGCATACTCCTCCACTCCATCACCCCATAAGGACGGATACAGGTGGTCCTGACACCACCACTGAAGCAGAGCCCTGGGGTAGGGACATTCCAATGCCCAGCTCATGGTGCTGCACTGGAGGTCATGGCTGGGGTCTGCCCACTGCCACCACACTGAGGAGGTATCCCATGATCCCAGCATGGTGGTGGAGAGGAGCAGGGAAATCTGAGGAATCCAGGGACGGAGAAGACAACCACAGAGCAATCACTGCTCTATGGACACACAGAGAACTTGAGTCTACTCGTCCTCCTCCCCAGCACTCTCCACCAGCACCTGCAGAGAGAGGGGCCGAGCTGACGCCACTGCAGGGATAATTTGCTTTATCCACGGCGTGTGCTTATTATTTCTGGTAACTTAATCACTAAAGAATTCTCCCCAGCTCCATCATTAACGTGGCTTTTCCTGTGTTTCCTTAGAGAGATCAGAGCCTGCCTGACATTTTTGTCCGGTGCCTGATAAGAATAATAAATGAACGTGGGCAGGAAACGCCAAAAAGCCTTGGCCCACTCCCCGCGGCGGCAGACGGATTTAGCAGCCTCTGCCCGGTCGCTCCATGATGACGTCCAAGCTCCAGAGTGGAGTGGTCCTGTTTGGGGAAGTGGGGTGATTGTTCCAGTGGGGTGTGGGCTCCTCTCCTGTCACACCCTGCCACGGATCTCCCACCCGGAGCCGGCCGCTGGTTCCTTCCCAGCCGCCACGTCCCGGCCGTGGGCAGCCCCAGGCCAAGCCAAGCAATCTGTCAAACCTCCTGTGAGCATCACTTGGCCCAGCCAAAGGATGTGTGTGCTGGAGACGGAGCGGCTCTCACCTTCTCCTCCTTTTTCCGGAGAAGGCGCCCAGAGTTTGGTCCACTCGGAAACCAGGAGCTTCTGCCAGCGCAGGGCCTTCCCTTGGTCCCTGCAAGCAAAGAGTGACCAAGCCTGGAACAATGGGAGAGCAACTTTTTCCAGGAAAGCAGCGTGCCCTTTCCCAGTCCCTGTCTTGGCTCAGCATCCCTGACAGGCAGCATGGTCCCACCCACTGTGCTCTCCAGGCAGGGGATGGAGTCAGCCCCCGGAATCGCGGCCTCACTGGCTGGCTCAGGGGGTAGAGTCGAACTTGTGCCATCAGCGTGCTTCCATTGATGCCTTTTCTTGTCTTAAAATCAAGAGGCAAACACGGTTAGAAGGGAAAAAGGGATTTTACCTTGGTATTTATTTTAAGGATCCTTAGGCGCACCACGTCCAGGTCGAATGCACCTCCATGCACACTGCAATGCTCACCCCAAAAGATCTGGTATCACATTATAGGCCTTACTAATTAGCATTTCTATCAAAGATTCCCCAATGAGAGGCTCGAGTGAGCCCCCCTCCCCAAGGGACCTTCCCCTGGATGGTTCTATCTTAGTTTACAAAATGTGTTCTGGAGAGGACCTTGGGGTCTGGGGCACATTGATCCCTAACTACGAAACCTCTGAAATATTTGATCCCCTGGCTTGACAAACAAGTCCAAGAATGTAGGCAAAAAGCACTAAAGAATACAAAAGTTGTAAAAAGGTATAAAAGGAGTTTAAAACAAAAGGCAAAAATCATCATGGCATTACCATGCTGACCAAATCCATCCTGCAGTCCCCTGGGAGGCTCGGTGCAGCTGGGATGACTGGTGGTGCAGGGTCCTGGCAGGGGAAAACACAGGTCAAACACAACCAGGGCCAGTCTTGCTGCCCGCACTGGTGGGAGCTCCCACCTCCATCCATTTGCTCTTACAAGGGTGGAGAGATCCTTGGGTTGTGCCCACAGGGACTCTTCAAACTCCACCAGTCTGTATTTTCATGGAGATTTGTCCCTTTCACCCTTGGAGCTCTCACAGCGTGTCCTTGTGTCTTGCAATGACAGTGGACCTGACGCCGAGTGACCAGAGGTGGATCGGAGCCTGGTGGCTGGGGCTGCTCATCTCCTCGGGCTGCTTGGTGCTCACCTCCATCCCTTACTTCTTCTTCCCTCGGTACATGCTGAAAGGAGAGGTGAGACCTCATCTCCAGAGGCTGGAATGTCCTGGAGCCAGGGATGTGCTCAGGGAGGGAATGCCTGTCCCCAGAGGAGAGGGGTGGGAGGGAGGAAGGGAGTCCAGCAACTCTTTCCCACGGAAACAAGTTGTAAAAGATGGAAAATAATTAACATGTATCATTTTGGTGTTTTCAAAGCCAAGCCCTGCTGGTTTTATTACAAAAATACTTTCATTCTGTTTTTAAATTGTCTACTCATCGATCCTTTAAAGGTAAAACCAAACCCAAAATATTTCACATTTATGGCTAAAGGACTCCCCAGACACGAGCTGAGCTGTCTCCAACTTTCATTTTCAGACTTTTTGCAGAGTTAAAAGGGAGGTCTTTTGTCAGGGTTCAGAAGAGGAAAGATTTCCAAGTTCTGAAAACCTCCCAACAACAAGCTGTTGTCTTGCTGCTCTGCTCAGGGGCTGCAGTGATATTTGAGATAATTCACCCCTTTAATCACAGAATCCCAGAATGGTTTGGGTTGGAAGCACCTTAAAGCTCATCCCATTCCACCCCTGCCATGGCAGGGACACCTTCCACTGTCCCAGGTTGCTCCAAGCCCCGTCCAGCCTGGCCTTGGACACTTCCAGGGATCCAGGGGCAGCCACAGCTTCTCTGGGCAACCTGTGCCAGGGCCTCAGCACCCCAAGAATTCCTCCCCAACATCCCATCTAATCCTAATGGCAGTGGGAAGCCATTCCCCTTTGTCCTGGCACTCCAGGCCCTTGTCCAAAGTCCCTCTCCAGCTCTCTTGGAGCTCCTTTAGGCCCTGGAAGGGGCTCTCCCCAGAGCCTTCTCTTCCCTGGGTGAACACCCCCGGCTCTCCCAGCCCGGAGAAGTGCTCAGGGCACAAGTGATGGGGCTCTGCTGTAATTGTCAGGCTTGGCTGGGGGTCAAAGGCCCCTGGGACAGACCCTGCCCCTCCTGAGCCTCCCTGTGCCAGGACAGTGCCAGCCCTCGTCACCGCAGGCTGCTGCTCTCTCCCCTCCCAGGAGCGGAACACGGAGGCCGGGATGCTCAGGAAGATGGAGACAGGGGCGGCTGACGAGGCCTCCCTGCTGGAGTTTATAAAAAGTAAGGTGCTGGCGGGTCCAGGCGAGGGTGGATGGGGATGCTGGGCCGTGCTGGGGGGGTGGGGACCACCATGCCAGCAGATTCACACCGAGCTGGGAGTCCTTGGGAGTCCAGCACCGTGTGTGGACCAGCTCCGGCACCACGAGGGCCTAAGGACCATAGGAAGGTGGGCACGGCCTTCCTCTGGCTACAGACCTCTTGAAGCCCCTCTTCTGTGGGGCCTGAATTGTTTCCAAATTTTGCTCTGAGGACTTTAAAAGAAAAGAGTCGCTGGGAGGGTTAACCCCAGCTCCGGGAGCGGGCACGGGGCTGCCGGCGCCACCAGCTCCTCGACGAGGTCACCCCACTGCAGCTGACACTGTTTATGTGGAGCCAAGTCAGGCTTGAGAGGGATGTCACTGCTGAGGGACCAGATTAATGACTCTTTTAGCTCCAGGAGGATTTCTTCCCAGATGAAGCCCCTCCCTCCTTGCCTCTTCCTCCACCGCAGCCGTATCCCGGAGCTGCCAGTTCCCTCTTCTCCTCTCTTTGGGCTTTAATGGATGCTGGCTCTCCACCACTCTCTGCTAATTGGAAAACTTGTAAGAGACCAAATAAACAGAGCTGCTCCCAGGGTCCATCTGCCTCTGCTGACGGGGCCGGAGGACACAATGTCCCACCAGGAAAACACATCCGTGGTCCTTCCAGCTGCTGGGACACATTAGGGTGTCTCCCCTCCCACTTTCCCATGCCCGCACACATCCCCAGTAGATCGTCATCGTCCCACAGACATCCTTACTGGGAACAGGCTAAGGGTGGGGGTTTCTTCCCAGTACAAATCACTGGCATGAGGATCACACAGCTAAAAGACATTTTTCCTGCGCTTTCCCTGTAGGATTCCCAAAGATCTTCCTCAGGCTGCTGCTCAACCCCCTCTTCATCCTCCTAGTGCTGGCTCAGTGCAGCTTCTCCTCCGTCATCGCGGGTCTGGCCACCTTCCTCAACAAATTCCTGGAGAAGCAGTACGGTGCCTCGCCCTCCCACGCCAACTTCCTCATAGGTGAGCACGGATGGAGGCAAAAAATACCCATCAGCAGGGAGCCAACTGCCCGTATTCCCCAGGCTTTTGAAATCCTGGAGAGGAAGTCCCTGAAAGCTCATTTTTGCATGAGACCTGGGGTTCACCATGGGGTGGATGGTGACTTTCCTGACCTGAGGTTCCCCAGCTGCCTTGGGTTTGGGCTGTCTTGGACAACAGTTGGGTCTGGGGGTTCTCCCAACTCCTGTAAGGCCCAGAGAGCTGCCCCCTGCCCATGGAGGGGTTCTGGGCAGGCAGGATCCCCCTGATGGCTCCGTTCCCCTGCAGGAGCTGTGAACCTGCCGGCAGCGGCGCTCGGGATGCTCCTGGGAGGGATCATCATGAAGCGCTTCTCCTTCTCCCTGCGGGCCATCCCACGCTTCGCCGTGGTGGTGCTCATGTTCTCCATCCTCCTCTGCCTGCCCATTTTCTTCATGGGCTGCTCCACAGGGCACATCGAGGGCATCTACCACCCCAGGTAACGCAGGTGCTGCTCCCAGCTCCTTGCTTCTCCAGCTCTTATCCGTGGGGAGGGACACACGCTGGTAGAGAGGCACAAGACATCACCATGCTGCTGCTTGCTCTTTGATCCCACTGCATGGAGGAGATCCAGGTGCTTCACAGCCCAGAGAGCTTGGGAGGGTGTTCATCCATGATTTTCTGGGCCAAACAAGCAGGGTGTAATTATTCACTCTGGATTTTTAGGGGAAAATTAGTAATACTGTGTCCACATCACCTCACACGCTCCCAGCGTTCCAGCTGGACGTCACCTTTCTCCTCACCTCAGTGGACATTTTTGGCTCTTACCATGACTTTTTAAGATAAAAACGACATTTAGACACGACCAAGGCTTGATGTCAAGTGCACAGAGCTCATTTCCCAGTGCCCTGCCAGCAAGGAAGAGCTTTCTGATGCCATCTCCCCACAGGAGGTGGAGCAGCCCCATCCTACTGTGCCCAAGGGCAGCTCCCCGGTGCCACGTTCCCACAGGATTCAGGCTGTGTGACTCCAGCAGATGCTCTCCTTGAGGGAGTGAGGGAAGACAGGGCAGATCACTGGGTTTGTGCTCTTCACTTCCACAGTCGTCTGGCTCGTTTGGGAACGTGCCCACTTTCAGTTTGTGTCCTTGTGGTGTTTCCAGCTGTTCGCACATCTGTTTGTGCAGCTCTGGATGGAGCCCAGATCCATTTCTCCAGGCTTTTGGCCGATTAATTTTCAGCTGGAAAGAAAAAAAAAAAAGGAAAAAGAGAAAAGAAAAGGAGCGTGTGAGTACTTGTTTGTAGACATAACATAATTGCTGTGACATTCACTGCACACTTCCAGAGGTACCTGCAGAGATCAGGGGCTGGCAGAAGGCCAGGCTGCTGCTGGCACTGTCCCAGCCCAAACAGGAACAGGAAAACTGCTCAACTAGTAAAAGGGAATTTTTCTTTTTTTTTTTTTTTAAATTCCTCCTGTCCTATTTCTTAATTTTTTTCCCAATTCTTCCCCCCTCCTCTCTGGCAGTACACCCAATTCCCAGCAGCAGGTTAAGGCACCGGTTAGGTGCCAATGCTCTAAGCAGATCTTCCACCCGGTGTGCCGGGAAAACACCACGGAATACATCTCACCCTGCTTCGCCGGCTGCACCAACAGCACCACGAACCCCTCCAACCCCAAACAACTGGTGAGTAAAGCAAGTGGTTAGCAAAGCAGCCTTGCTGGGCACAGTGGAGTGATGCTGCAGGAACCCAACAAATGCAATAAGGGGGTGCAACCTTTTCCACACGGCGTGCCGAGCCCTGGGAAGGTGCCACGGAGAGCTGCTGTAATGCCCTGGGAATCTGCTTGGAGGAACAGGGATGGTGGCAAATCCCATTACAGGATGCCACGGCTGTGCCTTAAAACTGGAGCTGGTGCTCCTGTTGGTGTCCTGCACAGGGATGTGGGACGATGCGTCATGAGAAACCTGCTCCTGGAGCTGGGAGCCTGACGTCTGTTTTGTTCCAAACGTTTCCAACAGATCTACCACAGCTGTTCCCTGAATGGGAACGAGTTCTCCACCTACACGGGCTCTTGTCCAGTCAGCTGCTCCCATATGCTCCTTCCTGCCATATTCCTCATCTCCTTCGCTGCCCTGGTCGCCTGCCTGTCGCACAACCCCCTGTACATGATGGTGTTACGGTGAGCAGCGTGTGAGGCCCAGGGGGGAGCCAATGTGATGGTTCCCTATGTGGGGACCAACGGGATGCCAAACGTGCAACCAGCCCAAGTCCTGGCCAAATCCAGCGCCAGCAGCTCTGACCTCCCGTGGCCTCTCCCCTGCAGGGTGGTGAACCAGGACGAGAAGTCGTTCGCCATCGGAGTCCAGTTCTTACTAATGCGGCTGCTGGGTGAGTGCTCATCTCTGAACGAGGCCGGGGGCTTGCTGGAGCCGCAGGAGGCTCTGAACCTCCTCGGGAGCAGCACCTGACTCCATCCTCTCTCTCCCCGCCAGCCTGGCTGCCGGCCCCGGCCATGTTCGGAGCGCTCATCGACTCCTCCTGCATCCACTGGCAGCAGCAGTGCACCCAGCGCCGCTTCTGCGCCTACTACAACAACGACTTCCTCCGCAACAGGTACCCTGTGCCCCAGCCCCGGGCAGGGCAGGGCCCCAGCCCAGCCTGGGGCCGGCTGGAGGTGCCACCTCCGGACGTGGCGTGTCCCTGCTCTTCTCCCGGCAGATACCTGGGGCTGCAGGTGGGCTACAAGGTGGTGGGCACCGTGCTGCTCGCCCTCATCAGCTGGAAGGTGAAGAGGAGCAAGGAGTACAACGTGCAGGAGAAGGCGGCGGGGCTGGTGTAGCCCCCGAGGACTGACTCGCACCCCCATCACCCACCGCCACGACCTTGTCTTGTTTGGGTTTGTTTTACCTCCCACGGGAGCGACTCCGCCTTCGCAGCTCCGAGCTCCCGGCGAGGGATGCTCCGGGCCGGCCCCATCCTGGCAATGGCTTCTCGCAGGGTCTCCAGCTGCGCTTGCCCGTCACCCCGGGAAGGGGCAGCCCCCGGGCAGCTGGAGCAGGAGGCAGAGGGGGCTGCAACACGCGGACCCGGAGAAGCGCCTGCTGTGGGCGATGGTCCCGCTCCGGCGTGACATTCCCGGCCGGGAGGTGCCTGCCCGGCTGGGACAGGAGCAGGGGAGGTGGCTGCCAGCCCGGAGGGGCTGCCCGGTGTCCCCCCGCCCACAGCCCCCACAGAGGTCAGCAGGGACACCGCACACGTGTTGGGACAAGTCATCACAAAGGGTTTATTGCAGAACATCTGGGGTTTGTTGCTCTTTGTATTTTTTAAATAAAGGTCACTTTTCCAGCTGTGGTGCTTTCTTGGTCTCCCCCCCAACAGCAAGTCAAGGCCCTGGGGAGGCTGCAGGTCACAGGCGGGCCCATGCTGAGCACATTCCAGCTGGGAAGGGGGAAGAGATGGTGGCAGAGGGAGGGGGACATTCTTCTCCTGCAGCCCCACCGGTGATGGGGGAGGGCTGGTAGGGGCCACACAGAGCTCAGGGCCGGCAGAGGTGCCCTGTTTGCAGCGCCATGGAACCTGCCCAGCCCTGCCTGCATCTCCCTGGCACGCAGGGGCTCTGGGCAGGGGGCTGCAGGCACAGCAGAAGGTTTTGACCTGAGGTTCTCATCCCCGGTTGGTTTATTGGCACACATCAATTCTGGTATTTGGTTGCTGGAGCTGGTGCCTCCAGAGGAGAGACCATGAACAAAGAAACGCCTGGCAATTAGAAAGTTTCATTCCCCCTCCCTCACAGTCCTGAGCAAGAGCCATAGCAGGGTCTGGGGTCCTTCTCACCCTTCACTGCTTTGCTGTTTTGGTTGTTTCACACCCCTTAGGTTGGTTTTGGTGAGGGGTTGGTGGGTTCTGTTGGTCCACATTACGATGGGGTTGTTACAAACCACAATCTGCTCCAGTATTTTAAAGCAATATTTTAACTGCAGCTTTGCCTATTCTAACTATTATTAATGATCTTTACTATTATTATTGATCAGATTGGCAGCTCCAGATTTCTCTCTGACCCATCTCTGCCTGGCACAGCACAGCCATAGGGTTCACATCAAGTTCAACCCATGGCCTAACAATTCCAGCTACTTTATGTCAAGCACTGAGCTACTTTAAAATCCTGTCATTTTCTTCAATGCAGAGGGCTCTGGGCAGGGTACAGTGGGTTTGGGGCTTTCTTTCAGGGGTTTTCTGGGGTGAATGTATTCAGGCCCTGCTGTCCTTACCCCATGGCTTTTCCCTGTGCTCTTGGCCCTGCTGCATCCATGCTCACGGAGGGAATCAAAGGAAAGGAGAGGACAGGAGGGGACCTGCCCTGGATTTGCTCTGGATCAGCAAAGCCTTCACAAAGAGCCCTCTCCATGTCATCCCTATTCCTGCTCCCCTTCCACCTGGCAGATTTTCCCTGAACACCCACCTGACCTTCCCTAACTTCCTCCACTTCTCACGCACCAGGGGTAACATCCAGCAGGACAGGCCCCAGGACGGGCTGGTCACAAAGGGCATGAGGTGGCCCAAATGGGGCCAACAGAAGCTCCTGGCCCCAAAGGTGCCAGGGTGGTGGCTCTGTGCCCAGGGAAGGTCACAGCTGGAACACCTTGGAAACCACACCCCCCTCAGGACACTGATGTGCAGGCATTGTTGTTTTTGCTGTCTTTGCCTTTCAGCAATCCCTCCTCCTCTTTCAGGTTTCTGCTGTCCCGGTTATCACTGTGCTCATCGTTCTCCTCCGAAAACATCTGCCTTTTCTGGGGGAACAGCCTGGAGTACAATCCATAGGAAAAACACTGCCAAGAGCTTTAGCACAGCGAGGGCCTCAGTCCCTGGGGATGTGTGAACGCAGCGGGCTCCTGACTCGGGGTCAGGCAGCTGCAGCAAGAAGGGGCTGAGTTTATCACATCCCACTGTCCTGCCAAAGCCATCCCAACACAGCCCTGCCGAGCTGCAGCCTCAGGAGCAGCACGCCCAGCCAGCAGAGCCACGGGCTGCAAACAAGGTCAGACGAGCAAAGAACAAAGCACAGAGCTGACTGGGGAATAAAGAGAAACAAGAAAACAACACTCAGAGTTTCCAGTTCTGCTCTTTTCCCTCAGCCACTGGGGAAAAACAGCCCTGAATATTTAACAAGTCATGGAGTGAGGCCCAAAGAACTCCTGGAGTTCTGCTCTGTGCTCCGGCACGAGCGGCTCGGCCGTGGCCGTGCAGCCACTCCCCAGCCCGGGAAAGCTGAGCCATCTCCTCTCCATCCAGCACAGCCACGGGGTGCCACAGCCACCTCCAGGGCAGAGCAGCGCTGCTCTGTCACCACAGCTGGCTGGAGCATTCCTGCGCACATCACTTTTTGCTATGCTTTGTGGGCATTTTTCGCCATGTGATTATCAATTTATCAATTAGTCGGACCAAGGAGTAAATACAAAACCAAGAAAAACCCAACCCCAAAGGGCTGTGTGTGCAGAAAACGATGTTTTTTGACAACACAGACCTGGCCACAGAGCAGGAAGGTTGATCCCCAACACTGTGCTGAGCAGGAGCAGAGCCCCGTCCATGTGGATGTGACACGGCTGGGAAGAGCCAAGGCAAACACACAGAGTGAAGCAAGACTTGAGGACAAACATTTAAGCAAAAAAAGAATTTACTTAAGGAATACTTTTAAAAAGAATAACTTAAAACCCACCATGGCCTCATGGTACCTTCCCCCCCTTAAGCTGAGGCTGGTGCTCGGCCTCTGCGGCTTTGCAAGAACAACCACCCACAGAAACAGCAATTTTTTGCCCAAAATCACTTCAGCATTATGGATTCAAAGCAGGCAGCCCAAGACCTCCAGCTAAAGGAGTTCAAAGCATGATAAACATGTTCCAACAGGACTCTGCCTGCAGGAAACAGAAGAATGTAACGTGTTTGGTAAATATCACCCACCCCACCTCCTGCACGGAGAGTTCCCGAGGCTGGAAATGCAAGGACCAGCTTCATTACAGGCTTTGCTGAAGGCTGCTCCTGCTCTGCCGACACTTGGCAATGCTGCAGGGAGGCAGGAAAAGCCCCAGAGAAGGAAAAGAACACAGATGCAGAGAAAAAAGGAGAAAAAAAAAGAGAACAGATGAGTTCAGCGATGAAGGAGGCATCAAACCACAGGGGAGAGGGGGCTGCAAACTACAAAAAGGGTCTGCCAGGAGCCAGCCACCTCCTAAAAGAACAGGGGAAGCCACAAACAAAGGGAAAATGTCACTGCATGAGGAGTCTGCAATGTGCAGTGAGACACAAACTGGGAAAATCCTCCCATTTCTTTCCCCTCTTCCTCGAGCATCTCCGTCAGGAGGAGGAAGCACACGCAGGTGCTGGCAGCTCCTTGACTTTCCCTCTCACTCTGCCACAAGTGCTGACTAATTACACACAAAGCCAGACCTTCCTGCAGCCACGGGAGCAGGAGGCAGCAGGAGCCTGCACAGCAAGTGCCTGGCACAACAGGTCCCACAGCGGAGGCAGGTATGGATCTGAAATTGTGCTCATCTCACAGGTTCATGCCATGAGCCCCTGTAGCTCTGCCACTCTTAGAGTGTTCCTTCGTGGCTGTAGCAGGAGAGCCTGGGAGGAGAAGCAGAGTGAAGCTTTCAGGACACAGCCCTCAGCTGAAGAAAAACTCCCAGGAGCTGATCAAGAGAGGAAATCACCAGACATGGGCACAGAGCTGGGCCCAGGGAGTAAAGCAGGGCAGGCAGCCTGGTCTGGGCATTTCATACTCCTCCAGCCCCACAGAAATGGGGCTGCACCAGTTTGGAACAATGGGAAAGTAGAGACAAAGAGGAAAATAGCTTTTTATGCTCTCTCAATGCCTGCCCAACTCAGGGAGCTCCCCAGCAGCCCCAGCCATAAGGTGGTCAGTGGCTCTGAGAGGCAGCAGGGGTCTAAACCACGGCAGGAAACAAGAGGCACACTCCAGTCTCTAAAACTCACCTGCCAGTGCACTCCTTCCTAATTTGCTTGGCAACTACCAAATGAAAAGCCTAAAGATTAAGGAAAAAGAGAAGCCCAGAGGGTCAGCAGCCCAGAGGAGGGTAAGGCAAGAGGGGAGAGGATAAAAACATTGTAGCATGAAGGGACAGTCAGAGGGAATCACACCAGCAATTGTCACGTCACTCCCAAGCCCATGAGCAGCAGAGGAAGACACCACAGTGCTGACTTCCAGCTGAAGTTCCTTCTTTTTACATCGAGATTTGAGTGCTCCAGACCATCTTTTTCCCTTCAGCCCCCCAGCCCTGTCAGTCTCTGTTCAGGCCACCTTCACCAGCCACTTCTCGAGGCCCTCCAAGTCAGCCTCCCCCTCCTCTCCCTTGCTGCCTCGAGCACTGCACTCCACAAATTCCACCTTCATGGGCAGCTGGGAGAAGTCGAAGTCCTTGCCCTTCTTCCCCAGCTGGGCAGGGCCCCCTGTGGCTGAGCCATCCAGGCTGGTGGGGGCTGCGGAGCGGGTCACTCGCAGGGTGTTGCTGCGGAGAGAGAAGGGAAAGGGTCAGGAACTGAGCACCAGGGGAATTGCACCTGCACCACGGCTCTGGGATGTCTGGGAGCCAGCTCTGCCAGCAGGATGCCAAGGACACAAGGCCCAGCACTGCCCTGTGAGGCTCAGCCAGGGCCTTTGGCCACTGCTGGAAGGCACAAGTGCAGAGGCTCAGGGGAGTAGGAAGGCACTCAAGCAGAGGTGTTCAAACAAGTCTGGTTTTGTAATAAAGGACACCAAAAGTCAGAAGGTGATGATGTCCTTATCCCAATTTATCAACAGCAAACATTGGAATAACCATGCCTAAGAGGGCATGGTAACTACCTAGAAATCCAACACCTACACACAGGTAGCTGGCAAATGCTCAGCACCAGAACAAGCAATCCTTACTCTCCTGGAGAATGTGAGTATGTGGCAACTGACCACTCTGTTAAAAACCAGCAGGCTGGGTACTCAGCCCGGAAGAGGCACAGCACAAACACCTCTGCTGCCGTCTGCTGGCCAAAGGGATTACAGATCCAAGGGATCATTTAGATTGGAAAAGCCCTCCAAGACCGTGGAGTCCAGCTGTAAAACCAGCACTGCCAACCCCCCGAGCAAACGGACTGTTCCCAGTGCCACAGGGAACTCAGACATGGCTCAAGGGAGCTCACTGAGCACTGAGGGAAGAGAGAAAGGACAAGAGGAAAAGCTCAGAGGGATTGAGATCCCGTTCCATACTTACAGTTCTTTCTCCAGCTGCTGCTGGATGAGTTTCGCTGATTTTGCCATTGTGACATCTAGAGAGAAGAGAACATGAAATCAGCTCTTTGGTTGCCTGTCAGCATCCAGAACCTGGTTCCTCCTCCTAAAGTAAGGGCAGGTCACACTGTGCAGTCACTGGAGTCACCAGGACAAGGACAGCCCTGCCTGCAGTAGGATGAGGGATGCTGGAGCTTTGGGATCACAGGCGTGAATGGGAACAACCCAACAGTCTGATACAATGCAGGGAATTCGTTTCTTCTTGCTGACTGCAGAGGATGGGTTTGATGCACCAGCACTCCCTCCTGTCCTGAGCTTTCCACCTGTGGCACGCAGAGCCAGGAAGGCCTCAGGCAGCTCCTCAGTTAGTGCAGGAAATAAAAATCCAGACCTGATACTGCCCCAAAACATCCAACTGTTACAGAGGGACCCACACTTCCACTGCAGAGCTTGCAGGGATCTGAAAACGGACTCTTTTCCAGTAGCTGGATGTTCAGGCTACTCCAGAGAAAACATGGAACCTCAGCAGCTGAACAACTCGTTTTAACTTCTAGGGATAGCTCCTTATGCTCCAGCTGACCCTATTTCCTGCTGCCTGGAGACTGAGGAACAGTTCTGCACAAAGCAAGCAGAAACAAAAAGCCACGCAAAAGCCTTACTGACACCCATCCAAAGAGCTGCAGCTCTCCCAGGCAGTCCTGCCAATGCTCCTGCTGAGCAGTCCAAGTTTAAACCTAAATTCCAGCCTTCCTTTTGCTGAAATCCCAACTCCCAAGCTCAGCAGCCACGGCACGAAGGCCCCAGGACAGGCAGGGTACCTTGCTTGTTGCAGGCGATGAGCAGCGCGGGCGCGTTCCGGAGCACCGTGCTGTCCACCAGCACCTGGTACAGGAATTCTGCCACATCCTTCACCTCCCGCTGGAAAGCCACGCTGTCCACCACGAACACGATGGCTCTGGGGCAAGAGGGAAGGACACGTGCTGGGGATGATGTTCTGCAGTCACCTTCCCCTGCAAGTACTCCAGCCTGGGCTGAGAGTTCCACATCTGGTCTCACCCAGCCCAAGAGAGGTTCGCAGCATGTGCTGGCTGAAAAACACCCCGTGGGCAGCTCCAGCAGGAATTTCCTCCCCTGTCTGCCCCAGGATATCCCACATCCCCCAGGCCTCCCTGCTGCAGTGGCTTTGCCTCCTGGTGCACTACAAGCACAGGTAAGCAGGAAATTCATGGTGTGATTTTTGGGATTGTCCTGTGCAGGGTCAGGAGCTGGACTCGATGATCCTTGTGGGTCCCTTCCCACTCGAGATATTCTATGAAGGCACAGCAAAAATGAACCAGCACCACCCCACAGCAGAGCTCTGACCCTCAGGGCACCACCAGCCCAGCTCACAGCATTCCCAGCACCACCACTTGGTCTATCCCTTTCCAGAGGATCACCTGCCCCCTCCTCCCTGCTGATCCCCTCCACGGTACCTGGCTGCGGCCTTGAACCTCTCCAAGAACTGCAGCCTCAAACTCTCGTGGCCTGGAAGGTCAATCAAGGTCACGTTGGTGCTCTGGAACACAAGCAAGAAGGAATTAACACCACCTGATGCGGGGCTTCCTGTGATCACAGACTGGGGAAAGCCAGTCTCACCCTGGATTTGTGTCCTGAAGGCACAACCCCACCTGACACAGAGTATCACCTACAGCCTCACCCATTCACAGAAGTCTCCCTAAACACACTGAACTTCGCTGGGAATAACACAAAAATGCCTTTGCAAGAGCCTTTTTCAACTGAAACCTGCAAATGGTTCCCTTCCCAGGAAAGGAAAGGGCCAAAGCCAGGAGGTGGGAGAGAACAAACGGCCGAGCCAGGGCCAGGCAGGGCCACGTCACTGCTCTCAAGATAAGGCTGCAGGAGCCCCTTCCTGCCCACTGCTCTAGGATTTTATTGGAAACCTTGTCTAAACTGGAAAAAAAGGATCAAAAAAGCAGCAATCTGCCTTGCAGCATTCCACTGCCTCACCCCCTCCAAATACTCGTCTGCTCAATTCAAGAGACACAAAAATGGGAAAGGTTTTTTAAAAAATCCTGCACGTCCTTTTACCAAGTTTGCAACCTTATTATCACTGTTGTTAATAATGACTGAGAAGGTGGAGCCACAAAACCACCCTCCACTTTCACAATTCACCAGCAGTTAAGGTGCTGCCAGCATGCTGCTCTCCCTGCCACGTGTGCATCCAGCACAAGAAAGAGATTTCCAGAATGAAAGAATTGCCAAAAAACTGAAAACAACCAGGTCTGTGGCAGCCCAGGACCTAAAAACAACAAAATCCTTTCTGAGACCATATAAAGTGCAGCTGGAGCCTCTGCTTAGACCTGATAAAGCTTTTAATTTCAGGTTTTCTGGGGAGAAGCAGAAATTACTGCTGAGGAAATCAACCAATTCAACAGAACAGTGAACCCCCCCCAAATCTGCCTCGTGCTCCAAGCACGCTGCTGAACCCACAGGTGTGGCTTTCAGTCAGAAAGGTTTCACCACCTGACAAGCAAAGAAAAAAGAACCTGTGGAGCCCAGCAGGCTCTAACACTGAGGAAATCCCAGTATTTCCCTACTTTCTCAGTGTGCACTGCCTGGAAAAACCCTGCCCTGCACTCGGACCAAAGCGGGGGCTGAGAAAGAAATTTCTGCCCACAAGAAATTCAGGGCAGGTTTAGCAGAGGGAGCAGAGAAAGGCTGCACACCCAGAGCCGAGCGAGAGCCAGAGCCGTGCACTCACCTTGTCGCGGCTGACCCTGTACAGGGCGGAGCTGTCGGTGATCGAGGTCTGGGTGTCGCGGTACCGCCCCGACAGCAGCTGGGGGAACAGGCAGCCTTCAGAAAACACAGCCTGCGAGGCTCCAAACCCTTAAACCAGGCTTAGCATCACATTTAATCTGCTCAGAAACTGAAATGGTCTGGCAGGGGTAATGGGCACCGGAGATCTGATCTCAGTTTCCTGCAGGAAACTATTGCTGGGGTTACTTTCCCCAGTTAATTAAAAAATGGTCATTAGGGAAAGAATTACCTATTTGTATCGTGAATCTCCACTAAAACAAGAAGGAAGAGACTGTGCCTGCAAATCCTTCGGAGTTTTCCAGCTGGGACCATGGTAACCATGGCTGTGCCCCTTTCGTTTTCAGACGTAACAGTAACAGAATAACCAGGGTTGGAAGGGACCCACCAGGATCATCGATCCAACCCCTGGCCCTGCACAGACACCCCAACAATCCCACCCTGGGCAGCCCTGGCAGCGCTGTCCAAACGCTCCTGGAGCTCTGGCAGCCTCGGGGCCGTGCCCATTCCCTGGGGAGCCTGGGCAGTGCCCAGCACCCTCTGGGGGAAGAACCTTCCCTGAGATCCAACCTGAACCTCCCCTGGCACAGCTCCAGGCGTTCCCTCGGGTGCTGTCCCTGGTCCCAGAGAGCAGAGGTATGTTCCCGCCCCTCGGGAGGAGCTACAGACTGCGATGAGGTCAAGCATCGCTAAGCCTTTTACTACGACAAATTCAAACCACAATGCAATTTCTTTTAACACTCCGTGGCAGACAAAACTCGGTCTCCATCCCTCCTTACATCTATAAACCCCCAACTTTTAAGCTTCATTAAAAGATTAAAAAGCGAACGAGAGGAAACTCCTTCACCTCGGTACGAGAGGCCGGAGCCGGGCAGCCCCCGCGCCGCTCCGAGCCCACCGCCCCGCTCCCCGCTCACCCGTGCGAAAAGCAGCGTCTTCCCCGCGTCGCAGAGGCCCAGCAGCAGCACGGCCTTCCGGCTGCTCCTCCTGCCCTGCACGAACCGCCAGATCACTGCGGGAGAGAGGAGGATGACGAGGAGAAGGGGACACCTGAGCCCGCGGCTGGCGGCACCGGCGCCCCCTCAGCGAGCGCTGGCCGCCGGCAGGCCGCGGGGCGGGGGCAAAGGGAGGTTCCCGCAACTCACGGAAGGTGATGGCGACGGCGATGAGCGCGATGAGCACGGAGAGCACGGCGGGGCCGCGCAGCTCCCGCCGCAGCGCCTCCAGGTGCGGCTCCAGCCCGCCCGCCATGGCCCGCACGCGTGGCCACGCCACACTTCCGCTTCCGGCCCCGCGGCACGCCGGGAATGGCGGGGCGCGGGGGCTCATGGGAGCTGTAGTTCTCCCATGAGGAGCAGGGAAGGCAGAGAGTGGCTAGGGGAGCTTGGAGAAACATGGAATGCTTTAGGCTGGAAAAGCTTTGAGATCATCGAGTGCAACCTTTCCCCCAGCGCTGCCAAGGCCACCACTAACCCATGTCCCCAAGTGCCACATCCACAGGGCTTTTAAATCCCAGGCAGCTGTGCCGGGGCTGGACAGCTCTTTCTGGGAAGGAATTTTCCCGATGTCCAACCTGAGCCTCCCCTGGCCCAGCCTGAGGCCGTTCCCTCTCCTCCTGTCCCTGTTCCCTGGGAGCAGAGCCCGACCCCCCCCGGCTGCCCCCTCCTGTCAGGGAGTTGTGCAGAGCCACAAGGTCCCCCTGAGCCTCCTTTGCTCCAGGCTGAGCCCCTTTCCCAGCTCCCTCAGCCGCTCATGGTGCTCCAGCCCCTTCCCAGCTCCGTTCCCTTCCCCAGACATGCTCCAGCTCTCAATGTCTCTCTTGCTGTGAGGGCCCAGAGCTGTCCCCAGCACTGGAGGTGCCTCACAGGTCCCAGCACAGAGGGACAGTCACTGCCCTGGGCCTGCTGGACACACCATGGCTGGGACAGCCCAGGGGCCATCGGCCTCTTGCCCACCTGGGCACACCTGGGCTCGTGTCCAGCTGCTCTCACCAGCACCCCCAGGGCCTTTCCCAGCTTTCCAGCCCCTCTGTCCCAAACCTTGAGCATTCCGTGGGGCTGTTCTGCCCCGGGAAGCTCGGGAAGCAGAGCCAGGCTTCCCACAGTGGTGCAGGATGAGGAGTAGCAGGAACACATTGAAACGAGACAGGTTCAGAGTGGGTATGAGGGGAATTTCCTCCTTTGGGGGCTGCCAGGAGCAGGACAGGCTGCCCAGGGAGGTTGTGGAGTCCCCACCATTGGAGGTCAAGCCCTGAGCACCCTGGCTGATCCCTTTCCTTGAGCAGGAGATTGGACTGGAGACCCCCAGAGGTCCCTTCCAGCTTGAGGGATCCTCTAGCGAGGTTCCTTCTCTCCACGCCTTCTGCTTATGGGACAAGGGCTCACACCTGACATGAAATGCAGATGATGAAGGTTTCTGGGGAGGGGAAAGATTTCTAACTGTAGCCATGCTGAGTTGTAGAAACAGCATGTTAGAGGCACTGATTCTTTTTCTTTGCTGGTTTTGAAGAATGGGTTGAAAAGCCACCTGTCCAGTGTATCCATCCTACATAAATCGAGGGACTACCTTTCATCCTTTGCTGTCACGCTTGCATTTCTGCTGTCCAGGGGGATTTTCAGTCAGGCTGCTGGACTTCTCACCATATGCATCCAAAAACCATCAAAATATTCATTTCCTCGAAGCCAGGAGCTTTGTGCTCTCAGCAGCTCCTCCATGCCTGCCTTGGCAGCAGGACTGGGACACCTTGGGTGAGCCCAGGCTGTTCCTCTGGGGCAGAGAGCCTCAGCAGCCCTTTTTGCCTCGCCTTTTAGTGTTCACTGTGGATCAGAATCAGGCAAAACAAACCACGTGTTTGTTTGCAGCTCAGCAGCACAGAATCAGACAGACTACCAAAACAAACACGTTTCGGAGCAAATCCTGGATTTTTCCAGAAAGGAAGCCCAAGGCTGGGCTCTCCCCATCGATACAAGTGTGTGCTCAATGAGTCCTGCCTGGTGGAAGGGACTCACGCCCAGCCAGCTGAGATCTGAGACACACCAGTTTCTGTTCACACCTCCCATCTTACTCCCACTGTGTTATTTTGGCTTGGGGTGGTTTTTTTTTTCCTTCTCCAGCCTTCAGCTTCCCTGACACAAACACTCTCCCTCTTCCTGTGGGAAGCCACACTGGGGAACCGTCACCTGCCAGGGATAATCTGGGCAAAGCAAAAGCACAGAGAGTACAAAGCATCTGTTAATTAGGCCCTAGGGTATATTTAATCGATTTTGCTTTGGCAAATGGTGCAAGAAATTTCCCTAAGGCGCAGCAGTGACAACAACCATGCTGGTACCTGTCACTGTGTGAGAGGCTCTGAGGAAGCAATGGGCTTCAGGACCATTTGGAAACATCTCAGGACGCCTGTTTAGATTTGAGATTTTATTTTTTGCTGTGCTGGCAGCAGAGAATTGTAAAGTGTCAAAGAGCCACTTTTAGAGTGATGAGGGAGGGCAGAGAAAGCAGTGAAGGCAGAGGGCCCTCCGCAGGTCAGTGTTCGGTGCTGAGGGCACGAGAGGAGTCATGGCTTGAGGTTTTCTCCCCCACTTCGAGGATCCTTCCCATCTCACTACTTGTCCTCAAGGAAGGTGCACACCTGGAGAAGATCTGGAAAGGGAAAGGACAGGGAGAAGTTCAGATCCTGCCTTTAAACACTCCCGTCCCACCAGCACACACCCAGCCATGCCAGCCCTGTCACCACATGGAAAATCCATGGTGTGCCACAAAAAAGAGCTTTAACCACAAATCCCACTGAACCCACACCGCCGGGTCCGGGGAGTTCTCTGTGCCGTTTCTCAAAGTCCATCTTTTCTAAAGGTGAGGAAAAGTCTTTTATTCACGTTGCTGCCAGAGCAGCAGGTTTTAAGTCTGTTCTCAGTTCACCCACAGAACCTTGAGAAAAGAATGTTGACATCCTCATGCTGAAAAGGCATTGAATGAGCACTCCCAGAAGAAACTGCTCATGCCTGCAAGGTAAGAACTGCAATTCAGGACTTCCTCTGGGGCTGTTCCAGTTACCTGATGGATTGCAGGTGTTGAGGCTGGCAAGTGAAGCATAGTATTTATCTCCGAGGAATTCCTTGTACGATATTCCATCACGGAGCTTCACCAGGCACTTTGTCCGGTCTTTAAACAGGAGATCCTTGGATTCATATGCAAACATATTGAAATCTTTATTCTTGGTCCCTTTTGCTCCAAACAGTCTCTGAAATAAAGGCACAAAGAGGAGAGAAGTAGAAAGCTGGCCTAGCTCTTGCTCCTGGTTCTTCACCATCAGCCTGGGGAGCCCCAAGCCAGGCTCCAGAAATTTAGGATTGAACCTTCTGTCTGTCTGCTTAGAGGAGGGATCACTCACTGATAGGCACATTTTTCCCCCCACTTTAACATGTCCCTGTGTGCGGAGATGCTGCCAGCAGGTCCTGGAACTTAACCATGAGTAGGAGCAAAAGGACCCAAGCACCTCTCAGCAGACGCTGATGGTGGAGCCACCATGAATGTTTGCAGGCTGAAACAGAGATGGTTTAGCCTGGTTACGGCTGTAGGAGTGTGTGTGTGCAGGGAGGCTGCTGTTGGGGCTGAGCCTGACCCAGCTGTGGCACGGACCAGGCACCACAGAGGAGTTTCTGAAACGCCCCAACAAGAGCAGAGCCCGGAAAGGCGATAAACTCACGTCACACAAGTGCAGCGTGACAGCAGCAACTACTGCAATGCCACTGCTACCTAAAGGTGTGTTTGCTAAGGTGGCAGAGGAGGAAGAGCACTTGGGAAGGGATGGAGGAAGGGGGAGGCCAAAGGACAAGGCTGTCACCTCATAGCAGGGAGGTAAAATCTTCCACCTTACGCTGACTTGGGGAAAATCAGAGCAACCCCACAATATTTTTTCCACTCTCAACACTACAAACCTCTTGGTTCTCCAGCAGCTCACGGACTTGTTGTGCTTTCTCAGGACGTGTCACCACAGCGTGGGTAGGGACTTTGGCCAGGTTGCATCTCCTGTAATCCATGACATTTGCCCGCTGCCCGTCAGTGCACAGCAACTCAAAGTGGTCCATCTTCAGATCTTTGGCCCAGCTTTCTGTGCTTTTGCCTTTAAAGAGAATGGGTTTGGAGATTCAGAGATCTTGTGTAGCAGGAGAACATCAGCCTCAACACCACCTAAGCAATAATGCAGATGGGGAAGGCAGCCCTGAGCACGTACCGTCAGTGTTCTCCTCAACGATGGAATGCTTGATAAAGGCCACATCCCCCTGCTCGACCAGACACCTGGGAAGTAGAAAAAGAGGCCAGTGATGTGGGTGCTTGAATCCTGTCCCTTTCCCACAGATTTGACTTAGACTTGAGTCTTATTCTGTACAATTAATCTCCAAGGACAGCCAGGTCTAGGAGCCCTGCCACAAATATTTTAAATATATCTGAAACACAGTCTTTACACTCCTTATTTAGGTTAAAAGAGGAGCACTTCTGCCATTGTGGGAGGGCTTGTGTCTTTCTGGGTTTGCCTGGAGGCAGCAGGGCATGAGTTTTACAGAAGGTAAAACTGATATTTTACATCAATTTTCAGAAAGCAAAGAAAAAGCGTGTGGCAAATGTACAAAATTAGAGAGATCTGCGCTTTCAGTGGTGTAATGGAGAAGAAGAGTAGCTCAGCAAACTAGTGTCGACATGAGGCCGTACCTCAGCTGTGACCTGCCCTCTGTGACCAGCCCCAGGGTGCCTGAGGCAGCCTGGGTGTCCCCAGCACGTACCGCAGAGCTCCGGTGTATCCATAGTACTGCTCGTGGCTGCTGGCCACGCACTTCTCCGGAGGGACCCCCCCCGAGCCCTTGCAGAGCTGGCAGAGGCGGGACGTAGGAGGAGACCCGGGAGCACAGCCCTGGCTGAAGTATTCATCTGGAGGCAGGAATAGGAGACATTCACTTTTGCTGCCCTGAGAAGTTAGGTTTTGTTTTAATAGCACGTTCTCGCCCTGAGTTTGCGTTAGCGCGCGCTGGGGAGCTGGAAATGG
Organism: Lycocorax pyrrhopterus obiensis; assembly: GCA_014706295.1. NCBI lineage: Eukaryota > Metazoa > Chordata > Aves > Passeriformes > Paradisaeidae > Lycocorax > Lycocorax pyrrhopterus. Next base: position 2,602,740 of record JACSVZ010000016.1, read on the forward strand.
GCTGGAAAAGGAGCATGACTTAGTGGGCAACAAATGACATGCATCCAGCTTTCACCATGGAACTTGGGTCCTGTTACTATTGATAATTGTTGTTATTGTTGCCCAGAGAAGCTGTGGCTGCCCCTGGATCCCTGAGAGTGTCCAAGGCCGGGTTGGATGAGGCTTGGAGCACCCTGGGCTAGTGGAAGGTGTCCCTGCCTGTGGCAGGGCATGGAATGGGATGGGCTTTGAGGTCCCTTCCCACCCAAACCATTCCGTGATTCTGTGATGAAGCAGGGCCTAAGGCTCAAGTGCAATAGGCACTATTTTGGCATAAAAAGAGGATTGTTTTCCCTGCAAACCATTCCCAGCTCACACGGAGCCAGCCCGAGCCTCCACGGCCTTTATGGGTCAGCAGAATTGCGTTTGGCAGCAATGCCAGAGCTCTTGGGGTAGAAGGGACAGTGGGAAAGGACAGCGGGAGGATGGAGAAGCCAAGAATAAAACTTACTAACACTAATATCTTCATGTGGTTAGAGATTTCCTTTCAATAACTATAGGCTTACTTTGTCTTGGTTGATAACATTGATAATGTTTCCAAATTATTTTTGTTGGACCATAACTCTCAATGGATTCTCAGGCAGTCAGATCAGTCCCTTTAAGCTTCTTGAATGAAGATCAGTCTCTGTCCTCTGTTCTCAGCCCTTCCCCTCCCTTTTGAGTGTCATCCTTTACCCCCACTCCACACCCTGCACAAGCACCAGGCCCCTGTGGGGCAGCCCATATTCCCTTTCTGGGAATGCCTCTTGGGCTGCTGCAAAAGGAAGGGGAGAGATGTGAAAAGAAAGCAAAGATCCCCCAAAGCAGCTGATGTGCCATATCTTACTCTGAAGCAGACACCAAAAGCCTAAAATTTTGCTCAGTGAAACCTTAAATAACAGAGCCTTCTCCATTTCCTCCCTCCAGGAGGGAATCTTTGAGGCACAAGAAACTTCAAAAACCAGATGAAGGATGGTAAAACCTCTTTTTTGTGAGCAGATTCCCAGCTCAAAGAAGTGGATGCCAAAGTGGACTCACCGAAGTTGCAGCTGCCTGTCCTGTTGTGGATCAGGCCCATGGGGATGTTCCAGCCAGCAGTTCTCCCCACGGCGGTGTGGCACGACTTCTTACCCTGCAGGTTGTTCCAGTTGATATCCTTGTCAGACTTCTTCACAACAGCCACAGCAAAGTAGGTTGCTTTCAGAAGATAAAAGAGAGAGGAATGAAGGCCTGACCCAAGGATCCTGCTGTGATCCCTTAGGAGAGAAAGCCCTTGCTTGGGAAAGGGCACCTATGAACAGCACAGAATTACTTTGTGCTTATAAATACTTTGCCTGGCAGCAGCAATGGAAGAGTTCGTAGATGTAATGCATCTACTTCCCCCATGCTCCTGGGAAATTATTATCCCTGAAAGTTCCCTGCCCTCCAAAGCTCTGACACCTGGGTATGTGAGGCTATAGCAAGACACGTTAGGATTTCTTATCCACTCCTGATTTCTTATTCTCTCCTTAGCAAAGGACAAAACCCTTCCCTCCTGTCCCTCTTTCCATTTCTAGAAAGAACAATTTCCTCATGCTGCAGCCCAGACCCTCTTTCTCTGTTCACAGCCCTGACACTGTTGTGGTGTGACCACACCGATCTCCGCCGCTACCAAATGCTTCACCTTGATCTTATTGCAGCCCCTGACTTTCCCTCCGACTGCTAAACCTATCTCCTAAATTCTGATACCTACACTGGACACTCTTTGGGTGGAGACTGGCCATTTCTTCTCCACTCATATCTGCTTTTCTACTTTTATCCCTCTGGACAGTTTTCTGTCCCTCTGTTGGCAGTAATTACCTGGTTCTTCTTCTGATTTGCAGTGATTATCTGTGGGAGGAGAGAAGAAAAAGATGTTAAGTTAAAGACATCTAAAATCCAAAAGAAGAATCTAGCTCACTGATTTCTGGAGAAACTCTGTTGTAGAAGTGACGATTTCAAGTAACACCTTGTGCATCAGCAGAACAAAGCACAGCCTCCAGCTGTTCCTCTGAGCTGAAACAAGCAGTTTTACCAAGGCTGGTGCTAAAGGACCAGGGCACCCTAATTAAAATAAAGAAGAGTTCCTGACTATCCACGCCTGCTCCTCCAGGGCCGTTCCGCTTTCGTGGAAAGACAAGGCGTGCAATGCTGAGCAGAGTTGCCTCAGAGCACCGTGTGTTAGGTTGGGTATCAGGGAAATCTTCTTCCCCCAGAGGGTGCTGGGCACTGCCCAGGCTCCCCAGGGAATGGGCACGGCCCCGAGGCTGCCAGAGCTCCAGGAGCATTTGAACAGCGCTCCCAGGGACAGGGTGGGATTGTTGGGGTGTCTGTGCAGGGCCAGGAGCTGGACTCTGATCCTGGTGGGTCCCTTCCAACCCAGGATATTCTGTGATTCCTGCAGGATGCAGCACTGCAGCTGCTTTGTAAGATTCCACAATAAAACTGGCACTTTGGCACCAGCCCATTCCCCACCACCCAGACCCTGAGACAGAGCTGTGCTTACCCTCATAGCTCTCTGCCATCACTGGCACCAAGCCACACATGCCAGCAGTGTAGACAAAGCCTCCATCTAAGCTGACGGCGTCTGCTTCACCTTTCTGCAAGGGAAAGGTGCAGAAATGAAATGCTGCACTGTTGTATAATGTATTTAAACCCTGTTGGTATGCACTAGCCAAACTCTCACTCAAGACCAGGATCCACACCAGGAACCAATTATTAATTAAGACCACCTCAACCTAGAGTACTCATTAAGCTCCTACAAACAGCTGTGGCTGCAGGGCGGGCATAAGCCCTATAAATCAAGCCCTGGGAGGAGCCAAAAAGTGGTGGTTGTTCCTGGTTGCTGAGTGCTGCGTGTTGCTGGAGCTCTGCTCTGAGAAATCATAATCCAAGGATCAGAAGACTGCGAGCTCCGGCACGCTGCACGTCCCCAGGCCAGTGCTTTTCAGAGCTCAGATGGTGCAAGAAGCATCTGGGAAGTTCACAGTGAGAAGAAATGGGGAAAAAAGCTGTACCATGATCTTCGTGATGCATTCCTTGGTGTCCTCTGCCACGACGCACTCCACCTCCCCCTTGCTCATCACGCTCCAGACGTCACACTTCTTCTTCTCATCCCTGCCAATCGCACACCACTGTGTCTTGTTGCCCCTGCGGCTGGGGGTCAGGCGGTCTGCAAGGGCAGCGCAGGGAGAGCAAGGATGAGCCCTGTGGAGCCACATCCCAGCTGCGAGAGACTCGGCCACAAACCACCTGTACACACCAACCTGCTGCTGCCCAGGGCAAGGAGTTCTTGTTAATTAAGCCCTGGGCTGGCAAGAATAGAAAAGGTGATTCTTGAGGCTCAAAAATCAACTTGCAGGTCAGAAAGGTGAATTTCTGCACAACACAAGGCATCCAGGTAGATTTCTGTTAGCTAAAACAGCACAACCTCTAAACGCCCGTGGATAATAGTACTTGGAATTGCTGCCTGTAATATGTCCCACATTTCTGCACTCCTCACAGCCCAGACAGCCATGAGACTAAGACCAGGCTGAGCTGGAAAATTACAGCCTAGTTATGTTTCTGTAAAACAGCACTTGAATAATCTGGTTTGATGCTCTAAGTCCATTCACCCCCCTCCATAAATGCCACTTCACAGAAGGGAAGTACTTTAAATTGTACTATGAATTGTAAGTGGGTTTCAGAGATCATTTGTGGGATGTTTGACTCTCAGAAAGCTATCAGAAAATGCTTGATGAGTCTAGATGGAAATAAAGGACGTTGTTTCCCTCAAGTGTCTGAACCTGTTGTCCTGGCATGTTCCTTCTTTTTACATCCCAGAAATGGCTTTTCTAAGGAGCAGTTTTGACCATGCCCAATCTCTACCACTCCAGTGTGTGGAGTTTGTGTAGATTTTCCCTATTTGTCAATGTGGTGATGATGTTATTTTGGGTTTGGATACAACAAATTCCTTTGTTGATGTAAGTGAAGTTTGTGAAGGTTCTGTGATTTCACAGGAAATATTTTGCAGATGATACAGTCTGTGCCTGAAAAAACCACGTTCCTTTTGCCTGGTTGTATTTGCCAGTGCCAACTCTTCCACACAGCCCATGCTGACATGACATTGGTGTTTGGTGTCCTACCTACCTTTCTGGAGGCTCTGGACAGCACTATAATACTCAAAGCCCAGGTAGAGCTGGGCATCCATCAGTGATGGGATTTGCTTCAGCTGTACTGCAGAGTCTTTGAAAAGCAAGTCTTTGAGGCCTGGGTCCTTCTTGCCAGGTGGCCCAAAGAGGTGGAAGGTGCTGGTTGTGCCCACGCCAAATTTTTCCTGCCACAAGGGAAAAATAATCAGCAAATGACCACACCAAAACTCTTGGAAAGCTGTAGAAAGCAATCAAACCAGAGGACAGGGGATGTTAGAGGAAGGAAAGGAGAGCTTGGTGATACCTGTGCTTTGGAGAGGAAGTTCCAGATGTCATTGACCTTGCTGTCATCTCGAGCCACAACGGCATGAGCAGGAACCCTGGCCCAGTGACAGGCCTTGTAGTTGTCCACGGGCTGGCGGGTGCCATCCAGACACAGGAGCTCGTACTCATCCTTCTCAGCTGGGGCATTTTCTGAGGGAAGGGAGGAACCATGAGTTGCATCACCATGAACATAGACAGAAAGGCCAGTGTGGGGAAGCTTTGTAATGAATTTATTTCTGCAGAAGACAGGTTGCAGGCACCCCCCTTGCAAAGGGATCATTGTGGGCACATGAAGGCGATGCCTTTGGAAGGGAGATCACCTCTGCGTCTGCCGTAACTAACCCAACGGTACGAGGATTTGTGCACAGAGGGATACAAATAGGTTTCCAAACACCCTACAAATGGATTGAGCAGGTCAGGAGCTGCACATGGTCTGTGAAGGCCAGCAGGTGACTAATGTCAAGGCTGACGACAAAGCCCAGGACTGAGATCACAAGGTGACAGGAGAATTCAAGTGTGAAGGGACTTTTGAAGATCCCTGGTCAAGGCAGGGACAGACCAGGATGTTTCAGGAAGAACTTGAAACCCTTCGAGGATGGAGAGTGTACAGCTGTCCTGGACAACCTGTCCCGGACAACCTGTCCCAGTACTTCACTGTCCTCAAGGGGAAAAAAATTCCCCTTGTATCTGATCTCCAGGCTGAACAAGCCCATCCCACAGAGCACCTCCTTGCAGGACAATTGTCCCTGCCTCATGACCACCTTGGTGACCCTCCACTGAGCTCACTGGAGGTCCTGGCTGTGCCAGGCCATCCTTGGTCTCCACAGAGTTAGTGAACTCTTGCTGCGGGCTGAATTCCCTCCAAAATCCCTCCCAGCAGGATGGGTGACCTGCTCCATTGCTCACATCACAGCTGGCTCTGAGATACGGCACCAAGCAGGTTTTCCCACTACAAAGAAGAACCTTAGAGAAGAAAACGTGGATCCACCATAATCCTATTTCTCAATAACAAGGACGAGCCAGCTCACAACGTGCAAAACTTTTTTCAAGGGATGAAAGAATGGTTTGGGCCTGGAGAGAAATGAAAGCTGCACAGTGTAGACAAATTGTAGGATGGAGTGGCAGCGAGAGGTGGGACTAGAAAGAGGAGAAATGAGGGATCTTGCAGGCATACCTTGAACAGTTGTGTGTTTCACAAAAGCCACCTCTCCTTTCCCATCTTTCAGACAGCTGCAGGTGGGAGGAACAGAAGAGAAGTTAGAAAAACAGACATTGTGACTCCCTGTCTCCTGTTTCAGCAAATTATTTTTGGCATAAACTGCAGCCATAGAGCAATGGTCTTCCCAAAAAAAAGCTATGCTGGAAGGGAAGAAATTGTAATGGCAGAGAAGTAATTCAGTCTCCTCAGGACCTCTGATTCCAACACAGCCCTCCTTGGTATAACAAAATCTTGCAAGTATCAGGGCTAGAATGTTTCCCCAAAGGAAAAATAACTCTCACTCACTGAAAAGCCCCAGAATATCCAGAATAAGGTCCTGTGCGGGACATTTTGGTCTTGGCGTCTCCCTTGCACTGACGGTACAGTTTGGGTTCAGTGGTGACACCAGGAACGCAGCTGGCAGAGAAGAAATTGGCCACGGCTATGGAGGAGAAGGAAGCAACAGTTGGTCAAAAATTCACTTGTAGGAGGACTGGGAAGGGAGGGGATCCACAAGAAATGTCAGTGCCCTGCCAGCTACCTCCGGACGCCCGCAGAAGATTGGGCAACACCCCTTTCAGCGAAACACCAGCCCTGGCTTAACTCCCACCGCCGATGTCGCCGTGCCCCGGCTCACCTTGCTCGATGGAGCCCGAGTCTTTGCCGTCCCACTCGATGTCCCCGCGGTGGGTCAGGATCCCGATGGGGATGACCCAGCCAGCCGACCTGCCCAGGCCCGTGTGGCACGAGGTCTTGCCCTGCAGCTCATTGATTGAGAAGCCTGTTCCTTTCTTCACAACGGCCACGGCGTAGTAGCTGGTAGTGGAGCCTGCAGTGCAGGAAAAAGGAATAAAGCAACGAGAAAAGAGGACTTAGGAATGTTTCAAATCCTGCTAAACCCCCAGTTTTCAGGGAACAAAGTGCTGCACTTCCAAACAATCAGCGATTTGGTTGAACACTTGTGGTTTTCTCATTTTCTTGGGCGTGAGCAATGCTGCTGATACTGAACTAATGCTGCACATTACAACTGAACAGTGTGACCTGAAAATGCTATCAAACTCAAGGTGCCACAGTTCTGTAAAGAACTTCAACAAATCTTTTTGCAAGTCTCCATTGGCAAGTCTCTTCTCAAATGCCACTTCCCATGGATGCCTTGTGAGACTGAAACTCCGTATTTAGTCTTCAGAATTTTACCCAGGCTGTCACATGCTCCATATGGATACAATGGCTGAGTTTTGGGGGTGGTAGAGACCTCAGCCTTCCATTTAATACCTTTGTCTTAGCTTCCTCGTTGGGAATGACTCTGCCATGTTGCTTTGATCCTGAATGTTGCGTACAAACAGGCTGAACTCCAGGGAAGAGGTCAAAAGAGATTGAGAGCTTTGGATGTGGCAGGGAAATAGCATCGGTTTGGCTCCCAGGAAAAAGGTGGGAGAGATGAAGGATGGTACAGTGAGTGAGTAGGGACGGAGCCATGGACCTAACTCCGATCAGAAGGGATTGTCACAGAGCCCTTTTTATGCTTCCCTTCTTTTTTTCCTGGGGATTGCCTGCATTTCTTGCCTCAGTGATCTCAACTGGGTGCCCCTCCCAACCCCTAGTAATGCTGTTGCCTCTCTAATCATTTTTTTTCTGTTTTGATGACTGCACAGGAAATCACAGAACTTATCTGTGCCTCCTGGCTCCATGTTTTACCCACAGAGTTCAAGGCCACTGACAGCAGAAGATCTCTGGGACCAGCACAGTTTTTATGCCATGCTTCAGGAGGTCCATGATTTCTGCTCATGGGATCAGAGACCTTCACTGCAGCAAATGGCCAGAAATGGGGCACTGGACCCTGTGGCCAGGGGTAATGATTCACATTTTGTCCCCCAGGTCTTCCCCTCTGGGAGCTGGAAGCCAGGGGCAATATCTTGGAGTCCCAACCAAAATATGTGGGAACTCTTCATGGAAAGGATGGCCTTTGCACTCTCAGTTTGTTACCACCACTTGGCTTAAAAATATTGCATGGAAATGTACCTTCACTGTGCTCGTAGACCTCAGCAGCGACGGGCTTCAGCTTGTAGGGAGCAAGGCCTGCCTCAAAGATTTGACCTCCATCCAAGCTAATGGCATCTGCTTCGTTATTCTAAACAACAAAGAGATTTCATCAATTAACAAAGAGCAAGAAACGTGCCTCCCAGGGTCTCTCCTGGATCCTTGTGTATAACAGGGGGATCACAGGTAACAACCAGTGGCTGAAAGGAAACTCCATCTCCAGGTGTAACAGGCTGCTGAATCATCCCAGCACAGGAATTTGCTGCCCACTCACCGAAATGGCTTTTATGCAGTCGAGGTACGATGCTTTCTGCAGGCAACTGAAAGCAAAGTTCTCCTGTTGCATGTGGTCCCTCAGGCTATTGCATTTTTTCTCTTCTGCTGAGGATATTGTGCACCACCTGATGCTTGGCTTTTGGGGAGCAGCAAAACACAGAGCTGTAGAAAGAACCAGAAAAAAATAGTCTCAGAGAGGTAGAAAAACATTGATTGGAGAGAAACAGCATCTCTGTGAGCACAAGGTCAATGGTTCCTTGTGAGCACAAGGTCACTGGTCCCCTGTGGTCACGGCCTTGGGTGATGGCCATGTGCAGGATCTCCCAAGCCATGCAGGAAGGTCCTTTCTTTTCTTTCTTGCCTGACATGTGCACTGTCAGGAACATCTGGGATGATCATTCCTGGCCCTGGACTATCATGATTCAAGCAGCCTGGACTCACAGCAACATCCACAGGATTAGGAGGACAAATCCACACACTTCAATAGAAATCAAGCTCAAGCCTTTGCAAAAACGGAGAGAAAAGTTGGAGAACTGAAGCAGTGCCGGTGCCAATAAGCCCAGAGGGGGAGAAGCTCTGGCCTGGCCAGGCTGTGTGCAGTGCAGTGCCACTCTCACCTCCTTGGCAGCTGAATGATCTGATATCCTGAACTGTCTCTGTGTCTCACCTCCTCCACTGCACCCCATGGGAGATGCCATAGCACCACCACAGCCCTTCCGTGAGTCCCCCCACCAGTAAAGGCAGCTGAACAGCTGCTCCGGTGGACCAGAGCAAAGCAAAGGCCTCAGGTGGATGCAGATTCACATTTCCTCCAGAAACCTGAACCCAGAAATGCTGGAAACTTGCAGTTCAAGGATGTGGCCAGCCTGTGCTGACACTTCACCTTCACTCTGCCCCTTCTGGGCAGGGTTGTGCAGACCAAGAGGCCACTTGCACCACTCTGTCCCTCCAAACCCTCGATGGCACATTTCATCCAAACACCTCCAGATTAACCCATGTCGTTTCCATTTTCTCTTTCATCTCAGAAACAGCCTCTCTTTACTTAATTTTTGAGCCTCCCAGTGGAGGTGCTGAGTTTGGCCACAGGGAGGATCCTTAGCCTCAATTCCTATAGCCATCACATCTTTTTCATGTGTGTTTCAAGTTCATCATGCATTTTTCAAGTCTTGGCTGCACAAAACCATGGTCACCTTAACCTAATGCTGGCAACCATCCTGCCTGGGGCAGAGGCTGGATGGGGACCTCCTGAGGGAGTCAGCCCAGCTGCACTGGTTACACTGGGAAGGTAATGGGAGCCTGAGTGCCCTGGCCACTGTCACAGACCTTTTGGGTGACCTCTTGCCTCTTTCCATGCAGGGGAGGAAGGGGAGGAACCATTAAAAAAAGATCTTCGCATACTAATATTCAGCAGAGGTGCTGAAGGACTTCCTGATGCCAAAGGCACAGGGAGCACTTCCTTCCAGAGGACATTAATCACCACCACACTTTATGGGGGATCAGAAGAGACCTGCTGCGTGCTCCAGGAAGGAGATCCCTCTTTCCCTGTCCAGGCATCAGGTGCAGACAGCAGTCTCCTTGCCACGGCTACCAGCCCATTGCCTGCCAGAGCTGTGAGCAGTGAAAGAGGAAATAATCACTCCAAGCAGAGCCAGCCCTGCAGCAGCACAAATTTGGCATAAAATACGCAGGAGCCTGAGCAAAGCGCAGCTGCAGCAGCAGGATGGAGCAGCGCAGGAGCAGAGTGGGGAGCACACCACATCTTTCATGATTTAAGCTCTATTTTATTGTCACGGCCCTCAGGTTTAACCAAACACAGGCACACGCTTGGCAGGCAGGTCTCGCAATAATTTCTCCCCCCTGGCTGAGCCCGTGCTCCTCTCCCAGCACAGCAGATGGCCGGAGGATGATTTTTCCCTTCACCCCGCCACAGCAGGAGTGCGGAGCCTGTCCCAAGCGTTCCCCTCCGTGGTGGTGGGAGCGGAGCATCCCTCGTCCTTGCAGGGTGGGTATCGGCAGTGTGGGGAGCTGCAGCCCTCCCTCCACCCGGGGCCGGCCAAAGCCGCGGTCAGTGACACTCAGAGTAGCGTCCTCCTTGACAGATCCACGGCTGCCAAAGCAAGCACCGCTTTACGTCCCGGCTTTTCCTTAAGAGCCGCCTGGCTCTGGCACTTGCTGCAGCTCTAGAACAGCCTCGCCTGGGGGAAGCCTGGGGTCCACGGAGGTTTTGCCTTCCTTCCCCCAAAGGCTGCTTTCAGCAGACACTTACCCACTATCCCGAGGGACAGCACAGTGAAGAGTGCGAGTTTCATGCTGGAGCAGGGGGTCGGGTGCCGAGGGGAGCGGGCAGCAGCCTTGGTCACAGACTGTCCCCTCCAAGTCTGTGATGGCTCTGGAACCGCTTTCTGCCCCTTTTATAGAGGAACAGCCTTGGCTGTGTTTGCAGAAGCAATGACCTAACACTGTTTGTCCTTCCTTGTTTCTCAATAGCTCCTAAATCGCCCCCCTCCCTGGATCAGCCCACTTTTAGGAAGCCTTTCACTTTGGCACTGAACCCTTCCGCAGGCGGGAGTCAGAGCAGGGCACAGCGCTTTGCATTTTACAAGGGGCTTCAGATGGAAAATTCCCAAGTCGTGACATTTGAATGCTCCTGCGGGCTGAAACGCCGCAGGAGAGGCTATTTTCTTTGTGCTGCCCACCCCCTGCCTTGCCCAGAACTAATCTCAGAAAGCCCCTGCTGGATCCAGAGCTGAGTTTTGTGCGTTTGCCAGGAACTGCTGCTGAGATGCCCGTCGCCCCTTGGCTCGCAGCACCGCGTGCTTGCCCGCTCCCTTGCGTGCTCCTGGCAATGGCAGTGGGGTTGAAAGGCAGTAAATGATTCTTACACGTGATCTGGCAAAAAAAAAAGCCAACAGCAGTGACCAGACAGCTCGACAAGTGTCCTACAGACACAAGGAAGCATCACGCTGCACTTTTGGTAAATTTTTGGGGTGAACCTGGGAAGAAATGCTGAGATTAGCAGTCAGCCTCCTCCCACTTCCTCTGCAAACCTTCTCCCTCCGATTGTGTCACTCCTGGCCTGTCCCGCTGGGGGCAGTGGGGCATGGCTTGGTTTATGAAGGGCAGCCTTTGTGATGCTGTCCCAGCCTTCACGTCCCCATCTTTGCTGCCAGGTACAAGACCAGCTTCAGCCTTTGGCACATGCACACAAACCGAGAATTCCCTGCACCACGTCAGCCAGCCCTTGAGCCCTAACAGCATCCCTAGACCACAGCTAGGGCTGGTCCACTCACCATGTCCACCCAACAGAAGCTACAGGTTTGCTGTTGGAAGCCCAGCCAGGAGGTCCAGCTCCCAGGCTTGCTTTCAAGAGCACGAGCCTCCCTTGGAGGGAGGATCTCCTGGATCCCCTGCACAGCTCCCTCCTCTCCTACAGCCTTCACTCTGTACACAGATGGAGGTTGACTGGAAGCACCTGGGTTGGCTCTTGTCCCTTCTCCCAGCAGGCTCAGGGCAAAGTGACCTGCATGTGGGTGGCAGTGCCCAGAGTGGCTTCAGTACAGATGAGAGCCCAGTGCCAGGTCAAGGATTTGGCTCTACAAAGTGACCCAGGGAAGGTGGAGGCCCTCAGGCAATGACCACCTCCACCGTGGTACCAGGAGCCTGTCCTGGTGATGAGTGAGAGGCACTTCTGGCCACGCTGGTTATTTCAGCATCATCTGTGGCACTTCCTTCAGCATGGCTGGTTTCTATTTCTCATCTCTTCATCCCCTGCTTTCCCAGAAAAGCAGACTTTCTTGTATCCAGAGTGTCTCCAAACACGCTGCAGCTGGAGGGGGACTGACTTTCTCCCACCTCAAGCCTCTCCTTTTAAAAGATCTCCCATCCATATTTACTCCAGCAAGCCCTGGCCTTCCAAGCTCTTCTTCCACTGAGACAGGTGGATGCCACTGAAATCCATCCCCAGCTTCCTGTGGGTCTCACTGATCCCTGCCTCACTCATAACAGCCTTAGCAACGTCCCCATCCATGGAAGAAGAGGCACAAGGGCTTGCAGGAGACCGTCCCATGTGGTTCTTCCAGAGCTTTTTGATGATTTGTTCCAAAATGCCTCTTCTAATAGACATTTGCGAAACTGTAGTTGCTGCTGCAACAACAAAGACACCTGAGCACATAAATATTGGTGGAAATGCCTGGACATATTGACTCCACACGTAGTTACAGCGCTAGCCAGATAAAGATACTTTTACCACATGACAGATGAAGGGGAAAGATGCAGAAGAGAGCTTGGAAAACATAAAGGATCCACTCAAATAACAGAAGAGCAGTTGCTGGAAGAGCCCAAACTATCTTTGCCTTCTGCACATGGTTCCCAGACCTTTTTCCATGGACCACTCACTGCTCCTCTCTCCCTTCTCACATTATGCTTGCATCTCAATGCCTGCTCTATCTGCTGGGGAGATGGCTGTGATGTGCTGATGGGATGGGTGGTTTTCACTTCACATCTCTTCCCCTTGCTCTCCCAGATGGCATCAGGGCAAATCCAGGGGCGAAGGAAGAGGCTTGGATTGCAATACCTCTTGTACTCCAGTGACCTCCTGCATTTCCAGATGTCCAGCCACAAGTCATCTGGAACATCACCTGCCACATGCAGAGCTGCTTCTACACCTCCTTTTGGTGCTAGTGAATCCTACCTCTCTCCATGATGGATTCCACTCTCCTCCTGGTGTGCATCCCTCTTGTGGATGCTCCTTTGACAGCTTTGCCTCCTGTGGCCAAGCCAGCAGAGGAGAATCTCTTGCAGCACACACCTTTCCTTGGAGGTACCCCATGGCAGAAGCACAGCAGGGCAGGGCTGTGTCCTCTAGGCCACCGGGGTTGAAGGCTCAGGCCTTGATCTCCAAAGGACCCAACAGGTCTCCAAGGTGGTTCTTTCTGAGGAGTACAGCCCACCATGGGAAGTCTTGGAAGGAAAAGGAGGAGTGTCCTGGGTGGCCTCCAGCTGCAAAATGCCATTCTTTTTGGAGTCCAGGAGGGATGAACTGCGTGGTGCAGTCAACTTCCTCCCCTGAACATCCATCAGACACCTGCTTTGCCAAATTCTGTGTTAGAAAATGCACGTTTAGTCACACGGCGGGTCCTGTCTCTCACTAAATACAGGCACCCACCTCTACAGGTTCTGGTCAGACTCGTACTTTGCTGCCTGGGTGCATGGTTGGTCCCATTCCCAAATGCCCATGCCTGGCTGACTAAGCTGAGATTGAACAGCAAAGGCCAATTTTTAGTAACACTGGAAATTTGTGTTGCCTTTCAAGGCAAGAGCTGCATGCTCTGGCTCCTGTGAGCAGGAGCAGCTTTACCAGAAAGGACAGAGCTAAGTCAGTGCCCCTTGGACTTTGTCCCGCTTATCCAGAAACATCAACCCTTCCGTAGGGCACATCTTCATGGAACGACCGGAATTATTGTCACACATCCCAAGTTCGTTGCATTGCAACACTGCACATCCCGGCCGTTGTGTTTTCCAAAAGAGGATGCTGCTAAAAATTACATGAATGATGAAGAAATACAAATTAACACACCCTCTGCCCAACCACGGGTCATTGGTGGTGCATAAACACAGCTGAACCCCGGGGAAAGAACAATGCCAAGTGAAACAGAAGGTAAAATAATACTGTTTATTTCCACATCTCCCTCATTACTGCAAGGCCGTGTGTGTGCGCTGCGGTTTGTGGTTGAGATGAGGCTGCACTGGAGTTTTGGTTGTGTCCTAAGGAAAGGACGTTGGCTGCAGCTGGGATAAAGTTGGAGCTGGCATGGCTGTGTGGGAGAAAGCTTGGCTTTACCACAGAGCTGGCTGCTGCCCACGGCACAGCTCATCCCGGAGCCAAGGCAGCTGAACAGGGCTGGACCTCTGGAAAACATCAAAAAAGAGGGAAATAGGGAAAGCTGCGATCAAGGCACCACACCATCACAGGTATCTCACCCAGCTCTTTGGAGCAGTTATTTCCACAGAGGTGCTCCTATGCACCTGTGGAAGCCTTTGGAGCTAATGTTGCTGTTCCCAGGGGTCACCAGGCTGGCAGTTGTGATGAAAACCCAGCTCACCTTGAGCCACGAAGGAGAAAATGCCCTGAAAATGGAAGAAAAAACCAAAGAGGAATCAACTGAACCTCGAGGTGGGGTGGGCTGAGGGAACAGGGCAATATACACCCACCAGGAGTTTGGGCTTCTCCACAGAGTCAACTTGTTTCCCTCTAGAAATAGGAATTTCCAGTTTGTGGCTTGGAGAAGGCTGGAGCCTGCCCATGACAAGGATGTCAGCATGGTCAGCCATGAAAGCTGGGCTCAAGTTCTTGTCCTGTCCTGGCCCCACATGTGAAGGCAGGTGAAGGCAGGAAGAGCAGCCTGGGGGGAACACATTTTCCCAGATCACCTTCTGTCAATAGCCGTGGTGGGACAGAAGCTGAGGCTGGCACTCAAGTGGCAAAAGTGCCTGTCTCAGGAGATGGGAGATGGGAGATGGTATGCTGGGTCCTGAATGGATGGGGAGCATCCCTGCGGAGGAGGATTTGGGGAACTGATGGGTGATAAACTGGACATGAGCTGGCACTGTGTGATTGCAGCCAAGTGTCTGCTGGGCCACATCCAAAGCAGTGTGGGCAGCAGGACTAGAGAAGAGAAGGCTCTGGGGGGACCTCAGATCCCCTTCCAGTGCCTTAAGGGACTCCAAGAGAGCTGGAGAGGGACTTTAGACAAGGGCATGAAGTGACAAGGCAAGGGGGAATGGCTTCCCACTGCCAGAGGGCAGGGTTAGATGGGATATTGGGAAGGAATTCTTCCCTGTGAGGGTGCTGAGGCCCTGGCACAGGGTGCCCAGAGCAGCTGTGGCTGCCCCATCCCAGAAGTGTCCAAGGCCAGGTTGGATGGAGCTTGGAGCAACCTGGGCTCGTGGAAGGTGTCCCTGCCCATGGCAGGGCATGGAATAGGGTGGTCTTTAACAGTCATTTCAAACCCAAACTGTTCTGGGATTCAGTGTTCAGGTACCCAGGAGGAGCAGGGAGAAGTCAGGGGGCTTCTGCAGAACTGGTTTACCTCGCCTGTGTAAGAACCTGGGGGAAATCCCAGCCTTCTTGCCTGATGCCAAGCCTCTCCTGGAAGAGGGAGTCACGCATGCCCTGGAGCCCAGGCCAGCATGGGGCTTGCAGCAGCTGTAAGCCACTGTGGGAGTGCTGGCTCTGAGAGCATGGCCTTGGCTGACGATGGACTGGGACCAGCTTGGCATTCCCTGTGACTCCCAAGGCCTGACAGATCCCTGGAGAGCTGTGCCTGGCTTTCCAGAAACAGGCTTGCAGGCCCTGTTTGGACCTATGTGTCAATTTTGGGGCCATGCTCCAACTGCAGAGTCACTGTGCTTAGTTTATTTTTCAGGAAATGCCACAAACCTGTTTCCCCGCTGGTTAGGAGAAATATTCGGTGTCAGGTTTTGACTGTGTTGCAAAATGCTGTTTTCTACCTGGGATGAGCCAAACTGGCCACTGGAGAGCTGGAGCTGATGTTGTTTAAACCAATATTTGCTTCTAAGTATTGCTTCTAAGTATTGCCTAATTTCTAAACCGCACATGGCAAACAAAGAGCTCTCTGTTGATTTTAAGCCGCTCTTCCCGGCTTGGAGTGCTAAGCCCAGCTGCAGACTGGGGCCTCTTGTCCAGAGCTGCTTACCAGGTCATACCATTACAGATTTGCATTTTTAGGTTGGAAACTAATGGCAGCTCAACAGCCAGGTGCCAGCAGCTCAACCCTCCGTGCCTTGCATGGCAGCTCTGCAGGACGGGGCCACTGCCCCACATCGTCCCCGTGCACATCCCCCTCTCCAGCAAACACCAGCTGGCCCAACACCGCTGAGGAAACAGGTTTTCTTGACCTCCTTGCCCAAGCAGGTCCCCTTTAACTCCCCAGCCCCCTTGCTGAAGTCAGCAGTGGTTTCCGCTCCGCCAGCCAGCGGTCCAGGCAAAACACACCCTCTCAGATACGCAATTAGTGCCATTCCTCCTAATGAAGGATCCCTGTTTGCTTAATTAACCCAAAGGTTAACAGGATTACCAGCAACTCTGTGCAACACCAGGGGCTGTGATATTCCTGAAAGGATTTTGGAAGGGAAGGTGGTGAATTCCTGCTGAAGACACTCTTGCCTGATAACACTCAGCCCTGCTTCCTGTATATTTTCCAGAAACCTGTGGGAACAAACTGGTAAATACTGCTATCTGGGAAAGAAATTGCAGGAGTGCCAGCTGCCCTGTGTGGCCACAGCACCCTCTGCTCCTCTCCTGCAGGACCCCAGGTCCCACGCCAGGGCACGCACCAGGCAGTTACACAACTCTTCCATCCACAAAGTGGCTGTGTCCAGCTCCCTGGGACATGCCAGACAGTTTCCACGGGGGCCTGTTCCCACAACGAGATGCTGGACCATCCCAGAGATGTGGCTGGCTGAGAACAGGAGAAAAAGTGGCTTATTTCCAGGAGGAGGGAGCTGTGGCTCTCAGGAGACATCGTGCACACATCCAGGGATGTTCCCCTGCAGTCGCAGAGCCCAGGGCTCTGGGAGGGGGACAGAGGCACGACTGTGGCAGAGCTGGTCAAGAAGACCTTGTAGTGAGAGGGGAGGAAGAGTGGAGGAGCACAAGGTGAACCTGGGGGTGAGCCATTGCCACTCCACCACCATAAGGGGACACCCAGCTGGGTGCCAAAGGAGCAGGGGGACATCACTGGAGCAGGTCCTGGCAGATGCAGCCAGGGGAGCAGCTCTGAGCCTGTTGCAGAGTGATGCTGTGGATTTTGCTGGACCAAGGGTCACTTTGCAAGTCACTCTGCTGTGGGCATGGAGCTGCAGGTGGAGCAGGCAGCAGAGGCCAGCAGCCAAAAGGACACAAAAGAGAAGGCGAGGGGAGACACGAAGAAGGGAAAACTTGGGAACCGGCATCCCGGAGCAGCGCCAGCAGTACCAGACCTGGGGCTGGAGCATCTGCTGGAGCAGCTCTCTCTGCTAGATCTGACCCAGAGAGCAGGGACTGAAGCTCTTCTCATCCTCCACAGTCCCCAGGCAGCCCAGCTGGGCTGGCACGGCCACCCACCGCTGCGCCCAAGCATTGGAGCTGCTGGAGAGCTGCTCTGGCCACAAATGAGATTTGGGCATTAAATGAACGGGAAAAGGGTCAGCTCACCAGTGGGTCAAGCTGAACTCTACCACTTGTTGTTCAACCCCTTTCCAGTTAGTTAATTTATGGTAATCATTAATTCCAAGCCCCCGTCCATGCGGGAAGCTTCACAATAGCTAATTTTTAATCTGTCACCACAACTACACTCTGCTACGTGTGTCCTGGTTGAAGCCACCTTCCCATTTAAACACTCTTAGAGCCAATATAATTCCCTGCTGATTAATAGTAGTTGTTTTGAAACCACAAAAAAATCTATTGGCCAACATTCCCTTCCACTCTGTAATTTTAAAGCGGCATTAAAAGGGAATTAATGGAAATAACACTTTAGAATAACAGCAAGGCTTAGTCTTTATTGGAGACCCTTTGAACTCTAGTTAAATTAATTTCCCTTCTGCTCTTGAGATTTTCAAAGACAGATCTGTCACGAGCCGTGCAAACATCTTACCCTTTAGAGGTCAAGAGCTGAGTATGACACCAGTGAGCAAATACTGGCCCCAGGACCTGGGAGGGCATCTCCTCCCTACCACCTCTGGTGACCACCACACCACCAGAGAAACACCTGCCCTGCCCAGAGATCACTGAGGAGCCCACGGGCAGGCTTGACCTTTTGGTGCCTCCTCTCACTCCTAAGTGACAGAGGAATTTGTTTCCTTCTCCCCGGTCAAGATGTTCTCATCAAGATAAAATCCGAGGGGGATGGCTCCTCCCGTCCTCACTCCCGGGCCACCCGGGGCTGGCACAGCCTTGAGGCACCGCTGGACCCTGGCTCTCAAACAACCTCGTCCTTTCCAGTAATTACTGTTTTGCAATGTGGAAAATAATAAAAGTCCTGGGACTGTTAAGAGCTCTGGGATGAGAAGAGAGGGGGGAGCAAAAGGCCCAGCTGAGCAGATTTCAGACCCCCTCCTGAGGGCTTTTAGACTCCCGTGGCATTTTAATCCTCATTGCATTTCCAGCTGCAGGGATAAAGGAGCAGAGATGGGGGGGCTTCAGGACACAGGTCTGGCTGGGGCTGGTCTCACTGAGGGAGCTCTGGGCTGGGGTGGACAGCAGGATGCAGCAGCGCCCTCCCAGAGCCCCCCAGCATCATCCACTGGGTCCTTCCAGCTAAAGTGTGACATGGCTCTATCAGCTCCTGAAAACTGTTGCAAGAATAAGGAAGGAACCAGAAAAATTCTTGCTTCAGATGCTTTGTTAAAAGTTGCACAAGGTGGAGGGATGTGGCTGCATTCTGTAGGTGTCATCATAGAGTCCCAGAATGGCTGGGGTTGGAAGGGAACTTAAAGCTCATCTAATCCAGCCCTCCTGCCTCTGCCTTCCACAATAGTGGAAATGGACAGGGACCATTTCCACTGTCCCAGGTTGCTCCAAGCCCTGTCCAACCTGGCCTTGGACACTTGCAGGGATGGGGAGTCCAGAACCTCTCTCATTGTTGTTGTACAGTGATCAATGATCAGTAATGATCAGTTATGTTCTAGGCAAGGTATGGGGAGAAAAGGCTTCATTCCACTGCATTCCCTTTGAATTGCAGTGGGAAGGGAAAATGAACTCCTTTTGGGCAGTCTGCCCACTGCCAGGGACTGAGGGCCTCAGCACGGCCGTGTCCACAGCCTTGCAGGACCTGATCTGACATCTGTTGCTCCCCCCTTCACCAGAGGCTCTGCCCTTCCACCTGCACACCTCTGACCACCAACATCCTCCTCCTGTCATCCACTGCACTCAGCAGGTCCTGCCACACCTCTGCCAGGCAGAACCTGGACGGACACCACAGCCAGAGAGTGCCAGGGCCATGTGCCGGGGGCAGAGAGAGGGAACGAGCCTTGGAGAAACACTGGCCATGTGCAAGAGACATCCCTTGCCGAAAGGCATCACCTGCTCCTACAACCCCATCCTCCATCATTTCCAGCCTCACTGGGGGACCTCCACTAAAATCTTCCAGGAGCCTATTCATGCTCAGCCAATCATTCCTACCTGAGCAATGCTGGAGGAGCACTGGTCCCCAGCTCCACCATAGCTCTGCCCCTGCCTGGCCATGGCCCTCTTGGTCCTGATCCCAACTCACAGACAGACGCCACTCCTCAGCCAGACCTTGGACCTGCCTGGTGGTCCCCAGGCTGCCTCCAACCCAGATCTGTCCCCGGATCTGATCACAGCCTCAGACCTTCCTCGTCACCACCAGATTCCCAGGAGATCTGGCCTCTGAGCTGAGCCCAGGTGTTGTCCAGGGCCCATCCTGCTCACCTGGGATGGAGACTGTGGGAGACAAGGATCATGCTGGGGTCCCTGTTCCTTTGGGAGCAGTCAGCCCTTGCAGTACCCTGGCACGCAGGCAAGAACACAAAGCTCTCTCCTGGTTAGATCAAGGAATGGGGAAAAAAGACCCCAACTCTTTTTAAGGCTTTGATCCCATACCTCAATCCATTTCCATCCCACTTTATCCTGGGCAATGGTTTCTTGTCTGCAGCAGTAGGATTTTTCCATCAAACCAAATGTTTCTACTGAGTCCTGGCTCTCAACAGGAGTCCCACAGCCCCATGCTGACATCAGCACCACCCTCATAAACATGCCATGGAGACATAACATGAACAAACAGCAGGAAAAGCTTTGTGAAGATCCTGTTACAAACAAGATTTTTGTTCCTTTTGCACATTCTCTGAGGTGGGAAATCCCCGAGAAAAGACCGGGCCTTTAGTCAAGGTCATCAGACTTGTGTAATGACAGCAGGCTTTGGGGAAGTTGGAGCCACCAACCTGTGTCTCCCTCCTTGTCTACCACGAGGGATGCCAGCAGAGATTTTCAGAGCACAGCAGCAAACAGCTTCCCAGGGGAGAGCTTTGCACCAAAAGAGCCATCAGCTTTTTTCTCATTAGCATAGTATTTCCATTAGCAACTCTTGCAGGCTCTGGCTGTGACAGAGGACTTAATAAACTAGAGAAGACAAAAGAAGGCAGCAGGTTGCACTGGTTTAGCCTCTAAAAGTTAAACTGAGCTGCTCTCCCATTCCAGGGTGTTGACACCTTCAGAGGGTGCTTACAGCAGGGGTAGCATGGTGTATCTCATGTTAAAGGGCACACGTGGTGGCTCTGAGGTTATTCCCACCTTCAGCAATCCAAGCTGAATTAAAGGATTAACTGCAAGTCGAGCTGTCCTGGTTTTAAGGAGAGACATGGGCACCTGGATCAATTTAGGGCTACATCTGCTGTGCTCACAAATGCCAAAGTACAGGCTGCTCAATTGTCCAGCAGCCACGGTGCAGTTTCTCCTGGTCACAGGTGACCGAGCAAAAATAAAAGAGGTGTAAGCAGAAAGGGCACTGGGAGAACACAGAGGATGTGCCATGGCCAGAGTCCTGTGGCAGGGACATTGTCCCCAGCTGGGGCACCTGGAGTTCGGGACTGTGGCCAGCTCCTGTTCCAGCTCCTGGCAGCACTCAGGCTTGAGGGGACAAACCAAGGAGCAGTATCCCAACCCAAACCTTGGACACCATCATCTCCTGAAGGATTTCAGTGGGGTGCTGGGTCTGCTCAAGTCATTTTCCTGCATCTGCAGTCTTCTTGGCTGAGCCAAGACGGGAACTCCAGCTCTTGGGCACAAGACAGTCCTGCCCCAGGAACAGCACATACAGCTGGACTTGGGGCTGCTCTCTGAGCTCTGACACATGGCAAGATTCCCAGTTTGGGTTCCCAGTTTGAGGAACTATCCCCTTTTCTTTCTTTTTTCTTTAACTCATCCCTTACTCAGTTCACAGTTGTCAAAGTCTCATGTTCATGCACCTCCTACTCAGAGACTTTGATGGTGAAAGGGAAGGCAGGGGACATCTAGAAGGTCATGATCTGTGAGATTAGCTAAGGTTAAGGAGCAATGTAAAGGTGGAGAACAGTTTTATGCACTATCTCCTGGTGTTGGTTGTTCAAAGGAAAATAATTCTCCCAGACTGGCTGAGGAACATCTGGAAAGAGACACCTCCCGCACCAACAGAAGGACAGTGGTCCAAAGGTCTCTGAATAGTGATATCCCTTCCCTGGGGTGCAGGGCCGGTTCTGGAGGGGCATCATGCCCAACCCTCGCTGGAGCTACCACGCAAGCGAACACATGGACCACCCCTCAGAGATGGTCTGCAGACTCTCCGAGGCTGGTGGAAGCCACCGCAGCTACACAGACACCCAGAGAGCTCTTCCAGTCCTTGTGAGCTGCCCTCATACCTGTCATTCATCCTAAGACACTTTAAACCACGTGTATGTCTGTGGCTTCCCCTTTTTCCCCCTTCAACGCCGAACAGCCCAGAGCCCTCCAGTCTCTCTCTCCTGGGGCTCAGGTCCTCATCTCCTCACTTCTCCCCAACCTGGACCTGCATTCCCCTTACTCAGAAATTGCCTTTCCAAAGATGGGATCAACTGATGGGAAGAGGAGACAGCTCCTTTTGGGATGTGGTGTCCCAGCTGATTGTTTGCAACAGTTTCTACTCCATTCTTCCCTGCTTCCCAGCCGAGCTTTGCTGGGTGAGTATCTCCAGCACGGATCTGACAGGGGAAAGATGTCTCATGACCAGTGCCAGTAGTGGTAACATGCCCCCCCGACCGCACACACCTCTTGCTTTGATATACACTGTGAGCCATCTGTACTCCCCCAGCCTGGTTTTGCAAGGAATTAGTTGTTTTCCTAAATATCAGCTCTTGCCTCCTTACAGCATCCCGGGGACAGGCGCCAAAAAATGCATCGACTCCACCCAGCTTCATGTCTGGTGGGACAGTCCTGCCAGCTGCCCCAGGTCAGGGTATTGCAGAAGATACAGAAGATAACTGTGAGGAAGAACCATGAGGCAGCAAAGATAGAAATAAAACTTATCCCAGGGAAGCTGTGGTTGCCCCATCCCTGGAAGTGTCCAAGGCTGGGTTGGACAGGGCTTGGAGCACCCTGGGCTAGTGGAAGGTGTCCCTGCCCATGGCAGGGAGTGGAACGGGATGAGCTTTAAGGCCTCTTCCAACCCAAATCATTCTGTGATTTCATGATAAATGGCCCAGAGGAAGATCATTCCCCTGGCCCATGGCAGAGAAAAGGATCCAAAGCCGAGGCAGCGGAGGTGAGGGGAGCACAAGTTGTAATAGGTGATTCCTGGAACAAAGTTCAACCCACCTGGAGCCTAATGAGTCCCATCTGTGCAATCGGCAGCTGCTTGC
This sequence comes from Lycocorax pyrrhopterus obiensis, assembly GCA_014706295.1. Taxonomy (NCBI): domain Eukaryota; kingdom Metazoa; phylum Chordata; class Aves; order Passeriformes; family Paradisaeidae; genus Lycocorax; species Lycocorax pyrrhopterus. Next base: position 2,625,126 of record JACSVZ010000016.1, read on the forward strand.
TCAGCAAACACTCCTACCCCAGCCCTGCTGCTGCTGCTGCCGCAGCCTCGACAGCATTTTCAGAGAAGGGGATGATTTCACACCTGCAAAGAATTGGTATTTGGACCACTTATGCAACTGTGGGGTGCAGCGTGGGGGATGTACCTTCACACACAGCCCCAGCGCACCCCATCCCCCTCACTGAACCCACACCATATCAGGGACTCCACCCCCACCTTCTTCAGCTCCTTGGCTTTCTGTAGGACTCTGTTCAGTTCCTGTGGGACAAACGTGCCCTCAGACTCCATGGCAAGCGAGAGATGTCTCCAGGCCAAAGAACCAGATGAGAAGGGACATCAGGGGAGACAGGGCAGGAGGAAGGAATTAAGGCAGCCACGGAGCTGGTGCAGGGGCAGAGTGTGTGTGGACAAACATGCAGGAAGGAAAAGAGTGGATTGTGCTCCTCTTCCTCACAACATCCACCTCAATCTGCTCTTCCCCTCCGGCCCCAGAGCCCTACATAGAGCACCCATTCTGCTCCTGAGGCCACAGCTCTCAGTCCTCAGTGCCTGTCATGACTCTGGTGAGTCACAGCTCTCCTCACACATAGACTCTGGACCCAAATCTGTCCCTCTGAACCTCCGACCCTCTGCTGCCAACAAGAAATGGCAGCGGCAGCCTTGGCCCGGCACGTAGTGCTGTTTGCACAGCCCTTGCTCAAACACAATGGCCAGAGCTGGCTCTGCAGCCCCCCCAGCAGTGCCACGACCTCCCTCCGCCCATGGCAGGATCACAGTGGAGCACTGTGCACCTCCACCTCGGCTTCGGCACCCGCGGGAGCTCGCTGTGGCCACGGGGGCCAGGCTCACCCTGCGGCTCGCCTCGTCACTCCTCAACTGACCCACACTGCCTCACAGGGCACTGACACTGCAGTTAGGTCAGTTACTGGAGCTGGACATGGTAATCAACCATAAACAGTGGTTTATAGTTAATTAATGAACCACAAGGCTAATGGTTTAATTTACCATAAACAATGACGATATCGTACAGTGGGGCTCAGTTGGTCTGGGAAAAGATGACAGTGACTTGGCCAGTGTCCAAGCCCTGGATACCCTCTGTGCCAACGCTGTCCTGAAGGCAGGAAGGGATGGGAATGTGGTTTATTGACAGCCTCGATGTCAGGAGAACCAGCAGGGAGCTTGGGAGCCTCAGCTGGAGCCTGACCTGCAGCTCCTGCTTGAGCAAACACTCCCCATTGACACCTTGAGCTGTGAACTCCCCTAAAGCAGCAACATCGCATGAAAAAGCCTCAAAAATTAATAAATCATTAAATAGATAAATAAATAAATTGATCCATCAGCAGGCACTGGGTCAACAAAGGACCAACGCCCCTTGTAGGAGAGCTTCGAGTCCAGTCCTGCTGGAGACAGGAGTTCAGGCCACCCTTACCTGTGGGGTTCATTTTGTGTGCGATGGAGCAGTTGTAGGAACAGAGCATCAGCTTTTCATTCATGGCTGAGGGTGTCACACACTCTCTTGTGGGAGCTCCAGGGACCAGACCATGAAGCTGGTGGGACCAGCACAACTCAGACCTGAAGGACTTCCTGTGGGGATTTGACTTAAAATTTCTTCCTTCTTGGGATGAAGATGGTGGTGGTGAAGGAGCCAGGCCACAAAAGACCTGGAAAAGCAAAGGTATGAAGTGAGGCTGTCTGTGAACTTTATCCCCTTTGCAGGTTTCCAAGGCCCCAAAATTAATCTTCTTGCCCTTAAAACATGTCAAGATTCCTCCATTGCAACTGAGGATAGAAAACACAAATCTCAGGGGCTTTTTTTCCTACAAATTAACTCTTGGCAGGAAGTACTTTATTGTGCCTGTTCCCTGGGCAAATACCTGAATTTCCATGCTGCTTTGATGACCCCTGCAGGGACAAGCAGTAAAGGTCTTGAGTTTTAATTCCTTCCTTACCTAGAAGTGTGTGGTGTGGTCATGGGCACTGCCTCAGGCTCTTGCTGGGCTTGAAAGGAGGAGTCTGTTCCTGGAGATGTTCAGGTGTTAGGAAGAGCTTGGGCTGGAAGTATGGCTGCTCTCTAAGGAAGGAGCTGGGTGTCCTGGCAAGAGCTTGGCCTGTTGTGCCCTGACACCTCTAGGAGAGAGCCCTTGTGTGCGTGGGGTGGCCTGGGGGCTCAGACGGAGCTGTGCGGGAGCTGGGGTGGGGAAGGAGGATGGAGCCTGCTCTGGTGGGGTCAGGTGCCTGCCCAGGACTGGCTGTGTGGCACCCACAGCCCCCTGTGCAGGGACTGGGAGAGTCTGGGCTGAGGAAAGCTGCCTGTGGCTCCTGCCAGGCAGGGAGACTCCCCAGGCTTCCGTGGGCTCGGATAAAACGCTCCCTCTGCACGGCCGGGCCTGTGGAGCTCAGCACAAGCTGCTCCAGCTGAACCTGAGGAGCTGAGGTGGCCGGGAGCCCTGGCTGCTGCCGCTGCCCGGGCAGGACTTGCAGGTGGCTTTTAATTCAGACTGTCCCTGACTGCTGCCACAAGAGACTCGGGTGGGAGGAACAAAGGGACGGGCTCTGCCAAGCTCTCGTGGCTGCTCTCCCACCTTCTGTCCGAGGCAGCTGGGCTGTCCGGGCAGGGCTGCGCTCTGGTGCTGCCAGTGGAGTGTCCGGGTGTGCGGGGCAGGGAGCTGATGATTCAAAGAGATCCATCCCCGTTTGGCTTGAGTCTCCTCGTGCATGGAAGATGAACTGTGGAGCACTGTAAAGAGAAAGGAAAGTGCTGATGAGGGTCCCGGTTGTGCCCTGGGCTTTCCTGCATGTGCTGGCCCAAAGGGAGCCAACCAAAGGTACAGGGGAAGCTGTGGGGGCTTTGTTTGAGAGCCAGCAAGGGCCAGGGACAGCTGCTGCTAAAGCCTTTGGAGCTGCCTTTCCCCTCCTGGGCTGCACCAGGCTCTGGGCCCCATCCTGCCCTGGGACTGGGACCAGCATAATCATTTTGGGTTCCCTGAGTGCTTCCACTGGCCCTGCTCCCAGCACTAAGGGGTGGTGCCTCCAAACCCATCAGGGATGGGGGACCCCTGCAAGCAAGTTCCACTTCCTGAGACCCCACTTGTGACTGGCTCTGTCCTCCTCTGCTGAGCCAGGCCAGCAGAGAGACCTGCTGGGAGCCAGGCCCTGCCTGGATGGAACGTGGCCGTGCCCTGGGGACAAGCAGAGGCCGTGCCATGCTGCCAGGGCAGCACCCAGTGTCCCTGGGCAGAGGCACTGTGTCCTCTGCTCTCATCCTGAGCTCATCCTGGGCTCCAGCATCCTCATCCCAGGGGCTGCCTCCCATAGCCTGGGATGGAGCTGCTCCTGATGTTTCTGATTCCTCCTGTGAAGGTTGCTGTGTGCAGGGATCGTGTGGCTGGTGAAGCCTTTGGCTTGGCTGGGCCGTGGCAGGGAGGTGAAGCTGTGTCCTTGCGTGGCCAAGGTGCCTGCTCAGGTCTGGGAAGAAGCATCTGCAGTGTAACTGAGAGCGGAGCCTGGCAGCTAAAAAGGCATTTCATGAGGATTAACTGGTCCTTTGCAAGGCTGCCACGATGGAAAGCTGTCCTGACTGGGGTGGGGGAGCAGATAGCGATGGGGACACCACAGCTGAGGAGTGGGACAGTGCCCCACCACCTGCAATGGGCACTAGGAGGGTGCACAAGGGAACTTGGAAAGAAGGGGTTAATGAGATGTAACAGGGAGCTTGGCTTTGAGCCACAGAAGAACTCAACAGCCCTGCACAGAAAGGCCACAAAAAGCTGGCACTGGGCCAATTCCAACCATGTGATAGGAAAGGTGGGACAAAGAGCCAACACTCTGAGAGGTGAAATCCCTGGGACAGACTGAGCTGTGACCACAGGCCTCCCAGCTGCAGGTGGGTAGCTGTGCTGGGGTGGCCTGTTGTCATCACAGCCTCTTCCATTCCATTCACAGCAGGGATGGTGGCAGCAGCAGCAGGGCCCTGGAGGTGCCTGGTGCTGGAGAGTTTCTGCCAAACAACCTCAGTGTCTTGCAGTGGTTTTGGTGTGTAGTGCTCCAATGGTATTTTCAGGAAAAGTGGAGGAAGAGGCAAACAATTGAACAGATTCTATGTTGTATTCCAAAGCTGCTGTATTTGGAGGGGAAGATGCTCACTGAGGCTGATAAATGATTGCCCAGACATTTCTCATGAGTTTGGAGAAAGCAGGAGGCTTGGGAGAGGCAGAACTTTGCAAATAGGCTCTGCCCTGTGAGGAAGGGATTTTAACTGTTGGTACTCCGGGTTTTTAAGTAGAGGATGTTGATCAGCAGCGTGAAGCTGAGGTGGAGGCTGATCATCAGCAGTGTTGTTATGATCCGGTTTAAACTCAGAAGAGCAAAGAAAAATTATGTCTCTGTGTATAAACCGGAAAGAACTTGAAAGGTTCAAAATATACCCAAAAATGAAATTAAAACCAAACGAGGTTAGATGTTGGTGCCAAAAAATAGATGCATTTTATTTAATAGTAAAAGAGGCAAAGAGAAAGAAAAAAGGAAGAAAGAAAGAAATAGAAGTGTGGGGGGGGTGTGGGGGAACAGGGAGAGAGGTGACAGGGGTTGGGAACGTATCACTCTTCTGAGAGTCCCAATGACATCTCGTTGCTCCCTTCCATCTGGTCTCCTTGGTGGTGAGGGTCCCCTGCCGCCGTGCCACGCCACGCTGTGCCACGCTGTGCCACGCTGCACCACGCTGCCACACGCCAGAGAGTGCAGAATCCCACGGATTAATACACGCTTTGGGCCAGCTGGGAATGCCCACGTGCCTCCCTTGCAGGGCCCAGTTTGACACTGTCCCTTGCAACACTGTGGATTTGTTGCCTCACCTCTGGTGTAGGGTCTGAGGACCCTTTTTGGGGGCTTTTGGTGGGCCGTGACACCCCCTCTGCTGTCCTTCACATGGATGCGGCTTTTCCCCGGGTGAAGGGGCCCCTCAGCTGGGCTCCTCCGCACAGCGGAGGATGGGCGGTCACTGCGCCTCTGACCAGAGGCTTTTCCAACACACACCCAAAGCCTCTCTCCCTCACCCTTTGGTGTGAGGGTCTGTGCGAGCCTGGCAGCTGATAGCCCTGGGGCTGTGGTCTCCACCTTGGAGGTGTTAAGCTTGTGCTTTGTGAATGTCCCCAGCCCTGAGTTTTACTTTATCTTATCTTCATCAACGAGTGGTGATGGGCCTCTCAGAGCCCCATTCAGGGTGTGGTGGTCTTCTCTGCAGCTTTTGTAATTTAGTTTTAAAAGTCCTTCATGAAAATGTTTAAGTCATAAACTGTAATATTTCAGTCTCTGACAAGTGTAGCCCAGGCATCAGTACTGGGACTTCCTTCTTGACAGTGGCCTGAATAATGGGGCCCAGGGCACCCTCAGCAAGTTTGCTGGATTTCCTACTGTGGGAGGAGCTGCAGAGACACCAGAGGATGACTCTGCACCCACAAGGACCGCAACAAGCTGGAGAGATGGGCTGATGGAACCTCCTGAAGTTCAACCAAGGGCTATGCAGGGTCCTGCCCCTGGGGAGGTGCAGCCCCAGGCACCAGGACACGCCATGGAAAGCAGCTCTGCGGGGCAGGTCCTGGCGAGTGTGACTGGCACAGCCCCACCCCAGCAGGGACCGCCTGGAAGAGAGCTGGGTGAACACTGAGCCCACTGCCAGGTCGGCTTTGTGCCACAGGGTCTGTCTCCATGGATGGGGAAGCTCCAGGGTGTGCCCCTTAGAGCCCTGTGATGTCACCAGTCATGATCACTGTGACATCACTTGCAGTGGGTAGGTAACTATAAACACCAGCGCTGGGCAGTGCCACAGCACCCAGACTGTGACCCCCTAGCAGCTGAGGAGCTTCCGAGTGCTGCCAGTGTCCGAGGAACCTCTGAATGACACCAGTGACTGAGGAGCCTCCAAGTGTCACCAGTGGAAGCCAAGCCTTTGAGTCCTGCCAGCAGCAGCTCTGAGAGGAGTCAAGTCCGGGAGCACCAATGGAGGAGGCCAGGCAAGAGCCAGCAGCGCCCCGAGCCGTCAGGATCTGCCGCATCTGCGTGGATCCCCTCCAAAGCCCCGCTGCCGTGGAGCCCTGCGGACACGTGTTCTGCCACGCCTGCATCCAGCCCCGGGCTGCCCCCGACGCCGCTGCCACCTGCCCGATCTGCCAAGGGCCCATTGGGGCCATCCGCCCGCTGCAGGGGCAGGAGAACCGTGCCGAGCCGGCCCCACGTCGCCGCCGCCTCCATCCCTTCGTGGCGCGGTGGCGGCAGCGGCGGCAGCAGGAGCAGCAGGAGGAGGCAGCTGCTGGCGGTGGCCGGCACCGAAGATTGGCTGATGGGGATCGGCCGCCGAGCCCTGTGCCCCGCCAGCGTGCCCGGAGAGAGCTGGAGGAGATGGACAGAAATGGGCGAGAGGAGAGCACGTGGCCGCTGAGGGAACGTGAAGCGCTGGGCGGAGGGGACAACGGGCGCCGCCCCGCCGTGGTCCCACCTGATGGGCAGCCTCCGTGGCCTGTCTGAACTGAAAACCAGGATGCCGAGAAGGGCCTCGCCTGCTTTCTTCTGCGTGTTTGCTTACTACTGCAAGACTGAGGGAGTGGGACTTGTGGGAGGGAAAGCATATAGTTGTAGGAACTTAGGTAGAGAGTAGGATATTGATACTGAAATTAGCTGTAAATACACTTTTTTGTTCAATTGGAAGCATTAGTAAGCAGGCATTCTTTATCAGCGCTGGACACACGGAATAATATTTCTTTTAATCTGATGTCTGTGGTGAAACTTCATAATGGGGTCTGTTGTTATTCCGTCCTGATCACACATATTCATTACAACGTGCCTCCCAGCTAATACACAAACACCACTTTCCTAGAACTAATTTGCATGCATTTGCCTTCTACTGGAAGTCCTTTTTTGGTCCTGGACGTCATCTAAAGGGGTGTCTGGTGGTCATATTCACCGAATGCTTCAATATTACAGGTGACCTTTCTTTGAACTTTTTCTTTGGGCATGCACTGTTGCTTTTTGTTACGTAACTTGAAAAAAAACCCCTCTGTAGTCCTCTTTATCTGTTTCTCCACTGGTTCCAGCTACGTTTATCCTCCTTCGTGCATACCTTTACATCCTTTTATCTTTTTGCTAGCTAGTCTTAAAGCTCTATTCAGCAACTTCAGGGGACCTGAAAATTTCTGTTCTCTGTGTTATTTATCAAGTCCCCCCTTTTCTTGAGACTGTCTCTTTTAGACAAGTCTCCATACTTCATTTTCCAGCACAAAGTGTTACAACAACCGTAACATTGAATACAAGCAAGTACACACAATACAATGATTAAGGTGTGTGTTAGTTTAAAACAGTCTGGGTTTGTTTTGGTGGGCGGGGGAAGCCCCAGAGGCAGCTTCTGAGAGAGAAGCTGCTTGAAGCTTCTACTATGTCCAGCAGAGCCAGTCCCTGAAGGCTCTGGCGATGGACATGTTGCTGGCCTAATTGGAGACGTTGGTAACGCCTCTGTGATGACACAATGTCTTGGGGTGACTTTATGATGTGTATCCCCTATCACTGCTCTATGCCCAGAAATTAACTTTGTATATTTAAGAAGGAAAAAACGCACATAGTCCTTCTTCTTTGGAGGGCTGGGGAGGTGCGTGGGCCGGGGCCCTCCCGGGGCCGGGAGCGGCCATGCGGCCGGCACCATGCGGCCGGCGCCATCTCGGCACGGCTCGCAGTGAACTTTGCCTGCTTAGCCACTTTTAGCTTCTGCTGCGAGCAGAAGGGCAGAGGCGGCGGCAGCGGTTTCTCCTTTTCGGCGCTCCGCATAAAGGGAGGCGCTGAATGGAGCCAGCACCGCGGCGGGGACGGCCCGTGCGGTGCCAGTGGGGACCACGTGGCCAGCGACGAAAACATGGTGAGCAATTCCCCAGCACGGAATCCAGATGAGATCAACTTCTCAGCGCTGCAAAATCCTACAGAAAGCCTTGAACTGGTGGAATTTGTTGGCAGTGGTACTTATGAGCAGCAGTTTTTTTCTTCTTAGTGGGAGAAAAGGAGAAAGTGAGGACATGTGGAGAAAACCAACATAGCGACACCAAGGTCAGGGAAAAGGAAGAGGGGGAGGAGGTGCTCCAGGCGTCAGAGTCGAGATCTCTCTGCAAGCTGTGGTGAGGACTATAACACAACAAATTGTTTCCCTATAATCCATGAAGTGCATGGGGGGATGCAGAGATCCACTCACAGCCTGTGAGAAAAAGCGCTCACGCCGGAGCGGGTGGATGCTAAAAAGCTGTAATCCAGTGGGAAATTCGAGCAGAGAGAGAAGACCCTTGCTTCCAGAGATAGAGAAAGAGAGCTTTTGCTTCAAAACCAGAACACAGCCTTAAAAGACTCCACCCCATGAACTAAATGACCCACGCTATGCAGTTTTGGGAAGACTGCTTTGCCCGTGGGAGGGACTCGCGTTACAGCAGGTCGGGCGGGACTGCTATTCGTGAAAATTAGAACCACGCTAGAAAAGGTTACAGAGAACTGTCTCCCATGGGAAGGACCCCACGGCACAGCAGAAAAAGAAACTCCTTTCCCTAAGCGAACTGAAGAAAGATTTTTTGAGTGAGAAACTGACCAAAACTCTCGTGCCCTGTCTCCCTGCACTGTCAGTGGGAAGGAGGGAGGGACTGGGGGGAAAAAGGTGTTCAAAAGGCTTATTTTATTCTTCATTATCCTCCTCTGACTCTGTTAATAATAAATTTTCTTTATACCGTTTAAGTTTTGAACCTGTTTTGCCCTTAAAGTGTTTTTCTCCTAATCCTTATCTCAACTCATGAACCCTTCGTTACGATTCTCGTGGGTGCGTGGCTTTTAGCCGAACCACGACACGGTGACTGCCACAAATGCACTTCATAGCAGTCTCCAATTTGGCAGCCATGAAGTAAGCAAATCCCACCAAGAAGAATTTTCTTCTTCCTGCCGCCCTTCTACTGCTTTTTCTACTGAGGTGATTCCTGACTGCTGGATTTCAAACCCATCACTGATGTAAGGTCAACATTCCTGTCCTATAGTAGCACACATTTTTCTTTGGTTTGCAAGCAGATAATCAAAGGCCGTGCGGTTTTGTAGAGCCACCATTCGTGTTTCTTGGAGCTCACAGAATGTGCTATTTGATATTTTAATAGTATCAATAGGGCTGAAGGACTGGTAGAGAGGGAGGAATGTGGATGTTGGAAGTGGAAGAGAGGGGCCATTCCTGCTTGCTTCTGTGCCACTTTGCTCATCTCTTGTCGCTGTCGCACCACGAATGGCGCGAAAAATAATGACACAAAGTCTAAGTTCAGGAGCAATAATAGCCTATTTAATTAATTATAAATCGCTTTATATAACTGGGGTCGCCAGCATGGCATAAGGTCATTGGTCACTGATCATCCACCCCCTAGAATGATTGGTGGAGGCTACAAAACATTCATTTGAAAATATTTTCTTCAGTATACCATAACAGCCCTGCTGCTGAATAACAGCAGGTGCAAGATAAAAATTAGTTTACAGAACCCTTAGCAATGTTTTTCATAGTTTCTGTGAGAAACAGAGCTCTCACAAAATGCTGCAGAAAGCTGGAAAATTTCTCTGCTAAAGGTTTTCAGCATCTACAGTCTCTGAGGGGGTGCAGCCGGGAAAGGGAATGGAAAAGGGAAAATCCCTTAAGACTCTCAGCATATTCTGAAGGGACCAGTATCTGCTTTCCTCACAGCCAGGGTGAGGACAGAGGCTGAGATGGAGGTTTGGGCCAGAACCTCCTCTCTCCTGGCCCCACATCACCGCTGTGCTGTGAAAGTCTGCGACCCCAGGGAGGCCCTCCAGGCTGGAGGAGGCAGCCCTGGCACAGCCAGCGGCTGAAGGGCACTGCCTGTGGGAGAAGTGGACTCAGGCGGGATGGACCTCATATTTAGGGGGTCTCCTCTGAAGAAGCCCGGAGCCCTTTTTCGCCCGTACCCACAGGGGCACCTCCGGCAGCACCAACCTCCTGCCCTGCCGCCTCCTCTCACCTGGCCCCATGTAGTGAACGAGTAAAAAACAAGGAATGTGTCTTCATTGCCTCTTCAAAGACTGAAGTTTGAAAAGTAAAGTTTTAAACTGCCTCTAACAAAAACTTTAGTTCCTGCTTCATTTTGGAAAATGAACCCTGTTTGAAGTCACAAAGAGAGCTTGTAGTTGATACATCAGGAGACCAAGCAGCAAAGCTTTGATACATGAGAAAAGCGAGCAATAAACTTTTTGATAGGAACTTCGGCTGGATTCCAACGAGCAGCCAATGAACTTTAAGGCAGCAAAGATGAATCTGCCCACGGACGTGCTGTTGCTTTGAGGTGGACATGACATTGCCACTCTCAAAACCCTATAATGAAGTGCCTAGCCTGCCACAGAAGCTGCAGCTGCTAAATCTGCTGAGTGTATCTTCACTGTCTGTGCTGTCCTTGGCTGCCCGGCTGCTCCTACGAGGCTGCTCGTGCCTTCCCCCAGCGCTGCTCCTGCTGCCTGGCTCTGCTCCCTCGCTGGGCAGCTGTCGGAGGGACTTCGCCGGGGAAAGGCCCATTGCACCCTATGAGCCAGCGCTGGACCCCTGGTGGTGGTAACCCCTGTCCTGTGCTCCACGTCATTATTCTTGGCATTTTCCCACTTTTCAATCTTCTTTCTTTTCTCTTTTATGGAAAAATAAAATTAAAAATTTTTTTAAAAGGAAAGAATAAGTTGAAATATCACTTCGGATCCCAACGTTTAACCTCGTTTGTGTTTTAATCTCGCTTTCGGGTATGTTTAGAATCTAATTCTTTCTGGAACTGTGGATCGAGGCAAACTTGCCTCTCCTCCCCTTCAGGGGATCCGAACACCCCAGCACCGGTTGTTCCGGGGTGTCTCAGGGGTGTTCAGACAGGGGTCCTGGGGTGTCCAGGGGCTGTCTTGGGCTGTCCAGGGACTGTTCTGGGGTGTTCAGGGGCTGTCCAGGGACTGTTCTGGGGTGTTCAGGGGCTGTTCTGGGGCTCTCTGGGCTGTCCAGGGGCTGTTCTGGGGCTCTCTTGGGCTGTCCAGGGACTGTTCTGGGGTGTTCAGGGGCTGTCCAGGGGCTGTCCTGGACTATCCAGGGGCTGTCCTGGGCTGTCCAGGGGCTGTGCTGGGGTGTCCTGGGGTGTCCCTGGGCTGTCCAGGGGCTCTCTTGGGCTGTCCAAGGGCTGTCCTGGGGTGTCCCTGGGCTGTCCAGGGGCTCTCTTGGGCTGTCCAGGGGCTGTCCTGGGCTGTCCAGGGGCTCTCTTGGGCTGTCCAAGGGCTGTCCTGGGGTGTCCTGGGGCTGTCCAGGGGCTCTCTTGGGCTGTTCAGGGGCTGTCCTGGGGTGTCCCTGGGCTGTCCAGGGGCTCTCTTGGGCTGTCCAGGGGCTGTCCTGGGGTGTCCTGGGGCTGTCCAGGGGCTCTCTTGGGCTGTCCAGGGGCTGTCCTGGGCTGTCCAGGGGCTGTCCAGGGGCTGTCCTGGGGTGTCCCTGGGCTGTCCAGGGGCTGTCCTGGGCTGTCCAGGGGCTGTCCAGGGGCTCTCTTGGGCTGTCCAGGGGCTGTCCAGGGGCTGTCCTGGGCTGTCCTGGGCTGTCCAGGGGCTCTCTTGGGCTGTCCAGGGGCTGTCCTGGGGTGTCCCTGGGCTGTCCGGGCACTCCCCTCACGCCGGTCCCGCGCCGGCGCACAGCGCCCCCGTGCGGCTCAGCGGGGACGCGCCTGCACGCGGCTCCGCCACGCCCCTTGGCCGTTGGCCACGCCCCGCAGCGCGAGACCCCCTGTTACCCCCCCGCCATGTCGGAGGAGAAGCCCAAAGTGAGGCGGGGAGAGGAGCGGAGAGGAGGGGAGGGGAGGGGAGGGGAGAGGAGCGGGAGGAGCCGGAGGGAGAGGCGGGAGAGGCGGGAGGGAGGAGCGGCCACCCCTCCGTGTCCCGGGGCACGGCTGCGGTGCGGGCCCGCCCCGCCCGCGGTGCGAGGCCGCCGAGGTGTCCCGGCCGGGGGGGAGCAGGAGCGGGGCCGGCCGAGGACGTGGCGAGTGGTGTCCGGCCCGAGCGGGACCCCGGGGCTCACCCGGCCGGGCTCTGAGCCCGCCGCATCCTGCGGTTTCCCGTCCAGGAAGGCGTGAAAGCGGAGAACGAGCACATCGACCTGAAAGTTGCCGGACAGGACGGCTCCGTGGTGCAGTTCAGAATAAAGCGGCACACCCCGCTGAGCAAGCTCATGAACCTGCAAGCAAGTTCCACTTCCTGAGACCCCACTTGTGACTGGCTCTGTCCTCCTCTGCTGAGCCAGGCCAGCAGAGAGACCTGCTGGGAGCCAGGCCCTGCCTGGATGGAACGTGGCCGTGCCCTGGGGACAAGCAGAGGCCGTGCCATGCTGCCAGGGCAGCACCCAGTGTCCCTGGGCAGAGGCACTGTGTCCTCTGCTCTCATCCTGAGCTCATCCTGGGCTCCGGCATCCTCATCCCAGGGGCTGCCTCCCATAGCCTGGGATGGAGCTGCTCCTGATGTTTCTGATTCCTCCTGTGAAGGTTGCTGTGTGCAGGGATCGTGTGACTCATGCACTGAAAAGGAGATTGGAGCAGATCAAGGAGGGGATCAGCAATGAGGAGGCCATCCTTGGAATGTTGTGTTCAGTGCTGGGCTCCTCAGGACAAGAGAGCCCCAGCTGGGATGTGCCTCATATTCAGGGGGTCTCCTCTGAAGCAGCCCAGAGCCCTTCCCCATTCTGGGGCACCCCCTGGAGCTGTGTGGTGGCTGTGCATCCCAAAGGATGCCAGGTCCTCACTGCCACCCTGCTCCATCCCCTTCCACGACCCAGGTGGCTGCAGAGCTCCCGGCACTGGGGCTGAGCTTCTGCCCACCCCTCCCTGCTGCCTTGGCAGACCTTGTTTCCCAGGAGCAGCCCCCAAACATCAGTGTCAAGAGTGCTGGGGGCTGTGTCTGCCCCATCCAGGGCAGCCAAGCACAGGGTGAGGCTGCTCAGCGTGACCACGGCCTCGCGGTGCCTTCTGCCCTGGAGACGGATGGAAATCTCATGGAGGTGTAGGTGGGAAAACCCTGGCAAGCGGGAGGTGGCTCTTTGGTACTGCCCAGCAGCTCCCCCTGAGCAGCACCCTCCTGTTGGAGGCCCCAGGCCATGCCAGGAATCAAGGTGGCCCTTTCTGCCCTTCCCAGCTCTCCAGGGCAGCAGCAGGCAGGAGGTTTGTGAGCAGTTTCCTGGTACCCAGAGGGAGATCCAGCCCTGGCAGGGCTCTCAGCAGAATCCTTGCCTTGGGCACACAGTGGTGCTGTGTCTGTATCGCCAGGTGGCATCGGCTCATCCCTCGTGAGAGCCGGGAGTCAGCCGGGATGGACCAAGAGGCTGCATCTGTAATGGATCCTCACCAGGATGTCAGTGTTTACAGGCTCCATGTGCTCCTTCATGTTCCTAAGATGGCCTCAAACCCAACCTTCTCCTACAGGAGGTGGATCTTCATTCTCCCAGGCCTTGCCCTTGCCTCCCGTGACTCAGGCACTGTGGCTGGAGCACTTGGCAGTGAAAATTGAGGTGAAAAAGTCATTGAGTACCTCAGCCTTCTCTATGTCCCAGGAAACCAGCTCTCCCATTTCCTTCCAGAGGTGGCCCACATTTTATCTAATCTTACTTTTATATCCAACTTACCTATAGAAGCTTTTCTTGTTGCCCTTGATGTCCCTGGCCAGGTTTAATTCTATCAGTGCTTCAGCTTTCCTAACCTGCTCGGACAATCTCTCTGTATTCCTCCCAAGCTACTTGTCTTTGCTTCCACCCTCTGTGTTTGAAATTCTCCAGCACCTCCTTGTTCATCCACAAGAGACCTCCTGGATTTTTTTGCCTGGGAGCAACTTGGTCTCATGGACGGTGTCCCTGTCCATGTCAGGGGGTGAAACAAGATGAGCTTTAAGGTCCCTTCCCACCCAAACCATTCTGGGATTCTGGGATTTTGGGATTCTGGGATTCCCTAAGGATTTTGAGCCTTTCATGGTCATGGCACCCAGGCTGCCCCGGAACTTCTCATTCCCAGTCAGCCCCTTCTTCTTGTTGAGAACAAGATCCAGCACAGCATCTCTCCTTGTTGGCTCCTGTATCTCCTCTATTCCTTGGAGAAGGGTATTCTCATCCACACATTCCAGGAACCTCCTGGATTGCTTATGCCCTGCTGGCTTGTCCTGATGTTTTCCATCTTCCCTTTGATGTACACAGGTCTTCCATCCCACCCGAGACTCCCAGCTCTCTGGACAGTAGTTTTCCAGGCACTATTTTTTCCCTTTTCCTGGTGGGTGCTCTTTCATCTCCAAGTCCTTCAAGGACACTAGCACTACTCCACCTGTTGATGGGATTCCATGGACAAATTCCCAGGAGATCTGACACAGCCTCATGAGGCTCTCAGTGTATGAGGAGGAGGCTCCAGTGTCCTTCCTCTGACTGAACAGGGGCTCGCTTGTGCAGAGATGGGACTCAGAGAGAGGAGAGCAAACTGCTTGTGGCATGGCCCTTCAAAGCCATCTCACTCATCAGGGCAGGTGTGCAAGGGATGCTCCCCTTGGAGACCCTGCAGAGCAGCCCATGTCGGCCATCCTCTTCAGGTGAGGCCCCTCAGCTTCCCTCCATAGCCCAGGAACGCCCCTCAGTGCAAGATGAGGCCGGGGTAACTCACACATAGAATCAAGGAATCATTAAGGTTGGAAAAACCCTGTAAGATCGAGCCCACCCGTTCCCCCAGCACTGTCAAGGCCACCACTGACCCATGTCCCCACATGCCACATCCACACGACTTTTAAATCCCTCCAGGAGTGGGAAGTCCACCACTGCCTTGGGCAGGCTGTGCCAATGCTTGACAACCTTTTCTGTGAAGAAATTTTCCCTGATATCCAACCTGAACCTCCCCTGGCCCAACTTGAAGATGTTCCTTCTCATCCTGTCCCTTCTTCCTTGGGAGCAGAGCCCGACCCCCACCTGGCTGCCCCCTCCTGTCAGGGAGTTGTGGAGAGAGAGGTCTCCTCTGAGCCTCCTTTTCTCCAGGCTGAGCTCCCCCAGCTCCCTCAGCTGCTCCTGGCGCTCCAGCCCCTTGTGCAGCTCCGTTCCCTTCTCTGGACACGCCCCAGCCCCTCCATGTCCTTCTTGTAGTGACGGGGGCAACTGTTCAGTACACACATGGCAATGCTGAACTTTCCTAGAAACCATAAAATCTCTCCTAGATTTCACTGTTTTGTTGGTTTTTTCCGCCAGGTGAGGCATCCCATTTATCTGGACATCATGTCACGCTATCCATAGATAGGAGGCGGCATCAGCCCGAGAGGTCCCCGCCCTGTTTGCTTGCTGATACGTTTCAAAAGGCATTTGCTCTGTAAACACCTGCTCCACCCAGTTTCCCTCGATCAATACAGCTTTTCTCTCCAGGCTTCTCCTGAAAACCATTTCCACTATGTTGCTGTGGGCACCAAGCACTGGCTGAGGCAAAGCCGGGGCTGGACCCAGCCCTTCCCACTTCCCACTCCTCGGGGTCAGATGCAGCACATGGCTCCCGTTGGCCATGGAGAGTCCTAAAGACATCCTTGGCCATTCCCAGGTCAAATGCAGCTTGCCTGGCTCCAGCAGCGTCCTTTCCCACTCTGTTCCGTACTGGTGAGGCCACACCTGCAGTGCTGGGTCCAGCTCTGGGCTCCCCAGTACAAGAGAGATGCAGTGGCTGGAGCCAGTCCAGGGCAAGGCCGTGAAGGTGGTGGGGGTCTGAAGCATCCTTCATGTGAGGAGCGGCTGAGGGAGCTGGAGCTGCTCATCCCGGAGCAGAGTAGTCTGGGAGGGACTTTGTGGATTCATATAAACATCTGATGGGAGGGAATGAAGGCAGGAAACCAGGCTCTTCTCAACAGTGCCCTGTGACAGGACAGGAGGCAATGGGAGCAAACTTAACTGCATGAAATTCACCCATGGGAGCTGCCCCACAGAATCCCAGGATGGGCCAGCCTGGAAGGGACCACAGGGGTCACCTGGTGCCACCTCCCTGCTCCAGCAGGGCCATCCCAGAGCACATGGCACAGATTGTGTCCAGATAGGCCTGGAATATCTCCAGTGAGGGAGACTCCACAGCCTCTCTGGGATCTGTTCAGGGCTTGGGCACTGCCCAGGAAAGTTCTTCCTCATGTCCAGGTGGAACTTCCTGGGATCAGGCCCTACCCGTGGCTCTGGTGCCATTGCTGGGTCCCCGGAGCAGAGCCTGGGCCCTGCCCTGAGCCCTCCCTGCAGCCAGGGACAGCCAGGGCTGAGGGCCCCTCTCAGCTGGGGCTCCTCTCGAGGCTGAGCAGCCCCAGCTCCCTCAGCCTTTCCTGGGCACGGAGATGCTCCAGGCCCTTCAGCATTTTTATCATGCTCCATTGGACCCATTTTGGGTGCTCCAGGTCTCTCTTGTTCTGAACAGCCCAAAACTGGACAAAATTTAATGACAAGGGGAGGCTCATCCCACCTCTGCTGAGAAGAGCCCATGGCACCCTGTGGTTGGGATGCCCACTTTAATTTCTTCTTCTGCAGACAGACCAGCAAGTCCTCCCAGTAACATGTAACTTCTTTGGAGAAGACGACATGGATAGTCTCAGGAATGGTTCAGATCCTGGATCCTATCAGGCCCTGAGGGCTCTGGTCTAATGTCAAAGTCACCCTAAAATATAGATGTCTTTCAGCACCTGAGTGCTGCAGCCTCCAGAGGCTTCAAGGTTTGTGAGGGATCACTTAATCTCTCGGAGGTCTCTGGCAAGCAAACAAAACCAACCGAAAAGAAACAGCAAAGCCTGTTCCCCAGGTGAGCAGAGATGTGTTTGGTTGTTCAAAGGCTTCTGATAAGGTGACTGAGATTAAAGAACAAATAAAAGTACGATTAGGGCCAAAGTCCCAACTCCAGCCAAAACCATACAGCCAGAGCAACAACGCACTCCTTGCCTAAAGCCACGCTTATCCAGCTGCTCCTCAGCCTTCCCAGCCAAGAGGAGTTCTGCCTGGTGCTGGCACAGGCTCTGCCTTGTCTCTGGGACAAGGTCCCGGGGGCGGTGGGGTCCCACACAGCCCAGCAGCCACTGCACTTGGCTCCCACCACGCTCTGCTCCCAGATTCCCAGCTGGATGCATTTGCTCCCTGAGCATCCGTTCAGAGAGCTGGTATCGATGGGCATGGCCACTGCAGGGCAGGCTCAGTGTCCAGGAGAGCTGTTGGAGTTAATGGGAAATGGGCATGCCTTGCTCTCTCTGCTAAGTGTAAAATTAACTAACGATCAATTTAGGTGGGTGCTGATGGAGCACGGCTGCTCAGCAGCGGAAGGGGAGGCCCACGGGCTGATAGATTGGAGAACGACTCAGAAAGCAAACTTGCACGTTGATGATAAGGCAGAGTGCTGGATACCCCGGAGAGAGTCATCCAGAAATTATCATGGGTCGGTCTGCGAACAGGTCTGTCTGGAAACTGGTCTGAAAAGCAAACAGAAAAGCTGCACAAAGGGTTTGCTGGCAGCGAGGGGACAGCTTGTCCCTCTCTCACGTTTCTCTCCATTGGGAGTTTTGTGGGAATAACTACAGACCTAGGAAATTGGGGTGTCCCAGAGCTCAGCTTCCCCAATCCGTCCCTGCATCTGGGACTGCCAGCAGACTCCTGCTGGGAAGGCACACACAGTCCTCATGTTTTTTCATCCCTCTTTGAGATCCAGCAACCTCCAGGCTGCCAGGGTACAAATGGCATGGCCAAAGCGACCACGTGTTGGCATCAAACAATGGAGATAAATCCTTCTTGAAGCAAAGTGCACGTGCAAACACACAGACACAACATAAATATAAAAAGAAAAATTAAAGAATTAAATACGGGGGAAAAAACATAGCTAAGCAATGTGAGCAGGGTTCTTGTGGTCATCCGCAGGGAGGAACGGAACCCAGTCCCACATCAGGCATTCATTCCCTGTCTTATCCCAGTGGCAACAACCTCCTTCCAGGTCCTCAAACTCTGGCTGCCTGCAGGAGGCAAAGGGACAAGTGTGGAGCCAGGAGACCTGGGCTCAGGCATCTGGACTCCCACCATGGATGCAGCCAGTGCCACCCTGGTACTGCCCTGTGGGATGGCTCCTCGTCCCCTTGTACCAGCCATCGTTCTTTGGAGTCTGCCCCAGCATCATAGCACTGCCAAGAGGTCTTCCAGGCCCCTCTAACATGAGCTCATGAGTAGCATTTTGACTCCTGGACCTTCCCAGGATAATTTTAACCCTGAATATGACTTTTCTGTATTGCTCCAGCCAATGGGTTCACTTAAGTAGCATTGACTCCTTCTTTCTGATGTTTTTGTTTATTTTGCAGATGTTCTGCTTTGACTTCAGAAGCAAGGAGCCATTTCCAGCAGGAGATCCATCACTCTCCACTCCCTGCTAAGGAAACCTTTGCAGGCCACTCCAGGCCCAGGAAATTCCCAGGGATTGCCCCATTTGGCAAAGCCCTGCAGCAGTTTCATCTTCCCCAGGATCCCAGACTCTTCTCCTGACAAAGACACCTCGCTGGCTGCCTGTACCCTCCCGCCTGCAGCTGCCTCCCTTTGCCAACGCTCACAAGGATGTCGGACTCCTCCTTAGCCAAGGAATTGTCCCAGGCAGCAACAGTGGCTTTTCTCCTGCTCCTCACTTCTGCAGCACTGTCCTGCCATCCGAGCTCTCTCAGGAGAACAAAGCTCCCCTGCTCCTGCCTGGAAGGTCCCTGTCACCTTTGCCAGGAGCCCCATTGTGCCACCCACCTGCAGGCGGCTGTTCACACCTCGGGGCTCAGCAAGGAGTGCTGTTGATGGCAAACAGAATCTGCCCTCAGCAAGCCCAAACAAAAACCCACACATACGGATGCTGAAAAACTCCAGCAGAGAATTTCTTCAGCTCTCTGCAGCATTTTTGTGAGAGTTCTGTCTTTCCCATGCAAGTAAGACAAAACAATGTTACCGTTTTGTAAACTTCTTGCAGCTGCAGGTTGTTTTGCAGAATTGTTATGGTTCTAACTGGAAAAACACTCAGAACTGTGTGTCTTAGAACTTGACCAGTGCCCTTAAGGGGTGGATGGCAAAAACCAATTACCTTATGCCACTTAATACACTTTGCGAACTAACATATAAAAGTCTTCTGAGAATTCATTAAACCATCCATCCATTGATCCCTGAGCCTGGACTTCGTGTCGTTTCTCTACTCGTGCATGGGGAAAACAGCGACACACACAGAGCTCTCTGCCGGGTTGTTTTTATGCTGGAGTGCTCCCCATCCAGCAGGAGAAGGAATAAGATGAGGATGAAGGGAGGCCGATGGCTGGCCAAGGTTACAGCGAGGCTCAAGCCCTTACAAACCCCAGGGCTCTCCCTTGTACCACCCATTGCTCTGGCAATTGGTCCAGCCCAGGGTTGGAAATCCGGTCACAGGTCTGCTCTCCTCCTCACTGGAGGGGCAATCACATTCCCAGATCTCCTTTCCTCTTTACCAGAGAGGCACCTTCCCATGTGCTCCTCTTCACCTCAACCCCATGTACAAGTGCACCAGAGATGGCTGCTCTCCAGGTGCAGCTTGTCCAACAATCCTGGGAAAAACCCACCAGCAGCTCCTCTGGTGGACAGGCCGAGCAGGAAAGCCATTGCATGAGAGTGGCAAGGTCCTGAGGGTCTTGAGGCCATGTCCTTGCTCATTGTCTTGCACAGGGACAGGGGACAGGAAGGGACTGGAGTCTTTGGGGCACCTCACCTGCCTTTTGCTGAGGTCAGCAGTGAACATGTGGCCACCTAAGGAGGTGCCCAATCCCTCCTACAAGGACACCTTTGCTTCTCAAGAGACACAACTGCAAAGGTGCATTTACTTGCCCATGTCCTGACCCCCACTCCAGCATCTGTGGGAGGAAAGAGACCACCAGGTGTAGTCCCAGAGGAGTGACATCCCCACTGAAGCCCTCGGACACTGGTCCTGCCCGGGGCACAGTCCAGCACAGCCTCTGTAGGATGTAGGTGCGAGGTAGCAGCAGGATCCCGAGAGAGCTGCTGAGGCCCCTCAGCTGCAGCCTCTGGCACAGGCAGCACACAGGCAGTGGAGAGCACACGCCGTGCTTCCCATCACCACATTCCTGCAGGAACACACAACTTTGCCTTTTGAGTTTTTCCTCCACAGGTGCCTCAAGTCGTGCCCAAGGAGAGGCTGCAGACAGGAGTAGAGGATATCTTGAGCACAATTACATACAGAAACTAGACCTCCATGGTGTCACTGTGGAGAAATAGGTTTGTCCTTAAGGAAACAAGCGAGCTGAGCAGTGGCAAATCCCACCAGCGACCATCAAGCAAGAGGAAAAACCAAAGAGGAGCAAGATCAAGCCTGTCTGGACACCCTCATGCTGATGAGCCTCTGGATGCTCCCAAGCAAAGGAGCCCCATGCCCTGCAGCAATAGGATGTTCCCTGGAGATCCTGCATGGGGGATGCTCACAGACCCCTCAGTCATCCACCCCAAGCAGGTTTATCCAGCTTGGATTGCACGGAGCATGGCTGTGCAGAGGGAAGCAGAGGGGAGAAGCCCTGACCCTCAGTCCCTATATCAGAGAGGATTTGATCCCTGCAAGCTCTTGCATGGCTCTCAGGCAGCCCCAGACTTCCAGGGAAGCTGCCAGCCCGGGCAGAGAGCTGGAGCCCAGGATGGGTGGAGAACACGAGAGCCCTACAGCAAACTTGTGGTTTCGATGAGGTGGATGGGGAGAGGCAGTGCCTGCCTGTGCCAGGGTGAGGGGAACGGCTGCCTCCCTGCCAGCAACAGGGAAGGAGGGAGCTGGGCCCTGCTGTCCCTCCAGAGAGCCGAGGTCCAGGATGGAAGTGACTTACCCACCCTTTATGCACTTCCTGAGCCCTGTGGGCACGGGTCAAGGGAAAGCACACATGGCCAGGGTCCTCTCCTCTGCACATGAGCCGCCTGGTCCTGCAGACTGTGTGTGGCACAGCTTGAGCCACTGGCCCTCATGTCCCACATCCCAGCCACCCTCTCCACCTCCACACCACCCTGGGAGTCTGTGCCCAAGCAGGAGAAGTCCCTGCCAAACTACCTGGTCACACGTGTGGAGGATGGTGGGATGAGCCTTGAAGGGCAATGATGTGGCCAAAGGACCTCCATCATGGAGGGCAGCCTGCCTGTCCTCCTTTGAGTTGTCTTATGTTGTCCACCAGCCAGCAAGAAGCAGACCCAGTGACCACCTTCCCACTGGGACTGGAAGCCAGTTGACTTCCTAGCAGGGCTGTCCTGTTGCTGATCATCCTGGCACAGCACAGTCCCAGCACGGGGGGTTGAGGACTTTGCTTTCCCTCATCCCATTCACTGCTCCAGACACCACTTAACACATTGATGTCTTGTGTGTGCCGTCCTCAGACTGGCCCCCATGGCCCCCCAAGCCAGCAAAGCAGGGAGCTGGGCACTGCCACGCGCCCAGCCCAGTGTGGATGGAGCCAGGCCGCGTTGGAGAGGACAAGCTCCCCGCCGTGCAGGGGTGACCCAGCCGTCACAGAGCCTCAGCAGCACCGATCCGGAGACATCGGGGTTACCAAGAGCTCGGCAGACACGACCAGCTCTGCCCTCAGCTTTGTCAAGAGGCAAAATCAGGACATGAGAAAGAAGGGGTCAAAGTGGAACACCAACAGCCATGGGTGAAAGCAAGGAGTGAGGCAGGGACACTGGACAGCCTGCCCACCGCTCTGCGTGACGTGGCAGTGCCTGGCAGGGGTGAAGGTGCCACTCACCCTGTCAGAGGCCGGGCACTCCCTGGGGCAGGCACAGGGCTCTGGTGGGAAGGTCTGACGGGATCACCGTCCCGGTGCCCCCGCCAGGGAGGGGCCTCTGGCCGCAGCACACAATCCAGGCTCCGGGTGTTTGCTTTCCAGTCTCCCGGGCAGATGATAACCACCCGCTCCCCAGCCAAGGCTCCAGCTCACCATGCTGAAATTCAGAAGGTATTTGATCACGTAAGTGGAATCTTTTTATGTATTTATATAAGTAAAATACTATTTCCCTAAGTAAAATTCTCTTCCCATCCTACCCAGAGGTGATGTCCTTGCAGATGGAGTTGGAGTGGTGATGGGAATGGGCAGGGGAGCGTTCCTGCTCCTCATCAGTGCAAGGCAGTCTGGGGTGATGGGGCTTTTCCCTTCTGGTGACACTCCCAGGGCAGCTGGAAAACAGCATCTTTTGTAAGGCCACAAAGGAAGGAGAGTGGCACAGACCGTGGCAGGGCAATAGGATGCTGGTCCCTCCTGCAGCGTCCCAGGTGAGGGATCACCAGAGGAGCAGGTGTGGAGCAGGAACGGGCCTCTGTGCACGTTTTTCACATGGCCACCCCAGTGAGTGAGCCTAGGGTGAGGTGCCCTCTTCCACAGCCTCTGGATTGGACAGGAGGGATGAGGGAAGGGCAAGGCTTGATCCTGCAGCAGAGCCCTTTGGCTGAGGGACAGCTGCAGTGGGGGGGGGCTCGGGGTTATTCCCAACCCAGCTGTCAAGGGTAGGGTGGGCACCGACACAGGCAGGCAGTGCCATTGTGCCCTTGCTGTGCTACCTGAGCATCCTGCTGACCATTTTGCCCAATTTCTCATTTACTGCCAAAAAAATGGCTCCAGTGACTGGTCAGAGGGAGCAGGCTGTGGCTGGTGTACGTATTGTGTACATTAATTCCTTGTGCAACGTTGCTCACTGCCTGGAGAGTATCTGGGCACAGCAAAACAGGAAAATCTTTTCCTGCCACTCACCTGCCCGGTGAGCTCAGCCTCGGCACCTCCTGCAGCACCCACAGCCGGCTGGGACCCCGAGGGCCTGGAAACTTCCAGCCACAGACCCGTCCTGGCTGGGGCATTTGTTTCTGTGTTGGACAGGAAAGGGGCACGGGTCGGAGGGAAGCTCTGCTTGGAGCAGGGGAGGAATAACAGGGGGGAAGTCTGCAGTCCCACTGAGAACAAGTGGCACCTGCTGCCAAGCAGCACCCCAGGCACCCTCTCCCCTGCTGGGGCTGGCACTGAGACACAGCTGGGGCACCATCCCTTGCGAAGATTCGACCATCAGTTCAGGCTGGGATTAAATTCCTTGAGCCAGCATAGGAGGATCCAGCTGCTCTGGCTCTTCCACTGAGCCCTTGCAGCCAAAGGCATCTTTGGGGTGCTGCATCCAGCTCTGCACCCTGTTTGTCACTGCTGGAGGGGACAGCACACAGGCTCTGGAGCGAGGGGGCTCTTTAGCTGTAGCCTGCCTGCAGATGGAAGCA
This sequence comes from Lycocorax pyrrhopterus obiensis, assembly GCA_014706295.1. NCBI lineage: Eukaryota > Metazoa > Chordata > Aves > Passeriformes > Paradisaeidae > Lycocorax > Lycocorax pyrrhopterus. Next base: position 2,648,422 of record JACSVZ010000016.1, read on the forward strand.
TCTCCAAAGGCTCTGCAGGAGCTGGGCTCTCGCAGCCCAACCCGCCCTGCAGGGCTCCAAGTGCACCCTGGACACCTTCCTGGTGCTCCGGTCTCAGGTGTTTAACTCTGCCCCGAGACACACATGGCCCTGATCCCATCCCGGTGTGCAAATGGAGAGGAGGCTGTGCAGGGGTTACCCACGGAAGGCAGCTGAGCCTTGCGAAGGTTTGTTGCTCAGTTACATTGTACCAACCTGCTCCAGCCTCCGAGACAAGGGCTGCTCATGCACTATGTGCCATTTCATCGATGTTTTGCGGCCTTCAGTGCAACCTCTTGGCACCTTCAGTGCAAATTTTAGCACTGCCACTTTCTCAGCACACCCTCCTTGATGTCCAGGTATCCCATGAGAGCCAGCCCAGAGGAGGGAAGGAAAGGCTCTGGCTTTGTGCCAGCCTGGCCAGCCCCAAGCAGCCCGACACGAGTTGTGTGTTCTCAGCTGGGTGTTCCACCAGCACAACAGCCACCACAAAAGAGCCAAAGGACCTGGATCTTTCACAGATTCTCCCAGGCTGAAAGCTTAGGACCTCTGAGGAAGCAAGCCCAGAATTATACCTGCACCAAATACAGATATGGGAGTGGCAGAGGGTGCTGCCCCCCAGCACTGCCTGACGGGGAGTGTTCCACCATTCTGCCTTCGTTACTGTGTGGTCCTGCAGATCCCCCCAAGAGTTTGTGTGTGTCACTAAATATCACAATGGTGCAGCTCTTCACTCCCTTCTTGCTGCTTCTCTTGCCATGGCCAGCCAGACAAAATTATAATCAGCCTTGCCTCGAGTGATGGGAGAATTGGATCGAGTCTCCAGCCAGAGCCAGAGGAATCACTTCATTCTGGAGCAGCTCCTCCCTCACTGCCTTCTCCCTCTGTGGTCTCTCTGATTTTCCACATGGAGTTATTCCAACAAGCCTTTCCTCACACCAGCTCTGGGGCAGCCTCGGGTCTCTGCTACAACCCTCCCTCTTTAACACCTCTTGGCATTTTAAGCTCTGTTCAAGCATTTGGCATTTTTCTGCTCTGTTATTCGTCACATCTGTTTATCTCTGACCTCATGAGGGTCTCCTTGTGCTGCTGGCATGGCCAGGCAGTGACCCACACATGCATTTGCCACCTCCTGTCTCATCCGAGCTCGGCAGCGTGCTCCTCAAGCGGCAGGGAGCATGGATGCCGCCAGGTTGCCATGGGGATTGGGGATGCTGTGATGCTGATGGGCAGTAATTACATGCAGTAATGACACCTTTTGAATCCTCAGTAGCACTGCCACGGCCTAAGACCTCCCAGCCTTTCCAGCTCCGAGTACTTTATACACTAAAATCCTCCTGGGAGGAGCTGAGAGTTTCAGCTGAGTAAAGGGACATTACTGGGAGCAGGGCAGAACCGTGTCCATGAGTGTCCAACCACTACTTAATCATGACAGCTGATGATTTTCCTGGAACAAATCCAGTTTCTCAATAGCAAACCTGAATTCCTGACCTGTACCAGTGGGATGCACGTGACCCCTTCGGACAGCCCACGTTTGTGTCACTGCTGCCTCACCAAGCCAGTTCTGCTCCCACGTGTCACAGGAGTGCCTGGAGTAGGAGATAAAGCACCACGGAGATGAAGAAGCTCTGGGACAAGCAGGTCTGTGCAGTCCCAGTCCCACTGCCCTGGCCCAAAGCTGATCACTGCAGGAAGCCAGCAATGCCAGCGAAGCTGGGCTGGCTGCTGGAACGCAGCTTCCAAGCAGGCTCTGCCCATATTTCTGCTCTCATTAATTCCTCCCATCTAGATCCTTGCTGCCTGTGACTTTCCCTCTCTGAGAGGGGAGAGCAGCCACCTGGGGCTGGCAGCCTGGACTTCCCTCACAGCACAGCCCAATCCTGGAGGGTTTAACCAGATCCTCAGTACAAATCATCTCCTGTTGTGCAACAGTGAGCTCCCTGGGGAAAAAACAGCAGAATAATGGAATCATTCAGGTTGGAAAAGCCCTCTAAAATCATCGAGTCCAATCTTTCCCCCAGCACTGTCAAGGCCACCACCAACCCATGATTCCAAGTGCCACATCTGCTGGGACTGGACAACCCTTCTGTGAAATAATAAAATACAAACAAATCGTTTTTTCCAGAAAATTTAGTCCCTCGACCGATTCACTGATGATTAAAGCTACAATCAAGCTCCACCAGGGTTTGCAGCAAGCCCTGCAAACAGTAGGAGCTCTGTGGCAGCACTTCCATGGCCTAAATATCGCCATACACAACCCAAACCCTGATAGCACAATTCTGATGGCCTGAAGAAATCACACTGCTGTTGTAGACGTGGCTAAAATCAGACTAAAATCCAGGCACTGCTGGGGCCCCTGTGGTGGCATCACATCTGCAGCTCCAGCTGGAGCCTGTGCAGATGGCAGTCCAACAGCAGAGAGCGGGGAGAGCAGGGAAAAAAGAGTTTTATTGTTCTTGTTGATAAAGACAGGATCCTGATCCTTCTAGGCCAGGCAGGGCAGGGAACACACAGAACACACAGGCAGTGCCCTGCTCCTGCTGCCTGGGGGGAGCTCGGGCTGTGTCCCTGAGCAGCCAAGGGACCCGGTGGTTATCGCTGTTTGCTTTTCAGCACGGTATCTGTGGCCCATCTGGAAATTTCCACGCGGCTGCGCTGCTCGGGCACAGCCTCGGAGGTTCCTTGGTTATCGCTGCCTCTGCATCATTTCCGCCCCTGGAAACGTGACCTTACCTTAAATAAAGATAAAAAAGCCTCAAGGCGCCTTTCCCGCCTGCCTCACACACACCAATGGGCTTGGCTTCTTCTCCCCACGAATGGTCTCAAATGTCTGTTTCCTTGCAGGAAGCTGAGCGCAATCTACAGGTGCCAGCCAGGTCGCCTCTGGATCTCCTTCAGCCTCCTCATCCTCCTCCTGGTCACACTTCAGGTTGTGGAGAAGCTGCAGCCTCCTGGGTAGGTCCTGAGCAGAATTATAAACCTGCAGCTCGTCCTCCAGCCTTTCACTGGCCACTGAGGTGGGCTCAGAACCGCCCTCCTGAAAACCACCCAGCAGGGTCTTCCTTAGACAGGGAGGAAAATCCAGGTGAGAGAGGATCCTCTGGGGGTCCCACATCTCACCCCTATGCCCTGGCCAGAGCTGAGCCCACCCCGGGGTCAGACAAGGCTGCTCTGGGCTTTGTCCTGGCTCACCACAAAACCCCACAGCCCTTGAGCCCAGTCCTCCCAGTCTGGGGTTATCTGCAATTGTTCCTCCAGCTTCTGCAGGCTACCAGCTCTTCTCTCTCCTTGCCTCCTCTTGCTCTGCCCCTTCCACCAGCCCGTCATGCTCCAGCAAGACAGAGGCACTGCCACGTCACTGCTGACCTGTCCTTCTCTTCCTCATAGAATCATTAAGGTTGTAAAGCACCTCCAAGATATCAAGCCCAAGTTCTTGCACCCGCTCCCACCCTCCAGGGCAGCAGTGAAGCCCCTACACCCATCAGCAGTGCCACCCACCCCAAGAAAAGAGGGAAACATGTTTTGGGGTGACTTTGGGGGGGTCAGGGGGTTCTGTGGGCTGCAGAGGAGCTGCCTCTGCACTGTCCTCCCACCTCCTGCAGCTGAGCATTGTGTCCTTCCCGTCACAGGAACTGCCAGTGTGAGCTGGAGCGTGGCCTGCAGCAGAGCACAGGCCACGGGCTCGGCTCTGCCCTCCACAGCCCCAGCCTGCTGTGGGAGGAGGACTCCCTGCAGGGGCAGAGGGAAGCCATGCCAGACCCTGCTCCGACCGAGGATGTTTTCAGGATGCACCTGTACTTCAGCCAGGAGACCCCTGTGGAAAGCAGCCAAGGGGAGCACCGGATGCAGCAGCCTGAGGAGAGCAGGGAGAAGGTGAAAGCGCATCTGTCAGCCACGGAGCTGAAACCCCAGCTTCCAGGCCTGGAAGAAGCAGCCAGAGAAAGTCCTTCTCCAAGCCTTCCCGGGAGGATCGCCGCAGTTTTGGCAGAGGCTGTCACCAGCAAGTTCATCATCTTTGCGAACAGGACGAGCACGGAGGAGCAGAGGGGAATGTCCCCACCTGGAATGGTGCAGGTGGAGGTACAAAGCCAGACTCAGCCTCAAGCCGTGGGTTCTCCACACCCTGAGTGGGGCACCTCATTTACACAGCCCGTCCCAAACTCAGCTCAACCTCTGCAGGCAAAGGATTCTTACAAAACAGACCTGGAGACAGGATTTTCCCCAAGCTGGACTGAAGCCTTTAAGGTCCAGGAGGTGACACCTGGAGAAGGTCGGCAGGCCAGAGGGGTCACCTCTCAAGGGAAGACGTGCAAGCCCAAGACTGACATTGTTTTCCTGAAAGTCCACAAGAGCGCCAGCAGCACCGTCATGAACATCCTGTTCCGCTTCGGGGAGACGCACAACCTCACCTTCGCCTTCCCCCTCGGCGGGGGCTACCAGCTCTACTACCCACACCACTTCTTGGCCAGGTTCGTGCAGGGCTTCTCCCCACGGAGCCCCCGGCGCTTCAACATCCTCTGCCACCACATGCGGTTCCTGCAGCCGGAGGTACGGGCAAACCCTTCGGAGGGACGAGCGGGGCAGCGGGAGAGGGGCTCATGGGGCACAAGGAGGGGCACCTGTGGAGCACATGAACTCTGCAGGGATGAACTAAAGAGAGCCAGGATTGCCCACGTGTACCTAGCATGTCGTTGGCATCTCCTCAGAGCTTCTGTGAGCAGGCTGGATGAATCCCTTTGCTGTGACCCATGGCAAGATGGGAGACAGCATCTGTAGCAGTCAGCAACTCTCGTCTCTTTCTTGTCTGGTGGGCCCTGGGACATGTCCTGCTCCCTGGACAGGCCCAGAGGGGACCAGCTGCAAGAGGAGAACATCCAAAGTGCACCAGGTCGGGTCAGCTGTGCCCAGCATCCACCCCTCTGGATGCCACCTGAGGACAGGTGGGCATGGGGAAAGGGAAGGAGATGGGCAGTATCTCCATCCCAGCCCGGCCACGCAGCTGTGGCAGCCCATTGTGGGGGGGTCTTTGGTCACTGCTCTCCCTGTGTGACTCTTCTGGAGCTCCTTTGATGAGCTGCACCCTGAAATCCTCCCCAGCACCCACCATCTCCAGCCCCAGCGGGTGCCTCTGCTCAGCAGCACTGTGGGCGAGCGGGACCCTTCTCCCTACCCCACCTTTAAACCCTCCTTCTTCTCCTCCGCAGGTGCAGAAAGTGGTGCCCAGCTCCGCCGTCTACTTCTCCATCCTGAGGAACCCCGTGCAGCTGATGGAGTCCTCCTTCATGTACTACAAGGGAGCGTCGGCCTTCTCGCGCGTCCGCAGCCTGGAGGAGTTCCTCAGCCAGCCCTACCGCTACTACAACCCCGCCAGCGGCGACCGCCACTACGCCAGGAACCTCATGACCTTCGATTTCGGCTTCAACCCCGACGGAGAGGTGTCCCCTGAGCGCGTGCAGCTCATGCTGAAGGCCATCGAGGCGTCCTTCGACTTTCTGCTCATCTCCGAGTACTTCGACGAGTCCATGGTGCTGCTGAAGGAGATGCTGTGCTGGGACCTGGACAGCGTCATCTCCTTCCCGCTCAACTCCAGGGACAGCAGCACCAAGTCCCCCCTCCCCGACAGCGTCGTGGAGAAGCTAAAGGCTTGGAACAGGCTGGACTGGGAAATCTACACCCACTTTAACAGGACCTTCTGGGAAAGGATCGACCGGGACATCGGCCGGGAGCGCATGCGGCGGGAGGTGAAGGCGCTGCGGGAGCGGCAGGCGGAGCTGGCCAGGACCTGCCTGCAGGGCACGGGCAGCGTGGCCCCCAAGGACATCAAGGACTCTTCGCTGCGGCCGCTGCAGCACGGCGCGGCCAGGATCCTGGGCTATAACCTCAAGCAGGGCTTGGATCAGGAGCTGGAGCGGACGTGCCGGCGGCTGGTGACGCCGGAGCTGCAGTACAGCAGCCTCCTGTACAAGAAGCAGTTCCCCCCGCAGCCCCCCGAGACCCCCCGGCCGGACCGCGCCCCTTCGGAGGGGGCCACCCAAAACTGAGCCCCCCTGGTCCCTCCGAGCATCCTTCTCCATCCGGCCCTGCTGAGGACAGCGGGGCTCAGCCCGCCCGGCCGGGGGGCACAGGCGGGCTGGGGGTGCTGCCCACGCCAGCCCGGTCACCTCTGTCCGTGCACCCCTGAGCACAAGCCCTGGGCGCTGCCGGGAGCAGGATGGGCTGCAGCAGGGGCTCGACAGGACTTTTCCAGAGGGAAATCCCCCCCCGGGATTTCCTCAGCACAGCACCGGCGCCAGCAGCGAGGAGCAGATCCGGGAGGGCAGCCCAAATCCTCGGCCCCGCACCAGAGACTGCAATAGAACAGGGCCAAGCTGTAAATCAGAGCTGTGGAGTTTGATTTACAGCTTGGGAACGGGTCTGTCTGTCTGTGCAGCTGCACCTCTCCCCTGCTCCGTCACCGTGCTGGAAAAGTAGCCTCTTAATTAAAAATAACAACATTCACTCTCACTCCTTAAATTCCCCTTAATTACATCAGTCTGCCCAGTAGATGACCTCCCCAGAAGCCACAGAAGCACACCCCAAACGTCTCAATATGTCCTGAAAAGCAAAACAAAAAAAAATTAGAAAAAACACCAAACCCCAAACCCCAAAAACCCAAAACAAACAACAAAAAACCACCAAAAAAACCCCCAACCAACCAGCCAACAAAAAAAACCAACCCCAGCATTTGTTTGCCCTGACTCTGTGGTTACAGACTGCCTTTGGATGCTGCATTTATAGGATCAGCATCCTGCTCTGGAGCTGACACAGACACTGCAGTGTCAGACTCAAGTTCCACCCCTGTGTGACAGGGAGACACCTCGTGAGCCTCTCTGCAGCCACATATCCCAACCCACGAGTCTCCTACGCCCTGCCCGGGGAAAGATCCCGCAGGAACGGCTTGTGGAGGGCAACTCAGCCTGACTTTTCTCATCCTGCACTTCTCCTGAATCAAAAGCAGAGCCAGCAAACTGGCTGGGAGAAACAGAGGCCCCATCTCTGGCTTTTCAGCACGATTTCCAAACCAAAAGAGGCTCCCAAAAAATTGCCCAGGGGGATCTGAGCATCCCAGGCTCTCCCTGGGGCACGTGCAAAGAGCCTCAAAGGTTTCAGTTTCCACCCAAAGGTCTCCTGCTCAGTTTAGCCAGGAAAAAAAGCCAGACTGTGCTCCCAGTGCCCTTCCCAGGGCAGTGCCAAGGGACAAGGAGAGGGCACCATTTGGGGATTTTGCTCCGTGGTTTTGGGGTGCTGCGTGTTCCATGAAGTTTCATCTCTGAGGCACATCCATGTATTGCTGTGTTGGTCCCTTCCCTCATTTTTCCTGCTGGGATATGGGCTGGGCTCACGGGTTCAGAGGTCTGGGGTTCCTGGGGGACCTGCAGGTCCCTCGAGAGGGCAATCCCAGAGGAAATCAACTGGGATGGGCAGCCCAGAGGCCGTGCAGCACCCTGGGGTTGTCCCCCATGGACACAGCAGAGCGCAGGGGGGAGCAGGGCTGGACACTGGGTACCAAACCTGCATCTGACACCTCCACTCCGGGTTTTAATTCGGTGCCACTGCCTCATTCCCTGTTTGCACCTCAGGAAATAGGAGCAGGTCACTCCTGCTCAAGCTCCTGCCAAGGTGGCCCAGGGCAGACACTGGAACAGCCAGAGCATCACAACGTCCCTGTGCTGTTCCCTGAGGAGCGCCCAGGGTGCGGCTCCCATGGGGTGCTGTGGCCCCAGCACAGCCCGGGGGATCCCTGTTCCCAGCAGGTGTTTCTCCCCACACTCCCCCCCTTTCCAGAGCAGGCAGAGCAGAGGTGGTTTGGGTGTCACAGTGACTCCCATTCTCAGGGACGTCCCCCAGGAGGGCTCACAGGAAGGACATCACTCACCCAAATGCCAACCATAGCATTGATTTTTATTATTGTTTTTCCACAAACCATAATTTTGTAGTTAGGAGTATTTCACGTAGACATGGAGCAGAGCCCAGGGATCCACTTGCTCAACCACAGCAGCTGCCTGGGTCTCTTTTTTCTTTTTCCTAACCACAGACCCTTCGTGCACCATTTCTTGATGCTTTACAGCACCAAAACCCAGGCTAAGCACATCCCCAGAGGAGCAGGGTCTCCCATGGCCAGTGAACTCTCTTGCCTTGGAACATTTTTAATTCCTCTCCAAGACTGGCCAGGTTCAGCCTGTGCAATTCAAGGACTTCAGGTCGAGTTTAACTCAAACCCCACCAATTTTTAACCAGTATCCATTAATAACTCGAAAGCTCAAAGCCTGTTTCCTCCCCATCCCAAGTGGCCAAGGCAATCTCTGGTTTATACTTTGTTTTTAGGGCTGCAAGAGACCCAGTGGGGTTATTTCAGGCCTTGCACGATGCAACAACCCCCAGTTGTTCAAGCCTGCCCGTGGAATGTTCCCAACTTTCTGTGAGATCCCTGGCAGTACAGGACAACCAGCAACTTGTGCAAAGGTGCTCAGAGTTTTCTCTCTGAGGCAGCGATGTGGGCTTGAAACATTCCGGGCTCTCCAGGGAGGCTTTCAAAGCAATTCCCAAAGGAGCTCGGGGGGCTCAGGCATCCTGCAAGGGATTCCTTTGTGATGCTTTAAGGACTGAAGGAGCAGCAAAATCCTGCACACCGGGAAACCCTTTCCCAGGAAAAGGGCTGCCAGGACCCCTGGGCTCAGGCACGGGGCTCCGAGTTGCTCTTCCCCGCTTTCCTCTTCTGCTGGGGTTTGTCACCCTCCACCTGCGCTGTCACCTTTGCCTTGGGCACCTTGTACTTGCTCTTCTGGCTGTAGAGGAGGTTTTTCTGGAAGAGGCGTGGGATGTTGCCCTGGAACAGCAGGAGGGCAGCGAGCATCCCTGGAATGAGAGCACAGACCCCTTCCGAGTGCTGTGCCGAGCATCTCCACCCTCCCCACAGCTCAGCAGCGGTTTTGGATCCTTGTCACAACCTCCACCATGACCAAAAGGCAGCTCAGCACCACTGAAGTCCCCACCGAGAGCTGAGGGACCCTCGCTGTGCTGCTTTAAGGGGAATTTAACCACTGTGTCCTTAACATAATAAACAAGGCTTGTTTTGACCCAAAACCACCATAAACCACCCCAGTGGTTTTCTGGCAGAGAATCATTAAGGTTGGAAAAGCTCTCTGAGCCCATTGGGTCCCACCATTCCCTCAGTGCTGCCAAAAGTCCATTAATCATGTCCCCAGGTGCCACATCCACGTGGCTTTTCAACCCCTGCAGGGACGGTGTCTCCACCACTGCCTTCAGCAGTGTGCCAGTGCCTGACCACCCTTCAGGGAAGACATTTTCCCAAAACCCAACCTAAACTTCCCCTGGGGCAGCTTGAGGCCATTTCCTCTTGTCCTATCACTGTTCTCTGGGAACAGAGCCCGACCCCCTCCTGGCTCCACCCTCAGGGACTTGTCTCCTCTCTCAGCACACATCCAGCTCCCCATGACCATCCTGGAGCTGAGGACAACCTCAAAGCATAGCTCAGCCTGCCATTGCCCTAAAACACCTTCACTAAACCACCCCCAGGCTTTGGCTGCAGGGAGATTTCTGCCCTTGTACTGTGCAGAAGGTGGATTTTAAAAAAATTGGATAGCGAAGAGATGACCCCAGAGACAATGAGGCAGGATGAAAAATGACGCTTGCCCCTGGCAACCCCCAAGTTCAGCCCTTTGCCAGAGCAGTCCATGCTACACTGAGCACTTCTGCCTTGCCCCCGTCCCAGCTCCTGCCGCCTGGGAAGATCTCACCTGCGAGGGGCCCCAGCCAGTAGACCTGGATGTAGTCCCAGAAGCTGTTCCCCGAGCAGTGGAAGGTGGTGGCTGTGGCCAGCGCAGGGTTGAAGATGGCCCCCGTGAACGGTCCGGCTGTGTGGGAACAGAAACATGGCCAACAGTCCCACTGCATCCTTTGGAACACTGACAGAGGGCTGTGACCCATCCTGCCTGCCGGGGGCACCTCTTGGACCGGGGAAATCCCACCCTCATCATCCTGAACTTTGTGGGAAGCAGAAAAGCTCAGTGCAGGACCGAGGGATTGCAGTAAGGGACATTCCAGGGAAGTGATCCCGGTCCTGAGCTCTGGCTGTGAGCCGACATTCACCTGCAGCCCAGAAACCCTAAAAGTGCCATCTAGATCCCACAATGAACATTCCCCAAAATAACAGAAAACAAACACCTCAGCAGTCGTTACCTTGTTAATCCCTACCCCTCCAGTCCTGGAAGATGAAAAAGGGGCTGTTCCTCCCCCACCAATGAGGCACTTTTCCAAATGACTCAGAAACGCCGGTGCTGCTCACCTGTGTAGGTCAGGAAGGTGACAGTGGCTGCCAGCGCAGGGACCCGGCACAGGGGGTGACTCTGTCGCACCTTGAGCAGGACAAGGTGGAACAGGAAGGAGCAGGAGCCTTCCACGAAGACAGCGTGGGGCAGGGAGGCGCGGATGGAGGAGCTGCACTCCGGCGCAATCAGGTTCTGGATGAAGTGGAGCTGTGACAGCTCCCAGGACCAGTAGAGCCGGGTGAGAGCCCAGCCCGTCCCTGTGCCTGCAGCCTGGGCCAGCAGCTTGGCCACCGTGGCTGCCAGGCTGGACTCGAGGAGCAGGAACTCCTGGAGAGACACGGTCGGGTTGGCGGATGCTCCATCAAAAGAGGCGCCGTGGACAGCGGAGAGGAGGAAGAGCAGGGTCAGGACCACATCCAGGCCAAAGCCACCACCCCAGGGGCCGATATCCATCAGCATCCTCAGCTCGAGGCAGCTCATGCACAACTGGAACGAGCCAGCAAATTCCCTGGCAAGGCAGCCGAGTGTTCCAGGGAACAGAAGCCTCTTGGAAAGCCACCTGAGCACCTGGCACACCCCAACCACCAGGAAGAAAAAAGCAATGGAGACATTCAAGCCATCCATGGTGAAGGCTGTGCTGGGGGCAGAGGCTGGACCAAACCCAGGAAGGAGCAGAGGAAGCTCCTGCACCTCCTCTTTATAAAGCCAAGCCTAAGCAAACGTGGCACAGCCCGACAGGCCTGGGAAAGGCCGCACGTGTGGCCCCCGCGGGCAGAGCCGGTGCCACAGGGAGCTGCCGGACTCGCAGCAGCCGGAGCAGCCACCAAGGTGTTGGTCCCAGCAAATCCCGGTGTTATCTCCACCAGGCACCGAGCCCCCAGCCCCAGCTGAGAGCCCACAGCAGCCCCCAGGAGCTGACAGCTCTTCCAGAAGGAACAAAAAACTTTTCTTTCTGCTTGGCTCCAATACCTGTGGCTGCTCCATCCCTGGAAGTGTCCAAGGCCAGGCTGGACGGAGCTTGGAGCAATGTGGGACAGTGGAAGGTGTCCCTGCCCATGGAGGGAGTGGAAAGAGATGGGTTTAAGGCCTCTTCCAACCCAAACCACTCCAGGATTCCATGGTAAACAATCCGTGATGTGGCTGCTGGCTCATTTCCCTGCTCTGCAGAAGTGCCACCACCACCCTGAGCCCCCATTTCCCATCCCTTCAGGCAGAACGGCCTCTCCTGCACCCCCAGGGCCGGCAGTGCCAGGGGTAACCCAGCTCCTCCCACTGCCCCGTCACACACAAAGAGCCAACAGCTTTGATTTGGGCCATTTTATTTCCCCCCCGTGCCATTTATAAAAGAAATTACCAGGAAACACAGGGTTGAAGCACACTTGAGCAGGGATGAGGCTCTTCATCCAGTTCAAGCTCGTTCCAGCAATGCAGCCCAAGCCATGAAAAGCAGGAGCAGATGCTCCGAACACGTTGGAGCCTCTCCCCCAACAGCCTTGGAGAGCAGAGAAGAAACACGACATTGTGGGGATGCCTGTGAAGGCCACAGCTCAGCATCTCCCCTGCACCATCACCCCTCCTCTCATCTGCCTTCCCCTCTCCTTTCCATCCCCAAGTGCCCACCCCAGAGTGGTTTTGGGAAGGGTCCCTGGGATCGCTGCTCACAGCCCTTGCTTTGGAAACCATGGAAGGTCTGGACAAGGAGAGCGACCACGCTGCCAAGCGCCCATCACCCAGGCCCTCCTCTCCTGCCCCCCAGACTGCCCTGCTTTGGTCAGCCTACCTCAGAACCTCCCCAGTTTAACTCTTTTTACCCCAATTCTCCCTGCAGCTGACAGGACAAGCACCCATGTTTCACCTCAAATGAACAACAGAAGACGAAACATTCTTTAGGAGTGTCATAAATTAGTAATTTTGTCCTCATGAAAATTGACCTCTGGCAGCAATGAAGTGCTGGTCAAAGCTACTCATCACTGCAGAACCAACCATAAAATACTTGACATCACAATCCACCTCATTTCTTTTCACCTCCCCTCCTTCTGTGTTTCTCAGGAGTAGAGAAACCAGTAGAGTTTTCTCTTTAGAAACAAAACCTCATGAGGACCCAGCCCGAATCCAGCCCCTGGAAGAGAACCACCAGACTGAGGGACACAGATGGTAAAACTGGGAAAGAAATTCCAGCATCTTTTCCTTCCCCCAGAAATGGATTTTTCCCTTCTTTTCAAGCATCATAAGAGGTGGGCCTTAGGAAATAACTGTTCCAAGGTTTAAAAGCTGTTTCCCACCCATTGCTTGTAATTCTGCCCATGGCACATCCTGCAGTTGTGGGACATTTAACCCAGGCTGGAGAGAGGAGCTGGGAGCTGTTGATTCCAAGGATAACTGTGGGATTAAACAGTGCCAGGGGCTCGTTCCCTCATTTGTGTTAGTGCAGACAGCAGACTCCACACAGCTTTGCAGGGCTGCTCTTCTAGGAACAAAACGATCTAGAAATTCCAATATTCCCACCAAAACCTCCTTTTTTGTAGCTGGAACGTCAGTGTCCTTCTAAACCAAACTTGCTTTCAGGGCTTAAAATGCAGATCTTTAAGTGGGGGGGTTTAGCCACGGGACAGGAACAAGTTGGCACTTCCAGAGTTCAGCAAAATAAACACTCCCCAAAAATACTGAAGGGTCACAAGAGCTGAGCTCCCTCGCTATTTTCACCCTCCAAGACGCAACAGCTACAGAAAAAAAGAGTTACAAGGTTATTTAAGGGGAGTTTCACCGGGCAGGGGGCAGATTAGAGCTTTCCAGGAGCTGTTCCCAGCTGCTGTGACAAGGCAGCAGGAACCCGGGGCAGCTTTCCCTTCATGGTCAGGCAGGGAAAAGGGCTCCACGAGATCCAAGAGTTAATTGTGCTTTGTGAAAAGACCTGAATCCTTAGAACAAGCATTCCCTGAGAGGAAAACATAACAAAGATGGGTCATCCTTGGCTCTAGAAACCTCAAGGAGTTGCAGCAGACATCTGTCCTGAGGAAGGTGTGGGCACGTCTCCCCTCCAGACCATTCTGAGGAGCTGCCCTGAGTCCCATCAGTGCCCTCACTGTTGACCCCCAGTTGTACCAAGCTGGATTCATTGTTCACAACCCTCCAGGAAACACCAGGACCTGCAGCCTGTGCATTGAGCCATCTGTGCCTTGACAGAGACTGCTCTTCCAGCCTCCTCTGCACTGACTCAGCAGAGCTCCAAAGCACAAGTCTGGGGGCCTGTTACGTGTCTGAAAGAGAACGAGCAACCCCCAACTTCCCACTGGGAAAATCCCATTAAAAAACCCAAACCATCGGTCCCTGCAGGCTGTTTCAACACTCAGATCAACTGGGATTTGAAATCTTGATGGATTGGACTTGATGATCTTAAAGGTCCTTCCCAACCTTACCGATTCCATGGTTTTAAGTGATGATGTGCTGGAGGCCATTCCCACTGCAGACACCAGTTGGGAAAAGCACGAGGAGCTGTGTCGGCGCTGCCCTGCTCCCTCCTGACAGGCTGCAGGTACAGAAGTCACAGGAAGTCATTGTTCTCACTTGGTGGTATTGCCCTCCCCCAAGGAAAAGAAACCTTTCCTTAGCCTGGATTCACAGTAGGGAAAACAGCTCTTGGAAGAACCTGCTTCCTCCACACATCTGGAGAGCAACACCCAGAGTTTGGCTGAGCTCAGCAAACTTTCACGTCACTTTCTCACGTGACTGAGGACAGCTGTTTATATTAAAAATAACCTTGGGAGCAAAATGCAAGTTTGGTAAAAAAAGGGGGAAATGCAGCTGTACAAATCCCTGGAAGCAGGGATCTACAGACACCACCGTGCACCAGCACAGGAGCCACGGGAACTGCACTGAAACCCAACCATGCTCCTCAGGCACCACTGTGACAACACCCTCTGCTCATGAGGATCCTCACTTTTCAGCCACCCTGGTTTTCACCAGCCTGCTCTGGTGCAGTCCAGACAGCTGTGCTCAGCTTTGCAGTAACTCACTGCAGCCAAACAGTCCTGAAAGGGACAAATTGCTGCCCCCAAATTTACTGCCTTCGAGAACTGTATTTTAAATACCCAATCTTGAATAAACTGATCTCAAAAGATGGGGCTGCCCTTGGGTTTAGTCTCGGGCAGGTACGTGCAAGGGATGAGCAAGTCCACACAAGACTCTGGAGGATTTATCAAGGACTTGCAACTTTGAGCCATGCAAGCCAAAATCAGCCAAAGCCCCCTCCTTCAAGTACCAAAATCCTGATAATCCTGAGTTCCACTGAGCACCTTCTCCTGCTGTCCCATTTTCCCCCAGACATTAAATGCCAAATCACCAGTTTAAATGCACAAAGGGTCGATTATGTGTAAAGACAAAGATACTACGACAAACTGATAACCCTGAAGAGACAGGCTCTGTGCAAACCAACATTCTCATGGCTGGGTGCAGCAGCTGCTGGGGACGAGTGGTTTCTTCATTTCCCTTTGTCAGGATATGAGCAGAGCTTGTATAACATGCAGGAAAGGGCAAGAGCCCATTTCCAGTCCCCACGGGGAACACAGGGCACGGCGAGTCCTCGCCACTCACGACTGAGGCAGAAAATTCACCCGGAACCAACTGACCTGGACTCAACCCCAAAGTAAATCCCTCCTTGTCCTTGGCTTTAGCTGGACTGGCAGGCCAACATCCCACAGCCTTTTTGTAGGTTCAGTGGAAAACAGAAGTGGCTCTCTGCAGCCTTGGAGGCCAAAAGGAACCACGGATCTCATCCCAAGGCCTCGGAGAGCTGTCGGCACCCAGTGCCCTCAGTGCCACGGTCAAACGCTGATCAGCGGCGACGGTGCAAACCCAGGAGCCAGATCTTCCCAGCAGGCAGCAGGACAGCTCAGTTCCCGTGGATCCCGTGCCATCACGTTTATAAGCAGGATACTGGATGGGAGCCACGGTGCAATAAAGCAGAGCTGTTGGAACAGCTCCTGGATCATCACCACAGTGCCGGATTCGCTGGGCCCCTCAGTGCCACCCCAGTACTGGTGAGTGGACGGTGGAAGATGCGGCTGGGATGGGCCAGGCTGGCGTTTGCTCTGCTCCCTTGGCACAGAGGGCGAGGGATCTCTCTCCCACAGTGGGTGAAAAGGGTGTTCCGGAGCTGCTCTCCTCCCATCAGCCATCCAGAGGTTTTTTGGGAGGCACAGCCATCCGCCAGCAGTGCACGGCAGCAAGGAAAGCCTGTGGTGATCCCAAGGCTGGTACTGACACTGATGAATAATAAAACTTTAAAAGCAACAGGCTGGTATAGCATAAAATTATATCCACCATCATTAAAGCATTCCTAAAAAGCTTAATTACAAATACATGCTGTTAATCTCAGTAAAACACCGACACGTGAACTCTTTGAGATACTCTTGTCTTCAAAGGTATAAACTCATGACAGGGAAAGGTTGGGAAAAAACCCCAAATGTTTTTTAAAAGTTTATTTCTAGCCCTGAAAGAACAGTTATTAAACAAAGTCAACAAATACAGTAGTTAATATTGCAGTAACAATTAAATAAAATAATGGGATTAAATTACACAAAAGGCAACATTAACATCTGAAGACAGTTAAAAAAATAAAAAGAAAGCTTGCACCTACTTCCATTCCCATCAACAGCATAAGGAACAGAGGGAAAAACAGACCAGAGAGATTTATTGACTCAATTCCAGCTGCAGAGACCCTTAATCACGTTTTTGCTCCCTGCCCAGCCCCTCTGACAACGGGACCCATCTGCTGTAGCCAAACCTTTGCACCTCCCTGCACGGAGAGCCAGGGGGGAAGGCTCCAATTAGTCTCATTAACACCTAAGGCAGGGCAAAGTGCACATTCCCATGGCTGTTTTTAACGAGAACTCTGGCTTGTTCTACGGTAACAACATCCCAGGAATCTCACACTCCCTGCACACCTGCACCTCAGCCACGAGCTGCCCAGCTGACACCTCACAGGGATCACGTGCACAGCTGATCCCCACTCAGGATCTTGGGTGGGCACCCAAGAGGGATGCACAGGAATCCCCAAATTCGGATGCAACTTGGCCCTTCCCATCCTTTCCTCCAGCTCTGGCTGGTCTCCACGTGCCCCAGTGACACAGCAGAGCCGACAGCCCTGCACCCACTCAAGGACTCCCACCAGGGAAAACCCATGGCTCGGAGCTTCCCACCTTGCAGACACCCTCAGAAAAGCGATGCCTGACCCTCCACACACAAAAGCACAGCACAAAAACCTTCTCCTGGCTCTCCTCTCCTGCCAGCCCCACCCCTGATCCCCATGGAAACCTCCCCACAGAACAGCTGGGAGATGCTGGCGCTTCCCAGCCTCGGAGCTGAACACCCAGGTCACACACACAATTTGGGAATTTCGGGATTGGGCCAAGTTTTGTGCATTAGGATGGCTGAATCTTCAGAAATCGTCTCCTAAGCAGACTAAATTGGACAAATTTTGCAACATATGTTTTAAACCGTTCTCATACACCAATAGAAGTGAACTAATAAGTTAAAATTACTTATGATTTCTTGTTTTCTATTAAAAACAGCTAAATTTATCTAGATTGTGCCATTAAAAAAAAAACCAACAAAACAAAAAGATGAAAGAAAGAAAAGCTCCCAGTTTAACTCTGGCACAAGGAGTTTCACCAAGTCCATTGCCAGCAATGGACGAACCACTGGTACAACAGGTTTTTTCCTCAGCCAAGCCTCCTCTCTGCTCCATTTGACCAGGACACACTCAAACCAGGGTGATTACAGTGTCCATGGCTCATAATAAACTTTTTTCCAGGGAAATACACTTGGATTTCCTTACCTGGAATGAGACACTTCCTTGAATTTAAAATTTAAAGCCATAACTGTTCTTACACTTACAGCTAGAGAGATTGATCCCTGTGAGGAGCAGTTAAGACAATTCACCCAACACAGATTTTAACCACCACCCAGGAGCAGAACACAAGCTGAATCTGCCCAACAAGGCACCCTGCTGGCCCCACACGATCCCCAGGAGCTGTGAGACCCCAGCCCTGCTCCCCTCCACCATCCCCCCCAAACTGCCTCTGCTGTCCTGCCCAGCCGCTCTCACCTGGAACTTTGTTTTGTCATACCTTGGCTACCAGTCCCCAAAATGTCATTCTCTCTATATAGACACTGAAATTCTCTGAAAATTACTTCTATCCCCTGCCAGCAATGTTTGGGAAAGTGTGCAAAAATTTTTATTCAGGGTCCTCTGTCCACACCCAACCATAGCTCTGTCTGTCCCAGGCCCTGCCCCGCTGGGAATGCAATACAATCCCACTGAAGTCATGGTTGTTCTTTCACAGACTCATTTGGCACATTGGTACCACTTGGCTCTTCCCTAAACACTTGGGGAGGTTGAAATGCACAGACTGTAGCACTAGAAGGGGCACAGGCTCTGCCAAACTCACCCCTGGCAACACCCCAAGAACTCAACCACTCAGGTTGTCGCTGTCCTTCAGAAGGAGGCACTTTTTGTTGTGTTGAAGGGTTGACTGCAGCCATCCTGGCTGGTACAGCGTCCTTGGTGACAAGGACCAGTGTGACACCAGCCAGTCCAACGGGCCCCACGACGGTCTGACAGCACTGCTTCCCCTCTGCTTCACCTCACAACTTTGGCATGTCCAGGTGTTCATCAACTTCTGTTCAGATCATGTTTCCAAAATCCTGTATCGTCAGTGTCCTCAGATCTGGTAATTTGTTCTTCTGGTTTCATTAGTACAAATGGAGCACATACAAAACTGGAAAAAAATAGCTCTAATACTTTAAACTCTGACAACTCCATAGGTTGATGCATTATTTGCTCGGCAGGGGGGAAGGGGGGAAAATTACAACATATACAAAAATGTATTTGATACAAAGAAGGGAAATGTAAAATAAAAAAAGTCAAAGGCACCAGCATAACTTCCAAAGCCCAAGTCAGAGCACAGATACATGTTTGTGAACCACCCACCGCACCAAGCACGTTATCCCTCAAGCTTCTGGCCAGCAAGTCTAACAGGGAAAAAAAAGCAGACAGGAA
Source organism: Lycocorax pyrrhopterus obiensis (assembly GCA_014706295.1). Taxonomy (NCBI): domain Eukaryota; kingdom Metazoa; phylum Chordata; class Aves; order Passeriformes; family Paradisaeidae; genus Lycocorax; species Lycocorax pyrrhopterus. Next base: position 2,666,827 of record JACSVZ010000016.1, read on the forward strand.
GACAGCTGGAATTTTTTCTTGCCCTGACTAGAACTGATCATTTGATCATAAATAAAGTATCCGACCCCGACCTACACATCCATAACCCACATCCAAAGACTTGACCGATCATTACGGTTCTACAAAGAGGCCACGTTTTTGATTAAAAAAAAATGTCCACAGAGCACAGGCATGAGAAACAGCTGAATACTTCTCTTCCCCCTCTCTCTCTCCTTATTCATTTAAAAAAGTGAAAACCATCTCCATACGTTATGATTCCTTAAGTAACCGAGTTGTTGATTCTACAGTACAGCGACAGCTAATCCGAAAAAGAAATGAGGGGCAAGATGTACCTTCACATTCGCCACACCTGCCATGAATCTGGGCACTGGGAGCTTCCCACAGGGATTGCAGGTAGAGGGGAGGAAGAGGAGAGTCAAAGAGATCAGCAGGTAAAATTAGTACTGCTCTCTGAAAGCTTGAATCTGTCATTCAAGTATTGAAAGTACCCAGAGGGTACAACGGGAGCTGTTACAGCGAAGTCGTTAAAAACCCCTTAAAGCCCCGGGCACAGCAAGTGGCATTTCTGGGCTGTCTGGGAAACAAAAATCAGAATAAAAAAACCCCACAAAGGCCAATAATTCAGCCCTCAATTCCTTCTGGACCCCAGACAGGGATCTCGAGAGTCGCCACAATGTATTTTGGGTGTCTTCTGGATGAGAGTTTCTTCCCTTTTGCAGACGTTTCCCACCCCCACAAAAACCCCTTCCCTCCCCCCCGAAGTGTAACAATTTCATATATTATAAAGATTTGTAAAATACAAACAAACAAAAAAGGAAGAAGGCTGTGGCAGGATGTTAGCGGTTACTCTTCATTGCTTCTTTGGCTGCCAGGATCAGTGGCGTCAAGCTGGACAGAGGTTTGGCCAGTTTCAAGAAGGGATGCTGCCAGGAAGACACAAACACGAGGAATCAGTGAAAGGCACGCTTTGAAAGGTTTGATTTCCAGCAGGATTCATGCTTCCATGAAGCTAAGCAGGAATGACTCTGCATTTTAACTGCTGACTTGTTTCATGTGTCTCTCCTGATGGCTACAAGGACAAAATTATCCCAAGCTGGCTTCACTGGGATCACACTGCCTTGCCCAATGGAGTTTCTCCTGGAATATCTCACTGTTTTTGGAAAAGGTGAGTGTTGAAGCTGCACTTGCAATGAGCAAAACAAAGATCTAAACAATAAATAATCAGAGAAAGATAAGAAGCAGCAGCTGGCTTTACTGGGAAAGCTTCTACATCATCTGCCTCAAAGCTACTCTCCTGCTCTCCCCAGGAATGGCATCGGTGATTCTCTCACTCCTTCACACAGTGCTGCCTAGAAGCAGATCTCATTTAACAAACCACCTTTTTCCCAGTGCACAGGAAGTATTTAAAATCAAAAATAAAAGGAGAAACAGTGGCACAATAGCAAGGACACTGCCCCAGCTGCTCAGCTTGTAGGGCAGAACCCTGGGGAGAAGGGAAACTTTTCTTTTCAAGGCTTGAACACTGATGCCAGACCAGCAGACTATTTTATCAGGAGTTCTGAGGGGGACATTCGCAAGTGGAAGTATGAAAAGCAATGCAAATGCTACCAATGGCCACCTCCTGAAGGGAGTTCCTAAACTTTGGCAGTGGCAGGGTGAAGGCACAGATTATGATGGAACAACTTTGGAGTGTATTATAGATTTCTCATACCAACTGCTCTCACTACAGTTCCCAGGAGAAAACACAAAAAAAAAGCAAAGGTGCCAGTCTGTGGTGTGGTTGACCTGACTCTGCCTTCTGGACCTCACACTGTGAGAAAAGCTGACTCTCACCTGTAGCAATTCTTTGGCTGATCCTCTTTTTTCCACATCCATCTCCAAACATCGGTTCAAGAAATCCCGGAATATGGGGGACAGTTTCTCGGGGTTCTGGAGTTCTGGGGTGCCATTAGTTGCTATCAAATATAAAGCCTGTAAAATGAAGAATAAGGTATAACCAAAACCAAGCTTTAAAAGATGCCAAACTGACCAGCCTGGTGGCAAGCCCTCAGATGAGAGGGCTCTGCAGCCTACTTCTCCTCAACTTCAGAGAACAGAACTGTAAAAATGCCACAAGCGTAGGCAGCCATGATCTATTCTTGCTAGTAGCAAAATAATATGCAAGATCTTGTGGCAACAGATGCTGACCCTAGCAAAGAAAGTAGCAGGTTGTGACACTTTCCATAACATCGTGGATTTACTTTCCCTAAAGTATCACAGAGGCCTGAGGTCAAAGTCCTGTGTTTCATTTACAGGGAGGCAAATCTGAGTGCCATCACAAAATCCCAGACTGGTTTAGATTGAAAGAGACCTTAAAGCCCATCTTGTTCCACTCCCTGCCTTGGGCAGGGACACCTCCCACTATCGCAGGTTATTCCAAGTCCTGTCCAACCTGGCCTTGGACACTTCTAGGGATGGGGAGGCAGGGTAAGGCTGACTGCAAATTCAAGACAGCTTTCTTCCTCTGGAGGAATTTTCATGTACTGCTGAAGCTTGTTGGTTTTTTCATTTCATTTTCTTTTTAACGCAGATACAATCAATGAACAATTACTGACAGCGCTGAACACCCAGTTCCAGCAACACCAGGCCTTCTTACCCTCAGGGGGTTCTCGTTGAGGTACGGGGGTTCTCCTTCCACCATCTCGATAGCCATGATGCCCAGGGACCAGATGTCCACTTTGGGGCCGTAGGCTTTCCGTGTGACCACCTCGGGAGCCATCCAGTACGGAGTTCCCACCATGGTGCTGCGCTTGCTCTGCTCGGGGGTGATCTGGGCACAGAACCCAAAGTCGGCTGCAGGACAACACAAGTTTAAGAGGTTAAACTGGTTGCACCCCAAGAAGTGGCTTTCCTAGAAGACTTCTCTATTGCTACACATACATTTCATTGAGAGGGGCTTTGGGGGCAGTTTCTTCTTTCCTCCCCCACTACATTCTCCGTATTAAAAAAGCCAACGTGCAATGAAGATACAAAACCTGAAGGTGCTTAAGCAGGGCAGAATTCCGTGGAGTGAAGACAAAGCTTTTGTCCTCTGGAAACAAGAATTATCCTGTAGAAGAATGGTGTTTTGCTCAGTCCTTCCTTCAAGAGTACCCAGAATGGTAACAGCCAGAATAAGCAGTCAGGCAGAGCACAGGCAGAGGGTGTCCTGCGTGTGGTGTGTTACACAGCCTGAACTAGAAGAAATACATCCACAATCCATGGCTTCTGCCCTGCTAAACAGATTGTACTTGTGCAGCTACTGAGGTCAACACTTCACAGCACTTTGGCCATCTATACAGGTACTACAGCCGACAGACACGGAAACAAGGCTCCAGGGAAGTGCAGTGCTACCCCCACGCAGCAGCAGGAACCTGGACAAACAAACCTTTCCACAAGGTAACTACCAAAGAGAACAACCACACTCAAGAAAACGAGAAAAGTCACCTATTCCTATAGCCTTCAGGTGCAGCAGCAATGCATGTCCCATCATGTTACTTTATCCAGCTGCAGCACTCCCACTTCCCAGGCATGTAAAGCATCAATAAGAACACAGTTAAGGCAGGAGACAGATATTACTTTATCAGTGACACTAAGTTAGAGAAAGAGAGAGAGAGAGGGAGAGAAGAGAGAGAGAAATTTAAATCCTGAGGTGATTTTGGAAGGGTTATGCCAAGCAGTGCTAAGGAAAGAGCCAAGTCATGGAAGTGCCAAGTTGTACCAAGACCATTTAACAAAGAACTACCCCACCCTGACAGTCAAAATGCTGCCCTAAAAAAAAACCAAACAACAAAACCAAACAAAAACCAAACCTATAGGAGTCACCAAGTTCCTCCTGCACTTTTTCACCTTATCAAGGTGTCACCTCCCAGCACGGCCCATTTCCACAGCCAGTCCAGCTGCAGTGTGTTCTCCTGACCTCCCAGCCAGGCCTCCAGCAGCAGCCACCAGCACAGAGGAAGAAGACAGGCAGGAATCCAGTTTCACCCACCAGCAGCATCTGTAGCTGCAGTGGTGACACCTGTCCTGTCACCAGACTCCCTCGGAGAAGGGGAAGAGGTCAAAAAGAAGGTGCAGCTTCTCCCACCCTAAACTTTTGCTAAAGCAGTGTAATCACACAGCCCCAGAAGAGCTTGTTCAGCACTGATTACACCACCTCCCCTTCATACAGGGCATTTTTGCAGCTGACTCCTGTCTTGTGTGTCTCCTTCTACCTCATCCTCCCCCGATCTGCTGGGGTGATGATCTTGACTCAGCTGCTAACTCTGTCCTTTGGCCATTTTGCTTTGACACCTCTTTTGCAATTTTGATCCTTCTCCAGCTAACTCTTCTTGGCCACATCCTCTGCTGTAACTGTCCACTTCTCTTCAGCCTCCGAATCCACAGTTTGTGCACAGACACATCACATCCTTGAACAAAAAATTCCCTGTGCAAGTGAGCAGCACATCCAACAGTGCTGGTAGGCAAATCACACTCCATCTCACAAATAAAATGAGACTGCAAACCATCTACAATAAGGAATATTGCTAAGGCACATTTTCATGGCACTTCAAATTCCTACTAAAAACACTTTTTACTTCACACCTTTTTGCCTTTTTGATTGCTACATGCTTTGTACATTCCTACATAGCAGAAAGGCAGATAATACACCTCGTTCTCAACAGTCCTGACAGCTACCAGTGCTTTCACATCATTTTTATTTACCCACACCAGAAGAGGATTTACTGCACGAGCCCATGCATGCATAACAATTACCTGAAAAGCAAGCAGTTTGTTTTGTCATGATTATATCAATAAAGGTGTTACACTCCCAGTCCGAGAAAAGGTACAGGGTAAGACTAGACTGCAACAAATGACCAATAATGCCCAATTTTCTTGTTAGTGGCCTTTGAATGAATGGGGCACAGCATTAATATCAAGTCATGGCACCCTAACAAAGCCACTGCAGTTTGCTGCAACTTTGCTCTTGCAATCATTCCCATTTTGCTTCACTGTCTGTGCCAGTTACTTCCTATTTACCAACGTATTCATGGGGCCACAGGTTTGCTTCAACATCCTTCCGGGCCAACACGTTCACAGCCCCAGTCTGGGGGCCCTCAGAGTATCAGTACCTGCTGCCTCACACATATTTTATAACAGAATTGATTTCTAGTACTCACAGTCAATAAAAATCCACCTCACATTTCCCTGCCAATTCTCCTTCTACCGATTTACACACTCTGAGCCAGAGATTCCTGGAAAAGGGACAACAGAACATGAAACAATTGTCTGCTACTCACTTAGTTTAACTGATCCATCCATTCCTAACAGCACGTTGTCACTCTTTATGTCCCTGTGGATGACCTGGTTGGCATGGAGGAACTCAAGCGCTTGCAAGCACTGGATAGGAGAGAAAAACCAACATTCAGCATCCAGAAACACAACTGCTGAATGTGAACACAAATTCAAAGCCACGTTCACACCCTCAGCCAGCTCTGAGTGCAAGAATAGAAAGGTATTATTGAAGATAACCAGCAGAGGAAGCTCTTGGGCTAAAAAAATCCACTCTGGATTTCAGAAGGTCAAAAATTATTTCACCATGGAGTATCCTTATCTTAACAAATGCATGCTTTCAACTCCTCATCACCCAAGGTGCTCTCAGAAATCCCTAATGTTAATTTTGGTACATCCCACAGATTATACAGTGGAACCATAAAGGATTAAGTGAGAGCTTTTTAAGGCTGAGGTCTCACCAAGAGGAATTAGTGAGGCTTCATGCCCAACATCCATACAACTTCTGCAGTGAAGGCTGTAAAATATCTTCATTCTGAAAGGCACTAATACTGGTTTGCATTGTTTTCAGATGAAAACCTTTCACACTAAGTTTCTGCCCAAAACCATAATGAAATTTACTTTTGTTATTTGAGAATAAAAGGCAAAAGAAAAAAAGCCAGATTTTTCTCTTTCCATCTAAGCAGAACATTTGCCATTTGCAGCCTGGCACAGATGTCCCCAATGAGCTTTTTTTATCTTGGTTTGCTTTACAAAGCGACACTGATTTGCAAAATTAAATGTATCTAAAACACTGGGCAGCAGAGTTTTGATGAAGTACAATAGTTCAGTATTCGATTTCTTTCTCAGAAAAGTTCATGACTGTCACAGTAAATAGTTACTCTTTTGGTTCTCTGCTCCCAGCTCTGGTTTCTCTGGAAACCATTCCCTGTCCATACACGTTACTGTGCACATTTGCTTTCCCTCCCCTCCCTTGGGGTGAGTCACAAAAACACTCCTCATGCTGATGGAGTCAGGGAGGCTTTTAAAAAGCCTCCCTTTCTCCTGCACAACAGATAACACAATTATCTTTCTGCCATGATAAAATCAAGCCTGAGCTGGATATTGGCACTTGCTCAGGGCAGAAACCACTGATAAGTTGTGGTATCAGCTGCTTTAAACACTTTCATTTGAAATCTTACTGCAACCTCCCAGTTATTCCAATTACAACCTTCTGGAGCATTATTTTCCTGAGAAATCCATGAAGAAAGCTTAACTGGCACAGAACTACAGATGTCACCCACTACAGGAACAATTGAAGTGGGAAAGGGACAGTCTGCATTCAGTTCATCTTTATTTTAGTACATGTTTCTTAATGTACTCCTGTTTCAGCAGATGCACTTTCACACTGTGAGCAAATACAGTTCCCCTTCTTCCTTCTGGAAAACACTTCAAAGCTTTCACAAGTTTTTATTTTTCTTTTTTTTTTCTCCTCCTTTCTACATCACCCATACATAAATATGCAGATTTTTTTTTTCTTAGTGCCTCTGAATGTTCTTTGTTAGTGCAACTTTAAAAAGCCATTCCTTCCAGCTGCTAAACTTCTCTATTGCTCCTCCCTGAACTTTATTCATATTATTCTGTTAATAATTATCCACATTATTCATATCTTTCTGTTCACACTGTCAGCAGGACGGGGCACCCCAGGTACCAAACCCACAGACTTTATTTGCTCCATCACCAAATTCCCAAACACCCACCTCAAACACCACTGCAGCTCTTTTGTGTTACAACTTGCAAAGCCCCAGTTTTCTGAGTTAACCTAATTTTGTTATTTTCTGCAATTTTAATATTGATTGCTGCTCATGGTACCATTCATTCTTTACTCAATGGCTTCAGCAGTAATTGTGGCAATTAGTGCTAACCTAAAATACAAATTAGGGGAATAGAGAGCACCTTCATTCCTCAAGCCAGCACCTCCACACTCACCTCTCTGCAGACAGCAGCGATCTGTGCTTCATCCATACACGTCTCTGTGACCACATCTGTTAGAGAACCTCCAGCCAGATACTCCATCACCACAAACAATTCATCCCCTACGAGGTAACTACAAAGAGAAAACCAAAAACATGTCCCTGTGCCATCAGGGTGACAATCTACAGACAGCCTCATTTGCTTCCAAGACCCTTAGGTAGAGGAAGAGCAGGTCTGTGTAAGGGATAACCTCCTGTAACCCTTGGGATGAGGAATCAGCCAGCTGGCTGCATTTACCTGTCCAGGAAGTTGACTATGTTGGGGTTCTTTAGCTCCTTCATTACCAAGATCTCATTAATTATCAGCTCCTTCTTGGGCTGTTTCTGCAAATTGATCTGTTTAATAGCCACCTGAATAGGGCAAAATAAAACAGCAATCTCAAACCTCAGTACCCAAACCTTTCAGTCACTCTTAATACAGTGAAAAGGCAGAAGGAATCCTGTAGCAACTCAGAGAGAAAACTTGAGCCTTCCAATGCAAGGTGAGGCAATCTGTTGTTCGCTATTCTGACCAAATTGGTGTTTGGGTATAAGGAATGCTGGGAGGCAGAAAGAATTCCTCTCAAAGCCATTAACTCAATGAACCATCCCAGAGAGAAAAGGGAAGATAAAGGCCCACCTCATCCAGGAAATAAGCTAACAAGGACAAATACTACAGAGTTTACAATGGAGAAGAATTGTCCCAGCTCTGTTAACTCCAACACTCTGAGGAGGCAGTTTGGAGTTCTGCAAGACAACCTGCCCATGACTCCAAAACCAAACACAAGAACCAACATAATCCTGCAGAAATGATTGCTATTATATTGCCAAGGACATTAAAGGAAGAAATTCTCGTCATTCTGTGGCACAGAGTGACAAAATAACTGTGACAGGAGGTGGAGCAGGTTGCTGAGGGTCTTGGAGTTTGGAATGGAGACCTCAACGAGCAGATATTCCACAACCCCTCTTGAGCTCCTGTGTCACGCCTGATCATCCTGCCTGGGAGGGAGAACATCTCTAATACTTAACTCGAATTTCCCTTATGGCAATTTTTGTCTGTTCCCTCTGTCCTGTCACTGTGTAGCTCTAAGAGGAGTGTTCCTCTTACTGATGGACAGAACTAACTCTATCCTCAGGCATCAGCAGAGGACACCTGAGCATTGCATGAGGGCTGCAAGCCATCAGCTGCCTGCCAAAGTGCAGAGGAGGTCAAAGAAAGGCCCTGGAGCCCAAAATTCACTCTGCAGTCAGTAAGAGGACATGAAATACTGCAGTGTGTAGAGAGCAAACTAAGAGACACACACTGAGATGATGGCAAGGCTCATGTTGTATCAAGATGTGGTGCTCCACTGCAGGACTGCTGAGAGTGGTTACTGCTGAAAGGGCATTTACTTATCAGTGACCTAAGGAATGCCTACTTGTGGGTATTTAAAGGAAAATTTAGGAAAGAAATAAAAGCATTGAAAGAAATTTAAGGAAATCTGAAGTTAAATAGAGGCAAATAATTCCTAAAATTCGAGTCCCAGAAGCCCTCTGAGTTGTCTCCCAAGATGTGGCCACTGGATGACAAACATGCAGAGTATTGCTGATGCCACCAATTTCATTGGAGAAACCAAGGGATAAAAGCAAAGAGCAGGAGATGGAGAAGACATTCTGACTACAACAGGGCATCACACGAGACAAGCTGCTTCCCTAGAGACAGACATAGCCCAGTGTGCAAAGACTAAACAAAATTTATTTATTTCTGAAAACACAAGACACCAATGCCTGCAATTGTTGAAGGATAAACCATTTTCCAAACTCACATCTGGAACACCTCACTCCCTCTGCTTTTCACTGCAAAGACAAATCTCTATTTTTAGCTTTCATCATCTGATTACTGTAGAACAAGGCACACACTGTTACAAATGACTATGATAAACATCTGAGAGGTTGATAGCAGCGACGGGAGCCACTGAAGGAAATCAGCCAAATCATTCTGGCCACCTACAGAAGAACATTTAAACAAAAAATGAACACAGGAATCTTACCTCCTGCCCTGTTGCCACGTCAATAGCTGTGAAAACTGTACCTGAAGCCCTGTGAAGAGAAAGAAAAATGTTACAGCAAATTGCATCTCCATGAGTAACGACACAAACGTGACAGCCAAGTCACAAACACAAAATTGTTTCAGTTTTCAATTCAGAATTTCCACCACTGTGTGACGCCTTCACTGTTTATTTACTTTACTGTTCATTGCCCAGAGAGGTCATGGCTGCCCCACCCCTGGAAGTGTTCAAGGCCAGGTTGGAGCGTGGTTTGGAGCCACCTGGGCTAGTGGAAGGTGTCCCTGCCCATGGCAGGGAGTGGAACTTTAAGGGATGGGCTTTAAGGTCCCTTCCCACCCTAAATAGGGTGGGATTCTGTGATTTATCACTGCTGACTGGAAGCCAACATCTCTGCCTGCACAGTAAGTGGTGTGAGGCAGAGAACAGCACCCTGCTGCTAACACTGGCCCACTGGGAAAAAAAGTTGGGGTCAATACTTACCCCTGCCCAATTTTTTCATATCTGGTGTATTTTTTCTTGGGATCTCCTATGCTTACAATAGTGCCTGAAAATAGAAAAAAAAACAATCAAGAAAGAAGTCAATCCAGTCCCACTGTTCCCCCTTAGCAGGGCTGGCCTGGCCAAGATACACCCAAGAGTGGGTCAGCTCAAGTAGCAAAGCTGGTGCACCAACAGCCAAAGCTGCATGGGAACATTACCAGGGTGAAAAATCATCATCAAGATGGCTATGGAACAAGCAACAGCAGAAACTGGTTTGTGTTACTCTGGTTTGATCAAAGTTCAGTTGTGATACTGTGATGTGCACGTATGATACAAACCCACACCTGTTCTATCGTTGTTTCCCACCCCACAGGGCCCCCAGCACTACAAACCACCCGAGCCAACGCAGCGCTCTCAGCTGCTGCTGGACACAAAGCCACCCAAGCACTGCACTGCACACAAAGCAAGGGCGAGGGCAAAACTGGAGCACAGTCCTCCCCCAGCCCTAAAGCCTTTGTTGATCTGAAATGAAGGCACCTACGTAGTTTTTCCATGATGTCTTCATCTGACATCTTGGTTTTCTTTTTCTGCTTATCCCCCGCTTTCGAGGCGCTGTCGGCACAGGTGTCGCCGGCTGGGGCAGGGATGGGGTCAATGACGGAGCGGGTGTAAATCTGTAAGGCACACCAGAGACCTGAGCACCTGCTCTGCCATCACTGACCTTCAGCTGAAACCCACCACAGCTCTGCAAAGATCCCCAAGCACCGTTTTACAACAGGTATGAGGCAGAAATTAGACCTGAGACACATTAAAGTTCCATAAATCAAGATGCTGGCAACACTACTGACCTCTGAAAGAGACCCAGGCACCTCCTGAACATTCTGGATGCCAGCACATTCCACACTGGGTTTCTCAGTTTTTTTATCTGCTTATTCTTTATAACCCATACTAGTTAACAGAGCAGAAACCACTATTTAATAGTGAGATCAACTTCTACTAAGATCTAAAGGAAAAAGATTCATGATTGCCATGAAAAGAAGGATGTGATTCTAAATTATTTCCCAGTTGTCCCAAATTTAAGGTTTTTTTAAGGGATTTAATTTCTTGGAGCTTTATTTAATTTCCTCCTGAGCTGTTCACAGGTATACACAGCTACTCTAGAAATACCCAGCTGTGGACCTCTCACCTTTTATATGTCTAAATCCCAAGAGTGGGAAATTATAAAGCAATATCCCTAGACAAATAAACATAATTCACATTTGCACTCCTGGAAGAAGTGGGCAACAGAGAAGCAAAATGTACAGCTCCCACAGGCAACAGAAGGAGCTGGAGTAACTGGGATCCCTGGGACACCATGGACCCAAGGTGTGTAGATGAGGGCTACCCTAAAACTTAATGAACAACTTCTCAAGCACTTCACTGTTCCTGTAGTGCTGATGACTTTGTGAGTGAAATAAGCTTTCAAGTCTAAAATTTGCATTGCTTGGAGTTTAGGTGGTGTACCTGGAGAGGCTACCACACTGCAATCCAACCAAATATAGCAAAGCAAATACATTACACCAGGATCACTGTGCTGTGCAAAGTTACACAAACTGCTTACAGGTTTTATTTAGGAATAAAAAGCCTCCTCCTCACGTGTTGAGTTGAAGGATAAGCATAACTAGATGGCTTCAACACAAGGTGACAAAGAAATCGACAAATTTCAATGATCTGAGAGGTCTTTTCCAACCTAAATGATCCTATGATTCTATTCACTACAGGATTTCTAATCCAACTGATATTCAGAAATTAGGTTTTTTCTCAGCAAATTCAAACAACAGAAGTTTTCCCTAAAAACTTACAGCAGCTTGTTGCCCAAATAAAACACCTCCCTAAAAAGCAGAAGTTCTGCAATGCTGAGAAATGCAGGTCTGTCAGTTTCTACAGCTGCTCACCGATTTTGTGTGATCTGGCCGCGGAGCAATCACAGGAGGAGGAGCCTCTTCATCATCCTCATCATCATCTGCCACAGCTGTTGATGGTTCTGAATCTTTGGCATTGGTCTGCATTTTTACCAAAGTTTTAAAAAAGACAGATAAATAAATTGTCTCGCCCACAGTATTAAAGACTTCATGTTTTTTCTTCACATTAAGATAAAAGAATTCTTACTGATGTCAAAATAACTTGAACCACTCAGCCTAACCTGAAGTTGTTACATTTTATTATGAGACTCAAATACTGTTGCTCCAGTGAAATACACCATTAACCACCCGAATTTATGTTTTTATTTCACAGAAAAATTCCTAATTTGTATACTTTTAATCTTTGTACAGTTTAATACTTCAAGATTTGGGATATACCAAGTAGAGTAGACCTGAACTTGTATGCACCACAGAATATCCAAATAATAGTAAACACACTCACCGTTGGCGTTCCTGAAGGGAAACCGTCTTTTTCTAAACAGGACAAAGAGCAGAAGAGATAAAATCATCAGGAAAAAAATAATAATAAAAAGTGAACTTTGTAGAGTACAGGGTAAAAATATTACAAAGCCTTTTTACTAAGGTACTTGCAGAAAGAATTTGGAAGAAAGGTAGGTAAAACTGCACCTGTTTGTGGGACAGTCCTTCTCTCAGCCCCCCAACACAGGCCCCCATCTAGGAGTCACACATTATTCTGCATGGCTGATGTCACTAGCTGGTGACATCAAGTTCAGAGACAGCTGTGAGGAGCAAGGTCTCCAGCACAAAACCAGTTCATCCCAGTCCCAGAGCCCCAGCTTGATAAACACAGCTCATTCAAGCTCATTTTGGCTGCTATTCTGAATGATCCAGTTCCCTTTCTTCTCCTCTCCACTTAAAACAGGAAATTAACTGGACAACGCCAGTTTCCAGTCAGTTTTAAATCCATCTTTGTGTATTTGTGCCTCATTGAAATGAGGCACAAATTGGTTTTAGCACTTGAATCTGATTTATCGTTCTGACAGAGAGGAAGACTGTGCTCCAAATACCCAACTCCAGTGTCTTGCACACTTGGCTCTCACCTGGAGCAGAAAAACTCAGATATTTCTGTTTTGCTGTGTCTTTGGAGTCGTAGAATTTCAGCACATCTAGTACCGCCTGGGGGTTTTTCTTCTGTTCTAGCTTGGTGATATTTGAGGTCTGAAGCAACCGAGCCCATTGTTCTGGCATTCCCTGAAAAAACAGGGGATTTGAAGCTTCCTTTTTGTACTCTAAAGGTTTTTAAAAAGCAAACCAAATTTCTTCCCTCTATAAAAGCATAACATGCACAGCTTTAAGCACACAAGGAAGTAGGATGGGGAGCCAAAGGTGAAAACACAGATCACAGTGCTGACACAACTCTTCCAGGTGTGCTGGGTCAGATGTGAGCAGTGGGAATACAGCAACACTCGACAGGTCCAGTGTTACCCACTAAAGACAGCAAACTGAAGAGGGCTTGTCAGGGAGGGCTCTCCCAGGGGACACAAAGCATCAGATGTGACACTGGCACTGCAGAAGCACTAAAAGGTCACAGTGTGCTGTACAAACACATAGGAAAAACAGTTCTTTGGTAGAAACAAAGACTAACTCGCACTTTATTCTAAAGCTCGGCCTTGGCTTCACTGCAGCCCTGGCCCGGGGTGTTTCCTGAGGTGCTCCAAGGCAGGAATACTCACAGTGAACTCTCCAGTAACAGCATCAAAGCCAACATGGATGGTATGTTCAAAATCTGACGGTGGGGAGATTTCTGGCCTTTCCTTTTCCTTCTTCTTGCTTCCTGAAAAAGACATTCAGAGATCTCAATGCTAGAAAGAAATTCTTCCCTGTGAGGGAGGTGAGGCCCTGGCACAGGGTGCCCAGAGAAGCCGTGGCTGCCCCATCCCTGGAAGTATTCCAGGCCAGGTTGGACGGGGCTTGGAGCAATGTTGGATAGTGGAAGGTGTCCCTGCCCATGGCAGGGATGGGCTTTAAGGTCCCTTCCAACCCCAACCACGACGAGATTCTATGATTCCAAGAACCAACACCTTGCTCCATTCAAATAATTTATACTATGGCAGCAAGAAAGAAAGAGATTAAGAGCACCAGGGTGCCCTGTTGAGCACATGAAATCTAAACATATTAAATGTTTACAATGCAAAAAAGGACATTTTAATATAGATTAAGAACAGCAGAAAAGACAACTTCATTTCAACCTCAAGTTCACCCTAAAGACACTTAAAACTCAGTTGTCTCACTGCTTCAATTCAAGGTAATTAATGCAAACTAGGACTTCCTGTGATGAAGATAAGAGTTTATAGCCTCAGAGCAATTACCTAATTTAAATTAAAAGGGGGGGAAAGGCATAATAAGTACCAGAAGCAGGAACAGATAATTAAAAGGATCACGTGCACAATCCAACGTAGATTCAATTGAACTTATAAGATATTTTCTAACACCTGGGGCTTCAGATTTTTGTTTGTTTGTTTTGGGAATTTTCAGGGGGCGGCTCAGGGGGGGTTTTTTTTAATTTTTATTTTATTTCTCTGCTTTGTTTTTAAATTCACCTTAAAAGTCCTCTCATTTCAGCACGGAAAAAGCAGGTGAAGCAGCAGCCTCTCGGTTACTACATGGCAAGCAAAGATGGTGCTGCTCAGAGCCAGGAATCCGTCTGAAATCCCCTCACGCTGGCGGGAAGGGAAGGACGGGGCGCGAGGACAATACTCCCGAACGAAAAGCCATGTGGGCTGCCTCCAGCTGAACAATGCCGTGGAAAGACACGGCTGTTATAAACAGGATATCTTTAATATGGCTGCACAGGGCAGAGCCAAAAAGCCAACAGGGCTGTCAGACGTCTCATTAACGGCGCTCGGTCACAGCACAGGAGAAACTGGCTGCGGGGAAAACCAAGGAAAGCACCATTTCTACCCTGTTTCTTGCAGTCTTTTACGTGGAAGCAAGGGGGATCATATATAAAGTTGTATTCCTCAGGAAGGCTCCTGTTTGGGAGCACTTGACATGCAGTGAACAGGAACTGGTGCTCAAGCCCTCCAGCATGTGTTGGGTAAATAAACCCACTCCTTCCAAAAATACACAGATCCCGTGAGTAGGCAAGGCAAGGAGACTAAAACGCATTGCTCTGCCCACAGGAACAGCAGAGCAGCACTTCAAACAAACAGCCCCAGCCAGAGGCAAGCCCGGTGAGTCATGAGCTGGCAGGACATCCTCAAGCTCCCGAGAACAAGGCCACGGTGAGGCCACGCTGCCTCCCAGCCCCTGGCTCAGGCTCCGGATTGAGACGGGAATCCCTGCAGTGAAGGGCAATGCTCCTTTCAAACTGCACATGGTGGTCTTTCTACTGATGTGGGGGAGCCCCCAAGAGCAAAGTCTGCAAGGAGAACATGAGAAGCTACTTCAGGTTGGTGGCAGCACCCCGAGAGAGACTCCAGCCCTCTGAGGGTGCTGCTGAAGGTGGCAGATCTGGGTGCTGTCAACTCGGTGCAGTGCAACATGCCTGGAGGAAGTTCTGCTTTAGCCCTTCACTCCTGCAGAAATGGGTGTTTTACCATTTTATTATTGGTCACAGGACCCAAAATTTGGCCCTAGGCCCTGCAGAGACAGCAGCATAGTCCCCCTGTTCCCAAGAGGGGAAGACACACGGGTCCTTTGGAAGGATTTGGTGAGCTGGAGAAATGCTCTGTTTGATTAAGAAGGTGCCTCAAATACAAGTGGACTCTTCCTCAAATGAAGCCACAGGCACTCAGCAAGGTGCCAGCCTCGGTACTTCCCAGGGCAAACCCACCCTCAGGCTGCCCTCGCTTCCCACCAGCCAAATTCCATGCACAAGGCAAGAAACACAGCTGTTTTCCCACAGCTGGAGGTAGCAGGCAGCTGACTCCAGATGTGCACCTGGAGCTGCTGAGCCCCAGCTGAAACCACACCGAAATGAGCCCCGAGCACGTGACGTGCAGGATCTGGGTGATGCCCTCAGCACCTCCTTCGATCCTTTCTGCTCAAAGACAAACATTTCTGGTTTTAGGGGACTATTTTAAAGCTTTCCAAAACCACGCAGAGGTTCCTTTGACTTCAGAAGTCAAGCCAAGAAAATTCATGGCAATAAAGTACTCTAGTAAGAGGATGACTATCACTTCATTTATGCTAAATAATGGAACCAGGGGGGAAAAAACCCTCCATGACTGGTGATTAAATAATCCCTTCCAACCCTTATCATTATTTCAGCACAGAACTAGCTCAGACTTGGGACAGAAACTGTGTGATTGCTAAACCTCTTCATCTGCAAGTCCCCCAAAGCACAAGAACCTCCCAAGGGAGGATCTGGGAGCTGATGAGGCTGGCCAGGAGGGACCTTGCAAAATCATATGGACAGAGATGTGCAGACAAAGCCAAACAACATTTCTGGATAGTGGCAAGGATTTTTTCATTTTCTGAAAAGGAAAACTGAACATTTTTGTAGTGATTTGTTAACTTACGTGCTGCCTGGAGACATTTTTCCCATGACGAAACTTCTACCCCAGGCTGACAGATTATTTTGCATCTAGTCCCAATGTATTTTTTAAATCTGAGCAGGAAGTTAGTATTTCTGTAAAGCTTCCCAGCAGATTAATTTAAAGAATAAAAGGATTTAAATGGGCATTTCTGGAGAGGGTGCGTCCCAGCCATGCTAATGAACAAAACAACTAACATCTGACTATTGTGTGAGTGCCAGAAAGACACTGTGCCCACTTCTCTTGTGTTCTGCTTACATTTGACAGCCAGTTTTGCAGACTTGAGGGCCAAAATCTCTTCTTTGGATATTTACATTAGCCTTGCTGCAGCTCATCCAATAGAAAAGTTTCTTCCAAATTAAAAAAATACAACTTTCAGATAGTTTCTTTAAGTTAGGTAATTCAATTTCCATTTTTCCTAATATCCTGCCATGCAGGAAAGCCTGCTTTTTTTTCAGGAGGACATTACTCGAATTACTTTTTAACATCTAGAAAACACAAACTGACACCCATTTCCTCTAAAATGTACTTTTCTCAGCAGAAATTCTTTCTTCTATCTTTAGTTCGCAACACTAAGTATCAGAAGGTAGATGCTAAACAAATATGCAGATTAATTTCCCTAAATTTGGTACATGTCAATATCTAGAGTGGTCTGAATAAGCCTCAAAGGACTCCAAAGAAATTTCAGATGAGCCAATACAACTTTAGATAATTCTTCAACCACCTCCCCATTCCAGCAACGAACAAACACACCATCAAAATGAAGAGAAGATGTCCACGGAGAAAAAAAGGTGTCATGGAACGTCACAAAGCTCCCCAGCTGTACTTGCACCCACTTGCATTCATAATTTATTTGTTACTAATTCAGAGCAAGGAAAACCTTCCTTCACATGGGGTTTATGTTCTACTTCATTATATCCCTGTCTGTAAAAGGGCTCAAATGCTCTGATGAACCACCAATGCAACAGCATAAAGACAAGTGCCATCCCAGCTCCTAAACTGTTCTCCTTGCCTGAAGATGGACAGATTTGATCCTTCCATGAGATTTCCTTGCAGAACTCACCGTGACAAATTCTGGGTATTTCCTTGTGGGATCAACAACGAAATGGTAAAACACCATTTCTGCACGAGTGAAGGGCTAAGGCAGAACTTCCTCCAGACACAGGGCACTACACTGAGCTGACAGCACCCAGACCTGCCACCCTCAGCACCCAAATTCAGCACCCTCAGAAGGCTGGAGTCTCTCTCAGGGTGCTGCCACCAACCTGAAGTAGCTTCTCATGTTCTCCTTTACAGATTCTGGTCTTTAGGGCTCAGCCATGTCAGTAGAAAGACCACCACGGCTACTGCCGTAGCCCAGCCACAGACAGGCTATTTCACAACAAATGACCTTGTGAAATAACTATTCTGCCTCCAAAAGCTACACTGGCCAAATCCTTCCATCCTCCAAAAAGGGAAACACACCTACTGTTGAGAGCAGAAAGCCAGATCTCAGGAACAGAGGGAAGCCTATCTCTCTGGATTTGATCTCCAGGGAGAGGCACGGCTGCAGAGCTGCTCACACAGCTGAGTGAGAGCGAAAACCAGCCCTGGGGAAAACACTCAGCCAAGAGAATAATCAACCAGAGGAGCAAAATTTCTTCAAACAACCAAACTTGTGTCGGCATGACTGAACCAGTCCTGCCCAGCACACCAGCAGTGAGGCACAGGGAGCCAAGAGCACAACTAGGAAGGCATCAAGAGCAGCAGTCTTCTCCAAGGTGCACATTAAAAGCAGTGTTAACTAGTAGATTAATGAAATGCTTAGCAGATTCAGGTCAGGCTTAAGTCCCTGTGCAGTTTTACCATCCCAGATGTTAGAGGGTATTTTTATCTATGCACTATTTTGTTGTATATGGACACACATTCTGGAGAGCCAGGATGAAGGGCTCCACGGCTGTACATGCATTCCCCATACAGAAAGAGGACAAACAACACAAAAATACAGTCTAGTATTCATTATAGCAATTTTTTTCTCAGAAATAATCTTTTTTACAGCAACCCAGGTTTATCTCCACTAGTAATCTAGCCTAACAGTGCAGTTCCACAGACAAAAATATGTAACTTCTCTGAGTTTTCCCTCATGCAACTGCACCTTCACCCCTATTTCTCTACTGACTTTTTTTTCTCCTCAAGGTGCCACATAAATGATCATCAACATGAAGTAACCTCCAAAACACCCAGGTGCCCATTTTAAACCAGAAATCTGCATTGAAGTAACATGATCCCCAGGAATGCCAAACATTGATTAGGGTTGTTTGGAAATGCATTACTTGAAACTGGGCAGCAAATAGGGGGTGGTTTTCCAATCCCCTACCCTTGGACAGGCTGGACTCTGATGTCTAAAGCACCACCAAAACTTACAAGGAGAGGAAAAGGAATGCAAGAGGAAAAAAGGAGGTATCTTACCTTTTTCATTGCTATAGAATATGGAGATGATTTTATGCCTGGGTTTCCTCTCTTCTGGGACAGAGGGCAGGGGTTTATAGCTGTGGTTGGTCGCCAGCTGATCTTTGCCCCCTGCACTGAAGATAGCGCTGCTCATCCGGACGGGAGGGGCGGGGGGCTTGTCTTCCAGTTCTCCGTTGTCAGACATGGTTCTCAATAGCTAGGGGAAGCCCTGGAAGAGAAATGGGATTTGAACACAGGAAAAGAGCAGGGAATACATGAGCGTACCATTCCTTCTGCTGGCAGAGGGGAAGGAGGCGTGAATTCAACTCCGAGGAACGCAGACACTGACGCCTCCACCAAAGGAAGCAAATCCCTTCCTCGTTCCCACTTCTGGGCCACCCATTCATTTGTGCCAGCAGCAGCATTTGTGGGATGCAGCGACAAACATTTCCAGTGATAAAAGTAATCCAGACCAAATGAACAATTCCCAGATCTGGTTCTCTGTTCACACAAAGGGCCTAAGTACAACATCCTTTGGGGGTAGCTCTAGTCCAAAAAGCTTCATGCTCTAGTACCAAACAGCTTTAAAAGCCTTAGACGCTTTCCTTCTTGTCATTTATCAGAAAAGATCTTGGGGACAAAGGAACAGCTTATGTTTGTAAGCCATAATTCAGCACACCATCCACATTAAGTCACACTCAGAACATCTCTACCCAAATCACACAGCCTGCACTAAAGAGCACAGCACTGAGATCCACAGGATGCTCTCCTCTTCTGAATGAGGCTTGCATTGCTTCCCCACTTGGTGCCAAACTTTCTCCACTTGCAGAAAATAACATATAGTATCACCACAATCCTCTCTGAATCCTCAACAAAAACATGAGCGAAAACACGGACAAACAGCTGCTACAGCTACAATCGCAGCACAATAAAACATCTACGTGACACATTCCCCATTCAAAAAGATCTCTGCTAGCATTTCCTCCCTCCTCGTAGTATTTTGGAGATTTTTCTCTGATCACCAGGAAACAGGCAGCCTCCCTGCTACAGAGTAAAGAGTACAAAGAAAGATGTACAGAAACTACCTCTCAATGACAGGTAACAGTAACAAATGCACCCTCAATTCCTCTGTTCACTCAAATGACAAGATACCTCTTTGGAACAGGAGCCAACACATCTGTGTTGACCTCCTTCTCCTCTCACAACAGTTTGGGAAATGAACGGCTTCCTGGTGCCCAGCAGCTTCCCATCACATCTCCAGGCACGTCTCACCTTATCAGTGTCATTCACAAGAGCCACGACAAGGAGTGCAATCCCATCTCAATTATTGTGCTCCCAGCAACACAACACCTGCATCCTGCCCAGCAGCAGAACTCAAACAATGTGGGCTGTCATTCCCTGGCATTTCACAGGGTGGGTGAATGCTGCCAAACCCCAACAGAGCGACGCAAGTCAGGCCAGCAGCCTGGACTGGAGCAGCACTCTGGTTTATGTTGTGAAGTTCAAGGGAGATTAGCATTAATTATCCCCCTAAATGCCCATGAAAGAACGTAATTTCTGTAAAACCCCGTCAGAGGCACAAGCAGCACAATGTTCTGGCACTGCAGTAGAAAGTGGACATGTGCTGGTTGCTCCATGACCTAGAGGCCAGGAGGAAGAGCACCCCAAGCTGTGCAGCACCCACCTACACGGCCATGCCTTGGAGCCCTTCTCTGACGACAGAATTATAAACAGACCTGCCACCTGAACGTGGCTGCAGGGGTGCAGCTGTGAATCAGGCTGTGATTCCCAACACTCTTCCAAATCCACTCACTGATTGCTCTCTCACATGTTGCAAGTCATCTGCAAGATTGTCTCATTTTCCAACACCTGCACCATAATATGGGGGACAAAAATTAAGTATCCTGCAACCCAACAGCAGATCTGAGCAGCCAACCCACAGGGATTTTAATTCCAAATGCTTCCCTTACAAAACGTTGCAGTAAGTACACGCCACCCATTTGAGATGTATAAATCAAATAAAGTATTTGCCTTATAAACATATATATACAATAGATCCACCAAATCAAACTGATATACTCATACATATGTATATATTCCTATACACATATATTCATATATACAGATAAATATTGAAGTTGGGTTTGGAGTGATGGTAGTACAGGGGACCACAATCTGTGTCCCTTCTGTTAATCAAACCTCAGAAAAGAGGTGGATATGGGGTCCTTAGGTATCCAAATGGGGACGGACAGGTAAAACAAAACATTCCTTCTTTGCAACAAACGCAACCAGACAGCTAAATAAACCACAGCAGGTGAATAAGTGCATCATGTAACTTGAAAGCCAAAAGGATACACTGTGCAAAGAAAGCAACATCATGAGCAGCCTTTCGTACTTTTCTAAAGCAAACCCTATTACTTCCTCCATCTGTGCAGTTTTTCTGAGCTGTCTGATAAGAGCAAGAGCGGGATGAAAGGATAAACAACTCACCTGCATCTGAAACTGGACAAGAACAGACTTGGCCCTCCAAACCCACAGTAATTCCCCACACACTCCCTTAGAGCGGCCAGTCACTAAATTAACAACACTGTCGTGGTATTCAGGCTATAAATTAAAAAAAAATCAAAAAAAACCCCACACATACCAAAAACACTCAACCAACTGCACTTCTGCGGATGTAACTTTAAAATAAAATTCTCACTCTAGTAAAAATCCTTCATTTTCAGTGACACAAGCAGCTCACCACATACTCAGCCTTGATCCAAAACAAATTATTCCTTAGTATCTCGTGTGCTCCAGAGAAGAGACTGTCAAGTAACAAGTTGGAAGGAAGGATATGGAAATCCAAATCTGTTTCAAAAGAAAATCAGGCGCTTCAAGGAACTGGTGAACAGGAGATGCTGGTGTAGCAGCATCTGAGCAGAACCCCCAGAGCTGCAGCTCTGATCAGCTGCTGACTGTTCAAAGCGTTCACAGAGATCCTTGACCTCGCTCAAAGTACAGCCCAGGAGCTCCACAGCAGGAAAACAACCTGTGGGGCTGGTGGAGCAAACTGGAGTGACAGAAAGAGCTCAGGCATCAGCTTCCAACCTCAGGGACTGGCTCCAGCACCAAAATCCTTCCAGCTCATTAAATTTGTGGTCTAGGAAAACCTCAGCTTTAAGGAAAAATTTAAACTGTGATTTATTTAACAACACATGGTAGAATTTCTGAGTGGCTGTTTCAAAGATCATTGTTAAAATAAAGTGCTGAATTCAAACCCAGTTTGCACAAAAGCCCATTTCAAAGCATGGCAGCTTTGAATTCATCATTTAAATAAATGACAACAGCTCCACTCACGCCAAGCACGTCACGAAGCACAGTTCCGATCCTTCAGCCATAATCGGAAGTGAAAAATCAATCATTTTGTCCAGGTTCAAATCCACATAGCTCTTTCTTCTGCACTCAGCTGAAGAACAGAGCAGTTCCCCTCTCCTTTAAGCTTATCCTGCCTTCATCGTGCAAGGAAAGTTTCCACAGTGTCAGGAAGCATTTGGAAATGGCTACAGAGGTTTGGCATTATGGGCGATGACTGGAGCAGGGATTTTAAAAAAGGGGAAAAAAAGTTTAAAGAGAAGAATGCAAATACCCCCCGAAGCTCTGCTTCTGCTCTCTCAGCCCCCAAAGAGGAGAAGGAGCCTGTTCAGATCACAGCAGCCAGATGGAATCACTCCTGCACCATCACCCACGTGCCTGCCCTGCTGATTCATTCCTTGTGCAGGGAATTGCAAAGACATGGGGAATTTTTTTCCAGTGCCTGCCAGGAGTCTGTAACCCAGCAAAGGGGATGTCAGGTTCATATTTCTCTCACACAATCAGACAACACAAGTAATGGTGGGGTTTTTTAGCTTGGCTGAAAGACATTTACTAAAATAGTTCACCTGAGTTTGAGCAGCCTCACAAAAGTATGCTAAAGGTAATACACGGAAGAGGGAGTCACTTTCACCTTTGCCAGTGAAGGAAATACCAGTAATAATAACATATTCAAGCACATCAGCAGCTCCCCCACAACCACTGCTCACACTACATTTAATACAACAACTAGAAAGCAGTGGACTGAACCACAGAGATGAGCTGAGAAGCTGCAAATAATACTTAACTACAGCCTTCAGACAGGGTCAGTCCCACCACAGGACACAAGTGCAGCCCATTACACTCCCAAAAAAACAGACACAAGAAGAGCTAAAAGCTTTTCTCCCCACAGTTCTGCTGCTTAACCCACAAAACACATTCACAGGTGCCAGTGCTGGTGACCACAGAACTCTGATTCTCAGTCCTCATCCCCAGTACATGACAGTCCTCCCAGTTGCTGTCCCCTCCTTTTGACAAAGGTTTCTTGCCCTGCACTGGGGCAGTGAAAATCAAGTGCTCTCTCCATCCTAAACAGCCAAAGAACAAATGTGGTCTTCTGCAGAGGCAGCAGTGTCCTGAGTGTCCAGCAGGGTCTGGGTGTCCTAAATCCCGCACCACCAGCACTGGGAGACCTGGAACCAGGTTCCTCACAACCGCAACTCCTCTCTCTCATCAAATCATTTAGCCTGGAAATGATCTCTCAGACCACTGAGTCCAACAGTTAACTCAGCACCATTAACCTTTCCACCTTTGCCCAGAGAGGATGAGGCAAGCCACGCACAGGGAGCTCCTTGGGTAGCTTAACCCACCTCCTGCCCCTCCCAGCCCCTGAAGAGACCTGCCCACCACGTTCACGTGTGCCGAGTTTCATTTTTACAATCTACATCCTGCTGCTCACTGGCTTTCCTTTTTCGGGGATGGAAAGGGCCCGAGAACCCACGGTCACAGCCAGGTCACAGGAGAGGCACAGCTGTTCCTGCCACCGCCACCGGTGGGAAAACACCCAGAGAAACGTAACCCCGACAGTGAGTAAAAGCTGAAGCGAGGACAAGTGCAGTGCTTTCAGAAAGCTGACAAACACACACTGCTGCAGCACGTTAGTCTGAATGCTTTGGCTTTGACTTGCCCTTTTTTGTTGTTTGTCCTCCCCAGTTCCCCTTGTGTGAGCATAAAGCTGGGCTGCTTCCTGAAGGACTTCCTAAGCACGGCTCTTGTGCCGGCCCCGGCTCCCTCGTGACAGGGATGGAGCCTGACACGCACTGCCGGCACAGCTGAAGCTCTGTGCTGCTCTTCAGCTCCTCTGATTTCTAGAAAAGGACAAACATTTCTCCTCTCAAACTCGTTTCCAGACAAGGAAAGGAAATAAAAGCAAAAAAGGAATAAAAGGATGAAAGGAAATAAAATAGAAGTCAATCATTCCTGCTATCTGCTACAGTGCACGCTCACATTTTCCCTGGAGCACTCGTATCTCAGCAGATTCAGTTTTAAATCCAGATTACACTGCACACACATGAGCCTCATAAAGCCATCAGCAGGGGTAGGAAGATGGTACCAGGTGTCAAACCAAACAGCTGCTGTAGAAAGTTCTCACATCACGATGACCTGAATTTGTCTTCTTAAGATGTTCAAATTAATGTATTTGAGCAGTTCAGGCTGCACCTGTATTTCACTGCCTGGAATGTGATTCAAAACTACGTTGGACTACTGCTTGGAAAAAGAAACCAAACCAAAACACATCCAGCTCAGAGCTGCTTGATAACGTGTCCCTAAATTCCTGCTCCTGGCACACAATGCTGTGCTTTACACTGCCACTGATCTCTGAGGAGCCAGAACTGAATCAGTGAAATATATATCAAATAAATCAGTGAAATTTATATCAAATAAATCTGTGACACGAGCCTCAGAGAGCTGCCAACTGAACTCAGCTCTTCACTGCAGGTAAAAATTACTCAGCTCATTTACTATCAGCAGCACAACACAGAAGGAGCAGCACAAACATCATATTTAAGTCCATTTGGCAGGGCTGACCAAAAAGGAAGAGTAACAAATTTGAGGCTAGCAAGGCATTAAGAAACACAACCACTTTGCTTCTGATGTGCCACTACAGCTGCAGGGTACTTTTGGGACAACACCTGAACTACAAAACACTTGGGCCATGGACACGGCTTGAAGGCAACACAGCAAAACTGTCTGTGGTCTGACAGAAGGAACTGAAGAAAAGAGAACGGGCCAAAAATGCAGGAAGGGCTGCTGGGGGGTGCAGTCCCTGCAGAGGACACCAGGGCTGAGAAGAGTGAGTTACCACCGCAGCATCTCCCGGCAGCGGCTTCACCACTTCCCGAGGAGCCTTATGGGGCCACTGGCAACACTTGTCACTGCATCCGGGCCAGCCAGAGCCAGAGCAGAGGAAAAGAGCGAAGGAGATGTCTGGGAAACAGATCAACGAGGCAGAAGATGGCACGTGAAAAAGAGCACAGAGCTGGTAAGAACAACACAAAACCTAGTATGTGATGCTGCAAGAAAAGACTGATGTGACAAGGCAGATTTAAGATAGTCATGTCCCACTCTTGCTTCATATTATAAAAATCCTTGCTGAAAATGCCTGGAGAATCATTCCCATTGCCCCCAGGCCTGCAGTGGGTTTGGTAGTTTGTTTATACACAGCCTCCCCACACCACCACCTCTTAATACCTGAAAATCACCATACTGGAAGAGATGAGACTTGATGCTTCATTGTTCTGGGAAAGAGGTGCAGTTTTTAAGTGGAGATTGGAGGGCTGCTCCAATCCAGTATCATCAGATATTCGATTTTCTTAGATCAAACAGATTTTGGAGTCCAAAAGCAGAATGAAAAGTCTCCATGGATATTCTTCTTTTCTCCCTGCCCCCCTCTTTTTTTTTTTTTCAAAGGCTCCTGTTGAGCAATAGATTTCCTGTGATTAGCTCACTTAGTGCTGATTATAGCTCACTTCCTCCCAGGGATTAGCAGAAAGCAGCTTTCTGACAAGTTTTTATTCAGATGGTGCTACCTAGCCACAGCTTCCTGCCCCATCACTAACAGCCTCTTAGTTCAGCAGCTCAACAGCTTGAAATTATTTCACTGCTGCAGAAAAATTCACAAAACCAGCACATCTCAGACTGTCTTCTCCATGAAAAACAAAACGTGTCTTTTGGGATGCCTAGCTTTCCAACTTGAAGCATTTGGATCCACGAGATTTATTTAATCAGATCCAAAAAGGAGTTTCTTGGAACAGGATGAGACTACCTTCAGAGACTGAAAATACTTATCTCATCATTTCAACTGAGAAAACTGTGCAAAAAAACCCAGCAGTGGCAGACAAAGAATTGCTTTCTTGCAGACTTGGCAAACGTAGTCCCAGATCTTCTGCTTGCCAAGAGAGGCAGCGGGATAATCTGTTCCACCTACGGTTACTGGAAACACCTGCGGATGCTCCAACGCAACACGCGGCGCTCGGAGCCACCCCGCCTCTGGAAAGGCAGGTACCAACCTCCACGGGATGTGCTGGAACCTCTCCTTCCAGCTTTAGGGGGTCTCAGAAAAGAGGATTTGGTCAATGCCAAACCACACGCCGGCGAAAACCAAGTTATTTTTATTTCGCTTTTCTTTATGGGGAGCGCAGAGGAACCTACGCTAACCTAGAATACTCCAAACAAGCTCAGATTCCCTAATTTACAACCACAAACAGGCAAGATACTCGCCCTTCAAATGATGCAGTTGAGAGAACAGCTGGAAAAAAACCCCAGAAATAAAAAATATCTGAGCCCAACCAATTTGTCATTAAGATTAACAAAGGGACACAGCAACCAAAGCAACCACCACCAAGTTTATAAGCAGGTCAGGTCCCTCCTCATCATCTTCCCTTTACTGCTACAGGTGGCAGAGGGAAAACATAATATTCCCACTCTTAACAAGGATGCAGGAGAACATCAGCCTGATTTGGCAAAATCAGACTGGATGACACATAGAACATACCCAGCTAAATTCTTTCCAATTTGTCTTTCTCCAATCCCTTAATTTCCGTACGATTTTTGCTGAGTCACACAAATAGAAGGGAAACACAGCACAAATAACTGCTGTTTAGTTGCCAAGTGATAAAGAGATTTGGGGGAAAAAAGAAGATAAAAATCACAGTTGAGTGGAAGGAATAAAAAAAGCAGAGAGGAAATTATCTTTAGCACAGAAGAAGGAATAGCCAGAACTGTAATAGATGTGCTTACCATGAACTGAGTTACACAAGATAAATAACCTATTGAGGGGTATTTGAAAGGGTTCCTAAGGCCACCTAAAGGAAAATTTTTTTCAGACCCGTTGCCAAAGTCCATTACAACCTGGAGCAACTATTGGGTCTGTAAGGCACTGAGCAGATGTGCAGCCTTGCACTGAAAATGAGCAACCGGGCTGCAAAAATGTCATTTTTGAAACCAAAAGGGATCTCAGTCTTCTGAGGAAGATCATGACTGAAAAAAATAAACGGGGAAAATCTGAGTAGGTCCAGACTACTGCCAAGATGTGCAAGAGTCCTGGTAAAAGCCCATTAGTAATAGAAAATTTAAGCAAATTAACAATATTTGGCACACTGAACAGTGGGGCCACCTGTAAGTTGTGATTCATCTGAACTTTGTCCCTTGAACCCCGCAGAGCACTCAACGCCCACCCGAGTCGTCACTTCTGCTTCATGAAACAAATGTGGCTCCGCTGAACTGTGGTGGCATTTTACCACCAGCAAACCAGGAACCTCTTCTCTGCATTATCACCTCTGAAACACCTCAAACACCACAGATGACAGCACCGGATGGGCCTCAGAAGTGACTTCCCAACTGCCTTGATTTCCCATTTCCCCTAAGTTTGGCAGGAAAAGTCACTTTGGAAGGCAGCTGATGACAGCAGCACACAGAAACAAGGCAGAGGGATGAGCTGATGGACACAGATGCCCATTCCCACCTTTCTCTGAGGCAGCCCTTGCAGGAACACAGAGGTCTAAGGAGTGTGGTAGAGGAGGAATGAAATCCAAAGGGATCCAAGGGATCCATTCCCACCCTCTGCCGCGGGGCTGAGGAGTTGCTGCCTACCCACCGAATTTAGGCCCCGCTCCACTTTATCCAGCCCGCAGCCAGAGTTTTCCTTCAAGGAGCCATTGTGCAAAGATGCATAATGATAACACGTGCTCCAAGGTGTTTGAACCAGCCTGTTCAGCACTGAACAAGGAAATTATCCTTGTTCTGCCTCCTGAAAATCCTGAGTCAACTAAAGGCAGACAAGGCAGCCGGCGGCAGGCGCAGCGCATGCAAATCCGTGAGTCGAGGTGTTTGTGCTTACTCATATTTCACCACCTAGCAGACACTCTTCTGCCTTTATTTTTATAGCTGAGGTTTTCTAAACATCAAAGGAGAATAGGGAAAAGGGCAAGTAGGGAAAGTTTACAAGAAAATTAAAAAAAAAAAAAAAGAAAAGTCTGCATCTCATTGTTGAGATTCTCTCTTAATTAAAGCTGACATTTACAGGCAGGGAGGGACTACGCATTCCAGAGCAAAAGTTATTTGACTAAAGGCTGCCCTGCACGAGGCACCTGTACAGCTTGGTGCATTTCTGTGTCAATAACAGCGTTCCCAGCTCTTTAACCTGGAGATTCACCATGCAACAGAGCTCTAAAAGCCTCAGGCTGCTGGCAAAGCGCAGAAGGGTCACAGTAACCCCAACACAGAATGAAAGCGCCTTTTTAACCTTTTTTTTTGAACTCCAGAAATATTATTGGGCAATGGCAAGACAAGGCCATGGCTTCGCCATCCAGATTAGAGGTAACTGGAAAGAGAAGAGGTAGCACAAAGTGTATGTGAGGGTGGCAAAACCAGAAAGAATCCAAGGTTAAGGGATCCGGCACTCCCTCATCACGCTAGCAGAGCTGCCAAATGTCAGCTAAGGGAAAAAGGAATAATAAGGGAAAAGACAAAGGGGAAAGATGCAATGTCTCCCTCCAGAAGCACTCTCTTTTTCACGGGCACTCAGAATAGAGCTCTTTGTTTCTCTCTAGTGGCTGCCCAAGGCTTGCTCCAACCACTGTTAGCCAGTGGATAGTGGGAACTTCAGCTCGGCAGAGCAGCCCTGGGGCCAAACCCTTGACTCTTCTTACAGGAGTGCCAACCTGCCACAAAATGCCACAGGGGGAAATCCCAGGGGACACCAGTACAGCTGCTGACCAGACAGTCACAGCCCCTGGGAAAGATTCACCAGTTTGCTGAAACCCCTGCACGACCCAAGCTCAAGATGCTTCTTTTCTCATACCCACACAGGACACAAATTCGGCCAGAGAGAGCAAAGGCTCCAAGAATCAAATGCAGGAGCTGTGAATACCAAAAGCACTTGAGCACAGCAAAAACAAATCCCCCCCCAGAGATGGCTTCAGTGGACACAGCTCATTTCCCAAGCGTATTCCAGCAGCACCACACAGAAACTAGAGACCATTTCTCCTGGGAGAGTTACATTCTATTTGTGCCACAACAGACTATACTGTCTTCTTCAAACACGGAAACTTCTGCAGGAGTAGGGTTCCCTGCAGCATCCCACTTCTGCACCAGGAAGTTCACTGCTGATAGCTGGGAAAGATGTTTGTGGAAGGGACCTTGAAGTTCATCTCATTCCACCCCCTGCCACGGGCAGGAATACCTTCCACTAGCCCAGGTTGCTCCAAGCCCCATCCAACCTGGTTGCTCCAGCCCCATCCAAGGATGAGGCAGCCACAGCTTCTCTGAGCAACCTGTGCCAGGGCCTCCCCACCCTCCCAGGGAAGAATTTCTTCCCAGTATCCCATCTAAATCTCTCCTCTTTTATTGTAAAACCATTCCCCGTTGTACTATTGCAATCTGCCTGTGTAAAACGGCTCTCCCTCTTTTTTATAATCCCCCTTTATAGACACTGGAAGGTCTTCCCTGGAGCCTTCTCTTCTCCAGGCTGGAGACCCCCAGCTCTCCCAGCCTGTGTCCACAGCAGAGAAGCTCCAGCTCTCAGAGCATCTCCGTGGCCTCCTCTGGACTTACTTTAACAGCTCCACGTTTCTTCTGCTGAGGACTCCAGAGCAGGACGCAGTATTCCCAGTGGGATCTTTTCACTAAACGAGAAAGCAACATGCTCAGGAAGGGTCACCCCAATACTTCCCTGCCAACAGCTGCTCAGGATGAAATCAGATCTTAGTAATACTCGCAGAGCTCAGCTGCAGAACCTCGCTCACACTTCTGCCACAGCGTCTGCACGAGTGTTTCAGGACTGTTACATTCAGAGAGAACTTCATCACACTGATGAGGTTTGAAGTTTTACAGATTTTATACAAGGACACAAGCCCTCATTTCATTTTTTCCTGGCATATTTAGGTCTATTAGGAGAGGTGAAGTACCTAGATGAGGTATACAACCAATTCTGCAGCACCCCAGGCCACCTATTCCCCATTATTTCAAGACAAAATAAACAGTACAAAAAGTACAAAGCACAGCTGCCACAAACTCAAATTATCCTCAATACTCAGATACAGCTCTGAACATTAGACCTGGATTTCTCAAGAGAAAAACAAAACACTGTAATAATGTTTTCCTTAAAAAGAGGAAAAGATGAGCAAGGCAGAGATGCTCTGGAAATCACTCGCCGCAGTTCACACTCCAATATTCCTGTTGTGACACTGCCCGAGTCTTCCTTGTGTGCTGTTAGAGATTTCCTACTTTAAAATTACTTGCACACATACAAGCAGCACATTCAATTACAGCTTAATGCAGCAAACTCCCTGAAATTTGGGCTAATGTTCTTGTATGCCAGAACACTCATTTGGACACTGGAAGTAACAATTTCCACTTAAAATACTGGCTGCCAGATTGAATTTTTAAACTAACTTTCTAATTTTTCTTTTTTAAGTCATTCCCAGTTAAACTATCTCTCTCACTCTTCTCACCCATAAGCAGGTTTTTATCTAAAATGCCAAAAAAAACGAATCCAAACCAACTAGAACTGGTGCACAGGCTGCAAATCAAAATATACTAAACCGCCAAAAAAGCATGAAACTATATCATAATTCAAAATATATCATAATTCTTATGATGATGTGGAGATTAATTTTTGCCAAGCCTACAGGACAAGTACAGGAGCCAGTAAGTAGGGAAAAAATATGAAAAGCCCCAACATTTGTGTTAAGATGACCACCCCATACAACGCTTACAATTCACAAATCAAATGTATGATAAAAATACCCTAAACACAGATACTTAAATAAATGTACAATGGTTTAAAAGCCAATTGTGAGTGGTTAAACAAACTGAATTTTCAGAGTGATTTAATATATCCCACTGATATTGGTACACTTTGAGGGAGTTACTACCCATGGCTGTTTATATAGGATGCGGCAGCACCACAGCCACAAAAATTGATTTTACAGCTCGAGAATGAAATACTTCTTAAAAAATAAAAATACAAAATGAAGAACACAGCTACCAACCGAATAGACAAAAGGCCTGTGAAAACTACAGCCAGGCAGGATAACCAGCACCCTGGGAATCTGAAGAGCTTCCAAAGGAAGTTGTCAAGTTAATATTAAAACAGTTGACAAAACATAATATTGCACTTAGAAAGCTGCAAAAGGCTTGAAAAAACCTACTTATATTGTTGTACAAATTCTGAGTTTAACACATAAGCATAGGTGACTGTGCCTGTTCATTAAAGCATGAACGGCATTCCTATAGGCAGAATTAGAAGATTTCGGTGAAACATGACAGAGCAAGAGTAAAGCTGCAGAAAATGCACTTTCACACCAAAAGGATGCAGTTGTCAGACCTAGTTCTACCTTATTATCTTGCCCCAATAACAACTGTGCAATTATAAACCAGATGAAGATGTTTGTGAGGGTGAGACTGAACTCCCATAAAACAGACCTCCAAGACCAATGTCTGACACCCACAAAACACAAACTCAACCATGACACGGAGGTGTCTGTCCACGATGTCCTCACGCACACACACCACCCCAATTCCAAATTAAAGCTATTTATTTTAACAGAAATAAGAGAGACAGCACTTATCTTAGGGGTCTAATTCCACTGCAAAGGATGCATGGTGATAATTATAGAAAAACACCAGACATGGCTCGTGCTGTGCCATCAGCACAAGAACTGAAGACAAATCATAGCATTGCCTTCACCTCCAGCCTCCCTGAGCTCTCATCACAGGAGGGTGAGGGGAGGCAGCACTAATAATCTATTCCTTGAGCCAGAAGAACACAAACAGCAGCCCAAGCAAATCCTGGGCCACATCCCAGCTCCAAAAACCCACTTAACAGAGTTCTCCCACTAAGCTGGTATCCATCACAATGACACTGCAGTCACCACATTGGGCAACTCACATCACCCAGCACAACAATTTGATGCCTTCCAAACCTTCCTCTTTTTAATTCACAATACCAGCAGCTGCTACCAGTGAGGGTGAACACAGAAACAAGGGCATAAAACATTTCTGCTGCAACAAATGAGCATGGAAGATTTACACTTTTTGTGTTTATGAAAATCCAAATCCATATCTTTTCTAATAAAAAAAAAGAAAAAAAATTATTCTCCTCTCATAAATTTTACTGTAACTATGGAAGAAGGCCATACCTTTAGAAGTGGTCAGCTTTCCAAGAGTTTGTCATCTAAAGGAAAATTTTCTCAGGTCCTTTCAATTGTTAAGAAAACAGGAAGCAAATTTCAGTAAGCCATTTCAATAGAGTAAAACAGCGATAAAGATCTCTGTTAAACTTGGCAGCAAAGATAGAGCCCACAGATATCAGTCTGAGCAGCCCCTTGCCACCAGTCTGTCCCACTCTGCTCACTGGGAAATGGCCCATCATCCACTGTCGACCAGCTGTGGCTGCCCTGGATCCCTGGAGGGTCCAAGGCCAGGTTGGAAAGGGCTGGGAGCAGCCTGGGACAGTGGAAGATGTCACTGCCCGTGGCAGGGGGTGGCACTGGATGGGCTTTAAGGTCCCTTCCAACCCAAACCATCCTGGGATTCTACAACCAGGTCGTGTGAGCACAGAGGCAGCGAGCGAGAAACCAGAAGAAAGCACTGATGGCACCCACATCTCATTTAGGAAATCAAAAACATGACCAAGAGAAAGGGACAATAAAGACCCCAAGTGCTGAGGATTATTGGCAAATTATTTGATAAAACCTTTCAGGGCTGGGCAGCAAAAGCTGCTTCAGCAGTGCAGGAAACACGGTCACTCGTGTAAAGCAGAGCTGCATGGAATGAAAGTCACATCTATTTCCAATCTTGACCAAGATCCTTGAAACAAAGATTTCTCCAGTTCAGATGTGTTTAAATTCAGAAAGCTGGCATCTTGCTTTGGTCCATGGGCTTTGGAAGTGCTGAGGAAGTAAAGTGCATCCATCAGACTCTTAGCCAAGTACGACCAGGCAAAAAGGTGCTGCCAAAGACTTATTGCCAAAGATCTTCAATCCCAGAGCAGGAAAGATCTCCAAGGAGCCCTGCTCAAGGTGTTACAAGATAAAACTCAGTGCCAACCATGTGTCTGACAAGTATCTCTTAGCAGCAATGAGGGAATGAAAAAAAAGTAATTTAAATCCTGATGCTGTTTGTAAAAATTTTGTTTTGCCAAAGTAACAAAGTCATCACTGCCACGAATTAAACCAAATTAAAAACCATTTCATCTCAGTATTTTCACTTATCCTTCATTCTTTCAGTTTATTCCCTAACCCTTCTTTCTAATTTTTTTTTAAGACACTAAAACTTTATTACATGAGATACTCCAAGTTCTAGTCAGATTGATGTGGATGTATAGGTTTATCAGGACTCTTAACTTCTTCCACAGCAAAACTGCATCCAGGTTTACCAAGGAGTCCATTTCCTTGTGCTGCAAAAAGACTTTCCAGCATGCACACAACAAGCCAAGGAGAATGAGAATTACGCCTCTCAGAAGTAAAATATTTTACAATGCAATAATTATTAACGAATAAGAAAACAAAAGACATCACAACCACACATTAAAACACACAGCCCTGCTTGTGAAGAAACCACCCAAACCAGCTCTACTAAACTATGCTGAATTTTTATTTTTCATTTCCAGCAGCTACCTGGGAAAATAATCTACATCTAAAAATATCAACACCAAGTCCCTCTAAAAAAAAATATATATATATATGTAAAATCCCAAAAGGGCTGAAAAGAAAAAGCAGCGGTCACAAAAGCAATGAGTCCTCAGCCAACACATACTTTGGTTACTGCGAAATAGCCTCATCCCAAAAATCAGGAGGAGGTACTTGCCTGAATTTCCTGGCTGCAGCAGTCAAGGCTCTCTTTATCACAAAGAATTACTTCCTAAGCTCGGACATTGGTATCAAAGAGCCTTAGCACGTTGGCATCAGATTAAATTAACTGTTCTTGTTGCTAAATAACTTTGAAAATCCCAGACTTCACTCTTCCCTTTGCTTTTTCCACTCAGGGGTAGAAGCAGAAAATATTTCACACTCGGTGATAATGCCCCAGCTCTGACAAATCAAAGATTTCACATAATTTATTTCTGTAATAGTGACAGCTAGCATTTCACACATTGAAAAATAAAAGGCTGTTTCAAAGCAAAAAATCATTTAACAACATTAGAGACCTATTTGCTACGCCGCAGAAAACGATGGCAGGATTTCGTGAGATCCTGTTCATTTTTGTGTTTGATCTGAAGCAGCACTCCCAAAAGCTCAGCAAACACGTGAGAAAGGCAGGAGGAGCAGAAAGCCAGACACACTCCCAGAGTTACAAACCATCAGTGTCAGATCACTCAGCAGCATTCGCCAGCCAAGTTTAACATCAGGGATTCCTTTTCCAGCAGTCAATCCCCTGACGTGGATCCCCACACGCGGGGATGCCACAGAGGCACATCGGGATGACTGGAACAACTGGTTTGGGGCTGGGGGAGGGCAAAAATCAAACAGTGCCTGGTGCCACTTGCCCAGGTGGCCCCAAGTAACAACTTTATGGTCATATTTTTGCCAAAATTAATGCCAGCAGGTGGATTTAATGTTCTGGTAAAATCTCAAGCACTCAGCTTATTTAACACAGGTATAAAATACCAAGTTTACCTTTTAAGTAATAGTTTTGAATTTTAAAAGTTGCTCACTTGCAAACATTACCATAACTTACTAAACAACTGGTTATTTTTCACTCTGAAGCAGGTAATTCACAAGCTGAAGCCCCTGCCAATGAGCTATTTCCACAGGAATCTGCCCAGCCAGGTCCTGCCTGGAGCCCAAATCCCCAGATCCCTTTAAAGAGCCTTTTGCTGTAGACAGGCTTAGGGGCAAGATACTGTCATTCTTCCAGGTTCTCACTTTACTGGAGACGTTTTCAAAAGGAAATGGGTTAAATATTCAAAGGTGATTTTAAAAAGCATCTTCCAGAAGCAGCTTTTTCTTGCTCTTGCCCAGGAGATACCTCTGCTAGCTAAAGCAGTTCTAAAATGACTATAAGCGAAAAACTAATGCAACATAGAGTAGAAAACATCCCATTTCTGAAATAAACCCCACCCTATCAGATAACTCTAATTTTACTCGTTAAAGAAGCTGTGGGAAAGCTGACAGTGGGTACACACTGAGTTAAAACATCCAGCACCTAAACAGGAAGCAGAAAACTTTAGGGGGAAAAAAAAAGTAGAAGTTGAACTGGAAAAACTTTTCAATGTATTTCCATGCCTTACTACACCTGCCCTCACTCTGATTCACACAATGTTAAATCCCTCTCTTAACACTGAGCACCACTTAGATCACACTCACCGCTGCCCCAATATGTTGGCTCCTTCCTGCAGCTGCTTCTGCGTTAAATCAAACTACAGAATTAAAAATAATTAAACCTGTCTTATCGAAATAACTCCTCTAAAGATATAAAACAACTTTTGCTAATTAGCTGAGAGAACAGCCCTGACCTAAGACTCAAATATTGCTCAGCTTTGGGCTACACCAACACCAGTGCTGGGCTCAGATCTTTTGGGAAACAGTGACCTATGGATTATACAAAGCTCCCAGTACTTCCATGAGTATTAAAAATACTGTATTTCCCTAGTAAGGTGTATTCATTCAAACAATTTTAAGTACCAATATATCATTAGCAGCTGAAGTGAAGATTTTTTAAAAGCGTTTTCAAACTCACAAACAAAAATTAGATATATCCATCTGAGAATTTCAAAATCCACTGGTTTTGCCTGAAGGGGAAGAGCTGCCTCACCAATTTTTGGAGCATTTCAATGTACTGTAACCTTCAGAGAGCATGAGGAATTCCTGCTATGAATTTACAGTGTATCTAGTCAAAATTTATCTCAACAGAAAAACTGAAACTCAGTTTTAAGTCATCTTCTTAACACTTACATCCCGGCCCGCCAGGTGAGACATTTTCAAAGCCTGGTTAATCCCCATTTCCAGCTGAGAAAACAGAAAGAAGCTGAGAAAACATTAAGAATGATCCACTTAAAAAGCTGGCAAGTCAGGTAGAGAGCTAGGACCAAAACCAGCATTTCCAGCTCTCAGTGACAGACACTGCCCACTACATCAGTCAAAATACAAACACTGAAGGGTGTATTTTCCTTTTAAAGGAAACAACTTTAACAGCTTTAGGTAAAATCATGCTCTGAGCTCTCACGAACCTTGAAGAGCGAAGCAAGGCTTGAACAGAAACACTGAGCTCCACTTGCAGGTCACTGCAAATTACCTGGTAGGTCACTAGGAGATTTCTTCTCACCTGAAAACAACTACTACCTCTTACCACCTGCATTTAATTGCAAATAAGAGCTTTCTAAAGTCTTATCAAGCTCAAGACACAGGAAAGCACAGCATGATAAGAATCCTGCAGTGTTTCCTTGCTAAAATGAACCAGTGCCCTGCCCAAGGGTTTCTTGTCCTTTGCCCCCAGGTGAGTGCTCTCGACTCCTCTCTTCCCCACCTACTCCTGGAAGCTGGGAGGAGATGCTGCCTCCTCCACGGTTCTTTCCTGGTCAAGCTGCCCTTGCCAAGAGGCAGAACCAATCCAGCTCCGCATTAATTGAACTTTTATCTTTTCTTGAAGCCAGCCTGGCACTCAGTGACTGGTTATCTCCGAGAGGGCAAGTGGCAACCTTGGCAGTGGCAACATTCAAGGCGCCTGCAAAGGTTCAGTCCCTGGCACGACAGGTACAAAAACCTCTTCGAGAGGACACTGTGCCCTCCAAGCCCAGGGCCAGACAGTCACATTTCATTTAGATTTAGGAGGGAGGTGCCTGCATGGAAACTGAAAATGGAGCATGGTACAGCCGTGCTGCACCAACCTGAGCCCAGAGGAGTGCCTTTGCTTTGATCACATTTCTAGGAAAAGAAGGGAAAGCTCCACAGCCACCTTACTTTGGCCTTTTCCCAGCTGCCAGCAGCAAGTAGGATGAATGCAATCCACGGAGCCTGGCTGCTCACATCCCCTCCTTCCCCTCGCTATCCCCATCACCAGGCCTCCGCTTCCATCTCCCCATGGATGCCTTGGAGACTCAGCTCCCTTCCAAAGCCGTGTCCCGGTGTGGGAGCCAGGACTTGGAGCTCTGCTGGTGCTGTCTCTGGGCCGGGCCACCCGGAGCAGCCTCTGTGACTCGGGGTTGTTTGCAGAACAAAGAGCTGCTTCACAGACACGTCAGTAACTGTGTGTGTTGTGAGGAACAAGAAAATACTGGCACAAACCTCAGAGCCCAGAAACCTCCTCATGCAGAAAACAGATAAAAGGGGGGAAAAACCCAAACAAAACCAACCCAAGACAGATGCGAGGGCTGTGAAGCAGAAGTATCTTATTAACAACACACAGACCTAGACTGGGGTCCCTACGGCTTTTCTGGTCACAAGAACAAAACCAATACCCTTAGCTCAGCATCAACCAATACCCTGCAGCATCAACTAACACCATTAATTCCGAAGTTACTCTGAAACCAAAGGTGCTTCAATAATTTCCCCCTTTAAACACAACCAAAATGTTGAGCAACAACACAAGCACACTTGGGATTTTAGAAGGGTATTAATTTAAAATATGCCCAAGAGTGGAGCTGCCTTACATGGTTGAAGCATCCATCCACCTACCCCAGCATCCAGCACGGAGAGGGAGCACGAGCAGGTGCCTCCGGGAATGAACTCCCACTGCCGGCCAAAGGTCCAAGCCGTATCCCAACACAAATTTCACCCCGCTAAATCAGCCTCTGACAAGCGGCTGCCCAGCAGAGCACAAGCCTCAGATGCACTGAATACGCTGCATGGTGATAAGAAGTGCAAAATATACAGACAGAGCCAATATTCCACAGTTAACAGCCTGATATTTTTGTTTTAACAACCACATCTGCACAAAGATGAGCCGAATTCCATATGCAACTTAGCACAGAAAATCCAAGTTACTCTCCCTCAAGCATTTCTGTTCTGGCCTCCAGAACTGCAATATCCAACCAGTGAACCTTAGGGTGAGATGCTTCCTGCCTCTAAAATAGATTACCCAGAGCATTTTGGTTAAAGTGCTCCTACTATCTCAAAGATTCTACTCAAAAACTCATAAAACAATGACTTTGCATTTCTGTATTTCTACTCTCCTCCTATTTTATTTCAGTCTGTAGTGATGAACCAGTTCCCTGGTAACATATGCTTTACCTTGCCTCCACAACATCCCTGTACATTTGATTACCTTTGTCTCTAAAATGAAGAAACTGAAGCACAAAGTAGCTAATCCCTGTTTTTTTTAGGGAGATACCACCCCAGGACTCACATTATGAGGACACTCCAACTGCAAAGCAAATCCCAGACTCTCTAGAGCAGGCCCTGCTTCTGAAGTATTAAAAAATCACCAAAAAAAGGCAAAACCAGAGAAAGACAGAAATGATAAAAACTTCACAATATACCATGTTTGAATTGCACCTAATACTGCTATTGCTGCAGGACCTCCAAAGCAATGTTTATATTACATATCCAGACATCACTGGCCGTAGGGCAGCTCGTAAACTGGTTTATTTTGGCTCCAGCAAAACACAGCCTTGCTCCTCGAAAGCAGGTGATGAACTCTCTGCTCCCAAATCAGCCTTTGGGCAGCTGCCACACGGACCAGGCTAAATCCGACTTTACTCTCCTCGCTCCTACTGCCATTAAGCTACTCAGAGTACATTTAGATCAGATATTAGCAAGAAATCGTTTTCTGCGAGGGTGGGGAGGCCCTGGCACAGGGTGCCCAGAGAAGCTGTGGCTGCCCCATCCCTGGACGTGTCCAAGGCCAGGTTGGGTGAAGCTTGGAGCAGCCTGGGGCAGTGGAAGGTGTCCCTGCCCATGGCAGGGGGTGGAACGAGATGGGCTTTAAGGTTCCTTCCAACCCAAACCATCCCGCATTTCTGTGATTCTAACCCATCCCGCTTGGCTTTGACGGGATAAACACAAAAAGCAGCCACAGAAAGAAGGCAGAAACACAGGGATCTGTAAAAGCAGGCAGATGGGGGGCCCAGGGAGCAGCAGCTTTCAGAGGGATGGAAAGACGTGGGCCCGCGAACACCCGGGGCCGGCGGGGTTCTGACAGCCCGCGGGGCCCGGTGCGCGGCTTTCCCGCAGCACCTCATACGGGCGGCCAGAGAAGCCGCGCCGCCCCGCGGGTACCGGGGCTCGGCCCCGCTGCCCGGGGACCGCAGCGCCCGGCGCGGCGCTGCCGGCGGCCGAGGCGGGGCCCGCCGGGGCCCGCAGGAAGCGGGGCCGAGCCGCGGGGCCGCGGCCGGGGCGGGCGGGGGCAGCGGGGCCGGGCCGGAGGGAGCGGGGGGAGAGGGAGGGAAGGAGCGGGGGGCGATCCACGCCCCGGGCGCGCCCGCCGCAGGCCCGGCCCGGCCGGGGCCGCACAAAGGGCGGGGGGCGCGGCCGGCAGGTGTGAGCGGACTCACCGGGTGCGGCGGCGCCGCCGCCTCGGCGGACGGACGGAGGGACGGACGGAGCGGGGCTGAGCGGGGCGGCGGCGGCGGGACCCGGACCCGGCGGGGCGGCGGCGGCGGGGCCGGAGGGGAAGCGGAACCGCCGCGCGTGGCCACAGCCCGCGGGGGCGGGGGCGGGGCGGGGCATCGCTGTGGGGGCACCGCCCGCCGTGCGCCGGAAGGTGCGTTACCGCGGGGCATGACGGGAGTTGTAGTCCGCGCCTTGCGGAGGGGAAACGTCTCTTACAAAATAAATTTAGTATTTATGGTTATTTATTTATATCCATTTATATTATATGTTATATATTTTATATTATATATTATGTATTATATATATTACATATATTATCTATTGTATATTATCTATTATATATTACATATATTATATATTATATATTATATATTATATTATGTTATATATATTATATATTATACATTATATATTATATATTATATTATATATTATATATTATATATTATATATTATATATTATATATTATATTTCTCTGGGCCAGAGTCAGGGAAAAAGAAAAGAGCCTGACAGCATTAAAAATTAGTTATACATGTATTATATATATAAATAAAATTTATATAACGTGTTTTACAATAAATGTTATGTATATCATATATATCATATGTGATATAATAATATATAGTGTATCTATAAAACACATTTATTTAATATACATATTATATATAGTATACAATATATATTATATATAATGAATGTTATG
Source organism: Lycocorax pyrrhopterus obiensis (assembly GCA_014706295.1). Classification (NCBI taxonomy): domain Eukaryota; kingdom Metazoa; phylum Chordata; class Aves; order Passeriformes; family Paradisaeidae; genus Lycocorax; species Lycocorax pyrrhopterus. Next base: position 2,707,111 of record JACSVZ010000016.1, read on the forward strand.
CATAAGATATTACATATAATAAATGTTGCAACATTCATTCTATAATACATATATCCTATATATTACATAGCATGTAATACCTATTGTTTTATTATATATGTCATACATAAAAATATATATTTTATGTATAACATTTCTCTTTTTCTAGGCTGTTTGGATCTCCTCTTTTTCTCTGGCTGTGGACAACAACCAGCTGCAGGGGGTAAAGGCCACCACCCTAAAAAACCCAGCATCAAATCCAGCATCCATCCATCCAAACTGCCTCTCCTCCACCCTCGCTTCCGTCTTGTGGTGCTTAAATGAGAGTTCATTTCCTCGATGCTGTATTTTGTGAGTGAAACCGGTTCAGCCCCGCACAGGAGCTTCCTGCTGTGTCCGAGTGTCTCCTCCAGGTCTGTCCTGGCTCACAGAGGGGAACCCCACCCTGCTCCAGGAGAGTGGAGGTATCGGAGCACCCCAGGGCTTCGTGGAGTCATGGGATGGCCTGGGTTGGAAAGGACCCTAAAGCTCACCCCGTTCCACGCCCTGCCGTGGGCAGGGACAGCTTCCACCAGCCCAGCCTGGCCTTGGACACTTGCAGGGATCCAGGGGCAGCCACAGCTCCTCTGGGCACCCTGTGCCTGTTCCTCCTCTGTGCTCCGCTCTCTCTTCCTTGAGCACTGGAAGGGGCTCGTTTTGTCTCCTTTTTGTGGATACAGCTGATGCCTTAGGTTTTAACTCTTATATTTTTCAAATCCTGTACTGCTTAGTGTGTAACTCTGAGGTTTCTTGTAGCCTGTTAGTTTCTGCTCTCTCCTGCCAGGCAGACATAACAAAGCCTCTCCAGGCCTGCTCTCCAAGGACACCCAGACCGCCCTAGGCCCAAAATGTGTAAACCAAAGACTCTAAAAGGGGGGGTAAGCTTGGGGAAACTACATCATTAAATGAAGTTTTAATTGGAGAATTAACCCTGATATGCAAATAAACCAACCCTATAAAAGTGTGAAGAACTCGTGACCTGTTGTCCATCTTGGGGTCCATCTTGGCAGTGGCCTCTGGCTCCCCAGGGTGCACCTTTGAAGGCCTTTCAAATAAATACCTACTTTTGTTCCTTTATTCTTGTCTAGTCTCTGTGTCTAGGAGGCCTCTTCAGGCATCACAGCAGAGAAAAAGTTAACCCTCCTCCCACCAACCATTCAGGTCCCCCTCAGAGCCCACCTGGCGCAGGGGGCACGTCGCTGGTGACAGCAGCAGGACACACAGCAGCTCTCCGTGCCGCCACTTCCAGTGGCACAAGCCCCCAGTCGGATCCGCAGCTTCCAAGGAATCCAGCAGGAACACAGCTGGGGAAGCAGCGTACGTGCCCTCAAGGCTTCTCCTCCAAAATTCCTGTGATCCGTTTAATCCTCCACATGACTTCTCCAAGCTTCCACCCGCCCTGGGGGCTGGATCTTGCCTCCTCTGTCCACCCAGGAGGTTTGGAGCAACATCCGATTTTCCTTTCGGAAGGAGCAGGACACACACCAGGCAGCTCCTCTTCCCCAGGTCATGGGGGAACAGATCCGCGGACACCTCAATCCTCCCTGCAGGTCCAGGCACATCGGAATTTCCAGCTTGTGAATTTCCAGCTTACCTGGTGGCCGTCTGCTCCCTCAGTCTCCATAGGACCTCTGCAGAGCCACAGAACCCTCGTCCCTACAGAGTTGCCCATTTTCCAGGAGCGGTATTCCCAAGACGCGCTGAGGTGGCTCCGCTCCGACCCCCTGCGGGCACAGCCGTCCTTCACTTCTCCTTCCACGTTCGCTATTTTCCCTCTCTGACTCAGCTCAGCCGCTGCTAATTCACCTCTGCATCACCCCTGGAGAATCCTCAGCAGGTTTGTGGCTTCACCCTTCCCTCACCTCTTCTCCCCATCGCTGTGAGGCTCCTCACCTCCCCGTGCTGCCCCGGCCTTGTACCCCAAACCCTCTCAGCTCCAGCTCCAATTGCAGAATCCTGACCCCCCTCCCGTCCTTCTGTCTCCCTCCCCAGGCACAGCTTTTTAAATAAACTAGGACGGCTTTTTTGTTGTATTTTTTTTTATGCCCATTCCTTTGTGTGATTCAGAATTCCCAACACGGCCTTTAACACCCCATCCCCTTTTCTTTCCCTGCTCTCATTCAGTTCTTACACACATTAAGGATGGGTATGTTTGTGTCCAACACTTGTAGCGGTGCTTTCTGGCCAAGAACTCCTGAACACCTCATTCCTGTCTCCAAAACTGCCAGAATTTGTGCACAAGCCTTACAGCTCCTCCTCTGATCTCTGTGATCCCTCTGGGGCTGGCACTTGAATCCTCCTCCATGGTACACCTGCTAAATTCTGTGCTGGCCTAGTGACAGCAGTTTGTGCTCTGAGAGAGAGATTGACTGGCAAATTCCTTTGTAATTAACACTGCTATAGTTATCAGACTTATTTACAGCGTGTAAGGAAAAATGTGTCTGCTGTATTTATAATACAAGTGCTGTGGATTTAAAAACAGCAAATATTTGCCACAACAAAAACCACCCCTTGTAAAGCTCTGCCACTCGTCTCATATTTTACATTAATCAGAAACAATTACTTAAGTTCAGTTGAAAAGGTGATTGATGGGAATCTTGATATATACTTTACTTCCATATTTTTTCCACTTGAAATAATTTTTTCTTGTTCACCCAGAGGACATTCTCATTCCCTTTCCCTAGGTTTTGTCAGGGAGATTGATTTAGCTGAGGGATTCAACCTGTGATTTTCAGGTGTTACCTGGTGTTAAAAACCAGGTGATGAAGTCCTGTCACTCGGCTCTGGCAATCTGGGATGCTGCCATTCCAAGGGGCAGGCTACAACACACAGTTACCTATGTAAGACAGAGCACAGGAACAAACTCAGCTCTGGGAGCTAAAAATCCCACTAGGAGACGAGTGATACAGTACTGGTCCCAGTGCTGACAGGGTTAAACAGCCCAAACCTCTCTTTAATTGTTTCCAACCTGCCTGGAAGTAGTCACAAGGAATTCACTCCGCTGAATTCCAGCAGGAGAAAGATGCCCAAGGGATCCTGAGGCTGCAGCTGGACATCGATGAAAGGCTGCACACCGAGCCCTTGAAAGGAATTTTCATTCACGCCCTCACACACACACACACTCGCCCCCAAATTCCCTGCTTTGACTAATTTACTCGAGGTTTATCGGGAATAAAATCTATTTTCTCCACACGGGGGTTACCGTGGGCTCCCAGTGCCACCTACTGACAACTACAGACAGCACCCGAGCTCTGCCGCTCCAGAGCCTCTCGGCTTTTCCATTAGGTAATTTCCTCCCCATTTCCTTCTATTTATCAACTGTCCTGGAGACTGAATGTAGATCTTCTAAATATTTGCTTCTAGTCACTATCCTGTCCCTCACTTTCATCTTCCAAGGGTCTCTTTCCACTCATGAAATAGGGTGAAATTTCAAATATTCTCAAACTCTTTCAACTCTGACCAATTGTTCAGCCTGGAGAAAAGGAGGCTCAGGGGAACCTTCTCTCTCTCCACAACTCCCTGACAGGAGGGGGCAGACGGGGGGCATCGGGCTCTTCTCCCAGGAAACAAGGGACAGGACAGGAGGAAACAGCCTCAAGCTGTGCCAGGGGAGATTTAAACTGGATATTGGGAAAGGTTCGTCTTGGGAAGGGCTGTCCAGCCCTGGCACAGCTGCCCAGGGCAGTGGTGGGGTCCCCATCCCTGGAGGGATTTAACAGATGTGTGGATGTGGCACTTGGGGACGTGGGTGAGGAGTGGCTTTGGCAGTGCTGGGGGAATGGTTGGATTCAACAATCCTAAAGGGCTTTTCCAACCTTAATGACTCCGTGATTCTGACCAAGAGCAGCCAACCCCTCACAGTTATTAGAATGGGAGAGGTTCTTGACCTGTCCCAGGTATGCACAGAATGTCTCTTCACAAATCCATACATAACCCACCTGCACAACAAGCTGAAAATTCAGAGACTTTAATGACTCGATAATGTTCTTCACACCCTTAATAAGCAACCCCTGAGACAAGAAATACAAACACCTCTGCAAGAGGCAGCACTGTACTGGAAGCAGGCTCTGGGCCAGCAGGAGGGAATAGGAGCCCCAAATCCACTCCTGACTGTTGCCTCATTGCCCACAGCAGTGCTTTCAGCTTTTTGAGGCTTTTTCCTACCCTCCATCTGCTTTGGATATTGACAACACATCCAAAATGTCTCCTGGGCGGTGGAAGGCATTTGTAGGCATTGTGAGCCAAAGGAACTACAATCCATTATGGGACCCTTGCACCCCCTAAGACATAAAGAACAGTAGAGTAGGATCCACTCAGGAATCCAGTGTCATATCCAGTTAGTTTTGCCGGATGGAGGTCAGACATTCCATATTTCCTCAGGTCACTGGGAGAAGTGTCCGTACTTGCAGGCAGCAGCGAGGATCAGGCCAGAGCAGAGCCCCGTGGTGAGCAGGGTCAGGGCACACACCAGGGAACTGTGCTCCCTGAGCCCCACAGGAACCCTCAGTGTCAATTCCTCATATGCCTACAAAGAAAAATAAATACATAACACACATTTGACCAGCTGTTTCTCTTTGTGACTGCAACTGAGAGGATTAGGAACCAGACCCTGATTTAATTAGCCCTTGGCTAAGGCTTCCTCTGAGATTCGATATCAGAACCAGGATGGGACATCCCCTTTAAGTGACAGCAAACACAGTGCCAGCCACTGCTGCACTGCACAGCTCAGGAAATGGATCTGCTGCCATCTGTATCCCTGTATTCCTGCTCCTACTGCAGCCTTGCCACTGAGGGTGTGTACGGAATACTGCACAGAGAGCAGCTCCCACGGTGAGCTCGGATCACTAAGGAGACAGATTTCTCCAAAGCGAACAATTATTTGGTTTTTCATGGACACAGGAAGCTCCAAAATGTTTATGGACAAGAGCTACAGATGTCCCAGCAGTCTGCAGGTATCTTAAATATAGGAAGGCAAATGTGTTACAACAACAATAACAGATTATTTTATTATATAAATTAGTCTAATTTCTGAATCTCTACACTACTGTGGCACTTTTGAGCATCAAAACCAGTTGTTGGCCACACTAAAGACCCAACTTTCCTTGGTTTTGAACACAATAAGAAACTTCACCTTTTCCTAAATACTCACCCAACCAGATAACAACCAAACAAATAGAAGTGGCCTTTTTTTAGGATGCTATTCCTTAAATCTTTGCAGTTTTACCATTACTTTAGTTAGATCATCATTTTCCACCTTGCTACTCCTCTGAAACACCAAGGTTGTGAAGACTTTTCTTAATTTGACCAGTGCCAATTATATCCTAGGATTCCAAGGAGGGGAAAAAAAAAAGGTCAGGAGAGCAGCCATGCTGAAGGGCCAGAAGAGCACAGAGTGACTGTAAACGCAGCAGAAGGGCAGGATGACCCCCACTAAAAGCCAGTCAGAAAGGAAGAAAGGAGCCTGCCCAAGGGGGAACCACCCAGCTAGTCTTTCACTGATTAATTCCTGTGCTATGAAAGGTGTTAATCACAGAAAAAAGGCAGCAGTTGTTAAAAAGAACCAGAAGGAGAACTCACAGGTCTGTGTTTTGTGCTGTGCCACTGACAGGGACCGGTGTTGTCGGACGAGCAGGGAGCATCCACTTCAGCAGGTTCCCAGCACTCTGCAGACAGGTGACCTAGGGAAGGCATTCCTGCATCACCAGGAGCCAGGCAGGATAAGCAGTCTGGCCTGTGAGTTTTTTTTTCCAAATAAGGGATCTTTTCCCCCACAACAGCTCGACAGAATCTATTCGCTGGGAGCCAAGTGGTGAAACACCTCTGCATGGTCAAAGTGATGCTGGGCAGTCCTTGCTGTGAACTTTGCAATTCTTCCCTTCCTGATACAGCAAGTACCCAAGAAAGAATCTCACCTGGCCCTTCTGTCCTTAACAGGGCAAAGAATTCCTGGTTAGCCTGCAGACCCCTCAACTTTAGCCATGTAGTTAGAATTTTCCCCAAAGTAAGTCATTCATTCTTCCAGTTCTCTTCTTGGCCTCCTGTCAGCACATAAAAGATCTCCCTTCCAATACTTTAAATCCTTTCCCAGCTCATAAGTAGTAAATGTGGCAGAAACCCAGGAAGATTTAACACTCCTTTTTTAAATGACTGGGTAGTCCTGCCTGCCCCTGTGCTTATCCCAGAAAATCATTGCTCAAATGATGCACAAGTAAAGAAAAAGGAGTTGGAAATCATTAGTGTGCTTGAGTTGGCAGGAATGATTTTGTGCAGGGACACGAAATTTGTTACAAAAATATAGGATTTCCTTGTTCACATAACTTGAAATATTCATCATCAGTGGATATCAGGATCTTGTCTCCTCTGAGTTTGAAACTCTGACCATTCCAAGCTTCAGGCACAGTTTCCTACATTGCCCCTTTATATAAAGGGAATGCAGCAACAGAGCGTTAGAAACCATCTGAACACTTTGATTACTCTAAATAGGTGCCAGTGGCTATTAAATACACCCTGCACAGCTCCAGCTGCCAAGGGAAATGCAGTCAGAGCAGGGGGCCTTTGGCAAACCACAGGCCCTGCTGGGACTGTGACAAACACAGATCATGACAGCTGCCACATCCTCCAGCTGGAAGAGCCCGAGCAGCACAGGGCTACAGTGGCAGCAGCACAACTCAGAGCAGTCTCTGACAACCCCCTGCATTTGGCCAGGCAGCAGCACTCAGTGGGGAAGACAACGAGGTCTTCATCAGGGCCACGCCTTCCCCTTATGTTCATGCAACTACCAAGAGCTTCCATCTCAGACACAACCACATTCCAAGCTCTGGACTGCCCAAGAACATCAACGAGGATCTCACTGTGGCAGCAGCAGAGCAGCACCTCTGGGCTCTCCAGGACAACCAAGGCTTCCTCTGTCCCCTCGGCCGGCCGGTGGTACCGCGCGTGCACGGGCACGGCAGCTCGGAAGCAGCGGGAACAGCGCGCGTCCGGCTCCAGGAACAGCAGCAGGAGAAGATCCCTGGCTGAGTACTCGGGAGCCTCCACGTCAATGACATCAGGAATTAACACCGCCTGCAAGCGGGGAGAGAGACAGGTGTGGTTGTGATGGAAATCGAAAACCCTTTCCCTCATTCTGTTTTCTAACACTGAGCTTGATTTTGTGGTCAAGACGATTGAGTTGGGAATTCCAGCCTTAAGCTGTTCCAAAATACCTTTACAAGACTGTCTTCAACGAGTGATTCCTATGTGTGAAAAGTTCACGGTGTCACTGTGCCTGCAGCCAAACCTGTGAGGTGCCAGCTCAACGATGTGGTCAGCAAGGCCAGACCTGCACCACAGGCATCCCAAGGGCAGGAGCTGCCCACAGCCTTTGCACCCACGTTTTAGCCAAATTAAGCACCTAAGGAGATAAAAGCCACAGCCTTTGCACATCTCTCTACCCGAAATGTGAAGCAAAGACGGGAAAGCAGCACAGAAAGCTGGGATAAAAATGAAGCTGGGAAGCTGCTCCGTCCAAACACACAGCACGTGACTGAGAGCTCACCAGCACCTCTTTGGGGGTTTCCCTTCCACCTTCTCAGCCTGAGACCCTTTTACCACAGCTGCTCACCTGAGGCTAAGAGGGGAGCAGCAGCTCCCTGGCACATCACCTGTGTGTGAGAATATCAGCAGCACAGAGTCAGGGGATGCTGAGTGAGCTGAGCTACAAGGAGACACCAGGAAGATGATCCTGTTTGGCACCTCCTTCCAGGAATTAATCACCTTGGTACAATGAGCCAGATAATGACCAGGTAATACAACTCCCTGAGTCCTTATCTGAGTCCCTACCAGATCTCCTGGCACCGGGGCCATTACCTTTGTTAGATTGTGCTGCTGCAGCATTGCCATCTCGTAGGGATCCACGTAGATTCCCGGCGGAAGACGCGTTCTGGCTGCCACTGCACATCCTCCTGCATCCTCCCCCAGCTCTACCTTCACCAGCAGGTCCCTCCAAACAGGAACAGGAGCAAAACATTTATACCCACACTTCACAAGCTGGAACAAGACCCCCGAGAGACATTTCTCAGATGAGACGAGAGGCAGCTCTCACACTGTGTGCAACTAATCCCGATCACACTTCCCTATCAGGCCTTCCTCACCCCAACTCCACATCCACGGCCAAAAGGAAGTTTCATATCTTTGTTAATGTCTCGGAACTACCAGCGGCCTCCACACAAGTTTTAGAAAGGGGCCTCCTATTCTCCCTCCACTACAGATTGTTAATCCCTTGATCCTGTTAATACATTCCTGACACGTGCCCAGGGATCACACCTCAGGGAGGTGATACAACGGCACGTGAAAAGAGAAGCTTCTTCCCACAGAAAATCACGTGGCACGTCAAGCTGATGGAGGGCAGGGTGAGGACTCACCTGTGAAACCCCTCTTTCAGGAGCTCCTGCGTGACAGTGGTGTCCCGACAGGCTGCCTGCACATCTAAGGTGACACAGAGCCAACACAGTGATGACAGGGCCTGGCAACTTCAACAAGTGAAGTTTTATAACTCATGAATGCCTCATGCAAACCCTCTCCCAGCACAAGGGAAACAGTATTTGACTGCGATCAAAGAGCAGAAGAGGTTTCTTGGTTCACTGGCCGAGCCATACTTCCCAAATCCAGAGTCACAGGACGGTTTGGGTTGGAAGGGACACTAAAATCCATCTTCTTCCAACCCTCTGCTTTGGGCACGGACACCTTCCCCAAGACCAGGGTGCTCCAGGTCTGTTCTTGAACGCTTCCAGACACAGCTTCTCTGTGCACCCTGTGCCAGAGCCTCACCACCCTCACAGGGAAAAATTCCCACCCAATAACCCGCCTAACCGTGCCCTCTGGCAGTGGGAAGCCATTCCCCCTTGTTCTCTCACTCCAGGCCCTTGTCCATAGTCCCTCTCCAGCTCTCCTGGAGCCCCTGTAGGCACTGGGAGGGGCTCTAAGGTCTCCCTGAAACCTTCTCTGCTCCAGGCGGAACACCCCCAGCTCTCCCAGCCTGTCTCCACAGCAGAGGGCCCGGTCCCCCGCGGGCACTCACGGAGGGCGCAGAGCAGCGCGCCCAGCCCGGCCCCGACCCGCCTCGGCTCCCGCCGCCCGCCCGCCATGGCGGCCCGCTCCGCACGGCCCCGCGCGGGCTGCCCGCAGCGCCGCCTGACCGCGCGGGGCCCGCCCGCCCGTTGCTCCGCGGCGCCATGTTCCGCAGGCGTTGGCGTGGGCAAGCCTAAAGGGGGCCTTCAGCGGAGGGGGCCTTTGCCGCCGTGACTCGGCGGCGGCGCCGTAGCCATGGCAACCGCCCAGGGAGGCGGGCCCGGCCCGAGGGAGGAGCAGGAGGTGGAGGAAAAAGAGGAAGAAGCGGTTTTTTGCGCTGCCCGAGGTGAGGGGACAGGGTGAGAGTACGAAAGGGACGTGGAGCTGGTGGAGCGGGGCCCGCAGAGGCTGCGGAGATGAGGAAGGGCCTGGAGCATCTCCGTGCCCAGGAAAGGCTGAGGGAGCTGGGGCTGCTCAGCCTCGAGAGGAGCCCCAGCTGAGAGGGGCCCTCAGCCTTGGCTGTCCTTGGCTGCAGGGAGGGCTCAGGGCAGGGCCCAGGCTCTGCTCCGGGGGCCCAGCAATGGCACCAGAGCCACGGGCAGGGACTGATCCCAGGAGGTTCCACCTGGACATGAGGAAGAACTTTCCTGGGCAGTGCCCGAGCCCTGAACAGATCCCAGAGAGGCTGTGGAGTCTCCCTCACTGGAGATATTCCAGGCCTGTCCGGACATAAGCCATGCCATGTGCTCTGGGATGGCCCTGCTGGAGCAGGGAGGTGGCACCAGGTGACCCCTGTGGTCCCTCCCAGCCTGGCCAATCCTGGGATTATGGGAAGGGCAGGAGGGACCAACTCGGCCCTGCCCCGCTGCCCTTCGTGCTCAGAGCTCGGGCCTCGGCGGAAGAGCGGCTCTGAGCGGCACCGGGCGCTGGCACGGCCGTGAAACAGCCGGGCTGTGCTGCCGCACCGCTGGCAGCCGGCAGCGAAGGGCTCAGCCCGGCTTACCAGGAGATCCAAATGCTCTTTCCCACAGATCCAAAGAGCTGCTCACGTTTCTGTTTCTCATCTCCGTAGAAGCCTGGAATGGTTTGGGTTGGAGGCACCTTAAAGCTCCTCTCGTTCTACCCCCTGCCATGAGCAGGGACACCTTCCACTACACCACGTTCCTCCAAGCCCCGTCCAACGTGGCCTTGGAAATTTTCACTATTAAGGACATTACTGTGAGTTTGAACTCTTTCCTATGTGATTTTTTACAAAGGAGGAAGTGTTTCCAATTCTGCCTCAAAGGAGCTTTTGAACGTTAATGTGATTTTTCTTGATTTGGAGAAATACATTGATTTTTTGGGGGTAAAATATGTTACTTTGCTGTACTGCAGTCTGTAGGGCAGTTGGAGATCACCTTCACGTTGGACATATTTTCACTTGTTTAAAACCAAAATAAAAGTAACACCTGCACTCAGTGCTGTCCACTGAGCTGGGAAACAGGATCTGCAGCAGATTTGGATTTTTAACTCCCCTCTAATTTAATCTCATAATTCATTTCCCTGGGCTTTAAGGTCCATTCTGACCCAAACCACTCTGTGAGTCTGTGATTTTGCTGAACCCTACTCCTGACAAAAAGGCCAGCACCGAGAGACTGTCCCACTTGTTTTCCTTTTTCCGGGTTTTCCAGAGAGCGTTGCCCTCGTTGAGGACTCTGATGGAGCCACGGCTGGCACCGCGATGACTTTGAGTGCGCAGAAGTGCGGGGTCTGCTTCCAGCCCCCATCCATCATCCTCATCTACAAAGACAACAGCCAGGATAAGACTCGCCAGCGCATCATGCCCATCAGGAACTTCTCCAAGTTCTCAGGTGAGGTGCATTCATTCCTGTCTGATCCCCCAGACCCATGGAGAGGAACTCATTGGTGACAGCATTGTTAGGAACCACCGAGTACCCTCCTAGCAGCGTGCAGGGAGGGGCTGGTTTGGGGTAGTGTTGTCTCCCTGAGGAGGCCAAGGCTACATCCCAGCCTGAACAATGGCTCTCTGAGCCTGGAGGGTTTGGAGAGACCCCTGGGGAGGGTTTGGGAGAAGATCTGTGTGTGGGAAGAGGTTTGTTGCAGCTGCAGGTGCCTGTGCTGGCTCTCCCCAGACTGCAGCAGGGCTGCCGAGGAGCTGAAGAACAACCCTCGGCACAAGGCCTACCTGGAAGGGGTCTCGCTGCGTCAGCTCCAGAAGCTCTACAGTTTGCTGAGAGGTCATTTGAAAGGACAGAGCCTGGCTGAGAGCTTGCAAAAGTTTCAGCAGGAAGAGACCATTGACCCAGAGGAGGATATGAACAAACTGGATGACAAGGAACTGGCCAAAAGGAAGAGCATCATGGATGAGCTCTTCGAAAAGAACAGGAAGAAGAAGGATGACCCTGACTTCGTTTACAACGTTGAGGTGGAGTTCCCACAGGATGAGCAGCTGGAGTCCTGTGGTTGGGACATTGAGTCAGATGAAGAAATCTGATTCCAGACAAAGATGTCCTGGATGGGCAGCTCAGAGACAAATCTCAGCATCCCAGCAGAGAGAACAATGTCATCATACACGTTGTGCCCCACAGAACTGATGCATGTTGGCTCAGGAGAACCTGAGGGGCCACAGCAATCCCAGGCTTAAGTAAGCTTTGTTTAAGAAGCCAGACTTGATTAAATGGCAACTGGGCAGCTGAAATTGTTGTGTGGTTTTAGTCTTTTCCTACATAAAGAATTTTAAATTATTTAATCTTTCAATTTTTTTACATTTCAGTCAGCTTTGGCTGAAAATGAAGCGTTAAATATTCATGTCCTGAAGACATTGTTAAAGCTGCACTGTACAAATAGGGTGGTTATTATTGCCTCCTGGGAAGTTAAATATGTATCAGTCATTCTGGATAAATCAACTCTGCATTGACAATATCACTCTCACATTTCCCTAGAAATGCTTAAATCTCCAGTTTTAGCTTACACAAAAATAAATCCTTACATGTAAGAAAAGGAATATCTTGAAAATGAATTAGTCTTGAAAGTGCATTTGAAAACACAGTGATTTCAAACTGCTGCAATGGGATGGTTGGATCCTTACACTCCTGGATGGTGCTTCCTCATAAGTGCTCAGTTCTGGGAGAATGTGCTTAAAGTATCCGAACAAAACCAAAGTGGTAGAAGTGGTCAAAGTCTGGGGGTGGTTCTAGAGTAAGACAAACTCACCCCACTGAAGGTTTTAGTCCAGCTGTCTACCTTGGCTGGTCTGTACTAGATCAGTCCTGCTCTCATGTAAGAACTGGAGGACTAAGATTAGGATTCTTTGGGAAAATTTACAACTCCAAAAGCTTCCTGGGTTTTGGCTTTCTGAACCCAGGCAGCTGTGAGGGCTGTGGGTGAGATGGGTCTTCATCCCAAATTGAGGGACCTCAACAAACTGCTGCCTGACATAACGAAGAGGAGTGGCTGGAGGAGCAGCTGGAAGGGCTCACCTCCTCCACCCCAAAACGAGAGTCGCTGCTGTGAAAAACATGGAATGAGTGTCAGTTAAACCACAGTGTTTTGCCATCACTAGAGAGGATGAGGGAGCTCATGCTTGGCCTAGGGGGTCTGCAGTCAGGAGAGAAATGGAAGCTGAGGCCTCACTTGCCAAAATTAAAAAAATGTGAAGGCTGACTCAGCTCTCCCAGGACCGGAAAGGGTGTGCAGGGGTCTGGCACAGGCCTTGCCTCAACCATTGCAACATAACAACACAGAAAGATCTCCCACTTGGGAGGGAGAGGGCCCCTGGGTGCCTCTCCTCCACTCCCAGCCTGCCCCAGCCGCTCAGAGGATGTGGCCTGTGCCCAGCCCTGGGCATGGCCTCCTCTCCAGTGAGGGCTATGTGAGGCCAAATGAGTGCCTGGATCATGAGGTTCCTGCTGGCCCATTCCTCCAGCCCACCCCAGACCTTCAGCATGGAGCCCTAATGGTCTTCCCAGTTTGGGATCCTCTGTGAACTTGACAGGAAGGCACTTCACAGCCACCTTTAGATCATGCATAAAGACATGAAATGGGACAGATCCCAAAACAGTTCCCTCAGCAGCCTCCTGGTAGAGCACATCCTACCAACCACAGCGCTCTGCACTTCACTCCCACTGATCCTGACCTGCCTGGCTGCCCACCCATCCAGACCGTGACATCTGCACTTGGATGAAGAACGTTGTGGGACACTGTGTCCGAAGCCTTGCTGAGGCAGATGGAACCCACCACTCTCCCCTTGCCTACAGCTCCATCCATTTCATCCTGAGAGGAAAGCAGGCTGGGCAGGCATGACTTGGCCTCAGCAGTCCATGCTGACTTCTTCCAGCCACTCTCTTTTTCTAGCATTGTGCTCCAAACCATAAACATTCATTCCATGGTTTTCCCAACATGAAGGTGATGCCCTGTTGCTCTCTGGGATGGCCTTTTGGCCGTTACTGGAGCTCGGTGGGACCCTTGGGTTCTCCAGTCACCAAGGACCTTCCCTGATCACCATGGCCTTGCAAAGATGGTGAGAGCAGCTCTCTAAGGACACCCACCACTCAGAAAGCGGAATCTCCTCTTGTTGCCCCGACATCCCAGGTACATCACAGCTCCAGGCGAGCCACAGCTTTCCAGCCTCCGTGATGAGGGAATGTTGAGTATCCCCATCAGCTCCTTACAGTTAAGAACACCCCCTTTTTATCCGTGCCCTGGGCAGTGCCAGGTACCCGGGTTCCTCCCTATGTGTTCTCCCACGGCTGCACCCTGCACCCCACGCTGGATGGAAGGGAAGGACACACCTCCCCCTCCAAGCCCAGCCCCAGCACCAGGGAGAAGGGAGCCCACAGGGCACCCGCTCACCCTGCCAGCGGGGAGACGCCGGAACGCAGCCGGGGGACAGCGCTGGGATGTATTTATAGGTCACTGCTGTCCCCCAGGGTGCAGCTTACGGGCAAAATAAGGGCTGAAAGAGGCTGAGGGATTCCCCAGTTGGGGCCTGGTTTGGTTTTGGCTATTTCAGTCTAAAATTGGGGCAGAAAGCGGCTGTTTCTGAGCCAGATCTGACAGCTGGGTTTCCAGAGCCGTTACTGCACTCAGCCCCAGTGGAGCTGCCAGCTGGCATAGCAGGGTCTGACCCACACCATTTCCCAGCCTTGCACAGCCACCAGCCACACCAGGCTCCCCATGACCCCAGTCCCACACCTGTGCCGGGGAGGGGTTTGCCCTGCTGCCAGCCTTGGCTCCCCCTGCCTGCACCATCCCCGGCATCCTCCCAGCCCCACGCCAGCCTCGGGCATCTCCCTCCATCACCTCCCAGGACAACTCCACTGGGCTTGAGTCCCCAGCACACCCCACATCACCGGCTGAGCCCGCCCACACCCTGGCAAGGACAAGCCCCCAGAATTCCCACTCCAGCTCTGCTGTGCACTTCCCTGTGCCCCGTTCCTGTTAAACGTGTTTCACTAGAAAAATCCCAACAGGGCCACAGGAATAAAGCCACTCCAGTTCTCAGCAGGGCTTTTGAGTTAGCACAAACCACCATCACTTCTCCTTTCCCCTCAGTGACCCCCGAGGAACAGAGCAGCACTTCCCCAGGTAGTGCTTGCTGCCCTGGGAGAGCCAGAGCGTGCTGTGAGCAGAGCTGGGTGGAGGAAACCCCCGGGCACTGCTGGAGTGACTGCCCGCGGGAGCGGGGCTTGCACAACAACGAGGAAGGATTTCTCTTGTTTCCTTTGTATGTTTAATCCAGCAGTCACTGGAGGAATATAAATCCATGATAAAATATCACCGAGGGATATAATTTACTCTCCTACTTTTCAATCAATATTTCACGTTGTTGCAACTTGGGCTGTTTTTAATGGACTTTTCTAACCCAGACTGTGACTTAGTGAAGAAACAACACCCCAAAATGTGTCTTTCAGCCCTGCTGACAACGTCTGTCTTATCAGCACATGCACATAGTGCACGACCAGGGCTGCCCACGAGTTTGGCAGTGCCGGCAAGAGCAATGTGGAAAGCTGTGGCTACAGAGACCCTTCTCCACAGCGCCCAGGTGATGTTTGCTCCAGCCTGGGGCACTTTGTGGAGGCTGATTGCAGATCTGGAGGACATTTTGAGTTGGCTACAGGTGGGAATAAATAAAAGGAACTGCCTGAAGGGGGGGAAAAGCAGCGCTGGAGAAAACAGTCACAGAATCCCAGAATGGTCTGGGTTGGAAGGGACCTTAAAAACCCATCTAGTTACAATCTCTGCCATGGGCAGGGACACCTTCCTCTAGACCAGGTTGCTCCAAGCCCACTCCATCCTGGCCTTGAACACTTCCACAAATGGGGCAGCCACAGATTTTCTGGACAACCTGTCCTATCAGCCAAGGAGTGTTTGATTTTGTGTCCGCTCAGCTCTCACCAACACCAGCTGAGGGTTTCTGCTGAAGACATGTTCCTTGAGGATTCCCAGCGCTCCATCACCAGACATGGCCCGCACCCTTTGGGTACCATTAGGGCAGGAATGGCAGCTCTCCCAGCACCTCCTGTCCTGCATCCATCGGTTTTCCATCTTGACCACCTCAGAGGGGTTATCACCTGTAATCCTGACCACCCACTTGTATTGACCATTCCCGAGCCCTTCCTCCTCCTCAGCCATCAGTAAGGGCTGGACACCCCACACCGAGTTTTCACCATTTTCAGCAGCTTCTCCTTGAGCATGAGGAAGACAACAACGAAGGCCACCAGGAGCGTCAGGCAGGTGGGCAGAGCCAACACCAGGTAGAGCAGCGCCAGGTCGGCCATCTGCCAGCGGCAGCTCTGCAGGACGGGCTCGGGCAGCGCGCCGGGGCTCAGCGCGCGGGAGCCGTGGCTGCAGGTCACCTCCTGCCCGTCAGGGATGCGCAGCCCCTCCGCCTGCTGCAGGGCGTCCCACCAGCCCAGCGTGCAGCAGTTGTAGGGGTTTCGGCTGAGGTAGAGCTCCCGCAGGCTCCTCCCCAGCGGCACCCGCGCCACGTCCGGCGGCAGCGCCGGGAGGCAGTTGTCCCGCAGGTCCAGGCTCCGCAGCCTCAGGGTGCCCAGCGAGCTGGGGAACGCAGCCAAGGAATTCCCTGAAAGGTCCAAGCGCACGAGGCTGTTCAGGGCAGAGAAGTCCACAGCGGTGGAAGAGAGGTTGGTGTTCCTCAGAGACAGCACCTGCAGTGTCAGGACAAGGTCCTGCAGCCAGCCCAGGTCCCCGGACAGCGCCTGGCGGTTGTCAGAGAGGTCCAGATGCATCAGCGATGTCCCCTGGAAGGGGCGGCCGCCCAGCCCCTGCAGACCACAGCCGGCCAAGGAGAGATGGGTCAAGGTCTCCACACCCCTGATGTCCACGCAGGGGGGACTCTCGGCCTCGCCTGGCTGGGGACAGAGGTCAACCCGGTTGCGGCTGAGGTCCAGGGTAGTGATCTTCCTGGTGCGGGTGAAAATCCCAGGAGGAAGCACCTGCAGCCTGTTGGTGCTGAGGTTGAAGAGCTGCAGGTTGGGCAGGATGTCCCCAGTGCCCACCTTCACCCCCAGCTCCACCAGCTGGTTCTGGCTGAGGTCCAGCTCTGTCAGCATGGCCAAGGGGTCCTCCTCCGACAGGTGAAATGCCTCCATGCAGTTCTGGTTGAGCTTCAGGTTGGTCAGGGACGGCATCTGAGCCAGGAAATCGTCTGGCAGGCCCCAGACCTGGTTCTGGCTCATGTCCAGGAGGTGCAAGGAGGAGAGGTTGCTATGGCAGAGGTCATCCCAGAGCCTGACCGTCGTGATGTTGGTGGAGTTGCCATCGATGATGAGGAACTGCACGGTGACGTTGGCCAGGGAGGTGCCGTTGGGGAGGCGCTGGTAGAAGCTCATCCTGTTGTCCTGCAGCAGCAAGGAGTGCAGCTTGTTCTGCCGGGGCAGCACAGGGAAGAACAGGAGGCGGTTGTGGGACAGGTCCAGCACCTCCAGCTCAAAGAGTTCATCACTTTCCAGGGTCAGAAACCACTCGATAATGTTGTTGCTGATGTTGAGCACCCTGAGCTGGGTCAGGCTGAACCCCACCAGACACGGGAGGTAGTTATAAGCTATGTTGAGCCTCTGCAGCCTCTGCAGCCCTTCAAAAGCATTGTCAATCTCAAAGATGTAGTTCTTCTCCAGGTTCAGCTCCAGCAGCTGTGTCAGGTTTGTGAAGATGGACGAGTCCAGCCTCATGATGATGTTCCTGGCCACAGACAGGGACTCCAAGGAAGAGAGGTTCGAGACTAAAACCGACACCATGTCCTCGGTGAGCTGGTTTCCGGCCAGATCCAGCGTCCTCAAGGCGGGCAGAGCAGAAAGAGCAGCTGCTGTTAGCGAGTAGTTGGTGAAGAGCAGGTTGTCTGTCAAGGAGAGCACCTGCAGGCCTTGGCTGCTGAGGAAGGCACCGGGCTCAATGAGCTCCAGCCGGTTCCTGGTCAAGCTGAGATGCCAGAGCTGGGGGTACAGGAGCAGAGAGGCATTGCCCAGGACCTGGATAGTGTTGTCATCAAGAAACAGCTCCTCAGTATCGCCTCGAAGGTTTCCTGGGATGGAACTCAGCCGTCTCCCAGTGCAGTCCATGATGCTCTGCACCTGAAGGAAGAGGAGAATATGTAACACAACCAGGGGAGGCAGGAGATGAAGAGGGAGAAGTCTGGAGAGCAGAGTAAGGGGGGAGAAGGTGGCTCTTTGGTTATATCCTTGGCACACCATTCCACTCCAAGCCAGTAGCTGGGATGGAGAAGGTCTGGAGATGCTGAGGTGCCTGGGCTTTGCCAGGCTGGACCAAGCACTCAGAGGGGTGAGGGTTCACAAGAGAGGACTTACGAGCTCACAACCCCCAGGAGACAGTGCCCAGGCTGTGTCCATCCTGCTTCCCCATCCCACTGCCAGGAGGAGAAGAAGCAGAGAGAGACCAGGGAGCGGGGCCTCCATCTCAGTGGTGGCACTCCTGTGGAGAGGGAGGCAGAGGTGAGGAGGTCAGAAGCTGCAAACTGTTCACCCCAAAAGGCCCAGGTGACCTGGGCCGCCATGAGCTGTCCATGGAGAAGGGGCACCACGAGCCCACCCACCCCAGCAGAAGCCCTCGTGGGGCTCCCCCAGTTTGAGCCTGGAGGGCAGGGGAAGAGCAGGGACGGGGGTGGCAGCTCAGTCCCACCTGGGGCAGCGCACAGGGGGAAGGCACTGTCGGTGCTGCACAGCTGCTCGTGAAGGCCATTGAGCTGCATCCTTCGAGCGGGGCGTCCCCCCAGCAGGGCTCGTGTGCCCCCTCTTGGCACCAGACACTCCCCCAGGGACACCAACCCAGCCCCACCAAGTCCCCCCAGTGCCCATCCCTGCCGGGGGCCCTCCCAGGGAAGCGGAGGCTCTCCAGCAGGAGCTGCCCCATTACTGACCTGGTGGGACCGGAGCTGACGGCATTTGCATCTGGGGAAAAGCTGAAGCTCAGGCAAATGAGCAGCGAGGGCTCGGCGAGTGTTTGGCACGTGGCACTTTCACAACTGTCACTGCGTGAAGGAGAAACGGGGTTATTTTGGGCAGCCCAGGTAGCCAGAGCCTCGCAGCACAGAGGGAGCAGGGCATGTCCTGGGCTGTCTCCTTCCTTGGGACAGCCAAAGTGTTGAGTTGATGCCTTATCAAAGCAGGATTTATTATCCTGGGGGGGATGGAGAGGTAATCCCCCTTCCCCAGGCTGCAGCTGACACACAGCACCTTTTTCCCTCTCAAGTCCTTGAAGTCCAGCAGCACCTCATACCCAGGCACGGTGGCAGGAGAGGGACCCTGCTGTGTCCTCACTGCTCCCAAAGAGCACCAGTTTTGGCTCTGGCTCCTGAACCCCTCTGAAGAAGCTCCCACTTTCCTTCACCCAGCTCAGCCTTTCTTGGCTTCTTCCAACACCAGAAGCTCCTCCATCCTCCCAGTGCTCCCTGGAGCTGCTGGGATGGCACCTGCCCAGCCAGGAGAGGAGGCAGCAGCCCTGGCAGGAAACCCTCGCCCGCAGCCCTACACCAGAGCCCACATCCAAGAGCTGCTCTGGGAGCTCCCGGGGTGCTCCCCACGCTTCACACCAGCCCCATCGCGGGCCCACACAGCCACGGCTCTGCGAGCGTGGGCATTAGTGACGCGCAGCCACCACAGGTCCCCAGACTGGCACAGGGAACCCCCATGGTGTTTCCCCCGGCACAGGTGTCGGGGGACAGGTACTCACCGCGTGGGCTTTGGCACGCTCCATCCTGCGGCCCCTCAGCTGCGCTCAGGGCGGTCCTGGGGCCAGGAGTAGGGGTGACCCGCGGGGTCCGTGTGCCACCCGCGGGGTCCGTGTGCCACCCGCGGGGGCCGTGTGCCACCCGCCCGCTCGCCGAGCACCAATTTAGCCTTTGCGGAAGGAGCCAACGGAAACTGCAGTCACATGGAGGCAGCGAGCGCGGCCCAGCTCTCGCTTACTGATCTCAGCACTCCCAGCGCGGGTCATGCACTCGCACACGGCTCCCCGGCAAGGAGGAACCACAGGGCCCAGCAGGCAGCGAGGGGTACAGGGGGAACCAGCCCCACCGGGGTCACGCAGCTCCTGGGGACGAGCCAGCACCGGGGACGAGCCTTGCACGGTGACTCCTCTGCACAGCTCCAGCAGCAGAACCCTTCCTCAGGGTTTCACGCCACAGAGATGGTGACTGGGGGTGGTTCTGCCCTGCACAGCCATTCCACCAATCCTGCGGGGTGGAGAAATGCCACCCCTGCACGGCCCCTATTCCCATTGTGTCCCTCCAGACCCCTCTTGCCTCCAGCGCCCAGCTCAGGGGTTCGACAGGAGCCCAGGGATGCGCGCCCTGTGGGGGAAAAGGTGCTGTGTGTTATGTCCTGCATCCCAAGCCAAGGCTGGACGTGTCCCAGGTGTTGAGTCCCCAACAACTTTGGGATGCCAGTGCCTGTCCCCCACATTGTCTAAGTGAGATTCAGGATGCTCCTATCCCCCTGCCCCCAGACCTTTGGGTGTCCCAGGGCTGCTCAGGATTTCAGCAAACCCAGCACCCAGGGCACAAGTCGGAACCACCCAGATACAGGGACCTCCTGAGTGCCAGTCCCTGTGTGAAAGTCAGCGGAAATGGCTTTTCCTGCAGCTGCCAGGAAACAAAGATCCACATTTCCAAGGCAATATGAACAGGGACGTCTCCTTCTTCCTCACCCCCATCTACCCCTGCTCTCCATCTCCCCACCCTATGTCTCCCCCTTCCCAGGCTCCTCACGCACCCCCAAGTCCTGAGCAAATCCAGCCTCTGAGGAGGAAAACTTTGCCCAGATCTACCTAGCTGGGAAAGGGTTCAAAACTATGGAGAAAGGATCCAGCCATGCAGCAGGAGCCTGTCTGGGATCGGCAGGTCCGTGCTCCACATGCCACGTGTTCCGTGGTGCCAGTGGGATATTTGCAGAGTCGGGAGATGAACTGTGTCACTGCAGCACACCAAGACCCCCTCCAAGGGACATCCCAGCTGGGGTCCCCCCTCCCTGCCAGACCACGTGGCCCCCAAACTCCTGAAACCAGCACAAATGACCAGGGAGATGATTTTCTTGCCTTCCCCCTAAATTTCATTTCTTCTCTGGGAGGAGGCTGACCTCTCCCATGTCACTCACAAAAAAGCCCTGTGGTTTCATTTCCTCCATTTTCAAGGAAGTTTGATGTATAAAAATCAAGAAGGAGAAGAGAGAAGCGAACAGGAGTGGCAGAAGCTCACAGCAGGGCAAAATTCCCATGGCATTGCTCAAGGGCACACGAAAGGCTGAGCTCAGCTGATGACCACAAACTCCTCATCCCAAACCCTGCCACGAGCCCACACTCAAACCCCTCACCTGGTGCTTGGAGACACGGGAGCTGGCAGAGCTGTAAAACCTGGGCATCCTGAGCTGTGACCATGCTCCGCTCTCTGGATCGGGAGGCTCCTGGGAGACCTTCTGATGAGATTCCTTCTTGTGGTGCCACCATCAAGGTGATGCCCTGAGGGTCAAACCAGCTTCCTCCTGCAGCCCAGCAGGAGCTGGGAGAGGAAACAACCTGCTTCATTCCCTGCTTTGCCCCCAGCCCATCCCCAAAGCCACGCCGGTGTAACCACCCTCCCTCCCCAGCAGCACCGTGGGCTGGCAGAGCCCCTGCACAGCCCACGCGGGTTTCCCCCCCCGCCGGCTCCCTGGGAAGCGGCTCCGCGCTGGGGCATCGGCAGCACTGCTGCTGCTGCTGCTCTTCACACTTTCCCCACATCCTGCAGCCGCATGGCTCTGAAAACATCCTGAAGCTGCCGCTTGGTCCCCTCCTTTTCCTCCCCTCACACCCCCACCCAGCCCTCTCGGTAAGGATCTGGTGTGTGCTTTGAGAGGGGGTAATTTATTTTTTAAGATCAGTGCAGGGAAGGGACAGGGATTGAGCTGCCAAGAGCTGCTGCTCTGATCAGCTCTTCAGGAAGCTCCAGTGCAGCTCAGTGGCACAGGTGGGTTAAACTGAAGGAGATTCAGCTGCTTGGAGCCATGTCCAAACGTGCAGCTGCAATTCCTGCAGGAGAGGACTGGGAATCCCCTTATGGTTTTACACCCAGTGAGCTCCTTCCGTTCCTCCCACCTCCTCTTCCTCCAAACCATCTTTTTCCCTCAACAACCTTCAAATTGTCAAATACAACCCAAGAGCAAAGCTGTGACAGGAGGGCAGGCTCCCCGTTTCTCCTGGAATGCACCCAGCATAGGACCTTTGGGAAAGGGGAAACTGCACCAGGAAACAGCAACCCCATTGCTGAACGTGTGTTTTCCTGCAGGAAATGTGATTTATTCCCGAGTGGAAGCACCAAAAGGGTCACTCATGGTTCACACAGCAGCAGGACCTGGTGAGTGGGGCAAAAGGAAAACAGAAATGTTCCTCTATGGGCTTCCTTGACTCCCACTGGGATGGAGAACGGGCGAGAATTAACCAAGTGGTTCTGCAAGGGATGATGGTGCAAAGCATCATTATTTTATTTTATTTTATTTTATTTTATTTTATTTTATTTTATTTTATCACCTGCTCTGGATAAAACGGGAAGTTTGAGGTCTCCTGTATCTCAGGCGCTGCCAGCAGCAGTAGTTGCCTTTAATTTAAGAGGAACTCTGATCACATAAAAGATAACAGAATTTGTTCTATGGGCAAAAGGGAAAAGTTAAAATGGACAGCTCCATGCCTGAAGTTTAAACTTGAGCTCTGGAGTTTCATCTGGCTGAATTTTCCAATGGGAATCCACACAGTTTAACCCCAGGGTTAAACCTTCCACTGTCCCAGGTTGCTCCAAGCCCTGTCCAGCCTGGCCTTGGGCACTTCCAGGGATCCAGGGGCAGCCACAGCTTCTCTGGGCACCCTGTGCCAGGGCCTCCCCACCCTCACAGGGAACAATTTCTTCTATGTATTTCCAGCTGTCAGGAATCTCCTAGCTCTTGCCAGGTTTTCTGATGGAAAGCAGGGTTCAAAGAAGACTTTTTTGAAGCCAGGATTAGTTCTGGGTTGTTCTGAGCAGAGCCCTGGGCTTGCTCACCCACCCTTGCAGCATCGTGCTGGCTGCCAACACCAGAGGAGTTGGGGCTGTGGGAGATCGGGGAGGAGGCAATAACCCCCCAGACTGACAACATGCAACAAGCCTACAGGGATCCAGGTGAACTGCAGCAAAAACAGTTGGGAAAATTATGTCTTTGGGCTTGGAGGATATTTGATCAGGGACCTAAACACCAAGCAGGAGCCCCACAGCAAGAACTTCATAGAGGATCCCACCTTTGACCCCTCAGGCCCCCAGAGGTGCCCATTTCCTCTATGGGGCTCAGAAGAAAGGTTTTAGTGGGAAGCAAACCCATGTTCCTGAGAGCACAGGGTGGGAAGGGAAGAGGGGGGCTGGTCAGTGGCTCGGCCACAGCCCCTGGGGCTGGTCAGTGGCTCGGCCACCGCCCCTGCCCAGGCCCCGGGCTGCGGGAGAGGCTCCACGCGGTTCCCTCCCCGCAGGCAGCTCCAGCCCAGGCAGCTCCACCCGCGGTCACCGCTCTTCCTCCTCGGCCTGTGAATGAGGAGGAAGCGGCTGGAGAGGGAAAGCTGCAGGAGGGATCTCACTTCCCCCTGCTCCCACCCTGCGGCCGGGCTCCAGCACCGCTCGCAGCCGTCACACACCCGCTGTTCCCAGGCCGGGGTTTGGGGGCTCCTCGGGATCCACCACCACGAGCCTGAGGCAAATCTTCTCCTGGGAGAGCAGGAGAGCATCCGGATCACACGGTCTCCAGAGCAGAGCAGGGTGCAGCGGGTGCTGGAGCAGCAGAACCTGGTATTTCTGAGCAACTGGAAGCCAAGTGCATCCACTCCCTTATGATCCCAGACAGCCCAGATGCGCTAGAGAGCGGCATCTGCAGGAGAAGCCAGTGCCCAAAGTCAGAAAAGACCTCTGATCTTTTGCCAAGAGTGGTTGTGGCTGCCCCATCCCTGGAAGTGTCCAAGGCCAGGTTGGACGGTGCTTGGAGCAGCCTGGGCTAGTGGAAGGTGTCCCTGCCCATGGCAGGGGGTGGGGCTGGATGGGCTTTAATGTCCCTTCCAACCCAACCCATCCTGGGATTCCATGATTTTCCTCCTAGATCTCCTCAAGGGCTGGAAAGCCCCACAACCAGGTTGCTTTCATCTAGTTTGGACTTTGGTTGCAGTTAGACCTGAAGGAGCTGCCTGAGCTTTTCCCATAGGATTGCCAAAAGTGTGGATAAATTGACCTTTTTTGTGCTGTACAATAAAATAAACCATTGAAAGCAATAAACCCCCCTGACCCATCTACTCCAGCACATTAACCAAAGTTTTTTATCATAGAATCATGGAATGGTTTGGGTGGGAAGGGACATTAAAGGCCATCTTGTTCCACCCCCTGCCATGGGCAGGGACACCTTCCACTGTCCCAGGTTGCTCCAAGCCCTGTCCAACCTGACCTTGGACACTTCCAGGGATCCAGGGGCAGCCACAGCTTCTCTGGGCACCCTGTGCCAGGAGGGAAGAATTTCTTCCTAATATCAAATCTAAACCTCCTCTCTGTCAGTTTTTAGCCTAAAACTCTCAAGGCTGGAGGCTGTAAGTCACCAGGAGGAGAAGGTTTGGACAAGTCACTTCTGTGACATCATTCAGGAATGCAAATTGTGACAAAAAAAACCTACTCCCATCTGCAGCCCCACAAACTCCCTCCCTGCTGCTGTTCTGCTTCAGAAGAGTGAGTAATTCTGTCATGAACACCAAGGGAAGTGAAACTCTCTCAACTCCTTGCAGAGCTCAGCGTGTTCCACCCGTCTTCCTCTCTGGCCAGAAGGGCCAACATCCCTGTGCCACAGCCTGGGCTAGGAGGCAGATCTTCTGGAAGCAAATTCACGCTACAAAGTCTTCTTTTCCCAGGTTTTCAGCCACGGGGCTCAGCATCCCTGCTTTCTAGCACGCTACCTGAGGGACAAGGGATAAAGCCTGTCTGTGGGTTTTTGTAGACGCTGAAAAGCTTTAGCAGAGAAATTTTCCAGCTTTCTGCAGCATTCTGTGAGAGCTCTGTGTTTCTCATGAAAGCTATGAAAAACACTGCTACGGGTTTTTGTAAACTAATTTTTATCTTGCACCTGCTGTTATTCAGCAGCAGGGCTGTTATGGTATACTGAAGAAAATACTTTCAAATGAATGTTTTGTAGCCTCCACCAATCATTCTAGGGGGTGGATGATCAGTGACCAATGACCTTATGCCATGCTGGCGACCCAAGTGATATAAACCAATTTATAATTAATCAAATTAGCCATTATTGCTCCTGAACTTGGTCATGTTGTTTCTCACCGTTCATGGTACAACGGTGACAGGTTTTGGGGTTTGGAGTTGAAGCACACTCTTGCACTTAGGACACATCCCTTGGTCTTGGGTAAGAAAACAGGAGAACTGCCAGGATGTGTTTCTGTGGGTTTTGAAAACAAACTCTACCACGTGACATCATTGTAACACGGGTGACATCACTGCTGTATCCGAAATGCCATCCCTGCAGCCATGCCTGGGAGAGGCTCAGAGCAGTTCCACCCCTCAGTCTGGGACCTGAATCAGCACAGGAGTGTGGGAGGGGGAGGTTCAGCCAGACACACGGATCAATACTCAGATCTCCCCTCCTGCTCTCCACGTTCCTGCCGGGAAGAGCAGCTCACGCTGCCAGTAAAGAGGCACATCCCAGAGCTGCACGGCACCGTGGGGTGCGGTGGGCACGTAAAACCACCTGGTTTCCATCCTGCACACTCTCCTGAGTCCCACTGATGTTCCAACTCTGATCCAGCTCTGCTCACGTCCATTATTTTTCCAGGAATAGATACAATCTTATGCTGGAGCTGAGATAAAATCTTTTGGCTGCTTCCAAAGTAAGATCCCACCCTCCAGCTCTGCTCTTGCACAAGACCCTGCAGAAGGGCTCAGGCACCCAATGTCAGATGGGATCTGGCGTGAGGAACATGGCCTCTGTCACCTGAGCCCAGAGAAAACAAACAAAAAGCCATCAAAGAAACCCAAAAGGTGATTTGGAACTGGCAAAGGCTGTACAACCTGGTCTAGTGGAAGGTGTCCCTGCTCATGACAGGGGGTAGAACTGGATGAGTCCTTTCCAGACCAAACCAGCCTGGGATTCCACGAAAAATGTTAACTCCTGCAGTATTTGAATGCGATAAAAAAGCATTTTGGCCAACAGCCAAAACAGCAGGTTTGTCCAGCACTTTATAAAGCCACATATTGGAGCTGGCAGAGTTTACTCTCTTAGATTGCTATTTAAAAGTGATGGGATATGGCTGAGTTCTCCTAAGCAAGGGAAGCTCAGGATTAAAAAGACAAAATAAATCAAGCAGACCTGAAACCACTGCAGGTAGCTCACACCACACCTGCCAGTGCAGGCATGAAGGGAAAATCCATTCAACTCCTGGCTTGGTAAAATTGCAGAAGACTGAACAACACTTGTAACATACAGTGAGTTTTACTTCAAAATCCCTTTTGAATTACTTGGATTTTTTAAAAATAATCTTTTGCTGATATCACTATTGCCTTATCAGAAACACCTCAGGGAAAGAAAAGCAAGTCTGGGAAAAAGTGGACCTTGAACAGCAACTCTGACATTTTGTTTGAGCCTCTCAAATCCCTTTCAATCCTTTAAGGTGATCTTGGAGCTTTGGCTCAGTTTGGTGTCACTAAAAATCATTTTCTGAAATGCAAATATTTGCTCAGCCTATTTCAGGACGCAGGGTTCAAATCAAGGAGTGAACTTTAAAAATTCTATGTCCATCATCCACTTCTGTTGAGGTTTTTTAGTTTGGTTTGGTTTTTGAAAAGAACAGGAAGTAATTGTTAAGGGAGAAGGTTCCACATTAAAAACATTCATTGTACTCAGCACTTGTCTGAGCACAAGTTAGGGCTCCCACAGCTTTGCCCTCTCGTGGGAAGATGGAAGAGTTCCTTCAGAAGTCACCCAGCATCATCCAGCAGCAGGAAAAAAACCTGCTTAAGGGATGAATTAGCAGGTCCAGCAGCACTGCAGGAAAAGCTTTCTGTGTTCATTCAGTACTTCATTCGTTTTTTCTTTCAGTCACACTCTAGCACAAGGTGGGCTGCTGTCACTTACAGAGTCCAACACGGCCACTGCCAGCCCCCTGAGAAGCTGCTTTGTAAGTGCAGAAAGGATCTTAGTGCAATTTCAATAATGCTGTCTTCTGTCTGCAGATTTCACTGCATGTAAGTGAAAAAAAATTCACTTACACATCTAAGAGCTATTTGAAACATGCCAAAACTGAAATACTCACATGGAAATACATAGCTTAAGGAATGAGTGAGGGCTGCTCACCTCTCGAATACTTTAAGAAAACCAGTTTTGCACGATCAGACTGTGATCAGGCCCAGCGTTATTTTAACTCATCACTGCTGTCATCAACCCAGTGAAAAAGGAAGAGGAAAAAAACATAGAGGCAGCCATCTGGAAACACACCCGTGTGCTCGGGGAATTTAGAAATGTAGCTCAGAAATAAGCAGGGAGAAAAGTTGGATGTCTCGCTGTCGGATTCCGAGGGAGGCGGGGAAGAGCACAGCCACACCGGAGGCGCAGAGCCACAGCTCCAGGGCCATCTGCTCCTGCCTGGGTTTGTCACCTGAGACGTGGCCAGGAGGGACGGGACCGAGTGGCCTTTGCCAGGGGAAGGCGCACACGGGGCTCCCAAAGACGTACACTGGCTGCAGCCTTTCAGCTGGGATAAAAGCATTTTCCAGGAGGGAGTTTCCCACCCCATCTTGATTTATCCGTTTGTCAGCAGCACCTGAGGAGTCACACAACTGGCACCACCAAGGCCAAGAACAGCCTCTGCCCCCAAACTAGTGACCATATCGAGCTCCTCACCTCCTCAGAGATATGACAGGGACAGAGGACCGAGTGTTCAGCTCCCAACAGATTTCACAGCACACTCAAACCACAGGAAGTTCTGAATTTTACTAAAATGACAGATAAAATGCTCATTTATCCCAAAATCCTGTAAGATTCTGAAGCCAAGACCTGTTAATCTGACTGATTTCTGTAATGGGGGCTGTGAACACTTGATGTTCCCCCTGACCAAAGTCCTCAAATCCCTTGTCAGGGTAGGAAAAATAGCCCAAACAACTGCTCAGCTGACCCTGAGGTACCTCAGGCTAAAAAAACCCACTCTGCCTTCTTGGCGAGCCAGCACCAAACCTCTCTGCTCCTGAAGGAGGCGTCAGCCAAGATTTACTGCTTAAAAGCAAACCCTTGGTGCAGGGAGTTTGGAAAGTGCCTCAGAGCTCAAAACCACAATACTTCTTCCTAAAAGCACCGTGAAATATTGACCTTCCATAGGGAAAGCTAAGGAAACAGCAGGAAGCTGAGGGAGGAAGGAGACCCCTCGGTGCAGCAGTGGGGCAGTGACCACACCACCCCAACTCCAATCCAGAGGCCGCCAGCAGGCAGGAATGCCTTTCCCACAGTCAGGAGTGAGCATCCCTGTTTCAGAGGATGAAATTTCCCAAGCACAGCTATCAGATCCCTGAGTTTCCAAGCCCTCCTTAACCACTCCTCAGACTCTCTCTTTCCCAGCAGTCACACAGCAGATCACACAGGCCCAACGCCTTGGTCCTCTTGGTGCACCAAATTGCAACTCCCTCCTTCCCATCTGTGGGATTCTGCAGGTGCCATTCCAACAATCCACACCAACAGATCCTTCTGAATGATAGCAGAGTTTATTTTAATATTTTGTACAGCCAGCATTGGTCTCCAGGAATAAGTTATAATCTTACATAAGTGAGTCCACCCAAACCCACCCTTAAGGAATGTTCAACTTTCAGCATTTCTGATTTAGAGGGAAATTATTTAGAGGGTAAGATGCAGTCTGAAGAACGGGAATCAATCTGAATTTGTGATTAAAACTCCTCGGAATTCTCAGGGTTTCCTTGCCTCTAACTGGATCGTGGACAATCGCAGAGGTTGTGTCTTTCAGGACTGCACTGAGAATACATTCATCCTGGGGACTATTTATTTTCCTAAACTGGGCAGGGTTTTGTTTCCTTTATCCCCAACTCTGTGCCCCACGGTTCTGCTCTGCAGACACTTTACAGTCCAGTACAATCAATGCCTGTAACAGATCTGTCCGGGAGGTACTTGGATGCCCGTCCCACATCCTTTATTTGGCTGTTCTCAGCACCACCAAAAACACCTCCATTGCTCACAGCACATTCTGTCTGATGCAGCAGGAGGAACAGACCTTGATTTGCCTTTCAGCAATGAACACACAAAACAAATAAATACTTTAAAATCCTTTAAATGGTAACAACTTACACAGTTCCAGGGCAGAACCTGGTGATCTACCCAGCCAAAAGCACTCCAAGGCAAAGCCTCACTCACCTCCTTGAGGAACAGGGAGGGGGATGAGCAACGGCCCAAGAGGGATTCCTCTTTCTTCCATGCTCAGAGAATTGCCAGTGTCTGATACCAAGCAACTCACATTCTCTAGCACAAAAACAAAAAAAAACAAAAAACCAAGCAAAATGAGGTTGTATAAACGTTTCCTTCTCCCTCTCCGAAAAGCAGCTCTGAAACAGCCCAGGCAGCTCTGGGAAACACCAACCAGCACAAAACCAGAGTCACGAGCCAGCCGTGGGGCTCACAGCCTTCCTGCCCTGTTAAAGGGCCCTCCTGGGGGTCCCTACAGACCTTCCAGCCTCACAGGAAAGTGGTTTCACCAGGAATTCCCTCCTCACTACACCTGGCAGCTTCCCAGCCTGCACATGCCAGCACACGGACACGCCTGGGGGGTCTGTACATGGCTTTGAGAAAACCAGTGAAGAGCACAAACACTGAATGTGATCCAGAATCCCCATCAAAGGGCTGGTGAGAGTTTTACTAGTCCTGGGCAGGTGAGTGTTGGGGTACTGGGGGATTTGATTCAGTTAAAAAAGGTTCAGGCAAGCCTTAAAGCCTTATAAAGCCACTGAAGCTGAAGGTAAGGTCTGGTTGCAGAAGCCCAATGCTCCTTCCACATTATTTTGAGACATCTCACAACAGTGATTAGCAAGTGTAAGAATGCTTTGAAAAGGTGGTGTTTGTGACATGGAAAGGAAGGCAAGCTCAGTGCTGTGCTCAGCCTTCCTTCCCCAAGGGAGCGCAAGTTCTGGTGCGAGGAAACTCGCGGGGAAAACGTTTCTGTTTCCTACAGAGAACAAACCTGCCACTGAAGCCATGGAAACTTTCACAGGGAACAACCCAAAGTAGCACCGCACTCCACAAGAGCATCCCAAAACACATCACAACAGAACTGCACTGACACGAAGGCCGTACACCTGTCCCAGGTGTGCGTTCTGGTGCCAGGGAGGGTGGGGGGATTTTTTCCCTTTAAGAAATTCTGTACCCAGTTAGAATAAAGCAAACCCTTTCTTTTAGCTGTTCTTTTCAACGTTTTCTTTATATACAACCCTTAAAATACACTTAAAAATAGCTGCACACGTGTTGTATGGTTATACCAGAGAAGGGCAG
This sequence comes from Lycocorax pyrrhopterus obiensis, assembly GCA_014706295.1. NCBI lineage: Eukaryota > Metazoa > Chordata > Aves > Passeriformes > Paradisaeidae > Lycocorax > Lycocorax pyrrhopterus. The sequence continues at coordinate 2,737,218 of JACSVZ010000016.1, forward strand.
TTGCACAGACCGTGCCTCTCAGGACACTAAAAACTGTAAATACCCCCAGCAGCCCCGCTCTGCTCCAGCCCCCACTCTGGCCCCAAGGAGGGAAGGAAGGAACAAGCAGTTTGGAAATGGGAGTCTCTCACAAAACACGCCACTTACAAATCCCAGGGTAATTTCCTCAAGCATTTTTGTATCAAGTCCTTTCTTAAATGTTTGAGGTCACACTGCCATTTTAGAATAAAATCTGTTGCAACATGCATGTGTCAGCTTCCCACTCAACCAACTGCAGCCCTGAGGATTTTTCTGGCCTGGTAGAAAGAGGAAATGTAACACAATTTCTCAAGTACGGCTGGTCCTCTGTTTCCAAACTCCATGTGGTTCCCTCGGTGGCTCTTGGACACACACCCACACTTTTTTGTTGTTTTTTTTTCCTCTAATACACGTTTCCCTCTAACCAACATGCAGATTTCTCCTCCCAAACATCCACATCTCGACGTCCCAACGAAACAATCCATGTCATCCATCCAGAGGCTTTCCCAGGTAGACCAAAGTCACTTCTGTGTTACCATACACAGCAGACACTGCTGGATACAGGCAAACTTTTGGCAGTCCTCTGAAGGCAACTCCCAAGAACTCATAGCCCCTCTCAAACGCTAATGTTTTGTCTTCCATGTCCAGGATAACTCGAATCCTTTCACCTATCTGGAAACAGAGACAGGAGAGGGAGTAAAAATAATACACAGAGAGTCAGCATGTTCAGATGGAGACAAAAGTAATGCCAAGTGTAATGTAGCAGAGAATTTTAAAGCAAGGCTGTCCTGTGTCTCACAACTGATTGCTCTTATGATGGGAATTTCTCAATTTCACCATCATCCTGAGCACCTCTGAAGCAGAGTATCCAGCTGTATCTACCCCTTATTCATGATAATAAACATGACCCTTCCCATATGAACCTGTGGGAGCACTGAGAGCAGGCACTACGTGCTGTGTGCTTTGGAAATACTGCAGAGCTTTGGAATCTTTGCAATGGTCTCCATGTTACCTGAACTCTGTGTTCAGCTGCTGCTGTCGCTGAGCAGCAACTGCTCTGTGAGGAGCATTTTTAAAGACGATGGATTTGTTTAAGAAAGGCAAGTGCCACCTACAAAAAAATCCCAGAATAGACTAATATGCAGGTGCTGTCGCTGACAGTGGTGTTCCCTCACCAAGGCAAAAGGAAATTTCAGTACAAAATGTAAAATGAAAACCCTAAAAAATAAAATATATATATATACACACATACAAGTGAAACCAGCATTGACCACGGCAAGAGTTTTGGATCCAGGCAGGCCCGGAGCTCCCTGCATTTATCTAGCACACGTTGTTTCAGACATCAATGAAAGTCTCAGAGGACAGCCACAAGCACAGCAGGTGCCACACAAACTCCTGACTCTTCTCCAGCCAGCCCCAGCACTGGGAATTTCTTCCAGCCAACACTAACGCACACATGTGCTTCCTGTAAGTACATTTTCTATGAGCAGATCCCTGCACATCTCTTAATAAACACCACAGGATCACTGATTTGAACTTTCACACAAAATTTGGGAATATCAGATACAAGTTACTACACAGATCTTCACCCACAAGTGAAGCGTAAGCCAGTGCAAAGCCACAGCACCGGGGGTTGGACTGGATGATCTTTAAAGTCTCTTCCAACCCATTCTCGGAATACGAGATGGAAATGACAATGATCCGGTTCAAGTTGTAACACGAGCAAATCCAGCAGTGAAAAGGCAGTTGTGCGAGCAGGCAGAACAACAAGACGAGCACTTCTATAAGGACAAAAAGGTGGGGTGGCATCTGCTCTTTAATACCCTGAAGTTATCTGAACATCAGATTCCAGATAAGGGGTGTCACCCACAGGAAGGTGGCCAGTGAGCAAAGCAGCAGCAATCAGCACTGCTGCAGGTTTTTGCAGGAAGACTCTCACCTAAGCACTAACTTCGGCTCATCCTGCCAGACAGCAAAGGGGTACAAGCCCTCAGACACTCACCTTGCTGTGGGGCAAGTCGCTACTTCAGAAAGCTACAACAGTCTTTTCAGGTTTTATTCCAAAAAGCACCACGATGTCTAAGCAGACACCCACAGTACAGGTTTCACACTCAGCGTTTGAGATTAAAGTGTGGAAACAACGCAGGGTCAGGTGCACTGAACACCAGACAGGTGTAGCCTGCAGAAGCAGTAAATGAAGGGGGGGAAAGACTCACAAGGTGGAATCATTTGCCTTCTGCAGGGAAAGCAAAGAGACCTTTGAGGGTCACTTAGGAGCAATTCAGCGAGGGACAGCCAGCACGACCCAGCCCCAGCGCAGCGCCCAGCCCACGCCAAGCCCCCTCACCTGGTATTTGGGCGCGTTATTGCACTGGGGGAAGCTGCCGTTCACCTCCCCGTTATGCAGCAAGTTATTGTCCACCAGGTTCCAGCCCCAACTCTGGTCGTCGCTGCCCAGCAGGGCCACGTAGCCCTGGCACTGCATGGCCGCGCGCTTCGTGGCGATGCCGATGACGGCCACGGTGCCCAGCGGGCCCTCCCACCACACCTCCCAGGCGTGCCGGCCCTCGCTGAAGCCGATCTTGGTGCGCGCCCCGTCCGTGCTCTGCGCGATGGGGTTGCGGTGCAGCGTGAAGCCGTTCTTCTTGATGTAGACGTTCCTCGAGCAGTCGTTGGTGCTGAACGCGTGGTGGAAGGCACGGACCTGGGCGAGAGAAGGTGGGCAGGGGAGATGGACGGGCCTTGGAGCAGCCTGGTCTAGTGGGAGGTATCCCTGCCCATGGCAGCTTTAAGGTCCCTTCCAACCCAAACCATTGTGGTTCTAAGAGATAAAACCCTGTCATGTTTTTCAGCCTCCCGCCCCCTTCGTTTCCAATGGCGGGTGGGCCGGAGGGCTGTGGGGGTGTCCCCAGGCGCCAGGGGAGGCGGTGAAGGGGTGTCCCGGCGGGGTGGGGGTGTCCCCGCGGATCGGGGGTCCCGGCCTCACCTTGCCCTTGTAGGTGGGCACGTTGCAGAGGATGTCGGTGCGCAGGGCCTCCTCGGCCAGGCAGCGGGCGGCCAGGCTGCGCCACACCTCGCTGTTCTCGTCGCCGTGCAGGACGCGGTGCCAGAGCTTGCAGACCAGCGCGCAGCTCCGCAGCTCCCGCAGCTCCAGGTACGAGAACACCAGCTCCAGCACCCGCCCCGGCAACCGCCAGCCCGGCCCTCCCCACGACGCCGCGGCCGCCCCGGGGCCGGGCCCGGGGCCGGGCCCCGCCGCCATCGCCCCCCGCGCTCCCCTCGCCCGCCCGGTGTCGCCGGGGCCGCCCGAGGCCTCACGGCGCGGGGGCGCGCGGCGCCGCCATCTCGGCCGCGGGCACCGCCCCGCGCGTGCGCGGCGGGCGCGGGGGGCCGGCGAGGCGCGGGGGCGGCGGCGGCGGAGCGGAGCCGAACGGAGCCCGGGGGAGGCGAGGGGAGCCGAGCGGAGCTGAGGTGAGAGCTGAGGCCCCCGGGCTTCCCGAACCCCCCGGGACGACCCCGGCAGCGCCGCGCCCCGCGGGCCGAGCCGAGGGGCGGCCCCAGTACCGGGCCTGCCGGGGCGGGGGCCGGTCGGACCCAGCTGCCGCAGGGCCCGGGGGTTGGCAGGGAACGACTCACCTCGGGCCCCCGGGGACCGGCGGCCGCGAATCTGCCCCGACGCGAGCTGCGCGGAAGGTATCGGCCCTCTCTGTGGTGTTATTTAATCGCCAAGACCGAAGTTCCTCCGGTGGAATGAATGGGCTCTGGCTCCTCTTTAGATCTGGGTCAGCAAAAGTCACATGGAAAACATAACATGGTAAAAAAAAAAAGAAAGGTAAAAACACCAGAAGCAAGCCGTTTATTGCCCAATAGTTAAATAAATTCACGGACCGTAGGACAGCGAAGCGGCTGCAGGGCTGTCACACAAACCCCGTGTGCCTCTCTACTTTTCCCCGCAGCGTCCCCGTCCCTCCAACACTTCCGTGCTACCTTTTTTCGCCCTTCACTTAATTTTCTGCTGATGTGCTTCCCTAAGCAGTGCTGTGACGCAGGCTGCTGTGAGCAGTCACGCCTGGAAAGGTGAAGGTTGCTGAGCGCCATGGGTGTGCTCTGAGAGCCAATTAAATGTGTTGCAACCTGTTTTAAATTAGTAATACTTCTTTAAAAGAGACTCACTGTATGATTTAGGTTGGAGAAGACCTGCCAGCACCGCGGCTGTGCCTGGTGTCGTTGCTGGATGAGCGAAAGCTCCACTTGGGTACTGAGCTGTCCTGAGCTGCTGAGGTGCCTGTTTTAACCGGACACTGGAGTTTCAAGTAGTTTGCAGGATGATCTTGTTCCTTGATAAGTTTCTGCTGTAACGAGACCAACAACCACCTCAGTTCAGGAGTTTGTTTTTGTTTGTTTCAGGGGTGTCCCTGAAGCATGGCAGCAGTCAAGTGGAGTGGTGGACATTCCTCCTCTGTACTGTGCCTGAACGTGAGCGCGGAAGGGCTGGTGGCCTCCGGCGCGGAGCGGGGCGAGCTGGCGCTCTGGGATGGGGGAGGCTCGCCGGTGGCTCAGCTGCGGCTCCCGCAGGCGGAGGATGTGACCTCGGTGGTGTTCTCCGCCCGGCGCCCCAGCACGCTGTACACCTCCCACGGAGAAACCATCAGCGTGCTGGATGTCCGCTCCCTCCAGGAGCCCCTGGAGCGCTTCCACGTGAACGAGGAGGAGATCAACTGCCTCTCAGTGAACGACACCGACAGCTTCCTGGCCGCGGCAGATGACTCGGGGGCGATAAAGGTTGTGGACTTGGAAAGCAAGAAAGTCAGCCGGTCCTTGAGACACTCCAACATCTGCTCGTCTGTTGCCTTCCGACCTCAGCGGCCTCAAAGCCTGGTTTCCTGTGGACTGGACATGCAGGTGATTTGCATACATGTGCACGGTTATTAATGAAGTGAAACAGTAATTACCCACCTGTGTAGTGAGGCACCCACAGACTTTCACTGAGTGTGAAGGTGTTCAGCCTGCAGTCACCAGAAAGCTCCCTCACTATTCTGAAGTAGTTTTGGCCCAAAAACTAAGTGTTGAGGCTGTTTGTGCCATGTTGTACTGAGTAGCTTCTGCCCCTGTTTTTATCTTCCTTAACATTTACAATTCGAACGTGAGCAGGGTGGGGGGAAATCAGAATACTCTGCAAAGCTGACTCGTGCCCTATTAGCTCTTTGTTGGACTGAGCAAAACCAGCAGCTGTCCCTAGGGATCAGTTGTGGCTGCAGACAAGATGCAAAGGATGGTGAGGACAAGGCACAGTGCTCGAGGCAGGCAGGTAGAGCAGTATCTTTCCAAGTGGAATGTATCACTGTGAGGACAAGTGATTTGTATAATTTATCCTTTGTTCTGTTGATATCTTGGAAGCATGAAAATGTTCTTTGCCTTTTGCACTTCTCTATCCTCTCTATCAAGAGGAAACTTTGTCCTTTGCATTCTGAGAAGAAGCATGCTGGGAGTTAAGTCCAGAGCTGGCCACCCAGAACAGATATTTTTCAGTAATTTCTTTCCAGTGGTTGAGGTCTGACCGCATTCCTGGTTTAGCCCGATTTGAAAACTGTCACTTCTGAAAGGTTTCTGTGGTTCGTGTGACAGCATTGAGCAGTTTCACCCTGTGCTCTTGAAACCAAAGTGCATCTCACACCCATTAGAGCAAATACACGCTAATATTTAGTATAAACTGGATTTTTCTGTGTTAAAGTCATGATGATAAATCCTTTCTGGGAGGAGTAAACATTCGGTGCTTCAGCTGGCTTAATTTCGCTCCCTAAAATGCAGATAGACAAGCTTGTGGCTGGAAACTTCTTACCAGAATTGGAAACATTTATGTACAACTAAGTACAAGTGAGATGATTATTTGTTGTGACTTTTTAGTATTAGTTTCATTCATTGTAGCTCAGCAAGTTGGTTTTTAGGTGAAAGTGAATATCCCAAAACAGGATTTCGTTAGTGTGTTTTTGTACAGTGAAAAGAGCATCATTCTGCTTTGAGGCTGTATTTAAGATACATCATTTCCCAAAGGGAAGCTTACCTGCAGAACTCTGAAGCCCTGTGCTGCACCATGCTTTTGGACAAGTGCTCTACGAGCATCAAAACATGTTCTGGGCTTGTCAAACCCTCTGGGAAGCTGTGGCTGATGAGAATTGAAATTTAGGTTGCTGGAGTTCTTTCAGGAGTTCCGATGAAGCAGGGAAAATACCATGAGGACAGAAAATACTTAGTTTGCAGAAAATTTGTCAATAGTTGATGGATTCATCAAGCTGTAGCATCTGTGATGAAAACAGGAGTATTTACTGTAAGCATCACCCAGCCCCTCTGATTTACAGCAAATCACAGTTGTTGTGGAAGTAGTTTCAGTGCAGCAGCAACAGCAGGCACTGAAACAGGAAAGTGACAGGAAATGTATTTCAGATATTTTAGTGTGATTTGGATTCCAGAAATGCAGAGCCAGGCTCTTTTGTGAACTAAATTTAAAGACTCCTGTACTTCTTATTGGTGATTGCTACTGAAGGAATATTTTTATTAATAACAATTTGAAGCTTGGCTTTATTAAGCTGACAGTACACCAGTGCTGCATTAAACTGACTTGTGCTTTTTGATCTGTTGGCCTTGAGAATGCTCATTGTCAATTCAGGTGCAACAGAAGTCTTGAGAGAATTATTTTTAATTGGTATAAATCTGTAATGCTTGAACTGCTGTACAGCAACACAGGATTCTTCACTGGGGGCTTGGAGGTGGGATGGCACTGTAAGAGCAAGTCTAAAAGCACGACCTGCCCCATCTCAGCAGGTTAACCAAGCCCTACTCCATAGCACAAACCAGATCTACTCACTGGATATAAAAATAGATACAAATATGCCTGTTTAAAAACAACAGCCTCAACTACTGTATGCCTTTTGCTGTCCCATTTTTCAGACACGTTCTTGGAAGTGACTATTTTAGGCCAAGTAGCAGAGACAGAAATCCAGAATGATAATGATCTCTATTCACTGCTAGTGTTTCCGTGTCCCTCCTTCTAAAAAATTGATGTGCAGTACATCATGATTACTACTGCTGAGATGAATGCAAAAGCTTTTAGAGCAGTGTTTGCATCCCTTTCGTGGTCTAAAGGTCTGAGTCATTGACTGCGGAGTATGGTGGTTGGGGTTTGGAAAGCAGGCCAGAAAGATTTGCTACATTCATTAGGGCAAGTTTAACCACTCCTCACCACACACCTTACACCTCCTGGAGTCATGCACAGCCTTTGCTCTACTAGGGCAAGAAGTGTGATTGTTTATTTTTACTACTCAAGGTCCGATTTTGTGTAAAACACACAAATTATTGATTCATCCTGTGGTTTTTTCCAGGTGATGCTGTGGAACCTGCAGAAAGCTCGCCCCTTGTGGACCACGAACTTGCAGGAGTGTGAGATGGAAGAAGAGAGCCCGCAGTCAGCCGGGCAGTTCTTCAACCCGCCGCTCGCACATTCCCTGTCCGTCGCCTCCTGCGGCAACGTCTTCGGCTGCGGAGCTCAAGACGGTAAAGTCAGAATATTCCGAGTCACTGGTGCGAGGTTTGAACATGAGCTGGACTTCCAGGCTCACAGCTTGGGAGTCTCGCAGGTGCTCTTTATACCAGAGGCATACTGGTTGTTGTCTGGAGGAAACGATGGGAAAGTCTTACTCTGGGATGTCAGCAGCAAAGTCGGAAAGCAGCAGAAAAGTCCAGCAAAATCTCTGCACAAGAGGAAGGCCCAAGCAGCTGCTTCCAGCAGAAAAGATGGGAAGCTCAACAAAGTGGCCTCAAATGAACACCCTGGAGTTGTGCCAAAGCTCACCATTGAGCACGGAGAGAAAGTGAACTGGCTCTCGTGTGCAGAGATCAAAGGCTCCAGGAGAGTGTTGGTTGCTGACCAGACCAGCTCTGTATCAGCCTATCCATTGCCAGAACCTTAAGGCACCCAGGTGTTTACAGAAATCTGGGGGGAACAAAACCACTTCTTGGAGCCAGTTACATCCACTGACAGTGAACTGGACAGTGAACCCCTCTGGGTCCCTGGGAAGGGGAAGGGATTTGCTGTGCACTCGTGATGTCCCTGGCCTTGTGCTAGTTCTTTGTGGCTGTTGTGTTCACAGCCACTGTCTCTTGCAGGGTTGGCAGTTTGCTGCTTGAATTTAAGTGAAACGGGTCTCTATATTTAGGGGTAACATTAGTTCATGACTAAGCTGACGTAATTAAGGCTGGAGGAGGAAATTAGTGCTAAGGAGACACCCATAATGCAAAGTGAGGCTGCTGAACAGTAGCAGGGCTGTCACTGGCTCAGCTCTATGTGGTTTGGGCTGTTGCAGTGCTCTGTGTGACTTTTCCCATGAAGCTGTGTCCCAGTTGGCTTAAACTGGTCATAGTGGAATCTGGTTTTCATCACTCTGTCAGCAGCTGCATAGACTAGAGATGCATCAATTAACGAGTAACCAAATGAGTTTCCCTGTTGTTGCCAACTGTATTTTTTCACTGCAGCAAAGGAAGGAGCAGGGGAACTGTTACACCGGTTTGCTGGGTCAGCTGTCAGTTAGTTGTGTATCCCAGGGAAAAAGAACTATTACACTTGTCTTAATAAATGCTTTCTCTCTTGCTGCTCCCTTGTCCTTAGACTCACTCTACTAGTGCCAAATTGTGGCAAAAATTGTGTCAACAAGTGTATTGTACCCCCATCACAGGGGGAATATGAAGGGCTGAAGGCACAGCTTCTCCTTACCCAAATACTTCCTGTCTTCCCAAAGCTTTGAAACACAATGAGCAGAACTTGGCTTGCTAGAAGCTTCCCTTCATTTGCAAACTGAAGGTAGGAAGACCTAAGTGGGAATGCAACAGCTCTGGACACATTCAGTTCATGCTGGATTTCCCATGAAGTGGGCAAATAATTTTTAAAAAAAGGGATTTTTCCCGGGCTGTCCTTATCCTGTCACAGAACTGAATTCCTAGTGCTGGCTGAGGACCTGCTGCACTGATGGGGGGTTTGTGCTTCTGTGTTTCACCAGCTGGGCTGTTACCAGACCCATATTATTATGGAAAAATTTACAGCTCTTTTTTTTACATACCCAGCTCCGGAAAATCATCCGGTTGTGCTGCCTCTCTTCACCCTTTATGGAAGAGATTCCAACTGTCTTGGTTTTGCTCAAAGCAGCTCCCTGCAACCAAACACAACTCATTCTCATCCAAATCAGATTTTACCTTCGTACCTTTTTAATTAAAAAAACCAAAGGCAATCTGCTTGTACAGCCTTTCCCAGCAGGAGACTTTGGCCCAAGACATGATCTGGTGGGCGCAACAGCAAATTGAAGCCAAAACACAAAAAAAAAAAAAAAGCAGAAAAGTGTAGTTACTCCCTTTTGTGTTAGCTGTGAATTTGTTTATTTATGAAGACATGGGATCAGTGGGGCAGAGGAAGGGTTCTGGTTGGGCTGTGTGGTTCAGTGTGTGATATGTCCATGAACGTGTGTTGGTGCATCCATGACCTATATTTGGATACACAGGCTATAAAAAGCCTCGGAACAAACAACCTCCTGCAGGACTCAGATCTCCTGTCCCTGCTGTTGCTGCCGGCTTCAGGAGACAGGAGCAAGCCCACTCTGGCTTTTATTTCTTCTGTTGGTGTTCTCCAGGAAGATGGCGAAAGCCAGCATCTCCCTACGCTCCCTGAACGAGACGCTGAACAGGTCCTGCCAGGGCTGGGCTCGCACGGCGCGAAGGGACGGGGAGGGCGCGGAGGGCTGGGGCACGGGACACCACACCAGACAGTCCCTGGGCACGGCAAACCTGTGCTTCCCTGGAAACTTCCATGGGCAACAGGGTGTAAGTAACATTGTGTGTATACAGGGAGGGAGCAGTTCGTGAGTAGGCTTAATCTCTCCTTCACTCATTGGGGAGGAGAGAGGGACAGAGCCATCAGCTCTATGGTGGTGTTCATTCCATGGCTGCCATCCTGGCTGTTTGCTGCAGGATTTGGGCAGTTGCTCCATCACCCATGGCCTGCAGCTGCATGAAGTGTCACCAGGCAGTGAGGGCACTTGGTCTGTTCAGCCTGGAGGAGACTGAAGGGAAACCTCATTGTGGTTTACAACTTTCTCATGAGGAGGGGAGGAGAGGCAGACACTGATCTCTGTGGTGCCCAGTGACAGGACCTGAGGGAATGGCCTGAAGTTGTGTCAGGGGAGGTTTAGGTTGGGTATTAGAAAAAGGTTCTTCCCCCAGAGGGTGGTCGGGCACTGAACAGAACAGTGGTCACAGCACCAAACCTGTCAGAGCTCAAGAAGCATTTGGACAACGCTCTCAGGCACAGGGTGGGATTGCTGTGGTGTCTGTGCAGGGCCAGGAGTTGGATCCTTGTGGATCCCTTCCAACCCAGCATATTCTGTGATTCTGTGAAATTCGGGCTAGCTGTTCCAATTGGACATTTGAGGTGAACTTCTGATTTTCAGACCATGCCTCAGAGTCTGGAGGGTTTGAAGATAGGGAGTAAGTGGTTATCATTAGCCAAAAAACCCCCCAAGAATGGACCTTTCTTGTAAGTTTAAGGAAAGCAAATCATCATCACTGGGGAATTGGGACATAGGTGACACTGATTCACCCTCCATTTCCAAATCCTGCACTTGGCAGAGGAACGTGACCAACAGGTTCACAGACTTCCTGTAAAATAATCCAGCCTCAGCTGCCCCCGCTGGCACCAGTCCATGCTCGGCTGTGCAGCAGCAGGCACCAGTGGTGGTGGCTCAGAGCAGATATAAAGATATGAGCATGGATCTTCAGGGAAAAGAGTCAAAAAAGGGTCTGAAATTCTCAGCAGTTAGAGGCAGGCAGGATACTGTCCCCACTCTGTGGATTTTTCACATCTGGATTTTCATGTTACTGTGAGGGTGGTGAGGCCCTGGCACAGGTTGCCCAGAGAAGCTGTGGCTGCCCCATCCCTGCAAGTGCCCAAGGCCAGGTTGGACAGGGCTCGGAGCAACCTGGGACAGTGGAAGGTGTCCCTGCCCGTGGCAGGGGATGGAATGAGGTGGACTTAAATGTCCCTTCCAACCCCAACCATTCTGGGATTCTATGATATGTTACCTTTACAGGCAAACTATGCAAACAGTGTCAAGACATTTTAAAGTCAAATCAGGTATCATACATACAACTGTGGTTTACCTGCAGTAAAAATGATCCCTATCGAGAGTATCACAGCTGATGGGATGCAGTACTTCTGGAAATGTACATTAGGAAATGAATGATTATGTGTTGACAAACAGCTGACAGACTTAGAAACTGCTCTTCTTGTTGAGATACTGTTGGTTCACCCACAGCCTTTATGACTGATTCACACAATGGTGAACACAAAAGTAGCTATTGGAGACCTGACCAGAGGGAGAAACAATGGAACCACTCCTGAAAGAAAAAAGTGAAAATTAATTCAGTGGGAAACTGCTTGAAAAAGTGTGTGTCTAACGTACCATGGAGTGAGTGAATGGGGAGAGCTTGGAGAAGTGCAGGGTGCTGCACTGGCCTGGAAAATAAAACCCACGTGACAGCTCTAAAATGTCATTTTCTGTAAATGCCTGAATAGCAGAAATAAGGTTTCACATAGAACCACACTTCCAGAGAAGTGGGAATGCTGGAGCTTCTACTGCATGGCTTCCAAGTATGTTCTGTGTGCTAACAAGAGGGGAATTCTAAAAGCTTTCTGGTAAAGAATGGGGATGTGGTTTGTGTGTACACTAGTCAGAGTTAGAGGTCACTGACTTAGTGGTAACTTCACTTACACTAAAGGAAAAAGTGTTTAGAGGTCATGATGGAAATGAAAGCAGGAGGTTTAATCCATTCTTCCTCTTTTCATTCCAAACTTAGATCAAGAGGCAGCAGCACTCAGTCTATCAGAATTCAGTAACAGCTGTGGGAGATCAGTTATGGATCTACCATGGTATAATTGAACAGACAGTTTTAGATCCAAAATTAGCAAATGCTGAAATGTTTGTTGCAGGTGCTTAAAAATACAGGAGATTAATTTACAGACAGGCAATTAAAAAAATGCTTGAGAGACAAAACTGGTCAAATAGCAAAGCGTTGGACTGAAGGCTGCTGAGAAACTACTGCTGCACTGAGAGTAGCATTAGTGATGGGATCTTGGATAACTTTACTCTTACTCGTAGAGGAGGAAGTTGGAAAATGGGCCATGAGGAAGCTTATTTACCATGATAAAAAGCTGCAAACCACGGAACAATTCACCGGCAAGGTCACTCATTATCTGACAACCCAGCTCAGAAACTCAATTCACAGCAAACCCCAACTCACCTCACCTCAGTTTCTGCACTTGCTCTCTCTGTGCTGACAGATTCGATCCAATTATGACACATCAATTCTTCCAGTTCTTCTGAACTCCCTACATTTGTACATGACACCATCTCAATTTTCCAATTAAAGTTCTATTTTAGTCCCAAAATTCTTGCTGAAGCAAGAGGAGTCCCACTGTAGTAAGGTGAGCTTTCACCAGGTTGCAGAGGAAGCCTCGTAGCTCAGGAAACAACAGGAAATCGTTAGACAAAGGATCTGCACAAGCAGCCAGACAATGAATTAAGGTCGGGGATGCTAAGTAAAATATGCCACTGTTGATGTCTTTTTATTTTCTCCTCATCCAGGTCAGCTGCAGACAGAATCCAAAGTAGGGTTTGGTTTGGGAAGGGGGAGGGAGGAGCTGCTGATAGGAAAAAAATGGTTTTTTTGGTCTGTCTCTTCTAACAACAGGCTTTAAAATACCGTGGGATATGTGTCAAAGAACGGAAAAATGTTTGAAGGGTTTTGTTTTGTTTGGACTTTTTATTTTTTAATGACACCACCTGAAAGCTGCTGTGTATTTTGTCCTTAGAAAAAGTTCAGCCAAAGATACATGTAATAGGGCCACAACAAACAAGGCAAAACATGAATAGAGTGTTTAACACAGGTGGGTCACAATTCAGAACTCAACTCCCTGAACATTAAAACAATACAATAATAATAATAACAGAAGCAGTGGAGCGAACTAGGGATGAAAAAAGAGAAGAAAAATATGTAGGGTCTTCTCTGTAATACTATTTGCTGATGGTGTAGTTATTGTTAGCTGATACAGCCTGCAGTTCTGCCAGTAAAATAAAAAGAAAAATCACAAAAAATTCTGTAAGGAGTAGGTGATGGTCTGCTAGTAAATCACTACTGAGTACATAGTACTGAGATAGTTGTTCAGTATTTAGGAAGGAACTTTAACTTATTTATATTAGCTTTGAGATCCTCAGGATTCTCAAGAACACACCTTGATGTCAATCAGATAACTGAGGAAAATGTGGAGAAAACTGTCTTTACAAAAACCACCCAAAGTGACAGAAGCCCAGCACACCCTGTATCTCCAGGAAAGAGAGAAATGGGTAAAAATAGAAATGCTTGCATTCCCTCGTACCTTGTCTCAACACAGCAAGTTCTTTTAAACCAGGCAGTTTTCTTCAGCAAAAGAGGAGTAGCTTAAAACTCAAAGCCTCACCTTTATAATTTACAATTTTAAACAAGGAAAACACAACAGGTACCAAATAATGGAAAAGCAGTTAATAAATACCAGCTATGAAGCAGTTTTTATCACAGTTGTTCCATGGAAGGACAGTCCTATTAAAGGGAAAACCAGAGCAGGATGAAGTGTTGGGAGAGAAAAACACTGCAGGTGGCTTGTTTATTATTTGCCTAATTTTTGACCAGAGGAGTAATGAGAAGTTCTGCTTAATGTTAAATGAAAATGGTTCAAAAGACGATGACATTACAAATAAAAGCATAAATCACCTCAAAGTGTGTTAGAGAAAAAACTGTGCCACTAATAATGCACAGTTGAGAGCCGCAGGTATATCTACATGCTAACTTTGCAGCTGTATTTGGAGGTTATAAGATCTCTGCACCAGGAAAGGGCCAAAAAGACGTGGGATGTGACAAAACCCCTTGACTTTTAGTGGTGTCTGTTCTCACAAAGCTTGGGAGGACCCTCAGAACACGGTCTGGAGCTGTTCACAGTGCAACGTCACGGCAGAAAGCCCCAAATCCTCCCGAAATTCCCTTACTCTTCTTTTCCACCGCCCAGAGTAGAAAGCAGGCTGCTGTCCCTGGAGGCTCGCTTCGCGCAGCTGGACTCCAGCCTGCAGACCCTGGAGCACGAGTTTGACCTGCAGGCGGCGATGCTGGAGGAGGACCTGAGGCGGGACGTGCCGTGGGCTCCTGCGGCCAGGTGAGCACGGCCAGGGACCAAAGCCGGCCACCAAACCCCGGCTCCAAGCCCGGCCCACCGGCCTGCGGCACTGCCGGGGACGGGGCAGCCACGGCTTCTCTGGGCAGCCTGTGCCAGCGCCTCACCGCCCTCACAGGGAGGGATTTGTTCCTAACATCCCACCTACCCGTGCCCTCTGACAGTGGGAAAGCCATTCCCGCTCCTCCTATCACGATACGCGAGCCCGCCTTCCCCCTGAGGGCCCGCGGCCTCTGTCTCCCAGCAGCCTCGGCGGAGCAGGTGGAGGAGGAGAAGGAGGGGACAGAAGAAGAGGAGGAGAAGAAGGAGGAGGAGGAAGGAGAAGAGGAGAAGGAGGAGAAAAAGGAGGAGGAGGCGGAGCCCTCAGCCGGGCGGCGGGAACGGCCCCTCAGTGAGGGGCGGAGCGGGGCGGCCATTGCGGGAGCTGCGGCCTTTCCTGGGCACCGGAGTGGTGGGTGCCGAGTCCTCGCTGGGACCCCTCAGGGGCTGGGGGTGACGGGGGCCGGGGGGGATGAGGGGCCCCCTTTTCGCTGGGCGACGACGTCCTGGGGGTTACTTTTGTCAATAAAAATAGCGGAAATAATAAAACCCGCCTTAAAGTGTATTTGTCTCCATGGCGCGTTCTCTGTGAGGAATGGCAGCTTTTCTTTCAAGGGCCTCCTGTCTCTGAAGCTGCCTAAGAAGCTTGTAACTTAAAAATCAGTGGTTTTCTTCTTTTGCTATGTGTGTCTTTTGTTTTCTCTCCCACAGTATTGCTGGGTCAAGTGGAAAAATCGTGTGAGGAGACAGATGACCCCCACAGTTTCAAGTCGTACAGGAAGGTGCTGAAGTCTTAATTCTTCATTTGTCTTAAGAAAAAAAGGTATTTTAGCTTTATAGTCCTAGCTTAAGCAAGCGAATGCATGAGGAAGAAGCTGCTCTGCTCTGGTGTATTTCACATTCAGAACGTGCTGGAAGCAAGCTTGTGCCAAAAGCAGGTCTCAAAGGATGCAGATATACTGAAAAAATGAGTGAATGGAAGGTTAAGGTAACTGGAATAACATATCCAGCATATCATAGATAGGGAGTGGTGGGAGAAGAGGGGAGTAACAGAAGTGGCTGGAAGAGCTCTCACCTTCTTTTCCCCCCTCTCCTTACCAACTCCTTGCTATCCGCAAAGCACCTGTTACAGCCCACAGTAAACTGTAGTGGGAAAACCTGGTAGTTCTTCCATGACTTCGCTAAAGATCTGCTTCTTACTCAGGAATCTCTCAGGTCCTGCGCAAAAGCGACCCCTTAAGCAGGCTTCTAAATCCACTAATGTTTTCTTAAAGTAGCTGTAAAACATTTTGTATTTTCCTTTGTTTTACTTCCCATAAGGAACATAAATGTTTCTTTTTGCTTTCAGGCCCTGATGTTGTCCTAGTGCTGTTCCTCTACCTCAAGTCAGTATGTCGAAGAAATCCAAGGCCCCGCTTTCCTTGTCCGACTGCCTCTGCCAGATTTGCATGGAGATCTTTGTGGAGCCTGTCACGCTGCCATGCAGCCATACCCTCTGTAATTCCTGCTTCCAGATGACGGTGGAAAAGGCCAGTCTTTGTTGCCCCTTCTGTAGGCGTCGAGTCTCTTCCTGGGCACGGTACAATACCCGCAGAAATACTCTTATCAACTGGGAGCTCTGGGAGAAGATTCAGAAGAATTACCCGGAGGAGTGCGAGCGGAGGATTAACGGACAGGATTTGGATGAGGAGAGTAAGTGAAATGTCACTTGTCCTGGGATGTCTCTGCTTTGCCATGGTGGTTGCTGTGGGTGGACTTCAGGGTAGGCAGCTGTGTTACTACTGGGGCAGGGAAGAGGTGGGCAATGCCTTTATCATTTGTAGTACAGAGGATAAATTTACATTGGTCATTTCATGGGTATTTGTTCACGCCTTTGGTGCAAGGTATTGGTGTGTGGCTGCCTGGCCTTGTTCGTTGCTCATTTACAGCTGTAGCATGTGCAAGGACAGTGTTTGAGTCTGTGGGTGTGTTTCTTTATCTCTGCCAAGTAAGTGAAGTGGTTAAAAGATTTTTAGCTGTTAATTAGTTTGGTTGAAATTCCAGGGGTTCAGTCAATGCAAGAATCTCTGAGCTGAAAATTATGGTGTCAGAGAGAAGGAAGTGAAATCTGATTAACTTTTTGAAGAAGGATTTTGGGGTTTATTATGTTGCAAGCTCCCTTGGGGGGGGGGGTTTTGGTAGGTTGGCTGTAGGGCAGCTTGTTCCACTTGCAGTGTTCTGAGGTCTTCTTAATGAAAAAGAGTGAAAGACACACGTTATGGTCAGTGTACCAACAGAGAATGAATGAGGGAATGGTTTGAGTTGGGAGGGACCTTAAAGATCATCCCATTCCACCTCCCTGGCTTGGGCAGGGACACCTTCCACTAGACCAGGATGCTCCAAGCTCCATCCAACCTGGCCTTGGACACTTCCAGGGATGGGGCAGCCACAGCTTCTCTGGGCAACTTGTTCCATTGTGTTTGCTTTATATACAATGCTTGGAAAACACCACCTGTTCCTGCCACTGTGACACCGTGCTTTTCTGCTGTGTAAACTTTATTCCTTGGTATTTTTTGCTTTATTCCTTCCTTTTTTAAATCACAGCGCTTGAGTTAAGTCAAATCATTCCCATGACAGGGTATGGAGTTAAAATCCTTTGTTGTTGTTAAAATCCTTGGTTGACTGTCATGACTTTGTGTTTGTTGACTTTGTTTTTTTCTTCTCCTTCCTCTTGCTTAGTCTGTCTCCCCAAGCCACAGCACCAGCTGAGCAAACCTGGGGAGCTGAGGCAGGAATATGAGGCAGAGATTAGTAAGGTAAGTCTAAAAATACGTTTAAAAAGCATAAATGCTTCGTATCCAGTTATTTGAATTGTTCCCACAAACAGCTGAATGTTATTTAATAATAAAGATACTTAAAAGGGCACTGCAGCTGCAAGAACCTACTGGTCACTCCTGAATCATGAATTAAATTGATGGGAGAGATTTCTTTGTATTTGACATGAGGTAACATTTCTCAAGTTTTCTTGATCTATATCTCCTACCTCACCTCTCAGTCGATGTACGTGAAAGTAGCAAATGTAGAAATTTGGAACTGTTTGGGCTTTGGTTTTATATTTGCCACCTTGATTTCCCTCCAAGTAAGAGACAGCAATTAGATAACCTTCAGTAATGAACATACAGCATTTTCTTTCTTTGTTCACTCTGTTACCTGTGCTCATTTGAAAATCAGAAAAGATTTTAAAGAATTTTCAATTTTGCCTATTTAAGGATCCTTCTTCCAATTCAGACACAGTAGTATTAAATGTTAGAGTTGGAAAATATATGAGAATACACCTTTTCCTGAGAGCCCCTTGGTGGTGGTTACAGGAGCACATGAAGCAGAGGACTGGGGGGAATTTCCAAAGAAAGCTTTATTCTTGAAGTACTTTGCTGTCCTCGTGGAGTTGCTGGTAACTGATCTCTCAGCACATGTCTGCTGTAAGGAAGGCAGATTTAAAATTCTTGGCCTGCTGCTTTGGGTTTTGTGTGTTTCAAGAGAGCAGGACTTTTCTAGAAGGCAGATGTGCTGTCTTTGGGTTATATAATGATAAAAGCAGATTGAGCAAATGCTGTGGGATAGCTGGCATTCAGCCTTACAAAAAATTCTAATTCCAGTTTCTCTGTAGGTCCATGTATTTGGAGAGCTTAGTTTTTGTTACTAACACTAATGGAGTTTAACCTTGCAGGTGAGCAAGGTTAATGGTATAATCTTACAGAAACCAAAAAGTTTGTCACTGTGGTCACACCCAAGGCTCTACACGCAAATATTCATGTGATTCTTACATCTTTGAGACTCCTGCAGTGAAATACTGCTGTATTTTTGTGAACAGCGAATGGTTCACGTTTAAGAAGTGTCAGCTGAGAGCTTCTGGTGTAAAGTGTGGTCCTGCAGTAGTAACCAGGTGGATTTTTTAAAACATCCTGTTTAGGTGGAGGCAGAAAGGCGAGCACACGAACAGGAGGAGAACAAGGCGAGTGAGGAATACATCCAGCGGCTGCTGGCAGAGGAGGAGGAGGAGCACAGGTTGGCAGAAGAGAGACGAAAGGAGATGGAGAAGCAGCTGAAGCAAGATGAAGAGCTGGCCTGGCAGCTCAGTAACAGTCTGGTGAGTTAAGATCGAGGGGGACAGCAGCAAATGTCAATATAGTGCAGGCAACTTGGACTTCTCAGAGCAAATGTTAAAATTTGGAATAATGTAAATTTATTTTAGTTGTAGTTGGAAGCTGTTGTCGCCCCCCAGTACTTTAAAGCCTTGATTGACCATTAATTTCTGAAAAACCGGTGGGAGGGTGAAGCCTGTGTAATACACACTTGAAATCCAGCATCCAGCATGTGTGCTGCATGTTTTCATTGTGAAACATTTTAAAACATTGGTTTTCTGCTATATGCTTCCTTTTCCTCATAATTTTAAAAATGCTTCTTTGGAAGAAATGAGTATCTGTAACCTGTACTGGAAGAAAGGAATGTACAGTAAATATGTACCTTACCTTTTGGAGGTTTTTTTTTTGTTTTATTAATTCATTTTGGTTAGTTGAATTTTTGCTACCCAATGATGAAACCTGTGTACTTATTTGAGCAAAGCCTCCTGTCCCTCAGTGCTAGATCCAGGAAGGTGTACGGAACAGGGAACATTTCTTTTTCCGTAACCATCCGTTACTCACAGTTCTAGAATTCTTTGGACAAAAATAACTAATTCTGCAGCAAAACCAAAGTAGTTTCCTGAGGTTTCTGCAGTTTGTGTTGTGTTTTGTTTTACCTAACGCTGTTTTTACTTGTCATGGAAGAATGAGGATCCCGAGGGACATGTGCTCGGCAGCCCATCACCAGCACACAGCCTCTCCCTTCAGACATCCCCACTGAACTCGAGCAAGGCAAAGAACAAACCAAGCAACTCTGGAGACATTCAGAAGTAAGGCATTCAGCCAAGTGTTTCTTCTTTAATTATTGGCCTGTTTCAATGTCCCTCTGCTCCATTTGCTTCTTTGGAATGCTGTAGGCCAACTTCCCATGATAACTGGGGACAAATATGAAGTGTTGAAGGTTAAAACATTTCCTCAAAAGAGGAGAAGGGAAACACTTGCCCTTCTTGTTGCTTTTTGTTTGTCAGAATGAACCTGAAGATCTTGAGTAATGCAAAGGACTGACAGTTCAAGGACAAAATGTTTAAAGGAGTATCCCTTTTTTTTCCTTTTCCTTTTAAGGTATCTGTCTCCAAAGAATTATGGTATGTTGGGATCAGCATCGTTCTCTAGTACCACAGGAGGAGGCAGGAGCAACTCTGTCTCTGCGGTAACTGGAATAATTTTGCTATAAATCTCACAGTTAGTAATTATTTGGATACTTTCCCCTTGCCTGTAGGATTCCAGTCCTCTATTCCCCTTGCACATCAGCACTGGGCCGGTTATATTGCCCTTTTTAAGCTTCCCAGTTCTGGAGCCTGCTGCAAGAGCGTGCACCCTGATTTACATCATTCCATGGCTGTCTGTCTGATCATTCCTGTAAGGCCTCTAAAGAAGATGAGCAGGCCTGCACAGTTGGTCTGCGTCACTGATAAGAGGAAAATGCTGCAGTTGTGGTTTCAGTCCTTTAGCTGGGCTGCTGCAGTTATTTTAAATATTTTCATTATTATTAAACAGTTAGGTATTTTTTAAAAAGAGAAGTATCTGAGTTGCTATCCCAGAGCACTCAGGGACAATGCAGCCATGAGAAGTGAATTTGGCATTTATTCACACCCATGGGCTTTTGATAAATTTACTTTATTAGTGGTGTCTCCCTTTTCTTCAGGAGACCAACAGCAATGAAGGCAGCAGTTGTGCACTGCAGGATGAGCAAGAGGAAATGCCAACCCTGTCTCCACAGCTGACCAGTGTAAATAAAGATTCTGGTGCTAAGGATTCGTTTTTGGAATCATGCATGAACTATTTCAGTACCTCAGCTTCAGGTGAAACTACCACTGTCAAGCAGGAAAAAACACTAGGACCAAATTGTTTAGAAGATGGAGTTCCAGATGCACTTCATGGAACCACAGAAGGGGAAGGGTCTAGAACAGTTCTTTCTAGATCCAAAGGAGAAGATGATGGAATTGAGTCAGACAGTGGCAATTTAACACATGTCCAAAGGATAAACCTTGAAAAGCCTGATGAAACTTGTACCTCTGTTGAGTTAGGGATGAATTGTGTGATGTCTGACAGCCAGACTGCATTGCATGATCTGGGGAAGGAGGCTGGACACTCAGATGTAGAGACACCAGAGAGGCCACAGAACTCTAAGGAGATTCCCAAAAGGAAGTTACTGGAGGCCCCAGCTGATGCCATGATTGACTTGGGCATGCTCGATAAGAGGAGAAGAACCTTTTCAGAAAGTGCAGAAGACCAGGGAGAGCAGATGAATGATTTTAACTTGCAAACACAAAGAGCCTTTGAGCAGCAGTTCTATGAGAGGCGTAGGCAGGAGGAGCAGGACAGGCTTCTGGCTCTGCAGCTACAGAAGGAGCTCAACAAGGAGGAAAGGACACTTAATCGACAGAAGGGCTCTCCAGACGAGTATCTTCTTCGCACCAAGCCACCTCTGTCTGTGAAAGACTCTTCTGCCAGAAAAGGAAGTTCCAAGGTGGCAAAAGACTCGAAGGGATCAAAAACACAGGCTGAAACCAATCACCACAAGACTCGGAAAGGTTCCTGCAATGAAAACTGGCAGTCCCCCGCCAGGGTCCGGGTGAAATCCCCCAGCATCAAGGAAGGAAAGGTTTTGAATTGTGTGGTTAATACCAGTGACACAAATGATATTTGTTCACTGCCTAAGAACAAGCAAAAGACAATCCTGCAGATGTTTAAAAGCCCTGTTGCAGAGTAGATCAGCAGAGCTGTGAACACGTGGTGGAGTGGGAATGGTAACTGCGGTGATGTTCTCCTGTGTTAGGCAAAGCTCCCCTAAGCAGTTCTGAGTTGTTGTTTTGGAGTGGAACCACTTTGGGCAGCGGTGCTGTGAGTTCTGAGAAGTTTTGGTAACATACACCCCCAGAATGTAATATTTTTTAATTGCTCTTTTCTTGAATGTTATTTTCTAGCACTTGCAGCACTTCTTGTAGGACTCGGAGCATTTCTTGTTTTCTAGCTTGCATTTACATGGTTTGGAGTGTGAATACTGGTAGTGTTGAAAAACAAGGATAACTGATGGTCTGATCTTAAAATGAGAATCCGAAGCCGTTAATGGAAAAGATGCACATTCTGTGGAGGAAACAAGTGAAAAATGAGTCTGTATTCCCAGCTGGCTGTCAGCTGCAAGGTTGAAGCTTCCCTCAGCACAACCACTGTTCTGTAAATTGAAGCATGTTGCTGGAATTTAGGCTGTTTCTGGAATTGCATTGTTCGCACACCCATTAACACGAGTGTAACCAGACAGCCACTCTTTGCCTCTCGTATGCTAACCCCTCCCTCGGACAAAGAGGAAAGAAACAGGTCATTCTCCACTGCCAAAGCCAAAGGTCTTTCATGGATGCCAAGGCTGTGGGCTCCCATTCACCTCTATTCAGAGAGATCCCTCTTGCAGATCCCATTTTCCCTGTTGTTAAGAACAAGAGACTTTTGTTTTCTTATTGTTAATGTTCTGCAACTTTACTCTTGTACAACAGTGTTACTGTATTTAATGCTGTTTAATTTTCATACTCAGACTGGTTTGAGTATGATTACAGCAATAGTCCAGAAGTCAGTTATGATGGAGAAAGTTAAAAGGAAAAAAGCAACTGAAAGCTGGAGTTGTCAGTAATGACATAACTGTAATTAGAGATTCACATAACTGCCCTGCCTGGCTGTAACTGTTCCCCCCCATTTTTAGAGGCACTACCAAATACTGTTCCTGTTGGGTTTAAAACTAAAATAACTCAAAAAATTTTATAATTTAGATGTGGAGGTGCTGAGGTCTGTAGGAAGTTGAGGCTGGTCAAGAGACAACCAGATCCTACTATGCAGAGGAAGTATTCCTGCTAATTGTTTTATCTGTTGTTTTATGAAGCCATATTTTGGCTTTTCTTTGCTTCTTCAGAGCTACTTTTGCACTGTCTGTGTTTGAAATGGAGCCAAGTGCCAGCTGCAGTGCTGAAGGGTGCGTGCTAGTCACCAAAGTCAGCAAATGTTTGAGTTTTGTCCTTTTTTTGAACCTCATTGATGACTTTAATTCTGTTCTGGGAAATTCCTAACAGACTTGTTTCTTCATCAGCATCTTCTGATGGTTTAAGTTTTAAAAAACCAAATTTTATGGGAAGCATGACCAGCACACTGAGCCAAAAATATTAATTGTTGGGGTTTTTTTTCCCTGAAGCCTGCACGTCTCTATCATTGTTGGGCTTCTCACAAATAAATGTTCTGTTCAGAGATGTTTTTTGAGACAGTTACAACAGGTGACCAGTGGCAAATCCTTTGATTTTTCTCCTGCTGCCTCAGCCATTGTTCTGGAAGCTTTCCTTCAATATGGATCTGTTTTTCTTTAATCCTTACCACAGTTGGGATTATTTTCTGTCTTACCCATGATGTCAAAAAAACTTAATTAAAGGTTTTTTTTAAGGCAGAGCTACTGACTGTTTCCATGCTGGTGACCCTCAGCCTCTCCAGTCAGGGTAAGCCTGTAAGAAACAAAGTCATTTTTCAAAGCAGATGAGGAGAGTGTTTATTTGCTGCCAAAACTCTTTTAAGTTTATGCCTGAGAGACAGCTTTGGTACCTGGGGACTCCCCATGAATTAATTCCAGATGTTAAAGGGGTAGTGGAAGCATTAAGGGGGAAGAGGGTGAGGGAGAAGGGACAATTTCCCTTTCTGGCAGCACTGCACCTTGTGCAAGTGGCATGAAATCACATCCCAGTACATGGATTGCTGCATTTCACACCAGCCTCATTCCCTTTTCCTCCACAAGCTGTTCCATGGATTCTTCTCCCTTTCAGTGTGTGACTGTGTCCCTCTTTTATGTAAGACTTGAGACATGCACTGAACTAATCCCTGTTAGAAGTTCAGTAAGGGCGGTGCTTGCACAGACTCACTTCCTTACCAGCAATGGCAAATCCTGCTGCTGAGATTCCACTGAAAATCACAACAAAAATTACAAAATCTGCCATTTCAAAGGTTGAGATAGCTCATAAGTGTTTTTGGGGTGTGTGTATATACACTGGAGGGTGTGCTAAAGGATTTGGGGGATATTTGTGTTTTTCCAGCTCGCTGAATGTTGTCCTTAGTGTCAGAAGGGCCTCTTACATAAGAATTGTTATTATTTTTAAGCAGAATGCAAAAAAAGCAGGACTAAAAATTGATTGTTAGATAAAACCCAAACTTAACTGCAAAATGTACAAAACCTGTCACCTACAGCAGCAGCCCTATCCGAGGTGGGGTGCTGCAAGCCCTCAGGTCCCCCAAATGATCCCATTCCTCACCATATCCATGGCACAGTAATCCTCACCAGGCATAATCTGGCCTATTCTTTTAGATCTTCATTGTTAGAGGGTGGAATTTGGTCACTGCTGAGTGGATTTTGGTTGTACCAACAGGTTGTTTCTGAGCCTGTGGTCCAGGAGCTCTGAAGCAGGTGAAATCAGATCTGTTTTACTGCTGTTGGTGAAGCAGGAGTCTGTATTTGGGGTGTCTGGGCTGGTGTAATGGTTCACTGCTGCTCACCTGCCTGCAGCCCTGGTGATTCATTTGTCCTGTTTGTGAACAAGTTCAGCTTATCCAGCTGCCAGGAAAACCAAAACAAATGCCAAAAACCCAAATACTTTACAGGCTTGGTTGCTTCCCTGAGCAGCAGAGCTGGTGAGGGGATGGGAGGCAAGGAGGGAATAAGGGAACAGATGTACCTGTTTCCATGGCAGTGAGGTATTAAATTTTTATAATTCTAGGGGAGCCTCAGCTTTCTGTGGTACTCAAAGAGTTGACAAGTGTTACTGGCAATGTGTTCAGCAGCAAGGCAACCACATTCCTGCTGTGCCAGGAAACAGGCAAGGAGTAAAACATTCCTTTCCTGCCATTTCTCCAGGTGGCCTGGAGATCAGAAACACCTGGCACAGTGGGTGGGGACAAATCCAGGGGTTTCCTCTTCTGGATTTGTGACAGTGATGGCAGGGGTGCCCTGTCAGGGATCCCTGGACCGGTGCAGACGAGCTGTTCCTTGACCACCTCAGGTCCTGCCCCACAGAATCCCAGGATGGGCCAGCCTGGAAGGGACCACAGGGGTCACCTGGTGCCACCTCCCTGCTCCAGCAGGGCCATCCCAGAGCACATGGCACAGATTGTGTCCAGACAGGCCTGGAATATCTCCAGTGAGGGAGACTCCACAGCCTCTCTGGGATCTGTTCAGGGCTTGGGCACTGCCCAGGAAAGTTCTTCCTCATGTCCAGGTGGAACTTCCTGGGATCAGGCCCTGCCCGTGGCTCTGGTGCCATTGCTGGGCCCCCGGAGCAGAGCCTGGGCCCTGCCCTGAGCCCTCCCTGCAGCCAGGGACAGCCAGGGCTGAGGGCCCCTCTCAGCTGGGGCTCCTCTCGAGGCTGAGCAGCCCCAGCTCCCTCAGCCTTTCCTGGGCACGGAGATGCTCCAGGCCCTTCCTCATCTCCGCAGCCTCTGCGGGCCCCGCTCCAGCAGCTCCAGGTGTCTCCTCTCCTGAGGAGTCCAGAGCTGGACACAGCACTCCAGATGTGCCTCACAGGGCTGAACAGAGGGACAGGATCACTCCCTGAGCTGCTGGCAGTGCTCTTCCCAGTGCCCTCCAGGATCCCACTGGCCCTTCTGGCCCCTAGGACACTCTGCCGGCTCAGGGACAGCTGGTTGCCTATCAGGGCCCCCAGGTCCTCCGCAGCGCTGCTCTCCAGCAGGCACCCCCGCCTGTGCTGGTGGTCAGGGTTATTCCTGGGTGTCTCTCCGGTCACAGCACCTGGCCCTGTTCCGCTCTCGGCCCGCGGCCTGCCCGACCCCTCGCTGCGACGCGGGGCCTCTGTGAGGGAGTAAACCCGCGTGGGAACCCCGTGCGCGTGTCCGCAGAGTGGCGGTCCGGCCGGTAAGGCCCGTGCCCGTTGGAAGCGGCGAGTCGGGAATACCGGGGGGATTCCCAGGGAAAGCCGCTGAGGGGGCGGGGGGCGGGAAGGAGGGCGTTGCCACGGCAACTCCCGCCTCCCGCACGGCCGAAGGGGGCGGGGCTCGTTACCACGGCAACCGAGACCCCCCGCCCGTCGCGGCGGCGGGCGGGGGAAGGGGCGCGCGCGCGGGCGGGCCCCGCGCATGCGCAGCGCGCGCCGGCCGGCGGCGCGTGTGTTGTGGTGCGGCGGCGGCAAGATGGCGGCGCCCGGGGGCTCGGCGGGCGCCGCGGCGCTGAGGGCGCTGGTCCAGCAGTTCACCGCCATCACCGGTGGGTTCGGGACGCGGGGCGCGCTGAGGCCGCCGGGCTTCCTCGGGAGGGTCCCGCCCGGCCCCCACCGCCGGCGGGCCGGGGGCGGGAGGCGCGGGCCGAGGCGGAGCGGTTCCGGGCGCGCTGCCCCTGCCCCCGGAGCGCCTCCCGCAGGGCGCCGGCGGTGCCAGGGCCTGTCCACGGGCGCGCCCGGGGGCCGCCCAACGCGGCGGGGCTGCCCCGGGCCCGGCCCCGCTCCCTGCGCGGCGGAGAGCTCGTTTCCCTTTGAGCAGTGGTTCCTCTCGGTTGTCCCGGTGGCGCGGGTGCGTGTCCTGCTCCCTCCCTGCCTCTTCCCCTCCCTCCCGCCTGCGCTCCGCCCCGAGAGCCGCTTCCCGCTCCTGCGGGTAACGCTGTCGGCCGGGAGGGACCCGGGAGCTGAGCCCCGAGTCCGCCTTTGGAAAAACAGAAATATCCTATAGCGCGGGCGACTTGCGGCGAATTGAGTTCGCAAACGGAGAGAGCAGGTCGCTTTTCCGTGGAAGTTCGCGTCAGGTGACAGCTCCTGCTTCAGGTTGTGTACTTAGAGCGCTTGACCCACTTTGTGTTTAATCTGCTTCTCCGTAGTTAGCCCTGGCTAATGGCTTTGCATGTCAGATACTGCAGGAGTGTTTAATAAGATGTATTAACTAGACAGCCAAAGAGAAGTGAAACTGCTTTAATTCGGTTGTCCAGACCAGCTCCGTTTCAGGTTGTGTCCCTGTACTTGGACACACTCAAATCCACAACAGGATGTAAGCAGGGGAATTATTGATCTCTCAGCTATTCCTGAAGAATCTTTATAGGGTAAACCCTTTGAACCAAAAGAACCTACAGCAAATATATTTTCAGTAATATGTGCCTGTGTGGGAGATATTTGCTAAAACCTGAACCAGAGCAGGCAGAGCTATGCTGGTTTCCTCTTCCTGACACCTTTTATGTTTAGACATGTTTTATGCTCAACATAAGAGAACCCCTCTCTGCTTTCAGAAATGAAAAAAATATCCTACTGGGCTTCACCCATCCAGTATTAAGTGGAGTTTTGAAGTTTTGTTTTTTCCCTTTAACAGAATTTAAGGTTGTATCTAGAAGTGTGTTGCTGTGGAGCTTGTCTGGCCGATGCTGGTGTGGTGTGACAGGTGCTCACACCTCAGTGCTTTGTGTTAGTAGGTTTTTCAACTCGGAGTTGTAAGTGTATGCAATCACTCCTGTCTGTGGGGAAAAGGCTGAGGGAATACTCTCCAGCATGAGGGACGAGGAGAAATAGTCCTTGATGCTTTTCTTTGGTCCCGGTGGCAGAATTGTGTTTCTTTGGTGCTCTCATCCAGGAAGGTACTGCTAAGAGAATGTGACTCCTGCATGTCTTCCCCAAGGAAGTGATGTGATATCTGTGAAATTTGCTTTGAAACATAACAAATATTTAGAATTTTCTGGTTTCCAGCACAAGGACTGAAAGCTTTGATATGCTGGCACTTTCCTCAGGAATGATGACGAACCAGTGAAGGCACTTTCTGTGTCAATGTCTCTGTAAATAATAGCAGAGGGTTGAATTATCTTTTTTCTTCTGGTTCTTGCAAATGAGTGGCTTTGCATGACTCTACAGTGAGGTGTAGAATGGTGTGTGTGTGTGTTCCAGGCTCACATGTGTGGTTTCATTGCTACAGTTAACACTGAAAACAGCTGAAAATGCTAAAAATTAGTTTGAGTGAAGAACCTGAACTTCTCGTTGTTTTTTGGGATGTCACTAGTTTTTATTTTGCACTTTCTTCAGCTCAGTTAAGGTCTTAAAATACAGCTGACTGTCATCCTAGAGTGCTTGTTGTGGCAGGTTAGGTGTTTTGGGAAACCAGTTCCCTCAGTCAGTTTGGCTTTCTCAGTGGTTTGATGTGCAGGTTATTTAGAACTGAATGATCTCCACAGTTTAAAAGCATTTGAGCAGAGAAACTCCGCAGTTTCTCTGTTCAAACCAGAGCTTCTTGAGTCTTTCCCAGAAAGTCTGAGAAACATCTGAATATGTTTTGCCCACACTGACGTTATCTGTGAGCCTGGTTTTGGGCAAAGTGTTTTCATCATTTTGGTGACTTGCTGTGAACTTAGGAAGAATTGCTGCAGATCCCAAAGCTGCTCCCAGACTGGTTCAGCTGCATTTTACCACTCTTCCTCTCTACCAGCCTTTCCAAAGGAAAATAAGTTCTTTGGCAGTCCACCACCTATGGAGAAGGTGCTGTAAAGAATTGGGTTGCAAGAGAGCTTCTTCTCCTGAGGGAGCTTCTGCTGATGGGATGGTTTTTGAGGAGAAGTTGGGAGGTAGAGGCCCATCCTCTGAGGAAGGACTTACAGGTGATGTTAGGAACTGTTGCTTCATCCTGAGCAGCAACATCAAAACTGGGATTAGTTGCACTTTAGGTGTTCAAAGCCAGTCTGGACAGGGCCTGAAGCAACCTGGGGTAGTGGAAGGTGTCCCTGCCCCTGGCAGGGGGTGGAACTGGGTAAGCTTTAAGCTCCCTTCCAACCCAAACCGTTCCATGATTATGTGATTTGAATAAATGTTAGTCATTATACAAAGAACTCTGTAGACAAGTACTACGTTCTCCCTCTTGGCTGCTTTTTTTTCCCTTCTTACATAAACTGAGCTTCTGCTGGTTTGTTTTTGCTTTTCAGCAGAATCAGTAAATCAGGGTGTCTTTTCTTCCATCTCTAAATGTCTGTTACAAGTGGATAAAAAACTTTAGCAGCTGATTTCATATTCTTCCTGTTAAAATGTTAAGTCAGGTTTTCCTTTTTCTTTGTGTATGCCTGCTTGTGTTTGGAAAATGCATGGAATCGTGGAATGGTTTGGCTTGGAATGGACCTTAAAACTCATCTTGTTCTACCTGCTGTGATGAGCAGGGACACCTTCCACTATTCCAAGTTGCTCCAAGTCTGTCCTTGGACAATTCCAGGGATGGGGCAGATACAGCTTCTCTGGGCACCCTGTGCCAGGGCCTCACAACCCTAACAGGGAAGAATTTCTCCCCAATATCCCCTCTAACCCTGCCCTCTGGCAGTGGGAAGCCATCCCCCCTTGTTCATAGTCCCTCTCCAGCTCTCCTGGAGCCCCTTTAGGCCCTGGAAGGGGCTCAAAGGTCTCCCCAGAACCTTCTCTACTCCAGGCTGGACACCCCCAGCTCTCCCAGCCTGGCTCTAAGAGCAGAGGGGCTTCAGCCCTCACAGCACCTTCGTGGTGTCCTCTGGACTCATTCCAACAGGTCCATGTACCAGGAAAATGTCAGACCTCTAGAAGAAAATCCAGATCATGCTAAAACCCCTCAGATGGTTTCCACTAGGTTTTCAGTTGCTGGCAGGAAGAAGCCTGGCAGTCCTGACTGCGAGCATTCCCTTCCCCCTGAGCTCTGTATGTTTGTCTCCGCTCACAGTTGTGCTTGGGGGATAAATGGCAGCTGATGAACTGTTCCTCCTGATTATTAATGCTTTGAGAGGGAAAGCTGTTGTGGGCGCTTCCAGTCAAAACGCTGTGATTTCCCTTTGGCATTCCAGGTGCCAGTGAAAGCGTGGGGAAGCATATGCTTGAAGCATGCAACAACAACCTGGAGATGGCTGTCACCATGTTCCTGGACGGAGGAGGGATAGCAGAGGAGCCCAGCACCAGCTCTGCAGCAGTGTCTGCTGTTCGCCCGCACCCCGAGTACGTACCCGGGAACACGGCTGTGCAAACCAGCCCGTCCTACAAATGTCACAGTGGAAAGCACAACAAATCAGGCAATTGTCACTTGGCACTCACAGCAATACACACTGCTTTGATCTTGTTAAATTGATGGCTCCAGCGTTCTTCTGGGTGTTCTGGTTTGTAGACCAGAAGTGAGTCTCTTGCCTGTACTTCAGAAGTTTTCTGTAGATTTCACCTGCTGGTTTTTACAAACAAAGCCCGAGTCATTAAGGTAGGGATCCAGTAAAAAGATTGCTTCAGCAATCTTGCTTTACACTAATTTGGCACTTAGAGAATTCCGTTTGTTTGGTTCTTATAAATGAAGCCACCTTATTCCCGTTTCATAGATTCATGACTTTCAGGTTGGAAAAGACCTCTAAGATCATCAAGTCCAGCCATCAACCCAATACCACCACCACATTCACCACTAACCCATGTCCCCAGGTGCCACATCCACACGTTTTTTGAACACCTCCAGGGATGGCGAGTCCACCACTGCCCTGGGCAGCCTGTGCCAGTGCTTTACAACCCTTTCTGTGAAGAAATTTGCCACAATATCTAATATAAACATCCCCTGGCACAACTTGAGGCCATTTTGTCTCATCCTGTCGCTTGTTACCTGGGAGAAGAGTGTGACTTGTGAGGGTTTTATTGTGGTGGTTTAACCCAGTTTGGCAGTGGAAAGGCCAGGCCCTGCACACCAGTATGCAGAGGAATCAGCAACTTCAACAACTTCATCAGTCTCTCACACATCAGATGCCTGTAAAGGGAAGAGAATTTCCACTTAAGCGTGGCAGAGAGTCTCAGTGTTGCCTATTGCTATGACTGCTTGGGATAAAGGGAATGTCTTGAGTGGTATAAATCACAGTCATTAAATATGGTAAATTAAACGTAAACCAGGCTTTTGTCCTTATGAAAATCTTCCACTCCAGGAAAAAGACAACTAACTTACAGAGGAAAATCCTTGCCTCTTATACTTCTGAAGCATATATATAAATTTAAACAATTCTTTTACTGCTAACTTTTATAGCTGATGTGAGGTGCCTTCCTGCTTGAACCTTTGACAGGTAACAAAGTTAAAATAGGTATATAGGTTAGTGTTCTTATTTTTAGGCAACTTCTGGCACATCAGTGACTTCAGATTTTTCTTGGAACACTTTCTTTTTTATACTCAACACCCTCCAGGTGCTGATGAGCTTAGTGTTCCTCCTAGGACGAGAGAACAGTAAATGTGCAAATGGAGAGTAACTAGCTGCACAGAGCAATCAAAGCTGTGGAGTTAAGAGCAAGGTTAGTGCACCCTGCTGACATCCCAAGGTACTTTTTGAAACCTACACGGTCAAGAGCTGCCAAGTGCACACTTCACACCTTGGAAGTCTGAGGGAAGAGGGAGTTCATAAACAGGATGTAGCAATGGATCAACCCTTCTCCACAGAGATCCATGGGCCAGGTGACCACACTGTTGTCACTGTGATGCTGATGATTTCCTTTTCCTTTCTTCTCCTAATTGTGGTTTCAGATTGTAAGTCTCTGCAAGCATAACTGACTGAGCTGTTGACATGTGAGGGAGCCCAGCTAAGTAAGCTCCCTCACATGTAAGCCAAGAACTGCATCAGAAAAGGGGAAAATTGCCATCTTGACCTTATTTTCCTTCCTCTGGAAAAGAGAGAGGTGTGACTTTCAGGTGGAAGCAAAAAAGTCTTCTGACAGACGAAAGCTGGTAATAAGGAAGATAATATTTTTTTCTATGTAGCTAGCAAGGAAAGGAGGATGGCAAGTGGATTATTTGGCAGCTTTTGCCAAGTTTTTGGAAACTTTTCCAAGTTCTAACAAAGTTATTAAAGAAGAAAAAAGGTTTAAATAGTAGATTGACAAAGCCTGGGATCAAGTCACTCAGAGGTTTGCATAATCTTCTATCAGAGGTCATCCATGCCAGCTCTCAGTGCCCAGGGCATCAGGTCCAGCAGCAGTGCCATGAGTGGGACCAGATGCTCCCTCGAGGTCCCACTTAATCCCAAACCTCTTCATTCAGTGCAGTGGTACAGCAGCATCTTTAACTGGTTCAAGCTGCAGGAGCCGTGGAGCATAATGAGATGTGGTTTGTACAGTACTTGGAATATTATCGTCTCTCTGATATTTTCTTTCTTGTTTCTTCTCCTTTGATAGGGATGAAGTACGAGCTCCAATTCCTCAAAAGCAGGAAATCTTAGTAGAGCCTGAGCCCTTGTTTGGAGGTAGGCTTGTGTTCTTACTTCATTTCTGTTTTTTTTTACCTTGAGATGAGCTAAGTGACAAAAGAAAATCAAAACTTGCTGAATATGAAGAAATAACACCAGTGGTATTGAAAACCTTGCACTAGAGAGACGCTACATTCCTAGGGGTACTGATTTGCTAAATCTTGTTTCATGAAACTTCGTGAGGTGACAGCCAATTAACTTAATTAAGTACACATCTGCGTTCTGGGGGCCCAGAACTGTGGGGTACTGCTGTGGAAATGTTTGAGGTGCTGAGATGGAAGATGGAGCCTTGGCTGATGAGTGAAAATGAAGAGGACAAATGCCTGCATCTCAAGGAGACGACAGATCGGAAAGAAGGGCTGAACTGTGTGGTTGCTCATAACCTTCTCCATTTCTCAAGCAGGAATTTAATTTGCTCTTTAAGCAGTGCCAAGCAGCTCCTTTTTTTGTCTCTGTCCTTCTCATGTGGACCAGGCCATTTCTGGGCTGGCCTTTGCCATGTCAGATGGATTGAGGGCTTTGCCCTTTTCACCAAGGAAGGCCAATGCAAGTGCTCATCACTGCAGTGGTCTCACACCCATGGGAAATGCTCTTTTCTATCGTTTAGTTCCTGTGTTAGAAAGGAGAAGGAGGCCAAGCTTCAGGCTTCCCCCAGAACTGATTTTGTCTTGATTCTGTTTTTCAGCATCAGAGCGGTGTTTAGCCAGGATGCACAAGCAGAGGGGTAGTTCAGAGGGCAGCACACAATGCCAGGCAGTACAGGTGCACACCACTTGCCTTTTTCCACTTGGCACAGACAGAAATACTAGCTTTTCTAGTTTTAGTCCTTGTAGCAATTTTTTTTCCTGTCTCTTTTGGGAGCTGGAAAATTTCTACTCCTTTAATATGCTTCAGTCCCCAGACCCATCAGAAAATGTTTATTCCTTAGAATATGAATCACTGAAATGGACTAACTTAGCTTCCACTTCTACATACTGATGTGAGATGCGTGAAGTACCAAGTTTGAAATACACACTTAATTTGCATTTGGTCAGAAAGGGAATGACATAAAAAGTATCTGCTTTCATTGGAGTGCTTCTGCAGTTCTATGAGCTTCATTGATGTCACTTCATGTGACTCCCCTTGCTGCTGAAAGGCCACCTCGTCAGCAACAGTGATGCTGGACTTTGAAGGTCTCAACCATACAATGCAGTGACACAAAAAGACATACTGTGTTTATCTAATCCTTGCACTTCCCATCCTACCTGGATTTTGGAAGTGAGGTGTTTAGTAGCAGAGGAGGGCAGTTCTGCAGCAGTAAATGTGCATGCAGAGGAAGATGCCTTCCGATGCCTCTCTGAAAACGGAGGAGCTCTCTGCACTTTTTCCTGTGGCCCAACAGAGTTTTTGACAAAGATCTGTTGACTCCTGTGGGTTATCAGGATTAAGATCTGCCGACCCTAATGCTTCGTCTTGTTATACCTGCCTGTTACACACTGATCTGGGTCACATTGTCACTGACCACCACTGAGGTGACCTGGATCAGTGACACCCTCCTGGCACTGTCTGATCCACCAATGCCACTTGTGTTTCTGGCACAGAGCAGCCTGACAAAGCAGCTGAACCTGAAGAGGTAATTGGTCTCAACTCTAGCCTTACAGCAGGGGAGGTGGCGGTTTCTAAGGGTCATACTGAGGAGGTTGTATAAGCTCATGCTTTTTCCAGTTGAAGAGGTGACCATGTGTATTTGTGCCCTGCTGGATACATGGATCCCATCATTCAGTGTAAAGGATCCTCCTGGATACTGCTGAGGGCCTCTTCACTTGTGCTGCCAGGGTGGAGCTGAGCCTGGCAGGGACATGCTGCTTTTGCTGAAGTGGTCCTTCAGTTTCTGTTCCAGCTGAGTTTAAGTAGTTCTGAGGTTGGCTTTAGAGGGTTGTGTTTGTGCCTAAGCACTCGGGGAAAGGAGATCTAACTCCCTGGAGTTAGGAGGTGTTATTCCCCAGCACGTTCCTTGTTCAGGCTTGCTTTCTTTTTCCATGATAGTCTGTATCATCATATTTCCACTGGGTATACTATGCATTTATCTTTAATTTGTTTATTATTTATTATGTCTTGTAGCAACTGGGCTTTGAAAGTTCTGTCTTTCAGTTTGATAGTAAAGTAGTTGGAATAATCTTGGCAGGCAGTTGTCTTTTCCTTCCAAGTGCAGTGGTTGTGCTTAGGGCTTCACCTTGTGTACCTTAGGACTTCAGCGGGACTTTAGGGTACTATTTCTGATACCTGCCTGGGCTGCTGTCTCTGTCCAGCTGCAGATAATCAGTTCTGAAGGTTTCCTTGCAAACAATGACACTGGGTCTAATGGAAGAGTGTGGCTGTTCAGTCCAGCCAACAAGTTGGGACAGGATCAGGAAAAGAGTTTAGAAAAGAATAGAAATGTATTGTGGAAAAAACAAATGTGGTTTTTTATAAAAAAAATATTTTCTCATGGGGTTTAATCTTTTGAAGTTTTTCATCCCCTTGAAGGCCTTGGGTAAAATCTTGACTGGACTTGTGACAAGGTGATGCTGTGACAGCACTGCCACTCCATGGTGAAGGGCCCTGGTGAGCCCATCAGAAGGAGTTTTAAGCCTCTCTATATTGTTGATACATGTTTTGTTTCGGGGCTGAGGTTTGCTGGAGGGAGGACATGTTAGGAAATGGAATTTACAAACCACCTACTGCCTATTTCCATCCATCTCCAGCCCTTCCCAATGACCTCTACTCCCACATCATCCCTGCTTCAAGTTCCTATTCTGTTTTCCTGCACATGTGATGGAAAGCACTAATATGTATTTATTTTGATACTATACTTTTGAAATAATTCTTGAATTTTTTTTAAGCTCCTAAAAGACGCAGACCTGCTCGCTCAATATTCGATGGCTTTCGGGATTTTCAGACAGAAACCAGTAAGTGTCTACAGATCAGTAAGCCTGATATTCTATTTTATTCCTTTTAATGCAAATAAGATGGAGAAATCATTCCTGTTGTAGGCTAGGACAGCTTTCAGTTGTTGAAACATTTTTAAATTGCCTATTGTATAGCAGGGTACATTATTAGAAGTATAGAGTCATAGAATTATGGTTATCACAGTATATTCTGTCTGCTTTAGAATGCTAAATACTGTCATGCTAACTCTCAAAAAAACCCTTTTTCTGCTCTAGAAGGAACAGAAAAGGAGGAAGAATCCTAACACCCAAGTAGAAATTAAATTCATCCACTGAGTATTTCTTGGCTAGGCAGTGGACATTCTGGCATTTGAATTCCAATTGAGTAGCCCTGAGGCTTCTTGGCCACACACGAGGCTCTCATGGCTTTAATTGCTGTTTGCCTGTGGCTGTTCATACACAGAATCTCCAGATGCCAAAGCACTGGCTGTTATTTCATCCATGAAGTGTCACAGAATGGAATTCTGTGACAGCACAACTCCAGGTGTTTCACAGCTGAGTTATGGCTGTTGTGCTGATGTTGCTGGAGTGTTCCAGAGGTGTAACCACAGAATCAGCAAGGTTGGAAAGGTCCTCTGAGTCTGAGTCCAACCATTCTGCCAGCACTGCTGGGGCCACCACTGCCCCATGTCCCCAAGTGCCACATTCACATGAGTTTTAAATCCCTGCAAGGATGGCGACTCCACTGCTGCCCTGGGCAGCTGTGCCAGGGTTGGACAACTCTTTCCATGAAGAAATTTTCCCTAAAATCTAGTCTCAGCCTCCCCTTTTGCAACCTGAGGCCGTTTACTCATCCTGTCACTGGTTACTGGGGTCCATGGACTGTGTTCCCACACAGGGGTTGGCTGCCAAACTGAAAATGTGTATTGATAGTTACTTTCTTTGCCCTGACAGGTTTGGTCAGGGTTTTCCAGTAATGATGAACACAACAAGTATTGAAATCACTGGCAGCTGTGTAAATGAAAGTGCACCATGTTTAGAATCAATACTCTTAATTTTTTTCTCACCGTCTTCCAACCTGGTCTAGCAGAAGGTGTTCCAGCCCATGGCAGGAGGGGGTGGAACTGGGTGATCTTCAGGGTGTCTTCCAAACCAAACCACCCTGTGATTCCACTCTTAAGACATTTAGAGATGCCCAGCACGTGAGAGATACACTGTGAGGGTTTATGGTGAAATTTTATCATGATTTTTGGCAGAACTTTACAGGTGGACATCACTGTCTGGCTGTCTCTTGAAAAGCAGCCCTGGCCATGAAATTCCAGATTATCTCCTGGCTCCTAGGGCTGCTCCACAGGGATGCTTTATTCCCTGTGTGTCTGCTCAGGCATGGTTTTTATGTTTTGGACCACTGGCAGCTCCTTCCACACTGGAAAATTTTTGGCCATGGGATAGTTATTGCCCATTTCAGCTCACCTGGTTCCATAAAATACATCACATATCTGCTGTGACTTGCCTTTATTGTCCATGGTCATGTCTGTGCAGGAAATGTGTTCTGTATTATTTCAGATGGAATTGATACGCTTTAAAAGAAACATCCAAAGAGATTTCTCCATGTAAACTAAATCCATTTGTTTCTTTCTTTCCTGTGGGATTGCCCCACAGTCAAGTAATGGAAACACTGCAATAGAAATATTCCTTTTAAAAGTTATATTGCTACAGTCTAGCTCAGTTTCTCATTTAAAAGCATCACTGGGGACAAGTCACGGCTTTTTTTGGCTCGTTTGTTTTCAAATACTGGTATGTGACCCCTCAGGTTTATTAAGATGATGTTTAGAAGTGAAAGCACATGAGAAAGATGAGGCAATTGGTTTCTGCCCTTACACACCAGCTAATCTTGATCTGTGGAGTCTAACCCTGTGACTCTCCATAAGAGAGATCCTAGGATTTGTGCTCATGTTCCTCCCACTAACTGCTCTAGCCCTGTTCTCCCCAAACCTCCTAGGAGCTCGAGGGAATTTCACCCCAGAAGTTCTGTGTTTGAGCATTTAGCCAGTAATAAATCCCCTTTGTGAGTATGTTCAGTCTAATTCTGCTCCCTTTCCTCTTGGGGCTGTGCAGTCCGGCAGGAGCAGGAGCTCCGGAACGGAGGGGCAGTGGACAAGAAGCTGACCACGCTGGCAGACCTCTTCAGACCTCCCATTGACCTGATGCACAAAGGCAGCTTTGAAACGGTGAGGGCTCACATTTGGGTGCAGATCTTTACAGGGTGGCTGGGGAGGGTGTCAGGATGGATCCATGGCCGGACAATCAGAAGGTTGCAAAAGACTGGGCGGTGATAAATATTTGATGGACTGCGTACGGGAATGTTGGTGACACATTGAAGGACTTCAGTGATGATGGTGTCACCTGGAATGAACCCACAAGGATCATCGAGTCGAACTCTTGACCATGCAGACCACGTTGTTTTATGTTTCAGTATCAGTGTGGCAAATCACACGTGGTGGAAGACTTCAGTGGGCAAGGGAGGCTGCTCAGAATGGGAAAATTGCATCCCTTGAGCTGTCTCCATAGAGGATACAGAAAAAGCTGGAGTAAGATTGCTTTGGATAGGTGAGGGAGGGCTTTGCAAGGGGCAGTGTGGTTTGCAGCACAGCCCTGCTGAGAAGCTCAGGTGGAGTTAACACGGCTGAGTGGCTTCTGATACCTGAGTGAGTAAAAGTGTTTGAATGCACCTTTGCCATCAAGCCACAGCTTCATCCTCAGTGGAGGTATTGCTCTTGTATAAAATCACAGTGGTTGTCTTTTACTTCTGGTGGTGCTAGGGAAAGTATCCCAGAGATACAGGATGCTGTCAGCTTTAAACAATCTCGGGTGTCACCTTCCCTGACTGTGTAGGCATGTGTGGATCTATTCCTAAATTGTTATGATGGGGATCAATGACTTAACTAATGATTACAGAACATGCAGATTGGTATATATTTTTAATTTTGAGTCACTAATTTCCAGATACTCTTCAGAAATTCCAGTTACTACTGGACTTTCTCCTGGTCATCTTTGAATAGATAAGATTGATGATGGTGATTATCGTTATTTTTACTGCATGAGAATGCAAAGTAATGATTAAATGGTGCAGTACAGATGTTGGAGAACCGACTGCACAAGCTGAACAAAAATATTATTTACCTTGTTTTCACGTGTGCCTTGACTGCCATGCACAAGTACTAGAGCACTGCTGGAGAGCTTTTGGTGAAACACCATGTGCCTTTATGGAGTCTCCAGCTCTCATCCCATTACCCTCATCTCTCTTTTTATGCTTCCCAAATCACCGGGGATCAGTTGCCTTGTCACTGATTCCTGTGTTCTGAGGGTGCCCTCCACAATCTTGTGACAAAATTCCAGGTGTGAAAGGATGCTGGCAGTCAAGAGCAGTGCTCACCTTGGGAAGGAATTTGGTGCAGTTGGAGCAGAGGAGCAGCCTGAAGCAGTTGATGCTCAGGTGTCCTTGCCTTGTGATCTGTGGTGCAGGGTTTACTTTAAAACACATGTGTCCGATCTTCCAGCTGATGCTGCCTGCTGGGCCTGGGGTCCAGAGCTGTTGGTGAAACCAGCAAACGTGTGGTTAAAGGCACCAGTAAGGGGAATTCAAGCAATGCTGCTCCAGGAACAGTCAGCAAGTGCCCTCTGAGCTCTGCTGTGGAATTTGAGATGGGTGCTTGTCTTTCCTGGAGTCCTGCTGGAAACGTATGGAGACTTGAGCAGTGTTGATTGTGGCATCTGTCACAGTCAAAAGTAGTGTCAGAGAGTAACATAACTGATTGATGGATTTGTTTGTCCTAAAGTCTCTGCATTCTTATTCAGTCTTGAAAAAGAATTTTAAAAAAGGGGTGGGCTGGGGGTGGGGATGGGGTTTGTATATACTCACCTTGTCCTGTTCTGTGCACTACCTGCACTCTGAAGACCTGTACACTTTCAGGTGTTGGCACTCACCTTGCTGTGTTCTTGTACAGTTCCTTGTCCCATGGGATACCCTTCATTTCACACTCGTGCTCCTCAACTTCACTGCAGTATAACTCTTCACCTTCTCACTGTGTTGACCATTTCCCCTTGCATTTTACCTTTTCTGACTGCAAACTGCTCTACTGCTTCAGCCTGGGATGGTGTCGGGCCTCAGTGACCACAGTCTCTCAAAATTCATCTCTAGCAAGCTGCTGTTGGCTTCTCCCTTCTCTGTATGCTGAGATAAATGTATATAAACCATATGATAAATCAGAGATGCTCATCACATTCCAGAGTATCAAAGACTAAACACTGTCATTGTGATGCTCTCGTAGTTAAGCTTTGATCTAAGTGGGGTTTTCTTTCCAAGGTTGGGGTGTGCAGGAACACTCTGCCAAGGTTGAGCCATGTACATTTATCAGAGAATCATTTAGAATTCAGGGCTTCATTGGCAGGAGTGGTGACATCTGGTCTTAGGTATCTTTGTCGCTCATCAGCTGTTGCTGCTCTTTGGGTACTTTAAGGTTGTTTTTTGACAGTAAGTACATGTAATTTTCTTTAGTTTTCCCCAAGAAACCTCATTTTTCTTCAGTTACAAAGAAGCTTTGTTACCAAGAAGGCCCAAAAAGTTGCTGTTTCCTTTTAACTCAGTAATACTAGCTGTAGGAATAGGTGAGGTTAACTTCATGGCAGAAAAATTTTCAAATGTTGACTAACATTGTTTTGGGTTTTTTTACTTGCTGTATATGAAAAAGCATTGTGCTTCACATGCAGAACAGCTTATGATCAGGGTACTTGTAAAGTCCAGCATGTGATTGACTAAACTAGAGTTCTCCCATTAATGTGGAATCTCTTAGGAATAAAATCACTCAAGTAGAATAAATAAATTGCACACCAGACATGTCTGATAGAGAACAGCGTGGTTTTGTTCTCATGTCAGACTGCTTTCAAGAACTACAGGTGTTCTCTCTTCATACCTGTGATGTGAGAGATGATTGAATTTGGGGGCTACACACCAAATTGACTGAGTTTGCACTTCTTGTTGTGGGAGGAGATGGTTCTGGTGTGTGCAGTTCTGTGCTCAACACTCAGTAGGGTTTCAGTGCAGTGACTGAATGTCGTGTTGCAGAGTTTCAAGTCTGTCTGTGTGATTTTTTTTTTCCCCTTTTCTCGCTCCTCCCTGGTTTACAGCTGAGTGGGTTTTTTTGTTTCTGCTTAACAAGCAGCAATAATTTGGATGCTGATCTGGTCACTGTATTCAAATGGAGCAGCTACCTGTGCATCAGGTGCTTCCAGCCTGGTTTGGGTCAGCACAGCTCTGGCTCAGGAGTGGCTGGGTGCTGAAAGGATCTATGCCCTGCACCAGGTAGGAAGGGGAAGTGTGGCCCAAAGAGGAGATTTCTTGTTTGATAGTGTCCTGCTCTGACTCTCTGTCAGCTGTTGTCTTCCACACTGAGTCACACACATGTCCAGAGGGTCACAAGGTGCTGGCTCCACTTCCTCCTTCTCTCTGCTGCCTTGAAAGGATTGCATTTCAACAAAACTGAGCCAGCAGGAACCACCCCAACAATTCTAAGCCATTCATGTTCAGAGAAGTCAAATGAGAGGAAAACTTACTTTTAGTAGTGCAAGAGCCAGAGTTACACAGGGAGATCCAGCACTGAGTGTAAACCAAGACTTGTCTCACAGATTGTCTCACCAGATCACTGGTTTGCTGCCCTAAGTTGTAATGATGAAATATATGACTGGGCAGAAAGGGTAAAGGCTCACTTAGGACAGATTGGATTGGTTTGGTTTGATTTTTGTGTCTGGGCTCCACTGGCTCTGCTCTCAAAGAGTGGCTGTTCTGTCCTCCCCTGTATGTGGGCTCTGTAAGTGCCTGGCACTGGCCTTTATACCTCAAGGAAGGAGGGGAATGGGGGGAGCACTTGGTGTTGGAAACAGAGGATCTAAATCCATCAGCTTTTGGGTAACACAGGCCAGCTCTTGAGCCTTCCCTTGTTGTCTTGTCCCTTACCAAAATGACCCACCTGTATAATCTCTAAACCCACAGTGTTTCTTCTTCTCACACTCTTGTCCTTCCACCCCCTCAGGAGAGCCCCTGGAGCTGTGTAAGAGCAGAGCTCTGTGTGTGTGTGAGATAGCAGCAGTTTAACTGTGTCCTTTTAAATGTTAAACCCAAAGCTTGTTTTTAGAAGGAAGCTAAAAGTAGTTTCAAAAGTTCTGCCTGCTCTGCAGGTGAAAACTCAGTTTTGCAAATTTTCTGTGTGAAATTTCATGCTTGCATCCTTCCAAGGCCCTTAGCTGGACAGAGGAGAGGTAGGGCCAGAGGTTTTCATTAATATTGAAAGATACACAGAGTGAGGGTATAGAAGAGTGAGATGCACTTTCCAGCTTTCTAATTACATTTTTCTGGGAGTGTTCTTTTAACAGACAGACTACATGAGAACACAGGACTAAGGCAATCCAATTGACTTAAATAACATCAGGATTTTTGTTCCCTTAAAATTTGGGCAGTATCTCTAGGCCGCATCTCAAACTCATTTCTTAGAATTAATTCTCAAAATGCACAGTTAGCTCAAAACAAGTCCTTTAAATACAAGCATGGTGACTGTATTTAAGATCCTTGCCAGTTACTTAGGTGTCACCTGCCCCACCTTTCTCACCTGGTGACCAAATACTGGATTCTGGCAGTGTAAATTAGTGGTAAGTAGTTCGTGTGAGGCCCCTTGTGAGAACAGGACTATTCCATGCTTCTACCTTCATTTTTTTTTCCTTTGAGTAATACAAAAGCTGCCTCTGCAGGGCACTTGGCCACGCAGGCTGACTTTGTAGGCTGAGATTCTTGCCTTGGTGAAGCTGAGTGTGTGGGTTTCACATCTGTGTGTCACACAGTGGACAGGCAGACTGTTCCAAACTGCAGTGGCTAAAATTCATTTCAAAAGTAAAAACTTTGCTTTGGGGAACAAAGTAGTGCCCAAACAGCAAAATCTTGCATAACATCCTGATTCCCCTGAATTTTTTGTCCTTTGAATTCCTTAACAGTAGATTACCAGCAGGATGGTGAGCATAACTTTTAAATTTTTTTTTTAAAGCAAAGAGAGTTCCTATGCCAGTTCCAGTCTTTCCAGGTGGTAAAAGCATTCCTGCTGTTGATCTAGCCCTCTTTTTTCCAACAGGTATGACAGTTCAGCGATCAGAATTACATTCTTGATCAAACTCCTACCATTAACTTGCAACCAAGCAATCAGACAGTGCCAGCTTTGTGACTCAAACCAGTAAGATTTCTTCCTGCGCCTTCCTGTCTCCCTCCCCACTTGCAGTCTGGATAAGCAGCATCAAAAAAGGATGCCTAATTCGGCAGTTGGACAGTCACAGAGTAACTCAAAACTTGGAGAGAAAAAGAAAACACGCAGAGAAGGGGTCCTGTTGAATCAATGCAAGTCCTCTGTCAATTATGCAACCTACTTAACTAGATGATCCACGGGTTTATCTTTAGACTGAGCAGGTCTTTGTTGTCAGATCAGTGGGACAGACTACACTTTTCCTTGAATAAATACTTCATTCAGCATCTCCATGTGTGTCCCCCTTCCGAGTTGCTTTTCCCACCCTGTGCTTTGCTTGTTGAAATCCAGCAGCTCTGTTCATCGATGTGATTCTGTAATTCAACCAGGCTCATTTAAAGCAGATCCTTCAGCCCTGCCTTCTGTTTTGTGGGTGCCTTTTTCACTAGCTCTGTCCATCCTCCTCACTGCGAAGGGGTTTGGTGGAAGGTCTGGCAGTGGTAGAAGCCATCTCTGATCATTGCTGGCATCGGTGGTGTCTGGCCCTTCAGCCTGACCTAACCAAGCTTTTCCCTCTGCTTCCAGGCCAAGGAGTGTGGTCAGATGCAGAACAAATGGCTCATGATAAACATTCAGAACGTGCAAGATTTCGCCTGCCAGTGCCTCAACCGTGACGTGTGGAGCAACGAGGCTGTGAA
Organism: Lycocorax pyrrhopterus obiensis; assembly: GCA_014706295.1. NCBI lineage: Eukaryota > Metazoa > Chordata > Aves > Passeriformes > Paradisaeidae > Lycocorax > Lycocorax pyrrhopterus. Next base: position 2,779,810 of record JACSVZ010000016.1, read on the forward strand.
GAGCATCATCCGGGACCACTTCATTTTTTGGCAGGTGAGAAATTGCCTGGGGATGGATGTGTGGGTTACTCGGTGCCTAGGTAGATGGGACAGAAAAAAAAAAAAGGATTTCTTTGAAAAAGATGGAATTCTCTTGGCAAACTTGCAGAAAAGATTATTTCGTGGAGTGGATGTAGTTTATGGATGGAGATTTAATTCATGGATATGCATTGGAAGGCATAAACTGCCTTTCACTTGTGCAATCAAGATGTTACCACGTAGCTTTAATACATGGAGAGCCAGAGGCTTTCTTGCAGCTTGTCAGAGTTAGTGAGAGCTGCGTGTACCATTTGCAGTTTATACTGTAGAAGAGAGAAAAACTCTGGGCATTTTCAAGGTTCAGTTTGTTTGTGTTCCCTCTGCAGCCACTAACCTGCCCAATTTTGTAGGTGTACCATGACAGCGAGGAAGGACAGCGGTACATACAGTTTTATAAATTAGCAGACTTCCCTTATGTCTCCATCCTGGATCCCAGGACAGGTAAGACAGGTGGCAGCTGGTTACCTGGAGTTATCCCATGGGAGGGACTGACAGCTGTAGGCTGGAATACTTTCCACTCCAGTTTGTGTTACATTTGGCTTAAGAATGTCTTCGAGACCCAAAGGACTGCCTCAGCATGTTCCCAGAGGAACTAAGGGAATAAAACACCCAAAACTTGCAGAAATTTTGTGTATTTGAAGCTTAGCAAGTATTTTGCTTAGAAAGTGAAAATAGTTCCATCTGGTGGAAAAACTCTGAATTCTTTTTTTTTTAAGTCTTTCAAAAGCTTCTTGAAGTCATATGATGAATAACTGCAATATTTTTAAGCACTACATGAATCTGCTTTCTGCTCCTCCCACAGAGCTTTGTGAGGCTCAGCAATGACTTTTTAAATTGCATCTGAATTTTGAAATTAAGTCAAATTCAAGTTTTTGTTTTGTTTTGCTTGTTTTTTACCTGAACAATCAAACTTCTCCGTCTCCCTCCAGCTCTTTTTTAAAAATGTTGCTTTTTCTTTTGTATTCAACAGCTTCTTTTATCATCATGTAATGCAGCTGTCTGGTTATATAATGCTGGTCTGGTCTCCTGCTTCTAAGGACTGAAGTGATAGTGTCTGTGATCAGAGCTGAGATCTCTTTGTAGCTGACTTAAACCACCCAAAAATACATGTATTTTTTAATGTTGCAGCTCATGTTAGGATACTCTTCTTAGCACTTTTGGGAACAAATGCTGTTCGCCAAGGGTTAGAATCAGTTATGCAGGAATGGAGAAATGCTTCTTCATAAACTCAGTGGTTTGGTGATTATTCATTTTGAGGCCAAATTCACCATTCTGTGCTCACGTTCCCATAGATAAAAAGAAAAGAATGGAAATAAACTGGGTCTATGTCTATGTCTGTCCCTTTTCAGGGGAATGGAAGGAGGAAGCTCCATAATTATCAGCTGGTAGCCTGTGGGAAGCTGCAGTTCCTCAAACAGGGACTCTTGCAGCAGTGAGTTGGTGTGTTTGACCACTAAACTGCAGTGTTCTGATGAAATTTTGTTTGAGGCCACCTTTGGTGATGCCACCTTTTGTTCCCTAGGCCAGAAGCTCGTGGAGTGGCACCAGTTAGACGTGACTTCTTTCTTGGACCAAGTGACCGGCTTCCTGAGCGAGCACGGCCAGCTGGACGGCCATTCCAGCAGCCCTCCCCAAAAATGCTCCCGCTCAGTAAGTGTGGGGCTCTTTGGGAGACACCTGAAGGAACACCTGTGCTTATCCAGCTTTCCTGATTTCCCAGACTCCATGAGTCAGTGCAAAGGCACGCAAAAATACAGCGTGCCAGGGAATGCCTTCTCCCAGCTGAAATCACTGTTTGTGCTTTCAGCACTTGGTTTAGATTTAGCAGCCATAGTGTGAAAGAAAAATGGATTACTCCATGCAGAACTCCAAGGAGAAGCCATTAAGTAATTACAGCATGCCTGGCTTTCCCTGCTGTGTGTTCCTGACAGGTTTAGCGGCTTCCCTTCTGGAAGACCGATGTCCTTTTGGTTTTCAGGGCGTATTTGAAGGCAGTTGTGATGTATGTGTGTTGTCTGCATCCCACAGGAGAGTCTCATCGATGCCAGTGAGGACAGCCAGCTGGAAGCTGCCATCAGAGCCTCGCTCCAGGAGACACATTTTGATTCCTCGCAGGCCAAGCAGGAGAGCCGGTCGGATGAGGAGTCGGAGTCAGAGCTTTTTTCTGGAAGCGAAGAGTTTATTTCTGTTTGCGGATCTGAGGAGGAGGAGGAGTCGGAGATTCCAGCCAAGCTGAGGAAGTCTCCACACAAGGACTTGGGGTACAAAAAAGAGGAGAACCGGAGGCCTCAGCCTGAGCCCTCTGAGAGGACTGAGCCTGGGACAACATCAAACCACAGAGTCCTGCCCTGCATTGATGCAGGGCCACTGGAGGAGTCACCTGACAAGCCTGAAAGTACGTTCCGGGGCCTCGACGTGAATGGTAAGTGCTCGCTTTTTATGGCTTTTGTGGTGGCTTTTTTGCCTGAAACTGTTTATAGGCTGCCAAGCCTGGTTTCATCCCTTCTTTTAAAAATCCCTTCTGATTTCCTGCCTCCTTGCCAGCAGACATGTGAGTGGTTCACCAGCAGCACCCCTTTGGCACAGCAGTGCCCCAACCTCAGAGTCCTCGTGGTCCCTGAGCTCGTGTCTTGCCCAGGAGTAAAGTCCACTCTGGTGTAGCTGAGGTGCAGTGTGCTCTGGGCACGCTGGCTGCTGTCAGTCCTGCTGCTGTGGAAGAGTCCTGAGCCTGATGTGTGTATTTTGAGCACTGTGGTAGAAATTTATCTCCACAGACTGGATCTTTGTGTTTGTCTCCAGTCCCTCCCCCTGCTGTGCTGTCCCACCTAAAATCTACACAGGAGCTCAGCTCAGCTGCCCTGTTGTTAACTCGTGGTGACTTCCTTTGTGTAGGACCAAAGGCACAGCTGATGCTGAGGTATCCAGATGGAAAGAGGGAACAAGTTTCACTGCCTGAACAAGCTAAACTTCTGGTGAGTGGAGTTAATGGGAATCCTTGTCTGAGCACAGGAAAGCCGAAACTGGAGAATTTCTGTACCTGGGATGACACTGTTGAAGTCAGATCTAGTGGGAGAGGTGTATCCAGGGAAGGCTTGCCCTGTCATTCCTCTCTGATAACTACTGCCTCTGTGTGTCTCCATTGCAGCTTGGGTTTTGTGCACACTCCAGTGTCTTCCTTAATCCCCACACTGCTCATTTCCATTCTAAAATGACTCTAAATGGCTTTTGCATTAATTGTTAATTACCATAAAATTACCTCTCAGCTTTCTCATTTCTGGGGTTTTGTTTCTAAAAGTAAAATCAAAAAATCCCATGGTAAAATCAAAGGCAGAACTCTTCATTCTCATTCTCCATCTCTCCCATCTTACTTCCAGCCTCCCTTCAGGAGTCCCAAAACAAATTTATTACAATATTATTTAATTACTGTGCTTCAGGTGTGCGTCTCAACTGTGCTTTGGGCTCCTTACCTTGGAGAAGTCCATGTGAATGGCATTTCCATCAGAATTTTGCAGATGCTTACCTGGAAGCAGAGTGTGAAGAGGTCACTGTGTTCCTGTTTGCCATGAGTTTTCAGGACACGGGGGCCAGTTAAGCTCATTTAAATGTAATCAGTCTAAAAGCTGGAGTCATAGGGAAGGCAAAAGCACACCTCATCAGAAGGATTTTGTGTAGATTTGGGAGAAAAGGGTCCTATCTCTTACAGAAATGAGTGAGGAACTCTAGGAATGTACAGTATCCTCTGCTCATGTTCTCATCCTTGACTCTCCTGCTTGAAAATAAAAGGGAAAAAAAGCTTGACTGCGTTCTGAATGCAGGTTGTTAAGTAAATTTGCACGTATTGTTAAACATGTAGCACCTTAGAATACTTAAGCAATTCATTCAGGCAGTACATAAGTGTAATATTGCAATATCCCTGATAATCCTGACTTTTGGTTTGGCTCCTTTTATGGACTGTGGAAGTGAAAGGAAATTTATCTCAGCATAAGATTTCCCTTCTGCTCTACAGTCAGCAGAGGAATTTAGCTGAGTCAAGGTTTGTGGGTAAAGACATCTTTTGGCTGCAGAGCTGAACAGGCAGCATTTGTGCTCATCTCATGTGATCTTCTGGAGCCTTTCAGTCTGATCCAGGCTGACTCTCGGGTGTTTCTTTGTGAGCATCATTTCCATACTGGTATTTTTCAACCCTTAGTTGCTTCCATTTTAAAGCTGGCCAGAACTAGCAAAAGAAATTGCTTCAGGAGACAGTTGCACTTCAGGAGTTTTAACTGTTGATGCTCCCCTGGACTGGTTTTAAAAATGCTTTATTTTTAATCATTGCATTGTTATTGATGAAGCACTGGCTTCTTTACACACATTATTTCCAAGAGGTGCTTATGCTTCCAATATGACCATGATGCCCTTTCTTCCCCTCAAGCAAAGAAAAAAAAAAAGGCAACACTGCCTTTTCCTAGAAGCAGTTGCTCATTGTGTGCAAATTGAGTTGACTTTGTTCAGCAGCTCAGCCCTTCCTCCACATCCTGAATACCTTTGGTTTGTTCCAGGTATGCAGGAAAAACTGGCCTGTGAAGGGACAGGGAGGGATGTGGGCAGGAAACTTGACTGAATATTTAAATTCAGTGGTTTGTAAAGGAATTTTGATCATCTTTGTTGCTGTGATTTACTGGCATAAGTTGCCCACCAAAACAATGTGAACAGTATTGACAGGACCCCCTGATTTTTTCACACTTTATTACATACAAATGATCTTTTCTTCCTCTCTTAAGAAAGCTACAGCTCCTCCTTCTGCCCATACCTTGCTCTGTTGCTGTGTCCTCTTTTCTTCTGCCAATCCCCACTTCTCTGCCCCTCTCTGTTTGTGCTTTAGGTTCCCATCTGCTGTGTTTCCTCGTGAACTTAGGAAATCTCTCTTGCCACAGCACAGACATGGGCTCTTCCTGACATGGCTGTTTCTTGGGGTGTGAGACCAGTACCCCTCATCCCAGTGCTCTGTATCCTGCTCCCGTTGCTTCTATAGGCAGAGAAGCCAGTGAATTGGAAAGATCTTTAAAAAACCAAAATCAAACAACCCCAAACTGTCCTACTTCTTGAAGAAAGAAAAAAAAAAAGAGTAAAAGTACTGCATTTATTTTGGTCAATGCTACCTCACAAAAGTGCTTCTTTGGTGGCCTTTAGCTTTAGAGTAGGGACAATATCTGATAAACAAATGAGAGGGCTTCTATTTTGGGGTATTTAAGGCTTTTTTTTCAGATTCTATTTCACTGTGCCTTGAATGTGTGGTGTGGAATTCAGCTGTCCTGCATTAATGCACTAGTATGCATAGTTTTATGTGTAGTTTACCTTGTGTGTAAAGCATCACTTAGGTAAGGGATCACTGGTAATTAGTTTTTGTGATTAGCCATACCACGTGTGGGCCAAATTAGCTGTTCAAGTAAAAGAGGGTCTGTACTCCACGCAAAATTTCCAAACTTTAAAATTTTCTTTGTCTGTGATTGCAAACTTCCTCTTTAAAGGAAAACAGGAATTTTTTTTTTTTTATATTCTGAATTCTGTGACACTTGTTTGCCTTCCTTCCTCTGCAGGCCCTTGTGAAACACGTCCAGTCCAAAGGATACCCCAACGAGCGCTTTGAGCTGCTCACCAACTTCCCTCGGAGGAAACTCTCCCACCTGGACTATGAGATCACGTTACAGGAGGCAGGCCTGTGTCCTCAAGAGACTGTCTTTGTGCAGGAAAGGAATTAGCACTGTGGCCTGAGTTCTCCCAGCCTTCCTCCCTCCCCTCTTTGCCTGGGACAAGAGTCGTTAAATATGCAGTTAAGGGTCATGGGATTGCAGTGCTGGAAGCAGGCAGCTGACTGGCCCTTCCTTCTCCCTCCTCCTCTCTCTCCCTCCCTTCTCCCGCTCTAGTGACCAAATGAGAGTGCTCAGAGTTTTATTTTCTTCCACAGCTGCAGAGAGCATTGGGAAGAACATCTTCCCTCTGCTTTCCTGGAATAAAGTAGAACAGTGATCTGTGTATCCAGCATGCTGGAGCTTGGAGTGGCCATAATACACGAACCCTTCTCGCTGCTATTCTTAAATCTGTTTTGTTTAATTTATTTTTGAAAAGAACTTGTGATAAGGCACTGAGGCATCTCTCTCTAAGGAGAGAGCACAACCTTCAGGACAGGTTCCTTTGTTTGGATTCCCTACACAAAAGGCCTCCATTAACCTTCCAGCTTTCTCTTACCCAGCACTCTGGTTTTGGAAAGGGGTTGGGTTGAGCCGTGTTAAAATACTCTGCCCCACCTCATTCAAAGGCTTCTAGATTGCCTGCATGTTTTCCTCCTGCTTTAAATTGCCAGTGGACATAGTGAAAAAACCAACCAACCCCCCAGAAAGACACCTGTGCTCCGTATGGGATTGACTGCTTGGCCCAGAGGCAGAGCTGTGAGTCCAGTGCTGGAGCAGAGCCAGCTCCTTCGTGGGAGTGGGTGGGTTTTCCATGTTCTCTTCCCAGCATCCTCAAAGTGTCTCCTTAATTGCTCTCAGGATTTTGCAAATGACAAGTGTACTGTAAAAGCTTTGGGTTCTCTGAAAACACCTGCCACAGAGACCTGACAGTCAGCTGGCTTTTTTTCCTTGGCACAGTGGTTGGTTTTTCCAGGAGTGAGTGGCTTTGCAGGGGTTTTACAGCACTGACTGCATTGAGCATCAGTTAATGCTTCATAAAACACTTCCCAGCCTGGTGGCTACAATTCCCTGGGACGATTTGTATTCTATTTCCATGTTCATCTACTGTCTAAATTCTCTAAATTTGGAGGCTGCATGGAAAGCTGCTCCTTGGTGCAGGCTTTCCTTTCAGCTCTGGAAGCTGGCACCAGAAGTCAGTGCCCAGGTTTTCCTCCAGTGTGTTCTCTAGCCATGGAGCTGTTGGTCACTTGGTGTTTCAGCAGCTGTTCCAGTGGGACAGGAGTTAACTAGCACAGCCCTCAGCATGGTGTGCTGGATTTGTGTATTTACAGCTAAAAACTCAGTTTAACGTGCTCTTCAGTCACTGAGCACATGGGACCTGGCATAACTGCTGACTTTTTCTGCCACTCTCAGATGATTGTCCTTGTTAAAGACTTCAGTAGTCAGAAATTTACATATTCCAGTTTTTCAAGATATTTTGCCTTTGATTTCATCTGTACTTTGGAGCCTTTAAATGCAAGAAATCACAGAAAGTGTCTTGCATTCCCCATGGAAACTTCAGCTCACAGCTGTCTCCTGCTCATAATTGAGGTTTGACATGTAATCATGCAATTGTATAAATTGATTTCCCTTTCTGCTGCAGGATGTAGTGTCAGGAAAGCAGAATCTCAGTTTCCTGATCAGTGGTTGATGTGACACCAGATGTCATCTTTGGTTTGTAAAGACACCCTGGTGTGGAGGCTGCTCCCAGCACGGGGAGGTGGGGGGAGTCTTGTGTTTGGCCTGTGAAGCAGCAGTGGCACCTCTGGACTGAAGGATCCTTCAGTTCCTGGATATCCAGATTCCTAACTCGCATTTCCACGTAGACCTAAAGCTTCCCGAAGCAGCTCCAGGTGTCTGGTTGGAATAACAAGTCCCAGGTGTGGTTTACTGGCAGCTTCCCTCCCCTGCCCCTCCCGGGCCTGCTCCTGTATGTGGGGCTGGGCTGAGCTCTGTGCTGAGACCAGGATTTGCTCAAACGGGGGAGAAGAATGGGAAGTTGAACATTGACATTGAAAACTGCATTTTCTTGTAGTTCCAGGAAACTGATCCTGGCTTGGGGTTTTTTTTGTTTCTGTGTCACAATGTGGTTTTTTTCTATCACTTTTCTTTTGCTTTGCTTTGAGAGCAAGGGACAGAGAAAAGAATTTTTAAGGAATGTGTATCCCTGCATGTGGCTCTTTTTGTTTGTTCCTCTCTCTCTCCTTCCCAACCCAAACCAACCCAGTGCTGTGACACACATCAGTTGTGCTGTGGGGGCTGAAAGCTGATGAGAAACTGCACCAGCCAGGACAGAACCTCTTCAGCTCTTCATCCCTTTGGAGGAACGTGTTTTGCTGTCCTGAGGAACATGGAAAACATGAATCAAGTCCTGCCTGGGACAGCTCATAGCAGTGAAGGTGATGGCTGGTTGGGCGCTGTTTAAAGAGCCTTTAAACAGTCACTTCTAGATGTGAAATCTGAAGCTCAAATTGCCTTTGCTGGAAAAAGTGTGTTAAATTGGATTGGGAAATACAATGTAGAACTATGAAGGACAAAGGAAACCAATCCTTCAAAGGCTGTGGTTTGTGGCTTCCTGCGGGTGTCACTTGGTCAGGATTTGCATGTGGTGTTGCAAGGACTGGTGGGGTCGGAGGAGCAGCAGTGCATGTAGGCAGTGGAGGTTTTTCTGACTGGAGAACTGGTCAGGGCTGTCGTGTTTGAAGCTGGAGCTCCTTGCTGCTGGTGGAGGCGTTCCCTTTGCCTGTGCTCTTCATCCAGCACGGCTTCGTTTGGGGATGTAGTGTCCAGCAGTCCCAGTCACAACCAGGATTCCGGAACGGAAGGTGCCACAAGCACTGGCTTTCCCTGCCAGGTGCTGCTGGCACATTTACTTCTCGTTTCAGAGGCCCACAGAAGGATTTTGGATCTTTCTGATGCTACATGCTCTTAAGTCAAGCTGATTGACCAGCTTCAACCTCACAGCATTCCCCACGGACCTAAAACGGGCAGGTAAAGACTGGGCCAGACATTTCTGGCCATGCTTGTGTAATTTTCTTACACTTTGAGCTAAGGTCTGCAATTTTTACGATTTCTGGCATTCATGGACTGCGGAGCGTTGCTTTTCCTGGTAAATCAGCTCAGCTACCACCACCAATCTTAGAGGGATGGCCACTATGTGCAGGTAGCCTTGTAAAATACAGTTGTCTGTAAAAGGCATCCAAAGGTACCATTATTCCTAAGTAGATCTAAAGAGGAATTTTCCATCAGCTCTCCCCTGACATCCCTGACCTTCTCCTTGCTGTTAGGGGGAAGTGACACCTCTCCTTTGTCCAGCTTGTGTTTCACAGGCTCCATGTCCTTCAGAGCTGATTTGTACCCTCAGCTTGCCCTGGGACTGGTGCTGTGGTTTGTACCTTTGCAGAAACTGGCTTTGGGGCAGGTTTCAGTAACTCAGCCTCTCTGCTGAGTTTCAAATTCCTGTTCCTGTGGGAGCACTGAGCTTCTTCACTGGGACTGGAGCAACAAGGGCTACATTAAAACCACTTTTCTTTTGGGGCCAGGGCAGCATTTGGGCTGTTGGTCAGGTAGCAAATGCTGCAGAGATGCTTGAAATGTGATGGTTTTTCAGTAAACCACATAAAAATGAACCATGAACGTAGGGACCTGTGTAGGAATGTCCGCGTGAGTGGGAAGATCTGTGTCATTTCAGGGCCTTATCGCTTCATTTTTATTCCTTTTTAGTTGGTATTAAATGTCAGTGCTTTCTTCCAGTTTAATCCCTGTTTAGTGAAGTTGATAAAATGGGTATTCTGGTGTTCCAAGAGGAGAAGGAAGGGGTGGCAGAGATGTGCTTTAGGTGGGTGAAGTGCTTGCTGTCCTGTAAGGACTGTGCCTTGTGTGGCTGTTCCCATAGACTCAAATCCAGCCTCTGCTCCCCCTCACCCTTTCTATTTATTTATTTTCACCAGTGATTTTCTATAAACAGAACAGCTCCTGTCTCAAAGACAAAACAAACTGATGCCCTGTGCTGTCAGAAGTACCCACAGACCTGTTTGGGTTCGGAGCTGCTGAGGTTAATGGATGCCCTTTCTGGGATGATTTTTATTCCTGTCTCCTCTTGTCTGTGAGATGCTTGGTGTCTGTGCACTCCCAACAAACAGAGCCATATGTGTTAACACACCCAGGGGTTTGGTCAGAGACTGCTGCACCTGACAGCAGTGCCTCAGCCTGCCTCGGCTTATCCACTGTGTTCCGTGGGCACCTTGGGAGTGAGGGCAGGAATTCGGGATTTGGACGCTGTCTCGGATGGCTGGGGGTGTCTGCAAGTGCCCAGAAAAGTCACTTTGTAACTGCTTGTGAAATGGTGCCCGCACTGGCGGCGTGGACCTGGAGCTGTGTGGAGCAGGGGATGAGGTGCTATTTTATAGACCGGGTTTATATGAAGAACATCTGGGTGAAACTCAACTCAGAGACATCAGACTCTAGGACAGATGATTTTTTTAAAAATGAGGCTGTTTCCTGGAACTGGGGAACATCCAGTTTCTAAGGGACAGCTTTTCACAATGGTCACTTCAATGGTGGCAACTTCATGTGGGAGGAGGGAGAGGATTAATTTGAAAGTTTTCAGCTCACTGTGCTGGGAGGGACCAAACTCAAGGAAACCTCTGATCTATATACACAACTGCTGCATTTTTTATAAATATATGTAAATGTCCTATTGTAATATTTGATCCTGGAAATAAAACAAACTGTTTTCAGAAGCTTCCTTCAGCTCTTGGTTTTTTGGGGTTGGGGTTTATTTGTTGGTTTAGTTCTAATGGAAGTCTATCCCTGTGTTATCTGGGGAGTTCCTGAATGTTTCCTTAAGGGTACTGGGGTAGAAGGATAAGGAACTGTTGGTGACAGCACTGCCCAAGAAAGCTTCAGGCTGTTTTAGAGGATACAAAATCTTGAAGTGAGACAAACTTACAGGACCTTGACAGGAAAAATACCCATATGAAAACTAAAAAACAGAGGCAGGGCTAGGATTTTCCATCCTTCCCAATGAAAGAGCAGAGAAAATGGGGCTTTCTATTCTGAACTGTCAGCATCCTCCTGGTACAGGTGTTGTCAAGGCAGAGCCTCTGACATCTGCAGTTGTCTTTGGGCTCCTTGGGGCATTCCTGTCGTGGCCTCGCGTGAAATGCTGAGGAGCAGAGCCCCTCCTGGACAAGGGCTTGGCAGCTGCAGCGGAGAAACAGAAATTAAGAAATCAGTTTTGGGTCATCCTCATGTTCCTGACTGTAGGTAAGTCTCCACTGAAACAGTGGAACTCAGCCTTGAAGCTGGAAAGCCCCGAACTCTTCCGCAGCCTAGGAAAATATTCCAGTTCCAACTGAGTCAGGAATCTTTTTTCATCAGTCTGCAGGTCAAGGAACTACAGGAGTACCTCCAACTCAAAATACCTGTTGGGTTTCATTTACTTGTTTTTGTTTTCTGTAAACTTTCAGCTTTTCATGGGGTTGGTTTATCTGAACTGTGAATTCAGGTGATGTTTATAAGCCCTCAAGTGAATATTGTCCAGCATCGTGTTGGTGCTTCCTCAGTCAGTCCTAGCCACAAACACCCTGCAGGGCTTGTGTGAGGGGATTCTGGAGGAGTCTTGGCTGAGTAGTGGCAGAAGTAGATTTGCAGATGCTACGGAGAGGAGTGGGAGAGACCAGAGTTGTGCTGAACACCCAGCCAGGCCCGAGGTGGAGGCTGGTTTGGCCTCCAGAACGGTTCCTTCTCACCAATTCAAACTCAGCTCTGGTTCTCCTTGAAGCCAAACCACTCTTGAAACCCAGCCTGCTGTGCCATTTCCCCAGCCCCAGAGGAGCCTGGGGAAGCAAAGGGCAGGGGAGCAGGAAGTGAGGGCATCTCTTCAGCTGTGAGGAATCAGCAGGAGGACCTTGCCAGGCTGGAATTGCGTTACGTGGGCTGCACCAGGGCTGGGTGACTTGGCAGCAAGTTCCTTGCCCGTAATTGCTGTGCTGAGACTTTCACAGTTGAGCTCTGGCGTGAGAAAGGTGGACACATGGCTCCTCATGTGTAGGGCTAAAGTTAGCCTTCTGTTAGGATTACTCTTATAAGGAGAAGATCAGAAATCCTGGAAAGAGACTGTCACCCTGATGCTTCACACTTCCTGGCGTGCGGTTTTCTGTGGGAGATGATGGAGCAGATCATGTGTATGGTGGGAACCTCAGATTGCTGTGACGTAGGAGAGGCACAGGATGAGGTTGCAAAACATTTTCTTCCAGCAGAGTGGAGAACGGGTTTCCCTCTTTCTAAGCAAAAAAAGAGGAAGGAGAACTTGGACTCTGCTTATCCTGCATGCGTTGTCTTTGGCTTCATTTTAGAGAATAATTTGTCTTATTTAAGGATAAAATGGCCTGAGATTAACTCAGGTGCTTGAGCACGGTGCTGATGATGCCCAGGCCTCAGGTTCAATCCCTGCATGGACCACTCACTTCAGAGCTGGGCTCGATGATCCTGCTGGCTCCCTTCCCACTCAGACTAGTCTGAGATTCTGTGACTAAAACAGGAATTCCTCTCCTGGTGCCAGCTCTGATTTTCCTTTCAGAGGAACTGTCAGATAATCTGCTCCTCAGTTTATTTTTGCCAGAGGAATGGAATTGCTTGCTGTAACTCGGCCTCAGCCATTCATCTTTTCCCATGCACCTCTTGGAGGGCTCCAATTCCCTTCTGTTTCTTCCTGGAGCAGGATTTATCCCCTTGACAGTCCCGTACCCATTGATTCGAACGCAGGAACAGCCAATGTCAGCAAAGGCTGCTTGTGTGGGTCACGCTGGGGAGAGCAGGCTGGGAAGGGCACCAAAGGCAGCCCCCCAAATGCTGCCTGTACTTCCCCTGTCAGAGCGCGGCTGTCTCGGGGCACCGCGACGGCTTCGTGGCCATGGCACATGGGGAGCCCCATCCCAAGCCTCAGGTCCTCAGGATGATCGCAGGAGGAACAGGAACCTTCTCAAAACTCTTCTTTGAGAAGGTTCTTCCTTCTGCCTGCACAGCCCACGAGCCGTTCTTCTCTTTGCTTGTGCCACCTGCAACTCCTCTGCCAACAAAACTGCCCCATCTTTGCCATTTTTTGGTGCTACAGCTTCCCTGACTCCTGTTCTCAGACACAGAGGTCGTTTGTGTTCTCCTGAGCCTGTTCCCGACCTTCTCTGTGGGAACAGGAGTTTCCTCATTGCACATTAACTGCCAGCCATGGCAGATAGGAAATGCTGATGTCTGATGACTGATAATAATTAAGATATCCAGAAATAACCTTTCTCTCTCAATCTTATTACCAAGGTATGAGATACACACGTGGTGGGGATGCACTCAACACCTGAGGAAAAGCTGAGACACCTGCGAGGAAGCAAAGGGTGGGAGGTAGGAACCAGCTGACACCTGGGAATGTTTATTCTGGAGCTTTAATTGAAGTATTAGTGAGAGAGGGAAGTATTATCCCAACATATTCACCCCAGTTTGTTCCAGGAGCAACAGTGCTCACCGCTCGGGCACTGGTTGAGGCATTTAGTGCAGATGTGGTAGCAGCCCTAAAATCTGAGGTTGTGCCTTTTTTGGTGCACTCTGCCAGTGTAATTCTGAAATGGGGAAGAACAAGGCAGAAGCGCGGCCGCAGCGTTGGCAGAGGCTGGCTCATCCAGGCAGTCATCCTTCCTTGGGATGGGGCAGCCGGAGGATCGTGATCCGGTGGGCGGCCCTTGAGGGGTAGGAGGGGAGGGGAGCACACGCTGAGGTGTCATAAATAGTGACCCATGGGTGATGCCTCTGGGACAGGGCTCCTCTGAGGGGTGGACGCTGCTGCTCTGCCTGGCGTCGCTGCAGGTAAGCTGGGAAGTGGGGAGGACAGGTTCCCTGGGCTTTGCTGGAATCTCTGTGCTTCTGGTCGTGGAGATGCGCTGGCAGAAGGGAGTCCTGCTTTCAAGGGTCCTGATGGAGACAGGACCAGCTGCGCTTTGGCTCTGCCGCCCCTGCACAGGGGTTTGTCTGCACTGGCCCAGGAGTTGCTTGCTCAAGGGAATGTTTTGAGGGGACAGCATGCCCTGGGAGCTTCCCGGGGGAAAGAATCCTGCTGCCATCCCCAGGGAGAGGGCAGCAGTGGAGGGGAAGGAGAGTCCTTGGAGAGGTTGAGGGGAGATGTGCAGAAAGGAGTGCCCAGGCTGTGAGCTCAGAGGAGCAGGAGCTGTTCCAGAAGGTGGTGGGGAGGTGGGACTCAGCACTGGGTACTCACAGCTGTGTGAGGGGGGAAACAACCACACACAATCCCTGGACTGCAGGCAGGACCTCACTGGGGGCAAGAGGCCCTAAATTCCCTATAACCAAGGCAGGGAGGTTGGAAACCAAGAGAGGCGGAATTCCAGGATGGGTGGAACCGATGGTCCACCTCAGGTGTCTTGGCTCGTGTCCTCTCCACACAGGTCTCACAGCCCTGTTCCTCCATGCTCAGCCCTCCCCGGGGTCCTGCTGGGACTGGCGTGGCTGGTCCCAAGCAGACCCCGCTGGACCGGTGCCCCCCAGCCCCTGGGGCCTCCCCGGCACTGAGGCCCTGCACAAGGGGGCTGAGGCAGCTCTTCCCACGGAAACAAGCACGTGGTGCCACAGCTGCTTCTGCTTTGCAAAGCCGGGGCGAGCATGAAAAAAATCAGCCAGGGCAGGAAACAGCTCGACCTGGAGGAACTTGTGCAAAATGGGATGAGATCTACCAGGAAAGGGGAAAATGTGTAAGCCCAGCATCAAGCAAAAAGAACTCAGGGTAGAAAACACCTGGGAGCCAGGACAACAGCAAACCATGCTGTTTTCAGCAGTCCCAGAGTGACCAGTGGGGATCCTGTGCAAGGTGAGGGTCTTGTAGGTACAGAAGAGAGGCAATTTTGGACAAGGTATCACCTGGGGATGGACAAGTGCTTTCTAGATAAACTCATGACTTAATAAGATGCTGGAGGGTAGGTAATAATGTTTTCTTAATTAAATTTAATTCGTTTCAGCATACTCAGAGCTATGGTAGGACTAGTGTGTGACAGGGATGGAATTGCTGTCGGATTTGACTGGAGACTGATGTGCTTTCACAAGCCCTTGTGCAAGGATTTTGCCTCATTCCTGGCTCTCTCCTGCTCGTTGTAAACACTGAAAGCCAAACTGAGCTGTGGTGGGTGGTTGGCTCCCTGCAGTAACATTTTCATAGAACCTCAGCCTCGTTTGCTTTGGAAGGGACCTTAAAGACCACCTCCCCCTGCCCTGAGCTGGGACACATTTTGAAAGAGCCAACCCTGTGGCTGCACAGGTCTTGGGGTTTGGTGTGGGAGCTCCACTGCCCATTTGGCAATTAGAGTTTCCATTGGAAAGTGCCCTCAGGTAGGGGCAGTGCCAGCGGGGTGGGCTGAGAGCCAAAAGCACAACCCAGCAACTCCCATCCACCCCCAGCTGTGAGATGGGCGCGGGGTGGGGAAGCCTTGGGGCGCTGCGGGGCCAAATGCAGCCCTTTCCTCTCCTCCTCTTCCTCCCCGTTCCCGTGCAGGACAGCCATGTGTGTGGGGAAGTGCAGCCGGATCGTGGGGCCCTGCCTGCTGGTGCTGGGCACGCTCTCCGTGGCAGCCAGCATCCTGCTGCTCCTCCCTGCTGGAGCATCCAAGTACCTGCTGGAGGGGCACATCAGCAGCCACGCCAAGGCCGTGCCAGGCGTCTGGGGCGGCGGCATCGCCGTGAGTACTGCGGGATGCACCCGTCCTTCCTCCCGGGTCTGCAGCAGGGACAGAGGGATGGAACAGGGCAGGTGGCTCCCCTTTGTCCCCCAGCTGTGTTTTCGTCCCTGCAGGTGCTGCTGGCAGGGACCCACGTCACGGCGCTGGGGTGGCAGCGCTCCGGCTGCAGCACCCGCCACAACGTAAGGCAGCACCGGGAGATGTGGCCGTGTCCCACCTCTGCCATGGCCCTGCGCTGGGACGTGGCAGGGATCCTCCTCTCCCATGGCCCCGTGGTGGACTGTGACAGGTCCCCCCCTCTCCTGTGTTGGGTCGCAGACCCCTTTCTCATGGTCCCATGGTGGGATGTGGTGGGTGCTCCCTCTCCCCCAGCAGGTCCTGGCAGGGTGCTGCTCTCCAATGGCCCTATGATGGGCCATGGCAGGGTTCCACCTCCCCAGAGGACAGGGCTCCATGTGGGTGCTGGGATGGGCTCTGCAGGTCACTGCCTCTCCCTGCCCACTTCTGCCCAGCCCAGTGATGGCTCCGTCCTCAGCCTCAGCTGAGAAAACTCCCCTCCCAAACTCTGCTGACAACCTGCAGCTGCCTTTTGGAGCCCTCCTGACTTTCTGTGCCCCCGTGGGTGCTCCCTGCAGGCGTTCATCTCCGTGGTGCTCTCCAAGCTGGCGCTCCTGGGCGCTGCCGCCTGCTTCGTCCTCTCCGGGGTGGGGCTGACCAACGGCCCCCTCTGCTTCTACAACACCACCGAGCTCGGCCTCAGGCACGGAGCCCTCTGGGGTTACCCCTTCCGGGATGCCATCGAGCAGGGGCCTGATGCCAGGTGAGGGGCTGAATCACCCGTGCTGCCTCATCAATTTATTGCTAATTAAGCAGATTAAAAGGTGGTGGAGTGGGTGGGCGCTTGCTGGTGGTGATTGATGCAAGACCCTGGTAGCTCAAGGAGTCCTCACCTGCCATGGATTTCTACGTGGTGCTTTCCATCTCCATCACCCCCCCAACCCTGCTCATCCTCGGGATGAAGGATGGGGTGTCTGGGGGATTCTGCACGGTAGAAAGCGATGGGATTCTGGACCTGCTGCAGGCAGCATCCTGCACCTTCTCCCCTTCCTGTCACACAGGGCTGACAACTACCTGTACAATCGGAGAACCTGGAGCATCTGCCTGGAGCCCGAGGGCATCGTGAGCTGGCATGTCGTCCTGTTCTCCCTCCTGCTGCTCATCAGCGTGGCCGAGATGGTGCTGGCCTTGCTCCAGATCATCAACGGCTGCCTCGGCTGCCTCTGTGGCTTCTGCGAGGGGAAGTAGGGCCCGGTGGCCGTGCCAGGAGGCTGCCGCCCGGAGGAGAGGTCACCCTGGGTGTCACTTGGCTGCTGGCACACGCCGTGGAGGGGCATGGCAGGAGCTGTGACACCAGCCCGGTGCAGAGCCCTGTGAGAGATGGACAGAGCCCCTGTGGGGACGGACAGCCCAGGTGCTGAAGCAGCGCATGGGGTCGATGTGCCAGCGGCTGCTCCTGTGCAGAGCTCCCGGCCCGGGCCACACCCCTACCCCTGGGGCTGGCGGCTGTTTGGGGTTGGGAACTGGCCCGGTAAGGGATGGAGGTGAGGACCTGGCTTCCAGCATCCCGGCATCATGAGCCCAGCAGCTGCCTTGGCCACTCCTTATGATACTGAAATGAGGCAGAGAACCAATTTTGTAACACGATTTGAAGCATTAGAAAGCAGGCATTGTTTGTCACAGAGCTGGACACACGCGGGATATCTCCTCTAATTGAATGTTTGTCGTGAAACTTCACAACAGGGTGTTTATCCCATCACGATCAGACATACTCACTACAAGGGACGTCCTAGAGAATACATAAACATCACTTTCCTAGAATTCATTTCCATGCCTCCACCCCTTCCTGGAAGTCCTTTTTTGGTCCTAGAGGGTTGTTTAAAGGGGTCTCTGGTGGTTGTACTCACTGAGTGCCCCAATATTGTGACCTTGCCTTGAACTTCTCTCAGGGCACGAGCTGTTGTTTCTTGTTACATAACTTTACACAGAAGTCACTATGTTCCTCATTACCTCTTTCTCCACTGGTTCCAGCTACCTTTAGCATCCTGTGTGTCTGCTTTTACACCCTTTTATCTAATTTTCTAGGTAGTCTTTAAGTTCTATTTTGTAGCTTTAAGGGAACTGAAAATTTCTATTCTCTGTGTTGTCTGTCACTTGTCAGCTCCCACTCACCCTGGTGCAAAATGAGGCATGGTCCTGTCACAGACTGAAGAGCTGGACACTGCTGTTAATCAGTTCACATTTAGGGCAGTTGAGCTGGTGTTTGTCACCTGCACAGGGCAGGAGAGGTGAAGGAGACCCGAGGAGCTGAGCTGGAGCACTTGGATGGAGTCATGCTGGGGCAGACAGAGCTGGAACTGAGGTATAGGCCCCCAAAGTTCACCCACACACAAGTATCAGGAGCAGCTGCTGCTCATTCCCCACTCCTGTGCTCAACCCCGTCCCCATAAGTTTTACAGGACCCAGTGTGTGCCCATGCTGGGAGAGGATTTGCCCCCAGACTGACAGGGGTCAGAGGAGAGCAGTGATGGCCATGACACATTAAATAACCAAATCCCAAACCAGATTAAACAGTAACTGGGCCATTGGGGTGGCTGAACCCCAGCTGGCACCTGAGCACCACGCAGCCACTCACCCCCATCCCGTGGGAGGGGGAGAGAATTGGAGGGGTAAAAGTGAGACACCTCCTGGGTTGACATAAGAACAGTTTAATAATTGAAACCATAATCATAAATAGTAATGAAAAGGAAAATAACAAAGAGCGAGAACTAAAAGCCCAGACAGACAAGTAATGCAACACAAACATTTCTTTATCAGCCCAAATATAAAACCCAGCCCCATCCCAGCTACAATGAAGGAACAGAACTCTACCCCAACGCAAACCCTCACAGTGACTTCAGAGAGACCATTGAGAAAAAGTCTTTCCATGAAAAAGAAGGAATTTAACATCATATAACATTTATATAGCATAACTATTTATGACAAGGGGAGGAAAGCCCTCGGAGCAGGGTGGTGGTACCAGGTATGGCACAGCTGGAGCATCATATCCCCCTGAGCCAGCACCTGGCACACAGGGATGGCACAGGGTACCCCTGGCTGCCTCCCCCCTGCACTGCTGCCGTTGCCCCCCAGTATCTGTTTCCAGAGATGGGTCTCGCTTGGAGAGGAGCCTGGGGCAGTGCTGTGGGCAAAAGCTTCCCCACCCAACCAATACAGAATTTAAAAAATAGCAATAAAAATGAGATAAAACCCAGTTTGGGGACAGTAACACACCTTTGTGTGATGTGGCCATGCTGGATGGTGGCAGGACCCAGGCTGTGGGTTGATGCTCCAGGATCCAGCACCGGGGGGATGGGGGGAGCTGACCTGGGGGGCTCTAGGAGATGAGGCAGCTCCTTCGCCTCCTCTTCCCCCTGTGGTGCGCGGGCCCGCGGCCCCGCCGGGGAGCAGCAGCCGTCAGGGGGATGTTCTGGAGCACGTCGTGCAGCGTGAACATGCTGAAGGAGATCTGCTCGTAGGGCGATCTCAGCCCGTTCTCATAGAGGCAGGCGAAGGCGATGGCCGTGCCACCGGCCACCGGCGCGTCCCTGTAGGGCAGCTCCACGTAAGCCAGGTCCGAGTAAGCGCTTGGGCCCTCGTAGATGACCCAGGGCTCTGTCCAGCTCTCCGTGTCCCTAGGGAAGGTGCTCAGGTGAACTCCCATGTTGACCCGCGACATGGAGCTGGTGGGGTGGGAGTAGAGGATCCAGGTTGGTGCTTGGAAGAAGGGAGTGGGGCTGGAGGTTGCTGCAGAGTCCCTCTGGACCAAGGTGACACTGTGGGCATCATCGTGCTGCACTGGGGTAGGACAATCCTTGTTGGGCTCATCTGGCTTGTGGTGGTTGCCGGTGGGCAGCTCAGCACCTCCTGCCCATTGGGTGGGCAGGTGCCTAAACCCCCGGAGTGCCCCAGGGAGTGGCCAGCGATCTGAGCCCCAGAGGGGCATCACAGTGTCCCGGGAGGTGGTGGGGACATACACGAATGGCGCAGGGAAGCCAACGACACTGCCGTGACAGCCGTGGGGGGGCTCGACCAGCCGCTGGACCAGCTGCCCCCTGTGGAAGACAGCCCCGTCATCCGTGCTGAGCGCCTGGACCCTGAAGCCCAAGGGGCTGCGGGCGTTGCAGTAGAGAACATTGGATCCATCCTCCTCGTCCACTGAGACCAGCTGGCACTCGCCCGTCTGCAGGTTGGGGATGAACTCCCCGAAGCGCCAGCCGCGGCCGTGGTCGTCGCTGTAGAAGGCGAAGGAGTGCGGGGTGGTCTTGCAGAGCTGCCCAAAGCACTCCTTGCAGTCGATGTGGTAACTGTAGGCAGGCACCAGCAGCCGCCCGGAACGCAGCTGGATCCCGTGCCCAGGGCCCAGCGCGAACGTCGCCCAGTCTGGGGAGCGGAGATGGGATGGGGTGAAGGTGGGATGGGGTAGAGAGTGACCACCATGGTGCCCTGCCATGCCCAGTGTGGAAGGGTCCCCACGGCTTCCTCTCAGTCAAGCCAAGCCAAGTGGTGGGGTGGGAGGGCAGCAGAGCCCAGTGCTGCCGGGTTGTCCTCACACATGCTCCTACCCATGGCTATGGGGCCTCTCCATCTTCTCCCCACCCCCAATAAGTGATATGGATACTCCCTCCATCCCTTCTCCCCTCTGCCTGAGGTCCTCTTCCACCCTCTTGGATGCTTGTGGGATTCCTACATCAAGGTCACTCCCAGAGATGCCGCTGGTGGCTCCAGGAGGCCAAAACACAGGGCCACCCCCTTGCTGGCTGCTCTCCCCTCTCCTCACCCCCCGTGGATGGGTACCTTTGATGGTCGCGCCAATGACCTGCTGCGTCAGGTCTGTGGCTGTGCTCCAGCTCAGGCCCTGGTCAGCACTGGTGACACAGCAGAGGCGGGTGACATTTTGGCCAGTGACAATCTGGTAGGTTTCGGGCGTCCTGCCCAGCACCGTGATGAAGAAGAGGAAGAGGGTGCCCGTGAACTCATCGTAGACTGGGCAGGGGTTCATTGACCGATGGTGCTGCAGTGTTGCCGTCTCCAGCACACGCATGTCTTCCCACTGCCCAGGGAGGAGGAGGAGAGAGAGGGATGAGAGGGTTAAGGACCATCCCACTTTTTTGCTCAGAGCAGCTGTGGCTGCCCCATCCCTGGAAGTGTTCCAGGCCAGGCTAGATGGGGCTTGGAGCAACCTGGGACAGTGGAAGGTGTCCCTGCCCATGGCAGGGCATGGAATGAGATGGCCTTGGAGGTCCCTTCCAACCCAAACCAATGCATGACTCTGTGATTCACTTCACCCATGCCAGCCTCCCCTCCCCATGTGGCTGCCTGCAGGAGCCCGGCTGTGCCACAAACAAGCGATGAGGACAGCCCCCGGTCTGTCCCCGGTGCACGCCAGTCCCACCTCCACGTAGCTGCCGTAGATGGTGCCGCGGCGCAGCACCAGCACGTTGGCGTGGGCATCGTCGGCGCTGAGCCGCTCCTCGGCAAACGCCAGCAGCTTGGCCACGCAGGGCAGGTAGAGCAGGGCGGGCACACGATACGTGACACCGTTGGATTCCTTCTCGAAGAGCACGGTCCGGGCAGGGAAGTGCCGGGAGCCCATGGCAGCTGCAGCAGAAGGATGTGGGGAGTTGATGAAGATGGGGGGACTGGCTGCTGGGCATGGCCAGGGGCACTGGGTTGTCCTTGGGAGGGCTTGGGGTTTAACTTGGGTCTGGGTAACCTGCCGGAAGCAGGGGCTGAGGGGCAGGGCTGGGGTGGAGAGGGGCTGAACGTGCGCTGGCAAGTCACCACAGCTCAGAGGTGGGTCAGGGCATAGGGTACCAGCAAGGAGGCTGACCTGGGGACCCCAAAATAAAATGAAATAAAATAAATTTGATATTTAAGATGCTTGTCTGGAAAATCAAGGCCAGTGAGCAAAGAGCAGGGTGAGACCTGCAGCTCCATGCTCTCTTCCAGCGGGCACTGGGAGGGCAGAGCCCACAGACGAGACCCCCACAGCAGCCCAGGCTCATCGTGAGAGGGTCAGGGAGTGTTCCTGTGCCTCTGGTGCCTCCCGTGCAACGGACCCAGCTGGCCCCTTGTTCCCCCTCCTCTGCAGGGAGAACCTGAGGTGCACAGCACGGACAGTGGGGTCCCCAGCCGGGCTGTCCCTGCGGCAGTGGGTGAGAGCTGTCCCCAAATGCCTTTCCTTCAGGGACAGGAGTGACACCACGGTCAGCTGTCCCCAGCTTACGTGTCCCTACATTTCCTTGGAGATTATCACCACAGAAGCAGATGGGCATCCACTCCAGCCTCAGCTGGAGCAGCCACAAGCCACTCTCACCTGTGGTTTCAAAGGAGCTTTTGCTGATTCAACACCCCCCGGAGAAAGTGAAGGCACTCACCGGCTCGTGCTCAGCTGGAGTGTCCCCTCTGTCCCTCGGCCCCACCACGGGGTAACGCCGGCTGTCGCCGTCGCCGGCTTTCCGCAGAGCTGTCGCCTCACTGCTTCGCTGCCACCCCCTCCCCTCGCAGGGTCCCCCCTCCGATGGGTCACGGGGCTGCCACGGCGGTGCCCGGGAAAAATCCCTGAGTCAGCAGCGGCGCTGGTGCGGCGCCCGTGGCACAAAGGCGCCGTTATGGGCCCGGGCAGAGCCGGGGGCCCCGCGGCTGCCGAGCCACCTTGCTCGGACCCCAGCAAGGGGATCCATGGCGTGGGGATTGCATCTCCTGCCTCAGTTTCCTTCCTCCTGCAGGCTGGGAGAGGCCAGACCTCCCTGTTCAGGTGCTCCAGCCGTGAGCTCCCCAGCCTGGAGACCGTGGTGCAGAGGGTCCCTGCCCTCCCAGGACCCCCAACCTTCCATGGACCCCCAGCCCTCTCAGCCTTTCCAGGAGCCTCAGCTTTCCCAGGACCCCAATCTTCCCTGGATCCCCAGTCCTATCAGGACCCCCAGCACCACAGAATCCCCAAAGTTCCCAGGACCCCCAACCTTCCAAGGACCCCCACCTGCACATAGATCAGCTACTAAGAAACTATTTTTATACCGATATTCCATCTGTGTCATCAGTTTAGCTAAAAGGGCTTGACAAAATTCACATGGCAAGTCACGGATCAGAAGCTCCAAGGGGAAAACTGAGGCAGAGGCTGCAGAATGGCCCGGGAAGGGCCCCTGGGATGGCTCACGGTGACCACGTGTGGCTCCAGCGGCTCCGCCTGGCTGCTACAAAAGCCTCTCAAGCCTTGGGTTAATTTTAGTGAGGGTTCCTGTAGCAGGGGACCGTGAAAGTGCTGTTAATCTGTGTTGATCCTGCTGGACACCTGAGCTGGTTAACCCCTGCCTCAGCTGCTAAACACAGCTGAGGGAAATCCTGGCTCTGGTTCTCACCCCTCTCCCCCTGACAGCATCACTCCTACTTCCTGGCTGGAGCTGCTTCACCCCCGAGGCAACACTGCCAGCCAAGTGACCCCAGATCCATGCTCCCCATCTTGCCATCCAGGGCCCTGCTGCTGTGGCAGTGCCAGGAAGGTTTGTGAGGATGGCAGCACCAAGCCCAATGGATTTGGTGTCACTGCTTGCCACGGTTCCCAACACACCTGTCAGTGCCAACTGACACTGACAAAAACCCAATGTTTTAAAGCTGAGCCAGCATCTCCTCCTGCTCACGCTGGTGAGGGTGGCAGCAGGGGCCTGGATGGCACCGGTGTGCCCAAAGCTGTGCCTCACTCCATCCCCTCCTAATCCGTTCTGGAGAGTTCGGCCAACAGAGCAAGGGGAGCCCCAAAAAAGCATCTGCTGATAACGGGCTTCAGGGATGCTGCACCCAAAGAACCATCCATGCCCAGGGACCCTTGCCCGAGAGTGAGGGGCAAAACCACAAAATCTCCTCTCGGGGGAGCACCGACCTCGCCCACATGGGACAGAGGTTCATTCACCTGGTGACACATGTGAGAGGCACAGGTCACATGCCATTGGGCAAGGCAGCCAGCCTGCCTGGATTTGGGCAGGATGCTTGGGACTCCCATGCCAAAGGCAGCCCCAGCAGCGTGTGGTGGTCAGTCCTCACCGAGTGTGGATGCTGCTGGATGGGACACCCTCCGTCTCTCCTGCTCCTTCGAGCACTGCGTGCCCTTGTCACGCTCCCCTCATTTCCCTCCCCTAAACCCTCCAAATCAGGACTTGCTCCAGTGAGCTGTGACCAGGCTGGATGTAACGATGGATATCAAATAAAATCAAATGAAGGCAAATGATCACGCTAGTGATTAATGATTAAGAGGCTGGAATGTCTAGGCCAGCTGCAGCCAGCCTGGCTCTCTCCAGCTGGGAGCAGGCAGGCAGGATCACCCAGGATCCAGCCAATGCCAATCCTTTGGCTCAAGGTCCCCAAAAAGAGACCAACCACCAACTTGGAGACCCCGAACAAAGCCCCCACTGCCTCCCCCTCACGCACAAGAGTCCTGTGGGTCGGTTACGTGTCGGACAAGGGGTGATGCAAAGTGGTGGGAAGCCACAGTGGGTTGCCACATGTCCTAGTTGGGCACTGGGAGTGGCATCTTCTCCTGGAGGTTGGTCCACAGCAGTGGCAATCCCAGCTCCTTCCTCCTCTTGTGCGGGTGTTGGACAGTGTAAAGGTAGGACGTGTACTGGAGCTCTGGCATGACCATTTTCTGGCAGGTTCTCAGAGTCCTGTTGTCCAAGTCTTGTTTGAGGTTGTAACCCAGGATATTTGCAGCCCCTGACTGGAAAGGCAGGAGACCTTTGTTTCTGATGTGTTCCTTCCTCACTGCCTCCTGCTCTGAGAGACAGGTCTCCATGAGCTCCTTCTGTCTGGTCCGCAGGTGATCCACCTCCTTTTCCAGCATCTCGAGCCCTATGGTCTCCTCAATTCTCCTCCAGAAGCTCTGGTTGAAGTGCAGGTAGAGCTTCCAGTCCAGCGAGCACCATGCTTTTATCTGCTCCTCACTTTCTGGAGTCAATGTCTGGACAGTGTCCTGGCTTCTGGAATTGAGCTTGAAGTAAATCACGTCATCCAGATCCCAGCACAAAGCGTGCTTCAAGAGGATCATGGACTCATCAAAGTAGTCTGCTATCAAGATGAGGTGGAAGTTCTGCTCGATCTCCTCCAGGATGGCCTGGGTGTACTTTGTGTCATCCTCTGCGTTGTTATCGTAGCCAAAGTCAAACCACATGATATTCCTGGCATAGATGCTTTCCCTGTAATCCGCTGGATGGTAGTACTTTGTGGGTGATGCCAGGAAGTCGTTCACGTTCTTGGAGCTCCTGAAGGCAGGCACATTGTTCTTGTAGTAGATGTAGGAAGACTCCAGCAGAGGAATGGGGTTCCTCAGGATGGAGAAGTAGAAGGTGTTGGCTGCCATCACCTTTTTTACCTATTTGTGGGAGGGAGAAGAGGTTAGTCCTGCTGTCCCAACCAGGTTTCTCCGCAGGTGTCATGGCTCTTCCTTACCTCCAAGGGGTTAAACCGCAGGTGGTTGCACATGATGTTGTAATTTTGGCCTATGGCTTCAAAACCCTCCACAAAGTGAGCCAGGAAAGTCCTCGGGTATCCCAGGTGGAAGAGCTGGTCAGCAGGGAGGGCGACAGTGAGGTTGTACCTCTCTGCGAACCTGAACATGATGTTGAGCACAGTGCTGCTGGCTGTCTTGTGGGTCTTGAGGAACATGACGTTTGTCTTGGCATGGCATGGCATGGGAGAGATCAGCAGCTCCTCGTGGCTCTTTGAGATGCTGCAGGAAGGCGACAGATGGGGCAAAGGGACTCTCTGGTGCTGCACCCCACCTCTGAGACCTGGCAAAGCCAAACCCAGGTGCTACTCTGATACCATACCTGCAGCTGGTCCAAGGCTGCATCCAGACTAGCCCCAACCCTCCAGTGTGGATGTCAGACAGTTTTCCCGTTCTCCAGATTCTCACTTACCAAAGACTCCAGCTCAATCCCCTTTTCTTTTCCCACACAGCTGATTTTGTCCCAAAGAGGCTGTGCTTTGGCTAATTCAATTTCTTCCCCAAACATGGACAATGTCCAAACTAGGACAAACTATGGTCCAAATTAGGATCTAGTTTTGGGCCACCACCCTTCGAGCATTAGCCCAAGCCTCATGATAGATAAATCAGGTGTCAGAGGTCACATCCTGACTGCTCCACGCACATGAAGCTGTGCAACCTCGCTTCTGCCTCACTTACCTGTAATTCTTATTCTTCATATGGAAGAATCCCGAGAGGCAGGTAAGTCCCAGGCAGAGGCTGAAAATGATGAGACACCTGACAAGCCTGGAAAAAGAGAAGTGTTTCAGTGGATTTTTATCTGATAGTCCTTCTCCAAACCACCACATTTTGCATCGTGCCCTTGGGAACTTTCATCACTCTGAGCAGTTTTACATCTCAGTGGTGGCAGCCACCTTTGCCCCCCAAACTGTGTCAGCAGCTCTGGCATTAGAGGCAAGACAGTGAGAAATTGCACTTTCACTATTACTCTCCTAATTTTGGCCTTTGGCAAGACACAGTGTGCTTCAGGCAGAGCCTAAGCTCTTCCCACAGCCTCCTGCTCTGCTTGGCTGCCTTTTGTTTTGCTTTTCTTTTGGTTTTCTGGGACTTTAGAGCTTATTCACTATTCAAACTCCTAGATTATTCACCAGAAAACGAGCCCTTTGTAGGGGTATAAAGACTTCTCTGGTGACAAACCTGAGCAGCTCCTGTAATCACATCACTCCAGAAAATGGGGATTGGAAAAAACCCACTAAACTGAGGTTCTTTTTCAATATAAATATGATTTTTCAAGACAGAAAATCAAATTACCCAACAGCACCTGTAATGGATTTATTACACTCCACTCCACGTCACCCTGCCTGCCTGGAGGTCCTTCCTAAGGTGACATCCTCCTGCTGCACCTTTTCTGTCAAGTTTAATGGGTGCAGTAACAGTCCATTCATTTCTTTAGTGTCCCCAAAATGGCAACTCTGAGTGATGTTTTATGGGGCAAACAAATCACATACACCCAAAACCATCCCGAAGGCAGATGTGGATCACAATATGCTCTAGAAGAACTGTCAATCCCTGCTGCTGCAAGAAGACAGGCTCTGAAGACCTCTGCATCTTATCACCTCAAGGCATCCCACAATATTTTAATAGTTGTTTACTTAAATAAAGGATTACACAGTGCCATTGTGCCTCCAAATACTCAGACACATTCAGCACACCCAGCTCATCTCCAGCCTAAGTGAATGCTCCCAGCAGACCCATTTTGTCTGGATGTGCCCCAAACCAAACAACAGCCAGGGTTTTGTCCCTGGAGACACAGAGCAATGAAGGTTTGAATTGGCCACTCCAAAACTATGGTTACTGCCTGGAATGGCCAGTTTTAAGGAGCAAGAGTGACTATCTCTGCAGGACATGGTCCATGGAGGTGCCAGTCCCCATGCAGAAATGGCAGGCTTCTTGTCCCAGGGGTGACAAACAATGCATTATCATGGCATGGTGCTTGTTCCTGTGCCTGGGGATGGATGGATGGATGGATGGATGGATGGATGGATGGATGCATGGAAAGATACCTGCCTTCCAGCCCAGGGAGCAAGCAGGGAGTGGTGACATGGAGGGAACTCTGCTGCACCTCAGCCCAGCAAAGGCGAGTGAGGAAGGTGTCCAGGGGAAGAGCCAAGGGCAGGGATCGAGGAGATCCCCAGGGAGAAGTGTGGGAAAATGGAGACCGGGCGGTGGGATGAGAGGAGGTTTGCAGGTACACAGGGTGCAGGTCAGTGCACTCATGGAGTCCTGTGCCTGACCACTGCAGGGGGTCCTGTCCCCATCGCCCCCTGGGCTCGGCCACCCACAGTTGCACTCGCAGAGCTGTCACTGGCTCCAGCGTGACATCCACACACACACTGTGGGAATAAGGTGGCTGAATAAACAAACCTCTCACGGAGCAAGCTGAGCACCTTTCCCTCCTCTTACAACAAGCTTCCATCAATTCTGCAGATCTTGTGCTTGGAAACAAATAGCTCTTGAAATGTTTCAGGGTTTTTACTGATTGAAAAGGTGTAGGATCTTCACCTGGAGCATACACACTCTGTTTTGAACACAGGTGACTGCTCTCCCAGACAACAGCACAGGGCCAGTGTGGGATTTGCTACCAGACCTTGCTTCCAGTACTCATTCCAGAATGAGTAAGACACGACAACTGCTTGAAAGTCTGCCGAGAACAACGATTACGTTTCAGGCTCCCTATGCTTCAAATACATGTCATGGAAATTATGAGAATATCAAGAAGCATTTGGACAATGCTCTCATACACTTGGTGTGATATTTGGGGTTGTCCTGTGTAGGACCAGGAGTTGCACTCGATGATCCCTGTGGATCCCTTCCAGCTCAGAATATTCTGATTCTATGTCTGCAAACGTGCACTGAAGTTTCACCCCTGCTTGGCACCCACCACCCTGGCACATCTCTGTGAGAGCCTTAAGCTGTGCTCCCTTAGTGTCACACGCCCCCCTTTGTCACAACACTGCAAGTCTCTGACCTGAACAGCATCATGGAATTGCTTAGGCTGGAAAAGACCTCTAAGACCTGGCAAAGCAAAGCTCAAGAGAGAAAGCCCCAACTTGAATGTTGTGCTGAAGTTACCTGAATGAGCCTAGGAGACCTTTGAGAAGCACTTGGGAGCTGACTGCTAAGACACAAAACTCTAAGAAGCCAAAAAATTCATGGAGCACTTGGCAGGGCTGGTGCCAGAGGTTCCACTTGCCTTTCCAGCCTGTGCTATCTTCCCTCTGGGAAGAAAACATGGAAAACTACATCTCTTAGAGGTACAGCTATGGATGCTTTAAGGCTTGGGACCCCCTTCTTGCTCCTTTGGCTTAAGCCGAAAACAACAGACATCTGCATCAAACTAACAAGGTTCTTTTACATTAAAAGACTCGGAACACAGGCAAGAAACGTTAATGGCAAAATGAATCCCTTCCCCAGAGCAAACTGTAACTAACTCTGTAGGTTATTGACACTTTTCCGTGCCTTAATTATGCCTCCCTGGATGGGGGAGATTTTTAGAGTCCTTTTTAGAATCCAGAAGACGAACGGGACTTTTCCATGCTTCTTGCTTTCAGATCGTTGTTTATTAAAGTTTATCAGAGGAGCTGAGCCACAGGTGTGACCCAGAGCAGAGAATGTGAGAGAAAAGGTGAATTATCAAGATTACACAGCCTTTTAAAGATAAATCACCCAATGAAAACCCAAAATGAAAGATATTTTTACTTTTCTACCAATGTTCAATAAATCTTTCTGTCACTTAGAAGGAACTGCGGAATTTTTCACCCAGTCCTCTCAATCTGCTTTTGCCGCAGAACATGGAGTAATAGAAGAAGAAGAAGAGGAAGAAGAAGAGGAAGAAGAAGAGGAAGAAGAAGAGGAAGAAGAAGAAGAGGAGAAGAAGAAGAAGAAGAAGAAGAAGAAGAAGAAGAAGAAGAAGAAGAAGAAGAAGAAGAAGAAGAAGAAGAAGGTCTGGAGAACAACAACAATCCTCCATTTTGAAGTTTTTGCTTTTTATCTATTTACTATATTAACAAACCCAACACCTCTAAATTTTCACCCTGTGACAATCTTACATAATGTTCTATTACCTAGTTCACACCAGTGTAGATTCTATTTCTTCCCAGAGGGTAGGCAATTTTCTCTATGGATGAAGGTCAAAGACAGTGTTGTCCAGGGGGGTAGAACCCTCCAAAACAGGCAGAGAAATATTCCCTGCACGTTGGACTCCCACAGTTATTAACAACTTCCAGGGATTACTTGAACCAGACCTTCCTGCAAAGCAAGTTTTAATTCGGCACCCCAAGCACTCAGCTCCCTCTGCCCTTACCTTGGAGTGCACCCAGGGCTTTTCATGCTGCTGCGAGCTGGGAAGTATCTCCTTTGCAAATCGACTCCAGTGCCTGTTTGTCTCCTCTGGCTCTTAGTGGCCAAGTCTCTATTTCTAGCATCCCTTCACTGCTATAAATGGCTGGGATAGGTGAGGACAAAGGGAGTGGCCAGGTGCTCCCAGAAGTGGGTGGGAGTTAATTAATAAGCCATGAAAAACGCTGGTACGGCAGGACACAGGCATAAAGGTGCCTCGGGACATGGCATTCGTAGCAGCTTTGCTGGGAAGGAAAGGTTTAACAGGGATTCCTTAGTGGGGATCCCTTTCTCTCCTGGCTGCAGGAGGGAGGTGCTGGGGGCGGGATCCAGGCAGGACCTGGGCAGGGGGCTGGTGGAGGGCATTGAACCTTCGTCACCCTGCACAACATCACATCACCAGGGGCCACGGCCAGTGCCTGCTGTCCCTTTTCTCTGCTTCTTGCTCGGTGGGTAAGGACAGGAATTCCCTGCCAGATACATTTGGCAAGAGCAAATCAGGGACAACAGCCAAACAGGAATGCCGTTCACCTACGGAAAACTCCTCTTAAAACATTTAGACTTCAAACTTTTTGGTAAAGATACAATTACGGTAGCTGGAGGCTAAGAGCTTAACAGACTTGGCTGTATCCAGGCCTTGAGAGGGAGAACTCTTGCCCCTAAAGGGGCATTATTTTATGCTTTGTCTCTGGTGTTACTAACAACTGTTACAATTTGTATTATGCAGGAATTTTAGATTCCACTGAGGCTGCTGTACACCAGCACTTCACAAACTGGGTTTGATGGTTGCAGTTCGCCCTGGGAGAGCAGAATTTGTCTTGCAGGTCTGGAGATGGGGTCATCTCCCTGCTCCCCATACCAGGATGAATCCAGTGCTCTCCTCATTTGGGCAACAAAAAGTGTACCCACATCTCCCAGTCTGGATTAGGGGAGGGATTGAGTTGTTGCTTTCAGTCTTTTACAGCCATGCCACGTTCCATGCACCTCCTGGTGGTCCCCTTTCCCTCTCCACACACAGTGCCACCTTTCTAAACCTAGTATGCTGTTGGCCCAATGCACCCCACCAACAGCCAAATCCTCAGCACTCCGGGATCCTTCACCAACGTTGCTACATTTTCAGAGCACCCAAATACACAGCATTTCTTTTTAAATCACAGCTTCCCCAGACCAGCCCCAACTCCAGTGCTTACTAAGATGCAGAGATTAGCAAGGTGTAGGGTTGCTTTTCTTGAGTTTCTTGGTAGAACCCGAGTCAATGTGCTCTTTTATGGAGAATTTCTAGGGTTACTCTTGGCATAGCACCAGCTGCTGCTGGCAGGGGGGGCATGTTTCAGCGACCTCTTTCTCCTGTTACATTACACACGTCAGCTGTGCCATTTCTCGCTCAGGAGCTGGTAGAGCCCACGGATCACAAAAGCCCATTTTTTACACTTTTACAATTGATTCATTGCTCTCTCCTGGGGTGCTGTACGCGAATCGTCAGCTTTGGTTACGCCAAAAAAAATAAACGGTGCCAGGCACGAATACTTGTCTTCATGTGGGGGTGGGCTGCTCGGAGAGCGGGGCAGGGAAGGTCAGCCAGGTGACGCAGGATTAGTGAGCTGGGGTGGGATGCTGGATTCATCACTCCATCCTGCCTCTGCTTCCTGTTGGGGGTCATGCCCTTGGGGAGGTCAGCCCCATGCAGCGGGATGGGGTGAGAATCAGAAGGTGGAAGTGCAAAAACTCGTGGGTTGCGATAAAGGCAGTTTAACAGCTAAAGCAAGACCTGCATGTGCAAGCAAATCAACAAGAATTCGTTCCCTGCTTCCCGCTGCAGGCAGGTGTTCAGCCATCCCCAGGAAAGCTGGGCTCCATCATGCGTAACAGTGACTTGGGCATACCCCCCTTCCTCCTTCCTCCCCAGCTTTTATTGCTGAGCACGGCATCCTACAGTGTGGGAGACCTCTGTGGTCAGTCAGGGTCAGCTGTGTCCCCTCCCAGCTCCTTGCACCCCCCAGCTCCTCGCTGATGGGGGAGGGTGAGGAGCAGGAAAGACCTTGATGCTGTGCAAGCACCACTCAGCAACAGCTACAACATTCCTGTGCTTCCATCAATGACCCAGACCAGCCACCGTGAAGAAAATTAACTCTATCCCAGCCATAAACCAGTACAGAGAGAGGCAAAACCAAGAGAGAGAGCCAAGTCCTTACTGTGCCAGAAGACGAACGGTTCTAAGTGTGGAGCATCCACAACATACTAGTATTTAAGTCTTCCTCAGAAAAATTAGAATTTTGGACAAGAAATTCCTGTCACAATGATTGTTTCTAAAAATACACGTACACGTACCCCCCGTCTCTCCCTCCTATAAACAACAGTGCACCACTATGCAAAAGCATCACTGAGAACACAGAAGTAAGGTCTAGGAAAGATATTATAAAATAACCCTACACTAACTCCTCCCTTGTATTCCCTCAGGGAACTGCTCTATTGTTTAGTGAAACAGTAAAACTTACATGGAGCTTTAGGATCTTCACGTGTATGGAAGATGGTTAAACGGAGCTGTGCCAGAACAGTTGTGTGTCTCCCTCCCGAGCACCCTCTCCACACATGGCTGAAAAAGAGAAGTATGGAAAGTTCCGCTTCCCAAAAAGAGCCTTTCATATGGAAAGCCTGCATTTTAAACAGCGATGGTCAGTAGTTTAGGGGAAAAAAGAGAAAGAATGGTGTAGGAAAAGGGCAGAAAATATAAACAGCCTGATCTGGAAAGAACGAGCTGCATCAGCCTATCCTGGCAGAAAGCAAATCCTGCATATTTCTTTTCCAACATCATGGACTTCCCATATTTTTGCATCACGCCGCACCCAAGCAGCACAGGCTGACTGTGTTGCACGGGCTGTCTTCTCTTTTCACAGAGCCACAGAACTCCAGAAGCATTTGGGTTGGAAGAGACCTTAAAGACCATTGAGTTCAGCCTGTGACCAATCCCCACCTTGTGACCAGCCCAGAGCACTGACTGCCACGTCCAGGCATTCCTTGAACACCTCCAGGAGTGGGGACTCCACCACCTACCTGGGCAGCCCCTTCCAATGCCTGACCACTGTTCCCACGACAAAATTCTCCCTCTTTGCTAATGATGGCATTGTTCACTTCACCCCAGAAGAGGACAATCACCTCCTCTCTGACTGGTCCTGAGGGATGAAGGGAGAGGTGGGGCGTGCACCATACTGGAGAGAAAGGGTTGAATGGACAAAACTGGAGAGCAGGACTAGATAATGCCAGGCCATGTAACATATGGAGGTATTTCTGTCAAAAGCATCCATGTGGCCAAGCTGAGAGAGGTGTGACCTTAGAACTGTATTGAGAAGGGTGTTGCAACACATTGCTGAGCACAAGCCAGCATCCTCAGTGCAATCCGACAGCATGCAGCCTTGTAGAGATTGTGTTCTGCCTTAAAACTGAAGAAAACACTCTTTAGGATGGTTTTTCTTCAAAGAACAAGGCTCTGGATGGAACAGTTATTTCACTGCTCTGTGGAAGAGCCAACAACATCGAAAAGCAGATAGTGGAGAAGATGGCTACTGTGTAACACACCACCTTTCCTACTCTCATGACATCCAGTAAGG
The DNA here is from genome assembly GCA_014706295.1 of Lycocorax pyrrhopterus obiensis. Classification (NCBI taxonomy): domain Eukaryota; kingdom Metazoa; phylum Chordata; class Aves; order Passeriformes; family Paradisaeidae; genus Lycocorax; species Lycocorax pyrrhopterus. Next base: position 2,812,904 of record JACSVZ010000016.1, read on the forward strand.
CTTCCCAAAGCAGTACACCTGAGTGAAAGCCATCAACTGGCACCCTCTGAGCACAGCCTGAGCCAGCCTATTACCTGTCTCATGGCCCACCCAGGAAGTCCAGGAGAATCACGGAATCACAGGATACTTTGGGTTGGAAGCTCATCTTGTTCCAACCCCCTGCAATGGGCAGGGGACACCTTCCACTAGACCAGGCTGCTCAAATCCCTGTCCAGCCTGGAGAAGATTGTGGGAAAGAGCATCAAAGGCACTGCTGACATCCACTGCTCTCCCCATGTTGACAGAAAACATCCTTTTGTTGTAAAAGGTTATCAGGTTAGTGACACTATTTACCTTTGGCAAATCCCCCGGCTATTCCTAATCATCACCTGCTTCATGTGGATACAAGAGAGCCTGGGTTAAGAGTGACATGCGTCGGTAAACACGGATATGACTAACAAACACCACGTAAACCAGAAGATGAATGACTCACTGCCCTCTGTAGCAGAAGGGTGACAATGTGGTATTGTACAACAAACCATAAATTACAATATCTTTGTAGAAGCAAATAAAACCAAACCCCAAAACCAACAAAACCCTCCATGTCTTCATCAGTTCCGCTGGAAGGAACTTAGGACAACCATCTGGTCCAACTGCCTGACCAGCTCAGGGCTGCCCTAAAGTGGCACCATTGCCCAAATCCCTCTTAGACACTGACAGTCTGGGGCATCAGCCACCTCCCCAGGAGGCCTGGTGCAGTATTTGACTATATAGAAAGAGTTTCTCTATAAAGAAACACTTCCTGATGTCCAGCCTGAACCTCCCCTGGCCCTGCTTTGAGATCAGCATTCCCATGAGATCGGCACTTCCCTCTCCATGCCCCCTCCTCAGGAAGCTGCAGAGGGGGATAAGGTTGTCCCTCAGCCTCCTTCTCTCCAAACCAGACAAACCCAGAGCCCTCAGCCTCCTTCCAGGACATGCCTTCCAGCCCCAGCACCAGCATGGTTCTCCTCTCCTGGACACACTTGAGCACCTTCCCACCATCTTTAACGCTGAAGCGCTCTGGGTGAGGCCGCCCCAGTGCTGGGTGCAGCCGGACCATCCCCTCTCCTGACCCGCTGGCCACGCTGTGCCTGGTGCCCCCAGGATGCCATTTGCCCTCCTGGCAATGGTTCCTGCTGAGCTGCTGCCAACCAGCACCCCCAGATCCTTTCAGCAGGGCTGCTCCCCAGCTGCTCCTCTCCCAGCTTACACTCGTGCTCGGCGTTGCTCCACCCTGGGTGCAGAATCCAGCACTCAGATTTAGTAATTCTGTGCCACTGGCAATTGCCCGATGGTGCATCTATCCAGATCCCTCTGCAAGGCCTCTTGTCCCTCCAGAGAGTCCACAGCACTCCCAGCACAGAGTCACAGAGTGGTTTGGGTTGGAAGGGACCTTAAAGCCCATCTCGTTCTACTTCTCTGCTATGGGCAGGGACACCTTCCACCAACCAAGTTGCTCCAAGCCCCATCCTTTTGGATTATCACTCAGGGTTATCCCAGATATTATCCAGCCAGGTCGGGAGGGATAATTTTACACCTCTCTGTGAGAGCAAATCATGATTTGCTGTGAAGAACAGACTGTACGTCAAAGAAGCAGGAAATACTGGCATGCCTAGAGCCTGCCCCTGGCCAGGCAGGTATCCGGGGATCCTCTCCCTGGCTGCTGCTATTTCTCCTCCAGTTGACAAAATCCAGAAGCTGGGTCTCCAGCACCCTCTGTTCTCTGGCCAGTCCTTCCAGCACTGCAAACCTGTACATGGGACAACACTGATGCTTATTTGAGACAGCCTGGAGGTGGCATCGCTAAAGAGGCCATAACCAGATGCTGTTGTGGGCTTTGGGATAAGTGTATTAGATAAAACAAGCGACGAAGAGCAACACCTTCACTTGGAAGATTTGCATCCACAGGTTCTCCTGTGTCTCTGATGCTTCACTTGCACACCCCAAGTGAGAAAATGCTTCCTTTGGCTGCTGTCACTGATAAATCAGAGCAAACCTAAGGGGAAAAAGAGTTGGAATACTCATACACACATGCACACTCCATGTTTGGTTTCAATGTTCAGACTAAATAGGAAACCCAGTAGTGTGTTCTTCAGCAAGAGCAGGCACCCCTGAAAAGAGCAACCACATTTCTTTACTTGTTCCATCCCACTAACAAAATCAAACCATGGAACACTCCACGTTCTTGCTGATCCACGAGTGTGTTTATGGCTCAAGTGCAGGTACAGAGCTGGAGCTGCCCTGCTCTGCTGGCTCCTCAGCACGTGCTGCTCTCAGGAGCCGAGGGCAGCGTCTTGTATGGGTTGAGGATCCCCTTGGGGTCCAGCATGGCTTTGAACTGCTGCATGAGCACCACTGCCTCGCGTGGTTTGCTGTACTGAATGAACTGCTTCTTCTTGAAGCCCAGCCCATGCTCTGCACTGATGCTCCCACTACATCTCGCAGTCCACTCATACACAAAGGGCTCGATGGCATCCAGCAGGGAATGACTGTAGGACTCCGCCGTGATGTTCAAGTGCAAGTTCCCATCTCCTGGAAGAAAACATTGCACGGGTGGGTCTGGGAGAAAAACTTGGTGGCCCTGCAATGGATACTCATTCCTGGCTCCTCCACATTCTCAAACAACAGGGCCTTTGTTAGGCTGCAAACCGTGCAAAAAGGACAAGCTTACTGTCCTACAAACATCAGCCTCTCCGTGCACAAATAATTCAAATAGGATCTTTGCTTTTTCATGCTCCCAGTGCAATATTTGAGGAAAGGTTCCAAGTTAAGCTACTTTCAAACTCCGACTTCTGTGATTTTAAAATTCCCACTGTGCTGCATTAATGATGGTGCCACCACTGTGATGCCATGACAAAGACTTCCCCAATGGCATTTCATAATGATCATTAGATTTTAACGTGGTCCTTCATCACTTTTTCTCTCCCTATTATGTTTGTGCAATGCTCTAAAAGCGCTTTGGCACCATGTCAACAGAAACAAAGAAAGCAGAACAATTTCTCCTTTTGCCGATGCGTGTGACAGTATTTGATTAGGCACAGAGTTGCTGGGTACTCCAAAAGACAAAATACACAAAGATAAATACAACTTACTCATCCTCCTCCCTCCGGAACCTCTTCCTGCATCCTAGCAAACCCTCACAACACACAGTTTAGTCCTCAAAGAGCTACCAAAGGGAGCCTTTGTTATGCAACGTGTCTTTCAAATGATCCTTAATCAAGTATGCTCAAGAGTGCTCCTTGGTTTTTTTGTAACAGAACAGCTCTGTTAAGCGACCAATTTACCTGCTTGTAAAATCAGATTAGTTTCCCAGCATGCTGACAAATCTATCAGCCTTTCTGTGCATTTATCATTATCATTCTCAGTTGGAGGGTTAATGGCTCACAAAAAATTGATTTCCAGGAGGATTAATCACTTTGGACAAGAAAGTGGTTATCTGCCAAATGTGTCTAAGCACATCAACCAAATTGATGGTCCAATTGAACAAATTACATCTTTAAATAGAAAATACACAGCAAGAAGACAAAGATGACCAGTTTGGTGGTTCACTGGCCAGCAAACTGCCATCAGTGTATGGAAAACAGTCTGAAAGCAGCGAAATTCAAACACAAAGATCCTGATGCACCCTCCTCTTGCACAGCCCTCTATTAAAGCCTCTCACTAATCGCTGCACAGCGAAACCTGCAGCACAGAGGGGCCATCACCTCCTTTCCCAGCACCCCCACTTACCCAAGTGGCCGTAGCCCACCACATTTTTGGCAGTCTGGCCCAGCCGAGCCCTCATATCAGTCACGAGGTCATAGAGCTTTCCCACGGGCAGAGAGATGTCGTACTTGTACACATAACCCTCGAGAGTGAGGGCCTCGGTGATCCTCTCCCGCAGGCCCCACAGCATCTGAGGAACCAAGGATCACAGAAATCCATAAAACCAAGTAGCTCTTGGGTTCCATGCATATACCAAACATCAGTCTGAACACTTCCTTATATAAAACACAAATCCACGTCAGAGTTGTGGAAATCTGACTTGCCTTTATTTTCTTGTTGTCCGTTGCCACAGTTCCATCAGTGACCAAACCAGAAGCCATGGCCTGTTCTAGGAAGTTGTTCAATTTTTCCTCATCATGGGTTGAGTTGGAGCCCGAAGTTTCAATTAAAACGTAAAAAGGGCTGTCTGAGAATGAGGGAGAACAAAGTAAGTAGATGCCCTGGGGCAAAACAGAGGAATTCAGGGCAGGTGTTGGAGCTTTTCCCACAAGTTATGTGCCCACTCTCTGGTGCCAGAGAGGGCAGTCTTTTATCTGTAGGGCACCTCACTGACATGCTATATCTTTTATTTTGCAACCACTTTCCAGAAAGCTAGCAGTTTTGTGAGGACACATACAAGTAAAAAGTCTCATCTTTAAAGATAAAAGGCAGTTGGGATGGATAAACTAGATACAAAAATTATGAGGGATGCCCACACAATCACCAACTTTTAAAAAGTCAGTGAGTCAACTTTTTAGAAGAGTCACTTTTTAAAAGTGTTTAAAACTAGTCTAAAAATCCCCAAGAAGTACAGTGCCCCTTTCTACAGTGTGAACATCACTGGTACCTTTCACTGGCCTGGACAGCTTGAGATGTCTCTCAACCAATTCCATGCACTTCTCATCCATGAACTCATAGGCAGACAGGATCTCGCCCAGCATGGCTCTGCAGGTCGTGAATGTTTCCAGAACCTTAGCAAAACTCTGACACCCTTCAGACAGAACACAGACAGGAATCACGACCAAAAACAGACACCGCCCCAAACCCTTTGGAGGTTTCTGAGAAGTAAAAAACTCTCAGTGAAGGCTCCCCACAAACAACTCTGGACCTGCTGAGGGACACCCAGAAGCAGCTTTTAAGCAGCTGTGCCTGGCCATGTACTCTGCTGATCCAGAGCCTGACCTGCAGATGTGACTTCTCAGCCTTGCCTTGTCACCTTGTTGCCCACCTGACTCCTGGATGGTGGCTGCCTCTGCCTACTGTCACAGTCTTGCTCTGCTCACCTCTTGAGCCTGTCAGACCAGGCCCTCACCAGCGAGGGGACTGTCCTGCCTGCCTCCTCACCCTGTTGAGCTCCTGGCTCCCCTTTCCTTACAGAACAACCTGCCCTTGCAGGTATTTCAACAGATATTAAATATCTGCACGGGTATTTTAGTACAGAGCCCTACACTATTAGCCAGAAACCAGCTGATGCTGGCAGTCCAGCTCGGCAGGCTGAGCAGTGCTTTTTCCTCTCCATCCCTATTCCAGCCTCTGAATTCAGGTGTGAAATCATTAATATCAGTTTCTACCTAGGAATGCCAGATTCACAGCCTTAGGCTTCTGAGGACAGAGTATGGAGACAGCAGTGATAACTCCTAAGGTCCCCTCAGATCCGATGAAGAGCTGCTTCAGGTCATAGCCCGTGTTATCTTTGCGCAGAGAGGTCAGACAGTCCAGAGCTGAGCCATCAGCCAGCACCTGTAGGAACACAGGGGCCCAGTCAGAGCACCTGGGTAGGAATCTGCTGTCATGAACTTGCCTATGACCAAGCTGATGGGAAGTGTCACTCACCTGGAGCACAGGGACACAGCTGCAGCCCACACTGCTCCTCCATTCCCAGCTCTTCCCCCCCTTTCTATATCCTACCTGAGTAGGATAGAGTAGATATTTCCCTCCTACTTCTCTCCTTCCATCAGGACAAGTAATAACAGTAGATCCAGTCTGCTCTGCTTTTCTTACTAGTGGTGGTGAAGAATAGCCATTCTCTGCAGCCCTAGCACCCCTTACCCAGCAGAAACAAGGAAAGCTGCTTGAAACAGTGAACAGTTAAGCAGAATGAAGTAAACCCTCTGCCACTTGAGCCTTAAATCAAGGCTGAGTATCTCCAAGACAGGTTATTCATGGCTATTTTGACACTAGAGTCAAACTGACCTGAGACAAATGCTCTCCTTTCTAAGCCCGCACAGTAAAACCATGCCACGCTTTTGCTCCCTGCCCAATTTTTTTCCCATTAATACTTCGCTCCCCAGCCCTGAAAACTTTTAAAACTCCCAATCCAGCCTTTACACCCCAAGGCACTCACCTATAGGAGTGCCTTGGGAGCAGCTGAGGAACAGCAGAGACTCTAGGACACAGCCAGCAGCCAAATGAACCCCAAGCAGACGGCTCTGTTACAGGGTGAGCTTTAAACCTTACAACGATCTTTAAAGTCCTGTCTAACACAAACTAGTTTGTGATCCTATGGTTCTATTAAAATCCAAGTGAGCAGCCACTAGAAGAGAGTGTTCCAGAGACCCACTGCTCAGAGGAACCAACTCCATGCAGATAACCTGGGATCCCCCAATCTCTCCCTACCTTCTTTTCGCTTGTCTGGACTAGAAAACCACCTAACATCTCCTCTGTCAGCAAGCACTGGAAGTTAGCAAGCTGGAAACTGCAGCAGCAATAACATGCTACATGCATGAAGACACATGCTGACCCTTCTCAAAAGAGCCCAACAAGGAAAAGTTAAGAGTGGAAGCCTGGAGAGGAACTTGGCTGTGTGCTGGATAGTAAGAAGAGCAGGAAGTAGTAAGAAGCAGAGGATTAAACAGAGAAGGGAAGTGCCAGGTACTCGCCTTACCACTTCCAGGCCCAGCACTGTCCCTCGCAGAGAGCCGTATCTCAAGAGCCGCAAGCCTCCGGCATTGGTGGCCACGTTCCCCCCGATGTGACAGCTGCCTTTGGCTCCCAGGTCGAGTGGCATGATAAACCCCTGCTCCTCCAAGTACTCGTTGAGCCTCTCCAACACACAGCCCGCTTGGCACACGAGGATTCCTGCAACAGAAAGGCCCTGCTACAAGCTGATGGCCGAGAAGAAGGCGCCTCCTCAAGAAGCAGGAGCAGGATGAGCAGATGCAACCACCTCTTCCTTCAAAACTTCCTGGGATTCAGCTTAAATGCACGAGTCTGGGCATGCTCCAGGGAACTGCCCCCTCCTCAAGCATCGGGGAGCTTTGCTATTGCCTCACCATCTGGTCACCCACAACTCTGGACTGGTAAAACACAATCACATTAAGTGTGTCTCTGCCTTAAAGGGAAAGCAGCCTTTCCCTTTAAGCCCTGCAAAAACTTTGCATGTATAGGTAGACCTGGCTGCCGTTGGGGGAAATGGGAAACGGTTTAAATTCTGCCTGTTGTTCTCTCTCTTTGAACAGACACTCACACCAGCCTGACCCCTAATCCCCCAAATTCAAAAAAACCTCCTCATGATGCTGCTGGGCTGAACCCTGCTGATCCTGCTGTTATCTGTTCCCAGGGAAATGCCTGTTTTGGGGCCTGGGGCTCATTTCTGTGCCTCACATCTCTGGAATATTTACCAGACACCTTGTCAAAGCTGATGATCTGGTTCATGAGAGCAGTGGAGAGAATGATCTCATCAAAGACAGGAACGCTGCCCCCAACAAGGCCCGTGTTACCCCCCTGAGGGTTCACTGCCAGGTTCTTCTCATGGCAGTACCTGGAAGGAAAAAGGTTTTTGAATTTTTATGCATTTAAAGGCCATAATCAGTCTGTCAGAGAAGTTTCACCTCTACACGAACATCTACTGTTGTGACAGTGCTCCTTAAAATTAAGCAGCATTTCACTGAAAGATTAAACTGATGCAGGGAGACAGTTTCAATGACAAAGTGAGAAAGTGCAACTCCTGTCTGAACTCAGCCCAGCGCTGAGCAAAGAACCAACACTTGAGGTTAGGCCCGCGTGTATCCACGCGTGTGGCACACACCATCTGCCTGGAAAGCACTGCTTATGTTTCTACAGAAGCTGTTTCTGCAGCAGTCTGTGTTAACAGCTTGGGCTCCTCGGTGGGCTCTGACAGCCAGCCTCTGGCAGCGGTTTCAGACATGACCGCCCTCCTCCTTCCAAGAAATGAATGCCCTGTAGGCAACAAAATGTGCACCTGTGCCTCAGCTGCTCCACCTGCCACATCCCTGCCAAGCACCACCCACCACATGCTCTCTGAGCTCACAGCAGCTCCCGCACGAGGGATGGCACAGAGCCCCATGGCACCAGAGTCCCTTGAGAAGCCCTGACTGCCTTTCCTGTGCTCTGCATCCCTGTTTTAACACAGCCAAGAGCAAGTTCCTGCAGCTTTCAGCTCCTCAGCCAAACAGTGATCCGGCACAGTACTGCCCAACCAGAGCTTTGCTCACACCAGTGAACCACAGGATGTGGATAAAACAGATCCTCAAACTGCCTGGTTCTGCCCTAACCTTCTTTACCTTTTCAAACAGAACCTCCTGAATCTTTCACAAAACTTCTCCTCTCTGAGCACCCGTACAATAGCTAATTTTAGTCACTTATCAGAACAGAAAAGCCATGAAGAAAACTGCCTCAGCAACTCCAATGCTTAAGGAATTGGTGTCTGAACACCTACAAGTTCCCTTCACCTGCCAGATCATCCCTGACTCAACCCAAGTTTCCTCAGCACCAAGCCCAGCAGAAAAGGTGCGCATTACCTGAGAACCTGAGACACCTCTGCCGTTGTCTGTGGCTTCAACACCAGCTGGCTGCAGCCTGCAATGAAAGCAAGGGACTCTCAAGGCAAGCTGTGGCTCTGCAGAGGTCAGAAAGAAACAGGTGGGAAAGCATGAGGTGGGAAATAACAACGCTCCCTCCACTGTTAGGCATTTCAACCACTTTGACAACAAACATTTCAACAGCAGCCTTTCCCTTTAAGCCCTGCAAAAACTTTGCATGTATAGGTAGACTTGGCTGCCACTGGGGGCAATGGGAAATGGTTTAAATTCTCAAGGAATCTTTGACAGAAGCAACAGAGAATTCACAATGCTTGATTTAGAATCACAGGGTGATTTGGGTTGGCAGGAACATTAAAGCCCATCTCCTGCCATGGGCAGGGACACCTTCCACTAGCCCAGGGTGCTCCAAGCCCTGTCCAACGTGGCCTTGGACACTTCCAGGGATGGGGCAGCCACAGCTTCTCTGGGCACCCTGTGCCAGGGCCTCCCCACCCTCATAGGGAGGAATTTCTTCCCAATATTCCAGCTAACGCTGCCCTCTGGCAGTGGGAAGCCATTCCCCCTTGTCCTGGCACTCCAGGCCCATATAAAAAGTCCCTCTTCCTCCTTTTTATAAGCCCCTTTAAGGTACTGGAAAGCTGCAATCAACTCTCCCAAAAGCTTTCATATTCTCTTCTGAGGCTCAATCAAAACTCTTAGGTGAATTAATTTGTCTCAGGAAAAATTAATTACTGAGTTAGAGAGTTTAGATTTTTTTTTTAATGAAAGCCTATAAGTTTACCAGGTATCAGGTAATTCTTAAAGGAATATTTTTATGAGAAAAACTCATTTTGGAGGGGCAGGCACTCATCCGGTCTCTGGTGACCAGCGACAGGACCCTAGGGAACAGCCGGAGCTGTGTCAGGAAAGGGTTAGGCTGAATACCAGGAAAAGGTTCTTCCTCCAGAGGGCGGTCGGGTACTGAACAGGCTCCTCAGGGAATGGGCACGGCCACAAGGCTGCCAGAGCGTTTGGACAACGCTCCCAGGCACAGGCTGGGATTACTGGGGTGTCTGTGCAGGGCCAGGAGCTGGACTCGATAATCCTCATAAGTCCCCTCCAACTCTGTGGTCTGTACAGATGTGATCCGCCATAAATAAAGACAAGATTTCCTTTAGCAAACTTATTGCTCCGGTAATTAACAGAGGCAGGAAGCAGGTTTCACCAACCGAGCACAACAAGCAGCTCGCTTACCTCGCACCGACTTCAGCCAGTCCACGTTAAATGGCTTCACCTCCGCCTCGCCGGTGACGACCCTGCCGGGCATGAGGCGCTCGAAGAAGGCCACATCGCCGTCCGCCAGCCGGGCGAAGGGCAGCCGCCGCACCGCGTAGCGCTCGCAGGTCGGCACCACCTCCCGGGAGCCAGCGCAGCCCCTTCCCCGGGGCACGCCCGGGGCTTCCCGGCTCCCGCCGCGCTGCAGGACCCTCCCGCGGCAGCTCCTCAGCCAGGCGGCCCCGCGGCTCCACAGGACTGTGGAAGCCATGGGAAGAACCGCGGCCTTGCTTGTTGCCCCCTTCCCCGCGGCCCTGGGGGGAGCTCAGCACTGAGGGGAGGCGCACCCGCTGGCGCAGCGCCTTAGGGAGTCTCTTCCGCTGCTGCCACCGCGCACCCCCGGGACACCGCAGCGCCACGCACCCTTCGCCGTGGAGGTTACCGAGGAGAGGGCGGGGGAATTCGGGATTAGCCCGGAGATGCCAAGGACGCTCCGTGGCCTGGAAGCGCCGGGAACGCGCGGCTCGCCTCACGCCGAGCCGCCAGGGGGCGCTGCCGCCCGCCCGCGCTGAGCGCGAACGCGCTCAGCGCGGGCGGGCAGCAGCGCCCCCTGGCGGCCGGAGGTTGCACCAGCACCTCCCCCCGCATCCTCACACACTTATTCCCAAAAATACTTTATTTATAATATAATCCAACATCTCCAAGATCCAAAAATACAGATATACATTTCTTATTTTTTGTTTTTTTAAACTTTACATTCCTTTTTGTTTTTTTTCTTGGGTGAAAGTCGGTTTCGACCTCCAGTTTGGACAAGCTGCAGTAAAGCTGGGCCCCTGGTGGGGTTTTTTTGGGCAATGTTTAGTGGGACGTTCCTTTAGGGATCACCCTTCTCCAGGAGGAAAAACATTTAACACTGTACATTCAAAAGTCACGAGATTTAAATCCTTTAGTAAGCAAAAATGAAGGATGCTGGTATTTCTGTCTACAAGGAGTCGTAAAAAATCTCTACAATCAGGTGTAAGAGGGCAGCAGATGCTCCTGAGCCCATCCAAGCCCTGCACTGGCATGCTCCCAGTGGGAGAGTTTATTGCTGGTATCAGATCTCAGATGCTCTACACATCCCAGATGTTGTAAAGAAGAGGAGAATGTTGCACCTCACGCTTTTCATCATTCCTAGCAAATTATCCTTCCTTTCGAGGGCTCTACCTTCTAGAGCTTGTTTTCCTTTTTGCTTTGCTGGTTCAAGTGGAAAATGCTCTTCGAAGCCCCAAAAGTACTTCTAAAAATGTGTTTTGTTATCCTACCTGACCAGAATTTTGGAGCTGAGGGAAGTCAGCTCCACACTGGCTCACCCAGAGCTGCTCTCTTCCCTCACGGCACGTTTCCAGCAAGGTCTCCAGAGTGGAATTTTGAGATTGTTCCAAATCAAATGCTTAATCCATGGCAATACCAGTACTAACAAAGCCTTAGGGAAAAAAAAAAGGGAAAAGAAGTTGTCTACAAGACCATTGGATGGAAGGGGAAAACAAAACCTGGAACAGCATCGACACGGGCTGTCAGGACACAGCAATGCTCGCACTCAGTCCCGTGCAGTGGGTGAAGGAGGAGCAGCTCTCACCCACTGGTGACTGCATTACAGGCTGGCTCATGAGGTATCACAAATCTGCTCTCATGAAGAGGCAGGAAGAAGAAGAGGGCTCGCTGCACTCCAGGTCTGTGTGACTGTGCTGTTCCCTCCTCCTTCCCTCCAGCACTCCGGCTTTAACTTCCCTGCCTGCTTTCCACGTGCTGTTCCACGGCACAATGACCAATGTGCATCACAAATGTGCATTTTCATGCACAGAACTCTGGAAACTTCATCTCTCCGTGATGCAGACACGTGCAACGTCACACTGGAAATGACAGGACCCTGAAGACAGGGATGTTTTCCTAAAATCCATCCTTTGTTTCTGCCATAAATCAATGTTCATAGAAAAGCTGCCTCACGATTGAGAGGTTTCTTCTATGTCAGCAGCAGGCACAAAGCCCCACAGAGGGAAGGAGAAGTGGCAGGAGCTGTGTTCTACTTTCCTTCACTGCAAAACATGAGTAAGAGGCTCAGTGCAATAGGAAAAGCCTTCTTTCTTTTGAGAACAGGTGCCAGAATCTGAGTAGAAGTGTTTTTAATCTTCTGTACTATTTATTCAGCAGAAGAAAAGTTTATCTGGAAGTCTCTTTATGCCTATCCAGCAGTCTATACCAAGAGCTCCTGCACACTTGGAAGGGAAAGCAGCACACAGCCCTGCACAGAGCTGCCACCAACACCCATCAGGGACCAGAGCCAGCAAAGTTCATGAGTTTGGGGCTTTTTTTTCCTCCTTCCACCAGCACGGAGGAAATCCTGCTGGCACCTTTCCCCACTACATCTTTCATTGCAGGCAGGTAAGCCTCGTGATGCAGGAGACAGATATGAAGGCAAGACTTATCTCTGCTTTTCCCTCAACTTCTGCATTCACTGTATCTCAGAGGAAGGAAAAAACAGAGATTTTTGCTTTCTGACTCCTGATTTCCTCTCTCCCTGCTGCTGCAGCCACTGATGCTGTGCTAATGCAAGGATTCACATTCATCATCTAAAAGGCAGCTAGAGAAGTCAAGAACACACAAATGTGGCCCATTAATATAAAGACAAGTCCTGTTAGAACATTCCTGAATGGCCTTCTTCAACAGCAGAGCCATACCATCATGGGAACAGTGTCCTCATGGAGCCTTTCCCCAAAACCTAATTTCCTGATTTACCCAGGTGCCACACAGGCAATCACAGCTAACAATTCAGGCCTTCATCTTATTTTGTCAATAAATCTGACCTTCTCTCTCTCTCTCTCTCCAAGAATACTGTAGGTTTCATCTTCACAGTGATGTACTTAAACAATCTTCAGGGAAATGGAAACAGCCAGAAAAGGCAACACCCTCTCTCAGTATTATTGTGCAAGACTAACATAAATAAAATCTCCGTGGCAAAAGGATTTGGGACTCCCTCCCAAAGTCATTGTCTTAGGAAAGAACAGGAATTTCAACTGGCCACTGGATAATTAAATATCATACCAGAAAAAGATGGGAGGATAGATTAACAAAACATAATCAAAGGTAATATTGCAACATGAATGAAAGAATATATTAAATTCTTCTTGCCTCGGCGGTGTATTCCCCTCTACTCCTTACTTCTTTTTCTTTCTTTCCTGAACACAACGAGGACAAAACCTGTAGGAAAAAAGAGGCAGTAATCAGCTCCTGAAATTAACAGCACAGAGCCCAAGAACTGTTTTTAATATTTGTGCACAATTAAGCCTGTTTCTGACAGGCAACTTGTTAATTTGATTAGATAAAAACAACAAGCCCATGGTCCTTTCCAAGATGAGCACATAGAGAAGTAAAACCCTGAGAAGTCTTCAAAATTTGCCTCCAGAAGTGAAACAAAGAGGTACCTGTCTCTTAGTTTTAAGCACAGCCACAACCAGTGACAGCAAACCTCAGATGTAACACGTCCCTGTTTACACAAGCCTCAGGTTAAAAGCTGTTCTGTTTCTCAGGCAGTTTTGCTCCCACCAGAACCGAAGACTTCTGTGGAAATGGATTTTAAGAAGAAGGTTCGTCTTCTATCTTCTAGCCTCAAACATAATCCCCAATCACAGAGGATTCAAATCCTTTGATGAGAAGAGCAAAGCTCCTCTGCCAGGGTCACAAGAGGGTTTTAATTCTCGCTGAGGCAAACTGCAGCCTGGTAAAAATCCCAAAGCTGAATGTTGTCACTCACCATTTCCCTTTTGGTTTGGTGGTCAGGTCCACACACGCAAAGTGGAACCACTCGATTGGGCACTGCAAAAGAGAAAGGAAAAACCCGCAGAGAGGATTCTTAGTGATTCACAAACGTTCCCATCAGTTGGTATGAGTTAACAGAGCAAGGACCCCCTCCTCGGATTGTACAGGGTTGGGAGGCAACAAACACCTGAGAACCAATCATCTCTCAAGTGCTTACATCTGGGTTGTCACAGCCAATCATCTCTCCATAGGACACCTGGTGACACAGGCAGTAGGTGGGTTCGTTGGGATCCACTGGCATGTCCAGGACGTCCGAGGGATGCACTGATAGGATGGTATCAGCAAACTCAGACCTGTGGGCAAGGACAGAGTCAGGACAAAACAACTCAGACAACACTGTGTTACAAGGGAATGGCTTCCCACTGCCAGAGGGCAGGGTTAGATGGGATATTGGGAAGGAATTGCTCCCCGTGAGGGTGGGGAGGCCCTGGCACAGGGTGCCCAGAGAAGCTGTGGTTGCCCCATCCCTGAAGCGTTCATGGCCAGACTTGGAACAACCCAAGCTAGTGGAAGGTGTCACTGCCCACGGCAGGGGCTGGAATGGGATGGTCTTTAAGGTGCCTCCCAACACAAACCATTCTAGGATTTGATGTTTCCAAGACCTAAATCCTACTCGGGAAAATTAGTGTTTTACAGTATCTTCCCTAAACCACACTGACCCTGTTTTAGAGTTTATATTACATTACCACAATCCAGTAACTAAAATCATAAGGTAAGTTGGATCAAACACAGTATGACTAGAAAGAATTAAAGAGAGGGATTTGTAGATGTCATGAGTAAAGTAAAAAAATTATCATACAGATCACTCCTGGTTGTGGGTAGAATAACCTGTTTGGAGTTTTTCCCCAACCTGTTTTGATACACATTTTTTCTCATTGTCAGGCATGAGTGAACCCTCTTTACTCTGACACGGATGTGTTGACATGCCAGTAGCAGTCCATAGAAACTACTTTTAAGTTTCCTGCCCCTCCATTTAGCCAGCTGAAAATATCAGAATAAACCGAGTCCCTTTAATAGAAATCCCATCTCAGAGAGGGGACATGCTTTCCTCCTCGCCTCTCAAAACCAAATTATTCAAGGCTACCTAGGACAACCCCCAAAATTCTCCAACATTTCTAGAATAGCAGCACAACATCAGTTTCTGCCTTGATGGACAAGTGAGTTTCTTTTACCATCAAGACCACAAGCAACTGTTAAAAATAGCCCTGTGACAAAAATCAAAGCTATTTTCTCCCAGCTTGCCAACAGCAACAGAGAGACTGATCCTGTCCTTCCAGTCAGAGTGTTCCAAGCATGCTGAGCTTCCACATGCCAACCAAGGAGTTAATTAACAATGTTGGCCTGTCCTAAGCAGGACATTAATGAAATGGAGTAAGACCAGAACACCCTTAACACCACTCGCCATCCGGACAGGAGTCATAAATAGGGTAACACGAGCTTGTGGAAAATTCATGAGGTGTCAAGCCCAAGGCCCTGGAGTTGTGCCTGGCTCTGCCTTACCCTCCTTTGAGCTTCTTTTTCTTTGGTGTATCTTCTTCAGATGTTCTCCTGCCTCGACCACGAGAGCTTCTTTTGTCTTTCTGACTTCGTCCCTCTAGAAAGGAAAAACAACCCCATCGTTTCAGCCTATTTGAGTGGCAGAAAGATCCCCAGCTGTTGTTCTTCTGATGCAGTTACTGTCCTGAAATCCCTATTTCACATGTAACTGACTAATCCTTATTATATATGTAATTGAATACGCTGACTGAAATGCATTTTTGAGCCACAAATACACCAAATTGACAAGTACAACTGAG
Source organism: Lycocorax pyrrhopterus obiensis (assembly GCA_014706295.1). NCBI lineage: Eukaryota > Metazoa > Chordata > Aves > Passeriformes > Paradisaeidae > Lycocorax > Lycocorax pyrrhopterus. Next base: position 2,828,355 of record JACSVZ010000016.1, read on the forward strand.
CACCAAACTCTTGTGCTTGCAGCTTTGGCAATAAAGCACTGCAGTACGTCAGCCCAAGTCATAAACAGCATCACACTTGATTAGACATGCAGTATTTTTTTTTTAAAATCTCAGTATATCCTTAAACACAGTTAATAGGTTACTCAATAACTAACATAACTTTTGTCTCCACCTCCCTGCTCCTACCCCTTATTTCATAGTTCAAAGGCAGCAAGCTGTGCTGTGCAGCTGTATCCACATTCCAATGTCACTGTAATCCCACAATATTTCAGCATACACGACAGAAATTGGTATCTTCCTTTAACTCCTAATTTTTCCTGAAACTAAGACTGTTACACACACCAGTGCAGTTCTGGCACAGCACTCTCCTTAGAGCCAGTAACAACTTCAGGATGAACTGTGGAACAGGGACAGTAACTTTGATCCCAGCACCACATTTCTCTTCAACTCTTGCCCACTGTAAACATTTTGAAGAGCATTAAAAACAAGCAGAGAACGGTGCACTTCTTTCCTTCCTCCAGAAATAAGAGCCTATTTTACACCTCAGCCTTCCTGGTTTGATAGTCCAAGTGCTGGAAAAGGCTCTCAGTTGTGCCAAATTTACCCACTTTTCAGGCTTCGGGATCCAGGGGTTTCGAAGTCGCTGCCTTCCAGTTTATCTTTGAGATCAGCTTCAAACCGCGCCAAGTCTGCATCCAGCCGGCGGATGTGCTTATCCACCTGCACCAAGAGGAAACCACAAACTGAACTACAAAGAAATACAAAAAAAAAAAAGAGCCCCAAACGAAAACAGGAAGGGCTGAAACAGTGGCTGTTATCAGCATGAACAGAGTGCGGTACTGCAGAGCAAGGCAGGGAAGGGGGACAGGCTGGGAGAAGGGAAATGGCACCCACGAAGGGAGTGAAGGAGGCAAAAGCAGGAGGAGCCAATCTCTCTACCAGTGAGCAGAAAGGAAGGAAAAGGGAGGAAACATAAAGGAGAGTCACATCAACTCAGACTGATGATTTTCAGAACAAAATGAGATGAGAGATACTAAAAATAACTGGTTTGTACCTGCAAATTTCAAAATTCAAATACACTCCCTGAAATGTGTCCAGTTAGTCTTTCTCCCTGGTATTCCCCTGTCACGTGAATCAAAGTTTAACAATAAATACAGACAGAGGCTGACTACCCTCAATATCAAGTCAACACACATTAATGAAATACCTTGTGCCACCCTGGCTGCAATAAAGTGACTTTCAGAACAGGGATTTTAATCCACCACCCGCAAACTGTGCTGCTGCAATACTTTGGCATCAAATGAGTTCCCTAGTTATATCGAGGGCACTGATATTCCTGGGACATAATTTCCTTTTCTGCAGTATTTGATGGCAATAAAACAACTACTGCAGCTGTAGCAAAACCCAAGCATCTCTACAAGCTGGACAACAAACACTTAGTACAGTCAAAAGGATTCCCCTCACTCAAGTTTCATCCGGGGGTAAAACATACGGAGATAAGAATTATTCAAGGGACAGGGTCAGAAGAAAAAAGAAGTGGAAAGCTGCATCTTAAGAAATGGGATTTTCTCACAAGGTCCATCGAGGAAATTTTGACATCCAATAAACCAAGGCAATCAAGCAGAATTCCTGCTGTTCCTCCACAACACAGTACAGCAGCTGGCTTAAAAACAATTTTGCTTTCAACTAAGACCAGCTCCAAATAAATTATCAGTGACAGAGAGCTGCTGGGGAGAAGGGAGTGGGGTAAATTTGCTGGCATTATCACACAGCAGACGAGTACTACTGATAAAGTCACCTCCAAGGGGGATAAACTCACTAATTCTTCCAGCAAAAGAGAAACCTGGTGCCACAGGAGAAGGCTTTTTGGGGGATGGCAACAGTGAGAAATATAAGCCTGAAGACTAACAATTTGTTTTGGTAAGATATTTAAACAAGAAACCAAAAATCAGTCAGGGAAAGCTGACACTGTGAATTATCCCCAGATAATGCACCATTCCAGAGAATGCCCACTTTTCCATGGCTCACCATCTCGTAGGTCTGCATGGCCAGCTGCACTTTGTCATCGCTGTACTCTTTGCACTTGCTGTAGGCACTCTGGATCTTCCTCAGGTGCTCCACTCGCTCCTCAGGCAGCATGTTCCTCACTGACTCGACGTACACTGCTGCCAGGCTGTCGATCTCCGCCTTCTTGTCTGAAAAACACACGAGCTACACGTCACAGGTCTGCCAGCCAAAGCAGGGATTTCTGGTTTTCTACTTCCTCGTGGTATTTAGGAGACCCTTCCCGAGAGCTTTTACACCCCCCTCAATTCCTTAATGCATTTTCCTTTTCAAAAACAAAACCAATTCAGTTAAACGTATTCACTCTTTTGACACTCGTGGTGTGAGTCTGCTTTCTCAAGTGTTCTACAGCTAATTCAGAAGTTAATTTGCAGTTAATTCACAGCTAAGATCAGAAACTGAACCCATGGGTTCACAAGTTTCAGCCTCTCTTCCCACATGCAGAACGTTTAATTTGTTATGCAGTCACTGTTCTGATGGCTCAAAATGAAAATCGTTAGTGTGCAGCCAGACACCAACAAAAGCTTCAAAAAGGAAGAAAAAATGGTCCTGCAAGGCACACAGGAATCCAGAACTTGGCAGATACGGAAATAAGTGGAAGGAAGGCCATCCAAGTGGCCACTGAGTACAGTGATCGCAGAGCTGTGAATTTAAACTGAACACAAAATCGAGCCCCGTGATGTGAGCTGTATCCTCACAGGAAAGGAACAAACACTGCAGAGCGCTCGGGCTGAGAAAAGGAACAGCAGTAGAGGGGAGACACGTCCTCTAAAGCTCAGCCTGCACTGGGCTCTTCCCATCCCTCAGGCCAGGCCCTCTCGGCCTTTGCTTGCCGAAATACCTGCACATACCTTCTGTTCTCTGGTCCAGCTCCCGCATCAGCTGGAAGTTCCTCTGCAGTTCGCACGGCAGATTCTCAATACCTGTAAGAGAAATGCTACTAAATGCTCTGAGCAACCTTGTCAATGGAAGGCGTCCCTGCCCATAGCAGAGCCTGGAACGAGATGAGTTTTAAGGTCCTTCCCAACCCAACCGAACCCATCCTGTGAGTCACGTACCGTGAGGCGCTCGGTCACCTCAGCAGACCTTGAGCACCTGCCTGGGGGCCTTCGCAGGCCGGCACTGACGCGGCACCAGCGGCCCAGCCGAGGTCGGGGAGCGGGACCCCTGCCCGCCTGACCCCCACAGCCGCCATGCCCTCACGGCCCCACTCCCCAGCGCGCACCGATGACGTAGCGTGCCGCCGACTGATGACGTACACGCAGTGCCGCGCCCCCCCCACCCCCCCCACGCTGCCCGTGGCGCAGTTTTAATTCCCGCGCCGCCGCCGCCGCCGCCCCCGCCCCAATCCCGCCGCCCCCGCCCCGGCCCCCGGCCCGGCCCCTCGGCCGCCGCCGCCCCGCGCTCACTGTCCAGGTAGTGCTCCAGGTACATGGCAGTCGCCATCTTGCGGCCCGCGCGCCGCTCCCCGCCGCCCGCCGGGCCCGCATGACAAGGCCCGCGGCCTCATCCCGTATGCACGGCCCGCGCGCCGCCCATTGGCCGCCGGGGCCCCCGGCGCTGCATATTCATGAGGGGCGGTGCGGGCGGCGATTGGCGGGCGCGGCGGAAGGGGCGGGGCGGCGCGGCGCGGCGGGCGCTTGGCGCGCGGGGCGATGGCGGCGCGGCGCGGGGCGCTGATCGCGCTGGAGGGCATGGACCGCGCCGGGAAGAGCACCCAGGGCCGGAGGCTCGTGGAGGCCCTGCGGGCGGCCGGGCACGGCGCCGACCTCATCCGCTTCCCGGGTACGGCGCGGCTGGGAGCGGCAGGGGCCGCCAGGTGCTGGCGGTGAGCCGCGGGGTGCCGTCCGGGGGCTCTCGCGGCGCATCCGGGCTCTGGGCTGCTCCCACGCGTGGCGGATGGACCCCCACGCTTGGACAGAGGGACCGCCCCCAGAACTGACAGATAGACCCGTCCCGCCCTGGGGGGACCGAACACCGACCACGCGTGACAGATGGACCCCCACGGCCGGACAGAGCGACCGCCCCTCACCCGCGACTGGCGGATAGACCCCTCCCACCCCGGACAGACAGACTGACTCTTCTCCTTGGATGGACCGATCTCCTTCCCCCAGCCTGTCACAGGCAGGTAGATCCCCCAGCCCCTTATGAACTGACCTTCTCCCACCCGTGACAAATAAACACACTCCTCACCCTGGCCAGACCTCCTGCCACCCGTGACAGACAGACGGACTCCCACCCTGGATGGACTGACCTTCTCCCATCCATGACAGACAGATAGACCCTGCCCTGGTCAGACCAGCCTCCCCCCCGTAACGGACAGACCTGCAGGACAGATGGACACCTCTCTGGGAAGGGCAGTCTGGGGCAGCCTTTGCATCTTCTCCCTTTCTTTCCTACAGACAGAACCACAGAGATTGGGCAGCTGATCAGCTCCTACCTGGTGAGGGAGAAGAACCTGGAGGACCACACCATTCACCTCCTCTTCTCTGCCAACCGCTGGGAACACGTGTAAAGATGATGTTTGTTCAGTTGGAAAAGAAAAATGTGTGGTGTTGAATCCCCCACGGTTTGAGCTTGCAGTGGGTACAGAAAGTACAAGAATGTGATCCTGTTTAGACAGGAAAATGGGCTGGAAGTGGTGTCTTAAGGACTCTTACAGCTTTGGATTTAATCATAGAATCCCAGAATGGTTTGGGTTGGAAGGGACCTTAAAGCCCATCCCATTCCACTAGCCCAGGCTGCTCCAAGCCCAGTCCAACCTGGCCTTGGACACTTCCAGGGATCCAGGGGCAGCCACAGCTTCTCTGGGCACCCTGTGCCAGGGTCTCACCACCCTCACAGGGAAGAATTTCTTCCCAAAATCCCATCTAACCCTGCCATTGTAATCTTAGATCAGATCCCACAGCTTGGTTTTTTGGAATCATTGGTGCCATATTTCCAACTCCTGTGCTGTACTGGATTAAAGAACTGGGGAGCTGAGACTGAACCAGCCTAGACTGAATTTACTCTCTTTCCTGAGGATACCTTGCTTTGCCAGGCAGTCCCTGTGAGTGACACTATTAAGGAATAGTGCCCAAATTTGCCCTCTAGCCAAAGGCTACATTCAGCTTTAGTCACAGAGTCTGTGTGTGGAGGTGGGGAAATCAGTGTTGGCTGTTGTTTTTACCTGGAAACATAGGTTTCAAAATGTTCTCATTTTACAGAAAAGCTTTGCTGGCTCTGCTGTAGTGGCAGTGCCAATTAAGCTGGGAGAACAGAAGGCAGATAAGTGATCTCTGAGAAGAACTGTCGTGAATAAAGGTGGCAGAGCGTATCACAAAATCTACTGCACCACCTAAAAAGGGAAGAGGACTAAACTGTTCATGTAAATATAATTAATCTGTGATCTTTCCTGTAAGCCCTGGAGCTGCCTAGAGCAGTGCCCAGCGCTTGGCACCCTGAATTTGGGTGTCATGAAAGGGTATTTGGTCAATGCCTGGTGGAGAATACAAACAGCTCTTCACCTGCCATCTGCATCACAGCTGCCCCCGCCTGTGATCTCCATAAATGATGATATACTTGGAGTTTTAGATTAACTCCTTTCATTTCTGTCACTATAAAGGAATGCAACTTTATTGTTTTATCTCCCACATGGCTTCAGACCGATGATGAAGGAGAAACTACATCAAGGGATCACGGTCGTGGTTGACAGATACGCCTTCTCTGGAGTGGCCTTCACAAGTGCCAAAGGGGTGAGTGAGACCTGCAGCAGCCCCTGCCCCTCTCTCTGTTTGGGAAAGCAGCTCCAGGTAGAGGCTGTTGGTGTGAATGGCCATGGGGCCATTCTTCTTCTGGGAAATGAGGATTGGAAATGAGGGATGGAAGTTTCAGCTCAGGTATGTCTACCCTTCCCCAGAACAAGCAGAGAAACTTATTTGGTGACTTTTTGTAAATCTGGACAGACTGCTGGACTGCAAGCTGACCTGTGTGACTCCGGAGAATGATTCTGGGAGTTTATTTAAGACTCTCTGTACTTGCTCAGGCTGCTGGCCCATAAATGTGTGAAACATAACAGAACCACATACATTAGAAGAGACCTGTGGAATTCATGAAGCCCAGCCTCCAGCAGGCTGCTTGGACCTACATCCAGCCAAGGTTGAGTATCTCCAGGGATGTATATCCACTCCTTTCTAGGTTCTTCTGTGCTCACCTTCAGAGTAAAAGTGGTTTTTTTCATTTAGCCTGAATTTCTCACATTCCCACTTGTGCCTTTTGGCCTGTCCCTGCTTTCAGAACAAGGCAGCTCTGTCGGCCTCCCTTTGAGCCATTCTGCACAGACTCTTGTCCCACTCCATCACACGTGTCCCATTCCTGCTGAGCAGCCGTCCATCCTCAAGGAGTATCCTGTGGTCACAGAAGCTCCAGCCATGCCTGCAGCACCAGCTGTGACCTGCATTCATTGTTGCCCAAGCCTTTCCCTGCTTCCTGGAAGGACTGAGGAGATCCTGGGCTCCTGAGCCCTGCACCCTCACCTGCATCTTTTTCCACCCTCCTGCTTCCCTGGACATTGTGTGGCTTGAGGCTTAACCCTGAGACAGATGCATTGAAGTGTTGAGGTGCTAAGCAGGTGTCTGCAAAAGCCCCACATTAGGAGCCAGGACGTGTGACACGAGCTGAGTCACCCCAAAATTATGATCCCAAATCCACATAGGCACAACCAGGAATGTTGTGCTACTCTCTGGCAGGGGAAAAAGGGTGTCTTAAAGTGTCTGCATTTCTTTGAATGTAGCTGGTGACCTGCATCCTCAGCCATGTGGATGCAACCCTTGGGAAGCAGGGATGGCATCCTTTGCTGCTGGAAGGGACCTCCTCTGCTTCTTAAAAGAATGGAGTTCGGCATGTTTTTCACTCAAGAAGCATTTCACTCAAGAAGAAGGAGAGATGTTGATGCCCATATCTAACACAAAAATTTACTGGCAGCCAGAGCTCACACCCAAGATGTCGTGGCACTTCCAGCTTCTCTTACCCCCTCATGGGATTGAAAAACCCACTGCACATACATCCAAGAAATACCCAGATGCAGAACATCTGGGGTGAAACTGGAAGGCAGATGTGCCTACTCCTCTTAGAGGGAGTTAAGATGTGGATGAGCCTCTGTAGTCTCACCAACATCATGGATTCACATGCCCTGATGGAAGCCTTCAGATCTGTCAACAAAATCCAAAAGCTGGAGAAAACTGCATCTCTTGTGTCTGGGCTGAAATTCCTGGGTAGGTGAGTATTGGAAAGGAGCCTCCATGGGCTCAGAGAGATCTGCACTGCAGCTGTGTGGTGTTTGTGTTTGGGAGCAGCTTTCTTTAGGACTGAGCACGTTTTGGAGTGGTAACGGCTCTGCAGAAGCTCAGAGCGTGCCTTGGTAGAGCTCAGATCAGCTCTGCAGAAGAGGCATGAAAAGCTTTTGCTCTCTCCAACTTAAATGGGCACAAGAGGTGCTGAACACCTGACAAAACCTGCTCACCCCCAAATGACCTGGACTGAATTGCCACATGGTAAGATGGGAAATCACCTTTTCAGTTTGTAGCCTGTGCAGTGTTTTGGGTAGCGATTGCTGCCGTCCTTGGCTGTTCCTTTCCCACCTCACTCTCCAGCCAACCTGCTGCTTTCCTGTCTTTGCTTGGGACAGAACTTCTGCCTGGACTGGTGCAAACAGCCTGATGTTGGACTCCCAAAGCCAGACCTGATCCTGTTTCTCCAGTTAAGCCCGGAAGAAGCAGCTGAACGAGGGAACTTTGGACACGAACGTTATGAGACCAGCTCCTTCCAAGAGAAAGTCCTTCAGTCCTTCTATTGCCTAATGGAGGACAAGACCCTAAACTGGAAGGTGAGGAAATAACTCTAATGGGCTTGTCATAGACTGGGGTGGGGGTCTCTAATGAGAGCTCCCAAATTTTGCCTGTCATATCCCTGTGCTCCCCCTCCCCACTTCTGCTTAGTGGGACACGCTGGGGACCAGCCAAGGGCACTGTGAGGTGTGGCAGAGAGGGCACAGCCCTGTTCCAGGACACCCTGGTCAGCTCTTTGTGCACCTGGCATGAATCCCTAGCTTACCTGCCTCTGTCACACACCCCAAAGACTGTCAGCAAACAACGTGCAGCAGCAGTTTCTTGTTTCCCTTCATCCACCCTCACATCTACTTCTTAAATGTCTATTCCTACATATATTCATTTTTCCCAAATCCTCTCCAGAAACTGCAGAGAGGTGGTGTAATTAGCTCATTTCACTACTCAGGAAGAGTAACAATATTGAGTAATGGGGGGAGCAGATGTTAACAACAAGGTTTTTCTCATTTGTTGGTGTCCAGTAACATTTCTGTATTCTCTATCTATCCTGTATTTTTTTTTTTGTCTTGGAAACAGACAGTGGATGCTTCAAAGAGCATTGAAGACTTGCACAGAGAAATCAAGTCCATTGCAGAGAAAACTATGCAGGAGGTTCAGAATAAACCTCTGGGCGAACTCTGGAAATGAAACTTCATACAGGTCTAAAAAATAAGGGAAAGGTCACTTCTTGGATCCTCTGCACTTGGATGACTCTGTGACATCCCAGCAGCTACAGCTTGGATCCTGTGTTTTCTTCTGGGTCCAGCATGCTGCTGCTGTGCTTGTTACTACCTGCCCCTCCTGTCCATCCTGCATAGTCCCTTCTGCATTTTTTAACTTAGTATGTCATGAGCATGTATGAAATCCTTTCTAAAAACCTCCCTCTCCCAATCAGGAGTTCTTGTTCCAGCTCCAGTCCTGGAGTGCAGATGTGGGTGGGGAGCCCAGGGCCATCCCTGGACAGAGACAGTTCCCATTTCTGGGGAATTGCCATGTGTCTGATCATTCTTCCTCTCTAGTAAATGCATCCTCCATGCTCAAACCAGTTTGTAGAGGACTTGCTAATAAATTATTCTTTTAAGCACTTGGCACAGGGCATTTTTTTCAGTATGATCATTCATCTTCTAGAAGGATATATGGGAGGTGAAAGTGCTGCAGTTCAGGCACTAAATCCAAGGAAAGCTGTTTGCTAGAGCTGTGGAAAAAAGGGAGAGGTGAATTCAAGCCTTCTCCCCAGCTGTGCAGTGCTGGACAGCTGTGAGCAGGTAAGAGCCTGAAATAGATGGATTAGCTCATAGCAAGGCCAGTTTGGAGGGCAAGTGGCACATAAATTATTTTAGACTGGCCAAGATGAGAGGAACAGTCACCTGTGGCTCCTGCACACACACCCCAGTGCAGTTTGAAACCAGACCTGCTATGAATCACCTAAATCACCAGTACAAACTGGAATGTTAATCACTTGCAAGGGGCACTGAGAGATGGGCATGGCCAGGAGAGTTCAGGTCTCTCTGCTGGATGTTCAGCTCACCTTCCAGTAGGGTGGACTGCTCTGATCTCCACAGACTAAATCCTCTCTAACTCAGAGAGAGAGGCAGATTGAACAGATTAATGAGCAGAGAGAGGAAGGTAAATATTGAAGCCAAAATTGCTAATACAAGCATCAGCTACAATGGAAAAAGCTGCTGCCTTCCCCCCACAGCTGCCCAGCACTTGACAGCCAGACACTCCTGGTGAAGGAGGTGAGCCCCTGCAATGCTGCATCAGGCCCTGACAGTAACGCTGGGACAAGACAACATGCTGAAAAGCCAGAAATACCTGTTAAAGATCTGAGACAGCTGAGCTTAGCTCTGTTATTGGGGTTAACACTCAGGTATAATCTTGTCTGGCTGAGCTGTCCTTAAACATAAAACCATGAACATGAAATAAACAGTAGAATCATGGACTGATTTGGGTTGGAAAGGGATCTTAAGGATCATCTTCCATGGGCAGGGAGACCTTCCACTAGCCCGGGGTCCTCCAAGACCCATCCAACCTGGCCTTGGACACTTCCAGGGATCCAGGGGCAGCCACAGCTTCTCTGGGCACCCTGTGCCAGGGCCTCAGCACCCTCACAGGGAATAATTCCTCCCCAATATCCCATCTAACCCTGCAGCAGTGGGAAGCCATTCCCCCTTGGCCTGTCCCTGAGGCCCTTGTTCAAAGTCATTCTCTAGCTCTCTTGGAGCCCCTCTACACACTGGACTCTTCTGCTGTACTGCCTACTACCCACCACCTCCTCCAACGTGTGCAAGGACATTAGGACAGGCAAAGATTTTAGATCTGTTTATTCAGATAGAAATTGAAAGCAGATGAATGGAGCACAGCCCCACTTCCTCTGCTGCCTCTTCCCCTGACTACAAGAGAGAAGAGGAGAAGCAGGCAGAAAGCAGCAAATAATAATTTAGTGACAGAAGCATTGTGGTTCCCAGTTCAAACCTCTGCTTTCGAGTATCACAGGGACAGTTAGAGCATCAGTAGGTCAGTCACGGGGGAAAGAGGTCATTTCTAGCCCGGTGGCACCACCCTTGGGCACACCACCATCACCTGACAGGTTCCAAACCTGAATGCACAAACCAAAGCCTTGTAAACAGGGTTGCAGTGTGCAGCATGCACCAAGGGAACTACGGCAGCAACTTCCCTTGCAGTGTGCATGGAGACAGCTCTCCTCCACATTTACCTTTCTCTGTGTGGAGAAGGGCCCTAGGCAGAGCTACCATCTTAAAGTACCTAAAATTTCCAGTCTATTTGGACCTTCTCAAGGCATTCTGCCCTTCTTGGGATGGTTACCTGACAGGGGATTCTCCAGGTTAGCTCCTACAGCACCTCTGGGCACGCTCCGCAGGGAGGGGAGCTGGCAGAGGCAAGGTACCAACACAGCTTGGAAACCTCGGCCTTCAGGCACCTCTTCTGCTTTGGAAAGGGAATGTCTGACAGGAGTAGCTGGAGGAACTGCTGACCAACCCACCCAGGGCACCTCAAGAGGTTTTACAGCTCAGGTTTTTGGCAGGACATCACTCCCTAGTCACCATGCCAGCACACTGGGGGGCAGGCAGAAGCCTGGCACATGCCCGGCAGATCTCTGCTGCCCTGTTTCACCTCTCCCAACTCTGGACTCTTTTTCCAGGGCTGTGGAATTCAGTTTTCTGTTCAAAGCAGCTTTCCTGAAGGTACTTACTGTAGAGACTATTCTATTGTAGAAGCACACGGATTGATTCACTGAGCAACACACATTTTCTATTCTTCCATTCCGCTATTTAAACTGGGATTGAGATGCTCCTCTCCAGCAGCACAGCACTGCTCCACACTTCACTTATTGAATTCCCAGTCACTTAGAAGTTCCCTCAATTCCCTTTCCATAGGGTGTGAACAGGAGAGGTAGTGCCGAGTGTCCTGCAGAGCATGAACAGGAGTTGTACCGTAGGGACCTGCACTCTGGAGGCTTCACAGCTATCTGTGGGACGTGGCTGCTGTGCCCTGGCATTGTGAGCTGCAGTCCAGGTTGGCCAGTGAGAGGGGAAGCTGCTAAAGGCATTAACTGGACGTTTCTCCTGCTAAATGATGGGTGGACTCTACTTAAGCTTCAGAAGGGAGTCCCCATGGAGGGATTCAGCGCTCTAACGATTTCCGTGCCTCCCCCGGAAGGCCCAGCTGACCTGCTGATGTGACAGATAGGCTTTGAACTCCTCAGCACCACTGCATCCACTTCCAGCAACCGTTTGCTGCTGAGAAATTCCAGCTGCAGCCAGTAAGGCTGTAACACCCTCTCGGTTCTTCATCCCGCCGCAGACACTGCGCGCTCCGCTCCGAGGCTGCACGGAATGCCAGGATGGACAGGAGGCAGGGATGGCAGCAAGCGCCTATGAAAACCGGTAGCCCCAGGCTCTCGAAGGAGCTTCCCTCCCCCCTTCTCCCCACACATACACAAATTTGCAGAGTCAGTTTCCTATTTGTTTTCAAAGGGACAGGATTTCAAAGTCTTCATCTTCCGAGTCAAAGAACCTTTCCAATCTGTCGGCATCAGAGGAATCTGGAAGAGAAGAAGAAAGCGCTGCCTCAGTGGGATGCCGTGACTGTCAGCAGGACCAGCAGCTGGAGGGCATCACAACTTGAGTGTCAAATGCCTACTGATGCCTTATCAGGCCTCCTAGACACAGAGACTAGACAGAGTAAAGGAACAAAAGTAGGTATTTGTTTGAAGGGCCTTCAAGGTACACCCTGGGGAGCCGGAGGCTATTGCCAAGATGGACCCCAAGATGGACGACAGGTCACGAGTTCTTCACACTTTCATAGGTTTGGTTCATTTGCATATCAGGGTCAATTCTCCAATTAAAACCCCAGTTAAATGATGTAATTCCCCTTAGCTACCCCCCCTTCAGAGACTCCTTGGTTTACACCCCTTGGGCTCAGGATGGCCCAGGTGTCCTTGAAGAGCAGTCCGGAGAGGCTTTGTTATGTCTAACTAGCATGAGAGAGCAGAAAGTAACAGGCTACAAGAAGCTTCAAAGTTGCACACTAAGCAGTACAGAATTTAAAAAATATAAAAGTTAAAACCTAAGGCATCACTACAAGTTCCAAGAGTCAGTGACAAACATGAGTGAGGGCTCTGAGGAGGGTAAGAACATGTCAGTGGCATGGAAAATGCACTGGAGAGAATTACATGGAGCACAGAAGTGCGTCATCTTTCACAGATCCAAACACATTTCTGCTGCCACCGTTCTGTACAACCTTCCTGCGCCCCAGCTCTGCATGAGCAGGAGATGTTCTGCCTCAAGAGGCTCAAAGCAGGGCAACATGCCCAGGTCTGGACTAATATCCATGAAGATTTCTGTCCCAATTAGGAGATACATTTACCCCTAGGTATTAGAGAATCGTTTCTGCTATAGTTGCTTTTGGTGCAACTGTTGGGGAATGTAATTACAACATGAACTCTCCCAAAAGCAATTAGTACAGTCCACTTTATGAGGAAAGGTCATGTTAGTTGATCCCACCTCTCCACCCCTTCCAACTATATGGTGAGGAAGGAGCTCACACCTAAAGGGAAGCAACTTTAGCACAGGGAGAAGTAAAGGAGAAAGCTTTATTAGTTCAGGCTAATAAATTTATCAGTTACAGAATCCCAGAATGGTTTGGGTTGGAGGGGACCTTAAAGCCCATCCAGTCCCACCCCCTGCCATGGGCAGGGACACCTTCCACTATCCCAGGGTGCTCCAAGCCCCATCCAACCTGGCGTTGAACACTTCCAGGGATGGGGCAGCCAACAGCTTCTCTGGGCACCCTGTGCCAGGGCCTCACCTCCCTCACAGGGAGGAATTCCTTCCCAATATCCCATCTATCCCCACCCTCTGGCAGTGGGAAGCTATTCCCCCTTGTCCTCTCACTGCATTCCCTCTACAGCTTTCTTGGAACCCTTTAGGCCCTGAAAGGGGCTCAGAGTTCAATCACTCCTAGTGAGAGACAGGACTAACAGAAATGGAATGGCTGTGGCAGATGGGAGAGGCTCTACAAGCCAGGGAAGAGGAAGAAGGCCAAGTAGTCCGTTACAGAAACATTTTTAAGAGTAGGAAAGACAACATTAGGGACAATTTAAGACAGGCAAAGACCAACTGACAGTTTAGGGGAACTGAGCACTCTTAACAGCAATGGACAGTGTGATAATGAAAGCTTTTAAGGAAGGGGAGAGAGACAGAAAGAGAGAGAGAAACACCAGGAAGTGCAGAGTGCAGGTTGCCAGGAGGCTGCCCAGTGCTTGGTGACGGGGCTTGCCCACACATGCTCACTGCTCTTGGCAGAAGCAGCCAATGGCTTTATCTCCTGCAATGTTTGTGCATGTTATTAATGTGATAAGCAGAGCCTGACAGGCAAGATTAGTGCCCAGCACTTGTCCTTTTTCCCACTGGTAGTGGCACATGCCAAGAAGGAGTGCCTTATGCTGGAACTAAGTGTGGCCAGCCCTGTCTTGGAGCATTTTCATTACCTACAAACTCGGATTTCAGCCTTTTCAATGGACACTTTTGATTCCTCTGAGCATCCCTTTAGAAACCATAGTCACACTGCTGTGACAGCCTGGGAGCTTGGTTTTTTCTTCTGCTCAGTCACCATGACCACTCACAGATTATTCTAAAAATCATCCTGAGACACTGTGAGATCTGCAAACCTCTAGCTGAAAGCCAAAAAACTACATCGACTGACCCAAGAGCTCCAGATTAAACTCCAGGTGGAACAGGAACACACTAGAAGTCATCATGTAATTCCACATGATTTCCAGAAACCCAAAGGGACTGGCTCACCCTTAGCGCTCCCTCCCTGTGTGGCCTCACCTGGTGTGAGATTCAGGACATCAGGGTTGGAGAAGTGTGAGGGCTGGCGTTCCACCAGCTCAAACATGGGCAGCGCTCCTCTGACCAGGGACAGCTGTGGAGACAGAGCAGAGCCATGAGAACCAACAGCTCTGCACTGCTGGTGCACTTCAGGGGTAATCACGATCTGTTGGGACTTCACTGTAGCTGGAAAAACGTTTTTCAAAGCTTTTGACTCACATCACCAACAGAATTTCAGAGCTATGCTCCTTCTGGTAGTTTAATGAACTATTTGAATACACTTAAAATGGGGTCATGCTGCAGAGAACATGGTCTCTGTGCAGTGGTTTGGAAACAAGACAATACCTGATATTCCTTTCCCAGGGATAGAGAATCAGAGACTCATTAAAGTTGGCAAATAACTCCAAGATCTTCAAGTCCAACCATTCCCCCAGCACTGCCAACATCACCACTAAACCATGTCCCCAAGTGCCACGTTCACATGTCTTGTGAACACTTTTCGGGATGGGGACTCCACCACTTCCCTGGACAGCCTGTTCCAATGCCTGACCAGATCTATAAACACAAACCTTTTTGATTTGCTGGCACCAGTCATTAAAGTCTGCCTCTGTGTTGCAGAAAAAGCCCTGAAAAAAAAGAAGAAAAAGACTTTATCTTTCTTTATCTTTCTATAGTTTAGATTGATCATTTCAGACTTAAGGCCCTGTGTCAACACCAAGTAACATGATCAGGACTGGGAGCAGTTACTACTCCCAACTGCCTTGCTTTAAAAACGTGCCTCACACGGCCCTGTTAAACTGAATGCTCCACAAAGGCCTGATGTGATCAGGCTATCCAAGTGCTGGAATCATCAATATTTTCTTTACTGCAGAAGGAAAACCGGGAGGAACAAGCCCTATGGAAACAAAGGGCAGGCATCTCAGGCTCAACAGGAAACAAGCCACGGCACATCATCATATGGATTCAGGAATGGATTCACCTCTGCCCATCAAAAGGCTGGAATCAAAGCCCAAACTAAACCTGAGAGAATGACACTGCTCCATGAGGAATGGTATTTAATTGCCACGCAAGGGGGACTTGCCTGGGACAAGCCACTCTCTGCATGAGGAGCTGCTTTACCAGTGTCACCGAAACCCAGGGCAGCACGCGCCCAGAGCACAGCAGCGCAGAGCGCCCAGCCCATCACCACTGCCTCTGTGGGACAGAGGGACCCCAGCACTGCTCCTGGGGGTGACGGGGAGCAGGAACACACCACGGCAATGGAGGGGTCGAGCTCGGCGATGCTCATCCTGCACGGAGGGTGCTGGCAGTGGAAGCTCTCGTCGGGCAGGCAGCCGCTGTCACTGGGCTCCACCGCCGGCTGCGTGGTGTGGGGATCCAGGTAAATGAGCTCCTCACCTGGGCACAGAGGCAAGGACACATCAACAGCAAGAACCATGCCAGAAGTTGAGAAGTGGTGAGATAGAGGAGGAAGAGCAATGGCAGAGCCAGGTCTCATAACCACACAAGAGGAATCCACATTCCAGGGATGTCTTGCTTTCAGCCACCTCCCCAAAGGCTTCTCAGCCAGGCACAGCTGCCAGCACAACCGCGGTGGCCACACCACTGTGACACCCTGGGATTGAGGCACAGGCACTATCTGGGTATTGTTCCTGCCCATCCCTTCCTGGGTAAGCTCAAATAGACCCCAGAAGTCTAAAGCACAAATAACCTGAGGTCTCTGGCAGAGAGGAAACCAGAGGAAAGGAGGAGAGTAACAAGAGTTTGTAGGGTTTGAGAACACCTAAAGGACAGTTAAATCCAGCCAAGCCACAGAGGGAGGTCAGCTCTGAATGCAGGAAGCAGGCTCTATGCACTCTTCACAGACAGGATTTAGTGTTACACAGTGGAAGTTTATGGCCACGGTTCAAATCTACATCACTCAGGTGGGAGGTTCAGCCCACAGCAGCCTTCCAGGCTTCCAGCAGGAAAGCAAAACCCTGCAGCATGCACCACAGGCCAAGCAGGAGAGCTGTGCCACCCCAGAAGCGTTTTTTAGCCGGGGGGAGATTCTTTGGACAGTCTTTGCAGTCCTCTGGGCACTCACCTACATAGCCAATGAAGTAGTGAGCACTGTTTGGCTTCCCTCCGATCACTCCCAGGGACTGGGGCATCATGAAGCAGTGCTGGAAAAGCAACATAGAAAACACACAGCTGACAGACAGTGAAATAGCAGGTGGGAACAAAGGCAAACATCCAAAAAATGCAGTGGGAAAGATATACAGGGACATGGAAAAATCAGCACCTCTAGCAGCAAAACAGCCGCTTCTGGAGAAAATCTCCATCAGGCTGCAACACAGGGCTTTCTAGGAGCATGGAAGCAGCTCAAAAACACTTTTAACTGCTGACAGGAATAGACAGGTGGACCAAATGAAAGAAGCTGCACTGCTCCAGGACTTGGTATGGGCAAGTCCTGGCTTTGCTGCAATCAGTGACAAGATCCCTGGAGCTGTCATCAGGTTGCAACAGTGCTCTCAGGAGAGAACAATCATTCAGGAAACAGTTTGAGGTCCTTATCCACCTGGAGCTGCCAAGCATGATCTACTGAGTTAAGGGGAGTAGAACATCCCACAAATTTGAATCTGGAGGTCTCTTACCCAAGCTCAGAGCTTGCTAGCATTGTGCACCCTCTTTTGTGCACACCCTAAATTCTGCAGCTTCTCAATACTCCAACCTGCAACCACCTGACAGCTCTTAGCCTCAGTCTGCAGCACAAACTTCAGCATCCGAGCCACAGGGAGTGTGCAACACTGTATTAACTAACACTCAGGTTACCACCAAGCAAGGTACAGTTGTGCTGAACAAAGGCTTCAGCAGGTTGGTGCCATCTAAACACAAAGAGGGGCTGAGATTTAAGCTGTTTAGTAAGATCCTCAAAAGAAAAAAAAAAAACAACCAAAAAAGGCCCAACCCTTCAAGTCCCCCCCATTTTCCTGACTACAGCTTGCAAGAACCTATATCCTGACCTCTGACAAGGATTGTCTCTAAACACAATTTCCTTTTGCAATTACTTCTGAGTAATTACTTAATTCACAACAGGATCCTTAAGCATCACCCCAGCAGGAACTGAGCTCCAGATTCCCTACCTTTAGTGTTTCAATATAGGCTTCATTGATCTCTGTGAGCCCGAGGCGGAGAGGTATCAGCAGGACCAGTGGTTTCCACGGGGCGAGCCTCTCTCTGAGCCCCACGTCCTCTGGGCACCCGTTATAGAGCACGTCTGACTCCAGGGCAGGGCACGCTGCAGCTCCAGCACACGGCATGTTGGACTGGCACAGCCGCCCTACGGAGAGGGAACAGGAGCAGAAAGCATCAGGAGTCTGTTTCCAGACCTTGACTCATTCCTCTGACCAACAACTGCTCCCTTACCAAAAGCCTACAGCACTCAAAGACAACAAGAGCTTGAAGAGGCTGAGTGCTGGGACTGTGTGATGAGTGCACGGCTGCTGCAGGGCTCAGCCTCAGCTCAGCTCACACCAAGCCACAGCACCTCGGACTCACAGCTACCAACAGCTGGGCAGTGAAAATGCAAATCCTTCCAGAGAGGTGAGCAGCCACCTGTGTCAACAAAGCTGGGCGAGTTGATCAGCAGGTCAGACAACTGTCCTGAATTCACAAAGCTTGTAGGCAGAAAGAGGAAAGTTCTGGAGTGTCCAGCTCTGGAGGAGTTCAGAGAAGATATGAATGAACTGAATGAGGACAGCATTATGAGTTAACACAGGAAATATTCACCTGTAATTAAGTGCTGTGTAGCAAGATACAAACATGGTATCTGTCTAGAGTAGCTATAATTTTCCTGAAGTTCACAAAAACTGTCATAAATTTTACTGGGGATCATTCACAAGCTACTTTGCAGACCTAATGCAGTATGATCCTTAAACTCTGCAATTTCACCATAAGCTTTGCCTCTAAGATATGGGGCAGCAGAACTCCTCAGGGCATACACATGACATAAGCACTCTGCATCCTCATCCTAAAGGCTTGCCAAACACACAGCCAGGCTGTAATGCACCCAGGTTATGTAAATTCTGGTCCAGAAACAATTCCAAGCCTACCTGTCTCACTGGCCAATTTAATTACTTGCAGGGTGTGGGGAAAAAAAAAAAACAATGCAAACCCCAAAGAAACCCACAGCATGATTAAAGAATCATGAAGCCAAGGCAATTAGACAAAATGCCAGAGGCTCATTTAATTTATTCCCAGCCTAAACTGAACGCCAGGACACTCTAGCAGGTAGGACATGATGTAAACAAACACCTTAATCACCAGCCATTTCAGCTGGGTGTTTGTTCACTACTGAGAGCTTCAAACCCAGCTCAATGAGGATGGTATTATACCCAAATTTAGAAGAAATAAGACTTTGATCTAAAGCCTCAGGAGGAGAGACAACCTGCACAGATGTTTGCAGTTCCTTCCTATACTGATCCTCAAGAAGGGAGAAGGTGTATGTGTGCATCTCGTGCACAGACAGTATTACCAGAGGTTCTGAGGACACTCAAAGTCATTACTTGCAGTGATTTCTCCTGTTAAAGCAGGTTCTTTTGTTGCAGTAGCCCACCTGTCCAGATGATCTGAAATCAGGTGCCAAGCCAGGGCTGTTGCTGAATGGGGTGTCACTGCAGGTTTCCTCATCAGGCAAAGCACGTGGCAATCCTGCACTGTGTATGAACACATTTACCTCCAGTTGAAGCAGCAGAGAGCTTGGCACAGACTAAATTCACCTTGGTATCTGGCAGGCTTTGCAGCTCTGTGGTGCCACAGCAGAGCAGAACTGCCTAAAGCTTCCCAGCTGGATCCAAACCATTTACTGCAAACATATTCCAACAGATCTGACACGACACCTCTCCTGCTGCGGCTGCTGCTGGCAGGTACTGGCTTTACTGTCTTGAATTCTCACCACCTTTGTGATGCACAGGATTCTCCAATGCCCAGCTGAGATGCCCTTTCTCATGGAACACTGACTCAGAAGGGATAAAGATTTATGTTTCTCACTGTTTCTTTCCTCTGAACCTTTGGCTGAACTCTATCAGTGACTGAATGAACAGATGTATGAAACGTTACTTCTATCCACAGTGTTTGGGGCACAAGGTATCAAACAAAAACCTACAGACATGTAACACATCAGACCCACTCACACAGTGACTTTCAGGCTCTGAACAGGTACATTATGATCTACATCTGAGGAAAACAAGCACACACACACCCCTGCCCATGACAAGCTGTATGGAGACGTCACTTGAAGCAGCACCAGTGCCGAGCAGCCGGTGCCACACACACAGAGCCTGCAGCACACCCGAGCCTCGTAGCCAGCATGCTTCGGCTCTAGAAGTGATATTTGCAGGCTAAAGATGAAAGATAAATCCAATTTCTGTTTTAAATCTGGCCTTTGTTTAAGCCAAGGGCATCAGCACATACCTTCAGCTAAGGTTAGACACGCGCTTCGCAGTCAGATCCAACTGAGACTACCTGACAAGAGATGTGACTTTGTAAATTGACTGTCCTGCACTCCAGGCACAAACTGCCTGGCTATTGATCTTGGCCCTGTGGCAGCCAAGCCAGCCTAAATGGTGCCTGCCACCATCTCACCTGTAACCCTACACCAGCTGGTCCAGAGCACTGCCCTGGCAGAAACGGTGCAAGGTTGGTGCTGGGTGGGCTCATTGCCTCAGGAATTAGCCTAAAGCAAGCCAGGGGAAGGCTGCTGAAGCCAGGACCATGCAGGGCTGCAGCAACCAGCAGTGCAGGTGCTCAGCTTTGGTTACTGCAGTGCTGCAGCCAGAGCAGGCAAGCTCAGGATAGGCACGAAGAGCTGCTCAGCCTCCAGAGCCAGCCTGTGGGCAGGATGCCCCAAAAAACAAACAAAAAAAGGAAAAAAAAAAAGAAACCACCAGTGAATACTCCTTAAAATGATGACTGATGGATTCCCTTCTTATCCCCATGCCAATGTTGGTCCTTTTCCTCTTCAGATCTGTTCTAGCTTTCTTATTCTTTCCAAGAGCAGAAACCTTCCTACCAATTATGTGAGAGAGGAACCAGCTATTTAGTGCTTGCTCCTTGTGGCCACAAACAAGTCTGACCCTGCCTACCAAGCAGCTTCCCTTTGTTGTCTGAAGGTCAGCAAACCTTCTCACCAGATCCAGAGGCATCATCAGATGAAATGAAAGTCAAACAAGGCCCTTCCTTGCCCTAGAACAGCAATTCTCACCTTGTTTTAGCACACCTGTGACACAGCTTTCACAGATCACGAGTGTTGGAAGGGACCTTAAAGCTCATCCTGTTCCACCTCCTGCCTTGGGCAGGGACACCTCCCACTATCCCAGGGTGCTCCAAGCCCTGTACAAACTGGCCTGGAACACTTCCAGGGATGGGGCAGCCACAGCTTCTCTGGGCAACCCTGTGCCAGGGCCTCACCTCCCTCACAGGGAGGAATTTCTCAAAGACAGACCATGTACTTCCTACTTGTTGTGCTCTCCAGCTTTTTTCTGGGCTCTTGCTGCCGAGGATGTACCACACTCTACCTCCACGTGACACTTACGGATTTCTTCCATCACCACTGTGTTGTCCATGGCTATGTGTACTGCCAGGGAACTCCACGTATCAAAAGTTGCAAGTTTTCTACGGGAAAATCAAAAACAGATAAGTAATGAAGGATTAATACAACTACAAGGCAAAGATGGTGGTGTATCAGAGAGGAGAGACCGGATTAGGAGAGACTGGTGTTATCAACTATATGTGAAATGTGCTTTGACCTGGGAAAGTTGCTGTTAGGCAATCCCAGCCCACTCCAGGGAGCCACCTGCTCACCTACCAACGAGAGGGGACAATGGTGAGAGGAGGGAGGGTGTTACTAAAGGCAGCCCATGCTCCAAAGCCAGGCAGAACCCTGTCAGCTCGGAAGGTACCACACACCAGCTGGCCCCACTGCCTGAGTGGACAGGGAAAAGGAAAGGGCAGCACTTACTTGAGCACCTGCGCCACCGTGTTTGGTCCGTACCACTGGCCTATGGATTTTCCCTCCCCGACTCCCATCTGGGCTGCACCACAACAAAAAAACAGAATAATGTAGTCAATAATTTCACCCACACTGCATCCCTTCCTAATCAGGTTTGTATTTAACAGGGAAGAATTCTCACTTGGAAACATTATTGAATCAGCAGTATTTACTGTTTCATGGGGGTGAGAAGCACATTCTGAAGGACTGCAAAGCAAATCCTTTCCCCAAAATGCAGCAGCACAGAAGTTCAAAGGGCAGTGTTGCCTCAGAAGAAGCTTTACTCAGTGTCTGATCACTAGACCACCCCTGTGACCTGAGGTCTGTTCACTGAAGCTATGCCTTAACATCCCACAGGAAACACTGGAACGGGCTGCTTCTATTTTTCAGGGAAGTTTATATCAACATGAGAGCCTTCCTTAGTCCATTTGCTATGTCTGAGCATTTCTTTCCTCTTACCTATCTGGTGAATGGAGTAGTAGCTGTCTTTTTTGTCAATGAAGGCATTAAGAACGTTGAAGTAATTATCCATCTGCCTCTTCCCTTTTATCCACCTCCAGTCTAGGACAGAGAAAGGATATAAGAAACAAACATGGTACTTATTGGCAACTTATTGGCAACCAGAGGCTGCAAGCTGCAGTTCTCTTCCTGTGTATTGACCAACTCAATATTCACATCCTTATATTATTACTAAGCATCTGAGGCATTCCCAACAGTAAAGGGCTAATTTTAAAATAACAGAGAACATTCTTACAGCTGGGATAAAGGAATATCACCCACAGAAAAGCAAACAAACAAACAAAAAAAAATCAGAAAATACAAATATCCCCGGACAGTTCCCAGCAGACTATTCCCTCCACAGCCCTGAACTTTAGAAGACTGAAGAAAAAATTACAGAACCCTCAGCAATTCCCAGCTGTGTCCTTGCTACCTCTGTTCTTCCTAGTGCTGCACTTGTGGGAGCACATGGCCCTGGAAGTCAGTGTGGGCTGTGCACCGCTTTACCTCTTCCCAAATGCCTGCAGACCAAGGCCTGAGCAAAGATCATCTGGCCACAGCGCAGCATGCAGCCCCAGCCCGTGTCAGAGGTGGGACCGGTTCCTCCTGGAAACAAGGACGGAAAATAAACAGGGAATGAATGGTAAGACAGTGCCAAGAGGGAGGAGAATGAATGGGCAGCAGGTTCACCAAGAAACGAGGCAGGGAATGAGGACTAGCTTAGCTCACACACCCAAGGCTGAGAACTAAAAACGTGGTTATCAATGAGTAACTTAGTGGCATCCCTTAAAAACAAATAAGCTTGTCTAACACTAACTGAAAGGGGAAAAAAAATTCCAAGGGAAATCCAAACAACCCAAGAGAGAGCTGAATTTCTCAGGAGAACAACAACCCTTAAGCCTGGCTGCAGACTCTCAGCCCAACTCAGACACACTTCTACACAAAGGTGTTTGTTAAAGATGACTCTTGCAATCCTCATCTTGAGAAGGCAACTCATCACGCAGAACAAACCAGTCCCAGGGAATTCCCACATCAGAAGTGGCTATGAATAAGATTTCAAAGTGAACAATGTACTCAGGCCAAAAAAAAGGCACCAGCCAAAAAAACCTACCCAAGCAGTGAAAAAAAGACACATCCTACGTATTGATGGAGAAAGCTGGCTATCAGCTCATGCTGGAAAGCCTAAGACAAAGGACACAAGGCCGGAAGCATTTCCCTGACAGACCTTCAAAAGGAAACTGCTGCTCCTCCACTGCAGCTCTGGCTGTTACTACAAATAATAGAGATCAAATGTTCAGTGTGATCACAGTAGGTAATCTGTGCCTGGGCACAGCTTCTGCAAGTCTTTGTAATGCTGCTTCTCTTCTTTTGGTCCTAAACAGGGAGAAAAGTCACCTAGAGAACTATTTAATCAGCTTCTCGATGGTCACCAGTTGTCTCCTATAATTTCACCAGTAATTTGTAACACATACAAACTCCAAAAGTGACAATGCTTTACAAAATTAGCATTAGACAGTTCCCTAACCCTTACAATATTTAAGTGGGCTAGCACAGAGGGAAGGGACAAACAGTAACAGGGGTGACTGGGAGAAAAAATACTGAAAAAGGTTTACTGTATGACATGCAGATCATATTGATGGTGTAAATGGGAAATGACTCAGAAAATGGGGTCTGTCTTCACCCCACAGCCTTCAATGACTCACAAGGAAACCGAAATTGTGTCTGTGAGCCAGTTAAACATGTGCTAACCCTTCAATCTCAAACATATGTTTAACTATGGTGCACAAACATGAATTTAAAGGGATTAAACTGCATCAAAGATGTCTCAGAGCTTCTGAGACAGAGGGTTTCCCAGCAGGGAAAAAACAGCACAAGCCAGAAGGACCAGTTACGAAGAAGTCTCTTTTCCAAACCTGAGCCATGTTCCTTTCCCACTGACTGCTGGGGATGACAATGACAGAAGGGGGACACGGGTAGGCCTTGGAATCCCATTTACCTGCTCTTAGATCTCCTCTGATACACCTTGCACCCAGCACACAAACCCAAACCCCAGAAGAGGCCATGCAGAATATCTGAAGGAACCAAGACATCCTCCTTCGAGTTCACTGGGAAATATTCCCCCTATCACTACAGCTCCTGTGTGTAACAGACACTTGAGGCACCTAACTCCCCCCAGACAAACAAAACCCCCACAGAGTCTGGAGCAGATGCACAAAGGCAGCAACTTCTGTATCATTCTCTAGGTTGCATCATTTTAATCCACTTCAAGCCCAAGACAATCATTCAATAATATTTCACACTAGACTGATGTAGGATGTGATAAAGTACAAAAATCCTCCCCTGTTGCCTAAAAAAAGAGCAGGCTTCCCAAACTCCTCCTTGCGTCCTTTTAGAAACCACTGCTATCCCTCCTACCCAAGGGGATGAGGAATTCTCATTATCAGATAAAAAAAAGCCTGTCTGACCAATTAGATGAAGCACATTTCAGACTCTTATGAATGGAAATGATGTCATGTTTGTGGGGACTGTTTTATTAGGGATAAGCGGGTTACAATCATTTCCAGCATGTCTTTAGAGTCCTCTGGAGTACATACCAATAGCAGGGAAGTTCTTTCTGTAGGTGAACCAAAGCCGAGAGGTCACATCCAACAGGATCTCTTCCTTCTCTGGAAGGTGTTCAGCACAGAAAGGCACACACATGAGGCTGGCACCACGACAGCTAAACCCACCTCCCACCCACCCTCCCCAAGGACAAGAGAATTCTGCTCCTCACAGTCTTGCAGGCCCACAGAGGCAGAGTCTGGCTGAGGAACAGGGAAGTGTTGCTGTGCACAAAGAACTTCCTTTCCCCCCCAAAATAGCTGCAACCAACCCAAAGACACTATGGCCACGGGCAAATTACAAAGCAGCAAACCATTGTTCTACCCCCTGCCTCCACCATCCTGCCCTCATGACATGTCCCAACAACTTCCATATGGTACCTTTCGGCACAAAAATATTCCAGAGTCCACGGAAATGGCCAGACAGACAGAAGCATGGCAGCTAAAACCCAAGTACAACACTAACAAAGTCCTCTGAAGCCTTAGAACGTTGCATTGTGCACACAAAATACCTGTAAAAACACTGTATTTCCGGCCGAGGATCCAAACGGGTTCTTTGGTCTCAGGGAAGTCTTCATACTCGAACCTGAGGGTGTCGTAGGTAAGAGTAGCTAGAAAGAGAAAGGAGAAATCACAGACCTTTCATAGCTTTTCCTTTTGTTTTTAAAGCCAGACAAAGGTACAGAATCAGAGCTGCTGTGGCCCATTGACTCCCACCCACCCCCAAAGCCCCTGGGCTGGCAGGAAATGGCCCTGTACCCACCAGCTCTGGGAGGCACAGAGGTGACCCAGCCCTGGCTGGCTCCCAGCTGCTCCACAGGCAGAAAAGCAGCGGGATTTCCAGGTTAGGCCAGCTCCAGGTCCTGCCTGGGGCAGAAAACATCTAAAACTTCAGCTGGCAACTACACCATTTCCCAGAACAGGCACCATCGTGCACATCATCAGCTATGGCACTGATGTTGAGGGCGAGCAAAGTGGTTAAAACCCTCTTTCAGAGAACATAAATTTTGAGAGAAGAACACACAAAACACAGATCACCTTAAGGTGGGAACTAAACCTTGCTCAGTCCCTCCTCGAGAGGCACCAAACCCAGCAGAAGCCTTCACAGGTGTCACCCCACAACGTGAGGAACACAGAGCTGTGCAGATGTGCTCAGGCACAGATGACAGGCAAACCTTTTGTCTCTTTCACTGGCTCCCTTCACAGCATGGCATCCATCAGTGCCTAAAAATCCATCCCCTTCCAGGACCAGGACAGAACAACCCAGCAGCCCAGGTTGTCCTTGGATCAGGGCAGCTTAAGCTGTCATGCACAGAGTACAAGCAACAGGGAGGAAAAACCAGGGGAGTCAGATGAGCTGTGCTCCACTAGATCTGTGTTTGGAAACACAGACTTTAAAGTTGCCTGAGAATTCTGGAAAAGACCCATATGATTTTGCAGGTGCCAATTCTGTAACAAACCACCTCTAAAATTTAAAGCAGAGCTAAGACAGACTGTTCTGTAACTGTTAAAGCAGCGACTGAAAATCTCTCTCACAGCAAATGCAATAAAATCTGTGGTGATGTGATGTGAGTTTAAAGCAGGACAAAGGAGTACACGGCCACAAGCTCCTGCCAGCCCCGTTCTCTGCAAAAACCACCCCTCTCCATGGGGCACACCTTGCTTTTGGCTTCTCCAGAGTCACCTGCTGCTACATCAGACACTTCGGCCTCCTGAAGTATCTCAGCCTTCTATTCTGGGCTCCCTGACCTGGAATTCCAATTCCAAATGTCCAAGAAAATACTGGATCAGATACCATCACTAAAACCAACTACTGTTTAAGCAGGAAACCTGGCAAGAGAGATGACAACAGGCTTCTAAATCAAATCTTGAATCAGATTCTGCCCTAACTCCAGCCCACAAGATTTAAAGCACGTTCCTTGTGTGAATTAGTCCTTAAGACTATTCCAGGCACCTTTAGGATTGCACAGGCTTCACGTTCCCATTCCCACCACCCCATGATGTGACTCCTCAGCAAGCTAAGCAAAACCATTCTGCTTGCACAGAAATGTCCCAACAAATCACTGCAGTCTTCTCCTCTAACAAACTTTAGCAGGGAAGTGAAGGATTTCTTTCCCATCTACTACCCAAATTTGCCGATTCCCAGATTTGAAAATGATCTTAACATAAAAACTGAAGTTCTCAGGAAGGTTTTAAAGCTCCAAGGAACATTCTGTGGTTTATTTCACCAGTTCCTAAGCCTGCCACGTATCCAACTCTCCATCAGGAGTCTCAAATAGCTTAAAGAAAATGAGTGAAACAAGGATGCTGTACAGGAACATCAAGCTATCCACAATCCCTCCTTCTCCTTCCCAGCAACATTCCCCTACCTGCTCAAATAACACAACCTCTGCAGTCCCACAGTTTGCAGGGCACCAGGTCTTTAGCAAAGACAGAATTTGCAACTGGACACTCCACAGCAAGGATCAGGTGCTGGAAAGGGGCTGCTGGAGTCTTTCCCCTTCCACCAAAGCTCGGAGAGGAAGGGATCAGCAGGCAGAGGGGGATCTCCAGCTGGACCAGCCATGTGTTCAGGGAATGCAGCACATGTGTCATGACACCGCACATTGGGGAGGAGAGTCCCAGGCTTGCAGCCTGTCAGCTGAATGCCCAACATCGGCTCTGTACAAGGCCCTGTGTGTCCAGCTGTGCATCCCAAAGAGGTGGTCAGACATTCATGGTGGGATTTGGGGAGAAAACAGTTGAAAAGGCACAACTACTAAATGCAGGAGTTTGGGTTTCCCCTTCACAGGGAGGAAAATTCAAGAGGTTGCTCCCAGTTAGAATCAAGGACATTACAATGGGAGCAGTAAACTCCCCACAAGGCTTGAGTGTGTCCTTTACGAGCCTCCACTTTCACATGCTCCAGCACTTTTCCAAAGTCCATCTGCTGTGCTATTGCCCACATGGGCTAAATACCAGCCAGTGGGACCCAAACAATACAGGCAGGGCACAAAGAATGTCACAGCTTGCACAGCAGCCTTTCTCTTCTTCTTATAGCCAGAGACAAAGAAGAGAAATACATCTGGAAATTCACCAAGCAGAAATCCTGTTTGAAGCCGCTCCTCTCAGAGCTGCAGAAGCCGGGTGAGATCAGCACATTTCTCAGGCAGTGCTCCAAAACTTCACCTTCAGAAAGCCCTCGGTCTATTTTAATTACCGACCTCTGAGCATCCAGGACAGTGGAGCAGCAGTTTCCGCAGAGGAGATGTGCAGTCTCTGCACATCAAAACACGACAGCTCGGCTTCACATGGTTTTATAGTTAAAAAGCAGAGTGTCAGCCCTGCACAGCTCACCCTGAGAAAGGCAGCCTCACTTTCCAGGAGCCTTGGACACACTGGGAATGAGGGGAGGCTGGCTGGATCGCTGCCCCATGGGCACACCTTCCATGGGATCTGCAGAACACCTCATGCCAGAAAGCCTCAGCAGAAAAGGCAAAGCTTTGTACATGCCACAACAGAATCACACAATGGTTTGGGCTGGAAGGAACCTTAAGGCTCATCTCATTCCACCCCTGCCATGGGCAGGGACACCTTCCAATAGATCAGGGTGCTCCAAGCCCCTTCCAACCTGGCCTTGGACACTTCCAGGGATGGGGGAGCCACAGCTGCTCTGGGCACCCTGTGCCAGGACCTCAGCACCCTCATAGGGAACAATTCCTTCCCAATATCCCATCCAACCCTGCCCTCTGGCAGTGGGAAGCCATTCCCCCTTGCCTTGTCACTCCAGGCCCTTGTGCAAAGTCCCTCTCCAGCTCTCCTGGAGCCCCTTTAGGCATTGGAAGGGGCTCTCAGGTCTCCCCAAAGCCTTCTCTTCTCCAGGCTGAACACTCCTCTCTCTCCCAGCCCTTCCTCATAGGAGACGTGCTCCATCATCTTGACACAAGAACAACTTTAAATACACAGAATTAGGGTAGAAGGTGAAATTTTCCTTCCCTTCTCATACTCTTAATCAGCACAATGAAACTCTAGAGATAAAAACATTATCCCAGCTTGTAACAAACACACCCAGAGGCACAGCTGGGCACTGGGAGCAGCCCTTGAGGGCTGCTGTCACTTTGAAACGTGCTGGAGGCCAGACCTGCGACAGCCTGTCAGACACTAACTTCATCTCCCACACCACAACCAAAGCAATTTGTTTCCCCATCAACTTTGGGAAACAAATAGCAACAAACGAAGGCTTGGGTGACTCAAACAGAAACAAAGCAGGTGATTTTCCCAGCACCAACCACCTCGGTCAGTCTGCCTGCTGAAACACTCCTCATACAAAATACTGAAGCCGAGCTTTGCAGCGTGGCATTGAAGGAAAGCCAGGCTTTGCCATATCTCCCTTCCCAAACTGGCCCTAGGGCTTCTCCATTCTCTGAAAAGGCCTGGCTCTCATGCCTCCCCAAATCCTTTAGC
This sequence comes from Lycocorax pyrrhopterus obiensis, assembly GCA_014706295.1. Taxonomy (NCBI): domain Eukaryota; kingdom Metazoa; phylum Chordata; class Aves; order Passeriformes; family Paradisaeidae; genus Lycocorax; species Lycocorax pyrrhopterus. Next base: position 2,857,207 of record JACSVZ010000016.1, read on the forward strand.
CTCCAACTAAGGCCACCACAGAAGGATCAGAAATGAGGTGGGTGATCTCTCCTTTAGCTGATACAGGTACTTCCCCAAAGGCAAAGGAGGAACGCAATTGGATATGGAACATTTCAAAGGGAGTCAAGAAGAGAAGGTAAATTTAGTACTTTAGTAAAACGCATTGCTGGAAAACACCAAACAGCTCAACCTCTTACTTCTGTCCCTTGCAGAACACAGATTAAACCTTTTCTTTCCCCTATGCTCTTTCACACAAGACAAATTCTGATTATCTGAGCACCAGCGAGGAGTTAAGGGACAGACAGAGAGGAAAGTCAGGCTACTGGAGTGTGGTGCTTTCTTGAAGGCCTGGAGCAAACAGTTCCAAGTTTTGCTGTCAGGTCCCCGACCATCTTGGGAGCGGGGCTGGACACGAAGGGGCTTGAACCCAGAGATTCCCCCCCTCCTCCTCCACTCACGGAGAAGATCCAGCCCCACCATCCACCAGAGTGAAGTTTTCCTTCCCTCGTACGGCTCACACCGAGGGAAAGCAAACACATCTCCCGGATCGGGGGGTGCAGGTTCACCCGGCGGAACGCGTCCGGTCCCCAGGTGTGACACTGGATCCCAGGACGCTCCGGCAGAGTCGGGACGCTCCCAGCCGGACCACGCTGACAGCGCCAGCGGCACGAAGGCCAAAACAAGTCAGGACAGCCCCCAAGAGGGACGGGAGCCACGGATCCTCGGCACACCCGTGCTCGGCGATGCGGAGGAGGAGCCCACGGCGCACAGGGAAGCGTTTGTTATCGTGGAACAACACTTATCCCTGCGGAGGGGGTGGGAGCTGCTACTACGCTGAGGCTGGAGGGAAGCGGGTCCCAACACAAGTGCCAAACACTTATTTTTACTTTTCCCCGCACGAAACCAAAATCTCTACCACAAACAGCTTTGCTAGAGCCCTCAGTGAGGGTGACGAGTGGCTGAGTCGCCTTCTCACTCCCCGACGACACCTTCTCACCCCTCGAAAGTCACCGTCTTACCCCCAAGCTGCCTTCTCGCCCCTCGAGCCCTCTGCGGCGCGGGGCACAGTGACACCGGCCCTGTCACCGCTCCCCGCTCCGCTTCCCCTCCCGGGCAGACCCGACCCGGCGGCACAGCTCCGAGCCTTCGAGGAACGACGGCTGCAGCGGGGCTGGGGAGGGCAGCAGGGACTCGCCGCCCGGCTCCGGCCCACCCCGGCGGCCACGCAGCCGCCGCCTTCCCCTTCGCCCCGCCGGGGGGCGGCCGGGCCCCGGAGGGCCGCGGCTCCCAGGGCCGTGCCCAGGGCGGAAAGCGGCGCCTTCCCCACCGCCCGTCCGGGAGGCCGCGCCGGGCAGCCGCGGGCCTCGAGCGGCCGCCGGGCCAGGCCGAGCCGGGGAGTCCCGAGGGGAAGCGCGGCCGCGGCGCCGCGGGCAGGGCCCGCCCGGGACCCACCTGCGTCCATGGCGGCCCCGCCGAGGCTGCGGCCGCCGCCGACACTCACGCCCGGCGCGGCCCTGCGCGGCTGCTGGCGCGACGCACCGCTCCCGGCCAATGTGAGCGCCGCTCGCCGCCGGCCTCCGCGCCGATTGGCTGTCGGTGGCGCTCGTCACAACTCGGCGCGACGCGCCGCTCTCTCCGGGTAAGGGAGCTGCCATGTTGCCGTACGGAGAGGCGACGCGGAGCGTGGGGAGGCAGCGGGCCGGCGGTGGGGCCGGGGCTGGGACGAGAGGGCGGCGCGGAGTGTGAGGGCTCCGCTCCTTGCGCAGAGCGCCGGCGGGTGTGTCCCGTGACACGTATACCTAGGAAAGATGCGATAAGCGGGCGCCGCCATCGTGTTGTACGGCGCCGGCTGAGCCCCGCCCCTCCTTCCCCGTGAGAGTAACCCCCTCCACCATGCCCGCCCCACTCGGAGACGCCTTTCACGGCTTGGCTGCCACGGACCGAGCGGCTCGTCGGGAGGCGGACGCCCAGCACCGCCAACGAGGCAAGCGAGAGGCGCCGCGAGCGAACGCCCCCCTTTCCCCACCTGCCCCGCGCCGTACGGCTGCGGCTCGGCCAAAATGGCGGCGGCCATGTGGCGGCCGCCATGTTGTGCCGTACAGAAACCCCTTCCCCAGCGGCGAGGGGCGCCGGGGTGACCCGGCTCCGCCATCTTGCCGTACGGCGGCGCGGCGGGGCCGGGGCGGGGGCCGGGGCGGGCCCGGCCGGCCGAGGGCGGCGGCGGCGACCGGAGATGGTGATCTGCTGCGCCGCCGCCAACTGCTCTAACCGGCAGGGCAAGGCGCGCCGCGGCGCCGTCTCCTTCCACAGGTAAGGGCGGCCCGCCCGGCCCGCCGCAAGTGCCGCGGCCGGGCCGCCCGCGCCCCGGTCCCGCTCCCCCCGTCGGGCCCCCATGGCAGTGGCTGCCCTTTGTTTCCCTCAGGGGAAACCGGCTCGGGGCTCCCGGATTCTCCAGCCCCGGCCGGGCAGCGGGAGCGCCTCTCGCCACGGGGCCCGGGCCCTTCCTGGCCTGTGCCCCCGGACCCTCCCCCGGTCTGTACCCCCCGCGGCCCGGCCTCATCCCTCGCCGGAGATGCTGCCGGCGGTGAATCCCCGGGGAAAGTCCCTGTCTCGGGAGTCCCATTGGAAACGCAACCTGGTTCCCCTGCTCGGGGGCTTTCTTCCGCTCCAGGCATTTCTACACCTAATTAAATGTTATTAAACACACCCGGTGTAAGCAGCACCCGGGTTGCGGAGGCAGCGCCGGGCAGCGTGTTGGCTGAGCTGGGTGTTTTGGTGGTGGTCACATCCCCCTTCCTTGTGGACAGGCTGTTCCTCGTGGGGCTGGTGAGCGGAATAATGGATCGATTGCTGATGAAAATGGAAACAACACCTTTTAGTCCTGCGTTTTTTGTGAAGTGGAGCTGTTGACGCAGCGAATGAATATCAAATTTTTCAGCCCAAAGTGAAATACTTCTTAAATGAGTGTAATTTAATTCGTAAATGAGCATAACTTATCAAAACACAACTTTCCTCAAAATCTCCTAATCCTAGCCATTGCCTTGGACTTGGTCATCTTGAAGGTCTTTTCCAACCTCAACAATTCTGTGATTCTATGGTTCTGTGATTCTAAAAGTACCGACCCTTCTGATTTCCAAACCGTAGCTTATTTTTTCGTGGGTTTTGTCTGTTCCTTTTTTAGGTTCCCTCTGAAGGATTCAAAGCGCTTGATTCAGTGGCTGAAAGCTGTTCAGAGAGACAACTGGACTCCCACCAAGTATTCCTTTCTTTGCAGTGAGCATTTCACCAAAGACAGTTTTTCCAAGCGGGTGGAAGACCAGCACCCGTTGCTGAAGCCCACTGCTGTCCCTACCATCTTCCAGCTCGTGGAGAAGAAGCACGACAAGCTGGATTATGTCAGGAGCCGAAGGAAAATAGCCAGGCAGGTGCCGGTGCGGGATGGGGAGGCCCCGCGGGAAGGAGGCGGTGAGGTAGCGCAGAGGGCCCCGTCTTCTGGCCAGGACTTCATGGTGATGCAAGGGAAGAAAGAGATGGAGGAGGCCACTCTGAAAGAGGAAATGGGATCGATGTCCGAGGAGAAAGAGGCCCTCCACAGCCAGCTGGATGGCCCTCGGAGAAGGACGTTAGGGGATAATTTGGGTGCGAAGCCTGGAGCGCTGACGAAGCCTGAGAGGTCTCCTGTGGAGGACTGTGCCAGGGGCAGCTGGGCGGGGAGCTGGGTGGCAGACAGAAGCGGCGTGTCGGTGGACGACTTCACCCCTCCTGCCTCTGGCGCTTGCAAGTTCATCGGCTCCCTCCACTCATACAGCTTTTCCTCCAAGCACGCCAGGGAGAGGCCGTCTCTCCCCAAAGAGCAGCTAGAAAGGAAAAGGCCAAAGAGAGAAGTGGAACCGAGCTGCAGCAGCCACCTCTTGGGACACGACAAGGCCGTCGCGGAAGTGTCCCCGACGTCGTCCCTGACCGCGACCCCCCAGAAACCCTCCCAGGGCCTGTCGGCGTCCCCGGCAGACCTGACCCCTCGGCCCGCCGCCGAGGCCGTGGTGGGGCGGAAGGGTGACACGGACGCCAACCCCATGTCCATCAACGAGGTGATCATGTCTGCCTCGGGGGCCTGCAAGCTCATTGACTCCCTCCACTCGTACTGCTTCTCCTCCCGGCAGAGCAAGAGCCAGGTGTGCTGCTTGCGGGAGCAGGTGGAGAAGAAGAACGGAGAGCTGAAACTTCTGAGGCAGAGGATCAGCCGCTCTGACAGCCAAGTCAGGAAGCTGAAGGAGAAGCTGGATGAGATGAAGCGGAACAGTTTCCCTTACTTGAACAGCCTGATACCCCAGGACTGTGGTCAGTATTCCCAGGGGTGCTGCACTGAGGCGGAATTCCCTGTTTTATTAGGGGCCGTTTAAGTTGGAGGCTATAAAGGTGTGATGGGGAAAAGGTATGAGAAAGGGACATTTGGGGAAGGAGAAGTAGCAGCTTGTGTTGGACCAGTTGATACAGATTCAAGAATTCTCTCAGTGGGCACACAAGTTAACTCTTATATCCCTAACCTTTCCAACATGTGGAATGGGAGCTTGGGTTGTGGTGTTGCAGGCACCTCTCTTGATGAATTTAATTTCTTTTCTTTCTGGATTATTTTAACTTGGTTGTGACCCAGTGGCTCCTGTTAGGATTTTCCTTCTTCCTTTGGAGCGTGCCTGTGATTTTTTTTTTTTATGTGTGTTAACGAGCTGTCCTAGCAGCAGGTGTCTGGGAAAGCCATTATTGTCCTCAGTGGCATAAGAAGTAGTTTTGATCTTGGATTTCATATGCTGCACTCAGGATACAGGAAATATAAGTGAGGTGGGAGGTATCAAATATGACAATGTCATCATGCACGCTGAGGTCACGATTTGTGAGCAAATGTCTGTGTTTGCTTTGATCCTTTCCTCCCTTGGAAGGCAGAAGAAGTCGAGAAACAAAATAAAGCAGGGAGTGATGGAGAATGCTTCTCTATCAAGTACAAAAATAATAATTAAGCACCTGAAAGCATAGGGGAACTCAGTGAGGGATGAGGTCATGTAAAAAGTCTGTTACCTAGAAGTCAAATTGGGCCATAACCGTTCTTCTTGCAAAAAAGAGTGTCTTTCAATGTACAATTTGTGCCCAATTTGTGGTTGCAAGGTGCAATTCAGGGCAGGAGTTTAGGACCATCTAATGGTGGTGTGTATGAGGCTGCTGAGAAAACATTGGGTTGCCTTGGGAAGGATTCCTGGTGTGGGGCTTTCTTGGAGAAGTCATCACCTGTGGAGGGTTGGGTGTCTCCTGATGGCTAATTCTCACCTTTCCTTTAGGATAAAAACTTCATGGCTTCTTCTGGAGCTGTTGGACAGTCAGAAAAGTGATGCTGGCATAGACAGGCACATTCTCCAGGCTGTTACAGCACGGCCAACTTCCTCACTGAAAGAGGAAAGTAGACCCTAACAAAATTCCTGAAGGTCGACACCCAGCGCTACTTTTCCCATATGTATCTAATTTTCCAAAGTGTGGGAAAACTCACACTTTGATTTGGGTAGAAGGGGAAAAGTTTTCCCCTGGCAAATCAGCATTGTCTTGTTTGTACTTTCTGGTCTGCGTTTTTGTATAGCTTAGGTGTCAAACTAAGGAAAAGAACTAAATACAATTTTAGGGTTCCCTAGTTGTCATTCATGTATATGTATATGAAATACTTATTTTTATATATGTTTTAAAAGGTATCTAGCTTTTTTTGGAATACCTTCACTGAGATACTAATTGCAGGAGTATCTTTAAGGATGTTTTTCTTTATTCTGGTAAGCACTATGATTTTTCTCCTTTTTCCCAAGATTAATGTTTTTATACGTATGTCTTTGAGAAGTGAGAATTTTATGTTCTTGTAAAAGATATTCTTAATATATGAGTTACATACTCTATTTTATAAGGGAAAACATAATTTTTCTTAATGAATTGACCAATTCATTACCCATTCTGCCATCTTTTATCAACAAAACTGGAGATCAGTGTGTGAAAATGAACCATTTTGGCAATTGTAGCTTGGCGTGATGGGAAGTTTGGAATCCTTTGGCTGGGAACTTTTTTAAAGGGTTTTTGGTGGCTGACTGGGTTTTTTAATTATTATTATTTTTTAGCTTTATTTTGGTGCTCTCCTGTTTTGGACTCTTTTGTGTGCTCATAGCAGTAGTTTATGGCAGTGAAAATAGCTGATGAAGTGCAGCCAGCTGCTGCCAGGCAGAGTCTGGTTCATGCCCAGACACTGAGTTTTACTGTGATGCAAAGGCTTTTCATATTCATAAAAATACAGTCGGGTAACACATTAGGTTAATAATAGTCTTTGTTAGTAGCTCCATCTCAGTTGTCCCGAGTCATCTGATGTGTGGTTGAGGTGATGGTTTTAGCTGTGAACCTGAGCCTGCATTTTTTTCTTCTGCTGAAGGCAGTTCCTTGAGTATAAGCACCTGACTGGACTGACCGTGCAGGTTGTTACCTGTCTGCATCCCTGACGTTCAGCCATTTCCATGAAATCCTGAGCACAAAACACGAATTTTAGGCCCACACCCACTCAGTAGAACTTCATTTCCATGCTAGTTCTCACATACTTGCCTCTAATGAGGCAAATGAATTTCTGCTGGCTGTATCCAAGCTGCAGCCGGCTGGGAAGAGCAGGTTTCTGCAGGACTGCTGCACAGCAGTGCCTGCCAGCCACGCTTGAGGCCGGGTGACTCAGGCTGGGCAAGTGGCTCCCAACTCCAGCTGTCACGATGTGCTTGAGTGGTGTTCCCCAACCTGTCTTTCCAGGGGGATCGACTCATTCGTTTAGGAGAAGCTCCGGGCTGTCTCCAGCACAGCACAGCTGCCGTGGTGCCCTTTTCCATCTAAACGTTGAATTCAGTTGCTTGTTTGGTAGGAAAATGTTTCCTTCTGTTTAGTGGGCTGCTTCTGAGGTCCATGGACCGAAGGCTGAGGAGTGCTGTCGGCAGATGAGCGTGCTTAGGCACAGTGTACCAGGCAGGACAGGGTTAGATGGAGCTTCTGGGGGGTGACAGGACGCACTGGGAGGAATGAGCGAGAGCCAGCAAGCAACCAGGGACGTGTCCTGGGGAAGGCATGACTGTCCTAACAGCACTGTCCTCTGCTATGCAAGTGCTGTCTGACCATCTTGTTGTGCATGGAGGCCTCGCAGCTCTGACCATCAGGTGTGCTCGCTCAGACAGGAGATCCCAGCTGCTCCTTCCACAGCATCGCCTCCTCTTGCCGTGCCCCAGTTTGGTCCGGTTGTGAAACTACATCTCCCAGCAGGCAGCGGGACCTGTGTCTTACCCAAACATGAGCTCACTTCCCTCATAGCCATCTTACCACCCTGCGCAAAGCCCTTTCTGGGGGCAGGGGGGGCTGCAGGTAGAGCAAATAGCAAAATATCTGCGAGTATGGCTGGGCATGGAGCAGACACAGGTAGGATTCCATGGGATTCGAGTTTCTGTGTTCATCAGAGAGGTAAAGCTCTTAGGATTCAGCTGCTGCGGCGTATGAGGAGCCTCTTCCATGCTGCATGTCTGCTTTCATGAAGGTCATATTAAAGGCAGGAGAGTTTGCAAAATGAGTTCATGTGAATAATGGTTAGAACTCTGCTAGGAATCTGTGGGAAATCTGGCTTGGATTTGTCTTTGAATATTTGTGCAAAGGCAGTGTAGAAATGGGGTCATTTACAGTACTTTTTACATGCAAATGAAGGTTGGTGAACTTCGGGGCAAGCAGAAGGACGGAACACTTAATGCGTGGTTTTGTGCTGAGGTGGAGCCCTGATGCCCGGTCTGTGGGGCCTGAAGTGGTGGCAACAGATTTCATTCACGTTGCAGAAAACAAATAGCAAAATCCCGCTCCTCACTGGCAGTGAGAAGTGGGGTGGTGCATGGATGGAGGTGCTGTGCTTTCACCTGTCTGAGAAGGACTGGACCAGCAACGGGCTGCTGTCCAGTTCAGCTTGAAAATGAAATGTGTCTAATGGGTCACAGAGATGGGCTGTCAGGGAAATTGCCTCCACCAGGGCAGGCACGGCTAGCCTGGCAGTTGCATGTTAACTTGGAGCTAGATTTTGGAAGAAAACTGCTTTTGTTCTGAGACAGCAGGTGCTGCTTGTGATTTTTTTCGTGCCCTGTCTGGGATGGGAACAGCCAGGGTAGAAAGCTGGTCCATAGGGTACGCTTTACAAAGAACAAGGGAGCTATAAAGGAAACTGAGAGTGAGATAAGGAGTAGGAATATGTGTGCATAGGCTGAGTGGGGCTGATTCCATGGCAGAAGGTATCTTGAGAGAGGCTGGGTAAGACTTCACTGTGGCCTGAGCACTTGGGTGGGAGGTGAGCTGCTGTGTGCTCAGCATGGGAGCAAGCGGTGTGCAGGCACGCCAGCTTTGGGACTTGGTTGAGGAAGGTGGCTCTTTGACCTCCCCCTTGGAGAGAAAGGCAGTTGGAAGGGAGGAAACAAGACTTTTTTCACTGCTGCATGGTTTTTTTCAGTGGGATGGTCTTGTTCTTTCCAGGTTTTTTTTGCCTAATAGTCTGTAGAGTTTGTGCATTAAGCATTTAATTTTGCAGCGAGTCGGCAGTGACTCACAACAAAAACCCAGCTTGCAGCTAGTAAGCAATGAAACAGCAAACTAAGGAAAGCACGAGAGAAAGTCAGACTGAGCTCAGGTAGGGTGTTTGGTTTCTCATAACAGAGTATAATTTTAAAAATGTTTTCTCTGTGTTTTGTAAAGCAGAACTCTGGCAGTGACTACAGGCACTGGAGCATTTACCACAGAGGCAATACCACCTTGGCACTTGGCTATGAAATTAATTACTGAGTCTATAACATGAAAATTTGTGAACATAACCACATTCCCAGCTTTTGGAGCAGAGATGGAATGATCTGTTCAGCAGCTGGTCTGCTGACACCTGGTGATATGCATCTTTCTCAGGGGGAAAAAGAGTTCTAGCACAGGAGCTGGCAGGGCTTGTTGATAGGGCCTTAAACTAGCTTGGAAAGGGGAAAGGGACAAAGCCAGGGTCACCAGTGATGAGCAAGGGGCTGCAGTGCCTAAACGTGAGGAAAGGAGCACTAATGGGATCCCTCAATCTGCTTCACTGGGTGTTGGCTACAATGTACCACACCTGAAATGTCTCTGCATTAATGCACCCAGCGGGAGGGACCTATGAGGAGCTCAAAGCTTTGGCCCAGTCCCAGAGATCTGACATCACTGGCATAAGTGAAGCCTGGTGGGATGAGTCCTGTGATGGGAGTCCCTGATGGACAGTTCCAGGCTCTTCAGGAGGGGTGGGCAGGGCAGGAGAGGCAGGGGGGTTGGCACTGTGTGCAGTAGAAGGGTTGGAGTGTCTGGAGCTCACAGCTGGCAATGGCACAGTCGAGATAAGAATATCTTTGGATAAGAATCAAGGGGCAGACAAATAATGCAGATGTCACTGTGGGAGTCTACTTTGGACCTCCCAGCCAGGACAATGACACTGACAAATAGTCTTTGAGGAACTAAGGGATGGTTCCAAGTCAACTGCCCCGGGGGACTTCAACCTGACAGAAGTTAACTGGGCTCATCACACAGCTGGTGCCACCCTGGCCAGAAGGTTCCTAAAACATCTGCATCACAACTTTATGGAACAGGTCCTCAGGGAGCTGGCTTGGAAAGATGATCTCCTTCCTGTTTGCCAACAGAGAGGATCTCATGAGCAAAGTGAACTTTGGGGCCAACTTAGCCACATCGACCACAGAGCCATCAAGTTTAAAATCTCTGGTGACAGGAGGAAAAGTGCCAGAAAAACCTCAACTCTGGCCATGAGGAGAGCAGACCTCAGGCTACTCAGGGAATTAGTGAGTAAGGTCCCCTGGGAAATGTTTTTGCAGGTGCTGGGCTCCATCAGTGCTGGTCACTTTTAAACATCATCTCCTAAGGGCACAGGAACAGCAATTCCTAAATGTCGGAAGTCAAGCAGGCTGGCAGAAAGCTGGCTTGGCTGACCAGGGATCTTCTCTTGGAAATAAGCTGGAAAAGGAAGGTGTGTGCCCAGTGGAACCAAGGTCAGGTGACATGGGAAGATGCTGCTCCCCACGTTGGGAGAAAATTCATCCAGGTAAAGCTAAATTGGAGTTGAAGCTGCCAGAATTGTGGCGAATAAAAATATTTTTTTCAAATATATAAATGGCAAAAAGCAGTTTAGAAATAACATTACCCCATTCCAGGATGAGGATGGTCGCCTCACAAACAGGGACAGGGACAAGGCAAAGGTGTTTAATGCTTTCTTTGCCTCTCTTTTCAACATGGTTGATGGGACTCAGTGCCATGAGCTGGAGGACCATGACTCTGAGAATGATCAACTCCCAGTTGACCTAGAAGGTGTGTGGGATCTGCTGCTCCATCTGGATCCCTGCAAATCTGTGGAACCTGATGGGATTCATCCAAGAATCCTCAAGGAGCTGCTGATGTTATTGCAGTGCCTCTCTAGATGATTGATTTTTGAGCAGTCTTGGGAATCCACAGAGGTTGACTGGAAGCTGATTGAGTGTTGTCCTGATTTTCAAGAAGGGCAAGAAGGAGGACTCCAGAGACAACAGGCCTGTCAGTCTCAATTCAGTGCCTGGTAAAATAATAGAAAAGATTATTCTGGGAAGTATTGAAAAACACCTAGAGGACAATGCAGGCATCAGTCACAGCCAGCACAGCTTCATGAGGGGAAAGTCCTGCTTGTCGAACCTGATCTCCTCCTGTGACGGGGTAACCCGCCTGGTTGATCCAGGAAAGCTGGGAGGTGGAATCTTTTTGGACTTCAGCAAAGCTTTTGATACTGTCTCTTACAGGATTCTGCTGGCCAAAGTGTCCAGCCCACAGCTGGATAACTGTGTTATGTGATGAGTGAGCAGCTGGCTCACAGGTCGGGCACAACGGGTGACAGTGACTGGGGTGACACCAGGCTGGCACCTGTCACTGGTGAGGTCCCAGAGGTCTCCATCCTCGGCCTTATTCTCTTCAGGGTCCTCGTTAACAACTTGGACACAGGACTTGGAGGAACACTAAGTGAGTTGGCAGCCATCACCAAACTGGGAGGAGCGGTTGACTCCCTCAAGGGCGGAGAGCCCTCGACAAACCAGAGATAGGCAATCACCAACCATGTGGAGTTTAACAAGGGCAAGTGCTGGATTCTGCACCTGGGACAGAGCCACCCTGGCTGTGTATATGGACTGGGTTAGGGTATGGACTGGCTGGAGAACAGCTGTGGGAAGGGACCTGGGGGTCCTGGTCCATGGCAAGTTCAGTATGAGTCAGCAGTGTCCTGGCAGCCAGGAGGGACATCCTGGGGCACATCAGGCCCAGCATTGCCAGATGGGCCAGGGAGGGGATTGCCCTACTCTGCTCTGCACTGGGGCAGCCTCACCTCGAGTGCTGGAGGCAGGTTTGGGCAACACATTATGAAAAAGACATTAAGGTATTGGAGACTATCCAAAGGAGGCCATGAGGATGGGGAAGGGTCTGGAGAGGCCTTATGAGGAGTGGCTGAGGGCACTTGGTTTGTTCAAGCTGGAGAAGAGGAGACTGAGGTCAGACCTCACTGTGCTCTTAACATCCTCAGAAGGGGAAGTGGAGGGGTAGGTACCAACCTCTTCACTCTTGTGACCAGTGACAGGACTCGAGGAAATGGAGTGAAGCTGAGTTGGGGAGGTTTAGGTCAGATATCAGGAAAAGGTTTTTCATCCAGAGGATGGTTGGGCACTGGAACGTGCTCCCCAAGGAAGTGGTCACAGCACCAAGCCTGTCTGAGTTCAAGAGGTGTTCAGACAATGCTCTCCCACACACAGCGTCATTCTTGGGGTGTCTGGTGCAGGACCAGGAGCTGGAGTTGGTCCTGACAGGTCCCTTCCAACTCAAGGATATTCTGTGATGGAGCTAGAGCACATCAGTGCCAGGAATGTTTTACTGGTTTGCTGGGGAGAGCATCGGCAAAGTGCCCGAAGGGGTGCAACTCTCAGGGCAGAGCAGCAGATTCTAAAGCCACCTTCTGTACTTAAATAGGGACAGAATATGCTGAATGAGGCTGCTCCTTAATCATCAGAACCTTGATGATGATGATGATTTAAACCCAGTGAGCAATTGTGCTGAAGGAAGAACTGTAGGGTACTGCCCAGTTGATGCTGCAGACCCCACACTTTGAAGACTCTGGGAGTTAATTTGGGTTTTGTTTGGGGATTTGTTTTGGGGTTTTTTGGTGTGTGGTGTTTTTTGTTGTTTGTATGGGTGTTTTTCTCAAGTTTTCTGCAGGAAGTGTTCTCCAGCTCAAGGAAATTGGTTAGCTGCCTTGTTAGCAACCAGCTGGCCGCTCACTGTGGCTTTACTGATAAAGCTGTGTAGGAATTTGTGCCAGCATAGCTTTCTGTGCCAGGGATGCCACTTGAGAGCCGCACCGGCTGTGTAGACATGGCCTGAGGGGGCTGTCCAGCTGCTCTGTCTGGTTTGTCTCATGGCAGGGAGAACTCTGTATCTCCTGTTGCAAAGCCTGGACAGCCAGTTCCAGGCTGACCGTGTTACAATGCAGGGTGGGATTTGACTTGTAAACCCTGCAGGAATGGAAAAGATGTAGAAACAGTCTGTCTGTGAGTTTGGAGGGATGGAGCGGGGTCAGGTGGAGCTGGCCTGTGTGCTCAGGGCCTGGGCTTGGTGGTTGTGGCCTGAGTGGCTTCCTGAAGGAAAGAGATCAAGGTGATCAGGTTGCTTATGGGTGTGTGGTTTTGTCTCCCAAACTGTTACAACTCAAGAGTGTCGTGGCTGATTTCAGTGGGATTTTGTAGAACCACAGGATGGTGTGGGTTGAAGAGACCTTAAAACTCATCTCGTTCCAAACCCCTGCCATGGGCAGGGACACCTTCCACCACACCAGGTAGTGGAGGAACGGGGTCTTGGAGGTGCTGGATCCCTAATGGCTTCCAGAAGGTGTGTCATCTGGTAGGGGATGGTGACTCCAGGAATGTCCTTGTTAAGAAAGAGGATACAGGGAGAGCTTCCCTGTTATTAGGTAAAAGAGGAGCTGTGCATATGAGTGCAAGAGAATCAGCATTAAGAGGACCCCTCTGAGTGTGAAGCTTTAAGCATGCACAAGGGTGACCAGGGTCTCTTGTGCTGCAAATTCTCAGATGACATTTGTATTCTTGATATCATCATACACTTACTTTTTAAGCCACATTAGTGGGTTTTTTGTAAAAATGATATGCCAGGAGTTAAGAGCTTTAAAAAGGGATCTACAGGCTCCTTCATCAGTGTCAGAGGAGTTTCTCTTGATAGCGACTGTATCTATAAACCTGAAGTTTGAAACAAAGCAGCTCAGCAAAGAACTTCTTGTTGCTACAATACTCTTGCATTTAGCTGCCCCAACTATGACATTAAAAAGCCAATTTCTTTTCAAGTAGCTACTTTTTTGAGGGATGGATTCAGTCAGACTCTCTCCTGTCTGCCTCCCTCTTGCTTTTCCACTCTCCCAGCCCAGCCTTCCATCATGGAAGGCTGCCAGGAAGGAAAAGTCTTAGTGCACCAGTCAGAGACCAACACTGAAGGTAAGAAGAGCACTGCATGGGATGAGATCAGGATGTCTGTACTCACCTGCGCTTCACTGAGCCCCTGGTCCTTATTCACTTCTGCTGCTCTCAACTTCACCAAGCCACATGAGAACTAAAGAGCTCATTGGCTTTGCTGCCATCTAGGTAGTTTGGAAAAGTAATAATGGTCACTTGGCCGTGTTGTTTGCCCAGGTGCCAGAGACTTCAGGATGTACAGTTACATCTTTGCTTTTCAGCTGGCTGGAATTCCAGCTCTTTGGAAGTGAGACCAGCTCACCAGGTTAGGCACCTCCAGCCAGGCTGGACACCGCACAGCAAGGCAGTGGGGTCAAGCTGGGGGTGCCGGGAACGACCACTTGGCTTCTCTTGGTTTATAATCAAGTCTAAAGAGTGGGAATGGCTGAAGCCATTCCTTTCATCTGTTGTTTTGATGCTTTTTCCTGAAATGCAAGCAGAACAAAAGGAGGTGCCCTATGAAAGCACTGTGGTGACAGAAACCATCCTGCTCCTGGGATGCTGACCCAGGAGAGGGCAGCAGCAGCCCAGGCTGCAGGCTCCTGCAGCTTTTCCAAAGCTTTGCTTTTCGCTTCAGTTGTGGGAGATGAGCCTGCAAAAAGCTTGGAAAGAAATGCAGTGGTGAGTGAAAGGCAAACACCAGTTGGAGGGAGGAGCAGTACACTCCTTACCCACAGAACTGTGTGCTCTCCTCATGGAGCTGGAAAGGTGACTACAAGGAAATACTGTCCAGTAGACTGACACTGTTGTACAGATTGTGGGAACTCCTTTCCAAGTCCTGGGTAAGCTGCTGGGGAATGCACAGTCTGACAGGATGTTCTACAGATCCTGGCTCTGATGCTGTAGACTTTTATCACCTTATTCCTAGTGAGCTCTCATGTTTCCTCATGTTGCTTCCCTTGCAAAATACTTCAGGATAAAGCAGAGTAAGTAGCAGCACTTTGCTGACATGGGCTGTCTTTTAAAACCTGCTGTCTGTGGGGGAATGAGTACCACAAGTGGTCTCTTTTACCCAGGAAAGCTGCTGTTCCTTCTCCTTTGGCATTTCAGGTGTGGACTGTCTGTTCTTACTCCTTGCCCAGTCTTTTAGCCTGACATTTCATAAAGAGCACAGTAAAACTCAGACTGATCAAGTGAATTTTGCCCACAGCCTTACTCTTTTAGGTCGTGATTTCTCCCTGCAGTTGATTCTGTGCCTTTTAGACCAGCCAGACAGGCAGCTTGTTCTTGTATTCTTGATCTCACTGGGTGTGGAAAACAGCCCCCTGGAACACCCACCTTGCTAGTACAAAACATTTATCCCATGAGGGGGAGGAGGACAGAGGAGGACATGCTTTAAGCATACTTCAGTCATATTTGTCTGCGTAACAGGCACTGAGAGTAGCGGGCACCCCGTTTGTGTGGGAATCCATCTTTCCCAACATCCCATAGGTGATGTTTTGCTTTCCCTACTTACACCTTAGTAATGGATCTACTCTGCTCTTCACGTGGCTTTAAATTGTCTGTCTCCATTTTCCTGATGTATTTTTTGCAGGTCACAACCTCTGGAAGTAAAATGCAAAAGTGTTATCAAAGCTCTCCTACAGCACCTAGGCTGACAGAGTTCAAGAAGCATTTGCACAATGCTCTCAGGCACGTGGTGTGACTCTTTGGGATAGTCCTGTGCAGGGCCAGGAGTTGGACTTGATGATCCTTGTGGGTTCCTTCCAGCTCAGCTTATTTTGTGGTTCTGTAAAATGATCTGTTAAAGAAGTTTTAACTTTGTGAAACAGACCTTGGTTGCTTTTTAATAACTGCAGTGACAAAGGGAAGTATCTTTCTCTTCCATTTACTCTTTACCGATGTCGTGGTTTGACACAGCTAAGTGTCAAGCACACGAAATCTGTTATTTTCATAAGGGGAAAGTAAGAAAATATTGAGGAAAACTAGAGAGCTGCGAGGCAAAAGAGGTTCAAACTTAAACAGTTGCGGTACAAAGAAAGAGTTTTATTACTAATAGAATTAAAAGTAAAAAGAAATAACAAGAAATTAAAGCAACCCCCTCGCCCTTCCAGCACTTCCCTCCTTTTACCCAACTCGCACAAAGGATAACAGAACATGGGATTTTAGTCAGTGTTGCAGTTCTTGAAAAGTCTCTTTCTCATGCTTAAGGATAAAAGAGTTTTCTTCTGCTTCACGTGGTTCCCAGACTGCCACCAACAGCAGACCCGTCTGGAAAGAAACAATCTGCTGTGGTGTAAAACATCTCTCCCATGAAAAATCTCACAGTTCCTTCACACTGCCAAACATGGACTATCACATGGGGTTATTAATCTTTTTAAGGATGAGTTATTTTGGCCTGAACTCAAAGGCTTTCTTCACCGCAAGTCTCTAAAAGCCTTTCACTGCTTCTATATAGCCTGGCATAGGCACTCTTCACAATCTTCACGGGCCACACGTGAATTCTCCATCCCCCCATGTACTTCAAATGGATTAAAGAGACAAACAGTTTGTGATATTACAGTTTCTTACCACGGCGTGCAAGAAGTTTTTTTAAGCTACGCGCGAGAAACGCGGCACCGCCCTCTTTTCTCCAGTCACCATTTCCAGCTCCATCCCACATGACTCACTTTCTCTTTCTCTCTGACTCTGAAGCTGCCATGTTGAAGAGTGTTCTTGTTCAGGCTTTACGGTGGAGAAAGCCTCGCTCCCTTTGTGCTGCTGGCTGCATGGTGTCTTCTTCAGTTTGGCATGAAGTGTGCTGGCTGCACACGGGAGGCTCCGCCGGCTCCGCGTGGAGAGGAGAGGGACCCGCCGGTCCCACGAAGCCGCGCCAGATGGGTTTAGCTGTGTGGCAGTCCGTGGCTGGCTTTAGCTGTGTGGCAGTCCATGGCTGGTTTCAGCTGTGTGGCAATCCGTGGCTGGCTTTAGCTGTGTAACAGTCCATGGCCGACTTTAGCTGTGTGGCAATCCGTGGCTGGCTTTAGCTGTGAGGCACTCCATGGCCGGCTTTAGCTGTGTGGCAGTCCATGGCTGGCTTTAGCTGTGTGGCACTCTGTGGCCGGCTTTAGCTGTGTGGCAGTCCATGGCTGGTTTCAGCTGTGAGGCACTCCATGGCTGGCTTTAGCTGTGTGGCACTCCATGGCTGGCTTTAGCTGTGTGGCACTCCATGGCCGGCTTTAGCTGTGAGGCAGTCCATGGCCGGCTTTAGCTGTGAGGTACTCCGTGGCCAGCTTTAGCTGTGAGGCAGTCCGTGGCCAGCTTTAGCTGTGTGGCACTCCATGGCCGGCTTTAGCTGTGTAACAGTCCGTGGCCGGCTTTAGCTGTGTAACAGTCCATGGCTGGCTTTAGCTATGTGGCAGTCCATGGC
The DNA here is from genome assembly GCA_014706295.1 of Lycocorax pyrrhopterus obiensis. Classification (NCBI taxonomy): domain Eukaryota; kingdom Metazoa; phylum Chordata; class Aves; order Passeriformes; family Paradisaeidae; genus Lycocorax; species Lycocorax pyrrhopterus. The sequence continues at coordinate 2,874,172 of JACSVZ010000016.1, forward strand.
TGGCTTTAGCTGCCTGTGGCTCTGGGACAGTTCCCCCTCCCAGCGACCCGGGGTCTGTGCCGTGATGTTGGGAAAAGGGGACGGGGGCAGGGCCCCAGCGCAGTGGGGCCCGGAGGCTCCAAGGCCCCCCGACCTAAGGGCAATTGTGGCAACCTGTCCCAGCTGCCACGGCTACCAGGTGCCATCGTTAGGTTCCGGGGTTAACCCCCGGGGTCTAAGTAGCTGTGAAATCTGGCAAACAGATGTAACCCATGTCCCACAATTTGGAAGATCAAAATATGTACACGTCTCCGTGGATACATTTTCTGGAGCTGTTTTCACATCAGCTCATGCTGGAGAAAAGGCAAAGGATGTTATGAAACATTTTCTCCTTGCCTTTTCCACCCTGGGTGTCCCTGCAGAAATAAAAACCGATAATGGTCCAGCTTATGTCTCTAACAAACTCAAGTCCGGCAGGTGAGCTGGAACGAAAGGGAATTCCCACCTTTCCGCGTGATTTAAATACGTAAATTGCGAGAAACGTCATTAGTCTAAAAGACTGTCCATCAACTCAGGTTCAAACCCCTACAACCTTACAGGCACTTTTTAAAATGTTTGTTTTAGTCCAGAGCCTAAGCAGAACAGCTTCTGAATGATCCCTGCTTGTCTCTTTGTACAAGTTCAGGTCATTGTTAACCTCTTAAAAAAATATTATAGCCAAACTTTGATCTTGAATATGTACACAGCCTGATTTTCTTTTGATGTGAGGACTCATTTCCTTGGCCTCTGAAACAAGCGGGAACGGTATGCACTCAGTGCTTGAGAAAGATTAGCCCAGAGCATTAGAGGTTTCATTATCATTTAATGATTATTCTTTATGCTGAGATTTCAGTCATCTCCTTCCCTGCATGTAGATGGGAGAGGGCTTTTCTTTCAGAACAAGCTACAGAGAGGAGTCAGAAATGGACCACCTGGAAGAGTGCTCTGTATATTGCTAAGAGCTGGAAACAGACCCGCTTTCCATGACTGTTCATTTTTCCCCATCTCCCACCTTGGAGCTGTTACTGCTCCGAAGAAAAGCATTGCTGTGGTGTTGAACCATTTCTCATGTGTTTCATGTTCACCTCCAGCCAGCTGGAGGCAACTCAGAGCAACCTGGCAGAGCATAGATCCCTGAGTTTTGTTTCTTCCTTCTTTCTTTTCCTCCACAGAGACTCCCCAGCTGAACCCTGTGATGGAACCCCTGTCCTGGATGCTGGGCACCTGGCTCTCGGACCCGCCAGGAGACGGCACCTTCCCTACAATGAAGCCTTTCCAGTACCTGGAAGAAGTGCACATCTCTCATGTGGGGCAGCCCATGCTCAACTTCTCGTAAGTCGAGGGGTCTGTTGTGTTGGCAGCAGCTGTTGGACTGGAGCAGGCGTGGTTCCAGGGTGATTTGTTGGTTGGGTTTCTTTTCCAATGGCAAAGTACACAAATTTTCACCTACCAAATGAGATGATGTTGTGGTATGTGACTGCACGGTCTGACTTTCATTTTCCTTGAAAACTTGTGATTAATTGGCATTCTTTGTGAAACTCCCACTTAGAATAAATGAAGGAGCTATGGCATGGCTACCAAGTTTGTCCATTTTAAGCTGTGGTCCTCAATCTTCACCACTGTGAAAATCTGAGAAAAATTAGTGCTTATCAAACCATATGGGATAGGAGGTAGGGAGCTTTACTTGCTTTGGCTGCAAGTGATTGTTCTAAGAGAAATCAAAAGAAATCCAGAGGGAGAGAAGTGACAAGTTGGCTACTGCTCAGTACTGCTCCGGTGCTCGTTTGGAGGGGTGAGTTGGGAAGTGTGTTGCTTTGAAAACCGAGAAAAGAAGGATTACAAGATGGAAGTGCTGTGTGAGAGATGCCCTGTGTTCCTGGAGTGTGATGGAGCTGCCAGCTCAGCCTGTGACTGCTTTAGTCCGATTTCCAAAAGAAACAAAGCTCTGACAGTCGTGCTCTGGCTGCACCTCCCTCCCCAGCTTACGAACAGTTGCTTATTTGAGTCACCTTTTTTTTTCCCTCCTCCTTTTCTTTGTGCCAAGGAGTTACACAGCTGTGAACTGTTGAGCTTTGGGAAGTGCCAGGAAAACAGGCATCAGGCTTGGAGGACAGAGACCCTGTGCTTTCCTGGCTCCTGGAGCAGGCAGTGGCTGTTAAAAGATGGTTCCTGTATCCCTTAAATACTCCAAGCACTGAGAGCTGCCTGATTTGAGTTTGTTTCTCCTTTGATCCATATAATCACCCATGTTATGGGTGACCAAACCTACGGCTCTTAAGGCCTCCTGAAGAATACCTAAGGATCTGAGCTGAACTTTTGATCTTTTTGAAGGGGGTGATGGGAGAAATATGTCTGCTCCCTTGCTGCCTACAGCAAGGAATATACAGAAAAACCAACTGGCCAGGTGTAAAAGCTAAATAAAGATGATGCAGTAATTCCAGATATTTACTTGAGAAAAGGAAGTTTTTGAGACACATGTGGCTTCAGCATCTGTGAAACATCTGAGTTACTGTGGGGTTTCTGAGCTAGTTCTTAGAAAGACCCAGGGGCTTTGGAAATCTAAAGCCTGAACTTAAAGACTTAACTCCAAGTCTAAGAAATAGCTGTGCCTCTGTAAAGTAACCATATTTTTTCCAGGTTTACATCTCTCAGCTGTGAAACACTGTCAGTCTTTTACCCTTCAAAGAGTACTGCAGGCACTCATGTGGTTAAATAAGAGGAAGCCAGGCCAAAAAGTGGGTGCAAAGCACATCAGCTTTTGTGCTCTGATTTCCCCTCAGGTTCAACGCCTTCCATCCGGATACCAGGAAGCCCATGCACCGGGAATGTGGATTCATCCGCCTCAAACCTGACACTAACAAGGTGGCCTTCATCAGTGCCCAGAACACAGGTACACACCTGATACCCCACTGGGGAAAAGAAGAGGTGCTTACCCTGCTGGGCCATTTCATCACTTTTTCAGAAAGCTCTCGCACCTCTCACAGTTTTATTTAATTAATTTTCCTTGTTGGAATCGCTGCTCTTTGGAGCTGGACCCACAGTGATTCCTAAACTAGGAGAACCTCCCAGCGTGTGGACGTAGCACCTTGGTACTCCTTACCTTATGGGGACTGAATGAGAGAGAGCCACATCTCAGTTATTTTAAGTGAAGGTGTTAAACCCCAGCTGATGCTTAAATTTGCATCTAAAATGGCAGGTGCTGAAGGGAAGAGTGCCAGTTGTGCTGTGATACTCATCCCACACAGCATGAATAAGTCTGGCTGGATTTTTCCGAGCAGCATTCCGTGTCTGAGGTTGTGTGGGTCTGCAGTTGTCAGTAGTGCTAGGGCAAATAAAACCATTCTTCGTAGGGAGTGCTGCTCTGTTACACAGCCTAGTAGATCATGGAATGGTTTGGGTTGGAAGAGACCTTAAAGCCCATCTCGTTCCTCCTCCCTGCCATGGTCAGGGACACCTTCCACTCTCCCAGGTTATTCCAGCCTGGCCTTAGACACTTCCAGGGATGGGGCAGCCACAGCTTTTCTGGGCAACCTGTGCCAGGGCCTCCCCACCCTCAGAGGGAAGATTTTCTTCCTAATATCTAACCTAAATTTCTCCTCTTACAGATTAAAACCTTTCTCCTTGTCCTATCCTTGTCTGCATGTGTAAAAAGTCCCTCTTCCTCTTTTTTATAAGCCTCCTTTTAAGTACTGAAAGGCCAAAATAATAATTGTGACATGCTTTAATAACTTTTGTAGCCTAATAGTATGTATGCCCTTGCTTTTCCCTAGGTCTGGTGGAGGTGGAGGAAGGGGAGGTGAATGGACAAGAGCTGTCTATAGCTTCTCACTCCATAGCCAGGATCTCCTTTGCCAAGAAGCCCCATGTAGAGCAGGTGAGTGCACACAGAGTGAGCCATTCCCGTAGCATTGCTCGCCCCAGAAGGAGTCTAGTTGAGAGGATATGTTATTTAGCATGCTTTAATTACAGAATGCCATCAGGAGTTCTTGGAAATACTGCATGGCATCCTGGCTTATTCTTTCTGTAAGAGCCTTCAGAAGATACTTTGTACATTACGAGACGCAGAGGGATCATTATGATAAAAACTGACAGGCTGCATCAGACCAGCTAACCCAGAATCCCGTTTCCAGCAGTGGCCAGTAGCAGGTCCTTAGGGAAGAAAATAGGAAAGTCTTGGCTAAATACTCTTTTATGGCACTGGCATTAGTTATTAATGCTGATTTTTGGGATTGATTGCAGTATGAGGATGCACATTTAAGGTATGGTCAGTACTGGGCCTCATGAGGATATTTTAGGAACACCTGCAGATCTTGCTCACTTGCTTTTCAGAGCATTCACACCTTGCTCTGCGCTCTTTTCCCGTCTGTGGCTGCGGGGTAGGGTTGGCACTTGCTGTCAGCTCCACCTTTGGTTGGCTGCTTTTGGGGTTTGACTTTTTTGGGTGTGTAGTGGGGGTTTGTTGATACAGCTGGTAGGGGTACAGCCAGCTGTGAGTACAGTGGCACTGCTGGAGTCAGTGTGGCACCCTGAGGTCCCTGCTGCAAGTGTCGCTGTCACATCTGAAGCTGTCGTGGCTGAGCAGCACCTGAGAGACGGCAAGGCTGAACAAGCTCTCACCACCTCATTTTTGTGTGCTATAAAACTGACCCTTAGACAATGGAGAGCACAAGTTTGTGCAGATGTAGACAAAAATTGTATTTGCCTACACAGATATTGAGTGTCCTGACTTTGGAAAGTCCCAACTCCCCTGCCTTTGGATGCATGTTTTCAGTTGTCGGGTTTCCCCTTTCCCAGGAACAGCTGTATTGCCTCCTTCCCGTAGCAGAAGTAAAGCCATGAGATGCTGTGGATGTGAGCAGGGGAGCAGAGCTCTTAATTGCAGATGTTTAAATAAAAGGGACTGTGCTCTTTGAGTCACTTCCTGAACTGTGGGCAGATAGACTGGCAGGAGGAGAGGGAAAAGCACAGAAAGCCAGAAGATGTCTTCCTAGTTGAGGGCTCCAAGGCTGGCTTTGGCTGGAAGAAGGAAGCTCTGGAGCTGGAGGTCCACGCTCATCTGGCACCTGAGGGAAGCTCAGGTCCTAGTGAGTACCTGGGAGGCCCTTGCTGGTGAAGGAGGGTGTGGAATGAGACGGGTTGTCAGGGAACCAGCTCCCAGTGCCTTTTTTCTTTCACCAAGAGCAGCTTAAATTGCCTGTGGAAACAAAGAAGCCACAGGTTTGTGAGAGGGGCACCTGTGCTGCTGCCGTAGTTGCTCATTTTGAGAAAACTTCACCATATTGTTGCATTCCTGCTGAGAAGTGATTCAGGGTGGCTGTGGCTCGGCTGAGCTGTCACTGAGGCAGGAAGGCCCATTTCCTGCACCAGGCTGTGTCATGAGCAGTTTAAGTTGCTTGAAGAATCACCTTTAAAGATGTTATCAATGCAGATTTAATACAAATTTGGGAAAGCACAGCTTAACAAAATTTGTTGGCAAGGTTCCCTCTGTTACTACTCATGGGTGAAGCATCCAAAGGAAAAGTGGATTTGAATCAATTTAGAATGATTTACGTGGAGACTGAAGACACAAAGGGTAAGGCAGACCCTCCCACTGAGTCACAAGAGGACTGTCTTGCTTTCCAGGCTCCTGATGGAGCTCAGATGTGGCAGAATCCAGTCTTGGTCGCAGACTTGGTCAGTGGTTTATGTTTAAAGGGACAAATACAAAGAGTAAGGGAGACCCTCATGTTGAGTCACTGGGTTTGTGATGAGTGTCTGGAGGACCAGCCCGTTTTCAAATACCTTTAGAGCTCAGGACAGTCCTTGCTGTGGGTACTGAGGGCACTGGCTGATGCACCTGCAGGGCTGCTGTGTTACCTGTGAAAGGTGGTGGAGATCAGTGGGATTTCCCAGTGGCTGGAGACCCATGGCACATGGGAAGTGCCTGAACATCAGGCTGGAGAGGTCCAGCTGGTCAACCTCACTTCACCCCATGGAGATCTCAGCATCCTCAGATGGAGGAGAAGGTCAGTGTCACCACACACAGTCAGTGTGGTTGCACCACGGTCAGTGGTGCCTGGCTGACCTGGTTGACTTCTGAGAAGAAAGGACTGGATTTGTGGACAAGGGGAGAGCAGTGGATGTTGCTTCCCTTGAATTCAGCCATTTCCCATGTCTCCCAGTGCTTCGTGTTTCCTCTCCAATGTGGGAAGTCTCCCTGTGTGTCTTGGCTGTACACAGAGCCTCACACTTTTCCGGGCAGCCTTTGCCTGAAGCTTGCTTTTAAGAGAAAAATCTCCCTCTTCATTTTTGCCCAGTTCCTTTTATTTCCTCCTTTTGCATTTAGGATTTTATTGCCTGACCTGCAATGCTCCATTCAGGAAAAAAATGGGCCATTCAGGAGCCCAGAGCTAAGGTCACACACGTTAAAGACGAGTGACTTTTGTATTCCTTTTAACTGCGTTTTCCTGCTTAGGGGATTTGAAGAACCCTGATGCATTACAATGGCCAAATAGGAATCCAGACATCATTTGTGTGTGACCTTGTTCATGCTGTTGTTGCCCTGTGCATGTTGGAATGACAGCGTGTCCTCCACGGCCCTGTGTAGCTCCGCTTCTGGAAGGAGGGTGTGTTGGGTGTGGGCTTTGAGGGCACACTGTGGGCACAGCAATGGTTCTGTTAACGGAGAGGATGGAGCACACAGACTGGCAGTAGCTCATGGACATGCCCTTGAGTGACCTCAAGGAAATGAATGAGTTTGGAAAAACCTGTATTTTAGGAATTTCTAAGTGGGGCTGGTTGAAGTGACTGTGGATGAGTCGTGCTTGCAGCTGCCATGCCCTGGTGTCATCCATGTGGTGTTGTGGCCGTTCTCCTGCTGGGCTGGGCAGCTGGAGTGACACCCTGCATCCTTCTGAAACAGCACCTGAGGTTCAAAAAGCCTCGGTGAATGATGTCTCATCCATCTCCCTGAGCTGCCAGCCACGAGCCATCCTTCTGGTGCCGGGATGTGGTGGACAGGGCAGGGGCAGGTAACTCAGGAGGTGTTTCAGGATGTCACTAGGTCATGTAGGAAGAAAATTAGAGAGGCAAACACCCAATTAGAATTTAATCTGGCCACTTCTGTGAAGGATAATCTAAAATGTTTTTATAAATACGTTAATGGCAAAAGGAGGGGTGAGAACAACCTCCATTCTTTATTGGTTGCAGGGGGAATATAGTAACTGAAGATGAGGAAAAGGCTGAGGTACTTAACACCTTCTTTGCCTCAGTTTTCATCAGTAAGACAGGTCGTCCTCAGGACAGCTGGCCTCCAGAGTGGGTAGATGGGGACAGGGAACAGAATAGCCCCCTGTAATCCAGGAGGAAACAGTTAGAGACCTGCTGGGTTGCTTAGATGCTCACAGGTCTCTGGGACCAGATGGGATCCATCCTAGGGGGATGAGGGAGCTGGTAGATGAGCTTGCAAAGCCACTCTCTGTCATTTGCCATCAGTCCTGGCTCGCTGGGGAGGCCCCAGAGGACTGGAGGTGCCAGTGTGACCCCATCCATATAAGGAGGATCTGGGAAACTCCAGGCCTGTCAGCCTGATCTCAGTGCCCAGCAAGGTTATGGAACAGATCATCTTGAGTGCCATCACACAGCACCTACAGGACAGCCAGGAGCTCACACCCAGCCAGCACGAGTTTAGGAGGGGCAGGTCCTGCCTGACCAACCTGATGTCCTTTTATGGCCAGGTGACCCGCCTGGTGGATGCAGGGAAGGCTGTGGATGTCTACTTGGACTTCAGCAAAGCCTTTGACACTGTGTCCCACAGCATTCCCTGGAAAAGCTGCAGCCCACAGCTTGGACAGGAGCACTCTTCTCTGGGTTAAGAACCGGCTGGATGGCCAGGCCCAGAGAGTGCTGGGGATGGTGCTGCATCCAGCTGGCAGCCAGTCACCAGTGGTGTCCCCCAGGGATCTATGCTGAGCCCAGTCCTGTTTAATGTCTATATTGATAATCTGCACAAGGGGATGGAGTCCACCATCAGCAAATTTGCAGATGACACCAAGCTGGGTGCGAGTGTGGGTCTGCTGGAGGGTAGGAGGGCTCTGCACAGGGACCTGGACAGGGTGGATAGATGGGCCGAGTCCAACAATGTGAAGTTTAACAAGTCCAAGTGCCAGGTCCTGCACTTTGGCCACAACAACCCCTGCAGCGCTACAGGCTGGGGACAGAGTGGCTGGACAGTGGCCAGGCAGAAAGGGACCTGGGGGGACTGATGGACAGCAGCTGAATGTGAGCCAGCAGTGTGCCCTGGTGGCCAAGAAGGCCAACAGCATCCTGGCCTGGATCAGGAATGGTGTGGCCAGCAGGGCCAGGGAAGTCATTCTCCCCCTGCACTCGGCACTGGTGAGGCCACACGTCAAGTGCTGTGTCCAGTTCTGGGCCCCCCAATTTAGGAAGGACATTGAGATGCTTGGACACGTCCAGAGAGGGGCAACAAGGCTGGGGAAGGGTCTGGAACACAAGTCCTGTGAGGAGCAGCTGAGGGAGCTGGGATTGTTTAGCCTGGAGAAGAGGAGGCTGAGGGGAGACCTGCTCACTCTCTGCAACTCCCTGAAAGGAGGGTGTGGTCGGGGGGGGGTGGTCTCTTCTCCCAGGCAACCAGTGACAGGACAAGAGGACACAGCCTTAAGCTGCACCAGGGGAAGTTGAGGCTGGACATTAGGAAAAAATTCTTCACAGAAAGCGTAATTAGGCACAGGAATGGGCTGTCCAGGGAGGTGGTGGAGTCACCGTCCCTGGAGGTGTTTAAGAAAAGCCTGGATGTGGCACTGAGTGCTATGGTTTAGTTCATAAGGTGGTGTTAGGTCATAGGTTGGACTTGCTGATCTCAAAGGTCTTTTCCAACTCAGTTAATTCTGTGACTCTGTGAACCTGCCTTGTTCCATGGATGAGGGGCTTGGAGCTGGTGTTGTGGAGAGGGCTGCTTTCTTTAAGGAGAGAAAACTTGTTTATTTGCCTACTGTAGAGAGGATATCCTTCCTTGGTGGTATGTTGACAGCAGCCATGTGGGTGGCAAAGGGCAGAAAGCACAGGTAAGAGATTTAGCTTGTGGACGCTGGTTGCTTGATTTTCTTATTTCTTTTCCTACCCCCACTTTAGATTACCAGAAAATTCAGGCTCAATTCCGATGGGAAACTCGAACAAACTGTCTCAATGGCAACCACTACGCAGCCCATGACTCAGCACCTCCACATTACCTACAAGAAGGTGACACCCTGACAGTGGGAGTGCTGGGTCTCCTCGCCAAGGGCAAGGAGCAGGACATCGTGCACCAAGAGCAGCAGCAGCAGCTCAGGGGCACGGCGTGGCAGACCCTGGAGCCGGCTGCCTGCGCTCGGCCCCTGGGCCCCGGAGCTGCCCGTCCTGTTGAGAATGTTACTCAGATGTTTCTGTAATGGTATATAAAAAAAATAAATAAAAAGCTTTTATTTTTATGGCTGTGCCTTCGGCGTGATTGCAGGGTGGTGTGTGCCGCCCGCTGCTCGGCAGCGCTCGCACAGGGGCTTTGTGCTGCCTGTTCCTTAGTAGGTGTTGGGTTGGAGAGCCAGCCTCCTGGGCAACCTGGATAACTGCGGGGAGGCTGCAGGTTCTGGCATGGATTTGCACTGCAGGGAAAGACCCTGAGAACAACAGAGCCTGTCCGGTTAAACTTGGCTTACGTATCGGGAGGGAGCACCTACATCTTGCTCTGGGACAGAGGAAACTGTCACAGGCCCCCATCCCAACGGTGCTGTCCAGCAGTTGGAAGGGAATTGCTGCTGTGCTGGAGGTCAGGGCCAGACTTCAGTGCAGAATATCACAAGAGTTTGGGGGACAACCATGAACCAACAAACAGACACTGCTAACAATGGGGCTCAATCTTGGAATCAGGATGCAGCCTTTGACCTTCATGAAATCTGTCATTGAGCCCCTCGCCAATGAGGGCAGCAAAGGCCTTGCATCACTGTCAGCCTACAGCAGAGACTCTTCATCAGGGGCTTGGACCAGATGACCTCTGGAGGTCCCTGCCAGTGTCAGTCACTGTGGGAGTGTAACAGTGGCACAGCCCCACCCCAGCAGGGACCACCTGGAAGGGAGCTGGGCGAACACCGAGGTGTGCAGCCCACTGCCAGGTCAGCTTTGTGCCACAGGGTCTGTCTCCATGGATGGGGAAGCTCCAGGGTGTGCCCCTTAGAGCCCTGTGATGTCACCAGTCATGATCACTGTGACATCACTTGCAGTGGGTAGGTAACTATAAACACCAGCGCTGGGCAGTGCCACAGCACCCAGACTGTGACACACCAGCAGCTGAGGAGCTTCCGAGTGCTGCCAGTGTCCGAGGAACCTCTGAATGACACCAGTGACTGAGGAGCCTCCAAGTGTCACCAGTGGAAGCCAAGCCTTTGAGTCCTGCCAGCAGCAGCTCTGAGAGGAGTCAAGTCCGGGAGCACCAATGGAGGAGGCCAGGCAAGAGCCAGCAGCGCCCCGAGCCGTCAGGATCTGCCGCATCTGCGTGGATCCCCTCCAAAGCCCCGCTGCCGTGGAGCCCTGCGGACACGTGTTCTGCCACGCCTGCATCCAGCCCCGGGCTGCCCCCGATGCCGCTGCCACCTGCCCGATCTGCCAAGGGCCCATTGGGGCCATCCGCCCGCTGCAGGGGCAGGAGAACCGTGCCGAGCCGGCCCCACGTCGCTGCCGCCGCCGCCGCCTCCATCCCTTCGTGGCGCGGTGGCGGCAGCGGCGGCAGCAGGAGCAGCAGGAGGAGGCAGCTGCTGGCGGTGGCCGGCGCCGAAGATTGGCTGATGGGGATCGGCCGCCGAGCCCTGTGCCCCGCCAGCGTGCCCGGAGAGAGCTGGAGGAGATGGACAGAAATGGGCGAGAGGAGAGCACGTGGCCGCTGAGGGAACGTGAAGCGCTGGGCGGAGGGGACAACGGGCGCCGCCCCGCCGTGGTCCCACCTGATGGGCAGCCTCCGTGGCCTGTCTGAACTGAAAACCAGGATGCCGAGAAGGGCCTCGCCTGCTTTCTTCTGCCTGTTTACTTATTACTGCAAGACTGAGGGAGTGGGACTTGTGGGAGGGAAAGCATATAGTTGTAGGAGCTTAGGTAGAGAATAGGATATTGATGCTGAAATTAGCTGTAAATAAACTTTTTTGTTCAATTTGAAGCATTAGTAAGCAGGCATTCTTTATCAGCGCTGGACACACGAAATAATATCTCCTTTAATCTGATGTCTGTGGTGAAACTTCATAATGGGGTCTGTTGTTATTCCGTCCTGATCACACATATTCATTACAACGTGCCTCCCAGGTAATACACAAACACCACTTTCCTAGAACTAATTTGCATGCATTTGCCTTCTACTGGAAGTCCTTTTTTGGTCCTGGACGTCATCTAAAGGGGTGTCTGGTGGTCATATTCACCGAATGCTTCAATATTACAGGTGACCTTTCTTTGAACTTTTTCTTTGGGCATGCACTGTTGCTTTTTGTTATGTAACTTGAAAAAAAACCCCTTTGTAGTCCTCTTTATCTGTTTCTCCACTGGTTCCAGCTACGTTTATCCTCCTTTGTGCATACCTTTACCCTCCTCTCCTCTCCTGGCCCCACAGCAGCTCTGCGGTCCTGGGGAGGCTCTCCGGGCTGGAGGAGGCAGCCCCGGCACAGCCATCAGCTGAAGGGCACTGCCTGTGGGAGAAGTGCCCCCAGCCAGAATAGACCTGTTCAGGGGTTCTCCTCTGAAGCAGCCCAGAGCCCTTCCCCATTCTGGGGCACCCCCTGGAGCTGTGTGGTGGCTGTGCATCCCAAAGGATGCCAGGTCCTCACTGCCACCCTGCTCCATCCCCTTCCACGACCCAGGTGGCTGCAGAGCTCCTGGTATTGGGGCTGAGCTTCTGCCCACCCCTCCTTGCTGCCTTGGCAGACCTTGTTTCCCAGGAGCAGCCCCCAAACATCAGTGTCAAGAGTGCTGGGGGCTGTGTCTGCCCCATCCAGGGCAGCCGAGCACGGGGTGAGGCTGCTCAGCGTGACCACGGCCTCGCGGTGCCTTCTGCCCTGGAGACGGATGGAAATCTCATGGAGGTGTAGGTGGGAAAACCCTGGCAAGCGGGAGGTGGCTCTTTGGTACTGCCCAGCAGCTCCCCCTGAGCAGCACCCTCCTGTTGGAGGCCCCAGGCTGGCTGTAACAGATCCCTTGGAAGGAGCAACCATTCAGGGGGACTGCTCAGAGACAGGGGTCCAAAGGATGTCTGTGGGGCATGGGGGAAAGAGGCGGGAGGGACGTGTCCTCCCTTGCCAGGGCATTGGAGCACCTTTCCCCCTGAGGAGAGGGGCATGGTCCACGCTCTGCAGCGAGGTTCCTCCCTGGGACACAGGACAGCCTGTGGCACCCACAGCGCTGCCAAGGCACCACCACGATGGCTTCTGGGAGGGTCGAGCTCTGGCCAGAGAGGGGTCACAGGTGAGAGAGACTTGGAGTGAGGCCCCGCAGCGCTGGCAGGAGGTTTGCTGCTCTTTTTGGCAGGAAAAAGCGTCCTGGATCACAAACATCAGTGTGGCTGAATGTGACCTGGGGCATGGGACATGTGCAGGCACAGCCCCCGGAGCGCAGCCAGACTCCTCCGTGCTCCCACTTCCGTCCTCCCGCTGCTGCAAATGGATGTTAACTGCTGGGAACTGCTCTCAGCCTTGCTGCTTTTTAGCTGGGCTTTTAGGAAGAGCAGTGGGAACCACCCCAGTGCTGGCTCCAGGCGAGTCCCACCGGACCATGGTGGTTTTGGCATGTGCAAAAATGAAATAAAAGCCCCGGTCTCTGGGGAGCCAGCCAGCCGAGAGCGGATGAGCGCTCCCATTAATGTGTCATTAATGTGCAGCTCTGGCGTCGGCTCTTTTGGCAGGGCAGAGGTAATTACAACCCGACTGTAAAGCGTTGCACATGGATTTATTTACTGCCTTATTAGTGGCATCTGTTCTCCCAGCGAAGTGGCTCAGCTGTTTGCTCTTGTTCGGGGAAAGCAGTGGAACTCACCGTGTGGATGGTCCATGCTAACTCACGCCCTTGGGCTGGAGAGTGGGCTGAGGGAGGTGAGCGCGCCACTGGGGCTGCATTTTGACCCTGCTCGTTGGTTTGGTGCCTCTCCGCAGCACCTGAGCCCAGCGCAGCATGAAGGGGGCACAGAGCTTCACCCCAAACCCGGAGGACATGGCTGTGTTTGAGATCCAGCAGCACTTCTCTTCCCACTTGTCTCCCAGCACTGCCCCACAAGGTTTTACCATCAGAAAATCACAGAATCATCGGATCATGGAATCACCAAGGTTGGAAAAGCCCTCTGAGATCATCAAGTGCAGCCATCAACCCAGCACCTCCACTGTGTTCACCACTAAACCATGTCCTCAAGTGCCACATCCACACTTTTTTTTTAACATTTCCAGGGATGGGGACTCCAACACTGCCCTGAGCAGCCTGTTCAAATGCTTGGCAAGCCTTTCAGTGAAGAATTTTTCCCTAATATCCAGCTTAAACCTCCCCTGGTGCAGCTTGAGGCTGTTTGCTCTTGTCCCTGGGAACAGACCCCGACCCCCCTCTGGCTGCCCCCTCCTGTCAGGAAGTTGTGGGCAGCGAGAAGGTCCCCCCGAGCCTCCTTTTCTCCAGGCCAAGCCCCTCAGCTCCCTCAACCATTCCTTGTAAGGCTTGTGCTCCAGACCCTTCACATCTCTGTTCCCTTCTCTGGACACCACTCTCTTCTCCAGCAGGAGCCATGGGGATGACTGGGCCTGGTGCTGCAGGACCCTCGGCTTGCCCAGAGCCGCAGTTGCCCGGGCTCCCCGGTGTGCTGCTGCTGCTGAGCCACAGCGGCCAAATCACTGCTGCAGCATCCGCTGCCTTGGCTGCTGTCCTGGCCCAGCTTTGCTGCTCAGCACATTTCCCAAGGAAAATGGGTGCTGGGTTTGTTAACTGAACGTTGTGGCAAATGCGAGTTACGTGGCTGCAAATCCACTGGAGAAGCCTGTTCATTCAGGGCACAGAGCATAACAGGAGGAGGAGAGCACCTGGAATGGGGAGGTGGGAAGCACCATCCAAAAGGCTTTTGTTGCCTCTGGTGGGACATGAATGAAATAAAAATTCCTCGATAAGAAGTTCCTCAATTAAAATTCACGTGTGGCCCATGCTGCCCCAGGTGCCAGGTTGGGATGCAAAGCATGGAGTTACAAGTGTAAATATTTATTCATGGGCATGAGATGTCCCAGCCACATCAGGGCACCCAGATGTGGTTCTTTATGAGGTTCTTACATCCAGCAAGCACTCAGGTACAGCACAACTTGACTGAGCACTGACTCCCACACGAACAGATCTCCAACCACAGTAAAACTCGGCAACACCGCTCTGTTTCTGCTTGTCTATCGATCCAGGTGTCCTTGAGTCCCTCTGGCTGCAGGGACTGACCTGTGACACCAGACGAGGCTGGGAGTGTCTGAGAGCCTGGGATGCTGTGGTACCTCGGTCATGCCAGGGATAAAGCTGTTCTTTACCCCTCAGGGACTGCTCTAAGCCTCCCAAAAGCAACGTCCTTCTCTCCAGGGCCGGGCTGTCCTTTTGTTTGTTTTACTTCAGCACGAACAATACCAAAGTCTGCAATAAAACTCCACTGCTTCTTTATGTCACAGTGTTTAATCAATACATATATAGTATATATACACATAAAGTCAATGTACTTTTGTAATAAAAAGGACGCCTGACAGTTCGGGAAGGGATTTTTCATCACATTTGCCAAGCCTGCCGCGCACCCGGGCCTCCATCAGTGCCTTCCCGGCAGCATCCAGCCCCGAGCAGCCCCTGCTCGTCACCTCTGCCCGGAGGGGTTCGGGTGCGAGTGTCTTGCCCCTCGTGGGGCTGACGGACTGCGGGCAGGGCGAGAGTGACTCAGCCACTCCAGCAAACTCGGGACTCGCCTGGGCGCTGCAGCTCCTCGGCAGGGATCGCTTCTGCAGCCTGATTTGCTGGGAAGCTGCCAGCCGACTGCCGCCTCCTCCTCTCTGCAGGCAGCTCTGCCCTATTCTCCGCTCATCGCCGGTGTCTCCAGTGACAAAATGACCCGTCGGACTAGAGGGACGCGGGGCTGAATCCGTCTGGCAGGGCACGGAGCGGAGGAGCCGGTGATGCGGCCGGAGGATGCGGCACGGAAGGTACGGGCAGCCTCGCTGAGGCCGCGCCGGCGGAGGGGCAGCGCGGCGGGCGGGCTCACAGGCGGGATTCAGCCTTGCACCCCGTCCTGCTGGGTGCTGTGACCACCCCGTGAGACCGAGGGACGGCCTGACCCCCTCAAACTGGGGGGGAAAGGGGGGGCAGGCAGCGTGTGCCGCGGGAAAGACTCTGTCCTTGTCCCCGAGCCCTTCAGGACAGGTATTCCAGGTGTTGGAGGACCTGGCGTGGGAGCCCTTCCTGCGTGGGCTAAAGAGCTGCTTGTGGCCATGCTCCAAGCCTCCACGAGCCTGTCTGCCTTGTGGGGCCACGAACAGGAATTAAGGGTGCATTTGACCTTCTTTCAACTGCTCTTTCTCCAAAAAATCAGATCTGCTGGGGGTTGTGCTGATGCGGAAAGCCAGTCTGCCAAAATCTGCCTCCCAAGGTCAGTGGGGCTGTGTAGATCCCTGGAGGGAGGCTGATAAAATAGCTTTTCCTTGCTGCTCCACGATTTTGCATCAAAAAATGTGTCCCCACAAGGACTCCCCACCCTTGGGTGAAATGCAGAATTTGGCTTGAACAAAGCAGACAAAATCCTCCTTAAACACAGATCCCACAGCTTGACCAGAGCATCACCTGAGCCCGGTGCTTCCTCCATTACCTAATCTCAGCTCTCCTGAGAGGACACCATCCCCCTTCGGGCTCCAGGGACACCCAGGAGCATTTCCACCTTTGCTCCAGCAGCTCTCCCACCTCAGCAAAGGGGGCTGAGTGTTCAGGGGGTTCAGGAGTTTTGCAGCCCCTACTTGCAGCGAGCCCATGTGGCTCTTGGGGCTCTCAGGGCACCTTTGCAGGGCACATGGGACCCCTCCACAGAGGAGCACCCGGTCTCTGCAGCCAGTGTGTCCATATTCCCAGATTTTCCATGCAGGGCCATGCTCAGGCTGCTCACACAAGAGACCTAGTTTCTGCTCTCCCTGCTGCCAGAAATATCCCAGCTGCCTGCAGTGGAGAGCAGGTGAGGAGAGTTACAGGCTGGCAGGCTGAAAGTGGTGGGGCCACCTTGTGGGCATTGATGGGCTTCCCTGGGGAAGCGTGGTGCGTGGTGAGGCTGGTCACCACACACGTGGCCCCTGTGTCAGGATTGTGGCAAGGGGATGGCAGGTTTCCCACGGAGCAATCTCCACCCAGGGAACGATGGATGGGGCACCTCAGTGCTCTTGGTTTGTGGGCATCCTTTTTCTTTGAAGCCCAGGTTGGATGGGGGCTTGGAGCAACCTGGTCTAGGGGAAGGTGTCCCTGCCCATGAGGGGGGTGGAATGGGATGAACTTTGAGGTCCTTCCCAGTCTAAACCATTCTGATTCTCTTCTGCTGCCCTCAGGATGGGGATGTTCAGGAGCTCCCAGCCTAGGAACAGGAGAGAGGAGGCTGAGAAGCACAAGACACAGGAGCCATGTCTGCGCGTGGCCGGTGTGCCAAGGTGCTCCCCTCCGAACTGAACAAGGTGTGCCCCGAGAGAGGAGATGACCCTGCCACACACCCCAGGAAGATGAGCGACTTCGAGGTGGTCCCCAACCTGCAGCAGAGCAGCAGCAGCGTCTCGAAGAGCCGGCGGAAGGCGCATTTCCCCCCTGGCAGCAATGAAAAGGCAAGTTCAGGAGGGGCTGGAAGAGGGGACAGTTGGGCACACACATAAAATGGTGTTAATGAGTGGCTCACTGACAGGAGCACTAGTAACTGATCATGTTAGTTTAGGGACAGACAGAAAACCTCCAAACATCTGAGGTACATGGCCAGCACTCATATCCCCTCTCCTTGGAGTACATCTGGCTTTGTCCTTGCAGACAGCGATGGAGTTTTCATCCTTCACACCCAAAGAAGCACCCAGATGTGCTCCCATCACCACGGTGTGTGGCCCCTGGCATAACTTCTGGCTCTTTCCAGAAACCCTGACCCCTTGCTGCTTTTCTTGCTCCATCAGGAAAATCTCATCTCCTGGATTCCTGAAAACATCCGGAAGAAGGAATGCACCTATTTTGTAGAAAGCTCCCAGACATCAGATTCTGGGTAAGTGAGACAGTCCCTCCTTCCCTACCCTGCCAGAAGAGCAGAAGTGAGGGTTGGTGACAAAGCTACAGCACCAGAAAATCCCATCTTTCTGTCACAGGGGTTTAAAACCACTCCTTTAACTGGTTCTTCACCACGTGGTGAGTCATCACATGGCTGAGATTCTGTGTCCCAGAGGAAAACCTTTCCAATGCTTTTGCAGGCAGTCATTTCCATCCTAAATATTTCTGTCCCAAACCTCTACCAGTGGAATTTTTTTTTCCCCTTCATTTCCCCCCAAACAATGCCTTTGTTTCTGCACAAGTTCTGAGCTGGAGGAGCAGCTGGGTGGGAGATGAGGACACCCGTGTTGCTCCTGTTGAGAACAGAACCTCCTGCCCAGGCTGAGGTTGGGCTTTGCTTTTCGGGTTTCGGCTGTTCTCAACCAAGTTGTTGGTGTGTGTTTCAGGAGGATCGTTTGTGAGTGCGGCTATCTCAGGGAACAGCATCTGGACGATGCTGCCAAACCTCCCATCTTCCTGGGGAAGGAATGGGATCCCAGCAGGCACATCCAGGAAATGCCAACGGATGCCTTCGGCGATATCCGCTTCACAGGCCTGGGACAGAAGACAGGGAAGGTGATCTGTTTGTCCCATCTGTGGGTGCGTGGGGAGCCAGTGTTTGGGTCTTGCCATGGCAGATGGCACGGGAGTATTTCCCTCTTGAATGAGAGGATGTTGGGAAAGCATGGAATTGCCCCAAAGGCAACAGTGGGGTTGAGACAGGACCCCTCCTCTCAGCCTTAGACCCTTTCTGAAACCACAGGACTCATGATTCAAGGAGTGGCTGTCGCCTGTCCTCATCCTTAGCTTTGTCTGGGGAATGTTTGTCCCCAGGGATGTGAATGGGAATAGGGTCATGGACAAAGACCTGGACCAGCAGCAGCATGACTCTGCTGTGGAATGGTGTTGGGAAGCCTCTGGTTCTTTGGTGGGACAGGAGGAATTGTGGTGGGGGTGTCCTGTTACCCTGACCCCGTTGTTTATACCCAAAATGTGTGCACAATCCCTTTATTTGCAGTACGTGCGTGTCTCCTCGGATACCCCTCCACGGGTCATCTACCACCTCATGACACAGCACTGGGGCCTCGACCCACCCAACCTGCTCATCTCAGTCACCGGGGGAGCCAAAAACTTTGTCATGAAGCCAAGGCTGAAGAACATCTTCCGGCAAGGGCTAGTCAAGGTGGCCCAGACCACAGGTAAGAGACCACAGGATAATAAAATCACAGAATCATAGAATAGTTTGGGTTGAAAGGGACTTTTAAAGGTCATCTGGTTGCAGAGGGTCTCCCTGCGGTTGTACCTGGCCATGCCAGATTCAGTAGGTTGGGCTGTGCTGGTGATGCTGAGCTGTTTCAGGAGACCTGTAGGTCCCTTACCTGGAGCACAATCACCAGGGATGGGCTGCTCCTGCTCAGTCACTGCCAAGAGGCTCAAAAGGAGCTGGACTCAGAGAGGTGCTGAAGAAGGCATTGCCTGTGCTGCTAGGGCGGGGAAGAGACATCTTCTGGGGGATGGAGCATCCCCAAGGACCCACAGCCATATGGGGGGGCTGGGAGATCGCTGTGGGCAGAGCCTCTCCCTTGCCATGCCCCTCTGTGACCCCCAGGAGCCTGGATCATCACAGGGGGGTCCCACGCTGGTGTGATGAAACAGGTGGGAGAGGCAGTGCGAGACTTCATCCTGAGCTGCAGCCACAAGGAGGGCGACATTGTCACCATCGGCATTGCCACCTGGGGGACCGTGTACAACCGGGACAGCCTCGTTTGCCCCATGGTGAGCCACGCAGGGCCGGAGAGGGGATTGTGCCTGGGCTGCCAGGGAACTCCTGCCAAGGACTGTGGTGGGAACAGGTGCTTCCAGATGTCCCTGTGGCTGGCAGCCCTGGAAAGCCCAACTGTACCAGAAGTGGTGGTCACAGAACTTCAGAATGGTTTGGGTTGGAAGGAACCTTAAGGCTCACCTTGTTCCACCCCCTGCCACGGGCAGGGAACCATTCATTAGACCAGGCTGCTCCAAGCGCCATCCAGCCTGGCCTTGAACTCTTCCAGGGATGGTCCCAGGCTGGTATTTGCTGAGAAGCCCCTCCACCCTGCCCAGTGTCTTGAGTAGGTTCTGTGCTTCTCCTGGGAGGACTCTTGTGGGTGTGAGGGCCAGTGGAGCATGGGGCAAGGATGACGTGAGCACTGTGGGGGCACAGGGACTGTTTGGCCCCACATGCTGACCCATTCCAGTCCCCACGTGCTGGTTACTTTGGCTATCTGGTGCTCCTCTGCCAGGCTGCTCCCAGAGTGTCTCCTCCTGCACCTTACAGGGGGGCTTTCCTGCTGAGTATGTGCTGGATGAGGAGAACCAAGGCAGCCTGTCATGCCTGGACAGCAACCATTCCCACTTCATCCTGGTGGATGATGGCACCCATGGGAGGTACGGGGTGGAAATCCCCCTGAGGACCAGGCTGGAGAAGTTCATTTCAGAGCAGACCAAGGTGAAAGGAGGTAACAGCAACACACAGCCCGGCCTGAGACAGGGATGGGCCCTCCCCCTGGAATGGTGTCCTTCCTGAGCTCCAGCAGGAGCTGTGGCTTCCCCAGGGGATCCAGGCACAGGGTCTGAGAGGATTGCCATGATAAATGTGGAACCTGGTTCCTCAGCGACACAGATCAAAGAACCTTTCTCTGCCAGACTTACGGGATCACTAAAGGAGTCCCCAAACCTTGTGATGCTGAGCTGATCAGGGAGAGTCATTTCTCCCAAAGGGCCAGGTCCCAAGGGAGCTTCCAGGTGTCTTCTTCTCACTGTGCAAAGGATCTCCTGTTGTAACACGTGCACACGTGTGCTTACAGAATCCCAGAATCCCCTGAGCTGGAAGAGACCCATAAGGATCCCCAAGTCCAACTCCTGGCCCTGCACAGAACACCCTCAAAATTCCCACCAGGTGTCTGACCTGCCATGCCAGACAACCACTGGGCATGGTTTTCCTCCCCTCTCCTGAAGCCTGACATGTCAGGGACAGTGCTCCCACCTTGCCTTTCGCACTCCACCGCTCAGAGGAGACCGTATGGGGGGGATTGGCCCTATGGGAGGGTGACCCTGGATTGTGCTTCCCTGCAGGCGTGGCCATCAAGATCCCCATTGTGTGTGTGGTGCTGGAAGGAGGCCCTGGGACTCTTGATGTAAGGAACTGCTTGTGGCAAGCGGAGGAGGGGGTGGAGGAGGGACAGCTCCTTCCCAAGGTGCTGCTCTCAGTGGTGCCACACTGACAGGAGTGCTGGGAGCAGCACTGGGGTCCCAGGCTCAGAGAGGGTCTGCTGGTGTCTGGGTGGGATCAGGACCAACCTCCCCACTCTGTTGCAGACTATCTACAACGCCATCACCAATGGGACCCCCTGTGTGATTGTGGAAGGGTCTGGCCGTGTGGCCGATGTCATCGCGCAGGTGGCCAACCTGCCCGTGGCCAAGATAACCATCGCCTTGATCCAGAAGAAACTGAGCGTCCTCTTCCACGACACCTACGAGCTCTTCACTGAGAGCAAGCTGGTGGAGTGGACCAAGAAGGTGACTCCCCTGCAGGCTCCTCTGAGCTTCAGGAAGCCAAAGGGGTCCCAGGGGTCCTGGCCCGTGAGCAGCAAGGGTCCCAGCAGGAAGTTTAAGGCTCATCTGCCCCCAGCCATCCTCATCATTGTCCTGGTGGGCACCCCAAGGGCTCAAGCTCTGCTCCTGCACTGCCTGCTGCCTTTGGGCAGAGAGGGAGTGTTTGTGACCAGTCCCCGTCACGAGGAGGACACAGCACAGGGGTTCTGCAGGCGACAGAGGGGAGTGAGGAACTGCCCTGCACAGAGCAGGGGCCTGTGGGAAGCGGCAGGGAGGAGCTGCTGCTGCTCATTGCTTGCCCACGGCTCTCCTTGTAGATCCAAGACATAGTGCGGAGCCGGCAGCTGCTGACCATCTTCAGGGAGGGCAAATACGGCCAGCAGGACGTGGATGTGGCCATCCTCCAGGCCCTCTTCAAAGGTGAGGGGTGGGAGCCTTCCTGGGCGGATGGGGCAAGGTGAACAGGATGGGGATCAAGTCACCTCCTGCCGCTACTTGACTTATGGGGTCACCAAAGAAGTGCCCAAACCTTGTTACTGGGGAGAGATGATGATCCAAAGGGTCACACCTCCAAGGAGGCTTCCACGTGGTATCTTCTCACCGGATGATCCTCTGTTCTAACACGTGCCCTTCGCACGCAGCATCCCGAAACCAGGACCACTTTGGTCGTGAGAACTGGGACCACCAGCTGAAGTTGGCTGTGGCCTGGAACAGGGTGGACATTGCCCGGAGCGAGATCTTCACAGATGACCACGACTGGAAGGTAAGGCCGTACCTGTGCTGCTTGTCTGGTCAGGCCTGTGGATATGGAGGGCACTTCTCACCTTGGCCATGCCTGGGGAGAGTTTTAAAGGGATTTCTCCTGGACCCTGAACTCCCAGCGCATTAACTGGGGCTGTTCTTCAAAAATGCTCTCGAACCCCCAAAGCAGAGCTAAACACACACAAAGACAATTGGTATTTTGTTCAAAACCAGTGTTTTTAAAGACCCAAGTAGAACTTAAAATACCTCTTGACAGCTCTGCCCTGTGGTCACTGCTCAAATCGCAATTTGTCTCTAAAATCTCACCCAGCCTGGTGCTTCCCTGCTCGTACCTTACTACAGAGTGGGGCAGGGGCCAGCTCTGCCATCCCATGCCTGATCCTGCTGTTGGGAAGTCGAGGCTGAGTAGGGTTGTCTGTCCTATCTGACGGGGCTGTGGGACTTGGAGGGGATTTTCCTATTTCAGTCAACAGTTTGGGTTCCCCCAGCCCACATACCTTTGGTAGGACTGGGAATGGCTGGTGGGAACTAGGAACCCAAAAGTGAAGCATTTGAGGATATGTGCCCCATCCCTGGAAAAGTTGAAGGTCAGGCTGGCAACCTGGAGACCTGCAAGGTGTCCCTGCCCCTGGCCGGGGATTGGAACGAGATGAGCTTCCAACCCAAACCATCCTGTGATTTTGTGATATTCATAAACTTGGGATAGGTGGTCTCTACCCTATCCATCCCTCTGTCCAGCAGGCAAGGGGGCAGAAGGCTCCACTGCCAGAGAAGAGGGCCCTCTTCTAACCCCCTGGGAATGTCCCATGAGTTTTAGTGCATCCTAGATGCTCTTCCACATCTAGAGACTCCTCATGTGCTCAGGGATAAAATCTCCCCCCAAAGTGAGGAGCAGGGTAGGGTCTTGCTTTGAGACCATGGAGCCCCTCACCTCTGCCTCTGGACTGCCAGCCCTCAGATCTCCACCCCGTGATGGCAGCTGCCCTCATTTCCAACAAGCCAGAGTTTGTGAAGCTGTTCCTGGAGCAGGGAGTGCGTCTCAAGGAGTTTGTCACCTGGGACACCCTGGTTTACCTCTACGACAACCTGGCCCCGTCCTGCCTGTTCCACAGCAAGCTGCAGAAGGTGCTGCTGGAGGAGAGAGAGCACACAGCCGGCTCCAAAATGCCAAGGCTGCAGATGCACCACGTCTCCCAGGTGCTGCGGGAGCTGCTGGGCTGCTCCACGCAGCCGCTCTACCCCAAGCCCAAGCACACGGAGCGGCCCCGGCTCTCCATCCCCGTCCCGCACATCAAGCTGAACGTACGCATCTCCCGGTTACCGGCGGCAGCGTCGCAGCAGGGAGGGGACACTGGCTCAGGGAGCTGTCCTGGGGGTTGCAGCTGGGTCTCTGTTCTCTTGTCTGCTCAATAATCCCACTAAAAGTGCCTCAAAGCCCTGCCCAAGTCGTCTGCCCTGCATTCCAGGTGCAACTCCCACCTTCCTACAGCTGTAGCACGGTGTGGATGCGTGATGCTGGTGGGCAGCACGCGGTGGGGTGGGTGCACAGCTCCACATGATCCCAGCCCTAGAAAAAGTGGAATTCCCAGGAAGAGTCCAGTTTTGGCCACCCCTCTATCTGGGCAAAGTCCTTTCCATGGGTGGCAGAGGGAGCACCCAGGGTTTGAGTGGCTTTGTGCTGAGGGAGCGGGTCTGAGCACTGCACACCTTGCAGGTGCAGGGGTCAAGCCTCCGGTCCCTCTACAAGCGCTCTGCTGGCCGAGTCACCTTCACCATGGACCCCGTCCGGGACCTGCTCATCTGGGCCGTGGTCCAGAACCGCAAGGAGCTGGCAGAAATCATCTGGGCCCAGGTATCACAGCCCAGAGCTCCTGTCATGGCTGAGGGGCTCATATGAAGCCAGACCTCCCAGCCCCAAGGGGAACAGTGGAACCTGCTGGGATTTGGGATAGTGGGAGAGCTGTCCTGAGCCTGACCCCAGCCAAACAGGAGCCAGCTAGCCAGCCTGAGGGCACTTGGTGTCCATCCCCAGCCACACCATGAGGCCAGATCCCTCCCTTCCTGGCCAAAACAGGTAGAGAGGATGTGTTGGGCCAGAAGTGGGCTAGTCAGGCTGAGAGCACACAGGGACACGGCAGCTGGGGTGGAGAAGGCTTCCGCCCATGAACAGCATTCTGGGACAAGAGGCAGTATAGCTGGTGGCACAGTGAACATGCCAAGGAGTCACTCTGTCCCCTCAGCCAAGGCATCCCACAAATTCCCCGTGGCAGCGGGTTATCCAGAGGCGAGCTTGGCTCAGCCCTTGTCACAGCAAGCTGTCCATCCTGAGCACCAATCTGTTGGGGACACCCTCCTTCCCTCCTGTGGGAGCTGGGGAGGGTTTGTCAGGGACTTCTGGGACTTGACAGACAGAGTGTCCATGCTTTCCTTATCCTCTTCTGTGCCAGAGCCAGGACTGCATGGCAGCAGCACTGGCCTGCAGCAAAATCCTGAAGGAGCTGGCCAAGGAGGAGGAGGACACGGACACCACCGATGACATGCTGGCCCTGGCTGAGGAGTACGAGCACAAGGCAATCGGTGAGCAGGAGGGCACCGGCACCCCAGAGCTGCTCCTGCACCCCAGAGCTGCTCTTGCACCCCAGAGGGCCGGTGAGATTTACCCAGGAGATGTCTGGGGAGTGATAAATGAGAGCCCCATCCTCACAGTCAGGACCATGATGCTCCAAAGGCCATGCCTGCATGGTGGTGGGAGTGCAGGGAGTACCACTGCGTGGTGCAGTGTCCTGATCCTGCTCGGAAGGGTGACTCTGTGGGTGCCTTGCCCTGGAGCTCAGCCTCGTCTTCCCGGTACCGGCCCGTCCAGGCGTGTTCACAGACTGCTACCGCAAGGATGAAGAGAGAGCCCAGAAGCTTCTCACCCGTGTCTCTGAAGCCTGGGGGAAGACAACCTGTCTGCAGCTGGCGTTGGAGGCCAAGAACATGAATTTTGTGTCCCATGGAGGTGTCCAGGTGGGTTCCCAGCAGCGGTCTTTGGAGGGAATGTGCCCAAGTGTCCCCAGGATCCAGAGTTCCTCATGGGCAGCAGTGGGACTCTGCCCTTCGGCCTCTGTAACCAGCACTCCTCTTTCTCCCTCTTCACAGGCTTTTCTAACCAAGGTCTGGTGGGGGAAGCTGTGTGTGGACAACGGGCTTTGGAGGGTGATTACGTGCATGCTGTTCTTCCCCCTGCTCTACACCAACCTCATCACCTTCAGGTACTCCTGGCAGCAGGGGTTTCCTCCAGCCTCCCCCCGCGGCTGGCTGGGGGAAGCTGCCGCAGCATCTTCCTGGGCAGCCGAGCCCACATCCATCCCTGCTTCCAGCAGGGAGAAGAGGCTGCAGCCCATGGGCTGCCTGACGCGCCTCCGAGCCTTCTTCACAGCACCCATCGTCATCTTCCTCATGAACATCCTCTCTTACTTCACCTTCCTCCTGCTCTTCGCATACGTCCTGATGGTCGACTTCCAGCCGATGCCGTCCTGGCGGGAATACCTCATCTACTTCTGGCTCTTCTCCCTGGTGTGCGAGGAGACCCGCCAGGTGTGGGCAGGCAGAGCTGAGGCTGGCAGGTGGCAGAGGAGGAGAGACACCCCTCTGGGTGCTCCTGGGAGGTCCCACACAGCTCATGCTCCCATGCTGCTTCTCACGTCACCACTTATTCAGAGAGGTCCCAGCACGTGGGACCACCAGATCCCCCAGCTCTGAGGCCAGGGATTCTCCTTGGCTGCATCTGGCTTGGCCCCGTATATTTGCAGAAGAAAACGCTGTAGGGCTGGCGGGCTTTGCCCAGGAGGTGTCTGCTCTCTGTTTTGGGAGTGTCAGGAGATGGAGGGAGCACTTCCTTTGGGTGAATTCCCAGCAGGACTTCCAGGATTTGCTTGACATTTGAGATTTTTCAGCTTTTGCTTCAACATCTCGGTGCCTTTCTCCTCCAGCCTGAAGAACCCCAATGCTGCAGGTGTCCCCATGCTCCTTCCCAGGTGTCCCTGTGCTCCTTCCCAGGTGTCACCATGGTCCACCCATGCCCCTACAGAAAACTTCATAAATTCAGGTTACCTTCGGGTCAGCGAGAGTGTCCAGTGATGGCCAGATGATCTGTGTGGTCTCTCCCTTCTCTGAGGCACACGAGTATCTTACACCCAGCCCTTCCTCTCTTCCCAACAGCTGTTGTATGATCCAGATGGACTCGGGGTTGTGAAAATGGCTTCCCTGTACATCAAGGACTTCTGGAATAAGCTGGACATCTGCGCCATCCTAGTCTTTATCGCAGGGCTGACTTGCAGGTGAGCTGCAGAGCTCAGTAGTATTTTCATAGAATCATGGAATCTCAAAATGGTTTGGGTTGGAAGAGACCTTAAAGCTCATCCTGTTCCACCCCCTGCCATGGGCAGGGACATCTTCCACTACCCCAGGCTGTTCCAAGCCCCGTCCAACCTGGCCTTGGACACTTCCAGGGATGGGGCAGCCACAGCTTCTCTGGGCACTCTGTGCCAGGGCCTTACTGCCCTCACAGTAATTCCAACCTAAATGATTCTGTATGGTTCTGTGGTGGCACTGAGGTGTTTCCTTTCCTCTCTTTCATATCCAGGCTGATCCCATCAACGTTATATCCTGGGCGCATCATACTGTCCCTGGCTTTTATCATTTTCTGCCTGCGCCTGATGCACATTTTCACAGTCAGTAAAACACTGGGGCCCAAGATCATCATTGTGAAGCGCATGGTGAGAGCTCCCCTCTGTCCTGCGGGGGTGATGCTGGACCGTCCTGCTAGAGCAGCTGGATACGCCACCCGTGTTATCCCATCCTGGAGAGGGGCTTGCTCTAGGACACAGCTATCCTTCCCCTCTGTCTTTGCAGATGAAGGATGTCTTCTTCTTTCTCTTCCTGCTGGCAGTGTGGGTGGTGTCCTTCGGGGTGGCCAAACAGGCTATCCTGATCCACAACGAGGAACGCGTGGAGTGGCTTTTCCGTGGTGTGGTCTATCACTCCTACCTGACCATCTTCGGGCAAATTCCCTCCTACATCGACGGTAAGGGACACCGGCCTGTGACAGCGCATGGCACAAGCAGGGTGGCTGTGACAAAGCCGATGTACCAAACTCACACTGTGCTGGCCCGTGGAAGTCCCACAGAGTGAACAGAGCACCTGGGATGACGCAGATGGAGGTCAAATCCCTGCCTGGTGCTGAGCTCCCTGGATGCTGGCCACTTTCTGTGAGCAGAACGTGCTCCCCAAGACACCCGAGGTTTGGCCACCACGGACTGAAGCTGTGCTCTCCCACAGGGGTCAACTTCAACATCGACCAGTGCAGCCCCAATGGGACTGACCCCTACAAGCCCAAGTGCCCAGAGACAAATGCCGACAACAAGAAACCCATCTTCCCAGAATGGCTGACAGTCATCTTGCTGTGCCTGTACCTGCTCTTCACCAACATCCTCCTCCTCAACCTCCTCATCGCCATGTTCAAGTGAGTCTGGGGGGCTCTAGATGTGGTGGAAGTAGTGGGATCCCACTTGGGGGTTATAGGTGTGGTGGAGGTCGTGGCAGGTCAGGGCTGATCAGGGAGGTGGGTGGAACTGGGGCACCATTTAGACACGATGTGCCCCCTCATCCCCACGGCATGCCTGACACCTGGGCTCTGCCCCAGCTACACCTTCCAGCAGGTCCAGGAGCACACGGACCAGATCTGGAAGTTCCAGCGGCACGACCTGATCGAGGAGTACCACAGCCGCCCACCCGCGCCCCCACCCCTCATCCTGCTCAACCACCTGCAGCTCCTGGTCCGGCGGGGCTTGCTCCGCCGGCCGGCCATGCACCACAAGCTCAGTGAGGACCAGCGTCCCCGTCCTGCCCTTTGCCCCCTCCTCAGGGCATGGTACCATGTGCCGAGGCACAAGGCTGGGCACAGGGGCTGTGGTCCTGGGGTTTGGGATGCCCAGAGATGTGACAGCACTGCCATCCTCTTCCTTTGGCAGAGGAGAAGCTGGAGAAGAACGAAGAAGCTGCCCTTCTCTCGTGGGAGATGTACCTGAAGGAGAACTACCTGCAGCACCAGCAGTGCCAGGAGAAGCAGAACACGGAGCAGATGATCCGGGACATTGCACAGAGGTACTGTTGCTCCTGAGAAAGGAAGTTCTTTCTGTCCTTTGGTGTCCTGGGCAGGGAAGAGTTGGGATCAGCGGCTGTCGAGGGTGTTCCAACCAACCCTGTCCCTCCAGGGTTGATGTACTGGCAGAGCTGCTGGACTTGGACCGGGTGAAGAGGACGGGGGTAGTGGAGCAAAGACTGGGCTCTCTGGAGGACCAGGTGAGGCAAAACCAGGGCAACTACCCAAGAAAGGTGAAATTTTTCCAGGGGCTGAGTCAATTGAACGAGAGCACAAAATCTCTCTGAATCAATACCCTCTGAGACAGTTTGAGTTTCATTGCCATTAGCATCTGAGGGGAAAAGGCTTATAGGAATAGTTCTGTTTGACTCCAAAGTAAACAGGATGCAGGCGGGATGTGGTGGGAAGGGCCACTGCCTCCATTAGTCACCCAAACACCCAGTTCTTCTCCTTGGCCTGAGAGGACCCTCCAGACCTCCTGGAGACACAGACTCTCTGTCCCCTCCCTTTGGAGCTGCACGAGCAGTGGGGTGCCCAGGGAGCCAGCCCAGCTCTGGCACATCCTGTTTCCATTTCCCTTTCCACCTGCTTTGTAAAAATATTTCCCTGGAGAAGGTTTTCCAAGGCAAACATCAGGACACAGCCAGGATCACTGCTGCCCGCAGGGCGCGGCAGTCAGTGCCAAGGGCAGCGGTGCCTGCCTGCTGCCAGGGCTGGATCCCGTGGTACTCGGGGGGGCAGCGGGGCCGGGGGTGACCCTCTCCTGTGCCCTGCAGGTGCATCAGAGCGCCCAGGCCCTGAGGTGGATGATGCAGGCGCTGCGGGGCAATGGCTTCAGCTCAGGCGAGGATGTGCCACCCGTGGGTAAGCGGGGCCCGACTCCTCCCCAGCAGCACCGGGCGGGGGCTGAGCAGCCCCTCACACCCCTCTGTCAAGCAGTGAGGCAGAGGTTCCTTTGGTCCTGGGAGGTTTGCTGTCTCCATGAGGTCATCCAGCTCCTTCTGAGTGCATTCCCACACTCCCTGGGGTTTCTTGCAGGGCCTGCCGGAAGGGAAGCCAGGGTGCACGTCCCCAGGGGACATCGGCATCCCCATGGAGACACCCAGCCGGCCCCCTCAGCAGAGCCCCAGACCACAGTGCTGGACTTGGTGCCCTGCTTTGTGGGACCCTGCTGTCTGTGTTTGCCTCACAGGCTCCTCCAAAGCCTTGGACACCAAGGAGATTGACCTGGAGGGGAAACCCGAGGAGAGCCAGCCCCCCTACCATGTGCTCGCCCGAAACCTCCTGTACCCAGGGTCTCACACTCTCCGCTTCCCTGTGCCAGATGAGAAGGTGCCCTGGGAGGTAGGAGCTGTGACGCTGGGCAGTGGGGCTGGGAGGAGGAGGCTTGAAGCATATCCTGGCAGTGGTGGGAAGAGGAACCCATCGTCCCGTTTGAGAAGTCTTGTTCTTCCCAGCCCTGGGACCATCAGCTTCCTGGAGTCACTGCTTGAGGCTCCCCCAAAGAAAATGGCATCATTCCAGCTAGGATCTGCAGTGCTAGGAATGCCTGGGGATGCTTGGTTGGACACAGAGGGTACAACCACCCACCTCTGCATTTTCTGAAGCACAGCTGGCTCAGTGTCAGGGTCCAGGACAGGATCTGGCACTGTCTCCCATAGGGATGTGAGCCCTCCAGCCAAGTCCCTGAGCTCAGCCCCCGGCAGAGCCTGGAGCATCACTTGGCAGTGATGCCACAAGACAGGCAGAGGAAGAGATTGGGGCATAAGGTGTTCCCAGGGTCCCAGTCCCTGTCTGCTGTGAGAGCAGGGGCACAAGCTGGGGACTGACACAGCCATGTGTTGTGCAGGTGGATTTCCCGCTCTACGACCCCCCTGCCTACTCGGCCGACCACAAGGACATGGCTGTGCAGGACCCCTTCAGCCTGTGAGTCTCCCCCCATGGCTCCCCACTCCTCCACCCCTTCCCCGGGTGGCACAGCCAGTCCTCCCTGCCGGGCTGCCTCCCACCCTCCAGCTCCTTGGAGTCTCTCCTGAAGATCAACTACAACACCATGGACGGGCTGATCGACCGGCAGAGCTTCCACGGGCTCTACGCCGTGCAGGACGGGCTGCCCCTGTGAGTGCCACCGCCACGGGCTCGCTGGGAGCTGGGGGGGAGGCCAAGCACTGGGACACGGAGAGGCCAGGGGTGCCTGGGCACATCCATCCCATTCCCACTTTCCCACAGCTAATGGTGGGGCAGGGATAATTGCATGCATTGTCCTTGGGCTGACCCCAAAGAAAACACCCCAAACGACGTGGGGTGTAGTGGCAGGGAAGTGCTATAGGGGTGCACGGAGGGAGTCTGGTGCTGCCCCAGCCCCCCCACTCTCACCCTGGCAGGAACCCCATGGGCAGGACGGGGCTGCGAGGCCGTGGGAGGCTGCACTGCTTTGGGCCCAACCATGCCCTGCACCCTGTGGTGACCCGGTGAGTGTGTCCTGCTCCAGCACGGGGCTGAGGACGTGGGGTGGAAAAGGGGGCACGGGGTCACCTCAGAGACCTGGCCAAACCCCACGTGGCCAATGCGACCACCGCTGGGCAGAGGGGAGCCAAGTCCAGCTGCAGCATGACAGGGGCCTCTCTCACAGCTGGAGGAGGAACTTGGATGGGTCCATTATAAGGAAGAGCCTGAAGAAGATGCTGGAAGTCCTGGTGGCCCAATACCCGCTGTCAGATGTCTGGGCTCTGCCTGGGGTAAGAGCTGGCGGAAACCAGAGCTGGTGGAGAGGGAGCTGCAGAGATGGGAGAGAGGGAGAGAGGGAGGGAGGGAGGGAGGAAGTCCCACAGAAAGGGGGAATCACAGGCGTGTGGCAGCTGTGGCTGAGGAGGTACCTCTGCCCCTCCTGCAGAGCCTCTGCATGCCAGGGGTGCTCCCTACACACACCCCCCCACCCTTACCCGCTGTCTCCTGCCTCTCCCTGCTCCCCCTCCACAGCTTCAATCCTCACGTCCTTCATGTGAGCCTGTTAAGCCATTGGCAAAGCATCCTTTGGCAGACATTGGATCAGGCAAACTCAGACATCTGCTTGGGCAGAGCTGAGGACTTTGGGCAGGAGAGGAAGGATGGGAGGCACCAGCAGACCTCGTGGTATCTTCTGCACTGGTGGCAGGCCACTGCCTGATGGCCAAGCTGGTGGAAGGGAGGGAGGGAGGCTGGGCTGTGCTGATGGCAGGCCCCATAGCTGACATTGCTTTGGCACAGGGGTCACTGGAGCCGGGCGAGACGCTGCCACTGAAGCTCAAGTGGATCCTGCGCCGGGAGTTCTGGCCCCAGTTCCAGAACCTGCTGAAACAAGGCACTGAGGTGGGTGGCACACAGGTGTCCCAGTGGTATCGGGTCTCAGGAGGGTTCAGGGGTACGGGGGCATGTGGGCATCACCCCGGCACAGGGACACGCAGGTGTCATGGTGGTACAGGCCCATGGGGACATCACCACGGCACGGGGACATGTGGACATCATGGTGTCACAAGGCCACGTGGGTGGCCCAGGGTACAGGAGCAGGCTGCATCACCTCTTGGCCACTGCTCCCACCAGAGAGGAAGGGCTGGGGGAGGTGAAGATATGCCATAATGCACGTGTGGGGGTCAGGGAGCAGCCCAGAGACCCCGGGGGAGGGCACCAACACCAGTGTCTGTGCCTGCTGCAGTGACTCCCCATGGCTCCAGCTGCAGTGGGAACGGGGCTCTGCTCTCCAGCGGGGCAGAAGAGCTGCAGGGCGATGCCCCACTCACCCCCAGGGCCCCCAGGGTGCCCTCAGAGAGGTGATGAGGGCTCTGCTCATGTGGCATCTCCACACACAGGTACACAAGGGGTACCTCGACGACCCACGCAACACAGATAACGCCTGGGTGGAGACAGTGGCCATCAGCGTGCACTTCGACACCCAGAACGACGTGGAGATGAAGCGCCTGAATTCGGTACGGGGCTGTCACCCCTGAGGGCTCCCTGACCCAGCCCACAGCGGGCCTGGGGCACAGGAGCCGGATCTCCAGACCCAGATCTCCACAGGACTGGGATTCTCCGGCTGCATGCAGTGGGGGAAGAACATGGGGATGAACGTGGGGTGGCACCTCAGTGTGTGCCCCGAAAATAAAGGGCAGGAGGCTGGGGACTAGAGGTGCTGTTGAGCATGGCTGGCACGGCCCCTTGCTGGCAGGACATGCCTGACATCTGTCCCCTTCCAGTTCCTCCAGGGCTGCGACCCGGAGCTGTGCATCCGCTGGCAGGTGCTGGACAAGAGGATCCCCCTGCACGCCAACCACAAGGAGCTCCTGCACAAGGTCTCAACCCTCCTCGGTGCCTACTACTGAGGCCTCATGCATAGGCCAGGGCTCCTGCTGCCCCAGACCAGGTTCTGGCTGGGACCTGCAGCTCCACCCAGCTCACCTGTGAGAACATGGGAGCCACTGGAGTTGAGGTGCCTCTCTGGGTGCCTCCGTGAATGTATACTGCAGGTCCCTGGGAGGAAAAGTGTCCCCTCCCTGGGGGCAGGGGCTGCCTGGGCAGTGCATCCCAGTCACCTGAGCCACCAAGTTCAGCCCCAGCTTGTGTCTTGGTGCTTCCACATCAGCCCACAGCACCAGCCTGGAGCTTGGGCCACACAGAGCCACAGGGCTTTTGCTGTGAGATGGTCCTTCTTTCCACTCCAACCTGCTCTTGGCTTCAGGATGGGCACTGAGGGTTCACCCATCCCAGCTATCCCTCCGCCAGAATATCCACCACTGCTCCCTGCTCCTGCTCTGAGCCCTGGCAGCCCCACTGCCACAGATCCCGAAGGATTGCTCTGGAGAAGGCTTGGAGTCGCTCCTGTGGCCGCTGTACCCATATCTCTGGTTGCCTCAGACCCAACAACATGGTCCTGAGCTGTGATCCAGCACTTCTGAAAGTGTGAGCAGCTCTTGGCTTATATACCTATGGTTTCATAGCTCTGCACAGGCCCACCTGCCATGCCCCAAACTGATATGTGATCCTGCGTGTGTATGCTGAGCACTGGCTTGTAGCTAAACTTCCTTCCTCCCTCTGAGCCAAGGCCCCTGCTGAATGTCACCTGCCTGTCCCCATCCCCTCGTGCACATGAATGGAAAGGGGCAGCTTGCTGGAACACGGGTGATCCATGCCCTGTGGTTCCTTGGGCAGGCAGGGACAGGAGAGGGGACATCAGTGTGTCAATCCCAGACATCCCTGCTTCTAAGGGGTCTTTCACTCACATTTTCTGTTGCCTGCCATGGGGAGAACAAGGCAGAGTGGACACATTTTTTGATCATCCAGAAGAGCCCCACGGTGGCATGTTATGCCTGAGACTGCTCAGGAAGGGATTTCGGTTCCCCCACCTTCTCCCAGTGGATCAGACACTGGCCAGCCAAGGCTGCTCATCCCACACTGGTGGCCACCACAGCACAACTGCAGTTTCACCAGTGACGCACTGGGGTTTGGCAAGGGGAGGGGGCTCAGTCTGGCAATGTATTCAACCCAGCTCAATAAACCATGTATTGAACAACTGCAGGCTGGTGGTGTCTTAGGGCTGTTTAACCAGGGGCTGTTCCTGGAGGCCATGCAGGCTGTTTGTGGAGGCCCTGCTTGGAGCTCACTTCCAGGATAAACCCAATTCCCACCCCAATCTTGTTGTACAAAAGCACTTTGCCTGTAGACTGACCCCCAGTGACGGCTGAATCACAGAATGGTTTGGGTTGGAAGGGACTTCAATGATCATTTCATTCCAAGCCCCCTGCCACAGGCAGGAACACCCTGCAGCAGACCAGGGTGCTGGAGATGA
The DNA here is from genome assembly GCA_014706295.1 of Lycocorax pyrrhopterus obiensis. NCBI lineage: Eukaryota > Metazoa > Chordata > Aves > Passeriformes > Paradisaeidae > Lycocorax > Lycocorax pyrrhopterus. The sequence continues at coordinate 2,907,804 of JACSVZ010000016.1, forward strand.
CTGGATCCGTTTAGAGCTGGTATGGGGGCTGTGCTCCACAGTGATGGCACAGTACCTTCTCCCACTGCTCCTGGACTGTTCCGTGTCTGCTCCTGGCCTCCCATCACCGAGAGAGACAGGACACCATCTGCTGAGAGCCCACGTGGGCCCGGGGAGGGGCAGGCCGGGGCATGGCCGGGGAGGGAAGATCGTGTCTACAGCAGCTGATGAAGCTTCTAGACCCGCAGCCCGGGCCGCAGCCTCCGAAAAACTGCTGAAATCTCATTAGCAGCACTTAATTTCTGCACATCGGGGCTCCACGCGGCCACTCTCCCACAGCCCCGTGGGGGTGCTGCCTGGCTGTCCCATCACCCTGGTCCCCTCGTCCCCCCGCCCCCGGCCCCCCGCACCGCTCCCCGCTCCCGCACCGCCCCCGCACCGCCCGGTGCCGCCGCGGCGAGACCGCCCGGCCCGGCAACAGGTGGGGCCAGCGCGATCGCGGCCGGACCGCACAGCACCGCACCCGCACAGCACCGCACAGCACCGCACAGCACCTGCACAGAACACCCCCAAAAATCCCACCACGCACAGCACCGCACCCGCACCGCATCCGCACCGCACAGCACCGCACCCGCACCGCACCCGCACAGCACCCGCACCGCACCCGCACAGAACACCCCCAAAAATCCCACCACGCACAGCACCGCACTGCGCCCCGCACCCGCACCGCACCCGCACCGCTCCCGCACAGCACCGCGCCTACGGCCGGAGCCGGAGCGAAGCACAGCCGCCCTGGCCGAGCCGGTAAGGGACCCCCGGGCGCCGGGGCAGCGGGGGGCGGTGGGGGTCGGTCGTGCTGCGCGGAGGGGTCCCGGCTCCCCGGCCCTCGGGCAGGGCAGGAGGGCGGGCCAGGGCATCACCCCCGCACACCCCCAGGGTCCGGGAAGGCTGCGACTTCTGAGAGCCCCTCGGAGCCCTTCCACGCGGTGGGAACCGGCATCGCATAACGCGTCCTTGTTCCCCCGGAGAGACGGAGCTGCCAGAGCTGTCAGCCCGGTGCATTTTGCAGGGCCAGAAGGATTCCCGGGAAGCTCAACTTCATCTCCTGGGGCAGAATCCACAGCTCTGGGCAGGGCCATGGGCAAAGCTACAGACAGCATCCTTCAGGTAGGAGCATCCCTGGGGTGTGAGCATCCTGTGTGGTACCCTGAGGATGGTGACACCTGAGAGACGCTGCTGTTACCAGGGGAATGCCATTAGCAGAAGGGTGCTAGTACCAGAGGGACAACAACTTGGTGCCCATAATGACATCACATGGGCCATTTAATTCCCATGAGAAAGGTTCCCATGGCCTCCCACATCTCCCGTCCATGGGGATCTCTTCTCCTAGGCTGGCCAAGGCAGCAGGAGGGCCGTGAGCAGCACCATAGGCAGAGGAAAGGTGTCCCACCTGCTTCACCTCCTGCCTGGCCCCTGGCAGCACTGGGGTGTCCTTTGGGGTTCCTACATCACCACTTTTACTGTGCTAGGCAGTGGCCCCTCTCTTCACCTCCCGCCCCCAGAGTCAGGCTATCAAACCATACTCTGTTTACTCTAAGAAGCAAACTCACCTCCAAACACTTCTTTGGTGAAACCCTTGGAAACATCACTTGTACCAACTCACAGACCAGAAGGGAAGGGAAAGGAAAGCAAAAGAGCTACACGTCTTGTTATTTAAAATCCTGGTGGTGATTAAGTCAGTCTGATGATCCTTAGAGTCTGACTCATCTTTTTTTTTTTAAACACTCAGGGTTGATGAGGTAGGATTTTACTGCTGCTGTTCTGCAGCAGCAAACTACCGCATCCCCCCTGGAAACTGGTAGCAGGATGGGGCAGAGGCTCCCAGACCCATCTCCACACCTCCATCCTACCGCTCCCTTTGTCCACCTGGGTGGTCTCTGCACAGACAGGGGTAGGGGAGCTGAGGTTTCAATCTCCACAGCTCTATTTCTAACTAAATCAAATCAAGCTGACCTGGAAAAGATAGCCAGTGCCATTCCACCCTTGTTTTCCTGTCTCCTGAGCCCAGCCTCTCACCCCTTTGCCAGGGCACATCATACATGAGCCACACCCCGTGTTCCAGGAAATAATGCTGTGTCATATCCCCTCCACCCACAGCTTCCCCTCGGTGATGGGAGAGGCCTTGCAGGAGCACCGAGGGGCCGTCCTGCTGCCCAGGAGCTGCTGCCACCCCCAGGGAGCTGCCAGCAGCCATGCTGAGCTGGCTCGCGGCAAGATGACCCTCACCACCACCATGCCAGCCACCAGTGTGGCCCAGGCTTTCTTCTGCCTCCTGCTCTGCATCCCCTGGGGCAGCTCCTGCCCCCCCAGCTGCCAGTGCACGGAGCGGGCCGGGGCGAAGGCTGTCCTCTGCAGCTCCCGGCACCTGGAGGAGATCCCCGAGGACATCCCCAGAGACGCGGTGTTCCTCAAGCTGGATGCCAACAGCATAACCAGGATCCCCAGCAATGCCTTCAGGCACCTGTCCCACCTGGAGGAAATCGACCTCTCGAGGAATGCCATTGAGAAGATCGACAGGGCAGCTTTCAAAGGGGTGGCAGCCGGGCTGCGGACCCTTGACCTCTCCAGCAACCGCATCCGCAGCATTCCCAAGGAGGCCTTGCTGGCCCTCAATGCCAAGCTCCGGCTGGCCAACAACCCTTGGCACTGCGAGTGTGCCTTGCAGGAGGTGCTGTGGGAGGCACGGCTGGACCCCGACTCCGTCCAGGACATCACCTGCCACACGGCCCCGCGGGACGAGTACGTGGGCAAGCCGCTGCTCCAGGTCCTGGATGCCGGCGTCAACTTCTGCAGCGTGCGCCAGAGGACCATGGACGTGGCCATGTTCATCACCATGTTCGGCTGGTTCGCCATGGTCGTCGCCTACGTGATCTGCTACGTGCGGCACAACCGGGAGGACGCCTGCAGGCACGGGGATTACCTGAAGCCACTGCCGAGCACCCAGGCCCACGCAGAGACCACCAGCACCACCCTGTAGCGCAGGGCTGGGGTGCCACCTTCCAGCTTCTTTGCAGGGAGCCAGTGGCCACCTGGTGGGCATCAGAGCTTCTTGGGGGGATTCTCCAGTGCTTTCTTCAGACGAGTGGCACCAATCTCCCCTCCCCAGTGACACCGGACTGAGCGTGAGCAAACGACACGGGGGAGGGATGCCAGGGACACGCCGTGCAGGCCTGCCCATGGAGATCGGGTTCCTGGGGATGAACATCCCCAGCCAGACCCTTTCTCCCTACCAGAGCTGGGCTCACAGGGAATGCAGCCCCAGTCACATGCCTGTGGTTTGGAAAGAACAAGGCCCTGGCATGGAGAGGTGGGGGGAGAGATGGGTTGTGGGGCCAGGAGGTCCCTAGGGTGCAGAGGGTCACTGCAGAGGGGTCACCCCACCCTGGCTCCAGTGAGGGACCAGCCTTGCCGAGGGCAGGACATCCTCCCCAAGGCCCTGCAGTATCTTGGCAGCCTCTGCCTGCCTCCAGCAACACGGGGAGAACTCCAAAACCTTTTTTTCCTTGTTTCCTCAATAAAGCCCTGCACTTAGGAAAAACCCTCAGGGTTTGTGCTGCACTGGGAGCTGAGTGTCCAGGCAGGGTGGTGGTGCTCGTGGTGCCCGGGGGTCTTGTTCTAATTCAATCTCTCCCAAAGCACACCCACCTAAATTCAATGTACCAGCACAACTCCCATTAGGTGCCAGCCCCTCCACCCTCAGGTGAGCCTGCCTCGAGCAGGGACCAGCTGCCCAAATACATCTGGTCTTGCCTAATCTCGCCTTATCTCACCCTTCCTCGGGGCTGAATTAGAGTTGCCGCTCACAGCTCAGTGATGGAAGCAAATCAAATTTTGCCTTTTCTCACAAGGGAGAAATGGTCCTTCCCGGCAGAGCCAGCTGCAGCTGCACCCAACAGGGAGAGGAGGGAGGGATGCAGAGGCTCACCCTGCAGGTCTGGACCCTCTGAAGGCTCAGGCTGTGACCCCCGGCCCTTCTTGATGGGGCTGGCACCTCCTGAGGGCTCCCCAGTGCCAGGGTGGGTGGCCCAGCTCAGCAGGAAACCTGGGCCTGGGGAAGGCTGAGAGATGCTCTGGGACACTCAGGTGAGGCAGTGGGTCCTGGGTGGGGGAACGGAGGGGCACCCTCACCCTGGCACATTGCTGTGCTCAGGGCTACCTCGTCCTCGCCGGGCCACTGACGGCTGTGGACATTTGGGGGCGACTTGCTGGGTGAAGGGATGCCTCTGCCATGGGCAGAGCAGCTCGGTTACCCATGTGGGAGAAAGGCTGGGTGCACACAGTTTATTAGAGCTCTGGTTAAGCAAAAGAGTCCCCCAGCAAAGGCGAGGAAAAGAAAAGAGGCCACAGTTTCACCTGAAGCAGTTTTGGGTTTTTCCCATGCCCGTGGTAGCTGGACTGGTCCAAATGCAAAGCAGGTTTTGTCAGGAGTTGCCAACCCCACGCAAATGTGCACGGACCAGCAAGGACCAGCATTGCTCCTTGAACACACCAACAGGTCTGTGCAACACACACAACACTCGTTGAGGGAGACCCAAACCGGCCATGGCAGAGTGGGAGGGTGGGCAGGCACCTGTGGCAGTGGCATGGGATGGCGAGGCCACCAAAGGCGACATGAAGAATGGCTGCGATGTCAAACCAGATGGTCCTCAGGAACATCACAGCCCCAGGCAGACAGAGCCAAGCCTGGACCCACCTTTTTCTGCAATTTCTCACAGGTTTACTCCCCTCTGCCATGCACCCAACCCAGCAGCTCATGCTCTGCTCCATCTCTTCCTTCCCTGGCTTTGTGCAAGCTTTGGCCACAGCTGCTGGCAGCTCTGGGTCCCTCCAGGGGACTGGAAGTTGCCAAGCGTCATGGTCCTGGTAAGCCAGGGGATGCACCTGGGCTTCAGGAACCTTGGGTAGGACGTGGCTCTGGAGAGTGGTGGCAGAGCTTTCCCAGGAGAAACAGCCCCTTTGCCAGCCCCTGGACAAGGCTGCAGGGAGCCCTGGAGCTCTGCCCTCCTCCTCCACGTCCTCCTCCTCCTCCTCCTCCCTTCCTGCAGAGCGTACAGCCAGCCACTGCCCAGCTGATGCTGCAGCCATTCCTGGGCTCTGTGGTCCATCTTCACCTGGATGCCCAGCTTGCCCTGGTGCTGGCGATGAGCTGAGCGTGTCTCAGCCGCCTCAGGTGGTTTTCAGCTTGAGCACCTTGGAAAGCGGCTCCTTGGCGCTGGAGTAGAACAGGTAGGAGCCCTCGGCGGTGTGAAACGCCTCCCAGTCTCTACAGCCCACGGTGGGGAGGTGGTGGGCTGCCACGAAGCCTTCGTAGCCTTGCCACCTGCACAGGGAAGGCAGTTAGCTCCTGGGGCGTGGGCTGGGCACCTGGGAAGGGCAGGGAAGCTGAGCCGTGGGGCTGGCATCTCCCATCTCCCTGCTGCGGTGCAGGGTGGCATGTCCCTCACTGGGGCTTCCCACTCCTGCCTGAAAACAGGGGTCGATTCTATCCATCCTCCCCGGGCAGATGCAGCAGGCTGTGCCCATGCAGCGTTGTTCCTGCTGGGAACAGCCCCTGAGCCCCCCGGGCCTGCCCTCTGCAGTACCTGTAGATGATGCTGTTAACGGAGAAGGTGAAGCCATCGAAGGAGTTTGCTACCACCAGAAAAGAGTCATCTCCCACTGAGAAGAACTCCCAGTCCAGGGCACTGGGGATGAAAGCAGCAGAGGGGCAGGTGAGGTGACCCCTGTGTGGCCAGTTGAAGGAGGGGCTGTGCGTCCATGGGGCTGAGCCCACCCCACCCCAGTCTCTGACACCCTGATGACACAAAACCCTGATCTTCCCAGGCCATTCCTGAAAGAAATCCACCCTCATTCCCAAATCTAGGGCCTTCTCCCAGCTCCCAAGGAGATGTGGTGCCAAGGAGCCATCACCCATCACCCTCCCCACCAGCCTCAATCCCTGGGAATGTGAAGCCTGCAAGAACCCTCCAGGAGACAAGCGAGTATAGTTTTAAACTAAAAGAGGAGAGACACTGGCACAGGGTGCCCAGAGAAGCTGTGGCTGCCCCTGGATCCCTGGAAGTGTCCAAGGCCAGGTTGGACGGGGCTTGGAGCACCCTGGGCTAGTGGAAAGTGTCCCTGCCCATGGCAGGGGGTGGAACTGGGTGGGCTTTGAGGTCCCTTCCCTCCCAAACCAGTCTGGGATTCTATGAGACCTCTAGGTTGCTCAGGGGAAGGACGTGGACCAAGGAGCACCCTGAGTCCTTGCACAGGTACCTGTAGGTGAGAAGGTCCTGGAATTTAACAAACATCTGGGCCGTGATGTTCAGCTCGTAGATGGAGGAGTTGATGGCGTAGAAGTTGGAGGGTGCTGGCATCCCGCTGTCATAGCTGTGGCTGTTGGCAACAGCCAGAAAGACTCTGTCCCCAATATGAAAAACCTCCCAGTCGGCAGCACCGAATGTCTGTGGGGAAGGAGGCCATGAGAAGCTGGATGGGGCTGCCCTGCCTAAACACAGAGCAGGGACTGAGGAGCAGTGGCCAAGCCTTACCAGGATAGACTGGAAGAGCTGGAAAGAGCCACTGAGCCAGATGTAGATGTGGGAGTAGATCTTAGTGGATGTGCCATTGAACGTGTTAGCTACCGCCAGGAAGGAATATGGTCCGATGGTGAAAAATTCCCAGTCGTAGGCTCCAGAGGTAGGAATGGTCTGGTTAGTTTCAAACAGCCCTGTCCTGGGGTTCCACCTGTATATCACGCTGTCTATATTGTGGTTGTTCCCTGGGGGAGGCAGATGGACAGATGTGCACCGTGAGGGAAAGCAATTCCTGCTTTGTGTGAGAAACAAGACCCAGAAACAGGCTCAACTGCGTGAATATTTGCCAGCAGGTCACGAGGCTGTTTGCAAGCCACTTGTTGCTCCCCAAGAAGTAGCCAAGGAGATTCTACAGCCTCCATCCCTACCTAAAGACCCCCTCCATCCCTACCTAGTGTCTCCATTCCTAGAGCCTCCATCCCATGGAACACACCAACAGCTTGTCCCGAGTGCACAGCGGTGGCTTTGTGGCAGCCCTGGCAGAGGGGGGACAGGCAGGTGCTTCATCCCCACACAAGCAGCGCTCCAGAGGCACTGTGCCAGCATCCCAGGGTGGACGAGCTCTGCTGGCTGTCCCACAGGGTGGCCCTGTGTAGCGGGGCCAGTCCCAGCTGTGTCCCTAAGCTCCTGACATCAGGGGCTTCCCCCCAGCCCTAAAGCACAAGCTCCATCCATCTGCTCGAGCTTCTCGACCTCATGTCTGTGTGGGACCCAGCTGCCTTTAAATCCTCATTGCAAAAGGGACTTGGGCAAAGAAAGGCTGCAGGAAGAGTGGGAATGGCCACAGGGATAAGTGGCAGCTCCTCAGGGATTGACCCTCCAGCCCCCTCTAAGGGAAACATCCCCAGTTTGGCTGGGCCATGATGGCCTTGGCCCCTGCGTGATGTGCATGGCTGCCGAAGGGACCACACTGCCACGAGGGCAGGTCTCACCCAAGCTGGCCCTGATGGAGCCCAACAGGCAACACAGGGAGTTTCCAGCCCAGCTCACAGGTGCCCAAGCAGCCTGCTGCCAGCTCTGAGCCTGGTGCCAGAGGAGCTGATGCCCCCTGAGCCAGCCCTGATGGCAGGGAAGGAGCCCACTGGCCCATCATCTGCACCCTGCTGGGAGCACCCTGGAGAGCCAGGGCTGTGCTATCAACCCATTCATCCTCTGCAGCAAGGGGGGCACAGCCCAACCCAGAATAACTCATGGCCAGGGAGGGGAATGAGGCTGGATCATGTCTGCAGGGCATCCAGGGAGGGATGTCAGGCTCTCACTCAGTTTCCTGTGTGCCCACAAGGATCTGGCTTCACAAAAGGCTCAGCCTGGGGTGCTACCAGGTGATGTAGTACTGGGGATAAAAATGAAAAGCAGAAAGATTCAGCACAGACACCGCCCCCACTCCTGCCCTTGCCCCTACAGTCAGAAACCCAGAGGGTGACCATGTCAGCCACTTCCTCAAAGGCTTTTCTCTCCTCTGCAAGGCTTTGGGTGTCCTGAGGGACCCCACGCTCGCAGCTGTGAGCACACCTCCCTGGCTCTGCCCTGCACCCCGCTCCACCAGAGGATGCACAGGGACCGTGCTCCGAGCAGGGCACCTCCCAGGGTCCCACACATCACCCCAGGGCCTGGAGGGAATATTGAGGGCTGGGTACCTTCTCTGTGGTTGACCACAGCGAGGAAAGCCTCTCCCTCGATGACAAAGGCCTCCCAGTCCCTGGCGCTGTGCGTGGTGATCCGCTGGTAGGTGATGAACTTCGCTTTCCTGCGGCTCCACTTGTATATTACAGAGAACTCCTGACCCCTCTCGTTCTGCTCAAAATTCGCCACTGCCAGGAAGATCTGGGAAGGGAAAAGCCAGGACAGCTTGGTTTTCTCCTCTCAAAGGAGCATGGACAAGAAAACGGACGGGGAGGTGGGATGGAGGGCAAGGGGTGGAGGTGGCTGGTGTGGGACAAGATGGCCCTGGCTGGGGTCCCTGAGCAGTCCCCAAGGAACACAAAGAGGGGACAGGGATCCAGTGGCCTGTGGGGGTCTTTGCACATGGCAGGGGCACAACTGGCAGCCAGCAGCCTCTTAGACAGGGGGAGGGAGAGCTGAGCTGTCTTCACTCACGCCCCTCCACCCCAGGGATGGGGAGCATGGACACGAAATGTGCTGGGGAAGGAGGGAGGCTCGGCTCACAAACCCTCCTGTAAGGAAAGGTGGTTTGAAACAAAACAAGGCAGGTATGATAATGATAACAATGACAATAATGATAGTGATTCCCTGAGACAAAACATCTTCCAGACCAAGAAACCCCCGTGGCAAGTGTAAGAGACAAGTGAGGTGCAGCAGAGATGGCCAAGTGCAAGGCGGGGAGCACATCCAAGCTCTGTCATGCTGGCTCTGTGCCACTCCAGTGTCCTTCACATGGAGCAGCAGAGATTTTGCCCCAGTTTGGGCCACAAAGAGGCACAGGGCCACAGCCCACAAAGAGGAAAGAGTCAGTGGGGATGTCTCCTGCCTCCTGGCCTGAACAGGACCCTGCCAGCACCAGCCTGGGGCTTTGTTCAGCCAAGGAGTGGCCACCCCCAAGGACAGGACTGTGCTGGGTCCCCCTGTCCCCTCACAGAAGGTGAATCTTCAGCTCTGCTCTCTCTGCAAGCACCAGCCCAGGGAGCCCCTCTGGAGCATCTCCAGAAACAGCTTCAGTGGGAAGAGAAACACCTGGATCCAGCCCCACAAGCCAGGAATGTCTGGCCTGCAGTGACAGGGACCACCAGGACCCCCACCCCGGCGGAGCAGCAGCAGATGCCAGTGCAGCAGCGAGGTGCTGCCACCCACAGAGGTGCATCCCACCCGCCCCGTGTGAGGGGAACCTGTGCTACTGGAACCACCAGTGCTGGACGTGCTGCTGGTGTAGCACCCCTTTGGCCACCATCTCCGTGAAGAAATGCACAGAGCTGATGGGAACCACCTTGAGACTCCCCAGAGTTCCCCTCTCCTGCCTGTGAGGGTGCAGCTGGAGTGATGGGGAGCAACGCTGGGGACGTCAGGCACATTCCCAGCCCAAAGCCAGCGCTGCGACACAGCTGCACTTCCAGGCCTCCTGCAGAACCCCAGCACCAGGGACAGTCCCCACCACCACGTCCCCTTTCAGAGATGGTGCCCAGCGTCAGTTCCCACCCCAGCACCAGGGACAGTCCCCACCACCACGTCCCCTTTCAGAGATGGTGCCCAGCGTCAGTTCCCACCCCAGCACCAGGGACAGTCCCCACCACCACGTCCCCTTTCAGAGATGGTGCCCAGCGTCAGTTCCCACCGCCACCAACAGGGGACACGGCCTGTTTGTACCCAGCCAGCAGGGCTGTCGGTGTCACCGAGCCTGGAGGCAGCAGTTTTGCCCACCCCTCTGTACCCTGGAGCACGTGGCTGGTGATGGGGGAGCCCTGCAGCCACCCTGGGGACAAAGCCAGGATGGGTCACGACAGAGGGGGAACAATCCCAGCTTCCCTGGGAGCCCTGCACAGAGCTGGCTCTCAGCAGATGGCTTTCCTGGGGCTCCTCCAAAGTGCTAAGTAGCTTCCCAGGGAGAGGAACCAGGCAGATCCTCTGCTCAAGTCCCAAGGCAGATTGCCCAGGGGAGGAGAGGTGGCTCTGAAGTCCTGGAATAATTTAAAAGCAAGAGAGTTTAAAAATGCAGCAGGTTGGACTCAGTGGGTTTCAAGAGGGAACTGCAGGCTCTGGTGGCTCTTTAAGACCACAGGTAGATCTCTGAGATGCAGTTACCTACTGTGCCAGGTGCTGGCAATGACCTGGGTGGATGTAGCTGTGTCTCAGCAACATAATAAAACACAGCAGGCAGTCCACAGATGAGCCAGCAGTCCTGGAGAGCCCCAGATGATGTGTATCAGCATGACCCCATCAAAGACAGCAGAGAGAGAGATTCACCCCTAAACCACGCCCAGAACGCCAGGCTTCAGAGATGTCAGGGTTGGACAACTGCAATTTAATATCCTGAAACATGGGGGCACCTTCCTGGCGGACTCACCTTCTTCCCAATGGTGAAATACTTCCAGGACTGAGCTTGGTAGGTGGGGATGTTCTGGTAGTGCACGAACTTCCCGTCCGTCCACCTGTAGATGGCCGATCCCGGGGGCGTGACCCGGTTGGCCACGGCTGCGAACAGTCCCACCCCGGGGATGGTGAACACCTCAACGCCCATCGTCTCCGAGTTGGTCACCAGGTTCTGGTATTCCTCCACGTAGTCCAGCCTGTGTTGGACTGGGAGCCCACAAAAGAGAGGGATGAGGTTAAAACTGGGTGATTTTAGCTGGAGAGGGGCCCCCTGAGGGCTGGCTCAGTGGCACTTGCTGCTGTGCAGAGCTTTGTGTGGCAAATGAAGGTCCTGGTGTCACTGGGGGTGAAGGGCCAAACCAAGGGGTGGTAAGAGGCTGACTCCACCTCGATGGGCAGCACATCCAGCCCCATCCAGCCCTGTTCTCCAGCAGAGTGTATCCTTTGGGAACAGGAAAGAACCCCATGCCACGGATTTCGATGGCTTGGATATATTTATCCTCAAGAGAACAAGGAGGAGATGACAAGAGGAGAGGTTAGAAGAGATTAAGATAGAATTAATGCCAGAAATTGGAGCAGAAACCTCTAGAGAGGCCCCGATGGCAGATGGATGGGCACTGGAAGGGACAAACGGCAGGAAAAGGGCCAGTGCTGGTGGCACCAAGGGGCACAGGTCACTAAGATCCCAGCATGAGTTCTCCTTGGGGAAACAAGGACACAGTGCCAATCCTGATGACTTCCAGAGGTAGGGAATGATAGGGGGTCCAGTCACTGCTAGCTCCTGTGGGGAGCAAATGGCTCATCCAAACCCACCCTGTGGGTATCAGCAGAGGAAAAATGCTGGGGGAGGAGGGAAGGGAAGGACAGTTCAGTTAGGGGCATATCCCATCCTCCATGTCCTCTCCAGGGATCCTGGGCAGACAGCCTGGAGTGAGTGGGAGAGTGCCAGTGGATGAAATCCATGTCATCATTGAAGAACACCCATCCAAGCCAGGCTCTGATTGCCTTTTCCACCTTGGTATTCCCACTGTTTTCCTTACAGAGTGTCCCACCAGAGCCCAGATGACATTGAGACCCCGTGTCTGCCACCCTCCCAATCCCCCCCAGTATTTCTGGCAGCTGATGGGTCTCTTTGTTTCCTCTTACTCATCCCACAAATGCCTGGGCACCAGGAGCGCCAGTGCCTTTGGAAACCCACGGAAGGGAGCACCCCAGCTCCCTGAGCATGGCTCTCCATGGGGTGAGCTGTCCTGCTCAGACAGGTCAGGAGCTCATCCTGCCCAGAAAATCCCCAGCAGGGACAGATAATGTGGAGAAGGTGGAGGGACCACAGAGGCACTTGAATCCAGAGGTGCTCTGGAGGTTTCACGGGCACCGAGAGCAGAGCAAAGCCTGGCCAAGCAAGGGAGAGACAGGGGGACACCTCAGCCCTTCACTCTGCTGCTGATTCCCATCCCAAAGTGGTCTCAAGGGCAAATCTCAGCTCCTGCTCTGCTGCAAGGGTCTCCTTCCCTCCCCACCAGTACCTTCCAGCATGGAGAGCCAGGTGCTGCCGTTGCAGAGGTACAGCCCTCGTCGGGAGGCGTTGAACCAGAACTGCGCCTTCTCCTGCTTGGTGCAGCGTGGACGGGCCCCCAGGGTCACCTTCATGTCAGTCTCTGGGCATGGAGACAAGTGAGGCAGGAGCCTCTCAGCGCACACAGTGGAGGAGCAGAGAGGCAGGAGGGACGAATGTCCTGGTCTCATCCTGACGATGGGGACCAGGCAGGGGGGGAAATGGAATCCCAGCACAAATCTGGGAAGCCACAGGCTGGGAAAACCCTGTGTGGGGCCACTGACACGAGCCCAGCTCTGCCAAGGGGCCCAGGCCACCACCCTGTCTTTTCAGGGAGATTTTGGACAGGGATCCCAACACATACACATTGAGAAACAGAGGTTGCTGGGAACACCCTCTTCCCCTCTGTTCCTGCTTTGTTCCCAGCCCCATGCAAAGACCTTTCCTCACAGAGGTGGCCAACAGAGCCTGTGCCAGAGGGCACTGACCATAGGGGCACTGACCATGGGGGCACTGACCGTAGGGGTATTTGAGCACCTCGTTGCTCACTGGCTTCGCAGGGACATCCTGGAGGACGGTGGGGACAGAGAGCGTTGCTACTTTGAAGTTCACGGCGTGGCATATCCGAGGGGTGGCATCGGCTCCTGGCAGCAGGACAAGCTGTCTCAGCAAGCCCTGGGAAAGTGGGAGCAGAGGGATGGAGACCAGGTCCAGCCGGATCACAGAATGGGAACTGCAGGGAATTCATGCCTTGGATTCCCTGCCTGACTTCCGCTTGTTGCCCTCCTTCCCGAGAGGCAGAAGTGTCTGTGGGATTCACGAACGTTTATCAGATCCCAGATGCCCAGCTGGGGCAACCGAAATGTGAGGGGAGCATTGGCACGGGGCTTGGAGCTGCAGCTGCCTTTCACTGCCTCCACATGGGAAGGACCCACAGCCGCCTCTGCTTCCTGTGCCATGGCCCAAGCCCAGCCAGCGTAGGGGACTGAGAGAGGGCTGTGGGTCATTCCACAGCCACCACGAGCACCCCGGGCACCCCTGGACACCCCACACCACGGAGCACCTACCGTGAACACGCCTTTCCTTCTCCGCCTGTTGCCCAGGTAGAAGCTGGCTCTTCTCACCGACAGCGAGGCTGGGAATGGTGTCTCCACCACCCTGGGGAGGGGCAGAGAAGTGGTAGGGGACGATTTCACAGCATCTGCTGGTGGCTGGAGGAGATGCTGGGGGAGGAACATCACCCTGCCCACCCCCCCACCGCTGCCCCCAACCTACACATCCTTGGGGATGCTGCAGTCCACCGTCAAGGAGAAGGACTGGCCGGAGACAGCCAGGACGAGCGTGTGCCATTGGTTGTCGGAGAGGGACACGTTGGGGAAGGTGACGCGGGTCTGCCAGCCGCCGGCGCGCTCCTGGCTCCAGAAGAGGAAGTGCAGCTTGTCGGGGGCGTAGCGCAGCCCCACCAGCACGCTGGGGCTCTCCTCCACCATCAGCGTGAAGATGTACTCGTTCCTCTGCGGGAGGGACGCGCTCTCACCTGCGGGGCCGGGCCGTGCCCGCGCCGTGCCCGCCGGCCGCGCTTACCTTGGCGGGGACGCGGAGCGCCCGCAGCGTGACGATGATGGAGAACTCCTCGGGGAAGCGGTCGCAGTGGATGAAGAGCCGCGAGGCGGGGAAGCCCAGGGCGCGGGGCCGCGAGGCGGAGAGCTGGAAGCCGCGCACCCCCTGCACCTGGAACACCCGCATGCCGCGGGCCAGCCCCCCGGCCGGCACCGCCTCCGACAGGATGTCCAGCGGGCGCAGGTCTGTGCCGAGAGACAGAGCCCATCACCCCGGGGGAAGCCATCCCGCCCTGTCCCGCTGTGGGCTGGGGGTACCACAGCGCTGGCTGAGGTGCTCCGCAGCAGCAGCATGGCCTGGCGTGCCGCCGTAGCCTGCTGGCCCTTGCCTGGGGTCTGCCACGAGCCCCTGATCCAGGGCCAGAGGCAAGATACGCCGTTAAGACACGAGGTTGGCATCTCCATCGCCACAGCAGGAGCACCAAGTGTGCAGAACCGTCCCGCTGCTGCAGCTTTGAATGCTGGCACTGGAGCTGGGAGCTGCCAGCCATCAGCGACCGCAGCCGGAGCCAGGAGAGCAGGCAGGGATCCGGTAGCGCAGATTTGCTCGCAGGACAGCCACCCGTCCCCATCTCTGTCCACAGGACACTGGGGACAGCTCTGCCCCTGCAGCCCTGGTTCGGGCTCTCCCAACTCAGCCCTAATTGCACACATGCACACGCACTCTCCCAGCAGGCACCAAAACCACTCATTATAAATAATTACCATCTCCCCAGAGAACAAAACGCCGTGCCCAGCCCCAGGGCATCGCCCCGGTGGGAACACACAGCACAACAGCACCACAAGGTGCCACCCCACAGAACAGTGCCAGGTCCAATGTCTTGGCACGGGAAGGGCTGCGGGGACTTCCCCGACCCTCCTGGCCTTGGACCCTCCTGTTTTTATTTTTGAATGCTTTGCTGGCAGAGAAAGGAGATGATGCCCGAGAGATGAAGCAGCTCTTGGCTACACTAAAACATCCCTGATTCCGTCCCACCCCGCTGAGACCTGGCTTTTAGCTCCAATTTGTACTAATAAATCCGGGCTGCTGGAGCACAGCGGGAGAGCTGGGAAGAAGGGAGCTGGGAGCAAGGCTGGGCTGTGTTTCCGAATCCAAACCAGCTGGAGAAGGGAAGTGCTTCCTCCTGACACGCCTGGCCAGCCCAGTTCCAGGTGGGCAGGAGCAAGGAGGAATCTGCTCACGTGGTTCCATCCAGCCCAGAGCAGGGAGATCAGTGAGGTCCTTCCCACCCTGGCAGCTCCGTGTCCCCCCTGCCCGCCCCACTGCTGGTTTAAGCTGTTCCTAAAGCGAAGTCTTGGCGGGGGCGTTTTGACTGGAACAGCTTATTTCAGAAATGCATCACTCGGGGAACGGCCAGTTCCTGTTTTTCCCAGCAAAAAGTACAAGCTGAACTCAGGCTTGGATTTGCAGAGGGGTTTAGGAGCCCCCAGTTGCCCCTGAGATGGCGAGGATGAGCTGCGGGAGAGCTCAGCTGGGGCTGGAGGTTGTGGGCCAGGAAGGGGCCAAGTCCTAAGACCAAACTAAATCCCAAGATCTGCGTCCCAGTCTGCCTCCCACATCCATCACTGCTAAGGCTGGGAGAGCAGCTGGGGTGCTCCAGCCCAGCTTGGGCAGCACAAGTGATGTCAGGGGGCCTCGGGCTGGGGTCCCCAGGATGATGCTGGGCCCTTGGCACCCCCAAGATCCCTCCAGCTGCTTGGGGACAGGGGGGACATTCCCAGAGAGATTGGAGCACCTCGGGGAGGAGGCAGTGGGCAGAAACTCTCCAATCTCTCCCTGTTTTTCTTCTCACATCTTCTGGGCTGTGACAAAATGCAAATACAGTTGCCACCAAACTGGGACAAGCCCTAAGCACACAGAGCCTGGGCCCAAGCAGCCCTGAAAACTGAGCTCAGGCTTTGCTGCCCACATGGCACATGCATGGGGATGGGACGGAAGAGCCAGGGCATGGGGATCCTCTTCGGGTCAGGCTCGTCTCGGAAATGCCACTGGAGCTGCCAGCTCTTCTGCTGGGGACGGTGGGACGGGAACTTTGGCTGCCGGGAGGGCGGAGGTGGTGCCTGTCAGAGCACAGAAGAGTCCGGGGCAGGAGGGACTTTCCAGGGGGACTTCACGGCTCTCTTCTCCTTCTTCCAGTCCTTCCCCTCCCCTCTGCCTCCAGCAGAGCCTGGGAAAACGCTTGTGCCACAGGGACAGACACACAGTTCTCCCCAGAGCTCCGAGAGGGCTGGTTGCTCCCCGGTTGGCATTTGTGGGGGCTGCAGGCACAGGAATAACCCCACATCCTGCTGTCCGTGGCATCCTGAGGCATCACTGTCACTCGGCCCACTCGAGTGGACACTGAGCACCGAAATACTGGGGCTGGGCTGCCAGCGGGAGGCCGACCCACATGGGGCATGCCCCCCAAAGCAGAGCACGCCTTCTGGGGTCTGCCCTGGCAGCGTGGCGAGCAGCCCACCCCTGGGACCACAGCGGTCCCAGCACGTTTCCCAGCAGGGTTAACACCCGTGCAGCCCTCCCGCCCTTCGCTCCTACCTGTGCAGTGCTGCCACGTCCGGCCTCCCCGCACGGAGCCCCCGCCGCTGGCCCAGCGCAGGAGAATGACCCAGAGCAGCAGTGACGCCGACATCGGGGGCTTGGCTTTAGGGGGTCCATCCACTGGGACCCCCCCGCTGCCCACTGCTCCCCGCCCTGGCCGGCGCTGCGCGGCTCAGCGCCCCGGGGGCTCTCGCATGCTCTGCGGCGGGACCCCCCGGAGACCCCGGCACCGCTCCGTCCTCCCCGGGGCCGTGTCACCCCAGGCTGCCGAGCCCCGGCTCTCCGCCGGTGCTTTGCGTGGGCATCGCCCCCGGGGGCTGGCGGGGGTCTCCCGGGGCGGCCGCCGAGGCAGTGCCGGCTGCAGCCTGCACACAGACATTTAAATGAGAGGTCGGTGGTGGGAGAGGAGGAGTCCCGGCTCCTCCGAGGGCTTTTATCTTTTGCCCAACCCTCTGGAAGGCGGCTTTGGGGAGGGATTTTTTAATCATTATTTTTTTGCTTGCTTTCTTTGCTTCCTTTCATTTTTGGTGATTCATTTTCCTGGGCTCACGTGGGAGTAGGTGGGAGATTTGCCCCTGCCTGGAGACACCTGGGTGGGAACCCTCCTGCCCCTAAACGCATTGGTTTTCAGCTTGTATTGGATGACAGATCCTCTGACCCCTCTGGACCACTCCACCGTGCCCAAAAATAAGCCAGATCCCAAAACTTGCATATTTCTCCCCCAGTGTTGTCCCAGGCAGGTGATGCACATCCCATGCCCCAGGCAAGGCTCCATCCCAAGGGCCAGCCACAAAAATGCCACCAATTCAGAAACCCTCCATGTTCTGCTGTTCCAAGGGGAGCATCAGCAGTGGGAAAGCTCCCTGCACACAGTGAGCTCCCCATGGCTCCCCCAGCCACAGAACGAGTCTCTTCCATTCCCCAAACAATTGAAACAGGCTCCCACCCCCCTCGTCCCCAAAGCCTTCCCGCAAGGCAAGCGCTGGAATAGAAAGCGGATGGCGAGGACCAAACGCCAAAAATTGTGTTGCAAACTGGGGGTTTTGTCAGCAAGGAGCAGCCAGAGCCGGACCTGCGGCCGTGTTCTCTGCCAGTCTGTCCACACCCCGAAATCGGCCGTGCTGGGACTGAGAGCGCAGCCCAAGGAGCGCAACCCATGGTGGAGCGCAGCACCCTGCACACACCTCAGTCCCAAACCCCAAGAAGAGCTGTACTGAACCCCACAAACCCCAAGACACCAGAACGCTGGTTCCTCTGTCCCAGAGCCTGGAGAGTGGCTGTGTGCCTGTCCAACAGCCCTAGCGGGGCTGCGTGGAGCTCCCCCTCTCCAAACAGCCTCCCTTTGGGCATCCTCCAAATTAGGGCTCTTCCAGGATTGTGCTTAAACAGAGCTTAACCTCTCTGCAAGAGAGAGCTGCAGAGGTGAGGCACTGCTGTCTCCTCATCATCCTCACCCTCATGCTAGGGATGGTGTCCAGTGGCACAGCCATAACCAAACCTGGGGGTCCCAAATGGTTAGCTGGGGGCCCTGAATGGCACCTGGGAGTCCCAAATGGCAGCCTAAGGGATGCAGGAGGACAAACCATCCCATCTCCCCTGACAGGCGCAGTCCCTCCTGATTCTCCCCGCAGCCTTGAGGACACCCACCAGGGCTGGGACTGGGAGCAGCCACCTCACTGGAACCCCAAGCCACGGGAAGATGGAGACTGGTGTTCCAAGCACGTCTGACAGAGAGGTGGTGCATTGGAGGGGAGGCTCCTGTCAGGTTGGAACTGGGGAAGGCATCACAAATAAGAATCAGAGCCACCACATTTCCCAGGGCTGCACACATGTGTCAAGTTAAGTGTGGCTTTGGGAGCTGGCAGAACTGCCCTGAGCAGGGGATGGATTTGGGGAAGGCTCCTGCAGAGGCTCTGCGAGGGTCCGGGGAGGGAGGGAAAGTCCCGGCAGAGATTCCGAGTTGAATGGTTTTCCAAAGGGGATGCAGCCACCTTTGAGTGTTTTCTTGACCAAAAAAACAGTCAGTGGGGACATCTTCAGAGCCAAGGACACAGCTGTGGGTGTCCCCTCCAGATGCAGGGAGATCTGTGGACTTCCAGGCAGGAGGTGGAGGGGCTGAAGCCCCCACCAAAGAATACGGAGGCCATGGTGGGCTCAGGCTGCTGTTCAGCCACGTTAAGGAACAGTCTCCTGGTCAGGACAGGGATGTTGAAGGTCCTCAAGGGTTTTCCCCATCGCTGGGCTGGGGATGCTGGCATGGCAGAAGATGGTGGAGTGGCTTGGGCAGTGCCCGGCACTTTCCTCCCTGCCTAGGGAACCGAGCTGTGATGCGAAGTAAGGACAGGGACACATCACTCCCCGCTGCCACACTGGGTCCAAGACCTGCTCCGTGTCCCAAGGGCAGTCGGAAGTGGTCTGCAAAATAGTTCCTAAGCACACAGGCACACATTCCTATGTGCAGAAGCAAGCACGAGGGGATGAAATAAAAGAGACAAACAGTGAGACGTTTGCCTAATTCGCATGGGACATAAATAAAACCATGTGGCGGCTCCGAACAAAATGATCCTTGGATGTTCACCAGAAAGGTTTGGCCATCCCTGGGTTAGGAAAGGTTGAGAAACCCATCTGTAGGCAATCCACTGCAAGCAGAGCTTTCACGCAGGGGACAGTGCGAGGAGGGCACCTCATCGACGCCAGGGACCGGCTGGTCCCTGCACACGGGGGAACGTTCCTGCTCTTCCAAGGCTGTAACTCATTCCTTATTATTTGCAGACACAAAGTCGTGTTTCAGGGCTTCATGCCTTATTCATTTCAGTCTTTATTCCTGACATCTGTATGTAATCAGAGAATCCTTTAGGTTGGAAAAGACCTCTAAATTTGTCAAGTATTTTTCCCTGAAACGCAGCGCAGGCATCAGCAAGGGCAAAGCTTTGAGGGACCCCAAAAGTAACTGATGGACAAATGCCCGTCTCATGGTGTCCTCAGCCTTTGTCCACTCTCCTGCCTGCACCAGCAGGGCCAGCAGGGTCTGCCACACTCACATCCATGGGGATAGAGCTGGAGGTCAGTGGTGAGCACACAGAGCTGGTCTCACCTGTGTGAGCAGCAGGGTGGAGGTCAGCCCTTTGGGGTCAGTTATGAAAGGGATGGGGGGAATTGTTCTCAGAGTGACATCCCAGATCGCAGTTCCCCAAACCACAGTTTGGGTTCAGCAACTGGAACACCTTCCCCAGGATGGTGGGATGAGGTCTCCATCCTCAGCTGTTTCCAAGGCTCTTCCCTTTGTCACCTCTGCCCTTTCTCCCAGGCTGAAAATCTTCCCTGTGCTTCCTGGAGCAACTTCAGCTCCCTGAGTCCAACACACCATCATAAAGCAGAGTTCCGGCAAGAAATCTCCCCACCAGGAAACCTGTCAGCATTGTACAGAAGTGCAAATGTCTTTAACCCCAACGCCTTTCAAAAGCTGAATTCCCAGAATTTTTGGAGAGGTTCTGCCAGGAAAAGTTTTGTGAAAGACTGGGAGGATTGCAAAAGGCACCGTTTTTAGGAAAACCACAAAAAAAAAGCACAAAGCCACCCCAACGCAGCAAGTCCTGCTGCCAGCTTCCCAGCATGGAGCTGCCTTCAGGAGCAATCCCTGCCAGGCGGTGGCGAGCCACCAGCATCGCTCGTGTCCCAGAGCCCTCCATGTGCCCACACCCACCACCAGCCTCAGGGAGCGAAGGGGCCGGGAGCCCCCAGCCTGCTTTGGCCACGGCAGCAGGCAGTGGGTTGCAGCCCATGTCCCCGTCCAGGCAGCCAGGAGCAAGCTGAGCATCCTGCCCCGCATTTGGAGGACACATGGCAGCTGAGCTGGCAGGTTCTGAAAGGGCTCCAGAAAGCAGACACTTAACTTTCGCCAGTCCAAGGGAAGCCAGGCTTTGGGACCACGCTTCCACACCAGAGCTGCTTCGGATGGGGCTGTGCAGCACCCACAGCTGCATCTCCCCTCGGTTCGCCCCTGCCTCTGACCAATAGCCCTTCACTATTGCCTGTCCCTTGTTGATATAGTTGGTTTAATTTTTGTCACCTTCCCCCAGCATGCCCAAACCTGTTGAAGAGGCTGAGCCACCTCCCCGCAGCTGCAGGATCCCCAGACTCACCACTTTCCAGTAGGGCAGCTCTGTATGGATGGACAGCATCCAACCCAGGCAACCATGAGCACACCGACTATGGGAACAGTGCTCTGGGTATTTTCTGTAGATCTCAGGTCTACGTGGAGGCAAAAGAGCAGGAGAGGGGCTCACAGGTCACCTGGCGGCGGTGCAGGAGATCCAGGAGCTCTGCCTGGACCCCCTGCTCCACCTGCAATGGGAAAATTCTGCTTGGCTTTGAGCTCAGCTGAGATCTCTCTGCAAAGGGAATAAACAGCATTCCCGAGGCCAAGGGGAAAGAGGCAACATTCCTGTTCCATGCTTACTGCCTGTGCTTTAATCTCCTTCAGTGACAGCTCTTGTCCCAACAGCCTGGGGTCGTGCAGAGCAGCTGGGGGTTTGGAAACATCCGAGCTTTCCTGCATCAGGATCAGCAGCTCACCAGGCTGAACGCACACACCTGGGGGCTCTGCGTGGGGAACTGCCAGCTTGGCCAGGCAAACCCCATGCCAAGTGCCCCATGCTGAGTGTTGCCCAGAGATGTTGTGGACTCTCCATCCCTGCAAATGTTCCAGGCCAGGTTGGATGGGGCTTGGAGTAACCTGGGCTAGTGGAAGGTGTCCCTGCCCACGGCAGGGGATTGGAGCAAGACGAGCTTTAATATCCCTTCCAACACAAACCATTTGGGGATTCTGATTCTATGATCTCTCTCCGTAGGCTGCCTTGGAGTAACACCTGAGCCCCAGGGCTGGCTCTGGCGTGGGGAGAGGAATCTCCCTTGGCAGTTCTGGGGGAAACCCTCCTCCGCCTTTGCTTGTAGCCCTTTGATCTGGGCAGTGACCACACGCACCAGCTCCCAACAGGCAGGTGGTGGTAAGCGGCACAAAGAGCCACAGCAGGGAAACCCAGGGATTTGCCCCCACATGCTCGGGCCCATTGAGGACTGGCAGGGATAGAAAATGGGAAGCACAGCGCTGCTTCGACTGAAATGGTCCCATGGCTCCCAGCTTAGGGACCAGTCAGCAACTTCTCTGCCACAAGCCCACCTCAGACCGCCCACCCCGGGAAGGTGTGGGCACCACAATCCCCTCCCCAGTGCTGACAGCAAATCTGGGCTGTGATCTGGGCTGAGGTCCCTGCAGCAAACAGTAGCTTTAGCATCGTTTTGCTCTGCAGCCGTAAGAAAACCTCCTGCCCCCTGACACAGAGAATCACTGGCCAATTTTATAGCTCACTTGTATGAGTGTCAAGCTTTAATTATTCTACGAGCGATGATTCCGGCTCTGGAGGAGCCGGCAGGCGGCAGAGCGGGCGGTGGGCTCGGCAGCTCCCCGGGTGCCAAGGCGGGAGCGCCGGCAGCCACGCTCGCTCTGCCCACCCGCCGGCAGCCGAGCGCGGCTCCATCTCCTCCGACATCCGGGAAGGGAAGGGAACAAAGGCAGAGAACAATTCCCATTGTTTTCCATGACTTTCTTCAGGGCAGTTCTTCCAGCGCAATGCTGCAGCCCAGTCACTCCGGCTGCAGCACCACGGCCCCCTGCGCTCGGAGCTGTGCAGATGCTGCTGGGGACAGTGGGGAAGTGGTTCCCGTGCCGAGGTGCCTGTCACCCAACCCTCGGAACCTGGTCTCCACCAGCAAAGAGACGGCATTCTCGGCAGGCTTATCCTGCTCGCCACAGCTCCTGTCCTACTCCCCAGCACCACTGGGCGTTCCTGAGACGCTCAGGCATGGGAATACGGCAGTGCTGGGTTAATGGTTTGACTCCACGATGTTAGAGGTCTTTTCCAACTAAATGATTCTATGATGACACCCAGGTTCCTGTCACTGGCCAAGGCACGACGCCTGTGGTGGGGAAGGGGCGAGCTCAGCCTGGGCTCAGAGTGAAGGAGATCACCCTGATCACTTCCATGGGTCTCCAAGGGGGAACAGGAGCACCTACAGAAGAATCATAGAATGGCTTGGGTGGAAAGGGACTTTAAAGCCTATCTCATTCCACCCCCTGCCATGGGCAGGGACACCTTCTACTAGACCAGGTTGCTCCAAACCCTGTCCGACCTGGCCTTGGACACTTCCAGGGATGGGGCAGCCACGGCTTCTTCTCTGAGCAAAGAGGAAGGCATCTAACGTGAGAGAGAATTCAACCTCCGAGTCTTGTTGGATGGGGATGAATGGATAAAATAAATCAAACGCCCCCTGGTCACTGACTGAGTGTTCCAGGGACAGATCCTGGAAGCATCAAATGCTAAGTGAGGCTGGATGGAGACACTTTGGACAAGTGGCTTCTCCAATAATACTGGTGTTTTTGTAAAACCACTCTTCATACAGAGCCTTAAGAGCTCCCTACAGCCTGCAAACCCCAGCCCTCCCACCAAGGCCATGCCTAGGCTCCAAGCAGAAGATCCCATATCAAAGCAGGATCCGGCCAAGGACAAAGCTCAACTTCTAACTGCCTCTCCAGACAGAGTGAGTTTGAAAACACCTGGACTCCAGCCTGCCTGTCTGGCATCCTCCTCCATTGCAAGAACTGGTGAGAAAAGCTGAGCTCTGGATGAGCGAGGCCCCTCTGGAGCCATCCTCACAGCAAGCCTATAGATACCAAGAAAGTATCTCCAACCCCAGAGGTTTTTGCTTCAGAACAAGTTCACCTGATCCAATCCACACCATATTTCACCATTTTGTAGCTCCCAGAAGGATGAATGGCCAGGGGAAGCAAGGCATCCCTGGGGATGAGCTGTGCTGGTCATTTTCAGATTGGAGACGTGGGCATGTCTCTAACACACCTGTCTCACATAGGGAGATCCCCCAGCACCCGACCTGCTGACCAAGCTTGGAGGGATCTGACTGGGATTGGATTTGACCAGATCTCTGAGGGGTCTTCCTCTGACTGGCAGAAGAAGGCAGGGATCCTGGTGAAGCACCACACCAGGAGAGGAGTCTGTGTGAGCCCGTCCCAGGCAGACTTAGCAAAGAAACCCCAATTCATTCAACATCCCCATGCCACCCCAGCTGGGCTCAATCTGCCAAATTATTTTGGCACGGGGAAAACTGTGTTGGGCCCAAACTCCCATCCCAGCCGTGGGTGGAGAGCCTCCCCACGCCGGGCCCTGCACCCAAGCGCGTGGGTGCCCCCCACCCCCTGCGTGTTGCATCCTGCATTTCTGCTGCTTTGAACCCACCTCCGGTGTCACCCTGCAGCCCCCGGCCGCAGTGGGGGCGTTTGCCTTCGCTCCTCAGCGAGCCCTGTCCCAGGACACCCCTTCCTGGCCACCCCTGCAGTCCCTCCGGCCGGGGACACCCAGCCCTGGTCAGAGCTGTGACAGAGCCACAGCCTCATCCCCCACTCAGGGTGCCTCATGCACAGAGGAAGGGGACTCAGGCCACGACTTGGCTCATCTCCCCCCGTGCCCTTCAGGGACATGACCAGACAGACCCGCTCCCAAATCCCTCCCGAGAGCTCACACACACTGCTCACCCTGTAATAACCCACAGGCCGTGTCACTGCCATTAATTACGGATTAACGTACCCCATCATCTTACCTACTGCCCAGTCCCAGCTCGGGGGGTGCGAGCCACCTTCAAAAGCCACCTGGCTGGTTCTCCTGGGGCTCTTACACCACCTGCCCTGGGAGAAGATCCATTGGAGCAGGCTGGGATAGGCAGGAAGATCACCAGGGCTGGAGTCATGGGGAAGGCACAGACCTCCCAGCCATCCCATGCTCCCGTGGGGCCATGAGAGCACCAGGCAGGACCACCAAATGTTCAATGGCTTGAACAGTTCCCTCCTCAGCAATGGGTTTCATCCCTGCAGCACCAGGGAGCCTGGCACGGCACTTTTGGTGCCCAAGACATCGGGCGGCACCTGGCAGCAGGAGAGGGGACACGGGGAGCCCTCACTGGGGCTGGCAGCTCAGGCCCTCAGATGCTAGAGGAATTCTCCAGATTCCTGCACCTTCCCCTTCCTGTGCTACCCCCAACCCTGCCTCCAGCTGGCAGCAAGACCCCCAGCATCTCTTCCCTCATACTCCTCCTTCCTGAAGCGCAGGGATTTTCTTCTTCCCCTGAGTCAGGGAAATCTGAAAGAGAAGGCACATGGGACATGTGACCTGTGCTGTGCCTTGCCAGGGTACTGTGAGGGCCTCCCATGCTCAGCCTCCGTCCCTGCCCCTGCCCTGGCTCAGCCCCACACCATGGGACAGGGGAGGCTGCTGCACCAATCCCACATCCGAGACAATCCCAGGATCAGCAGCACGGCTGGAGTTGGGGACGGACATTTCAGATCTGGGCTGCTTCTTTCCATTCTCACAGGGGTAAAACACACAGAGCATCCTCACCAAGACACAACTTCAGGAAGACAGCAAGGACCTTCCCAAGGCACAGAGCTCCCCTGTTGCATCCATCCCAATGCAGAGCACCACCTTCCATTCAAGATATCGCTCCAGAAAGGCAAAAAAAAAGCTGGCAGGGAGCCCGGGGCTGGCTCTGCCCCCGAGCTGCAGCGTTTCATGTGGCTCCAACGCCTCTCACACTTTCAAAGGCACACCAACCCAGCTAATGGATGTCTCACAGCCCACTGTGTGTGTTCTGACACAGCCCCTCTGCCAAGGAAAAACAACAGTGAGCGTGTGTGGATGCGTGTATATACAAAGGCTTTAAAGAGGACGTTGCTTGCATTTTTACAGCTTTGTTGAAGGGTTTGGTTGGGGTTCTTCTTTTAATACAAAAGCCTAAAGCAAATATAATCCAGAGAAAAGGATTTTTAAAAAATCTTTAATACTTTACCTACATGCATAACACCTGTAGAGCTCTGACACTCCTCAAGGAACATGTTTTATAATAAGTGTTTCAGGCTGAAAAATGACAACTGCTCAGAAAAACATTGCTACTGGCCAGTACTGCACATCCTGCCAACATGAGCGTTCATTCAGGAAGGGACACGATGAAGTCTTTCAGGGAAGTCCATCCCAGGAGCCACACACCAGCTTTACAAGCTTTACCTTTCAGGTGTTCCCCACCTGCAGGAAGGTGCCTGTGCCATGAGACCCTCTCAGCCGGTCACAGCAGGAGCCCACACACCTCCACTGTGTGAGCTGAATCCTCCTGCTTTATGCAAGGATTCAGTTTGTTGCAGAATAATGAAGTTTTAGTTCTTTCTGGCAAATAGAAACAGGAATCTAACATGCCCAGCACTCTGCCACCTTTAAACCTTTCACAGAATCACTGAATGGTTTGGGTTGGAAGGGGACTTAAAGCTCATCCAGTTCCATGCCCTGCCATGGGCAGGGACACCTTCCACTGTCCCAGGGTGCTCCAAGCCCCGTCCAACCTGGCCTTGGACACTCCCAGGGATGGGGCAGCCACAGCTTCACTGGGCACCCTGTGCCAGGGCCTCCCCACCCTCACAGGGAACAATTCCTTCCAAAATGAACACAATGAACAACGAATTTCTTTTGATGAACACAAAAGCTCACCACTGGCTTCAGCTGAGTCAATAGCCACCAACTAGGACAGTTTTCACGTCAACACCAAGTTTTAGTCCTCTGAGGTGAACTTCTGCCTACATTTTGTCACCTGCAAGACTGTGAGGTAGATATGGTCACTGGATGGCCTCAAATGCCCATCGGCAAGCCCACTGCATGTCAGTCACTGAAAAAGAAAGGATTTTTATTTCTGAACAGAGATTTGGGGACTATGGAAACTCTGAGTAGGAACTTGACACCTGAGAAACCTGGTCGAGTGGAAGGTGTCCCTGTGCATGGAAGGGGGTTGGAACAAGATGGTCTTTGAGGTCCCTTCCCATTCAAACCATTCAGTGATTCTATGATCTACGTGTCCTCCTCAAATCCAAGGGCTGATATCAGCACACTCTGAATGAATTCACCTGTTGTATGTTCACAAGAACCTCCTAGGCCAGGCATATGGATATAATAACGTTTGTAAGGAGCAAACTACACCACATCTGCCCACTGTCAGAGTTTCATAGTTTTCTTTGAATTACCCAGCCATTGCCAGCATTAGAGGCAAGACGTTTGCCTAGAAAGTCCATGCAATCATGTCAGCTCTTCCACTCCTCCTAAAGTATCCCAAGTTTTAACTGGGTTAGAATAAACCCTTCCACTCCTTTGGAGGAAGTCTCTTGGCCAGGTGGTGACCCATATACAACACCCATTGCAATACATTCGTGTACAACCATAAAAGGAGAAAATAGAATCACTTTATTTTCAGAATACAGACTAAATCCCACCATAAAATCAAGATAATGAGCAAGCACACATGAATAAAACACTCTGCACTTAAGCAAACCCCACTTTTGCCACGTGTGTGTTTCTGCAGGGGCTCTCCAGCTGCAGCACTCACAGGAGCAATCCTCCCTCTCCTCCAACTCAAAAAAACACTCCCAGTTTGCGAAAAGTGCTACATTTTCCTGTATGCCTTGAAATACTAGTTAGGTACAACACTATTTCATCATCTCTGCTCCCAAGCTATGTCCAGTCCCACTCCCACCCTTACATCAAAGCCACAATTACTTCTACAAGGAGGTAAAACCAGCAGGTCGTAGCAATACAGCTCTCCAGAGGTGCAGAACGATGGCAAAGTGCGATCTGCAGCACAGACAGCAAGACAGAAATGCTGGACAGTTGTACCACGCACATGCACACGACCACCTCTGTAATGCTTTCTTCATGGTGTGACTCCTTCCACGTCACACACTTTTTTCACATTTAAAAAACAAAAAACAGCCCTTGTCAAATTTAGCCCGTTTAAAGCTGCCAACAAAATTGGATTCCTTGTGCTATAAATGGGCATGTTATTGCTTGTAGTAAACTGGAGAAGTTTGGACCTACACATGAGATTGGCTTGCAAAGCAGCAAGGTCAGCAGAGGCCCCTCAGCAGTTTTAGGAAGTGACCAGCTGGTATTTCCTGCACCCTTCACACTGGCTACAACACTGCAGTCCAAAACACACGTCGTACCACCTCAAGCAAACAGCCCGTCTCCTCTGGCTCCTATTTGATACACAAGAGCACTCAGTGCAGAGTGCCACAGGTAATTTTTGTAAGTCCATCCTGCTCATCTTGGCTCGGTCACCTGGAAATGGGTGATGTGGCTGTAATGGCAAAGCAGTGCCAAATCCTCCCAACACTCGTGTGTCACCAGAGTGAGCTGATATTCCTGCAGAGCTATGAACATGCCCAGCAGAGCAAACACATCCTCACTGGATTTTCCAACTGCCAGGGACCTACCTTGCCCAGGTGAACTTGGACCAAAGTGTTTAACAATCCAGCCTTTACACCTTGTTCCTCTAACTGAGTGTAAAGTTTACAACAGTCTTCAAGGAGTAATAAAGCAGCTCTTGGGATTTCTGCCAAGCCAACACTGACTCAAAGGCTCAGTACAAACTCATAGTGTTACAGGGGAACACCAGCCCATTCCAGACCCCCAGCCAGTCCTCACAGCTCACTCCCCAAAGTTCCTTTCTTTGCTAACACACCCTGACTACAACCCTGCTTTATACCCTCTCCTGCTAACTACACTCTTCAAATCAGATCTGACTGCAACTGCTGCTCTTAACCTAACAAATATCATAGAATGGATAGATTATTTCCTGTCTACTGCTGCTCCAGACGCAATGCTACCTACAAAAACACAACTAATTCTTCCAGCAGATGATCCAAACCAGCACTGCTCTCCAACAGCAGATGGGTGAGGGAGGGCTGCAGATTGCCAAGTCTCCAGGCTTTCTGCACCACAAAGTAAGGCAGCAACAAGCAGCCTTTGAAACAGCATCATCTCTGTATTTTTCTCTACCATTAAATCCCTTTTCCACACAATTTAGTGAGTGAACTAGAGGCTTCTCTGGAGCAGTGGAAGAAAAGAGATGGTAAATAAATAACAAATTATAAGAACTAGGCCAATAGTTTTACAAAGTTTTCCTTTTTGGTACCAGCACTGAGCACTGCTCGTTTCCAGGTGGAGAGAAATATAAAACACTTCAGTCTCTCTGTGAGCTTAAAGTCCGAGTGACTTCTGCACAATCTGCTTGGCAATTTTGTTAAATTGTTCTCTGTCTTCCCGCCACATCTTGGAGGCGTCTACATTGGCTCCACTTTCATCATTTGGCTCTGAAACGAGAAAGACAAAGGCAGGTGGGAAATGCAGCTTCTTGCTTCTTCAAGAATGCCCCTTCCCCAAGGCTTTGATACACTTCTCCTCCTTGAGACTACAGAAACACCGCTAAAGCAAATCCAACGACAGCTCCTGGCTTCCCAAAAGGTTCTGATTTAACTGATCACAAGAGAAAGGATATCACAACAAGGTCATGTTTAGGCAAGAAACAAGTGACACAGGAGCAGGACTCCCTTTTGTTTGTGCTTTCAGCAGTGGAGCTCCACCACGCACATGGCCAACAAAATGTGGCACCCCCAGTGCTGTCAAGGGCTTTTAAAAACGCATGTTTCTCCCTGCAGAACGTTTTTTTTTCTTGTTCTCCAGCTTCCCAGACACAAAGCCCCTCCAAGCAGGCCACCCAAACAGGCTGTCACTTGTTGGGATGGCTTGTTCTATTAAAAACCAACAAAACAATCCAAGGAAACCCATAGAACATGCTTTCATTTCTGTAACATCTTTCATCCGATGATTTCGGAACGCTTTCCAAAGCACAGGAAGTGCTGCAGTCCCAGGGGCTCCCCATTTTGTATGGAGGTAAGCTGAAACCCAGGATTTTCCAGGTCTGTGGGAAGCACACAGCAGGATGCTGTCCCAGGGTTCCACAAGGCACTAACACACTCTGCCCACTTCCCTTGACACACCAGTCCTCACCCACCCCGGCCCAGTTCATGGCAGGTATCTCAGGCTCCCATCCTTCTCCACACGATGCTGATCAGGTGTGGATCAGGATCCACAGATTAAAAACCAGCAGGCATGCAGGTCACCCAGTCTGGTAAACTTGGGCTTACACTACCAGCAGAACCAGGGCTGAGAGTTTTCCAGTACCCTGAAAGAAGCTGACCATGGGTGTTTTAGCCTAATTCCTCCAAAAGCCATGGGAAAGCAGGATGCACAGGCAGAGAATGAGACCAGGTGACTCCCACACTTACCAGCCCAGGTAAGGCTGCACCACAAACCAAGCTCTTGGAAGCCATGGGAAGCCCACGGGGTGCTATTTGCCTGCACAGCTTCCCAACAGCAGGTTACTACGCCAAAGCTAAAACAGTCCCATGTAGGAATCTGTTGCTTGCTGTTTGGTCAACTTTGCAGCTTCTAAACCCATTTATCCTTCAAAACCAGTTCTAAGGGACATGGCTCTGCCCTCTTCAGGCAGTTCAGTGGCTCTGTCCACGGTGTGGAAAATGATCCATCTTTCAGGGAGCTGTACATGACAGAGCTGATCCATAGCCCTCGTTAGATTTAGGGAAAACCATTTGAAAGGCTCCACAAAAAGTTTTTCACCCCAGGTCTCTTCTCAAGAAGCCTTCCTCTGAACCAGAGATGGCAGAGTGGGGCACATTCCCAGGCTGGGAATAGCAAAGAGAAATGGAGTGTGCTGGCTTCTGATCAGAGGCCATGGACTCCAGTGTACTGTACTGGTTAGGTCTGATAACCCTTCAGCTGCCAAAGCCAAATCCAACACAGGCTGTAATCCACAGCTTTAAAAGCTGAATGGACAGCACAGCAAATACAGAGAGGGTTTTGTCCAGGAGAAAGGAACCAGCTGAGCCTCTGGACCCACCTGACCCATCACTACTGGCTTGGTTGCTACCAACCTGGAAGCAAAGCCTTGCAGTCATCCCCAAACAGGAACACCTCTTACTAATTCAGCTGCATTTTTTCCAACTCTTCTCAGAGCACTGGTTTACTAATAAATAAATAAATACCAGGGCTTCAAGAACTGTGGTTGCTGCTGAGCAGCTTTCCATGTGCTTTGCTCAGTGAACAAAGCAAGAAGCAGGAGGCAGTTGCAGCTGGCTCAGGAAGCGCAGACAGGACAGCAGTGCTCACCTGCCAGCATGCTAACGACAGACAGGAGGATCTTCTCCACACTCTGCACGGGACTCCACCGCTCCGCACTGCTCTCGTATCCCATGGGATCATCCCCAGGAGCATGAAGGATAGAGATGCAGACTCTCCCATCTGGGTAAACTGCACAAAAAGTACAGAGGTGTGGTCGTTACTCAGTGGAAATGCTCAGCTTCTCCAAACCAGTCTTGAGCATAGATCAGCCTTGAGACTTGGCTTTTCTATGACTAAAACTAAACCCAGGTTTCAATTTCCTCTTTAGGCAAGAGGACACAAAATCTGAAAGACAAAAACCTAGGAAAAATCTTCTTTAAGCAAATCTAACAAACTCCTTCCCCAACAGAAACCTGCTGGGAGCACTTGTGTCATTTAATAATCAGTGACAGGCTCCATGGGAAAAATGAACGATGCAGCCTGGTGGAATAAGGCAAGGATTTATGCACAGACACAGCTCCAAGCAGGTAACCAGTCCTACTTAAATGGAAATGAATGCACTGAATGCACAGTGGAGTCCTCCACTGGACTGTGACCATGAAAAGGATTGCACCTAGGATGGAAAAGTGTTATGTCTTATATATTATAAACATGAGAAAAAAATAAAGTGTTATGTTAAAGATACTATGAACAGTAGAACTGATTTTTTTTGAACATTACTGAGGTGCAACCAGAAGACTTCCCACTTTTTTTTTTTTTTTTTTTTGCTTAAAGCTCAGCTGCATTAAAGCACCTGGAAAGAAGGAAACCTATGAATTAAGGATCCAGGTGCTTCCCCTCCCACCTTTAGCATAAGCAGTGTGTCTGCACAGTACAAGCTGTCTTCACAGAGACTGGACTCTACTGACTTGGTAATGAAACCAAACAAAGGTTGGAGAGGCACCACAAAAGAAAACACCGCTCTAGCAATGTGGCCTAATTCTACAGCCTCCTGAGGAATGACAACTTTAGCGCAGTAACTTCAGGGCTTCTGTTCCTCAGGTGACCAAACTGGTGCCATTGCCAGGAAAGCAAGACAAAACAAAGTGGGAATGACTGCTGGAAGCAGCTGTGCTCATTTCCAGTTCCTTCCATTCACCCAGCTATGTCTGCCCAAGCACGTAAGCACCGTGGAGGGCTTTTATTTACAGTCCTTCCTGCAGCCCCAGGCTGGGGACTGGAGCCGGTCTAACTGTAGCTGGAAGAGGTGAAAACAGCAGGTGCTGAATCAGCACTTCTTGCAAGTCAGGCACCCACTGGTAGGAGGTACTTCAGCGGCGAGGGAGTCTCCTGCTTCTGTGCAGTGCCTCATTTAAAACAGCTGGAACACAGCGGCACAGCCGAGACATCAAAGGCTGATTCCAGGAAGATGTATGGATCTTCTCTCCCTCTGCTCAGGTGAGACCTACCCCTGTCCAGCTGTGGGGCCCCCGACCTAAGGACGTGGAGCTGTTGGAACGAGTCCAAAGGAGGCCACAGAGAGATGCTCTGGCAACAGGCTGGGAGAGCTGGGAGCGTTCAGCCTGGAGAAGAGAAAGCTCCAGGGAGACTTCAGAGTCCCTTCCAGTGCCTAAAGGGACTCCCAGAGAGCCGAAGAGGGACTTTGGACAAGGGGCACTGGCTGCACACTGCCGGGGGCAGGGTTAGATGGGATATTGGGAAGAAATTCTTCCCTGAGAAGGTGGTGGGAACCCGGCATAGGGTGCCCAGAGAAGCTGTGGCTGCCCCTGGATCCCTGGAAGTGCCCAAGGCCAGGTTGGACGGGGCTTGGAGCAACCTGGGCTAGTGGAAAGTGTCCCTGCCCATGGCAGGGGGTGGAATGGGATGGGTTTTAATGTCCCTTCCAACAATCCCTCCCAAACCACCTATGATCCTATGATCTCCCCATGTTGATGCTCAGTACCAATGCAAGCAATGCCATTAATCACTACTCAGTTATTTTCACCAGAGCATCCAAGGTGGTCATTTTAATTCAAGAGAAGACAATTCTGTGGTATCTCGATTCTCCCTCCACATAACACAAACTGCAAAGATGAGGGAACACACCAGACTTTTTAAACATTTTCGCTGTGATTCCTCGCAGGGAGAGGAAAAATCCAGAAAAAGCACAGCCCAGCCACCCCTTTCTGCAGCCTTTCTGGGGAGAACCAGCCCACCACAACCCCAGCTGAGAAGAAAGATTCAAGAGTCTACTTCAGTGATCTCAGCTTCAGGTTAAGAAGACTCCAAATCACAGGACTCTAAAGAGCTGAGCTGACCATTCAGTATGTTCCAATTATCCCATGGAAGAAACACCCATGTGTAAAGCCACTCTTTAACATAAGAGTCAGGCAATTTGTGCTTCTCCACACCCCACTCCTCCTGGCAGTGCTGCACATACACAGCTGTGAGCAGTGAACCTCAAGCCAAGGCCACAGCTGGAGCTGCAGGGACAAGGATTTGCTCAGGGAGACCAGTCCTGGCAAGAAGTTTGGGTAAATTAGTCCAGCTGGAGCAAGGTGCTGACATGGCTACAACTGCTTCCAAGTGCCTAACGCTGCCCTGCTGTGGACATCAGAGCTCCAGAGGTGATGCCACACTGCCTTGGGCATGTCCACACAGTTCTGTGCTGTGACAGGCAGGTGTGTCTTCCACGGGAGAACAGAAAGATGTGGATTAAATGGGCAAGAACCTGCACAAGCGGTGCTTCCAGAAGGGAATAACAGGGAAACTTCCAGAGACTGCAAAATTCCTTGTATATAGGATGAACTAAATCGATTCCCAGCTGAGATTATGACCTGTGTTTTCCAAGTGCAAGAATGCCAGCTGAAGAGGAAGCACTAGGCAGGAGGACAGAGTTTGCCTTTTCCTGCTCTTGAGAGTCAGAGACCTGACAGCCTGAACACAGATCCAGCCCATCAAACCCAGGTAGCAATAAACAACCTTTGCACCATCCATGTTGATTCAGCAGATGTCAAAAACAATGATTTTACACAGAATTCCAAGGCTGATTCCAGAAAGTAGCAGTCCAGGCTGCAAACGGGGACTTCAAGGTTTTTTCATGTCCCAGGCTCAAACCTGTTAGCTGTACTTCTTGTCATGCAATTACTCCCACTGAATAATAATGTCACCATGATAAATTCACTAAGGTTGGAAAAGATCTTTATGATCATGGAGTACAACTCAATCAGTATTGCAGAGCAAAGGCCAGAGAAGTTTTAATATTAAACACCTGCAAATGTGTTGTCCGCTTGGACAGAGCACTGTGTATTTCAGAGGGATCCCCTCAGAAATGTTAAACAAACCTGAGATCTCATGGGGCAAAAGTCATGCTGCCTAACAAAGCTGCAGCCATGGACAACTTTTCAGTCATCAAAATAACACCAAAATACCTAAATACAAGCCATAGAGCAAGACTGAGTTCATGGTGTGTTGGGAACCAATGCTTCCAGGCACATGGTGGGATTCTTGGGGTGTCTTGCACTGAACACTGTGATCCTGATGGGTCCCTCCAAACTCAGCATATTCCATGGTTCTGTGTCTGGAAAGAGCCTGTATTAATTCACTAAGTCTCACATCGTGTACAGAAGATTTAAAGGCATGGAATTTGCTGGAATCCTTGTTGGACTGTTTATGAGCAAAAGGTTTATGAGGAATAATGGGATAAAGAGAAAAGGACCCTAAGACAGAGCTAAACTGCTGGGCAGCTTATGCTCGTCCTGTGTGCTCAGGGCTGGAAAGGGTGAGAACCACCCTCAGGAAGGATGCCAGCTCTCCTGCTGCAAAAGTTTCCTTTTAAGCTGCACAAGCAACCCAATCCCCCGTGCATCCTGCTGCATCAGACTCACTGTTGGGATGGAACATCTCGCACGTGAACCTCATCTTCGGAGGACTCAACGGGTAGTCAAGAGGAAAACTCAGGATGGCAGGGAAAACCCCATACTCGAAACAGGTGTCTTCAGGACCCCTAGAAAGAGATAAAATGTTATTCACCAAAGTTTTAAACAGCTCTTTCACCCAAATTCTTGTCTAATGAGATGTGTGAGGCATGGGTTGTATCATCTTCTCCAGGAAACAAAGAGTTAAGGTGCTCTTACCCCACACCTCATAAACTTAAATCCAAATATGAGGCTTGGGAGGCAAGAGGGAAATCAAAGCTTGCACACTAAATTACTAGGAAGGTCACAACACTGTTTAATTAGCAGGGTGTGTCTGGATATAATTGGAGTATCTGGCTCCAAGGCATGTTCCAGGATTTGAGTGTCTGCACGTCAAGCGAAAGCAGAGGCAGGTGTGGGACTCATGTGCCTTTGAAGATACTGTTATGCTCTACAAGACAGAGATGTCAAATGCTGGAGCTCAAAATTAATTTAAAAACCCCACAGAGATCCCAACTGCCAGCATCTAGCACAACCACACAAACACTTATCACTGTCTGATGCAGAAAACACAGCAAAGGTTTGTAAAAATAAAAACACAGCTCAGAGACCATAATTGTCAGAGGAGACGCAGGACAACAATGTGTCTTTGCAGACTTCAGGTATTGAGTCTGCCCTCACTCAAGTGCACATGGAGAACAAATGGCTTCATCAGGGTTCTTGTAGGAACATTTCCTCATTGTGTTCAGAATCTAGTTCAAAGTGCAATCGAGTTGAGAACATAAAGACAACTATTTTACCCTGCCTACATAAAACACTTGTGGAAAGTGAGCAAAAAACAAGTTTATTAGCCATGATTTATTCCAACTTGATGAACCATCAGGAAGTTGTAACACAAACACGATTTCCCTTGATTGGAAAGATGATGAAAAAAGCTTCAGCACTGAAAATCGTAGCCAAGGAAACCTCATGTATTTAGTAAAAAGCCCTTCAAACAAAGGTTCCACTGTCTGGGAAATAAGGGTTAGGAATATATTCATGCCTCCCCCTACCAGTCCCCCTTCTCTATGCCAGAAAGAACATTAAAGTTGGAGAGCAGCAAAACCTAAAGCCCTAGAAGACTTACTCTCTCAAACTTCGGGATTCAAAAGACTTGGCTGGCAGATAAACACAAGAACTACGTGATTTAAACATGAATATTGACACTGGCAGGTAAGCTAAGAGAAATGCACCAACATTCTGCAAGAATGAAAGCTAAACCATCTCGACCGCTTTGTTCCCTTGCTGGCCTTTTCCCTAAATTTAGTCGGGATTCAATTCACATCTGAGAGTAAACTGAATGCATTTTTTCATGACCATTTTAATTCCAGCTGCATTTTAAAGGCTTATTGTTGAACTTCTGAGAGTATGTACATACAGGCATTGAAAAGCTGGTGGGTGTCTATGTTCTGTTTTGAGAGCAAACCCACAGCCTTAAGGGCTCTTCTGTCAAATACACTCAACCCAACATACTCCATTTTAGGGCCTGCATTATGTGAGCAAAATGCTTTTGTTTTAGCCACTCAGCGCTGCCAGGATCAACTTCAAAGAAATTATTAATCCAAGACAGCATTTGCAACTACAAAACACTCAGCATTTGAACTTGACAGCATCACTTTTAGCTCACAAAGGACACTGGCAGGGCCAGGGAGGTAAGAGCACGGCAGCTTCTGGAGTCACCCTCCTGCTCTGCAGAGATTCCAAAGCTGACAGAAGACAAAGCATGAAAAGGAGAAGCTCTGACCTCCAGGAGCTGGCTGTTACTCGTGCAAGGGGCAGAGAAGAGCAGTGGGTATGTGCCAAACAGGAGAGAGAAGTACCTTGAGGAGGACAGCTAATGGGAGTTGTTCAGTTTGGACAAAAGGCTCCTCACGGGGGACCTTCTCCTACAACTCCCTGACAGGAGGGTGCAGCCAGGTGGGGGTCGGGCCCTGCTCCCAGGGAACAAGAGACAGGTCAAGAAGAAACGGCCTCAAGTTACAAGGGAGGTTTAGGTTGGATATCGAGAAAAATTTCTTCCCTGAAAGGGTTGCTCAGCCTTGGCACAGGCTGCCCAGGGCAGTGGTGGAGTCACCATCTCTGAAAGCATTCAAAAAACATGTGAATGTGGCACTTGGGGACATGGTTTAGAGGTGGATTTGGCAGTGCTTGGCAAATGGTTGGATTTAATGGTCTCAGAGGTCTTTTCCAACCTTAATGATTCTGTGATTCTAATTCTATAATCACAGCTCCACATACATCTGCAAACGGCTTATTTGTAAAAAGATGCTGGAAAAACACCAAACCCCACAATCATCAGATGCCCAAAAGGGGAATGGAAACAAAAGTCATAAGCCTAATTATAGATCTAATTACCTTTCTAAACAGCTTTGTGATATGTTGACTTCAATTTATACTGTTTAGTTTTCAGGCAATCTTTGGGCTAATAAAGTTCTTAACCATCGCGTGCTTTTGTGTCTTTTGGGGATAAACTTTAATAGCAACACACACTTGTACATGCCAACCAAAGAGGGCAAAACTTGGCCTTGAAATGTTAAATCCATGAACACAACACAGCCTGAAGGACCTCACGCAGCGCTAGGGAATTGAGCAACATAAGGCAAACTCTCCTGAAAGGATGTTGCAAAGGTCTGGCTTTCAAGAATGCTCCCCACCTCCAGTCTTCAGAAAGGTTTTCACGTGGTATTTTCAGTTCTGTGCCCATTACACTCACTTTGGGAGTGTAAGATCTGTTCTCTCCTTTAGAGATGTCACTACAGCCATAACATTTGTATGTTTCACATTCCTCCAGCATTGCTGCTGCAGGCAAGACGACTGGAGATACAAATTATTATTTCCATTATTTAAAAATGCATTATTTTATCTCCAAGCCAAGCTCTTACATCAATCTGTGTAACATCACTCAGCCTACCTTTGAACTGATAAATGAGAGATGTCTTTTTGCTCCTAAGTCTCTTCTTTTTTTAAAGTTATGTGCCATTAGATGCGCTCTAGCTTTATATAAATCGGGTGAAGGAAAAGTATTCTGTTCTTTTCACAATTATGTTACTTACCTTTTGCACTTCATCTATCTAAAATTTTGAAGGCAGCTTTACTCTCATTTTCTCATCTGCACACCTCATTCCCTGAATCTCACACAGCACATTTGAGACTACAAAACACTGGAGAAGATCACCACAGACAAATACAAACAAGTCATGTAACTTGCTTTCCAAAGGTATTGCAAACACTGCTACTAACAGGGTTTCTAAAGGGATGAAAGTACCCAAATGTGTTTAGGGCAAACATGTTTCTATTGTATCACAGCTTCCAAATGGAGCAGATCTTAAAATATAACTTCATTATGACACACACACAATACAGAAACCAAAATTAAAGCACCTCCGCCTCTCATTTTACGCTGACAAAGACCTGAAGCTCAGCACTCAGCACTTTAAAGAGCTTTCAAGTCTGCAAGCAGCTCCATTCCATCTTCTGATGTGATGGGAAACATCAGAAAAGGTATTTTCTAGGCAATTCAGAAATACTTCTGAGTGTCCCTCAGGAAACCCCTACTCAGCCACACCACTTCTGCTGTGAGGAAGTACCAATAAGCAGGAACTTCCTTCCATATTCCAAGAAGTGCATTAAACCCTCTGGGATTTCCACTCTCCCAGCAATCACAGCTGTCTGACCTGAAATCTGGCCCATCACGAAGCACATGTGCTGACTATGCCTCTCACAGAAAGCATAAGACCCTGCAGCCAAAATCTCTGGTGTCAGGCAACAAAACAACCTATTTCCATGCAAAGTGTTTATTTTCAGGGGACTGAGCTACCAGGAAGCACAACCTGTTATCCCAGGAGAAATCGCTGCACATAAGCAGAGGCATTTGCCAACTCCTGCCATCACTGAGCAAACAAGCAGTGGTAATCCAAACCTCCACTTACCAAGGTCTAAAATAACTCAGAGGCTCTCGCTTGCCGTGCAGCAGGATCACCCACACAGCCGGCTTGTGTGGAATAGGGAATTGGCTACAGCTCGCCACGCTTTTGTATTGGTTGCATGCCTGAGCCCAAGAGACAGAAATCTTGTTTTTCATCCCTAGACAACACATTCCAAGCAAACCGAGCTAGGAAAACTCTGCCACCCACGCCAGCTGAGAATCTCACCAGTCAGCACTGGTGGTTGCAGGGAAAACCTGCCCAGATCACTGCGGGCACGGAGCGAGCGGGGCCACAGCCACTGCCTGCTGTCCCCAGAGTCCCCCGGGACAGCCCAGCCCTGGCTGAAGGAAAGGAAATCACCAATTCTTACCAAAGGAATCCTGAAATGCAGAGCCAGGACCTACGCTAACAACAGAGCATCAGTTTCAAGATGGACTTGGTGGTCTGGAGCTTCTTCACGTTTTAATTGTGTGGTATTTGCATAAATGTCAGATGTGAGTGGCAAATGTCTTTTTTCCTCTTCCCTACCATTTTAGAACTTTATTTTATAAAAAATCACCAGTTATTCCATGTACTCAAAGTTCCCAAAGAAGGTACAGCATCAATAAGAGTACAAGCAAGAGAGAAGACAACCTGTAAGATGCTGGGCAGAAAGATTTTGTCTTTTCATGGCAAATTCTGCTACCAACAACCCATCAGTTGGGGAATGGAAGACAGAGAATACAGCTTTGTAAAGAAGTCTTCATCGCCCCCAAAACACAGCAGGTCATGATCAGAGCTATTCACCAACAGAAGAGTGAATCTCTTTCTACACAAAACCACTGCATCCAACTCTTGACAACACCAATCGATCCATGAAGTGTAAAGAACTTCAAAAGAATTTTTGCTTGAATTTCAATACTTTTTCTGATCAAAACCTTTCAATGTTTCTTGAAAAATTTTGAATAGTAAGTAAACTACTTTTAGACATAGGTTTTTTTCTCCTGTCACTAATAATCTGTGTATTTGGTCCACTTAAAAGCTGTCCTGCATTTGTAGTTAGGCAGTGTTCCAACAGGTCTGTGTGATCTACAAGCAACTGTTTGTTTCCTGCAGTGTTTGCAAATGTAATGTATATCCAAGGGAGCCCAAATGAGGATTCCTGACAGATTTGCAAGCTTATTATTACGACACCTGTACAAAAAGTTATCCTAACAAGTTGTACACATCACCAGTGCTGCCTCTGTCACACTGTT
Organism: Lycocorax pyrrhopterus obiensis; assembly: GCA_014706295.1. Taxonomy (NCBI): domain Eukaryota; kingdom Metazoa; phylum Chordata; class Aves; order Passeriformes; family Paradisaeidae; genus Lycocorax; species Lycocorax pyrrhopterus. Next base: position 2,947,349 of record JACSVZ010000016.1, read on the forward strand.
TGAAGTCCAAATGTAACTCCCTGTTTGGATCAGAGGAGTTTCCAGCCCAGGGCAGGCCAATGCTGATGTCATGCAGAACTGATAGTACTTTTTTACATTCTTGCTCTCCTAGAAGCTCATCACAGCCACTGCTGATTTCAGACACCAAACAGTATTAACTCACATGATCAGGGCTTCCCATTCGAAGAAGTTCTCTTCATTCATGGGACCTGTGAAATAAACCAGAACAATGCTCAGTGCTACCTGAACGCAGGGTTACAGCTCCAGAGTGCACAAACCCTGCTCGGCTCCTCACCTGCCACAATCCCTTCTGGTGGGTTCAGGGTCAGCTCTGCAAAAACAGAAACACAAGGAAGATTGAGGTGACCTGCGAGCCCAAGCATTTCAGGGGGTGTTTGAGTGGCCATGGCTTAGCACAGGGGCCCCACCACCATTGCTTAATGCAGGACAGTGTTCTAGCCAAAATTATTTAGCACTTTGGGGTTTTTCAGGCTCCTAGAACTAGCCTTGGAGTCACAGAATTGTTTAGGTTGGAAAAGACCTCTAGGATCATCGACTCCCCCATCTTCACAGAGGAAACAATTCAAACCTGACAAGGAAGACAAAAACTCTTTTCACAAAGCCTGGGAAACACTCTTCTCTTGCACCTCTTTGGTATCTGCTGGATACCATAACAGCCTGAAGTTTGTATTCCTGTAACCTGTCTGCACCCATTCAGGCTTGATGCACCTCAGTGCAAAACCCAGAACAACACAAAAACAGGTGAAGCAGACACGTGAGAGATTTGACAAGCAGCTCTGTTTCCCAGATTCTATCCAACTCCTCCTGCGTGGCCTGGAAAATGTGAGTAAAAAAAAAAAAGAAGCAGCAATAAAACAGCCACAGCTGCACACAACAACTCTGGATCCATCAATCCTCACTTTCTCCAGGAAACTGATGCAATTCCAAATTTGTGAAATAACCTTAGGCATCAGCCCCTTATTTCAAGCTGGTGAAGGCCAGTACACCACGTGCTGATAAAATAATAACCAGATTTTCTCCTATCTAGTGGACTGATCATCAATTTCTAGTTTCTGATGTTCTGCAGGGAGGCGGCAGCAGCTGAGGCACAGTTCAGCTGCTAACAGGCAACCAATGGGCCAGCAGTCCCAGGGGCTCAACACCAGCCCCAAGGCTCTGAGTGAGCCATGGGGCAGCCACTGGAACTGGTGGCAGGAGATGACACTCCCAGCTGCTTCTCCAGCACAGTGTTTCCTAACCAGTGGCCTCTGGAACACCAGTGGCCAGTAACACACACATAACACAGCCACAAGAACCACCACACGCATCCCCACGCAGGAAAACAAGCAGGAACACGGACCCCGGGAATATGTGAAGTCACAAACCAATAAATGAGACACTTGACCTAGTTTCTGTTTAGGCTGTAGGTGAAAATTGTGGGTAGTGCTATGAAGAACAGATTTCTGTCTTAAAACAGCTCCTCTACTGCAGGATTCAAAGATGATGCTGAGATGCATTGCCAGGAGAGATCATGAAATTCTCCTGTTTGCTCAGGGTGGCCTTAACCTTGGCACAACCCTCTCTGAAGTTCCAAATCCCAGCAGCAGATTGAAACTCAGCCTTACGGTTTTCCTGGCGTTCCGTGGCAGGTTTTTCCAGCTTCACAGAGGGATAGCTTTTCTTGTTGATGTTTTTAGACAGAAAGAGGGAGATGTCAAACACAGGAGCTCCTGGAATCATTTTGCTCCATCTTGTGGCTCTCCCTAAGAAGAAGATCCCTCCCATGTTTCCTATGATTTCCCTGGAAAAGCTGGCAGCAGTCCCTGTGTATCCCCTGCGGTGGGCAGCCACATGGAAGTGTGTCATACAGCACTCTGCTCCAAGGAGAACAGGGGCAACGGGAAGAAACAGCCAAAGCCCACAGGGCAAAGGGTCTTCCTGAGGACAGAGGGTCAGTTCTCCACTTCCTTGCTCAGCTCTCCCCACAGAGAAAGAGGTTTCCATCCTTAAGGATCAGGTAAAGTGGAAACTGGGCATTCAGGGGCACAGGAGCTTTGATTTTGAGTGGCTGCTGGTCACTGAGTAAAGAAAAACCCCTTTTCCACAGGGATGGTAACATCCCACCCCGTGATTTCTCTAGAGTTGTTCAAAAGGAAATTGCGAGCCCAGTTTTCGGAGAGGGACAACATGAACCGCCAGGAGCTGACACAGCATCAGCTGCTACAGCTCACCAGAGCCTCCAAAACAGGGTCACTTTAACAGAATGTTGGAGGGGGGTGTCCACTTATTTATAAGTGAGCAGCAGAAAGCAGTGAAAGGCTAAAACCAATGCTCTGATCACACACAGAGTGACTCTGACAGACCAGCTAGGCCAAACAGTCCCACTTGGTGAAGAAATTTTCCCTAAAAACCAATCTAAACCTCCCCTGGTGCAACTTTTTATTTGTTCCCTGGGAGCAGAGCCAGATCTCCACCTGGCTCCACTCCCCTGTCAGGGAGTTGCAGAGCACCCCCAGCTCCCTCAGCCGCTCCTGGTGCTCCAGCCCCTTCCCAAGCTCCATTACCCTTCTTTGGATAGCAAGGAGCTGAGCCCTCTGCCCATGCTGAGCAGAGACAGTATCCAGCTAGTTCCTGTTGGAACAGCTTACCAGAGGTTAACAGTCCATGGAACCTCAGTGGAATGTGGAGAGCTCTGTAACAACTCTGCTCAGAAATGTGTTGTGCAGCTTTACATAACCAGGGCAAAAAACTACCCCAAATCTGGTCCCTAAAGACCCCCAAGAAGACATCAAGGCGAAACCAGCTCCACATCAGTATGTGTATTTCTGGCTAACATACCATCTTGAGCCACAAATTCACCTTAAAGTGGAGTTATTTCCTGTGAACCCAGTGCTGGAATAAAGTAATGCCTGCTTCTGAATACTACATTGGTGTTAAGGAGTTTTATTCTGGATTCTCGGGGACATTCCTACAGAACAAATGCATGAGCAGCAACATCTTATTAAGGGGTTCCAAAAGGCAGAAGGACAAGCAATTAACTTCCAGTTAATTTGGAAAAAAGAATAAACCAGCAAACTAGGAGAGGGATCAAGTTTGAAAGAGGTAAAGGGGAAGCCCAGGAAAAGTCTCTTACAATTCTTGCTTGTAAGCTTAAAACAGAGCTGACACTAGACAAGTGTGATGCTTCCATTAGGAATTCGGGGCAGATTTGCTGCACACACTCAATCAATGCCTTCCTTTCCATTTCACTGCTCTTTGTGGAGTCATTATCAGCCAATTACACCTTGGAGATGGTTCTCAGGAGAACTGAAAACATACCTTCTTGTTAAAGCACTGAAGAGACTGAAAAGATGGTCCTTAAAAGAGCAGTTCAGCAGTATGCTTCCTAAAAACTGCAGCCATTTAGCAAACTTCCAAGAGGATTAAAAGCCCAGGACTCAGGAAATGTTATGGGCATGTGCTCCCTGCAGTATCTGACAGCATCTGGACTGAGATGCCTGGAAACAGTTTTCTTCTGACTCCACACAACTCTCCCCAGGCAGTAAGGATGGGAAAGTACCCACGGAAGCACTGCCAGGTTCAGAAGGTTTATTATTTCTGTGGCTTCCCAAATCTCACAATTAACATAAATCTCTTATTTTCAACCTGACAGCACTTCCAAAGAAACCCGTTGGCATTACAATCCACTGCTCTGTTGCCTGTTTGCACCAGGAAGGAAATACAGTGCATACAACCAGGCACTAAAATTCTTGGGTGTCTAGAGATTTAATTCTTCCAGAGTAACCTATTTTAGATTCAAAATTTCAGCCAGCATAAGACATCTTCAAGATCTTGCATCAAGAAACAGTAAACACAGGAAAAGAAGGTTTCCATCTCTTAACTCTCACAAATATAAGCTACTGAGAGACTTATGTCAGGCCTCAGTACTATTATACATCTAGAATTAACAACAGACACATGCTCTAATAAAAATGATGCCCTTTTTTATATCTGATTTTTTTTAAAGCTTTAGCCAAACTAGTTCTGGCAGAGTAGATAATAAATCTGAGAAAGCAAAAAGCCAAACATGCAAAGATCTAAATGAGAACAAAAAACCCAGTGGGTGTCATCTGGATGTCCACAGCCACCTTCCCTTCCTTCTTCAAAAGGAAAGAAAACCAGTGCAATTACACAGCCTCTCCCAAAATGCAGTAATATATCTGGGCTCCAACAGGTAGAAACTCCTCACAATGTCAAGAATTTTTCACAGAAGGAAAAGACAAATCTTTAAATAAAAAATAAAGACTTAAACATGTGTGCACACAGGCATAGAAAAAAATCAAAGACAAAAATTGAAAAAGGAAAAAAGGGAGAGAATTAGAAGTCTGGTAAGGAAAATACACCCACCAGCAAGGCACCGACTGCCAAACACCACTGCCATGACCAGAAGTAACTAAAGGGAAGAGACAGAGGAGAAGAGGGAAAGTAAAGAAAAAAGATTGTGCCCACAACTTTGTACATAACACATACAAGATTTCATCCAAGGTGGGCAGTCAGGAGGGGGACACTGAAAACCATTTCCATGCCCACATTCACCCAGGGCCTCGCAGTGCCCACAGCCATCATCAGGAGGGAGAAACTTCACACTGAGCTGAACCTCAGACTCCAGCCCTGTCCCAAGGTAGGACTTGATCTTTTTCTGCAAAAAGAGGCAGCAGAACTACCTACAACCAGGAGCTACTTTTATTTTTCAAAATAACTTTTGCTGAAAATCTCTACAGGGCTAAGAGCTTCCGAAGAGCCACAACTAACTGTCAGTCTTTACTAAAACACTAGGGAAGGGTTGTAAGTCAGGCTTGATTCTGGGGTTTGTAGCAAGGTTTGATGTGCTAAAGGGAAATAACGAAGCTGGACGTGCAGCAGAGGGGAATCCACAGACACCAAAATGTCTGGCTTACTGCACTGCTGCAGCTCAGCTTTCCAGAAAGCACTGTGCAATTAGCCACTGCGAGGTACATTCATTTTTCACAATACTGTGTTTTATTGGGCGTGGGAAAGCGTTTGTAAAGGCAGATCACAGACAAAACGTTATCTCTGTTCATGACTAGTGTTACCCTGGGAAACCAGGCAGAGGAGATTCACCTCATGTCTGCCTGTGGCATTAAGTCAAAATCTTTCTGAGGTAATTTCATATCATTTTTCCTAAAGATTTCATTCACACAAGACACTCCAGTAATATCTCTGTTCTCCTCAACAACAAAGGATCATAAATGCTTTTTTGAGACTTAGGGGATAGATATGAGAGGACAGAAGCAGTGCCAAGTCTTTCTGTGGTTGTTTTTCAGGTCACTGCCTCTGGATTACAACGGGAAAATGCAGATTTCTAGGACACACTCTGTCAGCACAAACTCTACCCGCGCAGCCGCGGGGCTCGCTCACCACCCCCAGCTGTCAGTGGCAGCAGCCCAAGCACTGGGTGTGGGGCCCTGGCTGCCCAAACACCTGCGTGACAGTCCAGCTTAGAGACCTGTGCTCTGCAGAGCAGCCTGAGAATAGGCACAGCGTTGGCAGGAAATGTGTGTCTATAAATACTCTCTTTTACACAGGCTGGAGTCTTGCACTAAATGATGACAGAGGGAAACAACTCCCCATCCCTGGACAGCCTGGGGAGCACAGTAAGTGACCTTCCCTGGAGCAGTTCTTACAGCCCGGCTCCCTCCATCCCCACCAAACAGTTCTTTTCTCCATTCTATTTCCTCTCTGTAAATAAGAGCCAGAGCATCAAAGCCCAAAAGCACCTAGGTAAACAAACAAATATTGCTTGCCAACAAAAGGCACCTATGGACACCTCTCAAACTCATCAGGGAGCCGATGAGCCATCCCAGAAGAACTGGGATTCCCGGAGGGCCCCAGCCCACTGCAGCAGGTCTCTGCTCCCTGTGGTGGGACTGGTGAGGATCACTGCTCACCACCTCCTGCAGTCACATCTCACACTGATTCTTAAACAAACAAGTCTATGTCCTTGATTACTAAATTCGAGTTTAAATCCTCTTACTAACCATTTTGCATCTATTAAGGACTTCACAGAATCCCAGAATTGTTCGAGTTGGAAGAGACCTTAAAGCTCATCTCGTTCCACCCGCTGCCATGGGGTAGAATCATGACCTTCCACTAGCCCAGCTTGCTCCAAGCCCCGTCCAACCTGGCCTTGGACACTTCCAAGGATGGGGCAGCCACAACCAGAAGGTATCTGTCCTAACAAACACCTCTAATCATCTTTGATGTAACAGAGCTCTGCAACAGAGATTTCCATATCTGTATTCTGTTCCATCTGGAAAATTTAACAAGGAAAAACATCATAATAACGGGCCACTTGCCCAGGCTTGCCAGCCTCCCCCCTGACTAAGCTCCCGGAGCCACGGAACCCCAGAGGTGTCACCCGCACACCGCCTTCCCCTCGGTGTCCCAGCGGGAGGGCTCCGGGCAGGGCCCCCTTCCCACAGCCTCCTCAAAGCCGGCAGTGCCCCGTACCCGCCCGGTGACCCTCACCCCCGCCCCGGGGAGCTCTGTCCGGACGCAGAGAGGACCCTGCGGCCGGCGCGGTACACGGAGCTGCCCCGGGCGCCGAGAGGGAGGCCCGCGGCCTGGCCTGCCCCCCGGCCGCCAGGGCCCCGCCCGGCCCGCGGGCCTTCCCGGGCTTTGGGAGCGATCCCGCCAGGAAGGCAGCGCGAAGGGCCCGGGGAGCGCGACTCACGCTTGTACTCGGCCATGAGCCGCTTCAGCGCCGTCCCCGCCATGGCGCGGCCCCGCCGCCGCTTCCGGGTGCGCGGCCAGAGCGGCCGCCAGCTGGCAGGGGGTGGAGGGCGGCGCTCTATCCCGCCGGCTTCTCCTCTATGGTAGCGCCCAGTCCTCCGGGCGGCACCACGCGCGGTAGGAACGCACCGGGAATTCGCTGTGGGAAACAACGGGAACACGGCAGCTGCTCCGCCGCGGTGGGAGGACAGGGGAGAATACGCAATATGCTGTATTGTCCGGCAAAATGCCCCCCGGAGCGGGAGTTGTGCGGGTTTGTAGCTGGGCGCACCCTTGGGATTCCGTGGAGCAGCCCCCACGCCGCCCTTCCTGCAGGGATGGGCCACAGAGAACGCGAGGCAGGAGCCCCAGGCCCAAACTGGATTTGCTGTGGGCAACACCAAAGGGCGGCCCGTGGATGTGTAAATCCGGGAACACACAACGGGATCCGCGGGATATCCCACCCCGTTAAGGACTGCACGGAATTCCAGAATTGTTCGAGTAGGAGGAGACCTTAAAGCTCATCTCGTTCCACCCCTTGCCGTGGCCAGGGGACACACCTTCCACTAGCCCAGCTTGCTCCAAGCCCCGTCCAACCTGGCCGGGCTCACCGAGACCATGCAAAAGGAAATAGGGGCCTTTCCATCGACATTTCAGCAAGCAGGAGCATATCTAATGTGAACAAATGGAAAGAGAAAAGGCTGATATGATTCCATGGAGCAGCAGGACAGCCTGAGTTAAAATTCCTCTGGAACAGGCTTCGTGGAGCCCAAACCACCACAAAAAATAATTAAACCTCAGCAAGGTTGGAGAGGCAGGAGAGCAGTTTATTATTATTACTTTGAAGACACCTAAATATCTCCCCTCACTTACTAGCTCTTCTGCACAGTTTGGTGACATTAAAAGGCAGCTTTTTCTCCTCATTTACCAAGTTTATCCACCAAAAAGAAGTACTAAAAAGAAAGCTGAGGCCACAGACTTCCAGTACCCACAGAGAAAGAGTTAAAGTTAAGGGAGCAGGACAAAGGGACAGATGCTGCCCAGCCCTCAGCAAACAGCTGGAATTTCAGTGATGGGATTTTTTATAAGCTTGCACAACAACAACAGCAACAGCAACATAAAAAAAACCCCAAAAACAAACCCACAGCTACTCTATCACAAGCATTAAGTTTTTGGACCCAGCTGCCCTGCTACCTCCAGTTCTGCAATAGTGCAGGACAAAAAATATCCCATTTCTGCATTAAAAAAGTATATTTTGGACAACTTTATCATAATATGAAAAAAGACATGTAAACCTAAAGTATTTAAACCCTACCCTAAGCACTGTATCATGTTCCAGCCCCATGTCAAGGGCATGATGCTGTCCAAGGGACTGATTGACTGAATTTGCAACACAAGCTAAAAACTTAAAACCTGTATCTCTGTTCCTTCTCTCAGGCACATCTTAAAAGGAAACTTTTATGCTCACAACTGGCATGAAAATAGACTGAATTATTTACATCATTTGAGTTAAAACAGAGAGCAAGACCAACTAGAGCCAGGAACGAACACTCCATGTCCCGACACATGGATGAATGCTTAGGCCACAGAGTTAAAGAATTAAAAAAAAGATAATACAAACAATAATTTTTTTAAAAAGGCTAACAACTGAGAGACAACACACATAACTTAATCTGAACTTAAAATGGTTCAATTCAGGCACAGCTCAATCCCTGCAGATACAATTTTGACTTGTGCACGCAGAATGTCAAAGACAACAAGCAACTTTGGAAAATGTCCTCTGAAGTTTCAAAGAACCCCGTGTGACTGGTATTTTCATTTGTTCACTAATAAAACAGCAAATCCAAGGACAGATGAGAGAGTGAGGTGTGATGAGCATCCTTAAACTGTTCTCCAAAAGATGCTGTGTCTTAGCACCCTCCACCTGTCTGCTGCTGGTACACTTCAATCGTGTCTTCGTCTTCCATCTCCAGCTGTGGGAGAAACACAGGAATTATTTTAACATTTTAAAAATACGGAAATTATAAGTAATACAGAAAACTTGAAAGACACATGGTGACAAAAGCACTTGGCTCTCTGCTCATAGAGCACTTCAGGAATAACTTTAATTAACTAACACATGAAACACTTTCCATCAGTCACCCTGAACAAATTTGTTAGAACATGCTAAACTCACAGCAACTATTTCAGGATCATTTTAATTTCAAGCCCCTTTGATCATCACTCAGACATCCAAATATCTGTGTAGCAATTTGCAGTAAGAGTGTTTTTCATACCTGTGCAGGTGTGTCTGCTTCTTTAATTGGTTGTCCATCAAACAGGAACATAATCTGCCTCATTGACAAGCCCTGCAAGTTCAAAGTTATTAATATGAGAAACCACACTTGTGTTTCTGAATCCAAACTAAGTATTCATGGATTTACTGTCAGAACACATATTAACAAAATTAACACTCAAAAGATGAGGGGGATGGCAGAAGATAGATTTAGATTTGGTAATAGGAAGAAATTGTTCCCTGTGAGGGCAGTAAGGCCCTGGCACAGGGTGCCCAGAGAAGCTGTGGCTGCCCCATCCCTGGCAGTGTCCAAGGCCAGGTTGGACAGGGCTTGGAGCAACCTGGGATAGCAAAAGGTGTCCCTGCCCATGGCAGGGGGTGGAACAAGATGGACTTTAAATTTTGTTCTAACCTCAAACCATTCTGTGATTCTATGATAAAGATTTAACCATCAGGACACTGAGAGTCTTGCTGTCCACACTGAGGAAGGTCAAATGCTGGTAACTTTACGTTGCCCTTAAAACCTGAGTTACCACATGACTGAATCCTGTTCTGACAATGTTTAATCGCATGAAGAAGTCTTTATTCCCTGCATCAGGGATTGAGGACCTTGCCCTGCCTTCTAAAATCCTTCAAAATCCGTGTGATTCACACTTCTGTCACACAGAGGAATGCTAAAACTCCCTGTACCTCTCCAAAAACCCAGAGAGGTGTCAGGGTACAGCAGGCACAGAGCAGGGCAGTGTGTAAAGCTTGAATAAGCAAGAAAGGATCCTGCAAGTAACAGACAAGGGGAAACACCAGCAAACAAAATCCAACTCCGTTTCCAAAGCCGTTCACATGCCCACCCTCTGCTCTGCATAAAGCAAAGGTATCGGGAGCTCCAGGCTCAGGAGCTGAGCTGTGGGGATCCATCCTTCTGTTCATTTCAGGATGGCACTGAGGAACAGCCTGTGACACAGAGCAGCCAGTGAGTACCTGTGGAACACAGTGGTCACAACTGTGCAACAGGCAGCAGGAGACACAGGAAGAGAGGAGGAAATAATCCAGGAGGAAGCTGTGGCACAGAAGAATTTATTTTGTGCCGTTTTCCAAACAGAAAATGCACTCCAAGTTGATGAAGCTTTTGGAGATGGCAGGACTGAGGGTTAGTGAATTGTCTCAGAGCCAGGATCGGAACTGGAGGAATTTTGGTAACTGTCACGGGACATTACGGAGCACCTGAGGAGGAAGAGGCAGCCTCCATGCACCGATGAGAAGAACTCCACATCGAGGAGCTGCCAGCATCCCAGCTCCTCACTCTCCCCCACACCTGGATGCCCTCACTCTGCCCACAAGCAGTTCCACGACCCGGGCAGAGAAGCAGGAGGGTTCCACCAGCACGGGGATGCTTCCCCGGGGAGAGCGGGGGTGGCCGGGGTGGCGGGAGCCCTTTGGGTCCGTGGGAGCCCCCCGGGGCCGCAGCAGCCCCCGGGCCGTGCCCGCGCCTACCTGTCGGCAGCAGTACGCCTTCATGAGCTTGCTCAGCGGGGTGTGCCGCTTTATTCTGAACTGCACCACGGAGCCGTCCTGTCCGGCAACTTTCAGGTCGATGTGCTCGTTCTCCGCTTTCACGCCTTCCTGGACGGAAAACCGCAGGATGCGGCGGGCTCAGAGCCCGGCCGGGTGAGCCCCGGGGTCCCGCTCGGGCCGGACACCACTCGCCACGTCCTCGGCCGGCCCCGCTCCTGCTCCCCCCGGCCGGGACACCTCGGCGGCCTCGCACCGCGGGCGGGGCGGGCCCGCACCGCAGCCGTGCCCCGGGACACGGAGGGGTGGCCGCTCCTCCCTCCCGCCTCTCCCGCCTCTCCCTCCGGCTCCTCCCGCTCCTCTCCCCCCCCCTCCGCTCCTCTCCCCGCCTCACTTTGGGCTTCTCCTCCGACATGGCGGGGGGGTAACAGGGGGTCTCGCGCTGCGGGGCGTGGCCAACGGCCAAGGGGCGTGGCGGAGCCGCGTGCAGGCGCGTCCCCGCTGAGCCGCACGGGGGCGCTGTGCGCCGGCGCGGGACCGGCGTGAGGGGAGTGCCCGGACAGCCCAGGGACACCCCAGGACAGCCCCTGGACAGCCCAAGAGAGCCCCTGGACAGCCCAGGACAGCCCAGGACAGCCCCTGGACAGCCCCTGGACAGCCCAAGAGAGCCCCTGGACAGCCCCTGGACAGCCCAGGACAGCCCCTGGACAGCCCAGGGACACCCCAGGACAGCCCCTGGACAGCCCAGGACAGCCCCTGGACAGCCCCTGGACAGCCCAGGACAGCCCCTGGACAGCCCAAGAGAGCCCCTGGACAGCCCCAGGACACCCCAGGACAGCCCCTGGACAGCCCAAGAGAGCCCCTGGACAGCCCCAGGACACCCCAGGACAGCCCCTGGACAGCCCAAGAGAGCCCCTGGACAGCCCAGGGACACCCCAGGACAGCCCCTGGACAGCCCAAGAGAGCCCCTGGACAGCCCCTGGACAGCCCAGGACAGCCCCTGGACAGCCCAAGAGAGCCCCTGGACAGCCCAGGGACACCCCAGGACAGCCCTTGGACAGCCCAAGAGAGCCCCTGGACAGCCCAGGGACACCCCAGGACAGCCCAAGAGAGCCCCTGGACAGCCCAGGGACACCCCTGGACACCCCAGCACAGCCCCTGGACAGCCCAGGACAGCCCCTGGATAGTCCAGGACAGCCCCTGGACAGCCCCTGAACACCCCAGAACAGTCCCTGGACAGCCCAAGAGAGCCCCAGAACAGCCCCTGAACACCCCAGAACAGTCCCTGGACAGCCCCTGAACACCCCAGAACAGTCCCTGGACAGCCCAAGAGAGCCCCAGAACAGCCCCTGGACACCCCAGGACCCCTGTCTGAACACCCCTGAGACACCCCGGAACAACCGGTGCTGGGGTGTTCGGATCCCCTGAAGGGGAGGAGAGGCAAGTTTGCCTCGATCCACAGTTCCAGAAAGAATTAGATTCTAAACATACCCGAAAGTGAGATTAAAACACAAACGAGGTTAAACGTTGGGATCCAAAGTGATATTTCAACTTATTCTTTCCTTTTAAAAAAATTTTTAATTTTATTTTTCCATAAAAGAGAAAAGAAAGAAGATTGAAAAGTGGGAAAATGCCAAGAATAATGACGTGGAGCACAGGACAGGGGTTACCACCACCAGGGTCCAGCGCTGGCTCATAGGGTGCAATGGGCCTTTCCCCGGCGAAGTCCCTCCGACAGCTGCCCAGCGAGGGAGCAGAGCCAGGCAGCAGGAGCAGCGCTGGGGGAAGGCACGAGCAGCCTCGTAGGAGCAGCCGGGCAGCCAAGGACAGCACAGACAGTGAAGATACACTCAGCAGATTTAGCAGCTGCAGCTTCTGTGGCAGGCTAGGCACTTCATTATAGGGTTTTGAGAGTGGCAATGTCATGTCCACCTCAAAGCAACAGCACGTCCGTGGGCAGATTCATCTTTGCTGCCTTAAAGTTCATTGGCTGCTCGTTGGAATCCAGCTGAAGTTCCTATCAAAAAGTTTATTGCTCGCTTTTCTCATGTATCAAAGCTTTGCTGCTTGGTCTCCTGATGTATCAACTACAAGCTCTCTTTGTGACTTCAAACAGGGTTCATTTTCCAAAATGAAGCAGGAACTAAAGTTTTTGTTAGAGGCAGTTTAAAACTTTACTTTTCAAACTTCAGTCTTTGAAGAGGCAATGAAGACACATTCCTTGTTTTTTACTCGTTCACTACATGGGGCCAGGTGAGAGGAGGCGGCAGGGCAGGAGGTTGGTGCTGCCGGAGGTGCCCCTGTGGGTACGGGCGAAAAAGGGCTCCGGGCTTCTTCAGAGGAGACCCCCTAAATATGAGGTCCATCCCGCCTGAGTCCACTTCTCCCACAGGCAGTGCCCTTCAGCCGCTGGCTGTGCCAGGGCTGCCTCCTCCAGCCTGGAGGGCCTCCCTGGGGTCGCAGACTTTCACAGCACAGCGGTGATGTGGGGCCAGGAGAGAGGAGGTTCTGGCCCAAACCTCCATCTCAGCCTCTGTCCTCACCCTGGCTGTGAGGAAAGCAGATACTGGTCCCTTCAGAATATGCTGAGAGTCTTAAGGGATTTTCCCTTTTCCATTCCCTTTCCCGGCTGCACCCCCTCAGAGATGAGCAAAGTGGCACAGAAGCAAGCAGGAATGGCCCCTCTCTTCCACTTCCAACATCCACATTCCTCCCTCTCTACCAGTCCTTCAGCCCTATTGATACTATTAAAATATCAAATAGCACATTCTGTGAGCTCCAAGAAACACGAATGGTGGCTCTACAAAACCGCACGGCCTTTGATTATCTGCTTGCAAACCAAAGAAAAATGTGTGCTACTATAGGACAGGAATGTTGACCTTACATCAGTGATGGGTTTGAAATCCAGCAGTCAGGAATCACCTCAGTAGAAAGAGCAGTAGAAGGGCGGCAGGAAGAAGAAAATTCTTCTTGGTGGGATTTGCTTACTTCATGGCTGCCAAATTGGAGACTGCTGTGAAGTGCATTTGTGGCAGTCACCGTGTCGTGGTTTGGCTAAAAGCCACGCACCCACGAGAATCGTAACGAAGGGTTCATGAGTTAAGGATTAGGAGAAAAACACTTTAAGGGCAAAACAGGTTCAAAACTTAAACGGTATAAAGAAAATTTATTATTAACAGAGTCAGAGGAGGATAATGAAGAATAAAATAAGCCTTTTGAACATCTTTTTCCCCCCAGTCCCTCCCTCCTTCCCACTGACAGTGCAGGGAGACAGGGCACGAGAGTTTTGGTCAGTTTCTCACTCGAAAAATCTTTCTTCAGTTCGCTTAGGGAAAGGAGTTTCTTTTTCTGCTGTGCCGTGGGGTCCTTCCCATGGGAGACAGTTCTCTGTAACCTTTTCTAGCGTGGTTCTAATTTTCACGAATAGCAGTCCCGCCCGACCTGCTGTAACGCGAGTCCCTCCCACGGGCAAAGCAGTCTTCCCAAAACTGCATAGCGTGGGTCATTTAGTTCATGGGGTGGAGTCTTTTAAGGCTAAGTGTTCTGGTTTTGAAGCAAAAGCTCTCTTTCTCTATCTCTGGAAGCAAGGGTCTTCTCTCTCTGCTCGAATTTCCCACTGGATTACAGCTTTTTAGCATCCCCCCGCTCTGGCGTGAGCACTTTTTCTCACAGGCTGTGAGTGGATCTCTGCATCCCCCCATGCACTTCATGGATTATAGGGAAACAATTTGTTGTGTTATAGTCCTCACCACAGCTTGCAGAGAGATCTCGACTCTGACGCCTGGAGCACCTCCTCCCCCTCTTCCTTTTCCCTGACCTTGGTGTCGCTATGTTGGTTTTCTCCACATGTCCTCACTTTCTCCTTTTCTCCCACTAAGAAGAAAAAAACTGCTGCTCATAAGTACCACTGCCAACAAATTCCACCAGTTCAAGGCTTTCTGTAGGATTTTGCAGCGCTGAGAAGTTGATCTCATCTGGATTCCGTGCTGGGGAATTGCTCACCATGTTTTCGTCGCTGGCCACGTGGTCCCCACTGGCACCGCACGGGCCGTCCCCGCCGCGGTGCTGGCTCCATTCAGCGCCTCCCTTTATGCGGAGCGCCGAAAAGGAGAAACCGCTGCCGCCGCCTCTGCCCTTCTGCTCGCAGCAGAAGCTAAAAGTGGCTAAGCAGGCAAAGTTCACTGCGAGCCGTGCCGAGATGGCGCCGGCCGCATGGTGCCGGCCGCATGGCCGCTCCCGGCCCCGAGAGGGCCCCGGCCCACGCACCTCCCCAGCCCTCCAAAGAAGAAGGACTATGTGCGTTTTTTCCTTCTTAAATATACAAATTTAATTTCTGGGCATAGAGCAGTGATAGGGGATACACATCATAAAGTCACCCCAAGACATTGTGTCATCACAGAGGCGTTACCAACGTCTCCAATTAGGCCAGCAACATGTCCATCGCCAGAGCCTTCAGGGACTGGCTCTGCTGGACATAGTAGAAGCTTCGAGCAGCTTCTCTCTCAGAAGCTGCCTCTGGGGCTTCCCCCGCCCACCAAAACAAACCCAGACTGTTTTAAACTAACACACACCTTAATCATTGTATTGTGTGTACTTGCTTGTATTCAATGTTACGGTTGTTGAAACACTTTGTGCTGGAAAATGAAGTATGGAGACTTGTCTAAAAGAGACAGTCTCAAGAAAAGAGGGGACTTGATAAATAACACAGAGAACAGAAACTTTCAGGTACCCTGAAGTTGCTGAATAGAGCTTTAAGACTAACTAGCAAAAAAGATAAAAGGATGTAAAGGTATGCACGAAGGAGGATAAACGTAGCTGGAACCAGTGGAGAAACAGATAAAGAGGACTACAGAGGGGTTTTTTTTCAAGTTACGTAACAAAAAAAACAGTGCATGCCCAAAGAAAAAGTTCAAAGAAAGGTCACCTGTAATATTGAAGCATTCGGTGAATATGACCACCAGACACCCCTTTAGATGACGTCCAGGACCAAAAAAGGACTTCCAGTAGAAGGCAAATGCATGCAAATTAGTTCTAGGAAAGTGGTGTTTGTGTATTAGCTGGGAGGCACGTTGTAATGAATATGTGTGATCAGGACAGAATAACAACAGACCCCATTATGAAGTTTCACCACAGACATCAGATTAAAAGAAATATTATTCCGTGTGTCCAGCGCTGATAAAGAATGCCTGCTTACTAATGCTTCCAATTGAACAAAAAAGTTTATTTACAGCTAATTTCAGTATCAATATTCTACTCTCTACCTAAGTTCCTACAACTATATGCTTTCCCTCCCACAAGTCCCACTCCCTCAGTCTTGCAGTAATAAGCAAACACGCAGAAGAAAGCAGGCGAGGCCCTTCTCGGCATCCTGGTTTTCAGTTCAGACAGGCCACGGAGGCTGCCCATCAGGTGGGACCACGGCGGGGCGGCGCCCGTTGTCCCCTCCGCCCAGCGCTTCACGTTCCCTCAGCGGCCACGTGCTCTCCTCTCGCCCATTTCTGTCCATCTCCTCCAGCTCTCTCCGGGCACGCTGGCGGGGCACAGGGCTCGGCGGCCGATCCCCATCAGCCAATCTTCGGTGCCGGCCACCGCCAGCAGCTGCCTCCTCCTGCTGCTCCTGCTGCCGCCGCTGCCGCCACCGCGCCACGAAGGGATGGAGGCGGCGGCGACGTGGGGCCGGCTCGGCACGGTTCTCCTGCCCCTGCAGCGGGCGGATGGCCCCAATGGGCCCTTGGCAGATCGGGCAGGTGGCAGCGGCGTCGGGGGCAGCCCGGGGCTGGATGCAGGCGTGGCAGAACACGTGTCCGCAGGGCTCCACGGCAGCGGGGCTTTGGAGGGGATCCACGCAGATGCGGCAGATCCTGACGGCTCGGGGCGCTGCTGGCTCTTGCCTGGCCTCCTCCATTGGTGCTCCCGGACTTGACTCCTCTCAGCTGCTGGCAGGACTCGAAGGCTTGGCTTCCACTGGTGGCACTCAGATGTTCCTCGGCCTCTCGTGGGACTCAGAAGCTCCTCAGTCACTGGCAGCACTCAGAGGTTCCTTGGTCACTGTCAGCACTTGGAGGTTCCTCGGTCACTGACAGCACTCAGAAGCTCCTCAGACACTGGCAGCACGCGGAAGCTCCTCAGCTGCTGGTGTGTCACAGTCTGGGTGCTGTGGCACTGCCCAGCGCTGGTGTTTATAGTTACCTACCCACTGCAAGTGATGTCACAGTGATCATGACTGGTGACATCACAGGGCCCTAAGGGGCACACCCTGGAGCTTCCCCATCCGTGGAGACAGACCCTGTGGCACAAAGCCGACCTGGCAGTGGGCTCAGTGTTCACCCAGCTCTCTTCCAGGCGGTCCCTGCTGGGGTGGGGCTGTGCCAGTCACACTCGCCAGGACCTGCCCCGCAGAGCTGCTTTCCACGGCGTGTCCTGGTGCCTGGGGCTGCACCTCCCCAGGGGCAGGACCCTGCATAGCCCTTGGTTGAACTTCAGGAGGTTCCATCAGCCCATCTCTCCTGCTTGTTGCGGTCCTTGTGGGTGCAGAGTCATCCTCTGGTGTCTCTGCAGCTCCTCCCACTGTAGGAAATCCAGCAAACTTGCTGAGGGTGCCCTGGGCCCCATTATTCAGGCCACTGTCAAGAAGGAAGTCCCAGTACTGATGCCTGGGCTACACTTGTCAGAGACTGAAGTATTACAGTTTATGACTTAAACATTTTCATGAAGGACTTTTAAAACTAAATTACAAAAGCTGCAGAGAAGACCACCACACCCTGAATGGGGCTCTGAGAGGCCCATCACCACTCGTTGATGAAGATAAGATAAAGTAAAACTCAGGGCTGGGGACATTCACAAAGCACAAGCTTAACACCTCCAAGGTGGAGACCACAGCCCCAGGGCTATCAGCTGCCAGGCTCGCACAGACCCTCACACCAAAGGGTGAGGGAGAGAGGCTTTGGGTGTGTGTTGGAAAAGCCTCTGGTCAGAGGCGCAGTGACCGCCCATCCTCCGCTGTGCGGAGGAGCCCAGCTGAGGGGCCCCTTCACCCGGGGAAAAGCCGCATCCATGTGAAGGACAGCAGAGGGGGTGTCACGGCCCACCAAAAACCCCCCAAAGGGGTCCTCAGACCCTACACCAGAGATGAGGCAACAAATCCACAGTGTTGCAAGGGACAGTGTCAAACTGGGCCCTGCAAGGGAGGCACGTGGGCATTCCCAGCTGGCCCAAAGCGTGTATTAATCCGTGGGATTCTGCACTCTCTGGCGTGTGGCAGCGTGGTGCAGCGTGGCACAGCGTGGCGCAGCGTGGCGTGGCACGGCGGCAGGGGACCCTCACCACCAAGGAGACCAGATGGAAGGGAGCAACGAGATGTCATTGGGACTCTCAGAAGAGTGATACGTTCCCAATCCCTGTCACCTCTCTCCCTGTTCCCCCACACCCCCCCCACACTTCTATTTCTTTCTTTCTTCCTTTTTTCTTTCTCTTTGCCTCTTTTACTATTAAATAAAATGCATCAATTTTTTGGCACCAACATCTAACCTCGTTTGGTTTTAATTTCATTTTTGGGTATATTTTGAACCTTTCAAGTTCTTTCCGGTTTATACACAGAGACATAATTTTTCTTTGCTCTTCTGAGTTTAAACCGGATCATAACAACACTGCTGATGATCAGCCTCCACCTCAGCTTCACGCTGCTGATCAACATCCTCTACTTAAAAACCCGGAGTACCAACAGTTAAAATCCCTTCCTCACAGGGCAGAGCCTATTTGCAAAGTTCTGCCTCTCCCAAGCCTCCTGCTTTCTCCAAACTCATGAGAAATGTCTGGGTGATCATTTATCAGCCTCAGTGAGCATCTTCCCCTCCAAATACAGCAGCTTTGGAATACAACATAGAATCTGTTCAATTGTTTGCCTCTTCCTCCACTTTTCCTGAAAATACCATTGGAGCACTACACACCAAAACCACTGCAAGACACTGAGGTTGTTTGGCAGAAACTCTCCAGCACCAGGCACCTCCAGGGCCCTGCTGCTGCTGCCACCATCCCTGCTGTGAATGGAATGGAAGAGGCTGTGATGACAACAGGCCACCCCAGCACAGCTACCCACCTGCAGCTGGGAGGCCTGTGGTCACAGCTCAGTCTGTCCCAGGGATTTCACCTCTCAGAGTGTTGGCTCTTTGTCCCGCCGTTCCTATCACATGGTTGGAATTGGCCCAGTGCCAGCTTTTTGTGGCCTTTCTGTGCAGGGCTGTTGAGTTCTTCTGTGGCTCAAAGCCAAGCTCCCTGTTACATCTCATTAACCCCTTCTTTCCAAGTTCCCTTGTGCACCCTCCTAGTGCCCATTGCAGGTGGTGGGGCACTGTCCCACTGCTCAGCTGTGGTGTCCCCATCGCTATCTGCTCCCCCACCCCAGTCAGGACAGCTTTCCATCGTGGCAGCCTTGCAAAGGACCAGTTAATCCTCATGAAGTGCCTTTTTAGCTGCCAGGCTCCGCTCTCAGTTACACTGCAGATGCTTCTTCCCAGACCTGAGCAGGCACCTTGGCCACGCAAGGACACAGCTTCACCTCCCTGCCACGGCCCAGCCAAGCCAAAGGCTTCACCAGCCACACAATCCCTGCACACAGCAACCTTCACAGGAGGAATCAGAAACATCAGGAGCAGCTCCATCCCAGGCTATGGGAGGCAGCCCCTGGGATGAGGATGCTGGAGCCCAGGATGAGCTCAGGATGAGAGCAGAGGACACAGTGCCTCTGCCCAGGGACACTGGGTGCTGCCCTGGCAGCATGGCACGGCCTCTGCTTGTCCCCAGGGCACGGCCACGTTCCATCCAGGCAGGGCCTGGCTCCCAGCAGGTCTCTCTGCTGGCCTGGCTCAGCAGAGGAGGACAGAGCCAGTCACAAGTGGGGTCTCAGGAAGTGGAACTTGCTTGCAGGGGTCCCCCATCCCTGATGGGTTTGGAGGCACCACCCCTTAGTGCTGGGAGCGAGGCCAGTGGAAGCACTCAGGGAACCCAAAATGATTATGCTGGTCCCAGTCCCAGGGCAGGATGGGGCCCAGAGCCTGGTGCAGCCCAGCAGGGGAAAGGCAGCTCCAAAGGCTTTAGCAGCAGCTGTCCCTGGCCCTTGCTGGCTCTCAAACAAAGCCCCCACAGCTTCCCCTGTACCTTTGGTTGGCTCCCTTTGGGCCAGCACATGCAGGAAAGCCCAGGGCACAACCGGGACCCTCATCAGCACTTTCCTTTCTCTTTACAGTGCTCCACAGTTCATCTTCCATGCACAAGGAGACTCAAGCCAAACGGGGATGGATCTCTTTGAATCATCAGCTCCCTGCCCCGCACACCCGGACACTCCACTGGCAGCACCAGAGCGCAGCCCTGCCCGGACAGCCCAGCTGCCTCGGACAGAAGGTGGGAGAGCAGCCACAAGAGCTTGGCAGAGCCCGTCCCTTTGTTCCTCCCACCCGAGTCTCTTGTGGCAGCAGTCAGAGACAGTCTGAATTAAAAGCCACCTGCAAGTCCTGCCCGGGCAGTGGCAGCAGCGAGGGCTCCCGGCCACCTCAGCTCCTCAGGTTCAGCTGGAGCAGCTTGTGCTGAGCTCCACAGGCCCGGCCGTGCAGAGGGAGCGTTTTATCCGAGCCCACGGAAGCCTGGGGAGTCTCCCTGCCTGGCAGGAGCCACAGGCAGCTTTCCTCAGCCCAGACTCTCCCAGTCCCTGCACAGGGGGCTGTGGGTGCCACACAGCCGGTCCTGGTCAGGCACCTGACCCCACCAGAGCAGGCTCCATCCTCCTTCCCCACCCCAGCTCCCGCACAGCTCCGTCTGAGCCCCCAGGCCACCCCACGCACACAAGGGCTCTCTCCTAGAGGTGTCAGGGCACAACAGGCCAAGCTCTTGCCAGGACACCCAGCTCCTTCCTTAGAGAGCAGCCTTACTGCCAGCCCAAGCTCTTCCTAACACCTGAACATCTCCAGGAACAGACTCCTTTCAAGCCCAGCAAGAGCCCAAGGAAGCCTTGCTTCTGCCTCCCACAGCTACCCTCTGATGAGTCAGAGCCATGTAACAGTGACAACTCCATCAGCCACCACTGCCAACCTGTGCCTGCTGTGGAAGCAGAATTAAACTCTTTCAGACCAGAACAGTAATTGAATCAGTTTAATATACAGTCAGCATATTGTAAATGCACTTGAAACTTACAGTATTGCTAACAGACGTGGCCACTGAGCCCAAGGCCACCTTTCTAGAAAGGCACAGAGAGGTAGGAGAGTTGGGGCATTTCCCCAGATTAGTTGCAAGTGAGAAGGTGCACATAAGACCTTCCTCCTGGAAGCACCAGATCACCAGAAACTTGTGCTCTTTGAGAGGTCTGCTAATGTGCTGGGATAAGTGCAGGCACCTGGAGTGACAGCCAAAGCCTCCTGCTGACCCACGTGTCAGGAAACTCTTGCTGGCTTTTGCATATATGAAAAGAAAAAAAAAAGGGGGCGGGGCAGAAGAGCTCTGTGTGCATGAAGTGTTCTTGGTGAGGCAGGAGTGAGGGAGATGTGCGACATTGCTTTCACCCTTGGCTGGGACAAGGACTCTTACGTGCATTGCTTTGGACCACAACCACCTCAGAGGTGAGTGAGAAGAAATGTGCCATCCTCCAGTATTGCCATCACGGTTTCTTGCACCAGCAGGGCAAGAGCAAAGCTCTGGCCAAACCAAGCATCTGGAGTGGGGACAATGGTGTCACCAAGCATTTGGCTCATCCTCTGTGGCAGCTGAAGTGGCACCATGGTGGTGGGGGGAAGCCTGGAGACTTTTGGCTCTGCAGAAGGCACTATTCACCAGGGTGGGTGGGTCTGGAGATGCTAATTCTCAAATTTTGCATAAGGGTTCTCTTCCTTGAACAAGCCTAGAAGAGAGGAGAGATTTGGTCAGACAGCAGCTCCCACACTGGTCACAGCCAGCAAGAAAACCAGTCCTTGGAAACAACTCTGTCATTTGAGCATCCTCCAGCCTCCCAGCTGCAGTCCTCCCAAAACACCTGCTCTTACCTGAGCTGTGCCCACGGTCAGCACTGTTTCCCTCTCCCCTTCTGCACAAGAGGAGACATCTATTGAGAAGCTTGACCTGATGGCAAACTCCTCTCCCAGGCAGTCCATGTACAGTGCAGGTAAAGCAGACTGGCTAATCTTCCAGAGCGCTCCCTCTGCACACCCCTTCTGTCAGATGGGACTTACTAGCAGGGAGCCCAGACCCAAATTAAATTAAAACTGTTCTTAGACTTGCTTCCCTGCTCCTGCATCGAGACTGGGAGACAGCAAAGCAGGGTATGGGGCTGACTTCTGGGCTAGCAACAAGCCATGTGCCATGCTGTTTGCTGCTTTCCCAGCCCAACACTTTTGAAGAACAGCCAGAAAGGACAAGGATTGCAAACTCTGGGGTCAGGCTGCAGCAAGACAGAACCCTGACATGGCAACACAGTCCCAGAGCACAGCTCTTCCACAGGCAGGTGCTTCCCTCACCAAGAGCTCCTTCAGGCACAGCTTTGCCTGCTCCTTCTTCCCCAGAGGAGCCAACCCATCCAGAGGCCCTGGGATCTCCTGCCTAACCTGGACCTGCAGCGGGCAGCAGCTGCAGACACAGGAAAGGTCTCTAGCTTTCCCTACAGCTGCCCCAATGCCAGAGACCACCAAGTGCAGCATGCATGAGCCCAACTGCTCCACAGCCAGACACTGGCAGAGCCCCCGGCAGCCCCAGTGGGCAGGTTGGAGGGACCTTCCCCTGCACAGAGCAACTGGCTGCTCCCTGCTTCCTTCCCAGCTGATGCTCCCCTCAGGTAGGTCCAGACCTGGCCCAGGTCCATGGGACTCACCTGAGGGACAGTCCAGCCCCAGGAGGGAGGCTGTGCACTCCCATCCCCAGGGGACTCGGACACTTCCTGGGGAACCGCTGCCAGCACAGAGGACCAGTGGGATTGGGAGTGGGGTGGGACTGGTGCCTGCTCTGTGCTCCTGCAGCTGTCGGCATTCTGATTCCTACCTGGCCCCACACCCCAGGCTGCTGGCTCCCCAGCCACTTGCTTGCCACAGGGCTACTGGAGGGCTGTGCCTGAAGGGTAACAGCATTATGGTGGTGCTGTCTGCCAGCTTCTGCTTCTCCCTTCCAGTCAAGCTCCATCAGCTTCTCCCACATGGCAAGCTTGGAGGACACAGGTTCTGGGGAACATTATACACTTCCTCTTCCCTGCCCAGGAAGAATAGCCCTTGTGTGGCCTCAACCACCACGACCTCAGCATCTCTCCACTTGCTCTCAGGGAGCAATTCACTGACCCAAGAGAAGCACGGACCATGTTTTCCCTGCTGGCCAGGTCTCATCTACAGCTGTAACCGTGGCAAGGAGCACAGTTACTGAGGCTGCTTCATCTAAAGCTTAGTTTGAATCACTCATGTCAGCACTGTACCGTATTTTCTTCGGATTTCATCATGCCGTGATTTCATCTCTGCTCTCCTGCAAGAAGCAAACAGAAAAGCCATGAGTCAGTAACTGGCAATACAAAACCAAACAAGAAGCACCACAGCTCCTTGCTTATTCCCAACCAAGGGGGCTCCAGGCTGGCAGGTTTGCTCAGCCTCCCACCTCCTGGGGGCACTGGGGACACCAGAGCCCACACACGTCAGCAGCCCTCAGGGAGTTGCATACACAACACTTGTGATGCTATACCCACGAGTTGCCACAGCATGACATTCCTCATGAGGCTTGTGTGTGATCTAGGGCTGAAGCAGCCACTTACTGCGTGTGCTGAGCCCCACGTGCCTCCTGGCATCATGTTTGACAGCACAGACAGGAGCCAAATCATT
Organism: Lycocorax pyrrhopterus obiensis; assembly: GCA_014706295.1. NCBI lineage: Eukaryota > Metazoa > Chordata > Aves > Passeriformes > Paradisaeidae > Lycocorax > Lycocorax pyrrhopterus. The sequence goes on from JACSVZ010000016.1 coordinate 2,970,734, forward strand.
CTGCAGCCTGAGGGCCTGTGGTACAAACTCACCTCTCCTCCTGCCGCACCCGCCTCTTCTCCCGCTCCCTGGCTGCTCTCTCATCATCCTTGTCTGGCCTGGCAGACAGAAAAGTCCCTTAGAGCATTCAGCACTCAGTTCTGCAGCAGCACGCAGCTGCATCTGAGCTGCTCCACACAATCAGGGGACCTGCCCAATACTTGCCTTTTGCTCTTTTTCTTACAACAGCAGCAGCAGCAGCAGACCCCCAACGTGATCAGGAGCGTTCCTCCCACCACAGACATTGCAATGATCAGGGCTTCAAAGTTCACTAAAGGATTTGACAAAACATGCTTAGCACACACAGACACAGCTGCCTGGAGTTACAGTATAGCATCAGAGGATCACAGAATCATTAAGGTTGGGAAAGAACTCTAAGATCACCAAGTCCAATTGTTCCCCCAGCACTGCCAGGTCCTCCAGTAAACCACGTCCCCAAGTGTGACAGCCACAAGTTTTTTGAACACTTCCAGGGATGGTGACTCCACCACTGCCCTGGGCACCCTGTTCCACTGTCTGACCACTCTCTGAGTGAAGAATTTTTTTCTTAATATCCAACCTAAACTTCCCCTGGTGCAACTTGAGGCCTTTCCTCTTGTTCTATTTACGAACATACAACTACTGTCACCAGCAGCTTCAGTCACTGGGCTGGAGACATGTAACCACCTGGGAAAGCAAACTGACACTGTTAGCTGTAGATACACCAAGTGTTGGTACCCACAAATACACACCAGCTGAGTGTGTGTAGCTGCTAACAGGAGTGCCCAGTTACTGGCTATGAAGAAAGGCAAGGACAAATGCGCTCAGGTCAAACTCCTCTGGCAGAAAAAGCTATCTTAATCACTAATCCAGGTAAAAAGTAACCATCAAGGGAAAAAAACCCAACAACTGAAGGCTTCAGGGCTAAGGAACAACCTCTGACAGGGAGGAATTGCTGCCCACAGGAGCCAGCCTCAGAAGTCACCTCTGATGAGATGAGCACTTATAGGTGTCTGAAGTCCTTGGGCGAGAGATCAACAGAAACAAGATCTGTTGGGATTTATCAGCTTGGAGCCAGCAGTGCTGCTGCAGCAGCTGAAGGCCAAGTGCTGCTTCCTGCACCTCACTGCCATCTCTCCCCAGTGCTGGGGGGGTCTTCTTGCCCACACACAGAACAAAACCTGCTGGAACATGGTGGTGAAGCAGCAGCCGTGAGCCCTGGGCCCTGCTCATCCTACTCAGCTCCTGCAGTAAAGGCAGTAGAGACACCAGCCAAAACTGACACATCTAGATGCCAAGGATTTCAGGCGACAACAAAGAGGAGTTTCTTCCAAGTATGATTCAGACTGTTCAGGGACTTGAGCCTGGGGAAATATTTGTTTAGGAGTCACTTTGCACACAACAGCCAGGTTACAGAAATCCCAGTGCACCTGAGCCTGCTCAGAGCACTTCTAAAGGTCATTTAGTCCAACTCCCTGCCATGGGCAGGGATATCTTCCACTAGACTAGTTTGCTCAGTCCCATCCAACCAGACCTTGAATGTTTCCAGAGATGGGGCACTCACCATCTCTCTGGGCAAGCTGTGCCAGTGCCTCATCACCCTCTCTGTAAAAAAAACTTCCTCCTTTTATCTATTCTAAATAGATCCTCTTTTAGGTACTCCAGGCTCAGCTGACTCCACCACTGAACTTGTTTTCGAAGCCTGCAGCAGCATCAGTGCTTCTGAAACCCTTTCAGGGGTTCAGGGTGAGCCTGGGGTTCAGCTGCCGCCTTCCCACACAGAGCGGTCTGTGGCTGAGCACCAGGCACTCCTCCAGCTGATCACAGAGGCCAAGTCACACATACCAAAAATGCAAACTCATGTAAGAGCTAATCTCCCACAGGACTAATCTTCTCTAAAGCAAGTTTTGCAAGCTAAGGAATGTGTTCTATAATGAAACCTTTTGTGAAGCTACTTACATCAAAACTAGTGAAGCTACTTACATCAAAACTAGTATTTCAAGGTCTTACAGAAGTTTCAGAAAAGCATACCACAGGGCTCACAAAGAGGAGATTCTTCCTCCACAAGCATAGGGGCAATTTGAACTCTTGTGGGCAAACGAGAGCCCAGCCTCAAGCGCAACAGATGACAGGCAATGACAATTCAGCTCCAGGCTCCTCATCAAGGGGGTGGGGGAGAGCAACCAAGCCCCAGCTTGCTTCCTTCCTGCTTCAGCCCCCAAAAGCTGGGTCCTGTCTGAGCATGAACATGCACTAAGCTTGGTCTAACCAAAATGAGACACCAATCTCTCCAGAAATCCTTCAGAAAACAGAGCAGCAGGGAGGAGAGGCAGCCAAGAGCCAGCTGTCCACCAGAAAAAGCTCCCAGAGGAGACTTACATGTGCAGGGGTAGTTTTGGAAGAGGATTTTTTTCTCAGCTGGGTAAGAGCTGAGCAGGACTACGGTACACTCAGCACTAGAAGCACACACAGGCCCCCAGAGAAGTCTGGTTCCAGGAGCCCACCTGGGACAGCAGCCACGTGAAGAGCCAGAAGCGGTGCACAGAGTGACGTGCCAGCTGCAGAGGAGAGAGCTTCTGGGATTCAGACACCAGGAAGGGCTGCACAGGCCCACAGAGCACCTTCCACTCCTGTTCCCAGGCACTAGCCACGTCTGGAGCCTCCATCACACCAAAGCATAAGGGATGTATTTTGGAGTAGCTAAATCCTCACAGGTCCTACTTGCCAGAAGGCAGAGAACTGCTCATACTCCGCTTCCCCGCCCACACATCAGGAAGTTTGCAGAACCCTGACTGACTTCAGCCTGTCATTGCTACACTGGCAGAGAGATGGGGAGGCAGGGGAACCTCCCACCCGCAGCAAGCACTCACACAGTCACCACCCCAGGCTGGCACTTACCCCAGCAGACTCCCCAGCGCGCAGAGCGGAGCTCACACAGGTCAGCCGGGGGAAGGATTCGTCGGACGGGGTATTCCATGCACCTCTTGCTGCTGGCACACCACAGGCACTGCAACACAGGAACCAGGCAGCACAGCGTTACTGGAGCACGGCCATGCTGCCAGCGAGCCACGCTCTGCTTTGGGAGCTGCAGCACGGGGCCACTGCTGCCAGCTCACGAGAAGCAGATACCACCCAGCAGCAACAGGGTGCCCAGGAGTAAGAGCTGTGTCAGCACAGACCGCACCAGGAGAGGCAGGCAAGGGGACCGCAGAGTTCTAGAGCAAGCAAAGATGCTGAGAATCCTTCTCCTGGCTCAGAATTGTAGACTATCCTGAGTTGGAATGGACTCACGAGGATCACTGAGTCAACTACTGCCTCTGCCCAGGACAGCCTTAAGAATCCCACCATGGCTTGCACAATTAATAACCAAATCCTTTACATTTATTTTTGGGATAAGAAGAAAGCCTTTGAGGCAAAGCACTCTACACACACAAAGCTGATGAGCAGGAGAGGTGTGCGTCTGCCCAGCCACTAGCAGACCATCTGCAGGGCTTTGCATGCTCCTCTCCTGGTGGCTCCAACTCCCATCCCCAGCATTCAGCAGGGTTTGGTCAAACTGGTTCTGGCTACATCAGCTGCAAGATCTGACTCAAGTTCAAGTTTGCTGATATCCGAGATAAGGCAGCAGAGACTGGCAGGACACCAGTACACATCCTGCATCCACCCAGTGCCACAGCACAGACAGACTGGTGGAGGGGCATCTTGACCAGCCTGTCCAGCCCATTCTGTCCCTTCTCCAAGCACGTCACCTATCCATGAGGAAGCAGCCCAGCAATTCCATTATTCTAATCAAAAAGCACACAACAAAACCCACCCAGTTTCTAGCAACCTCCTTCCAGAGCACCAGAGAGGGACTGCCCTCTCACCCTCATAGGTGGGTGGAATTTGCAGCATGTCTGGGACAAAGGCAGGGGGGAGCAACGCCCCTTCCAGGAGGGAAACTGCTCCGTAAGAGCATTAAGAGCATTACGTTTTCAGGCATCGTGAGAGGTTGGGAGTCTTACTGCTGCTACTCACGGTGACATTTTTCAGGCACTCTTCACAGCTCCTGTTCGTATACTGGTGACAATCTGCAGGAAGGACAAAAGACACCTCAGGACTCTGAAGATCTTCAGTGGTTTAAAACGCTGGGCTCCTCCAAGCCTGCTCCTACCCACCACAGGACCAGCAGCAATGCGTGCTGCTGCTGCTGCAAGAGCCACCAGCTTCAGCACGCGCTCTGTGTCACGGTGGGAGGCCCAAATGCAAATGAAAGTTCATCTGCCTTGCTCTGCTGACAAAGCCCGGAGCTGTGAGGTCCTCTCTTGGGTTTTATTGCCCTAAAAGCCTGAGCATCTGCTATGGCAGTAGGGCAGCCAGGGGACACAGCTGGGGTCGGTCTGGAGGGGCCCTGTGAGGATGAGGGCAAGCACTGGGTAGGTGGTACAGTCCTGCAGCACCAGATGATGGAGCAGCTCGAGCAAACACGCCCCAGACACGGAAGTTACTACCAGGAGAAGCAGAGGAGCACACGGGGACACGCACAGCTACAGATCCTGCAGGAGGCCTCCTGCTGCACATGAGGGCTGTACCCTACCCCAGCCAGTTCATCCAAATCTTCCTTCAGCAGGACACAGTCCAGGCGATGGGAGCAGCACTGCAGCCAAAATCTGTGCCCATGTTCAGAACCTGTTTCCACCCCATCTGGCAGAGGAAGACCCCAGTTCTGTAGACACAGGTGGCTCTCAGGACCAGTGCCACCATAGATGATGGCATCCCCCATGGGATGCATCCAGCTGGGCAGGGGAATGGATAAGGTCTGAACCTGAACACACAGGACAAGCTGGCCCAGTCCAGCCCTCTTCTGGGCTCAGCTACAGCTTGCAGCAGTGCTCTTGGAGAAAGTCCTCCTACAGGATATTCACCTGGAATTCGTTGGTGTGCTTCCCCAGATCCTCAGGAAGGGGGGTTTGCCAAGCCCTCAAGAATGAGCCATTTAAAACTCACCCCTGCTTAAGAGTCTAAGCACCAGTCTGTTTGACAGTGGTTTAAAAAACCAAGCAAAACTCAAACCAATTTGCCTGACCACTGACTGCTGGATGAAGGATCACTGCTTTGCAGTGTCGTAATCAGGAAAAAATCAATCCCAGAGGTGCTTGTTTTCCATCCTCACAATCAGCAAAGCTGCATTTTCTCCCTCCAGCTGGCAGGAACCCTCAGCTATGACCCACTGTCAGCAGTCACATGCTCTGTGCAGCCCTCCAAACAACTGGGCAATTGATTAACATAGCTCAGATAAGGGTGTTTACACACCCGGAGAGGCTGAGATTGCAGATTTTAAACACTCTGTGAAGCTGCATCTTCTCCATTTCTTCAACTGAGGCTGGAAAAGCACAACAGTTCCTGTGCTGCCCGGGGACTGTTTCCTTACCAGAGTCACAAAACACCCCCCCACACCACAGGAGGCCAGTGGTGGGCAAAAGCAGAACCTGTGGTTTTAACTGGGCTCTGCTTTCCCCTGGGGTATCCCCTCTCCTGGCACCCCTAGCTGGGGATCATCCTCTAAGTCATTAAGTCAAAGCCACCCACTTTACAGCTGTTTGGGAATGGGCTGCTTCCAGGACACTGCAGCCCTTCAGGATTTGGTCTGTCCAAATGCCCCATCTCAGGTGACCAGACAGCTCACAAGGGATGGCACAGGAAGCACTGCAGTCCTCAGGGACAGAGATGGGACAGCAGCTCTTGCTGTGCTAGAAGCCACCTGGAAAATGCTTTTGATAGTTGGCTACAAGAGGAGTGAAGTGAATGGCTTGGGGTGGAAGGAAGAGCAAAACGTGCTGGTCCTTAATCTCCTTCCTGCCAGAGCCACCATGCAGGCATCATTACATGGAGAACAGTTCCTGGCTTGGAAGAGCGGGCAGACTTCTTAGGACACTCTGAAGGCAGTCATCCCCACACTTTGCTACAGCTTCTTCTCCACCTGGTGCAGCACCCATGGGGCCTATGCTTCATCCCCCCACCCACGAAGGAGGAGCAGCTGGACACCCACTGCTCCTCACCCATCCGTATCTGACAACACCCATCTTCTTCCTGGTCTGAGGCTGCCCCAGCCAGTCTCCCCTGTACTGAAGGAAAATCTCCTCCAAAGGGCCATCAGCAGGAGCCTGGCTGCCCAGTGAGTGTCCCCTGGTCAGGGCAGGTACCCAGCTCTCTCACCTGAGCCGTTATCATCACTAAATCATAGAACGATTTGGGTAGGAAGGGCTTTAATCCCATCTTGTTCCACCCCCTGCCATGGGCAAGGACACTTTCCACTATCCCAGGTTGCTCCAAGCCCCGTCCAACCTGGCCTTGGGCACTGCCAGGGATGGGGCAGCCAGAGCTCCTCTGGGCATGGAAGTTCTATCGCAGTGGAAGCTGGAAAAGCGGCGAGCAAAGCTCCACTTCCAGCACCCACCCAACCTTCCCGAACTCGAAAGGACACACCACGCTGCACCGGATCCCACTCTGCGGAACTCCCAGCGAGGGACAGGGCCTTCCCTCCCATCTCTCACTGCCCGGCCCCATTCTGAGTAGCCACAGCGCCCTGGCCAGTGGCCACCCGCACCCAGTGGGTGCCGGCACGGAGCCCATGGGGTACCCGCCTGCTTCGCACACCGGACATCCCACAAAAACGGGGACCAACGCAACTACCCGGCCACGATTTTGGGGTGCTGTGCGAGGAGTGCCGGTCGCCCGGACCCCCCCAGCCCCACGGCGGGGCCGCGGTCACCGCTTACCTCCGGCCACGTCCTGCGCGGCGAAGGCGGCGGACAGCAGGGCCAGGGCCAGGGCCAGGGCCAGGGCGCAGAGCCGGAGCGCCGGGGCCATGGCGGAGCGGCCGGGACGCGGCGGGGGCGGCACCGCCGCTATGTAGGGCCGGCCGGGGGCGGGCCGGGGGCGGCCCCTCGGAGGGGCAGCGGGGCCGCCGTCCCGGCCCGCCGGCGGGACAAGGGCTTGGGGGCGGCGGGTGGAGGAGCTGTCCCGGGCGGAGAGACCCCCGGGGCTGCCGGAGCGCACCGGGCGGGGGGACCCCGCCGCCCCCGCGCAGCCCCGCGGCCGCCCGCGGGAGGGGGCCAGACCCCCGCGGGAGGAAGGGGAGAGAACCGGCCTTTCCACAACCTCCCCGGGTTAATCTCCCCGGCAGACCCGCAGCCTGCCTCTGCGCAATCCGACCCCAAAGGGTCCCGCATCCTTTCCCGCACCGGTTCATCAATCTTTGTAGCGCGTAAGCACGTTAAAGGTTAAAATACATATTAGTTCTCATGACACACCGCGATGTGATGAAGTAGTGGAGGTTTATTGCAGACTTTGGTATTGTTCGTGCTGAAGTAAAACAAACAAAAGGACAGTCCGGCCCTGGAGAGAAGGACTTTGTTTTTGGGAGGCTTAGAGCGGTCCCTGAGGGGTAAAGAACAGCTTTATCCCTGGCATGACCGAGGTACCACAGCATCCCAGGCTCTCAGACACTCCCAGCCTCGTCTGGTGTCACAGGTCAGTCCCTGCACCCAGAGGGACTCAAGGACACCTGGATCGATAGACAAGCAGAAACAGAGCGGTGTTGCCGAGTTTTACTGTGGTTGGAGATCTGTTCGTGTGGGAGTCAGTGCTCAGTCAAGTTGTGCTGTACCTGAGTGCTTGCTGGATGTAAGAACCTCATAAAGAACCACATCTGGGTGCCCTGATGTAGTTGGAACATCTCATGCCCATGAATAAATATTTACACTTGTAACTCCATGCTTTGCATCCCAACCTGGCACCTGGGGCAGCATAGGCCAGGCATGAATTTTGTGACACACAGCGTGCTAGGAGCTCCCTCCTGGGCAAAGCCAAACACCCCTGGCCTCACGCTCACATGTTTCAACATTCAAGACATGAGAAGCTGCATCAATATAAATGAGGATTTTCACATGCTGTAGGTCAAGAGTGAACTGGGCGCTCCCCTGGCATCCCCAAATGGCCCCTGCCCCCCTCGAGGGGCAGGCAGGAGCAGGCAGCCTGGCACAGGCAGCGGGACAGAGATGTGAGTTAACCTCGTACTGGCACTGTGGCCAGACGCTCCCTTGGTTTCAGTGGATGGACAAAGCTCTGCACTGGTGTTTCTCTGTGGGAAAGCTGGCTGGGTTTTGGAGGGCAGGTGTGGGGTGGGGGGTGGTGTGAAGGTACCCAGAGGTGGGGGTGGGAGGCAGCTCTGCAGAGCAAAGTGTGGGTGCCAGGAGAAGAGTTCTGGCTTGGAGAATCACTGACTCCTCAGCATGGAGGCAGCTCAGGGAGAAAGAAGAAAATATTTTAGATTGCCCTAAACAAAATGAAGATGATAACTAATATTTTTCAGCAAAACCCCAAAGAAAGCGATCCCATAGCTGGAACAAGCAGCAACACTGGCCACCCCTGCTGCCGCCAGCTGCATCGTGGAGCTCATCATCCATCTGCTCAGAAAGCTTTGTTCCCCCTGCCGTGTTCTTGGTGTCCTTGAGAGCCAGATGGACTGGCTGCTGGTGACAGAGCTCCTGCAGGCTGGGAGCATAAGTGGCCAAAGGCGCTCGGTCGGCTGAGCCACGGGATGTGGGAGCTGAACCACGGCATGCGGGGGCTGAGCCTGGGATGTGCGTGACACAGAGGTGCGTTCCTTCCACCGCCACAGGCGAGCGCTCTGATGCCAGCAGCCGTCTCTTGCCTGTGGTTCAGATTTTGGCAGCTCCTCAGGAGAAACACGGGGCTCTTCACGTGTGATGGGGACTTGGGCTGTCAAAGACATGGAACCTGTGCATTTGCTGCTCCAAAAGCAGCTGCTGCTTGAAGCTGGGCAGGCACTAATAATCACCTTGGTGTTCACTGGCTCAAGGGAGTCTCCCTGAAGCCCCCTCTGGGGCTGAGCAGTGCCCTGACACCAGAGTCACTGCTGGATGGTTTGGGAAGCAGGAGGAAGCATCAGCTGTTTGCAAAACACCTCATTCCTTTGTCCTGGTCTGTCCATGAAGCAACACCTGGACTACAAATCATCCCAGTGGCATGGGCAGGGAGCCAGGCAGCGGGAGCAGGCAAGGAGCTGACAGGAAAGCCAGGGGAGAACCGGAATGCCACTCTGATCCCAGTGGCCTTTCCTCTCCCTCTCCTTATTTGTCTCTGAAGGGGATTTTCAAACCCTTCAAGATGGCCTCAAGTGGTTTCCAAGGTGACGGTGCTAGAGTCATCACTGCCATGGAAACCCTCTCTTTGGCATCATATAAATATTTCCCTTGAAGGAGGCTGGATGAGTGGGCGATGCACTATTTTCTAGCACTCCCTGGCTGCAACAGGACAACCTCCAGGAGATGGGAGGGAGCTTGGGAGGTTAAAATTAGCTTGCCATGCCGGCCGGCAATGGAAAGAGGTGATTGCTGATGTTTCAACCCAAAACCTGGGGTTATTTGTGTCAGCGGGATCCAAATGAAAAAGATTTACTCTGTAGGAAGACAAAAATGAAAAACAAAAAAGGGGGGGGGGGGGGAAGTAAGGTTGAAAACTTGTGCTTTTTTGCCCTCCTTCAAAGTTTTCCCTTTAATCCCAATCCCACGTCCTGTTGGGTCAGTGTGGGCAGATGGGGATCTTGGAGTACCTCACCCTCTCCTGGGAGCATGTCCAAGGCCGAGGTGTTTTGCTTTGCTTTTAATTGCCTCCTTTCTGTCTCATCAACTCACCAACACCTTCACATGAGCACAGGGAGAGGTGTCTGCCTGCAGCCCTGAGCGTAGGCAGTGGAACAGGAAACCCCAAAATACCCTCTTGTGCTGTGGTGTCCCCACACCGGGACTCCCTACAAGTTCTGCCATCAGCTCCAGCCCAGCAGCCCCAGCAGCCCCCTGCCCACCCAGGGTCCTCTGGCTGCACTGTGCTCAGCACTAGGGCACAGCTCCGGAGGGGCTGCCGGCATTCCCAGTGCTCCGCATGGCAGGGAAGCCCACCAGCCCCCTGCCCCCAGCACGTGGCAGTCCCGCTCTCACCCCACCATGCCAGCTCTCGTCAGCCAGGATGGATTTCTGAGCTGCCCTGGGAGCTCCCAGAGCGGCGGAGCCGGTGTTTTCATAAACAGAGACGTCTGCCTTCATGACTGGGGCCAAGCTCCGGGCAGGGCGGAGGTGCCAGCAGCGCGAGGGGAGCCGGGCTGAGGCTCCGCAGAGCCCGTGTCTGCCCGGGCTGGCGTAAACACCTCCTGTCCCCGAGCAGATGGCTCCTCTCACATCCGTGCTCCAGGCAGATACCGAAGGGCTTTCCTGACAAATAAAGCACCGCCGCACGCAGGCCTGGAGCGCTTCTGGCTTTCCTGGAAGAAGGGGATGCTCTCTCCTTGTTGGACTGCCCAGGCTATTTTTAGACCTCCATAGCAACCAGAGGATGGGGAGACACAGTGTCCCCCCGCCACTCTCACCTGCTGGCTGCTGGCCTCTGGCAGGGGCTGGGGATGAATGCGGGATCCTGGCTGGACTGGAGGATAGGGGTTCATCTGATGACCCCCCAGCACCACCCCAAAAAGTCTCCCAGGAGGCAGAGAGCTGCTGCAAGACCCATTTGCTCTCCCCACTCTGGAAGGTGCTGCCAAGGATATTGGGAGACCAACAAGGTCAGACCCCAGCACCTGCTTTGCTCTTTCTCCCTTTAGAAAAAAACCCACCCTAAATCCAGAGCAAACAATTAAAATGTTCCAGCTGCTGGCTCAGAGCAGCGATCCCAGATAAAACCCCAAGGATCTGCCAGCTAAAAATAGCCTGAGCCCCATAAATTAAACAAAAGCTTTTTGCTGGGCTCTTGGAAAGCCAGTTCCAGTGCAGTTTTCTCTATGTAAGGTATAACTCTAACGGTATTTGTTATTATTAGCCCTACCTCCCCCGTGTCACCGACCTTCCCAGCACCGTTGTTTAGGAACAGGAATTTTACAGAGCCAGACTTCTTCCTCCTGGCAGCTCCTCTGCTGGAGTGGGATCCCACCTCAGCCACTTTCCTGCCTTTTTATATTAGTTTAAACCTTTTTTTTTTTCCCTCATGGGCAACTGATTATTCGATACTAAGACATCCTATGTTTTGTAGGGCCACCCTCATTTAAGGCGTGTCTCAGCCATCTGCTTAATTTTTATCCCTGTCAGCTGTCTTAGGAGCTGTGGACCCTGAAATAAATTCCTGCTTGGAATGCAAAGGTATTGGGCAGCCCTTTGCAGATACTGTGCAAGCCAACATGCATGCAGGGGCTTGTCTCACCTCCTTTCTGTCATCAAGCCTATTACCAATATTTTCTCATATTATATATATACATATATATGATGTCAGACAGCCAATGACTTCCAGCTTTCTGGGAGCTTTCTCCCCCAACCCTTTAAAGAGCTTCCAGCATCCCTCTGCCTCAAGCATATGTGGCTGGCTCATGAGGATGAGTTCTCTCCACTTCCCCTCCAATGCTTCTTCCCAGCGCTCCAGGCCAGGTGTGAGGAGCACATCCAGCACCTGCTTTCCCAGCCCAGATATTTAGCCTTTGTTGCTTTTTCCACGGGCTTTTGCAAAAGTATTTCACTTACTGCACCCGCAGCAGCTGCATCCCAAAGCCACTGAGATCCCTTGCTCCATCCTGGTGCTGGGCTTCGATTTTGTTGCTGCACTTGCCAGTAGTTCTACGGCTGAGTAATCCAGCCCACATCTCCAAAAGGTGTGAGCAGGGCTGGCAGCTCAGAAAATCCACACCGCCTTTTCCAAGTGAAAGCACCATCTCCTTGCTGAGTTTTTCTCAGCTTTCCATCACTCCTGACTCCCAGCAGCAGGACTGGCTCTTCTGAAACCACCCAGCAAAACTTCTCCTTGCTGAGCCATATGCGAGTGAGTTTCCACAGGTGCCACCCACTTGTCTTGTCCCATGTCATCATGGGCCCCAAATTTTTTGGCTCCCTGCAATGGTTTTTAGGCTGATAGACCTTTCTGGGTGGGGTGTGAGGAAGAGAACACCTCTCCTGGTTCCTCCCCAAGGGCTGGAGACAGCCTGGGTGCTCTGCACCTGCATCCGCTCCACCCGCAGGACCATTCAAGGGTGGGCAGGAGGAAGGGCGAGGTTCCCATCCCACCATGTCCTTGGGTTTGTAACTGTGTTTGTAAACATGTCTCCACCTGCCCCCTCAGCAGGGCACAAAAAAACCCTCAACACTCTATTTTAAGTGAACTCAAACCGAAAAAAAAAAAAAAAAAAAAAGAAGTCAACTCTGAGGCTGTCATGTCTATATTTAGTTGGAACTTTTCTGTCCAGGATTCAGACTCTATTTGGAAACCCTGTGCCTTGGCATGCAGCCAAGCATCTCAGTTTTATACAGTAATCCCTCAGCATATGGCAAACGTTTCTCTTCTCCCGGTGACTGCGGCAGCGGCAGCCTGGCATGGAGGGGTTTCAGCTGAACCCAAGATGAGCTGTCTGGCTGCGGCTGAGGATTCGTGTCGTAGACCCAGAAAGTCTTTTAATAGCAACATCTTCTTGGTGTAGCTTTGGAAAAAAAATCACTCAGGGGGCCCCCTGCCCCAGGCCCCAGGGCCAGGAGGGCGTTTTTGGGGTGCAGACCTTGGGGCATTTCTACTGGCTGCTGTTCTGGGGCAATAGGGACGAAGATGTGGGATGTGCCAAGTCATGTCCCCAGGTCTCCCTGGCTGGTTCTGCTGTCAGGGTGAGAAACAGCTTCTGGCTCATTTTGCCTCTCTCTCCACTGAAAATGTCATGAAAATTCCCATCCATTATTCTAAGATTTCACATGTCAGGAGTTCTGGGATTGACACAACTGTTGCCCAGTGCATGGTGTAGTTCCTGGTATGTGTTTTGTCCCAGACGGTGTTTCAGTGTCAACAATTTTGCCCTGACAGTTTGCAGGTCTCTGACAGATGTTCGGGGAAGAAGCATCCTCATGAACCCTGATCCTGTTCCTCTCCTCTCCTCTCCTCTCCTCTCCTCTCCTCTCCTCTCCTCTCCTCTCCTCTCCTCTCCTCTCCTCTCCTCTCCTCTCCTCTCCTCTCCTCTCCTCTCCTCTCCTCTCCTCTCCTCTCCTCTCCTCTCCTCTCCTCTCCTCTCCTCTCCTCTCCTCTCCTCTCCTCTCCTCTCCTCTCCTCTCCTCTCCTCTCCTCTCCTCTCCTCTCCTCTCCTCTCCTCTCCTCTCCTCTCCTCTCCTCTCTTTCAGATGAAACAAGTCTTGTGACAGCACCTCTCATGAAAACTTGAGAAAGTAACCGAGAGTAAACTTGCAGGTTCCTGAGTGCCACGCACATTTCCCCACTCTGTGGCAGCTGTGGGATAGAGAGAGGCAGGAGCCAGATGAGAAAAGGTGATCACACAGTTATTTATACAGCCCTTCCAAATATTTGAGGCTCGTGACACACATGATGATGTATAACAAAAATATCTCCTTCAAAAACCTTCCAAGTTAAATCCCACATCCGTATTTTAATTCAGGAGTTCAAGGGATTTAAGGAAGTGTATACTTCCAGCGATTCTTATCGCTCGCGGTGAGGAGCTCTTCAGCCAGCCCTCACGGACAGGGGGGCAGGGTTGGGGACACACCTGCAACCCAGCACCATGACTCTGGGGAAGAGGAGCCTCTGTGGGGACACAGGCTGGACCATCTGTGGGAATAACACAAAGAGCAAAGGTCTGTGGGGATGCACAGGATCAGCACCTTTGTTTTGGGGACCCCCCAATCCCCGGCAAAGGGGAGACTCACTGTCCCCTGCAGCCTGGTGCTCCAGACTGCTCAACATAGTAGGGTTTCTAATGAAGTCAGTTTCATTTCGCTCACTCAAGAGAGGCCAAACCATCTGAGGGAGCACTCAGAGCTCTGCAGGGCCCAGGAGCTGGGGGTGGTGGGACCCCTGGCACCAAACATCCCCTGGGCAGGGCTGTCACGGCAAAGCTCGGTTCACACCAACATGCCATGCTGGGACCACGTGCTCCATCACAAGGCACCCATCTGCAGGTCCTTTCCCCTGCTTCAGGGGTGTCAGTGTGCAGGGGACCCCCATGGACACTGTGGTGTTTGGTTCCCCTTGACCCCACAAAGTATCCCCAGCTCTGGTGGGAAGATCTTCGGAAGAGGCAGGAGAGCACGTTCCTGCGTGCCCAAATGTCTGCCGCAGCTGAGCCAAGCTTTACAGAGCGTTTTAAACACCCACCAGCGTGTTCCCTGCAGCCCTGTGATTCATCGATAGCCACTTGACTCAGCTCTACCCTTTCATCATGCCCGAATGTGGCATTTCCCAAATCACATGGGCTTTTTCTGCTGCTATTCCACACCTACGGGCCCAGCTGCTCCCTCCCCGACACGCTCTGTGTGGTGCCATCCTGCGCTAGGAGTGCCCGCTGCCCAGCGACACGTGCTGCCCTGAGATGGCACGTGGGTTTGGCACAGCAGATTTTATCCCCACAGCATCCCCACAACCCTTCTTCCCACAGACAGGGATTTCCTGCTCACAGTTATTGTCCCACGCAGCTGCCTGTGTCCCTTGGGATGCAGCAATGCAGGACAAGAAGGATGGAGGTTCAGATAAAGGTCTGGTGGCTCTTCGTGGTTGAAAGGCTGGTGGAAAACCTGTTCATCCTTTTGATTAAGGATGCAGGATCCATGTGCACATTCCCGGGTAAGATGGGTGTCCGTGGGAACCAGGTACACCACCAGAAGTGACCCACAGCTGGACCAACACATCCTAAAAGACGCAACGAGTTTCCCAGGAGCTCTGTGCTGCAGTGAGGATTTCTGTTGCAATCCTGATTTTCTCGCTCTCACCCTGGGATGTTTGAGCTCGTGGTGCCAAATGCTGCCCCAGAGTGTTTATTAGTGCTGAATGTAGAACCTTGGCAGTAGTGTTCGCAACCGGGGCTGCAGAAATCCTGCCGGCTCCGCCACCTTCCAGACAGATGGGCCTTATTAAGAGGTGTCACACCACTAACGACATCTGACAGCTCCTGTGCTCCCTTCCCTGCTCTTCTCCGCACACTCCGCGAGCGAGGCAGCAACCAGAGACGGAGACAGGAGGCAGGATCCCTCTGTTGCCATGCCTGCCCCGAGGGCACAAAGCTGGAGCCAAATTTGCTCCATGCTCTTCCCTTATCCTCCTCCTCCCACCTCCCTTCTTCATGGTGGAGGCACCCAGCTGCACCCATGGGTGTGCAGTGAGGTGTCACCTCCAGCACTGGATGCTTGAGGTTGCAGATGACACATCAATATCTCTGTACAGGAGGGGGTTTTCCATGTATTTTGTAAAATTTGGGAATTTTTTTCACTAGGCTAAAAGAACCTGGTGCTCTCTGCCAATGAGTTCTGACGTCGTGATGCTGTGACACCATCATGTTCTGAGCTGTTGCATTGTCACCGTGGTCATCTCAAGTCTAGAAGAGGCCACAAAGCTGGTTGGAGGGATGGAATCCCTCTCCTACGAGGAAATGCTGAGGATTGTTCAGTCTGAGGAAGAGAAGGCTCCAGGGAGACCTTATTGTGGCTTTTCAGTACCTAAAAGGTCTCCAAGAGAGCTGAAAAGGGACTTTGGATGAGGACAGGGATAGGTGATAGGACAAGGCAGAATGGCCTTACACTGACAGAGGGCAGAGTTAGACTGGATTTGGGGAAGAAATTCTTCCCTGTGAGGGTGGTGAGGCCCTGGCACAGGTTGCCAAGAGAAGATATGGATGGCCCCTCCCTGGAAGTGTTTCTGGCCAGTTTGGATGGGACTTGGAGCACCCTGGTCTAGTGGAAGGTGTCTCTGCCTGTGGGGACGAGATGTTGGGACTGGATGACTTTTGAGGTCTCTTCAAACCCAAACCATTCAGCGATTCCATAATTCTATGATCACCTTCTACTGGCTCAAGGTCACTCGAGGGGAAAAAGGGCAGGGACAAAATGTAAAGTACCCATGGGTGCTCTGACTTGCCCCATAACACCTCTCTCAGTCTCCCAGCTCCCTCTCTCCTGGGTTTCCCCAGCCTGTACTGAGCTCCTGCGCTCAGAGGTAGCGATGGCTCGCGAGGCTCCATGCTCGAGTCCTCCTCCAGCTTCAGGAAGACGCCGCTTCCCCTAAATCCCTGACTCACAGCATCTTTCCCTGACAGCAGGCTGGCTCTGCGATTGGAGCCGGGCTTGGGCAAGAGCCACACAGCCCTGGGGAGCTGCTGCTGGCACTGCTGCGTATGTTCCCTCCGACTGCTTTGCTGCAACTCTCACTTGCTTCCTGTCAGCCCCATGGTTTCCCAAATCAGAGTTATTTCACCCTCCAGAAAGTCATCCTGCCTAGAAGCCACGCTCTGCAGGAGAGCCGTGCGGGCTGTTCTCCCGGCGCAGAGGCAGGGATGGAGTCAGCTGGCAGCCAGCAGCTGAGTTATTGTTTCCTCTGTGATGCTCAGCACCCCAAGGCTTGGGAAAAGCCTGCTGGGGTGACACCAAGTTCTTCGGGAAAATCCACAGCAGTGAAAGAGCAAGTGACTGTCCTGCCCTGCCACCGGCTCCTCTCACTGCCTGCAGGAGCCCCAGCACCATGCCCAGGGACACCCATACCCCCAAGACTGGCAGCTGGGAAGGGGCCAGCTGGGCCACGTTGGCATCTCCTGGCTCTTCAGTCGAGTCCCTCTCAGGGGACATCCCATCCCTGCAGCGCTTTCTAATTGCCAACCTAATCTACCTCTCTCCAGGCTCACTGAGACTTAATATAACACTGGCAACCACCCATGAGCTCATCCTTCTCCCAGGGAGCAGAACCGTACTGAGCAGAACTGTACAAAAAAAACATCCTGGAAATTTCTTGTGGTTTTATGGAGTTTTTATCACCTTTCCTGCGATCACTGAGAAATAACTGGGCTGTGAAGGGCTTCCCAAGCAGCTGTTTGTCTTTGGAGCAAGAGCTGGGGCCGGGGGAGCCTGGGCTCATTTTAATTTTATCTTGACTGCAGTGCTCATCGCTCTGCAGTTCCCATTTGTAATCACACGTTCAGTAAAATAATCAAGTTATAATTGCTTGGGATTCCTTCTCTCCTACGTCACAGAGCCCAGGAGGGGAAGCAGTGCTACAACTGAGTCAGCAGCCAGCCTTGGCGTTGCCTTGGGCCAACATTTCAAGAGAAAATTAACCAGAGTTAAAGCAAGAAGAGAGCTGATAAAAATCTCCCAAATCTGCCCAGGTGATGAAAAGACATTTTTAACCTCTCCTTTCCTTGTCAGACTGAAAAAAGCATCTTCTTCCCTTTGAGTACCCCCAAAATAAGGCTGGATCAGTGCCCATCTTGCAGAGCAATCATCTCCGTGGGAACCTGTGCGTCCAGGGTGGTCAGGGAAGGGGTTTCAGCCCCTTCTCTGCTGATCCCTGCTGGATTTGTGCTCTGCCAGGGGAAACCAGTGAAAAGGAAGAAATCTCTGAGCATCAGAACAAGGAATCATAAGTGACTCAGGTTTAAGGAGAACAATTTTTGCCAGGCAAAATATAATGGCTTTTTTGGACAGGGATAGAAAACGGGGCTGCAGCTCTCCTTAACCCATCACTTGCCTTAATCTGGAGAGCAAGACTCAGGGCTTGAGGCACAGGGCTTGGCAGAGGTGCTGTGCCAAGGGGCACCTGCAGACACAGCTATGGGTTGTTTGGTGGGTGGTGGGTCATCCCAGGGAGCCAATGGCACAGCAGGGAGAGTATTGGGAAACTGGCAGGGACCAGGAAGGCATTACAAATCCCCAGGGTAGCATCCCCTTGTCCTTCCTGCTTCTCCAAACTGTGCTTTTCCTCCTGCATGTGCAGAGGCAGCGCTCAGAGGCTTCACAGCTCCTGGCCCATGCTCACTGCCCCCCCAGCAAAGGGATCCTCCTCCTCCTCCTCCTCCTCCTCCTCCCTCAAGCACGGAGCACCGTGGGTTGCATGGTCAGGGCTTCCAGGCTCGGATATCAGTGTTAAGCAGCTCTCATCCTCCCAAAGCTGAGCCCAGTGTCCCACTAAGGGAATCAGTCTGGGGGGGTGAATCTGCTGCTTCAGCTCTTTTAGGGAGTGGGAGTGTGTCAGGACACAGCACACTGGTCTGCAAGAGAGAGACATCATCACCGGGGCTTGTGCCTAATCATAATCGTTTGGTCTTTCTACCCTTTTAATTTGCTAATTAATCCCTGGAAGGGACACTTACTTGGATGAAGGGAAAGAATTAAACTCTCTCATCTGGGAGTGCTGAGAATTCCACCAATAGCCCTGGCAGAGCATTAGCCAAGTCGAGCAGAGGAGTCCGGCATCTCACTGGGCCAGCAGCTTCTCATGATTGAGTCAGCCACTCTGCCTGCAAAAAAATATTCATGCCTCACTCCTGCAGGGCCATTCCAGTGGCTGGAAAACCTGTGAGAGCTCCTGGCCATCTGGAAAGCCCTGGGACACGGCTGCTGGCTGGAAATTATTGCAGGAGGTAATAATGCATCCCCAGTGCTTTGCTCCTGCGCGGGCTGGGATCGGCCCTGAGCTGGGCAAGGCCATCTGGTGTGAGTTGCCTTTTGGGAAAAGGGTTCTGTGTCTACCAACTGAGCCTTTGCAGGAGAAATTTCACCAGCCCTGGCCAAGTCTCTTCCTGCCCAGCCCAGAGACCATGTGCCCTGGCACCCTGGATGCAGACAGCAACAGGCCAGGAGACTTCTTCTTCATCCTGCTCCTCCTCCTCTCACCCATGTGTTGGACAAACTGTTTCCTCCCTGCAACAGTTGGTAATAAATGATAAAACTCATTTATTATGAATTTCCCACCCTGCCTCCCCCACAGTGACTGGGCTTTCCCCACATCCCACCAGCCCTGCACTGTGCCCTGAGGCCCCACTTCTCCATCCTCATCCTGGTCCCCAACCCAATCCCCATCCCCGGCATGGAGAGGTAAGCCAGACAGGATGAGGGCAGGGCTGGGACGCTCAGGGGAGAGGAGATGTCACCTGCTTTGGCTCAGTATTGACACAGGTTACAGCTTCTGAGGGAGATGGTTGGCATGGATGGGAGCTGGGAGCTCAGGGTCCTCTTCCCACTGCTCTGGGATATGAGACTCCTCTGTGTTTTGGCACAGCCCATCAGCAGAGATGGTTAGTTCTTTGAGGGATGCTCCTCCTTCCCAGGCACAGATGACAAGTGCCACCATCGAAAGTTAATGGTTGGACTCAATCTTCGGGGCCTTTTCCCACCTAAAGGATTCCATGATTCCATCTCCCCTAAAACTGGTGTGGCTCTGGGGACTCCGTCATTCTCAGCATCCCAGCCAGGAGCCCCAACCCATCTTTCTGTGGTCCCAGCCAGAAGGGAGGGAGGGAAAGTGGGGCTGGGACTGGAGAGATCCCCCATGTAGAGCAGGAACATCATCTGGGACTGGCACGCAGTGTACAGCTATGGCTGTGGAACCTGCTCCGGTTTCTCTCAAGAAAGTTCAGTCCCAGCTGTCAGTCCCCTTCTCCTGCTTTTTTTGAAGTTGGAGAATTACGTACATGGATCACGTCTCTAATTAATATAAATATAGCGAAACATAAATAATAGACATGCCTGAAATAGTGTCACTCCCAAGCAGGCAGGCAGACGCGTCATGGAAAGAAAATAAAAATGCTTTTTATCTGTTTTGGCATTTTTTGTTTGTTTGTTTTCAGTGGTTTGTTCTGTTCCTGAGGAAAGAGCAACCTTTGCCATGGGTGAAACTGTTTGAAAGTGAGAGACCGAGGTGCAGGCGGAGGGAAGGCCCCAGGGAAGAGAGTGAAATGGGGACTGGGACAGGGAGGGGGACGGGGACAAGGATGGGATGAAGACATGGATTGGGATAGGGATGGGGACGGGGATGGGGACATGAAAGGGGATTGGGACATGAACGAGAATGAAGATGGGGACGTGGGCGGGGATGGGGACAAGGATGGGGTTAGGGATGGGGATGGAGATAGGCACGGGGACAAGGACAGGGGCAGGGATGGGGACAGGCAGCGACGGGACTGCGGGGCAGCGCGCGTTGGTCATCGAGAAGCGGGGAAAACCCTGCCGCTGTGGAGAGGTGGGAATTCATCACAGACGAGTTTTATCGCGGAACCACGGCTCCCGCCGCCCCCGCAGCCGGCTGCTCCCGCCCCGGTGCTCCCCGGCGCTGCCCCGGGCCCGGGGAGGGGCGGGGGCGCGGTCGGGGCCGCCGGGCTCTTCCCTCCAACTCCTCCTCCTCCTCCTCGTCCTCCTCCCCCTCCCGGCCCGGCCGCCCGGTGCCGGCGGAGGCGGGCGGAGCGGAGCGGAGCGGCGGGGCGGGTCGGGCCCGTTCGCATCCCCCCATCCCCGCCCCGCCGCGGGAGCGCGGAGCCGCCGGGCTGCCCAGCGCTCCCAGGCATCGCCAGCCCCGGAGCCGCCGCCGCCGGAGCGCCCCGGCCGGTCCCGCCGATGGCACCGCGCTGCCGCCGCCAAGTAAGGGGACAGCGGCGGGGGGATGCGGGGGGGCGGGGGCGCCTGCGGGCTCACCCCTTTCAGTCGTGGGCAAACCCCCCGATCCGCGCGGGACCCCCCACCCCACGCGGGACCGGCTCGGCAGCGCACGTCGATCCCCGTGTGCTGCCCTCGGAGCCCGTGACCCTCCCCCCGGGGCAGCCCTGAGCCCCCTCCCGAGCGGTTTGGGGAGCGCTACAGGCGCTGAAGGAGTGGGGCAGCGCTGGAGTTGGGGAATCGGGGTTCCCAGGCGTGTGGCTCTGCTCCTGGGAAAAGCTTCCTGAAGGGTGGAGAAAGGAGAGGGCAGCATACCCTTGTCCCCAGGGTGAGGAGGATGGCAACGAGCCCCTAAAGCAGCCCAGGGGGCTACACCACCCTACACCACCTTCACTGGTGTCTCAGCGTGTGTTGGTTCTCAGCTTGGCTATAAAACCAGCCGTCCTTTGGCTGGGCAGAAGAACAGCCCAATCCAGCTGTTCCTGTGTGCTGCCAGGCCGGAAAAGCTCGTTAGTGTCTTTCTTGTTAAGTAAAAATTGCCGGGGCCGTTGGCTTTGGAAGCCAGGAGGACTGAGGAGGTGCTCGGTGTGGTTGGCCTGTGGAAGGAGGCTGGATGTGACTTGTTCTGCAGGTTGTGTTGGGGGATGAAAGGGAAGAACGTGGTTCAAAGCTGTGGGGAAGCAGTGTTATCCCACACAAGGTGGGGTTAACCCGCGGGACTCGTGGCCACAGAGTTCCCACAGGGGGAGAGAGCCAGGGCTTCCATCTGCCAGGTTTGGAGGTGTCCTGAAGTCCTGGACTTATCGGTGCAAGGTGATGGAGGTGGGATCCCGGGGAGGATCCCAGCCCTTAGGCTGCAGGGCCAGCATTTGCTTCCCTGTCTGGTGTGGGAAAGGGCTTTTCCATGAGACAAGGTCTGGTTTGACTGGGACCTGCAGGGGCGATGGCAAGGAGAAGGGTCTTGCTCTGAAGGTATCCTAGCTCAGATCCAGTCTGCTCTGAACTCAGCCAGTGAAATTATTCTCTAAAAACCCAACAGCAGTAAGTCAGGAAGTTGTTGGTGTCTCTGGGGTATGAGCCGAGCTGTCCTGGCCCTGGTGGGTGGGCGAGTTCCAAGGGAGGCCGTGCTGGGTCCCTGCTGTCACAAGGCTGAGCCAAGCCCTCCCAGCACCCAGCTGGGAGCTGGTACAGCCACAGCCCAACCTTGGGGCTGGAGGGCTGGCTACGGCCACCCACCTCTCCCTGTGTCACTGTGAGGGAGAACACAGATGCTCCGGGCACCCCTGCCAGCTCTTTTTATCGCCCTGGTGCCACGAGGGTGCTCAGTACACAAAGCAAAGTTGGCGTGAGGTACCTGGACAGCGTGCCTTGCTCTGTGGGGGTGGGTGGTCAAAGGGTCAGGGGAATGTGTAGACAGCAACAGGTCTGGAGAATGGAAAAAGCCGATCCTGACTGTCCTCTTGGGCTGGCAAAATGCAGAAAAGCTCCTTCTCCTGTCACTGCAGAAAATAGTTTGAGCGTGACTTGGTTGGGGTTTGTTTGCTGCAGTGGGACAGGAGGGATTTATACTCCACCCACCGCCTCAGGGGCCTCTCCCCATCCAACTCAAAAATAGGCTGATCTTTCCAAAAGATGTGGGGGGAGGCCTGGAAAATGCCATTCCTGCAGGGACCTGCCATGCTTCTGCCCCAGGAGATGTGGCACGTGACTGTGGCTTCTGCGGGCCCGGGCAGGGATGCAGGGAAGAGCCCAGCATCGTGCCGTGCTCCATCCCTCTGCTGCCAGGGAGCCACCAGAGCACACCCCTGCACGTGTGCGTGTGCTCAGCACGAGCGTTGCCTCCTCGTGCTGCCTCCTGCAGCTCAAGGAGCCGATGTTTTTCCTTCCCAAAGGGCATCTGGAGCAGGAATCTCCTGCGGGGCATGTGCTGCAGCCCCATCCACACTCTCCTGTGAAGCTGATCAGAGGCTGGGGGCTCTGCCAGCACCTGGAAGCTGCCAACCCGTGGCCTCTGGTTCTGTGCCCCAGCGTGGGCAGAATTAGGTCCCCATCAGTTGCTGTGGTCATGTGGGGGGCCAGGTTGGTGGCAGTGGAACAAGCCCTCCCAATCCCGTGGTGACCCCCAGAGCACTGTGCTGCGGGATGGAGGAGCTGCATCCTCCATCCGCAGCAGCACTGGGCAGCCAGCGGCTGGGGGCTGGTGAAGAGGCTCCTGACAGGGATGTCTGGCTGGAAAAGCAGCTCCTCTGCCATCCCATTGCTGCCTCTGGGAGTCCCCATCCCTGGACACTGAAGGGACACGGACACCCGTACGCAGACAGCCCTTTCTTAGGGATATTGACATGTTCCACTGCCTGTGGCTCTGTCCTGCCGCACGTCCGGGCTCCGCTTACCCTCGGGAGCTGGCCCATGGCTACCTCCCGCCTGGCATTTCCCTTGTTGATGTGTTTCAGGCCCTACATGGCTGGGCCCTGGCTCCCATGGAGCTGCACCTCTGCTTGCACCCGTCGATGTTCCCAACAGCACCTCCTTCATCACCAGAGCTGGCAGGATGCTCCATGCAGCTTCCCAAGAGCTCCAGCACCACTTATTCCCCTGGGAAGGTTTGAGAGGCTCCGAGGTCCCCCCTCTCCGTCCTCCCCCAGCCGCTTTGGCCACCCTGAGTCACGCCACGCCGGTGCCCACGCCGGTGCCCACGCCGGTGCCCACGCTGGTGCCAGCGGAGCGGCCGAGCCCACGCACGCGGCCGGCAGGCACGGAGCGAGGAGGGGGAGAGGGGCTGTGTCCCGGTGAGTGCCTTCAGGCAGGGTAATCCGGTGTTATTTGTAACACTAGTAGGGAGCTATTTTTAGCGAGAGGCAAATTTGATTTAATAGAACATAATTTGCCGCTGACAATTCAGAGGGCGGCCAAGCGAGGAGCAGCTGGATTCCTAAGGAGGCTTTTTCCTGCCCTTCCTGAAATCCAAGGCTGACGCGCCAGAAGTGGCATTTGTTATTCCAGCAACTGCTGGGGGAAAGCCCCTTGGGATGGCCCAATTAGCTGTGCTTTGCTTTCCTTCTGGTGCTTTGTGCTGCCTTGTCACCCGGCCCCATCATCCACCATTAAAATAAGCGAGGGACGTTTTTGCTGCCCTCTGTTGTGGGAGGGCTCAGTGCCCCCAAACTCCTCCAGGGAGCTGGAGCCAGCCAGCTCCCCCACTTTGCCTTTTCTTCTAGTTAGTTCTGCACTCTCAGCCTCTCCTTGGATAAGTTTAGGATAAAAAAGAGGCTCTGATCAAATCAAACAGCTTGTTTGCCAGGAAACATGAATTCTATGTGCGTTCCTGGGCATTTCTTACAGATTGAGTTCTTCTGGACCAGCCTCAGAGGTACTTTGGGACAAACCCATCATCCAGGATAGGAGCAAACACCATGTTCTTGCTTGTGCTTTCACCAAGATGAAGATCCCCACAAAACCAATGCCAGTGTGGGAAAACGTTGGGTAGTTCTTTCCCAGGCTGTCACTGTCACACCCAGCCTGTCCCCAGCTGGTGGCGTGGGGACAAAGAGCTGCCAGGATGAGCTGGAGGCGAGTTGCCGTGGGGCTGCAGGGCCCCGGTGAGGGTGGGAAGGTGAGATTTTCCCTGGATTGTATGTTGTCCTGCCATGAGTGCCCCAGGGCACAGCAGTGAGGGCACTGCTCCCTATCCTGGGACAGCCATCGCTCCACCCCTGGGCAGGAACAGCATCTTGTGGGGTCCCCAAGCCCTCCAGGCAGCCTCAGAAGCAGCTGAGAAGTCCCAGGCCATGGAGGGGTAGAGCAAGACCCCAGTGACTTTGCCTGCCTGGGAGGAAAGGACTGAGCAGGACTAAGGGGAGTTGTGGCATTTAACTGCAGCAAATGTGTAGCCAGGGTTTGGTGGGCTCCTCTCTTGGTGTGCAGTCACTCCTTGCAGCTGGAAAACCCCTTGGCAGCCGTCTGGGTGGGTGCTCAGCCCTGTGCTGTTTCCTCAGGGGTCACCATCCTCCCCACAGCCCCAAAGAGGGTTTGCTCCTTCCTCTGCCAACACCAGGCTTTGTCCCTGGGACCACACCTTGCCCTGGAGCACTTCCAGCAGCTGAATATAAGGCCAAAATAGCATTTGTAAAGAAATGTGGGGGAAGCCCTGAGTGTGAGGGGTTAAGTGACTGCTCCTGGTGCACCCCATATGTGAATGTCCCTAGGGACTTCGTGTGGGCTTGGTGTGGCATGTGAGACCCAACTGCTCCCCAAAATTACTTGTTCCCCTTAACCAAAGACCTTTTTCTGTGAATGGAAAGGTGCAGCCAGCTGGGGGATGTGGGTGCTCCCCAAGCATCATCCCAAGTCCTGTGACCTTTCCCAGCTCATCCTTGCTCTGCTTTCTCCAGTCCATCAGCTCAGGCTGGTGGAAACTGGAAGCCAACATTTAGCACAGAAACAGCCCTAAAATGGAGATCAAACTCCTTGAAAAACCACCTCCTCCAAATGCTGCCCTTTGCCTGATTACCAATTCTTCAGTTAAATGAAAAAACGAATAAATTTTGAAGTCTTTAAATGGGTGGGCTGGAGAGGGCCCTTCGGTCAGGGTTTTTCTGTGGCACAGGTTTTTCCCTTGCATCCAGTGTTGACTGTAGATTTTCATTTACAATGATTCTCTGGAAGTAAACACCGGCTTCAAAGGTGCAGGAGTAAGCTGGAAGTTTCTACTCCCGTGCATTCCCTGCCTCCAGTTTTTGCATCTTCTTTAAATAATCATGCCCTTCCTTCTGCTCCCCCTTCTGCTGGATTCCCCTGGATGTGACAAGTTCCTCTCCCTGCCCGAGGCGTTTGCTTGACCTCTGTCAGCCGCACCCTCCGGCCACTGAGAGCTGTGGCTGTTGTGGGTGGCTCCATGGCAGAGGGGCTTCCCCAGGCACACCGAGCCCTGGGAATGGTCACACAGCGAGGTGCCCCGTGCTCCTCCTTGTGCTCACCCCCGTTGCACTGCAGCCCACACTCTCCGCTGCCTGTTCCCTGGAGTATGGATCCCCCACATCTGCACTGGGGGGTCCTTCTCAGCTGGGAAAGCACTCTGGTGCCCCATTTCCAAGCTCTAACCCCCTGCTCCACAGACCCCACTCCTGAAGGTGCCTGTCCCTGGGGAGCCGTGGCAGCAGGACCCAGTCTCTGCCTACAGCTGACCCCTCTCTTTCTGTCCCCTGCAGGGAGAAAGGTGCTGACCAGGTGCCCTGAAGCTCTGGGGCTGGCTCCTCACAGGCTCAGCGGGATGATGCCAGCAGTCCCAGAGCCCCCCGTGCCCCTCGCCGTGCCGATGTGACCGAGCGCTGTGTGGGACCTGTGGCGCTGAGCCTGGCACGGCAGCACGGTGGCTGGTGGCCCCCGTCACGGGCCCTGCTGCCCAAAGATGAGCGATGGCATGTGGATCTCGCTCAGTCCCACCGAGTTTGCCCAGCTCCAGCAGTACACGGACTGTGAGTACCCTGTTGATCTGTGCTGGACTGGTGTCCTACCTTTCCTTAGTGTCCTCCTGGAAAACCAGGTGATTCCTTAGATTTTGGATGGAGAGTCTGGAAAAATCCCTGACCCCTAACACCGGCTGGTTGGGGTCCCTGTGCCTGCCCTCCTGGAAGGATTGAGCTGAGCTTTGGGGGCCGGACACGTGAGCTCAGCTCAGTCCTTCTGAAGGCGGCCGGCTCCCACGTTCCTCAGCGAAGTGAAATGCCAACCAGGAAAGCAGACTGGCTTTTCCCAAACACACGGAGCTGCTCCGCGGCTCGCTTTGGGCTGCCAACCCTCTGCGGTAATTTTCCTTAGTGCTTTTGCAGAGCAACACTCTGCTGCAGCTGCTGCTGAGAAAAGGAGATTTGCAGCCACACCGAGGGGGTCCTGGGGCTGGGAGAAGCTGGAGAGAGAGCCTGGGCAGAGCCCAGGGGTCCAAAACCAGGTCCTTGGGGTCCTGCCTTCCAGAGAGCTGGAGTGTGGGCGTGCTTTTTCCAGCATTGATGGAGAAGCGGTGCAGCCCGCGGAGGTGCTGAGAGCAGGGCAGGGTGGGCAGGAAAGCCCAGCCAGGACCACGGGATGAAGGGAGAAGGGGGTGTAAAATCATGAGGGTGTTGCTTTGCAGAATTGGCATGACCCTGGGGTGAGCAGGCTGGATGGGAGATGACTGAGAGGCCCCGTGAGCTCTCTGAGGCTGTACTTGGGGACATTGTACATCAAAAGGGTGAGGCTGGGGACGAGTTCCTCAGCGCCTCCTGCCCACCAGGCAGAGGCCTCAGGCAGGGCTGCAGGCAGAGGCGTGTGTGCAGTATCCCTCTCTGCATCTCATCCTGCCTCTCTGGAGGATGACGGGCTTTGCTTTCCTGAGTCCCAGACCATAAAACACCATCTGTAAGGCTGGGCTCAGAACGCTGATAGCATCTTTGTTTTGTTAATCAAAGTGTGGCCAGCATGAGCAGCTGCCTCCTCCCCGGGAGGTTGGCTTGGCACCGGGCTGGGGAACAGAGTTTGGGGTCCTACGAGGAGGGCCAGGATCCCCCTCCTTGAGTGCCCCAGACATCCCAAAGTTGTGGTCCAGTGCCAAGTTCTGTCCCCAGCAGAGGGCTGGGGGGATCAGAGCCAGCACAGCCCCCACTTGCAGAGGATTTCACAGTAATTAACAGGGCTGGTGTGTCCGAGAACATTTTAAATGCATGTGCCCAGAGATATGAGTGAAGGTGAGGGCTGAATGTTCACTCACCTTGATCTTTTTTTTCCACTTTTCCCTTTTTTCCTCTATTTTGAAAGGATGAATGTCCCTCCAGACGCACCAGCCCTAAGGACACTCAGCCAGGGAAAGTCTTTAGTACTTGTGTGGAAGTTTGCATGGACCAATCCAATGACAGGGCAAGAAGGAATGGCCACAAGCTACACCAGGGGAGGTTTAGATTGGATATTCAGGAAAATTTCTTCCCCAAAAGGGTAGCCAAGCACTGAAACAGGCTGTCCAGGGCAGTGGTGAAGTCACCATCCCTGGAGGGATTTAAAAGCAATGGAGATGTGGGACACTTCTATCTTAGAACACAATTGTGCTGGTTAATGGTTGGACTTGATGATCTTGCAGGGCTTTTCCAACCTAAATGATTCCATGATTCTATGAATACAGTTCTATTTCTCCCTCCTGGCACCTCCTGGAGATACCAATGGGCAGCCCGAAGCAGCCTCTGGGATGACTGGGCCTGCCAAGAGGTGCCAGCAGCCACCTGCACGGGGGCAGGGACATCCAGGGCTGTGCTTGGCACAGCAGAGCAGCTGGGACTGGAGTGTGGTCCACGCCTTCCTTGCTTTGCTCTGGCTCTGTGTTTATTTTCATGCTGCCAGGAGGAAGCTCTCTGTGTATGTAAAGCTCCCAGGCCAGCTTTCCCTATCTGCCCTGCCCTCTGAAGGTAGAAGGGGAAGCAGGGCATGGGTGGCCTCTTCCAGGCACAGAAGGATTCAGAAACTGCATATCCAGCAGATAAACCCCTCTGCACCACCCTGCTGCTGGATGGCGAAGGCAGCCCAGTGGGGCCATGCTCAGCACGGTGCCTTTGTCTCCCCAGACTCCACCAAGAAGCTCAAGGATGTTCTGGAGGAGTTCAATGGGGACGGTGTCCTCTCGAGGTACAACCCCGAACAGGTACGGCCCTGTGCCCGCCAGTGTCCCCCCTGTGCTGCTGGCAGCTCCCAGCCCCCCACAAACTCCCCCAGCCCAGCTCCCCCAGCTGGAAGCAGCCAGGAGAAGGCGGGGCTGGCTGCCTGGCCCCCATCTCTCCCCATGGTTTTGCTCCCAGGACTTGATGCCCATCAAGGCCATCCCGGGGACCACACCCACTGCGTGGCCATCCCACCCCATCCCACTGAGAGCTTTTTGGGGCATTGCCTTGCCAGGCAGAATCCGGGAGGGATTTACTGTCCTCCTAAAAGCAAATGACTGGGCCAGCATGGGGATGGGATAGCTCTGTGCCCTCTCACTCTCCTCCAAAGAAGACTGGGATTATTTTTTCCAAGCAGTGCTTTCCGAGAGACCTATTAGTGTGCCAGCAGGACAGAGCCTTGCATGGGGGCTGTAATCACTAGAATCAAGGAAAAAATGAGAAAAATCAGTGATCTGAACATGGGAAGGAGGGGCACAAAGCTACCCTGCTGTTCCAGGGCACCACAGGACCCTCACTCCAGCTGGGGCCACAAAAGCCATTGGAAGACATCGTCCTCACGCAATGGCAATGCCCGGCAGGGAAGGGGGAGGCACAGAGTCCTCAGGAGGAGGATGGTCTCCATGGGGCTGGGGCTGGGCTGGGAGGTCCCACTGCTCTGCACTGCTCTGCCCTTTCCTGCCACTCCCCCAGCTCCTGCCCTGGCTGCTGTCCCTGCTCCCAGCACCGCTCCCCTGCCTCAGCCACGCTGGCACTGGGCATTTCTGGCCCTGCTGCCTCTGGGTCCCTTTAGGTTACCTCCAACACTGGGATTTGGAAAGCCAGCGGTTCTGGGGAGGGCTCTGCAGCTGCTGTGCCCAGTGAGGGGGGCCCAGGGCATGAAGCCCCACACCCACGGGCAGCTCTGCACCCTCATGGTGGCCTGGGGCACCTCCATCCTCCTCCTCCTCTGTCACCAGCCCATCGACTACGAGGGCTTCTGCCTCTTCATGAAGACCTACCTGGAGGCAGATGTGCCCGAGGAGCTTTGCCAGCACCTCTTCACTTCCTTCAAGCGGAAGATCTGCCAGGCCTCCCCCGAGGCCCAGCCCCAGAGCCCCGGTGTGTCGCAGCACAGCACCCTCGGTGAGCCAGCCCTGCCGCCCGGCTGGGCACGCCGCGGGAGCTCCCGCCCTGCCCACGGGAATGAGGGTTGGGGGTGGCACCTGCAGTGGGTGGCATCGGGGCCAGCTCACAACCCTGCTCTGCCCAGGGCCCTGTGCTGCTCCAGGGAGGGATTTCTCTGGGATGCAGTGGCACGTGCCCTTTCCTCTGCGCGTTCGGAGCCCAGGTCACTCCGTGTCAGCATCTCCATGCAGACCTGTACCCTGTGCCTCTGTCACGGCTACTGGTGCAAGCAGCCACCCTTCACTCGGCTGCACCCAGAGCAGGCAGTGTGGGCCAGGCACCCAACTCTGCCTCCCCCAGCCCTTCCCGGGTGGATTCGTGGCTCGTGGAGACATCTGCTGCAAGGACTACAAATTGCAAAAGGGAAGGGAGAACCTCCCCCGGCTCTGGCTGGTGGTGGAGGAGCGCATCCTCGCTGTCTGGTCCTGAGCGCTGTGGTGTCTGTTACCGAGGGATGGCAGCACTGCTGGGAGCTCCTGGGCCAGGCTGGAGGGTGAGGGGCCACCTGTGGTGCCCCTCAGAGAGCCCTGGGGCTGGGATGCCAGGGCAGAGAGGCACGGGGCTAGCAGAGAGCACCCAGGGCGAGCAGCCAGCGCCAGTTCCTGGAGGAAGGGGCATAGACACCCTGGTGTCACCCCGCCCTTGGGCATGTGTCTGCTTTGCAGGGATCAATGGGAAAACACTTCGAGGTGCTCTGGGACGACACACTCCCGAGCCCAAGAGCTGCCACAGCAACACAGCTGAGCCGCAGCCAGCATCCCTCACCCTGGCATCGATCCCCAATGCCTCCCCCAGCTGGTCCAGATCATCCTCCCAGAAATCCACCACTGGCACCACTTCTGCTCACAACTCCTCGGGCTCTTCCAAGATCTCCTCCGTGTCTCTGCTCAGCCCTCAGTCACCAGGTGAGCTTGGCTGGGGCTCCACAGGGAGACACGGGCAGTGACAAGCCTTCCTCATTTTCTGGTGAAGTCCCCAGCGTGGTGGTGGTGACCTTCCAAACTCACTGGGTTCCTGGCATCC
The DNA here is from genome assembly GCA_014706295.1 of Lycocorax pyrrhopterus obiensis. NCBI lineage: Eukaryota > Metazoa > Chordata > Aves > Passeriformes > Paradisaeidae > Lycocorax > Lycocorax pyrrhopterus. Next base: position 3,001,053 of record JACSVZ010000016.1, read on the forward strand.
TGACACCTTTGCTTGGCAGACTTAAGTTACCGATCCCATCCCACAGAGCCCCCACCAGTCAGTGTCTGAATTACCTGGCAGCATCTTGCAGGGAGGGGGAAATGTGGCGGTGAGTCATGGCTGGCCCTTGCCCCAGCCCCTGCCAGCCCCCGAGGAAGGGCCTCTCTGCCAGGAGCATTCCTCTGCCGAGGGCTGCTATTGGCACGGGCATCAGTGAGCGTGGGCTGTCCTGGCACCCTGGCAAGCTGCCTTGCTGCCCACTGAGCTGCTCACTCCTTCTGGGTGGGTGCTTGTTCCCAGCAGGACACATTTCCATGGGCTGCAGCTGCTCATCCTGCCCATAGCTGCAGTGATGGAGGTGTGGGAGTCTGCACCCTGGGGACTGAGTGGCACTGCCCAGCCCTGTGCTTGTGATGGCACCAGTCCCAAGTGCCCTTTTTGTGCCCATTCCTGTGTCCCCTCTGTGTCCCTGTGGTGTCACTCAGTCCCATGCTGAATGGGTCCCTGCCCCAGGGTTCCCATGTCCCACCTGGTGACAACTCCTGGCCCAATGTCATCCCTGTGCCTGGCCTCTCTCCCTGCCCACAGGCACGAGGACAGTGGAGAAGAGGTTACCCTTCAGCCTGCGGAAAAACCCCACCTCCCAGAAAGCCACCCCGCCTCCTCCTCCCACCCCCTTGGCCCAGGTGGTCCACCTGAAGGACATTGTGTGCTACCTGTCCCTGCTGGAGAGGGGACGAGCAGAAGACAAGCTGGAGTGTAAGTGGGACCCTGGGGTGGTGCTGTGTGGAGGGGGAGCTATGGCTCAGGGGTTTGCCTGAGGGTGGCTGCAGGGCTGGATGCTCCCATCTGCTTGGGAAAACCACTCAGCTTCCCCTTCTGCTCCTGCCTGTGTCACCCATGTCTGGCCAAGGGGCTTCGATACCCCACAGCCCTGGGGTCACATCTCGCCCTGGCTGAGCCAGCACAGTGCTGCTCCCACCCTGAGGCTCCAGCAGCCTGGAATAGGATGCCTGGGGCACCTCAGGGTGCCCCGGGGCTGGGCTCTAATTATCAGCAGCTTCTCTCCTCCTTCCAGTTATGTTTCGCCTCTACGATACCGATGGAAACGGCCTCCTGGACAGCTCGGTGAGCCTTCCCTCGGGAGAGAAAGCAGGGGCTGCTTGGAGGGCTGGAAACATGCAGGACACTGTTGGGGTGCCCACTGCCCTGGTGAGGTGCTCCAAAATGGGCAGGGGTATGGGAAGGGAGGAGGAAAGCAGCAGCTGGACTGCAGAGCTGGGGATCACATGCCAGCTCTGCTGCATCCAGCAGGAGCTAGAAAAAATCCACCCACCAAGAACTGTAGCTCTGCATCAGGTCATGGTATTGCAGGGAAGAAAAAAGTCACGCACAGCTCCTTCTCCTATGATGTTTTCTCTTTGTTCTTTGGGTATCGTCCTTGAAACCTCTTGCAAATAAAATCTGGTTTATCAGAATAATTTTTCCCAAGGAAAACCCCTTACAGATTTTCTTGCAGGTTTTCAGGGCAGAAGGCCCTGAGAAAAGAAGGAGCACCCATTGAGGGCTGGGGTGTTGCTGCCCCTCCTGTGTAGGTGGGGACGGGGGCAGCCTGGGGCTATGGGAATGTAGACCTTGAGGGCTTGGGGCTGGACACTCTGCTCATGCCTGGAGCCGTCCCTAACATCGGGCACTGCCATCTCCCTGTGCTCAGGAGCTGGATCGTATCATCAACCAGATGGTGCACGTGGCCGAGTACCTGGAGTGGGACTCCACCGAGCTAAAGCCTGTGAGTGCCTGGAGGCAGCTGGGGCAGCTGCAGGGACCCTCAGCCAGAGCCCTGGCTGCCATCACAGTGTCACCACGTTTTCTCCCTCCTCCAGATCTTGAAGGCTATGATGGAGGAGATCGACTACAACCACGACGGGACTGTGACGCTGGAGGAGTGGATCCGGGGTGGCATGACCACCATCCCCTTGCTGGTCCTCCTGGGGATGGAGACGGTGAGTGTCCCTGCGGACACCTGCTTTGGCTGCTCCAGCCTGCCCCCAGCAACAGACCACACGCTCACACGGCACCACACAGCCCCACGCTGGCCCCCAGCCCCTGCTGACACCCCCACCCTGCCCCCTTCACCCCCCAAATCTTTCCAAGCTCATTTTTGAGCTGCAGTCACTGCCAGCTGCTGTGCCCAAGCAGGCTGGGCTTGCTCCTTGCTGTCACAGTGCACTCCAGTTCGATGAGCATTTAATCAAAACCTAAGATGAGTACCTAAAATGGCATCTCCTCCTGTAGAGTGAGGTTTAAAGACCAAGGGTGGGGTTGTTGGGACCGCCCCTTATTTCTCTGTCTTGTTTTTCCATGCTTTTGGCCTTCATTTCTTCCAAATGCATCCCTGGCCATCAGGTAATAATTTGCAGGGAAAGATGGTTTTGCTCATGGTGCCCATGGTTCCCCTGGAAAGGTGGGGTGGGGGACAGGCTTTCTGGCAGAAAAATTCAAGAAAGCAGGGAATTTTAACTGGCTCCTGCAAAGCCCTCCTGCCTGGCCCCAGATGTAAGAGTTTTGTGCTTTTGTCACCCGTGGTGGTGCTGGCAGCTTGGCCCCAGAAATGAAGTCACCTTCCTGTCAGCCACCAAGATCCTCCCTGTGGCTCGGCTGTGCCAAGGGTCCATGGGAGCTGGAGCTGGACATGCCCGGGGGGATGTGGTGGCAGGGAAGCTCTGGGGACCACCAAGAGAGAAGGGGAGTAGGGGGAGCCCACGATCTTGCTGGGAGCAAACTCCCAGAAACACCATGGGGTTTTTAGGGGATGAAAAGTTGATCAAAATGCTAGGCTGAGGGGGCTGGGACTCTTGGCAGCAGGGCAGTGACTCCCTCGCCCTCCACTCTCCTGCCCTGCAGAACGTGAAGGATGATGGGCAACATGCCTGGAGGCTGAAGCACTTCAAGAAACCTGCCTACTGCAACTTCTGCCGCACCATGCTGCTGGGGGTTCGCAAGCAGGGCCTCTGCTGCTCCTGTGAGTCCTGGATCCTTGCCAGAGTGTTGCACTCCCAGACTGGTGGCTCCTGCCACACCCAGTGGTGCCCTGGGGAGGGAGGACTGGTCCCTGTTAGCGCTGAGCCCCGTGGGTGCTGCAGGCTGAGCGGGGAGGGGGCAGCTCCCATGCTGGGGAGTGATGCTGACCACCTTCTTGGTGGCACTTGGGTTAGTGGTGCCCTGGTAGTGTTGGGGTAACTGCTGGGACTCGAGGGTTTTACAGGGCTTTTCAAACCTAAGATTCCGTGGCTCTGTGATTTTTCTCTCTCACCAGTCTGCAAGTACACGGTCCACGAGAGGTGTGTGTCCAAAGACATTGCTTCCTGCATCAGCACCTACGTTAAATCCAAGAGAAACACAAGCGTGAGTAGGCAGCTGGTGCATTTCTGAGCCAGTGGCTGTCCTGGCCCCTTGGTCTCCTGCTCTGCTTCCCCACGGCTTCTTCCCCTGGCTTTTGCCCCTCACATCCTTGGCAGCAGCTCATGGGCATTCTCAGCATCCAAAGCCTTGCAGGATGAGCCCCATCCCCGGTCCCCAGGCACCCACATGACCTCCAGCCCCAAGATGTGCCACGGCTCCATATGGGGGCTGGATTGGATCAGCAGCATCTATGCAGGACAAGCTGCCAAAACGCTGGTGGCACCCTTAGCAGGAGGGAGATGCCGGGGTCAGTGGGTGCCGTGCCGCAGTGTCCCCGTGCCTTGCAGGTGATGCAGCACACCTGGATCGAGGGCAATTCGCCCGTCAAGTGCGACAGATGTCACAAGAGCATCAAGTGCTACCAGGGCATCACTGGCCTGCACTGTGTCTGGTGCCAAGTCACTGTGAGTACACAGGGCTGGGGCACAGCCACAGTGCCTGCAGGGCCAGCTCTGGGCTGCTGACCAGGAGAGGGCAGGTGTCCTCTGTTCAACACCCCTTCCTGCCCCCCTCCAGCTCCACAACAAGTGTGCCTCCCACGTGAAGCCAGAGTGTGATGGGGGCCCACTGCGGGACCACATCTTGCTCCCATCCTACATCTGCCCAGTTGTCCTGGTAAGTGCCCCCCTTGTCCTGGTAAGTGCCCCCGTCCTCGCTGCCAGTGACAGGGGCCCAGCAGGGCATTGCCAGGCCCACCTGCTTCCCCTGGCTGCCGGCGCTGCCTCTCGGGCAGCGTGGGCATCCGCGCTCGGTTCCCCAAAGGACAGGCAGTCCCACTGCCGGCGCTCGGAGAGCGACTCCCCCGCCAGCACCAGCCCCGAGGACACCCAGGGCTTCAAGTTCAACTCCACCACAGTGGATGGGCAAGGGCTGCAGGTAGGTTCCTGCACCGGGCTGCAGGTGAGCTCTGCCACGGACAGAAGGCAGGAATTCACAGCTGTGTTTTCTGCCCTCCAGATCAGCCCTCAGCCCGGGACACACCCGCTCCTAGTGTTTGTGAACCCCAAGAGTGGAGGAAGGCAAGGGGAGCGGTAGGTGGGGTCCTGCCTGGGAACAGCTTCGCCCTGGGGTTGGGGGCTGCTGGTCCGTCGGGCATCACTCCCGGTGTGGGAATCACCTTCATGGCATTCCTCTTGTCTCCCCTCTTCCCAGGGTCCTTCGGAAGTTTCACTACCTGCTCAACCCACGCCAAGTGTACAACCTGGACCGCGGCGGGCCCACGCCAGGGTATGGAGTTGCTGCAGGTGATCCTCTGCCCTCTCCCGCCGGGCGCTGCTCTCCCACATCACCCCTTGTCTCTCCTGGATTTCTCCAGGCTGAACTTCTTTCGGGACACTCCGGATTTCCGTGTGCTGGCCTGCGGAGGGGACGGTACGGTGGGTTGGATCCTGGACTGCATAGGTGAGCAAGGGACAGCTGTGTTCCTGCAGAGCATCATCCTCCTGCATCCTTGGTGACCTGCCGCAGATTCCCAATATTCCCCCGGTGAAAGTGGGGTGGTCGTCCTCCCGGCAGCATCGTTCCAGGCTGCTGGCTGAGGAGAGACATGGAGAGGAGCGGGGAATGAGCCTTGTCAGCCCCAAACTTCTCTTCTCCCTTGAACTGCAGATAAGGCAAACCTGGCGAAGCACCCACCGGTGGCCGTCCTGCCCCTGGGAACGGGCAATGACCTCGCACGGTGCCTGCGCTGGGGAGGAGGTGAGGACAGGCGAGCATCACCTGGGGGTGGCTGGCCCTTGGGAACCCTTCCTTGTGGCCATCCCAGGGGAGGGAGGACTCCTGGGCTCCTGGGATGCAGTTCAGAGCTGCATCTAAGCCTGGTGCCTCTAACTCCTTCCAAAAAGAGCAGCTGCTGCTTTCTGAACCCCTCGCAGTCGGGTCCTGCTCAGCCTTTTCCGTTTGGAGAGCCCTGCCATTAGCCAAAATCTCTGCCACTGCTGCGAGAACGTGCCGCAGCAGCTGCCCCCAAGTGCTTGGCACCTGGCTATGACACGGCTGTGCTCCCCTCCATCCTCCTTCATCCTCTTTCCCTTCCAGGCTATGAAGGAGGCAACCTGATGAAGATCCTGAAAGACATAGAGCACAGCACAGAGGTGATGCTGGACCGCTGGCAGATAGACATCATTCCTAGTGACAGGGAGGCCAACGGAGATCCCGTCCCATCCACTATCATCAACAACTACTTCTCCATTGGGGTGGTGAGTTCCACAGGGCAGGAGCTGGTTTCTCCCTTCCCTTCCCTCCTTGCTCACACTCTCAACCTCCTTCCATCTCCTGGCCTTGTTTTTCTAGTTTTACTGTCATTCGTAAAGGCAGCACCAAGACACATAAGCAGGCATGGGATCTCTATATTCCCAGTGGTAATGTTGCAAGAGTGAGTGTGAAAGGAGCTTAAACAGGATTCAGGGAAGTTTGGAGTCCCAGAGACAAGGATACCCCACCTGCCAAGACAGCACCCATCAGCAAAGCCCTGCTTTGATGTTTGGACCTATGTTGCCCCGTGTTTTCCTGACCTAGAGAGGTTAGGGAGCCTGGGGAGGATGACAGCCCTGTGCCACGGGGGTTTCCCCCAGTGCTGGGGGTCAGTCCTGAGAGCAGGAAGGTTTTGGGGAAAGCCCTTCTCTTCCCGGGGGCTTGCAGCATTTTTGTCTGTGCCGGGGGTGCCACCACGGCACGGGTCACTCACCTGCAGCACTGCAGGATGCTTCTGGGTTACATCGGCTCCTGCTGATGCCAGGGGGTGTCACTGCAGGTGGCATTTGGCGACAGCTTCTGAGCTGGGCTTAAGCACCCCCACTCTGCACAAGGAGAGGTTGTGATGAGTTTCAGGAGAGCTGCCATCCTGCCAGGGGAGCTGTGAGGGTGCGGGGTCTTGGGGTGTCCCCAGAGCCCCACTGCTCCACTGGGTGCCTTTCCTCCCCTCTCATCACCCCCTCCATGCAGAGCCCCTGTGATGAGGGAAGGAGGCCGAGTGCACTAATTATGTCTCCCCTAACAAGCTTTGGGAAGAGCCTGGCCGAGGGTCCCTCCATCACCTTGGGCCATCAATGCCATCATCAATGACACCGTGTCATTTTGCCACCGGCACCAGTGGCGAGCGTGAGGAGCTGACCACCCACATCCTGGCATGTGCCCACGGGGCACAAGGAGGGGGTTCTGCTTCTCTGCTGTGCCACTGATGTCTCTGTGCTCCCTCCCACTCTCTGCAGGACGCCTCCATCGCTCACCGCTTCCACATCATGCGAGAAAAGCACCCTGAGAAATTCAACAGCAGGTAAGGGCTTCCCAAGGGCCTCCCTGAGAGCTGGGTGTGGGGGGACTCCCTGCCACTGCCATGCACCCTGCCAAGAGGATTTGGTGTTTGGCCAACCTTAGGGGACAGGCAGGGCATGTACCAGGCGTGGTGGGGGTCCAGGGCCAGGCATGGTGGGGGTTTGGGATGCTTCTTCAAGTCCCGTGCGGTGCGGCAGGCTGCTCAAACTTGGCCACACACCCAGTTACGTTCATTCATGCTTTATAATTAGTGTGGAATTCCAGGACGGGCAGGAGCAGGCCAGGCAGGGAGGGCAGGGCAGGCAGCAGGTCACGGCTCGTTCCCACTGTGCTCAGGGTGCATGGAAGTGGGGTGATGGCAGCAGGAGCTGTGGCTTGTGACCCCCATCCCCAGGTTTAGAAATACCCGCTAGAAAAATCCCGAGTGGACCAAAGCATCCGTCTCTGCCCTCAAGTTCAGCTCCTCTCGGCTCACAGCCCCTCACAGCTTACAGCTCCCCCTCACAGCCTGGCACAGCAGCTGATGCAGGGAACGAGCCACAGTCAGGGGCTGCTGAGTGGGGTGCTGGGAGGCTGCTGAGGTGCAAGACATCCCCTCCATAGGTGTCCTGTCTCTTGACAGCGCATCCCATGCCATGGGAGCACCCAGCACCCCCATCCTCCCCCTCTGATGGGTGTCAGAGCCAGGTCTGCTCGAGCCACCCCGTGACAGCCCCCACAACCCCCAGGCACACCCCCGTGCTACCACACAACTCCCTACGGCCATGATGCCAGTGGTCCCTCTCCACAATGGCTTGTGTCCTCATCCATGGCTCATGTCCCCAGCACAGCAGCTCCAGACAGTCTCTGGCAGCCCATCCTGCTGCTGACTGGTGCAAGGCACTGCTTCCAGGTGGGATACTGACATGTCTCTGTGCCCCAGGATGAAGAACAAGCTGTGGTACTTCGAATTCGGGACATCAGAGACCTTTGCAGCCACCTGCAAGAAGCTCCATGACTATGTTGAGGTTGAGGTGGGTTTCCTGGGATGGTCCCTGGCTCCAGCCATGGCACAAAGGCTTTTTGGAGCTGTTGCCCATGGATCCCTCAGGCAATGCCTTTAGCTGTTTGGGGAGAGGGTGCCACTATGGCTTTGACCCCTCACTGTGGCAGAAGGACATGGTGGCTGGCAGGACCCCCTATTCCACCACACAGCGCTTGCTGCAAAGCCAGCCAGCTGTGGGCAGAAGAATAATCCTGTATTCCCCACTTCCAGCTGTATTGGAGAGCATGCCTGGAATATTCTCTCTGTAAATTCCGCGCTGCTCCCAGCCCTCATTGGCTGACATGGAAACAGCCTTTAATTAGAGCTGGGGGGAGGGCCCGTGGTTGCTAAGAGCACTGTCACTTCTCTGCGCTGGCGCTGGGGATTTGGGCTGTAAACTTCCGTCTCTCCCTGTCTCTGGATAATCCACCCTTTTATAACTTAGGCTGGAGGGTGAGGGGAGAAAATAGCACTTGCTGCAAGAGGCGGTGGGAGTCAGAGCAGCTGGTGGGTGCAGGGGTGCTGGCGGTGGGCAGCGAGCAGAGAGCTGGCCCTGCAGACATGTGGCCATGGGCAGAGGGATTTTGATGCCCATTTCCATACGGGGAGTTTCTTCCCTTCCCAAAGCCTGTGGTGGGTAGCTGTACCCTTGGGAACTTGTGGGAAGGGGCAGGAGCAGCATGGCAACCACCTCACCCCCTTCCCCATCCGTGCAGCAGTGTCCCGGGGCGGACAAAGTCTGTGTCTGTGGAGTTGAATGCTGCTGGAGATGGGCACGAGGTGGCCCCCATTCCTTCTCGGGGTGCTCCCCACCAAGTGTGCGTCCCCACTAGCTGAGCCCACTGGCAGGAAAGTGTTAATCCCGCAGTATCTGAAGTTGAAAGCAGCCGCCTGTCCTCCCTCCAGCTCCCAGGCAACTGTCAGCCTTGCAGAGAAATAGCAGTTTTGTTTTGGAAATTGGCACTCGTTCCCCCTACAACTCCTGGAAATGAATTTGCTTTTTCCCCCAGCTGCAAATTTCTCCTTCCAGCCTCGCTGCCAGCGCGCCGTCAGCTGCCCCTGCTCAAAGGGCCCATTGTAGCCCGCTGGCACGAGCTGGGGAGGACTCTGCAGGGAGAATCGCTCCTGCCCGCGGCTGTGGGCAGGCGTGGGCGGCTGTGGGCAGGAACAGGCTCCTGCAGCATCCCAGCATCCTGCACTCTTGGCAGCCAACTCACTCCCATCCCACCGTGGCTGGGCTGGCACCTGCTGCCTCGCTGGCAGGTGGGAAAGGTGCCTGTGGTTGGGGATGATGCTCGAGGTGTGTTGTCCATCCCACAAGGAATCGGAGCTCGGTACCCACTGCTCAGAGCATCACAGTCTTTTCTCTTCCTGCAAATCACAGTATCATTAAGATGTACTGAGAACGAAAGGATTAACATCCTTTCTAAGCCTTGGAGAGACAGCTCTTCCCTCCCAAACCAGAAGATTCCTGCTTTTTGCTTTCAATGTGAGGCTAAAAATAAGATCCCGCAGCACCAGGGGAGGCAGAAAGGATCTGACACACCGAGGAGCTCGCTTGTGTGAGCGCCCAGCCCCACACACGTGGAGTTGGTGTCCTCAGCACTGGCCGAGGGGGTGGTAAAAATGAGCTCTAGACCTTTGTTCAAGGAAAACAACCAGAACTGGAGCAGCAGAAGGGGCTTCTTAGCCCATTTCATTCCTCTCAGCACAGGAAGTGAGGGCAGAGATGCCTTTGCATCACCAAAATGCAAGGAAAAAGCTGTGCTGGGATTTGCTGAAGCACAGTGTGGCAGGTAAAGAGCAGGTGCCTCAAGGAAAGTAGGAATGCTTGATAGAAATTCCAGTTGGATGGAAAAGTGGCTGCTTCCACCAGAGGTGTCTAGGAAAGGGATGCATGTCTGGGTAGCGTGAGAAGATCTGAAGTTAAGAAATGCATTTCTGTGGCTGTTGCTTTCAGTCCTGTGGGAAAGCTGCAGGCAATGGATATTTTAACTTTTACAGGGAATTTTCAGCTGAGGCAATCCTGCTGCACGACAGCGAGGCCCAGGATGCCAGTTCTGTGTGCTATCCTGTAGTTTGCTCTCTAAAACCTGACATTTTTCCCTCTGACACCTTCCCCCAATTTCCTTCCAGCCTTATTTCTAGTTTCCAAATGGCACTTGAAGACAAACTGGTTTGAGCTGCTTTTTGGGCAGCCAAACTTTCCAGTACTTTGGAGTCGTTTGGATAAGGAGAGGGGGGAAAGCAGGTGCTGGAGCTCCTTGGGTGGAAGTTGCTTTAGGGTGAAGGTGGTGTTGCCTCCTATTTTGGGTCACAGCACCGAGTCTAGCCAAGGTTTTATGTGGTCCCCCAGGAATTTGCTTTTTTTGAAACTGCCATTTTGGACCTGTAGTAAAACTCCTATGGAAACAGAGGGGAGAGCAGCGCAAGGAGCTGACAATCACTCTAGGAAAGCAAAGTGGGAGCGTATTTGCACCTCCAGCCCCAGCCACTCTGGGGCTGCCCATGCCCCCAGAGGCCATCCGGTGTCACGCTGTGCTCAGGGGCCAGCACTTCCATGGCGGGGAGAGGAGGCTGGGCTGCACGTGGTGGGCACGGCTGCCCCGACCCTCCTGATGCCACCCATGTACCCGGCAGTGCGACGGGACCCTGCTAGACCTGAGCAACACGTCCCTGGAGGGCATTGCCGTCCTCAACATCCCCAGCATGTACGGGGGCTCCAACCTGTGGGGCGAGACCAAGAAGCAGCGTGGTTACAACCGGCTGGGCAAGAAGGCACCGGAGAAGCTGCCCGGCACAGTGGTCACCGACGCCAAGGAGCTGAAGTTCTGTGTGCAGGGTGAGTGGTGGGGTTGGCACAGGGGCACTGGGCACCCACCATCTCTGGAGCAACAGCACTGGAGGAGTTGTTGTCAGCTCCGTGTCTTTTGGGGTGACCCCACAATATGGCAGAGGAGGAGCTGGAACCCACCTGCAGAGCTGGCACCAAGGGCTTTCGTAAGCGTCCTGCCGGGCTCCACCACAGCGCTGCCAGCCTGGATGTGGGGTTTGGGAGCAGCACAGTGCCCACGCTGAGCCCAGCTGGCACCTTGCACCCACTGCTGAGGCCACCGGAGCCACCCCCGTGGGCAGGGACAGTGCTGGCAGCGTTCCCCAGTGGGGAGCAGTGGGGTAGAAAGCAGCCAGCAAAACAGGCAAGGTGCCTGGGTTTTCCACCCACCACCTCCCACAGCCTGGGGCTGAGGTGGGAATCAGCCCCCCTGTGATGTGGCTGCCAGAACAACAGTGTCACATCCCAGACTGTCACTGTGTGTCCCTTGCTGCGTGAGCCAGGGGCAACAGGCAGCAGGGAGCAGGGCAGAGCGCAAGCCAGTCCCAAAGGGACTGCAGGGGACAGCAGGGTTGGTGCCCTGGGGACATCTCCACTCCTGGGTGGGCAAGAGGGCACAGGAGGCTCAGAGGACTTCTCAGGGGTAAGAGGGGGTGTGTGTGAAAGAGGACCCTGAAACAGAGAGCTGCACCAGTGTCAGATGTCCTTGCTGGCAGCCCAGAAGAGCAGGATGAGCTGTGAAAAGAGGCGATATCCTGGGATTTGAGCAGATTGCTCACAGCGAGGATTCCGCCGTGTGTGCTGGCTTCTGGGGAGCTGCAGCACCCCAGGGCACCCAGGGAAGGGGCCTCACCATTTCATACACTGCAGACAAACAGTCAAAGGGATGGTGGGGATCTGGGCTGGCGCCCTGCAGCCGTGAAGGCCCAGGTGCTGTTTCAGACCAGGAGTGCTTTTGCTCCAAAGATTTTGGATAGCAGCATTGCCCAGCACTGGAAACACCCAGTGTGGTGGTCTCGGGACACAGAGGACATCTGGCTAAATCCCCACCGTGCCATCAGCCCTGCTGTGCTTCAGGACAGCCAGCAGCCCCGGGGTCCTGGCCCTGAGGTTTCGAATGAGGGCAGAAGGCGGGGGATCCCTGGGGATGGGGGGACCAGCTGCGATCCCTCTCTCTTGCAGACCTCAGCGACCATCTCCTGGAGGTGGTGGGGCTGGAAGGCGCCATGGAAATGGGGCAGATCTACACGGGGCTGAAGAGTGCAGGGAAGAGACTGGCCCAGTGTTCCTCCGTCATCATCAGGTATTTGTCCCCTTCACAGCTGAGTGCCCGACCGGCAGTGAAACCTGACACCTGTGTCACCCCCGTCTCTCCTTTGTGCCTCGCAGGACGTCCAAGCTGCTGCCCATGCAGGTGGATGGGGAGCCCTGGATGCAGCCGTCCTGCACCGTGAGTGCCCGGGGAGGGGGCAGGAGGCCGGGCTGGGCCAGGGCTCACAGGATGGCGGGATGGGGCAGGAGGGGCTGGCGGGATGGTGGGATGGGGCAGGAGGGGCTGGCAGGATGGTGGGATGGGGCAGGAGAGGCTGGCAGGATGTCGGGATGGGGCGGGAGGGGCTGGCAGCACAGCAGGATGGGACAGCCTTGGCTCCTGGAACCAAAGCCTCTGGATGTGGAGGGAGGCTTGCTCTTGCCGGTGGGCGACCCCCAGCCCGGCCAGCTGTGACTCTGTGCCCGTGACAGCCCCGGACTCAGGACATGCCCGTTTCTCGGTGGATGGGCACAGCAGCGTTCCTCCCTGCGGGGGCTGCAGTAGGGTCCCCTACTGGGATGCACAGAGGAGAAATCCTCTTCCCATCCCACCACTACCTGGACGTGATTCCAGAGCTCTTCACCCCGATGCTCCCAGCTCCACAGGGTGACTCCTGAGGGCCCTGGGGCTGGAGGGTGCCTGGGAGGGCTCAGGGCCTTCTTACTGAGCTGGGTTTTTCTACTTCTTTTTAGGTCAAGATTACACATAAAAGCCAGGTGCCCATGCTGCTGGGCCCCCCCCAGAAGAGCAGCTTCTTTTTCCTGAGGAGGAGAAGCCGAACTCGGGATTAAAGCAGCATCCAAGGATCCGCAGCCTGGAGGCACTCAGCGTCCCAGCCACCTGCCTGATGCAGAGGTCCCCAAATCTCCATTCTGCGGCGGGGACAGAAACTCCTCCTCCAAGCCCAATGGGGATTATTTATCCTGGGAAGGCCTTGTAGGCTCCTTCCTGATCACCACGAGCATCCTGTCAAGCCGGGATGGAAGAAGGGGGAGAAGGCAGGCTGGCATGCAGGGAGCACATTTGCTGGAGCAGCACTAGGACTGGGATTTTTTTGCCCTTTATTTAAATACCCTCCAGCCAAGCTGCCAGTGAATGTGCTCCTGAGGCAGCACCAAGCTCCACTTATTTATTTATCATCCTCCTGAAGACCACTCGGTGTCTCGCTGCACTGGCTTTCTGTCCCCCAGTCCTTGCAATGGGAGGAATTATTTATTTCCTTAGCCTAGAGGAGCCATCTGGGCCGCTCACCTCTGGGCTGTGGTGTTTGAGAGAGATGCAAAGAACCATTGCTGCCAGCCTGGTGAGCCACGAGGTGTGGGACAGGCTGGGGACAGACAGTGCACAGGGACAAGCATGGGGTGGGTGGGAGGAGACTGTGTTTTTACAGGGAAATGGCAAAAAAAGGGATTTTGGGGGGAGCTGCCCCAGCTCTGGGCTTTGTGTTCATATTTATGTATTTATTTAGTAAACTTTGGGGGGACTCTGGGGGTCACCTTTTTAGGAGTGTGGATTGGACACAGACACCACCTCCTTCCACATGGACTTTCCTCTCTCCTAAAGCCTGCCAGCCTGTGCCAGGGGCTGGAGACCCTGGGAACAGACATCCAGAAGCTCTTCTCACTTGAAAGCATCCCCACCACTTTTGACACATCTCCCGACGTGCTCCGCCAGGCTGGTGCTCTCCTTGTGAGACAGGTGCTGCCTCTGATGCTCCTGGGCTGCAGGGAGTGGGGCACAGTGATTGCACCTCGGTTCCTCTATGGCCAGGTCTCCCCACAACCCACTCCAAATCCGTGCAGCCTCTCAGGTGCTGCTGCCTGCACGACTGCCAGGATGCACCGGCAGGTTTTGGTGGCATCACCCATGGATGGACAGATCAGGGCACGCAGCTTCCCTCCAGGATGCACAGGGACCAGAAAACAGATGTTTGTGGTGGTCTGAATGTACTCCCCAGGAGCCACGAGTTGGCAAGACCGGCCCATGGAAAGGGCTGCTGGTTGCTTCTGCAGTCACCCACTGCCTCCAGCAGGATACAACCACATCCTGAATTACCCCTGCTCCCAGGCAGCTCCCTTAGGGCTGGTGGAGGCTCCTGTGCTGCTGGGAGCAAGCTGGGAGCGGTGTGTGCCCCGTGGATGTCACTGCAGGCAGGAAAACTGTTGCTTGTCCCCACCACGTCCCTGCCACAGGGCTGGGACAAGTCACCCTGTCCTCCCCAGTTTCCCAGTGCCCCCTCAGTCCCTCCTGATGCTGCAGGTCCCCATGCAAGAGCATTCCCCTCGCAGAGGGTGCTGCCATCACTGTGTTTCAGAGTGAGCAGCAAGCTGGAAGGGACCTGTTTGTGACCTGCGTACACAGGCACGCGTCACCCGCAGTGCACAAACCCACCCTCCTCTTCCTCCTCCTCCTTGTCCCTCGAGGCGGCTGTTTATGAGTAGCCAGTGAAAGCAGATGGAGCGAGGCCAAACAAAGCCCAGGTCCCACGAACCAGCTGCCTCCATTTCCCCAGTCCGTCGCCAAGGGCAGCAGTGCCTCACAGCCCCACACTTGGGGAGGGTGAAAAAAACACCTCTGCCATCGCCAGGGCTTTGCCAGCGGGAGGGTGACAGGTTTGTTCATGGGATGGCAGCACACAAGGACACCAGGTCTGGTTCCTGCTCCTTGCCCACTCAGCCTCAGCCCGAGGTTTTATCCCAGAGCCTGCATGGAGCCAGCAGTGGTTTTCCTGCTCCTTGCCCCTGTCACGGTTTGCTGGGCTCTGGGCAAAGAGCAGCACTGAGGTCTCTGCTGTGGTTTGCTGTCGGTGGTGGCAGAGCCGGAGGAAGCAGGAGGGCATTGTGTCTGCACCCCTGGGTCTGGCAGCACCAGGGCTGAGGAGCTGAAATCCAGGGCTGAGCACTCAGCCACGTCCTGCAGGGCACAGGGAGTCCAGGGCCACTGCTCTGGGCCAGTGGGACGATGATACACCAGCACCACTCTGCCAGGCTCCAATCCAGACGTCCCCTCCGATGGCCAGGGAGATGAGCCCTGCCACCTGCCCCAGGGGACCCAGCTCCAGTCTGCTCTCACACTGCCAAAGGCATGGTTCCATGGGCCTGCCAGCTCCCGACCTCTTTAGTCTGATGGTGCAAAGGTCCCGAGCCCAGGAGGGACCCACAGAGGCTGGGACTCCAGCCCAGCTGTCCCCAGCTCCAGGGAGGAATACGCCATGCAGCTGAGGGGCACTCGAGGCTCTAATCCCCCCCGTTCCCCAGTGTCTCCCAGTTCAGCCCAGTTCCCAAGTGCGTGGGATGGAACCAAACCCCAAACAAGCCCCTAGGCATTGGTGCCGGTGCTGCACTGGGGGACCCCTGAGAGCTGGGGAGCCGCAGCCCCACAGGAGCCCCAGCCCACTCCTCGCTGTGTGTGTGTAGCCGTGGTTGCCTGCATGGAGTGGTGTCCGTAGCGTAGCGCGTGTTGCCGTGTACACCTGGGCTGCTGTGGGCTTGCCTCCAATAAAGATGGTAATGAACTCCAGCTGCTCCTGGGGTGCACGGGGGTGATTCCTGGCCAGGTGTGGCATCCCCACCTCTGGGGACTAGCAGAGATGGTGCCCAATCCCGGGTGCCGGGACTGAAGGGGTGCTGGCAGCAGCAGCGCGATGGAGTGGTGCTCAGTGGGAGCTGCATCCGGCTAAATTTGGAGCTTGCAAATTTTTTTTTTTCCCTCAGTGGGGTCTAAATTTAGCAGGCACCGGTCACCATCCCCCCTCCCAGCCCTGGCTCTTCAGGGGTTTCGGCTCTTCCTGTGACCTCCCACCCGCCTGTCCCAGAGCTGCACTCGGCCTCATCACCTCTCCCTGTCCCAGGGGTGCTGAGCAGCCCCCAGACGGTGCAGATCTGCAGCAGACGTGGGGTGCCCACTGTGCCCCCCAGCTCTGCAGTGACCCAGCTCATCCCCTCTGCCCGCTGAGCTCCCCGGCCCGGGTTTTGCCACCCGCCCGCCCATGTGTCATCTGCTAATTTTACCTGCAGTGATTTAATCCCGGTTGCCTTTGTGCAGAGGGGAAGTGAGAGCACGAGTGCCTGCAGAGCCCCCCGGGAGCAGGCCCCGAGCAGCAAGGACACCCCGTGCCCTCTGTGCTTCCTGCCCTGGCACACGGTGCATCCCAGCAGCCCCCCCATCATTCCACCCGGGACATGAAGGCAGATGAGCTACCTGCCATGACCACCATCATCCCTGGGGGATGGAGGTGGCCCTGAAGGGCTCTGGGAGCTCATTAGTAACCCAGCATCTACAGAGGAGTTCCTACCAGCAGCCCAGAGACACGCTGGGCAGCTCTCCCAGGACATTGACAAGCCCACAACCTGAGGATTTCAAGCTGGCCAGGACACCTCTGTATCGAGAGGCTTCCTAGTCCCTGGGCAGCTTCCCAGGATCCAAGCAGAAGGTTCCTCTCCTTCCTAAGCTGAGAGGTGCAAACACCTTGGCTTTGCCTTCTCCAGCAATAACTTCCTAGTCTCCCTCCACAACAATGTGAGGCCTCTGCACAGCCCATTTATCTTGTGCAAAATGCTGCGTCTTCCCTGAGCAGCCACCGACAGGGCCCCATGGCAGGTCTCACCACCTCGTTACATGTAGGGAAACTGAGGCACTTAGCAGGGAAATGCTGCAGTGGAGGGCCTGACACGCATCCAGTAGCACCACTCTGTCCTAAGTTCATTCCCAAACCTCTGGGACATTTGGTGTCCTTCAAGGGCGTGTGTCCATGAGTCGGCTTGGACGGATCCGTGGCAGGGGCAGCCCCAAAGCCCTTGCAGGTGGGAACTAATTAATTCTCCCACATCCCTTTTTAAAGGCAACCCTGTCTCCAGGGTGCCTGCAGGGGAAAGGCTGCCCAAGTGAGTACTCAGGCATGGGTTAGCCCTGGGCTCGCAGGTGTGACGCTGCCTTCCTCGTGTGAACCACCTCCCAAGAAAGCAGAGGGGACCCCACGGCCTGTGAGGCCCAAGGTCCACCCCATCTACATGGCTCGCTGTGTGGCAGATCCTTGGGCACGTTGTGCACGGACCCGGTCCTTCCTCGCCACCCTGGACCCGGACCCGAGGGTTGTCCCACCAACTCTCCCGCCCTCAAGGCCTCCCGTTAAGCCCCCATCCCCGCTCGTGCAGAGGGCCGCGGCCCCTTTAAATCCTGCGCGGCCCCGGCCCCACCCGTCAGTCTTTTCCCCCTTCTATTTTTTTATGAATGAAAAACGTTCCGGGCGGAGCCATGCAAATCGCGGCGCTCCCATTGGCCGCCTCCGCCCCCGCCCACTCAGCCGGTCTCAATGGTGCTCGGCGGAGCAGCGCGCGGGCGGGCGCGGGGCGGTCCTGCAGCCAATCAGAGGGCGCGGGCGGCAGAGCGGCGGCACGCCATTGGCCAGCGCGGAGGGTAAACAAGCGGCGCGGGGCGGGGCGCGGCGGAGGCCGCTGGCTCGGGGGTTGCGGGCCGGCGCAGAGCGGCAGCGCGGTGCCCGGGCTCGGAGAGGCGCCGCGCCATCCCCGGCCCCGTTCCCGGCTTGCCCCGCTGCCGCTGAGGCTGCGGCGCCCCGGCCGGGTACGTGGGGGCCTGGCGGCGGGGCGCAGCGCGGCCGGGGCCCGGGCCTGGGGCGGGGGCGGTGTTTATGAATGGCGCGGGCCGCGCGGTGTGAATGGCGGGGGGCGCGCGCGAGCGGGTGCTCGAGCGCGCGCTCGGGGGAGAAGCGGAGGGGGGGGGGCGGAGTTTATGAATGGGGCGCGCGGGGTGGCGTGGGAACGAGCGCGGCTGCGGCGCGGCCCCGCAGCGCCGAGCGCGGTGAGAGGGGCGGGGGGGAGGGAAGGGAAGGGAAGGGAAGGGAAGGGAAGGGAAGGGGGGCGAGGCGAAGCGCGGCCCGCCCGCTCGCCCCGCTGCCTCCTCCCGCTCCCACGGCGCGTGATGTCACGGCCGTTTCTATAGAAATTAGGTGACATCACGAGCCGGGGGGCTGCGACCCGCCACGGCAGGAGCGGGCCGGCTCCCCGGGGAGGCGTGGCGGCCCCGCACCCTCACCGAGCCAGCCCCGGGGGTGGCAGGGGCCAGGGTCTGACCCCTCCCCCTCGCCGTCCCCTCCACCCCCCAGCCGCGCACCTGCCGGAGCCCGGGCGGGACCCCCCTTCCCGGGCCGGCGTCGATGCTGAGCGGGCCGGGGGCACTGCCCGCTTCCCCCGCACCATGGACGGCTTCTACGACCAGCAGGTTCCCTTCATGGGCCCCGGGGTAAGTTTGCCCACCCTAATCCCTGTTGACACCTTCCTCCCCGACCTTGGGGACACCCCTTCCCCATTCTTGGGGCACCCACCCCTCATCCTTGGCAGTACCCCCCTTGTCCTTAGGGGCACCCCCAGCCTTGGGGGCTGCCACCCTCACGGGCAGCTGTCGCCCTGTTCGTTGCAGAAGTCCTGCACAGAGGAGGGCCGAGGCCGGCCGGGGTCCGATAGAAAAAGGAAATTTTTGGAGACTGACCTGGCCCATGACTCGGAAGGTAGGCAGGGCTGGCCCGGGCGGCCGTGGCCTCTCCACGGCCCCATGAGACCACTCGCCTCGCGTTGTTTTCGAAATAATCCTGCAAATAATGGCAGTTTTATTTATTCTTCTGTGGAGCACATAAGTCTTTCACTCTGTTCCAGAGCTCTTCCAGGATCTCAGCCAGCTCCAAGAGGCCTGGTTAGCTGAAGGCAAGTCTTCACCTCCGCCTTTTGCCATGTAAAATCTCTCTGCAAGCGTTTTTTTGAGAACTGAAAACGCCATAAACCCACTTTTTTGTTTGTTTTTTTTAGCTCAGGTCCCCGATGACGAACAATTTGTCCCAGATTTCCAGTCTGACAACTGTAAGTGATTGTTCCGGGTTTTTGTTCTCTGGGGGTAGATGTTTGGGTGCCTGTGCAAACATTTGAACTGGGTTTGGAGTTGCTTCCTTGGGAAAGCAGTTGTTCCTGGGGCTGAAACGTGGAATCACTGGCTTTTGGGAGGAAGCATGTGTAGTTTGGGTGCATCGAGATGAAACGTGCAATGTCCTGTCTTTTGTTAATGGGGAAAATTATGGCCAAATGCATGGAAATATCTCTAGCTGCTCTCTGGGTTCCTCTGAGACGCGATGCTTGTTCGTAGCGAGGTGGATTCGCTTCTAAATACTCCCTTTCCTTTTCAAGTGGAAGAGATAACCCGTGCTGGGCTGCTTGGTTAGCCACAATCTCTGCAGTTTCTAGAGCTTTTTAGAGTCCTGGCCCGGCGCTGTTGGCAAGAGCAAGCCTGAGCGGTGAAATCTGAGCCGCTTTAAGCAGCATTAATCACTGGCAAGCGAGCGTCTTTAAAAGGAGGCCAGTGAAAATGCAGTCCCTCGTGAATTGCATAAGAGCGAGAGTTGGTTCTGAGCCGCGGGTTGTTGCCAGAGCGGGTTAGTGGCGAGGGCAGGAGCCGGGGAATGGCGTGTGGGGCTGGCGCAGCTCCGGGCGCTGCTCTCGGGCCTCGAAGGGTCGGTTGGAGGAGAAGGGGGAGGAATCAGGATGTTTTGAGTTGTTACCTGGCAAACACAAGTAGTAGCTTGGTGTCGGTGGCTGGGTTTTGCTGCTGAGCCAGACAGCTACGGAACTTAAAGGAAATCAAGTTTAGCCTGCAGTCGAACAGATTTTTCATTCCAGCTTTGTCACAGCATGCAGCGGGGTATCTCCTCCGACAGCAAATGCATGTTAATTATTGCTCTTTGATTACTTCGGAGTGGGAAACTTGCCATTAAGCCGGTCCAGACAGCCCGAGTTTCAGAAGTGTTTTTTCCCCTGTCTCCCCTGAGATAAAAGGCGAGCCCGGAGTCAGAAACACAACGGTCTGTTGACATCCCCAGCACAGCCCAGCAGCTCTTGCTCGGAGCAGTACAAACTGCAGTGTGCGTGGGAGGGTGGCTCTTGGAGCTGAAGCTGTTTCCAGTGCCTTTTGGCAGTCTCTTTTTCCTTGTAACCTGAAGAGCTCAGAGAGGAGAGACAAACTTTTCTGGGTGATGCAGGAAAAAGAGGAGAAAAAGAAAAAGGCATTTATTTGGTCAGGACTCTTAAAATGTTCTGGCCTGCTCAGCCTGTGGACCTGGTGTTTAAATGCCTTTGTCACTTGAGGGATCTGCCTGCGTGACTCCCTGCAGCAATAACCTTCCTTAACTTTCCTGGGGAGAGAAAGCAAAGGTTTCTCTTGCTGCTGGGGTGCTGGCTGTGGGGGGACAGAAACCGAGGCAGAGGGGAATGGGAAGCCCAGCTCTTCCATCCCTGCGCTAGAGAGAGTTCACAGAGGAGAGAAATTCCAGTTTTGAACCATATGCCATGTAGAAAGGGAGAGAAGGATGGCTCTGGTGCAGCTGTGGTCTGCACCCAGCTTTCACTAGCAGGGACATGCTGCCTTCCTGGGCTGGCAGTCACGTTGGAGTTCAGCATCCGTTAGCTCCCAGGGAGAGGTAAATCCCCCCTCAGTCCCCACGGATGTTTGTGGGCCTGTGTTGGACTCTGTTTCTGCAGTTGTGTAGCTCCACGCCTTTTCCCTGAGGGAGCTGCTGCTCTCTTATCCTGAGCAAACCTCAATCTTGTGCCCCATCTTGCATTCCCAGGGCCAAGCTTCCTTGGCACAGCAGCAAAAAGGGACAAACCAGGCTCAGTTTGGACCCCACTGCAATGGGGAACATTGCCACATGTGCCACGTGGAGTCTTGGAGATGCTCAGAACTGCAGCATCCTTCTTGCCTTGCTAAAACCCCCTCATGGCTGCCTGCAGCTCTGCTACTGCCCACTCTCTGTTCCCGACTCCGTAGCCAAGATCCCTGGCAGGCAGGGTCTTGAAGTTGGGGCTTGGGAGCAAAATAATCTGGAGGGCAGTGGGTCGCTGTGTTGGGGAGGAAGTCCCTCCACAGGGAAAGCAGGGCTACTCCAAATGAGGGATGCATTGTTCTCAGTGCCCTGGACCGAGCAGCAAGAGGCCAGATTCAGTTCTTCTTAGTTGCCCAGGGAAGTGGTGGATCCTTCCATGAAAGCGAGGAGGCTGTGGCGACTCGGCAGAGCTCACCATGCTGGCTCTCACGGTGCACCCCTGGCCAGGCATGGGGGTGAGCTCACCAGCAATGTGGTCCTGTGGCCAAGGGTGTACACACAGTGTTATGTCTCCGCTGGTTGTTTAAGGACCTGGGAAGTGATGGGATCGTGCTGAGGAGATGGGATCATGCTGAGGAGATCAAGCGCCACAAGAAGTGATTTGTTCCCAGGGTACCTGCGGCCTCGCTGCACAGGCAGCACGTGGCAACAGCCACGGGCAGGGCACGGAGTTTCTTACAACACCAGAATGAAAGAGGGAGATTTGTTTGTGAGGAAGAGTTGTTTAAACAAAGGAAAGCAGGAGCCTGGCTTCTATTTCTGCCTCCTCTCCTGGTGTGACCTTGGGTGCGTCCTGTAGCGCCGGGGGATGGAGGGGCAGGCGCAGAGCTCGGCTCCCAGGTGACGGCTTGAGCCGGTGCCAGTGTCCCTGGGCTGGAAGTGGTGGTTTGGTTGGCTTCCCCTTGGCTCGTTCAGTGGAAGCCAGTGCTGTCCAAGCTTAGTCTCGGGGAGGTCCAATTATGCCAATGGGTGGGAATAACCTGCCCTGTCCTCCACCAAGGGATTCACTGGGAATTTGAGGCCTCGAGTGGCTTTGCGGTGTCACCCTTGGCTGACGGTCGGCATTAGGGGCATTTCCAGTTTGACTGCTTGTATGGCACTGCGGGGGTTTGCCCAAGCTTCCCCTACCTCCTCTCCCGGCTGGGCACAGCAGTGGCACGTGTGGCTGGTCCCTCGCCCGGCCTCCCTGGGGTCCTTCCATCCCTAGAGGCTAAAGCAGCCCCGAGGGGCTGTCAGGCACCCACGGTGTCCTCGCTGCTGCTGTGGCTCGGCCTTGGCATGGATCTGCCGACGCACGTTCTCCAGCCCCGTCTGTAGTTGAGCTGCTCCCTCTGCGTATTTTTATACATTTTTTTAGCTTTTAATTATAGTGCCGAGGGCAGGACCGGAAAGGGTAAAAAGTGCTTGTGCACCCAGTGTTCCTTTGAGGTGTTGGGTGCTCCTCCCACCTGGCTGCTCGCTGCTGGGACCCAAACCCAGCGCCTTCCCCCCAAAAGCTGCACCACTGGCCTCGGTGCCCCCTGGACTCCTCCAGCCTCGCTGGCCGTGAGCTTGGCAGAGGAGCGAGTCATGCTGAGCAGCGCCGGCCGGCCCTGCAGTGTTTGTGTAAGGAATCCAAACGTTGCACAGAGCCCGGGCTTGGACAGCTGGTCTCTGTTAGGATCTTAAGGCTCATTTCCCTTTTTTTTTGAATGGCAGTGCTAAGCTCTGGGGAAATTTTTCCTTTCTTTTTTTTTTTCCTCCCTCAGCCACATGAATGGAGCACTACGAAGTGTTTGTGAATGGAGGGTGGTGCCTGCTCAGGGACTGGAGGCTTTTTTTTTTCAATGAATAACCAGACCCCATTGTACGACTGGCGGAAAAACAACCCGCTCCAACAACACGGAGCCTGTTCGGAGAGCCATGCCCGCGATAGGCAGCTGGAGCCCTTCCAAAGCCAGTTCCCCTTTGCTTTCCCATGGCTCATGGGGTGCCTGTGCTTTGCTGCTGCCATGCTTGGCCCCCTTTTAAGGCTGGAAATGCTGAGAGTGGCAAAACCTCGCTGGGGAGGGGGGAAGGAGGAGTGGGATAAATCCGGCTTGGGAGCGGGTGGAAGGCGTGTTGGGGGCTGTGCTGGCTCAGCGCTGGGCTTTGTGTTTCAAATCCTTCTCGGGGAGGGGGGGTTTATGCCCTTGGTACCAGCTGTACTGAGGCCTTTTGAGGGGGGGATGGGTACAAAGGGGAGTCAGCAGCTCTTTAAAGGTTTTGACAAATTAGGGGAGCAGCTAATTACCTGGCAAGCTGTGAACAGTTGTCCTGGAGCTATTTGCTCCTCTCCAGTGTAGCTGGGCTGTGTTTAGGCTTCACATGAAGCTAATACTCCACTTCCGATTAGTCTTGGCTCTCCTCTGAGGCACTATTTAGGTACAGATCTCTGAGGCGCTTTCCCTTTCCTAGGGCGCCTGCTTTTAGAAATTAATTAGCTTAAGCGTATATTACTCAGTTTATAATTATATATAGCAAGTGAGCTTGGGAGTGGGTGGAGAGGATTTGGGTTTAATGGGATGTTTGTCACTTGAGCTCATACAATCGTGGGACCCTAGGAGTGGATCCCATTGGGCCACCTTGGCTGCGGGAAGGTGGATCCCACTTAAAAACTCTGGGAGTGGGTATGCCCCTGTGAGGGCGAGTGGGTTGCTGTTTACGAGCTCTTGGAGCTCCAGTCTGTCGAGCCCCCTCACCCCTTGCTCCATGTCTCAGGCAGGCAGCCACTGCCTGTGGTGCCCGGGCTCTACTTCACTCGCTGGGAGGCTGCTGGCCTGGCCACAGCACATGTCTCATCCAAGGCTGCTGTCGAGCTGCCTGTTGCCCTCTCACAGCCCTTGCTCTGCCCCTCTTGGATCCCAATGGGGAGCGATTTCCCTTCTGAGAACTGTGTCCTGGGCTGCTATGACTGTCCCAACTCTGCCCTCCCCTGCCACCCTGGCTCACTCCTCCACCAGTGTTGGGGTCTAGCAGGGCACCATATTGCCCTGGTTCAGTTGCCCGGTGCTCCCAGGGCATAATTCGGCACCTTATTCCCAAGCAAAGAGGTGATGCTTGCAGGGGTGATGTTCCCATCGCCCTCTCCCCTGTGGGTGAGCCTGTGTCCTCCTCGGTGTCCTTGCAGTGGTCCTGCACGCCCCACCTCCGGCAAAGATCAAGCGGGAGCTGCCCAGCCCCTCCTCGGAGCTGTCGTCCTGCAGCCACGAGCAGGCTCTCTGTGCCGGCTATGGGGACAAGTGCCTCTACAACTGCTGGTAGGTAGCACGGGGACACTGCTGCCTGCAGAGCCCCCAGGCACGCTGTGCCACGCGGTGCTGTCCGTGCCGGTGTTGCCCTCAGCCCCTGGCCCATCTCCTTTGGCAGTGCCTACGACAGGAAACCCCCCGCCGGGTTCAAGCCATTAACGCCGCCCGCCACGCCGGTGTCCCCCGCGCACCCCGGCCCAGCCCTGCCACCGCCGCCACCGCCGGCCCCGGCCGTGCCAGCGGCTGCCCATGGGGCTGCCCCGGCCCCTCACACGCTGCAGGAGCAGCGGCAGCAGCTGCCCTTCGCCGTGCCGCGGCCACCGCACCCGCCCATCCACATGCCAAAGATGATGTCTGAGAACCAATACCCCGCAGAGCACAGGTAAGGCATCCCCAGAGACCACAGGAATCCTCTGGGGCTTTATGGGGACTCTTGGTGTGGGTCCGTGGTCCCAAAGTGTGGGGAAGAAAGATAAATGCTTGTGCCTTTGTCCCCATGCTGCGGTTGCAGTTGGTGGGCCAAATGTTGCTGCCTGTGGTCCCACGTGGCAAAACTTGCCACTTCCTGCTGGGATCTTGTGGCTCTTCCTCCTGCTAACAGGGAACTGCTCCTTCCAGTCCCAGAACACTGGGCAGAGCCTTTGCCTCCCTCTTGGGAAAGGCAAGGGAGGCAGAGGCTGCCTCCTGCATCCACCGCTGTTCCAAGGGATGATGGTCCTGAGTCAGGGCTCTGCTCTCCTCATTCCCACCCACTGTAGCTCTGCCTCCCAAGGCAAGCCCCGCTGGCTGTGGAGCTGTGACCATCTCTGTGGAGCTGTGGCTGTGGAGCTGTGACCATCTCTGTCCTGCTCACGTGCACCCCAGGCTGGGGGTGGTCCTGAGCTCCTCCATGCACTGCATGGCATCACCATGATTTTGTGGGCTGTGGTGGGAGACCCTTGTTCCCTCCTTCCTCTCCAAGCTGTCGCTCCATTCCCCATCACTCCCACGTCCCTGGAGGCTTTGCTAGTACCCTCCCTCACCCTGAGTTTGCTCCTATGGGTGCTCTCGGTAGGTGCTCTGCTTGTGGCCTCTGGATGCCCTTTGCTGTGACAGCCACCATGTCACCCCTGTGGGCATGGGACAAGATGTGGCAGCCTGGCAAAGGCCACGCAGTGGGGCCACGGAAGCCCTTGGAATGTGCCCACAGCAGGCAAGCATCCCTCCCCAGCAAAGCGGGGCTCTGGGTGACCTTCAGGCTATGCAGGGGGCTGGCTGCGACCCCTTGGGAAGCACTGTGCCAGCACGGGGCTTGGGTTTCATTCAGGAAGGGCAGAGGGACATGGCTCGGAAATGGAGTAATCCCAGCCCGGCAGCTGGGAGAGCTCCGGTTACAAAGCCAAATGGTGCAAGGCCGGCTGAGAGGAGCCGGCACGGAGATCCAAGATCACCTTTCAAGGTGCCGGAGGATGAGGGGATGTGGCAGCACCCCCTCGAGATGGTCCCTCATGCATCGCCACCAGCAGAAACCGTGCTGTCAGACCAGTGGTGGCAGCACCATGGAGCCCAAAATAGTGCTCCCTGCTGTCGGGTTCAAGGTTTAATCCCAGCTGCGCAGGCGGATTAGCAGCCGGCTGGAGCTGCGGGGTGGATTTGGCTTTGCGTAAGCGCCCACCCATGCACAGCATCCCTGGCCCCTGCCCCCGACACTGGGG
Source organism: Lycocorax pyrrhopterus obiensis (assembly GCA_014706295.1). Taxonomy (NCBI): domain Eukaryota; kingdom Metazoa; phylum Chordata; class Aves; order Passeriformes; family Paradisaeidae; genus Lycocorax; species Lycocorax pyrrhopterus. Next base: position 3,026,582 of record JACSVZ010000016.1, read on the forward strand.
ACAGATTTTACTGGTTTACAGAGATACGAGTGTTGGGGGGTGTTTTTTTGTTCCTTTTCTCGTTCCTTTCCAGATACCTGAAGGCCAGAGTGCTTTACTGTGATGGCCCATGTGTTATCCTGCTCCTCCATCTTGGGGTCCTGAGCACTTGGAGGGGCACAGGGCTTCTCAGTACCCCACTGGGTCCCCATGGGACGAGCCCCTGTGGTGGCTGTGCTTCTGAGGAACCGTCCCAGCCTGCTGTGGGTGCACCCTGGGAGCACCCCAGGCTGGAGGCACCCAGCTGTCAGGCAGTCCAGGTCTGGGGTGGGAGCCAGCGGCAGGGCTGACCCCCCCCACTCCTCAGTAATGCCGTGTCCTTCTCCCCCAGGTTTCAGAGGCAGCTGTCTGAGCCCTGCCACCCCTTCCCGCCGCAGGCTGGGGTCCCGGGGGACAGCCGCCCCATCTACCACCGGCAGCTGTCAGAGCCCCTGGGCCCTGCTGCCCCCCGCCCCCCTCAGGGATTCAAGCAGGAGTACCATGACCCTCTCTACGAGCATGGCGGCCCTGGCCTGCCCGGTCCCCCCGGCCACAGCTTCCAGCCCCCCATGGGCATCAAGCAGGAGCCCCGGGACTACTGCATTGACTCAGGTGGGTGTGAGTCGGGGGACAGCCAGGTGCTGGGTGGGGTCACACCAGTGACACTCCAAGGAGCAGAGCATCTCTGCCATCAGCATGGCGGGTGCAGGCTTGAGCCTCGGGCATTGGGTGCTGTGCTGGAGCTCCTGTGGTGCTGGGATGCTGCTTTGCCTTTTTCTTTCCTCCCTTTCCTCCTTTTCCAAAGCCAGGGGACAGAGCAGGCGTTCACCCGATGCCAGTGGTGTGGTCAGTGCTGTCGCCACAGGCTGGGGTGCCCCACGGCGCCTGGCGGGTCCCCCCTTGGCTCTGGCCTAGGGCCAGCTGTGATTGCTGGCTGCTGGACCCTACCAGCATCACGGAAAAATCCTCTAATCGCCTTAGGACCTAAAAATACCCCAGCCTCGGGATGGAGGGTGGCACAGCCAAGCAGATGGTAGGGGAGGCGCAGCAGTGCCTCCCTTCATGCGGGGCCTGTGAAAACTCGAGCTCACTTAGCCCATGCTCCAGTCTAAATTCCAGTGCCACCTCAAGCCACACTGGGTTTTTTTCCCCAATGTTGAGGGTGGATGTGGCGGACCAGGGAGTGTGGGGAGGGAGGAAGGTTCCCAGACTTCACCGCAGGACGTGCTCGGGGTAAAGAATATGCTGCCGAATCCATGGTGGCACCCACAGGGTTTACAACCTTAACGTCGTCTTCATTTCCCTCTCAGAAGTGCCTAACTGCCAGTCCTCGTACCTACGGGGGAACGTCTTCCCCAACAGCCATGACGGTGAGTGACCCCCCCGCTCTCCCCCATCGTGGCCCCATCCCACCCCTCCCTTGTGGCGGGCAGCACCCCCTGGGCACCCTGAAAACACCCACGGGAGCACCGTGGGGCCCGTGAGAGCCGCATGCGCCGGCACCAGCCCCAAATGCAGTCGGCAGCCCCTGTGAGCGTGCTGTGAGGGCACGGCAGCGCCGTGTAATCTGGGATAATGCTCCTGACAGAGCTGCTAATAGGGTTTGGGAGCAGTGAGGGGGGCAGAGCTGCGCAGCGCTCAGCCACTGAAATAACTGGGAATGGGTGTGCTCCCAGAGCTGCGGATGGGGTCCTGTGCTGGGTTGGGCCAAGCCAGGGTTTTTTGGGGTCCAGCCAGGGTAGTGGAGGGGCCCTGTGCTCACCAAGGGTCTTTTTCCTCGTAGGATTTTCATATGAAAAGGACACACGATTGTATTTTGATGACACGTGCGTGGTACCCGAGAGGCTGGAGGGTAAGAATCTGACTGCAGAGGAGGCCTGCAGGGGAACCAGGGCTTGTGGAGGAAGATATGGGGATGCTGGGACCTGCAGTGCCTGCCTCATAAAGCCAAGCAGTGCTGGCATGGTGCTCTTGAGAGCTGCCGAGCATCATCCCACGTGGCAGCTTGGCATCACTGCCATGCTCCATCTCTGTCCCTGACACCTACCTACCTGCAGCACCATCCCCAGCACCCCTTCCCTCTCCCACCCCATGGCCTGATCCTGCTCAGGTGTCTCGGCACAGGGGTGACCCATATTGTTGTACATGTCCCCTGCCGGTGACACAGCCTGGGAGAGGGGCAGAGCCAGGGTGTTTAACCAGGTGTCTTGGTGCGGGCAGGTAAAGTGAAGCAAGAGCCCACCCTGTACCGTGAGGGCCCTCCCTACCAGCGGCGCGGGTCCCTGCAGCTCTGGCAGTTCCTGGTCACCCTCCTGGATGACCCCGCCAACGCCCACTTCATCGCATGGACCGGCCGGGGCATGGAGTTCAAGCTGATCGAGCCTGAGGAGGTGAGAGGCCCTGCCCTGGAGCTGGGGAGTGGCTGTGGGGATGCAGGAGTGGGCTGGATCCTTCCCGTGCAACAGAACCTTCCCACTCGCGCTTGAGGCGAGACACGCATCTCTGCTCTCCAGTCAGCTGTAGAAATTTGCCTTTAATATCTTCCACTGCCTCCTGGCGTGGCTGAAGCTGGCAGGGGCCACCAGCCGTGGTGGTGTTGCCTCTGTGCTGTGCCTTGCTGAGACCCGGGCTCCGCCATGGCTCCCTCCCTCCCGAGCTGCTCCCATCCTTTGCCTGGGTTTCCAGCAGCAGCTCCGTGCTGGCACACGGCCGTGCCGGAACCGTGCGGCTCCACAGGAGGGTGACACAGAGGAAGAAGCTGTTTGGGGAGTAATTGACAGCAGCTGTAGCCAGCACCGAGCTGCGCATTGTGGGTAATTACCCATAATATCTCCTGCGCCATGCATGGAAATTGTGGTATTTTGAAGCAGCTTTTTTGGCAGGCTCTCCCTAATCAAATGACTTTTGATTTGGCCCCTGATTTGGCAGTGGCTGCATGGTTGCAAGCTGGAGCATTTATCATGGCAGGCGGGGAACCACTCCCAGACCACAGTGACACCTTCACCCCTGGCTGCCCCAGCCCCCCCAGACAAGCCTCTAGCCTGCATTTCAGTTGTGATTTCCTTTGAGGATCCCTGTTCAAGCCCCAGCTGGAGCCCTGATGGCTGCCACCTCTCTCCCCACAGGTAGCACGGCGCTGGGGCATCCAGAAGAACCGGCCAGCCATGAACTATGACAAGCTCAGCCGCTCCCTGCGCTACTACTACGAGAAGGGCATCATGCAGAAGGTGAGTGACCCCCCTGCCACCCCGTGGCAGGGCATGACCGTCCCCTGCTGCCTCAGGGTGCAGCAGGAGAGGGATTAGGTCCGGTGTGAGGTGTGTGGTGCTTCCCCAGGGCAGGGGTAACGTTCAGGGCACCTCTCACACCCTCCCTCCTCCTCGCAGGTTGCCGGCGAGCGGTACGTCTATAAATTCGTCTGTGACCCCGACGCCCTCTTTTCCATGGCCTATCCCGACAACCAGCGCCCTTTCCTGAAGACGGAGCCAGACTGCCCAGTGCCGGAGGAGGAGACGGTGCCGTTGATGCACTTCGAGGACAGCCCGGCATTCCTCCTGGAGAAGGATCCCTGCGGCAGCCTTCCCTACGCGGAGGGCTTTGCCTACTGACTCGGCCGGCTGGCAGAGCCATTGGCACTAGCGCATCCACCTGGGGCAAACACGGTTTTCTAAAGAATATTTTTGGCTGTTCATAAGGAAAAAACCCACCCCAACGACAAAGCGCATGGGTGCACACACAAATTTGAGGAATTTAAAACGCCCCATGTGTGTTGCTGCCGAATTCCCACCCTTCCTTTCCAAGGGCTAGTGCACAGGACTGCCCGTGGCTGGCACCTCCTGCCACGCATCAGTGTGATGTCTTGGGGCGCCGGGAGCCTGAAGTTGCAGTCTCTTCCCCAGGCGCTGGCTCCGGCAGTGCCCCAGGACTGGGCTGCGTGGCTACCGAGCCAATTGTCACGACAATCTGCTTTGCATCGAGCACAATCCGCGTAGCTGCCTTGTGTGGTGGAAAGGGCTTTGATTTGCACAGAGAGGAGGGATGCGGGGGGGCCGCCTGGGCCAGCACCCCGGGGCTGACGTGCGCAGCATCCTACCCCAACCCCGAGGAGCCTTCTGCCTTCTTCCCCACCCCCCTCCCCATGTAACCTGTTGTTCCCATAGAACCTCCTGCATCCTCTCCGTGCCCTCAATCCTCCCCAGCTCTGGCTATGGGCCATGGGTTGCATTTTGGGGGAGGAGACCCTGACACTAACTCCCTCTTTGGTTTGTTTTTTTTTTTTTTTGGGATGTTTTAGGAAAATACTAAAGGTTTCTAAACTGATTTTTGTAGATTTTTTGTATTTTAAGGCAAAGCTATTTTTTGCAGCCCGGCTGCTGTCCCTGGAGCCCCTGGGGACACCCCCATGGCTTTCCTGGTGGCAGGGGGAGCCCTCGATGCCCACGGCTTCCTGGAATGGCTGCCGAAGGATCTGGTCCACTCCATTTCACCACTCCAGTCCTCTTTCCCAGGGGAGCCAGGGCTGAATCCCAGTACTGGCTCAGCTGCGCTCCCCCTGCTCGGCATGGCCTCGGAGCTGGGCTGTAAGGCTGAGGTGGGCAGGGATGGGGGGTCCCCCACCCCCCTTCCTCAATACCCCACTTCCCTCCAGCTCCCCCCACCCCTCGCTGCACCTCCTAACACTCCTCCACCACTCATATATCCATACCTGCCTCCCCTGCACCAGGCTACATGTTTTGTTGTAAATGCTGTATAGGAATTTTTTCTCCTCGTTAGTTAGCTTCGGTTGGAATTTTTGGTTGGTTTTTTTTTTGGTTGGTTTTTTTTTTGGTTGGGTTTTTTTGGGGTTTTTTTTTTTGTCTGATTCTTTTTTTTTTTTTTTGGGAAGTATGAAGATTAACTCTACGATGACTTGGTTGCTCTCCCCATGGTAGCTGCAGTGGCTTGTACCCAGGGGGAGCATTTGGTTTTGGGAACCCCACCTTGGGGACAGGTTTTTAACCATTTGCTTGGTGTGGCAGGTCTGCAGTGCAGAAGGAGTTAATCTGAGGACTGATTTGAAATATCTTTATTCAAGCAGGGCTATGTATCTCCTGCAAAGCTGCATTACATTCTGTACTGTGTACAATAAAGGATCTTGCTTCCTGTTCCTCCCTGAGTGCCTGGGCTCCTGCTTTGCCTGCGCCGTGGGATGCTGCCTGGGCTGGGAGGAGCCCCTGGCTGTGTTTGTGGGGTCTGTAGTGGTCCAGGGTACAGCCCATCATTTGGGACCTGGAGCTGGGACCAAGTCACCAGGGCTGCTCTCTCCCCAGTCCCCCTGCCCTCTCCCCAGTTCTGGATTTGTTGCTCCTGGGTCTGGATACTGCCATGGCTTCCACAAAGCCACATCCCATGAGAGGATCCACTTGGAATGGGGGTGGCTTCTGCCCAGTAGGTGCAATTTAATATTGCTTCTTCCCCAGGGTTTCTCAGTGAGTCCTCCACTCCCCTGGAAACCCAAGCACCTGCCATCAGGGCTAAAGCTGGTGGGGACCTCTCAGGAACGCCCCTCCACAAGCTACTGGCAGTGATCCCCCCCTTGTCTCCATTTCTATGCTAGGAACAATTCAGGATTTGCAAAAAGATGAAGGAGGTGGGTGGAGGGCAAGAGCTGTGCTGTGAGGACTTGATTCAGCTGAAGGGTCTGTGTTTCACCTGACAGGCTGGAGAAAAGCTCAAAACACCCCAGAACTGCCCACTCCCATTGGCCTCAATTTTAGCTGGGCTGAGCCAGGGTCTCCACGGGCTCCTAGCCCAGCCTGTGCAGGAGGTTGGTGTGATGCTGCTGGAGATACTCTGACACATCCTCTCTTCCAGCTGATTCTCACTGCCCAGCCAAACCCCATCCCTAGATGTGGCAGTGGAGAGATGCAAGGTCCTTATGTGCCATGATGCTTTTTACACACCCACCCCACCTCGCCTGGATCCACTCCTGGCTGCCAGCCACGTTGCTAATGGGTCCTTAAGCTGCTCTTCCATCATGCCTGAAGTATTAAGCTGCGTGGAGAAGTGTGGCTGTCTCCCAGCCCGGGCAGGGCAAAGCAGGATCTAAAACATCCAGCAAAACCAATTCATCTGGCATGAAGCCTTCAAGGAGCTAAATCAGCTGTTTAGCCTCAGGAGACATCTTGCACTCCCAACCCTCTCCCATTTCGATATTCCACAAAGCTCTGTCCTCTGCCCAAGAGTGCAAAACCCAGGTGATCTGAGCTCCAGACAGTGCCTGGTAATCCCACCTCGCGAGGGATTTCAGCAGACTGAGTCCTGGTGCTCAGGATGGAGCAAGGGGAAAATGGGGCCACCGGTAGCGCGGCCGGCAGGCAGATGGCTGAGGGTGGCGGGATCTCAACCCGGTGCAAATATGTGGGACCAATTATGGATGGCAAGGATGAGGATGAGCAGATAAGGCAAAGCCTTTCAAAGCCTTCATCAAGCATCTTGTCACACCACAACCTTGATCCTGGCCCTGCACATCTTACTGTGGGCAGGGCTGGGGTCCCAAGGGCATCTCTCATGCTGCTCTTACCAAAACGGAGAAGTTAGGAAGAGGTGTTTTTCTATTCCAGTTTGTCAGTGTGGGGCAAAAGGGTTCAGGCCCCAAAGGGTTTGATACCACACTGGCTCTTATTACGTAGGACGCCAAGAATTTGCTCCTCATTTGATCCTGCTGCGTGTCACTTCTCCCTCTCCTCACGCTCCATGCAGAGAGGGTGGAGCTGCCTTGGGTGCATGGTCCCACTTGTCCCCACCCCGAGGGTGAGGGACAAGCCACAGCTGTTCAGTGTCCTGCCTGTAGCCTCCCAGGGATGGGGACAAGAGCTCCCAGACAGAGCAGGGCCTGGACTAGCATTTGCCAGGAGTTGGGGAGGTGGAGGGGAAGCAGGTGGGGAAGCGTCCGTGCTCCCTTCTCAGCTCCTGCCCCATCAGATGCTGCTCCCAGGCACAGGGATGTGCCTCCTGTGTGCTCCACCATGCCATGGGATGGGGAGCCTAGCTGGGGAGCACTGCTGCAACTGCCACCACTGCTCCCCAGGACCAGGAATGGCTTGGGCTACCACTGCTCCATCTCAGGACTGACCACCTTGGTCCCCTCCTCCCCTATTCCTGCACCATTTGCCTCCTGCCTTCCTCCCCCTCCTCCCAGTGACTGGGGAGGATGAAGAGGAGCAAGCAGACAGGATGGTGAACTATGAAGCAGCATTTTGGGGAGGATTCAGCTATCCAGGCTGGAAAAAAACACTGGTGCTGGTGTCCAATCCTGTCTCCAATCCTCCAGCTCACAGCTTCCATCTCTGTGTGGTCCTTGTGGCAAGGAGCCCACCGGCAGTTCGGGGTGAACAACAATCTGTGACACTGGGTAAGCACACAATGAAATGGCAGCTGGTATTGAATGGGGACAAATGTGGTTTTTGCTATTTTCTTCTTTTCACAGCCTTTATAATGGGCCCCAAGTTACCCCCTCCCTGGAATGAGGGTTTGGAGTTACCAGATGGTCCAAGAGGCACAGGTTAAAAATCATTTGGAAAAGAGGAGCCTGTAAAAGGGAGAGCATCATTACAACTCTCTACACATCCATAATTCATGGAGTACATTTCTGCTCTCCCTGTCTCGGAAGCATATAGCAGGACTGGAAAATGTTCAAAAAGCAACGGAGACAGCCAAGGGTCTGCTATGGCTCTTACATGGGAGTTTATAAATAGTCTGGCACTTCCGACTGGGGCAGGATTTGTGGCTCAGGGGCTTCATATTTAATAGCCCATGATGGAGTTTTCCACTGCTGCCTGGAAGAGCATTTTGGGGAAGAATTACTGCCCACGCAGCTTGTTCTCCTGGCAGGACTGACAAGCCCAGCTCTTGGGAACAGAGGTGCCGTGTGGTCCAGCACGGGCAGTGAGACACAGCTCCCACCTGGCCCACGTCCCACTGCCCATCTCGGTGGCCTCGTGCCTGTTCTTGGCAGCTGGTTCTACCAGGGAGGTGGGTCACATCACAGCAGCTCCCCTCTACCCCAGCTCTTCCAACACTCGATGTTTTCAATAAGTGGGTTGATTTGGCTCTTAAACACCTGGAGCAACATGAGTGGCTCCATGTGTGGAGCCAACTTCGATATGAGTCAGCTCCAGAAAAAAAACAAAACAAAACCAACCACAACAAAACAAAACAAAATAACAACAACAAAATAAATCAAGCAAGCAAAAATTTGGGCTGGTGAGTAAGGAAAAGGTGAGGAACTTCCACCCAGGGGTGTGCAGGACACCCAGCTCCCTTCACATCGGTCTGGCACCACCTCGTGGATGTCCATCTGCTGCTTCTGGCCACCACGAGGTTTTGTGGTAGCACATCTGCAGAGGTCTTCAGTATCCAAATGTGGTTCATACCTGTGGGCTGGACACTCTGCGGCAGGGAGGACTTCAGCCACAGCTTGTTTCCCGGGGCTTTTCTCTGCTTTGTGCTGACTTTCCTGGGAGATGTGGGTCTGTATTACTGACTCCAAGCCTCCCACTCCTGGGCAGGCTGTAGGAAGAGGGAAACCACTGACCCCACCTTCTTCTGTGCTCCATTGAGACAAGAGCCGGGGCTCCACTAACACCCCAGAGCCTCAGAGCCCTCCAGCACTGAGCTCCCAGTGCCTCTTTACAAGGCTCTTACAAGGCACTAACACTGGAATAAGCTTTTAAGTGGCTTCTGAAACCATGAGCCAATTGCTGAATTAAGGCTCTCAGCACTACAGAGGAGGCTCCGTCATCCTCTTATCCTTAACTATGGCAGTAACTGTGTTATTCCTGTGTTCCACAGGTGCCCATGGACTATTCCCAACCATGGGTCACCTACATGGGTTCTTCTGTCCGGAGCAATCCTGAGGAAGGCATCCTGCCTAGAGGAAGGTATCCCTGCCCATGGCAGAAGGGTGGAACTAGATGGTCTTTAAGGTCTCTTCCAACCCAAATCATTCTAGGATTCTATGATTTCTTAGCCACTTTCCAGAGAGGCAAGCACTAGGACCCCAGAGGCTCAGATTTTGGAAGGAGGGTGCCCCCACTTCATTGCAGAAGCAGAAGATCTCTCCTGCATTGAAGGGCTGGGTGCTCACCTGGCTGGTTCTCAGCCCTCTGGCCAGGAGGGGGTCAGCCAGTGCATGGGTAAGACAGGGCAAAAGATGCAGTATGAGGTTTTGTTTCAGCTGACAGTGGAGCCAAGGTGAGGGGCAGAGCTGGGAACTTGTCTGGAGTACAAGGAATCAGCCATAGCATCCCATTTAGAAGGCTTTTTAGTTTAATAGAAATAAAACCATCCTGGACAGAACAGGCAGAAAATGAGGCCAGAAACCATGAGCTCCCCCAATACTGGCTCAGCACAGCTGTACCCCTGCAAGCTGATCAGCCATTGTCCTGCCATAAATTTTGCTGGGATTCCCGAAGGGAATGATAAAAGACCTTCAAATGGCACAGCCCTGTACCAGCCTGGGCAGCATCTCTGGGCCTGGCACCCTCCGCGAGCTGTTCCCTGCAAGGATGAAAGAGGATCTGCCAAGAGTGACCTGCACCCAGGCTTGCAGGAATCTCTTTTAAAAAATCATCTCTTGGTTTCTTGGCCACCTTGGACCCAGGAGAGGGCAGCAGCAGCCAAGGCTGCAGCCTCAGCTACCCTTTCCAAAGCTCCTCTTCACCTCCTAAGCTGCTCAGAAATAGCTGAGAAAGAAAAGCAGTGTATGGAGGGAGCAGCGAAAAGTGAAAACCCAGTAGGTGGGCTAGTGGTACTCTCCTGGGCTTCAAAATGGTTTGCTTTCAAGATGGAAGTGGAAAGAAAACAATCTTTCTTTGAAAATGTACTGGAGTGCCAGAGCTTTCCACGGCAGTCTTTCATTCTTTTGCTATCAGTGATCCCTATGGATGCTTGTCATGGCACCAAAAAGCAAGGTGGTGATACTGGGAATGTTCCCACTAGAGGTGGGAGGAAAGTACATGCAGAGATGCTAAAAGCCCGTGAGATTCCCGCTGTGGAGCTCTTACGGCTTCGCTCAGAGCACTCCAGGGGGATAAAACAAGATTAGCAGCGCTCCACGGGCATGGTGGCTGCCCTGCCCTTGCTGATTTTGTTGTCCCTGAAGGAACAGGAAAGGGAAGGCTGGAAATAGGGGAATTATCTTCTTGTCCACCTTGGCACCCCACACAAGGGCTCCCCCCCAGCTCGGCGCACTGCTGAACACTGTGAAACTCAGGCTCCCCATTTCCACTGGCAGCATCCCAGGTGTAGGTCAGCACCTCCCGGAGCAGCTGTGGCCTTTCCACGCAGCCAGGCTGGCAGCATCCTCCTGCCTTTCCCGGATGAGCTCACCGGGATGAGTCACGGAGCAGGTGAGTGGGAGGAGGACATCCTTAGAGCCGCACCGAATTCCTACAGTGCATTCCCAGCCACCTGCTTTGACAACAGCCAGCCTGTTGTGGAGCCAGCCTGGGTTTTGCTGAGGCAGTTCCATTTCTGCCTGGGTTGGCCTGCCCCAAGGCACACGGGCGGCAGCGTGCCCCACTCCTGACTCAGAGCATACAGCTGAGCCCTCAGCCGTGCGGCCTCTGTTTGCAGCAGAGTTCAACTCATGCTTTTTTTTCTTTTTTTTCCAGTTCACACCCTCTGAAATCACAGAAGTGCAAAATTATTGCTTACCAAAGCTGTTCTCCTGAAATGAGTCATGAAAGAAGGAGCTTTGTCACTCTGCCAGACACAGCCCGGCTGCTTCTCTAAATTGGATGGCACCAGAGAACAGCTTGCTCCTCCCTTTGGGCTTCAACCCACCTGCACCTGGTGTTACCAGCCTCCATCCAGAGCCTGGAGAGAGAATCTCCTGCACTATTCCCACCTCTTCAGATGACCAGCCCTTTGCACCCCATTTTTGGGTGAAGCTCTGCATGGTGTGGTAACATTTTGGTGAAGCCATGCTTTGTACCAGGCTAGCAGCTTGTTTGGGGAGCTACCATTGTGTGCACAACTCCTTCAAAATAGATCTCTTATTCAGAAAACTGTTCAGCCAGTCAGCGTAGCCTTTTCCATCCATCCATCCATCCATCCATCCATCCATCCATCCATCCATCCATTCCTCCCTCCCCAGTGGCACCAGGGCCGAGGCTGTGGAAGGAAGGAGCAGAAACACCATCTCCACATCCAATGCTGTGTCCATACCAGCTACTGAGAGACACAAAAAAATTCAAAGCCAAGGTTTGAACCTACAAGGGCCACCAGATTTATGCACTGCATACAGCCCGCCTTCCTTTTTCCCCCTCAGATGATGTCTCATGCCCTAAGTCAAATAGAATGGTGTATTCTTTGTGCCCGAGAAAAGCCAGCCCACAATATCAGGTACCTCCATGCAATTTGGAATTTAGTCCCTCACCTTGAGGTTTTGAACTTCTCCTTCCCGGTATGAAAGGTGGTATTCTTTGGAAATCACTACCAGAGAAAGGAGGCACACATGGCTCTATTGGAAATGTCCCTTGTGTCTAGTGAGGCACCAAGAGTACATCCTAAGCCAGAGCTACTTTCCATGACCCTCTGTGGTCTGGAGCTGACCTAGCCCCAAAAACCTTTGCTAAGGCGCCTCTTGTTCACCTCCAGCCAGTCGTAGGCAGCTCACAGAAAGCTGCAGAGCACAGATCCCTGAATTTTCTTTCTTCATTCTTGTCTCTCTTCTGCAAAGATTCCCCAGACAAACCTTGGGAAGGAGCCTGTGGCCTGGATACTGTGCACCTGGCTCTCAGCTTTCCCTACAATGAAGCCTGCAAGAAGTGCACATCTCTCACGTGAGGGAACCCGTGCTCAACTTCTCCCAAGTCCAGCAGCTGTTGGATGAAAGCAGGTATGCCTCCAGTGAAATTTCTTGGCTTCTCTCTTTTTTTTTTTTTAAGCAATAAAGCAAACAAATTCCATCCATCAGGTGAGATGATTTGACAAGATCTGACCTGATTATTTCATTTTTCTTTAAAATTGCTGCTCGTTTGCAGCACTGTTGAAACATGTCGGAGGCAGCACACCTGCAGGCAGCCTGAAAGCAATGCCCACGGAGCCGAGCTTGTCAAAATGAACTCATAGCTTTGTCATGGAAGAGACACCAATGGACAGGATCAGCACGGTGATCATGATTTGAAGCCTGGGGCATGGTATGGTGAAAAATCTTGTAGGTGAAAAGAATCTGGGAAAAGCAGCAGAGGCGTGGGAAGGGAGCTGAGAAGCAGAGCTCTGTGGGCACTACACATATTTTACAGCTCCAAAGCTGCCAGAATGGCAGCACCACCAACAGTGGCATCATCACCAGGAATTGCATTGCCACCACTAAAGACATCACCTGGACTTTCTTCGTGCCAAAACCAGGAGCCCAGTATCAGAACACGGCCTTGGCTGTTGCTTCAGCAAACAGCCCATCCCAGCCTTCAGAAGAGCAGTGGCCACTGAACTGGAATCTCGTGTGGCTGTTGCATGGATCAGCCACAGGCAGGCCATGGAGATGTCCAACATTCCCAGTGCGTGCTGCTCCTTGTGACAGAGGTGTCAGTCTGGAGTGGGTTTATCTGTAGCCTGGTTTCCACAGGAAACAAAACTCCACCAACCGTGCTCAGTCTGTCAAACCCCACTCCCTGCAACTTTTAAACAGTGGCTATTTTGAAAGACCTTTTCTTTTGTGGGGGAGATACAGCTCCAAAATGTGAACACCCATGAGCATCAGGGAAACAGGCAGCTGAGTACAGGTGGAAATCTGTCTCCTCCCAAAGTCATGGAGACGCTGCCATCTGACCACCTGGCACTACCACCTTCAAGCACCCACGTGTTGAAAAACCCTCATGGATGTTGATCCCATGCTGGGCTTGGGACACCAGCATCAGAGCTCACGGGTGGGAAGGATGCTCCCCAGCACAGGGATCCTACACTTCTGGCACATCTCCTTCCCTCTCCTGGTACAACTGTGTGGCCATGGTTAGGAGAAGGCATCCTTTGTGTACGGGCAAACACAAACAGGAGGAGGAACGTGGGTATTTGCTCCCCGGGGAGCCTGGGAGCCTGCAGCAGCTTCAGGCACCTGACTTCCTTCTTAAAAGATTGTCTTCGCTGTACTCCCACTCACCTTGCTCCGCAAACTGCTTGCTGAGGCATTCTGAGCCAGACCTGAGCTCTCAGCCTTTAGGAGACACTGTTTTTGCAGATTATTATACCTTAGTTCACATAAAAAACACATTCTTTCCACTTTTCAGCTCAGAATATTTCAGCAATGGATAATTTTTCCCAGTTTGCCATGTGGCAGCACCTGGACAAGACCCTTGGTCAAGCTCTTGGGTCTTTTGCACTTTTATTCCATTGGGGTATGATGGAAATGTTAAGAGGAATGAGATAATAAGCAAAAATATTCTTGAATCAGCCAATAACAATAAGGATGCAGTAGTGGGGTAAGCCCAGGAGGATATGGAGGTATACAGGCTCCACCAGTGCATCCAAGCTTCACCCTCTTTATGAAGACCTGTGCAGATTCAGCAGTACTGTAGCACTATAATGCCAATTTTACTCATATGCAACATCTTCCAGCCACGATCTGGGTGACCAAACACACAGCTGCAAGGGCTTGGTGGGTAGGGAGCGGTGCATTTGACCCAAAATCTTTCTGTTTTGAGGGGAAAGGAAGAAATCTATTGCCCCCAGCAAGCAGCAGAAGAAAAAGGCCAGCCTTGATGCTGTGGAGTATTTCAAGCATGGGCATCAATAACCACACCTGGCTATAAGCACCAGCTGTGCCCAAAAGGGGACTTTCTTCTATGCCTTTATGCCTCCCAGCCTTGAAATATTATTCTCCTGCTGTCTAAATGACTGGAGTATCCAGACATGGAGATATTTCTTTTAATCCTACATTCATTATCCAAGCACTGTGAATGATCATGTGTTTGAATAAAAGAACATTTCCTCTGAGACAAGACCAGGCCAAGCACTGTGGGATTTTTGCAGCACTACTCTGGTTTTTGTAACTCAATGCATTCAGCCAGACACCAGCAAAGCAATGCACCTGAAGTGTAGACTCATCCACTTCCAACCTGGCACAAGGAAGGTAGCCACCAGCAGTGCCCACGGAGCAGCCAGTGGGCTGTCAGGCACCCTCCTGACACATGGGTGCAGTGGGGAAAGCAGTGCCATGGGAGGAGCAGTGTCCTGTAGTGCTGGAAAATTACTGGATTTCTCTAAAATGCCCATCCCTCTGTTTTGGCTATGGGCTAAACACACCTCTGGCACTAACAGCATCATATCCAAAGCCCCCCATTTTCAGGACTGGCTGTGTACCTTTGCTCAGAGCATTTGGCTCAGTAGCTCTCTGGCCACAACAAATCATAATTCCACTCATGAGAGAAACAAGGAGAGTCTGCTCTCCTGAAATGACAGGTTGGTATTTCCAGAAGTAATTTGGAAACCAAAAAATTACTCAGTGTGCAGCAGGAATTAAAATTAAACATAGGCTGGAATATTTTTTTGTCTCCTAAACTAGGAGGATCTCCCTCTGTCTGGAAGTAGTACCTTAAATGAGGGTAAGGATTTAATAAGAGTTACTGCAAGTGAAAGAACTTTGAGATCCAGCTGACACCAAGGTTTGGGTCTAATTATGTTGCCTTCATGAGGAAATACTGCACAGCATCCTTGCTTGTCCTCTCTGTAACAGTCTTCAGAAGATATTTCATGGATTACAGGATGAAAAAGGATCATTAGAGGGCAGGTTTAGATTTGATATTAGGAGGCTGGTGAGACCTTGGCAGAGGTTGCCCAGAGAAGCTGTGGCTGTCCCCTCCCTGGAATTGCTCAAGGCCAGGTTGGATGGGGCTTGGAGCAACCTGGGATAGTGGCTGCTACCATTGCAACACCACTGCCAGCACCCCAGCATCCCAATATCCCAACATCCCAGTATCCCAGCGGGGTGGGCAGAGGGCAGAGGTGGAGGACGTAGCTGGAGGACCAGCAGCCGCTCTTGAGGCTGCGCTGGCTGAGCGGTGGCAGAGAAAAGCAGGAAGAGAAGCTAAAGCGGGAATTATCAAAAATGGACACAAGTCTGTTCTTGCATCCACTTTGCTTTCTGGAGCATGGTGTTGGCTGGGAAAGCAGTGTGGCTGCCATCCAAAGGGCACAAACCCCAGATTTCATTTAGAGTTTGAGTTTGTGTGGATAACTCCACTCCATGGCTTCAGATGCATTCACAAATCCATATTTGTACCTGCAGAAGCAGCATCCCAGGCCTGGAAAGGCAGTCCAAACTCTGCTTCCTTCTAACATGCCTTTTTTTTTCTGGTTTGTTTAGTTTTTCAAGAGTTGCAACAGTGCCTCCTTAATTTAATGGCTTTATTTTTAGTACTTCATAGGACACACACCATCAGGGAGCCAGAGCTCTTAATTACAAACATTTCAGCAGAAAATGGACCATCTCGCTGTGTGGTGGGTCTCCTCAGCACAGTGCTGCTGCCTTGGAGGCCTTCCTGCCTGTGGGCACTAGGGCTGGCTGGTAGAGGCTGGAACTACAGGGATAAGGGTAATGTTTAGGCTCCCAGACTGTTTTTTGAGTCAAATAATGTATTTTCAGCAGGTTGAACTGTTACCAAAGGAGGAGATGAAGGTGTCAGGCTTTTTTCCAAACCTACTCCTTATGTTCTCCCAGGAGTGCCTGGAGAACAGGCACATTTGCAAACGTTTTTCCCCTTTTAGAGCTGTTTTTCTCAGTCTTCTGTGCACTCTTGACACTCCTGCTCCTGGAAAGTAAGGCCGGGAAGGTGGCGCCTGTAAATCCCATTTGTCTGTGCCGTGTATACACACATCTGTCTGGGACCCAGTGGCCCCTTGAGATGGCAATGTGCATGAGGTCTGCAGGGACACGACCCTGGGATTTTCCCCATCTCCTCGAGCTCCAGACTGTGGGAATCAGCATCAGAGGCTGCCCACAGCCTCCCCAGGAGAGGCTATTGCTCTCTATCACACCAGGCTCTTACAGCAGGCGAAGGACTGCCCCCTTTAACCTGCTCATTTTAAGGGGGCAGGTTAACCCTGCTCTGCTCTCTCTGCCTCTCATGAGCTGGCAAAGGCCACTTTCAGGAGCTGTCAGCCATGAGAAACGGGATTAATCATAGAACCATGGCATGATTAAGGTTGGAATAGCCCTCTAAGATCATTGAGTCCAACTGACAGCCCAGCACTGCCAAGGCCACCACCAACCCATGTGTCCCACGTATCTACACACCTTTCAGATCCCTCCAGGAATGGTGACTCCACCACTGCCCTGGGCAGCCTGTTTCAATGCTTGAACACCAGTGAAGAAATTCTTCCTAATATCCAACCTAAACCTCTCCCTCCCACTGAGGAAGAGGCTGTTTGGTCTCACCCCACCCAACATGAGTTTGGTTGGTTTACCTGCATAGGTGACTATTCCCAAAGTGCCCACCCAACCTCAGAGAGTCCTGTTTGCCAAGGCAAACCCAGCCCAGGGCGCTGGGCAGCAGTAAGACAGGAGAACTGATCTGTCAGCATCACCTAGAGGTTTAATACAGCCATGTCCCTGCAGCATGTCCCACCTTCCTGTGAGCCCCACACCTCCTCTGCACAGCAACAGGTGGTGGAGAAAGCAGCTCTCTCAAAGCACCCAGGGGAAATTGTCTTCTGTAGAGGGCAGAGATGATAAATCAGCATGGAAGAGCCAACACATATTTACACCAATTTACGGAATCACAGAATCAGGAATGGTTAGAAGGGATCTTAAAGGCCACCTCACTCCAACGCCCCTGCCATGGGCAGGGTCGCCTTCCACTAGCCCAGGTTGCTCCAAGCCACATCCAATGTGGCCTTTACACCCAGGATTAATGAGAGAGGCTGTTTTGTGCTATCATTTTTGTACAGAGTTGCTGCAACCACATGCAGTGATGCCCCCCTGCATTTTGAGACTCGTGTGCTGGGGCACTGCTGAACCTTGACTCCCCTTGACAGCTCTGTGCCTGCCACTGACTCGCTACAGCCCCAGCTCCATCTAATTTTCATCACACAGCACAGCCATGGGGTTTTGTTCTGGCTTTGGCTGAGCTGTCTTTTGCTATCTCGCAGTGCCACCAGTGAGTGCCAAAATCTTCTCATTCTCCTCTGAGCAGTTTCAACACACCTGGCCTGATCCAACCCCTCGGTCTGAGGCTCCTGGCCACCCAAGGGACATACAAAATCAGGTGGACCCATGCAGCCTGGCACTGAGAGCCTGGGCTGGATATTCATTATTTTTTCCCAAGCATCGAAAACCAGAATTGTGTCCCATAAGTTAAACTTTAAGTCTGCTAAGGTGGGGGAAACAGAAAGCAACTGGTTTGTGCTTGGAGGCTGTTGTTCCACTTTGGCACTGGCAATGCCACTGAAGCAGCTCAGGATCCTGCCTGCCCGCCTGTAGAGCTGGCACTGCCAGGAGCCCCTGTCCCAAAGCCAGCCTGTCCCAAAGCCAGCACTGTGAGCACCAAACCCCTGGGGAAGGAAGAGCCTCCCTCTACAGAGTCAGCCTGGGAGTGACAGGCCCTGCAAATGCAGAGACCAACTGTGCTGTCCTGTGTTATCCCAAGAGGCTGGGTTTAGGATGTTAAATCACCCATTTCACTCCCTTGGTTGCTCCACTCTTCCTTCTTTGCTTGGTTTCTGGTCGTGGGATGGGAATGTTCAGCTCCACACATGGTAACAGGGCAGCGAGGGTCATGCACGTGTCTTACGTCCTTCAGACAAGTCACCCATTATTTCACTCCTTCACAGCCTGAGGACATCACTTTGAGAAGTTTCTGGAGTAAATTGGAGGCACTTTGTTAAATCTTTCAAGTGAAAGATAGCAGGATTAAATTCCACTTTTGATATAATCCTTAACTCTCTCTTCAAGGGAAGTGCAGCTTTGCCTCCAGCCCTGGCTGGTGCCTTCATGCTGAATCACTCTGATCCCAAAGTAAATAAAGCCCTTTGAAAAAGGGCAAATGTTTTCTCAGCTGCTCTTCTTCCCTTCAAACGAAGGGCCGAGTGAAATTTTTATGTCTGCAGACAGAAATACATGCAGTCAACAAATGCTTCTTGCTAGGAAGCTGTCTCCACAAGATAACTGGGTTTTGGAAAGTACACTGAGAATCCATGGGATACTCCCGGACCACACTGCTCTCCTTACAGCTTTCCCTGCTCCTCTCCTTCAGTGCTTTACATTTTATGAACTCCTAAATGAGCTGATTTAAATCACTGCACATTAATCTTGGCATGTAGACAGTTCAGGCTCCTGGTGTCCTCAGGACTTTGTTTTTGCTCAGCCCTGGAGCTGTGTTTGCCGTGGGAGACAGCAAACAGAACTAGCCCTTTGTCATGAGAAGCAGCAGCGATCCAAAGGGCCAGAGCCCTGGTGTGGGGGCCAGGCTGCCTTCTCGCAGCTGCTGTGCCCTCACCCATCCCTGGGTGTCTGTGTGCTCCTTCTCCTCCAGCTCCAGTTCTGAAACTGGAGCTGAAGCCCAAAACTGACAGGAAAACCTTCCTGGCAGCTCTGATGGCAGAAAATCCCACTCAGCTGCCCCACACGTTCTTGCTCCATCCCTACAGAAACCCTCACAAGGCTGTGAATCCCTACAGAAACCCTCACAGTCTTCAACCCCACAGAAACCCTCACAAGGCTGTGGATGCAATGTCAACACAAGCCATTCTACTATTTATTTTTATTAAACTGCTTAAATTTAAGCAAAGCTGCTGTGCAGTTTCTCCAGTCTTCCCCCTGATGTGCTGCAGGGTTTGGGAAGGGTGCCTCATAATTTAGCTCAAGCTAGTTCCAGCCTCCAGTAGGTTTATTGCTTGTAATAATACACAGCCTGGGCTTGACTCTGTGAATTCATCGCTCTCCTTCAGAGACAAAACACTAGCTTGAACACCTAAGTATTTTTAGTAGTGCTGTTCTCCTCCTCCAGTTAAGCCATAAAACCCAAGGGCACAGATATTCCAAGCACCTTTTCCCAGCTTCAAGTAATCTGCCATTAGCCACAGATTACAGGCTCACGGCATGCACCAGCCGGTGAGTGCCAGCAGCGTGTACCCAAACCCTGAAGGCAGCAGCCTTTCAGCAGCAGGAGAGGCTTTGAACACAATCCTTGGAGTTTGGTCCCTTTCAAAAGCCAGCTGTGCTTTCTCTTTTCCCACTCTGTAGAAACGCCACGTGCCAGTCCGAACAAAAGGGAAAACACGCCAGGCAATGGGGCACAGTGTCATTCAGGGGAGCACCCAACTCTGCTGCAGCCACAGGGCTGCCTTCTCTGGGGGAGAAAACAACCTGCTGGGTCAGGTGGCCATGGGGATCAGACACCTTTACCCAGGAGCAATGCCAGTGAGCTGAGAGGGAAAGCTGACAGCATAAGACAAGGGAGTTAGTTGGCAGAAACTTGCCCGGCTTAAAAAGGGCAGTCTGGCCACTTCTGGCCAAGGAACTGAGAGCAAAGTATGTTCTAGCAGCTTAGCGGTGATTGAATTGTTCTTTTGAAGTGCCAAGGAGATCAAAATAAAGGCTATTTTGGGGTTTTTTTAAATCCCCTTCTTAGATTACCAGAAAATCCCGGCTCAGCTCTGGTGGGAAACAGGTACAAAGTGTCCCTGCAGTCACCACTGCACAGCCCCTGACTCACACCTCCACATTAGGAGTAAAATGACAACACCACAATGTTGAGAGGGCTTCAAGATCAGCTTTCAGGCGGTTTTATGTTCCCTGGACAGTGTCACAGAGCACTGTGAGAATGGATCTGCATAGCAAGGACCAGTGCAGGGTCTCCAGCTCCTGCCTAATGAGAGTTAGGTGAGACACTGTGAGGGCTGGTCCTACAAAGTAGCCCATCCTCTCAGTTCCCCTCAGATTGGCGATGCTGAAAGTCCTTGGTGCTGCCCATAGTCCTCCAAAGTCCAAAGCAGTTGCCCTTGAGGTGGCTGAAAGGGACTCAAGAGCAAGCCCAGTGCGAGTCACACTCCACCAGGGAATGGGGAATAAAAGTTTATCTTGCTTAAACACAGAGCTGAACAAAAGCAAGAGGGAAGGTCATGAGATAGGGACAGAAGTGGAAATTTGAAACAACAGGGAATTGTATTTGACACCAGTAGGGAAGTACAAGCAAGTCTTCCTGCAGTGATGGAGGAGAGAAGCTCCAACGCTGTCTGCTGGTCTACGGGCAATGAGAGGACATTTCTCCTGCCTTAAAGCTCTGAAATACGCTTGCAAGGAAGCTGGAAATTCCCTTCTCAACTCCTTATTTTCTCCCTTCTGTGAGAGGGGAAGCTTTTTTTTCATCTGACCTTGCCTGGATATGGTCTGCATGTCGAGTGATTGACCCAAGGGCACTCCATTTCCCACAGACTCTGCTTGAACATGCAAGGCATTTCCAGGTCCTGGTGACAGTGTAAAGTTCAACTGAGGATTGCTCTGTGTAGCTGTGCTGGGGACTCATAATCCCAGTGGGTCAAAATGTTTAGAGTTAAAGAGGTTACAGGCTTTTCTGAGGGAGTATTTAAACTCCAGCTGTCAAACCACTTGCATAGAAGAAATTTGTAGACTCAGCCAGCAGTACATTAAGTTGCTGTTTCCTTGTCATTAATCTAGTAGCATGCATTGTTTTCATATTGCCATAAGAGAATAATTAATCTGTGGCAAATTTATGCTAAAAAAATTATAAATAGTAGGCCTAAAAAAAAATTACTGAAGAAATTCAAGGGGACACACATTGACGAGAGCCTCATCAAGAAGGCTCTTGGCAAAGCCCTTGGAATGCCTTCAGGGTCTGATCTTTTCACAAACCCATCTAAGGGACTTGCAATCTGCTCCATATTCAGTTTAATCGTGCACAAAAAAGACCCCACTTGCAGACTTTGCACATTAAAAGCAGAATAATAAAAAAAAAATTAGAGCTTTTTCTCAGGGTCTAAAAAATGAGTCTGAAAATGAGGAAGTTTGGTGTTGCAATTTCCTGGGAAACCTCAATCTCACCCCCTGTCGCTATTGTTCTGTACTTTGGTCTATAATACAGATGCAAGTCTGATAAATTAAGGGCTTCACAGACTGTTTTCTTTCCATTTGCAGGAGAAAAAGCAGTGCAGGAACACAGGTGACATCTGCTGCGAGACTGCACCACTTTCTCTAGTTGCTTTGAAGAAGGTGAACCTGCTGTGGCTGTTTGATATGGGAGAGGTACAAGGAAGGCTGTGGCTGGGGCAAGGCCACGTCTAGGGCACGATAAGCACTTCTCAAATGCTTATCATTGAAACTCCCAAGCCAAGAGGGCTTTTCTGCTTCCCTCCTTTGTGATAAAGCAGATATTTCTGTTGACTGAATGTAGGTTCACTACAAAGAAACAGAGAATGAGGTTGGTGTTGGAGGGGGAGGCTGGTGGGATAATCCTTGCTGGAGCAAGTTCTTCTGTGAACAAAAGCAAGCTGAGGCTCGGGTTCTCCCAGGCTCTACTCTGCTGTAACCACAGGCAAAACTCTCCTCTGCAAAACATTCCACAGCCACAAAAATACTTAAGATGCCCTTTTCCCACCTCCATCTAACCCTTTCTTCCTCCTCCTGCTTCTCCCTAAGCACCTCCCATGCCACCACCTGACCTTGCCTCACCTGTTCCCTGAGCCTCCAGTTTTTCTGGTGGGACAGAAATGCAGGAGACAGCGAAAGCTTGGCTGGATTCTGCAAGTGCCTAATGGGGTGAGCAGTAGCCATCTCTCCCCGTGCTGAGAGGAGGTTTGTCCCCTGCCCCCATGACTGCTGCCCTTCAGCAAAAGGGGATGAAACTGGGCAGTGGAGTGAAAGGTCACTAGGGACAGGGAACAGCCCCCCAAGACAGCTGCTGTGTAAGTAAGTCTCACTTAGAACATCCAGTGTGTGGAAAACAGCTTAAAAAAAATTCAGGCAGCTTTTACTACAAGCAGATTTCTCAAGAAGATAGTTGGAAACACTGGGGGAAAAGAATGAGGTGGTTAGTTCGGGGGTTTTCAGTTTTTGAGGCTGCAAGAGGAACAACAGCTTTTGGTATGGAGAAGCACAATAGTACTAACCTTGGTACTTGTTTTTTTCTTGGTTTTCTTTAACAATTAAATAAATTAGATCTACTCCTAGGACCTTCGGCAATCATTTAAAAGGAAAATGTTTATTAGGGTGATAAACAACCAACCCTGATGTCTCCCATCAGGTAGGACCAGTGAAAAGAGAAGAGAGAATAGAAAAATCACAGAGCCCCAGCACAGCTGAGATTGTAAAGGACCTCTGGAAGTACTCCAAAATGACTAAATGTTACAGATAGGACTGAACACAACATAAACACTTGTCTGTATCATGCTCAATACTGTTACTTCCTAAATGCACAGTGCTGTGTGCAATTCTGTTTGCTCTGTTGTTTATTGTGGTGACAAGGCTGGTGGTGAGGTGGTTATTACAGGAGTGACAAGGGTCAAAGGACCTTCCTTTAACCCCAAGTGCAAGGTGAGCAGCACACTGTTCAGCTCTGGTATGTACTTTGCAGGGACTAGCAAATGCAGGAAGACAGAAGCCAGAGCAGTCTGAAACCTGTTTGAGGGGAGCTCCACCACCTCTTCCTTATCAGCAGTTTCCAAGGCT
Organism: Lycocorax pyrrhopterus obiensis; assembly: GCA_014706295.1. Lineage (NCBI taxonomy): Eukaryota > Metazoa > Chordata > Aves > Passeriformes > Paradisaeidae > Lycocorax > Lycocorax pyrrhopterus. The sequence continues at coordinate 3,049,263 of JACSVZ010000016.1, forward strand.
GATCCTTTGTCTGCCTCTGTAACCCCCTTCCCACCCACACACATTCCTTTCCAGCAATGCTGCTTTATTTGGCTTGTCATTATCTTTTTGTTAAATCCACTTAATCGGTGCATTTAACTCTTTGTGTTCCTTAATAGATCCTCTGATATCACTTGTTTACTGAAAAAAAACCCAGCGGCCTTAAGTATTACATTTCAAAAGAGCATCTAAATGGAGACAGGTCTTGCCAGTCCCAGTGTCGAACTGTGCTGCTCCAGTAACTTCCATACACTCCATGAGACACAAGGCAAGCTGGACTTGATGAGTTGTGAAGCTGTCCAAGTCAAAGTATGCACACAGCCAGGGTATTTCCAGAAATCCAAAGTCTCCTTTTCCACGAGCTCCTTTAGGACAACAAATCTGCACCCCCCTGCTATGGACTACAAAGCTTTTAGGGCCTCAGCTGCAGACTGGAGGGAATCCTCTCTTGGCTGCTCAAAGGTGATTAGTGTAGTTCCCCATGTGTTCTGTACCTGCTCTAAATTTCCATAGCCAGATCTACCAGGAATCTAAGGAAGAAAACCTTAAGTGTAAGTGATGCCAGCAAAACCCCTAAAGCCAATATCATCATGTCAGGAAATTAAAAAGAGATTTAAATGTTCCTTTGGCAATTCGGTTTTATCTGGGGAACTGCTGCAAGCTTTACACACATAAAAATGCCCCAACCTCATGGCACCATCAGCTGTATCCACACTGGGAACTCCATCAGTATAACCCACCCCAAAGTCTCCCTAGCCACTGTCCAAGGCAGCACACAGCTTTGATGTGGAAAGGGAGGCTCTCTCCTTCTCAGTGAGTGTTTCTGTTGAAAGACTGGGGACGGGGGAGGTTGCTCTTGAAGGGCTTTGATCCATAAGAACTGCTTTACTACTGAAAATGTACTCGTAGACCAAGCTGGCACAGCACTCTTCACTGGGGGTATAGCACCAGGGGTAAAGCTGGGCCCAGCCCCCATATGCCAAGGCATCAGCCAAAGTGCAAAGGGCTAGAGCAGAAAAAGCAGGAATGTGCAAGGATCTAAGTCCTACACATCCTCTGCTAGGGCTTCTGCTGGTCAGAGCACAGCACTACTAACTGTGAGTACAGACCTAGCCCACAGACAGTACCTGAAAGTAAAGGTTTTGCTTTATTCTCAGACCCCTTTGTAACTCATGGAGGAAGAGTGAAGCCCTTCTAAATGTTTGGGAGGGAAATCAGGGAAAAAAACCCAGCAAAACCCCCTACAGTGCCACACATTCTTAATCCACGTTTTTTTTCTGTGCCTAGTGCCACACTTTAGGGAGCAGGGCACTGAGCAGGGAGTCTCCAGAAGGCTTTGGCAGAGAGGAGGCTCCACAGCCCTTCCCTGCTGACGTCAGGGAGGCCCTGCATCTGTTGGTAAAAACAGCATGTTTCTGACATGGCAACAACATGGGTTAAATTCCAGGCATGACCCAGGCGAGTCACAGTTTTAACATGTTAACATGCTCTACCAGGGGAAAAGCTGAAGTATTTTTAGCACGGCCAGAGTGTTTGTATCTGCACTGTTCTGGCCTTTTTTGGAATTGTTAACTCTGGTCTGGAAACAAATACAATAGCCTTTGCAACAGTGAAATACCACTTATTTTCTTTTATTGTTTGCCACAAAGAAGACTACGAGTTGTAATTCAAAGAGATGAAAAGGAGAAACAGACATCAGCTACTTCCAGCACAGCTCACTGCTTTTACAATGCCAGCCAGTTCACTTGCTGCTTCCCTGTTTCTGCCCACGGCCCCCAGCCTTTCCTACTTACATGCTTAGCTCTGACAAAATCTCCGTGGAGAAAACATTTTTCTTCATGATGAAATTCCACCCCAAGTTGTTGCTTGAAAGCATTGCCCCTTGCTCTCCTGTTTGACTGGGGTGAGTGCAGCAAGAGGGGTCAACAAAACATACATTGCCCTCTCATCCTGCCCCTCACACAGCTACTCAGACCAATCTCCAAGACATGTCAGGGAGAAGCATCTGTTGACAGAATGTTTGGTTTTATCTCATTAAAAACCCACCATGCTGTGCTGAGGCAGAGCCCAGCAAGTGAGTTAGGGCTAAAGGAGGAGATGAAGTTTAAGCACAAATGTAACGACAAGAATCAACACAAGGCAAGTCTGAGGACTGAAAGGGAAATCACATGGAGTGAAAGAGGGACTTTTCCCCTCTCCTATTTTCTTATCCCATTTCCAGTAATATTCCCTTCCTCCTCCCCTCTGCCTGGTGCTAGCATAAGCATGCAACAGAGCCGCAAGGAGCAGCCATCTGACAGTCCCATGCTCCACGTGGCTGCCATCGGCGTGCCCAGGGACCAGCAACACCTAGGCCACACATGCAAGTTACCCAGGGAAACAAGATTCTTGGAAGGATTAATGGTGAGAGATGCTCGTGTGGCTGCAAATAGGAGACTGTGGTTGATCATCTGCTCCCAGTTGTTGGGAGAGGAGAACAAGCCTTTTCTTTGTCCCAGTTCTTCTCTTCCTCCTCTTCAGAGACTGCCATTACCAATCTGGAATTACTGCTCCAGTTACTTCTTGTTGCTTCTGGAGTGGGAGAGAAGATGGGGCAGGGGGGCTGTGCTTGGCAACTCAGACTCATCTCTCAGGCAGCAGGACGAAGAAGATGGCCTTGAGGAAGTGACCAAAACTGCAAACAGCGGCCACGAGCCAGTGGGAGCGAAGGCTGGGGTCAGTATTCACCACACATTTTGTGATGTCTGCCTAATGAGGAGGGAAGAGAGATGGTCAGAGAGAGATGCCCACGTCAGCCACTCCTGCAGGCTGTCCCGGCCCCACAACCCACAGCATCGCACCACCGCTGCTGCAGCACCAGATGTTGGCTCCGACACTTCCACACACTGAAAGTTATTAAATCAGGCTCAAAAGCCCTGCAAAATACACTTTCCTATTTCCCCAACAACGAGGCAAAGTGTCCCCCTTTTCAGACACCCCTGGGGAAAGAAATGCTACAGGAAGATTATCCAGCACTTTCCATTTTGGATAGCTAAATACAACTTTCGTTCCCTGTTCAAAAGGTCTAGGAAGCCTTAGCAGTATCAGCGTTCCCATCCTTTTCTGTAAAGCCAGATGCTTCCCAGAGGTTGTCCTGTTTAATATCAGCTCAAGTTGCTTGTACGTTTTCTCTTGCCTGAATGCTTTCTTTGGAAGATATTCAAGCAAGCCATCCCCCAATTTAAATCTAAAGCAATGCAAGCTTTGTAGCTTTGTTTGTGGAAATATATATGCCAGCAGAGATGCCTCCCAGACATGTGGGCCAGACATAAAGATTGCTTGGGCAGCCGGTTTCAAGTATTAACAAGAAGCGAAGCTGGCCTGCAATGATTAAAAAAACCCAAAAAACAAAAAAACACATGAAATTGATAGAGACAGGCTCTCATCTGGCATGGGAAGGAAAAAATGGAAAATATCAAGAGGATGAAGCGAACAGGACAGAGGTAGAGAGAAAAATGTATTTTCTGGTGCAGGAATCAAAATTAAAATCTTTGCCTGTGATATAACTGAGTTGTGGTTAAACTCCAGCCTAGCACAAGATGTGGACTGTGGCTTTGTAACAGGGGGTGCACCGTTAGCACATCAACCCCACGTGGTTTTCAGAAACAGCTTTTGGGTGGCAAATGAGAACAAAAACCACACATAATCACACAAGGATGGCATATGTTCACAGCCCCAAGAGCTTTTTCTTTACAAGCTTAGCTCAGCAGTCTTCCAAATTCACCTTCTGACCTAAGTCTCTCATTGACCAAGCACAGACAAGGCAGACTCTCAACCCTGAGGCGTTCCTCCCCAAAGCAGGACATGAGAGACGATGAATGCTCCCACGATCTTCTCTATTCCTTCTGCCTGTGCTCAAGACACGCATGAGCCTTGCCTGACCAACCTTGGTCATCATTAGAAGAAAGGAAAAGGGGGCTGAAGGGACAAATCCCAGAGTCTGGTTCGTGAGTACGGCCACACTAATGAACCCCATCATCGTCTACAGACCAAAGCTCTGCTGACAGCAGCCTCCCACACGTTCCAGCAGCTCCTTGTTCACCGTGTCTGGAGGGCTGGCACGGTGCACCTCACCACAGCGCTGATCTCCTGGGAGCATCAGGAGAAGCTGAGCCCATGAATAACTGACAAGCAGAGACTGCAGGAAGAAGGAATACAGGCACACAATGGTGGGAAGAAACAGGATGATAGGAGAAAGCTGAGCCAGCACCAAGGTGTGGAAATACTGCTGCCTATAGCTAAAAAACACAAGCAAACATAGCAAGCAGAGCCAAGGTAGTTACCAGGAGATGCTGCAATGTGGTACCGGTGGTTACAGGTACTTTATCTGTATTGTGGAGGAAAGCAAGGTGGGTCTCCCTGAATACTTCCAGCGATGGCTTAGCACACTCACCCTGTTTGCATTTGAAAAAAGCCTGAACTGATTCAACTTGTCAAATTCTAGTGACCTGCATGAGGTCCAGTTTAAAACACAGTTGTGTCAAACTGTCCCTTTAGTTGAGAGAAGTCACGACCTGCAGGTACCTGTCTGAACACGTATGTTAGGGTACCTGATCCATGAGAAACATAAACTCTAAAGGGCTTTAGTGCCTCATGTGAGCCAGTACAAGGCCCAAATACACACACTGGGTTGATTACAGCTGTAGAGGGTTAACTGCCAGATGAGAAAACGTGAACTCCATAAAGCCCTGCTATGGTGTCCCAAAGGCAATGACCTCACTGCTCTAACCAAGAGCAGTTGCACTCAGAAGCACTTACAAATTTGTATGGGGCTTGCTTAGATAAGCAAAATTGCTCAGCTGTTTACCAATTGCCTTAGCTGTTGTTATCCAAATCAAGCCTACCTGATAAGGCAGTGGAATTGAAAACTTCAAAGCCACTTACCTCTTTTTGCCTTATCAGGCACTGATAAACTGTTGCAATGGCAGTTTGACGTTCTGTGTTAATTATTCAAACAAATTCAAGTCACATGCACTGCTTTGTAGCAAATGCTGCTAAAAAAATTAAAATCTCTCTATTCTACTGTAAAGCCACTAGTGAGGCTGCAAATTCTTCCCAGGAAGAAATGATGTCTCAAAGGTTCTTTCTTGTTCCTTCTGTGAGGTTTGGGTTGGGTTTTGTGGTCTTCTTCACCCTATGGAAGCAGCATGGGAATCTGCTGCTGAATGGAGAATTTCAAATGCCTTTCCAAAGTCTCCATGGTGCCTTTTCTGGACCAGCTCAGGGCATGGGGGTTACTCTTGGCAGCCTCAGCCTAAGGTGATGCATAAGAGATGGTGGCCATGTGAACAAGGACGGCATGCCAGGACAAACCAACACAGGCCAGGCAGTGGGTGAGAAGGTTCCACCAAAGAGCTGTTTGGTCTGGCCCGTGAGTGAACAAGGCTGGGAAATTCCTTGCTGCAGTGCCTAGATCAAGAGGAAGAACATTTGGGGAAGCACGGCACAAGATGGCAGGAGGATTAGCAGCCTTTCCCCAGACTAAAGGATACCTTGTTTCTAGAGGGTAAGTATTTCCTTTTCACAGCCCAGAATGTCTGATAAGGGTGCTGGAAATGGGCTATGTCAGAACAACTCAGCAGCCTTCACAGTCTTGTGTGTGATGGGGGGCAGTGAAGTTGGCTTCCCTTCCTTAGGGCCAGATCCCAAGAGCAATCAGCATAGATTCAGCAACTCCTATAGGAATGTGCTGCCCATCTAAAGAGGGATGGCTGGCAGAAGGAGCCAGTGGTGGACTTATCTCCTCAGCTGCACAGAACCACTGCTGGTCCAGGGATGGGTTTTGCAGCTTGTTTGCTATGCAACAAATTTTCTAAAAATATCCTTTTGGAACTATCCAAAACTATTTGTTTTGAACTCTAATGAAACAATACAAAAATTAAAACAAGTTGCTAACTTATCAGAGCATGCAAGTTTTACCAAAAATAAGAAAAAAGTACTTGGAAACTAGAAGGGGATGCATTCCTATGCAACATTCCTGTTTTAATGAAACTAGATCTTAAAAAAAAAAAAGTTTCAGAGAATACATTTCAAGCAGCTCTACAGGTATGCAGTTAAAGTAAGCCTCAAATGATACTGAGGCAGGGATTGGCATTCACAGGCAGGAACAGTGTTACTTAATCCCAGGATATCCTCTTCACCTGCCTCGGCACAATTAATTTTTGGAACGCAAAATGAAACAGAGCAGGGCATTCACATCAAAGGTTACTTTTAGCCCAACCAAACAGTTCCCTAAGTCAGCTGGCCTTGAGGTGACACAGTTTTAGAGAGGACAGGGATGATTTAAGGTAGGATTGGTACTTAGTAAGTGCAAGGGATCCAAAATCAGAACAATGATACTTTCCCAGTTACTCTTTACCAAAAAAGGTGTCTTCACTCCCAAAGAAATCAGGCAACTGAACCAGCTACTGACACAGTTGGGAAGTCTCAGCACAAAGGAGCAATATTCAGTTTGGAAAAAGACATTCCCCTCTCTCCAGATCTGTGTGTACGAAGAGCCCGATCATTTCCTGACGGCTCAGGAATAAATTTCACCTCTTGGAAAAGAGGGAATTTGCTGCTGTGGCTCACTGTGGAAAGAGTGCATGCCTTGGGAACAAGATGTCCCATGAATTCGGTGGTGTCATAGGGCAGTATTTTGCCCCAAGCAGCATCTGCCCAGCAGCACACTAGAGGATCCAAGGACCGTCTGTGCCCCTGCCAGACAGGCACATGGAACCTGGTACTTACAGACATCACCCAGCTGCCAGCCACTAACACAGCCAGCCAGCCCTTCCAGTCTGCTGGGGAGGTCACTGGAAGGGTATCTAGCTATGCCACAGCACCAAAATAAAGTTCTTACTATGAACAATCCTCCACAGGAACCAATGCTCACATTGGGTATAGAGACCAAAGAAATCCGATGCTCAGAGGTGAGGTGAGAATTAAGCTGGCAGGCCTCATTTTTTGCCAGTTTCTAGAAAACAGCCAGCCAAGAGTATCACAGAATCAAAGAATGGTTTGGATTGGAAAAGACTTTCAAGATCACCCAGTCCCACCCCCTGCCATGGGCAGGGACACCTTCCACTAAAACCAGCGTGGTCCAAGACCCATCCAACTTGGCCTGGAACACTTGCAGGGATGGGGCAACCACAGCTTCTCTGGGCACCCTGTGCCAGGGCCTCACAGGAATGACCCCTACAGTGTCCCACTATGACTGGCTGTTAGCTCTGGAGAAGATCAGGAATACAGCAGGTGCTGGTGGGTCAGGATTGAATTATTATGGCTCAGCTATGCAGGAAGCTGAGGACAAGAATAACTGATGTGTTTGAGGATGGGACCACGAGGCAGTAACAGAGTTATCTAAGTCTAGCACAGGTGTAAGTAGGACAGAGGCAGCCACAGCACTGTTGAAGAGAATCTCACACAGCCTTTTTCTGCACAAAGCTGAAGAGAGTGCACTCTCATTAACTGGGGTATTTTCTGGTCTGGACATACAGAAACAAGTTTGATGAGACAGCATTTCTTACCCAGCCTCCTCTCCTTTTCAGCCATGTCACCAAGGTCTTGCGGACAAACTCTCCCAGGCAGTCAACGATGGTGTGAACCATGGCTGGCTGCGCGTGCCGCACGCAGTCCACCGCCAGCCCAGCTGCCACGGCATAGAGAGACACCACCTTGCCCCACGTTATGCCTGTGAAAAGAACAAAGGTCGTTCATATTGACACACACGCTCAGTTCAGTCTTGAATAATCAAAGGAAATGAGACCGCTTCATCACATGTGCCTGTGCTGCCTGTGTGGATAGTTCTGTGTGCTCTCTACATGGGGGAAAAGAAATACTAGGGGACCAGAATCAGGGAAAACTCTCCACACAGAGAAGCAGAATGAAATAATCTCAGCTTGGTATGGTTTGACTGCCCCTCAGCACTGGCTGCACAGCTTTGGAGAAAGCAGCCCAAAGGTACCATCGCGATAGGGAATATGTGCACCACCATGTTTTGTTTTGCCATTGGCTCTCAGCCATGCACATGCTGCACAGGAGGTGATAGAATTCAAATAGTTTGAACAGCCTGAGGTTTTTGTCTTCAACAGAAATCTTTAACACCCTTAGAAAAAAGCATTCGTGGTTTTTTTCTAATCACTGTTCCAATGTGACACGCAAAGCATACAAGATAAGCATCTTCAGTTCTATCACGGCACAAAAGCAACAAAGGGAGGCAAAGCTACAGGGCCAAGAGGGTTCATAGAATCATAGTTGGAATAGAGGAGTCATAGAATCCTGAGCTGGATGGACCCACAAGGATCATCCAGTCCAGCTCCTGGCCCTGCACAGACACCTCAACAATCCCACCCTGTGCCTGAGAGCGTTGTCCAAAGGCTCCTGGAGCTCTGGCAGCCCTGGGGCCGTGACATTCCATGGGGAGCCTGTTCAGTGCCCGACCACCGTCTGGGGAAGAATCTTTTCCTAATATCCGATCTAACCCCCATGACACAGCTTCCTGCCATTCCCTTGGGTCCTGTTGCTGCTCACCAGAGAGCAGAGTGCCTACCCCTCCACTTGCACTCGTGAGGGCGGGTGTCCTCTTCAATGTAAGGACTAGGCCCTAGTCTCCACCTGAAAAACAGGTAGCTTCAAGGATTTGGCCACTCTGCCTACTTAACATTGCCTATGCTAGCCCACTGAAGACAGTGCAGAGGTGGAGTCAGCCAGTAATCTAATCTCCCAGAAGACAGCCTTCCTGCTGGGCTGACCTGCCTGCAGCAAGTGCTCCATGGAAGTTGTCCCAGCAGCAGTCATCTTCCTGTTAGCGTCAGCGAGAAGCGCGGGAGCTCAGCTCTAGGTACCAGCCAACCTCCTGGGGGCTCCCCCGCGCTTTACCAACACCACTGGGCGTAAATCCTTCATGCTCAAACATCACAGACATAAATCCTTCATGCTCAAACGTTGCAGTCAGCTGCCTCTCATCAGGCTTTTATCAGGACCAGTGACCTGGAAACACAACCCTTTCGCTCCCATGCAGAACTACCGCTGCACAATGGCACATCCCCCCTGTACTTTATTATCTGTAATAGTCATATTTATCAAGTGTTTTACAGTGTTAGGTCTCTATGGAATCTGTCCAAAGTCTCTGCCAAACAGAGCCAGAAGCCTGGTGAAGTCCTAATATTTAAAAACCACACAAAACTGTTCTTGCAGGGTTGCAGCAAGAAAGAAAACAGGTGAGAGGATAGAAAGATACATGCAATGACTCGATCTATGGATCAGGAGGGGTTAAACACACCATTAGAAAACTGGATGTGCTCAGCAAGCAAAAATACAATTTAAATGGGGTAAAGAGTCTCCCTCTTTCCTTCATTGCACTCTCAGATCCCCAGGTAGCCTGAACCAACTCTGGGATGGAGCTCCAGCCTCCTCACAGCTCTTCTCACTGCAGCAGAATGAGAACAGTGAGAATATTTAGTTGGAAAACATGCAGATTTCAGAGCATTTCCACAACTCTTACACTTGGTGCTTCAAAAGGGACACTCACACTAACACTTTTAGGAATTGCTTGCTTTTCTTTTCCTTAAATAAAGAACTAAACTTCAGAGGAACTCTTCAAATGTCAGGCACAGGAATACCTTTTTAGACTGAAGAAAATCCATTCAGTGTTACAAAAAAAACCCCCATTTTTCATGACTAACGTAAGATCAAAATCTACAGATGAGCCTTTTGTGAGGCTCTGCAGCAACAGTAACAGCATTAGCTCAAATCCTGCGATACTCTGTCCTTCCCCAGAACCATCCCCGAGATCAGAGAAAGTTATTAACGCAGCTAAAGTGACTGTTCTTCTGGTTTTATTTGCTGAGCAGACCCTGCGGTGTCCCTGACACCAGTGCTGTCACTCAGGAAGTTCACTGCCTGTTTGGCATTCACACTATTTATCTGCCTTTCTCACATTGCGTGTCACCATGACAGCCAGCAGAATGAGCCAGGAAGAGTCTATGAAACCACAGAGGACTAGACAGAGGGGTTCTCCCTGCAAGAAAGAGGCTGTCCGAGTGCAGGTCAATACAGTTCTACCAAATGAAAGAGGCTTTACGGGGTTACACTCCTTGCTGATGGTATCTCCAGGACTAGAGCCTCAGCTGGCTTATATTGAGCTTTAGTATAAGTCAGTTCTACAGCTCTCCATCCCTGCAGAAATGTGGTTCCTTGCATCTTGAGTTACATAATAAAAGTTACCCAAAATTCCAGGGAAGAGTTCACTGGCTTATTCCCAAGTTTTTACTGACAGCACTCTTTAAATATCTGAAGCAAGTCCATTAGCTCTGCGATATTTACATGGCAGTAACAAAGACTGACAGGACTGAAGTCACTCTGGTACAGAAAGACAGCTCCAGTCTTGGTTAACTTTGTTTTGAACCCAAGTTTCTCTTTCCAATAGAAGAAAAGTGTATCCACGACCTGTGAAAAATAAAGGCTGCAGAGACCCATGACTTCCCCAGTACACAGGAAAGCAGTTTGCTCCACGGCACATCAGTCCAGACAGGATGGAGAGGAAGCCCTTCAGCTCCAGCTTCCCTGCCAAGATGTTCCATAGTGGTACCTGCTGCAGGACTTGCACGAGGTGAGTGCTTCCCTGGCACATGGAGAGAACTCTTCTCCCTTTCACTGGACAGCAGAAAGAGAATGAGCTCTTGGTTAACGCTTATAACGGTGATGGATGTGGAGGGTTCAGGGGTCACATCCTCTTTCCAGAGCATGCCCATAAGGGTCAAACCAATCCTTCAGTCTGCCTTTCCTGTTACTAGCAGAGCCAGTCCATGGGGGCAGTAGAGGAGGAAATCCCTTCCTGATTTCCATTTTTCTGAAGTCCTCTTGCCACTGCTGGAGGCAGAAGATGGAGACAGCAGGCTGGGCTTCTCACTCAGAGCAGCAGGGCACAGCTTATGCTCTTGTTCTCATTAGACATTGCAGGAAGCAAGGGAAGAGCAGGCATCTCCAACACCTGGGCCATGCTTGTGGCTGGGCCCCCTGCCCAGGAGGGCTCCAGCAACCATCCAGCCCCAGGCAGGAGAGGGCAGGGGAACATGCCCCAGCAGCCCTCCTCTGCACTTTCCCAGGACCAGCTCCATTAACTTTTCTCTCTCAAGGACTCCCTTGGCAGGGGCAGAGGAGCACAATCTGCTGAGAGGGCAGTGCCTCTGCCCCCCATGCTGTCCAGGCCGGGTTCAAAGTGACACTAGTGTGATGCATCTCTCAGCATAAGCTGGAATCGTGTCTGGCCAGTGCACATGAGAAGCAAAAACACATCTTGCTCCAAATTCCTCAAAAGGCCTGGCTGTAATCCACACCGGGTGAAACGGGCACTCATCACCAAGCAAGACAATCCATTCACAGCTTCCCACTGCGTGGATTAACATGCACAGGAGCTAACAACAACAGGGAATGGAAAGCTCGTCCAAAAAGGAAGGGTCAAAAGAGAGAAAGCTCTGCTCACAGACATGGAACAAAAGGATATGGAAAAAGTGAAGGGAAAAACAAAGGCTGCTTAGAAAGCATTATAAAAAATAAGAAATACAAGTTGCACTCTCCAGGCCAGCCATGGAGTTGAAGGTATGTAAACACTGCTGAGCCCAGGGTAAAATGAATTAGCAGGAGAGGAATGTTCTTGAAAGTGTTCCTGCTCATATGAGCTTGTCTGCCCCAGGGGAGAGATGAAGAAGCCATGAGACACGGCTGTGCAGTCTTGGGGCACCACACCACCCGAGGTTATTCAAATAAACTTCCCTCTGCTCCACTCAGCATCAAAGTCTCGCTCACAAATCAGACCTTAAAGAAACACGATCCACTTGCTACACTTCCACAGCTGGGAGAATACAGCCAGACACAATATACTTTGGTGGAAAGAAAAGCTGAGAGGGGTGTGCACAAGGCAGGAAGCTCGAGTCATAAGGCCTAAGCGAGGAGGGAGCAGCAGGATGCATTTCTAACAGCATTTCAGAGAAACCCACAATGGTCTGGGTTGGAAGGGAACTCAAAGCTCATCTCACTCCAATCCCCTGTCATGGGCAGTGTTACACCCCAGTCACTTAATTCCAGGGTTAATTCCAGGTTTTGCTCTGGGTAGATGCAAAGGAGAAAATCCCAACCAGATATTCTCAAGAGGTAAAAAACACATGAAAGTTTACTGGCAAACTACAGAAAATTAAGGAACATTGGCAAAAGAGTAAATGCAACATAACATCACTTACCACTGCATAGACTTAGCCCATTGAACACAGAAAACCTTTCAATGTCATGTTCCGTGAGAAGAGAGAAGAAAGGGAGAAAAACAGAAAGACAGGAAAGATATAGGAAAACAGACATACAGCTACCCACTCCTGGGTTCCAGTGATGTAAAACTCCAAGATGAAGGTAGGGTTAAAGGACAACGTGCTTGCCTCATGGTCAGGCTTCTTAAAGCTTTGGCCCATCCTGGGTCTTCCTCCCAAGTGGGACTTGTGGTCTCTCGGCCACTCAGGGACTGGGTCAGGCAACACTGGGGTGCTGCCTTCAGTGTGCCATGGCTGACAGACACTGCAGGGTTGGGGGGCACAGGGGGCAGGGCACCACCTCACCAGAGCAAGGCCTGACCCACCCCCTACCATGCATTACAAGCATCCTAAGGTGCCTCAAAACACATTACTTTTTCCAGTCTCTGACAGGCAGGGACATCTTCCACTATCCCAGGTTGCTCCAAGCCCCATCCAACCTGAGCTTGGACACTTTCAGGGACCAGGGCGCAGCCACAGCTTCTCTGGGCAACCTGTGCCAGGGTCTCACCTTCCTAGGGAAGAATTTCTTCTTAATATCCAATCTAGACCTACTACTTGTCAGTATGAAGCCATTCCCCCTTGTCCTGTCACTCCAGTCCCTTGTAAATAGTCTCTCTCCAGCTTCCTTGTTGGCTCCTTCAGGGACTTGAAGGCCACAGTTAGATCACCTGGAGCTTCTTTCCTCCAGGCTGAACAATCCCAGCTCTCAGCCCTTCCTCTCAGCAAAGCTGCTCCATCCCTCCTCTGATCATCCTGGGGCCTCCTCTGGACTCAGTCCAGCACCTCCACGTCCTTCCTGTGCTGGGACCCTCAGGCTGGAGGCAGCTCTGAGTGGGGCAGAATCTCCCCCTCCCCTGCTGCCCACGCTGGGGGATCAGCCCAGCACATGGGTGGTTTCTGGGTCCCAGTACACAGGGCTGGGGCATGTCCAGCTCTCACTCATCAGCACCCCCAAGTCCTTCTCCCAGGGTTGTTCTTGATCTGTTCATCCCCAGCCTGGATAGATCCTGGTGGTTGCCCCTGACCCAGATGCAGCATTAGCACTTGGCCTTGTTTAACCTCATGAGATTCCCATGGGTCACTTCTCAAGCTTGTCCAGGTCCCTCTGGATGCCATCCCATCCTTCAGGTGTGTCAACAGCACCAGTCAGCTTGGTGTCATCTACATCCATTTGCTCCTGAAGGGAAAGTGCTTTCTCCTCAGAAAGCATTAACCCCACATTCCTGTTACACAGGGTTCACTGCAGCCCACGCACTCTTGATTAAAAACCAAACTCAGTAAAAGCCAGGCTGAAAGCTTTTAAAAAGCCCTCATGCCTAGCAGCTCTTACCAGCAGGACAGAACTGCTTCCTTCAGGGAAGGAAAATGCCTCTCCCCTTTCTACTTCTGTTTCTCCACCAAGTGACCTCTTCCTTCTGGCACTTGTTTAAACACCTGAGGTAAATGTCAGCTCAGCCAGGCCCCAAATCAAAGCCTGTTCAAGTCAGGGGACAGTCTCCTGCTACGTGCAGAGGCAGCTTTGGACCACACACGAGAACCAGTGGTAACATCACAGAGATGATGCTGTTGCAGATCCTTTACCATCAAAAGCAGATCAGGGCTCTGCAGTGCTTGTCTCCACACAGATGGGCTCTCCTCATCCTGAATAACTAATGAGTCATTTGGAAACGGGAACAAAATACACCTTGAGCCTTCCCATAGCCTCTTCTCCCAGATGACAAGCCATGGGACAAGAGGAAATGGCCCCACATTGCACCAGGTGATGTTTAGATTGAGTATTAGTAAAAATTTCTTCACTGAAAGAAGAGGCATGGAAACAGGCCGCTCAAGGCAGTTTTGGGCTTAGTCAAGACTTGTAGGCAGTGTGGACAGGAAGTGAGCACAGACAGAGCTACAGTGTGAAGACTCAAAACCAGACCAGAATGTGGAAGACAGACATGTAAAAGATTAAGGAGAAAACCTCTCCAGCAAAAAAAAAAGGTCAAAATCTCCTGCTTCCTTGCTGGAAAGGCATTGTAAGTGACTAGTGGGGCTCCCCAAGCTGTCTAAGCACTGAAGTGTCAGACTGTAGCTGTTTTCTTAATAAACTTGGTAATTGGCATGAAAACTCAGACTGAACTTGAGTATCTGGTTTCCTTTGCTCAATAAGAGCCTCTTTCCTCTGAACTATGATTCTGGCTCCCAGCATCAGCAGGGTGAGCTGGTACAAGGGAGACTCCCATGCAATGAATCTTCTGCAGTTGCCAATGGTGAGCAAAGAACCTTGGAATGAGTGACCTCCCCATGCAATGAGGTAACAACCACCTCCTAACAAGGAAGGGCAGGAGGTGCCTTCTAGAATGAGACAGAACCTACACGAGGATATTACAACCCAGGACATCTCCCTGCCAGAAGACAGCAGAGAGGAGCTCTCATTAAATCATTAAAGCAGGGCACACTGCCAAACTGCTCACAGCCCTTTCAGAAACCAGGCCCCACCTTCCAGGCTATCCCAGAAACATGCCTTCTCCAAGAGAGGTGGCTCCATCCCGTTCCTTCCCACCCAGCCCTGTCTGCGGATCTGTCTGGGCACCGTACCTGCGGTGAAAATCTGCGCAGCCACTGCCAGGAAGGCGTCCGACACCACGGTCTCCGAGTGCAGCGAGATGTTCAGCTGGCGGGCGATATTCCGGTACACATTGGGGCGAATGTACTCCAGCTCATCCCCTGGAAACAAACAGCCAGGAGTCAGCACACACAGCACCAAGTCCTGCTCTCACCATGGAGGAATCATGGTTGGGTCACTCCAGGGATGCCTTCAGCCAAAGAGGCTGAACCCCAGCTGCACCTGAGTTTAAGCAGGCAGCAGAGTGCTTAGGGTGGTTTAGATGCAATTCCCTACCACCTGCACCCTCCTTCCCAATATGCTCTGTGCCTGGGACTCCTAAAGGGAGCAGAGGCAAGCAGTGGCCCTGTACCCCTGGTGTGGCTGCAGTAATCCCTGATATAAATGCTGTTCCCAGGCTGGCTGGCTGCCTTTCCTCCAACACAGGAGACAGGCCTCAGATAAGCAAAGCCATGTCATTTTATTTCAGAAGTGAGAAGGAGGCATGTACATCCATGTGAGCTTTTGAGAGATACGCCCTTCCTCAGCACCCCATCGGGCTTGTACAAAAATGCCTGGAGTGCATGAGAGCGACTCAAGAATGCTGAAGGCTGGTGAAAGCCAAGGATCCACCCAGAGCTGCACAACATAATTAAACAAAGAGACTCTCAGCTATTTTATGTTCACACAGGCACTTGAGAGTCAATCTGGAGTTCTTTCTCTCCTCCACATGGTTAAAGAGATGTCCATTTGCATGGCTGACTGCTCAGCAGTAAGATACCTGACACACAGACATGTGCTTTCACCTCCAGAGTGCTTTCTGCCCAGCTGGGAAATGGCTGGAGGTTGTTAGGCCAGCTTGAAGACCGAGACAAAAATACCAAGGACAAGCAGAGAACCTCTTCCTAAAGCACTGAGCTATGGAGCTTGGGAAACAACAGTAAAGCTTTTCCTTTGTAGCAAAATAAAACCATTTTTGAGTAGCAGAATTAATAAAGCCCAGTTTCCAAGGGATTTCTCTCTCTGTAGAGGTTCATGGATATTTAAGGAAGGCTGCACAGCTGCTGGAGGAGCATGACACAATGCAAACACCGCATGGGACCAAGGCCCTTTGTGCACTGAGAGCCCTTTTTGGCTTAGCTTTAGGACACGCTGTGCTCTTCTCCCACACAAGGGTGCTCCAGGAAGAGGAAGAGCTATCCCAACAGCTTTATACCTCCTTTATATCCCACTGCAAGACCCAGGTGACTTGGCCCAGCCTGAGGGCAACTGACCTCCCTCAAAATTTCATTTATATTAGAGGTAAAAAGGGAGATGTCACTGCAATCAGGAGACTGTTATAGAGCCATTAGCTACTGATTTTTAATTCATTTATCTGGCACTCAGCACAGGCAAAACCCAGCTCTACAGAATTCCACAGCTGAGCTCTCCCAGCCCTTTCTGAGCGTGGGATTGTCCCTGTTTGATGGCAAGAGGAAACCTGCCAACACATGGTCAGCCCTGATAAGAGGAAACCTTACTTGGACTATTCAACAGCTGTTTTCTCCTCACAGGCAGCACACAGGCTTCCTGCTAAGTGTAAGGAAATGGGGATAGCCCTCCTTAGCTGAGAGGGAGGCATAGGAGGCTGGGATCAACACTTGGTAGCCTACCACTGCTACAGCTTCTAACAAGCAGTGCCTGGAGGCCCCAGATGAGATCAGGGTTTGGTTGGAGGCACACATGCCCTGTTCTGCAGCAAGGCACAGGGCAGACAGGAGCATCTGGGGAAGGAAAGCACAGGAAAGCATTCCCATGCTCAGAGAGCCTCCCTGCCCCAGCAGCCCCAGGACCTCTCCTGCGACATGATACACTGGTGCTGGGCTCCAGTGTCCTTGTTCTGACACCCAACTTTGCAACATTTAGAGCAATTTGGGGGCTTCTCCTCCTTCCTCCAGTGATTATGGAGGAATTAGCAGGGTAGCAGTGAGAGCTCCCATGTGGAGATCAGTGCAGCGGTCAAAGGGCACCTCCCTGGGCCTTGGCCAGAGGAAATACAAGTTCAGATAAACCAGGCCTCTGACATATGCAGCAGGTTGGCCTGGGGTGCCTCATTTGGCTATAACGTTAGGTTTTACCATGTCTGACTCATTAATTGCCCTAATTAGCTGCTAAGCCTCACTGAGCTGATGGGGTCTCCCTCCCTATGACCCCCAACTGCATCGCTTGTGCCCAGGACCTCTGCTGGCCCACCAGGCAGTTCTCTGTGTGAAAGTGGGCTAGGAAATACTCCAACTTCCCATCTCCACAGGCTTCTCAGCACTATCATGAAGGAAAAAACTGGCTTGTTGCACTGCTTAGGAAGTGGCTAAGGATTACCATTCCTGGCAGATGGCTGGATACCAGCTGGCCTTGTGCTGGTCAGAGCAGCAAAAGGGAAAAGAAAGGGATGGGCAAGTGGAGCTTCTAAAGAAACAGGACAGAAACTACTCTTCATCTTAATCAGGAGGACTGCTCACCTTTCTGGTTGCATGGGTACCACATGGTGCTCTCCAAACAGATTTGCTCAGAGAAGGCACCAAGTTCCTGGGACTATCAGCCAAATCTTTCCATCTGGACATGGATAAGTAACAGGAGAGTCATCCAGGAGACGCCTTCAGATCCAGTGCGCCACCTGCTTGCCCTTTAACATGTTCCTGGCCGCCCACAGAAGCTTGAGTTGAAAGCAAATAAATCTCAACCCCCAACCCAGGTGGAGAAGAAAGGGAGTACAAATAGACAGCGAGATTGACAGAACAACAAAAAAATTCCCCCAAAGACCAAACAACCACTGGAAACAAAAACAGAAGTTAAGTCAGCATAGAAGAGAAAAAGTGAAAAAGAATGAATTAAAAAAAAAAAGTCAGTTAAAAGAAACACAGCTATGCCTTAAAAAGAAGCTTGGGATAATATCAAACAGGTAGAAAGGAGAGAAAGTAGGGACACCATCCCTGGTCCTGACTTTGTTAGGCCCAGCTAATGGTTACTTCACCAGACCTGTCTGAACTCTGATGTAATTAAATCAGATGCAAATGCTGGTGGTAGTTTCCAAGCCAGACGTGAACTAATATACCAGCCTGCAGGCGAAGAGGGATGTTGGAAGCAACTTCCAAGAACAAGGGTGTAGGGTTCCCAAAAGACAAACAGCTAGACTTGAGCACACAGGATGCTACATAACCCGAAACAAAAGGCCAGACAACTGTCAACATTTAGAGGGTGCTCCTGGTACAAGCTCTGGAGCTTGTCTCCATGTCACAGCCTCCAGGCACGACCTTCAAATTGCTCTCCCTGAAGCCCCCATAGTTGCGGTGCTGTGAGGGTGCCACCGAATGGCAGCGTGTGCCAGGCAACATCAACCAACTCCTTCTTGCTTCAGCAAAAACCAAGAAAACTCAGGTCTTGCTGAATGACTAAGGTAGACAGTTAAAGGACAATTAAACACACTGTCATTAAAAAGCAGCTTTTATCAATTCTCCAACAACACATTTTCTAAGCAACTACCCCCAAATTAAAGCTGGGTGAGCTACTGCTGAAGCCTGAGTCCAGCGGTAGCAGTGCCCTTGAAGATGCCAGATGCATTGTGGCAATCACGTCACTCACACCTGGAGAAAACACTGCAAGACAGGTTAAAATGCCCAGCTGAGAAAGACTGCTCTAAGTACCGTGAGAACTGTTACACAGCTGGAGACCTGTGCACACAGAATCAGTTTGCTGCTTTCTTGGACTGCATTGTGATTTTGAGCTGTTTCAAGTCCTCAGAAAAAGGGCAGCTTTGCAGAAACCCTGTACTGAGCTCCAAGAGATTGAGGAAACTCAAGCAAAGGAACTGTTTAGGGAAGATCACCAAAACCAAAACTAAATGCCAAAAGCAGAGAAGAAAAATCTCTGTATCATCACATGAAAAGCCTCTTCCAGAAACCTTAGTCTGGTCCGAATTGCTCCACACAATCTGAGTTGCCCCATCCCAGCAGGACTCACCTAGTCGTAGCAGTATGGTGGACACCTCGGCCAGCTTACCCCCAGGCACTGGGGCGTTGTACTCGGGTTTGCTCCAGCTGACACCCGCTTGAATCAGCCTTGAGTTTATGTAGTCTCTGCAGAGAGCCTTGGCTTGGGACACAAGCTCTTTGTCAGTGGGAGACCTGTCAAAAACCTCCATCACCTCTGCAGCAAAGACTGAGGAACGACGTAGCACTTCCATCCTCGACTGCTGAACCCACACCTCTGCATGCACTGACTGGAAGGCTGAGCCGATGCCTTCGACGAGAATCTGCAGGAGTTGTCTAGTAATCCTCTGTCCTCAAGGTCTGTCAGAACTCCCAGCAGCTCTTCTCCATAGGCCAGTTTTTCATTTTAGCTGGTAAATAAAAGCATCTGTAAGTCCTCTAGCACCGCAAAGATGTAAATCAGAAGCTCAAGAATACAGTTAAGCTAAAGTCAGCAGTATCACATTTGCAAAACATTTGTCTCGGTCCATCTTACAGACAAGGGACAAAGTCTTGCGTCTTTCAGCCACTGACTATCCCCGGCAGCATGGTCCACAGAAGGGCTGCAGTTTTGAACTCTCAAGGTGTTTCCTCTTTTCCCATTCAGATCTGGCAGTTCTAGAATTACCCCTCAGAGAGACTAGACAGTCAGAGCATGGAAACACTTCACAGAATGTGCAGACAATCTCAGCTTGTTTCAATTAAACTGGAAAAAAAAAAAAGAACCCCAAATACCAGTTACAGTAACCTCAACCAGATGTCAAGAGACATTCCAGCTCAGTAGGTCATGGATCTTTCTGAAGAAATGGCACTATCGCAAGAACAGGGGTATGGGAGCATTTGAAATGTCATGATGGAGACACATCACCATATTCTCAGTTTAGGCTTTGGTTGTGCCACGCTTTTTCCCAGAGCAATGTGCATACTACTTCTTGAAAACATCTAGTGATAACAGAGAGAGCAAAACAGAAAAGTAGATTTTTAAAAAGCTTTACACTGTGAATGCCTAAAGGGAAACGTCAAAATTTCTTCAGAGGCACCTGAATTCATCTGCTGATCTGAGTTTTTAACCCAGTGCTGCATTTTTCAGTCTGCAGTTTCCGACACCTACTTACAATGACAATTTTCAAACAAAATACAGCCAGTTATTTCAGTTTGTCCCAAGGAAAAATATATTTACCTCTCATGCTGCACTTTTTCCCTCTCAGTGATTTCTTTTTGGGTTTGGTTTCATGTTTCTTTAGAAGATCTGCATCACTGGACACCTGGTTTAGGATTCATAGGTTACTGTCACACTTCTCTGGAGAGCACCAGCCTCCTCTGCTGTGCTTTCCACAGAGCTCATGCCAGTGCCTCCCTCCCCGTCTCTGTCAGCCCCACATGCCGGCTGCACTCCACCGGGATCCTTGGGGTTTGCTCTCCTGCTTTTAAGGGACCCAGGCGCAGAGGAAAGCTTCTGGCTTTAGCCTTGTAAGGAAGATGAAATAACCGGGAGGTGGGGTTGCTATACCCAGAGAGAGACGCTTTCTCCTCCCCTTTCTTCTCTCTTAAGGAGGCTCTCTGTTGTTCCTCACTGGGCTTCGTTCAAGGACTCAACTTCAGGGTGAGGGTGGGAGCATCATTTCTGGACCAGGCTACCCCAGGTAACAGACAGTGATGAATGCATTGCTGGAACAGGAGTAATTCCTGCTGGATTCTCAGAGCAGCTTTTGCAGAGTTGATGTCGGCCAGTCATTTTCATATGGTAGCCTAGTGGGGGAATTATACACTGTCATATTCAGCTGTGGGTTAGTCCTCCCAATTCAACCACCTCCATCATTTTGGACTATGTCCCTGCCCATGGTAGGGGGTTGGAAATAGATGATCAGTAAGGTCCCTTCCAAGCCAAAGCATTCTGTAATTCTATGATGATTTTGTGATTAACATAAAGAGCCACAGCTCAGGGCTAAGGCAAGCAGTGCTTGCAACTCTCCCCGAACTACGAGTAGTCTGGTTAAAAAAATGAAGTGGGTTTGTTGATAGGAAATAGTTTATCCAGAATGAAGTGTATTGCAGGAACTTGCCCACTTTATCTCAACGTGTTATGAAAAACATTTCAATGAGTTCCAATATATTTATAATTAATTTCAACATCAACTTCTTGTTGCAACATTATCATATGGATGCCACAATGCTCAGCTTTCTTCTATGTGCATGTGTTATACCATTTCATCTCAATAAACCACATACAAATGCTGGCTGTGTTGCAGTTTGAAACAAAAGAAGTTTTAATAATAGAATTTTCCTGCAGCCAGGAAATTCTACCAGACCAAACACAAATTCTCCCCAACAAATAACAGTTTGTATATCAGCAACTGGGCACTTGGCATGTTCGAAATTCAGTCTTTCTGAAAGGAGGTCAGAAGTGAGACGTAACTGTTGACATCTTGTTGCCTTCAAGAAAAGACAGAGGCAAGTAAACCTCTCCAAGGTGTTGATCACATAAATCCCTCCAGTACAACCTGCACCAGTGCTGGTCTCCAAACTGAGGGATAAAAAGGAACAAATGAATTGCATGAGAAAACCTTATTATGTGACGTATTGAACATTCTGGCCAGCATCCAACACACAACTCAAGCACAGATTAACACAAAGCATGTTGGCTGCCGTTAACTGGATTGCTGGAGCCTGCTTTGCTGTCTTGGAAAAGGGCTGAGGTGCCTCATACCCTTCAGCAACAGATCTTCTTTCTGAGCTGGCTTTTTCAGGGAAAGGAGCTGGGTTCAGGAGAGGTACATGCATGCAGTGATGCCAGCTGGGACCCCAGCTCAGCTCTGTGTGATCATTGTAAGGTGGCAGTAGTGACTGTGCATCTCCAGCACCAGATGTGTTTGCTCCAAGGTTCTCTCAGAAATTTGCTTGTATCCACTAGCCTTATTCAAATTTAAATACAGACAGAGGCCTGTCCCACAGAAGCTGAAATCAAGGCTCCAGAGATTCTGTGCTACTGCCTACCCCTAACCCATCTCTTCCCTGCAGAGTGGGCCTGATAGTGTCTTGGAAAATTGTATTTTTGCCTTTGCCATCTTGATGGCTGAAAAATCATTAAAAATTATGCCTTAGCTTCCTGCAGCAGCTGACAGCTTGACACAGGGGCCCTATCTAAACTGTCCCTTTTCAGTAGAGCTATGAAATTAAGAGGAATGCTTAAATATCAGTATTGCTTAACTAATGATAATTTTTCCCAGAAATCTGGCAAATATGCCAGTGCCACAGTGCTTCCCTGCTCCCCGTGAGTGCCAATCTCATCCCACATGTGTTCCCTGCCCAACTGTCACAGCATGCAGCACCCCCTCAACTTCCACCCTGCAGCAAAGACACAAAAACTAGAAGCATGAGGGTTGTGTATAAAAAGCTAAACTTTGTATCACAAAACCCCCACCCAATAGTGCATGGCATTCTACCTGTATTATTTACACATTAAAAGTACAGTTTCACACTGAATGATGCCTCTGTAAGTAAAAACAGATGAAACCACAGCACCAGTGCTCAGCTGACCACAAAAGAAGAGGGCATTACAATCCAAGGTGCTGTCGGTGTAATCAGAGCCCCTTTTTCCACAGAATGTTTATGCCTAGGGACTTGATCTATAATGGGGAAAACCCCTGTGGCAAAGGAATGAGAGGAAACAGTGCACAAGCAGTTTTTATCACCCCAAAACACTGTTTCCACTGTGCTGTTCCTGGCATGACAGTGTTCTGGCTGGAACAGGCTCCACACCACAGCTCCTGTCTCAGGTGGGGTGACCAAAACAGCTTAGAGCACTCCTTTAGTAAAACCAGGGGACCACAAAGATATATTTTATAAGCATGTCAAGTGGGAACAAATCCTGGAGAAGCCACATCAGCGAGAACACAGCGATAGTTTAAATTTGGACAGCTTCTGCTCAGTATTAAACAGTTCAACTGCTAGAGAAGGAAGTCTCTGGGAAGGCCTTTCAGCAGTTGTAGTTGAAGCAAAATAGCTAGTGAAGTGTGAGCACACTGCAGAGGGTCTGCATGACAGAGATGCCTGCAAGAGCATGAGAATAGCCCCAAAGGCCAAGGAGGTCATGCAACATTGTGTTCCCACAGCCTGCCTCTGACTGGAGCTATTGTTGCGTCTCACCTTGCAGAGCCTATCCCAGCCACTTCACAATTCCAGCAGAAACTACACACAGAGATCCCATGCTATAAACACCTGCAGAGTAAGGACTTTGAGAAGCAGACGGTTGCCAAAGACATACAGTTAATCTTCAGAGAGTCTGGGAACCAACCCCGCTAGCCTCTACCTGCTATAAGAAGTTTCCCTTCACAGACAAGATGCTCTGGCAAAATTCTGGCACTGTAGCCAGAACAACTCCTTCTACCAAACCAAGCCTGAACCACCTTCTGCATCGTCTCCCCAGTTTTAGTGTACAATCTTAGGTGATTTTTGCAGCAACACTTCGAGTCTGCGTTTGTGAAGTTATCACTTACCTCTGCAAACACAAAATGTGGGGCTTTGTGCTGCAAAGCTGTACAGGAGGACAGGAAAGTTGGACAACACACTTCTTTTTACATAGAAATCTTTTGCCAGCTGCAATAAGAACACAATACATGGAAGCAGCAGCTTAATGGGACCCAAGTAAAACACTGAGGCTTTTTGAACCTTTTTCTTGTTTCTGAAGGCCTCGATTCAAAGCCTCCTCAGAGCCATGCAGTGAATGGAATCACTTGCTTGATGAGATCACCTTGGAGTGTCACAGACCAGACCAAAGAGGCTGTGTCACAGTCAACTTATTTTCCACAGCCTTTAGACAAGTCTCCTTCATGAGGATACACGTCTAGTGACTTAAACACATCGAGTTTAGCACTGATACCCAATGTTTTCATCTCTTAACCCACTGCCATGCCCACTGTCACAGTAGACACAACTTCTCTGTTACCCATACGTTTTGACAAAGACAGAACAGAAATATGGTGTACTCCAGAACTGATGTACAAACTGGGCAAAGGGGAAACTGTAGCAGGAATTTAACATTAGCTTCATAGAACATCTCTACCTATATTCCTGAATCTTATTCTGGTAATGTTGTCTGAGAAGAGTTTAACCAACTGTTGCTACTCAGGTAGCAGTTAATCAGCTGCTCACTGCAAGGCAGCAGCTTCTAGCTACATCTAGGACTTTGATGAGGCTGCATCATCTGCTTCAGAGCCCACTTCAGTAAATATAACTGTTTTGTTTGTCTCCTGTCTCCTAATTTGCTTTAAAGTGACCCATTTTACTGAATGGATCAATTGTCTCATAGCCAAGAAGGCAGCAGACACAAAAAAATAAAAAGTTTTAGGTTGTTCAACAACTATAGCTTTCTTGTGAAACACAAATAAAATATTTACCACCAAAAGGGAAAAGGCAGAAAACACCTAATGAGGTCACTGTCCCCAAGAGATCACAGTTCTCTTCCCTTTCAAGCTCTAATCAACAAAGGCAGAGGGTAAGCCTTTGTCTCAGTATAGCAACTGACCACCACCAAGGTTTAGGAATCAGTTCACACTCACACATGGAATACACACACATGGACAGGTAAAGACAGGCAGGTGCCTCTGTCTGCAATGATCCCGAAATCAGAGAGCCCGAAGTGGGTGCAGGCACTTCTGCACTGGTTCAGCAGCATTTATGAGCTCTGACGCATTTATCTGCAGCTGCAAGACGTGCTGGCACACAGACGTGTCCTACATAGGCAAAGGGATTGCTGGATCTGATAACACTGGGCAGGACTCTACCCTGTACACATCTTCATGCCCTAAACATGCTCCAAGGGATTTAGACTCAAGTTTTGCATATTCAGAATGTAACCCTACTTGTAATTAAACCCTTGGTGACTTTTGGAAAGCCTCTTCAGGCTCTTCAGTCTTAGCCTCTACTTCTGGGCAGGGCAGCAGCTATGGCCTTAAAAAAGCTGTCTTTTCAAGGTCTGAGACAAGGAGGTAAGGCTGATGTCTCAGGTCTGCACGGATCAAATTCGGAGTGCGTGGTTGCTTCATACACAGTATTATATCCTACAGCACCTCCACTAGGATGCAGTTCCACTCTGAGTGCAGCAAAACATTGCTAAACACTTGATACACCTCTACACTTTGTGGAACTCCACATTGGCAAAAGTTTTCTTCAAAGCTGCACTGGTTAACAAGAGGGACCCCTCTCACTCTGTGGAGCAGTATAGGGCTGTTTTCCTCAGCAGCAGGGTCAGCTACAGCAACCTTCATGTCCAGCTGCTCATACCAGTCCCTAAATCATCCTTCCAAATCACACTGCGATAGTTTAGGGATTCCTGGCACTGTGGACTGGTTCAGGGAGCTGGTTGGTTATTTGGCATCTGGATGTGATAAACCTTCCATTCAGAGTACATCTGCAGAGAGGTATTAGTACAAGCAAGGTAGTTATAAGCAAAAGGAAACAAATTCAGCTTTTCCATCAAGTAAAATGCCCAGTAAGCTATCATACTAGTGTTGATTGTCCACATAAAAATGCAGCTGTGGTGATCTAGAGCTTCCTAGTCCACTGCAGAAGACAGAGAAATGCTGAAAGAAGGTAATCAACAGATCCTCTCGTGAGCCCAGCATGTCTGGGTTTTCCTGCATCTATAAGATGAGAGCTTTCATGGCTTCTGATGGAAGAGACCTTAACCAGAAGGAGGGGGAAGGAAAAAGAAAAAAAAGAGATGGCAACATTCTTGTTATCTGTTACCCGACATCAAGGTATCCAAGTCTGGCACGTACAATAGCCAGGACAAAAGCAACTCCTTCCTTCAGGCTGAAACATGAGCCTGATCAAGCAGGTGTCCAAAGCAGGGTTAACTTGCATTTGTTGACCATGAATTTCATTGTCTCCCTTACTTCACCCAGAAACCTTTGGGCTGGAGTGTTTACACGACTCTGAAAGGCAGCCGGGTGCAGTAGCTGCTCTAAGTGTTTGGGATCAGGTGATACACATGCCCACCCATGCTCAGGGAAGAAGGAAAACCTCACCATTGTTAGGATCCCCTTCTTAGGCTCCCTAGTGCATTCTGGTTGGAAAAGAACTGGTACACGTCTTGGACTATCAGTTCAGCAAGAGCCAGGAGGCTCTTAGTGCTA
The DNA here is from genome assembly GCA_014706295.1 of Lycocorax pyrrhopterus obiensis. Lineage (NCBI taxonomy): Eukaryota > Metazoa > Chordata > Aves > Passeriformes > Paradisaeidae > Lycocorax > Lycocorax pyrrhopterus. The sequence continues at coordinate 3,075,325 of JACSVZ010000016.1, forward strand.
GTGCATCACTTTGCACTGGCACGACAACAGCAAACATCTGGCCAGATGTTAAAAAAAAAATTGCCAAAGGTGCTCAGGGTGGACCCACTTTAGTCAAAGTGATTCAAATCAATCTTAATCGTACTTAGGAATCAGCAAGCAGGAAATCTTGTTTTGAAGTCACTAATTTTAATCTGGGTTTATAGTTGTTTCTACGAGAAGGCGAGTCAGACTCACCTGTTTACTTGTTTCTGAACACAGCTCATTGCTGTGGTTTCTCTCTCAGCAAAAAAGGAGGAAAGTGATGTGTGTTTAAGCAATTTTACAGCTGATACCAATCAGAAATCTGAATGTGTCCAGGGTGTTTTCTACTTAAGCTATTTTAACTTCCTGTTGCTAGTGTATGCACCCTCAAACATTTAAAAAACCCGCAATTTAAAATGCAAGGAAAATAGAAATAAAATTATGCCTTTAAGTGCTAAATTAAACTATCAAACATGAAGTTGAAAAGGGTTTTGGAATGCAGAAAAGCACTCAAGACCAAAAAAAACCATAACACAACCATTCTTATACAGGTACTGAACTGAGTCAACTGTTGAAATGAATAAGCAGTTGGAGACCAGAAACCTTCTCTGGGGACAAATTCAAGACTTCTGAGATGTTGCAAGCTGAGAAAAGTCTTTCTTACTGAGCTAATGGGGAGCCAGAGAGGTAGAGGGAAAAAAAAATCTACTACACATTAGGCAAGATTAATTACTTTTCACAAAAAGCCTGAAGAACCACCTCAACATAAGCAATGCTGGTTGCTTATATTTTACAAGTCACTCAAATTTATGCCATGCTTTCCATCACTTCAGAATTTCAACAAATCCTCACGGCTCTGATATTTTTGTTTTACAGCAAAGAAAGGGCTTAAATTGGACTTGATGATCTTAAGGATCTTTTCCAACCTAAATGATTCTATGAAATATTTATTTACCTACATGAATAAACTCTAAGTGCAAATTTGCACTAAAAGATCCCTTTAGCATTCCACAAATTTCACCTGAGCAATGAACTTATTGCCTCAACTGGCAATGAGTGCAGTGTCCCACAGGTGATTTAGGCGAGAAACCAGCAATACTCTAGCTGGGTTAAATCTGAAGTCTCTCAGCAGCAAGGAGGAGGTTAATAAGTAAAATAGAGTTAGGGGAAGTGTTTTCAAAGAATGAAGAAGAAACTCATAAAATTACAGTTCTGGGGAAGAGGGGCATCTCATTCCAGTGACCAGTCTCAGCTGAAGCGTGGAGTTACTTCCGTAGTTGCAAGTGAAGTGTTAGTGGTTTAAGGGGGAGTCAGTGCTGTTCAGCATCATTACATGCGGCAAAGAGTGAGAAATAACACACAATCAAATCCCAACTTAAGAACTGCTGCCTTGGATAGGAGCAAGCAATGAGAGAACACTCCCAGGTAGTTTTTCACTGCCACCAAGACCCTAGAAGCAGCTAAACACATCTCCTTCCCCGTGAGGAAGACAAGCAGCCGTTGAGCTGTCTTGTACACTTCCTGCCAAACGTTTGCTGTTTAAGGTACAGTGGTGCTCCTAGTAGAAGCCTCAAAGTAGGGTAGATGTACAGCATGAGTAATTTAATAGACAATCTGGATGTAAAAGAAGTAGATGCTGGTCATCGTGAGTTATCAGAGCAAAATCAGCTTCACGCAGACCTGCGCAGGGTTTGTGTCTCTCACCAACTCCCAAGGCGTATCTTCACTTAAGGTCCGATTTCTCATATCCTGGAAACCACAGAGCAGTTTCTCTGGATAGAAGCCAAGGCAGGATAAAATTTCTTGCTGGCATTAACATACACACAGTATTTTGTTAGGAGAAATATAATCTTTGTGACTTCAGTTCTAGAAGCAGCCATGAGCTCATCAGTCTCACACTGCAGTGGCCTGGAGCGATTTACGTAAATTATGGCTGAACCATGCAGTGATGCCTTAGGTTTTAACTTTTATATTTTTTAAACTCTGTACTGCTTAGTGTGCAACTTTGAAGCTTCTTGTAACCTGTTACTTTCTGCTCTCTCATGCTAGTTAGACACAACAAAGCCTCTCCGGACTGCTCTTCAAGGACACTTGGACCATCCTGAGCCCAAGGGGTGTAAACCAAGGAGTCTCTGAAGGGGGGGTAGCTAAGGGGAATTACATCATTTAACTGGGGTTTTAATTGGAGAATTGACCCTGATATGCAAATGAACCAAACTTATAAAAGTGTGGAAAACTCGTGACCTGTGGTCCATCTTGGGGTCCATCTTGGCAATAGCCTCTGGCTCCTCAGGGTGTACCTTGAAGGCCCTTCAAATAAATACCTACTTTTGTTCCTTTACTCTGTCTAGTCTCTGTGTCTAGGAGGCCTGATAAGGCATCAGCAGAACCTCATGGGACAGAGCTGTTAATGGTGGCTTTGGCCCAGACAGCAGAGGCCAAGGAAGTGTTAATGAATGAACAGAAGTTTGATGCTGGCACTAAGTCCCTCAACACAAAGAGGCCTAAAAGAACAGGGAGGTTTGCACCTTCTTGCTTTACAAGAAGACAGAAAGCTCTTCAAAATCCTAATTCAAGCAACTATTCACTCAACCAGGTAACTGCATCTTCCTGTTTCGAAATGTTTCTGGACAAATCTAGTTGAAGATGTCCCTGCTCTTGCAGAGGGGTTGGACTAGATGACCTTTAAAAGGTCCTGTCCAACTCAAACTATTCTATGAAATAAAAGAGGAGTCTTTCATTAATTGCTAGTTTTCCCTTCCACAAGGTGTGTTGAGAGTTAATGGGAGCATGAATTCAGTTCTGTTTAGTTCAGTTCTTTCCTCTGCAGTACATGAATCTGAATAATTGGTTTTATTGTTATATTTTAGTTTAATGGCTTGAAAAACATGTACTGACAAGAAAAAACGCTGTCAGAAAGGGGAATACCAGCTGTCAAGTCCTCTCTAGGTTTTTGTCCATGAGACCTTGCATTCCGAACATAGACCCAGGGATCAGCACTACATTGGGTTTACTTCACCGTGATTCTCCACACACAACAGAAACCCTGAGTTTCTTTCCCAAGAGTCTCCAAATGGCTCGTACATATTGGCACCAGCCTCACAAAGCAGCAGTTAAGGCAAGTGGAAGTACAGAAAGCACAGTGCAAGTTTCCCAGGAGAAAGCTGGAACACAGAGGGGTCAGAAGCACCTTAGAATGAGTTAGGTGATCATTTTGAATTGCAGAGATCTTTGTAAACACAAGTGTGACCACCACACTGTGGTTTTACCTGAATTACAGCTGAGTATTATTGTTCCTAACTTGGACAGGAGTGAGAAAGTAGGTGTTTGGCCAATCTGCACGGCAATAGGCATGCAACCAAAACAAGCTTATTTTCTCCAGCAGTTCTGGACAGTGCTAGCTTTCTCCTTATTTCTCTGGGTGGATAACTCAGAGGGGATTCAACCAAATTTAGCAGCTCCAATTTAAAAGCAGGTCTGACCCACTGAAGCCCAATGCCATGCTATCAGTTCCAGCAGAGCATTTTTTCCTCTGTTTCAAGGAGCCTTTACAACAATTTTCACAGGTATTATGTGGTACCAGACAGGAGTTACCCCTGAAGTACTCAGTGAGTGCCAGGTCCATCGCCCAAATAAAGGGTATGCCAGCAACTATCCCTTACAGCTCAATTAAATAGGGGTCTCCCCATGCACCTGCACACAGCTTCCAGGGCAGCCAGAAGAAACTAGCAGGAAAGCAAAAATCTCTCCAGAATCACATTAGCCACATCCATTCCTGCCTCTGCACAGCACAGAGGCCTGCAAGAACCCAGAATTCAGCTCAATCCTCTTGAACTGCATGCTACCACCACCCAGAAACACGACTTGGAAAAACAAGCATTCCATGCTCTCTGCTTGGAAGAACCTTCATTTAATTTAGGGATTAGTTGCCGTGGGAAGCAAAGGGTTGCTGAGCCAACAGGAGTGTCAGCTGCACTCTGAGCTTTACAGCTGCAAGCATCACTCTCGCTTATTCCACTTTGCCAGCAGGATTGAAAGATAAAGGCTCTTTTCTTTCCTCAACACTCAAGACAGCCTTAAGAACCACAATATCAGCAGGAAATCAGCCCTGTGCAGCCAATATTGCAAGATTTGTAGTGATAGAGTCTGAAAGCAGGAAGGAGACTGACGTAGCTTTAACAGTCTGCTGCAGTCTCCATACAAGCACAGATCTGAAGAGCCATCATCAGAGCCAGTGGATTTCCACAGTACCAGCTCAGACTGATCTATCTTGTAAGGGTATGGATTTCTCTTTGAATTCTCCCTGGCTTTCCTACAATGAGCACCGTTTAAGGCCTGGAGCAGGATGTTACTGCCAAAACAAAGCAATCGCTTTATTCTTATCTATAGCTGTGATGCACCCAAACAGAGCAGAACCAATATGTCCTATGCCTTACACCAAAGGCAGGAGCAATTTAGATCCAGAGGGCTCTCTGCTTCTCCTTTCCTTTGCTGAATTCAGGTAAGGTACTGCTGCACTTCAAAATCTTCACCAAAAAGGAAAGGTGACTAAGAACATCCCCATTTAAAACTGTCAATGGAGCTTGCAAGCTCAGGCAGAGACTGTTTTGGCAGGAGCTTGAGTAGCATCTGCTATACAAAAGCTCAGGGGCCAAGTCCAGACACAAGCTATAAACCACAGCAAAGAGTAAAACTGCCAGTGAGTCCAGCTCTTGCTTCTTTCTGTACAAGTGCATTTTCTCCTAGGGCTTGAAAGCGCCACTTTGCACTGGGCAAAACCATATGCCGTGGGAACATGACAGATACAAAAGGATCCTCTTGTCAAGAAGATAACCTGCCTTCTGTTCCTATAGTGGTACTGCTTAACTGCATCATGCAGCAAGGGTGCTCTTCCACATCACTGCTCTCCACAATACCACTCCAGCCACAAAATCACTCCAGCCTCTCGGAATCCAAATGGAGCCAGGAATAGCTCCTCTCCAAACAAGCACTGCAGCACCCAAGACAGTTGTTCTGCCACACATTTTACAGGAAAGTTTGACCCCCATCTATCCTGCTAAGTAATTCTACCTTTAGGGAGAGCACTTAACACCCAGCTCTCAGGCCTACCACTCTGCTCCACAGTTCTGTTTATGCTAGGAAAGTGCTGTCACTTCTCAGGGCTCTCCAGGCTCAAGGTGCCTAAGCTGCTGCTGCAAATAATCATAGAATGGTTTGAGTTGAAAGGGACCTTAAAAGTCATCTCGTTCCAACCCCCCTGCCATGTCCCTTAGTGACTCCAAAGCTAAGGTGCCAGACCTAATATCACCCAGCCACCATGTCCCCAGTCACTTGGCGGCTGTACCCATCTCCCTGCACAGTTATTGTCACCCTCCACGGTGCACTCCATTCTCTGTTGGTTTACCCTCACCGTGCCTGAATTTTTAATGTGGTACCCAGGGCAGACAGAAGAAACCGAACGAGATTTGGCCCCACTCACGCAGCAGGAAAGCTCAGAGTCCCAGGACAGAGATCCAGGCACAGGCCACCACCCACCCTGCTCCCCAGACTGCTACTCCCTCCTTTGGAAGTGAGATGTCTGCTTTAAGGCTGAGTGAACAGCTTTGAGTTCCTGGCTTTGAGCACCGCTTCATGCACCGGCACGAAGGGCTGCAAGACCCACGCAGGAAAGTGATGAGCAGTGACAGAGCAGCGGGGATTTGGCAGGAGCAGTGCAGCCGCTTGTTGCAAGGGACCGAGTGAGGGTGCCCGGTGCTGCAAGGCGCTGTTGCCACCTGCTGGCACCGATACAGAGCAAACCAGCCTGGCTTCCAAAACCTCTTAGCCCCAGAGCCATCAATGCTCCCTGACAACATGGGGAGGGCGCTAGGAGGGCTCTCCAGATCTGCCGCACATGTGGGGAAGGGGGGAACAGGGTGGAAAGGCTGCAGGCTGAGCAGCCCCAGGACTCAGCACCAGGCTCGTGTCCTCATCTCAAACACGGACCAGCTGCCCCCTACCCTAAGGACATTTCACAGCAGGCCGTACCAGTCTGCTCTGCCCAGCACTCCAAGGGATGCCTGCACAGCCTCTCCGACAGCAGTGTCATGACAAGTTTCTCAAGAGGACAGAACAACATGAATCCGGGTATTCTGAGTAATTCATACAGAAAAATCCATCAGTGCTTGAACCAACCATGAAGATTCTTGGAAGATTTCACAACCCAGAGCAGGTAGGATGTAGAGCACTGGCTCTTGATGGCCTTTCCTCATGGTTTGTTTTGGCCATAAATCGCCAGAGCAAGCCTGCAGTGGTACCAGACACTGTCTACTGACCAGCATTCTTTGCTTTTATCAGTACATGGGGCTCCAGACTAACATTCCCTGAGAGGAGCACGTACAAAGGGGAGGGGGGCAATGGAGCTGGGGCAGCATCTGGAGCACAAGTTTGATGAGGAGCAGCTGAGAGAGCTGGTGGGGGCTCAGCCTGCAAGGAGCTCAAGCAGCACCTTCTCCCTCTTTATAACTGCCTGATAGGAGGGTGGAGTTAGGTGGGGGTCGGGCTCTGGTCCCAGGGAAAAAGGGACAGGACAAGAGGAAATGGCCTCAAGTTGTGCCAGGAGAGGTTTAGATTGGATATTTAGGAAAAGTTTCTTCCCCAAAAGAGTGGTCAGGCACTGGCACAAGCTGGCCAGAGTAGTGGTGAACTCACCATTCTGGAGAGAAAGTGTGGATGTGGCACTTGGGGACATGGGTTGGTGCTAGACTTGGCAGTGCTGGGGGAACAGTTAGACTCAATGGTCTGAGTGGGCTTTTCCAGCCTATGGGATTCTGTGATTCTCTGTCTTACCACACATTTTCATACCCACCCACCCCCTCACCCCTTTTCTCACCCAAGCAGGTATACAACAGATGGGAATACAGTAATACAACCACAGCATTTTACCTTCAAGCAGGGAGGCAACTCCGAGATATCTTGCTGAAAAGTTTCTTGTTCTCAAAAGCACAGGTAGAGGGTAGGGAGCATCAGGAGAGAAGGCTGATTCACTCCATACTTCCTAGGAAAAAGAAAAGCTGAGTTACTTTAGTGGGACATTTAAGAACATAGAAAAGCTGAGTTACTTTAGTGGGACATTTAAGAACACATCAGTCAAAGCTTCTTGTAACTATTCACACTCTTCTCTGGACTTCACAGAAGCAGAGACAGGTGTGTCAGCTCATTGGGCAAAAGCTGTAAATACCTGGGTCAAGATTTCTCTTTTATGTGAGAATTATAGGGGTTATTTCCAGCAGTGTTTATTCCACACTGTCAGCAGAAAACATCATTTTTTTGAAAAAATTACCTTTTTATAGAGAGAATATTTAGCAATTTTGACTAACATATCTCCCATAAAGGCTCCAGTTCTGCAGTCAGGAACAAAGCAGACTCCATGGGCACACAAAACTTGCCATGGGAATGGGGACTGCAGCACAGCTTACTTGTAAGTAGCTTTCATAATTGATGTGGGGTTTAGGGGCTGGGTGTTGAGCAGATGACTTGTTTAAATACTACATTTTCATGTCACCAGCTTTTAACCTAATGTTTTGTTTATTCAGGAGGTTTATCCCTTTGCTTTAACAGGAAGAACTAGAAAAGGGAGAAGAAAAAAATTAACAATCTTCTCCTCTTGAAAATCATACCATAGAGAAGACATCTAAAAAGCAAGAAGAAACCCCAGCAATAGAAGAAATGCCATACAACAGATGCCTTTGGTTTTCAGCCTGATTTCCCCACAGCATCAAGGCTCAGGCAGCCACTCAGCATACACAGCAAATACGTGAGCTTACAGGTGTAGGTATTTGACTTGTCCCTACTCAAAGCCCTTGACCAATTTTAAAAAGCATTGGAAGAGGAGTAGGAATCCCAAAAGCGTGAAGATCCTAACATTTTGTGAAGCAAAAGATAAGAACAGGTAAGACCTTACTAATACTGCCATGAAGGCAAAGGCTAACCAGCAGCATCAGAATTAGCATAGAAGAAAGGGACAGCAGCAAGGCTGGCTCAGCTCTGAAAGCCACCTGCTCCATCAGCAACGGGGGACTCCCTATCATCCCCACCTGCTCCAGGAACAAGGTAATCCTCCATACCACCCCAAGAGACCCAGGAGGAACTTACACTGACAGCCAGAGCCAGGAGACAACACAGTCCTGCCCAAAGCTCCCTTTCCCACAGCCCTGTTTCCCAGGGCCAGGTGAAAGCTGTAACCCTGAATACTCAGCGACTGAAGTCTTGTAGGCTTGGGCACTCCAGCATGTAATTAACTCTCTGGTGCTTTCCTCTAGCTGAAATACCTCCTCTTTTGCACTTGCTTAGCTGGCTTTTTCCAAGCATAGATCTCCTTGAGGCGGGGACTGGGTTTCTTTCAGTGGAGGTAGATAGTGCAATGCGCAGGTAACTTTGGGGTACTGAAGTAAAATTTATATATATATTTATAATTATATGTATACACACACAGAGCTCGTAGCGTGATTGTTCTCTAGTCACAATTGCTAATGTTAAAATAAATGAAAAAAAAAATAAAGAGAGAGAACTAGCCTGCTAGGAATACAGCACTGACTGAAAACCAGGGAGCAAGACTTTGGCTCCAGTTGATATATTCTGGGAATCAAATGGAGGTGGTGATGGATACAATCATGGAGAAGTCAGGGACACCTGCTTCCCCAGGGTCAGCATTTGTTTCTGCATTCTTCTGAGCACATTAATAATCCTCTCCCCTACAAAACAGGCCCAGAAATAGCTGCCTGACAACAGAGCAATCATCTCCAAGCCCTGTACCCCCAGCTTGTCTAAACCAAAGTGTCCAAAGTGACCAGCTACTGATCCATAAATGGTTTCTTTCAGGTGGTAGCCAGACCAAAACCCCACACACAATCTCTCCTGCCCATCCATGGAGCAACCGGCTGTCTGTGGATCACAGATGAGGCAAAACACCAGCCCACATTTGAAACCCTCTGTCTCCCATGCTCCTGAGCCAGCTTCAGCAATTTGAGAAGAAAATGCCATGCTAATCCCACATGACAATCACCTTTATGAATGACTTATCCTGAACTGACAAAACTAATTGCTGCTCCTGTGTGTATGTTCAGACTTGGCACATTAATTAACACACACCTTTTTTGGTAAGACTTCTGCCCTTCGGCCTCATGCCAACAGTGGCTAAATTAATGACTGTCCCTGTGACGAGAGGTGGAGAGCTGAGGCATTGGGGTGAAATGATCACCAAGTAACACACACGGGAACTCAAACAGGGAACAGTTCACCCCTTGGTCCTTGCTACACTGGAACCAGAGCAGAACTTCATTCTCCTTCCTTTTCCCCTTCACATGGAGCTTTGATTTCTCTGTCTGTTTATAGCTCTCCTAAGTCAAGGTGTCATGTTGGAACAGGGTTGTTTATGAGACAAGATGATCTGATTTTGTGGGGCTAGAAGGCTGGTCCTGCAGGTATAAACTCAAAGCTCCAGCAACCCAAGGATCCTACAGGGAAGACCTCTGTGAAAACTTTCCAGTGAGGTACAGTTGATTTAAATACAAAACCAGAATCTCAGTGCAGGAGTTTTTGATACCTGTGCTCTATCTAATGGATGTTTTCACTCAAGTACCTCAAAGTGCTGGTTGATTTGACCAGGGGCAGGGAAACAGAGGGAAGGGAGACGGATGGGGGAGGCAGTGCAGGGGGGAATAAGAGGAATGTGAGGGAGCTGCTGGCTGCTGCCCATACCCATCTGTCCACGCAGCGACAGTTCCCAGGGTTGCTCCTCTTGCTACAACTCACCTGTGCTACAGAGCAGCACCAGCTCGCCATTAGAAGCACCAGGTTGTGACAAAGGCGTTGTGTGTCAGCGCCCGGGAAAAACTGTGCCTGCTTTGTTCAATGCAGGGAAGAAATGCAGGGCCAGCTTTAAAGCTGCCTGGCAAGAGGCTGAGAAAATCGTTTTGTTTGTTTGTTTGTTTGTTTTCCTTTGAAAACGTCAATCAGTCACTGACATTACAGCACGTGAAGGGAAACCCAACCCCGCAGATACAGCGCTGAGAGCGAGGCCATGAGGGAGCCTCCGTCCCCTCGCCTCTCCTCCTCCCGCTCTGCCGGCTCCCCCGAGGGCCCGGCGTCCCGCGGCGGGGTGGGGGGCACCGGCAGTCCCCGGGAGGGCGGGGACGAGACAGCCCCTCACCCTCATGAGGAGCACCGGGCAGGAGAAGAGCTGAGGGCGGGCCTGCCTGGCGTCACCCGGGGGACTCCAGGGCACAGTCCCGTAAACGCTGGCGAGAGGAAAGCCCCGTGAGGCGGGGCTGGGAGGACAAAAGCGACTCCTCCCGCCACCTCCCTGCCAGGGCGCGGGGGTCGCGGGGCCGCCCCGCCGCGGGGGCCGCTGGGCCGGGCAGCGCCCGCCCCCCGCGCCTCAGGACTCCCCGCCCCAGCCACCCCCGCGCCGCCGGCCCGCCCTGCAGCTCCGCCCGCCGCTGCGCGCGCGGCATCCTGGGCATTGCAGTCCAGGAACTCGGTCCCACTGCCGGGCGGAGCGGCGTGGAGACTACATCTCCCGGCATGCGGCGCGGCGCGGCCTCCCCCGCCGCCGCGCCGTGTTGTTGCGCCCGGCCCGGCGCTCCCGCCCCCCCGCCGCGCCTGGTGTCCCGGGGCAGCCCGGGGCGGCGGCGGCTCCGTGCGCCAGGGCCCGGCATGGCGCTCCCGACGGCGGCGCAGCGCTGCCCGTAGGTGCGGCGGCGCTCAGGGCCGGGCGGGCCTGTGCGGGCTGGGCGGGGCGGCGATGCGCCACAGAGGGACTCTGAGGGTGCCGGGCGGGGCTGGGGGGGGGGGGGGGGGGGGGGGCGCGCTGCGTAGCCCATGATGGCGAGGGGAACGCGGGAGGGGGGAGATGTCTGAGGTGCGAGGTGGGACGAGGTGTCCGTGACGGGAGTGTGGGGCCGCACCGTGACGGGGGATGCTGGGGTCGGGGGCCCCGAGGGGGCTGGGCTGGGGGGCCGGGCTGGGTTGGGGCTCAGCTGTTGCTGGGGTGGAGGGGAGGGCCGCTGAGGAGGACAGAACTGGGGAGCACCGGAGAGGGAGCGGCCGGGGTGGTGCAGGGTTGAGGCTCCCTGAAGAGGAAGGTGTGTGCTGAGCGGCTGAGCTTTGCCAGCGGCTGAGCTTTGCCAGTGGCTGTACCGGAGACAGTGGGAGCGGAGGAGTGCTCTCAGTGAGAGGATGGCTGAGGAGGAGCGGGAGTAGGCGATGCTGTGGGCAGTGCTGGGGAAGATGCTGGGGGTGGTGGTGAGGGAATAGAACTGTGGGGTTAACTATGATACTGGGGAGCGTGCTGAGGTGATGGTAGGGAAAATGGAGCCTGAGACTTGGTCAGTGTATAACATTAGAGTGAGGTTCCTTGACACATCTGGAAGGCATTTCTGTAAAGAATTGAGAAATGCGGTGTGCAAGGAGGGCCTAGCATACTTAGAACGTGTTGGCAGGTTCAAGGAGAACTTCAGATCAAGGAGAGAAAAAAGATGCAGGTAACTCTTCAGGGGAATGAGCCAATTTCCAAGAACCTCACATGAGAGCTATGTGTTCTTGCTTGTCACAGTTGACCAGTTGAGAAATCATCACTTTCCTGCTGTGCTGCGACATCCTAATCCTCCCTGATTTTGCAAAAAAACCCGTCGTGTAGGCATGGCTCATCTGAGAGAATTTGCTAGCCAGGTAAGTGGTGATTAAAAATTTATTTTAAAACGCTCTTCAAGGGTCTACTTAGCGGTGTTTGCTCTTCATATGAGGGTTTCAAACAAATAACCAGAAAATCACTTTTTGCCACTCTTTATCTCTCTTGCACAGGTCTCAGCTTACTCCTGTTAGCTGATTGACCTGTGTCTCACTCTGTGCTGGTGTTGGGCTGATAGTGTTGTGTTGCCAGCCATACAGAAAGCAAATTCTTCACCCAGTGTGGAGCCTTTCTTTGGGATTAACTGTGTTCTTTTTAGGGAGACGGGAGTCATTGGCTTTCTGAGTATTTTTGGAAGGGGAAGTCTAGAAATGGGAACAGAAAAACTGTGTGTGCTGGCTCTGCCAGACATACCTTCATAAAGTGTTCATGGCATTAGTGTTAGAAAAATGGTGCTTGTAACCTTGCTGCACAAGAGGCAGTGATATTTGATACTGGGCTGTAACTCTTCCGAGGGATCTCAGCTTCCGTGGATGTGGTTAAATGCTGCTGTTGCGATGACATTTTCATAAGAGGAGTGCGGGAAGATGATGCCAGGGTTTGGGACTAAAAGCTAAACCACGTTAATAGTATTGGCTTGCATCTTCTTTCCTCTGAATTTGGTTGTGGGCTGTGTTTGATTATTGGCAGATGTCAATACTGAACATAGGTCTTCTTAAATCATGTTTTGTGAGTTTTGGGGCCTTATTCTGTTCTGCTCCTAGGTGTAGAATTACTAAAAGCTTTAGTGGTTTGAGATAATGCTTTCTCTGAACCTTTCTGATTTGAAATTGATTTGCAATGCACCTTAGTTTACATGCTGTCTTTCACATGAACTGCTTCCTCAAAGTGTTTATGGAATTAAATGTAAATATAGTGCCTGGCTGAGTCACTGTACAGGGGGAGAAGGGGAAGGATACTGTCTGGCTAGGGCTGAAAACTGAGTTCTGTAGCTGCAGAGGAGGTTGCTCTGAAGCTTTTTTAGTACACAGCATTCACTCATGAAGCTTATCAGCATTCTAGTGATTTCAGCTCTGAATTTATTATGGAAATATTAGGCATTCTCAGATCTTGTCATCCCATGACTCTCTGTCTGCTCTTAGAATAGGATACCAATCTGTGTTGTCCATTCCTCCGGTCTTTTCAGGAATCCCTGGTGGAACCTCGTAATCTGTGTAACTGAGGCTTGCTGTGAGGGCAGTAGGAACTGGCCTGAAATTCCCTTCACTTAGGGAGATTTAGGGAGCAGTGGGAGGTGCTGTGAAAATCAAGAGACTGAGACTTGCATTGGGATGTCAGAGGCTTGACTTGTTTTTGATTCTCAGTTCTAGTGCTGATGGGCAGAGTTACCTTAGGCCAGTGCCCAGGTTGCTCTGCCTCTGTGCCTCCATTTCCCTGCCTCAGCTGGTTATTTCCTCTCTTTCCTTGGCTCCCTTGTGCTGTGTACATACAGCACTGCAGGCCTTCTATCTTTGTCTGAAGCTCTATCTGCCAGGTGATGTATTTGTGTTAGTTACTATGTTTAAAGCTCTGAGCTGAGCTCTGTTTCTAGATTTGCTGCTCCTTATGTGACCTTGGAGAAGCCATTTAGGGTTTTTTGGCTAAGTAATGCTTCACTACCTGAAGCAAAAGAATACTGTCTGTGAAGAGTTGGGAGTCTCAGACAAACAGGTGTGTTTCAAAGTGTTGAACACAAACTTCCCTCTTTTTTATACTCCAGAAATTCAAAACTGTCCCAGGTTTTGGCAGTTGCAGAGAGCTGTGCACAGATTTCATATAGACAGGGAGGCTTTCAGATGGTTCCAGATACAAAGCTGGTTTCACCAGAGAGACTGTTGGTAGCCCAGAGGCGAGTGTTCAACATGCTGGCTGGGAAGTTGGGGAGCAGAGGAGGCAATGAGGGAAAGAGAAGAGCAGATGAGTTCTATTAAAACCAACTTCCTTCTTCCACTGTGTTTGGCAGAGCAAAATTATGTTTGTTTGTTTGTTTGTTTGGCTGGTTGGAAAGTGCTCCAGTCAGAAATAACACTAAATGTGGCTGTAGTTCCACATAAACCCTTTGAAGTTGCCACATTCCTGGTCAGCTTCAGCTTGTAAAGTGTTGTGGCCTTGACAATCTTCTGTTACAGACCTCTCCCATGTAGAACAGTGATTCCAATTCCAACCTGCCCCAGATTAAGGAATTCTCATTTCCAAAGAGGTTTAAGCACCCCTCAGTGTTTTATGGAACAAATGCAGGCGTGATTCTTGCTCTTGAGTATTTTGAGAGTAAGATCCAGCTGGACACAGCCCAGAGAGAAGATCTTCAGCTGGTTCAAATGGTGTTTGCTTCTATTCCCAATACGCAGCTTATCCTTCCAGGCAGTAGCTTTGAAATGAGGGCAGATACTTACCCTTCTTCTCTAGTACTTATCCACATCTTCTCAAAGACTGTGGATATCATGTCTCTGCAGCTGGAGGTGGCAGAGCTGCCAAAACCATTCTTTCCCTGTGAAGCAGCTGGTGTTACTGCCAGGCTTGTCTCATAACACACTGCAATTCCTAATTCCTGATGGCTGCAGTGAATTGGTCTGTTTTAAAACATGGTATCATCAGTCAGGATGGCAAACACTCCCACACCTGTCAGGACAGAGCATCCTTCTTTCCTGTGCTGTGAGATTAGATCCCGGAGGGCAGAAGTGGAGCACATTACTAGGAAATTGTCATCATCCCGCTCATACTTATTCCCTTCCTGCACTTACAGCTGAGATAATGTATTGTGTGCTCTCCCTCCAAAGCCTGCCCAGGCCCTGGCTGAGCCATCTCTAATGCCTGACTGACTGCTCTCAGCAGAGAGGAACAGCAGGAGGCTTTTTGCTTCAGAACTGCTGTGTAATAAGCATTCAGTCAAGCACAAAGTTACGATGTAGTGACCATTCCTTAGCGGCTTTACGTGTAGTTGTAGAACGAGGAGCAGCTGCTGCTGACCTGGAGCTCCATTTTTCAGCTCTGGTGGGTGCTGTGAATGTGGAAGAAAAATGGAAAGAACCCAAGCTGGTGAGCAGTTGCAAAGGTGACAGGTGCTGATAAGCTGCTTTGGGTTATCTCTGCTCATTTAAGCAGGTATAAAGCATTTCATCTGGATTCTGTTGCTTCCTACTAATGAAGTTTTCCAGGTGTGTTTGTAGCAGTGCAATTTCCAGAGCACAGATTTCCAGCCAGGGTGATTCTCTAACAAGATGACTGGTACTGAGATAATTCATGTTTAGGAAAGAGACAGATGGTGCTTGTTACACCTCTCACCACGGTGCTTTGCAGGTGCAGATGTGTTGGGGTGGGGGAGAATTGGGGTCATGAAGTGCATCCTCCTCTCTCCTAACAGAGCACTGCAGTTCCATAGCTCTCCATTCTTGGTGGAACTGCATTCCTGCTGCTGTCTGATGAGTGCTGAGGCTTTTATGCCCACAGATCTGAACAGTTTTGTCAGCACATGTCACCATGTGGTGTCTCAAACTGGATTTTTTTAATGGACAAGGACTGTTGAACAATGTCCTGCAGCCAGGACATCTTAGTTTGTTGAGGGAATTCAGAATTGCTGAAAATGTCACCTGGAAATTTCTTCTCTGATGTTCACAAGGTGTTCTTTTGAGACATTGACCTGCTTGAATTGGGGATGGGCCTGTTTCCTCCTCCCTGTTTACAGAAAGCAAAGAAATTCATCAGCAAACTGTGCTCCTCCAGCAGTGTCTGGGGACTGTAACTGTGGCTGGAATGACTGTACCCTCTGGCCCTATACTGGCTCCCTGGGTTGCTGGGTCTGATTTCTGTGATTTTGGCCACTGCATCAAGGGATGTTCATCCTCAGGCCCTCCAGAGAGTCAGGCTCTTGCCCTGTCACCTGCGAGCTCTAAAGCAGTTCCAGGTCAATACTGGGAAGATAAATCCAGTACCTACAAACGAAAAGGTTTCCTAATGTGTCCACCCTAATGGGGGTGGGCCTGTCTCATCTGCCCATCAGTTACATTGTTTTCCTGGGTCCCTTGGGCAAAATTTCTGTCTGCCTGTCAGGAAGCTTTTGTCTCCTTCACTGCACCTACCTGAACTGCTTTGTTCTATGGAAAACAGGATAAACCAACTTCCAAGTCTGGAAGCTTGTTTACGAAGCTGTCCATGATTACAGAGCCTGCCACATAAAGTGGTGGTTGTCCCAAAAGCTGCCTGCCATAGCCAGTGCTCTTACGTTTGATGTCCTGATCTGGAGAGATCAATCTGATTCTCTGATGTGCCCTGCTAAGCTGAGGGGGGAGCACTTACTTCCACCTTGCTGTTTCTTACCTCATGGAAAAGTTACATGGGAGAGGAGGAAGGTTTTTTGAAGGTTTGCTTCCCTGCAGTATTCATGTGGGTAGTGTTTCTTTTCCGAGCCGAGACAGTGCTTCTAGGAGATGATCCTCTTTCTCTCCCTTCTCCCTGATGTGTGAGAGTGGCTGATGTGTTGAGTGGCATTTTAGGGTGCAGTAGGTCACTGTGCACAGTAATGTCTGGGGCACTTTCTTGCCCCTTCCTCCAAGTCGGTCAAGAAGTGGAAACTGCTCCTGGTCTGTAGTGAGCCTGGACTAGTCAGACTGTTCTTCCTGCCTGCAGTCATCATTCTCATCTTGTGCCCTGGCATTTCTCAAGCTTAAATCCTCTTCCCCCCACCTCCCTCTCTCCAGTCTCTGCTATGTATCTCCAGTTCTTTTTGTCTCTGACATCCCTTCTAGCCTGTTTCCAGTGCATTTGTTCAAAGTACAGCCTGTTTGGGTGTTGCCATGGATGCAAAAGGATATTTGGTTATCCTTCTGTATCTTGGGCTGGAGTTTGTGTGGAAATCCTGTTGAGCGAGCTGCCTGTAAAGATCATCTGGGCCTGGCTTCTAGCAATGCGCTAGGCACAGAAGGCAAACAACCTGTGATGACAGACTGGCTTAATCATTAAGCAGCACCTTGGGCTGCTCAATGATGGCCTGCTGCTAGAACCTGGTGTGAGATGGAAAAATGCAGCTTCCCTGTTCTCTGATAAAATCTGCCAACTCAAGGCCCTTGTGAGGGAGCAGTCTCACTGAGTGACGTGTTGGAGGTGAGACTGACAAGTTCTGGGTGTGGAAAATTCCTTCTAATGGCTTGGCTGCTTCCTAAGGTCAGGCCATATTTTCCAGCGGTTTTTTTTCAAACTATTTAAAAAAAGGCAGGAAAATTAATCACAAAGAGCATTTCAGTAGCATGAAGCTACTAGTAGCATGAAGAACCTCCTGGTGTGCAGGTGGACTGAATGAAACAGCATGAGAAAGTGACTGTGATTTGTTCCCTTTCTTATCCATACTCACCTTAATA
The DNA here is from genome assembly GCA_014706295.1 of Lycocorax pyrrhopterus obiensis. Taxonomy (NCBI): domain Eukaryota; kingdom Metazoa; phylum Chordata; class Aves; order Passeriformes; family Paradisaeidae; genus Lycocorax; species Lycocorax pyrrhopterus. Next base: position 3,092,386 of record JACSVZ010000016.1, read on the forward strand.
AAGAATTAACTGTGCAGCCGCTGTTAGAGAGTCAGTATTTCTCTGTTAGTAACTGCCTGGTTGATGTGCTTATCTAATGAAGGAGATGCTATTTGCCGTTGCATCTGAGTGTGCCAGCCAGGGAAGAGGCTGGTCCAGAAAAGCAGGTCAAGTAGATGGAGTGTCCATTCTGCTCTCCTGCCTCCTTCTTGCTGCTGACCTTCCAAAAGATGTGAGGCTCTGCAAATGTCTGACGAGAGCTGGGCTGGGTGCTGCTCGGAAATCAGGCTGCAGCAGAGAAGACAGTAAATGTGAATTCACATTACTGTAATATTTCACCCTCCAGATAAGTAGGGAAGGGTGCAGATCTTTCAAATCATCTCAGTCTTTGAGTGCAGGAAGGCTAACTAGGGAAGTGTTTTTGTGGCCTCTTGCTTGTGCCCGTTTTCTCACCTGGATCTCCAAGAGAAAGCTGGTTCTGGTACCCCTTGCTGGTCTCTGTTGGAGTGTGAACAGATGCTTGCTCATGGAGCTGCTTTGGCACTGTTTAGTGCCTGCAGTTGAGCAGCCCTGTCCCAATGGAGCTGACACTTTCCATAGAGGTATTTGCTGACATTCTCATGCTGGGCTTCCCTCCTTTTCCTCCCCCACTGTAGTCTGCAGGGTCAGAAAGCCTGTGGAAAAGGTTTCTTCAGTTCTAATCTTGGATACGTTCTGTGCCAAGTTTCTAAGACTGTTTAGGATATGTGAGTTGCAGGTGAATTTATCAACATAGTAGGTGCACAGATATGGAGATGAGCTGTATGGGTATGTGTGGTGCTCTGCAGCCCAGGAACTTAATGGAATTTTCCCATCTCTGCTTCATGGTTTAGCACTCCCGAGTGGATCCTGAGGAGCTGTTCACCAAGCTGGAGCGGATCGGCAAAGGGTCATTTGGTGAAGTGTATAAAGGGATCGACAACCGCAGCAAGGAAGTGGTTGCTATCAAGATCATTGATCTGGAGGAGGCTGAGGATGAGATTGAGGACATTCAGCAGGAGATTACGGTGCTCAGCCAGTGTGACAGTCCCTACATTACCCGGTACTATGGCTCCTACTTGAAGGTAGGACAAACCATGGTGATTCCTTGCCAGTAGTTTGGGAATGGGAAGGGCTTCTCTGTGGATGCTGCAGTGGATGATGGCACACAGCACTGGAAAGTGATGTGTGAGTGGCAGCAGGAACAGTGGCAGCTCTGCTCACTGCATTGATGAGCACTTAATAGCAGACTGGGCTTTAAGGCACTTGCTAAGGACATGGAAATGAGGTGCCCTGTACTGTATGGTACCAGGACCAGGGCACTTCACTGGAGAGTAAATTATTTGTTGAAGACTGAACTTCCCCTGGTCTGACAATTCTGGAAAGGAAGTTGATGGAATACTTTTCCAGAATAGCAGTCTTAAGGCTTAAGTACCACTGAGGGATTTATGTCTCTGAAAAAAAGAGATGGTTGAAACTACTTAATGAGAAATGGTGAAAAGAATATGAACTGGCTCTATGAAGGAGTGCTAATACTGCTTCCATTGAAAACAGGTTTAGGAATCGCTAATGGAAGCTGCTGGTAGAGTTGATCAGAAGTGGCCTATGCATGCTGGCTGCTGGAGATGAGTGTAACTGTGGGACTGCAGCAAACAGTTCCTGAGCTCTTTGGGCCCTGAATATTCCTTACGTATTTTTCAAAGGCCATAATACATTTTCTCAGCCTTCTGCTGTAGTTTCATGGACCTGCTGCTTATCTTCTGTTGGGACCCTGTGAACCTCAGCATGGAAATCTCTTCTGTGAGGAGTGTCTTGCTGATTGTACCCTTCAAGCTGGCAGCCCTGTTAATGAGATCAAAGGCTGCAATGCTCCCCTGCCATTGCCAAGGACTGATGCTGGATGAGCTGTTGGAGAGATGTTAAAGGGCTCCAGCCTGGGAATAAGCTTTTCTGTGGGCTGGGCAGTCTGGTGCCTGTAGGGGCACTTGCTCAGGTGAAACTGCAGACTGAGAGTTAGAAATGTGCTGGAGGCAGGTCCACCTCTGTAATGCTGTGTCAGCAGAAAAGAGGGAGCTGGGGGCTCCTTCCTTAAGCCCCTGAGAGCTGCCATGTGCAGCATCTCTTAGATTGTGTACAGGACTACTCTTGTATCTTGCTGCCTCATGATTTTTTCACTTTTCTGTCTGCTTTTATTACTGTCTTTGCTCTTGATTTGTGCTCTTGCTTGCAGGGCACTAAGCTGTGGATAATCATGGAGTACCTGGGAGGAGGTTCAGCCCTGGATTTGGTGAGTAAGTGGCAAGTTCTGGACTACGAAAAATATTGACTGAAGACTTGGTTTGTGAAATGCCTGTAAACCAGACACTCACTTGCCATGTACCATCTTTTTTGCAGCCCTGTGCCCGAGGGATAAGCAGTGCAGGACAGACGTGTTGGTTATGCTTATCTTAGGACAGAGGGAATGTTTTCATGGAGCCCAGCTGTTCCAGCACTGTTGTACAGCATACTGTGCTGCTGTATGAGCACAGTGAACTGAAAAGTGACCAACAGCCAGTTGGTTTTGGGCAGTGCAAATCTGTACTTCACCTAGTCAGAGTTACGTATTGCTCAGTGCTCACATGGCTCAGTAAAGACATGGTCTATGATTAAGTTACCCCAAATTTTAAGAGAATACAAATGCGGAATATACCCATAGGCAAAGGTCTGCTGCACTGTATTCTGTCACAGCATTTTTCTCTTCTCTTTAGGACAATAATGCCCGTTTTTCCAGAGCAATAAGTGATCATATAGGGAAAACTGCTGAGCCTACAGTGACTTGGAGGAAGGTGTAGTGGGGGGCTGTCATCAGCAGAAGTTATCTGAGTGTCAGAACCTCAGTTATTGCACTGAGAAGGCAGGACTTGGTTAGAGGAGAACTGATGGAAAGGAGAAGAGCTTTGATACAGTACTCCACAGCCTGAGGGTTGATGTCTCAGAGGCTAAAATTCAGTACTTGCGTGCTAGCAGAGAGACCTGAACAAGAGAAACTGTTAAAATGTTCTGTTGGCCAATGCATTTCCAGGCCAAAGTGAGAGATGAACTGCTGTTTGTTTGGGAAGCCTTTAACAAACTGATAGACGAGCAGAAAATCCCCCAAAGTTTTTCCATTGAATGCTGCCAGGTGCAAAGACCAACATTCTGCTTGTAGAACGTGCACCAGGTGTGCAAGAAGGTGCTTCCTGCTGAGTATGAGCTGCTTGGCCAAGGTTTCTGAGTCACAAACTGAGAGCCTGGAAAGTCCAAGGCATCAGCCACCCTCTTTTAAGTCATCTTTCTGCCTTTCATCAGCTGAAGCCAGGACCACTGGAGGAGACTTATATTGCTACTATCCTGAGAGAAATCCTAAAGGGCTTGGATTATTTACATTCAGAGAGGAAGATCCACAGAGACATCAAAGGTGAGATTGGAGAGCTCAGCTCCCTTTCTTGTAAGGAATGTTAGTAATGTAATACTCAGAGGTATTATATTCCACCATAATGTGCAAGGTTTCAAAGACTGTTTCTCAGTGCTGTTTCTCTTGTTGGGTTGCTGTTTTCTGAATCTGATGCTTGTCACTGTATCACAACTCATGCTTTTCATATCTTTAGGGTTTAGAGTAACAGTAAGGATCTGTAGCTCTCCTCTGGCACTTGGAGTTTGGACAGCCAGGGAGCTAAAGCAAAGGAGTCAGTGAAAGGCATGCTCAGATATTAGCTGACTTGTGCCTGGACATTTGCTTTGCTGCTGGACCCCAAGGGTGTGTGTGCTGGTTATTGCCGTTATAGCTTACAGCAGAAGTGAGCTGTCCTCATGCAGGGTTCACAGCCCTAGAAAATCAGGGCAGCTTGTGTCAGCTTATCCTGTTGCTGTTTTTTATAGTCGCTGGCCACGTGCAGTGTAGAGAGAGCTGGCATCTGCCTCCTGAAGAGCAGTGTCACAGCGAGCCCAGAGCATCAAAGTGCTGCAGGAGGATGGAGGGACAGTGCTGTGGAGCTGGGCCAGTGCCAGATGCTCACTGCTCTGACCCACTGCAGGGGGGGGTGTGAGCAGGCAGGGCACAGAAACCTCATGCAGGGAGGTTGGGAGAAAAGATTTCGTTGTGTATGTGAGACTGCACATTTCTAGCACTGCACAAGATGTGTAGGGCTGTTGGCTGCCAGTGGTGGGGAAATGCTGAAAGTTGTTAGGTAGGGTCTCAGAATGAAAAGTCTTGTGGAAAACCCCCATTCCCAAACCTGCACAATGTCACAGTATAATGAGTGAGTGGGAACTAGTACAAGAGTGGAACTTGAGCTCTTTAGAAGGATCTGCTATTTAACCTGTGCTGAATGCTACTCTGGAAAAAAAATGGAGAGCATTAGAGGCTGTGTTGCCCTCCCTTCTTTGTGTGTCCAGGAGTCACATCTGCTTGACGGCGTCGCTCTTCACATCTGCTCCCTGCTCCTACCTTAGCAATAGTCCCCTTCTGATCCAACAAAGTGCACGAGCTTGTTCCGTGTTACCCAGTGGAGTTCAAAGCGTGAGGATGGGTCTGAGGCTGGAAATCCAGGCTGAGGGTTATCACTGGTGTGAAGGAGGATGGCATGGGAGGGCTCCGCTCAATACTCAGTTCTGTGTGGGCTGGAGGTGATTCGGAGGCCAGCAGACTTAATTGCTTATTTGTGTGTCCAGCTGCCAACGTGCTGCTTTCAGAACAAGGAGATGTGAAACTGGCTGACTTTGGGGTGGCTGGACAGTTGACAGACACCCAAATCAAGAGAAACACCTTTGTGGGGACTCCATTCTGGATGGCACCAGAGGTCATCAAACAGTCTGCTTATGACTTCAAGGTGAGCTGGGAGCAGGATTGCTGCTTGGGGCTACTATACATGAGGTGGTGCTAGGACAGAAACAGGGATTGGAAGTGCTGCTTACTGCAGGAATTAGTCTTTTCTGTTATGATGCAGAGTCTGCTGGAGAAGTTTGTGTATTAGACTTGAAATGCCCCATCTGATTTATGTGATCAGCTGTCCTAAAACTGTGCTTTCATGTTGTAGAATTGCTCCTTGCTGTTCTGTATTGTCCTTCTTCTCTTTTCCAGGCAGACATCTGGTCCCTTGGGATTACAGCCATTGAACTAGCAAAGGGAGAGCCTCCAAATTCTGACTTGCATCCTATGAGGGTTCTCTTCTTGATCCCCAAAAACAACCCTCCAACACTTGAGGGTCACCACAGCAAGCCGTTCAAGGAGTTTGTGGAAGCCTGCCTCAATAAGGATCCTAGATTTGTGAGTATTGCTGCCCACCTGTGAATTTGGGTGAAGGTCAGCAGAGGTCAAAAATTCCTTCAACAAGAAGGGTGCCAGAATCCCAGAGAGAGAGAATTGCTGAGCTTACAAGATGGACACGTGAGCCTGGCAGGACTTCCTCATGAGGGGATGTGGAGGGGCGGGCACTGATCACTTCTCTCTGATGGCCAGCAATGGGACCTAAGGGAATGGCATGAGGCTGTGTCAGGGGAGGTTTAGGTTGGATATTAGGAAAAGGCTTTTCCCCCAGAGGATGGTCAGGCACTGGAACAGGCTCCTAAGGGCAGTGGTCATGGCCCCAAGGCTGCTGGAGTTCAAGGAGTGTTTGGATAACACTCTCAGGCACTTTGTTGGGGATTGGTAGCATTTGTTGGGGGCTGTCCTGTGCAGGACCAGGAGTTGGATTTGATGATCCTTGTGCATCCCTTCCAGCTCAGGATATTCTGTGATTCCAGTTGAAGTCAGTGAGTTGCGTGTTCAGTGTGCAGAGATGGTTAGATGTGACATGCTTTCCTTATCTGCTCCAGAGGCCGACAGCTAAAGAATTGCTAAAGCACAAGTTCATCACACGCTACACCAAGAAAACCTCATTCCTAATGGAGCTGATCGATCGATTCAAGCGCTGGAAGTCAGAGGGCCATGGAGAGGATTCCAGTTCTGGTGATTCCGATATGTACGTACATGTTTTGCATGGAGGGGTGCTCCTGCTGCCCCTGCTTGCCTCGGGGTAGCCTACTGCAAACAGCTCAGGTCCTTTTCCCGCCTGAGATCTCAACTTTGAGCTTTCGTTTGTGGGAGCGAGTGAGTGCTGCCTGAAGAGCCAGGCTGTTGCCTCCTGTTCAGTGGCCCCCGGTTTTCTGTTCTGGTCTTAACCTGTGGAGCCTCTTTGCTGAGTGTGAGGAATCAGGGTATTGACACGAAACATTCAGTCTGTGTGTCACTGGTAGAACAGGGCTCTTGTTGCCTGTATTTTATGCACATTTCATGAGCTACAAGAGCCCCAGGCTTTAGTAACTGTGGCAAGAGCTGTGTATGTGTGTATGTGTAGTCAGGGGTAAATCTTTGTGCTGCCATGCAGGACAGTCAAGTTACGGGCCTTGGGTGGGGAAAGGGCACTTCATTGCCAGAGTGGTGTCACAGAGCTGCTCTTCACCTGTAGTGGCAGTGACTCTGTGCCACCAAGGACTTGGGGAGACTGGCTTATAACATCTAAGTCTGGCCCCTCACCTTGTGAGCTTGGATTGTCTTGAAATTCTAAATTTTACTAGCACTAGAAACTTCTTCACGCTGGCTGGATCAGAGGGATGAATGTGGTGGTTTGGAAACACGATGTAGTACTTAGCTCAGATATCTTTGATGCTGCATATGTGCTGTAGAGACTGAAGTGGTTTCTCTTCATAATTTTTTCTGGGACAGGGAAAAGCCTGAAGGCCTGCAGCAATATGGCAGTCATGTGGGGAGAACTTGTGACTCTGGGGAAGTGTGGGCAAAGTCCCAATGTATGGAACTGAGGCTTTGTCTTGACTTTCCCCTTTTCATTTGCAGTGATGGAGATGCAGAGGATGGAGACCAGGGTCCAATCTGGACATTCCCACCAACCATTCGCCCCAATTCCTTGAGCAAGCTGCACAAAGGAATGGCTCTTCATGGTTCCCAGAAGGTCTGTGTGCTGTCAGGTCTTTCTGAAGTGGACTGAACTAACACAAGCTTTTGGATGTCTTGGGGAAGCCACCAGGCACTTGTCTGAAATTTACTTCAGTCTGGCACCAGGGGCTGGTGCTCCAGAGGTGCCTCTTCCACATCATCAGGGTGCTGTGACTTGTGGCTTTCCCAACACCTAGTGATGTGATTGACGTGGAGGTGCTGTGAATTCACCAAAGGCTTAGTACTTCATGTGCCCTGGGAGCTTTTGCCTGTGCTTTTAACTTCTTTTCTTGTTGCTTTCCAGCCTACTGAGCCCATCAAGAGGCAACCACGGTCACAGTGTCTCTCCACACTTGTTCACCCAGTTTTTGGGGAGGTGAGTAGAACCTTCTTGCTGTCTGCTGGTTGGAGATGAAGAGATATACCTGACATAGATAAGTAAATGGGAAGGGTTTGGAGAAGGGAGGTGTGGTGGGGTAGCTAGTAGGGCTAAGGGACTCTGAAGCATTTGCACCAGTTCAGAGGGCTAGACCATAGGTGGGGAAAGTGAGTGTGTCCCTGGTGTGTCCTCCTGGAAACACTTGTGTTTGGAAGAAAGGCATTACCCTTCTGGTAATCTGTCTTCTGGTGAGGATCTGATAGAGAAGTATCTGTCTCTTGCCTGCATCTTAGGCTTGCTGATGCCTAGGCAGCTCCAGACTCTGATGTCTGTGGCTGAAGTGCAGCTCCTGTTAGAGCAGATAGGTGCTTGAGCTGGCCTGTCACTGTGCACGTCTCCTTCCCTTCTGCTGTGCTGCTGTCCACAGCAGAGTTACTGAGGGGAAGGTAGGTGGGTTAGAGCAAGGAATTGGCTTTGCTGGTTGCTAGGCCGTTTCTTGATCTGTACAGACTGCTATTGGTAGCACCCAAGGAGTTCCCTGCCAGCTAGCTTCTGGAAGGCAGGCAGAGAAAATGTTTAGAAAACCTACTCAATTCCCCTGCCTTGTGGTCTGATGGGGATGTGGAGTTGAAGTAAGAGCTGCCGTTAATGATAGGATGGTGTCTGTATCAGCAGAGAGGTGACAGCTCATCTTTCCAGCTGGGTGATGTTATCAGGGAAGAGGAGGATAATCACAAGGGGGCTGCTGGCTGTGAGCTCTGGTTGCTCTTTCCAGCAGAAGGGTAGGAAAGGAGATTATACTTTGGAAGAAATCAATTAGATGCTGCATGTCAGGGTTCTGTTCTTGAGATGCTGGTGACAGACACCCTTTCTCTGGTCCAGAGGAGTTACTCTTCTGGATCCTGATTGCATGGCCCAGCAGAGAGCTGAGCTTTTTCCAGGGATAGTTTCTGGACTTAACTCTCTTTTCTCAGTTTACTGCTGTGTGGAAAGAGGGTTTGCTGCATGGCAGGAACCAAAGGTCATTCCAAAAAGCAGGCTCTTGACACCGCTCCGGTTGGAAATTGGGAGTTTATCTAACTGCCCTCTTCTGTTCTCCACAGGGCTTGACTTTTGGAGGTTGGGGCATGAGGCCAGTGACCTGGGTCTTGTAGGCCTAGAGCTGTGAGATGAAACTGCATTTAAACCACGTTGGTTTATTTGTGCAGCACAGTCACTGACGTCTGGGTCTCTGTTCGGTTTAGGAGCCTCCTGGGGCAGAGTGCTCAGGGCTGTGACTGGAAATGCATTTTTGTGCTTTTCCTTACTAACCTTGCTGCACCAGTTTCAGGCAGGAAGTGGCTTCTTGGACGTTTCATTTCTACTAGTTTGACTCCCTTGCCCCAGTTTGTTGATCCCTCTTTCCTTTGATTAGACTTTTGCTGGCTCTGCAGGTCTCACTGAGCGAAACTGGGAGCAGGAAAGGTTCTGGGCAGTCTCTGAAATAACCTGGCTTTTGTGTGCAGTAGAGGGAGCTTGAAGGAAAACTTCTCCAGGTTGGAAATCTGCTTCACTGCTGGTTGCATGTGCTAGTCTTTGCTATTGGTAGGAAACTCGAACTGAAGACTTTGTCCTCCTCACTCTTGTATGATTGCATCTTAAACCAGCTAGGCTTGATCCCCTCTTTCCCTAAAGGGGCTGAAGCTGGGCTTTGTGAATGGAAATCTGGCTGAGATGTTCTTTGTAATCTTTCCTCTACCTTCCCTGCGTGTGTGTTATTGGATGTTAATATTGAAAATGGCCCATGAGGAGTCATTAACAGGTGTGGGCAACTGCAAATCTGGAAACATCGTGGGGCAGGGAGGTAAAATGACATTTGGGCCTAGTAAGGCTGAGCTCAGTGCAATGCTCTAACTCCCACAAGCCTCCAGAAAGCTCTTGTGCAGTGGTAAGAGACAGCTCAGCACACAATGCTCCCATCACAGGCTGCTGGGCAAGCTGAAGGTCAGGGGCTTGGCATCAAAGGCTGATGATAAACTGACAACTTACCTCCAGGACAGACCCTGTGCTTATTCTGAGGCGGGCAGCCTTTGGTAGGTAGACATCAAATTCTTGGCTTTAGCATCACAGCTATTTTGGATACAGAGAAATCTGTATCCTTGACGTGTAACTGAGTTGCTCTCCGTGCTCCTGCCACTTCTAACTGAGCAGAGGTGTGCATGGGTTGTTCCCACAGCTTTATGGTAGGGAACAGGTGCCCCACTGAGGAGGCAGCAGCCCTTTTTGGCTGGGAACTGTTTGTTCCCAGCAGGGGCCTTGGTGCACAGGAACGACTGCAGCTGGGGATCAGCATTCACATTGTTCTGCTTTCCAAAGCACGGAGAAAAGGTGAGCTCCAGCAACAGGATAGGCTGATCCTAGAATTGAGGCAAAGAACTGCGAGGCTTATGTAAAGCCCTTTAATCAGCAGGGCCTAATGAGAGCTTAATTGAACTGGACAGTGGTAATCTGGCAGATGTTGCTGGTTCAACAGGATTGCTTGATTGTTGTTCAGCTCCTTGTGTGATGGTGCCCTGAGGAAGGGGCTGTCATATCTGCAGCTTGTGGGAAGGAGGTGGGGAACTGCTGCAGGGGGTGGAAATGTAGGATTTTCAACAAGGGACTCCTTCAGGCTCAGCACCAGTGACCTGTCAGGCATTCCTTCTCAACAGAGGTATAGCTATTTCAGATTAACAGCTGGAAACACGTGCAAATAGAGGCCTAGTTGGAGTGCACTGACCATGAGAGCTGTGAACTGAGTCAGATGCTGCATGGGGAGGTCTTGGTGCCTGGGCTTTCTTCCCTCGCCCCCCTGGGTAAAGCTCTCTTAGAGAGGAGTGTTGGAGGCCAAGGGGCTCAGGATCCCTGGTGTGGCAGTTGTCTGCCTTGGCCTCCCAGTCACTAGAAGCAACTCAGACTTTTTTGTGGTTGTTAAAAGGAGTGGTGACTAACTCCTGACGTTGGAGATATTCTCCCCAACCTGTCTGTGAGCCTGTGTGTGTGTCTGGGTGCTGGGCTGTCATTAGCAGCAAAGGTCATTGTACTGCTTCAGATACACCTGGAGTTCTTTGTGCTGTTACTACTTACAAGTTTTCAGGGCTGTTGGTCCATTTCTTACAACATTTAGTTTGTTTAAGAGTACATCCTGTTAGGTAAGGACTTTGATTGCCATAAGTACCTGGAGGCAAATTTGAACCCCAGACACTGGACTTCTGCCTTCCTGACCTACAAAAAGAGCTCTTTTTGGTTCATTTAAGTGGAATGTGGGTGCCCTCCTGCACCCTGGTGGAGTCATACTAAAAGGGAAGGGGCCTTAATGTCAGGGCTGCACTTCTTGACCAGCGCTTTCTGCAACCAAATAAGGCCCTAATGCCCTGTTTCTGGGTTGCAGCTCAAAGATAAGCACAAGCAGACTGGAGGCAACGTGGGAGCCATGGAGGAGCTGGAGAACGCCTTTAGCTTGGCTGAGGAGTCCTGCCCAGGCATCTCTGACAAACTGATAGCGCACATGGTGGAGCGGGTCCAAAGGTGAGTGTCCTGCGTGTGAGCTGGGGCGGAGCCGGCCCCGAACCACGTGGCTTTTGTGCTCCACAGCTGTGCAAAGGTCAGTGCCAAGCAGTCAAGACAGACAGAAGTGAATATTGATGACAGCTGCCCTAATAGTTCCCGTGGCACTTCTTTTAATTGCTTTCATTTAATGCAAACAGTTTGTCTGCCTCAGAAGTCTTTCCTCACGCTGGGCAGGTTTCTGTAGTGTTGATGTATGTTGCAGGGCACAGAAAGAATCTGCTGTTCACCTTCATTTTGCACATATATCTATATACATCTGATGTCCTGCTGGTCCCATTACCCAGGCAGCAAGGACTATGCAAAATCTCACTGGGATCACCTCTGGGATAGAAAGTTTCTGTTAATAAATATCTGTTTCATTGCAAGGAATGTGCTTTAAAGCACTATGTGCAGCTAGTCACTGCTTGCCCAGCTTTAGGTATACAGAAAAGTGTACTTTTCCTGAAGAGAATTATTTATTGAACCAGTGAAGGAGTGTAGTCTGGTAGAATTTAGTTCTTTGCTGGGTCAAATTTGGCTGCACTGCTGGAACCATGTCCAGTCACATCCATTTGTTGCAGGTACTAACACAGCTAACCTGGTCACAGATTTATCAGGCTTTATTTAAGATGATTTTGGCTTTTCTCCCTTTCACAGCAGGCTATCCTAAATCTCACCCTTTCCTTATCAAGAGAGAAAGTTAACATTTGGCTCCTCCCTGGTTAGCAGGCTGGAAGTGCTTTATGTGACCAGAGAAGCTGTTCTATGCTCTGGCGGCCCCTGTAAACACAACCCAAGCTTTACAGTCTTTACACCCTTGAACTTAGGCTTTCTGAGCATTTCTTTCTGATGGGTTAAAGTTTATGCCTTGTAACTCAAGTACCCATTGAATGGAACAGAATCATTAAGGTTGGAAAAGATGTCCAGGATTGAATCCAGCCTTTGTCATCATCCAAGCCAGATCATGGATAAAGACATTAAACTGGACTAGTCCCAACGCTGAGCCCTGGGGAACCCTCCTAGTGATCGGTCCCAGCTGGATGTGACTTCATTCCTCACCACTCCCTGGACTCAGCCAATCCAGCCAGTTTTTAAGCCAGCAAAGTGTGTATGTGTCCAAGCCATGGGCTGCAGCCTCTCCAGGAGAATGCTGTCTGAGATCATGGACTACCTGCAGAGCCTTTCCCTCATCCACAAAGGGGGTCACCTGGTCATGGGAGATCAGACTGGTCATGCAGGACCCGCCTTTCCTAAACCTGTGCTGTCTGGGCTGTCCCCCTGGTTGTCCTGTCAGGCACAGAAGAGCTGTAGATACTAAGGACCAAATGTAATGGCCATCCTAGAGGGATTCTGTTTCTACATCATTCAAGCTTCCAAGCAAATACACCATGGGACTGTGTAGAACCCTCATCTAATAATCACTTAATGCCAGGAAGAGAGCACTCATTCTGTTGGCTGACCCACAGAGGTCACAGAAGGTGTCCTGTGATACCTGTAAAACCTGAGCCTCTGACTGAGCAGGAGGTGCTCATGGATGTGTGTGGGTGACTGCAGACAGGTAGTTGTTTCAGCATCATTCACTTCTGTCAGCCTAGAAATGACACTGCTGGACGGGGCAGAAGCACAAGATACTTTTTTTGGGGGGGGGGGCTTGAAAAAGCTCAAAGACCCAGTTGCTTTCTTACCATAAAACACTAGTGCTGAAAACTTATTAGGTGAAAACTGAATCTTGAAAGCCTGAAAGAGTGTCAAACCACTTTGGCTTTTTGTTAAAGTGCTGGTTTTGTCTGTCAGGACTTTATCTAACAAAAACTAGCAGTGGCAATGGGAGTGGGGACAGACCCACCCAGCCTGACCCCTTCCCCCACAGACCTGCTGGTGGGTGCCTGTGGCAGCATTCCAGGTGAGAGCTTCAGACAGCCAGTACTGACCAGTTCTCCTTTGTCAATTCTTCCCTGCAGGTTTTCACACAGTCGGAACCACCTGACCTCTGCCCGCTGACACTCACATTCCCTGCTGTTGTCATGAGGGGGGAAGGATTTTTTCCAGCTTCATAAGAACTACATCTCTAATCCAGACCACCATCTGCCGTTGGATGTGACATTGTGATGGACTCCAGGACATTTCAGAGCCTTCATGTTAGCCGTGTTTCCATGATAACCCAGGGTGGGGTTTGCAATGCAAGTACAATTTAGACCTTTTGCAGAACCCGAGATGGGTGGTCTAATTGTTTTTACAATGTAATCAATGCAGTTTTTAATTGTTTTCCTACAATGGTTGTGTCCATTTTGGCTTGGTTTGATTCACAGCTTGTTTCTGGTAAATGCCTGGCTGCTGGAAAAAGGGAGATTCTCTTCCATTGATGTATGTTTCACAGGCAAGTCTGATAGGTTTAGTCTCCTGCCCTTCCTAAAGAAGTGTTTGTGAGCAGTTGTGTGTGAGTACAGGGATGTTGGGAAGCTCTCCAGACATTTAGGGCCTCTGGGAGAGTGAGACCTGCTCTCCAGTTGTTCTGGAGGATCACTTCAAGCCCTTCACACACGAGTAACAACACTTTCCAGTGCTGCAGCAGCTGAGCTGATACAGGGTTGGTCTTTCCCAGCCTGTCATTTCATAGGAGGATGGGTTTGCTGATTGTTCTTTTTTTGGCTCTGGGACATCGTTTTGTATTAGGCTTTAGTTCATCTACTTCAGGCAACAGCAGAACTTGCCTTGGGTCTCCAGGGAGCAGAAGGCAAAGTGGGTATGTTTGCTGTGGGAGCTGGTGGAGTTCCTGTCCTTGGCACTTCTGGCAGCTGATGCAGCTCCACAGGCAGGCTGGGCAGTGCTGGTCTGAGCTGAGCAGGCCCACGTGAGGCAGAAGGGTTAAAAAGGGGAGTGGGGGGAACACAACAGCTGCAGACATCAGCAGGGCTTTGGTTCACAAGGCAGAGGGACACTACAGGGCAGGTTTTGATGCAAGAACCTGTGCTCTACAGGAAGGCACAAACTGGATGGCTCATATCAGTGTGGTAGGGCTGGGGATTCCCAAAAGCTGCTCTAGGCCTCCCTCTCCTTCTCAGCCTTCCCTTTCTGGCTCCTCCTTCAGCCTGGGATCTAGACTCACTGCAGCCAGGGCTCTGCTCCAATTGACAAGCTGGGGTGGTGTTTGGTAGCAGAGAAGGTAAAGCATCTACTGCTGTGTTGGCTGCTTAAGGTATTCCAGCAGAGCCATCCCCAGGAGCTTTGCTCTCTGTATCATACTAGTGTATAAAGCAAATCTTTAATTCAGGTAAGCACACAGATCTTAAATCTATACTTCAAAGGTCTAGAAAAATAGACTTAGGAAAATAACCCCTGACAGCTGGTTGCTTAGAGAGCTGCTCTCTAACTGAAAAGAGATTCCCATGAAGTCAGCAAGAACTCAGTTACCCAGACCTTTCTGTCTGGGTGTTTGTTATGTGGATGATACGGCTCACCCCAGAGCCACTGAGAACAAAGGCTGGAGCTGTTCAGCATTTTGTTAATGACAGGCCCCTTGGGTAGAAACAAGGCTTGATTTTTGGTACTTAGATTCAGACCTGCAGACTTCAAGTGCTGGGCTGCAAGTAGCTCAGGAGGACCATACGTTCCCTCATCCTGGTGTGTGGTGTTCACTTTACCTTACGCCTGTCCTTTATTTGTCCTGATGGACAAATCCAGGCTCAGCAACACTATGAACTTGTACAGTAGAGAAGAGGTGCTGCTGTTGGATCTCTGCTGCAGAGCAGTGTTCTGTGGGGAGAGCCAGCTCAGAGCTTGCAGTTAGGAAGAGCAGAACAAACCCACTTTTCCCTCGGGAGGAGAAGTTATTATAGAGACAGGACACTTGGAGAGGGGAAAGGCAGAGGCTGCAGGCCAGCACAAGGGCCCCTGCTGCTTTTAAAGTTGCTGTTCACAGAGGCAGCAAACCGTGTCGATAAGGTACCTGTATCGTTACGTGCTCTGCAGTGTAACGAGGAAACTTTTTAAAGGAAACAATCCCCACACCCTTCGTCCAGTATTCAAAGCAACAATGGGTTTAGTTTTCAAAAACGTTGAAAGGGATCTGCCACTTTCAATAAAGTAACAAAACAAATGAGGCTGGTGTAACTGTGTTATTAGGGGAAGAGGATTGGTTCCAGCTGCTTTTCTCTGCATTCTTGGTCTTCACCTGCATCTTCCTCATGCATCCGTAACAGAGACCCCAGAGACAGAGCCAAGTACTTTATGTTGTAAGGATTACAGCTGCAGGCACATCAGCCTTTCCTGCTGGCACTCCAGGAAGCACATGCTGTTGGCAGAGGTAGAGCTGTGCACTGGGGCACACTGCAGTGTGGTTTTTTACTGGAGTTTGTTCATTATCTGCAGTCTTAAGACTCAGGCTTAACTGGCAACGGGGTCTCTCTGCCTTCCTCTGTCTCACTTTGCAGCTGGGAGGGGGCCCGAGTGGTGGCACGGGTCACCCAGGGAGGTGGTGGAGTCTCCATCTTTGGTGATAATCCACTGCACAGATGCAGCCCTGCATGAGCAGGGATTGAACCAGACACCCCTGAGCCTGTGTGACCTCAGGGACAGCATGAACACTTTGGAGATGCCACTTTAATTGTGTTTAAACCCTTGTGACTGTCCTTCCCTGGGCATCAGCAGAGGCGAAGGGCACAGCTGAGGCTGTGACCAACTCTGCAGTGCTCCTCATCTGTTTTTCCCTTGGAGCCAAGAAGCGGAACTGATTCATGTACTTTTGACTGTGCTTTTTGGGGGGAATTTTGCTAAATGCCATGTGCTCAGCTCAGCTCAGCAGGCTGTTGCCAGGACAGTGGTGATGAGCCGGCCTCAGCAGCAGCTGGAGTGCAGAAGCACAAAGTCAGTGCACCAGGTGAGAAGGCAGAGAGCTGTGCAGGTGGGTGCAGCTTGTAATGGGAGTGGTGCCTGATGCCTTATAAAAATGAAAGTCTGACAGTTAATGTCTCCCCAGCAATCAGGCACTAACCCTGCCCAGCAGAGGACTTGGCTCCTGGCACACCAGCCCTTGTCCCCTGGCACAGCTGCCTGGAGCCCATGCGCCTGCTGCTGCTTCAGCAGAGCTAAGGACTTCACTGGTGTAACAGAATCACTGCTATGACCAGGGAGGAGAAGGTAGCAGTCATCAGAACAGCCCCAGTCTGCTGCATTAAATGTGTCAGGAGTTACTGCACAAAGTCTGGTTTCTTAAGCAACGAAGCAGGACTGCATTACCCTGGATGAAGGTCAAGCATGAAGAGGAAAATCAGTAGTGTAGGGGTTGTTCAGCCTGGAGAAGAGAAGGCTCCAGGGTGACAAGGGGGGAATGGCCTCACACTGACAGGGCAGGGTTAGATGGGATTCTTCCTTTTGAGGGTGGGGAGGCCCTGGCACAGGGTGCCCAGAGAAGCTGTGGCTGTCCCATCCCTGGAAGTCCAAGGCCAGGTTGGACAGGGCTTGGAGCAACCTGGTGTAGTGGAAGGGGTCCCTGCCCATGGGGGAAAGGGGAGGGGAGGAGGTGGAACTGGATGGTCTTTGAAATAGTGAGACCATAGCTATTAAGCCACGCGGTCCCAACTGCATCTCCCCCTCACATACACCTTAGCTCCACAGCAAGAACCTAATGCCTAAGGACCTGTTTTAATTCTGTTCTTGCCTAATGGTCCTGTTAAGGAAACTTCTCATGCTTGTAGTTAAGACAAAAATAACATATTTCACAGAAGTGATACACCACTGAAATCCCCACCACTTTTAAAGTTCACTGAGGTAAAGGCATGTGCAGTTTTGCTTGGAATAGCAAAGCTTTTGGCTTTTCTAGCCTGAGCTCCTGCACTTTAAATGCACAGACATTGGAGCTCAGTATTCTCAAACCAAGAAGGGGCTTTTGTTGCCTGGTGTCCTTCCAGAGGCTTCTGGTTTAGAGACCCCACCTCAGCAGCTGCATCTTTAAGAGAGATGCTGAGCTGCAGGTTCAGCGCAGCAGCAACTAAAGGATCATTCACTCACCAGCCCGCAAACCTTAGGGAAAGACTCTTGCTCACTGTGGGGCAAGGGCACTCAAGCTCCACAAAGGCAGCTCTGCCACCTCCTCCACACCATCCCCACTCTGGCTGGAGAGCACTTGGTACAGGGTGAGCTGAGATCCAGAGTCGTGGAAAACTACTGAGTAACTTGAACATGGGATGGTGGGCCCAGGAATAAGAGGCTGAGAGAGTTTTATACCAAGATGCTATTTACTTTGAACAGTCATATTCAGCCACAGTATAACATGTCTAATCAATCCACATGGATACACCTACAACAGGTAATTAAAAAAATAATAAATGAAGACGCTAATAAATTAAGTACATTTAACTTAGATGGGACAATGGTCTTTGTGACAGCGGCGGCAAAGGCTGGATCTGCAGTCACTCCTCTAGGATGCAAATGCCAAGCAAGAAAATCCCTCTGGACTCCCTCTCCCTTCAGTCCTCATCCCGCATATGCTTGAGACCATAACTGAACACTCGTGCTGGCCTCTGTCCTTCCCATTGTCCCATGGGATCTCCACATTCCTCCATCCTCACAGCATGCAACACTTTCCTTTTTCTTTCACTGCTTCACTGCATTGTTCCTTCTGTTAGTACACAAACACTTTTCTATCTAATATAAATCAGAGTCCCCTCAGCCCATCAAAGCCACGTCCAACAGCATCTTGTGGCACTTAGCGTGTGTCAGTCCTTCTGTGGAGGCACCCAAAGGTGACAGCTTTACAAAAGAGAACAAGCTGCAAACATTTCAGATTTAATACAGAAATTTAATAGAGTCCACAGACACTACTGCTCCATCTGGAATCCAGTGACTTTTACACCTTCATGAGAAACAGAAGATGGATCCCACCCCGAACTGAAATAGAAGATTAGGGATTTTCAGAAGTCTTTGCATGACAAAAGCACAAGCAACAGTGACTTTCAGAGGCTTGTTCTCCTACAGTGCTTAAATGCCTTGAAAACATCACCCACACCAGAGTGGAGAGTGTTTGCCATCCCGTGCCTTACTTAACTCCTACTACAGGATAAAGAAACTGGAGCTGTGATATGAGAATAGTGATTGAGTTCAGAGGACAAACCATGCACCCCCCCTGCACCGATCCACAATACACCAACACCTCAACAGCTCAGCAGAGACTCAGTCCTCCTGCTTCCCTGGAAAACTGCTGCTGTGGCAGCTCCTGAGGAGCAGAGCTGCTCTGGGAGAGCTGCAGTGTCTGTTCAGAATGAGCTGTGGGTAAGCCAGCACACCACATGTTCCCGTTAGTCTGAGACAGCTGTGCCAGCAGGGTGGTGGTGACAGCAGCAGGACGGGTTGTGCCGCCAACCCCACGGAGCACCCGGGGCAGGGGGGGCCTGGGAGCCCTGGCACCCACTGCTGCCAGCCAACTACACCACTGGAAGCTGCTGCTTTTCTCCCATGTGTGCTGATCATCCAGTCAAAATGTAAAAACAAGGTGTACCTGCCTTCAGGGCAGGCGAAGGTGTTACTGTACAGGTACAATGGAACGAGAACCCTTCCACGATGTGTGCGCACTGCAGCGCTGCTGTTGTTGGGTTCTCTCTAAGTAGGTTCAACTGGAACAGACTTGACCCTCTTCCACACCATCGGGAATGGATGTGATCCCTGTCTGCAGCCCCCTCACTCCCACTTTCCATCCTGGGGGGAATGAGCCTCCTGGGTCTTTGCTTTATCAACTCCAGACACTCCTGTTCCCACCTGCTTCTTTTGTTGGCATTGCTAGCAGAGATCCAGCTCTGCCTCACATCAGTCTGTGTGAGTGTCCTTCTCCTTGGGAAGCAGCAGGCTCGACCTGGCCGGAGAGCTGGTGGCTCTTTTGATCACCTCCATCCACCTGCCAAGAAAAGACATGAGAAAAGCTTACCCCTCACTCACAGATAACCTTGTCCTTTGGTTATGAGCTGTACCCCTTTCCCAAACCTCCCAAAACAGCCATTTTCTTTCTTTTACAGGGCTTCTGCGAAATTAACTCTTCAAAGGAACAGCTTGAGATGTGGTAAATACCCTGCAGAACATGGTTGTCTGTCCAAGTAACAGGTCTACAGTGCTCTGAACTCCAGAGAACTCTCATGAGAGCTCACTGTGTTCTCTCCTCAATGTTATCAAGGATGGCAAGGTGACAATAATTATTGCTTTTCTTAACAGTAAATTAGGAAATAGGTAACAGCCTTGCCCACGTGGAAGAAAGCAAAGCAGCAGTGAAAAAAGCAAGACAAATCCACTGTGAATTAGACATTTTTCCCTTGAAATCACTACATGAGCCCAGTGCATTAAAGAGCACAACTTACAGCTCGGGTAGCTGATACCTAAGCTGTTCACAAGTGTGTGTCACTCTCCCAAGGAAGGGGGACATGTGACACCTCAGTAAAACCACATTCCAAAACAACCACAGCAGGACCCAGCACAAGGGTTCTCAATGTAGCAGCAAAGTTTTGTATGTGGTGCATTTCACACACAGTTTGGACCCTCTGTGGAACCCCCTAAGAGAAATTAATTGTAATTATAGAGGATAATAATAAAATGTAATCACAGAGACACCAGCCAAGTGAAAGGGAGCCCTGCACTTGTTGCTCTCAGCCTTGTGTTATAACTTCTGCTCCCAGAGATGGAAGATAAAAACCAAAAAACTCTTTACAGAACCTGGAAATCTGACTCCCAAAGAGCTGGTGGAGCTGAGCACCCCACAGCCCTTCCTCCCACATTGCTCCAAGGAAGCCCCAGACTCCTGGCACAAAGCAGAGCTCACAGCTCTAGGTGTATCTCCAGCTCTCCTCACACAGAGGAGGGTTCTGTCAGAGGAGGGATCTCCAAATATCATCCGTGGGGCAAGGAAGGGAATGTTACTCCTGAAAATGTGCTGGAAGATCACTCAGACTAGGAGGAAAGAGAGGATGGGATGACCAACCACTGAGTTAAGAGCAAGTTATACACCAAGACAGAGAAAACAGAAAATTACCTCTCAAAGGTGTATTTGCTCTCAGCCCTGAAGAAATACACGTGGGACTTGAACTGCAGCTTGAAGACATAATCCTTCTGAATCCCGTCCGCCTCCACAGGGCAGCTGACCATGTAGCCGAGCAGTGGGAGGCTGGCCAGGGGATAATCATCCTGCAAGAGCCCAAGAGCCCAGCCCTCAGTGCAAGGCACCCCTGCCATGCAGCCCGTGTGCCACAGGTAAGGGCTGTGCACTCTTGTGCAGGAGACAACAGGAGGACTCTCCTGCAAGGCCACCAACAGTTTAAAAGGAAACCTTCCCCCAAACTCCTTTCATTTTTTTTTATAGTTATTTGCTTCTGCTCCTCTGCCCAACACTGCCTCCTGGGCTCCCTCCTCCCTCTCTGCATCCTCTCTATGGAACTCGAGGCACAGATCTGACAAAAAAGGTAAAGTAACCCTCACAAAAGAAATGTGCCCTCAAGGCAAGAAGCCAGAATAACCCAGTTACTGGGTTAATAAACACAGTTTGTTTGGTTCATAAGATGAAAAGATTGTGCTGCACCATGGTTCATTATCAAGCAGGTGCTGAATGTACCATGGGCAGAAAAACCCCTGGAGTCCATCAGGCTGAGCTGAAGCCCAGCAGAGAGAGAAGTGGGCAAAGGAGGCCCAGAGGCTGCTGCATCCCTCACATCCTTTAGTCACTGCATGAGGAGACGTTTCCCCCTCCCCCAGACAAGGTCAGTACCATCAGAACTGGAAATCCTGATTAAGTTCCACAAGAAGCGCCCACAGCCTTTCAGAGACCAGCTTCTTCATGAGCTACCTCCTCTTCCACTTGTTACTCTCCTTCAAACAGCAGTGATTTGCCCCTGGAGCTGAAAGTCAAGGATCCCCAGGTCCCCCCAACACCCCGACCATCATCCCCTCACCTACACCTGCCCACCTGGTGTGTCTTGTAGAAGAACAAGCAGAAGTTGGTGAAGACGACCCACAGTTTCTGCCAGCCATTGCTGTTCTTGAACTTCCTCAGCAAATACCCAGAGAGCTGGTTCTGGCACAGAAGGAAAAGAGGGTTCCCATGAAATCCCAGGTTGCCATCCTGCTGCAGGTGAACAGCCCAGCGCTGCTCCTGCTCTTGCTCCCTGGGGTCAAAGGCCTCCCAGGTATGGGGACAGCCACCAGGCTCCATCCCTTTCAGCCACCCTTTCTCACATGCACAACACCCACATGGAACACACTGTGTGAGAAGGGAAGTAAAGCAGGACAGGAAACAGAGGACTGCAGAGCTGGGAGATAACAACATGTGGCAGCTACACAAAGCCAAGCCAGCGTGGAAGGGGGGCTGCAGGGAGGGGAGCACCACTGCCTTGGGGTCAGCCAGCAGGATAAGGAATCCTATGGCATGGAATGACAGTGCATGAATTTTGTAATTTGATAAAAAGACAGGATACATGGCAGATTTACAGAGAGAACCATTTTCTGAGGCATAAACAGGAGGAAATCCTGTCTTAACAAGGCAATGGTACAAGTCTGTCTCTGAGGACGAGCATCCTCACGTGAGCAGTTAGGAAGCAGGACATTTTCCTGGGCATCCCATGGCTCCTCCCCACCAGCACAAAATGTGAGAGGCATCTTTACCTGGATCATGCACAAGTAATCAGACAGGGATAGGCTCTGGTTCCGGTACCAACATACATGGGTGATTGTGTTGGGCCGTTGGGCCTGGCCCAGCAAATAGCGAGGAGGAAGCTCTGGAGAAACAGCAAGAGAGCAGAAAACTGAGCATAGAAAGGGGGAGAGAAAGAGAAAAACAGAACGTTAAGGTGAGAGGAGTGATGCAAGAAAGGTGGCTGTCAAAGGAAAATGGATTGTGAAAAAAATGATGGTGTTAGAACACGGAACAGATCAGAGTGAGAGGGAGTGCAAGAGCTCACACATTCAATCCCAGAACCTGTAGCAGGGTGGGCTTGTTATCCATGCACAGAAGTATGAAATGGTCTCTTTCCCAAGGTGTCAGCAGGGAAAAGCCAGTCCCCTCCAACAGAAACCACAAGAGAAGCCATCTCGAGTGTCCAGTGTCTGTACCTCAAGCCCAGGTCACATCTATAGCACTTCCCTTACCAAGCTGATCCACACAGGCTCTACATCAGAAAAATGCAGGAGCTCCAGTGCCCAAACTTTTAACTCCAGTTAAACAAGTGCCTCAAGAGCAGAGCAGGATAGGCAGGCACAGACACATGCTGCAGCCCCCTGCCCCATTGACCTTCTTTTTCTCTCCATGTCATTGAGGGTCCTTCCCACTTCTGGAAGTCTTCCAGCCATGCCAGCCTCCAAGAAGGTGTCCTACCCTGCCAAACTGCTGCCTAAACTAAAACTGTAGAGCAGTGTAAGGAGTGCTGAGCTGATCTGTCTGGAAATCTGCAGGATTCAGCACCCCAATGTGCCACCAGTGCTGCCCTGCACTGTGAGTAACAGCAAGGCCACAGGTACCAGCGGCTCAAAGAATCCCAAAAAAGGTTTGGGTTGGAAGGGACCTTAAAGCTCATCTGGTTCCACCCCCTGCCATGGGAAGGGACACCTTCCACTATCCCAGGTTGCTCAGAGCCCCACCCAACCTGGCCTTGGACACCTCAGTGGGCACATAATAAACATCTCTGCTCAGCATCAAATGATGCTGCCATGGAAAGACACTGGACCGCTCAGTCCTGCCAGTGAGGGAAGGGCAGAGAATTCCAACTGAATTCCCTCTTCTTGATTCTGGGTGCAGTACAGCAGCTAACCAGAGCTCAGTACAGCACGGTCAACCTCTACAGGAATATATCATGGATAGGGAACTTACAATCATAGAACCATTAAGGTTGGAAAAGACCTCCAAGATCATCAAGTCCAACCTTTGACCAAATCCCACTGAACAATACAGCAAAGTGCCACATCCACACATTCTTTGAACATTTCCAGGGATAGTGGCCTAATCACTGCCGTGGGCAGCCTGTTCCAATGCTTAACTACTCTTTCCATGAAGAAATTCTTCCTGATTCCCAACCTGAACCTCCACTGATGCAGCTTGAGGTCATTCCCTCTTGTCCTGCCCCTGTTCCCTGGGAGCAGAGCCCAACCCCCACCTGGCTGCCCCCTCCTGTCAGGGAGTTGTGCAGAGCCATAAAGTCCCCCTGAGCCTCCTTTTCTCCAGGCTGAGCCCCCCCAGCCGCTCCTGGTGCTCCAGCCCCTCCCCAGCTCCGCTGTCATTCTCTGGACACGCTCCAGCCCCTCAATGTCCTTCTTGTCATGAGGGGCCCAGAACTGACCCCAGGATTTGAGGCACATCAGCAGTGCCCAGCACAGGGGGATGCTCAGTGCTCCAGCAAGCAGGATGAAACCCAAAGGAGCAATTCAATCCCAGGATATCCTGGGTTGCCTCTAAACTTTCCCTGCTTTGGTCCCGCCGCCGAAGCAAAGCCGTGCCGCACAGGGAGCGGAGCGTGAGTACAGACACACAGAGGAGCACAGAGGGGACAGGCATGCAGTGGTGTCGGATGGCCCACGCTCTCCCTGGACACAGAACCGCTGCCGAGGCGCAGTGGGAGACGGAGGCCAAGGCAGGGTGGACAGAGCGAGGCGAGCGCTGCGCCCTCGGTACCTCGACGGCCACACTGTGGTCGGCCATGGAGACGCTGGTGTTGCGGTACCAGCACACGTGCATGGTTGTGTTGGCACGGTGGTGGCTCTGCCTGTCCAAGGAGCTACGGGAGGAGTGAATGTCATCTTCGGACTCCTGTTCTACAGAGACCTCATCAGAGGATCCTGGGGGAGGAGAATTGGGTAGTGGTTTAAGAAAACCGTGCAATACAAAAAGCAGGAGAAGCTGGGGTTCCTGAGAAAGGCTGTTTTCTCTTGCCGTGGTCCAGTTTTAAGTCAAGCTGAACTGGTGACACAGCTCCTATGACCACTCTAAGCACATCAGTCTGGGTTTCATTACTCAGTTCTGCCTGGGGCAGCTGACTCACAGGATCAAAGGATGATTTGGGTTGGAAGGGACCTTAAAGCTCATCGGGTTCCAACCCCCTGCCATGGGCAGGGACACCTTCCACTAGAATAAAATCACAGAATGGTTTGAGTCAGTGCTGTGTCGAACAAACAAAAATGACCACATTTCATCTTGAGTCAAGGAACAGGACAGAGTGCTCCAAGAAGAAATCCTCCATGTTTCAGCACAGCCATAACACCACCAGACAGGCACAGGAATACTGGGCTGTGAAAGCTGACCTTCAGAGACACCACATTTTGGACAAAAAAAATTCACCACATGGTTAAATTGAGAAAAATCTATGTAAAAGGTGACTTAAGGACACACTTAAGGACTTAAGTTGTTATAAAATTAACAACTCTGCAATGGGAGCATCTCTGCTGCATTTAAAGCTACCTTGAACATCAGTCTAGGAAGACAAGCATATCTCTTTTGATTAAAACCAAAGCCCAATTAACTCTCCATTATCATATGAATTATAAAAATATTTCATTTATGTCATCAAACTTGCAAAAGGAAAAGCAGAAAGGACAGGACAGCTGCTGCTTTCCAAGGAGGCAGGGAACAGCACTTACTGTTGGAGCGGTTGCACACGGAGTTTTCCAGAAGCATCTCGGATTTCTCAGTAGATTTCTTGGCCATTTCAATTGCCACATTTAGGTCTTCCATCCACTTGCCCATCTCCAGGCGGGTACTGCAAGGGAAGAAGTGGGAGTGAGGATCCACCAGCCCAGAGCTGTGCCCGGGTGCTGAAGGCACAGGTCACTGCCCAAAACAAGGGACAGTGTCCTTCCATTAGATAAATAAAAACAAAATTAGAATTCCTGAAAAGCAGGAGCTTTCCAGAAAGGAAACTGACCTCATACAGCCTCCATCCCTATATTCAAGCCTTGAAACAAGACTAAACTAACAATTAAACACTTGGACTTTACAGCAAATAAAATGAACTGACAGCTGGCAGGGGTCAGGAGAGGAACTCTGGAGATGGGGGATATGAGCCATGATGTTTTTGAAGGATAAACGGCAGCCTGAAGCACAGCCCATCTTTTCAAGGGCATCTGGGATGTACCTGACATCTCAGGTGAGTAAAACCCAGAGCACAGGAAGAGGAGGCTTCCTTCACCCCTCCCAGGATCCACTACAGGGTGAGACCTTCACAGACCTTCAAGGTGTATCAGTGTCCACAGGGATGCAGCAGTGGAAGGTTTGGCTTTAGACACAGCCACAACATTTCTTTGTTTTGGTAACCAACTCTTTTTTCTGAAAGTTTTTAATTTAGACTGAAAATTCCACACATGGTCTAAGCCCAGCAGCAATTTTTATTTTTGACAGGTAACCTTTGAGCTATTTTTAAGTCATGACAAGGTAAAACTTACATTTATTTTTTCAAATTTAAGAATCTTTCCAGCACTTATGACTCACAGCTGGCTGAGAAATGGTTGATCTTAAAAAAACCTGCATTTTCAGGTGTTAGGTTGGAATTAAAAAAAATACATCTGCATACCAAACATATTGGCTCCTGTGCCATTACACATCTGATTGATAAATATACTGTAGTAGTTATTTTACAAGAGCAGGTCATCAAGCAGTAAGAAACCCTATGATTTAAGGCTGAGATTTAGTGCTCCCACCCTGCATCGTTGGCATTCCTGATTACAGCTGCCTTTTTACAGCAGACTTGCAGAAAGACAAAAACTCCTAAAGCTGATCCTGAGACCAGGTGTAGGAGACATCCTAAGTACAAAAAGGCACCAAACTCACTGCACAGGGATAATTTAGGCTGAAAAGAGATTGTTTTCATTGCCAAGTCAGCCTTTAATTTTTCCTCTCCCCAGCTTCCTCCATGAGATTCTGCAGGAACTCTCCCCTCCTCACACCAATTCACATGTTCTGAATTTTAATTCTTTCGAGTCTCTAAAATATTTGTATGCTTAGATTTTTGTCTCCTGAAGTGGTTTGAAGGATGACACTGGCAACTCCCAAATAAACAAACAGAACAGCAAAATTATTGCTGCTGTTTGTGTTTTGGGTCAGATAGAGAATCACAGGATGGTTTGGGTGGGAAGGGACCTTAAAGCCCATCCAGTTCCACCCCTTGCCATGGACAGGGACACCTTCCACTAGCCCAGGCTGCTCCAAGCCCTGTCCAACCTGGCCTTGGACACTCCCAGGGATGGGGCAGCCACAGCTTCTCTGGGCACCCTGTGCCAGGGCCTCACCACCCTCACAGGGAACAATTCCTTCCCAATATCCCACCTAACCCTGCCCTCTGGCAGTGGGAAGCCATTCCCCCTCATCCTGGCACTCCAGGCCCTTGTCCAAAGTCCTTCCCAGTTTCCTTGTTGGCTCCTTCAGTTCCTGGAAGGCCACAATGAAGTCACCCCAGAGCTTCTCCTCTCCAGGCTGAACAATCCCAGCTCTCCCAGCCTTTCCTCCCAGCAGAGCTGCTCCATCCCTCTGCTCATCCTGGTGCCTCCTCTGGGCTCTCTCCAGCAGCTCCACGTCCTCCCTGTGCTGGGCCCCAGGGCTGGGGCAGCTCTGCAGGTGGGGTCTCACCTGAGCGGGGCCGAGGGGCAGAATCCCAAACCCTTCCCTGCTGCCCACGCTGGGATCAGCCCAGGATAAACTACTCCTTCCCAAAATTCAACATTGAAAAAGGAGATGTGGGGAGTCCTGGGCTCGTTTTGAAGTCCAGAGGATGCATGAAACATCCCTCTGGCTCTGCAGCACTTGAGCAGTAACTTTCTGGAGAAGGAATCCATCAAAGCCACAGGCAACTGAGGAAAACTAGGATTACCTGGCTGCCACCACGATGGTTTTCTGTGCAGAATAGATAGTGAAGCAGTGTGGCACAGACCATTCATTCTCACTCTCCTCCACCTGCAGGAAAAGAAAAGATTTCTCTCATCAGTGCTCAGTCACCAATAAACACTAGAACTGTCCTGTGCTGGCTGGGACTGGAGACAAACAGGGTTCCAACCCGGTTGCAGAAGAGCAGAACAGCAACTCTTTGATGAATACTACCTACTTTCAAGTCTATTTTGGCTCTATACAAAAATCTATGGTGTGTTTCTACTGCAGGAGCACAACACCACTTCCAACAGGGCAAGGAAAGGAAGGGGCTGGAGCAGATCTGGCTCATTACTCACCGGAGGGTCGAGCACTATCAGCTGCAAATCAAAGACAGAAAGAACAATCCTGTTAGAAAAGGTGTGGGGAGGCAGGAGGATTGGTTATAAGCCAAGGTGTGTGCAGGAGAACAAAACACCAGGATAAATAAATGCCTGTTTCCAGATCAGCCTCTCACAGCAGTGTGAAAATGAATGGACAAGAGGGTGTGTTCCAGCTGCTTTGCTAATGTGGAAGGAACAGACTCATCACCTGCAGATAAAGAAAGCTCTGCTTGACACACATCAAGGTCCAATTGCTGCTGAGACTGGCCTTGGAGCAGCTTGTGGCTTTGGTCCTCGTGCCCTGAAGGAATTCCTCAACCTGCCTTAGGCAAAGACATTTCCTTAACCCGGTGATGCAACATGGAACCACTTACCAACATGCCATGCAGGGAGAGGTGTCCGTGGATTTTGAACTGATTTGTCCCAGTGACCCCTTTGCTTGTGTACAGTAACATATCTGAGAACTGGAAAGGCAGGAAGAGAACAATCAGTGCTCAGAAAGCAGCAGGCAGGGCCAAGGATTTTTTGATATCTCATTAAAAAATCTGTTGTTTAAAGGCGACTGTAGATGCATGAAAAATGCCATTTCTCAGCTTGTCTCAGTCAGTTTGGCCAACTACCCTAAAAACCTCTCTCTTGTTTACTCATAAGAGAGGAAATTAAATTTTTTCATTCTATTAAAACTCCGGGCCATTAAGGAACCAAGCTGACCAGAGAGTACTGCCACAGTCATGCCCTCTTAAAACATTGCTTAGAGTGAGTTTTCAGTCTCAGGTGCTGATTTTCAACACAAGCACATGAAAACACACTTCCCCAACAACTTTATCTTGAAGACTTTGGGTTTATAAAAGTCAGAAGCAACACCCACCAGAAAGAACATCCGCTGCTGTAAGCCCTTCTTAGTGAGCTTGTACAAGCAACCTTCCCGGATAAACTCCTGCAGTGGAAAAGAAAAAGTCAGACAATGTTGGATCCTTCCTGGCTCAAGGGAATTTTATTTTCATCCCAGAGTACACAGATGTTGATTGGTGCCCAGCAATGATCACTAACAGATTCTTAGAGGCCCGATGACATTTTTCCTTCCTTTTTTGTGATGTGAATCACCTCCTTGCTGCAGCCAGCATTTAAATCAGTGAAGGAAGAGAAGGGAAAGGAGCAGAATTCCTGTTGGACACCAGCAGTTCACCTATCACACTTACATCCCACTGCAGTGACTGCCATAGCATCCCCAAAGCACATGCGATGCTCCTGTATTTATGCCCAGTACATCTATCAAAAACAAAGAAACAAAAATCCAGGCAGGAACTGCACAAACTCCTGTAACACAGAGGCCCCCACACCAGCTGAGCCCAGTGCTGTGGCTCTCTCCATCCCTCCATTCTCTGAGGCTGCACCAGGCAGGCACAAGCAGAGCTGGGAGTGGATTTCCAGTACGACACACCAGTTCCCACTCACACACAGAGCACCACACCCCAGTATACCCAGTATCTGTACTGGAAACATGAAACTGCAGCCAGAGGTTAAGCAGAAGCATTTCTGATCTATTCCTCTGAGTATCACCAAGGTGATGGTCCCATCATCCATGGCATTCACTAAGAGACAGTTACATGAAGCCTTTACAGTTGTCCCGTAGACCAGGGGGGCAGCGATGGCAAATCCACGCCTCAAAGGCACTTCCTTGGAAATAACACCAATAAAGGCTCTAAAAACTAAGCAGAGGCACTTACCCTGCCAGGTGCTGTGAGATTGTCTATCCCAATCAGGTCGTGCTGCAGCTCTGTAAGCTTCTGGAAATTCTCCAGGCGGATGAGGCTGTGCTGCAGCTGTGAGGTCATTTCTGTGACTTCCTTCAGCGCGTCTGTGTGGAGAACAGCACCAATGGGACCAGAGCAGAGCAACCCAGGCCACCCATTTCACCCCTGGAAAATTGAATCTGAAATTTAGATCTGAAATTTATAGCCAATTTTAGAACAGAATAGTTCAGTTGGAAGGGACCTACAACGATCACCCAGTCCAGCTGCCAACTTCTTTAAGTGTATTTTAGAGCAGGGTAAATAGAGACTAGCAAGCGACTTCACAGCGTTTCCTATGCTTCTGGAGATCATTGTGTATCTCAGATTTTGCTTAAACAAAAAGTATTTACCATGTGGCTGAAAGTAAATGAAAAAAAATCATATCCAACTATTTCTGCCAAAGATTACTTTGTCATGAATGGAATTTACTACACACGCTTTTGATGCTACAAAACAATCATTTTTTTGGTCATATTTTTACATCTAAATGACAAAGAGTTTGTAAAAAAACCCACTTTTTTTTCCCCTGCTAAAACAGGAGACAAGAAAAGGACTAATTTTCCAGCTTTGGTTGAAACATTGGGATCCATTGTGAGAAAACCACTTCCTGGAATGCCAGGAGAAAGCAGCACTTCCATTAAGTTTGTGGACATAAGTGAACATAAGCGAACACAAGTGTTCAAGGCCAGGTTGGACGGGGCTCTGAGCACCCTGGTCTAGTAAAAGGGTATCCCTGTCCATGGTGGAAGGGGAATGAGATGGGTTTTGAGTCTGTTATTCTTGTCTTCCCAGGGCACGGGCAGGATTTTGGATGTCCGTGGGAAGGGGTGCTGCCAGCAGGACACGGCTGGGTGCTCACTCACTCCGGCAGTCGGCGAAGTCCCGGTGCTCTGCTGTGTAGTGCTTGCACAGCCTCCCCAGGATCAGCTTGTAGTGCATCAGTCTCTGGATGGGTTTGAGCAGGAAGGTGTTGAGGGGCAGGTAGCAAACCTTCTGCAGCTCAAACTCCTTATAAACCATCTCCAGCTTCTTGAGGCGTTTGGTCGCTTTCTCCAGTTCTGTCAGGACCTCGTCGTGCTTCTGCAGGTAACTGGTGAACTCCTGTGGAATTGGACAAGAAGTTACTTGGATCAAAGGAAAACAAGTCTCTCATAATTAAAGAAGGTGGCAGGCAGCTCCCAGTCAAGGTCAAAATAGGGGTGTGCATAGCACTGTGCCTGTGCCTGCTGGGAATACCAAATGCTGGTAGTGGAAACAGCAGTCCCACACTCCTGCACTCCCATTCAAGCCACTGGTTTTGATTAAATAATTACTCCACTACTACAGCACTAATGTAACTGTCCTACAATGGCACTCTGCTCCAAATAAAGTTGACTTCGTTTCAGAAGAAACTATTCTGCCTTTAAAAAATACGTATATTTTTAAATTAAATAACCTTATGAATCAAGGCCTCAATAGGGGAGATAAATAAATAACTTTTGTTTTCTGCTGAATAACCAACAAACACCTTTCCTCAAGGTAAATGTAGGTGGCTAAATAAGCAACAGCGATTCAAAGCCTTCCTGCAATTATTTTACTCTGTTTTCTTTTTAAATTGTTTCTCAACAGTAATTGTCTGCAAGTTACTTCAAGATTGACTGAAACAGAATGGGTTTAGATGGGACACTGGAAAGAAATTCTTCCTTGTAAGGGTGCTGTCAGATACTGGAATCTTATAGTGCATGGCTTGAACATTGTTATGAAACTTCTGCCTGTTATGGCAAAACTGTATAGAGCAGCTACAAGCACAGGAACCCAGCCCTCCCTGAAGATGCCTGACTGGAACTTTGGACTGTGAGTTAAGATGCCTTGATAAGATAAAGAGAACACTATTGTTCATCATCTCAGGCCTAGGGAGAAGTAAACAAGGCTGAGGGAAAGGAATGCATCCACAAGAGAGCCAAACCCAGCAGAAAATCATCCCTGGCTGGGTTTGGGGTGGGGGAGGCCACAGCCCAAGAGGCCAGGTTTGCACAGACCCCTGCAATGAAGGCGAGAGCAGGAGAGTTCTGGGTGCATGGCAAAACCTCTGGGCAGAGGCAGTGAACACCCATCCTTCCTTACACAAACTGGACCAGTTGTTAAACCCCCCCACCCCAGGAAGGCCACATCCATGGGACAGTCACATGGGAGGCAGCTGAGGGGGTGTCATAGTCCATCAAAGACTCCCCAAAGTTCTCCCAAAATTTATTCCTGTGGCCTTGCACCACAGGACTGCACATGACGCAAAGTGATTCAGTCTGCTGCAAGAGACAGTGTCAAACTGCCCCCCCATCCAGGGAGGTACCTGGGCATTCCCACCTGGCCTGAGCATATATTAATCCATTGGATTCTATGGTTTTGGGGCTCTATGTTTTCCCACCACCAAGAAAGCCAGCTGGAGAGGATCATCAGGACCCTGGTGGGATCCATGGAGTGGTGATACTTTCTTTAATCTGTCTCTGTCACTCTCTTTCTGTCCCCCCACCTCTTTTCTTTCTCTTCCTTCTTCTCTCTCTCTCTCATATTTACTATCAAATAAAGCCCATACTGTTGACTTTGGCATATGGTCTCATTTGCACCTCAATTCAGGCAGAGGCATTTCTAATAATTTTAAGAACCAGACTATAACAGGTGGGGAGGCCCTGGCACAGGGTGCCCAGAGAAGCTGTGGCTGCCCCTGGATCCCTGGAAGTGTCCAAAGCCAGGTTGGACGGGGCTTGGAGCACACTGGGCTAGTGGAAGGTGTCCCTGCCCATGGCAGGGCGTGGGATGAGATGGGCTTTAAGGTCCCTTCCAACCCAAACCCTCCTGGGATTCTGTGATTAATGGAAATATTGACCCTGAGCTCTGATCCTTGACAAAACAAAACAAAAAAACCCTCAATAATGCCAAAATTCCATGTCTTTAATCCTGTATCTACCTTCAGAGTGCGCATGTTCCTGAGCATGACATCTCCAATGCGTTGGTAATCCCCTTTCACGTGAGCATTGGTTCTGCCTTCCCTGGAACACACACAAGGAGGAAAGAAGAAGGCAACATACATATGAGGGATCAAGAAATTTCTGTTTTCCCCTTCCATCTTCCCCTGCAATTCAAGAGATAATCTTTAGCCACTTGATGTTCCTATTTCACCGTTCAGATTGAAAGCTTGGTATATTAAATATTAAATATTAAATATTAAATATTAAATACTAAACATGGATGCAGCATAAAACAGCAAACACAAAGCCATGCTTAGAAAACTAAGAAAGGACTAGAAAGGAATTTGTGTGAAAGCCTGTTTGGGAGTTTTACGTTTCAGACCTCCAAATAAATGTCATAACATGACCCCACCTGATTTTGTGGATTTATTTTTGTTCATACTTTGTTTACGTTGACCACCTCCTTTTGAAAGGTACTTATACTGTAATATGTAACATGCCAGGTCAGGAGAAAATAACACAAAGGTTAAAAGACTAAAAACACGATCTGTGAAAAAAACTGCATTGCAAGAACGGAACTCCCACCTTAATCACAAAAATGTTTCCTAGATTTTCACCTGGCAATTCATTAACTGGAAGGTGTGGAGAAAACACACACACATTATCTTTTTGATCTTGTATTCCTTCTTTTTTCTAAGGCTTGAGAGACACTATCAGCTTGTATCAACAATTGGACTTGACAATCTTAAGGGTGTTTTCCAACCTAAATGATTCTGTGATTACAAAACCCTCTGTCTGGTGCACAAATCATACAACCACATTATTATATACAAGGCAAAACTTGAAAAATGGGCTTTGTGCAAGGTAGTTGGTACTTTTTTAATAAGTTTAATTTCGTAAAAGATTTCTCCTTGCTTCTCTTGATGTGGAAATACCAGGTGTAGTCTGGTTTTGACATGAGGATATAGAAAAAGGTCCCCCCCTCACTTACCAGAGTGAGAGCCTTTGTTCAATCTCCTTCAGAAAGCCTCGATGGAACTCATAGATGGGGTCTATGTTGGAGAAGAGCAGTGTCATCAGGCCCTCTGGCATGGCATTCTCCTTGATCACAGCACTGCGGAACCACTGCCAGAAAACCAGAAATTCTCATCAATTTCCCTGTCTCAGAAATTCATTGTTAGTATGAAAATTCCTGCTCCTGCAGTGATGGGGGAGGAGAAAGTATGCACAGGGTAACAGCAGGAAGGAAGAAGAAATATTTAGGGAAGGCGTAATTCGTGAAAAATGAAAAGATGGGATTTTTTTTTTCCTTGCCAAATATTAGGAAGATGAGGCACATGGCTGGCTCTGGGCACAAGCTTGTTTCTGAATGCAATGATGGGATGGTTGGGGACAGCTGAGTGACAGTCAGTTACCCAGTGGCTGCCCCAGCTGCTGCCACTTCCACGCAGATACAACTGCTCTCATACACCTGGAGCCCTGTTACTCAGCTGAAGACATCTCGTTGCAGGTCACATTCCACACTTTATCTCTTCCAGTTCCCCGCTTTCTGCAGGGACGGGGATATTACAAAAATCCTCTGAGGTACCAGGTATTCCCCCTTCTTTTAGGAGAAGTGCTGGGAAGCCTGTAGGAGGAATTGGAGTGAGATGGTGCTCAATGAGCTTGCAGAGAACACCTCGACTGAGGCCACGCAGCATTAAGGGAGTCAAGCTTTTCTTTGATGAAATTAAAACAACAGCTTATAGAAAGGCAACAGTCCCAGTGCTCAAACATGGAGTTCATGAACAAAAAAGCTCTTTTAGAAACACAGCTAAGAAGTTCATGCTGCCCTCCAAACCGGGACTCACTTGTCTGTTCTGGGTGAAAGGAGGAGGAAACAGAAGCAACAAAACAAGAAAAAACTCTTCAAATCCCCATGGGTTCGATGCCCTTTGCAACTGTCATCTGCTCTCAGATCCAAAGGCACAAGGCTAAAAGCTTCCCAAGGAAAACCATGGAGAAGACGGCCAGGTTATAAGCAGAGCTGGCAGCTATCACTGAAACTGAATGCAAAACGTTTTTAGGCTGTCCCTGTTCACGGTTTTCAGACCAAAAGTTTGCCTAAGCCATCAGGATGGCACAGGATGTAGCTGCTGGAGCAACAATGGAAGCCCAGAGAAGGTATCTGCTCTCCCACAGAAGGAGCTATGGAACAAGGAAGGGGACCAGCTACTTGGCTCATGGATTACTCTACATCACAGGAAGAAATTCCAAGCTTTTCCAACCTAACAATCACAAATCTGTTAAAAAAAGGGAAAAGAAATAAAGTCAAACCCACTTACCACTGTAATAACCTCCAGGTCCTTTAAATAGGTGCGTTCTGTGGCAAGGATCTCCTTGGCTATGAAGTATGCCTTGTCGGTGGGGTAGCGCTGAAAGGACACACAGCCACCAGTCAGTGCTGAAATACAAACCTCTGTTTGCTACTGGGCATCAGCTCAAACCTGACATCCACTTCCCCTTGCTGTGTGCAAAGGGAGCAGCTCCTTACTAACAGGACATCTCTTTGTTCAGTATCACATTCCCAAATACTGACTTTATTACAAAATATTCTTTGTATCGCAAGAGTATTAAAAAATTGTGTCAATTATATGTCAATTATCATAGAACCACAGATGGTTTAGGTTAGAAGGGACCTTAAAGTTTATCTCATTCCAACCCCCTTCCCACTATGGGCAGGGACACCTTCCACTACACCAGGGTGCTCCAAGCCCTGTCCAATCTGGCCTTGGACACTTCCATTACATGAACTTCCATCTCAGATCAAGGGAGCACTTTACAAAAACATGGAAACAGTTATTCCAAGATGCCTAGATTTTAAACACTTCTCCAACCAAACACAGCACAACAGATTTGCAAACAGTCCTTTTCCAAAACTATTCATTTCCACTTACAGCTTTTACTCAAGCTTTTACTCCTTTGAAGACCATATTAATTAAACTGCAGCAGTTGGTGGCTGCATGATTGCTCTGGGCTGCTATTTGAAGAGAAGACAGAATGGATATGGAAGAACAAAGGAGTGAAATGGTGGTAAGAGATGTTCTGCAGCTGCAACAACACAAAATCAGCCTGAAAACATAGATTACTGAAAATAATGTAATATTAAGGAACTAGTCACTCTCCAAGGTAAGGGACTGCTCACTATGCTGTGCTGTAGTTCCATGCCAAATGCCACTGAGTTACATCAAAATTTGGTCTCCTCCATCTCTGCCCCGCCTGAGGGAAACACTGCTTTGAAAATCCTTTCTTCTGTTTCCTTGTATGCTCTGAGTGAATTAAAAATTCTCTTTATAGAGTCACTTTGAGATGCTTCCAGTGCTGTCAGCACAGCTAGTGAGTGTTTCCCAATCCTCCAGCTCAATGCTGCCCACGGAGGAGACATTCTCCTGGCTGCTCAGTAACCTCTCTATTGAGTCCACAGAGAACCCCTGGAGGTGTGTATCCTCAAATAATTAATTCTGAGGCTAAAAGCCACTGTGTAGTCTCTTTTCAGGTTATTTTATGCTAGTTATTGTAGCTCCACACATCAGCCCCCTCCCTGGAGGGACCAGAGGACATACTTCTACTGACTCCACAGCCATCCTCCTAACTTCAATGTACCTGTCTCAGGTATATGGTGTCAGGCAAAGTCCTACCTAACCTTGGCTTTTTCCCTTGGGCTATTTACCTGACTGCAGTCTCATATGCTGTCGAACCTCAGTGGGCATCCTTCTCAAAACAGCCTCTTCCCAAAGGAAACAACATCATTTTTGTGCCCTCCCTGGAGCCTGAGGTGACACAGTTTCACCATCTTGCTTACCAGCCTCAGCAGTGCCTTACATGACAGGAGAGTTTCTGCTATCAGGGATGTTTTTACACAGCTCTGGGTGCATCCCCTTCTGGACTATGTACAGGATCCTACTGCACTTCTTTGAAACCTTACAGAGCATGAAGGTGTGTGAAAACATGGGAGCATGACTTTTACACGGGCAGGTAGTGATAGGGGGAACTTTTTAAAACCTAAAACCACACCATGGTCATAACCCATCACTTTTCATAGCCTGCATGGATCACGTTTTTCACCACCTCTGAGCATTTCTGCAGGTTTTAGCTTCATTCTCCAGCTGACTGTGTGCTAACCTGAGGCACAAGAGATGCTTTTCTTCTCCCAGGCATCTTCTCTTCCTTTCTCCCTCCCCAACACATCAGCCCTTTCTGTTTATTCTCAGAAGTTCCTGCTCTTTCCAAATTGCTCCCTGGTGGAATTTAGTGCCCTTAACTTGCTTTTTTCCAGCCTTGCACCAGGCCTAAGTGCATTCCTTGTGCTGAGTGCTGGCAGCAGCTGCTGGGCAGACCCTGCATCAGAGGAGTGGAAAGGCTGTCACAGTGCACAGGGGCCCTGCCAAAAACCTTCACTACTGCTCAGGCTCTGCAAGGGGAAAGAAAATCAGCTCATGCCTCGAAAAACCAAACACTAGAACTCTCTGGGGTGGCAGTCTCCTTCTAGAGTCCAAAGAAAATGTTTCTACAACCACAGCAGGCATCAAGGCAAATATCCCCACTTGGAAAAAACGGGTGTTTCACCTATCATGTACCTGGAAACCTTCAACACTCAC
The DNA here is from genome assembly GCA_014706295.1 of Lycocorax pyrrhopterus obiensis. Lineage (NCBI taxonomy): Eukaryota > Metazoa > Chordata > Aves > Passeriformes > Paradisaeidae > Lycocorax > Lycocorax pyrrhopterus. The sequence continues at coordinate 3,128,838 of JACSVZ010000016.1, forward strand.
CAGATGCAGCAACCCCAGCTTGTGGTGAGTGAAAAGCTCTACTCTACTCTACATTATTTTTGTAATGGCCAAAAATGTTTAAATTTTCACTTCAAACACCAGGCTTCAGAAGTGTTAAAAATAACTCTGAGTGGGGAAACTCCCCCAAAAAGCCTAGCTTCAAGGCCCTTTTTTAAGTGGGTTGCTACATTCCATTAGAAAAAGGAACAGGGAGAAATCTACCAGTATGATGAAAGAAAAGCACAGTGATTTAAAAAGAAAGAAAAAACCTCATATTTCTCAAGGTTTCAGTATAGGACCACCAGCACCATGGCAGCACAGAGCAGACACCACACATTGTGAGGGCTGGAGAGTTCGCAGAACATGCCCTGATTAACCAAGTGTAACTACAGCAGTACCACCTTCAAATCAGAGCTCTAGTCAGAGAGATATTGCAGGATTACATTTTTCTTGTACAATAAAGTTGCAAAGCTCCTGTGAAATTTAACCAATTTAACACTGGTTTCCTCCTGGGTCTGTTTCACTTAAAACAATGTCTCTGAATAGACATCTAAGCCTTGGAATGCTCAGGAGTTGATCAAGCTGAAGATCAATACAGTAAAGAAAAGTTCCCTTCTAAGGAGTCTCACTTTTACAAATTAATTTCAGCCTGAAGAACAACAGAAGCTGCCAAAACACCAGACCTTGCAGAATGCAGCAGAAAGGGTTGGGCTTCACGTTTGAGTCAGCTAACACAGACTCTGCTCATTATTTCCAAGCTGTAAGGATAAATGAGAGGAGTTATTTTTAAAATAACTATGGGAACTCATAGTAGAGTGATCAGCCAAAGTTATAAACTCCACCTCAAAAAGTCTAAATGAGACAGGGAAGCTGCCAGTTGGGTGGGTTGTCTGCAGCTCAGCTCCCAGTTACTGGTTAGACCTTCCTCTCTCTGGCAAGCACTTACACCACATCCACACCATGGGTGTTTCTCAACAGCATCACAGAAGCGCCTGGAGCTGCCCAAGAACGTGGTAAAGACACCAAAGAGCAGGGGCCTGTGACCTTCTTGCCTGAGGGTCCTGATCCTGACAGAGGTAAGACAACCAGAACACTGGATGAGGCAAGCAGAAGAGCAGAAGCAAAGACCACACAAAGTGGTTTCTTCCTCTCTGTGACTGTATGGAAAACTGTAGATCCCAGTGTGGCCACTGACTCCACACAGAACTGAGTTTGGACAGTGGAGCCCTCCTTGCACTGCAATGGAAGGTCCTGGATCCCTCTCAAGCACCCAAGAGTCAACAAACCTCTCTGCAAGCAAGGCAAGGAGTGCAGAGAGTCTTCTAGAAAAATGGTCATGGAACTCTACTGTTAGATGGACTTCTCTATCCTACTGGAAGAGATGCAGCAAATCCTGAGCTCTGCATGGCAGTGAGGAAAACCCCACATCATGTGGCAGAGTCCCTGGTTAAAGCAAGCAGTGCTCACTGGTAGGCAGGAAGAAAGCATTCCAGGCACAGAGCAGTACCCAGACATAAGCACATCTTGAAGACCCAAAGCTGTTCCTGGTTTGAGACTCACTGCACCTGCAAAAGTCAGGGGTATTTTTGTCCCCCTCTTTCCAGAAAGTGAGACTCAAGCTTCTGCAAGGCCAAAGCACTGTCCACCTCTCTCTGGACAGAAGGGTCAGCCATGGAAAGGACAACTTCGACAACACGGCCAGGTCTGCTGACCAAGCCCATGATGAAATGGGTGTGAGAGAATTCACACTGAGCTCAGGTCCTCCACAGTTCAAAGGGAACACTTCAGGACCTCTCCAAAGGTTCTGTTATGGTCAGAAGGCATTACCTGGAGGAACAATGTACGGTGAGATGGACCAACGAGACCATGACGAGACTGCATGGGAAGGAAGGAACCCAGGAAACACACAGCTTATACATTAACAAATAAGGATCTCTGAGGATCATTGTGTCCAGCTCCCCACTCCTTGCAGATCCACCCAAAAACAAACCATATGACCAGGGGCATCATCCAGATGTTCCTTGATCTTTGTTAGGCTTGGTGTCGTGATCACTTCCCTAGGGAACCTATTCCAGGGATCAGCCTCAGGGTGAAGAACCTTTCCCTAATGTCCAACCTGAACTTGTTTCCATTCTGGGTACAACAGGTGGATTTTGAACACAGCTCCCTGACACACTGCTCCTGCTAAAACAGGGGGAGGTGGTCCCAGTGGCCATGCCAAGAAGACAAAGAAGATGCCAGGAGGGCACTGGGCACTCCTGCCACAACAGCACAACACATCCAACCAGCCTTCAGCACTGGAGTTTTACCACAGCCACCACAGAATAAAACACAATCAGCATTCAGCACCCAGCAAGCACAGCTCCTCACCTGGCACCTTCAGTGCCCAGCACAGCTCCCACCTCACACCTTCAATGCCCAGCACAGCTCCCACACAGCACCATCATTCCCCAGCTACATCCTGATCTTACCTTCCGTTTCATTTCGTCATCCTCTTCTATCCTGGCCCCGCCAGCATCGCTGAGGACAGGGCTCAGCAGAGGGGATGAGCCCTGAGTGACTGCATTCAAGTTCACCTGAAACGCTGGGGTCAAGCCTAGGGGACTCTTCAGCACAAGGGAGGAGAGCTGGGGATGGTCCACGGGGAGGCCTGGGTGGGAAGACAACAAGGAAACGGAGTGGAAAAGGAGAGAAAATTATTTCAAAGACAGCGCAAATAACGTGATTATCCACTGTTACAGCAAACCAGAACTGCAATCTCATTTATTTTGAAAAAAGTAAAAGAAAAAGAGCAAAAAGGCATACAAATCCAAAGACTTCAGCGTGTATCTCAAAGTAAAGGGAGCGTTCCCTGCATCCCAGAGGTTGCATGGCAGTACAGTAAGGACAGACACTGCCACAACCGCAGCTGAGGGAAGCATAAACTGCTTATTGTCAAGGAAAAAGTGCTGCTGAGTAGCAGCACAGTTCACAACACAGGGTTATACTGCAGGGACAAGAATACAGCTTTTAATTTTTGCTTTTCAATGTAAGAGTTACTTTTCAACACGGGGAAAAGCTAGGACAAATTATTCCATTACTTGCCACTCCAGAAGACAAAGTACATTAGAAATACATTCAGAAATCAGGGTATCTCCAAAACCAGTCCAAAGGGAAAGGAAAGCCTATTCCTATACAAAGAGGGAGCATGGAAAAAACTTCATTCCTGGCTTTTGTAAGTATGCGAGCAGAATAATCTCAAGGAAAACCATTTTGCAGCACTGAGTATTAAGTGGATGGACACAAGCCACAGCTAAACCTGTTAGAAGCAACAGGTACCACTTTGCTTTAGATTATTAAACATATTTTTCAAAAAATTATTAGTATTATTTTTTGTGGACCCTTTAGAGATTTCTGACACATCACAGTGAATTTAAGCCTCCTCTTTTCAGCATGTAGACCCCCCCTCAGGGGTGAAAATTACCATTCAAGATCAGCTTTTTTGGGCCAAAGGAAGGTGACAGACACACCACGCCCACAGAATTCCTCCTAACCTCACATACTATTTTTCTGATGTTCCCTGTGATAAACAAATGAGTTTTCTCAGAGCAGGCAACTAAACAGGTATCAGCACTTAAATATCTACAGCTCAAACACCCTCCCAAGCCTCCCCAGCAGGATTTGTTGTGCCACAAGTGCTAAACCACCCGCCCAAAGACAAATGGGGAAATCAACAGCCAACCCCAAACCGCCAAATCATCATTTCCCAGACTACTTAGAAATCATCACAAAAGGCTTTAAGAAAACCAGCCCTCACAGATATACAGTAACTCCTCACACCGTCACGGGTGCTGCAGGAGGAGCTGGGAGCTTTCGATTCCCAGCTGCTCCGGCTTGGAAAGCACACCCAGGGCGAGGCAGCCCCAGCCTGTAATTCCACATGGACAAACGCAGGAAGCTAAACAGTGCTGCACTCGGTCACCTGGAAGAGATTCAGATCATCCAGGCTGCCGAGTTAACTATTTGTACACTGGTCCAGCACCAATTCTGGAGCAGATTTTGGCTTCTCCCTGAGCATTTTGTCCATTCACATTGCTTTTAATATCACCCCAGGAAAGCAACGCTGAAGAAAGCATTTGTTTCACCTATCCAGGCACAGGATTCAAGTTTGCTTTTACATGCTAGGAATGCTGAAAAAACAGCTTCCAAACAAATGAGCTTGCAGGGGTGAGTGAGGAGCTTCTTTAAGTTCTTGGAATTTAACACGAAGTAGCGACAAATTCCAGAATCTCTAACTTGAATTGCTTCCAGACAGCCTGAAAGCTCGGATACAGTGGGAGCAAGTGGGATATAAGTTGCTATAAACCACCCTGCTTTTTTAGTTGAGTTGTTCTACCTTTTATCTCCTCCAACAGAAGACGGCCGGTAAATTAATTTCAAACATAAAATCCAAAAGCAAGAACCTCTCCCTAAAGCCAGAGTGACTGACGGAAATGAGAGGCACATTCACAGAATCATAGAAGGGTTTGGGTGGGAAGGGACCTTAAAGACCACCCAGTCCCACCCCCCTGCCATGGGCAGGGACACCTTCCACTAGCCCAGGCTGCTCCAAGCCCCATCCAACCTGGCCTTGCCACTGCCAGGGATGGGGCAGCCACAGCTTCTCTGGGCACCCTGTGCCAGGGCCTCACCATCCTCACAGGGAAGAATTTACTCCATCTAAAACTACCCTCCTGTCACTTCCCAATTTTTTTTTTCTAGAAGAGGCAGAAAGAAGTTTCTAAGAAGACTTTCTAAGAAGTCACAGAGCAGCTCAGGTTAGCTTTTTGGCTAACATTTGTTTAATTAAATGTTTGATCTAAGCTCAGTGTGATGGTGTGTCTTGGCAGATGATATTACAAGTGAGGACTGAAATTTTCATTCTCATAACCCAAGTTTTCTCCACCAGAGCAGCACAGGAGGACTCCAGGCAAGCAGGTAGGATGTACAGCAATTCCTCATTCTCACGGAGAAGGATGGTAAAGGGACAAGCCATTTCAACTGCTGTTCAATGTAGCAAACTCCTAATTACGTAGAAATATTGATGTGAAGATCAAAACATGTGAACGATTCCCTTTGACATCAAACCCTGGTGCTTCAAGGTCTTCCCTTCCCCACAGGCAGCATCCTCCAGTTATATTAAAAGGGATTATTCTTTCAGAGGGATGTTTCTGTGTTTCAACGTTCTGCATGAAGTGGAAATTTGTTCTCTACAAATAAGTCACACAAACATCCCAAACTGATGTCTGTAAATGCTGTGAGCACAAGCCAGGCCTCCATGCAATGACGTGAATGAATTCAATGCTGTAGCCCAGACTGTCAGACACAGCTGCATTCTGTACACAACACATTTCTGCCTTCACATCACACACAAATTCACTTAAGGCAACATCCAAAAATGCATCAGCTCGGTGTAATACTCCACATACTCAAAGATCTTTAAGTATACTAATAGTTACATTACGTAGTGAGAAACACATATCCTTAAGCAAACAAACCCACAGTTTCATAAAGACCAGCACACACAGAATAGAAATGAAAACTAATCAATAAAACATTGCAAAAGCACTGTAGTATGCAAAAGCACAGCTACAGAATCTGGTGAGAATGCTGAGAATATCCTCCACAGCTACTGTGCAATATTGGTCACATAGAAGGAGGCTCTGTTTGATTTTCACTGAGATAACAAGCAGAATAATAAGATAACAAGCTTTTGGCACCACTTCCCCGTTATTTTTTCAGCAGGTATTTCCATTCTTCAATCTAAATTCAATTCCTACACCGAAAGCCAGATTTGAGAGTACAGGCTGGCCAAAACAAGAAGTACAGGTTCTGTAAGCTTTATGCCTGGACGCTTAAAATGATTCAAAGACAGACAACTAAAATAGTACCCCAATAATACTGAGCATTATGGGATGGGCAAAAGCTATGTGAGGGTCAAATGTCAGCAACGGCTCCTTATCAAATGGAGCACCTCTTGCATTTCACAGAAAACATTTAAAGATACAACTTTATTATTATATCATTGCTGTTACCTACTTCAAAAGGCAAGATTATTTTCAGACTAAAACCCTGCAGGGGCTGACCAGAGGACGATGGGAGCCTGCTCAGATCCTCCCTTCCACCCAATGCCCTGCTGAACCCATTGCATGCACAGACCAAATGATTATTTCTAGAGTGAAAGTACATAGTGTTACTTCTAGAGTGAAGTCATTAGCAAGCTGATGTACTACAAGTAAAATCCTGGATATCTTCTCTATCTTCCTTATTTCAAAACGTCACTACTAGCAGATTTTTGCTCTGCAAATCTTCCCTTTAAAAAGATGAGAAATAGCTGGGAGATAAGAGAATCTTGAAAATTATCTAAGAGTCTAAAAAACCTAGGCAAGAGACTTTAAATTCAAACATCTCTTTTTTATCCTCAAACAGGTACAGGTCACGTGAAACATCAAAGCACATTTACAGCACTTGGCACGTGTCCCAGTGCTGCGTACCTGTGAAGTCACACCTACAGTGGTACCAGCAGGATCCTAACGCTGGCCCTGGTTTTATAGTTACACCCATAAAACAGATGAAACAATCCCAAACAACCACCCTTCTTTTGCCACCTGTCCAACTTGTTAAAGCCCTGTTTGCAGGGCAGAGGATTTATCTAAACACTGGTCACAGACACCTGAAGGAGAATCTGCCAACTAGAAAACATGCAATTGCCTTCACATGCTACGTTTGCAAAAAAGGACAATCTTCCAATAAAAACAGATACACAGGAGAGAGAGTTCAAGGGACATACCCAGCTTAAAAGAAAAGGTCTCCACAATAAATATAATTCCTGCAAAGAAATCTGAGCTTCTAGTGCCATTTGTATCTCAAGCAAAAGATCTGCACAAACCAGGAATTTGAAACCCATACACCAGTGTTTGCCTACTGTGCTCTATTTTCAACAAAGTGGTACAGGGGGAAAACTGTGTGGAGAAAGCTGGGAATAAAACTGTAAGATGCCTTGGCTAGGAGAACAAATATTTATTCTATTTCAAAGATAAGGGTAATGAAAATAAAGCTAAAAAGCCCATGTTGTCATTTATATCAAAGTTTTCCTTGTTTTATTGCATAAACAATTAAAATTATGAATTAGTACAAATCTGTAGGTTCATAATTGGCAATCTGAACAGACATAAAGATACTCAAAACCCCAACATATAATTCAATAAACATTTACCATATAAAAGATAAAGTTCAAGAGATCAATGTAAAAAATTCCAGCTCTCTTTGTTCGAATGTAATCTTTCCCTGGCAAGAGTAGCACCTATGGAACTGGGGAGTCCCTCTAACCAAGGCACACGTACCCCTGTTCGTACCGATAAACGGGAATTTTGTGCTTCGAGCAACCCCGGAACGTTTTGACTTTGGAAAATGTACAGGAACACCTTCCCACAGAGCAGGTTCAACGAATCACGTTCCAAATATGGACTCCCAAACCTCCAGCTCACCCACTGGAGTAATCCTACGGGAGCCCACGGGCAGGTAATTAATTAGGCGGATGTTATGATGCATTTGGAACTGTAAAGTCTCCCCATCTTCAGACAGAGAATGTATATGTACAGCCATACATATACACACAGCCCTTGTGACAAGTGAGGTGTAAGAGCCCCTAAAAACGGCAGGCAATGACAGCTAAAGGACTGTATTGAGACCTGTGATTACACTCATTCAGCACTGAGTAATTATGGCTTAGAACAGTTTGCAAAATGACAATAATGGGAATGACTTACCGACAGGTTTGCACCAAAAAAAGCATAAAATTATAACAACTTTTATTAGTGTCTTCACAAAATCTTAGCCCTACCAAGACTTGCAACTAGACAAATCCTACCACCACCAAAAAAAAAAAAAAACCCAAATAAAAACTCCCAACACCAAACCATAACCAAGCCACCAAAAAAAACCAAAATAAAAATCCCTTAAACAAAATCACCTATGACCACAATACAAATAAGCACAGGAAAAAAGAGATCAATACTTGGTATTATCCAGATTATTCAGCAACTCCGAAATATACTGGAAATTAAAGTGAAAGTTGAGAGTAGATTGATATATCACCCTATTCCACCCTAAGATAAAATATGGCAAGTCCTGGGAATACACAGCATGTATTATTTTACTAATGAATACTTTAAAATTACAAAGTCTACGCACAATAGATAACACAGGTTAGTAAATTTAACAAAGCTTAACCAGGTGGTGGATAGGTCAGAGAATATTCCATGACCCATGTTTTGTGCAAATTAAGTTTCATTAACTGCATAGATGATGATCAAAAATGCTCTGATGTAGCGCTTTACATTTGATAAATGTGTTTAAGCATCAGAAGGGTTGTAAGTACACACATAGAGAAGTGCAGGTGGGGATTAAATTGCTCACTCAAAACACCCATTTTGCTTTCTTTCAGTCGCACTGCAACCTTCAGCTGAGCACTGCAGAGAGTTAAGCCCAGCAGCCTGACTCACTGGGAAAAGCCACTAACACTGGCATGCATCCTACAGCTGCATGTGTTTGCTAAAACAGAACAGAGAGACGTGGAAGGATGGAAAACAGCCCTGCTTCACCCTGGAGCCCTGGCACACTCCCTTTGCCGAGCCAGCGCTGCAACAGCTGCTGGGTGCACTGTGCAGAGCAGGAGAACACATCTGGAAAGCCCTGTGGTTCTCCTACTGGAACAGCACAGCACTAAAATCGGCGCACTGGCTAGAAATGTTCGTACCTGTGTGCGTCCCCAGCTCCCCACGGGGTGGGAGGCACAAAGCCAATGTGCGAGGATGTACCTGTGATGCCATTGTGGGTTTTACCCTTTTTTTCTTTTATATATTCTCTATATCCTTTACACATACACTTGTAGCTTTGTAGCTTCCTATTATAGCTTAGCTTCAGCATTTTCCTAGGCAGAAAGACAAAAATTCCAGGATCTCTGTGCTGTCTTGGTTCTCCTTAGAAACCAAGGCTGAAACCAGCTTTCCCAGACATACTTTTGTAAGCAGGGCCTGGATCTCATCCTAAGGGGGGAGAACCTAGAATGTACTAGAACTGGGGAAATTACTTCACTGGGCAGGTTCCTAATTGGGGGGTTCTTGTCAGATATGCTAATTTGCAGAATCTATATAAATTGTACGTGCATCACACGGGGCGTGCATCTTCAGCCTTTTCTACCTGATGAATTTGTGCACCTGAGGATCCTCATACAAAGGTACCCTTTTTATCACCCCAACTGTGCCTGACTCGTATTTTTAGGACCAGAGAAAAAGGCATCACCTGCAGAGGTGCTCACTGGGAGGAGCAGGGGGACGACTGCTCACTAGCCACGGACTCACAGAGTTTACACCCAGGTTTTATCTGCTCTACCACAGCTCCTCCACTGCTGCTTTCTTGCATGTGATACTTGACAAAGATCTTCTCGATCTTGTCATTTTTTCCTAAGGCATTTCCCCTGTTTCCCATGCCATGTGGTTCCCACAGCAGAGATCACTGCCTAGGGTCTGCGAGGCTCCTGGCTGCCAGCTCACCACTCGCCTTCATGAAAGGAAAACTTGTGTTCTTAGGAAATAAACAGGAATCAGCACCAGGAACTAGGTTTTAGTATCAACACTGTAACAAGAAAGTAAAACAAACCACAGGGAATAGTGCTGGAAGTTAAGCGGCATCGCCAGGACTCAGGACACACCACACGGCTCTCCAGTTCACCACTCCCCTCACCCCCAAAAGTAAATGAAGGGGACAGAGCAGAGAAAGACATTCCTTGTCTCACCTTCTCCTGCCACCTCAGGAGACAGCCAGGGGGGAAGAGGACAGCTCCACTGCACTGAAATAACCCACACATGGTGCTCGAGCTCCCTGAGAAGGTCTGAGCTGCCGCATTTCCTTGAGCGCTGCTGGTTTTCTCTCCATCTCTACTGGAAAGTGAATCTGAACTTATGTCTCTGAAGGAAATGATGAAGAACCTTTGCTCGCAGATTTCTTGCTATAATAAAAACTCTACTTATGAATCAAATTTTCTGCTCTTTTGTGTCTGCCTGGGAAACCTTGAACAAAACACAGCTCAGCACACAAAGATATCCTCAGAAGCCATATGGCTTTGGAAATCAAGTGAAGCACAGAAGGAAACCATGACAGCTCTATCCTATCAGTCAGCCAGAGCACAGATAGAACTAACAGGGGCACAGCAGCAGCTCTGAACTCTCATTCTGTACCTAAAACCTTCATCTAAACAGATCTGTACCAGGGTCAAAGCTCCCCTCACCTCTTCCTCACCCGTGGATCCACACAACTTGCCCTAAGATAGAAGACTGAAACCCTAGTCACTACCATTCCTCTGGAAAACAAAAGGAGCACTACACTAAAAATCTTATCGCTTCCTTTTCAAAAAAAAAAAAAGGAAAAAACAAAATCCCTGAGAGTTAGAACTGCCAATAAAAGATCTGCACAGTTGCAAAATAAGAAAAGAAGAGAATAAAATAAGAAGAAAAACATTGAAGATGCCTTTTCAAACTAACTGTGGTGCAATAAGGCAAATTGGCAAGCCTGCACATTGAAAATACAGGCAGCCTTTTACCAAGATCTTTAGAAAACTAGGAGAATTTCATTGGATTTATTCCCATCTTAAGCTATTCTAACACACTTAAATGAATGCTTATGACTGAGGAACAGGACATGAAACACAGTTGTATATAATAGCTGAATCCTGATTCTTTTTTTAAAAGATCAAAGACATCAACAGCCTTTCTCTACATCTTTATCTATATACTTGTCCCTGTTACAGGGTTTGCAGACAGAATTCTGTCATTTTGCTGATTTTCTTTTCCTTCCTTAGGTTACATAATGTAGTCCATTGGGAAGAAATCAGACAAACCACCTAAAAACATACTTAAAGGCACCAGCTCTCTACACCACTGCAGATCTCCTCCAAGTCCTATTTCAAAATGTCACACCACATGCCCACGACATCATCTCCACAGGCCTGAATAAAGTCCCACAAACAGCCAGAACACACATTCAACAGGAAAGAAATAAAATAGAAGTGACATATAGCAAAAGAAAGAGCACCTTGCTGTGCATTACTGGAGCTCTGAGCTAATACTTTGTTCTGAATGTGCTTTGTGTTTCTGTGCTGCTGGCAAAGGGGACAGGTTTCTCGTGGGACAGCACACATTCCACTCAGACACAAGATAAAAGCAAGCACTGTGCAGAATAGTTATACCCTGGTAAAACTAAACTGGGAGAAATGGGTGACTAAAGGAGGTTTTACCTCCTTGTGTTCTGCCTCATGTTGAAAAGTATTCCATTGAAGTTTTAGTTATCAGAATTTGAGAAATAATAGTATTTTTAAAATGTTTGAGTAAACAATGAAGGTCTTAAACGATATATCAAGACCATATCTAAACTAAACCATATAAACTAGCTACCAATAACATTGACCATAAAGTTATGTTTGTAACTAAGCTGCTTATTTTGGAGGCATCAACTGTATTAGTACTGCACTCACTCTACAAAGCACTGAAAACTGGGCAGAAAGGAACCCCAGATCCAAATGGCTGAAGGAGATGATGCTTTCCATCACAAGATTTGGGTATTACGGATTTCCCATTCTTGCTTGGACATAGTCTAAAAAATGCTCTTACAAGCTGAAGCTCAGAATTTCACCCCCACAATCCATGGCAGTTGGGAAGGACATTTCACAACTTTTGTTGTTTTGCCTCAATAAATGTTGCTTAATTAAATGTGATCAGTTAAGCAACAATTTAATTGTCTTTTTGATTACACTTCCAAACTTACAGCTCAAGTCTCACATCAAAGCCACCTGTCTAAAAGAATTTACAAAAGCCCTGAAGCTCTGTTGTCTCCAGTATTTACCTCTCCTAACAACTCCATTTCTAAGAAAAATTACAGTATTTTTCTGAATGCAGTCCATATTTTAAAGAAAAAGTTAAAGCTAACACCAGGTTTACCACCAGCTGTCCGCCACGGATACAGGACACTTTTCTGAATTAATTTGTAAGTATTTTTATGCAGAGTGATTAATAACAAGAAAGAAGGGAAACGTGATGGGGATTAAGTGCTTTTATAGTCTCTGTATATCTCCAAACTGTTGCAAAACGTTTGCTGCTGGACTGCTGAAGACATCTGGAAGTCAGAAAATAAGCTTGTCTTCACAAGAAGTTTGGAAACTGCTATTTCCATTTGGTTGTATACACATTCCCTCTTCCAAACTACCTTCCAAAGGTAGGCATAGGCTATTTATTCTTCAAAGCATACCACAGACATGTTGCACAGGTCGGTATTTTAAAACTGTCCTTCAGAGATGATTTGAAGATTGTTCGGTTTTTTTGTTTATGGGAACGAAAACAAACCCAAAATGAGGATCTTGCTACAGCGCAGGAAAACAGGCAATTTAGTGGATGCAGCTGCTGGTTAACAAGCATGTGCAAAAGTGACTGTTTTATTTAGATTTTGGAGGAACAGCATATTATATGACTCTTACAGATATGTTTACAGCTGAAGAAATCCTTCAGTAAGTTGTGATGTCTGCGTGAGCCAGTTGATAGTTAAAATTCTCTGAAATCAGTGTTTTTTCCTAAATGCAGTATTTTCCAACATTGCAGCCCATTATAACCCATTCTTGATGCAGTGTGATGCACAGAAACACAGCACCAAAACTTGCATTCTTTGAGGGACACTGAAGAGGCACATAAATTTAAAAAAAAAAAATTAAAAATCAACTATGTTATGTGATTTAAAATCCAGCCACTGGATTGACTGATCTCACACCCTATTACTTCCGAGCCTGAACAGCATAGAGGAATCCACCACAAAAAATCAAGACAATCAATTGATTTGTGACTTCTCTGTCCAGTCTTCTTGCGTGAGGTTTTTTAAATTATTCTGAAAGTCAAAGGCACAGTTGTCCCCGGCGGTTTGAGCAAAGGGGTTACTAAAGAAAAGGTTTACATCCAGAGGCGCCGCCGTTCCCGAGTCCCAGGAGTCGGTGTCCGTGCTGCTGGAGTCTTCCGTGGTGGTGGGAGGACAGCTCAGCTGCTCCAGCTGGTCAATAATGTCCGTGAACTGGAAGGCTGAGCTGGACTCGGAGCGCACGGAGTAGGCGGGGAAGTTGAGCATGGAGCTGGCCTCGGAATGGTTGGCAGAGCCGTAGGTGTGCAGGGAGGAGGTCCCATTCAGCGGCAGGTTGTTGAGGGAGCTGCTCTCGGAGCGGTTGTTGATGAGGGAGCTCGTTTCCGAGGGGCTCAGGAGGCTTTGCATTCTGCTCGCTTGGGCCTTCACCTCAAACAGCTCTGAGGTGTCTGATGGCCTCTCGTTGCCATTGAAATCGCTCCCTTCTTCAAATTCAAACTCCTCTTCCATATTCATGTCCACGGCCTCGGTCGAGTACCTGTCAGGGCTCGACTGGGCAGAGACTGTGTTTTGCTGGAGGGCATCTGCAGTTAAACCAGCCGACTCTGACAGACACTTAGAAAACTCAGAACCCTTTAATTCTAACCCACTGTACACATAGGAAAATGCCTCAGAGCCCCCAGCAAAAAAGGACATTTCTGCTGGGTCATCATCAATAAACTCCTCCGACACCTGTAACTGGGAACTTGTCAGTGTGAAAAGAGGGGCACCTCGGCTGCCATGCTGCTGCTCTTTTTCAGCAACGAATACACCTGTGGTAAAGTCATCCTCATCATTGTCATTTTTACAACCAGCAACCCTGCTCTCCTTACTACTCCTCTCTACATCTACATCACAAGCACTCTCAACAACAGGACAAGACGGGTTACAGTTTCCTGCAACACTACCAAACCCAACACCTTGGAGCACGGGAGATCCAGGCTGCTGCATCAGCTTCCTCCCCGCTTCTTCCACTGGTGCTGCAGTGGTTTTGTCTGGAATCCTTGTGTACGGTGCTCGGGGGTCCAAGGAGGAAGGGCTGGGTTCAGCAAACATGGGCAGGATAGAAGCGGGACTGGCCAAGGAGTGAACCGAGTGGAAGGGGGCAGCAGTTGAGGCTGGAGACCCTGGAGTTCTCAAGCCCTCAGTGAATGGGACACTCTAAAAGCAAAAAAAAAAAGCAGAAATACAACAGATAAAAAGGTTTTTGTAATACATAAAAAACAAATGTAACATCCAGTTATATCCAGATGCAGAAGGAATATATGCTTCACAGGAGCTCACGTTACAGCAAACACTGCACAGAACCTGACAGCAGCCCATGTAAAAGGCAAGGTTTTTTCCTTAATTCTGATAACTGAATGGAAAATTAAATGCATGTATTTTATAGCTGAACAAGCATCCACAGGGAAAAATAACAAAATGACAGTGAAATTCTGTGATCCTTCCTTAACCTCTCCCATGTGCATTCAGTGAAATGATTGTTTCTTGCTGTGTCCTGCAGAAGGCATCTTGAGTCTGCCTTGAGACTGCCAGAGAGTAGTCAGAGAGTACCTGGAGATAAACTAATCCTCTGAAATAACAACACACTAGAAAGTCCAACATTTCCTTTTCGGTTCAGAGGAACTTTGAGTAAAATATTACTCACTTTACACTCCACTGGCTACAACTATCAGATCAGTAACGCCAACAAAAAGAATCGTGCAGCCAGAGAAGGAGCAAACAGTGGAAGCAATTCTGCTGAGCTGATTCCTTCACTATGACCTCGGAAAGCTGTTTGTCAATGCCCCTGACCACACCACCGAGAGCGCTGCAGAACTGACCTGCTTTGGCACGTCTGTGTTCGAGGCGCGAGTGGATGCTCTGACCTTGCTGTGCCTCCTGTGGAACAGAGCAGCCTGTCAGCATCCAAGACATGCATCAGCCTCTTTCCTTGCCCCCTCACTTATTGCCATTCCAGTAGCCAACAGAAACACCTCAAGCTCTATTTTATCATGTTTTGTTAATAACTAGTTCAAGTTTTGAAAGGTCAAAAGAGTTGTAAATAAATGGTGCAAGAGTAAGAAATGTACAAAAATGGAATAAAGCAAGATCCAGATCATTCACAGAATCATTAAGGTTGGAAAAGACCTCTAAGATCATCAAGTCCAAGTGTTCCCCCAACACTACCCCATGTCCCCACGTGCTTTATCTCCATGTTTTTTGAACACCTCCAGGGATAGTGACCCCAATACTTCCCTGGGCAGCCTGTGCCACTGCCTGACCACCCTTTCAGTGAAGAAATTTCTCCCAGTATCCAACCTAAACTTCTCATGGCACAACTTGAAGCTGTCTCCTCTTGTCCTGTCACTTATTACCCGGGAAAAGAGCCTGGTCCCCACCTGGCTCAGGGGGAACTCTTGGTACCACTGAAGAAGAACTCAAGAACAACTTGGGGCTGAATACTAACTGGATACTAAACAGCACATTTTAGTTTAACTCCATCCTCTGTCATTATTATAAACATCTACAGAGGAATGGCTTCAGAACCAGAATGAGCAAATCTGCAACAATTGTACAGATTTTTACAAATGCAGTCAATCATATAAAAGTCTGTATGTTAGACTCCAAAATGTGGTATCCTATCTAACATTCATGGTTAGATCCATTCTATGTCAATAATTAAACAGAAAACCAAATTTTCATATAGAAAAGGAGCTCAACTGGAGTCTGAGACACTAAAAATATTTATTAATAGTAGATGAATACAAACTTTTTAAAATTCTTATTAAATTCTTATAATCTTTTGGATTAGAAGTTTCCCACACATAGTTTGGATTAGGATTTGGAGTAGGAGGAGTTTCCCACTTGTAGACTGGACAGTTTTAGAGTCAAGCATGGAAAAAACAATTTTATAATGAAAAAGCATATTCTTAATTTATATATTTAGAAACAATTGAGTATTTAAGGTCACAGTTCCAAACTTGCAGAGCCCAAGTTCCATTATGTGCTCTGCCACTGGCTGATTGCACAGCTACAGTGGCACACAGACAGGTCCTCATTCACGTTATGGAATCTTGAGTACGTGCTGAACTTTCAGACAGCTAAGCCACACATTGTCCACAGACACCAAAATGTGGTACCAAAACTTTCCTAAGCTTCTTACATCATCACAAAATAATACATTTTTTACATTTTAGTTTAGCTACCTTAAATTTGATAACTGAGGATGAGCCTGCCTCCAAGCAGCATGAAAACACTGAAATTTAGGCAATAAGGGCACAGTGAATGTCTCAGCTGTGTTTTGCCTTATGAAGCTATTTCATCTTACCTTTCATATGGGGTTCTCTTCATCCCACTGTCCTTAATATAATCCACTAGTTGCTTCTGTGTTCGTCCACTGTGAACCCACAGAAGTACAAAGGTTATCAAACACAGGGGATGAGCATTAGAGATGGAATGACTTTAGAATAGTTCTTCCTTTTGATCTCATTTTCTAAGACATAATGAGGCTGTTGGGTTTCTCCCTACCTGTATCTGAACGATGAGCCTCTGGTGAAGAACACTGCTTTAGCCTTTGGCTTTGGCTGGTCGAAGAGCCTAAAGAATGTGTGATACTCCACACAGATTTTCCAGAAGTTTTTACACTCATCCCTACTTCCCAAAAGAAACTCCAATGTATCTTGATAGGGGCCCTGGGAAAAAAAAACCACAGAAGTTCAGTAGCACCTAAAATGACAATAAGGAGAAAAGGAAGGCACATATGGGTGTCAACAAAAAAGCTGAACTCCAGCGAGAGGCAGGATTTTGCTAAGTCACTTCTCATATGCCTTAATGGGAATGATTCTGAATGCAGCTAAAAACTATTTAATAGCTTTCAAAAATGTTTGCTTACCTTGAAACTGTAAAAGTGTTTAAAAAGCACTTGACTTTAGAAACATGCTCAATATAACCCAGCTTTAGAAATCTCAAAGAAATTTAAATATTTAAGTGAAATAGTAGCTACTTTAAAATACTGATCTTTTTTTAGGAGTTCTGATGCTTGTTTCCCTGAAATTTAGACAAAAATGGAAAATACTGCATATGTCAGAGTACAGTTATCCCATGAAATTTCTGAAGGGCTCTTTGTGAGACACATTGCTACACAAGCAGACAGTGTGTCCTGTTTCAGGTGTCCTTGATACATGAAATTATATTATGCCCAAAATTGGTTTTTTCCTCTATATTAAATTAAAACTAAATTCCTCTATTTAAATTAAACACTGAGTGCAATCTAGTCACCCAGCATGGAAGCAACAACTTTGATGACATCTGCAATCAAAAACATCTCCTGTAAATCAGCTAAGCATGAAAAATAACACTTGTGCTATACAGATGTATAGAAAAGATGAAGCAAGAATAATCACACCATCCTTAAAATTACTACAACAATATAGTTTCAGCCACCTATTCCTACCACAGGTGTATCAGGTAATTCTCATTTGAATCAAGAAAGTGGATGTAACTTTTTCAAAGTAGAAGTACTGAGACAGGGTGCACCAAATTCTTGGGTCTAGTAACTTTTTTCTGTCTTACATTTATACATGTGTAAGCTTGTGTCAAGGATAAGCTGAGATTGAAACACAAAACCTAAAGATCCTAAGTCGTGGGGTGAGAAAGGAAGGATTTACCCTTGAATGATGAAGCCAAGCCCGCCCTGCTGAGGCTGTTTTACAAAATCACAAACTCCAGAAACATTCATAAACAAAATGAAGCATAGGTATTTTTTTCAACACTGACCAGTCTGTATTACAGTAAAACTTACACAGACCTTGGACCAGTTGAAGGTATTGATTTTCGTGTTACCCTGAATTAAAATGAGAACGATTAAACGTTAGCAAAAGTTTCAGAAAAGCAGAGTACCAAACAAAATTCTGTTGTGGGTATGTAGACATGTGTATGTGGACACATTCAGCTGGATTTTTAGTCCTGGGGACAATATTCCCTTAAACAAGAGAGGCCACTGAGAGGAATTGCAGGACTGCAGTGGCTGATGTACCTCCAAAAGAAGCTGCCCCACAGTAACTAAAGAAGAGGTAAGGAATAGCTGAGCACCCAAACAGAAATATTTCAGTAGATCAGCTGCCTCTGTGTTTTGGGGAGAGGAAAACAGTATCATGGCATTCATAAACAGGACTCTGAGCACTGAGTCGCTCATTTAATACAACAAACATAGCAACACTAATTGGTCCAATCACTCCAATCAATCAGCATTCCTATACGATAAGCACAACAATATCCCAGCAAAAATACACTGGAATATGAAAAGAAGAGAAACCAAACCAAAAGTCCAGGATGACAGACCTGCCCCAGGGCTGTTCCAAATGAATTGATTTTCTCTGATCACACACCTCACTTCAAGCAAAGCCCCTCTACTTTACTGTCACTTGGTTTTAATGCTCTTCACTCTGCACAAGAACAAGCTGCACCAAACAGTATTTTGGGGGCTTAAATGACACTCCTTGGCCACAGAACACATTAAATTTTCAAGACATCAGAGACACCTGATGTTAAAATGAGAGACTCACTCCAAGATGTGCTAAAGGACAGACAGACATAGTTTGCCATCTGTACCTGGAACACCAGCACACCCATGTGTGAAACCGCCAGATTGATTTTGGTGCCCTCGCGGTCAGAGGCGAGGTGGAATCTGATGCCATACATCTCCAGTTTCCGGGCAATTTCAAGCACTTGAAAGTCAGATTCAGCAGGAGTTTGACCCCTGTAATGAGGAAGAAAAATAAAGTTTTAAGAATAATCTGATTCTACAATACTACCAACGCTGCTAACACACTTAAGTCTGAACTCTGGCACTAAATGAGAATTTTCTGTCTCATCTAGTTGGGTGGTTTCACTCCAAGTGATGTGTTACACTGAGAGTTCTGTAATGACACAGCTGATGGCCAATGTCAAATGCATCCCAAGACAGATGCTGAAAGAGATTTTAATCAGCTCAGAGCTTTTTCAGTTTAGAAACTATAAAGTTAAACAAATCCAAATTCAATCCACAGTGCTCCTCCTTCTGCTTGCTTGTGTACACATTAGCATTAATTAAGATAAGAAGTGAGAGCTGGTAGAGTTGCACAGCCAGCAAAACAGAAACAATGCAAATATTGCAACAGAATGATCCTTTTCAGGTCAGGTTTTGGGACCACAAAATTATTACTCTATTACTTCCAGGTGCAACACATTCCCCCAGTCTTTGGCTGGATAATTCCCTCCCTGCCAAGGAATCCAGAGAAGGATCTTTAAAATGAAACCTCATCTGCTGTCAAAATTACCCTAAAAACAGGAGGAAACTGCACACAGACAGGAGCAATTGCTCTGTAAGGGTGCACAAGGTCCCAAACAGCAACACAGAGACTGTTCCTGACTCTGGCACACACCCGTCACACTTTCAGCCCTCACTGACTGCTCCCCAGGTTAGCTGACGTCAAACCACTAACACTTTGCTCTCCTGCATGAAAACATGCAGGATTTTTCCTCAATCCCCCTGTTTTTCTCCATGAGAGGGAGTGTGTTAGACTGCAGTGCATTTTCAGCTGGTACTCATACTGACAAGAGCTTTTCCCTCTAAGTCAAAACACTCTCTGTAAGTTCATGGGTCCTGACAAGGAGTTAAAGATCCTCCAAGAATGAGCAAACGGTGCTGTGGAAATGAAGGAGTTCTTAGAATCAAAGAATCATAAAATCATTAAGGCTGAAAAAGACCTTGAAGATGATCAAGTCCAACTCTTGCTACTGATCATGCCCCAGTTACACTACAAAGTAAAGAAGTCTTTATCACAAACATAAGCATGTCCCCCAAGTAGGTCTCTGAACCACAAACATCCTGCAAGAAAACACTATTACCCAGTTTTAGGCATAATATGGTCCAGGAGAACCAGGAAAAACAGGAGAACCTTCTCCTGTGCTAACCCCCAGGGAACCCCACCGCAGAGCTGCCTCCAGATCTGGGGCCCCCAGCATAAGTGGACACTCCATAAGATGAAGCAAGACCGGAGAAGGGCACAGAGATGCTCCAAGGGCTGGAGCCCCTCTGCTCTGGAGCCAGGCTGGGAGAGCTCGGGGTGCTCACCTGGAGAAGAGAAGGTTCTGGGGAAAGCTCACTGTGGCCTTTCAGTACTTAACAACAGCTTATAAAAAAGAGGGAGAGGGACTTTTTATACGGACAGAGGGTGATAGGAGAAGGGGGAATGGTTTTAAATTAAAAGAGATGAGATTAGGATTACATTAGGAGAAATTCTTCCCTGTGAGGGTGCTGAGGCCCTGGCACAGGGTGCCCAGAGAAGCTGTGGCTGCCCCATCCCTGGAAGTGTCCAAGGCCAGGCTGGATGGGGCTTGGAGAACCCTGGTGTAGTGAAAGGTGTCCCTGCCCATGGCAGCAGGTCGAAGCAAGATGAGCTTTAAGGTCCCTTCCATCCCAAACCACTCTGGAATTCTATGAAACATCAGCAGCACAGGACCTGCTGGGGCATTCAGAGCAGTGAGGCTGTAGCAGCCACAGCTGGATAAACTGACCCTCTACACCACTGCTGACAATGATTAGAAATAATAAATACCAAATTACTTCCATGTGCAAGTTCACTAGGACCAATGTCATGATACAAGGAAGACACAGGTGCTAAACAAATATTATTATTCTATTTACAACCAGTGCTGAAACCAGATTAGATTCCTGCACACACGAACTAAGCAAATTTTACAAGCCTTTTATTCCAAGAAGAAAATGGCCTTCCTTCCATAAATCTGCATTTCATTTTATTAAAACAGATGATAAACTATTTTTAGCATTACCTATTTTTGTGTACTATGCAGTGCCAACCACATCAGTACTAAATAAATTCTCCTGCTCCCTTGACTGGCCTTTCTAGTCATACTCCTTAAAAATACCTCCTCCTAACTACCTAGAGTCATGTGTTAGATTAAACAATTGTTTAGCACCATATAGATTTTTTTTAATATAAATAGAGAATATTGAAATGAATTATTATTACACTTGGATTTAACAGAACTAGGGATGATGACAATATACATTAACTCCTAGTAGGAACTGTCTCTACAGTTCAGAATACAATTATGAAACTTATTTCATAAGCTATGGTTTTAAAAACAGAAGTTGCTAGAAAAAGCAATGCTTCTTAGACACTTACTAAAATGCTCTTTAGTGTAAAACACACACATACACAAAATGCCCTGAGAAAGTAAGCCTGAATGTACACACGTTTGACAACAGGATTTCAGCAGTGTTCTGTTGCCTTGTTCATTCTGGAGGGGAAAACAAAGAATCTAAAACACTACAGCAGGAAATCACAAATGTATTTTGCCAGCTGCAGAAGGCAGGGATTCAACGACATTCCTGACTTTACAAGCTCAGTCCGTAATCCACCCTTATCCAAACGTCACTGTTATGTGACCATGTAATATAAAGGGTAGAACATAAGAGGAACAAAAACCTGATTTCAAATGCAAACAGAAATGCCAAACTACAGAGAGAATCTTGTAGCTGCATTTCCACCAGTGTTACTACTACATGCACTAGTTATGTCTAAGAGTTTCAACTGGTAAAGCAGATTTCTCTTCCCCTCACTGAAATGAGTAACACTGGAGCAAGTGCTTTTATAATATTGGCTTTGAGAGTTGTTTCCATTTCCACCACAGAAGCCTTAACTGCATCAAAAAAGCTGGAGTACCATGGTTCCTATTTATTAAATATATACAAGACAAAAGAGGTAGACCATAAATCCTACTTTTGGCCAGAGCTTCCTGAGTTACACTCTGAGAGCACTGTGTGTAACTCCCACCCACACTAATTCCTGCTATAATTCTTCTGAACACAGCGACATTAAGAATGAAAGCAGGGCTTTGTCTTGTAAAGAGGGTGCTGAGGTTGGGAAGGAGGGTTGGAAGGGAAGGAAGGCAAAACAAAAAAATGGCAACAGGAAAATTGGAGCTCTGTAGTACTAAAAATTCCTCATGAACAGTCTGGTGTAACCGATGTAGAACCACTGACGGTTATTTCATGTACCATTACATGTGATCCAAAGCACAGCACGTCTCAGAAAGAGAATTAAAAATAAGATACCAGCCAATTTTAAGACTGTTCACTCGCACACAACCTGCCTGTACACACCAAAGAAGGCTGAGCCTGGTGTGGAGGAGCCGGGAGCAGAGCTCTGACTGTACCACAGACAGGTACAAAGAGAGGCAGTTTCAGAAATTGCCCTCAGATGCTGCCTGCAGGCTTAGCTGCACGGCCCAGCCCCAAAACAATCTGCTCTAATTTTGTCCAGCCATTAAGCAGATAAATCTACCTAATCTTCCCCAGGTCAATGGACGACACACTAATATCAGTATTTCCAGCAAAAACTGCTGTCAGTGCAATAGGTGTTAGCGTAGGGGTTCCTTACAACCATCCAGCCAGACAAATATTGGTTGTGATACAATATTCCCATGGCAATGGATTCAAAATAAATGCTGTCAAGTGTTAGGTGATTTACAGAGCATTTAAACCCAGGAATTAATAAAGAACTTTAAAGATGAAGTGTCAAGTTAGAGTTTTTCTAATTTACACACAATTTAAAGAATTTAAATCCATGGACAACTAAGCTAACATGATGTGAAAGGACATGAGGGATAACAGTAAATGTAAATATAAATCTATTAAATCTTCTACTTCTTTCCTGATTTATGTATGTACAGACAAAGAAACCACAGACATGTGAATACAGGCAAAATGTGTCATGTTGAGTCCTGCAGCAAGTATTCTACTACTCACGGGAAGGCAGAAAACATTGTATTTTGAGTGTCTGGGTGCAAGGAATTAACTACACCCATACCAATACACCATCTACAAAATACACATCTTTTATTTTTAACAAACTGTAGAAATAAAATAAGTTACTTCAGGCTCTTGCTGAAGCAATAACTAATGTGCTACACCAAAAATATAACTCATCTTGTTTACCATTACTACATTTGCGAAGTATAGAAACCACATTGCTATATTTTTGAAAGTAAAAGAAAGTATTTACAAATGTAGAAGCAAAAAATATGTTTAATAGAAAATAAGCATTCAGTTGCCATCTTTCCAATTACAACATTCTCCATATACAGAATGGATTGGATACACAGGTTCTGTTTTATTGAAGGTGATGATGTTCTACCACTTCTAATAGCTACAGTGAAGCAATTAAAAAAAAAAAACAACAAAAAGAAAGGAAAACTGGGGCAGAAAGAAAGTGCCACAGAAACAATCTGGAGGAGATAAGCCATCCTGCCAGAAATGGGTTTCTCATCCTGGACACCTGGTTTGTACAAGAAATATCTGTCAGGAGCAATCATCAGTGAAAGAATTACAGAATCCCAGGATGGTTTGGGTGGGAAGGGACCTTAAAGATAATCCAGTCCCACCCCCTGCCGTGAGTAAGGACAACTTCCACTAGACCAGGCTGCTCCAAGCCCCATCCAACCTGGCCTCAAAAACATTAGTCTGCTAAAGGTAAGTAAGTGGGGGAATAATAAGGTAAATTAAAGGAAATAAAAAATTTAAATAAACTGAAAAAGTAAAAATATGACACACCAGGATAATATGAGAGAGAAGCAATTTTGCCTGCCCAACTGCACTGTGCACCGCCAGGAAAAAGCCAAATGCCCAGGTCCCTGCTCCTGCCTGCTCCTTGGAACTGAAATGAGGAAAAACGTGTCCACACTGAGAAAACACAGAACCCTCCTCAACTGCTGAAGATGGGAAAGGGTGGTCAGTACTCCCTGAGTAAGGGAAGAGGGATGGGATGTGTGTGCTAGTTTGAGCTGGGGTTAATTTTCTTCACAGTAGCTGGTACCACGCTGGGATTTCTGTCTGAGCTGGACACAACGTTGATAACCCAGGGGCGTTTTCCTTACTGCCAGCAAAGCTCACCCAGAGCCAAGGCCTTTTCTGCTCCACACACAGCTCCAGGGAGGGGCTGGCAGAGGAACAAGGGCTCAGGTGGGGGCACAGCAGGGACAGCTGATCCCAAGTGACCCCAAGGATATTCCATCCCATATGGCCTCATACTCAGCATATAAAGCTGGGGGAAGAAGGAGGAAGGGAGGACATTTGGAGTGATGTTGTTTCTTTTCCCAAGTCACTGTTACCCTGTGAATGGATCCTGCTTTCCTGAGGATGGCTGAACACCTGCCTGCCCGTGGGAAGTAAGGAATGAATTCCTGGTTTTGCTTTGCATGAGTGCGTGGCTTTTGCTTCATCTATTTAAACTGTCTGTATCTCAAGCCGTGAATTTTCCCACTTTCACCCTTCCAAATCTCTCCCCCAGCCCACCAAGGGGGAGCTAGCAGCTGCATGGGGCTACGCTGGGGTTAAACCATGGAAGCCACAGCTAATTTTAAGATTGCAGTGCTTGCAAAATGACATCTCTCTAACAAAAATGTTTCCAAAGGTGCAGGGGAAATTTGAAACGTGCCTTCAAGGTACCCAGGTATCACTAACATTCCATGGTAACCTTTTCTAATTACATGCCTCAGCTGTTAATCTTAACGTGGCTTGCATACATACTTCTAAAACCTTAAAATAAGATTTACAATCATTTTAATAATATGGCTGTACTAAATGCAATTCTCATGAAACTAATTTTGAGAAGTACATTTATGAAGCAAGGTATCTTTACCTATTAACCTTCCTCTGACTCCTTCCTGACAGGCAAAAATACAAATTTTCCTTACTGTAACGAATGATTAGAAGTAACTTGTTTGAAAAAAAAGCTCAAATCTATTTAACAAAACTACCAGTCCCTGACTCAGAAGACAGTCACAACCCCTCCATCAAGAGAATCAAACCAGGAAAATTCCCCACAAGCAGAAGCAGCTCAATAGAATCCTGGTACGTGACTAACACTGGGCTGTTCTGTCCATGCTCTGGGAGTACTTAGATCTAAAAATCCCACATTTCACCTCAAATTTGAGAGCCATCAGCCTACACTGCATGGTGTCATCAAAACCTTGCATGACCCATTTGCAGCTTCAGACTCCACAGCAACTTGCAGTAGTATCACAATGTTGCTACAAGTTCTGTGAAAAGGATGTTTCCCCCTTTAAATTTGATTTGAAGTTACTAATTCTTTCAGCACTTGTCTTTAGACAAGAGAAAAATAATGAAATTAATGGTTTCCCTCCTCCAGCTACCTTCTCCCAAGGTGAAGAATCCTACCATATATTTTAATTTACTTCAAAATTACTTTAAATTACTTAAAAACATTTATTTTTTTCTTCATTGTTTCCACATGCATCTCAAAGGTTCAAAGCAGAAAAAAGTAACCACCTGATTTCACGAAGAATTGACAAAGCTGAAATTTCATCATTAGCAATAATTTCAGTACAAGTTAAAATGACTGATCATAAACAGCAAATAGTTAATCTCTGAAATTCTCAGGAACTAATTTTCCAATACTACGGGATGTGTCTTTAAACACAGATGCTGCCCTGAAAAACCTTTGTTCTGTCTTAAAAGAAAATCAGTCAGCAACAATCCACAAGTTTACCCACAGAGAGCAAAGGAAAATCTAAGTTTGGATTAAAACACACAACCATGCACAATAAAACGTGTGTGTGGATATTTGCAATTTATAAAAGAACTTCAAATTGCTAAATCCTAATATGCAAGGCCTCGAAAAATACAGAAAAATAAGTTCCTGCAGTTCCTGACTCCATGTTGGAACTAATTTTATATTTGTGGCAGAGTTTCTTTGTCACCAATAATCTTCCCTTATTTCAAAAATACCCAGCTGTAAGATAAGGTATTACATGAATTCTGATGGAAGTTATTCCTTCCCCACTCCCTCCATCCTCCTCCATCTCCCTCATGCTTAATGTGCAGCAAAAGAACACAATGCAATTATTTATCAAATTATTTAGACAAAACCAAGAGCTCTGCATATGCTGGCAAAACTGAGCCTAAACTCTGTAGAACGGAAATTCTGAAGAACAATTTTGCCTCAACCCATTATTACGTGATAGCTTTCTTTGGCACGTTATTAAAGACACACTGCAAGAATCACTTGAGAAAAACTACTGCCCAACAACTCCATCCTGACCACGTAACTATTGCTACACCCAACTTTTCTTGCTCAAATGGTGTTTCATTTACACACTCTTAACGTCATCCTATCACGCAGCTGCTCGACCTCCCCCAGGCAAGCCCATCTGCTGCCCCAGGGTTACATCAGTGGTTTACATTAATCCTCACTTACACATGCTTCCTGTGGAACTCCAGGATCTTCCCTTCAAGTTTCTCCTGGTTTGGCAAATACTGGTTTGTTTTAAGGTGTTCTCGATCTTCCGATTCATCGAAATCCCCTATTTCAGCTACGACAGAGAACAAAACGATGTTAGAGTAAGAAGAAACCATGGAAAAGGATCAGTGACAGAAAATACTAGGTAAGGAATTAGAGAGACCACAAGAGCCTTTAATGATTCAAATTTGTGTGTGATGCTTTGTATCCAGCTTCATTTTACCAAACTCACATTTATCCCAAGATGACTTCCCAGGGATTACAGCAATATTTGAACATGGTCTGGAAAATTTAGACTTCTTAAGGGTGCAAGATGTGAGACTTGCAGAAGACCTGTGAGGTGGTCTGAACATTTCTTCCTTACAGATACCTTATACAAAACAGCATATTTCAATTTATTTTTTACTAAATATATGTAAAATAGTAATAGATAAGGCTACTTGGGAAGATGGCAAATTACATCTGGAATTTTGGTCTCCCCTTCACATATCCCTGTCTTTCAGATGCAATGCTGTGAATTTAGGAAGAGATTTACAGAAGAAAAAAGCATTATTGTAAAGAGCAGAACAGCTTCTATCTGATACAACATGAAATGACCAGAAGTCTTTGGCTTGGAATACAAAAGCACAAGGCAGGCAGAACATATGGCAAATGTATATAAAAATGACAAGCTGAACAAATAAATATTTAAAAGTCATTTACTTTTTCTAATAATAAATATGAAGTTGCAATATTAAATTCAAACACAAAAGGTTTTTAACAATAAAAGTATATCTGTTATCCCAAAAACGTCCCGAAAAGTAAGCTGTGAAGCTCATTTCCGTGGAAGGATGCCAAAAAAATAAGCAAATTCAAAAATTAGACAAATACAAGGGCAACCAAACCCAGATGCAGAGTCAATCTGTGATGCTGTGTGTGCAGTGATTATGGGATGGATGCAGCAAAGAAAGAGTTGCCATATGCTTGCTCTGAGGGCTTCCCCATTGCATCTGCCATCAGCTACTGTCTGAGAAAGGAATGGGCTTGTTCTTGACAAGAGCACAGCAAATCCTGTTTAAAAATCAAGCCAGCACATGAAAGAACGAGTAAAAAATACTGAAAGGCGCTTTTGTAAAATAATTTCTGTTGAAAATAAACATATTCTTTCTCACAGCCCACCTTGCAGAAGACCAGAATCAAGCTAAGCAAGGCCTGATGGTGAGATTCGCTCACCAGCTCCACAGTGCTGGAAAATCATCAGCAGGTTTTAATGGTGTCACTCACTGATGGCACACACACAAGATAGACTTGCTTTTCCAATAAAATCACCAGAAGTAATACTATTATAACTGTATTATTATATTGCATTGCAGAATTAGACAGCCAATAACTATTTAGCAGTGCACATGTGAAGAAGCATCATCGATCAGCTTTTGCTTCCAGCCAGCAAAGAGCCACCACAGGCCCCGTCTGCAGGTTGGGTTGCAGACCCGTGAACACTTCAGCTGCTGCTCCAGCAATTTGGTATCTGAACTCACTCAAGGTTTCCACCCTCCTCGTCTCAAAGGCCACATTTTAGGTCTTTAAGCATGTACAGACTGAGCCAGCAGCAGCATGGAGTGCTTCCAAATAAATTGCTTCCCATTTCCATTTTCAGTCCCAGCGAGGAGGAAAGCTGCTGACAGCCCCACTGCAGAACCTGCTCCAGCATGGTTCTAGCTGTATTTCAGCTCAGTTCCTGTACAGCCATCTCCTCCCAGACACAGGGAACGTGAGAAGTGAAGCTGAAGGAGCACAGAGACAGGTGGGAACAGCTGTCTGGAACATGTGGAGTGCTGGCAACACAGCTTGCAGAGCCAGGGAAACAGAGGGCAAAGGGCTGGTTTCGTACTGCCCCCCTGAAGCCAGATCCACCTCATACATAAGCACCAGCTGTTCCTCCCCACGCCAGCCCTCATGACCATCCCAGGGTTGAAAATCAACATATTTACAGTGTGTGGAGAAGGAAATACTGTGAGACAGTGATGCCTTAGGTTTTAACTTCTATGTTTTTCAAGTTCTGTACTGCTTAGTGTGTAACTCTGGAGTTTCTTGTAGCCTGTTAGTTTCTGCTCTCTCGTGCTAGGCAGCCATAACAAAGCCTCTCCAGGCCTGCTCTCCAAGGACACCCAGACTGTCCTAGGCCCAAAAGTATAAACCGAAAGCTTCTAAAGGAGGGCAAGCGGAGGCAAATTACATCATTAACTGAAGCTTTAATTGGAGAATTAACCCTGATATGCAAATGAACCAAACCTATAACAGTGTGAAGAACTCGTGACCTGCCGTCCATCTTGGGGTCCACTTTGAGAGTAGCCCCTGGCTCCCCAGGGGTACCTTTAAAGGCCTTTCAAATAAATACCCACCTTTATTCCCTTATTCTTGTCTAATCTCTGTTTTCAGGTGGCCTCTCAAGGCATCAACAGAGACTCCTTTTAGTTACCAAAAGCTTCTGTGTGTGATTTAACCGCGGGCAGTGCCCGCCCAGCGGGGATACTCACACTGCAGAAGGTGGGAGACCAGCAGAGCAGCCGTGTTGTCGCTGCAGGTCAGTCGCTCCTCCGCCAGGTCCCTCTTGATTTGCAACGCAAACAGGTACCTGGAGGAGAGGTACAAGGCTGCACTCACACAGACCATCCTGACACAGCAAAGGACAACAGAACGACTGAGCAGGAGGTTAGAAAAGCAGCATCTCCTGATCCTTCCGCTCTCCGAGGAATAACACAACAGCCTGGCTACCAAGGAGTGCCAAATCAAACCACAATAACCTGTGACTAGTCCAGGGCAATTTACCAGCACAAAAGGACTAACAGGAACAAGGAAGCAGAAGGAAAACCACATTTTAAACAGGCTTCGTCTGTGCAGTAACAGCAGCTGTCATTTTTAGCTGGAAAGAAACTTAAAGAACACTTCGAGTGATCTTATCGATTAGAAAAAAAGATGGAAGAACATCACTGATTCCAGTATTTTGTTAGGAAAACTGATAAGCATTTCTGTTAGCACTCAACTGATCTACTCAGAGCTGTATTTTCCAGAACTATATTAGCAGCCTACAAAGACAGTAAGAAGTTCAATTTACTTTTCTATACTGCTACATTAGTTCAACTAAAATATTTCCCATTCAGTTGTTAAAGAGGAATAAATTCTGTTTAACAGTTTTCTATGCTGTTCCTTTTACTTGGAAGAAGATACAGTAAGGACTCCAGTAAACAGGCAACAACTCACTACTAGAAACCTTCAAACTGACAGACTGATCCTTTTTCTTTACTGAATTACACCCTGAGAAATAGCAAGGATATTTTTTAAAGAACAATTTATTTTAAAACTCTATTCCTGAAGCAAAAAGATAATAAAAGTTATACATTTTGAATGGTAGGGGAGTTTTTAAATTTTAAACTACTGTAAATATGTATTAAAGGCTTCTCAAAAAGTATGCCCTGCTTTCAGCATGTCTGATGAGCTCTCTCAGTTTCTTCAGTACTTTACTCACAATAAAGAATACATTATCATTAACAGCATCATTAACTACCCAGATGCTCTAAGTGCAGACCATAAATACTCAGTAAATAGGCAAAATACAGTTCCTGCTCTAAAAAGCTGTACTCCTAGTGAATTTCCTATATGAAACAGCAGTTAACATAAGAAAACCTGGTGCAAAGGAAATATTTAGGTAGTATTTCTCCTTACAAGAGACAATCACAACAGTTATCATGCTGGTTTTGTTCTTAATACATCTGAAGGACAATAAGGAACCTCTCTAAGAGGAATTCCAATTAAAAGTAGTGAAACTGTAAAAAGCACCAAATGAGCTCTTTAAACACCAACATCTGGGTAATGACCTTGTTAGAGGCACAGACTTCAAACCAGGTCTCCAGGTGATAGCAGGTGGATAGAGCTGCTTAATTGACCATAGATCAATTAGCAATCAGCAAAAATGACCTATGATGAGCAAGGTGAAAAATGTGAACAGTAAAGTGTGCTTGCAAGTGTGAGATTTGGAAGTTTAAATCACTTATTAAAATATGTACTGATTATTTTATATTTATTTTTTATAGGCACTGTCCATAAACATTAGTATTTTCTGTTACCCTCACTCCCTTGACACCGTGATGCTGGAAAGCCTAACCCTAAGCAGAGACTGTGCTGTTTTCTGTTTTGAAAAGTATTTTTTCTGATAACATTTGTTTGACTTCGTTCCCTGATTTGGGGATTTCAGTAAGTGTCATTTTGGCAAGTTTCAGTCCTTTTCAATGCACCTCATTTCATCCCAATCCACTTGCTTGGAGTCACTCCATTCCCAAATTTTCTTTTTTTTTTTCCAATTGCATTTTATTTTATCATATCTCCCTTCCAGAGTGATTGTTACACTTTCTTCTCTGTTTTCAAGGACTGTGCTGTTTTCTGTTTTGAATAGTATTTTTTCTGATAACATTCATCTGCCAACACCTGTCTGCTGGAACTGTAACATTCACTGTAAGTGCTCTTTCACTCATCTTCCATCTCAGCTTTGCCTGGAAGCAGCTGTGCTGCCTTCCTACTCTATTCATTCAGTATGTAATACAAGTCCAATAGTTCCAAAAATTCTTTACCTAGTATATTCCTCTTGCAGCTGACCCGGATCTGGAGGGAAAAACTTTACAGCCAGACGCAGCATTGTAGTCTTTGGTCCTAGAAGAAAAGTTGGTCATTTCACAAAAAAACCCGGTGTTTTTCATAAACACACGCATATTCTGTTTGCCAACAGGCAGAGAAACAACACAAAGCAAGTCTAGGCAGATTTCAAATCCCAGCTAACCACAGCAGGCTCTGGTGTAGATTGTCCATGTCATGGGAGATAAAGCAGCTGGTTTCCAGAGGAACTTGGATACCACAGACAAGGTGAGTCTGCAGGCTGAATGCTGGAGAAAGAGTTTCATGCAACATGAAGTCTGTAATACCCCAAAGCAACTACTTGGCTGCATAAAAGACCATCACAGGTCACCCAGGGAGAGGGTCTCAGAAGGGCAGCAGAAGAGAGACACATCCCACAGGCTCCCAACACCCACCTCCACCATCAGGACTGATGCCAGCAGACCCAGCTGGCTGCCCATGGAGATAAAAGGGTGTTTGCAGCCTGCTCCCAGCACGCCTGGTAATACCCATGTCCTCCCATTTTCAACACTGTTCTTGTACATCTCAACAACAAGAAGAAAACGAATTTAATCGTCAAAATTAAAGACAACCCTTGGTCACTCTTGGGAACAGTCCATAATGCTCTGAATTAACAGTTCCAGCACCACAACTCAGCCTGTGGAACCACAACCCCTGTTTCACCTGGATTTCTGAAGGAATTACTACAGGGTATGACAGTCTCCCACCATGCCAGGACTGGGCACCACCGTTTTCCCATCGTTTTTCCTGCCTTAAAGCAAATGAGGCCAAGTATTCCACATGCAGGCAAAGCACTGGCCAGCCTGTGCTTACAGGAGCCTGCTGAGCATCCACCTGATGTCCACAGGCACCCTCTGGACCACAGCCAGGCACAGCCTCCCAGGACTCCCCATGCCACTGCTAATTCAAAGTAAACTTAGCCAAATTAAAAATAAATCAAACTTGTTGGAACACAAGCAGTCTGCTTTAATTTATTTTAAGCACCAAGATCTCTTAAAGCCTGACAAAGTCCAGTTTAACCCCATCAGCCCCAAAGTACACTGATTTCTCCTGTCTGGAATACCTGATTCCCACAGGCCAAACCTTCCTTCACTCACCCTCTTGTTTGCTAATGAGAGAATAACAAACCTTGCTTTTTGACAAGTAGCTGGGAGAACTCGCAGACTTATCACAGCTGTGACAAGAGCAGCTCCCAGCCTCCAGTTCCAGAATTACCAAAGCTTTGGTGAATGAAAAAAAACCTAAAATCCACATCCTAATTACAGTGTAGTATCTAGAAATGAAAGGAGGCTGGAAATAACACCCTATAATGACACAGAAAGCTCACATTTGGCAGAGATTTGGGATTCTACAGTTCTAGAAACACACCAAGTGAAGAAAATAAACAGTTTTAATGATTCCAGTTAAAAGACCAAAACTTTACATCAAAATTCTGAAAATACTCTGAGCTTCTGGAAGACCTTCACAAGGTTAAGAACAGTCCTGCACATTACTGATGCCAATCAAGTGCAAGTATTAATGTGGGAGCAATTTTGGAAGTGTTTCAGGCATCAGTTACATCAAATGATAATAAATACAAAAAACTAAAAACATAATACTGCATATTTGCTTCTGTAGCATAACCATCTTCTTTTTGTTTAGTCAATCTTGCCTTTCCTCTATGAGTGAGTTCCACTCAAATCAGGAAAAGAAACATTTGCCTGGTCTTAACCAAGATGCAGAATTTATTTTAAGAAGCCAAGTCTGAGCAAAAGCAAGAAACAAAAAGGATGTGAGGAAAAATTACCCAGGCAGGAATGGTGAATACAACACTATATAAAGTGGCAGCACCTCAGAGAAGGTACCCAAATGTCAACCTGATACTGTGTGCCTGTTAGGAGGCTGGAAATTTGGATCCAAACTCCTTCCCATCTGGAGTGGTTCAGTAGTAAAACTGATTGCATTCATTTGAAATTAATAAAAAAAAAAAACAACCCCAAACCTTATCACACAAGACAAAGTTCAGTGTATGTCACGATAGGTCATTAGCCAAAACAAACTGGGAGTAAATCAAGAACTTTTGCTTTTAAAGAGGATGTCAAAGACTCAGAAGTGCTTATCTGCAGGTACACAGCAATCATCAGCAACATCAACCAACAAGCTTGAGCAAGATCACCTTAAAGCCAGTAATATTTATGTTCCCCCGCTGCTGGACTAAAAGTTAAATGGTTAACTTCAAAATCATTACATTCTACAGAAAAAAAACCCCCAACCAAACAAAACTCCCAATATACAGAAAATAGGACATTTCAAGCAATTTTAAATTGATTTCAGAACGTGAACATCTGCCAGACAACTGACTGGTATCTCTAACAGACTAATTTTTTTTAAAAAATTAAATAAATCTTTCAGTTTCACTGGCAACACAACATGGGTGGTAGACTGCAAAGCAGCCATAAATCTTAGTACAGCCCCATGATTTTAGACCATTTTAGAACCATATTTGTATCATCAGGGAACACTGTCTGTGGTCTAAGGTCAAGTTTCCACAATTTATATAGTACAGGGGAGGACACAGAGGGAGCAACCAAGCAGCACTGCAGACCTATGATCCACCAGATCTTTTCACTAGGACATAAATCCTTCTAGCCAGGAGTATATAAAAAGATGGCGCTCCCAACATCTTTTTGGCAGGGAAAATAGAGTGAAAATATTCTGTACTCTCCTAAGGGAGCCTTACTTTATAGATGATTTGGCTCTTCTGCTTAAAAAACAGTGTTGACAAAAGTCAAAATCATGACCTTAAAGTTAAAAAATTAGCTAGAATTGATGATTTCATATTTTCTGGCAATCGATTTTAAACAGAAGAGTAACTAAAAGCTACTTCCCAGTACTCATATTCAACATATTTCAACAGTATTTGGAAAGGAGTAGGAATCCACCACACCCTCCTGATCTTGTTCTTCCACAAAGCCTCTACAATCAGAACCACAAAACAAACAAACAGCTTAACTGTGTTCTACAGGGAAAAAACAAAAAGTTGGATCTAATCTTTCAACATCTGAAGAACCAACCAGCATCCTGCATTCTTCAACTATTTTTGGCCTTTAAAGTGCCTTTCACATTAACGCTTTTTAGGTGGTATAAAGACAAGACAGCATGGCTACTGCAGGATCCTCCTGGCCAGGCAGCACAAGCACAGTTCAGAGCCAAGGCAGAGGCTCTGACATTGCAGCCACCACCCAGGTGGGAGATCCCCAACTCTGCTCTTCCAGCGAAGCTGCTCCTGAGCACGTGGCAAGAGCTGACACGGGAATCAGCCAAAACGTTCTTTTTTCTTCCCACGGTATGACAACACAACTTCCAAAAGCTAACACAGCAAGTGTTATATTTCACTTCAACGTCACACCAGCTGACCCAACCTACCCAGATATTT
Organism: Lycocorax pyrrhopterus obiensis; assembly: GCA_014706295.1. Classification (NCBI taxonomy): domain Eukaryota; kingdom Metazoa; phylum Chordata; class Aves; order Passeriformes; family Paradisaeidae; genus Lycocorax; species Lycocorax pyrrhopterus. The sequence continues at coordinate 3,163,176 of JACSVZ010000016.1, forward strand.
ATCAGAGAAAGAACCCTACCCGCAGGAAGTTTCCATTCCACCCACCATATCCTACCTATTGAAATGTCAGGTTGGCATGCCCCAGCAGGAACCACTATCACCCCTACCATGTGTAATTTGCAGGGAAGCATAACCAGTAAATCAAGTAGTAATTGTGAAAGCAACCCACATAAAGAAGATGCAAATTAAGGAAAACTTCCTTTTTTAAAACTACTTACTCCGTACTTGTTTAATAACAGGTTTCATAGGTTCCAGCCAAATCTGAAATTGAAGAGAAAAAAATTACAAATTTACATTCTTATTGAATATAATATGAAAACATCAAAAGTAAATTCAAATTAAGCAGTAATTTATGAGTAGCATTTCTTCCTCAATGCAGTAATTCCTTTGCTTTACAAAAAGTGTACTTATCTATTTGAATTGACATTTCTCATGCATCAATAGAAAAGCCAGTGATCTGTGCTTAAAGCTCATCTGGACAGAAGAAGAGCCAAGTCAGCAAAAGCAGAGCCCCACTGCCAAGAGGGCAGGAGTCATGCCAAAACCCAGAGTCTGACAGGAGCCAGGCTGCAGAATTACAGAAAGTCTGCAGAACATAAAAAGGTCCAACGTTTTCTTCCCTTCTGTGCTTTTTCTGTCACTTTTACCTACTTAAGTGTTTTTACTCAATATTAGCTTCCCACCATTTCTTCTCTTTTGACAAGCATGTTTTAAAAGAAAGACTACTGTTCTACTAAAAGGAGCATCCATAAAGGTAATGCAAAATATTCTGGAAGCTCGACCTTTTATTTTCCCCACTCTTCCAAACAGAAAATTGTTCCAAGACAATTATGTTTGGTCCTTATTATTTACTGCTCTGTTTAAAAGACAGCTGAGGATTTTAAGAACCTTATTAGCTGCAGAAACAGTTTGGACACCGTGCACAAGAAATGGAAACTAAATAAGCTTTACTGTGTCAAAGAGAGCAGCATGGATTAGTGCCACTAGCATTCCCTGTGTTCTCAGTCATATTTTCTGTATGTGAGTCCTAAAACTAAAAAAAGTAATTAAAAAAAACAAACCAAACCAAACCAAAAAGAAAGTCTGGGGAACCTTTTCTAGTTTAGAAGCCACATTGTCCTCTTTGCAAGGTACAGGATAAGTGACTAGGAGGCTTAAAGGTGTCAGCATTGATCTAGATCAATGATTTAAAAAGCTTGCAGGCCTGTGTGCCTGCTGAGGTTTGCGTTGATTAGAAAGAGCCATTGTAATGGCTCTTCAGGAAAATTAATTGAAGACTGAATTAACTGAGGATAAATACGAACACCACCAAAATTACACATCGTAATTTGATTTTACAAGCACTCCACAGAGTACACTTTGAGGTCATAGTTCCCCTTTCAGAGGAAAGGAGGATTTTATTTCTGCCCCTGCAAGTGGGAACATCAGCAGCTATTTAACTGCTTTATATAATTCCTGAGATTTAACAAGAAGCAGAATCTGATTCCCCCCTTCTGCTTTAATAGCTCGTCATTCTGGTGAGTGAAACAGATTTACAAGAATCCAAGAGATAATCCCACAGGAGACTACAGGAGACTTCAGCAGACTGAGAAATTTTTGTCACTCAAGGAACTGCATTCACCCAACCTTTTCATTACACCAGATTTGTCAGGGAACTGTACGCACCCAATATGACTGGATATTCTGGAACTCAATTCCAAAGTAGTCTGATTCAACCAAATTCAGATGCTTGTAAACTTCTGTCAATAATGTCTGGCCGTAACATTTTGACTAAGGAAGAAATAAAAAAAGTCACAGTGAGATTAATGAGAATAAACAAGAATAAGTTTACAGCAAATTTAAAAACAAATAGCATCTTTATAAACTGGAGAAAAATATCACAAAGACTTTTCACATTATTCTTGTCACTGTAACACACAAACATCTAATGTACAGACACGACTCCATATAAAAATCCTCCTCAGAACCAGAGAGTGCATACATGAAAACATCAAAAGCAAATTCAAATTAAACAGTAATTTATGAGTAGCATTTCTTCCTCAATGCAGTAATTCCTTTGCATGACTCCATATAAAAATCCTTCTCAGAACCAAAGGAACTGAAGTTGGAAGGGGCCACTGGAGGTCACCTACATCCAGTCTCCTGCTCACAGCAGGGTCAGCACAAGGGCTGAGGAGACCAGCTGCGGGCTATTTGCGGCTCCCTCAATAAACCCACACGTTTGTTTGTGTAGCTGAGTGGTGTGGTCTGCCCCAGCTGCAGCACATGGAACCAGGAGCTGCCAAATCCCTGCTCCACACAGACCCCTTGCTCCTTCCCACACCAGGAACCCCAGGGCCACACGCAGCCTTCGCACCAACCAGGCTGGAAATGCCTGCGGACAGCGGGAACCCAACCAAACCTCCCCTCACACCACGCTTGCTGGGGAATCCTTTCAATGAATCTCTCCCTCAAGAAACTCACTCACCAACCCTTTCTGCCAGTCAAGTTCGGGGCAAAGCCACAAACATCTACAGCAGCACAGGAGCGAACAGGAAACTTCCACAGCACACCCAAACCAGTGACACTTGGGGCTGCTGGTTCAATCACCCAGCTTGCTCTCAGCATCTCTCCCCGTGTGACTGTAGCAGGCACCAGGAGGAAAACAGCATTTGTGAACCCACACATCAGTCCATCTGCATCACTCAGGAAAGAGCCCAAAAGGCTGTGGCATCCCATTCCAGCAACATGCAAAACCTAGCAGGGTGCAGCAGGAGGTGGCGTGGCCACCAAGCTACACCGTGGACCATGGAAGCAGTCCCCCAGCTGTGGTGACAGGGTGTGGCAGCATTCTGGTTGGCAGGGTTATCCAGCAGAACACTCTGGCAGCGTTGATGCCACCGGGGTTTTGTTCATTTGGAAAAGTCCAGTGATGGAAGACCCTATGACTTTCCCACCAAAGCAAGCACAGAGTTCTGTAATGACTCTATACACACAGAATAGTACCTCCTTTAAAAGAATTAGGCATTATAATAAATTATCACAGAATCACAGGATGGTTTGGGTGGGAAGGGAACTTAAAGCTCACCCTGTTCCACCCCCCCCTGCCATGGGCAGGGACACCTTCCACTATTCCAGGTTGCTCCAAACCCTGTGCAACCTGGCCTTGGACACTTCTGGGATGGAGCAGCCACAGCTTCTCTGGGCAACCTGTGCCAGGGCCTCACCACCCTCACAGGGAACAATTTCTTCCCAACATTTAATCTAAATCTACCCTTCTTCATTTTAAAGCCAAATTAGTGTTAGAATTAGAATAATTTAATACAATGCAAATTAAAATACCTGAGAGGAAGAATGTGCTATTTTAGGCTTAAAAGGTAAAAAATAAGGTGAACATTGGGGAAATACTTTCACATTACTGAGGTGCATAAAAAATTCAAAAGTAATTGCCTCTTACAGGAAAAAGATATAAACTGCCAATGTTTTTAGAATTGTGCAAATGCCTCTACAACACTTCAAAAAACCCCAAAATTTCATAGAGAAAAAGTCTGACAGCCATTCAGTGCTGCAAATCTATAACAGCTTTGGTATCCACAGTGGTGTGAGCGAAGCTGACTGAATCCAACACTCAGAGAAAAGCACAGAAGCAGGACACAGAATGACACAAGATGGGCTTGTCCCTCTCACTCAGGCTTTCACCAGCCACACTACCCATAAGGGCCACCACAGCTTCCGTCAGGTGAATTCATCTGGAGCAAACACAAGCCATTCAAAAAGCTCCTTGGTATCACACTGGCTCAGGCCACTAATGCTGGAACCCCCAAATAAAACTGCAAGTCAGGAGAAATGATCCAGCTCTCGGTGACTGCAGGGGGGGGTACAGAGATGCCAGGCTGAGCTCTGACATGGTACATGAGCAGGGGTACTCATCTCTTTTTCTGAACAAGTTTGATCATGTCTAAAAAGGCATTTTCTTGGTAAGAACACAGCCACACTTTTTTAGCCAAAATCTGTGCTTGCAGAAGACTCTGTGGGTATGGGTTTTGGTTTTTAAATGGTGACAATGAAATAAGGAATGATACAGGTAACAGCAAGCCACATCTCCAGTAAATGACATTCTTTCTCTGCTGTCTCCTGCACGTTTCCCACGCAGGTTACAGACTGCCACAGGAGACACACAAGCCTGGAGAAATGCATTTTGGAAGTCAAGTTTCTTAATTCCAATTGAAACATATTTCTTGCTATGGACTTGTGCATAAATCTTCAAATAGTAACAGAAGAAAATATCCTCAAACATAGTAGGACCCTTTTTTTTTTTTAAAGTACATCCACACACATCTGTTATTGTACAGCTCCTTCTCCCAGGCCCCACAGATCCAAGAAGGGAACACCTTTCAGCCAGCAATGTTTGTGGGGAGGCAGCAATACCCTGACCAACCTCATGTGCAGAAGATGGGACATGCCACTTGCCTTTTCGTGGACAAACCTTATCCACGATCTACAAACCTTTAGAAGCCTCTGAACAGGAGGTGTCCTGTGACCCAGATCTCTGATTTCTCATTCATGATACAAGAAGCGATGCTGGTTCCAACCACCTTTTGTTAGAACTGATACACCTGGATTAACTCGTGAAAGACGCCTGCCAGCAATCAGACAAGTTTTACAGCTAAAATGTGTGCTGCACTGATCAAGGAATCTGTGTGCATGGCTAGTTCCATACACAGGCACTAAAATTATCCCAACTGGATTCTAATACACAGATTTCTTCCATTTATACTGAGTCACATCTCTTGGCTCCATCAAGCTCCGTGCCTGAAGACAATCTAGCTGCCTTCATCACTCCCAAGAAAAGAGCCCCTGTGGCACAGATCCCTGGCACGTCTCTCCTTCCACCGTCAAGAGAAACTTGTCTCCTTCAAGAGAAACTGGAGATGAAGAAATTAAGATGGTTGGAGCTGCAAGCACTTGGCAACTGATTAAATTATAAAGGTGCCATCCAAATGTTAAAAGTGTAAAATAATTTTGCTCAGGCTACCAACTATAATTTTGGGTGTCATTTACAATGACAAGCTAAGAAAAACCCCAGTTCAAGCTCAGTATCCTTTTGCATCCTTCAAAGGATAAATGTCACATTTTGAAAGAACAGCATTAATTTTATTTTAAAATAAAAATGGGGTTCAAAAGCTTGAGACAGAACACAGACTTTTTTATTATTATTATGCCTTAAATTCTTTGGGAAAACTACTCTTGGAACTATTTAGTTCCTCAAGTTGTTTATTACATTTATAACCATCCTTTCCAAAGAGTTGAACATTTTGAAGTAGACAGAAATGAAAGTGACATAGTGGGCAGCTCCATGTCATTGTTTAATTTGCATAAAAGCAGCACAAAGCAAAATACTTTGAGTAATTCCTTAATTGCTGTAACTTTGACATCAGAGCAAGTAGCTGCATGAATGCATTTCATAAAGGTCCTGCTTTCAATACAAATTCACAACATGGCATACTTTCCATTCCAAACTTCTCAATTACTCTTTATTTTCTGCCAAGACCATGACTACTGATATTACTGAATTATTTCACATAAAAAGGAAGAAGAAAAAAACAGGGTAAAAAAACTAAATAGGCAGCTAACAGCAGCTTTCCTCAGTGACCCAGCTCTAACTGTACTGTAGATAATTTCAACAAGTCGTCATCAGAAGACTGTTCAACAGAATAGATTCATTTCAAATTGATTTCTGTAGCAAGATCAAGCTTGAAAAGTTCCCTCAGAGCTGTGCAAGTGCCAGCAGGGTACCCTGACAGGCAGTAATGGCACAGAGGGACCTATGTGGCAAGAGAAACTACACCTTCAGACCCCGCTCAGTGCCAAGACAGCATCAAACAGAAACAAGCATTCCCAGCTGAAGTTTCTTGCCTCATGGCGGTATCTGTATTTTCTCCTTTGTCAGAAAAATAAACATATTTAATGTTAGGAATGCTTAGGACAGAGGAGTAAAATATAAATAATATTTTAAAAGTTGGAACAACAGTTATTTTTCTTTTATAGAACCATGTAATCACAGGATGGTTTGGGTGGGAAGGGACCTTAAAGCTCATCCTATTCCACCCCCTGCCATGGGCAGGGACACCTTCCACTATCCCAGGTTGCTCCAAACCCTGTCCAACCTGGCCTTGGACACTTCCAGGGACGGGGCAGCCACAGCTTCTCTGGGCACCCTGTGCCAGGGCCTCCCCACCCTCACAGGGAACAATTCCTCCCCAATGTCCCATCCATCCCTGCCCTCTGGCAGTGGGAAGCCATTCCCCCTTGTCCTGTCCCTCCATCCCTTGTCCCAAGTCCCTCTCCAGCTCTCCTGGAGCCCCTTTAGGCACTGGAAGGGGCTCTGAGGTCTCCCTGGAGCTCTCTCTTCTCCAGGCTGGACACCTCCAGCTCTCCCAGCCTGGCTCCAGAGCAGAGGGGCTCCAGCCCTTGGAACATCTCTGTGGCCTCCTCCAGACTCGCTCCAGCAGATCCATGTCTTCCTGGTGGGGTCTCACCAGAGCAGAGCAGAGGGGAGAATCAGTCCAAGTGTTATTTGCTATTTTCTCAAATATCACTGCCTACATGGCAGATCCCCCCTCTGCCCTAACATCTGAGCTTAGGAAGAGAGAAAAACAAACTCAAAGCCTAGGATTTTCAGTAGACCATAGCTCCATATCATCAAAATCGATTCTTCCTCTCTAACTCCCAAACTTGTCTTCCAGAACATCTTAACTTCCTGCTTCCACATATTTTAATTTAAAAACCAAAAACCCCAGTATTTTCATAAGGAGTATTCTCATCCTCCAAAACCGGCAAGCTGCCCTCGCTCCAACTTTCCAAAAGAGAAATCCACTTTTGGCAGCAGATAAACTGGAAGGGAAAATCAGTCCAAAAGTCAAGAGTTTGGAAAAAACAGAGTTATAAAGCTGAGGTATAGAATGGAAACTCTTGTGCAGCCAGAGCCAGGGGAGCCACTGGACCCCAGCACCAGCAAACACCTCGGATTTTTGTGTCACAGAAATCTGCAACTGTCAGGAGACCAAACCCTCTAGTTCATAGTGGATGTGCACGAGAGGCAGAAGTTTAGATTTGACATCATCACTGACAAGCAGGCAACACGGATCTAACATGGAGCACCCTGTGAATGGCCAAAGCAAACTAAACTGATTTAAATAAAGGTCCCTTCAACAGTCACGGATTTTTATTGGTTTTTCTTCTTTGGGGCACTTTAGAGGTCTTCCTAATGAAAAAGTGATTTTTCATTTTTTGGCAAATTAAAAAAAATAGACAATTTGCAACTAAACACAGACTTGTTATTTCCTTTCTTAATCAGAAATATGCAAACAATTTGGTGAGTTTATAGCTCTGTTTATCTCCAACCCTTCTGTAATCTGTTAGATCTCTGTCCAAATGAAGCGTGAGACAGAAAAAACACCCTCAAAACTCCCTGTTAATAACCATCATTAATGCCACACATAAACAAAAATGCATTTCTGAATACAGGGTGGACATTTGAACCCTTATTAGAAAGAAGAAAATAATCTAAGATGGCAAGGAATACCAGTCACTAACTTTGTGCTTTCATAGCTGAAACGAGATGACCTTACAGCTCCATATCTCATATTCAATCTGCAGACTGGAAAAGCAAGAAACAATCACCTTCCTTTTCAGTACTTTATTAGTTTCCTCAATTTCGATTGGAACTAGTAACTCCAACGAAAATATTCCCTGCTCCCCCACAAAAACAAGCACCAGGTAACAACTCTGTCAAACACTGTTTTCATGTGCCCAGCCAAATTGCTTAAATACTATTCTATTTTGATCATCTGAACATTTAACAATAACTTTAAGTGTCAATTCTTTCAATTTTTCTCTTAACTCTTTGTGAAGAAAATGGTATTTTAAATACATTTATTTTTTCCACTGTTCCATACTGACAGGTCCCAGCTACAGGTTCCTTCACTAAGAGACCACACCAAGAATAGTGTGCAGAGCATTTAGCAGCTTACAGAGCACGGGATGCCCAGCTGGAGACACGACTCTCATACAAGGTCCTGACGACCTGCAGTCCCTCCTGCCACTGAGTGAGGATACCAACCCTCAATTCTTCCAGAATTAGGTGAAGACCTATAGGAGCTGACCTAGCACACACGTGAGTTTTGTGAAATTTCATCCACCTTTCTGCCCTAGTTGCTGGTATGAATTTATTTTTTTTTCAAACTTTTTTTTCCACCCTAGAGAGCACAGTTCAGCTACCAGGTTTCCCTCTTGCAACAGCGTTGTATAATGTATTTAAACCCTGTTGGTATGCACTAGCCAAACTCTCACTCAAGACCAGGATCCACACCAGGAACCAATTATTAATTAAGACCACCTCAACCTAAAGTACTCATTAAGCTCCTACAAACAGCTGTGGCTGCAGGGCGGGCACAAGCCCTATAAATCAAGCCCTGGGAGGAGCCAAAAGAAGGTGGTTGTTCCTGGTTGCTGAGTGCTGCGGGTTGCTGGAGCTCTGCACTGAGAAATCATAATCCAAGACTCAGAAGACTGTGAGCTCCAGCACACAACAGCAGCCTTACAATGTGGCTTCATTATCACAAAATGAGACAGCGTGCACTTTCATCTTGAAAGTCCTCCTTTATTAAAAAGAAGTTATTATGTTACAGAAAGAAGAATTATTGTGTTACAGTATTTCCACACAGCACTGAAATACCATTTACTCAAATATGGAAGCTGCAAACCCAAATAAAAATCTCAGAGCTATTTTAAGTTCCATTATTACACTCCATATTGGGCATAAATTTTTGTTTAGGAAAAAAAAATAATTCTAAGACTCTCTCCCCATGATTTTTTTTTTGTCCTAAGATTTCAGTGGTTGGTTTTGATGTGGGTTTGTCAGGGTTTTTTTAAGCAGAATCCACAGCCAGACAAATTATTCTAGAAATGGAAGCCTCTGGCTCATTTAATTAAGGCGAGCTTTAAAATTATGATCATTTAAAGGATCATTTAAGGCAGTGTCAAAGCACATCACTGCCAAATGAACCAGCTCTACTCAACAAACAAGCTTTTCCAGAGCAGCTAGACTTGCTGGATGCCTCAAAGTAGGAAAACAACAAATGGTTGACATGGGAAAAGATTCCCAAAAGGGAGGGAATTATGTGAACAAGATTGGAAAATGTATACTTTGGTAGAGAGCACATGGAGACAAAAAACAGTCCTAAGTTTTAGAAATGGTGCTGTGCTGAAACACCTGGGCTGCTTGGAATAAAACACACTGTGCTCAGAGAAAAACCAAGTGGTGACACAGCTGAGAGCACTCAGCCAACACACGGTGCCCAAGTGCACAAACAGCAACGTGGAGGAGCCACAAACCGGGCACCAAGCAGAAATTCTCAGTTGTTTTCATCACCTGGAGAGGTAAATGGACACATGGACCCCCACACCTCCACTTCATGCACTTCTGCAGACTACTTGGGGAAGAAGGAAGTCGCATAAATTAACACTGTGGGCCACATCCTTGGACGGAGTTTCACAGGTGCTGCTGGATGATTTGGCACCAGAGTTCCTGCTTGTTAATAATTAAACAGCCAGGTGACAACAGTGACAGTATCACAGAGAGGAGCTGCTTTGGGGTAGCTGATCCCAAATTCAGGTTCACAGCAGAAAATCTAAGCACCTACTTTGTTCACACAAGCTAATAAAGAAAAGGAACTAGAAGTCAGGAGACTGATCTCAATTTTTCCCCCTTGAACTTTGTTACAAGCCCCTGCACACTTGCACGAACCCCTGAACCTTTCTATGCCCATTCCCTTGGACAGGCCTGGCCACTCCACACACTCAGACTGTCGATGCTTCTGGGATCTTGCACAGCCTCATTTCATATGTGTGTGTATATGCATATAAATAAAACTATATTTTTAAGTCATTTTAAACATAGAAAATACTTTGTTTTCCTCTGTTCATAAAAAAACCCACCTCACTAAAATTGCTAGTCTTTCTCCATTAATTATGCTTTTGCCTCAAAACCATCGTCCATGCCCACATTCACCAGATTTGATCTGGGCTTTCACAGAATTCCAGAATGGTTTGGGTTGGAAGTGATTTTAAAGACCAATCTCATTCCACCCCCTGCCATGGGCAGGGACACCTTCCACTATTCCAGGTTGCTCCAAGCCCTGTCCAACCTGGCCTTGGACACTTCCAGGGATCCAGGGGCAGCCACAGCTTCTCTGGGCACCCTGTGCCAGGGCCTCCCCACCCTCACAGGGAACAATTCCTTCCCAATGTCCCATCTAACCCTGCCCTCTGGCAGTGGGAAGCCATTCCCCCTTGTCCTGTCATTCCAGAACTCTGTCCAAAGTCCCTCTCCAGCTCTCTTGGAGCCCCTTCAGGTGCTCAAAGACCACAATAAGATCTCCCCAGAGATTTTCCTTCTCCAGGCTGCACAATTCCAATTCTCCCAGCCTCCTCTCCTAGGAGAGGTGTTACAACACCCAGGTACTGTACTTCCCCTGTGAGGTGTTAGGCTACTCCAGGCTGACACACTGCTTTGAGGAAATCTGTCCAAAGGAAATAGTTTAAAACATCAAGAGGACAGTTATGACAGACTCTTTACACAAAAGACAAATACAAATTGGGTATTTTTACAGAAAAGGCCAAAACTCCCTTTTGTTTCGTGCAAAACTGAAATTGTACCAGCTGTCCTAACATCACTCCCCACTGTACTTTGAGCAGAGATTCGATAACATGGTGATGGGTTAATAAATACCTACAGGCCAGATTAGATAAGGCCAAGCTTTTCTAACTTCCCCCTCACCAGCAGAAGTCTTTCCTACACCACTGGCTTCGGGCTATCTGCCTGAGACGTGGGCTGAGGGAACAGTGACACTTTTCCTTCATGATTTCACTTGAAGACATGTCAGACAGCTCTAACAGAGTCTCTACAAAGCTTTTTTTTTCCCCCCCTTTTCTAATTCTTGTTCTTATTAATGAATGACTGCTCTGTCAGAAAGAGGGACCTACCCCCCTGCCATATCCTTGAACAGTAAATCTCTCACACCAGGCATTGCCACCATAGAACAGCTTTTTAAACATTCAATGTATAAGGTCTCTCTCTTACCCAAGCAGGCAACGCTGCCCTTTCCTCTGCAAGGAGAAAGGGCTGACACACAGGTGTGCTTTTGCAACCCTGTTTAGCTAAATGCACATCCCCAAGCCTGTGCTGCTCTGAACCCTGAGAGTACCATGCCACGCCGTCCCTGCTCAACTCCAAGTCCCTTTTTTCAGCAGGCACAAACCTAAAATTTCTCTGATCTGCCTCTCAGCACACTGAACTTCTGTAGCTGTCTTTAGCTGCTCGTGGGTTGATTCTTGCTTTGGTTTGAGGTTTTTTTCCCCCTTTCAGGCTCCATATATTCCACAGAATTACCCATCTGTGGGCCCAACCTTGAATGTCACCCACAACCAAAAAAGGTTTAAAAGGTTTCCAGCAGAGTTCTTGTTTTTGGGTTTTTTGTGGAATACAGCATTTCCTGCAGTCATTTTGGATGAATGGCATAAGACTGATTTCAGCTGACTTTCACTATCCTACATCACTAGATTATGAAAACAAATGAACACCTGTCTAGCCATACAAACTGTTACGAATTCAATCCATTACATTAATATTTCAAGGACTGTGATAACACTTGATCACCATTTTCCTAAATGGCTTCTGTGTTTTAAGACGTGCACATAACCAACTTTTCGTACAGGGATATTCAGACTGTTTTTTTTTTACTGCAATATAAATCAATTTTGTTTACATATGATATGACACCTAATGTCAAGAGAACTGTAAAATAATAAATTTGGCTTATTATACAATTTAAGTTCACATTTTTCCTAAAAAAAAAGCCCAAAACCAAAAAACTCGAATGAAAAAAACACACACTCAAAATGTCTGTCAATAAAATGGCTGTGGTTTTACCTTTCCCCACCCAATACCACATTCCTACATAGCATCAAAAAAGTCAAGCTTCCAAACACAAAATAACAGGCCTAAAAAATACATAGTGGAATCAAACGGTACACAAAATGCAAAGCTTCAGTTACCTTCTTTTTAAACCCTATAATAATTGCAAATTTAAAATAGTGAATTAGTAACTTTCTCTTCTGAGGTCAGATAAAAATAAGTCCTAAGGCAGCTTATTTGCCATATTTAGGAGACTCAAACCGAAGCAATGACAAACATCTGGCTATGATTCTTTCTGGAATTTTGACTATTTCTTCCTGGCTAGTGAAGAAAAACACTGAGCTGACCAACAGCACCTCGATTCCTCCAGCACAGCACTTAATAGGATTCAGCAGCAGACTATCCCTTGACTCCTCACATATTTAAGCTGTTAATACTTTCACAGCACAGAGGGGAAAAGCCTTCATGAAAGGAAGGTCTAAGCAGGCACAGGGACAGCAGGGCAGAGGCAGGAGGGCAGCCAGTGCCAGAGCCCAGAGCCGGGACTGGGCTGCCTGTCCCACCAGCAGCGCACCCGGGGCTCCTCATGGCACACAGCAAGTGCTTTTCAGTGCCCACAGCATCATCCCAGCTTTTAACTCACACGTATTTCTTACTTAAAATTGCTCAATAACAGCAGTTAAAAGTTGCATCATTTCTGCATCACCCCCACGAAAGTTCTTGGGGGCACTAATGCTACCAAAACACTGCAACTGAGAGCAGCATCTTGCCATGTGCATGCGTGGGAAACACTCTCTCCAAACCATGGGAAGCATACTGCAGTCAGATTGCTTCCTCTGCCATCCCAAAAACCTCCTGCAGACCCAGCCCAGCTCCCGATTTCAGGGCCTCCAGTGGCTGGTCAAAAACAATGGGCATCCAAGGGGAAGCCACTTTCATGGCACCTTTTCAATCACAGATAAGTGCAAACTGCACAGAAACCAGAATTATTTGATTCCATTCTAAACATAAGGATGGAGAGTAGCTTTGCACTTTGAATAATGCAATTTATACATTTCAATAAGCCAAGGAAGTGCCCAGCAAAGACAGTATCACTACCAGAGTAATCACCAAGTACACATTTTCAGTTTAATATAGAATAAGCCACTTCAGTTTTGTAATAATGTAATAATTTTGCAGGGTACATGAATGAACACCAAAGTAGACATGAGCAGTGAGAGGACAATACTTCATAAGAAAATAAAAAGGGGAATTAAGTGTAATCTCATCTAATTAGCCTGTTCTCAAGAACAGCAGTGGAGGGGAGCATCTCCCTGCTAGGAGTGCACCAATGTCAGAGGGAGAGGGACCCCTTAGACAGCACTGCAGGGATGCAGAACATCATTACTTCACTATATTAAAAAAAAATAAAAAAGAACAGACTTCTGTTCTCAAAATGAACCAACAAAGATTAGCACAAAAGAAAAAAATCTCAGTTTAAATTTTCCCTTAGAGTGGAGCAGGCAGGCAGACCCTATAATAAAATGTAAAAGTATTTTTCACTCCCAAGTTTCATTTGACATCCAAGCAGAAGGAGAAGAGGAAGTACATGCCATTGAAGAAGCACCAAGGTCTCCCCAAACAATTTGGTAATAATATAAACTTTTTCTGGGGCACTTCCTCATAGCACAGAGCATAACTCATGTAAAAGAATTTCCTAAATGACACATATTTCCTACATAAGGAACAACACATAGACCAAATATTAAACATCATATTATGGCAGCAATTCCATTAAATGTCATTTTGGTGAATTCAACCCAGCCCAGACCCTTCTGCTTAAGAGGCAGCCACATTTTTGTGCTGATCAAAAGTCTCCAAGTTTAATCTCTTCAGAAAATCTGGAAAGCTGGCAGAACTTCTACTGTAAAACCCTGATTACTTTGAAGTGTCCCCATAGTCTGAACTAAATTGAATCTGCCAATCATTCATTTTGTAGTCTGCAAAACCACCCTTTGGACAGACTTAGTTTGGAGAGAAGAGGTACCCCACGAAATGGCACATGCAAGATTTGAGCTGACTAAACAAGCTGGCTGTAAAAAGGGAAAACAAAACAACTCATGAAAATAATGAATATTGCAGCCTAGCTTTGAATGGATATGTTTCATTCTCCTCTTTTGGAAGGGAAAGGAGAAACCATAAATAGCCTATTTTCAGGTTTTTTGAACTGTAGAAAACATTGAGTATTTCTCTATCCCCTAACATTCAAATCAGATTCCCTGGAGAAGGGCTCTGCCCAACATACTTTAAAGAATAATTCCCTCTTAGTGATTAATAAAATTCCTACTTAGAAATCAAGTCTTACGAAACAGATGTGGAAAATGGACAGAGGCAGAGGACTTCAGACAAAAGGTGGTAGAATGCAGCTATATGGAACTTTTAGCAAACTGTTCCAGTTAACACAAAGACTGTTCTTTCCCATTTTGTTCTCTCTCCATCCATTACATCACTGCCAGTCTCTTTTCTTGCTCTTTGGCAAGTTAAAAAGTCAAGTGGGCTACCAATGAGGGCAACCACCAACTCCTGCCTGGAGAGAAGCAAGTGTCTTAAACACATCCTGGAGAAAGGAGGGGATGACAAGGTAAAGCTGCATGGTTTAAGTTGTTACTCTGGCTACTCTGTTTGTCCCATATGGTTAAAAATGCTACTGTGGCTCATTTTAGGCAGAGAGGCAAATAAACAGGGCTACTGCATCAGGTTCCCCAGCACCCTGCACAGGGAAGGGTCTCTCCAGGAGCTGATCCTATACCCAGTCTGTCCTTCCATTGACACAGCATTTTTCCCTGTAAAAAGTCCTCTGCCATAGTTCTCACAGACAGAAGAGAAAATAATTTGAATAGGGGGAAAAAAACTCCCAAAACACCTTTTGCCATCACCTACATCTCCCTGAGCAGGCAGTGCCAAAACCCCATGGGAAAGGCCTGTGTCCCACTGCACTGACAAACTACTGCTGACCCAAATCAAACACAAACCCCACGACATCACACCTTGTTTTCACATCTGGTGACAAAAATTGCAAAAGCAAAGAGAAGTGGGCAAGTGGCATGGCAATCTGAGCCTCCGCTCCTCTAGGACACCTGCTTGGCCACCAGTTTCTCTAATTGCTTTTTGAGAAATTACTGTGCTAGCACACACCACCCGTTCAGCGATGTCACTGCCTTTTCCTAATTCCTGCCCTCAATCCCAAGTGAAAAATGCCCATTTTCCATGACAAACAGCAGTCAGCAGCTCCTGCTATCCCATCAGCTCACCGAAGAAATTAGGCAGAGGGTCACAGTTTAATACCTCATGCCTGTTTGCTATCATTTGCTACCTTATTTAGCCAAAACCGAAAGGCAATGGAGGCAGAGTTAGCTGGACTGTAATGCCACAGCTGCTGACTCTGGACCTTTTTGTGCTCAATGCTCTGAAGCTGACCCGAGGCTGACCCCTTCTCCTCACCACTCACAGCGTCAGACATGAGGTTTCTAAGTTTTTCAGTTCCAACTGATCTCATTAAGAAGAGCAGCACAATATGAATTATGGCCTCAGCAGGCTAGTGCCCAAATTCGGGTGTTTCTGTGGGTGCCATAATCAGAGGGAGCTTTCCAGGTAAAAAAAACTAAGATAGCTCCTAATTATGGGAAACACATGTGATACAACTAGCTGAAAGCCCCATAAACCTGGCCTTGCACTGACTTTCAAAATTACAGAGCTGAGGGTGTTGCTTGGGGTTTTTTTTTCTTTTTTGAATCAAAACACAAAAGCACCATCTACATCAACTTGGAAAAATAAATAAAATTATCCTTCAAAAGAACCAAAGTCAGCGGATTTTCTAAAAAAAATATTCTAACATAATTTAAAGGGAAAAAAGAGGCTTTTGTGTTCTATGTGGTACATGAGGGATGGGTGGGTTTGCAGTACCAGACACTGTGTGCTCAAGTGGAAGGACACAGGCACAGCCTCACTCTTAAAAAAAACAAAAAAGCAAACAGATTTCATGTCTGAGACTTGAACAGCTGGACAGAATCTGTAGAAGGCATTCCCAAATCCACTATTTCTTCAGAGTTCCACAGACATCTTTTTCACTCTATTTGAAAAACCCTTTTTGAGTCTATGCAACAAACTAAGGCTCCAAGTGCTAATTATAAATTACACATTTATAAATTACGCAATTATAAATTAAACTGATTACAGTTTGATACTAATGTGGAGTATCTGATAGCTGAGTATGTTCACTAGAACACAGTTGTCTTCTAACAACAGATCTCAGGCAAACTAGAATTAAACTCTGAGGTTAATGCTGAAAATGTAACAAGAATTGGAAGAAAAAAATTGTTTAAAAGCAGCATCTCCCCTAATTTGTCATGGCTTCTATGTCTTATGGCAGATTTCCCCAAGCACACTTTTAAATAAACATTTTCAGAAACACTGAGCTGGTTTTGGTGCATCCCTCCTAAAGTGTGCTGGCAAGCAGAGACTTTCAAATAGGAGCAAGTTTACTTAGAGAGGATACAAATCATTAAAATAATTAATATAAATCAGTAACTAAGGCAAAGCTCCTCTGCTCTCCCAGCTGCCAAATGGACAAAGCTGCATGTGGCTCAGGAAGCAAGAACAGTTTGGCAGGAGATGTTTGGTATTCCCCCAAAGCAAACAACAAATAAAGACTCTCCCTACAGTACGTGCTTGTATTTAAAGTCTGTTAAAAACACAAACCATCTGTTATACTTAAAAGATTTTAAAAAACAAGCCATGCAACTGATATCACTACTTATCAGCAGGTAAAATCCCAACAGGAAACTTCATTCAGATATTGCTTCAAAATGTCCCAGCTCTCTACAGAGGCACATCCTTGTGAGCTTTAAATTACCAAGAGGCTCAGTGTACATGACATCAGGTTTAAGGATCTCTTACCTCAATGTCAAGTACTTCCACTGTGTTGTCCAACATCTTTATTTTGACGGGGAGGTCGCGCTCGTGCGCTTTGGCAGGCGATGATGCCATGGCAGTCAAGAGGTTCTGTCCTGGCTCCAATGTACTCACTCCTGAGGTCTTCTGGGCACCCAAACGAGAGCCTGGCGTCTGCAGAATTCTGTATGTTCCTTCTATCTCTCCCATCTTCCAACAGCAAGCAGAGTCTATAGAAACATGGAAGAAAATAGAGAGTTACAGCCTGAAAGATTTTCCACTGGCATTCTGTATGAAAATATTACCCACTGAAGCACTGTCACAAAATCCTTATTCAACACTCTTTATCCCACTACCAAAATCAGTAATAAGGTTAAGGAAACTCTGGACAGGGCTTGGAGCAACCTGGTCTAGTGGAAGGTGTCCCTGCCCATGGAAGAGGTTGGAACAAGACGAGCTTTAGTGTCCCTTCCAACCCAAGGCATTCTATAATGACTAAAATCCAATAGCTGGGAAGAAAAAGCAGGAAGAAAAAATAACCATTCTGAAGCATGGTTAAGAAATGGGATAGTCAAACCTGTGCCTTCTGCCCTCCCAACATGAATATTTTAGTTTCTGATGAGTTTTTCTGCTGATGAGCCCCCTACCACCAGCAGTGTGAGCACTGGGGACAGTGAAGGGTAAGGCAGAACTGTGCCTCTCACTGGTACCCAACCATCCCACTGACTGCACACTGAGACAACAAGAACTGTTAACTTCCTGCATCCCCAAAATTATGGCTCATGCAAAACCTTAACTGCTGGCAGCTCAGAGCCTTCATCAGGCACTGCTACAAGGTTCCTCACCTCATTAGCAAACTTGTGCTACACCCAGAATAAATCAGTGGGAAAAAAGACACAGACACCAGTTCAAGTAGGTCGACTCCCACAGCACGAGTCTTGCTGTCACGGCTTGGTGGCAGCTGTGCAGAGCAAATGTTTAATTTGACATGGGGAAAAAGTGCCATGTGGCTCTCCCCAGCTCTCCCATGCCACCAGAGCAGTGGTGACGTTTGCACAGGGAATCACAGCGGGGTCTGTACGAAGCTGAGGCCGGTGTGCTCAGAATGCAGCACAGCCTCTGCCCCACGCCCACCGCTGGCACCGAGTGCTTGGCAGCAAGGTGCAAGGAACCCAGCAGGAACACACAGGGAGGTTCCTTGGGGCTTTTGGGTGAATTACCCAAACACCACGCCGCGTCTCAACAATCCAGACTATGTGGGTACTGCGGTGGGACAGGCTTCACGTGGCTTCACATCCAGAGGAGTGATAGGCTGTTGCTTTGTAATAAATGTGTTTTGTCAGAAAAGATGAGAGGCAGCTCATGAAAACACTCCTTTGTCCCTCTGTGCTCAGAGTAGGTAGGCAGCCTGCTCCAAGGATTTGAATGAAGCCAGCCCTACATGTCCTTACAAATTAGTTGGGGGTGGTTTACATTTCAATTTGCACACACATCGAGACTGGTCAAATGTCTTCCTAGCTTGCAGCCCAGTGCATTTTAACATTTTGGGGGTTTTATTTTTTATACTTGCAGACCCCTGTAGAGATAAACTTATCCCACGAGGGCAGACAGATGCCTCCCCACCTAATCACACTCACCACAAGGCTTGTGTGGCCTCTGAGCCCCCGCAGAGCCCTGCCTGAGCAGCACAGCTGAGACCACCCAGAGATGCCACCAGCCTCCCAGGTGATGACATGCACCAAGAAAGTGTGACAATCACAGAATCATTACGACTGGAAAAGTCTCTGACATCAAGTCCAACCATCAACACAGCACTGCCAACACCACCACTAAACCGTGTCCCCAAGCACCCCACCCACACATGTGAACATTTCCAGGGATGGGGACTCCACCACTGCCCTAGGAAGCCTGTTCCTACGCCTGACAAATCTTTCAGTGAAGAAGTTTTCCCTGATATCCAATCTAAATCTCCCCTGGCACAGCTTGAGGCCATTTGCTCTTGTCCTGCCCCTTGTTCCCTGGCAGCAGAGCCCGACTGCCCCTCAGCTGCATCCTCCTGTCAGGGAGTTACAGAGAGCAAGCAGGTCCCCCTGAGCCTCCTGTTCTCCAGGCTGTGCCTCATCTGTCTGACTTATTCTCCAGACCCTTCCCCAGCTCCACTGCCCTTCTCTGGACACCCACCAGGGACCCAAAACCAAACCCAGCAGGAAGGATGAGCTTAACCTTAAAAGTGGGCATCCATTGTCCAGTGCCCAACCTCCCCCCACTTTGGGTGACAAATAATCAGAAAGTTTCTTTCTTGGGGTGTTTTGTGCGTATTCTTTGGCTGAACTTCTTGGTTTGTGTGGCCACACAGCCAAGGAGAAAAACTTTTAGGTCATAAATTTTAAAACCACCCCAACAACAAAAGTCAGCAGAAAGAGATGCCCAGGTTACACCTCTAACTGCTAATCTGAAGAGAAACCAGAGCTTGATGTCATCTGTAGCCTCTTGATACTGTGTCCCTTATCGTGTAATTGCATAGTAAGATTTTTGCTATTGGCATTCAGGAGCCTGTGAGCAACTGGAGCTGCCCAGGACGGGTCATACTCCTCACGAGGCTATTTATGAGCCACCCGCTCTTAAAATTAGTGCTCCAGGAGCACTCATTCCCTTCTGAATAAACAGCTCCTGGAAGAGACACACACTGCAGTTACTCAAAAGGAAAAAAATGCAAGCGGCAATAGCCGAGGCAGCACAAGGAACAGCCCTGCAGCAGAGACCTCAGCAGCCTCCCCTCCAGCTGGAGCCAGCTGCTTCCCAAAGGCAAGGCAGGCAGGCCACCCAAGGCCGGGCTATTGAGGAGCTCCTGGGCACTCTCTAGCTTTGGTCACCAGCCAGGAGAGACCCAAGTCATATCAAACAGAAACTGCAGATGTCAAAATCCTTCCCCACAGGTGGTAACGGGAAAAGGGAACTCAATGGGGCTTGACCTCGTGTCCTACTGATGACATGTTCCTAAAAATATTTAGGCCGGCCAATATTCAGATTTCAAAGGCCAAACAAGCACTAGGCAGAACACATGATGTGCACAAGCAAGCATGATCCCCAGAAGAGCAGTGGCCTGCTCTGCCAGCTGGGAGCATCTCCCCCACCCCACATCCTGTTCCAAGGCACCCTACTAATGCCATCACAACTATTAACAACCCCCAAATAGCCTGGCCTGCTCCCATTGCCTTCAAAACCCAACATGCGAGGAGTGCTAACCAAGCAGAGCACTATTTCCAATTTCACCACCAGAGTTATGTATCATGTTTTATGTACTCTGACTACATATGACATTTCTGGACAAAAACCAAAGAGTCGTGGTTCAGGAAACACTTCAGTTCAAGGGACTGACTACATGAAAGGAGGAGGAAAATGAACTAATGAAGCCTGAGACAGGCTGCAAGCTCCAAGAACACAGAATTTCTACAGGCAGAGCAGAGCATCCCACAGCACCAAGAGCCTCCTGCCTTGGGTGAGCCACAACGAGGTCTCAACAATGCAAAACTAAAATGCAATATTACCACAACAGTAGTGTTCTGGGATAAAAAAATCTTCCTTGCATTGCCTCTCCTTGAACTTGTTTGCACCTAGTGTTTATCCTGATAATTTCCTACAAACTGGGACCAGGCACTGAAGCTAAATCTGCTCCCTGAAGCACAGTGTCTGAATGAATGTTGCTCTCAGCCCTAAGTGAAGGAGCAAATAAAACAAAATTTACAAAATTTAGGTAGCTGTATATAATCTTTTTTTTAACTTTCTGTACCAGCTACTTTTTGAAATAGCTTTTAAGTCACAATGAGTTTCATCTTCTACTTGGATGGAATAAACTTATTTTTCAGAAGCAGGACAGCGTTTTCAGCTACCAGCAAATCTGGAAAGGCAGCTTATACCTGAGGATATGCAAGATCATAGAAACATAGAGTGGTTTGGTTTTGAAGGGACCTTAAAGCCCATCTTGTTCCAACCTCTTGCCACGGGCAGGGACACCTTCCACTAGACCAGTTTAATTCAAGCTCCATTCAATCTGGCTTTGTGCACTTCCAGGGATCATACCAACAGCTTTCAAAGGAACTCCTCTGAGCACCGTGTCTTTTGGTCAGTGGCAGGGTCCATGCTCCATCCCTCACCCATGCAGAAGGCAGATCTGAAGTAAGGCCAGCTCCCCAGTTGCTGCGTCCGAGCAGGGTGGTCCCTGCCTTCCATAGGAAGGGATCGCTACACACGGAGCAGCAAGGAAGTACTCTCAGACCAGGTCCCTTCAGCCACCAGAAGCAAACTCCCCTCTTCTAACTTCCTCGCTAAGCCATCGCCACCCGTTCGCATCGCTACACTGAGCTGGCACCGACTGATGCAGCAGGAATCCACCACCGCAACGAAGAGGGACGAAGATTCCGAGAGCCCAGTTGTGAGAGGAGCGACATGTCTCCGGGGGACGCGGACCTCACGCTCCCCTACGACCACGGTCCCTCCTCACGGCCTCGAAGGGTTTCATGGCTCTCCCCTGCAGCGCTGCACGGCAACACGCTGGCTCAGAAGGAGCTGGATGGGCGGGGAGAGCGGGGAATGTCCGCAGCCGGTCCCTGCCAGGTGAGCGGGGCTTGAGGAGCGCTCCTCCGACCCAGCAGCAGGGCGACGCAGGCCCCCTCCCGCCGCGGGTCCCCCGCACAGAGGCGGATGCAGGGCACGGGGTGTGCCCGGGAGCTCGCACGCTCCCAGCCCGAGAGAGCAGCGGCGAAGCCGCCCAGGCCAGACCCGCCGCAGCCCCCGGCGAAGGCGCTCTCTGAGCCCCCGGCAGCCCCCGGGGAAGCCGCTCTCCAGGTCCCGGCAGCCCCCGGGAGGCTTCGGCAGCCGGAGCCCTCGGGGCTGGCGGAGCGCGGGCCGCGGACCCCGTTCCCTCCCGCGGCCAGGCTCCCACGCGAGCGCCCCGGCCCGGGGCCGCACCGCCCGGCAGCGGCGGAAGCGCGGCCGCGCAGGCGGGGCGGGCCGAGCCACCGGCCTGGGGCGCCGCTCGCCGGCAGCGCCGCTCCAGCCCCTCAGCCCCCGCCCCGCGCCCGCTCCCCGGGCTCCGGCCGTCGGTTCGGCCCCGGACCCGGCCCGGTTCGTGCCCTGGCCCTGGCCCCGGCCCGCGCCCCGCAGCCACCGCCCCGTGCTCACCTCCAGGCCGGGCCCGTTCCGCCGCCGCCCGCGCACACCGGCCCCGAGCCGGGCCCGCCCCGGCCCGCCCGCCCTTCGCCAGTGGCCAGCGGGACCGGGGCGGGGCCGGGGCGGGGCCGGCCCCACCCTGCGGGCGGGTAACGGGGCTGGGGCAGGCCCGGCGGAGCTCGGCCCCGCACACCGAGCTTCACCGCGGGGAGCGGCGCAGCGAGACACAGACCCATCCCTCCTGCTGCCCGCCGCCCGGCCGGTTCCGCCGAGCTTAGAGGATTATTTTATACCAAAGTGAAACCCAAAGCGTGGTTTTTCAGCACGAGGAAGGCTTTAGAAGAACATTTCCATCCGAAGCTGAAGGGCAGCCAGCCCACAAGCTGCTGCCCAGTGCCTGCACCCCAAAACAAGCCACATGAAACCCCCCCAATGCACACCCCAGATATCCATCGCGCACACCCCAGCACCCATCCCACACCCCACAGATCTCAGGGAAACACTGCCCTGGGGGACGACACCATGCCTGTAACCAGCCCCAGGCCAAGTAACGAACGTTTCAAGTCTTCACTTAGCTAAATTTTTCATATATAGATTTTAAGTGGGGATAGAAACAGACTCAGAGCTACAGAACAGGAGAAAAGGTGGATGCTGCACAGAAGCATCGGGCAGTGTTGCTGGCCAAAGGAGCTGAAGACCACAAAAGCAGCAGCAGCATCCTCCTCCTCCTCTCTCCCCAGCCAGCAAGCCCATTCCTCGCTGATACAGACAAGAACACAACGCTGTATGAAATTAAACACAGGACAAACAGATCTTTGCACTGTCTGGGTTTCATCAGCTCTAAAGCTGAGGCCAAGGCTGGCAGATAAGAGGACAGCCAGGAAAAGAGCTCTTCCTGAAAAGGGCCACCTTTGACAACCCCTGAGTCACCCATAGCTCACTAGAGTCTGCTCTTCAAGATAAGAAGCAACAGGAATGAGAGAAATCCTTGGGTTTCTCTAGGTGGGGGTTGTTGGCCAATAGCATGAGAAATGCAAGGAGCTGTCTTGTTTCTGAGAACTCGACCTTTTCACAACAATTTGAAAAACAAAATATTAGCATAGCATATGACTTTTGATAATAACAAACACATAAATTATGCAGAACAGCCCTTTCAAACAGCAGCAGCTTCATTACTCTCACTCACCAAAAGGCAACTTGCAAATTTAATGAGTAATTCCTGACTAGCAGCGTTCTCATCTCTTCAAAAGAACAAAAGACACAAGGTTTTTAAAAATATGTCCCTTGATTTGTTCTCCTTAAAAAGTGAAATGGAGCTGAAGAATCTCATGGATATAGGGAAAAAAATAAATATGAAAGTTGCAAAAGTGTACACAACATTTTAGACAACTCCATTCATAATATCAGTTGTGATTTCAGTTGGGCGAAGTGCTTTCATTACTGACAGGCTTTTTCAGTATCCTATTTGCATGGCTCTTTATTTGCAACTTAACTGCAAATACAGTTTCTCATCCTTCGAAGTGCAGACACTTCAGAGTCACCTGCATTTCAATCACTTTCTTAAACATCTAAAAAGAGCACTGAAGTTTTCTTGTGCAAAAAAGCAGCTACCACTAAGTCAGAGAACAAATCTGATGTGATCACTTTAAAGCCACATACCACCACACTCGGGAGAGGAAGCAATAATTACAGATATGGCAGAGTCTTTAGAAACATCAACACCCTCCTGGTGCTCCTTCTGCTTCACTCAAGAGTCCTGACTTCATTGCTTACCCAAAACATAAGTAATTTACTGAACTGAAACAATGCAGTAAGGAAAAGGCACAAAGGTTCCGTGTGTTTAATTGTCCACATCCCCAGCACCTCTGTTTTTACAAGCAGCTCATTTCTGACTTTTCTACCCACACAAACAAAAAATTTATTTTCCATCCTATCAGGGAATTCCAGAATAGTTTGTGTTGGAAGGGACCTTAAAGACCATCAGTTTCAAATCCTCTGCCATGGGCTGGGACACCTTCCACTACACCAGGGTGCTCCAAGCCCTGTCCAGCCTGGCCTTGGACACTTCCAGGGATGGAGCAGCCACAGCTTCTCTGGGCAACCTGTGCCAGGGCCTCACCTCCCTCATGGGGAAGGATTCCTTCCCAATATCCCATCTAACCCTGTCCTCTGGCAGTGGGAAGCCATTCCCCCTTGTCCTGTCACTCGAGAGCTTTGTCCAATGTCCTTCTCCAGCTTTCTTGGAGCCCCTTCAGATACTGAAAGAACGCAATTAGGTCACCCCCAGCATTCTCTTTCTCAGGCTGCACAGTCCCCATCCTCTCAGCCTTTCCTCACAGCAGAGGTTCTCCATCCCTTTGATCACCTCGCAGGCCTTGCTCCAACAGGTCAGTGTCCTTTCTGTACTGGGCCCCCAGAGGTGGATGCAGTATATACACATAAATACGTCTGTGTGTGTGTCTGTGTGTGTGTATAAGAAAACTCAGTCGTGCACACAAACCTTTGTAAGAGGTGACTTTTCCCTGTTAGAGAAGCCCCCACCCATTTTCACACTCCTACCTGCACATTTAGGACCAGGCTGCAAGGAGACACGTGGCACCACCTGCCACCACAAGCAGGGGAAGTGACAAGAAGGGACAAGACCCCACTTTTACAGTCTAGAAGATGACAGCTCTACCCTCCGTAATTCCTACTCCAAACCAAACAGGGTACAATTAGGAAGGGCCATATCAGGTTGAACCTCTGTTCTATACACTCAATCATTTGATAAATCCTCAGCAACTGTAACAAAAAACATGCTTGAGATGTAGTGTTTGGTGATTTTGAAACCTAAGAGAGTGGATGGTTATCTCTACCAGACTCAGCAGCATGTTCTTCACAGCCATCCGCAAAGACCTCTGAGTTTCTGTAACACCCATGAAATCAAACTTTTCAGCCATCCAGGCGGTGTTCGAAGCCTTTACAGGAGGAGGAAGAAGTTTAGAGACCAAAACTAGAAGAAGAATGTCATTACACCTGAAAGCCAGCTGTTGCTGTTGGAAGGATGCAGTGTCAGGACAAAGTACAACTTCCTCCTTTTGAGATAAAAACTGATAACAAGGTGCAACTCTCTCACTCAACTAATATAACAAATTATCTGCACCACATTATCCTCTTGGCCTGAGCAGGACAATTAGAATTACCCTTTCACTACACTATAATATCATCTTTTTTCTTTAATCACACTCTGGTTAAGGGTTGAGGAAGTCCTTCAAAGCAGACTTCTTATCCAGCCAAGATAAACAACAGCTGGGAAAGCTTCTCTTTATTCAGATCCTTCACCATGGCAAAGAGAAACTCTGCAGACTGAAAAATTACACCTATTGATGATTTTGTCAGCACATATTTTCCAAATACTCACTACAGAGCTCTGTCTCTCAGAGGTCTCCATCTCATAACAACAAGGCAAGCAGTTTCAAAAACTTACACTCTATGTCTTCCCTTCTGTCCACAGCAGCAAGTTGGCATAGCTGAGAGCAAAAATAGTTACAACCATTTAAGCCAGAGTTTTATATCATGTACACCAAACTGACTGGGCCACACATCACCAGTTCACTTCTCTAGTGTGCTGTACTGGGACTCTACAATGACAACATGCATGGACATGCCAAGGATGCAAATAGAAAGATGGATTGGTATGGATTTCATTGCAGGTGGGTCACTGAAAGCACCAGAATCTCTTTTGGGGCGGTTCACAGACCTTTGACTGCCACAGTTCACTGCCATTGTCCTACTTTAGTTCAAGACAGTGCTTTGAAGGACAATTCTCCCATCTGTTACTACCTGGAGATATTCAACAATTTGCTGTAGACATCACTAACCTAAGCCTAAGCACAGTGTCACTTAGGACTGACTGGAAGGGCTGAGAGCTTTCTCCACAAAATGATCACTCTCCCATCACTTTTGAGGATCTGGTGACACCACACCACCTGCAGGGCACCTCAGAGGTCCACCAAGGGAAAAACTCACTTTTCCACAGCTGTGTTCACACGTTAGATGAAATGTCATGACAATTAGTGACCACCCTGGCCAAGTTTCTGGTCTGGAAGTGTTTCAGCACTGAAGAGTTCAGCCAAGTACTTCACAGCCTGTAATGGGCTGTGCCGCAGAACCAGACAGAGACCAGTTATCTTGTCTTACTGACCCATCCTCTGGTTTGCCTTCCACGTCACCTCAGACATCTCAGTAGGGACTAGTCTGCATGGATCAACAAATCATTCCTCAACCTGTCTCATCACTGAGTTCTCTACCCAACAGTCACAAACAGTCACAAAGACCATGAGTTTGTTTCTTAAATAGCAAAATCAAACCGTCAGCAATTTTAGTCAGGTGGTGTTCTGTACTAACAGCCCACCAGTACTACAGGTGGTAGAAAAACATGTAAAGAGTGAAATCATAAAGTTGGATCATTCCCCCAACTGTCATTAGCAAATGACAAAAGACTCAAGGTGAACAGGAATTGCTGGATAAGCAGAGATATGATCCACACGACGAGAACAAAGATTGAACAACACAGCCATACCTGTACACACCACTCACCAGAATTACTCTCTTACTCCAGGCTCACTTACTGTTAAAACTGATCTGAAAGCATAGGAGAAATACTGTTCTTCAACAGCAACCAATGAAGATACTTCAAAAACAGTCAGAATGCACCTCGTTCTACTGGCAGAGATGCAATGGCAAAGGCACTCAGCAGTAGCAGTACCTTGCAAAACCAACTTGACAAACTGATTTCCGTGCTACAGATACTTGTACACTCTGTGGTTGGGATTTTACACTTCCAACCTTAAATAATTCTGCCCCCCACAATCATGCTCTAGCACTTCTCCAGAAGGAAATCTTTGAGCTTCTCAG
The DNA here is from genome assembly GCA_014706295.1 of Lycocorax pyrrhopterus obiensis. Classification (NCBI taxonomy): domain Eukaryota; kingdom Metazoa; phylum Chordata; class Aves; order Passeriformes; family Paradisaeidae; genus Lycocorax; species Lycocorax pyrrhopterus. Next base: position 3,190,126 of record JACSVZ010000016.1, read on the forward strand.
ATTGTTCCCCTTTGGAGAATTTTTGAACAGTCCTTCTACACACACTGCAACTCCTTATTACAGTGGCCTTTATAAAGCACAAAGTCCACCAGCCTTAGACCGTGACCTGGAATTAAACCCTCAGTATTAACCAATTCTTTAGAACAGGCCTGGGTACTCGTGTACAGGAAAAACTTCTGCGAACAGAAAAAAACAAGAGGCTGCAATCCCTTTTTGCAATCACCTACTTTGACTTTCATAATTATGTCTCTATTTTAACTTGGCTCTCATGGTGAAGGTGGCAATTAGAGCTAGTAAATTAAGCACAGCATATGTTCGTACCTGCACACACACACAGACGCACTCACTCAGCAGCTTCTCTCAGTCTGACTAGTGAACTTGTCCAAGCACGTCCTCCCTGCCCAGAAGGTTCAGTCTGTAGCCAGCAGCAGTTCTGAAGCCACAGCACGAAAATCAAGAGTGTAGACAAGCTACAAACTGCAACAAAATAGAGCTGCTGAGCCACAACACTGCAACAGAAGCCCAGGCAAAATCTGACAACTGTGCCTCCCGTGTTCTTACCCACAGGTAAAAGCTGAGACACAGACAGTCCCTTATTGCCCCCACGTGGTACATCGATCCTACTGCACAGAAGCACAAATATGCCCAGAATTCCTCTGAATTTGCTTTAAATTGAATCCTGAGGTTTTTTGATAGATGTTAGTTCTGTGGCCGTAACAGCCTAAACATTAAGCAGCTACCAAACAGTCTTTTCTGCAATTACATTGATTTTTTCTTCTCTTACACTTAATGATGTCTGCACAGTGAGGGCAAGCAAGCATGTCTGAAGCAGCAAGGCCTGACAACCACCCCCCAATAAAACTGGGAGTGCCAGAAAGCTCACCCTGCCTTTTTTTTTAATTTTTAAATCCCATTGAGGTTCAGCTCATTTCCCTGCCCATCAAATCAGCCTGGGTTTTGTTACCTCAGAGAAGTTGCACAAGGGTTCAATTCAGCCATGACTCGTACCATGCCTCAAAAATTATATGAAAAATGTCTGTGTGTGTTTGGGGGGTGGGGAACAAGACACCCCCAAACAGAAAACAACACTGCCCCACAATCTGAAATTCTGACAAGGAAGAAGATCACCTCATCATCTTCACACACCGATCAACTTTAATCAACTCAAATACACAAAAGCCCAGTTAAATATAAAGGAGAAAAACGCCTAGTTCTATTTCATGGACAGGACACTTCAGACTGAAATGATAGATTTAGGATCTCCAAACACTAGGCACGGATAAGCTTGGCAATTATTTTACTGCCAGATAAACCGCAGTTGAGGCTGCCAGTGACACCAACTCTGCTGCATTAAGTTCTTTCAGAAATGAGGCAGCCAAACACAGATTGCTGGCAAAACAAATTCCCCACTCTTCTCCCAACCAAAAGGACTGTTCCAGCTGTTTGTGCCAGGACACAGAGCACGGCAGTCCCACTGAGCTGAGCCCAGCTGTCAGACACATGGACAACCATCCCTGCCACGCTATGTTTCCATGTTTCAAAGCAGCCTCAGACTACTTGCTGGGCAGGAAAGGAAGATTCAAACCAGTTTTCTTGCTCTGGGTACAAACTTTCAAAGAGACTGAAATATTCCTGGAGAGCCAAATCGAATGTTCTCTGCAGGGGAGAAGCTCTCATCTCAGAGCAAGTACCCCTACAGGAACAGCTCGACCTAGGTTTTAGACTCTCCTTTATGGAAGAGCTTCTTAAAAATAAAAATAAATCAAAAACTTAAAAACAACTGGGGACTTGGAGGTTGCAAGGCACAGGAGTGAGCATGTTCTGAACAAAGCCTTTTACTGTCAGTGCCTTTCTGGTTTTTTTAATAAATATGCTACTGAAGCAGCACAGGGTCTGTTTTAATGAGTGTTTTGCATTAGCTCTCAGGGTGTATATATTTACCTATTCTATAGAATGCACTGAGTTACCCTCACAACACTTGTAAACTCCTACACTTCCTACATGGGTTTTTTCCCACGAATTTTTGGCTTCTGCTTGTAAAGATGAGGCGACTCCTCATTGCCCCACCAGCTTCAAACTGTTTGTCAATAAAAAACAGGGGGACAGCCAGCCTGAGGCACTTTAAGCACAATGCCTCAACATGGTGAAGCTGCTAGTGGAAAGCATGTTGTATAACTCAGATCTCCCTGACTTTTTGCCATGTCTTCCTGGATGTGACTTACAGGGCCGAGCAGAAATTTCTGCCTGGCAATGTGGATCACTCTTGGAACACAGCCTTAAACCTGACACCATTTACATCACCACAGACGACATGTGCAAAGCTGAGAGCCAGGGGGGGCTGGGATAGAGCAAAAACAACCGGCTCCATCAGTTCTACAAAACTGTCCACAGTGGGTTTCAAAGGGAGCAGGATAAACTCCAGGCTTGGGAGAGAGAGTAGAGCTCCTCCTTGTTTTCCTATCTAGGAGTTCAGTGTTTCCTACAGCAATGGGAGCGCTGCACTGCTTTCTCTGTGGGACTGCTCCATAAAGCCGGGCAGGATGGCTGCAGGGCTGTGTCTGCTCTCACCAAGGTAGATTCCCAAAAGCATGTTGTTCTCTGAGGTAGCTGGACACCTCCTCTGCCTTGCTGGGCTGACAGGCTCTCATTCCTGTGGGTGGGAGTGAAATTCATTTGCCTTCTGCATTTCAAGCACCGAAACTAACCTTGCAAACACACAGCTACATCAGATCTTGCCTTGCTAAATGCTGCAGAAACTCCACAACGCACCTGAAACTTGGGCACACCCTGCTGTGGCTGTGAGCCAGGCCCGGGTGATCCCATCATGTCTGGGCTGCACAGGCAGTGTGGCTGGCCACCACACCACTCCTTAGACAAAGCTCTTCCTCCTCGTGCTCCCTCCATTCCCAGTTTCTGGGCTTGACCCATGACATCAAATGTCACTTCACTGCACATGGGCTCACCTGGTCACTGTGACAACAGCCTGGTTTCAGCACCCTTCATATAAAAGGACACATGAGCAGGTGGCAGCACCTCCCATTTTTTGGATTATGAAGAGATTCTTTAGGAAACAACTACACACCAAGGGCTGCTCCAGCACAGGAACAACACCTGCTTCACCATTAAACTGGCCTGCATTTGCCAGCCACATGCTTTCAGGGCTGTCCAAAGGAGCAGGACGTACAGCAGCCCAGAGCCTCGTTCAGCATCCCCAGGAAGAGGTGGCAGACATGGCAGGAATAGGGCTCTAAGACAACAAGCTGCTAATCGAACTGTTATCTCTCCTGAGAAATTGCCCTTGGGAATCGTGGGCTGTGGGAAAATCTCTACAGCAAGCTGAGTTATGAAGTGTTTTAATCACAGCTTTCTTGCACTGCAGGAATCCTTCAAGCATTTCTTCCTGGCTTTCTCTGACAGCAGGAGCCCTGTGTTAAGCTCTTTGTGCGCTATTCCATACACAGCGTTGAGAGAAAACAGCAAATAGGGAAGAGAACATAACTCCAGGGAGTCCTTTGCACTGAATTCCGGTACAATGTCCTTCCAAGCAATAGTTTCAACTCGTTCCACAGCCTTTATACATTATATTCTTGCACATTCCAAGCAATTAACCACCTCATTTTATCCTCTAGTTCAGACACTTCCCTAAAGCATGCAGCATTTCAGGATCTATTACAAAGTGTCCAGAAAAATGCAAGAAAAGTTACATTTTTTATTTTTCTTAACTCAGATGCCACGAAACAGTGGTTTAAAGATATTTTGTTAATTTTCTTTTTCTTTTTTTTGTAACCACTAAATCTGTGTAACAAGCTAGCAAAATTCTGATGGAATCCTTCTTCAGGGCCCAGAAACCAGACAAACCACCAAGAACACCACAGAGAAGCCAATGCAAGGGACACACAAGGTGTGCTTAGCCCTGTTCAAATACACAGAAAGTTCCAGGCAGTATTTGGCAGTCTGGAGCAGGAGAGTTGCCTGAAAACAAGGCACTTCTCTGCACTCATGCTGTCCACTGAGACAGAAACAGCAAAGGACTCAACTGACATCGAAGTTACAATTCATGAATCTGAACTTAATTTCTTCCAGTCTTGGGAGGATTTCCTACTAAATGCCTTCTGAATATAGTTGGGATTGGTAGCATTTGTTAATGAAATGCCAAACACTCCCTTCCAGTCACATCACAGGACAGCTTTCTCCTCAGTTGCTTACTCTGTGGTCATTAGAGTGTGTATGAAGACAGAGGTGTGACTAATTCATCCTCAGGCGTCACACAAATGGAAAGCCTGGAGCAAGCGGTGTCAATTTGATCTCCAGCCCAGCCATCCTAATAGTCAAAACTACCTGAAAAGGGCACATCACAGGCTCTGAAGGATCGTTTTTCTCATTCCTTGCTGCAGAGCCATGATGGCCAGGGAGTGAACTCCTCAGAAAAGAGAACATTTGGGCATAAAAGCCACCATCACTCTAACCAGGACAAGTGGAACCTACAAAAATGCTACCCCAAAAGTATAGATGAAATACAAGAAAAATGTTGGGAGCTTGCAGGATCCCAAATGGAAGGAGCAAAGAAAGAGAAGGGGTCTAAAGACAGCCACAGTGCCTGCTGCTCTGCTTTCCTCCTCCTCCCCTGAGGGTGCTCTCCAGTGACCAGCAGTGTCCAGTAAATAAAAGCCAGGGCTCAGCACACTGCAATAAGTTGCTCCTCTCTGGAGCTGCCACAGCATTCTCCTTGCAAATATTCTGTCACTTTAACAGGGTCCTGTATTTCTTTAGGGGTGAACTTCCAAACCATTGTAGGAGAGAATTTCCCCAAAACCTGGCCCATTTTCTCCCATGCTGTGCATGTCCATTCACCCTTGGGGGCAGACATCTGAATGACCTCCCTAGAAATCTCTGCCCTGACTCTAAACATGGTATGGAGGCCCACCAAGTAGATCTGGCAGACTTAGCAACAAGAACATGCTTTCCTTAACATAAAAGGGAATTCAAAACTCTCAAAAGCTGTTGTAATAGGCCTGAGGGAGGAAAATGGGGTGAAAAGCTGGGGAAAACCACCCTTCCCTGTTCTCCCTGGATAGCAACACTGAACACTCATCAAGTGACCCTCATTGCCCTTTGTGTTATCATGTCATAAACTGGCATCCCACAGTACAGCAACAAAGCAACCCTGATTGCTCTCCCTGCTCTGAAAAAACTCCCCACTTTAGTGTTCCCCAGTTTAGTATTCCCCAGTTTAGTGTCCCCACTGAAACTCCAAACCACACTGCCAATCACTCGCTCCCTTTTTCCTCTCTCCCCCTCTTCCGCACGGGGATGGAGAGATGAACTGGAAGCACAAAATGTAAAGATCACACATTGTTATAAGAACAATTCACTGCAAACAGCAACGAGATAAGAAAAGGAACAGTAATAGCAACCATATTAATAAGAAAAGGGTACAAAAGAGAGTGATTCACATGCAAAAGTCCTTACCACAGGAGCCCAACCCCACTCACTGCCACTCCAACCCTGCCCTTCCTGGCTGCCGCAAAAAATTGACCCCATCCTGACTGGAACAGGACAATATTTCAAACATATCACCACAAATTAATATTGATTATAATAAAGAATCATAATAAACACAAAACAGCTTTTTAGCAATTTTTATTATAGCTTTGGCTAATTGTAGTATATGGAATATAACAGGTTTTTGTACCAAGAACAAGTAATTTTTGCTATCAACTACAAAGCTCTGCAAATTCAAAAGTATTTTTACTCCTAAAATAAAAACCGTCACAACACAGTAACAGAAAAAGAACTGTGGCCAGTTCAGCAAGCCACCAAACAGAATCTACCTTTTGTCCCCAAGTCTTTCTGCTGCTCATATCTTTCCTTTACCAGCAGCTTTTCTGAGAAAAGCAGTCTTGCTTTTCACGCCTTAGCACAAATCCATGAACTTCAAGACCATCTCAAGAAAAGTGAAGGGGAAACAGACCTTCAGAGACATCAGGCACACTATGAACAATTGCCCCAAGGGCTTCGGAAGAAGCAGCAATTAATTACCTGTCTTGAGCATTGCAGTTAAAATGGCTAGTGCCATAAACTTGTTTTTTTCCCATTAAATACCAAAACAGCATATAAAAATATTTCTCCTCCTGAATTTTTAGATCCATCTTTTTCTGCTTAAGAATCAAATGAAATGCTTTATCCTGATCAAATATTTTAATAGATATGTAAATATTCCAAAGAATCACACATTGCCTGAAATAATTTCACAGATGGTGACCAAACAGCGCTAAACAAATGGACAATCTGCTCTTGTTCTCATGCTAAAAATACAGGAAAAAAATTATCAACCCAATATACACAGCGAGAGTGACAAGTACAACCAGGCCCCTGTGCAGACATTTTACATTTCACAGTTTTTCTTCAAGTACAGGCTCATGGTAATAGAAATAAATAAGGTGGTGTGGAGTGTCGTCTGACAGTGCTGCTACATTACTTTGGTCCTACACTTTTTTTTGAAAAAGCGACTCAAGAATTTAAAAGCAGGTGTTTTTCCATCCAAGTTTTATACGTAAAGATTTGACAAAATGGGACTTAACTCTTCTGTGCATCTCAGCATGCAAAAAGGTTCTCATTTTCACTTTTGTCGAGGTTAGGGAAGGTCAAATGAGACGTGTCAAATTTGATAGTAATTACTTTTGAAAAGAGAGCAGGAGCTCCCCAGCAAGGCTATGATGCAGGGGTTTTACTTCACATTTTTAGAAAGATTCAAACATAAAACAGTAGTTTCAGGCAGGTGAAAATTTCAGTTGATTAACAGGTTTATATTTAATCTAGCCACTGAAGTACCATTGGAATTATACATTAGCTGTAGAAATTCTATTATTTTTTTCCAAGAAACACTAACAAAATTATAAAAGTCACAGCTGCACCCAAGCTCAAAGAGCCGAAAGAAGTTGCAATTCTATCTGTTTATTAGCTGCTCAGATAAGGATGTTTTGTGACAGACCAGAAGTTGCAATTCTATCTATCTGTTCATTAGCTGCTCAGATAAGGATGTTCTGTCACAGATCAGATGAAGAAATCTGATTGCTGGCTTTATCAGAAGCAGGAGACAACCCAAGGTGTGTCACTGCTTGCCCTGTCAGCCACCACCTGGGCAGTTGTGTGCTACAGTGTGATTACTTGCTGCAAACACAACAGGAGGCATGATCTGCAGCACAAGTCCAGCCGAGATAAGAACAGTCTCCTTTGCTATCAGTATTAACAAAGTGACCTTGGCCTAATAAAAAAATCAGTTGCTCCCGAAGTAACACTGCTGACTCCACCCTGGAGCAAGAAGTTAAAATACAGTTTGCATTGATCCTGTCAGGAACAGATCACTTTTAAAAAGAGAAGCATGCTAATATATACTTTTATATATTTATATTTTTACTACATGTAACAGTTTGCAATGCCTTAAAAATAGTATGAAAATACTGATTAGGAATTGTAGAATTTCTTACCCCTTTGGATATAGGAAACACCCATGCATAGAAAACTACTCTTTGGAGTTTACCTCATTCAACAAAATCAGCCTTATTCAAGTTTATCTGGCTACAATAATGCCAGAAAATAGCAGGAGTGATTTGTGATGGCCTACGAGAAACTATTCAAAATTAGCTGCAACAGAGTAAGATATTTTAGGAAAATAATATCCCTCAAGGTTAAATCTAAAGGAAATAATGCCTGTCATGTAACATACAGTGTGCCCCTCACAGAGGCATTTCCTCTTCTTTCTTTTGCTAAGACACAAGGCATGCTTGAATTTTCATTTGATATTTTGCAGAGGCCAAGGAGATCCTCTGCTGTGAGCAGAGACAAGGAAAGGGCTGCTGGTCTCGCACACACATGTAAACACTGCAATATATATAAAAGTAACCTTGCAGGGGTGCAACCTTAGTGAGGTGACTGTTACCCGGCACTGAACAAGGTATCACTGACAGCTATTTCTAAATGGAATACAAAGTTAAAAGCAGGGAGCTATAAGGTATATTAAAAAAATATTATTACCTAATGCTTATCAAGCTAGAAAACTTTCAACGACTATTTTGTATCCCTAATATAATAGGAAATTTAAAATAACCCCTAAATAAGAAAGACTAAAGAAAACAAAAGTCAAATGTGTATAACATATAAAAATACCAACTGACTACATGTTATGAAATACATCTCACAAGATGTTACCATAAAACATTCCCACATTAAACTCTACAGCCAGCTCCAGATCACATGGAAGCAAGAGGCATCCTTTCTGCCTCCATCACTGCAATCCAACTCCAGAAGGTCTCCTGTGAGTCAGGGGATAAAGTCATCTAAAAACAAGCAGGAAAATACCATTTCAGATCAGCGGTCTTCTCACAGTACGAAACCTGAAAGAACTGCACACATTTTATAAGTCACAAGGAAACAATGACTTCATCATGAGCTTGAGAAACATGTTTAAACTATTTCAAAGACTTCCTCCATAATTCTTACCAGTATATATTGAATTGACTTCCTGGAAAATTTTCATATACACACACACACATGCCACCACACTGTTTACTTTGACTCCAAGCCATTTAACTTTGCAAACAGCAGTTAATCCTTATAAATTAAAAGTAAGACTGAAACCTATAGAAACCCATCTTGGAAACATTTTTCCAAAACTTCTCAATACTAAGCACATTAGAGAGCAGCTAAAGGAGAAGCCCTTTAAGTGGTTATTTGAACATCTTACCCAAGACTTTACACATGGTGCCCATGAACTGCACTGCTGTCACCTTCTCCACTTTGCATCTGCATCTGCATCTGTGCCTGCATTCTTGCAATCATCTCCTGCATGCGACGGAGCTGGAAAAGCAGCACAGAAGAATTCTGTAGCCTAATCACACCTAAGAATATAATTTTTCACTCTTACCCCCCTATTACTTATTTTTATTGAAGAGGGATCACATATCTGCATTTTCTTTATCTGACACGCAATGATCTCAGGTTATGGCATCTTCTTTTATTGCTCTTCATCCCTGAAAAAGCTGGCATTTACTGACTGAAATAAATAGGCTTTATTGTTGTACTGTGGGATGGGATTTTTAAGCATCCCTAAGTGGAAGTCTCTGACATTAAATGTATAAAAATTATGGTTCTGAAGCACAGAACAAGCATTTACACTTACTAAAGTTTATCAGAAAAAAAGCAGCTTGTTTATGTCCCTCCAAACTACTCCTGTATCTGTCATCAAAAAAAAAAAACCTGTCAGGATTACTCCCCAACTCCCTTGCTAGCAATGACTAGGTGGAAGCAAGTATTACAGGCAAACCATCCAGTGAGACAAAAGCATAATTAAACTTGGTTGAAGCTCAGTTTTAGGGTATTGCATTTAAACATACTAAACATTTAAACACAAGGAAAGTATGTAACTCACCTACTAAGATTAATTGAACCATGTTGCACATACATTACTTAAATCCCTTTGTTGCACCCACCACTGACAGGTGGCAAGTCAACCTCACTATGGAAATAATTTTGGGTGCCTTTGTGCACTTAAACTGTAAGCTCAAACTAAACTGTTAAGCTTAACAATAAAGTTAAACCTGTAGAATGTTTACACTATATTTGTTTTTCATATTGCTTGAAACAACAACCCTTTTCATTTTCACTTGGTTATATTTTGGGACTTGGGCCCTCACTGAGATCACTGGTAGAAATCTGAGCATCTGCTTGTGCTAGGGCAGGCTGAGTTCATCTAACTCAGCTCTCTCCCCTGTACAAGCTCTTAGGAAGTGCATGGAAGAGCCTGACAGCCAGGTGCCCACTCCCAGTGCTTATCCACACGTGCTCAAAATCTAGAATCTGTCCCTTTGGAGCTTGCCAAACCAAAAAATTCTACCTCTGCATTTAGTGAGCATATTCATGGAGAAAGCAAACTCTCCTACCTCAGCATTTTTTGCCTTACCTGCTCAAAAATACCTTGCTATGTACAAATTCCGTGCTAGCAAATACCACAATTTACAGACTATGTTATTGAAATCAACCATCTATTAATCCCATTAACCACGACCTCTTGCTTGTGTAGTAGATTCCCATGCATCCTGCCATCTATGATCACGTTAGTCCCTTTCCTTCCTGTCATCTACTTCTCAACAAGGCTATTAATCTCATCTATCCTAGCACAGGACCTGCTTCAGGTCTCCACTTCAGCCTTTCTGCCCACATTTCGCTTTTCATTGCACTTTTTCTAGTCTTGCCTATCTATAACCTTTTCGGGTAAGAGGAACAACAAAAGCAGCATTAGAGCTATGTATTAGGAATTTGTCATAGTGGCAGAAGGAGAATTTCTGTTTCATTTTTTATTTCTGACCATTTCTACCATCATTCCCTCTTTTGCTGCAGAGCTGAACCGTGCCCCCATCTGCAGTTGTTAACTGTAGAACCCTTACTCCCATGAGGATGGTTCTCCTTGCCCAGCATGCGTTACATCCACCGCTGATCACTACAGTGGAATCATGTTTTACCAGATTCCTTTTGTTCCAAAAAATCCCTATCCTGAATCTCCTCTCACCTCTTCTCACTTTGTTTTCTAAGTGAACCTTAAATAACTTTATATTGGCATATAACTGTTTTCCCTTTATGAATTACCAAGATCATATAAAGATTTGCTCTAAAATAGCAACAAAAGAACAAAAATTCCCCCATTATAAGAATATAAATTTCTGTCATCTTACTTCTGCTTCCTTCTCAAGCAGAATCTGGTCTTTATTTACTTCTTCATCTTCTATTTTCCTAAAATAACATTAATATTGTTAGAAACATTAAATCATTAAGGTTGGAAAAGCCCTCTAAGATTGCTGAGTCCAAGCATTAACCCAGTGTTGTGTTCACCACTAAACCACATCCCCAAAGTGCCACATCCACAAGCAGTTTGAACACTTCCAGGGATGGCACCTCCACCACTGCCCTTGGGCAGCCTGTGCCAGTGCCCAAACACCCTTTCTGTGAAGAAATGTCTCCTAATATTCAATCTAAACCTCCCCGGTGCAACTTGAGGCCGTTTCCTGTTGTCCCATCCCTCGTTACTTGGGAGAAGCGATTGACTCCCACGTGGCTTTATTCAAGATTACCTAGCACTTTGTTAAAAGCTTTCTCCTACTCCATGTCACAACAGGGAAGATCTACTAATGGATCTAATCAAGCAAGTGCCATCACATATGCAGAGCAAACAAACTGGGGTTTGTTAAAAGGTTAACAGAGAAATAGATTGTGAAAAATCCGCTGTGCCCCACAACCTCTGAGATCATTAGTGGTGAGTACAGTCAACAAGCCCCTATTGCCAAGCACTCCTGGGAGCAGAAGTGCAAGCTTGAAACACACTCACATGAAATCTACCCTCACTTATAGTAAACCTAACTACGTTCTAGCACCATTTCAGAAATGTGAAAGCAAGGGTATATGGGTCCCTTAGCTAGACGAGATACAAAAACATGTTTTATTTTCACATACCCAACTTAACAGCAACTTGAAACCCTCTAAAAATTGGATGACCTTAGGTCACATTACTTCTAAGGCCTTTGTACACACCTGTTGGATAAGAGGCGCCAGAACTTGGGAAATTTGGGGAGTTTTACCTTGATTTTCAGAAAGCAGGATTTAAAGTCAGGAGAGAAGAGCATTTTATCTTGCCTGTAGGCCAATGCTACAAGCAGGAACAAACTCCTTTTGCTGTAAACTGACCAGATGTGTGACAAAATATCTGTCAACAGCAGGATGGGGGAAACTTCTGCAAAATGCCCCAAAGCCCCCAAAATGTGCAATTCGGAACCCTCTAGTGGCTATAAGAAGAGACGCAGCTGGAACACGTAAATCAGGAAACACGTGGTTTCCCACAAGAACTCGCCAACTCATCTTTACAGACCCTGCTATTGTACTTAAAAATGGGGTGTTATGCCCAGTTCTCTTTCCAGGAAAGCTGTGCCCTACCCACCCCGCCTCAAAATAGGCCTGACAGCCATTACCCTGTGACTGCTATGTGAGAAAATTATTTATGTATGTCATGTTCAATAAAGCACCTCAAAAAAATTCAATCATCTCTTCTAAAGACCCAATCCAAACATTCCAGTTGTTAGTTCTGAAAAAAACCCACACCCTTTTTAACATATCAGCTCTGATGTAATTTTGCAGATTTTTTAAGACAACATTTATCACAGGCATCTGTCCTACTTAGTGCCTTCAACATTCCAATCCAGCCGTGCTTAAGTCTCAGACCAAAGCATAGATGTAACTATTTCCACAATTCCCTAACTCCACAACTGTCGCTTCAGATTTACCAAATATTTTTTGTTACGCTCTTTGTAAGCTGGTCGATAGAACTTGATGCTGACTGGAGTTACAGAGCTGCCCTTGATCTACCCAATCCAAATGCAATGGTAGGTGAGACACAGAGAAAGCAAAACATAAATTCAGAAGAGGAAGAAGCAGCATATAACCATGAGATGACAACCTGCTGCCTCGTTTGAGCCTCTCAGAGCGGAAGTTCTCATAGTGAAGATCCTGGGTCACCTCCTGAAGGTCTTGCATATGGGTGCTGGAGGAAGAAAAGTAATTAAAAGATGAAACATTCTTATCCCACATCAGTTTGCTTCAGCAACTCTCGCATTCAGCGCTGTCTTGGATCAATGGGCTCAGCATGCACACCCACTTAGTGTACTAATTTAAAAGTTAATTTCAGTTAAATTGGTGCAATAAAGGACACAGAGAGACCACCTCAGCCCTGAGACTTCCGTGACAGAAGCGGTACGCCTGGGCAAGGCCTTTGATGAATCTGAGCAGGCAAAACATAGTAGCAAAGACCAGGAAAAAAAAAACAACCAGTGGACTTTTCAAGTCTGCTCCTTTGCAATTGTATCTGCTTATAGATACATTGAAATAAGCACAACCTGTTTTATGTTCCTGGGGATCTGAGTAGCAATACAACACTACGTTCGACAAAAGAATTAGACAAACCATAATTTTCACAGAATCACTAATTCAGATTGAAGAGAACCTATGGGGCTTGTGTGGTCCAATCCCTGACTAGGCCTAGCTCAGCTAGGTCAAGGCTGCTCATGGCCTTCCCTACACAAATTCTGAATGTCTCCAGGGATTAAACAATTGCTGCAAACCCCCAATACAGTGCTTGATTATCTTGGTGACTGTTTTCTAAACTACTATTTAATTGGAATTCTCTAACTTACATTAACATGGTCCTCAGCTTCAGGAAGTCATTATGCTCTGGATTCTCCACTTCAACTACACCCCATGGGTAGAGCCGACCTCTAACTTTTTTACCTTTTGCTTCAATGAGTTGATTGGACCCCACTACACAAAATGGAATGCTGGCCTGAAAGCCAAAAGTGCAAAAGTTACTTATAACGAACCAGGACAAACAACTCCAAGAACAACTCTTGTTCTGCTCAGCACTGCATATTATGGTAATAAGTTCATAATTCTTTAAATTTAAAGGTGTAAAATAAATAAAAATAATTACTGCCACCCTCTTCCAAGCTAGGGAAGCCTGGGCAGACACACGGTGACTCACTCCAGGTTGCGTTGCAGGTCTTGTTCTAAGGCTATCTGAGCAGTCTGAAAAAATACAATGTATTAAACCAGTCACACCTTCAGGAGTCTGGTCTGCTCTTTAAAATCTTCATCCTCATCTGATTCAGCATCAGGCAGGTGATAAATCTTGATGCCATGCTCTTCTATTTCATCCAGAATCTGAGATTTGCAATAAAAGAAATCGATATCATATACATGTAGAATCAGTACTTTTAAATCTTAAGATAAAATTACTTAACACACAGTCTCTTAAGAAATCTGGATTTATCTTACTGATCCAAATTGCTCAACAAGGATTTGGTTTTAAATACCATATTTCTTCATGGTATTCAACAACTACTTGCCACAGACTTTCAGACAAACAATAGTGTTCACAAAAACGCAGTCCTTTGTGGAAATTGTGTTTTGTTAAACCTCTGCAATTTTTTTTTGTAATAATAAAAGCATTGACTCAGAAGTCATAGCTGCTTTCTACAGCTTAACCTCCTTGCTCTTACCTCTGAATAAAACTTGGGGGGTAGGGATGGGAGTGTTTGAAAAACTGAGATATATACACAAGAAATACTTTTTTCTTCATGACTGCCAGTAACGGCATCTGCAGCAGGAATCCATCTGCCATAGACCCCAAATTTTGCTCTTTAAAAAAGAATAATCCTTATTTCTGCAGAATTCTAGCACAGTAAACATACCTACTAGAGTATACTACCTATAAAGCCTCTATTTTTATTCCAGATTGGGTAAGATAGCTATAAGGATTTTCAAAATAACTGACAAAAAATCATAAAGGTTTCAATGCAAGAGCTAAGACTGGAGTATGTTTTTGAGAAGTTAATTCTAACACTTCTTTCTAAACTTCATAGCTGTTATTAGCTCATGATGGTTTGTTGAATTCCACCTCTTCCCAGAAAATACATCACCAAGTCCTGCAAGATTGAATGTGTTAAGAGGTCTTGCCTCTGGAAGAAAGAATTTGAATGCTTTAGAAGGAGTGACATAGGGGAAGAAAAACAACCCCAAAATCAGAAACATGTGTGAAAATCTCATTTTTTAACCATCAGAATTCTTACTCAGTAAAAAAATATATATATACACATGCACATTCTATATGAAGATACTGTCTCTGCTTTGGGACTGATTAAACAGGTAACAGAGCAATTACCATCAGCAAATGTATTTAAACATTTTTCCAAAGTTTCAAAATTCACTCATAATCTAATTGTAAATGTAGCCAGTCTGCCATTTTGCGAACAACATTCTAAGGACAATTTCTCAGTTAAATACATAATAAAATAATTTACAAGATATCAAACTACATATTAAATGATGCTACATGGTGCATGAGATTATATTTTCCTCAGCTAGGACAGAGTAAGGTTAATGAGAATGCCCCTCTCTTCAGCCACTGTACTGCTACAACCAAAGCACAACACATTTCTGCAAGCTAGAAAAACACTCACCCTTTTCTTTAGTCTCTCTCGCTCTTTCAGAGAAAGTGTATCAGCTTTTGCAATCACTGGTACAATATTTACTTTGTTGTGTATGGCCTTCATAAACTCAACATCCAGAGGCTTAAGGCTAAAATTAAAACATGGAAAAATTTTATTTATTTTTACTCTAAATTACCAATCAATTTTCACTTCAACATAAATATCTCTCTCTACATAGAGAGAAAGAACACAGTCAGTTAATGTCTGTAGTTATAGAACTTGCTAAAGTAATGCAACCCGACTCTGAAAATTTAAGTCAACAGGCACAAACCAACTGTCTAAAATTAAATAATGAAAAAAAAAATGACAGAGAAACACCTACCCATGACCAAATGGTGAAATGAAATAGAAACAGCAATGAACTCGATTATCTATGATATGCCTTCTGTTCAATCCACTCTCATCATGCAGGTATCGCTCAAACTGCTCATCAATGTAAGAGATTATGGTCTTAAAACTGTAAAACAAACATGAATTTGAGAAATCACCGAATGGTCCACAACTTTAGGACTCTTTCAAAGGTAATATTAAACCACTAAGACACCCTGCTGATGAACCAATCTTCTGGTGGACAAAAATTCATTTACTGATTCTATAGAACAGGGAAAATAGAAGAGCACATATCTTAAAATTTTAATTGAATTCTAGAATAAAAAGCTACTACGCGTATTTTATATATATATATAGTAAGATAAAATATACATAACCCAACCTCAGTTCTACAACAAATTACTCTTGGGTTAGTGTTTATATCTTGATTAACATTAACCACACATTTTCAAGATATTTTAAGGTTCTTGTTCCAAACTGATTTAAAATCATAAATGGTTGGCATTGGAAGGGACCTTTAAAGACCACCTAGTTCCAAGTTACTGTCATGGGCAGGGACACCTTCCATTAGTGCAGGGTGCTCCAAGCCTTGTCCAACCTGGCCTTGAACACTTCCAGGGATGGGGCAGCCACAGCTACTCTGGGCAACCTGTGCCAGTGTCTCAACGCCATCACTGTAAAAAAGTTTCTGCTACCTAAATCTACTCTCAGTTTCAAACCATTGCCCCTTGCTCCGCTACCACAGGCCCTGGTATTAAACCTCTCTCCATGTTTCCTGTGAGCCACTTTGATACATTTCAAGGCCTCAGTAAGGTCTCCCTGGAGTCTTCTCCAGATGGAACCCAAACGCTCCCAGCCTCTCTTTACTGCTGTTCTAGCCCTTGGATCATTTTCATGGTCCTCCTCTGCACCTGCTCCAATAGGTCCATGTCTGTCTTGTGCTAGAGCCCCAGAGCTGGGTGCAGGTCTCACAGGAGCACAGTAGTGAGGCAGAACTCCCTCCCTCAACCTGCTGGCCACACTGCTTTTGATGCAGTCGAGGATATTAATGGCTCTCAGGGACTGCCTGCTCCTACCTGGGCCTGTTCTGGCCCAGATCAGCAGGAAGGCTGTGGCAACTCCAGAGAGGAGCAACTTATTGCAGTGTGCTGAGCCCTGGCTTTTATTTACTGGACACTGCTCGTCACTAGAGAGCACCCTCAGGCGAGGAGGAGGAAAGCAGAGCAACAGGCACTGTGGCCATTCCAGCTGCAGCTGAACCACTGCAACAACCTGTGCCACAAACAGTTGCCCCTACACAGAAGAAGAAATCCAAGACCAAATCAGTTTGCTTAGTGAAGGATGAAGAGAAAGCAGGGCCCTCACAGCAGGAGGAAGAGACAGGGCCAGAGACAATCACCCGATTGCTATCTCTGGTGAGCTGCGAGATACGCGAAAAGATTTTAGCCGGCATTTGGGGGAGCCCCTGGCAACCCGGCTGCTCTGGGACTGGGATATCACGGCCCACGCTATGGAACCAGATGGTAGGGAAGCCAAGCAACTGGGATCCCTGTCCTGGGATGTGGGCGCTGACAAGGGGATTGGGAAGAGGACAGAAATGCTCAGCTCTGGTGGCGACTCCTGTCAAGCGTGAGGGAAAGGTATTCTCTCAAGGATGATCTAATATTGTGTGACCAGGCAGGTGGAAGGCCATGGAGGAAGGTATCCAGTACCTGAGAGAATTAGCTGTGCTGGAGGCGATCTATAGGGGTCCAAATAATGATCAGTGCCCTGTAGATCCAGATGAGGTCCACTGTACACAATCCATGTGGCAGAAGTTTGTACGGAGCGTGCCATTGTTGTATGCCAACTCTTTGGCGTTGTCAATGAAAGAAGGAGAGCAAACAGTGCTTCAAGTGACCTAACTCTGGCAATCATATAATCTTTTTTCTTCCCTACCAACCTGCACCTCAGCTGCGGAAAGACTGTCCAAGATTAAGAACAGATTTGAAGAACTCGAGCAAACTAGAGAGGAAATGTTCCATACCCCACCAGTATGGGCCAGAGTTTCTGCTACTGGGAGCAAATACTGCCCTCCTCAAGAGGCAGGATATACACCACAATGTAACCTGTGGTTTTACCCACATGACCACAGAGAGGACATGAGGAAGTGGGATGGAAAACCCACCACTGCCTCAGCAGCATGGGTGCAGGAGTTGAGAGGAAGTACAACCACCACAGGAAATTCTTCAAGGACAAATGCAGCTCCAGTTTCCAGTGGGCATGGCCTCAAATGAAATAGAAGGGCTGAAGTTACTTCTGATCCTCTTGGATGGAACCTACTATGAGGGGACTTCCAGGTCATATTTACAAGAAGCAAGCAGTGAGTACCATGACCAGAACCAGCCTCCAGCCAGGTGGAGGAAAGGAACAATCCCTATTAGGCTGTGTTGATCTGATGGCCTGGCAGAGCAGAGCAAGTGTACTCTGATGCCATCAAGATATGTAGGGGCAGAATTTATCTCTATTTCTGGGGTAACAGGGAAATCCCAACAGCTGATTGCACTGGAAGCTGAAGTACATCTGGAAC
The DNA here is from genome assembly GCA_014706295.1 of Lycocorax pyrrhopterus obiensis. Classification (NCBI taxonomy): domain Eukaryota; kingdom Metazoa; phylum Chordata; class Aves; order Passeriformes; family Paradisaeidae; genus Lycocorax; species Lycocorax pyrrhopterus. The sequence goes on from JACSVZ010000016.1 coordinate 3,208,108, forward strand.
TGACTGCCTCAGGGTGGAAGCACAGCCTACCATTTGCCATGGACTGATCCAGACTGCACTGGAAAAGTGCAAGGCTTCAGAACACTTGCAGTACATTGATTACATCATTGTGTGGAGAAATACGGCAAAGGAAGTTTTTGAGAAAGGGGAGAAGATAGTCCAGATCTTCCTGAAGGCTGGTTTTGCCATAAAACAAAGTAAGGTCAATGTACCTGCCCAGGAAATGCAGTTTTTAGGAGTAAAATGGCAAGATAGGCATCATCAGGCTCCAACAGATGTGGTCAACAAAACAGCAGCTCTGTCTCCAGTGACCAGCAAGAAGGAAGCTCAGGCTTTCCCAAGTGCTGTGGGTTTTTGTAAGGTGCATGTCCGGAGTACAGTCAGAATGTAAGGCCTCTCTATCATGTGACCCAGAAGAAGAATGATTTCAAGTGGGGTCCTGAACAACAAGAAGCTTTTGAACAAATTAAACAAGAGATTGTTCATGCAGCAGCCCTTGGGCTCATCAGGACAGGACATGTGGTCTTGAAACTGAATTTCACTTTTTCAGGAGGCACTTAATGTCCAAAGTTCTGGGGAAAGCCAGAGGTTACCTTGAGGTTCAGGGGCCTGAGAGATGTGGGAAAAGAGATTACCATTGAAAATTGATTGCTATTGATCTCAAGATTACTTGTCAGTATTTACTATAATGTAAATTTGCTAAAAAAAACCCAAAGCAAACAATCAAAATCTAAGATGATGAAAAGCACTTAAAAATTAGGCACAGAATCTGAGAATGCTCAAGTGAATGTGGACAAGATCTAGGGGTGGATTTTTGCTTGCACTGAAGAGTAGGTGATTTACTTTCTCAGAGTATTATTGAGAGTCAAGGTCACTGTTCACTTAAAGCTCTTTCAAGCAAAATGAAAGTTAACAAAGAAAAAAAAAGTGCCACAAAATTTATTTCAAGTTGTGTCGAAGTTATTGATGCCTCTTTACATGTATCAGAATTAATTCATAACACTGAAATTAAGCTTCCTCAAAATTAGAAAACAAAAAATCCCACCTCAAATTCAGCATTTCACAGACACGCACCACACTTCCACCCCCCAGGACAGATAAGAAATCTGTGTCAGTCCCCATAGATAGATCAGGATACATTCTCTGTGCACGTACCAGTCTCGACAATTGATAGCATCCCCATACCCTGGTGTATCTACGACCGTCAGCCGCAGTTTCACACCCCGCTCTTCAATTTCAACTGTTGAGGCTTCAATCTGCACAGTGCGTTCAATCTTATCTGAAAGACAACAAACTCCATCTTTCAGAACCAAATTTGTAAGACCATGTCATTCTGAGATAAGCTCCAAAGATTAATTGGCAGATAAAACTGCATAAATATTATTCTATCGATTACATTCTAAGGCCTGATAACAAAAAGACTCATTACATAAATTCTTCAGATGTTGTTAGAGGACTACATGAGATTTCATAGTTTTCTTAAAAATAACGTAGAAATTAAGGCAAAAGGGACTGAGACAAAACCATAGGTAATTGGAGAACAATACAAAACTATACATAATGGATTTTTTTCCTAAGGCTGGAAGTTATATGTAATCATCAGCTAACATGGTAAAACCCTTAAAGCAAGTCATTCAACAGGTAGCAAAAAGGGGAAAATTGCATCTTTTCTTTTATTACGATATCCTCTTATGTTGGATTATTGCATGCCTTGATTAACAGAATAAAAATAGGACAAGGGAATGAAGAAGAACAGGAAGTGAAGTTCTCATTCACTATCCATCCAAAGCAAAGGAATTAAGGTGCAAGAAGGTATAAACAATTCATATGTTTACAATTGCAACAGATTAAAAACTAAATAAATTCTCTGATTTAGTTGATTGTTTATCTTACTGTGGCACAATGAGTGTTTTTAAGCAAAAGAAGGGATCAAATTTCTAGATGCTAATACAAATACACCCAAGGACTAAATAACAAAGGTGCGATAGACATCCCAGGTGCAGAGGAAAATGGTTTTATCAAACAGCTCAAGTGTCAGGAAATACATTAGAAACTACTGCAGCTAGAAATCACTGCTGGCTGTTACCAAAACTCAAAGATAAAAGCACTCAACACCAAATATCATTGAGCAAAGATGCATTTACCAGCAGCTCCTGGGATTATCCTTTCTGGGTAGAGATCTGTCAAGAAGAGGCTGTTTATTAATGTAGATTTTCCCAATCCAGATTCACCTGTGATTCAATATAAAGATAAATTCAACATATTTACATAAATGATTTCAAGAGTATCTGGACAGTATTATCTGACTATACATTTTTTCATATTTCTTTCAAACTAAAAATTTACAACTTATAATTTTGGATTAACAAAGTTTGCACAAAAAGATTGAATAACAATTTTTACATCTTGGCTTTGTAATGCACTTTCCCAGAGCTTTCACTGATGATTTGTAATTAATTCTGCTAGTCAAGTGGAGTTGTGATCCATTTAGACCTAAGATTTCCCATTTCATGTCTCCTGATTTTTTAAGACATACTTTTCTGTTATCACTTCAGAATGTGAAATATACTCAGTGAGAAGCTATATCCTGTCAAGGCTACATCATCCATTTACACAATGAAAACTGCATTACTGGACTTCTGTACAGCCAGGCATCATAAAGTGGGATTTATTTCTGCTTTTTATGCCAATATGGCAAACAAGAACTCAAAGCAAGAGGAATATGGACACTGAGCAATTTTTTTATACTGGTGAACTTGGGGATTACCAAATTGTACCGTAAATATATTTTTGTTCTAGAGATACTGACAGCCATGAGGAAAGTTCAGAGGACAACAAATTAGTTAAAGATCAAGACTTTAATCAGAACAAATGTTCATAGCATAAGAAAGAGCAGCAACTCGTAATGCTCAGTACTTGAATTCACTGAGGAGATCTTTTTCTAGAATTTTAGTTCTATTTCAGGTGTTGATAGAATTAAATAAAAAAATTAGACATTAAATAATGGTGGGCCACAGAATCCCTGAGTAACACAGACTATTCTGCAACACGAATCTGACAAAAATATCTGAACAAAAGGAAAAAAAGATGCAAATTGTTTTTAAATAAAGATTTGAGTAGGAGCTGCCAGTTTTTAATGCCTTACAGGATGCAGCTTTCAAGATCAGATTGCGCCAGTGCAGCCTCCACCAGTGAAGGAGACATGCACCCAGAGTTACTCAACAGTCACATGGAATCGTTTTGGCAAAACCAAAAAAAGTATGATTTCATCCAATGCCACATTCCATAGTTTCAGTATGGGTAAATATTACACATAAACCAAATCAGTTTTCATAGTCACTGTCAATGATTATACTGGCTACAGTAGTTTAGTGACTCTTCAGTGAAATAACTATTTAGATGAAGTCATAGCTAAATAATGAGAACGAACATAAAATTGTTAATAAATACAAGTGATTGGGATTTCTTTGGGGGCAACACAACCAAGCAGCCAAATTCTTATAAACTCCAGCTCATATTTTCAGATACCACAGTAAACAATAGCAGGAAAAAAACCTCATAACCAAAAGCAAAATTAAAAAGCAACAACATTGATTAGGATTCTGTCAGCACAGGCAGCTTTTAAAGTATTATCCTGCTCAGAAATGAAGAAGGATGGCAACTTAATGAAGAATGGTAGTTCAAAACAGGCACTGTGACACAGTCCACAAGAGAACATACTTAAACTCCATGCATATTTGAAGAGAAAGAGTTCACATTCCAAACTGTTGAAATAATCAACAATTTAAAGCACAGTTTATCTTACATCAGCTGCCTCCCTCTGCTAGTGTATCTTAAAATACCATTCCAAACTTTCAATGAAATTATTTTTTTCCAAGTTCTCTTCCTGTAGTTTTCATTTATCCCTTAAAATACTGGCAGGCAACAACCATAAAGTCCCACTTCACTCCAACACGGGTGGATTAAATGCCTTTCTGTTACTCTTACACCATGCCGTCCCCCTCTCTATTCTATTTCTATTTTACAAGAGGCTAGAAACAACTGTGGGTCTACATAATTTTACACTGCTTTCTTCCAGAACTGTTTTACATGGCACTGTTTGCAATTAGAATTCAAAGAGATCTGGAAGTTAAGTTTAGCTACAGCAGAGAAAGCACATCTTTTCTTTCTCAAAACTATTCCCACTTTTAGGACCACTGAACAGTAAATTCTGAAGAGTTACAGCAGATAGCATAATTTAAAGCAGCTACTTAAGAGTTTGGCTTTACTCTTAGATTTTATAAGATATCTTTTATGGTATCATCCAAATAAAGTCCAATGAAAGATACAGTAAACAACTACAATAAAATTCCAGGAAGACAAAGATAAGGGCAAACTCTGTACAACACTGAAGAACAAAACACAGAAGCAGGACAAAAGTAGTGCTAGGGCTGTCATTTGGAAAAACTAATGAAAGGTTTGAGGATAGACTCTCTCTGTAACTACTGAAATTAAAAACAATTAAGTTAAACACCTCCTGTATGCACTGTATGTCACCTCTCCTGCTCATTCCCACTGTGATCTCTCTTGGGCAAATCTAACACACAAATGGGATTTATTTCTTGTGGTGCCAGGTAATAAAGAGCCTAATTCTACTAGGGTACTTCTTGTGAAAGCCTATTTAAAAGCAAGAATTACAGAGTTCAAACACCAAAACTCACAAGTTATGGCTCACAAACAGAGAGACAGAGAAGACACTCAAGCCTGATTTGGGAGTCTACTTAACTTTCAAGAATAGCAACTGATTTCTCAAAGGATCAAGGTATTTCTTCTGCAGACACTAGATTTTTCTTTCCATTCCAGATACCAACACAGACTCCCAACAAATTATCAAATAGAACGACACTTTAGATTACAACTGCTAACATAAAATCATGATCAATGTAAAAAGTAACAGCTCACATCAAAACCAACTGGTCCAATCCTCAGTCTTTCTCAGTCTTTTACAAGAGTATTTGGAAGGGTTGAAAAGACTAGAGTTCAGATTCTTTTGAATTACAGAAGCATAAACAACATTTTAAATAGAATGGTCTCCTTAATACTAGTCTCTTAATCAAAACATGCAAGTGAACCAAGATTGTATTCAAATGCAAAACCAGTTCAAAACTACATTTTACATGGAATGCTGGAATCCTGTAAGATAGGAGAAGGAAGGAAGAAATGATTGCTGGAGTGCACAATAACATTTCTTCACCCACAAAGTTATTAATGTATTCCAGCATGGTTTGTAATGTGGTAAACAACTGCTGCAAGAATCAATAAAACATAAAAGAAAGCTAAATGCAACAGTACAGGAAAGTTTCTAATGCAAGCTGAAGCCTTACAATAGTGGAAGTAACATTCATTTTAACTTCAAATTCCCTGTGAGCAAGTACTAATTGTGAGAAAAACTATATAAAACGCTTCCTTACCAACCACCATAAGAGTAAATTCAAACCCCTTTTTCACAGACTTTCGGTGAACCTGATTGGGAAGGTTTGCGAATCCAACATAGCCGGGAGTTTCTGGATTGCTAAACTGAGCAGGCTGTTGCTAAAAATGAAATTCAAAAAAATAAAATAAGACAATAATAAGCAACCACTCAAGACTTACTAGTTTGTATAACTGCTTTCCTCACTTATCTCAAAAGGTTTGAAGCTACGTGACATACAGAGAGGAAACTCCTCAGAGGTTCCTACTACTCGACAGTTTCACAAAGAAGTGCAGAACAACTACATTGACCTAGAGCTTAAAAAAAAAAAAGCTTCACTTGTTCAGCTCTCCAGCCAAGATCACCTTAAGTAAAATAGAAACAAAATTCCAAATAATTGTTTATCGTAGCATGACGAAGTATGAAGTGCGGCCACTAATCACACACTTTTTGAACAGTCGTCACACACAGTTAAAATAAAATAGTTTTCTATGGACTTGAATAAAAAGATGACCATTTCTGATCCATTTTTAGCACATCCAAAGGAAAACCCTGAGCAATTTGTGAAGTGACAGCCATCTGCTGGAAGTGCACTTCAGAGAGCTCTCTTAAAGTGTGGGGAAGGGGAATTTACACAATAGTGTTTTGAATGCTCACTGCTACAGATATGGCAGAGAAATCTTTATGTCTCTTAGTTCCCTCTTCAAACACATTACTCAAGCACCCTTCAGCATTCATTTCACTCCAGTAAGCCAACATGGATGTTTTACCCATCATATCAAATGCTGGGGGCCAAGAATTAGATGAATCCCAGCATGGCAATAGTATTTTAGGTTACAATATTTTAAATGAAGGATTTTATTGGAAAACTAGTTGATTCTACTAGTAAAGAAAGAAATTATATCTAAACCATCATTTTCTTAAATGAGTCCTGCTCAAAACAAAGTCACAGAAAGGAAGTTTCAATGAAGATGCACCAGGGAGCTTGTATACAACTCTGACCAAAATTAAATCCTTCCAAGAGTATTGGTTAACTGCAGAGATTTATACTTGCATGAAACTACTTTAATATATGTTTTACATCACTCATCTTTCAATATTATGTCTCTTACAGATAGCATATTTAGAATACCCTTCACCATCAAACAGATGCAAGTTGCATAATTCGTCATTGAAGATTAGTATTTAAAAACAAAAAATAGGTTTCACGTTGTTACATTGGAAGACAGAAATATTATTCTTACCTTGGACATTTTTAGGGAAGGACAGGAAAAAATCTGAAAAAATAATAATGTTTTTCATCTGATTAAAAATTGTATGAGAAAAAACCTCACCCACAAACCAGTGTAATATCCACTGTTGCACACTAAATTGAAAAAGGAGCATCCCTGACTGGATGTCCAGATTCTGAAACAGTGTCAACTTCTTCACAGAGCACAAGTATTTGACTCTTCTGTACTAACAACAGGCAGAATTTTCAGCTACCATTGCTCCTATAAACAGTCAGACAATAAATTCAAGCAACATGAACGTGGGGTGCTGAAGGCATCAGATGTGTGACAAACTGTTTTGAAGCCTTGAAAGTCCACATCCTTTCCGGAAACTAACCAAACCAAACACCCTGCTAAAAGACACCTTGCTCTTTACAGGAAACAGTTTCTTCAAAGCTAAAAAACCCCCAAACTCATGTATTATTTTTCTTTTCAAGCCTCTTTCTCCTCAGCATTTTCATTCATGCTCGAGTGTTTTGTAAAGAGCTAACAGCTTCAAAATGAAACTTTTTCTCTTCCTCTTTTATCTAGATGCTTGCAAACTCAGTCATTCTACCTTCTATTGCCAATATAAAATTTTCACATGTAGCTGCATATGAAATATAAAACAGCCAGGCACAAAAAAAATTTTTTTAAAGATTTCTTATCTAACACTTCTATGCAAAAAAGTCTCTTAACAAAGACTCACCAACCACTAACTTGCATGATTTCAAGAGATCATGTGATTTACTGTAGCAACATAAAAATGTCAGCATATGCTGTATCTGCAAGGGATGAGAGCTCAATTCCCCTTTCTAGTCCCTCCCGTGGCTCACCCTCTTACCACAGGGTATCTGTTCCCACTCCCAAAGCCCACACTCACCTCTTATCTAGCTCACTCGCACTTTAATTCTACAGATTTGAAATTATCACTACCTGATTCTTTCCATCTTCCAAGCAGATTTTTGTCAGCAAGTTCAGCTTCATGTGAAATGACAGCAAACTGCTTCAGTTTGCAGCACCCTTCAGTTTGTTCCTCCCAGCAACGAGACATCTTGGAATCTAAACAAACTGCCCAGTATTAGACAGCAGAAGCCCAACTTTTTGTGTCAGGCACAAGGTAAAGTTGTTTGAATGTGGGGATGATTTCCAGGATTTTCTTCTCAAAGCTGTTATATAGGTGTATGTTTACACAATTGCAACCTCATTTGGGTTTGATGGGAGATACAGACTGAAGATGTTAAACAATGAAGCAACTCGGTGTCCTTTCTCATGAAGCCGAAGTTGCTAACAAAAATCCAGCAACCTGGTTACTCACACGAAGTAAAAACTGGATAACATAGTTCTCAAGGGAAATTTCAAGATAAAAGTAAATTCTAGCATCTGCAACATCTGCATTTCAGTCCATAAAACGATCTATGACCTATGATGTATTCAACTAGTGAAGAGGTTATCCGTGAGCCTTTTATCATGTAAGATTGCTCCGATAGCAACTCTTCCTTCCAAGAGTGTTTCCTGCCAGTGATGTCATTGATTCCTGCTTAAGCATTCTCCATGAGAGGTTTTCAATGCCAAACAAAACTAGATCCTGCTGGAACACAGAGGAACATTCTTTTAATTTGTGAGACTTGTCTGTCACCCAACTATTTCCCAGGGGCAGGCTAAGAGCAGAGGAAAGTTTCTCACAGCTGCTTAGAAACGAAGCAGCGAGCAGAGTTATGCAGACTGCTACAGCTGCATTATATTTTAACATACGGACCAAGCACAGGAATCTTTCACGAAGGATCTTTCCCACAGCGTTCCCGTCAGGTCTGAGCTCTCCGACACAGGCAGGAGCACACCCGAACCCGAAGGCCAAGGCCCCGCCCGACCGCAGCCCGAGCCCAGGGGGGTCGCACGGGGTGCTCAGGGTTGCGGTCGGGGTTAGGGGCTTAGGGTTCGGGTGCCTCGAAGCAGCCCGGATTTTCCTCAGGAGCTGGTCGGCCAAGTTCTTCACCCTCCGGGTCCAACAGCGCGGCTGGAGTTTTCTACGAGACCATGTTCAGAAGCGACTGCCTCACACACTGTGGGAGGGGCCCCGTTCCTCCGCGGCCCCCGCTCGGGGGTCCCATGGCGGCCCATACAACCACTAGGTCCCGCGCTGGGCGGGCGGCCAGGGCGCCTCACCTCCCCGGCACCGCCCGCAGCGCCCACCGTCCCGCTCCCTCCTCACCGGCATCACCCAACCTCAACCAAACCCCTCCCGTTCGGGGGGTCCGTCTGCGGGGCTGAAAAGGACAGACCCTTCCCCAGCGCTCCTCCCCGCCGCCTCCCCTCACCCCCGCTCCCTTTACCGCCGCGCAGAGGGACCCCGAGCCCCTCCGAGGCAGGGCAGGGCCCCTGACCTCACCTCAGCGCAGCTCAGTTCGCGCCTCCCTCAGCCGCCAGCCCCGAGCTCCGCTCCCGCGCGCGCACGGCCGGGGGAGGGGGCGGTGCCGCCCCGCCCCAGGCCCCGCCCCCGGGCGGTGCCGGGCCCCGCGCGCAGGCGCGCGCCCCATCCCCATAGCAACCCGCTGGGACGGGGCGGGGCCGCCCGCATGTTGTAGGTCACGCACATCCCCTCTGCTGCACCAAGATGGCGGCCGGGCCGTCGGCCTCGTACCCAGCATAGGCTTCGCTGCGGGCCGACTAGAGGTAACGCCGGGCCCGGCGCGGCAGGGCGGGGGCGGGAGCGCCTCAGGTGAGCGGGAGGAAGGCGCGGGCCCGGCGGCGCGGCCGGTCGCGTTCCGTCGCCTGCAGCAAGATGGCGGCAGCGGCGAGAAGGGCAGCGGGCGGGATGTGCAGCGAGTGCCCGGCCCCGCTCTATGGTCGCGGCCGCTGCCATTGGCGCAGCGCGGGCCACGTGCCGCCGGCGCACCCCGCACCGAGCCGGGGCGCGGGGGCTGCCTCAGGGTCCCGCTCCGCCGCCCGAGGTCCCGCTCCGCCGCCAGCGCCGCCTTGGCGGCGGGGAGCGCTCCGGGGCCACCCAGGAGCAGACAAAAGCCATGAGTCATGTCCCGCTTCCTTCCCCTGCGGCGGATCGGCCGCGGCTGGGCCCTCGCCGCCGCTGAGGGGATGCGGCTGAGGAAGCGGTCGCCTTCCCCCCTGCTTCGGCTGGTGGTGGGTCCCGCGCTGTGTCCCCGGGCCCGGACTGCTGCGGGCTCTCGAAGTGCAGTAGTCTCCATTCCCGCTGTTCCTGGTCCCAAAAGCTGAGGCTGCGCCCTGGGCCGCGGTGGGGGAGGGTTTTGGCCTCACCTGTGATACTGCAGGTAGCGTCAGCCGCCTCCGTGCATGATACGTGAGGAAATTCAGCCTCTGCTGGCCTGCCCTCTGTGTCTGCAGTGTGGTTTTATTTCGGGTTATTTATAGACCAGGATGATCCAGCAATCCAGCAGCCCTGAAGAGGGCTAAGCGCGGGGCGCTGATGATTCTTGAGCTATAGCTGAAGTGACACATGATAAGTAGCACTTCCCATGATGGCTTTCCCCAAACAGTAGGAACAGTTTCCTACCTGGCAAGAGTAATTTCTTCCGCTGAAAGGCAAGAAGCATGAGAGGAGATTGTGCTGGGAATGTTGGTAATATAGAGATCAGTTAACTCGTAAAATGAGGTAAGGGCCTTGAATTCACTAAGTTTAGAATTTGGAACATTTTCAGCTCCATACCTGAGAAGTGAAGATTGGTGACATTCAGTCCCAAGGAGCTTGAAAGAGTAATTTCTTTTCCTATCCTGCTGTGTAATGACAAAGAAAAATCTGCACACTCATATGTGCTGTGTTGCTTTATCACATGTTTTCTGTTCAGTAAGGTAAGTGAAGAAGCTGCCCGGTGATTTAGTCTCCATTTTTCCTACTGTGTCTATTCTGACAAATGTCTTCAGTTAGAAGACAACAGATAGTAGTATGGTTTGTGGGGGGTTTTTCCCCCCAAACCTGGCTTGAAAGTGGTGTTTCATGTATTATTTCATAGGTGGGTTGGATATCCCTCTCTCTGGTAAAGGAACATGTATCAGGTGAAGCAGGAAAGGAAGCAGTAACCTGATGTTTAGCTGTGTGTCTGCTAAAGCTCTGTCTCTAACCCTTTGCCTGTTTAGATTTAAGCTGTTAGAAAAAACAGTCTTCCTACTTGTCCATGGATTTTCATAAAGCATGGCCCAAATCGTAGGCAGAGCCATCCACAACAAAAACACACGACGTTTTTCATAAAGGTCCACGGTATAATTTTACAGGGATCAGAATGACGGGCACCGGAAAAGCTCTTGCTGGATAGGAAAGTAACAGTAACTGGCGGTATGTGACTGCAGGGTGGCAGAGGCAGTGTAACCAGCTGGCCTGAGCTTTGCCACCGCTGCAAGGTACAGTAAGTCCAAATCATTCTCAAAGGACAGTTTTCTACATAGCTTTTAAGAAACAGTTAAAGATTGCTCCATGTTTGTTCTATGTAGATCACTCTGGTGTGTCCACAGCTGGTAGTGTGATACACACTCCTGTCTCCTCCTTTGTTGCAAGTTAAGCTGATTTTTTTGTTGTTGGCTTCTTTTTTGCCTCTCCCCCAGTTTTGCCTGATAGGGTGAAAAAATTGACATATCTTCTTATGATTTTGAAGGTTATTATGATCCCTACTTTTTCACTGGCCTCGCTTACCTAGACTGGGATGATGAGGGAGGAGGTTTCCCCTTGAACTGGAATTGGATCATAATATTGTTGCTGTTTGTTGCACAGCGTAATGGTAACAATAGTAACTTAGTTTTGGTAGGTTAAGGGCAGTTGTTCCTTAATCAAGTAGCTGGTCTTTTTCCATCTGACATTAAGCTGCCTCTGAAGATAGTATGGTCTGTTAGAAGAGAGCTTTGTAACCTTGGTCTTTCCGTAGCTGTTATCTGAGTGGGAGCCATCCCAGACAAGGCAAACTGTGCAGTTTTCACCTTTTTGAAGAAAATTGCCATGTTTTACTGGTTACAGTATTTTGGGTGGTATTGCCTTTTCCAAAGCACAGTATTCTCTTTGTATATAGAAGCTTGTTAAGCTGGTACAAATGCACTTAGGATGGTGCTGCTGTGAAAATTTGGGTAATTCATCCAGTCACTACTGGTCGGATGGTCAGAGTAGTCAGCAGTGGCACTGGGACCAGTCCAGAACGTTCAAACTGAATGCAGGTGTGTGGTTAGAATCATAGGATCATTTAGGATGGAAAAAACCTCCAACATCATCAAGTGCAGCCACTCACCCAGCGCTGCTGTGTTCGCCACTGACCCATTCCCCAGGTGCCATGTCCATCCAACTCGAATACTTCCAGGGATGGTGACTGATGGGTAGCCTCTGCTGGTTCCCAATATCCAATCTAAACCTCCCCTATGAATGAATGGTTCACTTAGCGTAACTGGCAGGGTTTTGACAATTTGATTGGTGGGTTTCTGTAGAGTATCAGATTTATGTGAAAGTGTTTCTCTTTGAAAAAAAAAAGTCCCTCAACAATGGTTCAACTTTGTTTTGTATTCAAGAATTCTACAGAAGGAAATCCTCAGACCTATGCTGTGCAGAGCTTATAAAATAAACCTCAGAGTGAAACAGCAAGACTGGCAAGTGTTCCCGTGGGTGTTTTGAACCCTTATGGGAAGACTGTTGTTACAGTCTTGACAAAGATATACAGAGTAGTGGTGGCTTCCTCATCCCTGGAAATGTTTAAGGCCAGGTTGGATGGGACTTGGAGCAACATGACCTAGTGGAAGGTTTCCCTGCCTGTGACCAGGGGGTGGAATTGAATGATGGTTAAGGTCCCTTCCAACCCAAACCAGTCTGTGATTCTGGGATTCTATGCACCACTGAAGAAGTTGCAACAGGGTTTTTAAAGTAGACTGAGAAAGGCATGTTCATCCAGGAGGTAACAAGTCTAACTTGTCCAGGAGCACGTTACTGAGAGGCCCAGAGCCTGCAGATCTGCAACATGTGTCTGCGCAAGAATTAAGTAGGTGTTATTGTATTGAAATATGAAAACAGATAAAGAAGAGATAGGAAAATAAAACCCAGCTGCAGGATTAGGCCTCTGTTCCTCTTCCTAATTACTCTGCCTTTGAAAGCAGAATGCTGTTGTGTAGCTTGTTGGGCTTTACTCATGTTTTTTTATTTTACTTATTGTTTTTTCTAGGCCTTTGGTCTAGAAGCTATTCCTGCAGAGTCTGTGCATCCAGGCGGCTGTGGTGTTGATTGTGGCCTGTGAGACTGCATTTGGAGTGGAAGGGAGGGCCCTGCTCAGTAGGGCCTCTTGGGGAAGGGGTTGCAGAGGACTCAGTACACCTGGAGCTGGTCTCTGGCTTCCAGGTGTTTATGCTAGACTGGTCATTAAGTCAAGAATCTAGTATTGTTGCAAGAATCTAGTATTGTTGCGAGAATCTAGGGCTTGTTTCAAGAGCTCTTTCCATTTTAGAAATTCCTGGGTTTAGAAGATCAATTTTGGGTTACTAGCTTATCCTGGATGTGGAATTCCACCTGAGAGATTTGTATTTATATTTATTTGTCCTTTAGCTTTAAAAGAAAGCAGATTTTTAGGACCTAAACAGTCTTATTAAAATCTTGTGATTTGCATTCTCATCTTAAATGGATTAGTCCTGAATGCCTAATAACTCTAGTGATCTTTTTCACATCTTCCTTCTGTGAGCTCATGTTGCCCCTTAGCTCTCATGGTATGACTTCAGTGGAAGGAAATCAGAAAGTCAGGTTGGAAAAAGATGTATCAATAAATGAGGAGGAAAAGTTCCATCCAAAACAAGGGGGGGAAACTGAGTTGCTAGAGGATTTATGTGTTTAAGGTTTTAATTGCAACGAGGAGAAATAGTCAGGCTGTGATTAGTGTTCTGAGTTTGTTTGATAAAAAAGGTATGTTAAAGCTGAAATAGTTAATTTTTCCTTCATTTAGATGAACTTTGGTGTTTCTACTTACACAAGCTCTGATATTTTCCCAGCAGTCTTGCAGAAGTACAGGAATCATTTCTGGCAGTGGCTATATAATACAGATACTTTTCTTTGATCTTACTGGTAGACTTCACTTGTCTCTCACGACTGGGTCTGTGTTGTAGAATCTTGCATTTGGTAGATCTTTCAAGCCTCAAAGACACCTACTAATATTTTGCAAATTATTGCTAGATATATTAGCATGTAAGTAACTTAAGTACGTGTAAGTACTCCTGTGGGTGCAGTGGGCTGACCTTGGCCACAGCTGCCTGGCCCATGGGAGCTGCCTGTGTTGCTGAGGCAGCGAGGGAAGCATGTCACTCTTTTGTGAGAAGCAGGGGTTGGAGCAAGGAGTTATGTCCAGCTAGAGGCACAAAAGAGGCACTTGCATAGCAGCAGGCAGAAAAAAACCAGGGAGAAACCTGAGAGAAAAGATAGACCACAAAAGGCTCATCTAGAGGAAATCATAATGATTTTAACTTCAGTGGAAAAACAGCACTAGAAGAAGGGAAGGGATTGGTTCAGTAGCTGCAAGACACAAAGAAATGGTGACTCACAGGAAAAGTTTTGCCTTTGAGAGGATTGAATAGCACAGTCATATTTATGCGACCTCCCTTAAATTATGTTATTTAATTTAATTGCAAAATAAAATGGGTTTACTTGTTGACGCAAAATGGAAGTAGTACCAGATTCTCTTACACTCCACAGCGCATTGTCTGGAACTGTTTTCCAGCAACAGTTTTTCTGTCTTTACTGAATATTTTTCAGTGATGAGAAAGAACCGCTTGGGAGCAATTTGGGGATGGAACAGATAGATGTATTTAGCATTAATGGAAGAAAAGAGACACACCCATCCCTCCCCCCTGAAAAGAAAAACAAAAACCAACAACAGAACAAACTCAAACATGAAAATAAGGAAACAAAGCAAAACCAAGAAAAAAAATTCTGTAAGGAACTTATTTATAAATGTATGTCAGTTTGATTCTGGTAGAAGTATCCACGCATGTAACTTGTGTGTATGCTACATCTTTTACATGCATGAGAAATACCTGTGAAGGAGAGTTTCTGGGAGTGCTCATATCATGACAATTGATACTTGTGTGCTGTAGCTAGGAATTCAGCAACATCCCAGCAAATAACTGGATTTTAAGGAGGAAGGACTTGGAACTGTGTTGTGTTTTGACTATTACAATCTTGTTTAGAGGATGCAGGACCCAGCCTTCTCTCTGTGTTATTGAATTGATAGTTGCTTGTTGAGATCTCTGTCAAAGCCCATAAAGTGCTGTCTGACCCCAGGTCACGGGCCAGGTACATGTCAGGACTCTGGTTTTAAAGTAAGGTTACTGGTATCATATCTCACAGTAAATACCATGAGGTAGGTATAGCTGACTGTCACAAAGGTAACCTCTGGCATATTTTTCATCAGGGATTGGATAACCAGAATAATCTTCTTACATCATGCAAATGTCAGGCTTGGTTCAGGGTATTGGCACACAGCATGGGCATCACTCCCCTGTCCCTTTTCCCCACCCCTTTTAGTTTTGGTTGACTGGTATTTCACAGGTTTTAGAGTGAGTTGCTGAAAAATCTGCAAAGGCTTTTTTTCAGAGGAGCACTGACTGCCTTGATGGCCCGTGCTCGATTCAGGTGGTACCACCTGCTGTAGCATCACTTGCTAGTTCTCTTCTGCTTTTTTGTAGTGTTGTGTTTTTGTCTATCCTTGCATTTCTGGCACTGAGAATTAAACTGGATATTTCACAAAATAAACTGGGTAGTTGCCAAAGATGAGTGACAGACAAAGCCTAGGACAGGCTGTGTGGCCAGAACAGGGACCTCAAGCAAGGGATGGGTACATGGGTTGAGTTAGGAAAAAGGAAAGAGAGTAAGGGACAGAGTTAAGATTTTCCCACTGGCAGGGACAAAGGCAAAGCCAGAGAAAGCCACAGTAGGGCAGGAGGCCAGGAATGATTGAAATGGAGTTACTACTGCTTGCCCCAGAAGTTGGGGGGCATTTTTGTGTCTCCAGTGGGCACTGGGGATGGTGTGGACTGCCTGACTTCTCCTGCCTCTCCGAAAGAGGAGAGCGGGGTTCTGCTGTTTGTACACCAGGCCCCATCTGTTTCCATTGCTCAGGAGAAAGTAAGTTTGCTGTTATCTCTGTGCCAGTGATAAAGCTGAGTGTAAACCTGTGCTGGAGCAGTTGAAAGGAAAGCTGAAAAGAACAATTCTCAGAGCAGGCAGGGTGAGAGTGGGAATGGGAATATATTATGGTTGACCTGTTAGTGCATATGCCTTTGTTTTCAAAGTGAATACTTCAGCAGTTGGTGCAGCCTGCTGGGATTTAGGTATCTGGTCTTACAAGGACCCTTGGAATGTCTGGAGAATAGCAAGTTGTGGGTATGACTATTGCTTAAAAGTAGAGCTGGTTATGTAGCATTGAGGAAGCTTAAAAGTCAAGTTTTACACCTGCTCTTATAAACAGTTTCATGAAATTAAAATACTGAGTTGATGGCTCTGTTGCTTGCAGCATGGTTATGGGTAAAATGAGAGCAAGCAGTGAGTATTTACAGAAGAAGTTCTCGCAGATTTAGGAAACGTTAACCCCTCTATTTTATTTGAAAACTCATCTTGCTCAGGACACCATTCTATTAATCCAAAAGACAATAAGAAAGTGGGTGGAGGACTGAGCAGCATGAGGTATCAAAACAAAAAAATTGTACCCGAAATGGTTCATGTCCTGTTCCAGTTCAGCCCAAAGATGAGCAGGGTAGAACTGGAAATGATTCAGTTATGAAAAGGGGTTTTAAGCGTAAAATAATATTATTTGTAACAATTAGGGGGAATAGTTTTACTCTGAGTTCTCACTATCTCTCTTTCTCTCCTTTCATAGCAGGCTTAGAGTGGCCTTGCAAATTTGGAAGGGAAGACTGTCTGGGTTTTTCACTGTCAGTTTAGATCACCGTGATGTAATTCTGTCTAACACATGAAGAGCCTTTTGCTTGGCCTAGTAGAGATTAGGAATTAGTGCTTGTCTGTGGATATGCTGAGCCCCTGTTGCATGTGCTATGAATAGGACAAAGGAAAGGCAGTGCTTAAATAGTGAGGGTCCGAGCATTGCTTTTCCAAAGTGGCAGCTGGAATCAGATATTTACTTTAATGCTTTTTCAGAGGAATTGTTGCCAAAGTGAAGGTGGGTTTTTTCAATATTAAATAGTTCTGTCCTGCTCCAAACAAAGCACTAGCCTCGCTGCGAGTTTCAGGCTTTTATTCTTTCAAGTGTTTTGTTTGTCACAATAACGCTGACTTTTCTGGGTTGTAATTTCGAGCTGCTTATTGCAACTGAAATATAGAAATAAAGAAAAATAAAATTTACAGAATTAGAGAGTCTTGTGAAGCCGTGTGACTTGGGAAACTGGAATTCGGAGCAAAACATTCTAGAGCGCATAGGGAGTTTATAAAAATGGAGCTCTGGCATTCTCTTGAGTCTTCGTTATCCAATAAACATTAGAAACTCAGGAATCTTTAAAATCTTTCAAGGAGCCTCGAACAACTTTGCTGAGGTTTTTTTATATAATACATCAAATCAAAGTAGCTAAGCAAGATTAAAAAGAACTGTAAGCTAAACAAAATGGACAAAACTAAATGTCTGTTTACATTTTTGCTTAAGTTGCGATTTTTCCACTCCTCCCCTGAAAAGTGGCATTGGGGAGGTCTCATTTAGTTTGCCACTGTTCTTCTTTTTTTTTTCTTCATTTTCTGTATATATTTATCTAATCAATGTGAAAAGAAGTGGTTGTTGTCATCTTTATAAACTGCTGTAAGCAAGTACTTAAATTCTGTCCTGCAAAACTTCAGCCTAAGAGTACCTGGAGGAGGGTCTTAGTGAGTCTGGTGACAGGTTTGAGCTAAGGGACACAGCTGACTTTACATTTTCTAAGTGTGTAACAGTTAATGTGAAAAAAGGTAAATTTAGGGCTTGCAAATCCCCTGCCTTTTCAAGCTAGGTGTTGTATAGTGCATGAGAGCTGCTGGCAGCATTTCTTTAAAAAAAATTGCCACGTGTTCATTTTATATTGCAGTGGCCAATGGAGAGAGAACAGGAGACACTGAAAGGTAAACAAAAGAACTTCAACGCAGTAGCCAAAGGAGACCGAAATGAAAGTTTCCATTTGAAGAACAGAAAGAAAATAGTGCATGCTTTCTTCTGCAGTATCTCCAAAATCCTCATTTCTTGGGTAACTGGGATGTTAGCAGGCTTTGGGAAGTGCCTCTCAGTTCGCTAATTGTTCTGCAGTGTAGAATGGCAAGCAGTGCTGCAGCACCACTCTGAAAGCACCTGGGAGTTATAAGCACACAATGTGGTGGTAATTTAAACTAAAAAGCAAGTTCAGATCAGCATAAAGAGCCAGTGTTGAAATTAGAGGTTCTAACTGCAAGTTAAAAACCTTTTTTCACTGTAAGGCTAGTCAGGTATTGGAATAGGTTGCCCAGAAAGTTTGTGCAGCTCTGAAGGTTTTCAAGACCTGGGTGAGGAAAGCCCTGAATGCCCTGGTCTGACCCTCCTTTGAGCAGGCCCCAGAGACTCAGACCTCCATGTGTTGCCAGATATTCTGAATTTCTGTTATTTCTGTGCAATATATTTGGAATCTTTTTTTCCCGAATCACTTTTTTCATTCTTGAGTCAAAACAGTGTTTTGCTTTACTGTAAAACTGGAAGATACTGTATTTTACTTTATCCCTCATATTTATTCCTCATGGAAATGTTTATTGGCTCCCCAAGGCCAGGAACCTGAAATTTGCTTCTAGTCCTTAAAAATTCTACTCCTTTGCAACTTCTTGAAAGCCAAGTTTATGTTAAATCAGATTTCTCTCACACTGTAAGTGGAAGGGCAGACTCAGAGTGGTCTTCTGTGTCTTCCTTTTGCTTTGCTTTTGAATTGAATTTATTAAACTGTCCACTGATTTTTTTTCTTCCTCATCTCTGAAAAGGCATTTGTTTTGTCATAGCACCTGATATCCAAGGATCACAGCATTCTGAACAACCTGAAATGAAATAACGAGTCCACAGAGAAAATCAAGATGCTGTGTGTGCACAGCCAGGGCAACCAAGAGAATTTTGCTGGCCAATTCACCAAATCTGCAGCAAATCTAAGAGCAGAGCTTGAGTCTCTTTATTGCTTTTTTTTCTTTCATTAGATCTCATTTTCTCAGTGTCCCTGTGTAAAGCCAGCAGCTTTTCCTCCCTCTGCAGTCAGAAGGCCTGATGCTCCTTGTTCACACTAGAACTCTATCCACACCAGGAAGCTGCTGCTGTTCTTCCGACCTATTCTGCATGCCCCATGTTATAGAGCCCCCTGTGATAGGCTAGGAAGGGCAGTGTACATATTCTTTGCTAGCTGATGGTTGCGTAATTTTATTGTCAGAGTGCCCAGGAAATGTCTTTTAAAGACCCATATTGACCTGAGAGCCCTGCTGAGGTTTGTCATTTTCCTTCAGTATCTAGTCAGCTCTTCTGTTCCTGCAAGAGAATTGCCCTCAATAAACAATGTAGCTTACCAGGAGAAAGGCAAGTGGTGTTGCACCCACCTGGGACCCTGTATTTTATACCACCCAGATCCTGTGTGAGACAAAGACACATAGTCACTCATCTTCCTTCCACCACCCTCCCTTCTTCACAATATCACTAAGTGGTTGAAGCTGAGCTTAGTGTCTAGGCTTGGGTAGACTTTTCTCTTTCTGCCTGCAGTTCTCTAATTGGGTATGTACAGTGGGCCTCTGAAGATGGTGGGGCTGCATTAAGTACAGCCAAGGGGCAGAATTTAGCCTATGAAATCATTTCTTCCCAGCCCTTGTGTGTGAATGGGGAAGATAGGTGTCTGATTTGCACGTCCCTGGAAGTTTTGTTCCTCATGGCAAATGAGTAAAAACTAGTCTCAAAGTCACAGAGACGTAAGAAATGTGGACACATGTTCAGTCATTTCTTATGATGAAACTTTTTTTATTCCCTTAGCAGAACGATCTATATAATTTGACTCTTAACTTCAATTTAATAGAGATTTTCTGTAGAAATGCAAATGTGCTATTGGAAGTTCCCCCGGCGAGCCACAGCAATAGCTGTAGAGCTGAGACACATATCCTGCTTTGGCTGAGAACCTCAGTATTCTCTGGCATACAAGTGCCCTGCATCCTGAATCCTCTTTTGCTTGCTTTTTCTAGTGTGATGCAAAGTATACCCCCAGCCCTTTTCTCTTAATGCCACTGGCAAGGGATGTGCTGAAATGGATGCTTTCAGGGGTAGCTCTTTTGTGGTGTTCTCTGACTTGAGTGTGTGGGATAAGCAACCAGAGTACAAAAAGGGTGCTTATTTGTACAGTTTTAGAAATCTGGAGTTATATTTAACAGGAAATAAAATCACAGCACACACTCTTTGAAACATACTTGGGTTGCTTTCCAAATAAGGCTTTTGGTTTCTGGCAGGAAAAATAGGGCTCTCTTATAACAACAGAAAATACAAATAGGCTAGAAGAAATGCTTTGCAAAATCCCAGCTGAGCCAAGGGTAGATGTGCCCGGAAAGACCAACCTTTTTGCTCCAGTCATTTAAGGTGCAGTTTCTTCTCCCTTCCCCAAGAGTCCTGGGATGAAGTGATTGTAGCAAGCTTCTTAACTCCTCAACTTTGCCTTCACATGGGTGAACACATGTTCCAAAAAAACAAACCCCAAACCGGTTCAGTGTTAGTTTTATCTCTGTGCGTGTTTGATGTTTTTGCTGGTCCTGT
Source organism: Lycocorax pyrrhopterus obiensis (assembly GCA_014706295.1). Lineage (NCBI taxonomy): Eukaryota > Metazoa > Chordata > Aves > Passeriformes > Paradisaeidae > Lycocorax > Lycocorax pyrrhopterus. The sequence goes on from JACSVZ010000016.1 coordinate 3,228,549, forward strand.
TTCTGTGTCCTCCCTCAGACTGGTGATATGAGCTGCCAGTCTGATAAGCCTTGGAAACTGTGCACTGCCCGATCCTTTACCCTTTCTGCCCCCCTTTGGTGTTCTCTTTGGGAGGCTTCTTATTCAATTGTTCTAACAAGTCGTGAAATTGGGGTCTGTTGTAATGCTGCCAAAATATGGGTTGCTTGAGGGAGAGTGGTAGGTTAGTGTTTGCCAAGGGGTTGGGTACGTTCTTCTGTCTCCATTCCCCTCAGCTACCAAAAATTCCTACACCTGACTTATAGAGGAGCCATTTTACACACATCTCCATGACAAGTGTATTTTTAGTTTATTTTTTAGTGTGAGATTGTATTTGTGGGCAAGTAAGTAGACAGAGCAGGCCTGAAGCAATCCCTGCAGACCCCTCTCTGCCCATACTCCATAGCCTCATTGAAGAAAAGGTATGGGATGGGACACAGATGGTCTATGTGCTGGTGGGAGCAGGAGGTTGAAATAAGCCTCCTGGCACTCTCTAAATGTGCTTTTGTCCATGCACAGGATGCTTCTGTACTTACTGAATGTGGGAGGAAAGGTGAGCTCTTCCCCCATACACACACCTCTTTCCCTGTGGAAGATCTTCCTCTAAGGAGAACAGCCTGTGACGGGTTTCCTTCAGCAGAAATCATTATTTGAGGGTGGCACACAGTGAGGTGCTATAGGCCTTCCAGTAGCTTCTGGGACTGGCAGGCTTCCCTCCCACCACTTGCAGCTACAAATAAAGGAAGAGCAACAGGCAGAGGAAGATTGCCTCTTAAGCAGACCTGGAGAGGAAGCTGTGATAGAAGCCAGAAATCCATAATGACCTGGCAACCCGTGGCTGCAGCAGCACTACATAGAGAGAGCAGGAGAGGGCCATGCGGTTATCCCAGAGGCACCAGGTGGCATGTCCCCACAGAGGGCCCCTGCTGAACCAGATAATGAGGTGGAGTTGAGGGAGAATGATGCTGGTGCCTTGGTAAGATGCTGTAGGCTGGAGGTTGCCATGCTTCTGTGGTTCCCTGGCACAGGGGATCGTGGTACTTACTCATGTTTGAGTTAATTGGAAGTTAGGGTGTTGGAAGGAGCCTGCCTGCTTTGCGCTGGGGAGATAAACACCAGGGAGCAAAAGCACCAGAAAAGCATCCTGCACTTTAAGCAAGGTTCTGAGCCCCAAATTACAACACCCTGCAACTGCAGCTGCTGCCCAAAGTCTGGAGGTGCTGAGGTTTGCCCAGGTCCCTGGAGCTCTGCTTTTGCATGAGCCATCAATGCCTTGGTAGGCACCAGCCGGATGCTTGTGGCATCCACAGCCCAGGCGGTTTGTGTTGGAGCAGCCAGAGCCAGCTCCTGGAGCATATATGACGTGGCAGCAGTTGGTCACTGCCTTTCTATGGAGAACCCCATGCTTGGAGCGGGATCCTGCATCCTCACAGAGATAACAGGCTTTCTGAGGAGAGGCTGGGGTGGGGGAGATAGATCACGGAGGTGCCTGGGCATGGTGTCAATTCTTGACGATTGTTCTCTGTTTAGCAGGCTTCCTGATTTCACCCACAAGTGTATCTTTATAGTTACAAATTGTTTGTGTCAAAAAATTCGAGTGTTTTGATGATGCCTTCCCAGCTGTAAGATAAAAAGAGGAGAAATGGAGAAATCTACTCTTGTTTATTAATAAGTAGTAATTTTACTAAAGGCTAAATGCCATCCATGTTTCCACAAATACAGTGCACAAAATCTCTAAAAATTACTGCATGTAATCAAAAGCAGTTATCCCAAAGACCTCAATTTTTTGTGGTCAGAGCTCCACAGAGCAGCGTCTTTTGTTTTGTTTGCTAGGGCCTGGGAGTGCTCTCTCTCAAGGTGGGAATGAGAAAATCCATCACTAAGTGTGTTAGGAATTATGAGACAGATTCATGCTGCGTAGGAAAGAAAGTGAGCTAACGCAAAAATCAGTTCAAATTTGATTCATTTTACAGTGATGGGACAGGGTTTTTTCCTTAGTTCCCTGAGAGTGCAGAGCTAATAATTAAAAACATCTATATTGCACAAACTAATAAACATCCTCTATGCAGGAAAGGAGGGTATTGTGCTTGCTGGCTTGCCTTTCCCCTCCTTCACTCTTCCCCGTTTCCAAATTAGAGACTGGAATAAGAAGAGGTGCTTTTTTTTTTTTTTTTTTTTTAACTCTTCTGGGAGAGAAGGGGTGTGTTGTGGGTTTGGGGATTTTATGTGATTTTGTTTGTTTTTCTTTTTTTTTCCTACTTTTGCTCTTACCTTTCCCCTTCTGCCTGCCTGCAGCCTCACTGCTGCTCTGTCACAGTCTGTGCAGGAGGACGCGGATCAAGGGGCCACCTGGGGCTGGGGCCTCGCTGTCCCTCTCCACTCGCGGCACCGGGCAGGAGCCCCAGGCGTTCGCTCTCTCCGGTGCCAGCCGTGGTTTTCAGGCTGATCAGAGCCCTCGTGAGCCACTGCTCGCTAACCCTGCGTGAAACGGGGCTTGACCAAAGTAATCCTGAGCTCTGGGGCCGTCGCGGGGCTGGGTAAGGGCCCGCGGGCGGTTCGGTGCTACAGCAGCCCCAGCCCTCTCTGCCACTGGGGGGAATCCGCAGGGAAGGTGGAAAGGGCCTGTTCCGCGGGTATCAGCCGGCGAGCAGGCGGCGGCGCGGTCCCGGGGTGCGCAGAGCGGGCGGTAGCCACCCGCGACTCGCTTCCCTCGCCGTGCGCCCCGCGGGCCGGGCCGGCCGGCGGGAGTGAGGCCGCCAGCAGAGCCGCAGGCTCCGGGGCCGCTCGGCCGCGGCGGGGCGTCCCCGGCAGCGCAGGGCACGCGTGGCGGGCCGGCCCCGCCGGGAAGGGGCATGTCCCGCTGACGTGCGGGCCGGGGATTGGCAGCAGCCCGGCCTATATATGCGGCGGGGCGGGCGCCGCGCCGTTCTCCCAGGAGCGCTCCGTTTCTCCAGAAGGGCGGGCGAGCGGGCACCGGCCGGAGTGAGTCACGGGGGACGGGGGGCGGCCCCTCCGCCGCGGTCGCGGCGCCGACGTGGAGGCTGGCGGGGCGGCCCGGCCCGAGGCGGCCTCGCATCCTCCCCAGGGCACCGACGTGTCGGTGCTGCCTGGAAACTCCGCGCTAACTTCCCGCCGGCCGGGCCGGGCAGGGCAAAGTCCGGCGAGGGAGGGTATCCGGCGGCGGGAGGTGGGGAAAAGTCTGGCCCCGCGGCGCGGCCTGGGACGGCGGTGGAGTGGCCGTGCTGGCCGGCAGCAGCTGCCGCGTATCGCCGGCGTGTGGGGCCGGGCCGATGGGGAGGCCGAGCCCCGCGGCTGCGTGGGGAGGGGGCGGCCCGGCCGGGCCGAGCGCGGCGTGGTTCCTGTCGTCGGTGGGAGACGGTTAGCGGCGCAGGCCGAGGCGGCTCCGCGCCGTTCCCGGCGGCCGTAGGGTTTGGTTCCGATACGAGTTAAAGCAGCCGGCGGCGAGCGTTCGTCCAGTGTTGGTCAGCCCGCGGAGCACCGGCGGCGGGCAGCCCAGCCTGCCGCGGGGCCGAGCGCTCTGCTCCTGCCGTGGTTATAGAAGGACGAGCGCCCTGGCCCAGCTTCCTGGCCACCGTCGGCAGGGGGAGGTGCCACCGCCGGGCCCGGAGCTGGCCGTGCCTGCCACGCTACCGCCACCGGCAGCGTTCCGGCGGCCGCGGAACCGCGCTCAGGGCTGTCACTGGGCCCCGCGGGAGCGCCTGTCCCCCGCTCGCCTGATGCGGCCGCCCCCGGCCTGCAACCCGCAGGGCCGCGGCGGGTTAGGGCTGCCGGGGCTGGGGCTGCAGCTGCCCCGTGGCACTGGCCGCGCCCCGGCCCCGTTCCCGCACGGTCCCGGTGCGCTGGGCGCGCCCCCGCCGCCCCCTCCCGCTCGGCCCCGCGGGGGGCGCGGTGACAGCGGGGCCCGCCGGGCCCTTTAAGGGCGCCGCCCCGCCCCGCCGCCCCGCCCCCGGTGCCGCCAGTGCTGAGGTGGCGCTGGCGGCGCCGCCCGCCCGGCCGGGCCCGCGGGGCCTGGCGGCTCCCCCGCCCCTCGGCAGGGCACCACGGGGCCAAGCGGAGGGGCGGCCACGTGCCGCTGTCCCGGGGGTCACGGTGGCGGTGTGGGCCTGGATAGGCTCCGGGCGCAGACAGCCCGGCGCGGAAGGCTCCCCCGGGCCGATGCCCCTCTCGGAGCGTGGCCGGGGAAGCCCTCTCCCAGCCCCGCTGCGAGGCACTATCTGTGCCTGCCCTGCCGGGCCGGCCAGCAGGACGCAGCCGGGTGCACGTCCTCGGTGGCGGGGCCGCCACAGGGCGCCTCCTGTCCGGGGCCAGACGTGGTGGCGGGGCCGGCGCTAGTGGAAGAGTAAACATGGGGGATGGGTCAGGGCTGCCCGCGGCCAGGGCTGCGGTCGTGTTGCACTCTATGATGTACTGAGTTGGGAATCGCTACGAAGGGAGACTGCATTCTGCCACACAGCAGCTGTGTCAGCGTGATTCCCTCAAAACTAAGGGGCCTGGGCCTCCAATCTCTGAGGAAGCCCATCGGGTTTCAGAAAGCAAGTATTTTCATCTGAGTCCACTCATCAACCAAGAGATTGCCCTGTCCTACATGAACGTTTGGCAGTGGACAGTGCCTACCACAACCAGCCCAGTCCTGTTACTGTGTGCAGTTCTCACTGCATGGGATTAACAAAGTGACAATGTTTTTATTAAATATACTTTTAAATAACATGTAACTGACATTTCTGTCCACAAGAGCTGATTGTATTGGCAGTGTAACTCATGACTTTGCCTTTGTTTCTCTTCATACAAATGTTTCCCGTGTGATTAGGTCTGCCGCTTGCTGGAGGTTATTTTTAGGATGATTTCATTCTCTTTATTGAAGTGTGCTCTAGACTTCTGTAACTTCTTTTGGTACACAAGGCCAGCACTACAGGTGGTGTATCAACCAGGCAGTTTGAAACCTGTTGACCCAGTCAGCTGCACACTGGCATGACGTAGCTGTAACCTTCGTTTCAAAACCTAAGTGGGAAGCCAAGGAGGTGTAAGATCCAAATGCAGTGCTTGAGCTGCTGGTTTTGGCATTATGTTTAAAATACCATTCTAATGGTTGCCTCTGACTTTGGCCGGAGATTAATCCCTGAGGCCTACAATATACCAGATGCTTGGGATTGCTGGAGATGAGGAGTATTTGTTCTTAGCTTCTTGTATGGGTGACGAAGCAGAAATTCATATGGATAAACACTGCCCTTTGATTTCTCATTGAATGTCTGGCTGTTCTCTGAGGTGGAGGCAGCAAGGAAGATCTCTGCAGCTGGTGTGTACACAGTGAAACCAGCAGCTGTGCCTTGAGGTTGTGGCTTTCAAGTAGGTGCTATATTGGGTGTCGATTTCTTATCCTTACCCTCCTCTAAGGAGCAGAACACATGCAAAATCAGCCAGGTGGTGTTTTCTGGAGAAATGAGAGTTATAAGCACATCTGTGCCATTAGGAAGGCTCCAGCCAGAGCCAGAGCTTGACAGCTGTTTGTGATGTCTAGGATGCTTCTCCCTCCTGCCCTCGTTTGGAGCTTGCCATGAGGTGGTGGCACCCTCATTAGTGACCCAACAGGCTGGAGGAGCTGCCACGGAGCTTGCAGGCCTTGCCAAGATAGTCTGGAACAGGTGCCGTGGCACTAACTTGCTTTCCTTGGATCTGCAGCAGCTTGAGCCGTGCAGGCATGTGCCATGGACACGTAACCACATGTGTTACACTGTGGCGTAACCCTGGACAGCAAGGAGATTTCTCCAAGAAAATAGGTTACTAGCCAGAGTCAAAAAAAATAGGTTCTCCAGGTTACTAGCCACCCTTTCTGTACGGCAGCAAATGCCTCACAGAGATCTGCATTGCTGCAGCACCTGTGCTTCAGCAGCATGACTGACTGTCCTGGTACCTGCTGCCTCATTCCAGGATTAATTGCAACATTAGCTCTATTGCTCTGACAGCACAGTTTGTGCTGCCTTCTGTCTGTAAAAGGCGTGTTGAAGTAGGGGAAAACAACAGCCTTGGCTGAGGTGCAGATCAGGCCTGTATGACTCTGTTGCGTCACTGCTCTCCTTGTTCTTCCCTCCTTTCCTTCTGCCACCATCAGCTTCCCTCACTGCATCATAGCTCTGGCATGATGTGAGACACCTCATCAGCAACGCTGCGTTTTTAGGAGTGACACTGGTTTTGGGAGCCTTTTCTAGCACAGTGGAAGGTCAGAGATGGCAACTGTCACTTTCCTGAGAAGCGATCAAGTTTGCTGTACAGAAGGTGGTCCGAGCAGCACTGCAGGGTGTGTGTGGGAGAGGGGCCTCTTGTCCCATGAGCAGGCAGAGGCACTGGATTTTAGGAGAGTGCCAGCTCTGCAGAAGCACACAGAACAGCTCTGGGGGACTCTGGGTGTGTACTGTACTGGCTTTTACATTTTCACTTGTGTTCCTAAACACTTTTTCAGTAAATCTGCAGATCCAGATTCAGGAGATGGAAAGTCCTTCCTAGCAGTGTATTTTTCTTCCTGCTTCTGTCTTGTGTACGTATTTAAAATAGTCCATGTAAACCAGTGTGAATTTTCTTCTTCCAGCTTTCAGATTTAGGCCTGGAGACAGAATTTAGTGCCTAGTGCATGATCTTACTGCAATAAAAACTGCAGAGCTGGGCTGCCCAGCAGATGAGTGTGGAGAGCCCTGAGTGTTTGCCTTAGTTTGTGAGGATGTCTGTGTTGATTCACCCAAGCTCCACTGAACTACATTCCTAACTTGTGACTGATGGCAGTGTTGTTGGCAGGTTTTCAGGTTGTTAGTCTCTTCCGACTAGAGAAGGTCTTGCTTGCAACCCTGAAATTTCATGTCTTGAACATCTGTTTTTAATTGACTGTATTTTCGCCTGATACTGGATGGCTACTATTGTAGCCAGTGTGATGAAAGAGTAACTACTCCAGACTTCCTGCTGTGAAGTTTGAGTAGATAGTGGCAGTGCCTGCAGAGCTAGTAAAATGCGACCGGTGTCATGTACAGGGAGATGCAACTGGGTATGAAAGTGTTTTGGATAAGGTGCAACTTTGAAACATACAGGCGGTGCTCTGCTGAAATTTACAGTAACAGGGGTGTCATGGTTTTCTGTTGTCTTGGACCTAATTTATTTATTTTAATTTTTTTTTCTATAAAGCAAAAGCTGGCAGGCTGACAAACAGGCAGCTTACAGGACGGACTCTCTGGCTACTGACCATTTAGCTGGTAAGTTCTTATTTTGGGAGAGCCAAAGATCTTGCTGTTGCTAAGCTTGCTAGACAGAGTGGCTTTCTGAAGGTGTTCCTAAGTCAGGCACCTCAGTAAGTTTCTCAGGAAGAGGCATCTTCCTGGGTCCTTTCTCTTTCTTTCCAGGGTTACACAGTGGTCTTGGACTGACTATCCGGACGTTCACATACTCATTTAAAAATTGCACACCATTAATAATTCATAGATTAATTAGACCGTACTTCAGATTAATTAGAATATGCTTTAAAATTTTGTGGTGTCCCCCTTTCCAGTGGCCTTCTTAGGTTACACATCCTCTGCCTTCTTAGGGAGGAGCTCCGGTTTCGGTGACAACTGTGTAGGGAGGAAATATCCACCCTGAGTTCCTGTCTGGTTCAACATGGAAATTGGGCAGCCGATGGGCACTGTGGGTGCTTTTCAAGAGGATGACTGGAAGAGTGCTTAGTAACATATACTTTGTCTTCGTGGAGTGACTTTGTGCATCCTGAGTCGTGCTGGTGATAGTGTTGCCATCTCCATCTCTTCCAGTGGCATACCCGGATTGTGTGTGGGTGGGAAGTCGACAATGAGCTCTGTGGCAGTTTTGACCCAGGAGAGCTTTGCTGAACACCGCAGCGGCCTGGCCCAGCAGCAAGTGAAAGGTGAGCAAACACAACTGAGTTCCTGTGATGTGCCTCTAGATCCAGACTGCACAGGCAAGGTTCCTTGCTCTTACCCAGGCTCACTCCACGTGTCTGGTTCCCCAAAAGTGTGCATTTTCCATTCCTAAATTAGCGTTTTGCTAGACTCTAGCTTTCCACCTCCAGCAGCACAGTGGTGATACTGCACAGTGCAGGGCTGTGAGGAGACAGGCCTGAACACTTCAGAGAGTTCTGGCTAGCAGTGCTGTCAGCCCTGGGATGGGGCACATGCAAGAGTGGGGCACTGAGCTACACGAGAGCCTCATGGATCAGTGTGCTGGGCTGTCATTTCCACCCTTTGCTCAGCCAGGTGCTGGAGGTGGTCGCTGACCCTATGAACTGACTCAGCGATGGGTTTTGGCATCCATCCCCAGCTGCAAAGTGCCCCATTTGGTATGGCCCAGTGCACAACTGAGTCAAACATAATGTACAGGCATACAAGCTTTGTCTAGGCTTTACCCTAACTATAGCCCTTCTCTGCCTTTTTCCTGGGCTTATGTTTATCTTAGCCCCTTCTGACCTGCACCCTTGCTCTGGTCCTTTCACTTCTTTCTGCTCAGCCTGTTTTTCCCCTAATTGAACCCTTCTTGACGAAGTTGGCAATAAGGTGCTGTTTGCTGCCACCATTCACTTGCATGTTCACTCCCTGCACCCACTGTGCCAGCTCAGACAAGGCTGGTGGTTTGTGGCATTCACTGCAGTCTGTGCTGTGCTGATGTCAGTCGTGCTCCAGACTTGGCAGCCCCATAGGCATAGCTGTAATAGGATTAATAACAGGGCACAAGCCATTTGCTCTCCCTTGTTAGTGGTGCCTAATTGCAATTGCACTGCCTATGAACAGGGGCATTTCTGCAGGCAAAGTGACTCATTTACCCTATTTGCTTTACCCTAGTTACAGCTTTAAACTCTGAAGAAGAGAATGATCCTCCAACCTACAAGGAAGCCTTCCCTCCACTCCCTGAGAAAGCACCATGTCTGGAAGCTGCCCAGGAACCTGCTGGTCCCTGGAGCAAAATTCGACCAATAAAGGCTTCTGTCATCACTCAGGTTGGTGGGAGTGGATGTCTTATCTCCTGTCTTTTCCCCACTCCCAAAAGTAGGTGAAGTGAAGCATTCCCTGGAGTATGCAGTTCTTGTTATGCCAGTCTCATTGTTGTGTTTTACCCTGGTACTGCAGCTGAGAGCTAGGACTGCTCTGGAGGGGAGGGATGTGTTGGAAAACTGTCCAGAAAGAGCTCTGTATCCCTGTTCCACAAATAGCTGAAGCAGGCCTGAAGGGAGGATTGCAGAATTCCTGTAGTGAGTGCTAATCCCCCTTTAGGAAGACTCCTAGTGTGGGACAGACTGCGAGCTGCAGTGCTCCTGCACTTCCCTGGGCACCGCTGGTTGATGCACTGCACAAATCTGGGGGATCAGCTTGCTGATTACTTAAGTCCTATATGGGCATGAGAGAGAGAGGAACTGTCAGGCAAAAGCACACTGACAGCTTGCTGTGCCCTTTTATCTGTCTGTGGCTGAGCAGGTGTTTCATGTGCCGCTGGAGGAGAGGAAATACAAGGACATGAATCAGTTTGGAGAAGGCGAGCAGGCCAAGATCTGCCTTGACATCATGCAGAAGACAGGAGCTCACCTGGAGCTGTCTCTCGCGAAGGACCAGGGCCTTTCCATCATGGTCTCTGGCAAGCTGGAAGCAGTCATGAAGGCTCGGAAAGAAATTGTTGCTCGACTGCAGACTCAGGTGAGGGCAGCTAACTGTTTCTCACTTGATCCTTGCTCTTCCCCAAGACTCCCAAATGCTTTGAGACCCTTGGGTGTGTGTGCTTATAAGCCAAAGAGGTGTTATTAGATGACTAATTCAGCTTTGCCATGTATTTTCAAAGCATACAATTGGCAATTTGGAATGGAAATGAGGCTTAAAATAGGGTTCAAAGCTAATTACAGGTCATGGTGTTGCATGAAGGGTGGAGTCTTCAATCTGTGACTTTGTGCTGAGGTGCTGGTGCTGGCAGAGTACAGGGCCCTCACACAAAATTCGTAGTGTGTAAGAACGGAATGGTGCTTTCTCTGAAGTCCTTCAGAGAAGAATGTGGAGGGTTGGGAGAAAGAAAAGTAGAGAAGAGGGCATTCTGCCAAATGCTGAAAGCTTCAGATCGGGGTTCTGGATTGTGTAACTTGAGCCCCATTGGTAAGTAATTGCAGACTCCTTGTTTCAGTTGCTTCTCCTTTCAGTCCTCTGAATTTTGATTTCTTACCTTCAGGTTCTTGACTTCATTATCAAAATGGTAGTTCTTGTTAAGATATGTCACAGCCAGGTGTCATGATGTGTTTTAAAGTGTAATGTCCAAGGTAGTTAATGCAATAGATAATACCATGTCTGCTCAGTGCTGTTCAGCCTATGTGTCATACCCTGCCAGAGGGAAGAAAAAGGGACAAACCCTACACAATGTGCATCTGAAAAAGTAGTTTAGGTTGTACTACCACAGATCCATACCCCAGTGTCCTCAAATATCCCTCCTAATTGGCCCCAGGTCTGAAAGGTGTGTCTCGTGTTGCAACTTCTCTTAGGCATGACTGGCATCAGTATGTGGACAGAAAGTTGAAGAGTCACACCAAGTGATCTGTTTTTGATTTGATTTACTTCTTTTTTTATTGTAGATTGAATTGTAAGGGTCTGGTTGGTTAGTAGTTGCATATTCACAGGGATCAAGAGCAGGTCAGTAAAAACCCCTTGAGAAGGGAAGAAATCAGGAATCCCTGTTACAAACTAGCCCTTTAATGCTAGATTGCGAGAAGCTCTGAGGACCCCTCTTTTTCAAGAGGAGCCATCTAGAAGCAGTCCCTGAAGCAGCGTGTGCTGCGTTGAAGACACCTTAGCACTCAGTAGTGGTAAGCATATTTGAGCTCTCTGCCTGCTGGAGTAAGTTTCTGGTGTTGAATTTCGGTTTCCTAGGAGTCAGACTGTGTCTTCTTCTCTGTAGCCTTAGTAGCAGATATCAGAGTTCAGATAAACTCTACCCCAGAGCCGTCATCCCAGTTGCTCTCTGGTGCTGAGATGCTGTGAGACAGTGGAGCACAGACACCTCCTCATCTGTGCCTGAAGGCCTTTGCTTATTCAGAATACTGCTCCTGGGCAAACAGAAGGCTTTTGAGGGAATAGTGGGGTTTAGACTCCTGGAGTACAGGCACCGTAGATCAGCTCCTCTGGTGTAGTATCAGTCTTTGGACAGGATGTGCCAGAAGACATTGTACCACTAAGCAGCATCTGAAAAACTTCCCCTGTGCAGGCAAGGGCTCTCATGGATGCTTGGCCTTTGTGTTGCAGGCTTCAGCGACAGTTGCCATCCCCAAGGAGCACCACCGTTTTGTCATTGGAAAGAATGGTGAGAAGCTGCAGGACCTGGAGCTCAAAACTGCAACCAAAATCCAGATCCCCCGCCCAGATGACCCCAGCAACCAGATCAAGATCACTGGCACTAAAGAAGGGATTGAAAAGGCCCGACATGAGATCCTGCTTATCTCTGCTGAGCAGGTACTGTGATCTCTCTCATGTCATTATGTGAACGGCCATTTTGGTTCTCCATGGTATATTAGACGTTTGTAGCCACCATGGGCACAGCCATGGTAACACTGTTAGTCTGAATGGAGATGTATACCCTTCCACTGGCTGTTTGAACACTGCTTCCAGGTTCTCCACCTTCTGGTGCACCCTTTTATCCGTCTCTAAAGTCAGATAATCACTTTTTGTACTTTGAAGTGAACCATATTAGATGCCACCTGAGATAAGACAGGCGATTACAGACGTGAATATCATAAATTTGGGACAGCACTATTTGTAGATGGAAAAGGACGTAGCCTGTGAACTGGAAAGGGTGCTTGGGCTAGAGTGTCAAGCAAGACAGCACTGGGAATTCAGCTGTATGTGGCAGAGATGGTAATACCGACAGCAGTTTCCACTGAGGACTGTTCTGGATTCTTCTAGGATAAGCGTGCCGTGGAGCGGCTGGATGTGGAGAAAGTGTACCATCCCTTCATTGCTGGCCCTTACAACAAGCTGGTGAGTGAGCTCATGCAGGAGACAGGGACACGCATCAACATTCCTCCGCCCAGCGTTAACAAGACAGAGATAGTCTTCACAGGGGAAAAGGAACAGCTAGCCCAGGCTGTGGCTCGTGTTAAGAAGATCTATGAGGAGAAGGTATGGATGGTCCCTAGAGCTTCCCATCTTCCCCCCCACCTGCTCACAGCCCCTCTTCCCTTCTTGTTCTACTTCTCTGCATCCCTCAGTTGCATATTCCTCGTGTCAGCTCTTGCTCAGCAGCCCTTGCAGTACATGGACCCAGGTCTTACCATTTCCTTGCTCAGCAGAGTAGGACTTGGGGTGATTCTGCTGGGGAGGTGACAGATCTCCTGCTTTTTTGTGTAATGGAGATTAGCAGACCGCAAAGAGCTCTCTGGGTGCGTGTTTTCACAGGTGCTGCAAAGGAAGGAGGGAAGTGTGAAGGCTACAGTGTGGCCAACTGACAATATCAAAGTTGTTACATGAGTAGAAGTTGCTGAAGAGTAAATTTCACTTCAGTTTATTTTCCACTGCCAGCGTCACTGTGAATATCCTTGTTGTGGGTTGTTGGTCTGTTTTTCGTCATGGTTACGTCTGTTTTTGTACCAGTCTGAATTTCAACACAGATAATCAGCTTATAGCGTGGTGTTGCATTACAGCACTGCCTGGGGACAGCTGGGCATTGTGCAAGGGCAGGGGTGTGTATGTGGTCTCTTCCATGTAGTCCCAGGGAGCTTAAACAGAATTTTTGTATTTCACCTGTAAATTTTTGAGAATTGGGCTTTCTGTAGACAGGGTCCCAGAGATGCTAGGGTACTGCAGAACTCCTGTGCTCACCTTTGCTTTGATCTTTCCTGGGTGCTGAGCTTCACTGCATCTTGTGTCTCTTCCTTTCACTTTTGTCCTTCCCTGCTCCCTTGTGATTGATGCTCCAGTGCCTCTGCTCCTACAGAAAAAGAAGACTACTACCATCGCTGTGGAGGTGAAGAAGTCCCAGCACAAGTATGTCATCGGCCCCAAGGGTAATTCCCTGCAGGAGATCTTGGAGAAAACTGGAGTCTCTGTCGAGATCCCACCCACTGACAGTAGCTCGGAGACGGTGATACTGCGAGGCGAGCCTGAAAAGCTTGGGCAAGCATTGACTGAAGTCTATGCAAAGGTACTGACCGGACGGGCCAGGCCTCCTTTGAAAGCCCCACAAAGATACATCCCTGGGCACTGACAGGTGGAGGGGGTGGTCTCTGTCACGCTGTCAGAGATGCAGCTTAGAACTCAATAACGAGGGTGCAGCATGGGAATTGGAAATGAATTTTTGTGAAGGCCTCTTCCAGTCTGTCCACTCAACAGCTTCTCTGTCTCTCAGGCCAACAGTTTTACCGTCTCCTCGGTCTCAGCCCCCTCTTGGCTTCATCGTTTCATCATTGGAAAGAAAGGACAAAACCTGGCCAAAATAACTCAGCAGATGCCAAAGGTATGGATGAGCTATTATCTTAGCAAAGTAAAATATAGTTTAATCCAGCTCACTCTTTGTAGAGAGAGAAATGTATTTTAGCATGGATAAAACCAGGGAGGAAGTGACACAGATCTTATAATATTCAGGGGAACTACCAAATTCTGCTGCCTTGAACACTTCCCATCCTATGTTACTTTCAAAGTTTGAGTCCTTCAGAGGAAGCTTTATGTGTTACTATTTGGAAAATTGATGTAGTAGGAGACCTGGAAATGCTGACTTCTATGAGGCTTCTCCGTGGTGAGTTAGATGGTATCTGGAGAAAGGTTAGGTGAGGAACTTCTCCAAAGCCCTTGCAGACTCCGGGACAGCACCAAAATTTTATGCTCTAGATGCTGTGATGTGGCCAAAATTGTAACTTGCCTACTTCTGAAACCATGTGTACCCTTAGTGGTAGGGATTGATAGTGTAGGCCTGACTGACAGCATTGACCTGGCTTGTGTCTTGGAAAATTCTTACTGGTTTCCTTGCCTTGTGTCTCAAGGTTCACATCGAATTCACTGAAGGAGAAGACAAAATCACTTTGGAAGGACCTACAGAAGATGTGAATGTGGCTCAGGAACAGATTGAAGTCATGGTCAAGGATCTGGTAAGTTGGTGGTACTAGTTCCGGTATATAAGAAGAAGGTGGGGAAAGGTGGGGCAACAGAGCAGAGATGAAGTGTAGCTCACATCTGTGGGTATCTTCACAGGCTTAACAGAACTTGCAGAAGGCAAGTTGTGTGGCAGATGAACAAAAACCTTGGTTATGAAGCTTTTCTTAAAAAATCACCAGCACGTCTTAAGTCTTTTGATGCAGAGAAGGAAATATTCTATTTCAGTCACAGCTGGAGAGGCATTTAAGTCCCTTTAAATGTTTCACAAGCATGGTGCTCTCAGCTCAAAGCAGAGGAGTGTTCTGCTCTGCTCACTAGCAGGAGGAGTGCTTGTAGTTTCCAGCTGGAGCCAGTGCCTGCACTGGCAGTGGGCACAGGCAGCAGCAGAGGGGGCCTGCCCTGCCTAGCCCTGTACAATTCTTTATAGATCAACCGGATGGATTATGCAGAAATCAACGTTGACCACAAATTCCACCGACACCTCATTGGCAAGAACGGAGCGAACAGTAAGTGGAGTGCCTTTCTTATCCTTCCTGTGGCCAGACTCTCTGTGGTTAGTCAATCATATCATGGCTCTGCAGCTCAATCAGGGTGCTGCCCCGATTACATTGCCTCTGCCCTTCTGGAGTGAAGTTGGCACAAGGAGATAAATGGGCAGTACGGCCTTGGGATGGCTTTAATGTATTGGACATGTCTTGGAAAATTGAACAGATTACTTTGCCATGTCCTGGCAGAATTTTTGTATGTTGGGGAGTTGTCTTTTTTCTTTTTTTCAAGTTGGTCTATGTGAATTTCATTTTAGAACTCAGTTGGTGGGGTGGAAATCTGCATGGTGAGTTTCTCCCCAAAACAGAATTGGGATTAGAAATGAATAAGTATCTTCTAGTTTAAATATGGTGCTGTTTGGGGAAGAAACAGATGCCTCACTCTGGCAAGTGAACTATTGGCTCTAGATGCCATAGTATTTAATTGTACAGATTCCTGTGTAGCACAGATCTGCTCTTTCTGAACCCCAGGATGAAGAGGCACTTTCCCCTGATTCAACTCCACCCCTCTGGCCTTTCCTCAGAGGCCGATGTACTTCTTAAACAGCCTCTAGTCAAGGTGTCTTTGCTTCCAAATCTTGGCCTAGCAGAGTGTGTCACCTCAGCCCTTGCCTTGCAGTTAACAGGATTAAGGACCTCTACAAGGTGTCTGTGCGCATTCCCCCGGACAATGAGAAGAGCAACCTGATCAGAATTGAAGGAGACCCACAGGGGGTCCAACAGGCCAAGAAAGAGCTGCTGGAACTCGCTTCCCGTATGGTTAGTGGGATGTGATGCCTGGGAGGCCACAGGGTTTGAGCTCTTGTGTTTCATAGTAACCTTCCCATGGAGATATGTGTGTGCCCCTTGCCCACTGAGCACTTGGATCTCATGACAAGTGCAAGTTCCTCTATTCCCT
This sequence comes from Lycocorax pyrrhopterus obiensis, assembly GCA_014706295.1. NCBI lineage: Eukaryota > Metazoa > Chordata > Aves > Passeriformes > Paradisaeidae > Lycocorax > Lycocorax pyrrhopterus. The sequence continues at coordinate 3,244,127 of JACSVZ010000016.1, forward strand.
TGGATGCCCTTCTCCGTCAACCTAGAGTGAATTATGTCTGGAGGAAAAACACTGACGACAAGTAAGCTGTCAGGCAGCAAACTGGTAATTACAAGTATGTGGCTCTCCTGCTGAACACTCTGTAAACTCTGTTCTTCACAGGAAAATGAACGCACCAAGGACCTAATCATTGAGCAGAAATTCCACCGGACCATCATTGGGCAGAAGGGCGAGCGGATCCGGGAAATCCGTGAGAAATTCCCAGAGGTAAGGCTTTCTAGGAGATGAGGAATTCAGAGGGCATATTTCCTACATTGGTAATAGGCACATGGTCACTAAAGTCATAAATGTAGTGTCTCTGTAAGTATGAGAAATATCTGACTGATACGTGTCTGCTCATACATCTAACGTGTGCCAGAGACTGCTGACATGGTTACCTGCTTCTGAATGGCAAAGGGGATGTCCAGGATCCCTCCAACCTTTGCACATGTCTGACATGACAATTCTTGCATTTGTTTGAGTTGACTCTAAGTGACCATTTCCTGCAGGTTATCATCAACTTCCCGGACCCTGCACACAAGAGTGACATTGTCCAACTCAGAGGTCCCAAAAACGAGGTGGAGAAGTGCACCAAGTACATGCAAAAGATGGTGGCAGACCTGGTAAGGGAGACTTCTATGTGCTGTTTTCTCTCTTCCATGCCTGGATAACCCTGGAACAGAGCAGAGCTGTAGTGGCTTGGCTAGGGCTGACACACCTCAGGATGAGGGAGCTGTGGACATTGTTCTATCTGTATGGGGGCAGGCGGGTAATACCTGTTATTTAAGGGCTATAGGAGAAGGTACATGTCTTTGCTTATTCTTGGAAGTGTCCCATGTAGAGAATTCCTTGGATCTAAACCTGCTGTCAAAAGCTTATTTATAGAGTTCCTGGGATGGGGCCTCACTTGCCAGCACAGTGTAATCTTCAATTCTCCCTTCCTTTCTCTCTTAGGTTGAAAACAGCTTTTCTATTTCTGTTCCCATCTTCAAACAATTCCACAAGAACATCATAGGGAAAGGAGGTGCCAACATCAAGAAGGTGAGATCTCTTTCCTGTCTTCACTGCTCATTATGGTGACTGCCTGCGGCAAAATCTCATTCACTGGTCTCCCCTGCTCATTGGTAATGTAAAATAAAACCTCCAAGGCCTTTTTTTTCTGACATGGGACACCTCTCAAATGATTTTGCTGGGATTTTTTTTTTTTGTGGCAGATCCGTGAAGAAAGCAACACCAAAATAGATCTCCCCGCTGAGAACAGCAACTCAGAGACAATTGTTATCACGGGCAAAAGAGCAAACTGTGAGGCTGCTCGCCACAGAATTTTGGCTATCCAAAAGGAACTGGTAAGTGAAACAACTGGCCTGTGGCAGATTAGGGACTTGAAAACATAAATGTAGGAGTTATAGGAGATACAAATATGGAAGTGCTTGTGGGGCGTGTCAGGGGAGAGACAAATATGGATGTCAGTCTGTTCTTGACTCTTCAACTGAAGTTTGTGGCTGCTTCTGTGTGAGGAGTGGCCAGTCTCAATTCCCTCTGGTCAGGCATTTCTCACACTCAGCTCTGCAAAGCTCCTGGCAACGTGGGAGTTAGCAAGCAGAGTCTGTACAAACACATTGCTACAGCTTGACTAACACCCCATGCTGTCCTCACTTAGGCCAACATCACAGAGGTGGAGGTCTCTATTCCTTCCAAACTCCACAATTCCCTTATTGGCGCCAAAGGCCGCTTCATCCGCTCCATCATGGAGGAGTGTGGTGGAGTCCACATCCACTTCCCCACAGAGGGCTCTGGCAGTGACACTGTGACCATCAGGGGCCCAGCCCAGGATGTGGAGAAAGCCAAGAAACAGCTGCTACATCTGGCAGAGGAGAAGGTGAGCCTTGTCTTACAGGGGAAGGAGCAGGTTGGTTTGGCCAGCTGTTTCTTTTTGGGGATTGAAGTGATTCCCTCTGTCTGCGTGGAAGCCTTTGGCATCAGCCAAACAACAAATTCTCCTTTGAGGGATTTGAGTACAGTTTGGATGATTAAAAGAAAGCTATACTTGTATCCTTGTGACAATGAGTTCTTCTCTCATGGGTAGTAGAGCTTCCTGTAATGCATCTCTGCCCAGGCTGATGACATACTGAGAGTTAAGGCTCCCTGCATCTGTGGTTTGAATGCTCTTGGGTGTCCACACTTCTCTGAAAGTTTACTCTGCAGATCTCCTTTTTTCTTAATCTCTGAATGTCAGCTCCACTCTTCCATTTCACTGCATATATTCAGATTTGAGAGCTTTTGGTTACAAGATCTTGCTCTGAGTTGTGGCTGGCTGACTGACTGGTCATTTTAATAGCAAGCTTTCTAGGGTCAGCATGTGAACATGTTCTCCCTGGCAATTGGTTGGTTGCCTCTGAGGCCTGGCTTGCAGCAGTCAGTTAGCAGATGACAGTGTTGCCTTTTGTGCTGTTCAGACCCTTCTCCTAGGGAAGTCTCTGCTCATACTCTCAGTGGTCATGCTGAGTGTACAGTTAGATTTTTGACCCTGACAACATCTTTGGGGTAGTTTTTAATTTAAGACATTGTGTACTTTTTTACTTTCAATGGCACACTGCACCTACCTTGCTTTTGCAGCACTCTGCATGTGGGTGCAGATATCTATATGCTGACTGTTGGTGCTGATGGATATTTTCCGTATATTGACATGTTCCATGGGTCTCTGGCTCCTTTCAGCAAACAAAGAGTTACACTGTGGACCTCCGTGCAAAGCCAGAGTACCACAAATTCCTTATTGGTAAGGGTGGTGGCAACATCCGTAAGGTGCGAGACAACACGGGGGCCCGCATCATCTTCCCCACCTCTGAGGATAAAGATCAGGAACTGATCACTATCATGGGAACAGAGGAGGCTGTCAAAGAGGCACAGAAGGAGCTGGAGGCCCTCATCAAGAACTTGGTATGAACTTTTTCTACTTTCTTGCCTTTCACTGTGGCAAGGTGTAATGAGTCAGTGTGGAGGACCTGCTTGTCCTAAAACCATTTGCTCCCCTTCATGGGAGCTCAGGAAGATGCTTCCTTACCTTGGAGTGAGGTTGTAAGCTGATTGCTGTTGAGTGCAGCCAGCTCATGCCTATCACCAGGACAGGCGGGGTTGACTAGCTGTTGTGTGTTGGCAGGATAACGTGGTTGAAGACTCCATGGTGGTTGACCCCAAGCACCACCGCCACTTTGTCATCCGTAGAGGACAAGTTCTGCGTGAGATTGCAGATGAATACGGTGGTGTGATGGTCAGCTTCCCTCGCTCCGGCACCCAGAGCGATAAAGTCACCCTCAAGGGAGCCAAGGATTGCGTGGAGGCAGCCAAGAAGCGCATCCAGGAGATCATCGAGGACCTGGTATGTTGTAGAAAAACTGTTTCTTCTGTACTCTGTTCCTTCAGCAGTGCCCTACTTGAACCTGCTGTATGACTAAGCTTTTTGTGAACAAGTCCCATGGTAGTTCTTGTATTTGAACCTTTGCTGTCAGCATACAAGGTCTGCAGACTTTAGATCCTGGCCTGGGGGTAGCAGCTGGCTCCAAAATGGCAGTGCTGTATGAATGAATTTCCTCCTCCGACCATCTTCTTCGTTTTTAGGGGTGGAAGTAGGAGACCACTCCTTGATGTGCATCTAGACATTAAAAGATCAGAGCCTTCTTGTGCCTCTCCATGTCTGGCCTTGGGCAGTGGTTGCTTTCAGGGGTTTCCTGCACTGTTAGTATTGGCTTTTGACAGTCAACTGTCAAACCTGTTCTCTTCCCTTCTTTCTATGTTTTTTTTCATTTCTTCTAATGCTTCCTCCTCTTCAGGGTAATAAAGAGCTTGAGCTTTGCTCTTGGAAGCCTTTGACGTCCTGAGTTGGAGGCAGCCTTCTTTAAATCCTCTGCTCTTCTCTGAGAGAGAAACAATTCTAGGAAATTTTCAGTTCTTCCCCTGTCAGCCATTGTTATCTTTTCTGACTCCTCTCTGTGTCCGTTCTGGATTTCACCATGCGCAAACATCCTGTTTTCTGGTGTGAAAGAGGCTGCATTGCAACAGAGCAACTCTGCTTTCCCACAGGAAGCTCAAGTGACAATCGAATGCACCATCCCACAAAAGTTCCACCGCTCCATTATGGGCCCCAAAGGATCCCGGATCCAGCAGATCACCCGGGACTTTGGCGTCCAGATCAAATTCCCTGACAGGGAGGAAAACCCAGGTATACCTATGGATGCACGTTCACATGGTAGTTGGGATGATCAAATGAGTGTAGCGTAGCCTACACTCTGCTCCAGTGGACATGTTCTACTTAAAATTTATGGAGAGAACTGATCCCTGGTGTTCCTGCAGTGTCCTTGAATCTGGGCTTAGCATCAACCTTGTCCTCTTGGGAAGGGGACAGTTGCAGGAGGTCAAACCGCAGACCTGGCTGTTGTGAACATGTTGTCACTGGAGAGTACGGGGAGAATGAGGAACTTACCCTGACAGAAAAGGCTCTGCGGGCTTACTGAGGTCTCTCTGAGTTCCCACTGATGGCTGAGCCTGAGGATCTGGAGGAGGGAGATGATGAGCAAGGAGGGGGCTCTGTGTATTGAACGCAAGACTTTCCATGTTTTCAGCCCCTGTTGTGGAGCCAGCTGTGCAGGAGAATGGTGAGGAAGGTGGGGAAGGCAAGGAAGGGAAGGACACAGATCCCAGCTCTCCGAAGAAGTGCGATATCATCATCATCTCTGGCCGCAGGGAGAAGTGTGAGGCAGCAAAGGAGGCACTGCAGGTGTGTGGCTTTCTCAGCCCCTTACCCTGTTAAAGTAGTGATGCTTGGATGTAATTTTTGGTGGTGGTAGTAAAAGCTGCTCAGTCCAGTGTGATGCAAGTGGTCAGTGATGCTGGCTGTAGAGGAGGTCTGCACTGCTCGAGGGAAGCCCCTCTGCTCCGTGACTTAGCCGGACACCTTGAATCATAGGGCCTCACCTTTCAATTGCTAGAGCTTGTAAGCAACCCTAAGTTACTTGCCATAAAAGCATAACATGCTTGTTTTATGGAGCACAGCTGGGAAGAGGAGGAGTCTGATTGAGGCTGAGTCATTCCAGGTTCAGTAGACCTTACCATGCTTCTGTAGTGATGTTTTCCAAGTCTCCAAAGGATATGAAAACAACCTGTTCCCCAGGTGGGGTTTCAGATGGCTTGTTTGGAAAACATGCTTTAACATGCAACAGGTCATTTTGGTGTTCCTCTCTTTCTGTCAAGTTTGTATCCTGACTACAAGGGAATGTACCTCTGTTCAGCAATATGTTCTTTTGGGCAAGTGTATGGCAAGCTAGAAGACAGGAGGAGTCTTTCCACTGGTAAACCGTGCTCCATCCCCTGCAGGCTCTGGTTCCTGTCACCATTGAGGTGGAAGTTCCCTTTGATCTTCACCGTTACATCATAGGCCAGAAAGGAAGTGGGATCCGCAAAATGATGGATGAGTTTGAAGTAAGTTGTTGCCCTTCCTTCCATCTCCTCTGTCCTGGAGAATCTGTAAGTGACCGTGTTTGGGGTTTGGACAGTTACAACATACTCGGGTCTGCCATGGAATCCAAGGTTCCATAATAGGAAAATGATCCCTGTGTGTTTTGGACCCTGGATCCAGGGCTTGGCAGGTTTTGTGCTGAAGCTGTATGATCGCTGTTGATGTTGTGAGTGTTGCATGACTTGTCTGGTGTCTGCAGGGATTCCTCATCAGTGTGAGAGTTGTTTTCCTCCTGGGCCCTGGGAAGCAGCTCTGCTCCCCATTTGGGAGAATTCTCCAGAGCCTCTGAGGCTGATGCAGGTTGGCTGCAGTCAGTGTTGTTGCACATATGTTTCCTGGCCTCTCTAGGCTGTCACAGGGGCTGGAGAAACAGAGTTCTATGCAAAAACTATCTAGAAATAGTCCCAGGCAACTGACTTCAGGTGGCCCAGCTTGAGGACCTCCAGAGGTCCTTTACAACCTCAGCTATTCTGTGGTTTTTAGGCTGCCTGGGTGGGAGCTGGTCTTGGTGTCAGGGGAGACCAGCGAGATGCCAACCTGCAGTCAGAGGCATCACAAGTGATACAGAATGAGCAGTGATACAAAATGATAATTGCTACTTGTTACTCAGGTGAACATCCAGGTGCCTGCTCCTGAGCTGCAGTCAGATATCATCACCATCACTGGGCTGGCTACCAACCTGGACCGTGCCAAGGTCGGGCTCCTGGAAAGAGTGAAGGAGCTGCAAGCTGAACAAGAGGATCGGGTAAGGCCTGTGCCTGTCTTTCTTCCTTCCAGCCAAACATGGCTTCAGCCTCTGGGTGCAGACTCCAGGAACACCTCATCTTTTAGGAGCACCCTCAGCTGCTCTGTGGGTGTGGAATGCTCATAAATGGGTTACTCAAAGGTAGCTCATTTACCATGAACTGACAGGAGAGTTTGGGGATGTAACTTTGGACTGTCCAGGTCTCTCTCACACCTTCACGTACCTTCGAGACACTGGTGGGTGGGAAGGTCACTGTGCTGCGAGTCTCTCTGTACCTATCCTCACTGAATCCTTATCACAGCTCTGAATAATAGCTGAGGGATGAGTTGGGTGGTTGTTTGCTGTTTGTAGTTTCCCTCTGACGCTGGTGAAAGCACAAGGCTCCAGCAGATGAATGGGTTGGGTGCTCAAGCATGGCCCTGCAAAATCTGTTCCACGCATCTCAGAAGCCAGAAGGAAATGCTGTGGCTTAAGTGGACATCACTGGAGCAGCCATGGTGTGTTCCTGTTCTCACTCTGCTTCTCCTGTTCCAGGCCTTGCGGAGCTTCAAACTGACAGTCACTGTAGATCCCAAGTATCACCCTAAAATCATTGGGCGGAAGGGAGCAGTGATCACCCAGATACGCACAGAGCATGAGGTCAACATCCAGTTCCCCGACAAGGATGATGAAAGCCAGGTGAGAGATCAGACAGTGCAAGGATAGCTAGTGGTTGCCTCTGAGCATCTTCTCGAGAGCTCTGAACTCTCTCCACTGCCTTTGGATAAGGTGGATGGTAAAGGGGATTAGCAGGGAGAAAGCTTGCTCGGCTGCTTATGAGCTCGGTCTCTCACACGTCTCTGTGCCCCAGGCCCAAGACCAGATCACCATCACTGGCTATGAGAAGAACGCTGAGGCTGCCCGGGATGCCATCATGAAGATTGTTGGCGAGCTGGAGCAGATGGTTTCCGAGGATGTGACTCTGGACCATCGTGTTCACGCACGCATCATTGGTGCACGTGGTAAAGCCATCCGCAAAATCATGGATGAGTTCAAGGTGAGCAGTGGGGCAATGCCACACAGGTCAGGCTGGGCCTGGGCAGCCACCTTCTCCTGTGTAAAGAGCTTGGTGCTGAATGAGCTCACATCTTGTGGTTCTTGTGTCTTGTGCTTGTTGAGCACCTTCAGCTAGAACAGACATGAAAAAAAAGCCAGTGCTGCCCTGCTCACCTTCAGCTCCACCAGCATATGAGCAGCATCCCTGGCCCAGGGCACCCTGGGATGCGAGGGCAGCTGAGCTGTCTGGACACCACAGCCAGACACCAGCTGAAGCATCCCCACACCACTTCAGCTCTGAGTCGTGTTCCTCTGGGAGCCAGGCCAGGAGCTTTTTCTTTTGCTGGAATCCAGATAGAAGAGGAACCTGGGAATGCTTCCTTGGTGCTCTGGATTAGCCCTGCAAGCAGCACTGAGCTCTATCCTTCTCTGCAGCCCTTTTGTTGGGTTTCTTGCAGTCAGAGTCCCAGTTGATCTTGAGAGAGAAGAGGAGGAACGTATGTCAGCTACTCTGATTACTGGAAGTGGGCAGCCAGGCCTCTTGCTGGCAGGCTCTGTGAGGAGGCTGTCCTCAGACCCCCCCATCTACTTGAGCTACACTCGGGGAATTCCTCTGGATTTCCTCTAGGCCATTGTGGATCCCCTTGACTTTGGGAATCATGGCATATTCTCAGGGCTGTGGATGTGGCAAAGCCAGCTAGCTCTGGGAAAGTCAAAGACCTCTGCCCTGATAGCACATGGCATCAGCAGCAGGCTTTACTGCAGGGGCAGCAGTGAATGTGAATACAGAGGGATGGGATTTTGGAGACCTGCATCTTGGCTGGGCTCAGTTATTGAGACAAACTGTTTGGGTCCCAAATGAGCAGCCTTTGGGCTTGACCCTGTCTTGTTTAGATTTCTGGCACCCATCTGGAAGGCAAGGTGTGAGAGAGCACAGTGCTTGTGCATGGGGTGCACTAGGCCAGCTCTATAGAGCGATTGTCAGCCAGGATTATTCTGTGGCAAACACAGAAAGCTCATTGTGCTTCATGGGGATGGCTCACTGGTGAAAATGCTTGCAGCAGTGTGAGGACACTGTCTGGAAATGCAGCCCCTCTCCTGTCTCTGCTGCAGGAGCTGCCCAGAAATCAGTGAGCCTGTGAGAGTGAGAGCAGCAGGGGCTGCTGGAAATTGGGTCCTTACTACAGACTGCTCTGCTTTCCTTTACAGGAAACTGGGCAAGCTCTGGGGCCAGGTATGTACCTGCTCACCCCTCAGTGTCTGAGCTGTGGAGGTCCAAAACAGACTTGTGGCTGTGAACAGACAGTAATTAGGGCATCAGTGAGAGTGATCTGTGATTGTAATGACAAGGGTCATGGGGAGTCTCTGGCATTTCAGGTGTGCAGGTATAAGTCTTGTGCTGTTCCTTGTGTTACAGGTGGATATTCGCTTCCCCCAGAGTGGGGCTCCTGACCCCAACTGCGTGACTGTGACAGGACTCCCTGAGAACGTGGAAGAAGCTATCGATCACATCCTGAACTTGGAGGAGGAATATGTAAGTGTTCTGCAAATCTGTGCCAGGGCTTAGCAAGAATTTCCCCTGCCACAGAGCTGGATGTCTGAACTATATCCATGTGGTATTTTCTTCCACCGCATCAGAGAAATTGAGCCCTGTGCAGGTGGCTGTCAGCCTCCTCTGCAGCTGTCCCTCAAACCAGCTGGACTGCCCCCTCTGTCCAGGACAGGACAGTGAATGAGAATGCTGGGACACCCCAGGATGTGCATGTTCTTGCCTTGTAGCAGCTTGCACCAGTTAAAAGTTGTGGCCCTCAGACTAGTGCAGACACACCGTTTTTGGTCATTGTAGAACAGGCTGGTGAGCTTGCACAGGTTGCAGTGTGGTGAGATGGAGGGTGGGCATTTTATATCAGTTTGAGGACCTGTCCAGATCCCCCCTCACTGGTTGTGTTACTGCAGCTTGCAGATGTGGTGGACAATGAGGCAATGCAGGTGTACATGAAGCCCTCCTCACATGAAGAGTCCAAGGCCCCATCCAAGGGCTTTGTGGTGAGAGATGCCCCCTGGGCCACTGTCAACAACGAGAAGGTGAGTACTGCTTGTGCTGCAGGCTGGGGGCAGAGTGTGGGGGCACCTCTGTCTGTGCTGGGGACACAGAGCACTCTCCTTGGTGACAGAGCAAGCAGCTTTTTGCTGCTCTTTGTGGCCTGAGCACAGGCCTGGGCTCTCCTGTCCAGCTTTCAAAGCACTTTCCCAACGTCTTGTCCACTCTGGCTACACCACTGTGGAGCTGTTGGGGAATGGGGGATCCTTGCCAGGAAGTGTCCTGCCAGGTTTTGTTATTTTTAGGGGTAGGGATAGGGCTGGGACTTGAGACTCTTGCTGCAGCACAGAACTGGTTCAGTGTTTGCAGCTCTGAGCTGGGACATGTGGCAGCTCATCCTCAGCTGCCCCAGTGCTGCTGCAGGACTGGCCTGACCCTGCTCCAGTGGCCCAGTTACTGAGCTGGGACCCTTGGAGCCCTTTGCACTTTATCTGCACCCTCCTCAATGTCACCTTCCACCCTGGGCAGTCCTGGGGCCACAATGATCCTTTTTGTCCCTTCCCCGTTGTCTCTCCTCCTGGGATATCAGCGATGCTGTTTAGCTCAGGGCCTCACCATGTAAGTTCGCAGCAGGGCAGGAGCTTAACTTGTTCCCTTTTTGTTTGCTCTAGGCCCCTGATATGAGCAGTTCTGAAGACTTCCCCAGCTTTGGGGCTCAAGTGGCCCCCAAGACTCTTCCCTGGGGACCCAAACGATAATGACCTGGAAGCAGAAACTCCTCCAGCCCGCTGACCTGACACTAACCTGCCACAAATATTTCCTGTCTGAAATCTGACCCAGCGGCTGGAGCACAAATCAATTGTCCCAAGAGGTCTCCTAATGGTGTCTGGAGTGCTAGACCCCATCCTGCTCCCCTCAGCTATCACCGTGTCTAGGACCCACCCTCATCTCTTGATGGATATTCTTTCCTCCTTTGGAACAAGACTTCCACTCAGATTCAAACACTAAATGTGTGTGTTTTTGTTAGAAACTTCATAATTGACTCCAAGTGGCTAAGATTTGCAGCTTCCCAAGCGCTAGCAGAGCAATCTGCTCTCTTGAGCATGTCTGACTAGGCATTCTCGCCTTCATTAGGAGACCTCCTTTACTGTGGCTAGGAATCTACTTCCTGTCTCATGACCTCAGGAAATAAATTTCCTTGACTTTCTAAAGCCAAAACGTTTGCCCTCTTTCCTTTGTGTTTATCCCAGGCCTTACCTTACCTTTGTAGAGTGCAATCAACTTTTTTTCCTTTTAACTGCCAAAAATTCATTTAATGCTGATAGCTGACTGTGGGGAGAGCTTCAAATAATCTATAAGGGCAGAAACCTGCTTTTAAAAGAAACAAAACCTTCAATAGGCTGTAGAGACAACAGAGCTGGAAGGGGCCAGAACAACGTATGGCTACCCTGGTCAGGAAAACGCCTGCGAGCGCAGCAAGCGCGCGTCCTTGCGCCGCACCAAGCACAGCCCCAGCCTGCTCACTTGACCAGTCTTCCAGTGCTTGATGACAGACCCTGCTCCTAGTTCCCCGCAGTCTCTCGTTCCCATTTCCCAGCAGTGTGAGCAGGCAGGAGAGCCAGCACGTGGCAGGGTGACTGGATGGGACAGGTTTGGCTCGGCCGAGGTCGCTGCAGTGACACGGCTCAGGAGCAGCTGGCGGGACGCAGAGCCTGGAGAAGCTGTAGCCCGCTGTTAGTGCTGCAGCAGCTCGGCATGAGCGGCAGTCACAGCGTTCCTGTTGCCTTCTTTCTACCTCAAACATCAGTATGATGGGGGCCTCTTGATGGTCATGGGTTAGCAGCTACTCCAGCTGTCACCTGGGCAGCCATAGCAGAAGCGTGGAGGAGAAGCACGAGGAGCCTTGTGTCCGCACAGCTGTGAGAGCTGCTCCAGGGGGAAGCAGAGCATGGTGATGCTGAGGCAGGCTGGGAATCCGTAGGGACTGCATGCTGAGCTAGCACAGGGCTTGGTCCCAGGGCCATGGGTGCAGCTGTGCCGTGGCCGTGGGCTGCAGAAGGTTGTGTGAGCCAGGCTTCTGCTCCGACAGCACTGGGGGGGTGATGTGTGTGCTGAGCCCTCCTGAGGCCTCCATCATGTGGTAGAGGGTGATCCGTGATCTGTACTCTGGGCTGCTTGCACCTGGGCCCTGCCACCGCTTGCTCAAAGGGGGTTGTGTCCGAACTCCTCCAGCCAGTAAGAGGAAAACCACGTCTTTGTGGAGGGAGGTGTGTAGCGTGGGGTTTTTGTGTGCCCCCACTTTTCTGCATCAGTCCTACAGAGCTTGTAGTCTGAGCCATTCCTCTGTCCCAGCTGCTTCAGCTCTTGGACAAGCAGGAGGCCCTAGCCTCTCTTCTCTAGTGCTACTGACAGAGCACAACTGTGGCAGGCTGAGCCCATCTGCCTTGCCTTTCCCTCCGTGGGGCAGGCCCAACATGCCGATGCTTTTCCTTCCTGCGCCAGCTCTTCTTGGCAGAGACTGCTATGCAGAAGTCAAACCAAAACCTCACAGTGCTCTCCTCTAGTCTGAGAACCAAGTGAAACGGACCATGGCCCGTTGTGGGGTGCTTGGTTGCCCCTGAAGGACAGGGTGGCCTTGCCTCCAGCGTGGGAAAAGGGGAACTAGGGTGGTACCCTCCCATCTGCATCTGTCAGGAAATGGTTAATACCCTGTAGCTTAGGTCTGTCCTGCATCACCAAGCCTATCACCCCCTCCTCCTCTTTATGCCCTGCCCTCACCAGTTGCACAGCAAGGCTTGAGTTACATCCAGGGCACCCACTGCCTTGGGCTCATGCCCCACAGCCCAACCTTCCACTCTAAAGAAGGTCATGAAGTGATTGTACCTAGTACTGTCCCCCCACCACCATCCTTCCGCAGCAGACTGTGGCATGTGTCCATTTCTTCTCTTTGACGTCTTCCATATTGTACGTTTCCATAGCAATGATCCCTTGGCCTTAACTTTGGAATTTGGAGACTATATGCAAACATGTAAAAAGGCTCATGAGTATGGATGACACTGGAATTTTATAAATTCTAAAATAAAACCTGAAACAGCTTGGAGTGTGGTGGATATTATTTCTGCTGGTGGGGTGAGATCCAAGACAGCCCATGCTGGGCGGGGTTTAGCCAGGACTGAGGACTTTCAAGTTTGCACACCCGAGCCTTTGCTGTGGCCATGCTCTTGATGGGGTGGGACTCACATGGCAAGTGGTGTGTCAAAGGAAGGGAGTGAGGGCAGCAGCAGAGGCTGCACCCTCCTCATAGGGAAACACAAACCTGCTTGCCAGGGATGCTGCTGGTGTAAGGGAGGAGGGGGAGGCACCAGCCATGGTCCCTCTTGCTCAGCTGCTCCGCAACCAGAGCCTCTCGTCTGCCTTCTCACCGCTCTGGTTCCCTCCCTGCCAGCTCGTGTGTGCAGTAATACCGATGAGCTGGGACAGACACTCAGCCAGCTGTGTCCCTTCCCACCTTCAGCAACAGCCATCCCCAAATGCCCAGGTGCCAGGCAGCCATGGAGGGCATGGCACACCTGCTGGCCCAGCAGGACCTGCTCAGCAGCTCCTCTGTCCCAGTGCTGTGCCCTGGGCCCTAGCCATGCCGCGATGGTCAGCTGCTGGCAAGCTGCTCGGTTTCCCAGTCCCTGCCTGCAGCTGGATCCATGACCCTGGCCTTGCTTCTTGTCTCCCGTTCCTTCAATAGGATGTGAGCCACAGAAACAGGGAGCTGGCACTTGTCCTAGCAGGGGCGACCACAGCCTCTTCCAGGGCTGCATTTCTGCTTGCCAGTGCCTCAGGGCAAGCATAAAGCGAAAAGGGCTTTAGAGGAGGAGGGAGATGACCTGCTGCAGCCCACCTTGTTCTCAGCCAGAGCCTCTTTGGCCAGGTACTGTTCATGCTTCATCTTAACCTCCACAGCCTCAGGAATGTCAGGTGCCAGCCATGCAGTCACACGTCCAGTAACAAAATCTAAATGCTGGAAGTGGATGGGAGGTGTGGGTTGGCTTTGGTGGCGAGTCCTTACCCCTGCCCCAGCACCTCACCCTGGGCCACCCAGCTGGGCTCAGCAGCTGGTACCTCAAAGGTGATGATGAAATCTGGGCATACGGCCAGCAGCTGCCAGCGAGCCAAGGTCAGGCTGCCGTCCTGGTCCCTGAATGCTCTGTATCTGTGGGAGCAAAGTGCAGCAGGTGCCGACCAACCTTCCTGGCAGTTATTCCTGCTCCCAGCCAGGCATGCTGGAGCACAGCAGAACGAGCCCTCAGCCAGCTTCTGCTGGCACCTAAGTCCCACAGGTCACCCGGCCCCCAGGGGAATTCAATCTTCACAAAAGCACCTCCCTCCACAATGGTGGCAAGTGACCCTCCCCACTGCCCTGCACACAGACATGTCTAGCACACGCTCAGCCCTGGAGTGAGTGAGGGCCCCCAGGACCTCAGGGAAGTGGGTGGACAACGTGGACCTGGCTTGAAGTTACTCTGCTAAACAAAATGTTTGCTGTGGCAGAGGCAGAGAAAGGCAAAATCCAAGCCTTAGGAAGGAGGAGCCAGGTGAGGCAGGAGCGGGGTCCCACCTGCATGGGGTGTTGCTCTGCAGGACAAAGTTCCATGGTGCGTACGCCAAGGTGGAGTTCACGTAGCCGTGCAGGCTGCTGCTGTGGACGTACCCATGGTACGCAGAGGGCAGAAAATCAGAGGTGAAGGCTATGAGGAAGGCCTGGAAGCAGGAAGACATGCTGCATCGGTTCCTGCAGCTGGGGGACACCCCATCCCCACCCTCCTTCATGCCCTGTGCTTCTGAGGTGGCTTTCTGCCTCTCCTTGCCCTCAGCATGACAAACCAGACATGACACTGGTCTGGGACAGCAGAGCTGCTCACAGTGCAGTGCCCTGTTCCCTTCTCCCAGTTACTGCCAAGCAAGGCCCAGAGCATGACAGCTGCCCACTGCCCGTGGCTGGAGCTGCACCCTCTGCGCAGGCAGACCCACCCCAGCACTGCAGCTCCCCTCATCACGCTGCATCCTGCAACACCCAGACGAGTTCTCCCCCAGTTCCCTTACTCCAGCTGCAGCCCCCTCACCCCTGGCTGCTCTCCCAGCGCAAGTTGCTGATGATGGCCAGGCGAGTGGTGGCCTCCAGGATGGAGAACCTGATGCCAAAGCCCTGTGCCCACTCAGCCACAGGCCACCGGTAGTCACAGATGCTCTTGTGGGCATCCAGGCAGATCTCCACACAGTTGCTGAGCAGGGTGAAGAGGGGTGCCAGGGGACAGGCTGCCACAAAGATGGTGATGAAGCCAAACTGCAGGAGTAGGAGAAAGAGGAGGAAGAGGAGCGGGGAGGCACAGACTGAGATGACAGCATCAACTGCAGCATCTTGCAGCCTCATCCTGTGGGGAGTGGGGCAGCCCTTCTCCCTCCAGCACCTGCAGGCTGCTCAGGGTGAAAGCTCCTTCCTCTGGGGAACTCCTGCAGTTTGTGCCTCTCTGCACCAGCTTTCTCTCTCCCAGTGCCTCTCAGCACTCCCCAGCTTGAGGCCAATCCCTACCCATCTCCTGGTACTCATCAAGCAGCCCTTTGAACCCCAGCAGCTGGTGGTCCCTAACTCAGGGTGCCTCCTCCACCAGGGCCAACTCCTCCTCCTCACCCTCCTTGGCTGAGAGGAGCTTGCACTTATACCACGAGCACTTCAGCTTCCTGGAGGAACAAAAGAAGGGCCACCACCTCCTCTGCTGCTGAACATGGCCTTGGCATCCTGTGTGAGCTCAGGGACACGTGATGGCCCTGGCAAGCCACGGCATACTCACAGGATGGCCACCTCCTGCACGTTGTTGGTGATCTGCTTCCCCACCACCATGAGCAGCAGCTCCTGCACCATGGAGCATCCACTCGGGCTGCACTGTGGGGAGAGCGGGGCCCTCAGCCTGCTGGCACACGGAGATCAGACCCCGAGGGTGGGAAGGCGTTCCCACAGCACACACCAGCGTAGGGCCTCTCCCACCCGGCTCTCAGCTCCTCACTGAGGATCCCCAGAAAGCTCAGGTGTTTCTGGGGTAGCCGACAAACCTGCAGGAGCCTCGTCAGAGCTGTGAGTGGAGACCCCAGGCACTGAGTCCAGGAATGTGTCCAGAGCAGCCCCGGGAAAAGAAGGGCTCATCTGGTTCACAGAGCCCTCTTCTTGCTTACCAAGGTGGGACAAAAGGGCTGATGGTGGTCCCAGACTGGGACCGGTTAGCCCACAGTTGATTGGCACTGCCCTCAGCCCCAGGCATCCTGTGGCCCTGTGAGGGCCCCCACTCTCTGATGGGACTCTCCCCCTGCCACAGTGCTCCTTGCCCACGATGGCAGCAGCATCCCCCTGTCCTTTAGCCCTGCCCAGAGGCCCAGGAACCTGCTTTTCAGAAGCCAGAGAAAGAAGGGATGGGGCTCTGGAGGAGAAGTTCAGAAGCAAAATGAAGTGGGACCCCACAGCTGTCCACGGGGTAAGAGTGGTGACTGAGGATTGCTGAGTCCACTGGAAACCAAGGAGGCTGCAAACCCCATCAGAGCCCCACAGAAACCCATCCAGTCATGCAGAGTGGGACACCCAGGAGCACTGGGCCACTGTCCCCCTTCCTCTGCAAGCCTGGGCACCGCAGGCCCTCACCTGCAGGGCACCCGGAGCTGGAGCTCCTGGGCACAGCAGCAGAGCAGGCTCCAGGGCGCACTCAGCAGCAGAGAGGGCACCACCTTCTTCTCCAGACGAGTCATGTGCTGTGGGGAGAAAAGAGATAAGGCTGCTGGCAGCTGTACAGGTCCCTGTGGGTGGCACTGGGGTGACTCCATGCTGGTCACTGGTGTGGATCAGCCTGGCAGAGCTGACCCAGGAGATGAGCATGACCACATTGCACCCCTGCAAGCCCTGGCTCCCCTCCTGAGAGAGGCCCCCATGGCAGGGCATATCCCCTCCTGGACCCCACAATCTACAGATGAAGGCTGCATTTACCACAGGGGGTTGGAAATCTGGAGTCAGATCCCCGGGTACCTTTTCTATGTGTATCCCAGCAGAGTGAAGCTTGTCCAGAAATTCCTTCCTCCAGGTCCTGTGGATGGCAGCAGATCTCTCCTGCAAGTCCTGGTTCTCACAGCTGTCCTGCTCCCAGCTCAGCTCCCGGGGGATGGTTTCCCACACCAAGACAAAGTCTGAGGCAAGGAAAGGGATCTCATGATGGAACCCAAAGCCATCTCTGTCCTGCATGTCTCTCTCCTGCAGGACTTGGTGCTCTTGTGGGGCTGGGCAGTGTCTTGTGAGTGAAACAAGGAGCTGAGGGAAGGATGTGCTTGCTCTGGAAGGGGCTCCAGCCACTTTGCTTGGGTGTTCCTAGCACGGGAAGCAGGGAGAGTTTATTAACAGGACTGAGGACTGCACCTGTCTTGTGAAAGGGAAGGGCTGGAGCACCCGAGGAGGATGAGTAGGATGGTGCCTGCCAGGGTTTGGGGGTCCAGTGCCCTCTGAACCTGGTGTATGGACAAGCTGCCAGCCCCAGCCATGGAGCACTGGGGCTTTTCCTATGCTCCTCAACCCAGCAGACTCTCTCCTGCCCCACCCTCCTCTCCAGGATGGAAAGGAGTTGAACTCCAAGCTGAGCCTTGTTCCCTCACCTGTCCTCGTGCAGCTGTTGCTGAAGGCATTGGCCATGGGGCTGTGTGGCTGGGCTGGGGGTGAGCTGTGTGGGGTGAGGAGCACAGCGGTTCCCCAAGGCAGCTTGGCTGCAGGGGAAATGGGCTGTGACCACCCACCTTGGGCATTTCCATGGCCTCCTCACCCACTGCCACCATCCTGCCCCACCAGGCTGCAGTGGAGGCCATCTGTGCAGCTCCTCTGTCGCATGGCAGACCTCTGTGCCCCTTCCTTCCTTCCTCCTGGTGCTGAGGAGCAGACCCATGGGTGTCTGTGGCTCATGGACATTGCACAGCCCCACCACCCCTCCTGGCCGTGCCCATGCCCACATCTGGGGAGACCTGGTCTCCACTCCACCTATCATCAGGAATGTTTCCAGGTGGAAAGCAAGGAGACATCCGTGGTCAGTGGTTTGGTGCAGTGTTCTCCTGTCATGTCACCACCTAGGCCCCCTCTGAACGCCCCTCTCCTCCAACACCTCAGCCAAATACGTGTTGTGGAACAACCTCCTCTTGCATCTTTTCTCTGTCACTGTAGGTAAGGACTTTTCTTTGGGGTTACCCAGCTCAAAGGTGTGTCCACCAGCATGCATGATCTGGTGATGGAAAGGTCAGAGACTCCTTCTCCACACCAGCAGCTGGGTCCAGTCCATGCCCAAGCAGTTCACATCTAAAAGACCGAGCAAACTGAGCTCAATTTTGGAACTGGAAACACCTCGAGAAGCTGAGCAGACAGGAATCTCCCACACATGGGAGGTGAGTAAGGAGATAAAAAGATGCCTGCAGTGGCAGAGGTGGGAGAGCAGGAGAGTGTCACAGCATGAGTGGCAGACAGGGAGGACATTGCACATGCAGTGAAGAGAAACAGCTCTTCCAATGCATCCACCACCTGAAAAAGGAGCCTGGGAATCTGCATGTGTCCCTCATTAAGGTATTTGCCTTGGTTGGAAAGGACTTGGGAGGATCATTGAAGATCAGCTCCTGGTCCTGCACAAGATGATGATGACCCCAAGAATCCCACCCTGCACCTGAGAGTGTTGTCCAAATGCTCCTTGAGCTCTGGCAGGCTTAGGGCCATGACCACTGACCTAGGGAGCCTGTTCCAGTGCCCAGCCGCTATTTGGAGGAAGAATCTGTTCCTAATATCCAGTCTAAACCTCCCCTCCCTTGGCCTTTTTAATAACATCAGGTTGCTCCTCAGAAATGAGGTGCCTTTCATCATTACTTTCAAGAGAGGTGGTGAAAAGAAACACCAAACAGCCTCAGCTGCCCCAGCCTGCTCCTGGCTAAAATCAAGGTGGGCAAAGCATCTCTTTGCAGAAGCCATTGACAAACAACACCAGCTCTTCTGACCCAAGAGCTTCTTCTGGGCACCAATGAAGCAGGAGAGAGACATCTGCTAACTTCACCTAAAAACATCAGAGACCCACTCCTCAAAGCAAGGGAACAGGCTGGGCCTCTTGTTCCTACAGTACAGATGGATCAGTGTGGGGATAAATTATTCTTGGGCCATGAAGAGAGGGAAACGTGCCATGAAGAGCCCAAGCTTCTCAATATTGCACCACTCAGAACGTCCCCAGCTGGGGTCCTCAAAAAGGCCAAAGCCCCTCCTGGGAAGGTGGCCCTGCCGCCACACTGTGACCACCAACCAGGCACTTGGTGACCACACAGAGCAGCCAATAAGAGACCTGCACAAAAAGATGATGACACACATGCAGTCATGCTTGGGGCCTGGAACACCAGGACTGTCCTGGGGAATTGGGGCAGAGCCCTGCTGAGCTGGGCACAGGCACAGATGCACAGCTGCTGAACTTCACCCAACTCCTTTCCAGCATCCCAGCTTCTCAGGCGCTTTTGGCCAAGCCTCCAAACTTGAGCCAAATTCCAGCTTCATTTACACCCTATGCAACTCCTACCAAGTCAAGGGGGTTGCACGTCAGCATCAAATTTTGCTTAGTTTGGGTCCTGTGACTTCCCAAAGCCCCGGTCAGACCAGTCAGGAAGGCTGGGGTGACATGTGCCAAGCACAGAATCTCCCCAAGGAAAAACATCCGTGTCCTGAAAAGCTCTGGGGTGATCTACCCCCAAAACCCCCTCCATCACACAGAGAAGTCCTTATGACATCTGGAGCATGTGGACACGTTTCTCTGCTGAGGAGGCAATGCAGCCCCAGCTCTCCAGAGCACCTGGCAGCGGCGCTCCTTTGGGGCAACATCTGGTTATCACTCCTGGCAGGCAGCGACAGAAACTTCCAGCCCCCGTAACAGCCCAACGGGCACCTCTGAGCCCCATGGAGCTGGGGAGGGAGCGTGGTGGGGACTCAGCCGCAAGGCCACGCACTGTTTGAGAAGCTGGATAAAGGCACCGGGGTCTGTTGCATCCTGACCCTCTCCCACAGCTCCCACCACGAGCCCCAGACTGGCAGCTCTTACCCCCACAACTGCTGCCCAGGCCTTTGCCCTGCTTGTTCCTCCCACAGAGCTGGATCTGAGTGCCAGCAGGCACAGGGCAGAGGGGTCCTCCCACCCTGATGCTGCTTTTCCTCCGGTGGGGAGAGAGTGGGAAGTGCCACCCTGTTGCTCCTGTTGGTGGCCAGGCCCCCTGTGTAGGAGGGGCAGAGCCTGGGGACAGGAGGAGGAGGAGGGTGGATGGATGTGCAGGCATCTTCCCCATTTAGAAATATCTTCCTCCAAGCAGCCTGGAGGAGGCCCTGCCTTTGTCTGAGCTGGAAGTGGGGCCCTGTGTGGCCCTGAGCAAAGAGGGCTCAGTGGGACTCACACAGAGGCAGTGAGGGGGAGCAGGGCCCCCTTGCACCCTGGAGGGGCTGGTGCCCGGCCAAGGCACAAGGATTTTGGGGCACCAGGGAAGATTCAAGCACTGTGTTCACCTCACACCTACAACAAACCAGTTTGTGTTGGTTTTTGCAACTCTGAGGAAAATCCCAGCTGTGTTTTGCCTGCCAGCCAAGGGACATGCCACCAGCCCAGGAACAGCGTGGGGGTACAGCGCCAATGGCCACAGAGTAACTGAGATCCTGCTTTTATAGTCCCCAGGGAGAGTTCGTGGCACCTTGGGGGACTCAAAGCAACTCATCTCACCCCATTCCCAGTTCAGTGGCATGGTGGGGTGCAGGTTCCCCAGTCAAGCCCAGTCACCACCCCACCTCCAGCAGCAGCACAATCCACAGCAGAGCTGCCAGTGAGCAAATGCAACACAGCCCACAAAGGTGAACTAAAATCTTTTACAGGGCCACACTGTCCTGCTTAATATTCCGTCTCCAGCTGATGAAGGAATTCATCCCCCTCTTCCAAAGATTCAAACCCATGTCAGATCAGAATGAATCAAACCACCACCAAGAGCAAATTTGCAAGCATCACTCCTGTGTTTTCCTTGTTCCCCTGGACTGATGACATGCCTGTTGGACAAACACAGCAGCAGATGACAAGTGCCTCCAGGAGTTTTTCAGCTGCTGGAGAGATGCAGTTCAATAGGCCAGATCAAACACAGGTGCAGAGGGACAGCATTGCCACACCGCCATCTTCAGTGGAAGCAGGAGGAGATTCGTATTTTCTGATGGCAAACACTGTCTGCAACAAAGTGCTACCGAACCCTTACCTTGCTCACCATTAATATATTAATACCAGTTTGTCCCCAATGCTCTCAAGAGTGTGTAGCTGTGTTTAAAAACATGAATACAAAAAGGCTACTCCGCCTGCAGCCCCATGCTGTACCACCAGGTATTTAGCACTGACTCACACCCGGTCATTAACCTGGCTGGGGATCTTCACCGGATCTTTTTTCACATTTTTACAGACCACTCTTGAGCCTGGATGTGGTGTTTGCAAGGACATTCCTAACCTGAACATGTGTCACAGAGCCAACAGTGGTCAGCAAGTGGCTGCAAACACTTTCTGGTAAAACCTCCCCCATAAAATAAAAAACACAGGCACAGTGAAGGCTCTTGTGTTAAGATTTAATAATAATAACAACATTTCAAAAACAATGAGTGCATTGTACACGAGATCTGGTTCCAGTGCTTTTTATTGACTGTTTGCCCTGTGTGTGTCAGTGTACTGAAGACCTGGGGAGTGGTGAGTGGATAAAAAACCCCGCTGGGACATTTCTTGGAGGAGGGCAGGAGACAGAGGGCAGCAAGAGGCTCAGAATCGAACGAATGTGGCATCGATCTGCCGGACAGTGGGGAGGGCCAGCATGATTTTGCGCCGGTACTGGGGGTCCTTCTGCAAGGGGTTTCGCTCCAGGTATACAGTCTCCAAATTCTTGGCTCCTTTCAGCTCATCCAGGTCACTCCAGCTCTCAACGAGGTTGTCATTCATCTGCAGAGCACACACAGGCATGGTCACACCCACAGGCACCCCCGAGCCAGGCCTGGCTGGCAGGAAAGCAGTCGTGGTGCTGTGTCACTGCTACCAGGGCACCACCGCTGCACAGGCTTCATGTTCACGAACACCTTGTCTACAAGATCCTTCTTCCCCCGGAACCTCTGAGATGAGCTTTCCTGTCTCACATCCCAGGCCTCAGTACTAAACCCAACTCCCCCACGCTGTCCTGGCTGCTGGTCAGATGCTCCACCCTTCAGACAGCAGATCCAGTCCGACCACTAGGCTAGGAAAGACCCTGCAAGGCAGCAGGGCAGTCTCTGTCTCCCACTCCACTGTGCATTTATGGGCTGGAAATCTTTATATCATAATTTATTTCCACTGTGACATCCATCTTTGCTTTTATGACTTCTCAGGAAACATTAAAAAAAGTCCCAAACTGACAAGAAAAGCAACACTTTCCTCTCTCTTCTATGTAAATTTCCCTGCCAAAACTGCTTCTAGACTCCAGAGGAAATGCCAAGCTCTCTGATTTGGGTTCTTTTCCTGCCTCATTGTTGGCTCAGCAATTCCACACAAAGGAATGAGTGCTTCAGCTGTCCAACAAGGAAGCAAGGCTGCAAGGTGGCCACACTCTGTCCAACCCTGAGACAGAGTCACTGTAGCAATGCCACCTTCAAATAAAATACAAAAAACCTCATTGGATTGTCTCATCCTGCTGCAGCTCATCACAACGTTACTTTAGCCAAGCCACTCAACCTTCAGATGTCTCAGTCCCTCCACTGGGGATGTGCTACTGGGAAACTGCTAGAAGAACATCACAGTGTCTAAGGTTTTGAATTCTGTTTACTTAAGGTGTTAAAGGACAGTTTTATGTGGCTTCAGCTGTGCAGTCGGTGAAAAAAACCCATAAACTGGGAGATACAACACTGGTTTCCATTGAAAATTCTGCCCTGCTCATTTCAAACCAGTGAGTTTTTTTAAACATAGTGTTGAAGTGGAACAAAGCTAGGAGGGCTTTTTCTGAGCTCAGCTAACAGACCTTGGCCAGTGCTCTGCTCCGACAAAGGACTCTAAACACACTGGTGTTTCTGCAAAGGAATCCAGCCAAGTTCAGATCTGGCCTGTCCTTTCAGTACAAGTGCAACCAGTGCAGACACCTCCTGTAAGCAGAGCACAGCAAAGAGGAAGACAGGAGGAAATTGCACAGGATCAGGACAGGCCCCACAGCAGCCACACTGCACTGCCTCGCTTCTACTGCCCAAAAGATGTCACGTTAAATGGGCTTCTCAGTCCTGCTCCTTAAAGGGTTAAAGACAGGCATGGACAGGTACCACTGCCAGCTGGCTCCTAAGCCACGCTGCAAGATGAGGAAAACGATCTAAGGAGCCTGGACTCCACACTCTAGCTGGGTTTCATTTGCAGCTCTTTCCACTCCTTTTGTCTCAGCATCTGCCCAAGAGTTTAAACAACTCCAAATGACAGACATTATACAGCACAACTCTTTTTCTCAGCCTTGAATGCAGAAACTCTACAAGAGCTGCAGCACATGAACATCTGCTGCTGCTTCTCCATTTTTTCACATGAGCAGATTTGTACACAGCTCCCAAACACGGCATGGTGCTGATGCTTCAGGACAGGGTATCTCTGAATTTCCTGACCTGACTCAGGAAAGCCAAAGAGCTCAGCAATTCAGGGTGCCAGAAAGAAGCAGAAGCAACCTCAAGCTCTTATCTGCCTCATGGGAATGGAACCAGAAGATGGCTTTGTTTTCTTCTTATTTATAACACCATGAACATACCAACTCTGCTCTGAACAGAGCTCTGTGCTTGCCCTGTTACTCTGTCATGCTCACTTACAGAAAGATGAGCTGCAGAAATAGGACGTGGGGCTGTTTCATAACCAACCGGAGCATGAAGGCAGGGCCCATTTCTGAGGCAGACACAGGCTTCTTACCACTCAGCAAAGCTCAGCAAAGCAATTTTTAAGCTCTGCCCTTTCCCTAGGGAAAACCACCACACACTCTATCCATGCAGGCTGTCAAGATCTTAAAGCTGATCACCAGAACTAAGAGGAGTTCACTCCAAGGCACACAGGTCTACATGCTGCCCATCAGAAGGGTTTCCCTCACTGTTGTACAGACATTTGGGGGAACAGCTCCAGCCTGTGCTTACCCAGAACTCCTGCAGCTCTGTTAGGTGACTGATATTCTCAATCTTCTTAATTCTGTTGGATGCAATGTCCAGCATTGTGAGTTTGTTCTAGACAAAGCAAACACAAAAATATTAGATCAGATTTCCTTTCATCTTCTCTGTGCCACTTTTTTCAGGCCCAGACCTGGAACCTGTCAGGAGCAGACACGTTATTGCCAGCTGCTCACATTCAGCTCAACTCTTACTGCCTTTGTAGAACAAGAAGATTGTTTTCAATTCAGCTGGGCTACTGACCCCCACAGAAGCCATGTGACAAAAATGAAGGCAGTTACTGGCTGGATGGCAACTGCCAGCCAAGGGCTCCTAAAAAGTGAGCTTTCCTCAAAGTACATTAAGAGGAGGATTAAAAATTGGATCCCCAGAGTCCCCTTGAGCAGCAGAGTGGAACAAACTCTTAGCAGCAGGAAACTCAACAATTTTAGAAAAACTTTTGCTGGGTGAGAATGAAAATGATACAGGCTTCCACAAAATCTATCCCATCCAGAAAGCTAGACATGTACACTGACAGGAAGGCAAGCTGCATGCCATGGCTGGCCTCTCTCACTCCCAGCTCCAGTTTTTTCCTATTGAAAAGCACTCATGGTTATCTGAAAGGCTGCAGCAGCCAGCCAGCTGTGTCGTCCCATGGCTGAACATCAGCCAGGCTACTGCTTCAGCCACATCTTGGGCTTCCCTTCCCCATGTCATGAAAATAATTCTACTCCAGAATATCTGGAGGAGCATTATCCATATGAGATATTTTAACATATAACAAACACTTGGATATTTGTAGTCTCTCAAGAGACTCAGGAACCCACATGTAACTGGGGAAAACGAGGAACAAAAACTTGTAGAAAAACCACTAACACAAGCAGCTTAGGGCAACAATTGTGTTGCACAGTCAGCAAAAGCCTGCTCACATTGTTCTCCAGTCCCTCGATGACTTCGATGCCGTTGTGGCTGAGGTACAACTCCCGCAAATTCACCAAGCTCTGCAGCCCCTCAATCTTGGTCAGACGGTTATTCTGCAAGTGCAGCAGGCTGTTTAGTACCACTCCAAACAAACCCAAACCCATGGGACCCACTGGAGGAAAACCATTTCTCTAAAGAATGGCTGGGAAGGGGAAATAGTCTGCTTGGGCCCACACCGAGGTTGTGAACTCAGCTGTTTGATCTCTGCACCACTGATGCGTGAGGAAGTTCCATGGGAGTCCCAGTCTCCAGGAAGAATCAGATTCTGACCTTCCCATCAAAAGTTGCAGCCTGAAAGTTTTCTGCTTGGTGTCTTTACAAACAACAGGCCCGTGCATGAACAGCGTTCATTTTGTAGGTCTTTATAAAAGGGATGGTCACAGAGGAAGTTACAGCACCTTAATTCCACAGCACTCTGCTGTAGCTAATTCTTTATGTCCTGTGGAATAATGGTGCATACAGGTATCACAGCCTGTAGCCAGTGTGTCCTGCCAACAGCTTTAAGAGACACTAGAATGCACAAGCATTGTCATATGGATAAGAAGGAGACTCGGTGAAAGAAATTAGCTGAGTAATTTTTATTCCACCTTTTAAAAAGGAAGAAGCTTTTCAAAAGCTCATTAAGGACAGATTGCATTTAGCAAAGGCTTGTTCACATTTCTTGCCTCTTCAGTAGGAAGGCAGTGACACTGAGCCACTGTCATTGCATGGACTCCCTGGTGTAACACTTTCCATGTTATTGTAATATATTAGGAAACAGTGTTTCAGGAAGGAAATAGGGAATAACATTCATTTCCTGTTCTTTCTTCCATGAAAATCAAATATTTGTTTTATAATTTTATCAGTGTCTGTCAATCTCAAGTAGCATGAAAGGATGAAAACAAACAACACAAAGGATACCACACACTTCCTTCCAGTACAGGAGTTTGACCCTAACACTGCAGACTGGCTAATGGGGACTTACAAGAAGGCTGGAGAGGGATTTTTCACAAGGGTGTGTAGTGATAGGACAAGGGAGAATGGCCTTAAGCCAAAGGAAGGCAGCTTTGAATCAGATGTTAGGAAGGAATTCTTCCCTGTGAGGGTGGTGAGGCCCTGGCACAGGGTGCCCAGAGAAGCTGTGGCTGCCCCATCCCTGGAAGTGTCCAAGGCCAGGTTGGATGGGGCTTTGGAGCAACCTGGGCTAGTGGAAGGTGTCCCTGCCCATGGCAGGGGGTGGGATGAGATGGGTTTTAAGGTCCCTTCCAATCCAAACCATTCTGGTGGTTCAGAAGAGCTGCTCCTAAATCACAGGGTGGCTCATGTCACCGAGGCTTCTCAGAACACAACCAATACCTGTATACTGAGCACAGTCAGGTTTGTCAGCGCATCCAAGTTCTGGAGCTTGGTGATTTTATTCTTTCCAAGGAACAGACTGTCAAGACTGGCCAAGGTGTCGATGTTTTCAATTGCCTGTGAAATGACCAGAGGAGACAGTGTTATTGCAGTGATGCAAAACTCCACCTGGTAGATGTCGCTGTCACTTTGTAGCTACATTATAACCATGTGGTGTATCCAGGGTAGAAGATACTCCTTTGTGAAGCAAGAAAAATCTGCTACTTGTGAATGGAAAGAGAATCTGGGAGGAAAAACCACAATTTGTAAATTTAATCCTGCACATCGGTGACTGCATAACACAGAGGCAGGTTGTTCAGCTTCTCTGCCATAAGCAAAGTTAACTGTCTCACAGGTGTACGTGTTAATAGATTTAACCACTGGCCATACAGTCATGAGTCTGGCAGAACACACCCACACCAGTCTGAGTGATGCACACTTTTTAAACACACATGCTACTGGGACAATACAGACACTGTACCAGTTCAGCCCGAGCTCAGCCTTCAGTAGGAGAAAATAAGGATCTCAGTGAAGCATCAAGGATATTACAAAGGAAGGGAGAAAGCGTGAACAGAAGAGCGAAATCAGGGGAAAAAACAGGGAAAAGGGTAGGATTACAAAAGCCTCCTGCAAACAACAGGAAACACTTTTATTTTGCAGGGAAAAGCCTCTGAATTAAAAACCCAAGATGCTGTTAAAAGCAACAAGGATTTCACAACCAGACTTCAGCTCGCAGTAAAACAACAATATGGACACAGACACACCCAGAGCTGTGTGTCTGTGCTCAGGTGGGTTGTGACATCTCAGCTTTTCCACATGCTTCTTGCCTGCCAAAGTTTCAAAGCAGTAGTGCTGCTGAGCCAGGCCACTGAGTCCTGGCACCACTTGGATTACTCTGTGTGTGTGTGTTTACCTGTGCATGTAATAACATGAGGAGGAAGAAGAAGATGGACACTCAGGAAAGGTAAGAAGCTTTTCAGCCTCTATCCCACAACTGCCAAAAGACTGAACATACAGTGTTAATCACCTCAAATTTGCATTCACCCCCCTTCTAGCCTGTGGACTTAGCCCTGTTTTGACCTTGCAAGAAAAATGATAGATTTGTTGCTCATTGGCAGCTTCTCCAGCCCTGGGGAGGAAATACTGATGACTCAGGACAGGGAGAGGAATGGAACAGATGGACATGAGGGAACAAAAACCTAAGGAACAAGTAAAGAAGTGCTTACATTATAGTTGCCTCAGTCCAACTTTAGGAAAAAAGCATTAAATATGTCAGCTCAAGCATGAAGTTCTGCTCCCCACCATTCATTCAGAAGAAACAGAGCAGAAAGTGCTAAGTCATGAGGGATTCCAAGACAAGGGCACTCTGACAGGTTGGAGTGTGCAGCAGAGTAGGCAGGAACAGCCCTACTGCAGCAGCTTTAACACCCAGGGAAGCAGTCATCAGGTACCTCAGAGCCAAGAACACTGCCTGAGGAGTCCACAGGCTTGTACCCTAAAGAGTTAAGGATATGCCCACCTGTAAAGCATACAGCCAAGCCACCCTACACCAAGAGAAAGCGAGCACAGGAGTTCTAGGTACCCCCAGAGAACATGAGATTTCTTTGTGCCAGGCCGAGTCACAGGTTACTCACTCCAATAAAGCAATTAGAAGCATGGAGCACTGCTGTCTGAAGAAGTCAGAATGGAATTAACAGACAAACAGAAAAAAACCCCACTCAAAGTAATTTAAGAAGCTTGTGTTACCCATACAGTGTCAATTCCAGAGCTTGTTTGTTTGTGCTGTTAATATGCTCAGGCTCAACACTGAGAAAATACACACAAAATAAATCTAACCTCATTGTTAAAAAGATATTCCTTGGCTTGATGACATTATTGACAATGTACTGCCTAAGTATCAATTCAGAAATCTAGCAGGGTTTCTCTTTTTTCCAGAAGATAATGATGCTTAGATACAGAATACAGTACAGCTTTGCTTAACCCAGCTTTTGTAATGTAAGGATCAGTGTGCTGAGCCTGTTCTGCTTCTGAAAAAAGCCAAGTGCTTCTCTCCATAACTCCTCTTCTCCCATCCTGTGTGAACTCTAAGGTTCCTAACCCCTCATCTGGCCTGGCTGATGTTCTCACACTCTCTAGATTTATTCCCTTAAACAATTTCATTTCCAAAGCAGAAATTCCTGGAAAACAATTCAGTCCAGTTTAGCTTTAGGAGCAAACCAAAATTTTTCCTCTTCAAAAAAGCAGCACACATTTCTGCCTTAGAAGGCTGTTTTTAATAGCTGAAGTTTCCTTCTTTTCTACAAAGACAAGTGTTCTTCCACAAGTCCTGAAACAAAAAGGACAAACAGATCTTTTCCTAAACTCTTCTTTCAGCATAACAAGTAATTTCTCAGAGACTATAAATGGGCAGCACCAACTTACACCACATTGATTGAAATGCCCTCATCTTTTATAAGTATTTTCTAAAGAACGTGTAATTTAAAAAGCTTAAAAAAAAAAAGGTTGTTTTGCATATTGCAAGTCTTTTGTGTCATCTGTCTGACCAGTTCCCTTATGAACTGAGCAAATACAGAGAATCACACCTTCAGGACAGGAGAGACTACTCAGAACTGCTCTCCTATAAGTGGCACGGATTTTAAATGGAAAAAAGTCACAAACTGCACAATAAAACCCAAAAGCAGTCAGCAGGACAGTACCAAGTTTAAGGTTTTAAAGCCATTTCAGAGCAAAGCCTCAAGAAAATCTTTTTCCTAAACAAGACTGACTGCCATAGCTGGCTGTCAATTGCATCTGCAAACCAAACTCATTTTGCATTCAATAGGTTTCATTGCCTCAGCACCAGTCTGTAGAAAGGTAAGAGAAAACCTAGTTTATGTTAGTTTTGATAGGCTTGGCTCTCTAGCAAGGAAGCAACCATCATCTGCAAAAGGAAACAAACAGGGGACCCACGAGTTCATTAAAGACAGAAATTCACAAATGGTGATTTAGTAGCCAGGCACTAATGCATAATGAAAGGCTCCAGCACGCACAGCAATAAGCACAGTGAGTGATTGGAACAATAAAAACCAACAAAACTGCAAATCAAATCAATGCAGGACACTTCCAGAAAATGCCAATCTCACGCCAAAGAGCTCAAAACTTTCCAGCTAACATCTCACAGAGCAAACCTACCCGAATTCGATTGGATCCCAACTCTAACATCTGTAGCATCTGCAAGTTGCTCAAATTCTCAATTTTGCTGATTTTGTTGTTGACAAGGAAGAGTTTTTTAAGTTGGGTAAGCCGATCTAGTCCTTCAATGTGTCGCAGAACATTAAAGGAGATGTCCAGGATCCTGAGGTAAAACAAACCAGAGGTGTCCATCAGGTGTGGATGATTCTGAAAAGGGCACTTGTAAATTGGTGGGGAATCTCACTGTCTGCAGAGATCAAGCCTTTGCTAGGCCTTGTAGCTAAAGTCATGAGTGTCGTGTCTTTTTATCAGAAAATACAACAAATATAACTTTCAAAATATTTCTGTAGTGTGTTAGCAAAAAAAAAATCATCTGCCACATGCAGAAGACAGCCATTATTTTGCCCAGCCATGGAGTCGCCACTGTGGGAGGAAGCCAAACTCCATTTCCCTTGGGAAGGGTACTTGCCCACAAGATCTGCCTTCTAAAAGGACCATGTCAAGGCCTCCCCTGGGCAGGAGGCAGTTGTGATTGTGAGAAGTAGGCCAGTCCTCACCCCAGTGGGAACAGTTTTGTAATGTATCTCCAGAGTGATCCCAGGCAAGTGCCAGAAACTCAGAAACTTGGAAGGGTACTTATTCCTTCCCTAACACTCTTAAAAAAAAAAAAAAAAAAACAATCATAACCTTATCTGAAATCTCTTGTCATTTTTGCAGGAATAAAAACCTGTTACACAGAGCTCTGGCTGCAAGAGCAAAGGGGGCCTGAGAGCTCCCACACCTGTGTGGAAGCTGCAGCCACCTGCCATTCTCACTGCCTTACACAGCACAGGCTTCATTTCCAGCTACCTGTCCCTGGGGAGTTTCAGGATAATGAAACTAGTTTGCTGCAAAGGTTAAATATCACTAGAGAATAGATATTATCCTTCACAGAGCATCAAAACAAATTCTAAGAGAGGCTTGGGTGATAAACACTGGAATAAGAACAGCATGAGTAACACAGTGAGCAGCAAACCACCCCCAACCTAATCCTGGTGATTCCCCTGGACTCACTCAAGTTCTGCCAGAGACTCCAAGTTCTCAATCTTCCGAATTTGATTGTCATAGAGATCCAGCTCCCGCAAGGTCTGCAATTGCTCCAGGTTTTCAATGCGCTTAATCAAATTCTGACGGAGACATAGAGTCTAATTGTCGAGGAAAAGTTTAAAAAGAAACAGGAAAATGGATATGAAGGATTGCATGTAATGTCTTTTGGCTTCCAGACAAAAAGGGGTGTGTGTGAGGGTTTCCCCATGAAGTTTTGCTGGGAATTTGTTTGGTTGTTGGTGGTTTGTTGGGGTTCTTTTTGTCTGGTTTTTTTTTTTAGTACAATCTTTTCTTGGTTTACTCCAATTCTACAGAAGGAAATCTTTCAACCACAATGGTCAGACACTGTAACAGCAGCCCAGAGAGGCTACATAATCTCTGTCCTTGGAAATACTCAAAAGCTTAACTGGAGAAGGCCTTAAGCAACATGTTCTAACTGGGCCTGCTCTGAGGGCTTTACTGGAGACCTCCAGAGATCCTTTCCCATTCACGTTATTCTATGTTCAGTCAGCTGTGTTAGTCCAGGATGTCCCTCAGGATGTGCCCTGATGCATTGTCTCTCACCCACTTCCAAAACAAACTTGCAAAATCCCAGGATTTTTTATTACTACTTGACAAATAGGTAAACACTACCTTCTTCAGCTAAAAAGGAAGTGAACTCTCTAAACCTCAGCCAAAAAGAGACTCTGTAGCTGTCCTCTTATAAGTTATATCTACAAAACCCCCAGTTCCAAGAGGCATTCTCTGTTCCCTAGGACTGTTACCTTCACTTTCTTGAGCACCTCAAATCCTTCAATCTTCCCAATTCGGAAATGATTCAAGTCAACATCCTTAAAGAGAAATGCAGGGATTTAGCAGTTGCTTCAAAACAAATCTGGTCTTTAAAGATCAACCTGGTACTTTGTTCTAAGGAAATTATAGTCTTACAAAACGTGTAGCTCATTAAAACTTCCTTTCAAAGAGCATTTGTAAAGTGGGTTTGGCACATGATTTTACCACCACAGGTGAAGCACACGGCCTAAACTTGTCAACTGCAAATGCAGTATCTGCAAAAAGGCAACAGCCCTTTCCCGAGTCTCTGAGCATTGCCAAAATTAGGAATCTTCAGAAATTCATTGAGATGGAAAAATTCTTGCATAAATAAAGTTTTGCATAAAGTTCTCTTACCTACTTTGCTAGGGCTTAACTGGAACACCAGTTGCCATTTCCAGTTCCAGGCCTCAGACGAGCAGGAACCACTGACAGTTTGAACAACCAGTGGTTCTGTGAACGTCAATTCTGCCCTGGCAATCAGCTGAGGCACTTCCCATCTGTGCTGTTCAGCCCCAGATGCTCCAGTTTTGCAAGTCAAAGAGAAACAGAGCACTTCCCACCCGAGCTCAAACGCTCTACCACTAACGGGCTCACGAGGTTGCCGATGCCAAGGCACTGGGCTGGGTAAGTCACTGTGCCTGTTCCAAATCACAGGGCTCACAGCAGCAAACAGCTCATTGAACATACTCTCTGAAGCTTGCAGCAATACCACCTCTTGCAGCACAGACACACTTTCAGTGCCTCTACGCTTAATTTAAAATTCTAAAGTACTAACAAAATGTTTCAGCTAGTGATCAAGAATAAAACAGCTCTACTTCTAGTCTAAAAGCTCTGAATCAGTTCTGGGGAGGATCACAGCAGGCAGCACCTTCAGAAGAATTAGATCTTTTAACCAGGTTTCAATACTTGCCTTTGCCTACCTTTGCTTCCTGCTGTATAAAGCCCGTAAGGACAAAAATCTGCCTTTACCTCAGCTTCTGGGTCCAGGCTAATAGTCTCCATGTCCACTGGTGTCTCCGCTTCTCCTGCAGGAGAAGCAAATACATTATGAACTTCTGTACCACATAGCTAAAGGCAGGGTAACAGCTGACATCCAAGGAGACCAAGAGAGCAGATGCTCCTGAGGAGAAGAAACATATGAGATGCACAGTTCAGACATTCTGCTTCATTAAAACCACACTTCACCTACTTGGTTTTCAATGTGACAGCTAGTTACAGAAAAAAACCTTTCTTAACAGCAGAATTTCATGCTCAGATGCAAAAGACACACAGATCAGCACCTTGCCCAACCTGCCTGTGTGGTTGCTGAAAACTGTTGGCTCGAGACTGGGCAGGATGCCTTTCCTTCACACCTAGGGCCATCATCCCTCTGAAGACACACCATCCAAAGTGTCTCTGCTCCTCTGACAACGTAACAAAACTCTGCCAAGAAGGAATCTTAACTGTCTACTGAGATGACCAGGGATGACCAAGCATCTCAACAATCCCAGCCTTCAGCTTTTTTTTCTTACCACTGCCACTTTATGTCACTGTTGTGAACACTTCTGCATGGATCTCCCTTCCTTTGTTTGGCTGAACTCTCTGCTATGCCAGACAACACTGTTTATCCCACTGCATGAATTTTCTTGGGAAATGCTTTTATAGCTCTGGAAGACACCCCAGCATTTGCTGTGCTTCTACCACAGAACATGAGGGAGGGAAATTTACTGGAGAACTCATGCTGAATAATTCATGCCAATTCCCGTTTGTTGGAGATGGCGTGCTGGTTGCATCAATTCCTGAAGAAAAACAAAGTCTAATTCAGCTTTGCAAAACTGACATACTACATGCAAGCTTTTTTTACTTCATGTGCAGAGCTTCTGTATGATCCAAATCCAAAAGCAACTTTAATTACAGTCGCATCCCAAAGGCTTTGCACTAACTCCTGCATGTATGCAAGCTCATTCCCTTAACCCAGCAGCACTGACTATTTCTACAGCCCAGCATGGTTACAACATCCCTGTAAATGCCAAGTGTTCCTGTTTAATGAGTGTTTCTCCTACTAATGCTTGGCCCTGCAAGCAGTAGCACAGGCACAAACAGTACCAGCATCATCATTTTTAATGCTATCATCCAACTCCAAGGGTTTGGTGGTCCACAGATCATCACTGACCTTCCTGTATTTGGGCTGTTGCTCTTGCCTGGGCATTGAAACAGGAAAGAGACTCGCTGAACTGATTCACAGAAGTTAAGACTAAAAAAGCGATCCTCATGTTTTAATTTTTTTTTAATAGCACAAATTAGCAGGAAACATAAATTATATTTTGGGAATGCAAAATGAGCTGGTAGGCTCGGGAATGTTGACCAGCAGGATCCAAATGCGACCAAAACTGACACACAGACACGTGCCTGTCAGCAACCAGCAGTGGGCAACACTTGCATTTTCTTATTTTAGTTCCAGATCAGGAGCTGTGCACTTCAGCAAGGGAGTGGGATACCCTACCCTGCTGTGCCTCTTTGATCTGTTTCTTGGGTGCAAAGACTGTCAGTGGGAAGTGCTCCAAGCCAAACAAGTAGTCTTGCTGAATTTACAGCCCACAGAAACAGTGCCCAAGCTTGGAACAACATTTATTTGTGATATCACATGAAAAAAATCCACATTATGCCCCTTGCATTGAGTCATACTGGCAGTAATTAAGTGTTCACGGTGAAGGAACTTTTTGTGTTTCAAGTCCTTTGAGACTTTAAAGTTGTCCAA
Organism: Lycocorax pyrrhopterus obiensis; assembly: GCA_014706295.1. NCBI lineage: Eukaryota > Metazoa > Chordata > Aves > Passeriformes > Paradisaeidae > Lycocorax > Lycocorax pyrrhopterus. The sequence continues at coordinate 3,277,852 of JACSVZ010000016.1, forward strand.
CAGAAAAGCCAATCATGCACTTGGTAAAAAAAAAACTTCAATTAAAAAAACCATTCAAGTAAAAAAAAAAATTCTTCATTTGGCTAGCAAGGTTGAATATTTTAATTTATAAACATTTGATTTAGGTAATGTGTTAAATACTCCGTTCTGGGGCCTGTCAAAGGGTAGCTTCTCTTAATTTTGACACATGGCTTTGAGAGACCACTCATGATAGCCAGTGTGGAAAACAGCACTCAAATCCAAAGGTGCAAAACCAAATCCCACAGGACACATATCGAATTCACAAAAATAAAAGAAATTTAAAACTGAACACACAGGCACTGCTGTTGTGTAATAAAGCCAACTGTCATGAAGTCCATGTACTGCGTACAAAGCACACAGCAGCCTGAGTGAGACATGTATTTGATATCAGCTGTAAATCAGTACTGGTATGAAAATGTTAAAATACATTTTCTCCCAAAGAACAGAAAAATAAAAAAAGAAAGAAAAATAAGAGAAAAATGGTTCTAGCAAATTTACAGGCATTTATATGTAATTTTATTTATGAACTGACTGGATATAAAAACTCTAAACTGACCCTCCTACCAGCACTTTACAGCCAGGACTGCAATTTCCCTTGCAAATTGCTTTACTCCACACTTCTCAACGCTGCATGTTTCTCAAGGGGGAAAAAACCATCACCCTGGCAGTGCAGTTCCCTAATTGAAATTTTGTGTAACCTATGCCTGCAAGCCACATGCCTTTGCAGAGGTAGAAGAAAAAAATCCACCATTCAGAAAACCCAAATTCCACAGCAGGAACAGTCATTACCGAGTTACGTAAGTTCACAGTACCACAAGCATTTCAATCAACAAAAAGCCTAACTACACTTTTTAAGTGCATATGCATGAAGAATATTATAAATAGCTCAGTTATAAGCTTTCTAACCAGAGGCTCTATTCCTCAGAGAATTAGCTAAATGATGAATTTGAAATTTCAGCTGCTCAAGCTCTTTCTACTTAAGATCTTCTGTGGAAAACTCTTCATTTTCCTTTCAGCTGAGAAACTCAAAGCTGGCTGTGGAAGCTATCTCAAATGTTCGAAAATTATTCCTCTGCTTGGTTCCTGCCCTAGTTTTCTGAATGCTTACAGTTTGGAAAAAGTAACAATACAGTCATTATATTAAACAGTACACAAATGTAAGTCAGCAAACAAATCTGAATGTGTTTTTCTTGCCTTCACTAGAGTTAAAGTACATTGCTTCTGTATTTCCTTTCATAGAATTCCCAGGGGAACAATGTGCAAAATATAACCTCCAACACACGGCTAAATCACGCCAGCTGAGCAAACACTCAGGATTCCAGGCATGCAAAGGAAAGCTCTGTCTGATCTGCGTGGTTCTATCAGTTGTATGGTGCTTGGGATGCACAGCCATGACCTGCCCATGGAAGAGCATTTCTCTATTAATATTTAGGGGGTTTCAATTGTCAACAACAAATAAGACCTATATGGAGTGCATTTAGTTATGAGATGAGATTTAAAATTCTAGTAACAATTTACCAGTTTGAAAAATACTTTGGCAAATCCCAGTGGGCAAGGTTAAGATGAGGAGGGATCCACCACAGATGCATCGTCAAAAAGAACTAAAATTTGTTTCATTATTTCCCTTCCAGTACCGGATCAATAATAATCATGTGGACATCTCTCAAAAGAATGATGTTACACTTCAGACTGCATCAAAAGCTCAGGTCAAATTACCACGCAGGGTCTGCAGAAATGGATCTGCTCTGACAAGTTCCATGGAAGCCACTGAAAGCCCTTCCATCAAATATTCACAGGCCTAAAAAAGTCTGTCAATATTTCTACCCCATGTTCTAATACAAACAGTAACATCAGTAGGAAAAGTTTAAACCCGAGAGGATTCAAAGATATAATTTTGATATCTCTCAGACCTTTTAAATTACAAAAATAAAATGGACAGATTCCTTCAATCCATCTAGAAACAGTCTTTGTTGCTTTCCAAAGTGTCTTGGGGTGACTGACAATTCTTTAGGCAAAAAACTACATAAACTAAGGTAGAATTATGAAAAGCTCCTCGTGATTACTTCTAATGAAAATTTCCAGCATCTTTTCACATAAAGTTTCTAAATTTCCATAAAAGAAAAATATGAATAAAGATGGTTTGCATCTTGACATTAAATACTTCAAAGAGAAATATGGACGGGTAAACAAATAAGAAAAAAATAATCCAAGATGTAATATTAGTGGTTCCATAAGAAGCAGCCAACTTTATTCTAGCAACGACAGCACTACAACTTATTAAAATTTCAAGAAGATTGCTCTGGGGATGACTCCCACGGATAACTAGGCTGCAGCCACAAGGAGCACAAGGGACCACTGCAGGCTGTGCACACGCGGCCGGGACTCCTGGAGGTGGTGGTGAGGCTGACACGGTACCTGCGGAGTTCTCGCCGTTCTGCTCATCCCTCAGGCTCTGCTGGCTGAGCTCTGTCACCAAGCGAACCGCCTGCTTCCTCCCCTCCTCGTCTCCCGACTCCTCCGACTCGATCCGCTTATCAACTGCACAAGACACACACAGAACAGCAGAATTAGGCTATTTCCAGCAGCGGGGCAGAAGGGAGGAGCAGCAAGCAGATATAATAACCGGGAGTCACATAAACGACTATGCAGTTAGTAGAAATCCTAAGTTAACTAAATGAAAGGTTTAGTCTTAAATAAAAGGCCTCTTACCCCTTGTTTCTACTTTGATTTTGGATGCACTTTTTCCTCCCATCACATCTTCCTAAAACCAACAATCTGGGAAGAAGACTGGAGGAAAAAGGAAATTTCTTAGATCAATGAAGTGCAATTCCAAAGATTACGGAGATGGAGTTAGAACTATTACATTTTAAGAGCTTTTAGAAAAAAAAAATCAGTATCATGTACAATAGTACCAATGACACAAAGAAGCGAAGGCATCAATAAAAAAATCCTCGCAGATAAAAGCAACCGGCTCCCCAGAACAACCTGCCAGATCCCTTCACGTTTACCGAGCCACAGCTCCGGTGGCCACCCTGGGCCTGGACCACAAAAAGCTCCTCGCTAGAACCCCCTCAGTTTTGCTCTCGTTTCACCAGGGGACTAAGGAAAACCAGCGCCATCCAGAAAGGTTTCTTTCTTGTTATCTTTACTTTTTACGTCACGGCCATCTCCACAACCCCGCTCCTTCTCCCTCTAGCACACGGAGCCCCCGGACATCACGCCACGCCGCGGTAACACACACCGGCCCCCTGCGCTCGGCTGCCCGACAGGGCCTGGCCCCCTGGGCAGTGGCCCTGGGGCTGGACACACGGGGGCTGCACGACCGCGGAGGGCCCACAAACCCCCTTCGGCGAGCAGCTGGCAGCCGCACCGCCCGGCGGCGACGCTCGAGCAACCGGCCGCGCCGTGCCACCCCGACCCCCGCAGCTTCCGCAGCAGCCCCGGCGGGCTCTCACCCTCCATCATCTCCTGCGGCCCCGCTCCGCTCTCCGCCGCCATATCGCTCCTCCTCCCACCGCCCCTTCCGGAAACTGCCTCCGCCGCCGCCCCAGCCAATCAGAGCCCAGCGCCGCCGCCGCGCCGCAGCCAATCGCCCGCAGGCGGCGCGCCCAGGGGGAGGGGCAGCGCCCCGCCCACTGGCCCCCGTGCGCACGCGCGCCGGCTGTGCCCCGCGGCCTCCTGGGAGTTGTAGTTCTCTGTAGCAGGGGGGCGAGGGGGCCGGGACCTGCTCCCCCTCCACCCGCGCCTCGGGCCGGACGCGTTACGCGCTGCTTTCGGCCTCGTCCTTCCGCCTACAAATCCTTCGGAGGATAGCTGTGGCCCTGCGGAAAGGCCTTCTACCTGCAGCCTTCCGCCCCCGGAGCAGGTCGGCCGCGCTACCTCGGGCCGACGGCCCGGAGCGCGGGGCACGGCGTGTGGCGGCGGCGGGGAAGGGGAGGCTGGCGGGAGCAACGGATTCCCGGGCCCTCGGTCTGTTTTGCGTTCTCCCGCGCTGGCGTCCCATTTGCTCCTCTCCGTGCCGCTCTCAGAACGCCTTTGCTTATTGGGTGCCGCGGCTGCTGAGTCCCGCCTGCCATTTCCTCGCGCCCTCCGGCCGGGGCGGGCCGCCGCGAGGAGCCGTGGCCGCGGCTGTGACCGGAGCGTCCCGCCCTGTCCCGCCCTGTCCTGTCCTGTCCTGTCCTGGTGGGTGCCACTGGCCACCGCGGGGGTCCGGGCGGCACCCTGGGTGGGAGGGAGGCTGCGCTACACTTGCTGATTCCAAACGGGGAATGGCTTTCCAAATTACCAAAGCTTTTGGTTTCAAAACCAGCAGGAAGGGGCAGAGGGTGCTGGCCGGGTGCTCAGCAGCTCTGACAGAAAGAAATGTTGTGGAGGCGTCCTATCGGTCACACGTATCCTGCAGACTCGTCTGAGTTGGAAGGGACCCAGAAGGATCATGGAATCCATCTCTTTAGTGAATCCCGTAGAGGGCTCTAACCCTCACCCGGGCAAGATGCTAAGTCAGTAGTCACCTCTGGCTAATAACCACACAGACCAAACCTGGAGCAGGACACTCAAGAAGGAGCGTTTTGCCGTAACTTACAGGGCTGTGGCTTGGGTTCGAAGGCATCGTTACCTGCCAGCATCAGTCCCTGCTGTGGGTCTGACTCAGTGTCCTTTGTTTCTGTTGCAGATGGTGGCTCCCTAGGTGTGGCGTGGCAACCAGAGTGTGATCATGGCAGCTAAGGCTTGTAGCCCCTCTGAAGGGGGCCTTCTGTCTTCATCAGCAGGCTTAGTCCTTACTCCCTCGAATGACTCCGATAAGCTAAGTAGATCCTTCCCCTGGGGCAACAAAAGCAGGAAAAATCGTCTCTCTGGACTCTGTCAGCTTGGAGCATCACTGCCTGGTGAGCACAGTATTGTGAGACTGAGTTCCCATGAAGCTTTCGGGCAGTTTCAGGTCTTCCTCTTCCCCTTCCTCAAATGTAGAGTTAACAGCAATAAGTGTCTGCCAGGATGCACTTGTTCAGTAAGCACCTGAGCTATGGATTACTGCAGGCTGGGAGAGTTTATAGGGAAAACATTACTGGGTAAGTGCTCTGCGTTTGTACTTGTCCCTGGGCAACCCTGTATTGGCTGCCACTGGACCACCCTCCAATCTTGTATAGTTATCTAAACCACAAAAGATTTCCAAGTGAGGAGAAAGATGTTGTATTGGATTCTGTCAGGATGGGAAGAACTTTGCAGTTTACAGTGTGTCCAGATACGTGCCTCCCTGTTTCATCATGGTGAGCACGTTCATATTGTATACAGTGCATAAATGTCCTTGTGATGAGTTGTTCATAATGCTTCTTCCAGTACTCCTAAACCTTCAAAGCTACTTACTGATTTGGGAGTGGACCAATGGCGTTGAGCTGCAGATACCACTTCTTCTCTGAGAAATGTTTTTTACAGGCAGAACCTTTGAAAATTTTAGTACAATCACTTGGCACTGCGTAGCCTAAAACAGTGGTGTGGACACAGGTAATTCAATGTCACGTACTGTGAACAGTTAATTAAGTGGCTTCCAACTAATGCAGTTGTTAATAAGGGCTTGAGCACTTGCTGCAATTATTTAACAACCATTTAATTTTTAATTTGAGAGATTTCAAAACATTTTAAAAACTGCTAAGTGAAAAATAGAAGTTAACTAGTCTGGTTAAAACTTATGGGTGTTGGCAAGTTGTTTTAGCCTATGGACTGAGTTTATGTGTTCCAGTGGCTGTGATTCAAAAAGATACATTTATTGGAAGAGTTCCTGTTTTTAGTTTCACTGATTTTATTTTCTTGTAGTTTCTTAAAAAATCTAGAAACATGCATTTTGGGATTACTTGACAGTTGCTTCAGATGACAGCTTTTTTTTTCTAATTCGTTCCTCTGATACTCCTGTAGTAGACTGTCACAGCAACATTGCTGACCTTTATCTTTCCACAGGGGAGAAGTGGAGCTCTTGCTGTTTGTCTTCTCTGACAGCTCGTAACATTTGTACCAGCAAAATTGGTAGCTCATGGGCTCAGTGGGACTCTGCCTCTCTCTCTTCTTCCATTGGAAGTTCTGCTTCTTGCTCCTTTTTACACACTCCAGCTGTGGAGGAATCCAGCCAGCACCTCCAGGCTGCTGCACGCAACCCAAACCAAGCCATCTTCACCGTGGATGCCAGCACAACAGAGGTATTTGCAGCAGAACCTGCAGCACTAAGCTCCCCATAACTGGTACAGGTTGTGTGATAGCAGGCTAAAAGGACTGTTTTTCTTTTGTTTATCTGCAGGTAGTCAGGGTATCATGAAGGAATTTTGTAGTCTGCTCCAGCTCAGTAGTCTTCTAAAGACTGACGAGTTTATTTCCATTGCAGGTTGTTGTTAGCAAAATGTACAGTAGCAGAAGCAAGGATGTATTGAGTCTTTTTTCAAACAGGCCAGGGAGGTTGTGGACTCCCCATTCCTGGAAATGTCCAAGGCCAGGTTGGATAAGGCTTGGAGCAACCTGGTCTAGTGGAAGGTGTCCCTGCCGATGGCAGGGGGGTGGAAGTGGATGGGCTTTAAGGTCCTGTCCAACCCAACCCATTCTGTGATTCGATGATTCTATAAGAATGCAGCTGTGAAGTGACATGAGGGAAGAAAGGAAGAGCAGAATGTGCTTCAAGCCTTCTCTCTGTAAAGTACCAACCCTGAAATGTGTTTGTGGTGGCACAAGATTTATCTGCCCCAGTAAATATTTCATTTGTATTGGGAGGGAAAGAATTTCTCTGTTTCTGTCCTGAGAGGAATCTAAAACTGGGTCCTGAAAACTTTAAAGAGCTGTGCCATTTTTTATCTTGAACTGACATCTCGGGTTTGCCCACTTTGAAGACCCTGAGTCCCGACTCGCTCCATTACACAGGCTCCAGTGTGCCAATGACTGGTGTGATCACTGCACACCTTTGAGTTTGGATACAGTTTTGTGGCTTGCCTGGGCTTTGCTTGCAAATACAGCTTTGTAGTGTTGCCTCCGTGGATGTCCTTGTTCATAGTTAAAAGAAAGCAGGAAACCGAAAAGGAAAGCAATGTCTCAAAAGCTCTAAAGCAAAAAGATGTGTGGGCAAGGGGTAAGTCCTAGAATAAGAATTTATAATGAACTCAGAATTCTAAAGAACCATTTTATTTCCACAAAGAGAAAGGGATGTTATAAGACATTAAAGCAACAACCTGAGGAGATGATGGGCTCTTAAAAAAATGTACACCTTTTATTCTTTGTTTAGGTTTGGTTTTTTCTGTTCTTTTCTAGATCCTAGTGGCCAATGACCGAGCTTGCAAATTGCTTGGGTGCAGTAGTCAGGAACTCATTGGTCAAAAGCTGTCCCACTTGATATCCAAATCTGGTCAAGAGGCATGGGAAGCAGTGGGTGAGGAGTACCTAGAAACCTCTGAATGTTCATCGGTGGTTTCAGGAACTGTGGTATGTGAAATGTTCAAGGAAATATTCCCCACCATATAAAGTGGTTTTGTAGGCTTTGGTCTGGGATTTATTTTATTTTAATGTTTTCTCTATAATTTCCTGATATATTGAACTTTGTGGGCATTTGGCAGTTATGTTATTTGCAGAACTGTTTGGTTTAAAAGTTTGCAGATGTGGGATTTCAAAGGGCAAAAGATGATTTAAGAGTACACCCATGAAAACCTTGCAGCTGTCAACGCACACAGTCACCATGACTTGACCAAATCAGAACTTAAAGGACATTAGAATTTAAAAAAATTGCTTAACATGGAAAAAGTCTATTGTGGAAAAGTTCCCAATTGTCTGGTCCTTAAAAATGTATTTTAAATTATCTTAATTTGGATTGTGCATATTATAAAGGTACAAGCCAGCGAAATACTGTGAAATGTCTGTGCCAAAACACCATAGTTGGTGCAAAAGAGTGGAATTGATATTTTGCCTAGAATGGGGTTGTTTATAAGAGAACTGCATGAGAAAATCTCCATATTATTTTCTTTTGCTGCTGTAGAGTTGTCACTAGAGAATCCTTGGAAAATGAGCTCATATTCTTTCTGGTGTGTTATTTTTGAGCTGAAGTTGTCGGTATCTCAGAGCCTTATCTTCCTGAATCCTCAGCTGGATGTGGGATTGGGGCAAAGATCTAAGTTTGATTCAGTGAAACCAGAGATTAAATGTCTAACAGAGGCACTTACTCTAAGCTGTTCCAAATACCTTATAGGAGTCGCTGTGTAAGTCATAAACCCATTCTGTCAAGATCATATAAAAATCTTGGTATGAGCCTTGCAGGCTATAAGATAAAGAAACATTTTCTGATCAGAGAAGAATCTCCTCCCATAAGAAATTAAACTGCTGGTTTTGCAGCTGAAAGTAAGAACTGTGTTACTAATGGGGAGTGTTCATTAGCACCATGGGATGTCCCTTAAATAAGGCATCTCTGAGAGGCACTTCTCACCGAATGCAAGGTGTTAGAGTGGCACATTTATTATTCTGAAGTCTTTATGCCTTTAGACTTCCTGAGGCGGGGAGAGATGATACAAAAGTAACAACATTTTGTGTATGATCAGTAATTTATTTTCAGATCTTTTAATCTCTGTATTAAAACTGTGTTTCTTCCCATACAATACTAGTAAGTAGTCAAGAAGTTAAGTTTTTCTAATAATGATAGGGAGGTATCTTGGCTCAGTATCTTACTCCTGTTTGAAATTCTTGCTGAGTAACCACAGTCTCAGTCATGTTTCCATTTCTGAATCCGGTGGAAAGGTGGATGTTATTGGCCACCTCAACGAGAAGATCCCTGTCTCGGTCTGGCTGAGGCAAATAAGAAGCAAGGACACCCAGCGTTGTGTGGTTGTGCTGGAGCCAGTGGAAAGACTTTCAGCTTCTGTTTCCTTCACTGATGAAGTAAGTGTTTTCCTAATGATCAAACGAGATTGTGAGAGTTTGTGTGTGAGTGAAAGGTGTCTGAAAGGCAGCAGGCACAGGTCACTGGTTGTGAACATGGAGTGTGTCCATGGCAGGGCCTGAAACCAGGGCTGTGCATGCGGGACCTGTGCGTGGATCTCTGGTGTGGCTCACCTTGACGTGTTTGACAACCCACATAAAAATACACTCTCTCTCCTCAGGGGACATCTTACACTTCAACAGAGTCTGTTTGGCAGGGGGGTTGATAATTTGGGGTATGGGTGCCCTTGTGAAGGGATCATCTTGCTGAGGAACAGTTCTGTGAGGAGCGCTGGACACCTCTGCCTCTCTCCTGGGCAAAGGGCAGGCTCCCTGCACAGTGATATGGGAATATTGTTTTATGCTGTGTCTGCTTTTACTGAGTGAGTTGTGTCCACCAAAGGACTGCAGAATAAAATTTCCTGCCATTGCTTAGATAACTGCAGGAACCATTGTCAAAGTATTGAGTGGACTGTGGCTAAAATGTTAAAATTTTAACAATCTTGTAAATTTTCCTCCCCAGGGAAAAATTACATCATGTGACCTCCTTTATGCCCATCTCCATGGCTACCCAACATTGGAAGCAATAGTTGGACTCCACATAAAGGACTTGATTCCTTCTGTGCAGATCCCTCCTCTAGGCAAAAAAATCCCAAAGGTATAGTGTAAGCACCAACCTCATTCTTCCACAGCCTTCCCATTTGGAATACACGTGCATGCTGTTTTCCCTCCTTACATAACAGAGGAAAGCCTGATTCCCCTGGAAAAGGGTGTGCTGCTTGTTTGTGGAGCTGCTGTCTGAAGAGTTCCTAACTGGGAACTCTTAGTTAGAACTCTTAGTCAGGGCAGACCATGCCCTGACCTCTCACTGGAATCTGTCCTGGTGAAAGACAGTTTTCTCCAGTCCTAGCTTTGTAAGACACCGTGCTCTCTCTGTAAGCTCTTTAAGATTCCTTTGAATTCTTTAGCCCATTTCAGTCATGTCTGTCTGAGGAGTGAAAGAATACCCAGGTCTTGCAAATGCAATGAAAATGGGCAGATAGGGAGTTGAAGGAGGCCTTCTTATGAATGCCTAATTTGTTGAAAAGCTGCAGCATGGACTGGTCTTCATCTTCAGGATGTCTATATAGTAGTTCAACACTGGATTCCAAATCCTTAAAAAAACCAGATGTTCATTTTGATATTCACAAGATTGGTTCATTTTTCTTTTCCTGAGAATTCCTGTGTAATTTTATACAAATAATGAAATAAACCCAAGACATTTGGTTAGTTAGAGGTTTTCTGTTTGAGTTGGTTTTTTTGCTTTAATTTAGACCCTCAGGATCCAGCGAGCTGTAGGCCGATGCAGAGAGGGTAACATGTTTCCTCTCAGTTTGAAGCTGGAAGTCAGCCATCTGGAGGAGGAGCAAGCAGCGGTGCAGAAAGATGAGATTCCACAGACAGAAGGCTCTCTCCCAGGCTATCAGTACTCTGCTACAGTTGTGGTTTTCTCCACCATCAGTGGTCTGATTACTGTCCAGTCAGATGGAATCATCTGCGGCATCTCGGATAGTTTTGCTTTAATGCTCTTTGGCTATGAGAAGAAAGATCTGTTGGGAAAGGTAAGATAAGAAGTTTAAATTCTCCCAGAAGACTGATACATGTGGCAGCATATCCACTGGAATTGTGAAGTTGTCTTTTACACTCCTTGCCATCACAGAACCCCTGTGTTCCACGTTTGGTGGGTGAAGTGTAGGATGACACGCAAATTCCCGTGCTGTAATTGCTAAGACTTGCAGTGCTGAGGAGCTACTATGGATTTCAAGTAGCCCAAAGCAAGCTGCACAGTTCTGTGTTCTCCACTGGTCATGTGGATCAGTTTTTCCTGGCTATCTGTGAGAATCAGGTTCACAGACACGGGTTGTTAGCATTTGCCCCCATCCTGTGAGAGCTGGCTTTAGCTTTATAAGGTTTCATTCTTTGTTTTAGAACATTACATTCCTGATCCCTGGTTTCTATAACAACATGGAAAGAAGCAGTGGCTGTTCTTTGCCTTTACCTCCTCTGGATGATTCCACAGGGACAGAAGGTGAGTGCCTTTTTGGAGGTGTCAGTGCCTGCCATACAGCTGGCTCTGGCTGCTGTAGCCAAGGGGAAATGAGCAGAGACAAGAGGTTCACCTACAAACATGAGAACATTCTTCATAAAAGCAGTGTCCCTCCACGCAGTTTTTAAATCCAGTTTCCACTATAATATCAGGTAAAGAAAATTGTTCACCCAAGATTGAGCTTCTCTCTTTTGTTGCCAAGAAGATAAAACTGAATATGCAGTTTGGAAATTACAGTGAGAATAGAGAATGCTTTGTACTTAACAAGCACTTCCCCTCCCTCCCCCTGTGGTATTTTAAACTGTGTAAAATACAGCTTTTGTGACTGTATTGCCACGGAGCTGGAGCTACTTAGGATTAACATTTTAAGGGGAAAATCTAATATTCTGAATTGGCTTGTGCTGCTGGCTAATATTCAATTTTATGGTTGCTGTGTTTCAATCAGGGAGGCATCACATTCTTCTGATGCACTTTGCATCAGAATTTATCAAAATTTTACTTGTCTGAACACAGCATGAATAAACAGAAGGAAAGAAGCCTCATGTTTCTATATCTGTCTTTTCCAGCTAGCTCTGCCCAACACAGAGAACACCAGCAAGTTCCTGCTTTCGTCCATATCACAAGAGATCTTTTATGCTGGTTTTGTCTCTGTTTTTTCCCCCCTATTTTCTTTTTCTCTTTGCTTAGAAATGCAGGTCTGTGCTGAAACCAATGCATCCTACTGGAACAAAGAAGAGTTAGTAGACAGTGTACAATTTCTTAGGTAATTCTTTGATGAAATGATGCCCCTAATCTAGGAGTAGTTCAGTTCTTCAGTGAGGAAGCGTTGTTGGCACTCAGCCATTACTAATTAAAGGATTGTTCTAGATTCAAATCTAAATTTGTTCTTTTATTATCTTCTTCTGCAGCAACAATACTTGGATTACTTCATCTTCCAAACTCATGTTTTTCTTCTGATCTTTTGTCACTGGGGAAGGAAAGAACTTCATCTCCTCCTCTTTCAAACACGTTTAGACTCTTTTTTTATCATACAGCTTCTGTGAGTTACATAAATCCAATCCAAACCTTTTCATTATATGGGTTTGGAATGGCTTTATATGTGTGGTTTGGGCTTTTTTTTTTTAATGCTGTTGCTCTATGATCATTTTAATTTCAGTCTCTTTACATTATTGGCATTTTTTTAGGTCTCTGAACTTCAAGTAGCTAACACATGATACCAATATCTGCCAAAGAGCTTTGATAGAAAAGCAAATTTTGGCAGCCCTAAAGCATGTAGATTCCTGCATGTGGTGATTTCTCAAAGTAGAGTGGAATGCTCGTGTTTTGACTGTTTTGCCTCAATCGAGCCTTTTATACTCAGTTCCTTAGGGAAAAGACAGACCAAGGCAGTTCCAAGTTTATTTTTAATCACTGTAGCCTCTGAAGCCTAAACATAAAAGTTCAAGTCGGTGTGGTTTTGTTTCCTATTTGGTACAGAGAGCAGCTTCTTGGCTGCATCTTCAGCACACCTTCTGTCAAGAGATGAAGAGCAGAAATTGGAGCAACAACACGAAGATGACAAATTAATACATGATGAGAATGAACAAAAGAATGGAACCAGTTTCTTTTCTCCTCCCTCACCTCCTGAAGCAGCATCCACCCCCACTAATAGGTAGGCATTTCAAAGACTGCATATTCACTTGGGAAAATGAAGAGCTGTGCTGGCAATCACCAGCAAAAGCTGATTTTTTTCACCTGTGTGATGTCTGTGGGAAGGTGTAGCAAGGGCCTTCCATGTTTGCTGTCTTTAGAATCTGAGTGCAAGAGAGGCTGAGCTGTGCCTACCTCAGATTTTTATTTAGATCTGCACAACCCACCATTGTAAAGTTACAGAAATTCCAGCTCTAAAGGGGACCAAACATTTCATCCAGACTAGGGAAGGTAATTAGGCTCTATCTTCACTCATCATAAACAGTGGATGTTTATCTCCTTCCAGCTGGTGTTGCACTGAAGTCAGGTTACCTGGAGGGAATTCTAAGTGTTATTCCTTCTGGTGCTTGGTGTAACTGTCAGGTCATCCATTAAAACAGGCTACTGTGTTACTGAGGCCCAGCCATCTTTTGTTGTACATTTCCAGGTCTTTTCCTGTTACAAGGTTAGAAATTCTGTAGAAGTACATATATGATGCTCATGGCCTACCTTAAGCCAAATTTTAAGCCTTCCACATTAACAATTCTAACCTTCAGTAAGTATTTACTATCCCCTTTAAGGTATAGACCATTACAGCAGTTCTTGCTGCTTTTTAAAGTGGCTGATAATGCCATTTTTTGTGCTCTCCTGATTTACACCTCTCATATCATACTTGGATTGTAAGTGTTCTGCTTCACTGTTTTTCTATGCTGCATTTTTACTAATGGAAATGTTTGCAAAATACCTCGTGCTATGGGCTTCAGTAAACCCTGATTGGTGGAGACATCCATCTCCTGTTGGACACACGAGGGATCTTCTCTTTTCATGACTGGAAGTACCCTGCTGATATGCTAAAGCCTGAACAGCAGGCCTAAGCACCAAATTGACTTACAAGATGAATCCTGAGCACAATGCTATCGATACCATCAAGGTTCTTTTGTTAAAAATAGATGATCAAAACATTTATATTAGTTGTTCTTAACGCCAAACCTGCTCTTGCAGAGACGTTTGTATAACCTTGTGTAAGATACATTAAGAAATCCTCCCATCTGATATCCCCAGAGGCTTGTTAGTAGAATATTTTAGGGAAAACCCTCCCAGCCCTGGCCTTCGCCCTGGCTAGTTGGGAAGTGGGCCATCAGAACCAGATGTTTTCTGCACGAAAAGATAAACAAGTCATTCTGATTGTTTGATTTGGGCCTATAAAAGCTTTTTTGGGCGAACTTGGGGACCTCACCTACAAGTGGACACACAGCATAGAATTTTCTCAGCTGCTGGGAAGGGTTCTCCAGGTCCTCACTGAAAAAAGGGGCTCCCCAGCAGACTCTGGGTGATGGTAAAGTAGTTAGGCAATTGGTGATGGATCTTTCTCAATCACTGTTCTTTCTCTGTCTCTCATACAGTAATGATTAGATGCATCACCTTGCTTATTTTTGCTTGTTGCTAAAGCTGAGTGAGTAATAAGCTTATTGTTCTATCAGATGTATCCTTTTACCTCTGTTTTGCCTCAACATCAACAGTGAAATAAGACCATTCTTTCCATTGGTGTCTGTGCCCATTCAGTCGCCCCCGTCAATTGGCAAAACACCTGCCACATGTATTAGATTTTTTGTGGTGGTAAATGGTTTATGATCTATATTTAGAAATTAAGCTAGAGAAGGAAATTACCCATAGGGAAAGAGTGCCATTTGAGTGTACCTGCTCTTCTTTGGTGTATTTGTTAGGATTTTGGGTGCCTGTGCAAACAGCTTTCTGCCTTTTGCTTTTAAACTTGAAATAAATCTATTGCTCCAGGTGTTAAATAGTGACCATATTTAAGTGGGTATTACACAGGAGGACAGTTTTCTTATTCTTTTGTAATCATGATGTCGCTGATAGCTTTGAGTCTTTGCAGTGAGGGCAGCCTTGCTACCCATGGGCTGTCAGCCCACCAGAGAGCCTTATCCCAAAAGCTGGCTTGACACAATCAGAGCAGTGGAACAGTACAGAACAGTGGAAACTTCAGGATCAAATAATTCTCGAAAGATGCTCTCTGCAAGGCTCTCCCTTGCATCATCTGACTCACAACAGTGGGATTTAGGTCAGGAAGAAGCAGTCATAGTGCAGTATCTCCTGCAGTAACTGTTGCCTGGTTGCCTGTTTGTTCCAGACTAGAAGACAATCTAAATGCCTTGTCCTGTAACCCAGTGAAGCTGCCTTCTGAAGTTACTTGTAACTCACCTGGAACACCAACAGTGGATGAGCCATGGCCTGGGACAGCACTGAACTGCAGACAAGACCTTAAAAGCCACAAGGTTCCAGGGCAGGTGTCAAAAACCAACTCGGTGTGTGATGCAAAACATTCCAGCCTCGAGCACATTGTCGTTGACAACTGCCTGCTAAATGATGCTTCCACCTTCTTTGCACATGAAAGAAATACTGTCTGTGGTGTTTGCTCAGGAAATAAAACAGGTCACAGTGCTTCTGCACCGGGAGCTGCCACAGCCTCTGAAGATGCCAAAGAATCTGAACTGAACGGTATTTGCTCTGGTCTTGAGGTACTGGGTCTGAATACTGGTGTCAAGGGGAACTCAGACAATTCTTTAGGTGTTCCTGCAGCTCTTGCAGGAGCATGTTGCTCTGGTGCAGTGGACTCCAATATGCTAATTGAGACAAACGGTGCCTTTTGCACTCATCAAGGAAAGCAGCTGCTGAGTGGTGTTGCCACAGAAGCTGATTCTGGATGGCTGGCCTCCAGAAGGCGTTTACAAAACTCTGAGGAATCCTCCAAAGCATTTCCTGAGAAACTTGAAACCCTTGCAGAAACTGTGGGGGACAACTCCAACAGAAATCCCCTGAAAAGCAAAGGTAGGCCTGAAGAACACTGCCAGTTGCTCAGGCAGCAAAATATGGAGATAAAAGTAACATCAACCCCAGTGAAACAAGAAGGCAGGCTAAACCCAGCAGCTCCTCCTTTGACCTGGGAGATTCTGGAAGGCAGCTACATCGGGAATTGCTGTCACAGAGATGGTTCACAATTCAGTAAGTGAAACCTTGTCCGCTTCCCAAACTCTTATTGGGGTGCTCCTTTTCACCCACAGTTTTGCAGAATGCAGACAGTTCTGGTTAGAAGCTCACAGTGGAGAGGAAGGAGGAAGCATCTAGAAGAAAAAGTGGTATTTAAGTCTACCCAGAGGGTATTAGAAAAGGAGGTGATATAAAATACGAAGTTGGTAAGAAATTAATCCCTACTGAAAAGTCAGAAATACTCTCAAAACAGGATTAAAAAGTTTGAACCTGATAACTTTTTCTGAACAGAAAATACAAATTCCACTGTAAAACTGTAAATGGCATTAAAACTGTATAATGGAATTTGTTTCATTCACTCCTTCAGCTGCATTCAGGGGCTTGTAGAATAAAATCCTCATTTTTATATAATCTAGAATAACAGTGTGAAATGAATAATCACAATTGGACACTGACAAGTCTCTGCTGGAGGTGGGAGCTCTGGAGGTAGCTGATAGGTACCTCTAGAATAGCTGTGCTGGTGTCAGCCCCTCTGATGATTCTTTACTGAGCAGGTGTTCCCCAAATTCAGAACTTTTAATCAAGAGCTCAGAATTTTGTCCTAAAATGTTTGTGGTCTTGTTCAACACTAAAGTTACATTCTACCATTTTAATTTCCTCACCTGTTTCTACAGGCATACTCTTTGAGGTGAAATGTGCAGAACTGCAGGATCCCACTGTACTTTTCTGTGTCTGGGTGGTGAAAGACATCTCACAGAGCCAAAAGGAAGCTGTAGCAAAGACTCAGCATTTGCTTGCCAGCCTAGCAAACTCTGCCCAATCTGTTGCTGATCTTTCTACTAAAAGTCTTGGAGAAGTAAGACACCCTACTTTTGAATATTGAGCATTTCTCTCCTTGTTTGACTGTTAAGCTGAAGCTAAAGTCAAGATGTTTTTGAAATTAATGACAGGAGTTGGTGGGGTGGATGTTGCTGTTTCTTTGTTTCCCTACTTTTTCATATATATTAAAACAAAATCTCAATTGTTATTTTGCAACACTTCTGGTGTGGGGCTTGGTGTAGTTCTCTTTCCAGCTGGAACAATGCAGTTCCAAACTGCAGGATACTCAAGGAGTACAGTTCTCCCTATCAGATTTCTCCTTTTATCTATTCTTGAAGATGTGTATGTTCTTTTCAGTATTTGCTCATTTTATAAATGTGATTCTGTGGCTTGCTCATTTTTCCTGCTGTTGTAACCTATCTATATGTACTTAGGCCATCAGATCAGCTTCACTTCTCAACAATTCCCGAAGAGCTGAAGATCTTGAAGGATTAAGAGCATGTGAGGGAGAGTATGCAAAAAATTACAGCACTCTCAGTCTTATTGGCAAAGGCTCTTTTGGCTTTGTCTGGAGTGCCAGGAGCAAGAAAGATCACCAGGAGGTGAAGTATTTCTTCTATCTCTATTGCAACAATAGTTTAGGATGAAAACTGAAAGGTTAGAGCATTCATATTCTGTCAACACTACACTTGTCAAAAGCTTCTCTTTGGTAGTTTGGGGTTTTGCTTTGTTTAAACAGAAATCTGTAATGGAAACAGGATAGCAGAACGTTTGCATTGATGTAGTGTGGGAATGTTACCTGAGACAATAGGTGCAGAATGAGCTAATGAACTAATGAATGTACCTAATTGAACCTGTTGGAAGAAGTAGACCTTAATCTTCACAGAATTATAGGTTTTAGTCTTCTGTTATGAAAGAGAATGGCAAACCTCAAAATCTTTGTTGTGCCATGACTCAAGAATGGGGAGTAGACATGTTGAGATTATGGCAACTCCTCTTTATCAGGAGAAGTGTTTTGGGTGCTGAGAGGAAAGCTCTGGTGTTTTCTCTTGCATTGATGTTGAGTGCTCATTTCCCTCTAGTGCACCCATGGGCCAGAAGCCACCTCTGCTGTAACTGGTTGATAAGGGAGCTGGCCTGTCAAAGCCTTTGAAATTCAGAGCAGCAATAAAAACATTCCATTTATGTGTGTCATTTGGCTTCTAGGACTAAATTAGTTTAAACACATTTGAAGATACTGTAAGCTATTCACATTGGGTTACTTCCATCCCTCTAGTAATGTGAGGCACTAACAGATTTCCTGGAAATTCACTTAGCTGACACTCAAAGCTGTGCTTTGGCAGGTGATGCTGAATGCTGTTGTCTGTGTAGGTTGTTGTAAAGTTCATCTGGAAGGAGAGGGTGCTGGAGGACTGCTGGGTAGATGATCCTGATCTGGGGAGGGTCACTCAAGAAATTGCAATCCTGCTGAAGCTGCAGCACCCCAATATCATTAAGGTACAGTGACTCAGAATTAGTGCAGTTTGCACTGCATCAGGTGGTTCGTTTGAACACTGGGTGTCTTGTGCTCCTCTTCAGGAGTGAAGTGTCCTGTCTTGAGTCTGTCTTTTCAGGAAAGAAAGTAACCTGTTTATCCTGCTTTGTTTTGGAAGGTGTGTCACAGCACACTATTGCTTGCTTCCACACTTTTACCCCAAACTGATCTGAAGATGACTCTTAACAGAAAAAAAAGCTGTTTCAACATAAGATGTCTTGGAAGTGTGATGTCACATCTGAACATGTACTGGTTCAGTAAATAATCTGGACACATCTTGTTTCATCCTCTTTGTTTTGAGGTTGTTGGTTTTGAGAGAATTCCTCTTGGATTTAATTCTACTCCCAGTTTTAATTCTGTACTCTTTTCAAGGAACATTTGTGCTCAGTGAAATGAGACTTTAAAGATTATAATATATACCAGTTAAATCTCCAAGAGGAGAGCAGTGTTTAAAAAAAAAGAAAAAAAAAGGCAGTTTTTGAGGATGAAGCACATGGTTAAACAGGTCTTTTATTTATAGGTGCTGGATGTATTTGAAAATGAATGCTTCTTCCAACTGGTGATGGAGAAGCATGGATCCGGTCTGGACCTCTTTACATTTATTGATAATCAGCCCAACTTGGATGAGCCATTAGCAAGTTACATATTCAGACAGGTGAGAGCAGAATTGCTGCATGCAGGTAAGAATTGGTTCATGTAAGAACCAGGACTCTGTTTCACTTAACACTGGCTGATCAACTGGTGCACTGAGTTGGAGTTGTGCTCAATACTTGCAGAACCTTTCCTTGCTGTTCTGCAGAACTGATTGAAGTGCTGCCTGCAGAAACCTTGTTAAGGTTTACTTAGAAACCACAAAGAAGCCTTTCCAGGACCTTACTGCCTGTGAGGGTTTCCTGTGGAGCCCTCAGCTGTTATCAGGACAGCACACAGCCCCTGTCACCCACACACCGTTCATGTAGCAGTCACTTTTCCTCTGAGAGAGGAGGAAAACTTACAGAAGCTGCCCCAAGCCTACAAAAAGCCACATTTTCACTTAGTTCAGTGCTTAGTTTAGATTGGTTACAGGAGTAAAGGGCTTTTCTCTTTAAATCAAGACATTATCTTGGATTTTAACGTGGCATCATGCAAAGGAACTCAGGGTAGTTGCCCATGAGTCAGGGGCTTGCCTGAGAGCTGAATTGCCTTTTGTTTAGTGAGTTAACCACAGCAGCAGTCCCCAGGTAATTCCCCCTCATGAGTTTTGGAGTAAATTCCTTGCTCTAGGGTATGCAGGAATTGCTGTGCACGTGGTAACCCCCCCATACCCTTGCTGTGCCCACCCTGCCCTCACCTGGGGTGCTGATGGAAGATGGAAACCAGAGGTGTCCCTTTAACCTTGTGATGCGTCCTTTCCTTAACTCAGCCTGGGGTTGGTAAGGTTGTCTTGTTCCCTCAGATCTGAACTGCATTTCTCTGCAGAGGCAGATTTGTATTATAAATAGAAACTTTTCTCCCTCAGCCATCTGCTTTTCTTGTTAAAAACATGGTAGGAGTCACGATCGTCTCCACGGTGATATCACTCTCATGCTATCCTTAATTATGGCACTGAAGCATGAATCGTGCAGGAAGAAGAATGGAATTTAGGAATGATTCTATTATTTATACCAAACTTCGCTCTTAAATGCCTTGTCATCCTGCAGTATGGAAGGCACACAGTAATATCCTCCTGGAGAGACCAAAGGACCCTCCAAATGAAGCTGGGATAAAAATAGAGTAACTTGCTGGATTGTAGCAGTGAGCTCCGATGCTCACAACCACATCATGACTGCAGCATCCCCTCCTCCTGCACATTTGTGAGAGGAAAGCAGAAAAGGCTCTTTAAAGTGTCTCTTCCAAGAGCACTGCAGCAATGCTGACAGGCAGGCCTGAGGCCATTTCCAGTTACCATAATTAGGATGTATATCTTGTTTAGATAGTGTCAAAACAAGCCAAAATGTGGCTCTGGGAAAGCTGTGATGCCACATCAATTATCCAGGGCGCTCTGTGTAGTAACACCTAGTTCTTTCCATCTCTTCCAGCTTGTATCAGCTGTTGGGTATCTCCACTGTAGGAACATCCTTCACAGAGATATCAAGGATGAAAATATTGTCATTGCTGAAGATTTCACAATTAAATTAGTGGACTTT
Source organism: Lycocorax pyrrhopterus obiensis (assembly GCA_014706295.1). Lineage (NCBI taxonomy): Eukaryota > Metazoa > Chordata > Aves > Passeriformes > Paradisaeidae > Lycocorax > Lycocorax pyrrhopterus. The sequence goes on from JACSVZ010000016.1 coordinate 3,298,082, forward strand.
GGTTCGGCTGCCTACCTGGAACCTGGGAAATTGTTTTATACCTTCTGTGGGACAATTGAATACTGCTCACCAGAAGTGCTGTCTGGCAAACCGTATGTCACCCTCTGGAAAGTCATTTTTGTGCCATCACACCAAAAAACCCATGTGTGCAGGGCTGGAACAGAGAAGCCAAGCTGCTGTGCTGTTGGAACGCTGCTAGAGTATCTAACCACAGGGAAACTGCAGCTAGATTTAAGGCACTGCAGTGGCAGAAATCACTGTGAAGGTTTGAGTGCATACAAAGTAGGGCACTGTAGTGACAGAAATCAAGTTGTGAAAGCTTGAATATGTACTAAGTGGTTTCTAAATCTGTTGTCAGGCTTTCTCTACCAAAAGCTGCTCTTTCAGAGAAGTGGAGTAAGCAAGTATTGCTGTTGATAGCACCTTCTCCTTTCATGTCTGTGCTTTGTAGCCTCCCACTCTCATCCTCTCTGTTCTCCTCTTTTCTACGTGCTTCCCTCTATTTGAATTTTTGCAGTTTGATCTTTGTTCATCTCCCCACTGATTTTTGTACTCCTGGGGACTCAAGGATTCTTCCCTTGCGGCTTCTCTTGCTGCTGTTTTGGTTGTGCTACCTAAACCTTGGCTCTCTTCCCTCTTCTTTCCCTCTCCAAGTGCTCTGTACCTGGCAGCCAGTGCTCTCATACCTGCTCCACCCCATCACCGGGGTGGCATGTGCTGTAATTGTTCCTGCCTGGATGTATCTTGCTCCTGCTTCACAGCTGTTTCCATGGGTCCTTCAGGCAGCTCCTCATAACGGAGTGGGGGGAAGAAGCAATGCAAGGAGGAGAGGAAATTCCTGCTGGGAGTGAGATGAAAGGTGAAGCAAGCAGCTCTGCCCTGGGAGTTCCATCTCGTACTGTGTGAAGGAACTGGCATGTTTTCTCAGATGGAACTGAGATAGTTAATAGTTATTTCCAAATAACTTTTGTTTTGAAAGGGCTGGGAGGATGTGTTTGCTGTTCCAGTTAAATATTTACTGGATAGTTTTGGCTGGTGATGAAGAAGGTGGAGGGGTAAGTTCTTGTCACCAGCTTATGTATGTGGAAGTCTGGGTGCATGTTACACATACTCATCAACAGAAACTGGTTGGCTGTTCTGTGGTTGGTTTTATTTTCTGGAGAAGGACAATGCAGACTCCTCAAACACATGAGAACCTTCTTAGAATTCTCACAAACTTCCTATGTTAAAATAAAAACTGGAAACAAGGGCTGTCAATGCCCTTTTTACTTTCTTTAGCATATAGATACATACTGGCAACCTGAGTTCAGGCAAGCTTCTCTCTGCACAGGTACCATGGCCCTGAGCTGGAGATGTGGTTGCTTGGCATCACCCTTTACACCCTGGTGCTTGGGGAGAACCCCTTCTGTGAGCTGGAGGAGGCCTTGGCAGCTGTCCTGAGTCCTCCTCGCCCTGTGTCAGAAGGTGAGCTCTTCCCATTTGCTTTTCAAAAGGAGCAGATCTCTTGGGAAAGTATGAGCAGCGTTTTTTCACCAGAAGTAAAGGGGAAGACTGAAAAAATGCTCCTCACTGTGTTCTATGATGATTTGACAAGCTGCTCAGTGCAGCAGAGTTTGGGGGATTTGTCATTCTTTGAATATAGACCATATCTCTCATTCCCAACCTGCCTAAAATCCAGCCTGAGCCATCCCTCTGCTGTCTCTGCCCAGGTCTCATGGATCTCATGGCCGGGCTCCTGCACCCCGTTCCAGAGCAGCGCACGACTCTTGCTGTGCTAGCAGAGCATCCTTGGCTGCGACAGCCTGTGAACCTGGCTGATTATACCTGGCACGAGGTGTTTGTCTCTGCTGAGCCAGCTGAGACCTCGGTCTGAAGGCTTCTTCATCCAGGGATGACTTAGAGAAGTCTGAGCTGTGTTAGCAGGATAGTTCCCATTGGAAGGTCACCTGCTGCTTTCCACATATACTCAGTTTATTATTGTTCTTACCCAGGACATGTTTCAAAGATTGAGGCAAAGATTTTAATGTTGTTTAAATTGTTCATAACTTGGAATATATTTTTATTGGCTGGTTTTACTTTTTATATGTTGTTCATACATCTTTCTGAAAAGTGAGTGAATAAATGAATGATAACACGTCGGTTTTCTGGAGTGTGTGTGCACAAAGGAGCCTCAAAACTAGACAGTAATTGCATGGTTTGGGTGGGAGGGGTGGGTTGGTGGTGTCCTTTTTTTTTTTAATATCAGTCCTGTCTATATCCAGGAAAACAGTCCTCGATTTTGATGAGACAAAGATACTGGGAAGAAAAAATAGATTCAATAAAGAGAATTTGGTCGAGACATGGGTAACAGGAACATTTTGGGGTACAGTGCAGCCGGGGTCAGGCTGCTTGGGAGGAAGCGCTGGGAAAAGGCAGCGGTTCTGCCGGCTGCTGCTGCTGCTTTCTGACACCAGCTCTACAGAGAAGCAACAGGACTCGGCTTAATTACTAAAGATTAGCTTTCCATCCACTTTGGACTCTGCTATCTCCATCGGAACACATAACAACCTGCCCTCACCTGCCTTCTGTACCTCGGCGGTGGCACGGCTGTGGCCCCGGCGGGGATGATGCCCCCCGGCCCGCGCCGCTCTCGGATCGGCTCTGCGGGCATCGGAGCGAACAAGGCGCTCTGCCCGCGCTCTCCCCAGGGTACCGGCCTGTTTCTGCCCCGAGCGAGCCTGCCCTGCGCGCCCGAAGGAGCCGGGCCGGGCCTGGCTCGCCCCTCGCCCCTCCTTTCGATCCCCGGCGCGGCCCAGGGCGGGATCGCGGCCGCTCGGGCCGGGCCGCGGCGGGGGCGGAGCGCGGCGGGGCTGTCCCGGCCCGGCTCGCGGCCATGGCGGGGCGGCTGGTGCTGCGCGGCGCCGGGAGGGCGCTGCTGGCGGGCTGGGCGCTCCCCGCCGCCCCCGGGCCGTGCCCTCGCCGCTGCTGCGGGGAGGCGGCGGCGCTGCGGGCTATGGGCTTCAGCCAGGAGCAGGCCCGGCGGCTCCTGGCGCTGCAGCCCCGGCTCGGCCCTGAGCACCGGGAGGCGGCGGCGGCGCAGCTGCTGCTGCTCGGGCTGAGCACCGAGGCCGCCCTGGCGCTGCTGGAGCGGAGCCCGGCGCTGCTGCGGCTGCCCACGGAGCGACTCCGGGAGCGCGCCGAGGAGCTGCGGCGCCTGGGGCTGGACGGAGGTAGGGCAGCGTGCGGGGGTGCGGGGGGGACGCCGGGGCCCTGCCGCTGACCTGCTGCCCGCAGGCCGGCTGCTGCGGGCGGTGAGCCGCTGCCCCCAGCTCTTCCACGTGCCCCGGAAGAGGCTGGAGGCGGCGGTGCGGCTGCTGCGGGAGCGCTGCCTTTTCACGGCGGAGCAGCTGCGGGAAGTGCTAGGGACCTGCCCCACCGTCCTGCTGGAGGAGCCGCGCACCCTCCACCACCAGTTCCAGGTGAGGACCGGGACCCACCTTCCTGCCAGAACCGGCTACGGGAATAGGGCTGTGCCTGACACCCCCCGTCCCGCCCCGCAGTACGCCTACTTCAGAATGGGGGTCCAGCAGAAGGAGATGGTGAAGGCTCGGCTCTTCCAAATGCCCTTTGCCGAGCTCCGGAATCGGCACATCTTCTTGGAGCGCCGGGGGCTCTACGAGACCCCACACAAAGGGCAGACCCAAACCAGTAACCCAAAACTGAAGGACATCCTTCAGCTCCCAGAGAAAGACTTCCTGGCCAGTCTGGCCCACTCTACCCCAGAGGAGTATGAGGTCTTCAAGAAGCTGCTGGCTCGAGAGGAGGAGGAGAAGGAAGAGGAGGATGTGGATGCAGTATACACAGAGGACAATGATGATTTGGACAGTGATGAAAGTAGAACAGCCCGGGAATGAGCCCTCCCCTGTTCGTGCACTCTCTGGGTGCTTTGGGCTCCCACCCCACACCAGCACAAGCCAGAGTGGGTGCAGGGCCCCACGGGTGGAGCACCAATAAATCCCATCTGTCAAATACAACATTCATTCCTCCTCCTTGACCAACTACTTAAAAAAAAAAACCTCTCAGTTTCCATAAAGTGTTTTTATTAAAAAAAAAAAAATTAAACAAACCCCCCTAATTTATTTGCAAGTCTAGGTTAAAACCTTCCGGCTGCATTACATACTGTGCCGGCTGTGGGACAGGAGGCAGTGGGCTGCTCTGCTCCCTGGCAATGGGACCAGGCTTCCTGCTGTGGGGACAGGTCCTGTGGAAACAGAACTGTCCCATGGCGGGGCCACCTCCACTTCCACAGCCCATGTCAGCACTGAGCTTGTGTCTGACAGAGCAGGGGTGCAAATACTCTCAGACCATGGCTCCAAACCCTCCTGTCTGGGTTTCCCCTTGCCCTGCTCTTCCTGGTAGGGAGGGCTGGCTTCTTCTCCTGCCCTGGGAAGGCAGGGCTGCTTTGCTTGCCAGGCAGCTGGAATAGGACCCGGCCGCCTTGGAGGAAAACAAGGCATGTCTGTCCTGTGGGAGCAAAGCTAGAGGTGGTGCAGGAGGAGAGCAGCACGCTGGCCAGCTGGTCGTGGCTTCACACTGTCCCTGCCACTTGCCTCTGCAGCTGTGCCTCCAGGTTGAGCACTATTACACTGCTCCCAGGAGGAAGAGGGTGGTGGCAGGAGCGCTGAAACTCCTGGGCTTGTCCTGCTCTGAGAGCATCTTCCAAGCTGCTGCTTGAGACGTGGCTGAGCAACAGAGCTCTGTGATGCTTGGCAGGAGGGGAGGGCCTCCCCACCAGAATAATCCCATCTGCTGGGCACATGAGGCTCTATACCATAACTGCGCTATATCTCTGGTATGTGTTAATTTATAATATACACCGTGTACGTTAATACACAAATCTATGTTTAACTAGTGTTGTCATACAAACTCACAAAAACTAGGAACGTTTCTAAGCTACACTTTTTCTTTCCTTGCCTGCCCTGCTGCAGTGCTGTGTGCTGGGCCTCTCCTCCACATACCCTGCAGCACTGGTGCCACAGGGAAGGCAAACTCTGGGTGCAGTGCAAGGGGATGGCATGTGGGGCTGGCTTCCCCACCAGGCCTCTGCTGGTGTGGAGGCAACTACAAGTGTGGTGGTACTGGCATGCCTCAGCTGACAGACTTCACCCTACAGATCACGTTTAAAATTCTTTTTAGGTGCTCTATTGGTTTCTGAGCTGGAAATTTGGTTAAAACCAGGGCTTGTTTACAAAGCAAAGAAAAAAGGCAGGCAGTAGGAGCTGCCTCAGTTTCCCCTGCTAGAGCAGAGGAAACAGGAATGCTCCTCCACTGCCCATGCTCGCCTCACCACTCGGAGCTGCTCACTGTTTCTAACTCATCTACAGAGGCTGCTCCTCAGAGCGTATTTTGGGGGGCCAGATTTCAGGTGATGGCTAAGGCTTTTTGGTCTGCATTAAACTGTTTTATTTGAGGGTTATAGGTAATTTATAACCTTGGATTATGAAAACAGATTGGTGCAGATGCTGTTGGCAAGGAGCTGGGCTGATCCCTGAGTGAAGCGGGGAGCCCGTCGTTTGTGCAGGGTGGCTGGGGGTGCTGAGCAGGGCTGGCCCCCTCAAGGGGCACTGGTGCTCAGCTCCTCAGGGGCAGAGAGGGGGCCAGCAAAGGCAGTGCTGGGCCAGCAGGGGGAAAGGGAGCACTACTCAGTGTGCTGATCCAGCTGCGTGTCCCTAAGGGGCTGGAGGAGAGGGAGAGGTTGACACCAGGCAGGAAGGCTCCCCTGCTGTGTTCAACCCAGTGAGCAGATCTGATCTTCCTGGTGTTCAAAAAGCCCTTAGATGTGGAAAGACGAAGCTTCTACTGCTTTAAACCCTGTGGAGGAGCAGGAGGAAAATGAGCTGGTGTACACAGTCTGTCAGATGCCCCACAGCTGGCCTCTTCCCCCCGTGCACTAGTCTTGGGCTGAGAGAAGGGGACCTACTGTCTCCAGGACTCCAGCCTTTGCCTGGCCCTTTCTGTGCAGGAATCTCTTGTTCATGGAACTGCAGAGCCAGGGGGAAGCAGAGCATTGCCTCCTGCTTCTCCACCCCAGCCACAACCAGGAGCCCTCAGCCACAAGCCCTCACACTCTCTCAACACGATGGTGTGAGCCAGGGTTGTGCCCTGGCCTGCACCCATCTCCCCGACTCCCTGCATGGGAGCTGCCCCTGCCTGCAGCTGAGGAGGGCTGGAGCAGGTACTTACTTCTATGGCTTCTTCAGTGTGTGACTGTTGCTTGGCTTTCTGGAAGAGAAAGGAGGACAAGCACCATCAGCCCCGTGCCCCTTGGCCATTACTCACAGGCAAGCACATGGCACTGGCATCCAAGCCTTGGTCATATCTGTACCCCTCTACCAGTGCACCCCCAGCCTGAGTGTCCCCGTGCATGCTGGGGAACACCAGCCAGCCACATCCTCCTGTCCAGGGTCACAGGAAGGCTGGCACACTCAGTGTGCTGCTGCTGGCTGTACCTGCTGCTTGTCCTCTCGGAACTGGTGCTCTCACAGCTCTCCTTGTAGCAGATGTCCTGGTGTACCTTGTAGATTCTCCTGGACCTACACACACAGTGGAGACGTGAGTGTAGGGAACAAAAGGGAGAGATGTGCTTTGGTGAGTGTGAAGGGGAAGTCTGGGTGTTTCCCCTATTTCCCTCCAGGCTGCAGTAGCCAGCCTTGGCAGGAATGGGGCTCAGCCTGCTGTGCCAGAGGACTGATCCCAGCCAGGCCTTTGTGCCTCCATCGCAGGGAGGCCGGGGGCAGAGCAGAACCCCCCATGCCCTGGTGCTGCACCAGGGCTCCCCCAGCCCTCTGCTCACAGATGGAGAGGCAGCCAGGAGCTGGATGGGATCTGCTGCTGTCTGGGGGTCACACACACCAACTCCAACCTTGCTGCCACGTGGGTGGGCAACACCAGTATGGAGCTGTCACTTGAGCAACACCCTGCCCTGACACACAGCTGGGGGGTACCCACAGGGGCATGCCAGGCTGCTCGGGCTGCGCTGGGGAGGGGGCAGCTGCCAGCTGGGGTTGGAGACGGCCTTGTGCTTGCTCTCCCTTCCCCGAAGCTGAGCTGCAGGGAGACATCCCCAGCTCAGAGCACAGGGGGAAGGGGGAAGCATAACCTGCAGGCAGTACTCACAGATAGTGGCAGGTGCCTCCTTCCCACACTGGGAATGACCTGGTTTCCGAGTACAGCCGCGTGCACGAGTGTGGCACCTTCTTGCAGGCTGCTTGGGGAATAGGAGAGGGGAGCTATCACTGAGCCCATCCCTGGCCCTGCCTGCCTGTGCCTTGCGGCAAGGGTCCGGTGAGGCCCCCCTGGCTTCTTGGCCGTGCTGGAGGGCTGGCCTCAACAGAGCTGGTCCACCAGTAGAAGCAGAGCCCCCAGCTTCACAGTGCCTGTGTAACTCTCTGGGTAAGGCAGAGGCCTGGCTCAGTCAGGAGCAGGGACCAGACCTGCACTCATATCTCCTCGAACTAAGAGCACAGCCCAGCCCCTCTCTCAGCTGCCAGCATGACACAGATCTCTAGCAAAGCCTGGGCATCGTGGGAGCCCCTGGGTGCTGGCAGGGTGTGCTGGGTGACCTACATCCTGGGGGACCTGTGACAGGGACAGCCACCAGCCTGGCACTGCAGGAGACAGCTTGGCCCTCTGGCACAGCCTGGCACTCACCCAGCTGGCAGACCCGGCCCTTGAACCCTGGGCGGCAGGCACAGTGGTAGGACTCGTCATCTCTGGTACAGGTGCCTCCATTCCTGCAGGGATTCTTGGAGCAGTTCTGCCCCTCTCCTGCAAAACACGCTCGACCATCAGAGCCCGGGGCCACAGCACAGCCCTGCCAAGCCCCTGGCATTGCCAGGGTGCTCCCAGGAAGAGCAGGTGGGCAGGGGTGCCTGCCATGCCTCCAAGGAGGGCAGGCTGGTGCTGAGCACATTGCCTGTGGGGCCAGGGCTGGGTTCCTGCTGCTGTGGGTCTCCCCTGGGACTTACTCTTGCTCTTTGCCTCACGCAGCTGCAGTGCCAGACTGTCCCAGCTGGACACCTCTGTGTTCTCCAGCTTCACTGGAGCCTCTGGCTCTGGACAATGAGAGGATTAAATGTCACCTTCCAGGCCAAAGCCAGACCCTAAGGCAGCCCCTCCAAGGGGATTCAGCCTGCCCACAGCTTTGGGGCACTGGTCAGGCCTGAGGCAGTGCTTTAGGCCTTCCCAGTTGGCATCCCTAGAACTGGGGTGACACTCTCGCTCCTCCTGCAAGGGTCTGGGACACAGAGTCCTGGGGAGGCAGGGGCAGAACCAGGATGTGCAGTGAGGCCAAGGACTGCCCTCAGGTGTGCCAGGCCCCTTCCCCACCCCATGGCATGCAGTTCCCAGGTGCTCTAGGGTGTCTTGGGTTGGCACTTGTACTCCCGGTCTTCTGACGATGGAAAATGGGAGCTAGGTCTGCACTAGTGAGGGGTTTCTCACCCAGGCACCCTCCTTGGGTGTGAGGCTGTTCTTGACAGTGAGGGCTGAGGCTGCTGGGCAGGCAGGGGCTGCACTGGAGGACTATGGAGCCACTGCTCAGGCCCCTGCTGCTGCTGCCAGGGAAGAAGGGCAGCAGTGCCACAGCCAGCATTGCCTCTCATCAGCAAGGGTCCCTCTCTGGGCTCCCCAGCAAGTCACCCCTCTCCTTGGGCAGGGGTCTAACAAGCAGAGCAGATGTTTGCCTGCCCAGGGCCAGGTGACAGGGCTCCACCCTCCTCTTTGGCTCCGCCAGCCCTACAGCAGCCTGCTGGGCTGCCACCTCAACTTGCAGGGAGGTGCAGGAGATGGCACTGGATGACAGGAGCAGGACACAAAGGCAGAAGAGCACTTACGTGTCTTCACAGTGATGGATTTTCCCAGTGCAGTGCCAAACCTGGTGCTGATCCTCCCTCTGCCATCCACCAGCTCCGTGAACCTGGGACAGGAGAACCATAAGGGTATGGGGCACTGTGGGTCCCCCAGGCCCTGTGTGCTGGGGCTCACGGCAGCTGCATAAAGCATTCACTGGTGGCATCAGGCTCTGTGCAAGTCCCATGGGGGACCTGCTCACAGGGTAAGGGGCCTGCTCGGCTGAGAACCCCAGTGGATGGGCAAGAGGCTGCACCCCAGCAGGAGCACGGCTTGATCCTGCACACACCTGGACATGGAAACTGGGAAAAGGGGCTGGCTCAGCCTAGTGCTTGGGCCGAGTGCTAGTGGAAGAGCCAGAAGTGCTGAAGCAGTGCCTACCTGGGGGCTGGTGAGGGCTCCTCAGCTGTGTCATGATCTGCTAGCAGGCGGAGCTCAGGCAGGAAAGCTGGGGGCAGCCTATTCCGCAGAACCCGGGGGTGCCCAGCTTGGCTCCACCGTCTGTCTGGAACCCCATCCCTCTGCACTGCAGACCAAAGGATGAGGCTTAGTGGGAGGCACTGTGAGCCAGCAACCGACCTCCCAGCCAGTCCCATCATCCCCAGGCTGCCAGGTGACACATGGACACTCTCCACACATCGGGCATGCAGGTGCCCAGCACCAAGCTGGAGCTCTGCATCTGCCCTTTGCTAACCCTACAACCCCCACCTCTCCTTCCAGTGGACCTGTGTCTTGTCCCCACAGCCTGCTGCAGACCCCCAGTGCTGGGGCAGCAAGGGCTCCTCACTCTGTTGGCCAACTGGTTTCCGCCCCCTGCCCCGCTTCCCTGTCATCCCATTGCCTCCCTTGTGCTGCAGCAATGCAGCAGAGCCCCGTGAGCACTTACAGGTGTTGACGTAGAGGTGGATGGGCTCGCTGTGCACCTGGCCCTGCTCCGTGTTCTGCACAGCTGTCAAGGACAGGTGGTAGCGCTGCCCAGGCAGCAGGTCCCGCACCGTGTAGGACACGAGTTTCCCGTTAGGCACGTAGCGGCTCTTGATGCTCTGAGCAGTGGTGACATTGATGATGTACCCGTCCGTGGTGCCAAAGGGCGGCTGCTCCCACGCCATGGACACAGAGGTGGTGGTGACATGGGAGGCGGTGAGGTTTTGTGGGGGGAGAGGCCCTGCGGCAGGCAGGGGATGGGGAGGAAAGTGGTCAGAGCCGGTGTCCTTGAATGGCCAGTGCCCTACTTGCTCACGCCACCTTACAAGTGTGCCAGGGCCCCAGCTTGCCTGGTACTGCCCGGGCCAGCCCCGAGCCTGCTCCAGCCATGGGATGCACTGCGAGGGGATGCTCAGTAATAGGTCCTTGCCAAGACAGACAGAGTCTCACTGCACCCTGGCATGCAGGTCAGCCCTCGCCTTCTGACAGCCAGATAGCGGGGGATGAATTGGGCTCATGCATGGGGCTGGGCTCATGCTGGTCTCAGGGACTGAACAACGTTTGGCAGGGCAGGACATGCCAGTGTCTTTCCCGGCCTCCCCAGGCCTGCCTGCACACCTCCTACCTGCTGTGCTGGCCAGACAGTCTGGCAGCTCCCACACCTCTCCCTCCCCACAGCTTTCCTGCCAAGCCCCAGCACCTGCCAAGCCAGGATGGGAAAGGCAACCTCACTCACTTGTCCACACATGAAAAGGGGCTGTGGCCAGGCTCTCTGAGGGGTGGTCTTCCACTCCCAGGCCGCTCAGCGTCGTGACATGGATGATGTATCTCTCTCCTGGCTGCAGGTCCCTGTGGAGGAAAAAGACAGGGTGGGAAGGGGTAAGCGGGGCAACCTGAGGGAGCCAGTGCCCTGGCAGCCACCACCACCCCACTCACAGGAAGGTGTACTTGGCCACGCTGCTGTTCAGCTCCACGGTGCGGCCTGCCAGGTCCCCCATCTGGCGGATGGAGACCCTCACCCTACTGACAGTGGAATGCTGGAGCCGGTGGAGAGCCCATTGCACCGTGATGGCACTGGCAGTCACATTCGTGATCTCAAAGCCTTCCACCGGACGCGGTCCTGGCCGGAGCAAGCAGAGAGGACTGCGGTCATCGTGGGTCACCCCATTCCTTCCCCATGCGCCCCCAAGGGGGGTCCTGCTGGCACCTCCGGATCACCTTCCCCAGTGGAACAGCTCAGTGCCGCCTCTCCCACTGAACTCTTGCTCGCCTGTCCTCTCAGCCTCCAGGCAGCCGGGAGGCACATCCATCTGCCCACCCACAGGGCCTTGTGCACCCCCGAGGCTGTCCTCTCTGCCTCAGCCCCCCACCACAGCTCCAAAGGGGCTGTAGTGCCCAGGCCTGGCCCTAACCAAAGAATCATCAAGGTTGGAAGAGACCTAGAAGATCATCCAGTCCAACCATCCTCCCAGCACTATAACCCCTAAACCACATCACCCAGCACCAGATCCAGATGCCTTCCGAACACCTCCAGGGATGGTGACTCTACCATCTCCCTGGACATCCTATTCCAATGCCTGACCACCCAAAGAGTGAAAAATTTTTCTAATTCTAATTCTAATGTGAATCTCCCCCGTCTTGGCTTTAGGCCATTTCCTCTTGTCCTCTCTCTGCAGGCATGACAGAAGAAACCAGCCTCCACCACACTACAACCTCCTGTCAAGGAGTTTTGGAGAGCGATGAGGTTCCCCTGAGCCTCCTCAAGGCTAAACAAACCCAGCTCCCTCAGCTGTTCCTCATGAGATATGTTTTCTAGACCCTTGACAAGCCTTGTTGCCCTTCTCTGGACAGGCTCCAACACCTCAATGTCCTTTTTAAAGGGATGGGCCCAGAACTGAATGCAGTGCAGCCTCAACAATGCCGAGTGCAGAGGGATAATCACTTCCCTAGTCCTGCTGGGCACGCTGCTCTCGATACAGGTCAAGATGCCACTGGCCTTCTTAGCCATTTGGGCACGCTGTTGGCTCATGTTCAGCCAGCTGTCAAACAGCACCCCCTAGTCCCTTTCTGTTGAAAAGCTCTTGAGCCACTCCTCCGCCAGCCTGGAGCTGCAGGGGGTTGCTGTGACCCAAGTGCAGGACCCAACACTCAGCCTTATTGAACATCATGCTGTTGTTCTTGGCCCTTTCACTCAGTGTGCCAAGGTCCCTCTGCAGAGCCTTTCTACCCTCAAGCAGATCAACACTCCCATCCAACTTGGTATTGTCTACAAATGTACTGAGGGTACACAAAATCCCTGGGTCCAGACCATCAGTAAATACATTTAACAGGACTGGCCTCAAACTGAGCCCTGGGGATCCCCACTAGTGACTGCTAAGTCCACGGCACACTTCAGGTGGCCATCCTGACCCCAGCATCCAGCCATGGCTTGAGGGGCCATGAGATGCTGTGCCCAGCACTATGCTGCCATCTCCTCCGCTGGGCTTCGCTTGGTCTCAGCCCACTGTGGGAGATGTGGCTCACGGGCTTTACCACCACCGTTCTCCTCTCCTCAGAGGCCATCTTCTTTCCTACATCCAATTCCCTCCATCCTGTTCGCATTTCATTTCCACACCTGCCTGCCCTAGAAAGCGGGATCACAGCTGCTCTGCCTGTCCATGCCCCAGAGGCATGACTGTGCTCCTTCCTCCACCGATGGAGCAGAGGTGCCTGACAGCCTCTGCCCTTGCTGGCATGTTCCCACACCAAGGAAGCCCAGCGGTATGGCAGGGTGACTGGTCCATGGGATTGCAGAAGCCCTGCTGCCTGCCTTGCATGAGGGCTCCTCATACTCTCCTGGGCACAGTGACAAGGAGCAGAACAGCCTGGCCCCAATGAACAGGATTCAGGAGCAGTCCCAGCTGCAAGATCCCTTACAGCCCCTGGACAGGGTGAGCCACAGGGTGTCAGGCCTTTTACTCACAGCAAAGAAAACAGCGATTCTCTGTGTCAAGCACTTTCCAGAGGCCCCCAGCTGGATTTTAGGACCTGCACCAGCAAACCTGCCAGGTTTGACACCATGCTGGAGCTGGTGGCAGGCTGGAGGTGGCAGCACAAACCCTGGCACCTGCAGGGGCCGCGCACGCTCACGACCGTGATCCCCCTGGGGACGCTACTCACTAGTGCGCGTGGTGAGCATGACGGGCCTGCTGATATCATTCTTGTTGTTCACGTTGCGTTTGACTGAAAAGACAGAAATATTGTAGGCTCTGCCGGAGGTTAGTGCCCGCAATTGGTGGGCAGAACGACTTCGGTCCACAAAATCTGTCCTGCGGTAAGAGCCGTCGAGGGATACGTACGTCACGGCGTAGCCGTCAATGAGTTGCCTGGCAGCTGCGTCCTCAGGTGGGTGCCAAGAAATCAACACACCAGTGTCCTCCACCCTTTCCACCTTTAATGAGGTTGGTGGCAGCAATTCTTCAGGGTGTGTGCAAAAGCAAAGGGGAGAGGTAATGCCATGAATCTTTAGAGAACAGACCCCGTCAGCAAGCGGCAGAACAGCGGCGATAAGAGGACAAGGTCCTCGCTTGTCTCACTTGGCACACCTGGCAGGGGCTCTGTGGGTGTAAGCCACCCCTGGCTCAGTGGGCACAGGAGGAGCCAGGGCGCCAGGAGCATTCCCTGGTATCACTCGTGGCCAAGCACTTGCCATGGCGGGATGGGGCGAGGGCTCCTGGGGAGGCCAGTGCCAAGAGGCTTCCCTCAGACGCCTCTGCCTCCCCTCCTGAGGGCATCCGAGGGATTGCCGTTGCTGCAGGGGAAATCTGTCCCCCGTGTCCCGGTGCCAAGCTCGGCACCTGCGGCAGCGACTCAGCATGCTAGCACCCACCCATGGCATTGGTGGGGCATGGGCTGCCCCCCCAAGGCGAGCCCCCAGCCCTGCCCGCCTCAAGGAGTGCTGCTGGTCCCGGACGGTGTTGAGCCCCTCGTGGGTGGTGGGCACTGCCAGGCAGGTGTCAAGCCCCACATCATGTCCTGGTGCCGCTGCTGAGGGCCTTTACCTTTTTCGCAGTTCTTGCCCGTGTAGCTGACTTTGCAGGTGCAGCTGTGGGTGCCATTGCTGGGCAGGCAGTAGCCTCTGCTCCCACAGGGGCTGGAGAAGCACGGGTCACTGGCTGTGGGAGAGGTGCCAGGTTTGGCAGTGTCAGCGGTGCCGCTGACCCCGGGGCCACCCTGCGCTGCCCTGCTTGCCTCACCTGTCTCACAGTGGTAGCCGAAGAAGCCCTCTGGGCACACACAGAGGTAGGAGCCCCCGTAGCTCTCACACTCCCCTCCATTTTGGCAAGGGTCTGATTCACAGGCATCCACTTCTGGAGACGGGAGAAGGCCAGCGGTGAGCATGCCAGCAGCGAGCTCCCAGCTCCCACAAGCGAGCAACAGTGACAGAGCCCCGAGGGGGCAGCAGGGCAGATGTGTAGCCCAGGGTTTGGCACAGCTGGCCTGGACACTGAATCCCCCACTGTGCACCATGGTGCCCACATCCCCTCGAAGGGGTGGACACTTTGGAAAGGGAGTCCGTCACTGTTGGACACCTCATTCCTTGCTCTCTCCCCATCAGAGCAGTTTCAGCTCTGCCCCCAAAACTACAGGCAAGGAGGTGCAACAGTGAGCACCCAGGTGATGGCTTGGGGTCAAGGTGTCCAAGACAGTGACCAGCTGCCTGCCATGGTGCCAGCCCTGGCAGTGTCCTGGTGCCCACAGTCCAGCCTCCCACTGACCCAGGAAGGGAGAGCCCCTACCTGTCTCGCACTGGGTCCCCAGGAAGCCCTCGGGACAGTGGCAAGCAAAGGACCCAGGGAGGTCCTGGCAGGTCCCGCTGTTCTTGCAGGGCTCCGACTGGCACTCGTCAACATCTGGGGTCCGGCGGGAAGAAAGGCGTCAGCTCAGCACAGAGACAGCTGGTGGCTAGGGACAGGGGCTTGGACAGGCAGCACTTCTCCCACAGGGCACGGACCCTTTCCCATGTCACATGCTTCCCCAAGCCCAGTGGCAAGGAACATCCCTGCTCCTGGATGCCCACTGCCTCATGTCTGCCCCTGAAGCACATGGCATGGGGACATTCCTTCAGGGACACCTGGGGACAACTGGCAGTGCAGGACTGTGCCAAGTGAACCATCCTGTAGGGTGCCTGTGTCACGTCCCCTCATCTATCTTCCAACAGCCCACCTTCTACCACTGTCCTCTGCCAGATCCCAGAGAACTGGGCTGGAGCCACCTGCCAGAGTCCCACCATCTCCCACGCTGCCCATTGTCCCCAACCAGGAGCACTGTCTCCCTGCTGGAAAATCCTACAGCTGGCTGGGAGTCCTGGAAGAGAAGCCCTTGCCTCAGGCTGATCCAAGCACACACAACTCCTGGTAACCGAGCTCCTGGCCATGGAGTTCGCAACCCACTGGACTTTCCCAGGGGCTGGAGCCTGAGGAAGGGATTCTGACAGTTCTGGAGCATGCCTGGCATGGTCTCTTACCCAGCTCGCAGTGGTAGCCGGTGTAACCTGGCTCACACAAGCACAGGAACGCAGAGACACGATCCTTGCACTGGCCACCGTTCAGGCAGGGCTGGGACTGGCACTCGTCGATCTCTAAAGGCATTTGAGCAAGGGAGAGACAAAGTGAGAGACATGAGCACGGGACAGGGACCCCGGGGGGGAAGGCAGTAGACAACTGGAGTACATATCCTGGGGTCACCAAACCATGCTTGTGACCACAGCCCACGGGGATGGTGTCTCAGGGCTTGTCCACTCCCCAGCCCTCCTCACCATCACATTCAGGGGGGTCGCTCCAGACACCCGGCACACGGCAGACACGGGGATGGTTGTGCTGGCTGAGGATGTAGCCCAGCTCACACTGGTATTCAGCCAGTGAGCCCACCTTGGTGGAGTTGAAAGAAGCCTGGGCATGCTTCACCTCACTGGGGATGCCACAATCGACCTCTGGGGAGAGACAGGGGATGAATGGGGCCCACAGAGGCACCCCAAGTCCTCAGCTGGAAGGGGAAGCACAAGGCCCTTACCAAACTGGCAGTGCTTCCCTACATAGCCCACGGAGCAGGTGCAAGCATAGCCCCCGCCGAGGTCCTCGCAGGTAGCCCCATTCTCGCAGGGGCTACGAAAGCAAGGGGAGGGCACTGGAAGAAGAGCAGAGCAAAGAATGAAACCAGAGCCAGCCCCCTTCCCCTTCCAGCAGGGCACAAGAAAGAGTTGCAGGGAAAGGGGCTCAAAGTAAGCATCGTGCTCTTGACAGTCAGGCCCATCATCCCCCAGGTACTGGCAGCCCCCAGGTACTGGCACGCCCTCCTCAAACCTACCGATCTCGCAGTGCCGGCCGGTGTAGCCTGGGGGACAGTCACACTTGTACTTGCCGATGTAGTGGAAACAGGTGCCCCCATTCTGGCAGGGCCCCGATGCACAGGGGTCCGGCTTACCTGGGGGCACAAGGCGGGCGTGAGCCTGGTGGGGCAGCTGCCACCTGTCCTCCCTGTGGGGGGCGGGGGCTGTACCGATCTCGCAGTGCTTGCCGGTGAAGCGGTAGGGGCAGGTGCAGTGGTACTCGCCATCCGCCTCCCTGCAGGTGCCCCCGTTGCGGCAGGGCCCCGCGCTGCAGAGCCGAGGCTTGGCTGCAGAGAGAGCGCCCAGAGCGCGGTCACCCAGAGCTGCTGCCTCCCACCAGCACCCCACCAAACCCCCCACTGCAGGAAGGCTGACTGCATCCTGGGCACAGCAAAACCACAAAAATTACACTGAAGATGTGTGCTGGGGCCTTGGGGGCCCACAGGTGCGTGATGCTGGGAGGCAGCTGGCTGCTCCCAAGGGCAGAAGCTGTGGCATGTAAAGAAAAAACACCAACAGTGATGGTGTTGTACGGGAAACAACTGGATCTGCTGCTGCGACTGTTGAGTGTCATGAAGGGAGTCATGCAATCCCTCCCTTTACCCTGTAGGATGGGATGGGAAAACCTGCACCAACTTCCAGCTCTGCGAGTAACTGTTCATCTCCCCAAAAGGTCCAAGCCCTTCCTTCTCCCAACCTCTGCCAGGTGCTGGGGCCACAGGGAGCACTGTGGAGGTACCTTTCTCGCAGTGCATGCCAAGGAAGCCTTGAGGACACTCGCAGATGTACGAGTCTTCGTGAACCTTGCAGGACCCCCCATTCAAGCAGGGCTCTGAGTCGCAGGGGGATGGCATTGCTGCAGAGCCAAACACAGGGCATCACTGAGGACATATGGTCAGGGGCACAAGGGCAGCTTCCCTGCTGGTGAGGGTACACCCTGCTCACCCCCACCCCAGGGCTGTTCCCACATCCCCGTGGAGTCTTACTGTGGTTGGTGCCGTAGTTGGTGTGGCAGACACAGAGGTAGCTCCCACCATACTCCATGCAGTACCCACCGTCCGGGCACTGCGTGTTCATGTTGCATGGTGTCGTGGTGACTTCTGCAAACACATGGCCAGTGCTGAGTCCCTCAGCCAGTGGCAGGAGGACACCCACATGGAAACAGGAGTCTCCTAACTTTGCAGGGTCCAGTGAGACAGGACAGACCCTCTGGCACAGCCAGTGCAAATGGCAATGCCCAGCCTGGATGCTCAGTGAGCTTCAGCGAGGGAGTGCACAAAGGCTGTGACTCCCTCCCCATCCATGGGAGCTGGGCTGAGGCAGAGGCTGGGATAGGCACAGCTCAAAGGGGGAGTGATGGAGATGGAAGCATTGCCATCTCACCAGGTGACAATATTTGCAGGCTCAAATTCAGTGTGTGCCCCTGGCATTGTGCTAGGCTCAGGCACGGGCAGTGTCTCCTTGCTGGCCCACAGACTGCCTGACTCAAGCATCCCGGAGGGAATGAACACAGTAGGCAAGAAGCTTTCACCTACCAAATTCACAGAGAAGACCAAAAAACCCAGGAAGGCACTGGCAGACGGTGACATTCCCCTCCAGACAACTGCCCCCATTACGACATTCACAGCCCTCAGAGAGCTCTGCAAGAGAGGAAACAGGAGCTTCTCAGGACCTTTCCTGCTTGTGGGCTGGGACAGACAAGCGGCCTTGCCAGATGCCACTCACAGGGGGAAGCTCAGGTGGGCAGCAGCCCTGAGGCCCTCAGACACACAGGCACAGCCTCCTTCAGCAGGACAGACCCTCAGTTCAATCCCAGAGCCCTGAACAGGCTCTGTGGGGCTGCTGCTTCTCCCTCTCATGAGCATGAAGGCTCCCCTTGAGCTGCTGCACCCCACCAGTGAGTCGCCTGGGTTGGTACTCACGGTCTCGACAGTCCTGTCCAGTGTAGCCCTCCTGGCACTCACAGACATAGCCCCGCTCCGTCTCCAGACAGCTGCCCGCATTCTGGCACGGGTGGGAGAGGCAGGCGCCAGGCATGCGGGGCCCTCCTGTGGGGAACGGGGAGCCTGAGCTGGAGGGGTCAGTCTGGGGCTGGAACATCCCCTGCCCTGGGGATCCTGCTGGAGGTCCCAGCACGGTCAAGCAGCCTCACAGGAAGGTGTTCCCTCCTGGCAGCACCATGGCCCCTCCACACATGCCGCCCACCAGTTTCAGCAGTGCCTATGACTGACACAGCCCCTTTGCAGCCTTTTGCCCATTCCTGCCCAATGCCCCTGCCTGCAGTTCCCATGCCAGGCTGGTCGAGGCAGAACCTCACGCACCATACTGGCAGTTGTTGCCATAATAACCCGGGGAGCAGGTGCAGATATAGCGGCCAGGGCGGATGTAGTTGCACGTCTGCCGGTTCTGGCAACTCCGGTCATCGCAGGAAGATGAATCTGGTAAGGGGAAAGCAAAGAAGTGAGCATGAGGAAAGCCTGGGCCTGGGAGAGGGGCCATGATGGCCAGCAGAACATGGGGGACACAGTCCCTGGTGTGGGTCATCCTGGGGCACAGGCACCTGTCTCGCAGCGCTGTCCCACAAAGGGCTCCAGGCACACACAGGTGTAGTTATCGACCAGGTCGATGCAGTGCCCGCCGTTCAGGCATGGGCTGGACTCACATTCGTTCACCTCTGCAAGGGGATGCCAGGAAAGGTGGTCAGGTCATGTGTGGGCGCAGCCAGCTCACCTGGTGCCTCCCAGCCTGGATGATGCTCAGGAGGGTGAAGGCGACGGGACAGAAAAAAATACGTGCTACTGGCAATTCCAAGCATTCCCCTCCCAAAATTACATCCAGGAATGAAGCTGACTGGGAAGGAAACTTGCCAAGGTATGAAATGTCACCATCTCCACCCCATACCTGTTTCTGTCACCCACCTGTTTGGCAGTCCACCCCCGTGTACCCTGACTGGCACAAGCATGCCGCTGTCCTGTTCGCCACCTGGCAACTCCCACCGTTCTGGCACACCCTGCTCTCACATGGTGATTCTGCTGCAGAAGAACATAAAAAAAAAGAGGGGCAGGGGTGTCAGCCTAGGCGCAGGACCAGCACAAGGCACCCTCTACACGTGGTGATACCAGGCCTAGGCAGAGCACAGACTGGAGCCACCCATGCACCTTCTGTCAGGAGACAGTGGCCATGTCCCCAGTCATGACTGTGCCCCAAACCTGTCCTTAGGCAGCTCAGCTCTTTCATCCCCCTGCACCTCCTGGATGTCAGCATGCTGTGCTGGGCATTTCTCCCTCCCTTCCTTCCTCCCCCACAAGTCAACTCCCTTCTCGCCTTTTCCACTGGCGCGGCAGCTTGCTGGGAGCCAAATGCTTTGGCGGCACTTCCACTGGCAGGCGGAGGCCAGCAGCGGGGGAAACCTGTAACCACGGCCCCTGCCAGGGACTGGGAGGGTCTCCCCTGGCTTTGAAGAGCTTGGGACCAGAGCATCACCTGCAAAAGCAGGGCCTGCAAGGCTTGTTTGAGCACTGGCTGCCAGCTTTTCTGGCTAAGGGAGTGGTGGTGGAAGAGTGCTGGCAGCAGTGCTGAGCGAAGCCCTCAGAAGAGTCAGCAGCAGGAAAGGCTCATGGCCAGAGAAAAGCTTCTTTTGCCTGAAGCAAGCTGAAATCCAAGTTGGCTGTCACAAACTGCTAGAGCCCAGCAGCTACTGCAGGAGCCCTGGTCTGAAGAGCCCTCCCAAGAGCAGAATGCCCCCCAAGCCTGGGGTCTCTGCTTTTCAAGTGCCGTACTGCTCACCGCTCTCGCAGTTGTTGCCTCTGAAGCCTGGCGGGCACCTGCAGGTGAAGCTGCCGGCACCATTGAGGCAGGTGGCTCCGTTCTGACATGGGTGGGAGAGGCACTCATCCACATCTGAAACAGAGCCCCAGGTGGGGACAGGAGCTCAGGGCAGGGACAGACAGACTGCCAGCACACAGCAGTGACACTGGGAGCGAGACCTGCTCCCTGCAGCAAAGCGCTCACCAACATGGCACCTCTTCCCGGTAAAACCGGCCAGGCAGGAGCAGGTGTAGGAGGGGTTCCCCGTGATGCAGTCCTCAATACACTTCCCCCCATTCAGGCAGGGCCGCAGCGTCAGGCAGACAGAGGCTGTGGGAACAGGCAGTGACCCCTGTCAGCCCCCACCCTGGCAGGGCTCACCTGCCACCTTCCAGCCACACCAGTGCCACGGTCTTTCCCTGCACCCGCCCGGCTCCCTGGGGTGCTTGGGGAGCCCACGGGGCTTGCCTGCCTGATGGCAGGGCAGGATCTGCTCCTCGCAGGCTCCCCTGGGACAGGGGGCAGTTTTACTCCTCCTGTGCAAGGGGGAGAGGCTGCACAGGTCTGCAGCCTGGCTGCAGGGAGAAGGTCTGCTCCACTGGCTGAGGGGACATGGACATGCCCTCACTTATCATTCAGGGCAGAGGGAAAGGAGACAGGAGAGCCCATGTACAGAAAATCCACCGATAACGCAAGACACACAGATCACAAGTGGGAAAACATGGCCAGGGGGAAGTGGGGATGAGGAACCGGAGACCAACAGCTCTGTGGGGGATGTGCCAGGACCCCTGGAGTGGGGAGCATGGACCAAGCCCTGGCAACCTAGCCCCACATGGCAGGCTGGCATTCAGCAGCCCTCCACATGGCTCAGCCTAAGGTACTGGGACTGACGGACATATGCACCCCTCAAGGGTGCTGGCCCCTCATGCCCTGCCTGGCAGTGGGCCGGCGGGGTCCCAGCTGTGCACATCACCTCCTCCCCAGCCTCCCTCATCATTCCCCGCAGGCTTCTTTAAACTAAGAACTCTTCCTCCCCTTCCCATTTGCTCTCCCAGCCCGTTCCCAGCCCCAGGGCAACCACGGGTGCCATCTCCAACCACAGCCAGTGCTGAAGACAGACCCCGCATAGCTGCCTCCCCTCCCTCCCCAAAGCCCTTCCAGACATCTCTTCCACCCCGCGGAGGTGGGGGTTGAGGCAGGGAAAGATGGGGCTGGAGAACAGTGTGGGGTTGGGTTGGGAGTTAAGTAAACCTAACTGCTGTCCTCTTACTTGTATTGCTGCAGCCCCCCACTTGCACCTGGGCATCATCGATTCTGAACACCCAGCGCCCGGGGATACCCACATTTGTCGTCATCTCCACGTCAGCGATGTCATCAGTGCGGGATCCGGGGATGTTGAAGTAGCGCTTTCCATCACCAGCGTTAAAACCTGCCTGGAAGGACAAAGGCAGAGAGTACAGAGACATCACTAGTGCATGGGGGAAGGCAGCTGGAGCATCTGGACTCATCTTTCCTGTCATGCAGCACCACTGGCGGCACCGCTCAGACCAACTTTCCCCTTCCACATGCCACAGGCTAGTGCTCGGCCCTGTCCACATGACAGGACAACAGGGTGAAGTGGACGCTTGGCCTGCTCAGTCCCTTCTGGGAATTCAAATCCCATTCACTTCCTCTCCACCTGCAGCATCCTGCCTGCTGCAGGCTGGCAAGCAGGGAGCCAAGTACGGATCAACTGTCGGTAAATTCACACATCCGAGTGGGTTACTGGGGTTTTTGCGGGCGTGGGTGTTGGCTTTTCTTCCCTTTAACACAACAACACACACACAGGGATGAAATAAAACTACAAGAAAAAGCTGTGCTAGCTGTGGCAGCTGCTCTTAAAGGCTGAGGTTAGGAAGGAAAAGGGACTATGAAGCAGCAGCCAAGGCAAAGACCTGTGGTTTCGGGATAACAAAGCCCCCTGTATGGTCTCAGCTTTGGGAGCCAGAGCACATACAGATATTTAAGAACTCTGAAGAAGAAAAAAAACAAGCAGGGGGAAGTTTTCCACCTCCAAGAAACCCAAACAGGAGCCACGATCTCACAAGGGGGATGTGCTACCCAGGCACCCCACGGGCCACAGTCATCACTTACCTGTGCCGCGATGCCACCGAGCCCAGCAAAGTCCCCCCCACTGCTGGCGTGCATACCCGTGGTCCAGGTGATGGACTCATAGTTAAAGATGGTGAAGGAAAGCTTGCCATCCGTGATGAGGACAATCTGGAAAGTGTTTACCTGCAGCAGGGAGCGGAGGAAAGCAGTGAGAGATGATGAACCAGTCATAAAATAAAGTGACAGAAACTACATTAGCAAAGGGGTGTTTCCTTGAACCCCAGTCCTCCTCTGTGAGCAAGGGCATTAGAGTTTAATTATTTTTAATCTTAACTTTTTGTGATCCTGAGCTAGAACAGCTCGCTTCTCATCCCAGAAGAAAGGGAAAAATGGGGGAAAATATGGATATTGAGCACCTGGAAGGCAAAAGGTGCCTCACTTTTGCCCAAGAAGGCTGATGATGTAAAGCCTCCACACGGCACAAAGAGGAGAGTTTGGTATTGCCAGCCCACTATTGCTCTGTCACAGCAAGGTATCGTGATGGAGCCGTCGTGGTCAACTTGGCCCTGCTGACAGCTCGGTGCCACAGGTGGCAGGTCTGGCACCACACTGAAGGCACACAGGTGGGGTGGCTGCTTTGCCTCAGCTACTCACTGGTGAAAATGAGCTGCCCCCGAAGAAGGTGACTCGGTACCAGGTTGCGATGAAGACCCACTGTGCAGAAAACCCTGGGAACTCAGGGAAGTACTGGGCAATGTCCCTGCTTGCTCTCTCCAAGATGGGCTGCTCGGTGCTCTCTCGGTAATATATATCGCCCGCCCGCCGATTATCCACATCCGCCCAGAAAGCAGCAACCACACGCCGGTCCTTGGAGATGGGGAAAGCCACTGGTGTGAACTGGGAGACCTCCTTCAGGAATGAGATGATCCCATTGTTGTTTACCTGCAGAGAGGAAGGGAAAGAAATGGGTGGCCACAGTTGACTCCTGCTGCCAGCAGGAATCCATGTTTTAGAGGTGCTTTCCATTTCATCTTTCTCTCCCCCTCTCCTTTCCACAAATATTGGAGCGCTTCCCCTTCCTGTCCTTAGAAGCAGAGACGTGCCTCAGCACCCACAACACCCACAGCCCCCCGCCCCAGCCGCCTGCTCACTGGAGCGCGGCTGCGGGCAACTGCCTGAACAAACCCAGCCCTGTTCTCCAGGCCAGGGGAAGGGGAACAGCTGCAAAAACTGCAGGAGCCCTGCGCATAAAACAAACAGTGCCCGGTGCGTGGGGCCAGCTCACGGCACCGCTCTTGGCAGGGGTGAGGGCCTGAGCTCACTCCCTAGTCTCATGGCTTACAGGCAGCCCATGGGGCTGGACCCTCCTGGCAGGGGGCTGTGGGCACTGGCCCATGTGGGCACTGGCCCAGGGTGGGAGGAGCCTTGCTGGGCAGCAATCCATCCACCGACATGCACAGCACTGAGTGAGCCAACGGGCTCTTGATCCCCAGGTGACCAAGTGCTGCCACCCCATGCAAAGCCTCCGGTGCTTCAGCAGGCTGTTCTCATTAAAGGGGGGGACACCAGACCCCCAGGTCTGGTGAGATATTTCAAGCTGTTCCTCAGCACTAACTAATTGGGGCAATTAGGGTTCTGGGATGCCTGGCTCACGGATGCATGGCAGAGGCAGCCGCAGCCCAGAGAAGGAAACCGGAAATAGTGGATGTTGCTGCCTGGCGTGCTGCCTCCCAACTTGGGGATGCAGTGGGAATGAGGAAGGTGAAGAAACCCCCTGCCTGCCTGAACAGGCTGGATGGGGCAGGGATCAAAGGGAAATGCTCTCATCCTGAGCTCCCAAATTCCCAGGAGAACACCCTGCCAGCACTCTGCCACAGCGCCATGGCTGGCGGTCCAGTCAGCTCCAAGCCACTCTGTTCCCCAGCCCACAAGCAACAGTGGGACAGGCAGGAACATACAGCCTCCAGCCAAGCTCTCCAGTGTGCAATGTCTGGCTCTGGCAAGCCCCTGGGCTGCAGGATGGAAAAGGGGGCCTGGTGCAGGCAAGAGGCTCTCAACTGGAGAGAGCAGCTCTGGCACGCAGGCAGGCAGTGGTGTCACACTCGTGTGCCAAAAAGGAGCTGGGAGCCAGCATCTCTAGGAGCCATGAGGAAGCCAGAATGCCTTCACCCCAGCTGCCAGCACACCCAGGCATGGGGGGCTGAGCTGTGATGGCCTTGTGCAGTCCCTGGGGGAGGTCCCCAGTCCCTGAGGAGGGTTCATAGCCCCTCCATTTGAACACAGGGCAGTCCTTACTGTGACTAAGGGAAAGAGGATTCTGTTTTCCCAAAGCCTCCGTAACCCCACTGTGTCCGCAGAGGAACATTCTTCCCTTGATTAAAGCAAGATGGGAGAGAACCAGAGCCAAGAAGGGCTTTTTTTGTTGTTGCTAGTTTTTGTGAAGGAGGAGGGGGGTGGTTGGAGGCAGCCCTTGAGAACAGAGGTTTCCAGGTGAACCCAGCCCTGTGCCAGTCCCCCTGGACAGCAGCTCCCTGGGGAGAAGGGGCCCTGCCACATGGACTTCTGTGCTGGGGGCAGCCAAGCTGGCCCTGCAGAGCCGTGGGGTCTCAACTCAGGGAAGGGGGATGTACTGTCCTCTGATCCCTGCAGCCCCTCCAAGACCCAGAGCTACACTGTGGATCCTCTACGGGACAACCATCATGTCACCTGGCTTCTCCCAGCCTCTTCTATCCTTCCACGGTGGCTCAAGCCCCAAGTCCGGATCCCTCCCACCCGATGGCAGGGCTGGTGCTTTGATCAGGGGAAAAACACGACCAGGTAGGACCAAGGACCCTCTGTGCTGAGCCAAGGCAGCACAATGGTATATGAGCCCAGCTCCGGGGTGGCATCAAGGCGATGCTCAGCCCTCTCCTCCGCCAGCTGGGTCTGGGTCATCATTAAGTCCACAGCAAACCAGGGAGAAGGGATCAGGAAGCTGAAGGATTCACTGTGCCAGGTGGAAGCTGGCACGGGGGGCCCAAACCTCACTCCTGGATGCAAGACAGCACCACCCAAGACTCCACGGACAACCAGGCACTTGGGGTTGCCCCTTTGGCCACAGCTACCAGGGACATGATGGGCCGGGCATGACTCGATTTCTCTGGCCACAGTCCCCTCCCAGTGGCTTAGGGGTTGCAAGGGAGTGTGTCACCGGTAGTCCCAGCAGCCCAGTGGGTGCAGGGAAAGGCAAGGGAATCAGATGTGCCGAGTGGGCAGCCTAAAGTGCAGCTGTCTTTATTCTACATCACACTCAGAGCCCCACCAACACCAGCTCCCTGCAGCAAGGGCCACCAGCCAGGGGCCACCAGGGGCTGCAGCACACCAACTCTGAGCTCTTGCCCACCAGATTTATCCAGCTCCCTGCTGCCGGGATCCTCCAGCATGTCACCAGGGCAGTCCCACTAGCGCAGGGTCCAGCCAGGGCTAAGTCCAGGTTCCCCACCGTGGGTGAGCGCTTTGCCCATCATTCCCAAGGTAATGGGGCCAGGATCCTCGCTGGGGACCCCCACACTGAGCCAGGGGTCCAACGTGCTTCCCACACCTGGGGCCCACCACATCATCCTCAGCACTCTGCTATCCCTCTGATGTTTCCAGTTAAGTGGGGACCACCTGATGGCCCCCAAGGAAACTCAGACTCATCCAAGCAGGACAGGAAAGCGGAAATAAGAGGCAGGGAAGAGGAGGAAAGAAATAGAAAAGAGGGAATAAGAGGGAGGGGAAAAAGAGGGAATAGGAGGAAATAAATAAGAGGCAGCGAATAAGAGGAAACAAGAGGGAGCGAATAGGAGCAAATAAGCACAAATAAGCGGAAATTACTCACATAGAGACCGGTGTGCCCCGCACCAAAGAAGGGGAAGGGGATGGAGAGGGGCCGGAGCTCGGAGCCACCGTCGTCCTGCTTCCGCGTGGCGGCGTCGCCCTGGGCCGGCCCGAAGGGGTAGAAGTCCCCCAGCGGCACCTCGCCACCGGCCCACAGCCACTCGCCCAGTGCCACCAGCACGGCCCAGCCTGCCAGGACCTGCATGGCCGCCGGCAACGCCGCTCGCCTCTCACGGGGGCACCAGCCACGGAAGCATGGCGGGGGCGGGGCAGGGCAGGGCAGGGCGAGGCGGGGCGGGGCGGGGCGGGGCGGGGCAGGGCAGGGCAGGGCAGGACGCCCGCTGAGGGGCACGGGGAGGGCGGCCGCTGCCCGGAGCCGAGCGCCGGGACCGATCGCCCGGAGCGAACCAGAGGCCCCTCAGCTCCGCCGCCGCGCGCCGAGCGCCCTCACCCTGCCGGCCACGCCCCCACGGCTCGTTTGCATATTCCGGGTGCGGCCAGCCAATGGGCGCGCGGCGCGCCGGGGAGCGGGGCTGGCGGGGCGGGGCGCGCGGGAGGAGCGCGGGCGGTGGGGGGTCCCGCGCGCGCCCGGAGCCTCCCCCCGCTCTCCCGGCCAAACCCACGCGTGGGCACCGAGCCCCCTCCGAGCCCATCCGCTCCCCCAGCCGAGGCTCAGCAGTCTCCTCTGCTCCCTTAAAACAGAGGACTGGATGAGAAAAAAAAAAAAAAAAAAAGAGCGGAGGAGAAAAAACCTGTGTCATTTCCTTTTTTTTCCCTTTTTTTTAGCTTTTTTTTTTTTGCTCCCCATCCCTCCCCCCCCCCTTTCTTTTTTTCAAGTGCTAAAAATATTATCAGGAAATTCTTTTCAGGAATGCCGTGTTTTAGGTTACACTCCAGGCTCAAGGGCTTCTTTGTCTTTACTGGAGCAAAAAAAAACGAAGCAAAACAAACACACCCACCCTACATTTATTATCGGAAAATGGTTTTACTGGGAGGGGCTGAGCTCCCAGGAAAGTCGAGGGCTACTCCCAGGGAAGCCCCACTAAAAGCACCAATGGTTCTGATTAATTATCAACTCATGATGGGTGCTGCCTGCACCACCTTGGGCAGATGCAGGGGTGAGGGATCCTGCTGAATAGGGGGGGCTCAGGGCCCTCTCCCACCTCCTGGTGCCCAACTTGTCCCATGGCAAGAGCATCTTAGGTGCCAGAGGCGATGTGAGGGAGAACCTTGACCAGCCCCAGCAAAAGCAGGGAGGCCCATTGCCTGCTGCTGGAGCTGGGACAATGTGGGAATTTCTTCCCAGCTCCAGAGGTTTTCCACGTTATTCCATACCCCCACCATATAAATATCCTCTGCTGTCAGGATTGTGGGGTACATCTGAAAAGGGGCCAAGGTACGTAAAGAGAACAACAGCAGGATTAGGTGAGGATAAGCCATGGACAATACCATGGAAAGTCTACTTCACCTGGGGCCCCCGCTCTGCCATCTGTGTGAGGATGCTCCCAAAATCCTTGCCCATGCACTGCTGGTGTGGGGAGTGTCATGTTTCTGTAGCGGAGGACACAAAGGCATGGGGTGAAGGATGGAGGGCAAAAAGTGGGAAGCAGGGATGCGGCAGCCAGGGGCACGCTGTGGGGGCTCTGGAGCAGCAGGGCACCTCCAAGCCCCTGGCAACTCCAGCACCTTCTCCCCCTCATAGTGGTCCCAGAGCTGGACCCCAAGATCAGCCAGACTCCTGGGATGCCAGTGCACCTCAGCCAGCACTAGTGGTCCAGGACCACGTCCTCCAGGCAGGCAACCCTGTCTGAGCCCTACTGCCGATCCCAGAGAGGTGACCCTATCACTTTAAAAATCTCTTGGAAGAAAATGTTTAAAGAAAAGGAGAAAAAAAAAAAAAAGAACTGAAATCCAAAATAAATAAGCAGCCACATCCGGATTTCTCCCCTAGGACGCTAATAAAGGTTTTATGGGTTTGATATGAATTACCCTCCCTGGCCATTCATCACTGATTTTCTGGAAGGCATTAGGCTGCACGCCCTGGTCCCGGCCCTGGCCTCGGGGGACGCCGCGGTGGGATGCAGCGGGGGCACTGCCATCCTCCCCACACAGCCAACCTGTGGCTCTGCAATGCCAGCCAAGACCCATCCCTTTGGGGGAGTGACTGCAGGGCCATCTTCTGGCTGTTGCCATCTACCCCCTTACAGCCATCAGAGTGAGCCCAGCGCTCCCAAAAGTCCCATCCCCTGGCCCTGCCATGCCAAGCTCAGCTTCCAAGGAACACAGGGATATTGTGGCACCAGCCTGCCCCTCTGCCAGGACCAACCCCACAGGGCCATCCTGGGCTTCTCCTGGTAGGTTTTACCTTGAGAAAGCAGAAGGGCAGCCATCCCAAGCATGAGGGGAGGATTTTCTTCCAGGCAGGCTTTGCACAGGAAAGCATCACCATATTCCCCCCATGCTGTCCAGCCCAGCTCCCCGGGATGTTAAATTGGAAGCAGTAAATGGAGCAAGGAGAACAGCTGTGGGCCCCAGCTGCAGACATTTCCTCTGGGCCTGGAGCTGGAGCCAGTGCAAAGCTGGGCTCTGTGCTGAGAATGCTGGGGGGAGTGTGGGGGAAAGCAGCCCTTTCTCCACACCATCTGGCCAAGCTCTGTCCTCCGCCACCCACTCCACCTCCAGGAACAGATGCCCCTTTCTGCCACCACCTTTATGGTGTCCAGCTCTTTGATGGCCACCAAAATGGGGCCAGGACCTGCCACAGCCATCCCAGTGGGTAGTTCTGGTGAGGCTGTCGGGCTGTGGAGGGGATGGTGCAGGTCCTGGAGGTGTCCTGGACTCTCATCCCAGCTTCCCTGGCACCTGCAGCTGGAGATGCTCCCCAGCAAAGAACCACATCATAGGTCCCAGAGTGCTTAGCCCTGGTGCTTCCTCCTGCACTCCACAGCCACCCAGCAAGGGGGTTGTGAAGGCCAGTGGGCACTAGGTGTGGTACAGGACCAGCTCTCCACTGCAAAGTTGTGCCAGAGGGAGCGGTAGATGCCACCTCCAGGAGCGAGAGACGGAAGGCAGAGATCCTTCTGCTGACCCCAAGCCTGTATAAATATCCCTGCATAAATGACCCCTTCTGCTGAGCCCCAAACCTGGCACCACAGCTTCAGGGCTGCCCCAAATCCACAGGCAGTCACCCCCTGGTTCCTCCCGGCTGCCACTCACAGCCCCGTGCTGGAGCCCACTGCCTCCTGCAAAAGGCAGCCCTAGAAAATCATTGGGAAAGAGCACAAAACCCTACCCGCCCCCCACCCCAGTCAGACCCCGTGCTTGGGGGACGGGACATGTGGAAGGGGCCTGGGGAGCTATTAATGATCCAGAGCGCATTCAGCACGGATGCTTTCAGGCAGAGGGGACTGCAGGTCAGCACATGGTTTGGATTTGGCTCTCTCCTCCCTTCCAGCTAATTGGGCCAAGCCCAGAGAGCATTCCCTGCGGGTGCCAAACACGTGTGTGGCACAAGCATCACCTCCTGTGGGGGAGAGCTAGTCCTGGAAGCTCCCTCCCCAGGCTGGGAGAGGCAGCCAGGTAGCCAAGGGAGGTGTGTGGGTGTTTGAGGGGAGCTGAGGTTTAATGAAAGGGTTTGAACTCGTTATCTGGCCCAGGCTCAAAGAATGCAGCAACACAGATCACGCGCATAGATGTGGGTGGTGGGAAGGGGCTGGAGGGCAGCCAGGAGGATGGAG
The DNA here is from genome assembly GCA_014706295.1 of Lycocorax pyrrhopterus obiensis. Taxonomy (NCBI): domain Eukaryota; kingdom Metazoa; phylum Chordata; class Aves; order Passeriformes; family Paradisaeidae; genus Lycocorax; species Lycocorax pyrrhopterus. The sequence goes on from JACSVZ010000016.1 coordinate 3,327,755, forward strand.
GTTACTGCAACACCCAGCTCCCACTCCCCCAAACCCCCAGCAGCGCCTGCCTCCACTCTACAGGGCCATGGGAACAGGGGGGACCTCTTCCCGTCTCGCATCCTTTCACCTCCTCCTGCCACCCTGGGACCCTTCTGAACCCCACGGCCTGGGCATCTGGTGGCCACGTGTCATCTGAGCTGTGGTGGCAGGGAGGTTCCTGGGTTGCAGTTGTGTCCCCTCCCCCTTACCAGGGGAGTCCCAAATGAGCAGAAGGACATGGGCCTGGGAGGTTCCAGGTGCTGTTGCCCTGGGAAGCTCAGGGCTGTTTGGTGATGCTGGGTGAACACGGTGCCACTGGGACACAGGAAAGGAGCTGTGGCTCTGCCGGCGACTGCTGACACCAGCACAAATGGGGATGTGCAACCATTGAGACGGACACAAATCCTCTTCCCTGGGGGAAGCCCTGGCCCAAGGCTCTCGCCCCACCACTGAAAAGCCAAGGTTTTGAAATGCTGAGGGTGCTGCTGGCTCTGGAGGGATGGGGATGCTATCAGGGAGTGCCTCCACAACCCCGTAGCACCAGGGGTCACCCTACCAGCTCAGCTGCCATCCTGTCACTCCCCACACCAGTCCCTGGCCTCACCACACATCTCACGGGAGGACAGGGACACAGCACTTCACCCAAGGATATCCCTGGCTTCTGGGGCAGTCCCAGTGCTGGGAACAGTGCCAAAACCAGGACATGAGGCTGAAACCAGAGCCTGGTGAGGTCCTATCCCTGGTTGAGGCTCCTGCAGCAGGCAGCTGGGTTAATGCAAGTGAAAGCCAACCCACCACCAGTTTTAATGAAGACTTCAAACCTGTTGTGAAGCCACATTGGCAAGTCCGGCACCACACAGGGCTGGGGCTGGCCATGAGCACCTCCAGCATTGCAGCGGAGCATCGGAAAGCAGCACCGGCTTTCCCAATCCAGCTGAAAGCTCCTCAGATGTTCTGCTGCTTTGATTATTTGACAGACCATGTTTTTTAAATTATTCTTGTATAAATATTTACGCATTTTTACAAGAACCATGCTTTGAGCAACAGGCCGTGGCAGATGAAGGGCCAGAGGGGAGGGGGCTGGATGCTGGGTTGCTCCATCCCAGTTCCGCAGGTCAGCTGGGGGTTGAGCAGGGCCGGCAGGGATGCAGGGCAATGCTCCTGCCGGGGGCCCCGGGGCAGTGCGTGCTGGGTGCTGACAGCACACACACCCCACCACCGCCGCCTCCCCCCAGCCAGAGGTGGCTGTGATCCTGCCTTTTCCCCTCACTCCCCCAGCAGTCCCCTCCCCAGGGAACAGAACCCAGCCAAACAGGGGACGGGCCAGAGGCCAAGCCGCCTGCTACGGGAATACATCGCCGGCTGCTGCTGGGAGCCCCATGCAGCCCCACACGCCTTCCTGGCCTCGTCCCTGGTCAGGTCCGAAAACCGCTTCCCGCAGGCACCCTGAGCCAGGAAAGCCCCACTGGGCAGCAAGGGCTGTTGGCAGGGTGCAGAACACTTCTTCACTCCCTGCTCCCATCTCGGCACTGCACCCCAGCCCAGCCCTTGCACCTCGGACCAGGCTGGGGAGAAGGCAGTGGGTGCCAGGAACCCCTGAGGGTGTTCCAGGAGAGAAGGGGAAGGGGTGGGAGGGTTCTGGGACCCCCATATCTGTCCCCAAAGCCCCCGGTCTGCAGGGATAGTGCCTGCAGCAAAGTCTTCTCCTGGATTTCCTGGGGGGGACCCTCTCTGCCAGCCCCATCCTGCTCCCCAGGATTGTTGCTGTGGATTTTGGGAAGGATAAGGGTGAGCTCCCCCCCTCCCCCATCCACAGATGGGATCCACAACCCAGCCTCGAGTTTTCCACCGAGCTCAGCAAAAATTCACCCAGAAGGTCAGTGACCAGAGAAAGGGATGATCCATCATTAAATAAATTGTTTTCATTTCCCAGGATAAAGGGGAGGAAAAGGGGAGGAGGGGAGGTGTTGTTGGATCAGGACTGGAAAATAAAAGAGCACAAGGCAGGAAAACCGCCCCCTGTACTCCCTGCAGAGAGCAGCCCCAGCTCCTTCCCTGCTCCCTCACAAGGGTTTTACAGCCAAAGCTCTTAATGTGATTATAATAATTATTTCTTTCCTAGCAATTTCCCCCCCCGCCTTGGTTTTTTTGGTTGTTTTTTTTTTTTTTTTTTTTTTTTTTTTAATAAACAGCCTATTTTGAAATGTCACTGGGGGAAGCCAAGACTCCAGCTGAGCCCTGGCCTGAAGGAAGGAGCAGGGGCAGGGGGAGCGTGCGAATGTGTGCGGATGCATGGAGGCAAGCATGTGCGTGCGGGAGCGTGGGCACCCATGGGGACACCCTGCTGCAGCGTGCAAGCACACCCAGGGCTTTGAAAACCTGGCCGTGCCCCAGGGATGAACAGACGGGGGATTCTTCTCCCTCCCTCTCAGTCTGGGTGCCCCATTGAACCCCCCCCATCTCGCACCCCTCATCTCCCACCCCTCTGTGTGGTCCCCCCAAGCCCCAGGGCCGAGCTTTGAAATCTGTTGAAAAGAGACCCTTTTTGCCAAAATAAACAGCCTGTCATGTTAAATTACTCTCTCTTCCTCTCTACCTTCCCTGCCTTTGTCCCCCCTCCCCATCCCAGCCGTTTTGTTGGGGGCCATGCCACTCTGGGGGCTTGTGGGGTGCAGAAGCGTGGAACTTGCAGTGCTGGGGCAGAGCACAACCTAGCCCCTGCATCCCAGTGCCCCTGTGCCCCTCCATCTCCTCAACCCACCAGCTCAGCACCCCAATAGCTTTCTGCTGGGTGATGATGGCATCTTGCAGGGCCTGAGGTGCAGCAGTCACACTGCACAGCCCTACAGAGAGGCAAGCAGGGTGAGGAACACTGGGGGCTCATTGCAGCTCCTCGCCCACCTCTGCTGTGCCAAGTGCTCCCAGGCCCCCAGGTTTTTTCCTCTCTCTTGCTTGTACTTGCCCTTTATTTTGGGGTTTTCTCTTTCCTGTTTCTAACAGAGCAAAAATTCACGGAACCGTAAAACACCGAGATGGAAACAGTGATTAGCTCATTCAGGCCTGACCCTCTGCCAGTAGCAGGGCACTTGCCACCAGCCTCCAGTGACTTGTCCAGACAGGACGCTGTGCACTCCAGCCATGTCTTCCACAGCCTAACTGACCTTCTCACTAGGAATTTTTTCCCCGCTGTCTTTGGGCCAGTGGAAGTGTGCTCAGCTTGGGCTGATTGCAGGGTTGAGTGTCCAGGTGCTGCCCCAGATGCCCAACCACGCAGTGTGCCTGCCCTACGGCTCATCCCATGCAGCACAGCCCCAGCCAGGGCTCAGCCACCCACCCACAGGGGATGGAGCTTCTGTCCCCCACCACCTGATCTACACCATTCCCTCCCCACGCCAGCCCTGCTCCCTCCTGCTCAGAGCATTGCTCAGCATCTGGCAGCACCTCCAGCTGCTCCCACCTCTTCTGGCTGGCCAGCTTTGTCACCAGATGTGCCACTACCCAGCATCACTCTTCCTTCTCACACTGTGCCTGCAGCAGGGCCACTCTGTGCTGCCTGTGCCTGGCAGCAGCCAGGAAGATGCTCCTCCAGGGCCTGCCCCTGGCTCCTTGCCTATGGGGCAGAGGAGAGAAAGAGAAGGGGAGAGGAAGTGGTAGAGGAAGGGGAAAGGGGAATAGGAAAGGAGAAAAACAGGGTGAAGAACAGGAAGGAGGAAAAGAGGAAGAAAGAAGGAGGAAGGGAAAGGCAGAAGGGGGAAGGAGGAAAGGGGAAAAGGGGAGGTCCCAGCCTGCAGGAAGGGGCAGAAAGCAGCATTTGCAGCACCAACCTCTTGATTGTAGCACCCAGAGGTCCGAAAAGTGCAGGTGTCAAAGGCAGAGACAAGCCGAGGTCACACTCGCTCTTCCTGGCATCAGAGCTGTAGCAGCAGGATGTCAGGGTCACACTGTGGGCTCAGCCAGCACTGTGACAGGAGGGCACGGTTACCCCACTAGCACCAAGACATCTGGGGGGATGGCCATGCTTCCCTGCCCTGCCCAGCCTTACCTTCCCATAGTACCACTCCTGGCTCCCAGTTCAGCTTCTGCATGATGCCCACAGCCTCCTCCAGCACTCCTGCCAGCCACTGACAGAAGGAATGCCCTGGCTGCTGCTGCAGCAGGGACTCCATCCATGACAAAGTGATGCTCCATGGGGACACAGCAACCCTGCCAGCAGTGAGCCATGCCCCACCACCCCCAGAAAAGTGGTGGCCTGCATCTCTCTGCCCTCTTTTTCCCACATCAGGGCATGAAGCAGTAATCTGTCATGCCTGGCTTGGGTTCAGCATTCTTCAGGACGAGCCCAAGCCACTCTGATGAGGGTCTGTTACTTTTGGTCCCTCTCTGGGTCTCCAGCCAGCTTGTCTTCCCCACATGATGGAGCAGGGTAAGACCCGCACCCTCAGCCCTGGTTGAGACAGCCATTGGTGTGGGGGACCCCTGCTCAGGTGGGGTGAAACCTGAAGCGCAGGGCTCAGGTAAGGAGAGCCCATCACCCACTGTCAGGGGTTTAAAACCTGGCTGAGACTTCCCAGCCCAGAGCACCCACGGCCTCCTGGTAGTGAGAAGCCCAGTGAAGGCTTAATGACTTGAACTGCAGGCGCTCAAGGATGCCCTGCAGGTGGAAGCCCTGACCCTCGGAGAGCAGAGCTCCTTCAGTCGCCTGGCAGAAGGGCAGACGACCATGGGGGACAGACTCCTACCTGCAGGGCATCTCTTCAGCCACGGGGAACTGAAGGAGGCACAAGGACGAACTGGAAATAACCCTGGGGAGATGCAGAATCTGGGCTGTTTAAAAGGGTAGGCGTGAGCCGAAGGAGGTCGGAGAACCAGCCATGAGCCCCAGGGCACTCTCCCTCCCTTCCTCTGAAGCGGTCCCCACGCTCCTCTCGGGCCCCCTTGCCACACGGATCCCTGCTGCCACGGAGCCTCCTCCACGCCCCCATTCCCTTCCCTGCTGTGACCAAGGGCAGAATCAGTTTGCAGGAAAGCCTGGGAGCGCCCAGCCTTCCAGCCATAACCACTGAGCTCCGGCTCCAGGCCTGCAAAGCTCGGGAACTGTACATCTGGAAGGCGACGGCATTCAAAAAGATAACGTCCCCGGAAATCCCCATTCCGGGATTTGTGGGAGACGGGGAGAAGCGAGGGCAGGTCTGAGGGTACGGCCGCGGGCAGCTCGGGATGGCGGGATGCACCGGACCCCAAACCGCGGCCGGGGGCCGGCAGCTCCTGCGCCCCCTGGCAGCGGCTGGGCTGAGGGACCGCACGGACCGGCCCCGCCGCTCCCGGACCCCTCCCCCCGGCGGGTTTGGGGTCGAAAGCCCCGCTTTGTGCATCCTCCCGGGTCGATCCTCCCGCAGCCCGGCAGGAAACCGCGCCCCGGGCGGGGCCCATCTGCGCAGCGGGGTGGGCTCGCTCGTAGAGAGAGGCGCGCCGGGGGCTGCCGCACCTGGAACGCTGGAGCCTGATGGTATCCGAGCCAGACAGAGTTGCACTGGGCCTGCAGGGCTGCTCTGGGCTCCGGCAAGGCAGGCTGAGGGTCGCGCAGCCCTTCGACAGCCCCGCCGTACGGCCCAGCTCCGGCCTGCCCAGCTCCCGCGGGTGCCGCACGGGTTGGGAGCAGCCGGGCAGGAAGAGCTGAGCTGGGCCGGGGCGGGAGGACTGCGGGTCGCCTTCACCTGGCACTGGCTGTCAGCGGGTGCTGCCGGCACCCTCTGCAGCCCCTGTGCCGAGAGAGATGTGGGAGAGCACAGCGTGACCCTGGCGTGACCCACCAGCTGAGCACTCGCTGTCACCCTTCTGGAGTGCCGAAGAGGGGCCACGGTGTGACTCAAGCCCCCGCCCTGGGTTCGCCCTGTACCTCTCCCTGGGAGTCACCCGGCACTGGTACTTGTCAACGCCCGGCTGTGCTTCCCTTCGCCCGCCCCACGCCGGCACCCAGCCCTGCCCTCCCTGCCCACGCGCCTTTACTCCTGCTTGTAAGATAGCAGCAGAGCTGCCATGGAAGCCAACACTTCCCTCTGGCACAGCTACCTTGGGGTGATCGTGTCCCGCGAGAGGCAGCGGATGGAGAATTTCCAGCGGGCTGAGGACATCCTGCTCACCCTGTTGGAGAGTGTCCATGCCAAGGAACCCCGCTTCCTCGTGGACTACGCCAGGAACCTGGAAGCCTTTGAGTTCGCTCTCTGTGCCACTGAGGATGCTGTCACTCTCGAGGTGCCCCTGCGTATTGACGGTGATACCCTGCATGTGCTGGCGTGCCGGAGCTGGGACACCCCAGCCAGGCATCCTTCAGAGCTGAACACCTGCTATCTGGAAGTGTGCTCTCCAGGGACTGGTTTGGAGGACTGGACTGACATTGTGGATGTGATGGAGCATGGAGGTGGTGTGGGGTGCCTGGTTCCAGGCAAAATCCTCCAGCACCTGAAAGAGCTCCTTGTTTCAGCCATCGTGCACTGCCAACGCCTCTTCCTGCTTCAGCCAGGTGCGTACACTGGCAGGGTGCTTCCCAGCCAGGCGCTGCCTCCAGTACTGCCGGGAAGCCCAGCTTCCCAGCTTGGCAGTGATCCCTGTGCAAACATGCTGGGACGTATGTTCCTGGGCATGTGGCCCACCCAAAACATGCAGGAGCAGGTGAGGAAGCATCTTGCTGTGTGCTGGGATAGGCTTTGCCCTCAACTGAGGAAGGGGAGATGCAAACTATTCTCTGCCATCCAATGGCATCCGAGTCATCCTCAGGCATCTTCACCTGGGGCTGATGGCACCCTTCTTAGCGGGTGCAGGGTTCACCCAGCCCTGCTGTTCGTCCTCACGTAGGGTTTGCTCAAGGACTTGGTGTGCTTGGTTTACCCTAACCACATTCTCCCCTCCATCTCTTGGCCTCCAAGTGCCCCCTGCTCCCTGGAGGAGGCTGTTTGGAGGGTGAGCTGGGGGTGCATCAGAGCTGGACCAGGACCCCGGGGCATGGGTCTGACCCTGTGAACACATGGGCCCCAGCTGGCAGCAGTGTCCACGGAAAAGACATGGTGGGAAGGGACCCTGGGAAATGGCCATAGCAGTTCCATAAGCTTCTTCATTCATTTTCATCTCCCAATGTGCTTCTTGATGTAAAGCTCAGCCAGGGTGAAAGGGTGATGTGAGAGGACCAGTGGGTCTGAAAGTCTCTTAACCCAGTCCCAGCAGGTCCACCATCCCCTCCTTTCTCCATGGCCAAGCCAGTGACCTTCATCTTCCTCCACCCTCACAAAGCAATGGACCTTTCCTGATCCATTTTTCTTGGACTGCATTGCTTTTCTTGGCACTGTTCAGCTGCCCAGAAGCACAGCTCGGTTTGATTGCTTGAGACTTCCTGCTGTGCCTGACCTTGAGCCCCACGATGCTTCTTCCTTTAAAACCACCCTGGCATGGTTGGGAGAGGGGTTTTAGCTGGGGAAATGCAACCAAACAGCAGCACTGGAAAGGGATGAGTCGAGTGGGGTGGGACGTGGCCACGGGCGCTGCAGCGCATACCTGGTTCAGCCTGTGGGACCGGCTGCACTAACCTCCTCACTGCTGCCAAACCCTCTGCATCTAGGTGACATCAGTGCTGAAAATCTGCGGGAAGATGCCATGGAGCTCTCCCTGCTGATCCGTGGCAGCTGGAAGACCATTCGCTTTGACATTGTTCCTGTGGTGAGGAGGCAGCAAGAGCCGCTCCGGCTCCAGGGGCGGCAGAGCGACAGGGGCTTCCCTGAAGGCAGCCTCAGGAAGGCCACAGAAGAGGCCCACTTTGTCCCTGCCTCTCCCTACTGCTGGAGGTGAGAGGCTTGGCTGCATGCTGAGTGGGGTGGTCCTCTGCCAGGGATCCCTCCTGGCTGGCAGCACTGCTGGGTGTAGGCAAAAAGAGGTTGGGAAAGGGTGGGGACGTGCCAGCAGGGGTTGAAGTCACCCCCTTGTGATGCCCAAACCCTCTTCCCTGTGTTGGACAAAAATACCTCAGCCAAGTTTCAGACAGCTCAGGGAAAGAGGGGGAAGGCAACTGAAGAAGCCCTCTGAAATTATTCACAGGAGCTGAGCCCTGACTGTGCAGAGGGTGGCAGCTCTCAGGTCCCTGCCTGGGCTTCAGAGACAAGCCTGGGCACCTGGCAGCAGCAGGGTGATGAGGTGCCTCCCAGGGTGGGCTGCAGGACGGAACAGGGCTGCACTGACATTTATCTTGCCTGCCAGCACAACTGCCCGGCCCCATGGAGGGGTTGAACAGCCAGCTGGACCAGTCCATATTTATTTTGGGAACAAGGTGGTCCAGCTGGATGCTCAGCCCCTCATTGGGGACCAACCCAGCCTCCCCTCTGGGGCAGCCTGCAGCCCTCCCCACTACACCTAGGGGAGCACAACCCCACTTCACCCCACTCTTGTTCCTCCTGGGAAGGCAGGAGCTGCTCAGCAGTGTTCCCATCTCACTCCACACCTCTCAAGTTCTGCTCTGCCAGAGGCAAGTGCAGGGGGTAGATCCAAGATGCTGCATGACTGGGACCACATTTGTGGCATGGAGGGATCCCCCCCCACACCAGGTCACTGCAGGCATACTCTCCCCATCCTGGGAGGATGCAGGTCTTCATCTCCCCTCCACCAGACCCCACTCTCTTCCTCCAGATCCTCCACTCACCTTCCCATCCTGAAGCTGCTCCGAGCAGTGGACACCCTGAAGGGACCCCGTCTGGACAGCCTTCGCCTGCTCGACCAGCTCCGTGCCCAGGACTGGGGAGGGGAGGCAGGGAAAGGCAGTCTCACTTTCAACCACATGAAGGTAGGTTGGTTCTGCTGGCTGGGACCGTGGCTCTCTGGGCAAGCAGAGCCAAGGCTGCTCCCCTGCAGAAGAACCCCAAAAACTGCAGTGCTTTGGGGTGTACCAGCCCGTAGCTGTGTCTGGAAGGGATGCGTGCTGCTGCTGGCCGTGGTTAGAGGGCTCTTTGATCCTTATTCCTTGGAATGAACCAGCAACCCCCAGCCGGAGACACTTTGCATTCAGAGCTGGGGCTCTGCACTGATGTGCAGGGCATCATCCCCTGGTCCAGACTGCCTGTGTCTGCTGGGGATGGCATCCCTGTGCTGCCATGCTGCGGGCTGCCCCATGCCCTGGTGTGCTGGGACGTGCCTGTACAGGGCTGAGGATGGCGTTGCTGCTGACAAAAAGCCTCCTCTCCCCACCCAGCCTATTTTCAACGCTCTGGAACCATGCCAACTGGCCATGCTGGGGACAGCACCTGGTGGCACAATCCAGGTGTGCCCTGCCTTTTGATGGCTCTCCAAGCCAAGGGTCAAGAAGGGTGCAAGGATGTTTTCTGCTTACAGAATAGCTCCAGCTCCAAGTAACCCAAATCCTGTGTACTTTGCTTTGTGTTGCATTCTTTGATGTTTTGGGGGTGGTGGTTGTGGGGGTTTTTTTTAAAGAAAAAGGACACATGTATGCATCTGACCTTCAGAAAAGTATCACCTGCTCCAGCCCTCATGGATTCAGCCCCACAGGTCATTACATGGTGACCTGCAGGGTGTGAAGGGACGGCCTTCCTGGGATCAGGCCTTGTGCCTGATCCTGTGCTCTTTTCTCCCTCCTCACAGATGGTGTTGCTGTGGAGCACAGAGCTCTTCCCCTCCCCGGAGGACTGGCAGGACGTGGAAGGCTCCGTCTATAGGCTCTTGGTGATCCTCCTCCGCTGCCTGGCCACCCAGCACCTGCCCCACTTCCTGAACCCAGAGGAAAACCTCTTCCAAGGAGCAGCCCCAGACCTTGCCTCCCTCTACCATATGGTCGAGAGCTTTGCCTGGGACCCCCAACGCTTCCTCCACTTCCATTTTGGCCTCCATGTGTGCAGTGGCAGCGGGCAGGCAGACCCCGACACCCGAGCCCTCCTGCAGCTCCCCACCGAGGATGGGTCCTCCTGGGACACAGCCTACTTTGACATGCTGCTCAGCCAGGTAACCCCAGCCCTTCAGCTGATCTCGTGAGGCAGCACCAGAAGCCACCTGGGCTGGGAAGTTTGGGATGTGCTGGAATTGGCCCCACCAAGCCCTCTGGCATGCTGTGGAGGCTGTGGGAGGCTGGCAGTGCTGGGGCACGGAGCTCAAGCAGAGTGGGGAGCCCTCTCCCCTCACTTCCCACCTGCCTTTAGTTTCAGGTGTACCGGATCCAGGACAGTGCACGCCGCTCAGCAGTGTCCCAGCTCCTCTCCAAGATCCGTCAAGAAATCCCTCAGCAGAGCTGAGTGGGACCCTGCTGCTGCCTCGTTGGGGTGTCTCGAAACCCTGGGGGGTGCAAGGAGAGCTACAGGGCCAGGGAGCAGCGTGCTGCTGTGTCATTTTATTGGGGAAAGGTGGTATGGGGGAGTGAGCACATCTGCTGCAGCTGGGGGGCATACACAGCCTCTTGGCTGCCCTGGTGGACCTGGGCACTGGCTGCTTCATCCCATGGTACAGAATCTGGAGGGGGATGGCTGGCATTCTGCGCTGCAGGGTAGGGAAGGCTGAGGTTGTTGGTGATGGGAGGGGAAGGGACCTATGGTCAGATCCTGCATCCGGCCCTCAGGATCCTTGCCTCAGTCAGTTTGCTGAGGGTCACCATGCCCTGGGGCCAGAGGAAGGGAAAGAACTGAGGGGCCAGGCCATTGGGGTGATGAGAGAAGGGGTTTTGAGCCATGTCTCACATCTGCTGAGCCCTCTCCTCCATGTCCCCTGCTATCCCAGCTTCCTTCCACTGTGGCTTGGCTTGCTGGGTGTTGCCGTGTCTCCTGCCAGCATCCCAGGGAGGCAGCGGAGTCCCTCTGCTGCCAGCTGTCTGCAGCCAGGCATGCGGGGCAGTGCCAGGCCACCTCCCCCAGCCTCCCCCTCCCCGGCACGGGTGCTCACAGCCTGCTGCGGTGGCAGCGGTTCAGGGCGTCTTGCAGGGCTCGGAGCACTCGGTCCACGTTTGCACTGGTTGAGTTGCAGCCCATGAGGCCGATGCGCAGGACCTGGGAGGAGAAGGGTGAGCGTCTCCCTGCAGGACCCACCTTTGTGTCTGTGCCTCGGCAGTCCCGTGCGGAGCGGGGGACGCGCAGCCGGGCATGAGCGGTTGTGCGCAGCTCCCGTGCTCGTATTTAACACACACCGTTCCCATAAAGAGGTGTCACCCCGCTAATTACGTGTGTGGTTATTCAATGAGGTGGTGATTGTGTGTGGTTGTGCTGCTATGCGTTGCTCCGGGCAATGGGACACAGCCAGCCACACTCGCTGTCAGCAGCCAGACAGGGGCAGGGAATGTGGGGTCCGGTGCCCAGCCACGGACAGCAGGAGGGGAGGACTCTGCCCACCTTGCCCACAGTGGGGCCCAGGCCCCCGGCGATCTCCATGCCATGGTTGTCCATCAGAAAGGCCGTGATGTCCTTCCAGTTGTAGCCCTCAGGCACCCTGACAGTGGTGATGGTGGGAAGTCTGGCCTTCTGAGGAAGATAAAAACTGGGTTCAATCCCACGGCCCTTGGTGACCCCCAGCACGCTGCCAGGGGAGAGCATCACTGAGGGGGGAGTTTTTTCTCTGGCGTCAAAAGGTGCCCAGCCAGGCACATCTCCAGCTGCACAGGACTATGTTCTCATGCTGCCCCTACTCTTTGGTGGTGGTGATGGGCTTGCCCTGCACCCACCTCCTCCTTCACAAAGAGCTCAAGCCCCAGGTCAAGCAGCCCCTGGCACAGCTGGGTGCAGTTGGTCCGATGTCGCTCCCAAGAGCTCTCCAGACCCTGTGGGTAGAGAGGAAAGAGAAGGCCTCTGCTGCTGACAGGCATCTCCTGGCACCCACTGCTCCTCCAAGCCCCAGGCCCTGCCTGTCTGGTGCCACTAACCAGTTCTGCCAGAATGGCCAGGCCTTCCCGCAGGCTGAAGAAGCTGTTGATGGGTGCCGTGTGGTGGTACCTGCAAAACTCAAGGGGCACCCAGAGGGGTTCAGCTTGGCTGCAGCACAGCAGCCCCTTGCTCGTGGTTGGGGAAACCGAGGCACAGCATCCTTCCTCCTCATCACCCAGTGCAGAGAGCTGTGACCAGCAGCCAGGGTGATGGGGAGGCAGGGCCTGAGCCCTGAAGGGCAGGCAGCCCCTGAGCCGGGACAAAGGCTGGGTGGGGAGTGGTTGCAGCCGTCTGTAACAAGAGAGCCTGCCCTCACCTCCGAGGCTCCCCGTCACAGCCCCAGTAGTTTGCCAACCAGCCCATGTCCAGATAGAAGGACGGGGGCTTCGTCTTCCTCTTCAGCAGCTTCTCCCTGGCGAAACAGAGTACTGGGGAGAGGTCGGACCTTGACCCCACCAGCTCCAAGGTGGGATCGGCCCTGTGGGAGGGAGGACTCCCCTAAAGCGAGGGCAGAGTATGGCTCCACCTCCTCGTCACTGCCCAGATATGGGATGGGCTCTACCCTCACGGCACTGCTGCTGGGCATACTCTCCACAGAGCGGGACTGAAGCAGGTGACTGGCAAAGGAGATAGGCGACAGCCTCCCCCAGCCCCATTTACTTCCACCCTGGTGAGGCTGGGCTGCTCTTACCTGGCTCGCTCACTGAATGAGATGGGGGCACTGCCGGGGGGTGCATTGAGGACTTTCTGGGACCCCGAGTACAGGACATCGATCTCTGCCCAAGAGGGAAGACAACTTCTTAGGAATCAGAGGGTCCCAGCAGGAAAACGCTGAGCCCTCCAACCTAGCTGCAGGTGGTGGGTGGGAAGCACAAGGATGGTCTTACTTGTGTTCAGGCTGCTTTGGGAGGCCCCCTGGCACTGCTGATGGTCCCCCAGGGGGAACAGGCTCTCTGGCTGCAGCTGGACCAGTTTCTAGTGCTGCTAGCCAAAATGCAGGCGGAGGGGCTGATCCCACTGCTCTCTCTCCCTGTCCCAGGCACGAGCCCCTTTGTCCCTTGGTTGCCCATGATGGCACTGTGGCTCTTACCCTGCTGGTCCATGAAGATGGGGGCTCCCCCAAGCGATGCCACTGCGTCCACAAGCAGCAGGCAGCCGTGCCTGTGGGAGGACAGAGCTCAGCCTGGTGCTCCTGCCACCTCCTCTTGCCATGCCTCTGCCTACAGCCCTGGCATCCTGGTCTCCACAGGGGCCACGTGTCTCACTGCCACCAACTTGTTGTGCTTTCAGGACAACAGAGCCAGAGAAAAGCCCAGAACATACAAATGCCCGGGCCCAAATCCCCAGTGGTGACCTTGGGGTGCCCTCAGTCCCTGTGGGTGCCCGCCAAGCACTGACCAGTGGCACAGCTTGCCCAGCCCCTCCAGTGGCTGCAGCACCCCCGTGGAGGACTCGCCGTGGGTGATGAAGAGCACCAAAGGTTTGTGCTGCACCAGGCCCTGCATGACACAAAGGGAAGGTGACCACACTGGAGGTCAGCTTGTGCCCTCTGCATAGTGGCCAGCACTCACCTGCTCAATGTCTTGTGGAGTGAAGTACTCGCCTGGGGGCTTCAGCAGCTCATAGACATTGGCTCCTGGGGGGAATTTGGGCAGAGGAGAGTGAGGTTTGGGCATGCTTCCCAGTGGGCAGGCACCTGCTCCATGGGGAAATTGGTCATGCATGAACCACGAGCAGAGCTGCCTGCCAGGGTCTGGCCTCCTGCAGATTTGCCCAGTGGAAAAGCCATAAAGCACCATAAATGGAGGGACATCACTCTTGGAAAAAACCTGGAGTGCTCTCTAGCAGAGTGCTCTCTGGCTTTGTAAGCCGCGTCTCTGAGCACTGCCAGGACTGGGACAGCAAACTGGGGCATTCTGCCTTCAAGCCCGGTCCCCTCAGCCCGGCCGTGCCATCTGGCTGTTCCCAGCATACCCAGTCTCCTGGCAATGTCAGCAGCACGTTGTGCCCAGATGCCATTGATGGCCACCAGCACAGCGTCACCAGGCTCGAGCAGGTTGAAGAGGGCGGCCTCCATGGCACAGTGGCCACTGCCACTGATGGCCAGGGTCAGCCGGTTCTGCGTCTGGAAGGCGTACTGGATGCCCGCCTTGATCTCGTCCATCACCTGCGGCAGCAGGACACTGGCCAGCACTGCTATTGCTCCTCTTGCCCCAGCAGAGCTGTTCCAGCCCCTCCTGGGGGTGAGGAAGAGGAGGGGAGGGAAGGAAAGCTGGGCTGGGGCCACTCACCTGCAGCACTTCAGGGTGCATGTGGCCCAGGAGCTGCCGACCACCTGCAGCCTGGATGCGGGGGGGCACATTGCTGGGCCCTGGCCCGAGCAGCAGCCTCTCTGGCACGGCCAGGGGCCGGAGCAGTTCCTGGGGTGGGGGAACGCGGAGCAGGCTGGTGGCCATGGCACGACGTGCTGTCCCAAGGAGCTGAGCCCAGAGAAGAGGAGCAGTGGAGGCTGCCTGGGCAGCAGCCAGCATTGCAGCAGTGTATCCTGTGTCAGCAGTGTCCGGTGTCCCTATGGACCTTGACCCAGAATTCAGTGCTCCCCCCCACCAGTCTGGACTCTACCCCTGGTTGCCTCCTCTGTCTGGTTAATGTGTCACCAGTGCTGTCCCTGCTGTCTTGGGCCCCTCATTTTGGGGGGTGCCCCCTTGCTAGTGCTCAGGGCATCGCTCCCCAGGTATGCCAGCCTCGGGGACTCCCAAGCACCCAGGCAGTCCCTGTCCCCATGGTCCCCACAACACCAGGGCTGTTGTTTCCCAACAGTATCCCAGCAGGTGGGATCCCTGCTCTGACCACCCAGATCCTGTGCCACGGGATGGTTGTGCTGGTCTGACACAGCTGCCATGGTCGTAGCTCCTGCTGCAGCACAAAGCTCCTCTTGACCAGAGCTCTCTGACTAGGGCCCTGCCTTGCAGAGGGACATCTGAAGGAGCTGGCCAGTGGGCTGATGTGCTCCAGGGCAGAGCTATGGACTGGGACACGGACATAGTCCCTGCCACAGCGAGCTGTGCTCTGCAGGCTCAGCCTGGATCATGAGCATCCCAGTGTATCCTGATGATGCCACAGGCCCTCGTGGAGTCGGATATGCTGTTACCTGCTGTGGGTACCCACAGCACATTGCATCGTGCCCATCCTCTGGCACATTCTCTGCCACCCATACCCTGAAATGAAAACAAGCTGCCCGCTGCCAGCTTTAGCAGATCCATGAGTGGGTCCCTGTCCAGAGGAGCCCCTCAGTGGGCAAAGCTTTGGCTAGGGATGACAGCATAAGGGTGAGAATTCCCACCCGGCAGGGCTGGCACCACTGGCCGCTGCTGAAGACGTATGGGACAGAGGCATGGGGCCGGCAACAGTGCCAGGTGAGAGCACATCTGCCCAGCAGCTGGATGGCTGTCACTGAGAGGAGCTGGGGGCAGATGTGTTCGCTCCCGCATGGATGATGGAAGCCACAGTCAGCCTGGGGACTGCTGCCCAGCCATCATCCCATCAAACTGATGACGCCATATCGGGTGAAGAAGACTTCTCAGCTGTCGTCTAGGAAGATTTGGGGCATGGCTGAGGCGGGGAGGGGACGCGTGTCCCCGGGGCTGCCGTGGGGCGAGGGTGGCCGTGCTGCTGGAAACAGCTGGCAGCGAAGGAATAATCCGCTTTCTGCGCTGGCTCTGAATCCCGGGCGCAGATGGGCAGGAGCGGCCGTGCCCCGGGCGGCGGGCGGGGGCTCGGCGGACGGAGGAGAGAACTGACGGGGCCGGGGGCACAGGAAGCCCTGGCGGGGGCCGCACCTCAGAATACTGCGCCGGGGAACAGGGGTAGCGGTGTACGGTCCGGGGTACCGGGGTACCGGGGTACCGGGTACCGGGCCGGTGCCGGTTGCCAGGCGACGGCAGCAGAGAGCCGCCCCGCCCCGCCCCGCCCCGCCCCGCCCCGCCCCTGCGGCGGTTCCGCAGCGCGCCCGGGGCCGGGGGATGCGCTGACGTCACCGCTCCATCCCCGAGCGCGCCCTCCCGGTCCCCGCGTCCCCCTCCGGGCGGCGGCGGCGGCGGCGGCCGCCAACCAGCGCGTGGGGCGGGGACCGCAGGGGCGGGGCCGCTGCCACCCGCACCGACACCGGCACCGGCACCGGCACCGACACCGGCACCGGCACCGACACCAGCACCGCATCGCATCGCACCGCGCCGCTCGGCCTCATGCCGGCGCACCCCGCCCACGGCTGAGCGCTGCGCCCCTCCGAACCGGGCACGGCCACGGGCACGGCCAGGGGCATCACAGGTAGGGGCGGGCGGCATCGCGCAGGACGCCCCCCGGGCGCTGGCCGAGGGGGGAACCGGGGCTGCTCCGGGGTGGCGGTGCCGCCCCTCGTGGCCCCGGCGGGGGCGAGGCGTGGCGGGGGGGAGCGGGATGCGCATCCCCGAGGGTCCGCGGGGCGGAGGGGCTGCGGCCGGTGGCCATTTTGCGGGGTCCCCCGATGCTCGAAGTTGTATGTGGGGGGAAACTGTCCTCGGGTCCCCAGCGCGGTGACCGCCGGGTGCCGCCCCGTCTTCCAGAAGGATCCAGCCGGGGAGGGGGGGGGCCTGCCTGCGGACGAGGAGACGCCTCTGCCGCCCCGGCCCTAGCCAGGGTGCGAAGGGGGAGGATGCCATCCCCGCAGCCCATGGCCGGGGACACAGTAACCCCTTGTCACCCCAGAGCCACCCCTGCTCTTCCCTCCGGGGTACATGGCTCTGGTTATGCAGCTGAGCCATCTTGCGTCATCATCATAACACTTCAGGGTTAACGACAGCAGCGCTGGAGGGAGTGGTGGATGCCCCACCTGGGGCTCTCGCCGCGGGTAACTGGCAAAGGTGCGGCGATGCTGAGACTCTTCTTGGCCCCCAAGGACGAGCAGCTGCCGGTGACCTTGCCCTGTGGAGTGGCTGGACAAGGGCCGCCATGTCACTGCGGGCCAGTGCAGTGGCTGCTGGCTGTTGAAGGGGCAGGTCCCGGGGTGCAGGGCTAGTGCAGAGCTCCACACTTGGTCATCCACGTTCCCAGGGAGCAGCCCTGCACCTGCCCTATTGTCTCACTCCTCTGCTTCTTTCTCCTCCTCTTCCTCCTCCTCCTCCCCCTCTTCCCTCAGGGGGCAGTGACCCCTCCCCTAGATCCTGCAGACCCCGTGTGAGCCGGTCTCCTGCCTGCTCAGGTCCCATGCGACAGCATCAGGGCTCAGGGAGGACAAGGAACTGGCCGAGCATCTCCCCTACCACCCCACAGCCAGGCACCCTTCCATGCCCCAGCACCCCGAGCAGCCCCATGCAGGTGGCCTCTGTGGCACTGGGGCGGCAGGGAGGCAGCAGACCCTCCCCCTCCCCTGGGTATGGCCAGGGGTGTGGTGGCTCTGCCATCTCGGCATGCTGCTGCTGACCTCCATTTTGTCTGGGAGGTGGCAGCTGGTGCTGGCAAAGATGCTGCCACCACCCTCCGCCTCCCTGCATGTGGCAAGAACTGCAGCCCTTCAAGCCCTGGGTCGTGTGGGAATCTGTTGTCCACCCCCTTCCTGGCTACCCTTCTCTGTGCCCAACAATGCTGGGCATCCACTGGAGCTCACTGCCTTTTCTGTGCAGCTTTTCCCTGCTTGGGGTTTGAGTGTCTGGAAGAGAGGATGGAGGGAGCAGGGATGGCAGGTGGGATTACTTTGCAGCAGAGATGGGGAGCAGAACCCCTCATCCCCATCCTTACATTTGCTACCTGCAAACTGAATCTGCACGGAAATTCGCAGGCAGCTGCAAACTGTGCCCTGAAGCTGTGTCCCCCCCTGGGGTGGGCAGGGGGTGAGGAGGCACGGGGCAGGGTGCCTGTGGCAGCACTGGGGAAGCAGGGGCTGGATTTCATCTGAGCATGGGGTGCACTTGCCCTTGTCCTGGGCTGTCCTCTGAGCTGCTTCCTTGCCTGCAGGTGCTGCTCTGGAGAAAACTGCACTGTCATGGTCCCTTGTCCTGTGTGGGGCGGGAGGTGGGTGAGGAGCTTGGCTGGCAGGCATTGATGGTGCCATGTCATCCGGCAGCATGTTCCCTGCTGCCCTAGAGGCAGGACAGAGTCCCGTGGTCCCAGTCAGAGCTGGGGGGCCCCAACAAAGGGTGCAGGGGGAGGGCTTGCCACAACAAAGCCTGGCAGCTGCTGAGAACACACTGGTGCAGCCAGACAGGGCGTCCACCCTCGCCACTGAGGTGACGTGGGGTTGGATGCGTGCAGACAAAGGGAAACTCACCTTGGATTTCCCTGCACGCAGGCAGCTCATCATCTGCTGGAGCTGGGGGACCGGCAGCATAGCACGTTCCTTAGCATCCTTTGGGCAAGAGCTTGCTTGGTGGTGGCACTTGGGGACAATGCTCCCTGTCCTATTGGTCACCTCTCAGCAGGAGATGCTGCCAGTTGGTAGCCCTTGGATTTAAGAGAGGTTTCATTAGCTAATCTCTGCCCAATTAATCTTAGCTGATCCAGTTAATCATGGCTCTCTAGGCCTTTTGCTCCTCACTAGGGGTGACCGGTGTGTCACAGGGATGGGAAGAGCCAGCAGGCTGTGTGGGAAGTGATGCCCTGCAGAATTGGGGGACAGGTCCAGATGTACCCCCTGGCTCCCTGGCCCCAGGGACTCCCTTGGCCATTCCTCCTTGTGTGTGGGGTAGCCCTGGGAGGCGGCAGGGAGGGAACAGGGAGCGGGGCTCCGGTGCTGGCCCGCTCCCAGCGCAAGACTGGTCATGGCTTATCGAATTTCTCTCAATGGCAGCGGATTAAGCAGGCGGTGGCTGCTCTCACTGTCCCCAGGCAGGGCGAGCTTGCTGGGCTCGAGCCACCCACACGCTGGGGGGGCTGCCTGGCCCTGCCCCTGGCCCTGCTCCTGCAGCCTGGCCCCTCTCTTCACGGGGTGCTGAGTGCCCATGACCA
Organism: Lycocorax pyrrhopterus obiensis; assembly: GCA_014706295.1. NCBI lineage: Eukaryota > Metazoa > Chordata > Aves > Passeriformes > Paradisaeidae > Lycocorax > Lycocorax pyrrhopterus. Next base: position 3,346,642 of record JACSVZ010000016.1, read on the forward strand.
GTGATGCCATGGCTCACGATGCTCCTGTGTTAAGTGGGTGCAGGCTGAATTCCGCCCTGCAGCTGAGCCAGGGAAGTGAGTCAGAGGAAGGAAAGGAGGGTGACAAGCAGCTGGGTCAGTGTCTGCTGGTGGTCCCCAAGGGCACACAGTGTTGCCTGGGGTCCTTGTGCTGCCATGGCAGGGATGGAACTGGAGAGCTGCAGAGGAGCAGAGGGAAGCAGTGCCTTGCCGACCAAGGAAGCTGAAGGAGATGGATGGAGCACAAAATGGAGCTGGGGCTCTGCAGCAGGGAATACTGGCTGGGAGAGGAGCTCACACCGCTGGGCAAGGAGAGCCAGATGGGAATGCACTGGGATATGGCCTGTGGATGGCAGGGAGAGAGAAAAGGTCCTGCTGGCGAGGAGGGGGTTTCTCATGGCCAGCAGTGGTGGGGGTACGGGATGTGGGGCTGACCGGGCAGAAGAAGGCAAAGAAAGGAAAGCAGCACCAATGGAAGGTACACAGCAGGGTGAGGCACGTGGAAAAGTGGTTTAAAGGAGAAACCAGAATTTCTTCATGGGAAGGGATTGAGCTGGAGCAGCTGGGAATGGCACAGGGCTGGGAGGGAATAAGGGCAGGGGCTGAGGTGGCCCGTGGCAGGCAGCAGGCAGTCCTGGGGCTGGTGGGCTCATTGATGGGCGTGCTGTTCTGGTGGCTGTGCAGGAGGCAGGAGTCCAGGGACCTGACTCACCTCTTCAGAGCCGTGGTAGCTCGAGAGGCTGCAGAGCTGGGGAAAGGGAGCTGTCTTGCCTTGGGAGGAGAGGGGAATGTTTGACATCGGCAGTTGTCAGGTGTGGATGGGATTTAGCCCGGGGATGAATCCATTGTCCTTGAGTGGTGCCACAGGGTGGAGCAGCTCGAGCTGATGGCCTCGTGAAGATGCAGCCCTTCCACATGGGAATATATCCAATCGTTTCATGGGAAAAACAACTTTTTCATTCCCCCTTGGCAAGCACTTCTGTTTAATTTTTCCTTTCCCCCGTCTGAGTGGGGAGGCAGAAGCCACTGGCAGGCAGCAGCCCACTCGCTGGCTTAGGGACTCAAGGGTGGTGTTAAACACCTGCTTAAAATAATCCAAGCTCAAGAAAGCCTGAGACCAAATGCTTGAACTCTGGAATTTATGGGTGTGATCACTGGCTGAGCCCAGTGGGAGCTCCAGAGCTGTCCCAGCGGGAAGATAAGAGGAGGGTTTGGGAACTCCAACAGAAGAAGCTTTGTCCTCCGCGTGCTGTTGGACATGCCAGCTCACTTTCAAAATAGGCAAAGGGTTTCTGAAAGGCAGTGCAAAGCTTGTAACACTTTCTCGCTGCAAATTTTTCCACTGTGCCTATGGTTTCCTCTCACCCCCTTGGAAATCAAGCCACAGCTGTCAAACCTCAGGTAGTTTTAAAGCCATCCCCTTCTCTTGGGATACTTTCTGTTCTGTGGATTTGTTTTTTTCTTCCCTTTCCCCCCCCTTTTTTTCCACCAATTCTCCTGAATTTTTCATTTCCACTATGGGAAAACACATCTCATGTTAGAGATCCATCCTTACTGCTCCACTTCCTTCTGGTCACGGCCCATGTAACCAGAGCTGTGCCGGTGCTCACTAAGGATCTCATTCCTCCCTGATCTCCTTCCTCCCGGAGCAAGTATCCTGCTGGCAAAACCCAGGCTTGAAAAGCACTCCGGAATTCACAGACACCCTTGCAGGTGGGATGCCAGAGGAGCAGTTCCTGCCCATTTTCTGAGGGGTCCTGCACTCCATTTTCACCAGCAGTCTCAGCGTGGGGGAGCCAGGGAGCAGGGAAAGGCAGGAAAAGGGATAGACGTTAGAAGGCAGGAATGGGTCTTGTCAGGTCCAAAAGGATCCCGAAGGGTGCAGCGATCAGAGGAAGGATCCCAATATAATTTTCTGGCCAATGCTCATGAGGCTCAACTGCAGCTCAGGGAAGGTGAGAACGGGCTGCACAGTGCCTGGGCACCAGCACTGGGATGGGAACTGCTCTGGGAGGTGTCGGTGAGCGGTTTGTTTTGTCTTGTGAGGTTTGCGATTAATAATTTTTTAGCAAAAGGAAAAATGATGGTAAACTGGGAGCTTCAGCTGAGTGCAATGGCCACTGGCTTCCCAGGAAGGGCTGCTGGTGCTGATACTGCACATGTGCTTTGTGGGAGCTGAATGGGAGGGAGGCACATGCCAGTGACTCTGTTCAGCAGCCGCCTCCTTTCTCAATGGAATGCCAGCGCTTTCCTCCCCGCTCCGCTCTGTCCTGCTGCCCAGGCCCTGCTTTGCTGGGCTTGGAGTGGAGGCAGGAGGCCTGGGAAATGGGCAGGGGCCTGTGGGCTTGCTTGCAGATTAGGAGGTGCCTGCTCAGTGCCACCCTGGGATGGAAAAGCTGCTCCTTGGGGCTTATGCTGATGCTGACGGTGCCTACAAGGCTCTGTCCACTGCTGTGGGTGCCTACCGAGTGATGCTGCAGGGTGATGGAGGCTCCAGTGCTGCCCTGGGGTAAGGGCAGGGATGGCCCCTGGGACTGGGCTGGGGGTCCTGACCTGAGATATGACAGGGAGAAGGGAGAGGTAAAATGAGGGCAGATCGAGGTATGAAACAAGATGTCATCGTTCGGGCAGAGGCAAAGCAGTGTTCCCAGGAGGTTTCCTTGCACAGGCTTTCCATTCATCCTGCACAGCTGCAAGATGTGGATTGGAATGCAAGCTTTCCTAACCCCCTTTTCTCCCCTTTTTGCAGGACAGCCACTGCTCCTCACTAGCAGGACCCACCTGTGGCCAGCGCGATGGCGGGAGCGTCAGTGAAGGTGGCAGTGCGCGTCCGGCCCTTCAACTCCCGGGAGATGAGCCGGGAATCGAAATGCATCATCCAGATGTCGGGAAGCACCACTAGTGAGTGCCTCAGGGGCAGGGGGGCTTTGGGTGCTGCCTGGGAAGGAGCATGTGCACTGTGGCCACAGCAGCAAGCGCTGGCCTGCGGGGATCCTTGGTGAGGATGCCTGTAGCACCTCGAGTCATTTGGAGGAGGAAATGTGGGGAGGATGTCAGCTTTCCCACAGAGAAATGCAGTCCTGCTGTTGAAATGGCAGTGGTGGGATCCACGTGGCACTGAGCCCTTGGATTTTGGTGACAGTGAAAGGGGCAGTATTCCCCAGTAGGCAATGAGGGAGGAATCATAGAATCACAGGATGGTTTGGTTTGGAAGGGATGTTAAAGATGATCTCGTTCCAACCTTCCACTGTAGATCAGGCTCTTCCACATCTAACCTTGCCTTGAAGCTGTGCATGGGCCAGCAAGTGGTTTTTGATGGCACTGCCTGGCCAGGTACCACTCACTGCAGCGTGCCAGGAGCCATCCCTGCTTCTTGGGGGCTCTTGGAGATGCAACAGCAGCAGGATGCAGGGCTGGGAGGAGGATTTGCCAAGGGAATGGTGTGCTCGGGGTGGGGGATGTAGCATGGGGACTCGGGGCTGTCTTGTCAGGAGCCTGTCCGGCCTTTGCCCCTCTTTGAATAACAGCTGCTGGCAGCACGGTGTGGGAATGGCAGTCAAACCCCTCCTCTTTGGCTCTGGAAGCGTCCAGATGGGACAGTGTCTAAAATAACTCCCTGCCTGCCCGCCCGCCCGCCTGGGGCTGCCTGCGTCACCGGTGGTGGGTGAGACACCGGTGCCAGCCACCCCCACCCTGCAGGCTGCCATGACAACCCTGGTGGTGGGGAGAGGAGGGCACCCAAGGGTGCAGGGTGACGCTGGGACCCCACCGGGCCCTCCTGGTGCCTAGGGAGCAGGAATGGGAGGTCTGTGGGGCAGCATCTGCTGGTCTCGGGCATCCTGTGGGGGTTCTCCCTTCATGGTTGGACAGGGATTCTCCATCTGCCTGGGGTGCAGAGCTTCTACCCTCATGCTGAGGAAGCCTCCTGGCCATGCAGGAGCTTCCCACCTGCCCAGGGCCAGGGAATAGGCAGGGTAGATGTTCCCCATTCTGGTTCTGATGGCTGGGGGGGACACCTGCCATGCCCCAGTCCCAGTCAAGAGCATCAGGCATCCCCCACCTCCACCGTGGCTGTGTTTGTTCAGAGCCGTGTGCCCCTGCTCATCCTGCACACCCTGGCTGTGCCCCTGCCTCCAGCCCCTGCCTCTGCCTGCACCAGGGAGGGCAGCAGGGCTGCGGGCAGGAGCCCTTTGCTGACAGTGAGGATTTTCTCCATGAATGGACAAACCACTGGCTAATCCTCTTGGCCAGGGGGCTGGGGAGCAAGTGTGGGAGGCTCAGAAGCCTGCTTCTGCCGTGGCTGGTGGAGGCAGGAGGATGCCAGTAGTGCCAGCAGAGTAGGACTGTCTCAATCCCCCCGGCTCCTTGCAGAGAAGCCAAAGATAAACATGTTTGAGGAGAGTGAGAGCAAGCTTTCCCCTTCCCAGGGTTATTTGCATGTGCTGGGGTGAGGGGCAGGTTCTTCTCCTGCCTCATGCATTGAGCCCTGTGGGAGGCAGCAGGGCCCAGGGTGGGAAGGGATCAGCCTTTCTCTGCTGTCCTTTTGCCTGCAAACTTCCAGCTGCCACAACCACCCACCTGCTCGCCAACACTGCTGCTCTGTTCCTGGGCTGTCCTGCTCTCTCTGGGCACCACCCCTGGCATCAACACCCCTGACCCCTCTCCTGACGGCTCCCACCAGGATGGTGTGGAGGAGACCCCTGGCTTTGGTCCCACAAGGCCATTAATGTTCTCCATCTGGAGCTGTGCCTCTGCTGGCTTCAAAATCTGGTGATTATTTTCTCTGATGTCAGTTCTGGGCTTTCTCCTGCTTCGTGCCTGCCCACTCACTGGGCTCTGCCATGCTGCTGGCTCTTCAGGGCAAGGCGAGGGACATGTCCAGAAGTTTTCCTCCTTCCTGTCCCCTTGTCTCTATGCTTGTCTTCACCTCCACACCCCTCCTTGCCTTTTGAATCCCATGGGCTCAGAGCATGAAACTTTTGCAGCAGCTTTGCAAAAGCCCTATGTGCCTGGTCACAGGAAAGGGAAAATTCCACCAGCAGCATCCATCTGCCTGCAGGCAAATAAATGGGGATGACAGGGCCATGGGAAGAGTATTTCAGCTCAGGACAGGCGATGCCTGCTCTTGGGATGCTCCCTTCTCCCCCGTGTCCCAGTCTCTGGTTTCCCATGCCAGCTGGGCAGCTGCAGCTGGGATGCCTGGAGCCTCTTGGTGCCAGCCCCGGCTGCTTCCCTGCCCTGTGCCCAGCATGGGCTGGCACTGGGATGCAGAACAGGCACCTTGTGCGGCTCCGCCCTGCCTGCTCCACCCCTCATTTGTGCTCCTGTTCGCTGTGGCCAGCATCACCTCCGCAGGGCGGAGACAGACCGGAGCCGAGCGCAGGTGACCGCATGGCACGGTGGAGCTGCCAGGCTGAACATCAGGAGCCATCAGAGATGCTCCATCCCACTTCTTGCACGACCTCTACACCTGTTTCTCTTCACAATGCCCTCAGCACAAGAGCCAGGCTTTGGCAGGGATCAGGAATCAGGGATTCAGCCACCATGGCTGCCCATGCTGCCCACAAAGACCTGCTCTTCCAGGGGCCTCCACATCCCTGTTTGCTGCTGCAGGATTGCCAGTTGTTACTTCCCAGCCCTTTCTCCTGGTGGTTAGTCTGCCTGGAATGCAGCAGGTGTCCAGAGCATTGGAGTCAGGCTGCCTGCAGTGGGTAGGCAGGCAGGGAACTCGTGCCAGCCCCTGTGGTGCCAGAGCTGGGCTTCTGTCCGTGGTAAGGAGCATCTCAGCAGCACCATGCTGCGGTTTTGTGGTCAGGGCTGGATCCTGACCCCACTCCCCACCCTTCCCCAGCCTGCCTCGCTGCTGTTGCAGGCAGGGCTGGATTGTTCTCAGGTCAGAAGTGGTGGACCCTTTCCAGGGGAGCAGAAGGAGTATCCATTGTGGTAATGGAGGAGGAATTCAGAGCAGAAAGCATCTGTATGCATAGCACCACACATCTGGGCATCAGACACCATGGCAGTGAGCTGCACCGTGCCTGGGGCTGCTCGGGAAGGCCCCAGCTGGAATCTGGAGTGGGTTCGAGCCCCGGCTGGCTGTTGGGCAGAGCAGGCTGGGATGGAGAAAGCTCGGGGCTTATGGCTTCCTCATCCTTGGTGGCGGCAGGGAGCAGCTGGGGGAGTGGGCATGGGAACTGTGCTGCACAGGCCTCAATGTCGCCTCAATGTCACCTAACATGGCTGGTGGCTGAATCTCGTGATTACCCGCTGGTTTGGGTTTCTTCTGATGCATCTGTTGTTTCAGAAAAAACCGCATCGTAAATGCTCTCCAGGAGGAAAAAAAAATCGCATGAGGAAGAGCAGTGATGCAGTCTCCAATTTCCATAGCAACGTCCTTTTCATCAGGGGATGACAAAAGCAGACTCTTGTTTCCGCTGGTGGTGTGACACGAGGCATTAATCACCCTGCTGGGGCTGGGGACCTGCCGAGGCAGGAGCCAGAGGGGCTCTAGGGCAGCCCTGACAGGGTTGCAGCTGCTCCCACCTTGCCAGCATGGGAGCTTTGGACACGCTCCCCCAGCTGTGGGGAGAGCGAGGCTGTGACCTTCCCGTGCCAGTGCTGGGCTCCCATGGGCAGGTGCCACAGCAGGAAGGAACCTGAGGGAAGGAGTCACGTCCCCCTCACTGTGTCCAGCAAGATGTTTGGGCAAGGCTCTGCCCTGTTCCCTGGGCTCTGCTGGCCATGGCACCCACCTCCTCTGCTTTCACTGTTGGGGTCTGGGGGTTCTGGACCCATCTGCAGAGCTGGAATACTCCCAGTCCACCTTCCAGGACCATTTTGGACTGAACCCCATCACCTTTCACCCCTCCCACATGGAGGGGGAAAGGGGGGCAGGTGTACCGTGGGTGGCTGGTGGCCTCATGTTCCCATCTCTTTGTCCCTAGCTATCCTGAACCCAAAACAGCCCAAAGAGACACCAAAAAGCTTCAGCTTTGACTATTCCTACTGGTCCCACACTACGGTAAGCATTGGGACGCCTGAGCCTACCTAGAGGGCTTGGCTGGGGAGAGGCAGGAGGGCCTCCTTGCCAAATTTCTCCATGTCCCCCTCCTCTGTGCAGCCTGCAGACATCAACTATGCATCCCAGAAGCAAGTGTACCGGGACATTGGCGAGGAGATGCTGCAGCACGCCTTCGAAGGCTACAACGTGTGCATCTTCGCCTACGGGCAGACGGGAGCTGGCAAATCCTACACCATGATGGGCAAGCAGGAGAAGGACCAGCAAGGCATCATCCCACAGGTATGCCTGGGGAAAGCTGCCTGTCCCCTCGTCCCAGAGGGATGCCCAAAGGAAAAGCAGAGCTGGGAGGAAAGAGAGCAGCAGGGTGGGAGTGAGGCCGGGTTTTGCCGAGGTATAATATAGCACTACCATGACAGTGAGCTGGCATGGCTCCACTGTGGAGTGGGGGGCCAAGGAGGGTCATCCAGACTGTCCAAGACTGGATGGACTATGGTCTGGCCACACAAGGCCAGTGTATGTGAGCAACAGTGGTCCAAGTGCTGAGCTGCTTACCGAGAGCTGCCGCATGCTGGCCCAGCAGGACATGGAGGGGCTCTGGGGATGCTGATTCTCCATATCAGCATGGGGGGCTCTGCCAGCTCCCCAGGAGCTATCCCAGCATTCATTGGCTGGTTTTTGGGGTGAAAAGATAGAAATCCCTGTGGCCTGGGCACCCCAGGTAGGAGCATCCTGCTGGCGGGGGGCTGAGCCTCGCTCTTCTGTCCGCAGCTGTGCGAGGACCTCTTCTCCCGCATCAATGACACCACGAATGACAACATGTCCTATTCTGTGGAGGTAGGCACCCCTCTGCCTGCCCAGCCCACTGCCAGCCTCCCACCTGGCTCCACTGGTTGTGCCAGTGTGCAGACCCCTCTTTGGGGCGTGCCTGGGTGGCTCATTCTGCTAGCTCTGCCCGTGCTCTTTACTCTAGGTGAGCTACATGGAGATCTACTGCGAACGTGTGAGGGACCTCCTGAACCCCAAGAACAAGGGGAACCTGCGGGTGAGGGAGCATCCCCTTATGGGTCCATATGTTGAGGACCTTTCCAAGCTGGCTGTGACCTCCTACAATGACATCCAGGACCTTATGGACTCTGGAAACAAAGCCCGGTGAGTTGGAGAAGGAGGAGATGGACAGGGTTTGGAAAGCTTGCAGACACTTCTAGAAGGTCCCACTTCACCTCCTTGCTTTGCCAGTCCAGCTGCTCTGGAGGTGGCAGTCCCCTTCTCACTTGCTGTCACCTTACCTTCTTCCTGCTTTCCAAGTGCACTGGAGACAGCAGGAAAAGGCCTGAACTTGTGCACATCTTCTCCCAGAGTCCTCCCTTGTCCTCCAGACTTGCCTTCCCACCATGTACCCTGTCCTGGCATGAGCCCTGGCCCCGTCCCCAGCCTCTCCAGTGTCCCTCACAGAGTGTCACACCTCCCTGTCCTACTCTCCCTGCAGCACAGTGGCTGCTACCAACATGAACGAGACCAGCAGCCGCTCCCACGCCGTGTTCAACATCATCTTCACACAGAAGCGGCATGACGCCGAGACAGACATCACCACTGAGAAGGTGAGAGCAGAGCCTGAAGGACTTGGGGGAACCCACATGGATCCAGAAAGGGCTTTCGTGTTCTTTCATCAGCACTTGGGACGAGGTGGAGCAGCCTGGTGGAGGGTTGGAGCAGGAGGGAGATAAGTCCCAGGCACGTGCTAGGCTCATGGTCCCTCCAGGGATTGGCCCCTGGACAGGATATTTGGCAGCTGGTGCCCTTCAGCCCTGCCTGCAAGGATATTCGCCCTGCTCCTGACCAAATCCTGCAAGGATGACCCTGCAGAGCCCACTGCTGCCCTCAGAGCAGTGTCATCCTGCAAGAGGTTTTGGCCTCGTGCTGGGCAAGGTTTGCTGTGCCCACAGGGCTGACAGCCTCCCCTCTGCCTGCAGGTCAGCAAAATCAGCTTGGTGGACCTGGCCGGGAGTGAGCGAGCTGATTCCACAGGCGCCAAGGGCACAAGGCTAAAGGTGAGAGCTGACCTGAGGTCCCCTTCTGCTGGTGGGAACACCATGTCCTCCTCCCTCATCCCCAGCCAAAACATCTCCTTTCCTTGCCTGGTTTCTTTCCCACTGCACTGCCAAAATCCTTGATAGGATTGTGTTTGGAAGCTGCCTAGTGCCAGTTTCACCAGGGTCCATGAGTCCCAGCTGGGAGGTGCTGGTTACCCAGTAAGACCAGCTGCTCTTTGCCCACACCATACTGGATATTCCTCATTTTCTCCTGGGCTTTAATGTGGCTCTGAAATGGGGCCTGAGCATCTGGGCTTTTCCTCTTCTAACCAGGAAGGAGCAAACATCAACAAGTCCTTGACCACTCTGGGGAAAGTCATCTCTGCCCTGGCTGAAATGGTAGGTAGCCAAAACACAGACAAACAGCGACACGGGGGGGAATGGGCTCGGGCCAGAAGGGATGGGCTCGGCTCTGAGGGATGGAGCATCCCAGCTCCGAGGGATGGGCAGACACATCCCAAGCTGTCTCTGCGGATGGGACGAGCTGGGCTGGTGAAGGTGCCATCTACATGGGGACCCGTGCCACTCTCTACTTGAGGGCCAGGGATCTGTGGTGGGTGCCAAGGAAAGAAGCAGCTCCCTTAAACAGTCTCTCCTCTTCCTTTGCAGGATTCAGGGCCGAACAAGGTGGGTGCCCAGGCCGGGTGGGGAAGGGGGTGTTGGTTTTTAGCACAGTGCATGTGGGTGGGAGGGGGTTGCAGGGTGGTTTGGGAGTGAGACTGTGCCTGGAGTCAAGCCATTCTTCTCCTGGGGGCTGGCAGAATCTTCAGCCTCCTCCTCACTCTGGGGCTTTCAGTACCCAGCCTTAAACAACCCTCCCAGCTCAGGGCATTTCACAGGCAGGACCTGTGGACTTGGGCAAAGATGCCCAAGGTTGCAGTGGCTGGGCAGAGCCATCCTCCTCCAGGTCCCCTTGGCTGGGGACTGGCTGTCACCTTCCCTTCGAGGAGAGCAGGCAGCTTGACAGCCCTTCCCTTTGCTCTCCATTCCCCAGAACAAAAAGAAGAAAAAAACAGATTTCATCCCGTACCGAGACTCGGTGCTGACCTGGCTGCTGCGGGAGAACCTGGGTGAGGACGGGGGGGGGTGTGGTCTGGTGGTGGGCATGGCTGCCGAGCACAGTGTGACAGGGGGCACAAGGACCAGCATCTTCCTCATGGGTGTATCTCACTGGGCAGGAGGCAACTCCAGAACTGCCATGGTCGCTGCTCTCAGTCCTGCTGACATCAACTACGACGAGACCCTCAGCACCCTCAGGTAGGAAGAATTGTCCTTGTTCTCCCTGCAGAGAGCAAGAATAGGGGAGGCTGTCTGGGGCCCAGGCACTGCCATATGCAGATTTTCTCGGCAATGGGATCCTCAAAGGATCTGCAACACCCTTGCCTGCCAAGCAGCTGGGGTTTTGCCCCTGTTCTCACTGCTGTTCAAGACCCTGCCCTTCCCTAGGTACGCTGACCGTGCCAAGCAGATCCGCTGCAATGCTGTCATCAATGAGGACCCCAACAACAAGCTCATCCGGGAGCTGAAGGACGAGGTGGCACGTCTGCGTGACCTTCTCTACGCCCAGGGCCTTGGGGACATCATTGACAGTAGGTACCATGGTTGCTCTCTGCCAGTGGCTCCAGGCAGTGATGGGCTGAGGTCCCGCCAGCCTGCAGGGCTGATGTCCCCACAGCCACCCTGCATCCTGCTCCACTGGCCCCACGGCAGCATCGTGCTGCCTCTGGTGAGCCCCTGCACGCACGTTCACAGCCCTCAGTCCCCTCCTGTCGCAGGGGAAGCTGCTTTCTGCCCAGCAAACTTTCCCTTCTTCCCTTCCACCCACCATCTTCAGCATCCAGCACCCAGCAGAGGTGCCAGGAAGGTGTTACTGGGGCTGCACCTGCCCATGGGCTCCCCTCTCTGTGCTGTCGGAAATCCTACTGAGATGAACCCCCTCTTGTTCTGTTCTCTCTGTCTTACCCCCGCTCCCTGCCCTCTCTTTCTCTCTTAGCCCATCCTGCTGCAGGAGGATCCAAATGTGTGTATTCCCCATCACTGGTACTCTCTATTGCTTCCCGGCTTTTTGGAGATACAGGCTGTGCCCAGGGGCACCCGAGCAGCATGGGGAAGGGCTCCCGCAGCCAGCCCCTGCTGATGGAGCCTGCTGGCTGCCCATCCTCAGGGAGCTGGCACAGGGGACGGTGGCAGAGCTGTGGTTAGCACCTGTGAAGGGACCAGTGTCCTCCCACTTGGCCATGCCAAGGGCCCAGTCCGCACGGGGACCTCCTCCTTCATGCTGTCGTGATGTTTCCTGTTGCTGCTGCTGCTGCTGCTGCTGCTGCTTCTGCTGGTGCTGTGTCTCACTGGGACTGGAGCCTGGCACGGCACTCAGGGGGATGGAATGGCGCTCTACTGATGAGGTGCTGGGTGGTGGTGGCCAGGAGGCTTTTGCCCATGGATAAGCACCGTGGCCCCGTCCCACCCTGGGTCAGGCAGTGCAGCCAGGGTACGGTGAGCCTGCTGAGGAGACAGGGGCCTGGTTGTCCCCTCCTGGCTCAGCTTCCCTGGATGGAGGCTAATGGAGATGGGTGACTAATTCTGCACCTGCTAACCTGTGCCCTGCCTGCCTCTGGCACAGTGCTCTGAGACCCAGTGACTCCTCAGGGCTGGAGGAGCCTCTCCGATACCTGAGTGCTAAGCCACCGTAGCTGATGCTTGGGGTGCCAGCTGGCAAGCACCACTGCCTGTAGTCCTGGCTTCACTCTCTGCCTGCCTGGCCAAGGTGCTGCTCCAGCAGGCCATGGGCTTCCTTTGAGCAGATCCTGTGAGGGAATCCTGCTACTTCTCCTGCCCTGTCTACGTGACCCCTTTGTAGGGCAGAGAGCCACCCCCTCTCATCCCCTTCCCTTATCATTCTCTGCTCCCAGATCTGGCTGATCTGGGGCATCTGGGCAGGGAAAACCACCCAGGCTGTATGAGATGGAGAGGATGACAGAGGCAGTGGCACATACTTGGGAAGGACATTTGATCCCAGACCCGATGGATGGAAGACCCAGTGTTGCAAAAAAGTGTCCCTGGGAGCCCAGGAAGGCTGCTTCCAGCATCTGCTTCACCAAACAGCCCTGTTCCCTGAGGGGCTGCCCAGGCTGGGGAAGAGAGTGCCTGCCCTTGCCCTGTTGCTCTCTGTACTGCTGTGCTGTTGCCTGTGCCTTTTCCTGTAACTCCTGTCTTTATTCTCGACGCACCTGCCACTCTTTTTTTTTTCCAACAGCTTTTCTTGTCTCTATCTTTCTCTGTCATCCTGTCTGTGTGTCTTTCCCCGGCCCATCTCTCCTTCCACGCCCGTAGATGTGTCCGACTTTGAGAACAATAATGATGCTAGAGGGGCAGAGCTGAGTCACCGCCATGACAATCTCTCCACAGTGACCAACGCCATTGCTGGGATCAGCCCCTCTTCCTCCCTCTCTGCCTTGTCCAGCCGCGCTGCCTCGGTTGCCAGCCTCCACGAGCGCATCATGTTTGCTCCGGGCAGCGAAGAGGCAATTGAAAGACTCAAGGTAAGAAGAGGCTGGTGCCCTGCAGAGTTGAAGGGCTCAGCTCAATGAGCTGCGGCTTGCAGAGGGTGCTCGGTGTTTTCTGGAAACCCATGAAGGGTGATCCTCATGGGAAGCAATACTTGGATGTGCTCTTGCAGAGTGGACAGACTCAGAGCTTGCCCACACTGAGGGTTTGGGTGTTGTAGGGTCTTCCTGGTGCTGCCTTGTGCGGGATGGCTGCCTTTGACCTGCGGGACAGGTGCTCCGGGCTTGGGTTGGGATGAGTGCTCCTGGTCCAGCATGGTGCAGGAGTGGGCTGGCAGCAGAGCAATGGAGAGGCTGGTCTTGGTGCCTCGTTCTTTGAAGATGGGACTGATGGAAAGATGTGGGTGAAATGCTGCTGCAGCTTGCATAAACAAGCCTGAAACTTCAGTGTCCCACTGAAACATGCTGGGCAGAACTGGGCAGAGTGGCAGGTGTGCTGCCCACGGGATACACTAACCCCCTGCTTAACCCACACTTGCCAGGAAACAGAGAAGATCATTGCAGAGCTGAATGAGACGTGGGAGGAGAAGCTGCGTAGGACAGAAGCAATACGGATGGAGAGGTGGGTGGGCTGGGGGGGAATGGGACAGGGTGGGATGGGACAAGGTGGTGTTCCTTGGGCATTTCCCATCCTCTGCACTTTGCTAGAGCAGTTGAGTTCCTGGGGCAGCCAAACAGTTTGAATGTCCAGCCCGACCCTGGGTTGCCCCCTGGGCACCCCGGTACCCACCATGTCAGCCTGCATAGAGGTGGGCTGCTCTGAAAAACCCACCTGAATTATGATGAGAGCTGTAGCAAGCCCTACATTGCAATCCATGGGACAAACCATGGGCTTCCATCCTAGTGCTGGCCCCAGTGGTGCGTGGAGTTTTGACAGGCTCTTCTTTCCCTTGCTCCTTCAGGGAAGCGTTGCTGGCCGAAATGGGGGTGGCCATGAGGGAGGATGGAGGCACCTTGGGTGTTTTTTCGCCTAAAAAGGTAGGATCATTCTGTTCTCTTGTTCCTGGGGACTGGTTTTTACCCCCACAGCTCCCCTCTGATCCACTCTGTCGCAGCTCGCCAGCCCCACATACTTCACTAGCCTTTTCTTGGCTCTGAAACCTATGGGGGAAATCCCAGCATTGAGCCTGCTGGGTACAAACATGGGTAGAAACACGTGGCTAAATGTCCAGCCCTCATTGCTGGGGTGCTGTTCCCCTTCATGAGGGTATTTGCTGATGATCACTCTCTTGGACTTCAGCGTTAACTTATAAAAATTCACACTTTCAGATATTTAAAATTGCTGCCCCTGAAACCAGCAAGTGCTCGCTAAGAAATGTGGGTGGGCGAATATTCCATCTCTTTATTGCTTGTAGCGTTTGGCTTGGCCATACCTCTTAAGTGTGTGTGTCCCCAGCTCAGGTGGTGCTAAAGACTTCTCAACCTTCCTCTTGAGTGGCCCAGTTGACTTTTAGGATAAAATTGTACACTGTTGTCTTTGTTTCTTGTCCCAGCTGCTGCCTGTTAGGACTCCAGACCTTTGGGTAGGAAGCGTGGGGGTTTATTCCCCGAAGCAGGTTGGTCTTGGAGGTGGGGCATTGCTGTGGTGGTCTTGGTGCCTCCTTGCTCTTCAGCTATCTGGCAGGTGGAAACTCTTCTGACTTCTCCAGTGGCTGGTGAGGAAAGTTAGTGTTGATAGTGTGCAAACTCCATTTCGTTATGGGCGTTGCACTTTACCGTCCTGCTGTGTGCCATGGCTGGGGTGGTTACGGCTCCAGGAGCTCAGTGGAAGGTCACCACCAGCTTTACAAATCTGGACAAAAACTGCAAGTGAAGGACTCTCAGCCCCCAGGGCCGTATGTCTGTCCAGAGGGGCCAGAGGTTAAATGTTACAGCAAACTTCTGCCAGCCACCATGGAGAAGAGCCCACCTTTCCCTTGACCTCCAGCTCTGCTGCCCTGTTTGGAGTGAGTCTCTGCTGTCAGCCAAGGCTTGTGGCACCATGGTGAGGGGACCCCTCTGCATGCTGGGTCTCAGCAGGCTGATATGGTGTTCCTTACAGCCACTATGATTCTGTCTGGGAAACTTAGAACTTCTCCCACTGATACTCCTGGGACTTCCCCTGTTCCCTGAAGGTGTAATCCCAGCAGCTCAGCTGGCTGTGGCCAGAGAGGCCTGTGGCTGGGGGAGAAATTTTCCTCTCATCAAGAGCAAAGTGGTTTGTGACCCAGGGGAAGAAAGGAATGTGAAGGACCTGTTAAGAAGAAGACCAGAAAGTGAAATTCAGCCTGCAGATAGGGCTTCAGGTCTGCACTGCTTTCGGATGAACCTCTGGGACCTGCTCTTTTGGATGCATCATCTGATGCACAATCAGTGGAGGAAAGTGGGCACTTTTACTCCCTTTTTGACCTGGCAGAGGGCAGGGTTAGATTAGGTATTGGGAAGAAATTCTTCCCTGTGATGGTGATGAGGCCCTGGCACAGGTTGCCCAGAGAAGCTGTGGCTGCCCCGTTCCTGGAATTGTTCAAGGCCAGGTTAGATGGGGTTTGGAGCAACCTGGGCTAGTGGAAGATGTCCCTACCCATGGCAGGAGGGTGAAATGAGATGCGTTTTTATGTCCCTTCCAACCCAAACTGTTCCATGATTCTATAATACACAGCACAGATGAGAAGGATCCTGCCCCAGGAGACCCTGAGCCACATCAGAGATCCCCTATGGGAAGGTTTCAGCTCTGTGTTGGGCCTGTTTGGAACATGAATTTTGAAAGGTGGCCAGAGGAAGGGTAACTAGGACTCAGGCCTGAGAGGAGGAAAGCAAGGAAGCTTGTGGAAGCAGGGCATCCTCATGCCAGCCTCTCAGTTCTCTGCAGTCCCCTGGTAAAGGACCCATCCGGACGTGTCACCCCGAAGATGCAGAGGGCAGGAGAGCCTGTGCAGAGGCAGTCTGCAGTGCTGCTGAGCTCCCACCCTCCTCCAGAGCATCCCTCAGTGCCTGGGCAGGCAGGGCACACAGGGATGACTCCTCGTTTGTCTCTCCCAGACACCGCACTTGGTCAACCTGAATGAGGACCCGCTCATGTCCGAGTGTCTTCTCTACTACATCAAGGATGGGATAACAAGGTGAGGGCCAGGTCCCAAGGAGCGGTGGGAGCATTGTCCATATCTCAGTGCCTGACTTCCCAGGTGGGCAGTGGGGTGACAGCTGTCCCCAGGCTGGGCACTGTTCCCAGGGCATCCCCAAAGCGCATCCCTAAAGTGCAAATCCCCAAGATTTTGGTCTTGCAGTGCACCAAGGGTTGTTCCTGTCAGCTCCAAGGATGGGGCTGGGGGGAGACTCAGGAGGAGCTGCTTTGAGGAAGGATTGAGCTAGGTTTCCCCTGCAGGGTTGGCCGGGAAGATGCTGAGAAGAGGCAGGACATCGTTCTCAGCGGGCACTTCATTAAAGAAGAGCACTGCCTGTTCCGCAGTGACACCAAAACCAGTGGTGAAGGTATTGCTTGTCTGGAGGGGCTTCAGTGCCCTGGGGACCCATCCCTCTGCATGTCCTTAGCACCTGCCCCCAGCTGAATGTCCTGCCCTCCCCAAACTAGTGGGGCTTTACTGCATGGCTGTGGCCTCTCCATGCTTCCAGATGAGCTACATCTCTCACGGCTGGGAGGGGAGCTCATGCAAGGCATATGGGAACAAAGCAAGGTGAGGAGATCAGGGCAGGATGGCTGAGCAGACTGTAGATGATTCCCCT
The DNA here is from genome assembly GCA_014706295.1 of Lycocorax pyrrhopterus obiensis. NCBI lineage: Eukaryota > Metazoa > Chordata > Aves > Passeriformes > Paradisaeidae > Lycocorax > Lycocorax pyrrhopterus. The sequence goes on from JACSVZ010000016.1 coordinate 3,363,051, forward strand.
GCTCAAGACGTGGAGCAGAGTCCACCCCCCAAAATGGCAGGAACCTGGGTGTGAAGTGGCTGTGGGAGATGAGTCTGGGGAGGATGGAGTTGCTTTCTGGAGGCTCTGGTCTCCTCTCACATGCATTCTCCAGCTGCCCTTAGTCCTTGGGACTGCTCTGATTAACATCAGGATGGCTGAGTCCTGTTAGCTGCCCACAGTGGGGGTGCTGCTGGTGGGTACCACCCACACCCGGGGTGCTGGCTGAGGCGGCTCTCCCTTTCTGAGGCTGCTGGAGCAGGATTTATCCCTCTGCTTCCACCTTACCTTCACTCCCCTCTCCCCTTCATGCCATCTCCGCAGTGATAGTGACCCTGGAGCCCTGTGAAGGTGCTGACACCTACGTGAACGGCAAAAAGGTGACGGAGCCCAGCATCCTGCGCTCAGGTGGGTCCCTGGGGCTGCTCCAGCCCACCTTCCTCCCTCCCATGGGAGCCCTGCACTTGTCCCACGTTAAACCCACACCTTTCCCCCACCCTGTGCACATCACTGCAGGAAACCGCATCATCATGGGGAAGAGCCACGTCTTCCGCTTCAACCACCCCGAGCAGGCTCGGCAGGAGCGGGAGCGGACCCCGTGCGCCGAGACCCCCGCAGAGCCCGTGGACTGGGCGTTCGCCCAGAGAGAGCTGCTGGAGAAGCAAGGCATCGACATGAAACAGGAGATGGAGCAGCGGTGAGAGCACGGGCTGAGGTGCTGGGGAGTTGGGTGTTCACTTCCACGTTGGTCATCCTCTCCTTCCCCCTTTCCACCTAGGCTCCAGGAACTGGAGGACCAGTATCGGAGGGAGCGGGAAGAGGCGAATTACCTTCTGGAGCAGCAGAGGCTGGTAGGTGGCCGGGACGTGGCTCCTTCTCAGGCTGCCCAGGCATGACTGAGTCCTGGCAGATGTTTGTGTGGGGTGGATCTGTGTTCTAAAAACAAGGGCAAATCTCTTGTTCCTGGAGTTGTCAGCACAAACACTGATCCAGAGGAGGGGGGAGGCTGTGCTCCTGCAGGGAAGAGGAGTGTGATGTGGCAGCGTGGAGGAAGGTCACACCAGTGGGTTGCATCACCTCTCTTCCTGTTTCTCCCAGGACTATGAGAGCAAACTGGAGGCTTTGCAGAAGCAGATGGATTCTAGGTATTACCCTGAGGCAAATGAGGAGGAGGAAGAACCTGAGGATGAAGGTGAGGGCTGGGAGCCGCCACGAGGTTTTGATGCTCTGTGTGGGAGCATGAAGAGTGAACTGTGGGTCGATGTCCCGGTAGTGCGGTGACTGTCCCTCCATGTCCCCACAGTGCAGTGGACAGAGCGGGAATTCGAGCTCGCCCTCTGGGCCTTTAGGAAGTGGAAGTGGTACCAGTTCACCTCCCTCCGTGACCTGCTCTGGGGCAACGCTATCTTCCTCAAGGAAGCCAATGCCATCAGCGTGGAGCTGAAAAAGAAGGTGGGTGGCTGGGCTCCTTTCTGGCTCACTGCAGCACCCACAGCAGAGGCCACGAGAACAGGCAGCCAGGAAGTGCTGAGCAGGAGTCGCCAGAGGCAACACATGAAGCCCTCTGCCCTCCCAGGTGTCTCACCACCCCCTCTGCCCCTCTCCAGGTCCAGTTCCAGTTTGTGCTCCTCACGGACACGCTGTACTCGCCTCTGCCTCCCGACCTGCTGCCTCCCGATGCTGCCAAGGACCGGGAGAAGAGGCCGTTCCCCCGGACCATTGTGGCTGTAGAGGTGCAGGACCAGAAGAACGGGGCAACACATTACTGGACCCTGGAGAAGCTGAGGTGGGTGAGAGATGGCTGTGCTGGGAGGGTTTGGGTGCCCACAGCCCTGTGTCTTGCTGCCACCATTGGCATCCCCTCTCCCTGCAGGCAGCGCCTGGACCTGATGCGTGAGATGTATGACCGAGCAGCAGAAGTGCCTTCCAGTGTCATTGAGGACTGTGACAATGTGGTGACTGGCGGAGATCCTTTCTACGACCGCTTTCCCTGGTTCAGGCTGGTCGGCAGGTGAGCGCTTTGGCTCCTTCGAAGCGTGGCTGGGACCCACAGATAGTCCTGCAGGAGGATACGCTGCCAGCGCTGCCCGCCACGTGCAGGGCGTTCATCCCCCTGTGGGACTGCAGTGTGGTGACTCTCCTCCGTGTCGGCTGCCAGCACCCCGAGGGACCCACGAGCTGCTGGCAATGCTCCTGCTGCCTGCCATAACCCAGTGCTGAGAGCCACGGGCTCCAGGCCTGGGGGGCACGGGGGCCGTGGCTGTCCAGCAGGCAGAGAGCCTGTGCCGTTGTGACCTCCACCGCGGCGGGCATGTGTCCCTGTGCACGCGCTGGTGTCTGAGCATCTGTCTGTACAGTGTGTGCCGCGTGTTCCCGTGAGCTTCTGCACACTGGTTGGAAGGGTGCGGTGCCAGCAATGAAGATGGGCCACCCTGGAGAAGGCTGGGGCAGGGGCAGGGCAGGGGGAGCAGGGGGCTGAGCTGCGTGGCCTGGAGGCATTCCCCCCGTGCTGTAGCACGTGGAGGGATTCTCTCCAGCAGCAGGGGTAGTGGCGAGCCTTGTGCCACCTGCTCTGTCCCTGCCTTCCCTGCTAAGCCAGGAAAGGGAGTCCCCAGCATTCACACTGGTTCCTTGGGTTGCTCTTTTGTCTGGCTGTTGGTGGCTTTAGAGATGCACCAGATGGGCAGGTCTTTGTTCCCAATGTCCCTTGATTTAAGCAGACAAAAAACCCACCCCAAAACCTAACCCACCCCAAAACCTAACCAAGAAAAAACAAAAAAAGCAAAATTCCTGTTCTTTCTGTTTGGAACAGCTGGTGTTAACATGTCTTCTATCTTGTTGTACTAACCTTAGTTCAGATATCTCTGGCTGCAACAGCTCTCCTCTTTTCAACACATGCATGAGCGAGCGCATGGCTGATCTCACCCCCTCCCCTACCTTCTCGAACCCCGACTCCGACATCACCGAGCCTGCTGACGAGCAGCACCAGGGGCAGGAGGAGGAGGAGGAGGAGGAGGAGGAGGACCTGGAGGAAGACATCTTTCCGGAGTGCCCGCTGTGTGATGGCCGGGATCCATTTTACGACCGCTTCCCCCTGTTCAGTTTAGTAGGAAGGTTGGTGAGGTTTTAGGAGAGCATGCCGGGAAGGACCTAGCTCTTTCGCATGAGGGAACTGCTTTTGGACACGACTCCCACCTCCGGGGCATCCCGGAGGTGCAGGGGGTGGCCGGCTGGGATTGCCGCCAAGCCCGGGCGCCTGGCGGGGTGATGAGGTTCCCGCTGAGGTAGGGCTGTGAGAGCATAGCGGTGGCAAGGGATGGCAGGGGAGGGCGGATGGTGCCTTCCTTTATATGGGGACCTTTCTGGGGGGAGCCCCTGAGAAAGGGAGCTCTGCTGTGTCTCCATCACTGAAGGAACTAGGGGAGCCACCTGGGGGTCTTGGTCCTGGGCATTTCTGTCCCAGGAAGGACCACCTCCCGCCTGGCTTGGGATGACCCTATGGTGCCACTGGCTGGGGACACACAGGCGCTTCAAAACCCTGTGTGCCTCTGGCACTGGCTTGGCTATCCTGGTTGCGTTGGTCAGTGTGAGCCCCCCTGAATTTGGAGGCTTGGATGTCCCCAGGTGGTTGGGGGGGATGAAGCTGAGGGGAGTGAATGGAGAGGCAGGTGCAGGACAGAGTGCCAAAAGCGGTGTTTGCTCTTCCCTGCCCTAGCCAGTGCTTGGCTTGGGGCCATACCTGCCAGCTTGGCATAGGAGATGTCCAGGGAGGTTGTGGGGACCTGGGTGTAGGCTCCAGCTCCTCTTTAGCTGGAGCCAAGGACAAGATTTTGATTTCTCATACCTGTTGTCTGGAGACCCCCTTGGGCTCCATCAGTCTTGGCCTGGAGTAGCCCACCAGCTGCCCCAAACCTGGAGCCATCTGCCCATCCCTAGAACGGTATGTGGAGCTGCCAGCTTTCTCTGGGGTTTTCCCAAGGGGGTGTGCACCAGGAGCTGTTCTGAGAGCCTTTGCCTCAGGCAGGGGCTCCCTGACTGGGGTGAGCTGGGGCTCCTCTTCCTTGGTGTGCCAGAGCCAGGCAGCGTGGTGGGAAGGAGGGACCAGAGCAGGCAGAGAGGGTGGAGGTGGGGTAAGAGTCCTGCAGCCTCAGACCGAAAGAGCTGGGTTCTTCCCCTTTTATTTTCTTTTTCCTTTTTCCTTATTTAAAAGAAAAAAAATATCAAAACAACCCCAAAACTCTCAAGGGCACCTCAAAAAACCAAATACGGCCCTGTGGCAGCGGCCCCACTCCATGCCGGGGGCATGTTCCCCAGAGCTCGGTGCCTCCTGACTTCTTTTGAGTCTGCCCTGGGTTTGGCTCCCCGCGCAGCAGCTCCGCCGGCCACATTTCTTGTGAAGTGTGCTTGGATTGGTTTATGATTGGATCCTTGTCTTTGATTTTTTTCTTTCTCTTTCTTTCTTTCTTTCTTTCTTTCTTTCTTTCTCTCTCTCTCTCTCTCTCTCTCTTTCTCCCTCTCTCCTTCTCTCTTTCTCTCACTCTCTTTCTCTCTCTTTCTCTTTTTCTTTCTCTCTCTCCTTCTTTCTTTCTTTCTTCAATTTTTTTTAATTTTGGTTATTTTAGGGGTTTTTTTATTCTTTTTTTAGCTGCTGGCTCTATCTCTTCAAAGCTTTAGCAAAAATTGGGGTTATTTCACTTTTGTCTTCCTTTGGAAAGGCTTTTCTTTGATCTGAGCATGCCATCTTTGCACCTCACCAATCTTGTGGTTAGTGTCCCTGCCCTCCTTCCTCTAGTGACACACTTGTCCCCCTCCTCCCTGCCTGCCCCACCTCCCTCCCACTCTTCCCTGCCCTCTCCAGTCCTCCGCTTCCACACCAGCTGCCCTGTGATTTTGGGTGGGTGGGTGCACACCCTGCGCTTCTGAGAGTTCCCTGTGGTCACAGGGCTCCGCCCCAGGCGTGAGGTCCTGCTGGGAAGCCCTGGCATGGTCCAACCATTTGTTCCTAATGGCATCTGAGAAGAGATGGGTTGAGACGGGCCCATCAGGAGATAATGATTTGGCATCACCTGCTTCCATGACTTGAGTCCTTTGAGATGCTTTGGGTGGAAAAAGCCTCGAGGAGCAGTTGAAGGTCAATAGGAGTCACCAGAGCAGGGGGAATCTCCGGACTTGGGGGTTGGGGTGCAAGTGCAGGGCTGCAAGAGCCCCCTGGGCACTTTGGGGTGCCGTTGAATATGAAGATTCCTGTGACGCTGGGATGCCCTGAGCAGCACAGCAGCCGCCTGGAGATGCAACCCTCGTGGGAGCCTCCTGAAGTAGAGGTGTCCTGGCCATCCCCCAGCACCATCCCACCCCACAACACCCAATGACACGGCACATCAAGATGCTGATGGGTGCCACAGGGAGAGGTGCCGGGCACCCCACCGCTGCCAGCTTGCACCTCTTGGCAGGGAGCTCAGCGCCAAAGGTGACTTGTCACTGCGGAGGGTACAGCATGCCACCATGGCCAGAGCTGGATGACCACTGGAAGCTGGCGGTGAGGTGGAGGGAGGCAGCAAGAGGACCCAAAACACTTGAGAAACAGAGAGCAGTGGCCTGACAGGAGGTGCTGACAGAAACATGGTGCAGCCATCGTGTTGGACTCTGGCGTGGCACCTCACCATGGTAGCGTCGGTGACCCGGATGCTGCAGAGGAGAGCAGGGAGGCTCAGACTTGCCAGGCGTGCCGTCCATCCCTGTGACGTGCTGGCAGGTGGCCTGGCACCCCGAAGCCATATGTGTGAAGGCATGGGGAGGGGGGATACACAACCTGATGCCACCAGCCACACCATGCAGCCTCCGTGCCAGCGGTCTGCAACACTGCGGGCAGACCCAGGGCCAGGAACCCCCAGCAGGTTCACCTCTGGAGGTCCAGGACCTTGTCCTCTCACCTCCTTCACTCCTGACAGCCTCCATCTCCCTTGTCACCCTTCCTTCCCCCTGTCTTGCCCCTGTCCTCCCCGTGGTGACTCCACAGCTGGCCCCTAGTCGTGTTGCAGCACCTCCTGCCCAAGTTCTCCAGCTCTCTACCACAGAGAAGGTCCTCTTGCCCTACGGCTTCACGGTGGCACCAGCTCAGCCCTCTCCCCTCCTGCCTGCCATGGAGGTGACAGTCGGAGAGGTCTGCAAGTCTGGTGTGTTCTGTGGTGTTGTCCATGGCGTGTGCCACCCTCCTGCCCACCCTCCTGCCCGCGGCACGCTGCCTGCCCGCTGCCCCCAGCCCCTTCGCCTGGCCCTGGCTGCCTTCTCTTTAGTTTTGCTTTGCAGCGCTGCGGTCGCGCCCTGAGCAGTGACCTGGGATCCCGGCCGCTGCCGGCCACGCCAGCCGTGCCTGGGGACTCACGGGTGGGAGCAGTGACCGCTCTCCCCCCTGTTGTGTGTCCCCCCCTTCTCTGGCAGGGCCTTTGTCTACCTGAGCAACCTCCTCTACCCCGTGCCCCTGGTCCACCGCGTGGCCATCGTCAGCGAGAAGGGCGAGGTGAAGGGCTTCCTGCGCGTGGCTGTCCAGGCCATCTCAGGTAGGAGGGACCCCCCCCACCCCCAAAATGTGCCCCTTGCATCTCCTGCACCCTTTGCGCTGGCTCACCTCCATTCCTCCTTCAGCGGATGAGGAAGCCCCTGACTATGGCTCTGGTGTGCGGCAATCAGGGACAGCCAAGATCTCCTTTGACGATCAGCACTTCGAAAAGGTAAGGTGGGGCCGGCTCTTGGTGGATGCCCGTGGACCCCAGACCCCTGCCTGCCACCTCGGTGTGTCCCCACGGGGACCCCCAGGCTCCTAGAGGCAGAGGGAAGGGAAGGGAATGTGCTCTTGGTCCCCCAGGCAGACCAAGGCCTCAGGCACCCACCGGTGCATCCTGCTCTCGCCCATGTCCCAGCGAGGCTGCCATGGGGTGGGAGAGAAGAGCTGGAGGTGCCTGGGTGTTTGGGATGCTGGCGGTGGTGCAAGCAGTACCACCTTGGGGACCACCAGCATCCCTGAGCCCCGCTCCCGGCACAGTTCCAGTCAGAGTCGTGCCCAGCTGTGGGGATGTCTCGCTCGGGGACCTCTCAGGAGGAGCTGCGCATAGTCGAAGGTCAGGGGCAGGTCAGCGACGTGGGTCCGTCCGCCGATGAAGTCAACAACAACACGTGCGCAGGTGAGGAGGGGTGACAGGCAGTTTGGGAGTGGCCCCTGAACCCAGCCACTTGCACCCTCATTGACAGCCCACTGCTCCCGTGGGGGGCTGCTGGCAGACAGAATCACAGAATCACAGAGTCACAGGGTCAGCTAGGTTGGAAAAAGCCTTTGAGATCATTGGGTTCAACCTATGACCTGAAAACACCTTGTCAACTACCATGGCACTGAGTGCCACATCCAGGCTTTTCTTATACACCTCCAGGGACGGTGACTCCACCACCTCCCTGGACAGCCCATTCCAATGCTCAATCACTCTTTCTGTGAAGAGCTTCTTCCTCATGTCCAGCCTAAACTTCCCCTGGTGCAGCTTAAGGCTGTGTCCTCTTGTCCTGTCACTGGTTGCCTGGGAGAAGAGACCACCCCCCCCCCCGACCACACCCTCCTTTCAGGGAGTTGCAGAGAGTGAGCAGGTCTCCCCTCAGCCTCCTCTTCTCCAGGCTAAACAATCCCAGCTCCCTCAGCTGCTCCTCACAGCACTTGTGTTCCAGACCCTTCCCCAGCCTTGTTGCCCCTCTCTGGACACGCTCCAGCATCTCAACATTGTTCCTAAATGTTCCTAACACTGAGGAGATGACACCCTGCCTTGCTAAGGGTCTCCCCCTCCCTGCAGTGACCCCAGAGGACCTTCTGCTGGACAGCCCGGAGAAGCCTGCACCGGACGGGCCGCTGGAGGTGGCTTTGGATCACCTGAAGTTGGGCAGCATCTTCACTTTCCGTGTGACGGTCCTGCAAGCCTCCAGCATCTCTGCAGAATACGCAGACATCTTCTGCCAGTTCAAGTGAGCCCCCAGTGCCCCCGAGCCCTGCTTGTTCCACCATGCTCCAGCCATCACCTGGGGGCTCGTGGTGAATTTGGGAACTTTCCTCCACCTCTGAGCCCTTTGTGGATGGGGAGGCAAAACCAAGGGCTGTGAAATCTGCCCAAGCACTTGTTTACTCACTGGCAAAAGGCAGGGTGAGACTCCCATCAGCTTCAGGGAGTCCCCTGCCAGCCAAAGGTACAGGCAGCAGCCCCAGGAGGAACAGGCTCTTTTTGTGGTCCCTCGCTTTCACTCCCCTCCCTGCTCCAGCATGTCCCCATCCCACAGCCCCTGAACAATCTTCCTTCCCTCCACAGCTTCATCCATCGCCATGACGAGGCCTTTTCAACAGAACCCTTGAAGAACACAGGACGAGGGCCACCCCTGGGCTTCTATCATGTCCAAAATGTGCGTACCCCTCTTCCACCACCCCTTTGCCCCTGCAGCTGCTGGGATCTCTGCAGGACCATTGGCTGGATCCTCTCCCAGGGAAGCAGCTTCCTCCTGGCTTTCCCAGCCCCTAACAGCCACCCAGCTAAGCCAGCCTTAGACAAGGTGGACATGCAGGAGAAACACCAAAAGCCACTGTCATCCACCTGGAAAGGCTGGGATTTCACGGCAGGGAGAGCATCTCTGAATAGGGGGAGGAGTGGGTGAGGGATGCAGGGGACTGACAGTCTTACACCCTTCCTCATCCCAGGTGCTGTTGCTGGCTCGGTCCCCTTTCCCAGCTGAATTGCACTGTCAGTGGCTCAGCAGCTCTTTCTCTTCTAGATTGCTGTGGAGGTGACAAAATCTTTCATCGAATACATCAAGAGCCAGCCAATTGTGTTCGAGGTGTTTGGCCATTACCAGCAGCACCCCTTCCCACCTCTCTGCAAGGACGTCCTGAGGTGGGCACATCTGGGCCACCCCCAGCTCCTGGCTGTGCCAGGGGCTTCTGGTGCGGTGGGCTGCCTGGGGACCCAGAGAAAGGGGGCAGGTGGTGGGGGGTGGCCCCAAGGCATAGGTGGGCCTGGCTGGGTTTGGGGGTCCCTGGGGATGCTGTAACCAAGCTGGTTCTGTCTGCAGCCCGCTGAGGCCATCCCGACGCCACTTCCCCCGTGTGATGCCACTCTCCAAACCAGGTAGGGAACCCGGCCTCCTATTCCTGTGCCCACCTGTAGTTCCCATGTTGGGTGGGTGTCCCCTTCCCCAGAGGGACCCGTTAGGACCCCAGGAGCACCACAAAATGTGCTATGGGCCAGAGCACTCGAAAGCTCTAGACACCCATTTCCACAATACTCAACAGACGGGAAGCCCCCATCTCACCTCCTGCAGAACAGCAGGGAGGAGGTTCCTTGCTCTGTGTGTGCTCTGAGGTCCTTGCCTGCTCTGCCCTTTCCCTGACATCATATGCCTCACTCCAAGTGCCAGCAGCAGGCTCAACCTCTTACCTATCTTTTCTCACCCACTGCAGTGCCTGCGACAAAGCTGAGCACCATGACTCGGCCCAGTGCTGGCCCCTGCCAGTGCAAGTATGACCTGATGGTCTTCTTTGAGATCTGTGAGCTGGAGGCCAATGGCGAGTAAGTCCTGCTGGGAAGGGGAGAGGGAGAGGGAGAGGGAGAGGGAGAGGGAGAGGCAGAGGCAGAGGCAGAGGCAGAGGCAGAGGGAGAGGGAGAGGGTAGGAAGGCAGCACGGGATTTGCCTAGTGCACAGCACCTCTGGGCAGGCTGGCAGGATTCTGTGTCATGCTGCAATCCTCTCTTCCAGCTACATCCCTGCTGTTGTGGACCACCGTGGAGGCATGCCATGCCATGGGACCTTCCTCCTTCATCAGGTACTCTCTTCCCAAGATGCTGTCCTAGCTCTGACTCCTACTGGGACCTGTGTTAACTACTGTCCCTTCTCTCTGGCCTCGTGGCTCTCAGGGCATCCAGAGGAGAATCAGTGTCACCTTGGTGCACGAAACAGGCAGCCTCATCCACTGGAAGGAAGTACGGGAGCTGGTTGTGGGTAAGCCAAGCCAGCCTCCTCCTCTCGGGCTGTTTCTTGCCCACATTCCTATGTTCCCACATGGAGCTTTATGCCTTGTCTCCCCTCCTGCCCTGCAATAGTAAAGCAGCAGCTGCCTGGCAGGTGATATTGGGACACTGTGTGGGCAGGATGCCTCAGTCCCTGCCACCATATCCAGGAGCTGGACCAGGATCTCTGGTGCTGAATGGACAGCAGTGGGCTGCATGGCCAGTGCTGGGCAACTGCTGCCTGACAGGGAGGCTGCAGGCAGGCAGTCTGCCCCTGCCTTCATGGCGACCTTCACAGGGCCACTGCCTGTCACCTCAGAGGCAACTCTGTGCTGTGTTTGCAGGTCGTATCCGGAACACCCCAGAAGCAGACGAGTCACTCATCGACCCCAACATTCTGTCCCTGAACATCCTCTCCTCCGGATACATCCACCCCTCCCAGGATGACCGGTGCGTGACGCTTTTTTTCTTGCTCTTCCCCGCTGTGGTGAGGGATGGAGGGGGCGAGTAGCAGCCCCTCTCTCCCCTGGAAGGCTCTTGGCCCTTCTGCTACCTTGAGGCAGGGTTTTTCTGAAGCTGCATAGGGTCTTGGGGTACAGGGCTGCCAACCCCCTTCCTCCTCCTCCCCAAGGCCTTGCTGTGCTGGGGAGGGCACTATGGGGAATTTGTGCGTGGGTCCTGCTCTCTGGTGCTGGCTGTGACGGGCTGGCACAGGGAGGCAGTTGGTGCTGGTGCCTGGAGGATGTCCCAACTCCATGGCTAGAGGGGAGGGCTAGTTGTCCTGTGTCCCAGCAAAATTGCTGGAAAGGCCACTTGGCACCCATGGCAGATCCCTGTCTGTGTGCAAGTAATGCAGGAAAGCCATTCCCACCCAGTGTGGGTGACTTCAGGGATGCCCATCCCTTCCTGCCTATCCCAGGGGGCTGTCATATAACCACAGAATGGTTTGGGCTGAAAGGGAGATTAAAGATAATCTCATTCCAAAACCCCCTGCTATGGGCAGGAACACCTTCCACTAGACCAGGTTGCTTAAAGGTGTCCCCACTGTAGGTTTGGCAGGGTGTGAAAGAAGCAGGACCAGAAGATTTTTATCTCCAAGATCTCCCTGTGTGAGTCCTGCAGTGGCAGGGGGAGTCGTGGGCATGGAGGGCAGGGCTCTCCTCTGCACCAGGGCTACTGGTGGAACTCGGGGGACTGGTGGGGGTCTCTGGCCAGAATGTGTGCATGCAGGCAGCTGCAACAAGACAGGGATGGTCGTTGCCAGCACTGGGAGCAGCAGGACTGGTCCTTGGCTGGGTGCGTTGTGATCATTGGTGCAGGAACATCCTGGTGAGGACTGGGGACCACTTTTTCCTTCATTTGCTTTGTGGTCACCACTGCCCCAAGGAGGCCTGTCCCAAGGCAGGGTGTTTTTGGGGGAATGATTGGGGTCTGGATAGGATTTGCTACCTTGAGCACTCTCAGGGCAGCTCCTGGACATGGCAGAGCAACCCGCACAGAGTATCTGGGCAGCAGAGGCAAGTCCTGGGGTCAGCACGCGTGCAAGTGTCGGACCAGGAGACTTTTGTCACAGCCTTGGGAATAAAGAAGGAGGCCGGATGGGGATGGTCAGACGAGGAGGGCCCAGCCCAGTGGAGCGGTGGTGGTTTGTTTGCTGGGAGCTGGGTGGCTGTGGCACTCGTGGGCTCTTGGGGCTGTGCAGCTGTTTGTCAGCTCCTGATCTGGTTGATTGTCTGGTTGGTCCCAGATGCAGCCTTATGGGATCTTCGGCATGGCTAAGGTAGCCTGGCAGGAGGGATGTGCCTCCTGCTCTGCCTTCCTCCCTGTGAGTCCTGCAGGACAAGGGGACACGGCTCGGGCTGGGGGGATACTTGAGGTGTGGAGAGAAGCGTGGAGACTGGGGGCCTATTTGGGGGCACAGACCGGTGCACATGTCGTATCTGTCCCATATCTATTCCATGGAGCCTGCCCATGGTGAGGCAGGGGAGGAGGGGGTGGCCAGCTGCCCATCAGGGCACTAGCCGCAATGCCCCCCACTTCCACTCCACATGCAGATGTGCATGCTTCACCCTGCAGCTGTAAGGACAGGCAGAAGGAAGGCAGAGAGCAGAGCCAGTGCCCACCTCACCCTCCTCCCAGCCGCTTGCGCTCCCCGCTTTGCTGCCTTGTGCCACGCAGCCTCCATTGCCTGGAGCAGCCCTGGCTTCCCCTCTGCAGCCTCCCCAGCGCCCCGGAGCCACTCAGGAGGAGGCTGGGAGAGTGGTTCAGCTCTCTCTTCAGCACGTGTCCATCCCTGCATCGAGCGCCCAGGGTGGAGGCGCAGGGGGCAGTGCCTGGTGTCCCCCCTCGCTTCCCTCAGCTGCTACTGCCCATCTAAGCCCACACTAACCATGTGATTGTTTTGTGTTTTCGCAGGCAGTTTCTTGATTCGGATATGCCTAGGTATTATTTGTTTCCATTGGTTTTTTTTCCACCCCTCCTTCTCTCCTTTCTTTCTTTCTACCCCCTTGCCTCGGCACGCTCACTCCCGCCAGAGGCAGCACTTGGACATCCGGCCCCTCATCCCTTCACATGCCCCATCCCTCCTCCCTCCTGCGCTGGCACCTCTTGCTCACTCGACCCCTTTTGCTGTTCGTTTGGGCCACGCTCTGGCTGGCTGCCGCTCCCCCTCGCACGCCTGCGTCTCCATTGCCTGATTTGGGTTTTATTCTTGCTTTTTGACTTTGTTACTCTCCCATCTTTTCTGGCATCTGGCACCGAGTGTGCTGGACCCTCCAATGTCTCCCGTCCCAGCCCCAGCTCAGCCCCTGGTGCTGCTTGGAGTAGCTGCAGGGCTGGTGAGGACAGTGGAAGTTTTGGGGCTTGTCCTGCCCTCTCCTGGGCACCTGGTAACGATGGCAGCACTGCAGTTGGTGTGGCAGTGGCTGCCCACCCCGAGCACAGTTGTCCCGTGGATGTAGGTGCGGCATACGGGCAGCGTGTGTCTGTATGCAGGTGTGACAGTGGGTGCACACACGCATACGCGGCACAGACTGTTGTACCCCTGTGTAAATGGGCAGTGGCTGTTTGGGGACTGCAGGCTTCAGTTGGGACCACTGGGTGAGCCTGGCATATGCGTGAGAGGTGCCAGATCTGTGGATGTGCCACCAGCCTCTGGATGGGAGCATTGTTGAGGCCCCAGGGAAGGGGCCCACCACTGTGCCCCATGGCAGAAGAGGGATGTGTCTGGGACACAAGGCATGGAGTGTCCCAAGTCCTGGCACATAACTTTGTGCCTGCAGGTTGTCCTCTCTACAGCAACTCAAAGCTGGTCCTGCTCAGAGGTGTCTGAGGGCAGAGCTGTCCCTGCAGCAGCATTCTGCCCCCTCCCAGGGTGCAGGAAAGTGGATACGGCATTGATCCAGCCCCACCACTGCAAGAGAGATGGGTTCACACTGGTGCTGCCCATGGTCTTTCAGCATAGCGGTGTGTTCCTTGTGGACCAGGGGATGGGCCAAGAAGTCACCTGCTGTGTGAGTGGTGGTGGGGCATCTCATCCTGCCACCTGGCACTGTCCAAGAGGACTGCACTGGGTGGGAGCTCCTTGCCCTGGGATGGCACAAGGGCAGAGTTAAGGGGATAAGGGAGCACATGTGCTTCCTTCCCAGCTGCTGGACCATGAGCAAAGTGGGAGGCAGAGGGTTTTCACCCAGGCTGGTAAGCCTTTGTCTGCCCTTGCTGAGCTCCTTTTGGTTCTCATTTTGGGTTCAGCTAGGCTGGCGCTCCCTTGGCCAGCGGTGCTAATATGTGCGAGTCCCTTCAAGAGGGGCTCTTCTGACCTGTCGTTTTTCTGTGTGTGTACATGTGTGTGTTTGTCCTTGGGTCACCTTCCACTTATAGCATTTCGCTGGGAAATGACACTAGGTATTTCACGCGCACCTGCTCGGTCTGGTCCCTCCTGCTTTTCTCTTCTTCCCCTTTGCCTCCTCCCTTTGCTTTTTGCTCTTTCTCCCCTCCCTTGAGGCTCCTCTTCTCCTCCTTCTCCTTGGGGAGTGCTCTTTTCTTAAGCAACCTGTGTCTGCAAAGCAATCCTTCGCCTTGGCTGTGTCTCACGCCGGGGGGTTTATGTATTTTATACACCTTTTGAAAGCGTCACTCTCCCTCTTCTTCCAACATGTGGGAAATTGCAGTCGAGAACCTCTCCCTACTCCCACTGGCTGCCCTGGCTCTTGTTAAAATTGCTCCACAGCCACCTGGATGCTGCTTCAGGGACGTGCTGAAGTGTTCTCGTTGAGATATGGCTGAACCACAGCTTCCTGAGGATGCTCAGGCGGGAGCCAGGGCTGCAGCAGCTCTGGGCGGTTTTGGGGAGTGGCTGTACCATGAAGCCAAGGCTGACCCGGGAGGGAGCCCAGGAGTGGTGCAAGGGGTGAAACGGGGATCCCCCATGCTCTCTCACCAGAGCTGCCTCCTGCTTCCTCACCGTCAGTTGCTTAGCCCAAGGAGGGCAGCTGCCACTCTTGATCTGGGTGAGCTGTGCCGTCCTCTCCGGGATCCTGTAGGCCTGGGTGAGTGGGACCAGGTGTCCCCTGCTCCTTCTCCCAGCCTGGGAGCTGTGGAAAACACAGCAAAGGGGCCTGAGGCAGCAGAGTGGGAATGGGGCTGGCAATGAGAGTAGAGCAAGAGCCAGGGGAGACAGCCTGACAGGGGCCAGCCACCAAATCATGGTCCCCAGCTTCTCACTGGGGCCCAGGGCTGGCAGACAGAGGCAGCCCTGGGGAAGGGGACCTGGCTGGTGGGGAAGCTGTGCTCCCAGAGGTGGGCTGGCAGCACACCCCCAGTGCTGAGTATCCTCCCTCCTTTCCCTTCTGGCCATCATCACCCAAATGGCAACAGCCACTCCTGGCAGGGACTGGGAGGTGCTGTGCCCCAGGCTGGATGGTGGGGACTGGCCCCAGTACACTGGGGGTGGCAACCCCCACTCTGAACACAGGGGTGGGGCATGAACCCTCCTTCGCCCTCCTTTGCCTTCCTAGCCTGCTCTGCCTTGCCTGCACCCCATCTGAGCCCCCCACTCCTCCCGCGGTCTCTCCTCCCCAAAACCCTGGTCCATTGGCCATTTCAAGGGTGCCGTGTCCTCCTCCCACCATGCCTTGTGCCCTTTGCCTTGAGCCTTGTGTCCTCTGGAGTGGCTGTCCCCATCTGTCCCCACTGCGCATGCATGTCTGTGTGTCCTTGCAGGCCTGCTGCAGCGCTGTGGGGGGGACAATGGCACCTCCTTGCTCGCCTGCCAGGGGTTCCAGGGAGGTTGTTTTACTGGCCCTGCTGGTTTTTTTGGCAGGACTTTCTACCAGTTTGAGGCGGCGTGGGACAGCTCCATGCACAACTCGCTGCTGCTCAACCGTGTTACCCCTTACCGGGAGAAGATTTACATCACCCTGTCAGCTTACATCGAGGCAAGGACCTTTGTTGGGGTCACTATACATCAACAAAATCTGGTATTTCCCCTGCTGTTGGGGTGCAGCCAGCGTGAGCCCTTCCTTAGCTAGTGCTTATGGGGTGCAGGGTTCAACTTGGTGCTTGGGGGCCATGTGGGACCCTGGGACTGGAACCTGCTGGGCACAGGGGTGGGAGAGACCTGCTGGGCTGCCACTCTGCAGCACCCCTGATGCCTCCCTCTGCCCTACTGCAGATGGAGAACTGCACTCAGCCCGCTGTCATCACCAAAGACTTCTGCATGGTTTTCTACTCCCGGGATGCCAAGCTTCCTGCCTCACGCTCCATCCGCAATCTCTTTGGCAGCGGCAGCCTGCGGGCTTCTGAGAGGTACCAGGATGCTCCTGTTGGGGAGAGGAGAACCATCACCTAGGGACTGGGGCTTTTCTAGGGCATCCCAGCAGCCCGAGTGAAAAAACTGGGGTGTGGGAATGGGGCAAAGCCAATAATGCCTCATCTCTCTTCGCTCACAGCAACCGCGTGACAGGAGTCTATGAGCTCAGCCTCTGCCGCGTGGCTGATGCCGGCAGCCCAGGTGGGTGCCATGCCTCTGCCCAGGTATTCAGCTGGGGCAGGAAGGCACAGCCGGGCCTTTGGGTTAGGGGCTGTGCGTCTGTCCCCCCAGCTGTGCCTCTGTGCCCACAGGCATGCAGAGAAGGCGCCGGCGTGTGCTGGACACCTCTGTAGCCTACGTCCGGGGAGAGGAGAACCTGGCTGGCTGGCGGCCCCGCAGTGACAGCCTCATCCTTGACCATCAGTGGGAGCTGGAGAAACTGAGCCTCCTGCAAGAAGTGAGAGTCTGGGCTAGAAATGGGCTGAAACAGTGCAATTCACAGCTCCGCTGCTGCTGGGGGGATTCCCCACCCTGCATGTCACAGCTGTCTTGGTTGTGGGAGGAGGCAGGAATGGGGCTGTGCTGCCAATACTCCTGTGCATTGCTGCTAGCCAGGCCCCAGCAGATCCAAAACTAATGAGTAAACGGGGTTAAGGGGGCGTGGGGATGGGGGAAAGGGCCACCCCTGAGCCTGGGTGCCTATGCCCAGGTGGAGAAGACAAGACACTACCTGTTACTGCGCGAGAAACTGGAGACGACCCAGCGCCTGGGCATGGAGACCCTGTCGCCTTGCTCCAGTGAGGATTCTGAGTCCCGAAGCACCTCCTGCATCTCCTCCCCACTCTCTGCCGATGGGGCACCTGAAGGCCGCACCTCTCCCCCTGAGACCCCCAGCGAGAGGCAGAAGGAGCTGGCTGTGAAGGTAGCATCCTGCAGCATCCCCAGCTTGCGGGGATGAAGCCAGGAAGTGGCTTCCACAGGGTGGCTAGGGGTTGTGGCACGAGAAAGCCCAAGAAGAGTGGGAGGTAGAATGTGGCTCACGCCCCACTGTCCTCCTCCTCTCTCTGCAGTGCTTGCGCCTGCTCACGCACACCTTCAACAGGGAGTACAGCCACAGCCACGTCTGCATTAGCGCCAGTGAGAGCAAGGTACTACTGCTGCCCCAGGCTCTGCTGGGCTGGTGGGGCCGAGGAGGGATGTGTGGCTGGCAGGGGAATGGCTGGGTGGGGGCCAGATGGGCACTATGGCACAAGTTATGCCTCCTCTGGGGTGTCTGCTCCCTCTGCTTGCTCTGGTTTTTCCCAGAACTGGTGGCTCTCAGGACTATGACAGGAGAGGACCCTGCCAGCCCGGGGTCTTGCCTCTCCCTCTATGAGCAGGAGCCTGGTCCTTTGCACGTGCCTGGCTTTGTGCAGAAACTGTAGTCCACACCTCCATTCCTCCACAGCTGTCTGAAATGTCCGTGACCTTGATGAGAGACCCCTCCATGCCAGCTCTTGGGGTCACCACTCTCACCCCCTCCTCAACCTGCCCATCACTGGTGGAAGGATGTTACAATGCCATGGAGGTCAGGTAAGAAGCTGTCTGGGAGGTTCTGGTGACATATCCCAAGCAGAGCAGCTGTATCACCGGTACATGGTCCTTGTCTGTGGATGTTCCCTAGCCATCACTCTTCCTACATTCCATCCTCTCCTCCTTCCCCAGACCCCCCCAGGTCTCCTCCAGGGCAGACAGCCCCGACCTGGAGCCTGTGGTAGAAGGAGAGCAGAAGAAGTCCCCAGCCCGCCGGCCTGAGGAGGAGAAGGAGCCCCAGCGTTTGCTGGTGCCCGACATCCAGGAGATTCGAGTCAGGTAGGAGCAACTGGGGCAGCCAGCGAGGGGAGCACCTATGGGCAGGGCATCCATCCCCTACCATTGCACCTCCTCATGGTCTATATCCCACCCCTTACCTTGGTCCCTTCTGCAGTCCCATCGTCTCCAAAAAGGGCTACCTGCACTTCCTGGAGCCTCACACCAATGGATGGGTGAAACGCTTTGTGGTGGTCCGGCGTCCATATGTCTACATCTACAACTCGGACAAGGATGCGGTCGAGAGGGCCATACTCAACCTCTCCAAGGCCCAGGTG
The DNA here is from genome assembly GCA_014706295.1 of Lycocorax pyrrhopterus obiensis. Classification (NCBI taxonomy): domain Eukaryota; kingdom Metazoa; phylum Chordata; class Aves; order Passeriformes; family Paradisaeidae; genus Lycocorax; species Lycocorax pyrrhopterus. The sequence goes on from JACSVZ010000016.1 coordinate 3,381,029, forward strand.
GAGTACAGTGAGGACCAGCAGGCCATGCTCAAGGTAGGGCACTGGGAGACAGCCCCACTCCACACACCCCATTGAGTGAAGGACTAAGCTCTGGCTCTCCCCTAGCAGACCCCGAATACATTTGCGGTATGCACAGAGCACCGGGGCATCCTGCTGCAGGCAAGCAGTGACAAAGACATGCACGACTGGCTCTACGCTTTCAACCCTCTCCTGGCTGGATCCATAAGGTACCAGGGGCATCTGGGGGAAGGGGGATGCAGAGAAGCCATTGATGGGGGGGCTGCAGCCCCCAGCCAGGTATGGGGAGCAACTCCTGTGCCTGGACAGGCTCTCAGCTGGCAAAACTTGGACCATATTAATTTTGAATTCAGCTCATCCACACTTAAATGCTTCAGTCTAGGGCCAGATTCCAGGTGGTACGGAGGCGTTGTTGTGCTGAGCTCAAAGCAACATCCATGCCCGGTGGCAGGGACACTGGCCTTTCATTTTTCTTGAGACCATCTCACAGAGTTTTTGAGAATGTTAAGGAAACTTTCCTGTCTGACCATCCAGGAGCCACTCTGGAAGTCACACACGCACCACCTGAGCTGGGACTGAGGCCCCTTCACAGCAGGTGGTTCCAGTGAGCCGACACGGGCCTTGGTTGATTTCCTACACTCGCCATACTCACACAGTCAGACAAGGTTTCCTAACTGGCTCAGTCACAGGTTTCCCATAGCAGAGTCTTAGATGTCTCGATCCTTAAAAAAATTTAGTGGTGGTGCAGTAACAAAATAACAGCTGGGGCTGGGTGCCTCTGAGAAGGGACCCCGAACAAAGGAAACCCCGGGCTTTTATACCCTCGTAGTCTAAGGGCACCAAGGTCTGGGTTCCTCTGGATTCCTGGCTCCTGCTGGGTCTCCTGCTGTCCCTCACCTGGCTGTGCTGCAGGTCCCTGTGTCCTTTGTTATGCAAACGATCGGCCGTTCACAGACTCTTGCCTCAGGCTCCCACCCCTGCAGCTCAAATTCCAGCTGCACACCAACCTACCTGCACTAAATGTATTCATTCCTCAACAAGACCATCTCATGGAGTTCTTGAGATCATCTCAAGTGGCAGGACGAGGGGAATAGGAATAAATGCACAGAAATGTGTGTGTTCTGGCTAAAGAGACTTTAATTCTATGTCCCTCCAGCTGTCTGGATTCAAGTATCAGCCTGGAGGTAGGACATTGAACCTGGGAGTTCACACCTCTCCTTGTCCACATCTCTTAACACTTTTTGTCCCTTGTTTTCCAAATCAGATCCAAGCTGTCCAGAAGGAGAACAGCCCAGATGAGAATCTAACCTGAAAAACACCCTCCACCTCATCCGTCTGCCAACAGGATCAAGATAGCTGATTCTGTCTGAAGACTCCCCATGTTAATATCTGATCTTTCACACCATCTGCTGCCCCAGCTCTCTGCTCCATGGAAGGATCTGTCTTGATTCACAGCTTCACAGGGGAAACTCACTTCTGTTTGTAGCTGCAAAAGCCTGGACCCGCCTGGGCAGGATTCCTTGTGCACGTGCCATCTTCTGCCTGTCCCCCCATGGGTGACCTTCATATCACACCATCTAGTGCTCAAAAAAAGGTCCCTATCAGAGGGGAGGGAGTGAGAAGGGTGGTTTTGGCTAAAAGCTGGTCTTTGATCTAGTGAGATGGGAATGCAGTAAAGCTCAGAGCTGGGAGAGCAGGAGGAATTGCCCTCAGGCGAAGGGAAAGTGGTAATTTAGATGTGGGGTTTCCCTAATTTACTGATGTTTCTGCAAGAGACAGCAGAGTAAGATCAGGTGTCAGTACTTTAAGATTATATTTATGAAGTATTTATTTCTATTTACATCACAAAAATCCCCTAAGTTGAGTCCTGGCCCCCAGCCAATGCCTCCCCCAGGCAGGGGAGAGCCTTGGTGTTGGGCTGGGGTTCCAGAGATGCCTTCCCCCGGGACATCACTGGCTTGTGCCTGGCAGCAGCGCAGCTCTCACCCTCGCTCTATTCCCTTCCCCAACCATTTGCTTTGCCTTCCCCTACAGCTTAAACTACTTTTCCCCTGAGCGGTGGCCAGACAGCCCACCATGTCTTCCCAAAGAAGGCAATTCCTACCTGTCCCATCTACCTCTGGAAGGGAAGAGCCCACAGTCTCAGCTGGCCAGGGCACCCACATCCCTGCGGATGGGTCACTGCACTTTGGAGCTTGGTCCTACTGGAGGGAAAAGGAAAGCTCTGGGGATGGCTCTGTCTGTCACCCCATGCTGGGCTACCCTTTCCAACCAAAAGCACGTCAACCACCTCCACTATTCCGGCCTGAGACCCCCAGGTGTCTCATCCAAAGGGATTTCCCACTCTTAGGGCAGGATGCCAAGGATCCCAACCCTGCAAGGAGTGTGGAGGTTCAGGTGGAATGGGAAAATTCCCTAGGGGCCACGACTAGGAATGACCATCCCATCCTACAGGATTCTTCTTGCCCTTTCCCAAAAGGGCTTGCACATCCCTTCTCCCAGCAGGATGACAGACTCAAAGCAGATCAAAGGGTGTCAGGGTGGGGATGGGGCTTCTGTTTTCTGTTATAGCTGGTGTTTTCTCACTCTTCCTCTGCTGCAGAAGCGAGCACCCACCTCCCCCCACCCTGCCTCCATCAGCATGTTAATCTGGGGGCTTCCCACATCGGAAGTGTTTTTGCTGAAAAGACCTTCTCCTCCAGCCATCACTGCTTCCCACCTCCTCCAGCAGCAGCTCTCTCTCTTCTCCCATCTCTCACCCATGGTTAGATGTTTTTGTTCAGGGCTTCCCAAGTGGCCAGCAGCATCTGGCACAGCTCCATGTTGGAAGCTGAGCATCTTCCTCCGTGCATCTCCCAGGCACCCCTCCAGCTCTGCTGTCTCTTGTCCAGCACGGCTGCGCCTCGGCTCTGCCGCACCTCCCTGCACTGTCTGTGGGGTGTGCGTGTGTGTGTGTGTGTGTGTGTGGGACGTGGTGCTGTCTTCTCGTTATACTTGTATTGTGGGGGCATGGATAGGTAGGGACATGGCAGATGAGTAGAGGCTTGCACTGGCCCCCTTGCTGCATATCAGGCACCCTTTAGCTTGGGTTTCAGGTCACAGAAAGAGTTTGGGGATTCTTCTTGAGCACATGCCGGTTCTGCCTGGCCTCGCCACAGCTCCTTGGGCATCTTACTCCATTACTACAGCCCAAAGCTGCAGTGGGGCTGCTCCTCTCAGCCCAGCTCCCCTGCCCAGGACAAGCTCCCCAACAAACTGGGCTATTTTCCTCTCTGTGATCCTTTTTAGACCTGGAGGCAGACTTGTGCCCTTTCTGGATGAAGAGGTGCCAGCCTGGAGGCAGAGAGAGGCTGAGCTGGGGCAATGCAGGGGCCCAGGCTGCAACATCCTGACTCCCGTGCTCTGGGCATGGACTAGTTGGTACCATCCTAAATTTCAATGTAAGGGGCTAAGGGTGGAGAAACAGGGGGTACCTGAGGGGAGGCTCTTCCAGAATGGAGGCAGCTTCTGGCAGAGATGGGACCAGTGTCTGTCAGGGACCAGACACAGGTTCACTGGCCAGGGCTGTGTGGTGCTACCTGTGCCACAGACAAGATGCAGCCAGCTGAACGGCATCCTCCAGCCAAAGCCGAACCATGCCTGAGGCCAGCAAACCTGCAGAGCAGACGGCTCGGCTGGAGGTCGGGGCCGAGGGAGACAGAGCTGCCCACTGGATGTGGCACACGGGCCACCCTTGCCCTCTTACCAACAGCGCTCTGGCCGGCACCGCCCTCCTCGTCATGGCCCTGGCACCTATCCCCTCGGCAAGGAATGCAAACCGGAGGTTTAAGCACGACTATAAGCCCAACCGGAAGGGAAATTCCACAGGGCAGCGGGTGGCACGGAAGGCAGGCGGGCATCGGCGGGCAGGCTGGGGCCAGAGGAGGAGGGAGGCCGCACTCCCCGCTCTCCGGTTCCCGCCGGCGCTCCCTGCCGTGTGCCAGGGGGCAGTACTGCGGGTCCTGGCCGTCCGTGCGTACGTGAGGCTTGTTCGGTTCTGAAATAAATGTCGCATTTAACGCAATTCTCGTGCGCTGAGCGTGCTCTCCGGGGCTGGTGGGGCGGCTGGCGGGGCGGCAGCGGGGAGGCTGGCGGGCGGAGAGCTGAGGGCGGGCAGCGCCCACCCCCACTGAGAGTGCGCCCCCTCGCGGGCCCGGCCAACCCGGCGGGGCAAGGGGCGGGGCGACAGCACTGACTGGCAGCACAGCCCCCGCTTGCGATTGGCGGAGGAGACGTTGACGTGCCCTCGTGGGCGGGGCCGGCGTAGTCCTTCCGCTGCCGCCGCCGGGCTGCGGGCCCATTTCCGGCCGTCCGCGGGCGCGGATTGGCCGGGGCTGGCGTTGGCGGCCCGGGGGGCGCCGGGGCGGGCGGGAGCGGCGCGGCGGCGATGGATCTGTTCGGGGATCTGCCCGAGCCCGGCGCCGCCGCGGGTGAGGCCGCGACCCGTTCGGGCCCGCGCTGTCCTTCGGGCCTGCCCGGCCCCGGCCCGTCGCCTCACCTGGGCTCGGCCTCACAGGCTGCGGGCCCCGCCGGGCCTGCTGCAGCTCGGCCGTGGGCAGCGTGGCTCCGCGCACAGCCAGGCCGCCGCTACAGGGAGCTTGAGGGGCAAGGGGGAGGGTGAGGGGGCGGGTTAAAAATCTTCTGGGAAATTGCTGGGTTTGGTGGGTTTTGTGGTTTTCTTTTCCTCTGGGACTCCGTCCGCTGCGGTTTAGACCGTGTTGGAGCCTTTCCCCTCGCTGTGCTGCTGGGGGTGTTAATGCGAGCTTAGTGGATTGCTAGCAAAACCCCCCAAAAACCTGTTCTCAAGATAAAAGTTCACCTCAGCCGCAGGCAGGTGCTTATTTTGCTTGTGTAGTAACTGCTAAAATTAGAGATGGAAGTAAGGCTCTCCTGGTTTACCACATCTGTGCTGGCTTGGGGACAGTCCTTTCAGAACAACTCCCCCCAGGAGTGCCTGCACTGGTTCCTCACTCTGCCCTGGTGCCTTGCAGGGAAAGATGCCCAGAAAGGGCCTCTGCTGTTTGATGACCTCCCACCATCCAGCAGTGCTGACTCAGGTATGGGTGCTCTGTTCCTGCCATTAGTTTGGTTTTCCATGTTTTCTGCATCAGCATCTCTTTCCGATGAAGTTTGTGCAAATCCTGTTCTTTGTTAGACAGAATAAAGACAGTGGGGTTATCAGTACTGGTGTGCAGACCAGCTGCATGCATCCTGTTTGGTTTTTTATCACCAGAGTGTTACAGATGTTCCACATATATTCTATAAGATGTTCTGTAAAAATGTTCCCTGGAACAAATGCAGAGCCTGGATTTGCCCAACTAGTAGCAGAAGGAGAAATTTGGTTCTCTTTGGTAAACTTTCATAATTTCTTCACCTCAGGAGAGACATAGGCAAAGCATTATTCCCTGAAAGGAACAAAGGTATTTAGTTATTTTTGTCTTGTGCTCCAGGAAAAGAAGGCTCTTTGCTCTTTGATGGTCTCCCACCAGCCAGCAGCAGTGACCCAGGTAAGGAGCTGTGCCACCCATCAGCCTCTTCTGAGCCACCTCTCTCAGAAGAGCCCAGGATGCAGCCTGTTGTGTTGGACACACAGCAAGTTAGCCGGGTGCTCATTTTTCCAGTCCAGATTGGCTGACACTTGTCGTGGCAATTTGTGCCCCAATTGTTTAAATCAGGATTCTGAATCTTAAAAAGTAAAATTAGGCCTGTTCCCAGAAGTACTTTCCTGACTTTTGGGGACCCCAGTTCTCTGTCTGAAAGCTCCCTGCTTTGGGAGGGAGAGTATGCGTGTGCCCTGTTGCAGCCCCTGCCCTGGCTGCTTTTCTGCTGTAGGCATAGGCTGCCTCCTTGTTCCTTGCTGAAAATGGCTTCAAACCCAGACTGCTGCTCTGGCAAGGCTTCTGCATGCAGCCATGTGCTTGCTGTCACCTGGGAGGAGGTGAGATAATTCACTGTACCCATATGACACTAAATCTCCAGAAGGAAAAAGCCGGAGTTCTGACGTAAGGTTTTGCTTGCTAGCTGTAATTTGTAGCCTTCTTCTGAACCCTCTAAAAAAATGCACATTCAGAGTAGTAAAATAGGTTTCTTTGCATTGTTGTGGGCAGAGATCATAGAGGAAAATAATAATTCTTATAATAATAATCTATTATTATTATAATGTTCCAGCCTGTAACATTAACTTCCTGAGCAATTAAGTGCAAAAAAGAAGAAAAAAAAAAAGCCTGGTAGCTAAGAAGTAAAACCTGTGGGTTGTTGGGGAGAATCAGCAGCCTGCCAGCCAAACATAGCTGTCCTGTGCCTGAGGTGGAGTCACACAGCATGAAGTGGTGAAATCAGCACTCGCTGGTCGGGCAGTGATACGTGCCATGGGTTGTGTGTGCTGAAGGAAGCTGTGTGTGTGCATTTGTGGTTGGTTAGGGTGTCTTTTCCAGTAATAACTCTGTTATTAAAGCTGTGTAAGTGTGTGAGCCTGCACTCCTGAGTGTGCTTTGCTGTGAAAGGACTTGCTGCTGAATTTATGCAAGTGAAACACTGCTGGAACACTTGAGCCACCTGCATTTTTGCTTTCTTTCAGCCTCCAGTGCTACTAAGCAAGTCTCATCAGCAGGAAGCCAAGAGAAAGGGCAGAAGAGAAAGTCCTTGGAGGAGGAGGAAGAGAAGAATGGCAGGGAAGAACTTGTGGAAAAGAAAGTTTGTAAAGGTTTTCAGACAGTTTGAAAACAAATGTACTCAATTTGTACTTTTGGCGTTGGGCTGAGTAAGTCCAGAACAAAGCTAAGCTTTGGTTCTTCAGTCTGCTTGCCTTTTCAGCCTCTTGCAGGAAACAAACTGCTGCAGGGGTCTGTGGAAGCCCCTCAAGCTTCCTGGCTCTATCTGCCTTCTTCACCTGGGCCTTCTTACTGTCCCTGCTGAAGTGGCAGAAGCTGAGCAGCAGGCACCTGAGCAATGGCAGGATAAGTGCTTGTGCTGCCGAGAGGGGGATTGGGTGTGGAACCTCTGTAAGGCTAGGTCCACACCACTTTTCTTTTGCCACATCCACAAATCTGTCTGCTGGCTGCTGAGGACGCCAGAGAGGGGGAGAGACAGGCTTGTTACGTACAGAGCCTTTGACTTCAGTGTCTGCGTGCTGTGTTACAGCTTTGGGAGTAAGATGTGTTCAGGGGTACAAAGGAAGGAACGTGTCCTGGGAACATCAGACTTGGATTTCCTGTCCTTAGTGCACTCTTTAAAGCTGTGCTTTACTTAATCTGCAGGTTCAGTGCCACATGCTTCCCCTGCCCACCCTGTGCCCCACCCCTGTTTGTCCAATGCCCAGCAGTCCTGCTTGGCTACAGCTGCCTGCTAAAATGAGGGCAGGCTGCTTTTAGAGCTGCTGACCTTGGAGACACATAAAAACCCATGTTACAAAATAAATATATCCTGTTCAGCAGCAGATGCAGGATGAGGGCTGCATTGCCAGGACAGGGCTCTGAAAGCTGAGAACTTACTGGTTTTTAGCCTGAGCTGAGGAGACGGAGGAGTTTGATTTGCATGCGTGTGTCTGCTTTGTTCCCCTTTAGGATCAGTGGGCGTTCTTGGACTGAAGGGTTATGTGGCAGAGAGAAAAGGTGAGAGAGAAGACATGCAGGATGCACATGTCATCTTAAATGATATCACCGAGGAATGCCGGCCTCTGCCCTCCCAAATGTAAGTGGGCCTCGGCTGCCAGAGCAGCCATCGTGGGGGTGAGGGAGCTCCAGCTGGCTTCAGCTAAGCCCAGGAGATGATCCTGTTTGCTTTGAACAGCTGATGTTCTTGTCTGCCTGTATTGTGGTGCGTGATTTGGGCCTGTTATTGGGAGACCTGGGGTGAATCATCAGCTAGCTGTGTTCCCAGGCAATTCACAGGGCTTGTGTGTACAAAAACCTCCCTTTGAGGGGTGCTTAGTGGATTCAGTCGCTGACTTTACGAGGACCATGAGGGCCTGATAACTCTGGATCTTGATCCTCTGTTACCCAAATGTAAGTGGGTATGTAAAATTAAACAAATGTTCTCAAGCATCACGCTGATACTGGATTTAGCTTCTGAACTAGTACTGTCCCAAGAGATTTGTGTGCTGAGAGATCCAAATTTTTTTGTCTGCAGCATAGCTGGAACAAGTTTAGGCATGGAAGGTACTGTAGGATTGGCTAGACTGATGTCTGTAATGCTGGAGAGTTGCAGTGTCCTTGAGGTGAAATGATTATCTGCTTTTATCCTAAGTTGTGGTCTGTAAACCCTTTAGCCCTTCATTTTCTTGAGGAGTGGAAAATTACAAGAAAGTTCTCACTCAGTGCTGGAACACGTAAACCATGTAAATGCTGAATGGATGAGCTCAGAGACCTGCTACCTTCTGTGCCTTGGAGTGCAGGATTTTCAGTCTGGCTGACACAGGGCAGGGTGTTAGGGAGAGGAATGTACTCGATCCCATTCCCTGGCTGATGGCCTTTCTTAGCCTCTTTCTGCTACTTTTTGTTCCCTCACAGCACTCGTGTCTCGTACTTCGCTGTTTTTGATGGCCACGGGGGAGTCCGAGCCTCAAAATTTGCAGCACAGAATCTACACCAAAACCTGATTAAGAAATTTCCTAAAGGTGAGAGGAGTGGAGTAAGGGCTGTAGGACAACTGCCAGATTTTCTGTGTTGGCAGTGGATAGGGAAACTGATCTGTTTGGGTGTAGTCCTACAGTACTCATCCCTTATTCCCAGAGGGCTTGCAAGACTGCTCTGTCTTCTGGAGAAGAGGCCTGGAAGCCTTTTTGGCACAAGGGGGCAAGTAGCCAGTTGTGACTCGCTAAGCAAATTTGAGATGTGCTGTTGCCAGTTTTGGCGGTGCCACTTCAAGTGTGGAAATACTCCTGTGGTGGAGAGGTTCATGTCACAAACTCTCCACATACACTACTGCACAGGTTTCTGGTGGGGTAAGCCCAGGATGTGCCCCAGCTGCTCTGCAGAGTCCAAGAGATGCACTGCCTGACTGAGTGTTGGATGAGCAAAGGGACAGGCTTGGATAGATTAGATATGTTTTACTTGGGCCTTAGTTGCTGTTTTTTCTGTCTGACAGGTGAGGTAGCCAGCGTGGAGAAAACTGTGAAGAGATGCCTTTTGGACACCTTCAAACACACAGATGAAGAGTTTCTAAAGCAGGCATCCAGCCAGTAAGTGCTAATGCTTTCTGTTCATTTATATTTCTTAGCGTGCATCTCTGAGGTCTGAGTTCTGAGCAGGGTGGAGGAAACCTCCCTTGTGTCATGCCTGTGCCTTGGCAAAACTCCACACAGCTCCACTGTGTCAGGCTGTGGCTCTGCCAGCTGAGTGCTTGCTAGAACTAGATCATGGCATGTTCTGGTCTTACTCTATGGTAAGCAGTCTGTAGGATCCCTTAGACTAAAATTAGTGTTCCTCATGAAGGAAGGAAGCAAAACAGGTCCAAGGGCCACCTCTGTCCTTATCAGGGTCTCTTGTTTGCATTCTTTTTAAAGACTTGCCATGTTGCTGAAGGGACTTTTCCCGTACTGCCTAAGGTGGGATCTCTCTGTTGATGTCATCAGAGTGTGGCAGGAGGGGATCTGTAGAGGCCACTAAGCTTTCTTTAGAGCTGTGCTTGCCAGGCAGGAGCACATCCCTGAGGTAGCTTTTAATGCCCTGTGTTGAAAGACCTAACTCTCCCAATATAAGTTTAAATCTTGCTTTCTTCAACTCTTTAGAAAACAGAGATGTTGATGAAGAATGTCCCTCTTGGGGTAAATGCCAGCCTGCCTTGCAGCTGGGTGTGGAGTGCCGAGCACCATGACCTTCTCTCAGTCTCTGCTGAACTGACACACCAACCATGTGGACTAGGGAAGATGTAGATTGCATTTCAAATGCAGTCACTTTGTTACCAATCCTTTACACACATTTGGTTTGGTTTTTTACTGTTATTATTTCACAGTGACACCTCTATCACAGATGGAGAGACTTTTGATGCATTTGATTCTGCAATTTCCTGAAAACTTTCAATTTTAAGTAAATTGCAGACTGGCTCAGTCTCTTAAGCCTAACCAGAACAAGTTTGACCAGGCAAAAGGAAGATGCTTTCTTGAGTCTGTCACAATAGTGTCTTTCTCAAACCAGCCTCTGGTCAGAAACATGACTTATGACAAAGGCACTACAAAGGGTTGCTAACAATAGCTGTATTGATGGTGAAATGAATCATGTTCATTCAGCCACACCTTCAAAATAAGGAAAAAGTGGATGAAATGTGTCTAGAAATTAGTTCCTCAAAGCTAGTTTCAGTGATGAATGGCATCATAGCCAGGCTTTTTTGTGGAGAGGATTCGTCTGGCAGCTGTAATCTAAGAAATGCTTCTCATTTTACCCAGAGCTCTAGAGATAAAAGCTTAACTACAGGAAGTGAAATAGGAGGAGAGCAACTGAGCGGGTGGTGATGCTACTGAGGTGGGGTGGTGAGGGCTGAGGTGGGGGAGGGGGCAGGGATACTGTGAAAAAATGAAGGAAAATGCAGCAGAAATGCCTTCTTTTTTGCTTACAGAGTTGGCTGTGCCTTCCTTTTGCTGAAAAGAAGCAGAAGGAGTGTGGGGTGCTTGTTTGCCTGTGGTGCTGTAGCTGTTGGGCAGCCATTAGGGCTGAGCCTGTTCTGCTCACATATGAGGTTTCCTGGGAGCTGAGTGTGAGGAAGAGTTGGTGTGGGAGCTGTGGTTGGCAGTGTTTACACCAGCTGGGCACTGGCTGTGCATTCAGAAGTCCGTAGTCTGTAGTTCCTCTGTGCTTGTCCAGTTTGCTGTTTATCACCAACCTGAGCTGCTTGCAGGCAGCTGCTGTGGCCATGTGCTACCTGATTGCTGTGTGTTGGCACATGACTCTTCTTTGAGTCCCCAAGAACACTCTGTAATTTAACTTCTTAAGTGTTGTGTTTCCCCTTTAGTAATCCCATTTTTGTTCCTTTCAGGAAGCCAGCATGGAAGGATGGCTCCACAGCTACTTGTGTCTTAGCTGTCGACAATATTCTCTACATAGCCAACCTTGGGGACAGCCGGGTAAGCAGAATGGAGACCACTGATGGCATCTTTATTCTGCCCAGAGCTGTGTGGTTTCTTTGGTTTGTTTGTTTGGGATGTCCGAGTTGTCATGGGCTACTCATCTACAAAGGTTCCTACAAAGCATCTTGTTTTGGGTGGGTACAGAGTACTTCTGTGTTGTCTCCCATAGTGTAAAACAGTGGGGTGTGAAAGCTCTCACTTGATGGTGCTGAATATCTCACAGTATCTGGAACAGAATATTTCTGTTGGAAGGGACCTATGACAACCATCTGGTCCAGCTGCCTGACCAGCTCAGGGCTGCCCTAAAGTGGCACCATCGCCCAAATCTCTCTTAGACACTGACAGTCTGGGGCATCAGCCACCTCCCCAGGAGGCCTGGTGCAGTATTTGATTATATAGAAAGAGTTTCTTTATAAAGAAACACTTCCTGATGTCCAGCCTGAACCTCCCCTGGCCCTGCTTTGAGATCAGCATTCCCATGAGATCAGCACTTCCCTCTCCATGCCCCCTCCTCAGGAAGCTGCAGAGGGGGTTAAGGTTGTCCCTCAGCCTCCTCCTCTCCAAACCAGACAAACCCAGAGCCCTCAGCCTCCTCCCAGGACACGCCTTCCAGCCCCAGCACCAGCATGGTTCTCCTCTCCTGGACACACTTGAGCACCTTCCCACCATCTTTAACGCTGAAGCGCTCTGGGTGAGGCCGCCCCAGTGCTGGGTGCAGCCGGACCATCCCCTCTCCTGACCCGCTGGCCACGCTGTGCCTGGTGCCCCCAGGATGCCATTTGCCCTCCTGGCAATGGTTCCTGCTGAGCTGCTGCCAACCAGCACCCCCAGATCCTTTCAGCAGGGCTGCTCCCCAGCTGCTCCTCTCCCAGCTTACACTCGTGCTCGGCGTTGCTCCACCCTGGGTGCAGAATCCAGCACTCGGATTTAGTAATTCTGTGCCACTGGCAATTGCCCGATGGTGCATCTATCCAGATCCCTCTGCAAGGCCTCTTGTCCCTCCGGAGAGTCCACAGCACTCTCAATTTGGTATCATCAGCAAATTTGGTAATGGTGCATTCAACTCTTGCATCCAGATCACTGATAAAAGTACTGAACAGCACCTCCTGCCTAGGAATGAGCCCTGAGAAACACCACTGGCCACCAGTCACTGGCCCGATGTAGGAAGGACCATTCACTACAATTTGGAGCTCTCTCTCAAGAAATCGTTGCTGTGGTTGTGGTGTTGTTTGATGATGGTCTTTTGTCAGCACAGGCGATTCTGTGTCGTTACAATGAAGAGAGTCAGAAGCACACAGCCTTAAGCCTCAGTAAGGAGCATAACCCCACCCAGTATGAGGAGCGGATGCGGATACAGAAAGCTGGGGGAAATGTCAGGTAAGTGCCTGAGGGTGTGAATGAGCTAATCTAAACCCTAGCCTAATTTTGGGCCTGAGCACTGAGGTTTTGAAGTTTCCTGAACCCAGTATGCATCCTAGTTGAGAGCTTGGAGAGAATCTGTCGCTGCCTGTGGGAAGCACAGTGGTGCCTGAGGCGTGTAAGGGTTCAGTTACTGGAGTTGGTTGATGTGGGCTGGTTTCACAGAGCCTTATGATGGCCAAGGCAGGACCCATGTGAAAGTCTGGCCCTGGGACACCAGCATAGGCATGCTTAAGCTTGACCTACAGATTTGGACCTACAGAGCTGGACTGGATTGTTGAAGAAGTGCTTTCTGCACACTGTGATGCTGAACGGAACTAATTTCCTTGCAGCATGACTCCTCTCTCTTTGTCGTGTGAGAGGGGGCATGGTTTGAGGGAGCACAAAAGGCCCTCGAGTTGGTGTTGCTCCCCTGGGGTTAGCTGATGCACTGAGGCTGTCTGCAGTAGGAGGGAGTTTTCTGGAGCCAAAATGTGATTATCATAATGTTCCTGTGCGAAAAGGAGTTCACGGCTGTTTGGAGAGCTAGTGCCAAACACAACAGCTGAGTCTTATTTCCCTGGCTAGGTTCTCTCTTTTTTGAAGGCTGTTTCTTGGTTTTGTGGCGTCTTCACAAAGGAAGGATTCAGTGCAGGTGAAGTATCTTCATGCCTGTGGAGGCAAAATGCAGCCAGGGTGGAGAGGAGTGGGCTCAGTTCTGTTACGCTGCCGTGTCTGGAGCGCTTTGTTCCGCTTATCTCTGGAGAGCACATGCTGCCGCTTACGCTTAGCACCGATCTCTCTTTGCACATGGCAAGGAGATGGCCCAGTGTCTGTTAGCTCATTTCAGAACTGGTCCCTGACTTCCTGGGAGCCTCTCCCACTGCTTGTAGTTCAACATTTTGGGCCCAAGAGATAACTCACAAAGTGTGTGAGCATCAGATCTCTTCTCTTTGACGTGCCTTGCCTTCTTGCTTTTATCTCAAGCGGGGCTGCTTGGACTACAAGATGAATGAGCTTTGTGTATTCCCAGAGGGCACAGAAGAGCCTTTTTGGGAAGATGATTGTTGGAAAGGTGAAGTGTGGGAAGCTGTTTCTCTAGAGAGCTTGGTTAATTAAAAAAGCTTAACAAACCAGAGCTGTTTCCTAAGGGATATTGTAACTTAGGTTTCACAGAACTGCTTGCTGCAATCAGTGGTTACTAAAGGCCAAGTGATCAGGAGCTGAACATGCCATGTTTCTCACTCCAGGGAACTGCTCGCAGCTGAGCCAGTCTGTAGGGGTTGATGTCCTGATAGACAGGACACAGGAGGGGCTGCTGGCTCAGACCTCTTGCCTCTGCCACTCTGTGCTTCTAGTGAAGAGCAGTTTGCTGGATATCTTGCCAAAAAATAATCTCTGTATTCAAACTATGCCACTGGGAGTTCAGCTCACATATAACTCTTACTTCCCCAGTTTAGTTTGCTAGGCTAAGCAGGACTTGAGTTAGGGCAGGGTGACAGAAAACAGCCTTGAAGTCTCCTGACTTCTTTTCCTCCTCCCCCTCACCACTTGTTTCCCAGAGCTTCACACAAACATACAGAAAGGGAAGGAGCCTTTGAAGGGAAGATTTGAACTTGCTGGGGAAGTGGGTCATTATTTATCCAAGGCAGATGGATGCACGAAGTGTCCCCATCAGGCAGTGCAGTGAGATACACAGGTGTGGGGAGGGCTCTCAGTGTTTTCTTTCCTTGTGCAGGGACGGAAGAGTCCTGGGAGTGCTGGAGGTTTCCCGCTCCATTGGGGATGGCCAGTACAAACGCTGTGGTGTTATCTCTGTGCCAGATATCAAACGCTGCCAACTCACACACAATGACAGGTAAAGTGTGCCCTTGCGTGGGGGGTTGTCTGTCCCAGCTCTGCTCAGCACAAGCTGCACAGCCCTGTTTGATCTGCTGTGAGAACCAAGGCACTTCAGATTGATCTCCCCAGAATTAGAGGATGCTCTTACTGCTGATGTCTCTCTTTCTGTTCCTTATCAGAACAGTGGGATAATGCTGCTGCTCTGCCAGGATACTGTGAAGGCTCCTCTTGGAAGAACCAGCCTCATAGCAATAGCATACACAAGCCTTAGATGTCCTTTGTGCTCTGATTAAGTTCACATGCCAGTGTTCGAGCAGTTAGTTAAGGCTTGAGTTCGTGGGTCTCCATCCTGTCCAAGAGTTGTTTCTAGCAGCTGTAGTGCCCATAAATACTTTTGTATTCGGCTCTGATATTTGAAGATTTGAGATACTTTTCCATGATATGATTGGCAACAACAAATTGCAGCCTGCTGACTCTCAGAGGTGAGAGTGTAACCCAGTACTGCTGCTTTTTCTGGGATTAGAGTTCCATATCAAGTGATCCACTAAAATATTTCTGAAGATACTCTTGAGTATCAGGCACTGAAATGATGTCTTCAGAGGCATGTGCAGGCTGACCACTTCTGTAGGTTGGTTGTAGTTTTCCTTGTCCTGGTGACTCTGGTTAGGGCTCCTGGCTAATTCCCTGTGCAGGCAGGGAGTGCACAGCAGGCTGTCTCCCCCATCCAAAGGGGGATGATGTCCTTGCCTTGGGCTTTGTATCTCCTCAACCTTCTGCAGCCTGTGGCAATATTTTGTGTCAGAGTTTTCTGAAGACAGTTGTGTCACGTGCTTTTCTTTTGAATTTGCATATTTAAATTACCACATACCTTAGGAGTGTAGAAATATTAAGTGATGTACGTGAGGGATTCAGCTGTGTTTCTCTGTTTCCTTGCATTAGCTGCTTCACAGGGGAAATACATGAATGAAAAGGACTCAAAGGAAAGAAGCAGTTCTTAGAGAAACAATGGAGCATTTGACCAGGATGTCGTATATGATCTTGCCAGTGTTGTAGGGCTGCCAGGATGTCCTGTTCTAGGTCTTACATTAGTTGCCTGGCTCTTTGGCCTGTATTTCGAACTGCCATGAATCGTAGTTCCAAGGGATTTTCAGATGAGCTTTTACGGCATCTTCCCTTTGGATCAGAGCATGGATGTTCATAAAATAGATTGGAGGGATTTTGCTGTAGCTGGGGAGCCAAAAATTCAGCCTTGAAACCTGTCTCCACTTGATTTCCAGGTTCATTCTGATAGCGTGTGATGGCCTCTTTAAAGTCTTTACACCAGAAGAAGCTGTGAACTTCATTGTGTCCTGCCTGGAGGTGAGGGGAAGGCAGCGTGGGGGCTGAGTTTTCCAGTGCAGAGGGCATGAAATGAACTGCCAGAGAATCCTCCCTTATTCCCTGGGTTGTCTGTGTTTGTTTTGCTTCCCAATGCTTGGAAAATACAATGTGCTTGTACCTACCTTTGCTGGGAGCAATCAAACTTCTTTGTCCCAACAGGATAAGAATATCCAGATGAGAGAAGGGAAGCTGGAAGCAGATGCTCGATACGAAGCTGCATGTAACAGACTGGCCAACAAGGCAGTGCAGCGAGGGTCGGCCGACAACGTCACGGTCATGGTGGTCCGGATAGAGCACTGAGGGATGAGGTGTGGTGGATGTAAGGAAAGGGAGAGCTCTGTGTGCATGCATGTGTGGCTGGGGGAGGGTGGGTCCTGCTGGATGCTCTTCAGTGTAAATAAAGACGGTTTTTTTTCTAATAGGTTTAGCTCACTTAGCTAGTAGGGTTGAATGTCTTGGCAAACCCAGCAAATTAATTCGGCAGGGGTGCTAGCAAGAGGCATCTGAGGGCATGAGCTCTGCCAGCTGTTTCAAATGGGGCAGTTCTGCTATCCATATCCTTGAGCTTTGTGCAAGACTCTGGGAGAGTCCAGAGTTCCAGGACTCAGTGGGAGCTCCAGGACAGGCTGTACCATGCAGACTGTGAGGTACTCTAGGCCCCAGCTTGGGATGTGGTATGGGCTGTCCTCTTCACACTGGGTAGGAAATCTTTTGACTCTGAAGCTGGGCTGTGAGGTTGCCTGCAGCTGAGAGACACAAACAGTGCTTGCAGAGCAGCAGCATACCTGCCGTGTGCTGGCAGAACATGTTGGAGTTTTACCACAGTGTTAGTATGGAAAAAGTGGCTGGAGTTTGCTCCTGTTGTTTTTTGGAAAAAGTCTTTTCACCAAATGGATGTGCCAGGCAGTTGAGCTACAGGTAGGCTCTGTGCTTGTCTGTGCTATCTGAGGAGAAGGCTCAAGTTTTAGGTACTAATAAGTGTCTGGTATCTCATCCTGTCTCAGTGCCTCTACCAGCTGTTGCTGCAAGTCAGTGTGCTGTTTTCCACAGAAAATTTGGCTTAAGACCAAATGACAGAATGAAAGCTAAATGGATCAGGCTACCTAAGCACTTAAGTTTCCAATTTCCCACCCTGTGTGTGAGTGGGCAGTGAGGGAGGTGAGCTGAGGGGTCTGCACAGTGGTTACCTCCTTGCTCTGATGAGGCACAGCTGTAGTCCCAGGGGAGGTGGCCTTTGTTAGCAGCACGCTCTCCTGTTTCTACTCTTGAAAGGCAAATTTGGAGAGCCCAGAGTAGCTTGGAGTTGCTTCTGTGTGTGGCAAAAGAAACCCTGATGGCAAATTTCAGAAAACTAACTTGCTTTCCCTTTTCAGCTCCCCCTTTTTTCCACCTCTTGCACTGTGCCATGCTGCAAGAGCTGAGCCGTGCTCCCAGCTTGGGGCCTCCTTCCAGGAGGCCACTCTGAATTCCAGTGCAAGAGCTGGTGAGAGGGATGTTAGCTTGTCCTTCTCTGACTGTTTTCCCTTCCCCTCCCTCCTCTTACAATGCTGCTTTTCTTACTTTTAGGAAAAGTTCTGAAAGCACAGCTCCAGCTAGGATTGGAATATGCAGTGTTATGGTACAGTTACTAAAAATTACCATAAAATATCCATTTTTCATGGCAAAAGGGAAAAGGAAGGAGCAGGTCTCACCATACTTAGGAGTAGCCAGCCAGGTAGAAAAGCAGGCTCAGCCCCAGCTTTAGTGGAAGTAAAAAAACTGTTTGCTTTAATTTCCCAGTAAGGCAGGGTCTGCAGGAGGTTTCCTGAAAAAGCACTCCTTGCCTCAGTGCTCAGCAGCATCCTGCTACTGAGGAGAGCTCCAAGACCACCCACCCCAGGGTGGCTCATGCACGAGTGCTCTGCATGCAGTTCTCTCCCGTGGGGCTGACTGAGCTTCTGTCCCAACACTTGAATGACCCTTCGAGTACCTCTGACTTAATCAGCTTTTTCAGTTTTGTGATCAAGCACACTGGGCTCTTGGTGTCTCACCTGCACAGGACAGCTCACAGCTGGGCAAGTCCTGCTTCCAGACATTGAGTCTTTCTGTACCTTCTCAGGTGTGTGTAGTAGGAAGAGAGGCAGCTGATCAGAGCTAGGCTGCTTTGGCTGATCATGTGTGGGGACTGGGAGGTGCTGCCATGGCCAAGTTCCTCAGCTGGGCAGGAGCTGCAGCGACCTCACGCCTGCCTGGAGGCTGCTGCCCACCTGGTCAGCTGAGGGAGAAGCACAACGTTGCTTTCAGAGACAAGTTCTCTTTGCTTTGGGAGAAGTCAGCATTGAAACTGCACAGCCAGAGACTGTTCCCTTCCTCCCCAGATCCAAACACCCCTACCCATAAATTGCTGCATTAACACCCCTACCCATAAATTGCTGCATTAACAACTACTTCACCGGGCTCCTCAAGGAGATATGCAGCCTGTGGAGAAGGGCAGGCAGGGCCGGGGATGTCCCTGGAAGAAGGTGGGGCTAGGTACCGCTCAGGCTATCTTGCAGAGTTGCTGGCACAACTTGCCCAGTACTCAGTGCTACTAGGAAATCAAACGCCCAGCCTTCCTGGTCCTTCTCCTGCAGCCCTGGCTTGGTCACGTAGGCCTGTGCCCATCCTCAGCTCAGGCAGCTATCGGAGCCAGAGCAAAGCGTATCTGTGCTGCCCACAGCCTGGGCCCTGTGCCACACACAGGGAGTGCCTGGTGTGGGAAGTCACAGGACACGAATTTGCTTTAATTGAATGTGCAGCACTATTGGGACTTTGCTTTGATGATTAGTGCAAAGGATGTTGGCTCCTGCCAGCAAACCTTCACTGCTCATACACTGCAGGGCAGCTAAAGCAATACATAATCTGGCTTGGGCTGCTGAGACTGAGTCTGGGCAGGGAAGGGAAGTCCACTAAGGGCAAAAATGGATGTGTGGGGCTTTGTACCAGGTATGGTGGGAGCTGAGCCCTGGGGAGAAGGCAACCATCTGCTGCCACTGTCAGCAGTGTTTCCAAGATAAACTTCTAGGCCTAACCTTTAGATAAAAGTGAATGCCTTTTAAGTCCTGGTCAGGCTGCTTTATTATTATCATCATCTTCTTCATGATCTTTTGTCCATCTTCAGCTGGCTCTGTAGCACAAGCAGTATCAGACCAGACTGCAGTTCCTGCATGAGCAAATGGTCTTCCCTAGGCTTGGTGCTGAGCAGGGGAGACACGATGGTGGTTGGCAGAGGGAAGGGTCTGGCCGCTCCTGGCACAGGTTCAGCATGGCACCTCTTCACACTCCCAGCAGAACGGCACTGAAATCGGAGCCACTCTGAACTGTGAGGGGAGAGCCTGCTGTGTTGTCCACGAAAACAGAGGCATACTGCCCAGCCTGGGGGGAGAGAGGGATTAGCAGGGCTGGGACACCTCCCCTGGGCACCAGGCATGGCCTGGCAGAGCCAAGGAGAGAGCTCTCCCCTGCACGAAGCAACCAAGAGCTGGAGGAGCTGCCCCTGCCCTTCCTCCTGGGAAAAGAGGAGCACAAGGCCTTTAGGGCAGCACAGTCTGTGCTCTAGTGCCCTAGCAGAGCGCTGCCTTGACTGTCATTGGGCCTTGGAGGTCATCTGAGAAGCAGACCTGATGCCCAGCCCTAGGCTAGGGCCATGGAAGGCACCTTCCTGCCCAGTACTGTCACCAGTGGAGCTGGCACCACTAACCTGCAGGTAAAGGGTGCCCGTGACAGAGATGGTGAAAAGGTCACTGCTGCTCTCCAGCCGGGATACAGTCTCCAAATTGCTGCAGAAGAGGGAGGGTAGTGGTGGGGGGAGCATGCCCCTCCTTTCCCAGGGATGCTGGACTCCTTCCTCCCTCCCTGGCCCGGGGTCCCCGGCTTTGCCCTGCCATACCTGTTCTGCTGGCAGCGGGACTGCACACAGATCAGCACCCGCAGGCGGCTCCCTCGGCATCCCTGCCCCTTTCTCCGCGGCTCCCTGCGCACTGTGACAGAGCAGGGGATGAGAGCCAGCCCAGACCTCCCCGGCAGGGCCACGGGGCTGTCTGAGGGCTCACCAATGTGCAGCGTGGTGGTGAAGGCGTAGTATCCTGCAATGGGGGCTGTGTACTGCCCGCTGGTCAGGTTCAGCCCTGGGCCACGGTGGAACATCCCCTCCCTCTCAGGCTGGGATAGGGAATGGCTGGAGTTAGAGGAGTCCCTGTGCCAGGGCGGGTGCCCCTGCAGACAGGGAGAAGGGGCAGGCTGGGCACTTACGATGTAGAACAGCCCCAGCTCCTGCCACATTTTCTGCTCCACAGCGATGTCTTCACGCGTTTGGCAATGGAAGGCTGCTTCCACACGATGCTGGGCCCCGGCCTGGGGGTTGCCTTTGCTGCTTTCCTCCTCTTCCTTACCCCCTTCCCCAGCTGTGCAGGACATCTTTGCCATGCCTGACCCCAAACCCCACCGGAGTTTGACGTTAGGAAGGAACCTTCCCTTTTCCTGGCTCTTCTGCTCAGCCCTGCTGTGCCTTGTCCCGCTGTCCCCACAGCTCCCACCCTGGGCCCCCCATCCCGGTACCTCTGAGCAGGAGCTGCAGCTCTCTCAGCAGCTCCTCCGGCATCGTGGGGGAAGCCGGGGCAGCAGCCGAGCTTGGTTTTCCTGGAGAGCCGGCGCCCGCTGATGCCGTGTCAGCCCCCGGCCCGCCACGGACCCGATCGCCGCTTCCCCTCCCGGGGCTCCCGGCCAGCAGCATCCACGCCTGCCGGGGGTCCACGCGGGCCGCCCCGGGCCCCCCAGGTCCCGCCGCCCTCCCCGCAGCTGTTTCCGGGGCCAGCGGCCGCTCCCGGGCTTCCCGCGGGCGTTCGGTGCCGGTGCCGGCGGCGCAGAGGAGCGCCAGGCACAGCTCCGGCAGCCGCATCCCGCCGCCGCCACCGGGAGGGCGGCCCCGCCCCGCCCCGGGCCCGCCTCGCTGCCGGGCTCTGCCCTCGGGGCGCGGGGACCTCCCCGCGGGCAAAACCGCGCGTGGGGAGCGGCGCGGGGCGCCTGCAGCGGGAGGTGCCCACCCCGCCCCGGGGGCTCCTCAGCGCGGCGTGTTTTTAACGCTTCGAAAATACCAAACAACCGAAGGCGGAACAGCTGAACCGTCCAGCGGTGCTGGCTCCGGGCCCAGCCGTCGGGGAAGCGTCGTCTTGTGCTCGCCCATCCCTCTGCCACCGGTACCGTCAGGGACGGGGTGGGGCTGGGGCAGGAGTCAGTGCACCAGCAGGGACTCACCCAGGTGCCGGCTGCTTCACCATGGATCACTTCCCTGGGGGCCATGCTGTGTATCCCAGGAGCGAAACCAGGATTATGCACAGGCTGCTGCCCCCAAGTAGCAATGTCAGGCTTTGATGGGATGAACCACACTTTGGGAGGCCTTTTAATACCCTAAAACCTTTAGGGTTTTGGAGGGGGGAAGAGGCAGTTCTAAAAAAACCCACAAACCCACGAACCAAAACAAGAGAGTATTAGCCAAAGCATATTTATAAGGAAAAGCCTTTTCCCTGCAGTGGTGGGGGAGAACATGCTCCTGATGCCCTAGCCAGCCTGGCACAGGAGTTTCCACCTCCCACTCGCCAACCTGAACAGGCAGCAGAAAAAGGGGAGCATGGCTACATAGGGTGACAGGTATCACTGTGGCTCTCCTACCACCCATGGTCACCCTGGAAAGCTTCTGTCCACTTGGAGGTGTCCATGAAGATGGAGGAGGAGCCGTGGAAGAGCCAGAGACAGGGCAGGGAGCCCTCGCACGTCCAGAGGTCCTTGGTGCAGTCATACACCTCCATTTCTACCCGGTAGTCCCCGTCCATGCCCTTCCAGTGGCCACCGGTGACAAAGAGCCGGTCACCCAGTGCCACCATCCCACCGTTCTCATGAAGTGTGTGTAGGAGCTGCACCTGTGTGAGGGACAGGGTGAGATGTGCAGGGACCCCTTGGTGACCTCCTACTCCCACCACAGAGGACACTGACCCAGCAGATGTGTCTCCCTACCCCATCCTCTCTGTGGGGTTTGGGGTCCTCTGGTGCCTACTGGATGTGTGATGGGGAAGCAGGGGAGGAAGGTGTTAATAGAGCCAAGGGATGAGTGGGTAGGAGGGAGAAGGGGGTGCTGGCACTGAGGGGGAGCAGCTGGGAACACCATCTCCATATCTCTGGGAGGGTGATCGTGCCTTGCCCCACATCCCACTACCTTCTGCCAGATGTTGGCCTCTGGGTTGTACACATGGACCTTCTTGGTGTTATCCCCGATGAGGTAGATGAGCCCGTGCAGAGTGGCACAGCGTGGGGCTGAGAGGTACTTGGGGATGAAGGGGGATGTGATCACACTCCACAAATCTGCAAGGAGCAGTCATTAGCAGTGCATCCCACCCTTGGCTCTCGATGCAGCTGCTAGTGGCTGAAAAAAGCATTGCTATTTCAGGGGGAATTTGAAAGGGAGGAGGCAGACTAGCCAGGAAGACTGGCACCCTATCCCTATCCCACAGTCCCTATCCCAGTCATGGGTCTTGCATAAAAAACAGTGGGGGGTGGGTACGTGGTTTGTAGTGGTGCTGTGGGATGGGAAAGTCTACTTGAGGAGGTGGCATTGTCACAGGGTGTTAGTTTCTTCCTAAGGCAGGCAGCCTCCCCCACCCCTATGCCTCAGAGATCCCACTCCATCGAAGGTCAGGTCTGGGCTGTGTCAGACATCTGTGACTCAGGTCCATGCTGCTAACAGCCACTCTCCTGGGGCTCCTGGGCCCTGTGCCACAGCCATCACCACACACTTTTAGCACCTGCTCACATCTCACAGGACCATGCCTGGCAGTCCAGGGGGGCACCTGCCTGGGGGTCCCCCTCAGTCCATCTCCCAGGGACAACACTGGTGGGGTGTGGCAGCAGGGTCAGCCCTCACCTTGAACAGGGTTGTAGCACTGCAGAGTGAGTGCATTGTACTTGACGGCGCAGGAGCCCACCAGGTAGAGCTTGCCCAGGCAGCTGGCAGCTGCAAAATTGCTCACGTACTTGAGGGCTGGGCTGATGGCACACCAGCTCTTGTTGTAGGGATCATAGCACTCCACCTCCACCATGTCCACTGTTGTCCCTGCAGGGTGACAGGACACGGCAGCCACCCCGCTGCTCTGGGGCACCCATGGACCCCCACCCTAGCAGCATCCACAGAGTCTTTGCAGCCTTACCCCCAATCACGTAGATCTCACCGTTGAGGACAGCGCTGGTGTGGTTTGTCCGGGCTCTCAGCATGGAAGCAATGGGCTTCCAGACACCGTCCCTGGGGCAGAAGCACCAGGCCTGCGTCGTTGACCACGTGTCATTCTGGGACCCCCGGGAGCCACCTAGAGAGACACAGGCCAGGTGGGCCAAGTGCAGCTGTCCCTGGGTGTTCCTTGCCAGTGGCCAGATTTGCCCAAGCAGAGGGTAATGAGAGGACTTTGCTCAGAGAGGATCCTCTGGCCCCACACCAGTGCCTCATGCTCATACCGTTGTCCCCTGTCCTCCATCCCTGCTCCTTGAAGCCCCCACCCTGCACCAGCAGCCCTGGCACCGACCTGTGACGTACACTTCGTTGTTCAGAGCCACCAAGGAAAAGCCCCATTTGTTGTAATCAGGGAAGTCAGGCAGAGCCATCCATCGCCCTGAAACCCAGCAGAGCCAAGCAATGACCCCACAGTCAGCAATGGCACTTTTTAAGCCACCCTTGTTTCAAGCCCATCCCAACCCAACCAGTGTCTCTCTAAACTGACACTAGTTTGGCAAGAGGTGGCTTTGGGGTAGACAGATGGTTAATTAGCATGGAGGGAGGTGGAGGAAGTGGGGGACACTTACTGGTTTTGGGGTTGTAGAAGGCAAAGTTCCTGGTGGCAGCTGCCATTTCCAGCCCCCTCTCCTCATCCTCACCATCCTCCAGCACACGGCCACCAACCACCACCAGCACCTCCTCCAGCTTCTGTGGTGGGGTTGGGGAGTTCTTGAGGGCACCGGTGCCATTCTGCCCCTGATGAAGAGACCAGGGTGGGGCCATCAGGCTCCTCCTTCCTGGCTCAGGGGAGTGGGGTTTAGGGGAAAGGGATACCCACCATGGTGCAGGATCGGGCGACGAGGGCCTTGCTGGCATCTGAGTCACGAACAAGAGGCTCAGTGGCAAGGAGGTTCTGCAGGTACTGGTCAGGCAGCGAGACAAGGCGGGTCAGCTCCAGCAGCTCCGGCAGGAACTGGGCTCGGGATCCCGGGTCGTGGCGTACCCAGCGCAGTACAGCCTCCACCAGGCTCCGCTCCTCCTGCACCTGCAGCTGGTCATTGGAGAGGTAGACAGCCAACCTCTCTTTGGAGAGCTGGAGGAACTCCTCCTGAAGAGAGACGGCTTCAAAGTTCTCCTGCAAGAAAGACCAGGCCTTGGAGGAGACCTCAGGGCAGCCGTGGCTCTCACCAAACTCACAGATACCTAGGCAGTTGGTGGCATCCATCTGCTGCCGGAGGTAGCGGCTGCAGACCTTCTGGATAGCAGGGAAGTGGAGCTGGCTGGAGGTCCGCATCAGCCCCTCCACATTGCCCTGGTTGATGGTGACCTTTCCCGTGTAGGCAAAATCAAGCAGCATCTCCAGCGCAGTGGGGTCTACCTCCTTTAGCTCCACCCGTGCTGCGATGCTCTCAGCGAACTCACCGGAGAACATGGCATAGAAGTAGTGGCTGCAGAGGGCCAGGATGCCACGGTGGCAGGGAAACTCCCGCCCGCCCGCCACCAGCGTCACGTCGGCCAGTTTGGGGTTGGTGCGCAACTGTTGCAGCCCCTCCAGCACGCCCTGGGCGTGCGAAGGCAGGCAGAAGTCAAAGTCGTCCATGTTCTTCACCATGGTGCTGGGGATGGCCGTGGGGCCTGGCAGGCGGGCAGTGCCCGAGCAGCGGGAGGCGAGAGTGTCCCTGCTAGGAAAAGGCGACGGTGTGTCCCTCTCCCCCTGCCGCGACACCCTCCCGCCTTCCCAGTGCCCGAGTCACGGACAGCAGTGGCTGCACAAGTGCTTCCCACAGCCCCCCTCCCACGGACGGCCGTGTTTTCTCCTCACCACGCCGCAGCTGCCCTGCCGGGGCGGCGACTGCCCTTTTGGGGGTGATTTTCAGGGTGATTTGAGCCCTCTCGGCGTGCTCGCTCCCGCTCTCACCAGTGCTCCTCAGCCCGGCCGGCGCGCGGGAGGGAAGGGACCGCGGTCCCGGCGCTGGGCAGGGACACGCCGCATGACACGGGATCAGCTCGGACGAGGGGCACAAGCTATTTTTAGGCGGCACCTGGACACTGGTCCCTGCTCTTAAAGGCACCGCACGGGCAGAGCTGTCGCCGCGGCCCATCCTCGTCTTTGCCTCATCCCGCGGCGCTGTTGCCTTTAGGAAAGCCTCCCCCTCGCGAAGGGGTCGGCTGGGCACCGAGCCTGGAGGGACGAGCTCCCACAGCACCCTCCCTCCACCCCATCGGTAGCCGGGGGTCCCCGCGATGCCCCTCCTCGCTCCTCCGGCTTGCACTGCCGGTGCCGCTATAAATATAGGCCGTTATCTCACTCCGCGGCAGCCGTAAACACGCGACGGCAGCCGACGCCTGAAACACCCGCCCTAGGACAGGGGGAGACGGGGGTGCTGAGGCGGCCCGCCCAGCTTAGCAGCTTTCTTCACCGCCCCGGAAATCCTCGCTCAGCTGGGACAGAATCGAGAAGGTTTTTATTGCAGCCCGCGGCCTCCGCAGCCCCTCGGCATCACTCCTCCAGGCTGAAGATCTCGGCCTCCTTCTCCTTCCAAAAGGCGAAGCTGCGATCGATGTAGCGGCAAATCTCCTCCCCGTCCTCCCGAGGCCGCTGGGCCGGGCTGTGCAAAGTCCCGAAGTACCGTGCCTTGATGTCGTCGAAGCCGTCGCGCCAGCCGCGCCGCCCGGCCGCGATCTCGTCGATGACGGCGCGGTGGAAGGCCCGCACAGCCCGCCAGCCATGCCGGCCCAGCTGCTCAAACACCTCGAAACAGAGCAGGTGGCGGCCTCGGCGCTCCTCGGGGGGCAGGTCCTGCTCCAAGATGCGGAAATAGCCCAGCATGAATAGCTCCAGCGACAGGCTCTCGTACTCGGCCGGGCCGCCCCCCGCCGCCGACACGAACTGCTCCGGGGAGAGCAGGGTGCGGGCGGGGGGCGGCGGCGGGGGGCGGCGGGAGGCGGCGTCCCGCCAGCCGCTCAGGAGCCTCTGGATGGCCGCCCTCTGCCGCGCCAAGCGGGCCGCCGCCCGGGCCCCGCTTCCCGCTGTCTCCCGAGGGTCCCCGGCGGCGGGCCGTAAGGGCGCGTAAGCGGAGCGTCTCCAGTGGCTCAGGAAGAGCATCACGATCCGTTCCTTCCTCAAGCTGCCCCACTCTGGCCCCGGCCCCTGCCCCTTCCCCGGGGAGCCGCCGCCATCGGAAAACGCCTCCTCGCAGCTGATGCCTGAGTCGCTGGCGGCCTCCGCCTCGCCGCCCCCGGCCGGCGCGCTCCCCGCGGCCCCCCAGGCGGGCTCGAAGGCGCCGCGCAGGCTGCGGACGCAGACTCCGCACTGCCGGATTTCCCGCTGCGCCAGGCTGCCCCCTGGCTCCCGGGGATGCCCGCCGGCGGCGGGGAGAGCGGAGGTAGCGGCGGGCGCGGTGACGGCAGCGCGGGGACCCTGCACCCCCTCGGCGTGGGCCAGCAGCGCGGCCAGGCTGTTGACGGCGCCGGCCAGGCGGCCGCACCAGAGGGGCAGGGGCTGCCCCGGGGCAGGCGGCGGGCTGCGGACGGAAATGCTGAGCAGCGGGGCGGGCAAGAGGGCGCGTAGCTCCCGCACCAGGCGCCGCAGCTCGCCCTGGTACACCTCGCCGCGCCGCCGCAGCCGCAGGCTCTCCACTGCCCTCTCCAACTGATGCAGGTCTGCCTCAGTCAGCAGCTCCCCGAACGGGCCCAGCACGGCCTGGTGGGAGCGCGAGAAGCTCCAGGAGCCTGCATCCTGCGGAGAGAGGCGGTCAGCGACTTTCGACAGCCCGCGCCCCTTCTACTCCCCGTGCCCCTCGTACCTGTCCTCCCGCCGGGTCCTCGTCCGCCAGTCGGGCCCGCAGCCGCCGCACCATCACTTGCCGCTTCCACTCGGGGATGAGCCGGCCCCGCTCATCGTGCGTCGGCACCAGGGAGTCCACGTCTACCTCCGCGGGGTTCGGCCAGGGGGGCCCCACCGGCCCAGCCACCCCATCCTGTGCGGATACAGTCATGGGGGGCTCGAAGGGGTACAGCGGCCGAGGGGACGAGCCGGGGGCCGCGGGCCGAGCCAGCGACCTACCGGGTGGGCGAGGAAGGGCGCCGGGATCCTGGCCCGCTGCGAGGGCTTGCGGAGCTTCAGCTCCGCCGGCACCGACCTGCCGGGCTCCATCCCCTGCCGGGCCGGGCGGCTGCTGGGGGCAGAGGCGCGGGCCTCCTCCTGGGGGAGGGCAGCAAGGGGAGGTGGGCCCCAACACCTCCAGGGCCCCCCCCCAGCTGAGAGGCGAGCCGACACATCACCCCGGTCCTTGGGGAGAACCCTCCTCGGGGGAGAGCCACGGGTGGATCTGATTCCTTCGGAGGACGGGACGGAGCTGAGGAATCCCTGCTGCCCGCTCTCCCCCAGGGGTGCACTACGACGCCCCTGCAGCCAAGGAATGAGCCCGGGGTCGCCCCATGGCCCCCCGTGACCGCCAGCTTCTCGGGGCATCCCATGCCCCCACCCTGTCCTCCCACTCCCTGGGGTGACGGGCTGGCATTCCTCGGGGATGGGGGTGCCCACTGCCCCAGGCCCAGTGGGGTCTTACCTGCACGGGGCTGAGCTGGCTGCCGAAATTAGGGGGTCGGGTCCTGTCGTGCCCTGCTCAGGGAACACCCAAAGGTGGTGCAGCTGCACCCCCAAAGTCCCTGTGTGGGAAGCAACGAGCAATATGGGGCAGGAGGGGAGGTTGGAGTGGTCGGGCAGCCCTGGAGAGGACAGGGGGCAGGGCTGCAGTGCTGGGGCAGGGCACAGAGGCATTGAGCATTGCATTAATATTTGATGGGGCATCGAGTGGCAGCACCAGGGCTCAGTGGGTGGAACTGGCGCTGTTCCTGGAGATAGTAGCTTGGTGGCTTGG
This sequence comes from Lycocorax pyrrhopterus obiensis, assembly GCA_014706295.1. NCBI lineage: Eukaryota > Metazoa > Chordata > Aves > Passeriformes > Paradisaeidae > Lycocorax > Lycocorax pyrrhopterus. Next base: position 3,408,921 of record JACSVZ010000016.1, read on the forward strand.
CTCCAAGCCTTGTCCTGCTCTTGAGGCCAATGGAGAATGGCCGAGACTGGTCATGGCTCCAGGCCAGGTGCTGGGGACAGAGAAAGCCTCTTGCACAGGGGCACTGAGGGCATGTTCTGGCAGTGGAGGATCTTCAGCAGAGGGATCTGCTGCACCGCTGCCTGGGCATCTGTTACTGGCATTTAGCCACGTTTGTGTTCTTTCCCTCCACCACCATCCATTATATATGGCCAGGATGGACTCTTGGGGCTCACTTACATGTGAGAAATTCAATCGAGGGGCTGGAATAAAATTAAGAAGCAGCAGATCTAAGCCTATAAACACCGATTAGCTGGCAAGGATCCATTACAGAGTCAGCCTCTCAACCCCTCCCTGGCTCCAGTGCAGGCTGACACCCAGCTCTCATGGAGGGGATGAGCTTTTGCTGTCCAGCAACAGAGCCACAGTGTGAGCACAGGTTATGCTTTGCTGTAGGAGGGGGGAATTTGCCGAAAGCCCTTTGGCAGATGGTTGTGCCAGGGCTGTCTCCCCCAGCCTGGAGAGCTTCTCCCAGGATTGCAGCTCTCCACAGTGCAAGGGTGTGCAGGAGCATGAGAGGAGAGGAGGTTTTGCCTCAAACCTCCATCTCAGCCTCTTTTCTCATCCTGTTCCTTAGGAAAGCAGGCACTGGCCCCTTCAGGATGTGCTCAAAGAGTCTCAGGGGACTTTCCCTTTCCCTTTCCCTTTCCCTTTCCCTTTCGCTTTATTTCTTTTCCTTTCTCTCTTTTCCCTTTCCCTCTCCCTCTTCTCCCTTCCCATTTCCCGGCTGCATACCCACAAGGATGAGCAAAGCAGCACAGAAACAACTAAGGATGGCCCCTCTCTTCCACTTTCAACAACCACATTCATCCCTCTCCACCAGTTTTTCAGCCATATCCCACCCTCTACCCAAGATCTCACAACCGTGTCCTTCCCTCTTCCACAGCTCCCACTCCCCCAGTGCTGCAGTGATGAGCAAATGGGCAGAAGAAACCAGGCCAGGCCCTTCTCAGCATCCTGGTCTTCATTTCAGAGAGGCCATGGAGGCTCCACTTCAAAAGGGACCGAGGGGAGGAGGTGCACGTGGTCCCGAGGCCAGCTCTTCTCCCCCGCTCCCACGGCAGCCACAATGGACCATCCTGCCCCAGCTGTTCTTGTCCAGCTCCTCCAACACTCTCTGGACACGCTGCTGGGGCATGGGGGAGCTCTGCTCCCTATCCCCATCAGAGAATCTCTGGTGCCGGCGACCTCCAGAAGCTGCCTCCTCCTGCTGCTCCTGCTGCCGCCGCTGCCGCCACCGCGCCACGAAGGGATGGAGGCGGCGGCGGCGGCAGCGACGTGGGGCCGGCTTGGCACAGTTCTCCTGCCCCTGCAGCGGGCGGATGGCCCCAATGGGCCCTTGGCAGATCGGGCAGGTGGCAGCGGCGTCGGGGGCAGCCCGGGGCTGGATGCAGGCGTGGCAGAACACGTGTCCGCAGGGCTCCACGGCAGCGGGGCTTTGGAGGGGATCCACGCAGATGCGGCAGATCCTGACGGCTCGGGGCGCTGCTGGCTCTTGCCTGGCCTCCTCCATTGGTGCTCCTGGACTTGACTCCTCTCAGAGCTGCTGCTGGGAGGACTCAAAGGCTTGGCTTCCACTGGTGGCACTTGGAGGCTCCTCAGTCACTGGTGTCATTCAGAGGTTCCTCGGACACTGGCAGCACTCGGAAGCTCCTCAGCTGCTAGGGGATCACAGTCTGGGTGCTGTGGCACTGCCCAGCGCTGGTATTTATAGTTACCTACCCACTGCAAGTGAGTGATCATGACTGGTGACATCACAGGGCTCTAAGGGGCACACCCTGGAGCTTCCCCATCCATGGAGACAGACCCTGTGGCACAAAGCCGACCTGGCAGTGGGCTCAGTGTTCACCCAGCTCTCTTCCAGGCGGTCCCTGCTGGGGTGGGGCTGTGCCAGTCACACTCGCCAGGACCTGCCCCGAAGAGCTGCTTTCCATGGTGTGTCCTGGTGCCTGGGGCTGCACCTCCCCAGGGGCAGGACCCTGCATAGCCTTTGGTTGAACTTCAGGAGGTTCCATCAGCCCCCTTCTCCAGCCTGTCAAGGTCCCTGCAGGTGCAGCACCATCTCCTGATGTCTCAGCCATTGTATACAGAACTGGGACTAATTTTGTCTTTCAGACTTTTTCCTACACTTTAACCCAACACCCTGTGTCTGCCTGACCCTGACAGCTCCTGCCACAGCTTCGGAGTTTTTGCTACACTTTGTTTGCCACCCTGGGTGTGCCCGCCTCTGCCGTTCCTGCTGCAGCCCATTTCGCCATCGGGAGGGGCACCGGTGCCCCTGTGGGTAAAGGAATGTGAAGGAATGTGAAGGAAGCCCCGGTTTTCTCTCTCTCTCCCCTCGCCCCAGCCGCCATTACCGTGTGGTGAGGCGGCCGCGCTCGTGCCACAGCGCCCCCTGCAGGCGGGGGAATCGCTGCACCGCCCTGCCTGGCCGGGAGCCAGCAGCGCCCCTGGCGGCCGCGAGCGGAACTGCACCGAGGGGAAAGCGCCTGCGGCCGAGAGAGGCCGGCACTGGGTGTCTGCTTCTGTTTGTGTTCGCTGCCGTTGTTGTTTGTTTGTTTGTCTTGTTATATATATATTAGTAACGAACTGTTATTCCTTTTCCTGTATCTTTGCCTGAAAGCCCCATAATTTCAAACTTATAATAATTTGGAGGGAAGGGGGTCATATTTTCCATCCCAGGAAGGTTCCCACCTTCCTTGGCAGACACCTTTTAAACCAAGACAATGTGGAATGGTGACTCGGGAAGACAAACAGCATCACTCCACACATCCCCTTCTTCCTCCTTCTTCCCCCCAGCTTTATATACTGAGCATGATGCCATAAGGTCTGGAATATCCCTTGGGTCAGTTGGGGTCACCTGTCCTGGGTGTGTCCCCTCCCAACTTCCCATGCAGTCCCAGCACTCACCCCAGCACGGCCATACAAGGTGCAGGAAAGGCCTTGGCTCTGTGCAAGCTCTGTTCAGCAATAACAAAAACATTTCTAGATTAGCAACCCCATGTTCAGCACAAATCCAAAACACATTCACGCCAGCCATTGGGAAGAAAATTAACTCTACCCCAGCCAAAACCAACACACCAACACACCTACATAACCTGAAATTTTATTCAAATTGGTGATAAAACAGAAATACATTAATATCTTTTTATCAATTTCAATCCTCTGACATTTATTTGGAAAACAATAGTTACAGATATTCTGCCACATGACAGGGAATTTTCAATTTCCCATCCATATATTTTAAAGCATCTTTGTAATCTCCCAACATTCACAATCTCCCCCATCTTATTAGAATTAGGTAAGATTTCTCCTTTTCCTCATACTCATCCTGATTATATAAAGGTTTATTGCTTACTTCATAGTCATTTTCAATTCATACCTTTTAATCCTAAACCAGGATTTTTCAGCTCTCAAACTGCTGAAAACCATAATTTGATTAAACAGCCATTTTTGATATGAATAGAACAGAAGCAAAAAGAAGTGCAGACCCAAGTTTCCCTGTATCTTGACTCCTCAGTCTGTACCACATGTGCATAGTGGTCAGAAATGAGCCCAGGCACCACTGACCCTGCCCGTGCCATAAGCACCCCCAAGGCTCTCACACTGACCCACAATGAATGAAGGTGTGGATAAAGTGAACTGAGAAAGTGTTTTTCAGCCGTTAGGGTCTGAGAAACTGCAGATCTGGAACCTGACCTAACACTTCCTGGCAGATGCTCTTTGCAGCAGATGGCCACTTCTCCCACCTGGACCTCTGGTTTACCTACCTGAGCATGGGATCTTCTTCCTCTGCTCAGGGAAAGGAGTCCTTCCCCTGCTGCACCATGGGGTCCCTGCCACGGGAGACAGTTCTCTGTGAACTTCTCCAGCCTGGTCCAATCTCACGAGCAGCAGTTCTCCCAAAATTGCTGTGGCATGGGTCACTCTTCCATGGGGTGCAGCCCTCCAAGGACAGGCTGCTCCAGCCTGGAAGCAGGACCCTCTCTCCACCAGGTCTCCCACTGGATCACAGCCTCCTCCAGGCATCCACCCTCTTTGGCCTGGGCACCTCCCCCACGGGCTGTGGGTGGATCTCTGCATCCCCCATGGATCCCCATTGCCTGTGGATGGATCTCTGCATCCCCTGTGGATCCCCATTGCCTGTGGGTGGATCTCTGCATCCCCCGTGGATCCCCACAGGCTGCGGGTGGATCTTTGCATCCTCTGTGGATCCCCATGGGCCGCAGGGGCACAGCTGCTTCACCATGGTCATCACCACGGCCTGCAGAGGAATCCCAGCTCCGGTGCCTGGAGCACCTCCTGCCCCTCCCTCCCCACAGACCTTGGTGTCTCCATGTTGTTCCCCTCACATGTTCTCACCTCCTCCTCTTCTCTAGCTGGAACTAACAGTGTGCCCCCCTTTGTTTTGATTTTCTTCTTAAATCTGTTATCACAGAGGTGTTACCATCATCTCTAATTGGCCCAGCCTTGGCCAGCAGCACGTCCATCTTCAGAGCCATCAGGGATTGGCTCTGCTAGACATGGTGGGAGCTTCCAGCAGCTTCTCACAGCAGCCACCCCTGTGCCCTGCCCCGCTACCAAAAACCAGGCCGTGCAAACCAACACACTGCTGAACTGCAGAAGGAGGTCCACAGCACAGGCAGCCATGAGTCCCAAGGGGAAGGAGTTCAGTTTGCTTTCTGTCACATCTGAACTTCAGACTCTGAGGCTTCCTGGTGAAAACAGCCTTCAGCTGTGCCTTGGTGGCTCCAGCAGTACTCTTGGCTCACTTGCCAGAGCTCAGCATCCTGTACTTGACTGACATACATCTTACATGTATTCTGCCCTGATGCCTGTGAAGATTCACCTCCTCAGGGAGACCAGGGTGTTACCAAACCCATTTCATGTACAGAGAGAAATCTGGTGATTGCTGCTACTGCCAGTACGACTGTATGGCCAGAGCCTCCTCCCAGCAAGGAAGATTCTGTTCTCACCTGTATAGAAGCAGGTCATTTGCTGGTCAGACTTTTAGAGAAGTCTCTTCAGGCTTCTCCATTCCTATTCCACCTACACATTGGATGTGAAAAAAGATCACAGACACCTGCCACCAAATGGAGCAAAACGACTTCTGGATGTCAAGACAAGGAGATCTCTGCCCAGAGACTGTAGTTTGTGGGCAAAAAGCACTCAGTGTGGGCTATGAGAGACAAGTGTGTGTCTGGGGACACTGGGGCAAGGAGGTTGGCATCAGCATGAAGATGCGTTTGTGAAGGTCATGGGGTGTCAGAATAAAAATAAAATACAACAGTGTGTGTCCACAGAGGTGAGAGGGAGAGAAAAGAAAACAAGCAGACAACTCCAAAGTTGGTGAAATGTGTCATGTTCCATAGGGCAATGAAGCTTTGCAAAGGTACGGACACCATATTTTACCTGCTCGAGCATCCTCCTGAGGTCAGCGTTGAATTTATTACTTTGTATTCTCTTCTTCTGGGGTTGCAACTACACACTGCAGACATTCCAGCCTCTTCTCTGAGAGTCATGACAGCTGTTCCCGTCCTGTAATGGCCTGCCGGGTATTCAGAGAGGAGATTATGTGAGCTGGTGCCACGTGAACGTTACAAGGGTGTTAGAAACAACACGTCAGGGAGAGTGACTGGACCAGGAATGGTCAGTGTTAAGCCACTTCTTCTACTCCAAGAGACACCAAGGGGGGCAGTGCCGGGAAAGAAGAGGCACCGGGGATGGGGTGGTGGGGGAGAGATGACGGGACAAGAGGCACGGAGAAGCGGGGACAAGAGGCACCGTGGGGCGGGCGAGACTGGAGGAGACACCGGGGCTTAACGCGGAGGAACGAAGAGGCACCGGGAGGGGGTTGTCGGTAAGGAAGGGGGTTAAAGAGGGAGGTCCCGAGCCCAGCGGAGCTGGCGGGGCCTACCGGTACCTGCCGAGGCCGCGCCCGCTGTGGCAGGGACGCCGGGGCGGCCCCGGAACTGAGGCGTCGCCAGGGCCGCGCCCCGGGTTTGTTGTTGGCAACGGCCGCGATGGCGGAGCGGGCGCCCCTGCCTGACTCGGTGCTGGTGCAGGTCCTGGCGCTGCTGCCGCTGCGGGACCGGCTGCGAGCGGCCAGGTAGGGTCTCCGGGGGCGGGACCGGCCGCCTGCCGCTTCCCCGCCCCGGCGCTGACGGCTGCTCGCCTCCCCGCAGGGTCTGCCGGCGGTGGCAGCAGCTGGCGCAGGACCGAGCGGTCTGGACACATGTGGATTTGAGCCCTCACCGGGTACGGGCCGCCTGTCCGCACCGCGGGGCGGGGGGCGGACACAGTTCGGCTGTGGGCAGGAGGGATGGGGGAGAGGCGAGACCACCCCACTGTGGACAGGGACTGAGACTGGGGGGGGGTCACATCATCCCGCTGCAGGCAGAAGCTGAGGGGAATGGGGGGGAGCCACCCCACTGCGACAGGGGTGCCCCTCCCCACGCCGTCCCCTGGAGCTAGGCCCTTTCATCCCCCCAGATCACCCGCCGCACGCTGTGGCACCTGGTGCGCCACCGCCTCCCTGACAGCCTGTGCACCCTGCGGATGCGGGGCATGCCTCGCTCCGGCGGCAAGCAGCGGCTCCTCTCACCGGCACTGCTGGCTGCCCTTCGGAAGCGCTGTCCCCAGCTCCATCGGCTGTGCCTGACCGAGACAGACCTCCGCCATGTCCCGTACGAGAGCATGCCTTCTTCTGTCACCACACTGGAGCTGAGCCTCTGCGACATCCCCGATGCCTGGTTCTGCGTCTCCCCTTCGGTGCCACCACCACAGGTACAACACCTCGCTATCCACAGCATTCCCACCTTTTCTGACCATCATCTTCTTGACATTTCCTCACAGAACCACCTGAAGACACTGAGCCTTTGTGGCACCTACCGCATCACTGATATGGGGATCCAAGCAGCAGCTCCACACCTGGAAGAGCTTGAACGCCTGATTCTACGGCACTGCATCATTGGTGATGCTGCCATGGTATTCACTGGGCGCCACATGAAGCAGCTCCGCTACCTGGAAATCAGCAATGCCTACTTCCTGACAAACAGGGGGCTGGTTGCTATTGTGACACTGGAGAACCTGGAGACCCTGTGCCTTGACCTCTATGATTTGGTCTCCCTTGGTACTGTTATCGCTTTGTTGCAAGTGCTGCCTCGCCTGAACCACCTCAAATTAGGTGGAACTTGCTTTGAAGATGAACTCCTCGATAAAATTCAGGAGAATTTTCCACATTGCACCATATCTCACACTCCTTGACAGCCTGAAGTGCTATCCTTCCTTACTACACCTGAAGTGCTCCTTTTGTTTTGGTAAAGCCTGTTTTCCTGTACATAGCTTTGGGACAGAATTCCCATTGGCCTTAAAATACTATGTTTTTTCACATAAAGATGTTAAAAATCTGTCATGTAAATAAGTTCGTTAGCAAGCTTTTGGTAGGATTCCCCCCTTCTTGTTTTCCATGGATCAGAGGAATAGGAAAGCTGGGAAGCATACCCAGCCTTTGGGAACCCCACTGACCAAAAACTGGATGGAGTGATGACAAGTTTAAGCTCTGTCTTCTCCTCTCTCCACTGCTGAGGACCAGGCAGCAGCGTAATGAGCACAGAATTCAAAGAGTGAAGTGAGACACCCTTCTGTCACTAAAAAACAGACCTGGCAGCCAAAACCTCATGATTTCCAATTCCTTCTCCTTTCCTTCAAATTCAGATCTTCAAGTCACTTGTCAGACTGGTCATGAGGTTTCCTGAACACCTGGTCCCAAGAGCCAGACATCCCGTTTGCCCCTGGGCATTGCTGGGGCTGCTGTTACCTCTGGTAACATCCACATTTTCTCATCATCTGTTATTGTCTGCATTCACTTCCTCTTCCTCCCTCATCTCCCAATTTCCTAGCACCAGATAACTGTCCAAATGTTATGTTATGTTGTTATTATTCATTTTTATTCTATATTTTAAAGCAAATATTGTATTTATTTAAAAAAAACTTGCAAGCTTTTAACTTTAATTTGAACCCCTGTTTTTACACGTTGGGGGTTTTTTAACTGCTTCGGCATCTCTCCTGCCCCTTAGGACAGTCTTCCTTGTGACAAGAGCATCCTACAGGAAACGGAGCAGGACAACTAATGCCTCAGTTGAGCCTTTTCTGCCCTGTTTTCATCCCAAACATCCCCTGCCCTCCATTCAGCTGCAGCACACGCAATAAACCTTTGGGTTTTAGACAGTCCTGGATGGCAGTGACCCTCCCTGTGGTGAAATCCTCATTGCTGTCGGGTAGCCTTTGTGCCCTGGACTCTTTTGTTCCTAAACCCAGTCTCAGGGTAGCTTCAGGGCTAATATCCAACGGTAAAATGTGCCAGCTCTGCTTTGGAAAGCATCCCAAGGCTGCTGACTTAGCAACTACTGCTCCATGTTTATCCCAGGCAAGGAGATCAACACTGGTGGAATTAGCCTTATTAAAACCTCCAGCATTCTCTGTTCCAGCACCCTCTGGGATGGGGAGGGACAGTACAACAGGAAAAGGGAAAATTAAAACCAGTAAAAATCCGTCAGTCAAGGCACAGTGAGATGCAGCAAGAACCTCAATGTTCTCCTGATCTTTGCAGCAGGATCTTTGCAATCCTGATGGCACAATAACAGAATTTAACATCCCCATAGTCACAACATGCCAGTTTTCCATTAACTAACTGCTAAACAGGGGACAGCAATTACAATTTGATATGGTGCAAAGTGGAGTGTTTTAGGTTTGGAAGCAGGAGGGGAGCTGTAAATATTGGATGACTATGGGCAAACTGGGGGCATAAAAGACTGAAAGGTCTTTAATCAGCAGTTCTGGTTCTGCTCACCCTCCCCACGTACCTGCTTGAAGCTCTTTGGAGGGCTGTTCTTGACCTTTGTTTCTTCTGATTTCCAAATTCAAGGAGTTTCTACTCAGTTCATCTCCATTTCATTTGTTGCTGACTTGAGCATTTCTTCCCCCAACCCCACCTTCTAGGTGTCCATATGCACATCATTACATCAAAGCCCAAATGTTTTTAAAAATACATAATAAATGTCCAACAGAGACAGCTAAACCTTCAGCAAAGCCAGGACACGAAACTGGTCTTAGCATCCTGAGAGGAGCAGCAGTCCACAGCCCTCAAAGTGAATAGAAAACTCAGAGAAACCGTAACATTTGGGGTCATCAATCATTGCAGGGAGCAACCATTAATTACCAAGCTGCTGCTTTGCAGCACCAACTTACACACATGTACCACGATTTTATACATGTACGTATTTAATAGTCATACCCAGGTGTTTTATCGGACCCAAATCCATTTTATTTTCTCGGCCATGTGCATCTACTCGTGCCTTCTGTGGTAATTTCCAAAGTATTTCCTATCTTCCAGACCCGCTCATTTTCACACTTGGAGTAAACCCCCGCAGAAACCTGAGATTTGTCCCTTTTTAAATCCAAACAGATGGGGAAGAATCACAATAAAAGCACAAACTGCCTGTGGAATGACGGGATGACGGGGGACGGGACGAGGCGAGACCAGAGATGCGACACCGGGAACACAGGGAAGGAACGAAGAGGCACCGGGAGCCGGGGGGTGAAAGGGACAGGGGGCAAGGTGCACCGAGCAGGTGACAGAAGGACAAGAGGCATGGCGAAGCAGGGACTAGAGGCATAGAGAAGCGGGGACAAGAGGCACCGGGCAGGGAACACGGGGACAAGAGGCACGGAGAAGCGGGGACAAGAGGCACTGAGCAAGGAACACGGGGACAAGAGGCACGGAGAAGCGGGGACAAGAGGCACCGTGGGGCGGGCGAGACTGGAGGAGACACCGGGGCTTAACGCGGGGGACCGAAGAGGCACCGGGAGGGGGTTGTCGGTAAGGAAGGGGGTTAAAGAGGGAGGTCCCGAGCCCAGCGGAGCTGGCGGGGCCTACCGGTACCTGCCGAGGCCGCGCCCGCTGTGGCAGGGACGCCGGGGCGGCCCCGGAACTGAGGCGTCGCCAGGGCCGCGCCCCGGGTTTGTTGTTGGCAACGGCCGCGATGGCGGAGCGGGCGCCCCTGCCCGACTCGGTGCTGGTGCAGGTCCTGGCGCTGCTGCCGCTGCGGGACCGGCTGCGAGCGGCCAGGTAGGGTCTCCGGGGGCGGGGCCGGCCGCCTGCCGCTTCCCCGCCCCGGCGCTGACGGCTGCTCGCCTCCCCGCAGGGTCTGCCGGCGGTGGCAGCAGCTGGCGCAGGACCGAGCGGTCTGGACACATGTGGATTTGAGCCCTCACCGGGTACGGGCCCATAACCCTCACAGCCATCTCAGACCCCATGCCCCTCTCAGCCCTCACAGCCCCATAGCGCTCTAAGCTCCCATAGCCCTCAGTGCTGTCTCATTCCCCATTAGCCTCCATAGCCCCCACAGCCTCCATAGTCCCCAGAGCCCCCTGAACTCTCATAGCTCTCCCAGGTCTCACAACCCTCACAGCCCCCACAGTTCTTCATAACCCCCCTAACGCTTCACAGCCCCCATAGCCCTCACAGGCATCACAGCCCCCCTACCCTTCAAAGCCCTCCCAGCCCCATAACCCTTCACTGCCCCCATAGCCTTTGCAGCCTTCACAGCCTCCATACTACTCTAAAAGTGGCAGAATGTGACAGTACATACAGCTGAAAAGGAAAGTACATGGCACCGACATGTTTTGACAGAAGCAGTTTTCTGGACTGTTTCTGTCTTGACACATATCTCTGTGCGAGAAGTAGATGGACATTTCAGACTCTGAGAGACTGAAAGTGCATGATGCTACGGAATATAGCTGAGAAAGAAAGTGCAGTGCACCACGATTGTGTGTGCAGTTTACAGGCTGCAAGGAAAGTAACTGCCACTTGACTGTGGTGCGAATACAAGTTTGCAAACGTAAAGGGAAGTCAGTGAAGTCTTTCTGTTCTGGCACACTTTCTTTGAGAGCAGCGGACTTTGGATCTCCACATGGGATGGTTTGGAGATAACCACGGCACAGCTCCGTCTCTGTCAAGTACCCAGCGCCGCTCAGCAGCTCCAGTAGATGGGGCTGTGTGCCTATAAACCAGCCCAAAGCGCCGCTCCCAAGGTGGGCACGGCTGGTCACGGCGCTCACACTAAACGCGTCAGAACACAAAGGCTTCGCTGACCTTCCCGTTCCACGTGCAACCTCTTATTTGCACCACACTCACACGGCAACACGAACTCCTTCCCAATTATACGTGCTTATATGTTTTTTCACTCTCACAGAGCCCAGCTGCAACATTGAAAGCATCCAACAAAAATATAACTCACAAAAGTGCCAGGTGAGAAAGCTCTTGCTGGCTGCTACTTCAACGGCACCCATCAAATGCATCACACACCCTGCTGTCTGCACTTTCCTTCTCAGCTCTGTGTACCATCACAATCCTTCAGTCTCACAGAGTCAGAATACAAAACTGAACCCTACCACTGATTGCTCAGACACTAAAGGTACCAGGACAAAAAGATCAACAGCTTGGCTTTTACATTCCCCCTGTAATGGTTCAACAGCTCTAACCGATACCACTGTATACTAGGCAAATCACTTAAATTCACCAAGACCACCCTATGTGTGGATCCAAAATTGTTTTCTTTGTCAGAGAAGGAAACTATGACCCCGTCTCAAAAGACATGTGATCCCGTCTCCAAAAGAGAAAACATCTGTGAAGTGATCCCATACAAAGGTGCTAGAACGCTGTTACTGGGCATTACCTCCCCTAGGCTGTACACCAAGACTCAGGATAGCTGCTTACTTTGCCCAAAATAAATGTAGAAATAAAAATTTCAGAAGACCACCTCTGAAATGTGGAGATGACATCCCAAATTGCAGACAGTGCAAAGCTGCTTCCACCCAAAGGTGCCAGATGAAAAGAACTGCTGATATCCCTTTCATTCTCTGGGAACCTGATAATTTGCAGCTCAAACACTAGGACCGTGTGCTTTCATTCTTGTCGAAGAGCACTCTCATCACTTTCTGAAGGTTAACTTCAAAATTTGGATACCAATATGATAATTGCAAACATTGGGGGATTGCTCCCACACAATGTGCTAGGACAGACAGCAGCTCCTGCCTGCTGCAGCCTATCATGTGCATCTGCAACACTGGGAAATGTAAAAGTAAACACTTTCCCCTGTAAAAGCAGTGCCACACACATTCAGGAGCCCACAGCTGAAAACTGGACACCAACTCCAATATTACATACGTCCAAGATTACTCCTGCACAAAAGGTGCACTGCACTTTCATTCTCAGCTATATTACATAGCATCATGCACTTTCAGTCTCTCAGAGTCCAAAATGTCTTGCTGGAGTTTACTTCCCCACAGTACCTTATCATCTGCTCTGCAAAATCTAGGACTATATCCTTTACTTCCCAGGGAAAGGCACTCTAATTCACTTCCTGAACCCTACCCTAGAAATCTGGAGCCAACAATCACAAATTTTATACGCCTTGGTGTGGGAAAATGACTAGGGACCATGTGGACAGGTAACTGAGGGTACAATTAGAGGAAACTGAGGAGTTATATTAGCATTTTAACAGGAGTTGCAGTGGTATGGAAATTATAGGGTAAATCACCGTTGCTGCTCCCTGGATGGAATGTGGTTGGCATGACTTGAAACCTATTTCATGGTGATTCCACAGACACCTGCTAAGGGGATGCAATGGAGGGTGGAGCGGAGTGGAGACACTGTGGCCAGGCTCTGTGGAAATCCTTACTCAATGGTACTTTGCAGCTAATAAACCACATACCACCTGCCAGCCAGGGGAGGTAGAGGAAGATGTCCTACAGCTGAGCCAGCAACTGTGGCGAAATTCCTCTCCTTAGATCAACATGATTCATTAAATATTATTAATAATAATATTAAGTCACCCTTCCATCCCAAAGTTACCTCTCTCCAAGGTATGACCACCCCTCACTGGGCATGTGTTCTATATTATTTTTGCCCGTATCTTTAAAAGCGAAGAGAGAGAATTTTACACCAATCAGTAACAAAGGTATTCATGACTGGAGTCACTCAAGCTCCACCTAAATACAAAGAAATAGAGTATAAGTAAGTTGAGAATGGGGTAAAAGTTAGGGAAGAGTCCATTGCAACTGCTAGGATCAGTGGATGGGCTGAACCTATCTTCTCCCCCATAGGGACACCTATTGGGTGAGAATCATACACCATGTGCACTGAATATTTTAATGGGAATTAGAGCTAGTCTGCATATTCCTTCAAGTATATTTTTGCACTCAGATACTATCACTGACAATCTTCAAACCTTAACCTGTCACGATTTTATATTAACAAAGAGTGTTATTCCATAAACTGTCAGTGTGACTCCTTCCCAGGCGCTGGCAGTCCATGGCAGTGGGTAACACCCTCAAATAAAGGAGCAGACCTGCTGAGGGCTCTCCCTTTTGCCGTTAGTGTGTTTCCCTAAGTCAGTCAAACCATCCTCCAATCCAGTAGGACTGCTCAGTGAAGGGTAGCCCTAACAGGATGCTGACAGACTAATCGGGCACAAGGGTCTTGGCTTTCCTGGGAAGCTGACAGAGAAATTAAACACTAAGAGTCAAGTAAATCTCCCCACACTAAGAGTCGAGAATGTCTCACCTTTTCACATGACACTTGGATTTTCTACACCAGAGGTGTCAGAACAGAAAGCTGAGGCAAGTCTTTATCTCTACTCAGTAGCCTATCATGTGCACCTGAAACACTAGGCCTAGCTGGTTTCCTTCCCTTTCTATGGCTCTCTTGCCCTACCTTACATACTGTGTTGCTGCCATGACTTCCCTACCCCTCTGTTGCCTTGTGGTGCCTTCCCTCCCTTCCTTGGGTGAGCTTGGTGAATTTAATTGCTTTTCCTACTCTCCAGTTCTATGGGTTAGAGCTGCTGAAGTGTTACAGTGGGAATGCAAAAGCCAAGCTGTTGAGCTTTTTGTCTCGGTACCTTTAGTGTGTCAGCAATCAGTGGTGCCATTTAGGTTTGGCTCCTGACTCTGTGAGACCGAAGGATTACGATGGGACACAGAGCTAAGAAGGAAAGCGCGGACAGCAGGGTGTGGGCTGCAGTTTGATGGGTGCAACTGCAGTTCTGGCCAGCAACAGCTTTCTCACCTGGCACTTTTGTGAGCTACACTTTTGCTGGCGGTTTTCAAGTTTGTAGCAGGACTCGATGAGAGAGAAAAATATTTACTAGCACAGAGGAGTTCGTTTTGAGTGTGATGCAAATAAGAATTCGTACTTGGAAGCGGAACGTCAGTGAAATCTTTCTGTCCTGATACAGTTTATTTGAGAGCAGTGACGCTTTGAACTTGGATCTGCACTTTGGGTGGTTTAGAGCTAGGCAAGGTGCATTTCCTTCTTTTACAAGTACACACCGCCATCGTGTGGTGTGTTTCATGAGCGTTGACAGTGCCCAGGTAAAAGTCACGCCCTTTCTGTCCTGGCACTATTAGTGTGGGAGCAGTTGATGTAGGGGTTCCGTTGTGGATCTTGGCTCTTCGACACTGAAAGAATGTCATCCTGCATATAGCTGGGAAGGAAGACGAATTGTCTCACTGCTGGCTGTGCAGTTTATAGGCTGCAAAAGAAAAGTGCACGTCCTCTTTCTTCTCTAGAACCAGTTCATTCCCATAGGAAGGAAAGGGCATAGGCCCAGTGTTTCAGCTGCAGATGAGAGGTGGCCCACGGGAGGCCAAGGCCAGCCAGACCCATCTGTCCTGGTAGCTTTCAACTGGGATTATCACTTTGATGTATTGAATTTCAGAGGTGCATTTGAAATTTCCCCCATAGGCTCCTAGATGAGAATGACAGCTCATTTCCATAGTAAGGAAAGCACATAGCCCCAGTGTTTCAGGTGCACTTCTAAGGTGGCCAAGGGGAGGCCAAGCCCAGCCAGACCCATCAGACACTGGCAGGTTTTGTCTGGGAAGCAATCCAAGGACATTTGTAGTTTTAGGTGCTGGAATCCCAATTTTGGACAGGGGCACGAGGCTGCAAAAGATGGCTCTTTTCCACAGGAAGGAAAGCCTGGAGCCCCAGTGTCTCATGGGCTGCTGAGAAGTGGCCCATAGGAGGCCAAGGCCAGCCATATCCATCAGTCCTGGCAGCTTTTGTCTGAGAGCAATTCTCAGATGTTCAGTTTTAGCAGGCAGATTCCCACTTCTGTCACCAGGCACCCGGCCTCAAAGGACAGCTCTTTTTCACAGTCAGGAAAGCCCAGTGCCCCAGTGTCTCTGGGGCAGCTGAGAGCAGCCCCGGGGAGGCCAAGGACAGTGACACCTGTCAGTCTGGCAGCTTTTGTCTGGGAGTAATCCTTGGATGTACATAATTTTGGGAGGCAGAATTCCCATTTCAGCCATGGAGGCCTGGCCACAAAGGACAGCTCTTTTCCACAGGAAGGACAGCCCAGCACCCCAGGGTCTCAGGGCAGCTGAGAGGCATTCCCATGGCCCTGCCTGTTGATCCTGGGAGGCTGACCCCGCCCCCATCGCTCTTGGCCCTGCCTATCAATCACTGAGTGGATGACTCCACATCTCAATTACTCTTAGTACCACATGTCAATCCATCTCCTGGGCTGATCCCACCTGTCAATCACTTTTATTCCAGCCTGTCAATCACTGACAGGCTTATTCTACCTGTCAATCATTCCTGTCTGGTCAATGCCCTCACAGAGATCCCACACCCCCTCAGAGTCCTCACAGATCCCCCAGTAGGCCTCACAGCCCCCAGAGCCTTCTCAGTCCTCACAGACCCCACCGCCCTCACAGACCAGAGAGCCCTAAAAGGCCCCATAGCCCTCACAGTCACCTCAGACCTCATGGCCCCCATAGCACTCATGGACCACAATGCCCTGAGAGCACTTGTAGCCCTCCCAGACCCCAGAGCCCCAACACTTGTCTCAGCTCTCCCACCCCATCTAGCTGTCGGAGCCCCTGGAAACCTCACAGACCCCATAAACCCTCACTGGCCTCACAGCCCCCAAAGCCCTAAGAGTACTGAAAGACTTCACAGATCCCATAGCCTTTCAAGCCCCTATAGCACTCAGAGCCCCCAGAATCCCAACAGAGCCATCTAGGTCCCACTGCCCCCCAAAAGCACTGCACCCAAAGCCTCCATAGCCCTCACAGCCCTGAAGGACATCACAGATCCCACAGCCAACTCCACCCTTACAGATACCACTGACCTCACAGACCCCATAGCCTCAAAGCCCAATAGCCAACACTGCCACCACAGAACTCATAGTCCCTATAGCACTCAGACCACACAGCCCCATAGCCTTCAAAAATGCCCTAAGAGCCCACACAGATGCTATACCCCTCCAAGACCTTATAGCTCTCACAGCCCTCTCAGCTCTAACATGTTGGTGATGAGATCAAATGCAAAGAAAAAATCTAAATGTAAAGAAAAAATCCGAATGTCGGCGATGAAAGCACACTGATACAATGTTGTAGTTTCTGAGCTCCACAGGTGTTGTTTCTCTTCTTCCTTTTTTCCCTTTCTCACGTGAGCTCCTTTTTATTATAGTCCGTTACAGAAAAACAACCGCGCTCTAATTGGACCCCAGAATCTCTGCTAATTTTGTAACACAAAACATGTCTCAAGCATTCCATTCCCATGACTGTCTTCAGCCACAGTAAGTTGCACACATGGTGGGTTTCCACTGAAGTAATTTCTCACAGCACCCCCAGCAAACACACAGATTAGCAGAGCCTTTAGGGTCAACATTCTCTTGTTCGAACCTTGGTTAAGACGCCAGGCGTTTGGCACCATTTCCACACTAACAGATCTCACAGCCAGGAGAGCCCTCAGACACCACAGAGCCATCTCAGTCCTCACAGACCTTATAACCCCCATGACCACCCTCATAATGCTCAAAGCCCTTACAGCTCTCACAGCCACCAGAGCCCTCATAAGACCTCACAGCTCCCATAGCCCTCACAGCCCTCTCAGCTCACACAGACCCCACAGCCACGTGAGCCCTTAGAGATGCCATAGCTCTCACAGACCCAATAACCCCTCACAGACCACAAAGCCCTCAGAGCACTGGAAGATTTCACAGCCCCCATAGCTGTCAAAGCCCCTTTAGCCCTCAAAGCCCCTTTAGTCATCAAAGACCTCACAAATTCCATTACCCTCCAAGCCCCTGTAGCCGTCACAGCCACCAGAGCCCACACAGCCCTCACAGACCCCCACAGCCCTCTGAGTCACCACGGACCTCATGGCCCCCACAGCACTCACAGCCCCTGTATCCCTCACAGTCCTCTCACCTCTAACAGACCCCACAGCCATGAAAGCCCTCACAGCCCCTACAGCTCTCAAAGCCCATATAGCCCTCAAAGACCTCAGAGCCTCCACAGCCCCCACAGACTTCAAAGCCTCTGCAGCTCTCAGAGCCCCCCAGTCCTAAGAGCCTTCATAGCCCTCCCAGCCCACAAAGACTGCTCAAGCTCCTTTAGCCCTCCAACTCTCTCAGCCACAATATCACTCTAAGCCCCCATAGCCCTCAGAGCCCCCAAAGACCTCAGAGACCCCTTCAGGCCAGCCAGCCCTCACAGCCTCCATCGACCTCAAAGCCCTCATAGTCCTCTAGCCCTCACAGAGTCCACAGCCCTTTACAGCCGACACAGCCCTCAGGGACCCCGTAGCCCTAGACAGCCCACATAGCCCTCACAGCCCTCACACCGCAAAGCCCTCGCAGTCTCGAAAATTTTCCCAGCCCCCAGAGCCCTCAAAGATCTCCTTGTCCCCACAGCCCTCTCAGTTCTCCCAGACCTCACAGCCCCCACAAGCCCCGCAGGATCCCCGCACTGTCTCATCCCTCCTCAGCTGTCACAACCCTCACGATCCCCGCGCACGCGCTGCGCGCCTGCGCCTCACGATCCCCGGCGCATGCGCGTCCCCCTACCCCGGCCTGTGGCCGCCTGTTCGGCCGTGCCCCGGATGTGGCTTCTGCCCGGGAAAATGGCGGCGCTGGGGTGGGTGCAGGGAGCGTTGTAGCGCCCGGTGCTATCCTCGCCATGGCGGACCTGGGCCGGCAACTGCACGAGTACCTCGCGCAGTCCAAGGCTGCTACTGCCACCGGCCCCAGCGCGGTCCCCGCACCGCCGGCCGCCGGCGGCTCGCAGGAGGAGGCGGGGGACCGCGGCGGGCTGCGGGCCTGGCTGGGCGCGCTGAACCCGTTCCCGTCGGGCACTCCCGCGGGCGCTCCGGTGTGGCCTTGGACGGGAGAGGACGACCCGTGGCTGCTGGGGCTGTCGCGCTGGCAGCGGCTGGCGGGCAGTGGGCTGTGCGTGCTTCTGGCCGCGCTGTGCTTCGGGCTGGCTGGGCTGTGCGTGCCGCTGCTGCTGCTGCGCGCCCGCAAGTTCGCGCTGCTCTGGTCACTCGGCTCGCTCTGTGCGCTGGGCGCTGCCGCGCTCCTGCGCGGGCCCGCCCGGCTGCTGCGGGAGCCCGGCCGCGGGGCGCTGCTGTACCTCGGGGCGCTGTTCGGGACGCTGTACGCCGCGCTGGCGCTGCGCAGCACCGCGCTGACGGCGCTGGGCGCCGCCGCTCAGCTCGGCATCGCCGCCGCCTCACTCGTGGCCGCGCTGCCCGGCGGTGCCGCCGGCCTGCGCCGCCTCGCCGGGCTGCTCCGCGCCGCGGTGTGCGGCCGAGGCAAGGCACTGCCCCTGTGAGCCCGGCTCTGCGGCCGCACCGGGGCAGGACCGGCCGCGTCCCCGTGGGAGTCCCTCGCACACGGACTGAGAGCCTCGCGCTGTAGCCAGCCGATTCCGAGACAGGGGACGCCGCTTCTCTTCGCCTCCTCCGCGGCCTGTCAGGTTTTCCTCGCCAGTGCTCGAGGAGCAGCAGCAGCGGCTGGGCAGCGCGGAGCGGCCGCGGTGACTCCGAGCTGTACGTGCCCGTGTGCGGGTGTCAGCCTGCCGAGCCGCCCCCGAGCTCGTTCTTTGCCTTACCGCACTGTCAGCTCCATAGCCGTGGCGTGGCATCGCCCCACCTCTGGGTGGGAGCTGGCAGAATCCTACTTCCTACCTCCAGAATGATCGGACCATGTGGCTGCTGCAGCAGCTGCTTCAGACCGTGAGATCGGAGCCGATGCGGTGTAATTATGGACTTGCCTGTTACACAGGAGCGGCTGAGGTGCGCAAGGCTGACGGATGCTGAAACACGAAGATGATGTAGCAAAATGTGATCGAGTCTGGGGGAGAACATTCAAAAATTAACTGGTATTACCTCATTCTGTGCTGACCCCTACACTATGAACACACACAGTTTTTGCTGTCACCTCAGACCAGTGGTGAATATGAAGACTGTGGCCACTGAACTGCATTTCTCTCTAAAAAGCAGCTTTAAAATAACCATCCAGTAAGTGAAACAAACTTTCCTGGGGCTGTGGGTCACAAACGCTGCCCATAATTGTACGGGGAGGGGGTGTTCCTGCATGATGATGAGAGGATGTAAGGTGCTAATGTTAGTTAAGAGCATTGGCGTTTGCAGGTACTGCTGCTTTACAGCTGCTGTAAGGGACCAAATCCTCGGGCTTTAAAAGGGTAGCTTCAGCTCTTAGAACTTTACTTTTGTGTATATATATTGCTCTCTGAACTTGGGCAGGAGTTGCTTACTTGTCACAGCCTGACCTTCAAAAATAGATTTGCAAGTAACTGGAGCTCTGCTTCAGAGCAGAAACTGAGCTGCCTTACGAGGGTGCTGAATTCAGGCTGACAAAGCTGCGTGCTCCAGTTTGGGCCATGTGCTGGGCTGCTGCAAGGAAATGGGACAACAGGGCCTCACCTGCACAGAGCCCCCAGTGAGTATCTCACTGAGCATTTGTGCCTCATGGAGAAAATAAAGCTACTGCAATACTTACCTGCTATCACTATTTAGTTTTAACATATTCACCAAATACTTTTCTGAATTAAACTGAAATTGTTAAAGGGGGTACTTTAAGTGTACATAGATTGTTTTAATAAAACTATTTGTGTCCAGTTGTCAGTATAGACATTTCGCTAATGGTCACTTTTTTCCATTAAGAATGTAGGTCAGAGCTATCAGAATAGCATTAAATTAGCTCTCTTGTTTTTACAATTTCTAAGTTACAGTATTTAAAATTAATTTTATTCCTAACAGCAGAATAAAATTAAATCTGAGACAATCTCTAAACTGACAGGTAGAGCATAAGTCTGTGTGCAGCACTGGTAAAAGAACATGACCTGAGGAATACAGAAGTATATTCCCATTAAATAATTGTGCCCATTTGCCAGCAATAGTGGGTATCATGGTATCACAGACTGGGAAGCTGCTTCTGTCTCTTCTGCTATGCTGATACCTTTTAAGATTTTGTAGAAAATCTATCTAATTATCAAATCTTCATAGGACTTTTTGAGCATATGATTGTGAAATACTTCAAAACTCCATTTAAAAAGCTGCCTCTTGAAGTATATTATTTAACACCAAGTACCATAATAGTTTAAGGAATTAACCAATCATCAGAGGAAATACAAGTTGTCTAGATAAAGCTGGGTTTTCTCTTGTTAGGTACACTCTTAACTTGTTTTGGTAGAGGACTGTGGTTTAATTAAAGCCTAAAGCTCATCCTCTAACTCATATATTCTAAGTATTAGACCTCTTTTAGCCCCTTAAACATATATAGGCTTGCTAAAAAAAAAGAGGGCAAGCTTTCCTCTTTTCCAATGATTAAATCATTAGTATTTATCATGAAAACTTCAGGACAAATCCTAACTCAGAGACATACACCCAAAGTCCTTCAGACAGAGCTAAAAAGTATTTTTTCCTCAAGGGAGAAAGTGTGTCATATCAGATGCATCTCAGCTGTTTCTAGTTAATTTCTTTAAGACCACTCTGTCTCTCTTGAGTCCCATGGCAAGGATTTTATAGGCTAACGATCAGTTACAATTTTCAAATGTCATTTTATACACCACAGATTAAAAACTAAGCAACAAACTGTACTTGTGACTGACTGAACCAAGAGAAAACAACAGTTAAGCATCTGTGCTTTGATGTCTTTAAGTAAGATGGGACATCAGGACTTGAGCCAGTCTTTGGTAAACCTGACTGTGTGAGAAGATGCAACAGCTGCCATGTGTTACTGGGTTGCAGGAGCCTCTAGAACTTCATCATCTCATTCTCATTATAACCTGAAATTCAAGGCAGGAGAGAGGGAAGCTTGGTAGTCATTTTTCATTATACATAATATGCTCTGCTTTTAATATAGGACCTTCCTGAGAGGTATCTGTAGAATAGGTACTTACGTGATAACATTTTCACTGAGGCTTTAGGTATTAAAGGAGCCTTTTGATAACACGGTGGCTGGAGGTGATTAATATGAATGATTTATGGGGAAAACAAACTCATGGTTTGTAAGCAGCTTTATTATGAAATGTGGGAAATGGGAATAACCCCTCCTCCTCATTTCCCTCCTTTAGTAAAACCAGGTAACAATATCCTAAAGAAAAAGACACTTAAAAAAATGTTATTATGGAAGCGATGAATTGCATTTCAGCAATTAATGCACCAGACTCTGCTGAACACCCATAGCTTTAAACAATGTGTCACACAGCTGCTGTAAAACATACCAATCAAGCTGCTAAACTTTCTTCCTCAATTTCTATAAACAGATGCTGTTTTGAACAAAAATCCGTGACTCGCCTAGGTGAAGCGTAGAACAATATTTGCCGTGACGTCTGTCTTGCGATCCAGGCAACTCACACTGTGTCTTTGACAACTTGTCCTAAACGCTGTTCCACTTTTTCTGTTTCAGGATGGCAGACGAGCAAGCAGCGGTGATTGCCTGCATTTTGGAATTTTAACATCAGCACCATTGTAATCTGTAGACAGCTGTGGCTAAAGGTGAAAATGAAACTTCTCTATACATGATAAACCAAAGAACTAGGAATTGGCTCTCAGTATTTTAAATGGCTGAGATTTCAGGAGGTAGTACTGTTGCTCCATCTGAAACACAAGTTTGCCTAAATACAACCCTCTGTAGTAATAGGTGAGTAAAGAATCACACACTGTTGATTTTTTGTTAATTTTTGCGCAAATTACATTCTGTATTCATACAAAACCAACGTAACTCTTTGACAAACTGTACATATAGAAACAAGTTTCTGTCTGGAGGTGAACTGAAATCTGTGGAGATGCTCCATGTTCCACAATACTTAAAAAGAAATTCCAGCTCTTGACAAAACAAGAAAGTGAGGGAAATGGGAGGGGAAAGAACAAAACAAAGCTAGCTACAATACTGCAGCTAGAGGCAAATGACTGATTTAGGAAAAGAAAGACCCTTGTTAGGAACTAATGCACATTCAGTTATCCCAGTTAAGAATCCAGGTTCGTGGCGTTGCAGGTGACCAAGTCCAGAGTAGCAGTCTATTTAAATATTGTCCCGCAAGGACTGGGCATGACCCAGTCAAAGCCTCTTCTATCGGCCTCTTCCACCCCGAGATCCTCCTCTCCGTGACTGGCCAGAGTTCATGTTATTTCCTCTTCCCCAATTACTGCCGCTCCTTCCTCCTCGAGAAGGGTTATTGACTCCCCCGGGGCCTCCACCAAAGGCTTCATCCCTGTGGAATCCATCGTGGTGGTCTCCATCTAGAGAGCTGGACCTCCCGGATTTTGGCGCTCTCTGTGAAGGTCCTGAATTTCCTCGTCCTGCAAAGGAAGCACAACCAGTTACTGGTGTAAGTCTAAGCCGTGTCCCTTCTCAGACATGCCATGTATTGAGCTGGTTCTACTGTGGTGTTACCATTCACAAACCAGCTGTAGCTGAGACCTGCAATTTCATGCCTCCTCCCTCAATACAATTTTCTTATACACATTTAGTGTCTCCATTACAGTTCAGAAGATAGAAAACAATCAAGCAATTCCTTGGGAATTAAAGGAGCTTATATTTGATACCGTCAGCAGTCACTGGACTGAAGTCAGAATAGTGATACCTTGTTCTCCACACTGCCAGTTCTTGGGCTTCAACACTATCTGTGGTTCTCTCTATGTTTTTATTGAAAAATACTTTTTTAAATCCTAAACAAAGACATTGCACTGTTGACAAATTGATACAGTTGAGGCTGATGGTGAAGATCATGAGTTACACTACTGTTTCATTCCATTTTTTTGCTAAAAATAATGGAAAAATGCTTTATTTTACTACTAACCAGGAACAAAAACTACTCAAGCTCTTACTGCCAGGAATAGAATTTTCTAATTCTCACATACCTTTTTGGTTCTGATATGTAAATGAACATTAAAAAAACCCCAACCCAATTCATTAGCCTAAAATAAGAAGCAGTATTTTGAAAGAACAAAATCAGTGGTAACCTTGTTTTATGGACACATACTACAGCTAAATTCAGATATTTTTGCTGCACTTTAGCAAGAATGATTTTTGTTGACTTTGGTTGGTTCCATGTAAAACAGTCACCAAATTGTTTCACAGAAACATTCATGAAGTTTTAATCTTCAAATGACTTTACCAATACAACTGAAGGTGACATAGCCCACACATGAAAAAGTATTGTTCATGGTTTGTTTATCACGCTTTCTGCCATCATTCTAAACTTTCTTTAGCACATTATGAGTTAATTGCCACACTTCTTGTGCCTGGACAACCACTGTTTTGACTTCAATAAAGAATCTGATAGAGTTATCACAATCATTACTGAAGCTGGAGAAGGAATCCTTACAGATTTGATGGATGCTGGCTAAATTGAGAAATACAGCACGTGGATATGGAAGGAAAAATACTGGTAGAGAAGTTTATCAGCAGTTTTATTGAAAACATCTGTGAAGGAATGATAAAACCTGCTGTTAATGCTACACTGGGAACAGAGACCACACAGAGGAGGAGTGACACGGAGTTAAAACTGAATGAGCTTCAGAACAATGGTAAGAGAAGCAGGATGGGATTCAGTGGCATCAGAGACAAAGCTGTGCAGTCTAACAGCAACAAATTCAGCTGCCGGCTGCCAGCTCAGCATCTGGAAGCAAATGAGAAGGACCTTTGTCACTGATCACTACCTGACAGTGAGTAGTCAATGCGAGGACATTAAAGAAAGACAATATTTACAAAAGATTTACAAAAGAGAACAGAAGTCCTGAGATTTGTAAGAAATAGGATCAAGAACTGGTGTGACGCTAATAGGATGGTGGAACTGCCATGCACAGCAAAAGGCTCTGAACCAGCTACTGACTCCAGAAGAATGTGTTTTGTGGGTTACAGTAGCATGTGACCACTTAGAGGAAACTGTAACACAAGGAACTATTGGGAAAGAATGGAGAAAGTGGAACAAATCCAAGAGAACTGCAGAAATCCATGGTTACACCACATCTTAAATAGTGTGTGCAATTCCTAGTTACCTCATTTAATTTAGGAAAGGATAATTTGAAACTCAAAATAGCACATACAGAGTAGCAAGGATAGTGAATACAGAACAACTTCTAGAAAGAATAAACAGATCAGAGCTCTGACTTGGAGAAGAGCTGGTTCAGGCTGGAAGTGGTGGAGTTCAGTGCAATCAGAGGTGGCATTCAGAAATAACAGGAACCAACATTCAACTTAATTACAACACATCAAATTAAATTAGTGAATGATAAGTATAAATCAAGAGAAAAACATCTTCCCTCCTTTTTTTTTTAAAGCATAGTCTACTGCAATTAAGTTTCAGACGTCTGTCCATGGATGTAGTGTATATCAGAAGTTTATATGAGTCTTAAAGCAATTAGAGAAGTACACAAAAGGTAACTAAAAAGCCATTAAATATAAAAATAATATTTTAGTAAGGCCCTGAACTACAGATCTTCATAGGTTTAGAGAACACTTCAGAGACATATCACTACAGGCTCAAATGTTCTTCTATTTGAGTTAAAGGATAACATCACAAGCATGAATATTAACAAGTAACTAATCTGAAAATGAGAAAAAAAATGGTCTTAATGAGTTTTCCAGCCAGAGTAACAGGGAAGCAAAAACTAACTGCTTTTGAACAGGGCAATAAAAGAAGGGGATTCTGTTACACTGGAGACAAGATTTGGATTTGATGTTCAAAAATCTCTCTGTTCTTATGTTCCCGTAAGACTGGTCTTTAACTTCCCAGCTGGTAAAATCAGATATTTACCAGCTCAGCTTTATCCCTTCTGAACAGAGAAGTTCTAGATAAACCTAATGCTGAAAGCACATGCCAGTGTTACTTAAGGGTTTCAATCAAAGGGGCTTTTTACCTTTGCCCCTCTCCTCTGGAGGTCCACCTGGAGCATCCATGTCTCTGTGGTCAGAGGTTCCCGGTCCATCGTGCCAGGGACGTTTCCGTGGTGGCAGTGAGGCCATGTCCATGCCCTGGAGTGAAGAAGAACGTTCTCTGTTGGCTGGAGAGTGCCCATCGTGAGGAGGGTGATCTGGACGAGGACCTGTGCACGAAAACAAAGGATAAGTAATGTTCATTGGATCATTATTCTTCATTTTTGGAGGCAGCTGCATAAATTTACAAACTGCCCACACTATTTGGTACACAATTTGAAGTTAAAATTATGTAAAGCTTCTTCTCCATCCAATTTTTTAGTTAAAAAGCTAAAGGTAAAACAGATTTTAAAGATGATGGGAAAGAAAAGTGTGGCAGATGTAGTGTTCTTTTCAGTATAAAACACTTTCATATATTTTAGAGACAATCACATCTTAATTTATTCATGTGTTGTTTGTGCTTTTTTTTCCATGACATTCTACAGCTCTGTCTTGCCCCATATGGGGTTGCCTCTAGTAACACAAATGCAAATACAAGCTGTCAGACATTACAGCTGAAAAGATATCAACCAAGAGAAGGATTACTGTTGGCATTTATATACATCTTTAAAAAACCCCCATGACATGTGATTCAGTCATCCCGAGGTGACAACTGCCCGGGCAGTTCTGGACTGCACAAGAACGCAACTGAAAATCAAGGCTTTGAGGCCACAATCACTTTTGTTCAGTAGAACAGTTGTATTTAGAGTCAGTTAAATTCTGTATAGTTCTTTTTTCCTAAATTTAGAAGATCATAGAATCACATTTGGCTCTTCTCATGGTAAAATACTGGTAACAAACATATGAGGTACAGGAAAAAGACATGATTAAAAAATTTGTTTTTTGTGATTATATTTTACCTGGTTCTCTGTTTCCATCCCAGGATTCTGGTTTCCGCCCTCCTTCAAAGCGTGGAAATTCATCTGGAGTAGGAAGCAAACCCTTCCGAGCTCCTGAGCAGTAAGAGAAGCAGAAGACAGGAGTGAGAAGAGACATTGTATTCATGAAAATAATGCCATCTGCCCAAGAAATGCCTTTCCTTCCTCATCCTTGTATTTCCATGTGGAAGAACGTTCCCCTCACCTCTTAGAGCACCTCGACCTCGCCCCCGAGCACCATGGTCCCTTCCTCTGGAGTTTTCATCTGGAGAGTCAAAAGCATCATCTGGCCCAAAATCTTCAGGGCCAGGAAAGCCATCTCTGCCCCTGGGTCCCCGGCCCTCATGTCTCGAGGGTCCTCCTCTTCGGAAGCTACAAGAAAGAACACGATACAAATGCGGTTTTTAGGCATCACTGAGTCAGCTTCAGTTTAATTATCAACTAATTTCTGAACTGTTTCACTTAATGCTGCAGCACATACAGTTACTAGAACAGGATTTGTAGGTGGGAAAGTGCTCATTTCTGCCTTTGAGCACTTTGATAGTAAGCTTTGTAATTTTCCTCTCGTATTTTCTTCCACTGATTATGTTGGCTTTTCATACAAGAAAAAATTGTTAAACATACTGCATTCATTTAATGAAAAGGTTGGAAAAACAATTGATGAGTGATGATAGATATAAGGTGAGGTAAGGCAAGGCAAAGTATAAGTGAATTCCCCTTAACTCTGATGATCTTACATTCCCCTTCCCTTTTTTTCCATTTCATTTCCATGATAAAACAAACTGAAAACATAGAAGCAATGAGAGTCATGGCTATAACAAAACATTACAGGATCTCATTCCTATTAATTCTATGATTCTTTTGCCAGACAATTCTCCTTTTCATTCCATTCTTCAAGGTTTACAATTTTAGCAAATGCATCTAGACTGTCCTTGGATCTGTAGGCACAGTGATGGCTGAACAGTGCACAGTGGCATTCTGCAACCGGAAGAGCAGTTTCTCCAACTGCAGTAATGAATTTTGTGTTGCAAAATGTAATTATGACACTGAATTTGATAATTGCCGTCTATTAAGTACCAATGGCATCTCCAGGAACTTGGTACGATTGGGTTCTGCACTGCATCTTAACTGAGTACAGCTCCTCCAGCGCCGCACTGGGGGACTTGGACAGCTCTTCAGAGAGGAGAATGGCTCTTCCTGAGCTGTCAGTGCCATGTCAGGTAAGCCTGCAGCTGGCTGTGTGAATAACTAGTACTTTTGTTCCTGACATAAGCAGTTTAAACACCTGGAGTGCTTGCAAAGCACAGCCCTGCCCTGTGAGGACTGCGCTCCAAAGGACGCTTGTCTCAGTCACAGCCCAGCTGAGGTGTTCGGGTGGTGCAGGCACATGGTGCCGAGTCCCCACCGTGCCACCCCGCGCTACTCTGCCCACCCTCAGTGACAGCACACGGTGTGGAGCACTCCCTGCCCAGTCACAGATGCCTCCCACCTCCCCGCTGCTCCCAGTCCCACACTGGCCAGACTGGGAGCACCGCAATATTCCCATGGTGCTGGCTGTGTGCAGCATCCCCTTCCCCAGCTCATTAACGACACAGTGCATCCTATTACAAGCAAAACTTTAGATACTTTTATTTAGAATTTTAACAACATTAACCTTTTAATTACAAATTTAAATATTTTAACAGTAGTCATAACACAATACAATGTTTTAAACTTTTACATTGTTTTTAATAAAAAACAATAGGTCTGTCTCCACCTCCCAGAAAACAAACACAATACAGAGAGGAGGCTGCTGTGCCTGTACAGGTACAACAGTGGATGGAGGAGTGCTGTGTATGGACCATGAACCATTTACATTAACCTGGATGGTTTGGGAAAACAAACTCAACAGTTTCAGGTACAAATGGTTCAAATAATCACAGAGCAATATTGTTTAGCCTTGAAACAGCACAGTCCTCTAGAGGTTTCTTAGAGGGCCTCCCACTTTAATACTGATATGGTGTGATTCGACTTAGCTTGGAAATTACCAAGATTTTCAACACAAGGCCCCAGGGCTGCAGGAACAGGGCCTTTCCTATTTCTTCCAGGCAACTTATGGACACAGTTGAGTTTTGAAATCTACTATACCTATGCCTGACATAGCCACAGCTCCTAATATTGTGTTATGGATATCCTTATTTGCCTTTTCATACCAGTCACGCGTAAAACCCTGCCTTGCATTGGGTTCAGTTCCTGTTTGACTGCTCTCACATCTTCTTCCCCGAGGCCTAGGACCTTACTGTACACAACTACACACTGTGCAGATTAGCAGGCAGGAACAGGCAGGTCTCTGCAGTAGAAGCATCATGTTGATATGCACAGGTAGAGTAAGAACAGGACAGGGATGAAAAGGATGGGAAATTAGAGAGAAACACACATACACACATTTGCCTCTCATGCTTGATCAAACCAGTTACAATCTCAATTTCAAACCAAGTCAGCTAAACGAGTGGTTGGGATTAAGTCCACCACAGCATCTGCAGTAAATGGCACCTAGTTCACCTTCATTCCAAGAAAATCATCAAATTTACAAGCACAATGAGCCTTTTAGGGCCCTGTGCCATTTCATTTCAAACTCTCTGGGCAAACACTTGTACTCTGATAAATAAAATACTCTTAGTTCAAAAGTCAGATTTACAGGTCACAAGGTTCTTGTTTCCCTTCCTGAAACTTTTTAAAAATCAGGACCATAATAAAATATTTTCCAGTCCCTAAGCATTTTCAATATAAGATCTGAAAATCTCTACTAAGCTTCTAGAAGTCTTGTCTGCTAAACTGCTTTTAGAGTTCTGTGATGCAGACCATTGGACCACTGGACCATCCAACTGGATTCTCTCTGGCTTTACTTTTTAAAAATGGCTTTAATTGTTACCTTCTTTTAGTTACTGTTCATTTCTTTTCATACTCTTCACACAAAAGGAAGTTACATCTTACAGAGCTAGGTAGAAAATAGCTAAAAGAAGAGCTGTATAGATGCAAAGTAAAAGGAATGTAAGAAAATGATTAAAAAGGCAACTAAAACACACAAAATTCACATTATGTGGAGACCACAGCATATTTGTACAAGCACATGTTCTTATACATAGAGAGTTGGTGGTCAGTGAGAGGCTTAGACCTTGGAGGCCAAATTTCACTTAATTAAACTCGCATAAATCTGGAGCAATTTTGCTGACAGTTAATCTCGGAGACAGCATTTAATTCCTCCATATTTACATTGGTAACTAAAAGCAAATTTATCCCTTTGTGATTTATTCGGAGATTGTGAGCAATGACAAGGACATTGCTGTAAATCAGATTATTTTTGAGTTCTTCACTTGGCATTAAGAAATTAGTCAGAAAGAGAAATAAAATTCCTACAAGCAAACGCATGAAAAAATAGTCTCGACAGTCCAACAGATGCTGTAACTCTGTCCCTTCTATCTGGCAGTCAGATCACTGTTCCTGCTCCTTACAAGGGCATTGCATCTCATCCTACAGTCTCTACAGTCATGCTGTAGTTTGTGACTGGAGACAGAATCTCAAAATCCACTTCTAGTGTTCAAAAGTTTGTCACTTTTAACCTTTAAGTCTCCTCTCAATTTTCATCAAAACGGTCTCAGGTCTTCATCCTGTGTCATTGGATCTTCTCTACAAACTTTCCCCCTTCTCTTTACTTACTGTTTAAAGACACGGAAGCTGCTGTGTACAATGACCATTTTTCAAGTTTTCTTCTATTACTGAATGATTTTTATGGACTCTATACTCAGGTATATTAGAGTTTTCATTTCCTTATTGGTTTCCAGTTTATAAATCTGAAACAGATAGACTCCTTAATGAAAAGGAAACCAGGAATAAAAGAGTTCCCTCCATTTACCCTTTAGCCCAAGAAAGAGAAATAGATTTATTCTTACCTCTCATCTCGTCTTCCTCGGAAGCGTGCATCCTCAGGATCCCGTGGGTATCTGTCATCTGAAGGTCTCCGTCCTTCCCAAGCACCAGGAGGCCCACGGTTTGAACCACCTCCTTCAAATTCCCTGTGATCAGGAGGAAAGGGAGGCCCAGGTCCACCTCGTCTCCATTTCTCATCTTGCAATGGTGGGCCTCCTCTCCCCTCGAATTCTCGTAACCGATGGCCAAATCTCTTATCTGGATGGAAGTCATCACGGAAGTCGTCCGGTCGATCAAAGTCATCATGGAAGTCGGGGTGAGGTCCCCGTCTGTCTGGCATGCCCCTGCTGTCTCTGCCATCACTCCAGTCCTGGCCCCCTCGGAACAGGCCCCTCTCTGGCCCGTGCTCGGGGCCACCGCTGTTCTGGTCGTGCCGTCTGTCTGACAGCGGGCCCAGGTGATGGTTTGGTGGACCACGGGCATCACCTTGAGGGCAAAAAAAAAATCACAGCAGGTTTCTGTAACATTTTCTAAATCGCTTTAGGATGCTCTAGTTCATACAGTTCTAGAAAGCGTATGGGATACATTTCACATTAAACAATACTTCTGGGAAAATTTTTCCTGTACATTCCAGCCCACATCTATGGAAGCTTTTCTCTCAGCTAAGGCCCTGCATTGTGCTCCAGCCATTTCTGTCTGGGTGCACTGCACTGGGACAGCCCCTCTTTGAGGAGATTGACTCACAGGAGAACAGACAATATATTTAATTACCTTTATTAAGACCAGGTCCTTGGTTGTGAGGGCCCAGACGACCTTGTCCTCCTTGCTGCCCCAGGCCTGGTATCAGCGGAGGAGGACCCGGGTTCTGTCCATCCTGTGAGCATGTAAGAAGAAAAGCCACGTGAATTGCCATGTGTGAGTAGTTAAAAATTTTTCTTTCCATAAAGTCTGCATCTGCACAGGTTGTACAACAGAAACACCTCATGTTCCAATGGTTTCAGCCTCAGTTTTCAAACATTCACATCAGTAATGCTTCAGTCACTGAGAAACACACCATTTTATAGGAAACAGCACTTGAAGTATTCACATTTTACCTGTTACAACCAAAGATGATAAAGCTCATATTCTTTCTGAGTATGAATATTCTGTAAGAATGTATTGAATTTATTGAGTATTCAATACAAATATTCTATTCCTCTAGATGAGGAAAATGTGTAAATTTGTTTGAAAAATATCACGTACTGATTTATAGGCAGTTAAAGAGCTTCACAGACCAAAGATTTCATTTGGAAATGAACAAAAAAGAGAAACTATATATACAAAAATAAGTATCAAGAATGATGGGATGGGGGAACAACAGCAGGGCTGTAAGAGAACCTCTTCTCTAAACCTCTAAGTTGTTAACATGGAAATACATGAGTTACATTTTTAACATGATGGCAAAGTTCATTTTTCTTCATTTCAGGATTAAAAAAAGTGCTAACCCCTGGCTAAGCACCATGAAACAAGGGAGTTTTCAGCACTGACAGGGCTAAAGGCAGGAGCCACAGTCACCTCCTTCCTGAAGCAGAAGCAGTAGAGTGGGCAGAGGTTTGTGTGCTTTGTGTCATCCCAAAGCAAAAAATAAAGTATATAAGTGTCTTCTGGTATTTTTTCTCTCTTTTTTTTTTTTGGTGAATTTTAAAGGATAAAATAATGCTCTTTAAATTCAGCTGCAGTCACAGACTCAAGAAAGATTTCTACAAGTACCAAATTTACACTGGACCGGCTGTGGTGACACTGGTTGGAAAACTATGTTCGGACAATGGTCTGATTCTGCCTTTAAACAGCACAGGCCTGACAAAAACTCATCACCTGGGGTTTGTGCTTGACTGGAACCAAAAAGGGGCATGTACAGAATTGACACTGTAGCTATAAAATCCAACAATAAAAATATGAACCAGACAGAGCTGAAACCTGCAGGATTGCTATACAAAACCTTCTTATGCTGACATGACCAAAAAACCAACCTTCCCCCCTAAACCCTTACTAGAAACCCCTAAACATGTAATTTTTCCCTAGACATGTCCAGTATGCAAGATTTAGACTTGGCCTTCACACTGACTTGTTAAAACCCTTCCAGACTGCAGGCAGTCTGGAAATACTTAAAGACCTGTACTCCAGCACACCACTGGGTCATAATTACACTGCTTAACTTCTCCATGAATCAAAGTTAAACAATTTTAGTGTTCTAAATTTATTTTGGAGAAACACTACCTTATTTTTTTTTCTGGTTGCAGAGAAGCAGGAAGTTTATTTGTGCATTTTTCCCCATCATATCTTGAAATATTGTTTTAAATTAAAAACTTATATTCAACTGCAATGTAGGTGATAAACACAAGAAAGCTCACAAATATATACCACAAACATCATATTTGCATTGAGTAATTTTGTAAGAATGTTGGGAAATTAACAAAATAAAAGATCTGGCTTAATGCCCATTAAAAAACCTCTAAAAATCCCAAAAAATACTTTCCTAGTGATGGAATGTTGACTTGAGTCCAGAACAAATCCATCCTCTGACTAGGTAAGAGCCAGCTATCACAGTGATTCTGCTGTTCCTGACCAAAACCTTACTGGAGTTCCAGGATTTCCCATATATTTAGCAGATGCTTACTTAAAATAAATTTTATGGAACTTCTTCCATTTATGGAAGTGTTTAACCAAAGCAGCAGTTTTTAGCACTCAGTAAATAACTCTCCTTAGCAGAAACCTTTATTACAAACAAACCACGCTTTGCCAAGCTGGGAACACAGAGCTCTAACTCTGCATTTTCATATGATTTTTGTTTCAAAATTCACCCCAGGCCTCAAACTGGGCTTGAAACTGGAAAATATGCAGAGCTCAGAAAGAGGTACTTTACTAAAAGCTGAAAATGGCCTTGTGTATCCCAGCAAACCTCTGCTTCCAGTGTACAGCCAGTGCAGGTAACAGTGATACCTTACATGGAGATTAACCCTTACAATTACCTATAAACGTTCTGTATTAATGTCACAAGCCCTTGATAAAGCAGATATTCACACACTTCTGCTACTGAAAAGGAAGACAAGCGATTTGTCTTGACAAGTTTACAGAAGAGAAAAGCCAAACTCAGAACACAAATCAAACTGAAGTCTATTGTTTAAAAAAAAAAATCACAGATGGGGCCTTTTAAAACAGGAACTACTGCTATATTCATATTACAAAGAAGCAAAATGGAGCAAAACCTGACATCATGAATTTTAAAATACGTTAATTTTTAAAAGCCATTACCAGACTAAAGATGCACAAGGAAGGAAGAATGGTCTAAAATACCTCACTATGTCATTTTTTAGTATCTGTAAAAGCCTTTAAGATAGCAGTATTCATTGAAAATAACCAGCCACCTGCCAAAAGCACCCTACTGAATTCCAAACAGTATCAGTGGCAAGGGCAGACAAGGACAGCCCTCCACAAACATGGTAATTATTCTCAAAGAAAAATGAGTCTCTCTGGGACAGCAACAAGAAACAACTCTGCTGGTTTAAGTTATATAGTTGGGGAACCAACACTGATTTGTGTAACTCGGATACTTTTGAAATCTCAGCAACAGTGGCACATTAACAGACTTCCAGAGAGAATTATTGAATTGTAAGGAAAAATATTCAAATAAACCCACAACCTGTAGGCCACTCTGCTTCAATCTGAAAAGGAATCCCTGAACTAAAGCTCATTTGAATATTTGGTTCCTCGTTGTGATTGGTACTGGATTACACACTAAGTACTCTACACGTCTAAAGCTTTGACTGAAACTGTTGAGTGCAGGTCTAAAAGAGACAATTCTGGTTAAAAACCACCACAGTTTGTTTTTTTTCAGGTGAGTAGATTTTTTTCCAAACTTCCCTTCCAAAATTCACCTAGCACTGAAGACAACTGAGACAAAGCACAGAACTGGTGCTATCCAGCTAGGAGCTTATGAGAGGCAATAACCACAGAGAGCTCTGTGTGATGTGTAGTAGAGCAGAAAGTGGGATGGGTAGAGGAGGCTGCAGCTGGTGCCAAACCAGACTTGCCAAAGCCTGACTTGACTCCTGTGGAATCAACCAGACTGTCTATAAGCAGCACTGCCCAGTATTCCAGGTCAGCTATGTGTGATATCTTGCTGAGCTGGTGAACCCTCCTGGAGCTGATGCTGAGGCAGCAGGGCATGGGGACAGCTCCCTGCTGTCAGCACACATCCAAGCCCTGCTCAGCACTTCCAGCTCAGTGCTCATCCCACTAGACCTGGGCTAGTCCTACACAAACCCATCCCAAAACTGTGCTCCCTCTGCTGCCCCTCGCTAAATGGTGTGCTGAGGAGTTAACACTGGACAACGCTGCCTCTGAACTCGTGCTCTGGGAAGCAGAGATGGCTAGAGGCAGGAAACAGGACAGCTGTGTCCCTCTGTAATCCTCTGCTCTTAGAGTGAACTCTTAAGTGCAACCACACCTAAGCTGACTCCAGATATGTCAGCATCTATGGTAAACTCATCCCCATAGTTCAGATTAACTACTCTGGACAACTGACAGTTGGCAATACCTTGCTTTATTTAATACATATGACTTTTCTTATGTTCAGTTTCTTTAAATTCAACTTTTATTAGTGCTATTAGTGCTTGTCTGCTCCCCAGGAAATACTCCACTTAAGAAAGTTCAGTGTCTTTAAATTAAAAATAAAAAAGAAAAAAAAAAGAAAAGAAAAGAAAAAAAAGAGTTTCTCTTAAGGTTACATATTCTCATAGCAGACTGGTTTCTGTACTAGTATTCCCAATAATCCCTTTTCCACAGTTACCTGCCATAGAATCATGAATAGTTTGGCTTGGAAGTGACCTTAAAGATCACCTATTTCCAACCCCCCTGCCACAGGCAGGGACACCTTCTGCTGTTTCCAAGCTACATAACCCTTTTTTTATTATCACTTCAGTCTTCCTGAGGCCTCAGTCCTGCAAGGAATACCCAACCTCCATTCTCTCAGCTCCTGCTGTGCATTCCTACAGCACAAGTTACCATTCCCATATTCTTATAACTCCCCTTGTTACAAAGACCACCACGTACCTGATTGAACGGGGGACGAGGCCCATCACCCAACAGAGGTGTTTTCTGCTGCTGGAAGGGCAGAGGGCCCTGGGAAGGGTGCGGCCCCCTCGAAGGGTTCGGCTGTCCCTGAGGTCCTTGCATGTTTCCTTGAGGCCCCACCAAAGAGCCTTGTGGAGGTCCCTGCTGGCCCTGTGGACCAGGTGGCCCACGCATTTCCTGTGGCGGTCCCAGCATTGTACCTTGAGGTGGGGGTCCCTGAAGGCCCCGCATCTCCTGGGGGCCATGTCCTAGTAAACCACTTTGCATATGAGGACCTCTCATTTCTTGTGGATGACCCATCATCATCCCTTGTGGATTAGGTCCCTGGTTATCTCTGGGTCCTGGTGGACCCTGCATCCCTCTTGGATTAAGTCCCATCAAAGGCCCTTGAGATATGGGGCCCTGCATCCCTTGAGATCCCGGAGCTCCTTGCATGCCGTGAGGAAGAGGTCCTTGCATTCCTCGTGGACCAGGTGGCCCCTGCATTCCTTGACCTCCAGGGGGACCCTGAGGACCCAAATGACCTTGTGGGCCAGGTGGGCCCTGTGGTCCCAAATGAGTCTGAGACCCAGGCAGGCCCTGCGGTCCCAAGTGTCCCTGTGGGCCAGCATTACCCTGTGGACCTGGGGGCCCCATTGGCCCATGAGGGCCCGGATGTCTCTGCATTCCTTGATGTCCATGTAAATCCTGAGGCCGTGGCATTCCTTGTGGGGGCCCTTGGGGGCCTGGAGGTCCTTGTGGTCCCATGAACCCTTGTGGACCTCCAGCTCCTTGGTGTAATGGACCTTGAGGTCCTATTTGTGCTTGGGGTCCTGGAGGTCTGAACTGTCCTTGTGGACCAGGAGGTCCCATCTGAGGCATATTCATTGGCATCTGCTGAGGTGGAAGGGGCTGCTGAAACCCTTGAGGCATCTGTGACATTGGGCCTTGCCCGGGGAAAGGCTGAGGTCCATGGAGAGATCCTCCTGGGGGTGGTGGCTGCACTTGCTCAGCTTGCTTTTGTGCAAGTCTCTCAATCTTCAATTGCTGTCCGAAAAAGAGACCCAAAAAATCAGCTAAGCACAGAAGTATGTTACAACTAAAAATCAGAAGCAGTCATGCCATTTCACAGGAGTTTAAGAATGCTTTCCTTGTAATTAACAGAAATAACTACCTAAAGAGACCCAGAGATCAGTACTGGCAAACTGAGATGTGGGGGCCTCACTGAGGGTTTCACACCATCGCGCATTAAGCGCAATATCCTGTTCAATTAGATGTCTTTTTGTAAAAAGGTGAAAACAGCCAAACAGGTGAAAGTGCTGCAGGAAGCTGCTCACTTTAGTGCTGAAGTCCAAATCTATCACAGAAAGGACTAAAGCAAACTTGTTAATAACTGTGTTCCCACACATACCTCCAAGAGCTGTGGGTTTGTGTACTGAAGTGCTGCCATTTCCTGCTCAATCTCTGCCTGTGATTTCTTTTTCTCCTCCAGCTTAATATCCTCCTTTCTATCGTTCAATGGCTCAGGCGGGGGAGGCAAAGGAACTTTATTTTGCATCCATGCCTATAAAGATTAGAAAACAAGATTAATTCTGTAGAACAACACGTGTGCAACACATTGCTGCAATGAGAAAGGATATGCTGAAACATTTTGTAGTATGGATACTTGAAAGTAAAAACAATGCTGAATAAAACTTCCACATCTTATAACTTCTTCCCAGGTACAGATACAAGATAGAAGGTTTTTAACAAGATATTTTATGTTTAAATAGTAATTAAACTAGCTACTGTGGTAAGTTGCACTGGGTGTTGATACAGAAGAGCTGATACTGAAAATGCAAAACATTTCAAAAGACACATGCTTTTTCAAGTTGGGAAAGTAACAGGTTGTTCTGTTCACTGTGTATCACGTACTTACCTGCTGAAACTGTGCTGGTATTGGTTTTGCATAGGGAACTTTTTTCTGTGGCACTTTCTTTTGGTCCTTTTGCATTACTTCCTCCATTCCCCAATCCAGTCCTGGGATTGTCATTTCAATGTCATTGGACTCATCTTTCCCTTTGGCACCAGGGAAACAAACAGTCAGAGCAATGCAGGCTTACAGAAAGATCCTTTATTTTTTCACAGAGATTTTCAGCTCATCCTTCTTTACATGGCAAATATGAACAACACAGAACTTTAGAAAAGAGCATCTGTGCTCCCAAAGAATATGAAATGAATGAAAAAGAAGTCACACAGTATCTGGATTGCTCAGGAGAATGCTTCCCCATAGCTGTTACTTACCCATCTGCTCCTGCTCCATGGCTATTTTCAATTGTTCAGGTATTCCCATCCCAGGAATAACTGCCAGGCTGTTGGGCTCCAGATCATCTAGAGAAAAAAAATATTTATACTTGGAAAATTTTTCTTTACATTACCATTTTATCCCTTTGGATTCTTACATGCTTTTACCATTAGTATTACATTTCAATAGTAAATACATATTTTACAACTGGCAGGTCACAATTTAGTTTCATACATGAATTACAGGATATTAAAAGAACTGCAAGTTCAGATTCATAAATAAACCCCAAAAGGTCAGAAACGATGTCCTTTCAGGAAAGTTACATTAGGATAGAAGCTCAGAAAAAGAAATAATAACCCATAACCAGTCCCATTTTTGTTATAACAAATCTATATATTTAAAAAATTAAATTGTATTAAAGTCCTGCTTTTTCATTCCCTCCCCCCCCCCAAAAAAAGCAAATAATCAAAAATCTGAAGAAACAGATGCAACTACAGGTGGCTGAGGCACACCATTGAGCCGGGCAATCCTGAGCAGCCTAAAATTATTGAGATAAATCCTTAAGAGGGGAGTAAAGTTTAAAGGTTTTAGTAGAATTCAATAATTTGACAGCTTTTCCTGTTGCAGTTTAGGACTGTAGGAAGCCTTGAAGACAGATGAAATTTTCAGGAAGAAAAGTAAACTGGAGATATTGCCAGAGGGAGAGCCAAACCTCCTTCCTGTGATTGACAGAGCAGGTCTTACCTCCTGGAGCTGTGGAAACAGAAGAAAACCCATTGTTGGAATGATGATGGCTGATAACATGGAGAGTAAAATCATCCTTAGAAAAAGGTATTTTTGCCCAAGCGGTCACCAATGCTATAATTCTGCTTCCTCACTTACCCAGAGGTGTCAAGGTGTCACCTAATGACCTAGGCCTGTTCTTGACCCCAATCCCTTCCTTCCATATTGAGGAAAAGTGCCTTACCATATTCCACACCATCCTCTGACATCCCAGGCAGCAGGTTCAAGTTGTAACGATCTCGCATTTTATCTCCAGGCCGATTCCTAGTCCAAAACTTGCTGTCAAAAGGATGTGATATGATCTCATTAAGGGTCAAGAGCATTCACAACTTTTAATCTAATTAGTTCTTTGATTTTTAGTATAGTATCTTGATTATATAAGGATTCAACTCTTACTAAATCAAGTTCAGCTCTAGATCTGAACACAGGGTATGAGCTTCAAGCCAAAAATAAAAACCCCAACGAGTACTGTAATGAATTACATAGTTACAAGTTAGAAGATACTTCAAAGTGTAACACTTAAGTACAAGGCATCGACATCAGATCCTGAAAAAAAAATTTCTAGTCCATTCCAAAACCTTCTTGCTCAAGTATATTTTTCATATACACTAAATATGCACATGGCCCCACAAAAATTTACTGCATTTATAAAATGCACTATGTTTATAGCATGTCCAACCTAAAAAAGCAACCTACAGCCTCCAAGCATGTCTGCAATGTCAAAAGACATGACCAGCAGATGATCTGCAGGAAAAACTGCTGTGGAGATAGAGTATTTCTTCAGCAAGAAACTACAAGAATTCTTTCTTCAAATATTTCTTCAGTGGATTTAAAAGCTCCCACAAACCAAAACTGTAATATTTTTTAAGGCTTCCTTAATGGAAGGACAAGAAGTTAGACTCCACCTTGCAATATAAAATGTCAGTGCCACCTAGTGCTTCCTAATAACATAGGTTGTGTCTCTGCTTTGGCCACTGGTTGTGTAACAGAACCATCCCAATCTACTTATTCACTGATGCCAAGCACTGTTCTAGTTTCTAAAAGTACATACAACATTCGCTTAGACCTTCTCTTTAAATACTCTAAATTACCTGGTGTGATCATTTGAGCCTGAACAGAGAATGTGTCCGAGGGGATGCCATGCCAGACTCCAGATCATTCCTTCGTGGGCCATTTCCATTCCACCAACCTCCTTCTCAACCCTAATGCATTAAAAAAAAAGAAAATCAATCATACACAGCTGAATATCTCCTTACAGCTACAATAGAAAACTTTTGCTATTCAGTTTTTGTTCATCCTCTATCCCATGTTTTGTCAAACTCAAGCCTCTGTCATTTTTCTACTGGGTGAACTGATTGTTCCCAGTGGTTTTAATAGGCAGGTCCGTAATGTAGGGATTCTTAATTGTACACTTAAAACCAAAATAATTACACCACCTCAGAACAAGCTTTAAGAAACTAGGAGTTTCAGCCATTCATCACCATCTCAACACATGGCTGGTTTTGTGCAAGCAATTGTATCCTTCAAAGCACATTTCTACAGGAAAACTTCTTCATAAATGAAGCATATTAACAAATTCCTCGTGTACAGAGAAAAACTATTACCATAAATATGCAGGCTAAATATGGATTCAAAGGGGAAAAGAGGTATTTTGTGTTTAGTCTAACAGCTTGCACAACTGACCAACATCTTTCCAGCGTGCTGATGAAAATGCCACATACCCAACATGCCAGAACAACAAGGACCCATCAGATCCTCCACTGGCAAACAGCCCTTCGTGAACAGGATGCCAGGCCACAGCTGAAACACACAGTAAGCCACGATCAGAAGGTATAATGCTAGGATTCCTAATGAATGGAAATAATTTTAATTTTTAATCCAAGCTTAATAATAACAATCTACACAATGAAACAAATTCTGACCTGTGGCCTCTTTCTTATGACCCCTGAAGACCTGAAGTTCTTCTTTCAGGTTACGGATGTCAAAGAGCTTACAGAGATGGTCACGAGAAGCTGTCAGCAGCCAGTTGCCATTGAGATTCAGTTTCACCTCCATCACTGTGTTTTTATGAGCATGTCTGCAAGCAGAGAGAAACAGATTGTTTGTCCTGAAACTGATTTCTCAGACACAGATAAAAACGTGCCATTTGCCAGTCACAAATATTCAGGTCAATAACAAGGTAGTTCAGGCTACTAAAGCAGAACACTTTGCACTTCTGTGCAAAGGCCTTATGTTTGATCCTGGTCTTTTGTACTTCAGAGCAACTGGTAGCACTCACTGAGACAGTATCCAGCTCCTGTGCATGTTTCTACTGCAGCATAAGAAAGTTTTCATCAGCCAGATGAAACACCTCATTTGTTTTTCCAAATCTCAGTCTGAATGAGAACTGTGTGACTAGACTGTCTGTGAAGAAGGACTAAGTAAATTTAAGTAACGAATATTAAAGTCTCAGTTTTCCAGGTACAGACTTGTCTTCATCTAACTTCTAGATTTTCTGGCACAGCTAAAGCACTAGCTTTATATTTGAAGCAACTGTGTATGGCTGAAAAGTTGTGAGGAAAAGAGCTAAGAAGGGAATTAAGAAAAAATTGTTTTATAAAGTTAGCTCATATTTGAGCAAATCAAAAGTCTATGAGTAAGAACTTACAGTGTGGCAAGGCTCTGGCCAGTCTTTGGATCCCAGAACTTGATGGGCTGTTGGCTATCTTTACTTCCTGAAACAACTAATCCCTTTGTTGGATGCCAGTCAACACATTTCACGTCTGCTCCATGTCCTGTTAAGAAGATAAAAATTGTCCATTCTGAGATTTCACAGACACTGAAAAATTACAGGGTGCACACCTTACAACTAATGTAAAACTGAATGAAAAACATCACAGAGCACAGGTTACAAAACATAAACTAAATAAAATCTCTTCCAAGTCATTTAGCTTGCCTTCCTTCCCACTAATTAATAGGAGCATTTTCTCCTCAGATTATGCCCTCAAATCAAGCTCACTGGCAAAATTATCTAAGAAGTTTCTGTTTAAATTGGTACTTTTCTTTAGGCTTTGGCCCTATACAATTTCACAGTATTTTAAATGTAACACTGATGAAGTATTTATATGGAGGTGGTGAGGTAAAATTACTCTGTGACATTTCACTTTCAGTAAAAAACTGTACAAATATAAAGCAAATACCTATTTGTTCCTATCTTATCAGTACTATCCTTTCGCTGCCCTGTCAGAAAATAAGCAAAGAAATTAAATAGTGGATCTGAAAACTAAATTAGTATATGATGAAAAGAGATGAGATGTGATCTCTTATCAGTTTACAGGGATTCAGGTTTTTCCAATGCTTAATAGTTAGCAGAGAAAAACCCTTGTGATATAATTTCCTTTTAAATTGACTGACCTTGAGAGAGAATCAGTGCTGTTCAGATGAGCTAAAATCCATTAAAAAAAAAAAAAAAAAGCCTGTTCCTGCTGCATGACAAAATGAGGCTTCTGAGGTTAACTACAGAAATTCAGAGAAGAAATAACAAACAATAATTTCTTTCTCCATTCTCTCTCCACCCCAGCCCACTTCAAGGGAGGGCCAACAGTAATAGTCCATCCCAGAACATGAGGCAGCATGCAGGAACTGAAGAAAAAAGCAATTTGAGAAAGGAGGCTCTGCCTGCAACATGAAGGCAATGAAGTCATAAATAGCATGGAAGAATGGGAGCATACTCCACAAAAGACTAAGGATTCCCATCAAGTCAGACAGCTCCCACACAGACTGCTTTGCTACACAGTGGAACATCTAAGTTTAAGCAGCACAAGCTGTCTTAATACAGATCTCACTTTGACAAGACATTAAAAATATCAGCTGAAATTGTCCTGAGGCCACAGAAAAATCAAATTAGAATTGAAGCCTTTATGAGCCCTGAAATCACAAACCAAAGATTAAAAGGATAAAAGCAGTTACTGTTTATTGAAGGATCCCTCAGGTGCAGTTATGGCAAAATGCACAGCAGAAGGCACACATGATACAGGGCTACAACACTTCTATAAGTTTAGCAAATTGGCATAATTGACAAGAATCCCCAATTAGAAGTACTGTTAATGAAGTAATTCCCCCCTTGATTCAGCCTCCTACTGAAGCCTCCCCCCTTTCTCCTAGCCCCCCAATGTTTATGTCTACATACATGGCAAAGGAGAAGAAAGGCCTTGGTTCACTGAAGAAGAGAGATTAGAACAGGATTCCAGGAATGTATCTGTCTAACAAAGTACTGGAAGAGTACTGAGTGCTAGCTAAGAAACTATGTAACTATACAATGATAGTCTGCAGAGCTACGAATATATGAAAAATATATATATAAAAACCCAACTTTTGGCATCAGAATGAGCAATATACTTGTATCTTAAAATAGAAGCAAATGGATAACACATAGAGTACACTCTCAAGTCAGTGCAACTTTCCTCCTCTCTGGAGGAAAGGACAGACAGGGAAGAGGTTCTTGACCAAAGAAGAAATGAATCCAGCCTTGTTAAGTACATGGGAACAACTTTAAGAACTGACTGACAATATAGATGAAGGAATCCAACTCCTCCCCAGCCACAGCAGGCAGAATTGTCTTTGGAATATGCAGGGCCTCAGAGAAGAGCAATATCCTCAAGCTGCCAAGACCATCAATGTGCTCTGGTGGTCTGGGCTACCAGCAGAGAGGCACTCTGAGATGTTGTGTTTCCTTTCTCTCTGGCTTTTCTAATGCAGAAAGAAGTGACAGGCACTGTCTGTCTGCATTTGCTCTGACTAAATCTCTTGACTAAAACATGAAGCTGAATGCTGAACAAATCTTGCTTCTCAGTGTTTATTTGGAAGGAGCAATTCAGCCAGGAGTAAGGGAGAAAGCGCTCCTCCTCCACAGTGGAGGGGAATCCACGCTTGCAAATTTCCAGCTAAGGATATTCTGTAGGTAGTTGCTATCATGCAGTCCGCAGGGAAAGACAGGAGATTTTAATTGAAGGGCAAAACCAGGTCCCTATAGAAAAACACTCCATTAAAGTTAACACTTGGTTGAACCGTATGAAAATATGTTGAGACAAGAATACTTGAGTACCATCATAGATATGAAATAAACAAAGCCCAGCAAAACTATAACAACCCCTACCCGCATGGACTGAAGTGACATTGGCATTGCTGCTCCTGAAATAAAAACAATTAGCAATGGAAAAGCACAGGGAGACATAGGGCTAACTCTGCTTGATGGAAAAGGTTGCATCCAGAAAACAAGTGATGCTGGTGAAAGGCCATGCCTGGATGATAGCTCATCCTCTGCAAGGCCCTGGTTTAGGCTCTTCTTGAGTTAAGCCAGCCCAAATACAAATACGTACCCTGAGAAAAGTAAGGCTTAGAATGGGCAATATTAAACAGAGCAATTGAAGCACCAACCCTTCCAAAGTCTTCAAAAAGGAGAGGCAGTGACAGACAGCACCAGGCTGATGGGCTTCTGAAAGACAGGTTTGATAGTCACTACCCATTAGGCCCAGAGCACAGAGCTGAGAGGCAGGAGAAGATGCCAGGACACTCAGAACTTGTAACCAGAGCAGATAAATCATTGTGTATTTATCAAAAGGCTTTTGGCTATCAGCACATTAATATTGTCCATGGGGATCAGAAGAAACTTCTATTATTTAAAAACATAATCATTATAATCTTTGTATGATTAAACAGGTAACTGGCATTTCCTGCAGAGAGCGTTCTTTCAACCAAGGCACTCTGGGTTATGGCAGCAGAGGGGAAAACTGGGACCCTCCTTTGTAATCTAGCCACTGATGTGTCCTGCCCTCAGCAGAGCCATCTCAGCCAAAGTTCTGCAGAAATGGGATCATCACACACTTAGCTTTAGGTTCCTAATGCAACGAAGCTTTCTCAAGAGAAAATAAATTTTTCCCTACAACAAATATGCTTTAAATGAACTATTCCCAAGGGACGAACTAACTCAGAACATTTACATAACCAAAATAACTGAATAGCATCATCTAATCAG
This sequence comes from Lycocorax pyrrhopterus obiensis, assembly GCA_014706295.1. Lineage (NCBI taxonomy): Eukaryota > Metazoa > Chordata > Aves > Passeriformes > Paradisaeidae > Lycocorax > Lycocorax pyrrhopterus. Next base: position 3,453,255 of record JACSVZ010000016.1, read on the forward strand.
ACCTTTCTTAAATTCTTTTAAAACTGAAGCAATTGACGTTGTATATTGCTTTTCCTTCTTTCTGCTGAGAGACGCACACGCTATTATCCGTAATGAGACACACGATGCAGAAAATACATTTAAAATAACATTCCAGGGAAAAAACCACCTCAGAGATTTTATTTCACAGTTGTTTTCAGTTCTTAGTGTTGGGAACCAGCCTCTCCTCTGGTACAAAACCCCGTTGTCCCCAAATGCCAAGCTGAGAAAACCTTAATTCATGCAAATCTCTGCAGTTTACATTCCCTGTTTGCTGACAACAGCTTTTGCTCAGTAATTTCAACAGTCACACACACATCTGCCTCTCTGATCAGAGCTTCAGGGTGAGAATTCCTCTCCGAACAACTCCTGCTCCTTTGTGTGGACCTTATTATCAATTCCCTGTCTTACAGAGATGTTTTATGGATTAATGAAATGTGTGAATTGTGTAGGAGTTGTGGAAATGGAAGGCCCATAAACCAACTAAAATGGAAGACTGAAGGCAAAGATTTTTGAGAAACTCAACTCATTTAAAATCATGAGTGAATGTCTGAGCATAAACCTATATACTAACACCTGTTGGTTTTACTTACTACAACTTTTTTCAATCATTTAAAAAAACTGCAGAAAAACAAAGGCAGGCATATGTAGCACCTTAGATACAAAAGTAGTTCCCTACTATTACCTTTCACATGCATAATAAATGTCCTGAGTGCCCTTAGTTACAATCCTCTTAATTAAAATACTGATTGTTAGCGCTTCTAGCCAATTGCTTTGAAGGGTTGTTCTTTAAAAGACACAAAACAGAAATCCTGGCTAGTGAAAGGCGTAACAAGCTATAATAGGATTATGTGTAATGCTATTTGATCAAATAAAGTATGTCAGAAGTCTGAAAAAGTACACATAAATTAAGGTCATGATTTTTTTCCCCTCCTCACACTCATTTCTGCATTTATGACTCTCTGAATACAGCTTACAGTGTAAAAAGGTTGGTTTGAATCACTGTCTCTACATTACAGTTTATAAGATATCCAATGTTTTATAATGCAACTGCGTATAGCAATTATAGATATAGCAGGTTTATTGCTGTAGCTTAACTTTTCTGTTTTACATTCTTTCCCCATGGGATGTGCCCCATTCTGAATGCACATAAATTCAAAGAGAATTTGATAGATGATACTGGAGAATTTCTAGATCCTTCTCAGCAATTATGTGAATGCATACACACAAAGACACCAGTCTTAAGGCGTCTTTACTTTTTAACATCCATGTTCCAAAGAAAACGGATATTTATAACTATTTATATTTTAAAGAATTAACATAATCATTTAACTGCAATGATACTGTTTCTCATTTCGAATTCTATTTGTTTGGATTTCTTTTTTTAAGACACATGGTTCTGTTATGCTGTTCTAAATGGGGAGTAAATAGAGTTGTGTATCCCCCACCTGGCCTGGTGAGATCGAAGCCTTTTTGTCACCACACGCTGACATTCACCTTCCTGTGCTCTGTACCCCCAAAACAACAGCACACCTCTCAAAGAGCACGGCCTTTGCAGAGGATTATTTCCAAGGGATCTGCAAAGAAGCATTAGGTCTAACTACCAACCAAAGGTTCTCCACCCCCAAAAAAGAGAGGGCAAGGAAGTAGGGACAGAAAAGAGACCTGCAAGTCAAAGATAACGGAAACAACCATGCTAGCAGAAAGGAATTCTAAGTTTTCTACACAATTCCCTTAGAATTTACTATTTGTTTCCAGCCTGTTAGGCAAATTGGATTATTCTGCCTGTTCCATTTTTATGAAAGGCTTTTAAAATGTTACTTGGTGGTTACCCACTCCCCAGCAATTCCCTGCTTCCATGTACAGCTCACTTAGGAACTGACCACCTCACACCTAAAAGAACCTGGGTACTGTCTCGATCCCACTGATCAGGTCAGCAGTAAGGGTAGGTTTATATTTAACTCCAGTAGTTTAGTCTTCTTTGCCCTGTCAAGTTATGTGAACTGTCCTCATCCAAGGGGTGTCCTAGGAGCTCTTGCACTTCCTCTTCTCCACTCCAAGAATGAATACCATAGAAACCCTCCCCCTACAGATAAACAGCCAGCTTGTGCTTTTTAGCATAATGTGGGAGGTTGGTGCATAATAAATCAAGGGAAAAGCTCCTTTCAGTCTTCACTGGATTAAGAATAATGCCTCCCACCATACTTTCAGACTTCTGTACCACAAACACAAGTTTTACTGTCCTTTGTTTGCTCAGTCTAGCTCTCTCCTAGTTTATTAAACTTGTTATCTAGAGAGACAGCAGAGAGGCTGCTAGTTTTAATCTACCTACAGGGGATGTTTTCTAGATCCTTGGTATTCCACTAATCCAGCAACAGAATGGGACATAATTCATCTTTGTTTAAAAATTTACAAATAATTTTCTTTTTTTACACTTCTATAATTTCTTCACAGACAAAAGCTCTTGTAACAGGACAGTTTATGATGTGTGAAACCAGGTTAAGAAACAATAATAATCACTAAACACAAATGAAACAGGTGTGGGTAAACAAACTACTTTTCCCAAGATTACCCAGAATAGGTAATCGTTGTTTCCATAAATGAGTTTAGAATTTGTATATGCTAGTCTCAAACTTATACCACTCAGTGAACAGTCTGAATTCTACAAAACCCTAATGAACTGGCAAAAAAAGTTTAAATTTAATGCTAATTGTGTGTTTGCACAGCTTGGTAATGGTAAATGCACTGTACAGAATAATGAATAAAAGTTGTTATAGTACATGTAATTACCAGTAAAGGCAAGCAACGATCTGAATTCTTTACATCTGTGGAAATTCAATGACAGCATCTTCTGTAAGGGCTTGCTTATAGCAAGGGGAAGAAAAGCAGCTGAACTCCAGTGTACCTGGGACCTGGTCATGAAGGGTTAAGTTTTTTGCTACACACATGTTAAACTTAGAGGGATTGTTTAAATTCTTCAATTCACTGAAGTGGAGCAACTCCCAAAGCTGAAATGAATTGTTTTTGAACAGAAACAAAAGTCGCACAGCAGAAGCTTGCTAGTTTAGATCTGTGGTGTCAGGTCCATGTTTTTAATCATTGAGTATGTTCATGCTAGAGTCTACAAACACTCTAAAGATACCTTTCCTTTTAGACATATTTTCTTTTTTCTAACTCCTGAATTTATTTTTGAGCATTATCACTACCTACACCTAATCAGGTTATTTATGCTGTAAAACATACCAGGACACAACAAGTCTGACTGGGACCAGAATCTGTAACATGTCAAGAGCTGTTTAACATTCTCTTAGTGAGAACCAAAAAAAAAAAATCAATTAAATATGCATGTTTCACAATTTCTAATCATAAGACACAGTTAAGTAATCTCTAGATTGACCACATATAATTATCAACAGTAAGTTATTTTAGTATGTAAAAATATCACTAAAATGTCACTAATTTTGCTTAATCAGCATCCACATATTTTAACTTACCACCAATTTTATGCACTTAATCACCTATTTATATCATTAAGAGCAGCTCTGTTACAGAGAGATCACCTATGTGATGATGCTTTAGATGCAGCACAATGCTTTACTGCAATACAGCAGTCATTATTTCTAATTAAAAACTCAGTATTAATCTTAAACAAAAAAGCCATTAGAAAGCTCAGAGTTAGCTCAGGAGAAATGACAGGGAAAAAAGGGCAGAAAGTGTCAAAAGAGAAGATATACCACATTAAAACTTCCAACACCTTCTTATTCCAAATAGAAATGTGAGTGCTTAGCAGTAATGCAGCCGAATTCAAGGACAAAGACAGGTTTTCCTCACAGTTAAATTATTTATGAAACGCAGAATGGATTCTACTTTGCACTCAGGCACAGTTATCGACTGGAATTCTTAGTGCATATTATTATATTATTTATGATTTATTTGTATGTACTTATCAATTAAAAGGGAGTTTTTTTAATTGCAAAAGGTGGCACAATTTTTTTTTTTTTTTGCTGTTTACATTACCTGTAAAGTAGCTGGGACTAGATGTTCTTTTCTGTTAAAAAATTAGCCAGCCTACTTTGAAAGCAGTAACACACTTGCTTTTCATTGACAGAAAATATTTATTTACAAGGGCATTTACATTTAATGATAAGAAAAATATCATACAAGAAACATTAAAAATGAACAGCAATTGTAAGAAAAACTCTCATGCTTCATAACATTAACAGGTGACAGGAGCCAAACCCCCACTCCCTCAGTAAGAATGTCCCACAGTTTTCTGCTGCTTGTTTTCTGGCACCTTCCTTCCAAGTATCTGGCACTAGCCACTGGATCTGACAAAGCCTGCACTGCCCCTAGGGAGTGGTGACTGTCTGGAGCCACCAGACAGGACTGATCTCATCTAAACACAGAATGGCACAGAACAGGGGAATATAGAACAGGAACGAGTACAGCTGTGTCCAAGAGTGGAACAACGTGCGGTCCTTCGAGGCAAGAAAAAGCATGAACTTAACAGATGAGAAATTCAGTTATTTTGTCAATCATGAGTCTGCAGTTTCCATGGCTTTGTGGCTTTATATCTGGGTACAGAATCAAATTGCTGGGCAGTATATTATTTTGTAAATATAGACCAAAAAATTTTTCACGTTAAAATGTTCCCAGTCAAGTCCTCCAAATATGAACCAAACAAGTGTCTGGAAGTCTGCCTATAGCCTGTACCATCAACTTAAAAAAAGGCAAACCAAAATAAATGAATTTGATTAGAATATCAAATAATATGAAGTCTCATAGTGAGAGTTTATGTCAAAGTAGCTACTGAGCAGTCAGAACATACACTTGTATTTTACGAATCAAGAACAAAGGGGGGCATGAGTTAAAAACTGGTGCCTGAAGCCAAGCTCCCAGGAACTGATGTGATTTTGAGATGAACTGAACCTAGAGTAGCTTCAGTGGGCTTTTCTAAACACATACTAAGAAACTAGTTATTTACTGAAAATGGTGACTTGGTGCAGTTACTTGCTGCCAACAGGGAGTCAAAATCCCCAGCCTTTCCACCAGCACACTTCGGTCAAGCCTTTGCCCGTTACACCTCTGTGACACTATTAAGTAAAGCCAAAGTTTGATAGTTTTACTGAAACTACAATAAGTAATGCAAAGAAGGAATGTCAAAACCACAGTATCAATTTAGACGCATTTTTAAATTAACTTGAAGCTAATAAAGAAACTTTGATGCATCTTAAAATTCAGCCTGGCAATTTAGTTAACAGAGGGGAAAGGAAGGAAATCAGGGCAGACACCGTAGAGTTTAGTACCTCCTTGCCTCTAGCTCTCTGCTTTGACCAAAATTTCAGTCAAGGTTCTAAGTGGTAAAGTCAGATTACTTAGCTCCCAGCCCTGGGAAGGGAACAAAGACTTCCAGAAAAGCTAAGAGTAACCATTAGTAATAATTTCCAGTAATTATTTCCTTTAACATCCTGTTAAAGGATGTTCATTTGAGTTCTCCTGGTGATTACGGCTGTTGCAAAAGAAAAGAACAGCCCAAATACCTAGTTTAGAGGTTAATCCAAGTTTCAAACCCCTGTGTGGCCACATGACCAGAGAATTCTCTCAGAAAGCTGCTAAAAACTATGAAAAGTATTTGTGGATCTCAGTAAAAGAAGTTACAAGAAGTCTTTTACTTTTATATAACTTGATATACCCTTACTGCCAAGTGAATCCAGAATCTTTTAAAAAAACACCCAACACAGAAGGACAACCAAGATCTTTCAGTCAACTTGATATTCTTCAACTGGGGAACAGCTTTCAATGTGTTTTCATGGTTAAGATGACAGGGAAGGTTTCTACCTTTTTAACATCCCACTGAGAGAAGTACTAACGACTGTCAGTCAAGCAAATTACTTTTAAAGACAGCCATGATCATCTGGCCAGAACCAGATGAGCACATGTCCTGCCAGGTGCTCACTTTAAGAGACAGCACTTTTGCAGGAAAGCTATTTTTCTTCTTGCCAACCAAAAAATACATGTAAGCTATTTCTGACAGTTTACCATTACAAAACATCTCATAATTATGAGCCCATTATCATTTCAAGCAAAGAAATACTGAGTTTAGGTACACAGAAGCTGGGAAAACTATTTCCTTTGGTTCTAGGGCAAAAACTGCATGACTGACAATACTCTCAGCAGTACGTGAAAAGCAGCAGGCCCAGGGTGAGATGAGGGGGCCGACAGAAAGATTATCAAACTTTATATAGACTGTAGGAAAAGATTTGTGTCAGTCAATAATCCAATTAACAAGTGTAAAAGATCCAAGAAGGGATACGAAGATAGAGGCCATTCAACTTGCTCTTTGCATTTTGCAATGCCACCAAGGCTGAGCAAACTAGGAAGCAGCAGGTCTACTGAAACAAACTGCTGGCAGAAAGTGGAGCACTGAGTTACAAAGCACTGCTCTTTCTGAGCAGACAGAATTCTCATCTCAAGCAGAAAGGGCCAATTTTCAAGCAACTGAAATACAAAAGGGCTGAAAAATTATGGGGACAGAAACCCACCCAATGAACAGAATACTATGAACTGAAACAGAAAAAAATCTGGCATGTAATTATCACAGGTAGTATTGCACTATTATACAGTCATGTCTAATTTAATTGTGATCTTGAGGCTAATGAAAAACACAACAAAGTTAAAAAAATAACAATCTCAGTGAAAAAGTGTAATTGAAATGCAGGAGACAATGATTTGAATAGTGTTACAGAAACCTAAGAGAGAAACCTTTCGTTTGAAATTTTAAGCAGCAGAGATGAGCTCAGGCGAGAGACAGAAACAAGGAATGTTTTCACAGTCTTACTTTAAATTTCTGCACCGTCAGTGCTCTTATTTCCTCTTATTTTCCTGACTTTCCTACATCACCACCACACTCCCAGTCCTCTCTTTCTTGCCACCTAAACATTCTGAAATTTAAAAAAATCTTTTCCTCTTTCAGATTTAAAAATAACACTGCAGTTCCTAATTAAGTGGAGAAATGCAAATATTTTTTATTTCTGCTTCAATTCTAAAAATAGGTCCCTTATTAACCAACTGTTTTGCAGTGTGGCTGTATAAATATCTATGAAGCTGTCTAAAATTCTGTGTGTCCCCATGTATCATTTTAAATTCTACAAGCACACGAATGGATGCAAAATAAAGGTCTTCACATGTGATCAAACAGAGAGACAGGGAAAAATATGGTGTTCAAAACTTACCAGGGATTTTGTGCAATAAAACCTAACAAAGAAAGGGAGAGATGTCAACAGGAAGAAATGGGATAAAACAATCTAAATAATACTTAAGTAACTCAGATATAGCAAAACCAGGGGGAAAAAGTATGAAGAACATGTAAAGATAACATATATGGTTATGAGGAGAAGGGAAAAGGGGACCATCACCAGTTTAAGTGGGTTTCCAAACAAAAGTGCTGGCAACAATTTGTGGAAAATCCTGTCCTCAGATTCATTTACTAATGTCACATGCAGATGTGAACAAAACAAGAGAGATGTGATTTTTAAAGTGAAGGGGGAAAAAAAGCTGCCACTACTTCTTAATGTAAAAAAAAAAGGGTGTGACACAGGTTTCCTATGACAACATGTTAAGAGACTGTTCTTTCAAGACCAGAGCAGAGGATACAGGAATCAAACACACCCCACCACATCAGGTTATGGATAGACTAAATACATCTTCGAACCCTGTGCTTCTGGAAATCACTACCAGTTAGATTTTTTTCACTGCTGACCTCAGAGGAGTAAAAACATCAGCCAAGAATATTGCTTCCCTCTGTGATGCAGGTTATAACTGAATTTGTATTTGAATCTACAGGGACATGTACCCAGCAGCATGTTACAAATTCCCAAAATAAGATAAAGAAATGATGCAGAATTTGGCAGGAAAGAATCCTAAAAGCTTACTGCAACTGTAACTGCAGTGTTATGTTCTACTGAAGTATTCAGAACTTCCACAGGAAAACATGTTGGTTAGAACAGGAAAATTACTCCTCAGAAGCAGAAAAATATTCAATTCCAATGCTACACCAACAGCTCCTGGCTGTTATTGCATAGCCTTCCACATTAGCACCAGACACATTGTCTAATATTTAAAAATGAAAATTTTCCGATTAGATAAACAGAAATTTTGTTAGTCAAAAATCTTGCACCCAGAGGAAAAATAAGTTAGTCTGAAGTACTTTTTGAACTGAATCTATTGTAGAGCTTTAAAAAAAACCTTCAAAAAACTTTGTAAAAAAATTCTAGGGAATACATAGAGCCAAAATTCTAGAGAATACATGAAAAGTCAAATGACACGGACTACAGAATCCAAGACAGAGAATGTCCATCTATTTGTAAGTGCACACAGAACAAAAAAAGAAGTCTGACCATCTCTTCAGCAACACTGAAAAAAAGGAAACTTCTCAGTTTTTCTGATACAATGATCTTGCCTGGAGAATTTTAACTCAGTCTTCTTTGATACAGTATGAGCATAATAGCAGGAATATTAATATCAGAGATTTTAATTATCACCATTCTCAAAATACAAGTTGAAAATACTACTAAGTTATCTATGGGGCTTTTTTCTTCCCTGGATCTTGGAGCATTTGTTACACAAAAACAGCACCATGAAAGATACCTGCTAAACTTCAAATCATCTGCAGCTGTGTAAAAAATGTGGCTCAAACCACCAAGAGAAAACACCAACTATATTATCAATTTAAAATTGAAGACAAAAGAGAACAAGTGTTTACTGGGACAATGTGATTCAGAAAGCTTTTTCCTAGGAATCTTTAGATTTCTCTCACTGCTTTCTGTAGCAGCTTTTAAAATTTTTAATCTTGCGCACACTGAAAGAAAGAAAATACAAAATATCTTCCCAGTCTCAGAAATGTACAAACCAGTTCCCATAACCACGATGAACTGGTCCATATATGAAGCTCCAGAGACAGGTGACAGCTAAAAAGCAAATGCTCTTGGGAAAGTGGCATAGGTTTGGAAAGTAACAGAGTGAAGTAAGTAGGTTAAGCATAAAAATAATGAGGGGGAGGTCATCACCAGTATAAGGCTGCTCTCCTGGCCTGGAGTGGAACTGATCTGTGCTCTTCAAATAAAACACCTTTTACAGGGCTCTATGTGATGTGTGTAGCTAAGCTGAGGAATGTGAAAATGCAGGAGTTATCTTCTAGGAAGTTGGACTTTAGAAATCTTCTGTAAAATAAAATTACTGATTAAGTGAATCAGTGCTGTGGGGGAGGCAGTAAAGTCACCTCTTCACTTGCACAGATAAATTTCCATACATAGTCTCATAAGCATAGACCAAAGAAAGATGAATCTCATGAGAGAAGATGGTATAATTTCTGTTTGAGAAAGACTAGGTAAGAGCATGTCGTTGCTACTGAAGCAATCCACTGAGGAAACTGAAAAAACCCCAAATATACTTGTGGGCAAAATGATGCAAGGTAACAGCACTGCCAAACTTACATTTTGATTTTTAATATTTCTGTTAACACAGCAACCCTGTATTGGGGAGTAAAGTGCATTTTTAACCTTAAAAAGTTAACAAAAAAAAAAAGAAGCTTTAACAGGTATAATCCCATGTCAACAGTTTATTTTCAGTGCAAATACAATACAGTTATTGTTTTAGTACACAGAATACACCTTCATTAGGCTGGTCTCTGGTTTTGGAATACACACTCCCATGTAAATGATCTGCTGCTAGCAAGATGCAGTTTTACAAGAGTCAATGTGTCATGAACATGACCAGCTGCAACAAGCACTGCACTGGGGAGAAGGTACAGCAGGCTGGGAAACACCTGGCTCTAGAAACAGATCTTCATCTGCTGGAGACTGGGCTTGGGTCACTCCAGCAGCAGCAGTTCCCTGATCTCCTCGAGAGACAGCACAAGAGGCTGTGCCCTTGGGTCAGTGCACCTCTCCCAGAAACCACTGGGGATTTAGCTCTGCAGTGAGATGCAGTCTGCATGACATACATTCAACGGCAAAGAAGCAGAAAATATTCCTGCTGCTCTGTGCATCTAGATCATGTACAAATGAGTAAATCTTTACATAAGTTATTGTTATATAAAAGTTATACAGCCTGATTATCTATCAAGCAGTTCTAGGAAGACTTTTCTGCTACTGCATGAATGAACTTTTTTTGGAGGGGGACAGATTTTCAGGATTATCAGTGCAATGTAGTATTTTTCACTACCAGATAAATTGTTCAGGCTGATTGGAACTAGAGTTATCACAAAATATCTGGTGAGCAGAACACATCACCTGAACCAGCCAGGTTACCATTCCCAGCCCTGCAGATGTCCAGTCCACAGTAACTGGCATCCAAGAGCCACGGACTGTAACAAACTGAAAAATTAATTACCTCTTCACTCCTAAGCTCGAGTCCTTTCTGTGCAAGGACTGCAAAGAGTAGATACATCAGGAAAAACATTCTGATACTCTTCATGCCTAATAAATGCAACATTAATTTCTACGATTTTTAATATGGCACTTTAAGTCACATTCAATTCTAATTTAAATTCCCCACATTGTTCCCTTTCATACACCAATAATGAACTATGCTTGTTAGATACTTGTGATAATTGCTGCTGTTAAGTATTTCTCAGGAAAATTGTCTCATACCTATTCCTTACTTGCAAAATAAGTTGAAGTAAGTAAACTTACTTGCAAAGTAAATTATTCGATCTTACAGAAAAGTTTAAAAAACCTTATTCACATACCAGCATTCTGTTGGAACAGAAGTCATTAATTTGGTAAATAAATATTGTGCAATGGGTTAAAAACAACCCCTGCAATAGCCAGTAACTCACTTTTGTGGAATAAATCTCCATTATTTAGAACCTTCTTTGAATTTCAGTGAATTACTGTGGTTTGCTACACCTGTGGAAGTGATGATACCTGAGATGACAGAGTTCTGCAGGAAATAATGCAGTTTCAACCATTGTGCAAAACACAGATTAATTGCCAATATTTCTAGCCAAGCTTACTAGGAACAGACATCCTCATGGTGAAACTGCAGACTGAAACACCCACAGTAAGTGCTCTTAGGCAGAAAGACTGGATAATCCTTGAAGAATTCCGTGATGCAGGGAAAAGAAAATGGCAGTGGGAGCGCATCAGGCAGCGTGTGCAAAGCCTCTGAGCAAGCAGGACGTGTTTTCCAGCCAGGAAGGGGTGGCTGCATCCCTACAAACACAGCTGGCAGGAGTGCACCTGCTATTTAAAGCCTCCGCTGCTCCGGTTTTATGATGTGACCACAGGAATTCTAAAGTTTAATACAAGCACTAAAATTCCTGATTGCATTTGTAGAAAAGCCCTGTTCAAAACTGCCAGCAAATGCAATATGTACTACAGAAATGACACCTCTAACATGCTTGTGTAGGTGACTGGAATCATCTTTTTGTTCTCCATTCCTTTAGAAGCAAGGGATATTCCTGACAAACTAGGAGTAGTGTGAAACAACCTACCTTTGCCCAAAGAACTCCAAAAAATAACTGCAGAGTAATTAAATGTAATAAAAGAACTGTCTCATTGAATTTAGCTTTTTCCATTTGCAATCGTAACACCATGTGCTCACTTTTAAGTCTCTGGAGAACAGGGACTTCCAAAAGGAGAAGAGCAATCAAGAGTAATCCATACCCATTAATATTATCAATATTCCTAAGGGCTAAATTTAGCAAAGCAGCCAAGAGAATAATGCTTTTGAGAATATATGTATTGCTAAAGAGAAAAAACCTTTCACAGTCATTTTAAGTAGGCAAGTTCCTGCTAGGGAAGCAACAGAGCCATTGTTGCTTGAAGATTTAAGGGCATAAAGCAAGATCTGCAGGGTGAAGGCATCTTATTATCCAACTACATCAGCTGACCTAAGATAAGCAATTTTCTGCATCCTTAAGAAGGGTTGGTGTAGCCATTAAAAAAAACAAAACCAAACAACAAACCCCTACTCTTTTCTCTCAATATATCAGCTGGTCTAATTAAAAACACTATTTCTGCCTATGAATTATGTATGGATAAGAAAGAACAGAAGGCAGACAAAGAAAAGGCAGGATTCTTCTTGACCAGGCACAAACAGCAAGCAGTAACACCCAGCACTCTGTCAAGCTGCAGACTTAGTTAATCTTTGCTAACAATTGGAAGTACATATGCTACACAGAAATATGCTTTATAGCAGTCCAGATTGCATTTTCCACGTGCACCGGTACCTTGCTCTTGATTAATTACAATTCAAATGGGGGAATTTTGTCTACAAGTTTTGAAATGTGTGGTTACTCCTTTCTAAACTCAGTTGTAGTAAAAACACCAAAACAAATCTGGCCTGCGCTTCTCACGTTTTAAGACAAAACAACTTCTAAAATTTATTTTTTTAACTTTAAGATAACTGCAAAATAATATTTAGTAATATGTAGTCTTCTGTTAATATGCTTGAACTCGGAAATTGAATCATTTTGGTTTAGACATTAAAGTCAATCAAGATCTGGAACAGGTGTGGGAATGAACAGTGAAATATACTCTGTAGACCAGCTCTTACTTGAAAGAAAAAGAAAAAAGATGGTCTAACACCCATTTCACCTGGATGTAAAGGCTAATTTTTGTAAATGCAGCACGTCTACTTACAGAGTCTTTGGAGAACCTGGGAATGTGATCTAGAGAAATGACCTTCAAGAACACTGATGCACACAGACAAACCTAGGCTGCCCAAGTTCAATGAGTAAGGCATCTACCTAAATCACTTTTTTCTTATTTTTTTTTAAAGCAAACACTTTCAATTTAATTGTGCATGGGCTTTAGAGCTTGATAATACAACCTGCACACTCTTTTTCAAGACTGCATCATTCTGAAACATAAAAGAAAGCAGCAAACGAGTATTAAGGCAATAAAATGTGCCACTGGGACCATTATAGATGTTTATATAAAAATTATATATGCAAATATAACAATTACATATATAGTGCATATATATCTATAAGTATTGGTTTACCTCATATACTACATAATCAGAAGGAGTTTCAAAGATGGTGACAGCACACTATCACACCTTCCATCTTATTTACAACAAAGTTTTAATGCTTGTAGGACACAGGAAGTTCTGAAACTTCAGTAATGATTACATCTAACATACTATTAGTTATTAGGGAGTGATCAAATATTTATCATCTCTAAAAAAAAAGATCCACTAAACATGAAACCTTTCCAATCCAAATAGTGTGCATTTCCTCAAGCATGTTAAAAGCTGCCAGAAAAATGAACTTAAAAAAAAAAAAAAAAAAAGAATTTTTGATTGTCTTTTCAAGATCAGTTCCTTATGTCATATATGCTGGTGGACAGCTGAATCCTACATCAGTAGGATTTTTACTGGCTTTGGCAAAACAGGGGAATTCAGTATAATTCAGTATCCCAAGACCACTGGGCAAGTCAGGCTGGAAGAAATCTCAAAAGTCTCCAGTTCAATCTGCTGCTCAAAGCTATGAAGTTAGACCAGGTCACTGAGGGATTTATCCAGGTTTAGTCTGAAAACCTCCAAGGACAGAGACTGCACAATCCTTAGAATTAAGCAAAGCTCTCACACTCTTCTACTGCCCTAGTAAGAGAACAGGTGAAAAAAAAAAAGATCCTGAACATGAGATCATCTCTGCAGTGACAATGGCCTTTTAAATGTGTTTTCCACTGGATTAGAAAAGGAGATGAATTATTTTCTTTTTCAGAACTTTTAACTTATACTATAATATTTATAATGGCAACATATCTGGAACATCAAATGAGTTTGAACTCATTTGAACTTTTGGAGATTGCAATTAAACTTGTACTTAAGTGGGAAATTACATACGAATATCATCTCTACATCATCTTGTGCTACATCTCTCCAAATACTAAAAAACGGTGAAAATTTCCTTTTCAAAGGAAAATGTTTTACTCTGTCAACCATCTCGGAACAAGTGCCTCCCACAGAAAGTTGGAGGGTGGAGTGGAATATCAGCTCTTCACTGAATCCAAAGATGACACTCAGACTTTTTTAAATCCTTAAGTGCAGTGATTACGTATAAAGCCAGAAAGAACCTCAACCTTTGATGAAAAATGGATCTCAAGGAGCACTAGGCTTTGTGTTAAGCAAGAAAGAATGTTAAGTCTTGCTATCCAAATTCTGAGGACAGTAAATGTGTATCAGAGGTATTCCTTCCTTGAATCTTAACACAGAGAGAAAAATAAAGCCAAATAGGGCTATCCTGGGGAGGAGAGAAGGAAGTCAGCTATAAAGATAAGTTCAAATGTAAAGGTATTGTGTAATTATTCAGACTTGATTTCCCCAGCATATAACAATATGCTGCTAATAATAGACAGGATCCTGAGCTACATTTTTTCATCAATTCATTTTACTCTTTAAGAACTAAAATAGTTACAGTTATTACAGTAGTATTGCAGCTACTAATTTATAAGGTTATTATGACTCTCTTCAGAGGATTTTTTTTTGAAGTGATGAAATTTAAAATACAAGATTTTAATACAATATCTACAATATTTTTATGCTCCATGATTCTAAATAAACAGGCAGAGAAAAAGACCTGTTGTACATATGGTAGAAAATATGCATCTGCCAGCACACAGAGAAAGCTGGGTTTGTTTTTTACTAAAAGGTATTTTTCTTCCCAATATTAAGCAGCTAAGGTAACACATTCCTCAGCTTTTTTGAATGAAAATTTGAAGTCTACTTTCCAAGATCAAGGTGACTTGGTAGAAGCACCTGTTCCAGTCCTGTTATAGTTAACTTTCAATTTTTCAGGTCAGGCTCATATTTATATACGGTGAGTTCCCTTCGAAAACTAATTTTGGTGAGCAAAAAATTTCACACAAAATTTCTATAAATGGTCAAAACCAGATAAAGATCACCTTCTGTCTTCAATGACAATATATGTAAAATACTTGCAGTTCTTGTCTACATCAGCAAATTAAACTGCAATGATTACAACTACTTCTCTATGTGGCTGTAGTCACATCTGGAATAGCTCTCTCTACATATCTCCAGTGGGGCAAAATCAATGCATACACAATATGACAAATATTAAGAAAATATTGTGTATAAAAAATAAGTAAGTGGCTGATGCATTGAACTGGACGGCTTGTGTACTGTATCAAAGTAACACCTTGCAGAACTAGAAATATCAGATGCTTCCACTGAGTTAATAATTACAAATAGTAATCTGAACTGTCTGGGATAGAAGAACTGTTAAACTTCGTCTGTGAAACTTTTTATAAGATAAATATATTTTGAGAAGTTTTAGATTTCTCCTGTATAGTTATACTTGTCACGCTTACAGGTGTGCTTCTTAGAAGCTAAGACACTTAACAGCCCTAAAACTTTTGAATAAAAAAAAATA
Organism: Lycocorax pyrrhopterus obiensis; assembly: GCA_014706295.1. Classification (NCBI taxonomy): domain Eukaryota; kingdom Metazoa; phylum Chordata; class Aves; order Passeriformes; family Paradisaeidae; genus Lycocorax; species Lycocorax pyrrhopterus. The sequence continues at coordinate 3,468,673 of JACSVZ010000016.1, forward strand.
CCCCCCCTTAAAATCCTTCCCTTTATAAAAATGAATATATAAAGATTTCACTACAGTTACTTTACCTGCAAGACACATTTATACTTTCAACAGCAAAAATCAAAATGTCTTCCCTTAAGAAGTGTTTTGTTTTCAACAAAAAGCCTGATCTGTGAGTAGCAAAACTAAGTGACAATTCGTATTTTCACTGCGAGATAAGGTTCAGTCCCTTGGATAGTTCTGGCACTGAACTTTGAAAATAAGTCTTGAGTACACGCTTGCATGCTTAATCTACTTGACTACTTTCTGGAGAAACATACTCATGTGCCTTGGTCATACTCCCAACTGAAGTGAACCAGAGCTAACCTTAGATCTGAGGAGCAACTTTCGATACTTCAGATTTAGAGCTGTAAACTGACAGAACTTAAAAGAAGAAAAAAAAAAGCCCACATTGCTTCACAAGGACGACTAAGCAACATAATGAATTTTAATCAGGTGGCAGAGATAGCTTTTCCTAGGTACAGTTAGAATGATGGCATCCCTCCCTCACTAAAATAGCACTAAGCTGGGCAACCACCAACCATACGCGCTTTAACAAGGGCAAGTGCTGGATTCTGCACCTGGGACAGGGCTACCCTGGCTGTGTGTATGGACTGGGGAATGAGAGGCTAGAGAGCAGAGGTGGGAAGGGACCTGAGGGTCCTGATGGATGGCAAGCTGAATACGAGTCAGCAGCGTCCTGGCAGCCAGGAGGGCCAGTCCCAGGGAGCATCAGGCCCAGCATCGCCAGCCGGGCAAGGCAGGGGATCATCCCGCTCTGCTCTGCACTGGGGCGGCCTCACCGCAAGTCCTGGGGGCAGGTTTGGGCACCACAAGGTAAGAAAGACATTAAATTTTAGACAGAGTTCAAAGGAGGCCATGAGGATTGTGAAAGGTCTGGAGGGGAAACCATATGGGGAGCAGCTGAGGTCATTTGATCTGTTCAGCCTGGAGGAGACTGAGGAGAGACCTCATTGCAGTCTACAACTTCCTTGTGAGGGGAAGCAGAGGAGCAGACAATGATCTCTTCACTCCCGTGACCAGTGACAGGACTCAAAGGAAAAGCTAGAGCTGAGTCAGGAGAGGTTTATGTTGGATACCAGGAAGAATTTTTTCACCCAGAGAATGGCTGAGCACTGGAACAGACGCCGCAGGGAAGTGGTCACAGCACCAAGCCTGACAGAGTTCAAAGAAGGGTTTGAACAATACTCTTGGGCACATGGTGTGACTCCTGGGGATGACCAGGACTAAGGAGTTGGACTCAGTGATTCTTGTGAGTCTCTTCCAACTGAGCATATTCTATGATTCACTCTATGTTCATCTTTGGAACAAATACAGAGCATGTTCCTAACTCTACCCCAACTCATCAACTTGAGTCTCTAGAAGTCATGACAGAGAACACAAAATGTAAAAGATATTAGGGGTACTATTACTACACAGATTAGTACATATACACTCTTGGCACATTCCACACTATCTACATGTGTCGCTCAGCCATAAAATCCCTGCCTCTTCAGTGGCTGATCCAGTGACTGAGGTTGCCCCAAACTGTTCACAAAATGCCTGGAGCGTGACTTGCTAAGTTCCACCACACCTCATTCTCATCTCCATGCTCACACTGTCACCAGCTTTTCTCGATCCTTACATGACCTGTTGTTAGTTTTTTCGTATTGACACAGCCTCCACACTTTCCTCACATTTCCTATGTTTCTTATTTCCAGCCACCTTTCACACAGATTTATTCAGGACTCTTATTTATCCCTTTTCTCCTGGTCTGCTATACGATCCCATTTCAGCACATTCCCAGTTTAAATTTTGACTGTGTCTTCCTAAAAACGCAACATATCACGAGCAGGACCAGCTTTCTCCTGAGAAAGTTAATGCCAGGCAGTTATGGAAGACGTGAAAAAAATGCCACCTTATTTTAGGGAAAACATTTGCAAGCTCTCTCCCCATCTCCCAGGGTCTGGCTATCCCTAGGAACATGTAATCTCAAGTATGAGAACTGTGATACTATTCATATGATAAAACTTGATGCCAAGTGTCTCATTACTAAACCTAGAACAGCACTCAGAGCTAAATGTAAAAATAACAGGAAATGATTTAAGTATGTAGATTAGAAATGATGCAAAGAAAATATCAAATGCTTTGCAAAGTTTATGCTTATCTAGATGCACAAAGGCTTTTAGTACAGTAACGAGAGGATATGAAAAGATAAAAGTTCAATAAATAAAAAAGAGTTTTGTTTAACCCATACAAGTGGCATCAAGAAGCCTCCAAGGAAAGTTTCTGAGGACTGACACGGATTATTTTCAGCAAGGAGCTGTGTTTTTCTATCTTTTGAAGACTTCCACGACTTTTTCTGAAAGAGCTTTATTTTATCTGTGCTGAGGAAATGGTATGTCAGATAAAAGATTCCATTAAAAATCTAATTAATGAAGTGTCCAATTCTGAGTATTTATCGACATCAGACTTTATCAGAGATGAGTTACTAATATAACTGGCTTAAGGCTAATTCCAGATAATTTTTTTTTTTGTTGAGAACTTTCGCTATGACCCGGAGGCCACCATCCTTAATGGCACCCAACCTGCCTCCTTTTCAACAACCACACTTGTGCTGAGAAAGGAAGACTGGTAATACCTTAGCATCAGCATTCAAATTCCCCTGTAATTTAGGATTTTATCATTAGTATCAATGCAATCTGCTTAGACAGTGCTTTTCTTCCTCCACATCCATGAGCAGGGCTGAAGGACAAAGCCCACAGCTGCACCAGTGGCTCTCACTGAAGGTGGATTCTGACGCCTACACAGAGTACTGTGCCCTATTATTTTTAATTCCATATGAAGTCACATCTGATGGAAATAAAGTTCTCATCCCTCAAGTACTTATAACTGACAATCTGTAAAAATGGTTTCACCTAGTTCAGTATTTATCTACGCCTTGCAATCATCAGACACACAAAAAGAAGCAGAGGCAAGAAATCCTAATGATGCAGAGAACTTCTTATGGAATCATCCTGTATTTCAGCAGCACTGAGAGCTGGCTGTCCTGGGAAACTCTAAGGTTTCTCAATATTCCTCCAAGCTTAACAGAATAGATGGGTTACAAATATTAGTGTAAAATTTGCCCTTGAGCTCAAAGTGAGTGATTATGTAACTTTCAGCTTCAGGACAATTTTAAGGGATGAAAATATTTCAAAGTGCATCTGAAATAATCTCTTTCTGGCACAGTGCCTCTTCATCCTTGTCTCATGAAAAGCCTTGACAAAAGTGCGCAGTATAACTTCTTTTATAGCACAGAGCTGTGGTTCATGTCTCATGATCTCTTTTACCCATTCCTTGAGAATTCCATGTATTTCCTATTAATTTTTCAGAATTTTCAAAATACTGGTTCTAGATAAGAATCAGAACTCTAAGACTTAGTATGCTGTATGCTACCCACAAATGAACTAGAATTTTTAGGCATATTGGGTGCCACCAGCTCCAAGAGCAGTCTTCAATATCCTCTAATTCTCCTGGAATTGTTTTAGGAAGCAGAGCAAAAGCCTGAAGCTATCACCTTATCACCATCTTTTAATCATAGAAACCAAGCACCTCAACTTAGTGGATCAACCCCGCATTTTTCTTCAATCCAGAATACTTCACAAATAGAAAGCTGATATAAGTCAATACAGCAGGTAGTTCCTTAACTCTCAGATGGATTTCTACTTTTAACACATAGAAGTGGATATTTCAATTAAGCCTACCTATAATAAAATTCCTATACAGAGAAACCAATGCACTTTAGTCTTGAAAGTCATTATCAGGAACAACGTGGAGTTACCAGGTGACACCTGAACATTTTTTTAGTAGCCTCAAGCAAGAAATGGGATTCTTCCTATATAACGTAGGTTATACCCACCATCCTAACAAGCAGCAATGACTGAGATTATCTACAAGCTCAGGAAAGGGTGTAAGTTTTCACACTTCAAGTCCTTGGTGCTACTTAACTCAGAGCAAAGTGTAGAGAAAGATGCTAGGGAAATATATGTTGTGTGATACCTTCCATTTATGAAGCAGGAAATTGTACACAATATTTGTAACTTTTAATCTCACAAAGGCAGAGACATTTCCTAATGAGAAGAGTGAATGAGACTATGAAGAGCCCACCGTGCACAAAAAAGCAAAGGAGCAGCAGAAGGATTACTGGCATAACACGAGCAGCAGAACACGGCTCCTGCATCACAGATTGTGTGCAAGTGATCCCAACTGTCTGTGCAGGAAAAAAATCTCTCACAGATTCACTATTAACATAAATTCCTTAACATTTATCGTGCCTAGTGCACATGAAAGGCACAATCATTTGCAGCTGTTCCTCAACTGATTCAGCTGCAACACCTCTCTCCCCCAGCTCAGCTTTGGCAACAGAGATTAACGAAGATCAAAGACCTGCAACACAAGCTGGCAAACAAAAAATCCACCAACAAAGACGAGACTGAACTGGTCCAATACCAGCATTCCAAAACAGTTCACCTTTTTTAGTTCAAAAATTCAAGGACTTGTCTTCTCTAGATTGATATGGTTGGTGCCACTATCAGCCAGGTCTCATCTCATCCTGAGCTTCTGTTACGAGTAAAAAAACCTTCTAATATTCATGTAGGGATGCATCAGTAGACTAGAAGACATTTCAAATATACCTGAAATCCCAACAGTCTAAAGAAGCAATCCCCACAAAAAAATCCCTGAAGGTTTAAACAGTAGGCTTCCTTACAAGAAACATGGTATTGACAGACATGCATTTCTGGAATTTGCTGAGTTTTCTCTCTTTGCTAAGACCAGGAAAAAAAAAAAGTAAAACCTCATATAAGGGTAATAAAGTTGGAAACAGCAATGTTAGGATTTTTTTTTCTTTTAAATTATCCAATGTAGAGTTCAATTATATTCCAAGACAAGGAAACAGTTTTAGAAGTTATTTGCTTCAAGGTTAAGAGCTAGATAATAATGCATGTTTAAAAGTGAGGGACTAAGCTGAAGATGTAGTTTGGGTCCTTGGGTTCCTTTTACCTATGGAACTCGCGTCTAAATTAAGTACAGGATTTGCTACTTGACTGAGGGAAAAAAAGGAAGAGATCCTTCCCTTTCAGGCAGAAAGTGCAGAGAATACAAACCATACAACAGATTTAAGCAGTTTAAGGAACTTCATGGTACATTATTTGTTAATAAAGACTGAGAAGTGGAAGAGAAGGAAGGAATAAATTCATTCCTCAGTTATTTCAGTAAGACTAGAGGTGGAAACGCTTTTTCAGAACCTGCAAGCAGATGAAAAGTCTGTTTACCACAATTGCTGTGACTCCTGAAGGCACAAACACGTGTTATTCGGTAGGTGACAGTGTTAAAAATTAGATGTTGTTACAAACTGCACATTATAAACCTAGGCAGAATGCAATGAAATCTTGATTGCTTTTAATTGGTTGAATTAGGCTAAGACAAATCTTTTGTCAAGTCTACCACACTGGCTGAAAGATAATTTGGTGTATTATCCTATTCTAGAGAAAGAAACTAGAAAAACTTATCTACAAAGTATTTTAAAAAGCATGGGTTATACCATCCTTCAGAGAGTTGGGTGGAGTCATCCTCCTCAAAAGACCTATTTAAGGCAGGCAGCCTTTGAAATCCTGGGAATATAGAGCTGATCTACACTTCAAAATGAAACATTAGAGTCCTCCCAAGCACTCATTTCTACGGGATTCTGAGGGACTGTGAAAGGAAGGAGAAGGAAGGACAGGGGAACTGAGAAATTCAAAATCTGTTTGTAGCCTCCTAGCCCATGATGACATGCTGGGAATAATTAAGGAATCCTGTGTTTATTAATGACCTACTCAAAATATTCTCAGAGATACATCAGCACAAACACACTACCCAGAACACCACTGCCACCAGTAAAAATCAGCAATAGCATTAATTTCTCATATAAATAAAGGGACATGAAGGTTGTACTGCATACAGTTTTTCACTAGATGTTTTTTGCATTATTAAAAGCCATCCATCCATGTGTATGTTCTCACAGAAACGTTCCCAGCATTAACTTCATTGCAACAGTTTACACAAAAGATCTGAGAGTATTTTATTGGAAATGCCTTAAAGAGGAACAGATTATTGTAATGAAAATAAAATATTGCTATACTATAGTCTGTTTTCCATGTCTTATTTTAAAAAGAACATTTTTTTTTTAACATCAGTAAAGTTCTACCTGCGTGTTTTAGTAAGGGCACTAAACAGCACTTGTTACCTTCATCAAGATAGCACCAGGAGAGAAACTCACACAGGCAGAAGCAACTGGTGCAAAATCAGGCCCACAGCAGCTCTACCTCAAGAGAAAAGACAGGCAGTACCTGGGCTGTGGGGAAGCAATGACACTCAATGCTATCTCCTCCACCTACAAGTTCTTCCAAGATAATTCACTTGAATTATTTAAAGATGGTTCCCCAAGAAAACAAGATTTTAATCCTATTTATTTCTTTAGTGTATTAAAAAGGAGCCTGATAAATCTGCATGTACTGCTAACAAAATGCCCAAACTCCACCTCCTGTGCTCTGGAAAGCCATGGTGGTAGAAACAACAGCCAAAGCAACATTAAGCAGTGAAAAACTGGCCAGCAACGGGATTTGGAGATTAAAGAAAAGAGACCCAGAACCTCTGGCACAATGTATGAAGAAGCCTAGAGGGTGTCCTGTTTATCTTCTCTTTGACCAATTAAACGAAAGTGGATCCAGTTAATAAGTATCTCATGCAGGCCATGTATTCATCAGTAAAACTACTGAAAAAATGTGAAGCCTATTACAGACAGCTGAAAGAACTGCAGGAAAACCTTGGGAATTCATCTTATGTAATTTACCACTTCCATTGTTTTTCCAATACTCTTCAGAAGGTAAGTCTAGAATTGTTGCTTCAGGCCACTTTTAAGGGAATCATTTCAATAAATAATAGGAATAGATTTTAGTTTGCTCCAGTGCAAGCAAAAGCACCTGCAGTAAGTCTATGGAATTCTGTCTTTTGTATCAGCAAAGCTTATCCCAGTAACTTTAATGCTCTCTACAGAACTGCTTTAAAAGCATTCCTTACCATCAGAATCTTCAAATCTGTTTTTTAAAATATGTTCCTTAATTTGTTGTTGAAAAATCACTAAGAATAACAATATATTGACATACTATCCCTGTGAGTGCTAATCTTTTTTATTAGTACATCTGACTGTAAACTGATAATTACATTTGATTTTTATAATTTGGTGTGACAACTTGAAGACACCTTAACACGTGAAGTGAAGCTCTGGACCTAAAGGACACTGTAGAACTCCTTCAACTTCACCAGTATTATCCAGAATAGCTGTATGATGTGTTAAAGTAGGAAATAAAAATAATACCCCAGCATTGTATTTGATCTAAACAATGTACATAAAATCCTTTTGACATAGTGACACCAAAACTTTAATTTACAGATCACTAACTGGATGGCAATGGCATGAATATTTACAAAATTGGAAGGCTGTACTAAGCCAAGTATTACAGGTCACACTTGTAACTCTGTAAAAGCAGAATGCACATGGAGAAGCCAAAAGCTGAAGATCACTATCCTAAAGCCGTAAGCCCTAAGCTCCAAATAACAGAGTGAAAGATTGTATTTTCTACCAAGAAAATTACATGTTACCCATCAGCTCTTCCAAATAATTCTTCTGACCATATTTAAAAGCAGTCCTAGAGACCAAAGCCAAATCAAACCTGTATGTTTGCAGAGACATCCTCCCAACAACTACAGGTTTGAGTATTATTTTGCTTTGTTGTGAGGGATTTTTTTGCTGGTGTTCTTTGGGTTTAGGTTGGGGTTTGGTCTTTTTTTGCTTATCTGACAGTAGACACAAGGAATAATCTGCCCTGTTCAATTTCATCCAAAGATGTTAAAGTCTTCAAACCACTTCCAACCTACACAAAAGGTGAAGTGTATTGTGGGTAGATGATGTAAGTAAAAGCAAATGTATTCTTTATAGAACTATGTGCAAACTAAAAATGGAATATTGAGACATGTAAACTGTAAGAAACTATAGGATAATTCTATCTGAGGTCTAGTCACAATCAAATGTTAACATACACAAGGTAACAAGAAAATGTAGTGCAAGTTCTGTTATCTATAGCCTAAATTAAATGTTTTTCTCCTTCTACTTTACACAGAACATTGAAAGAATGTAGAAGTGGAGGGATTTTTATAACCTTGACAACTTGGCATGGAGGCAATCCCTATTTCCTCCACATGGTTAGTACATACCTGGAGGAGGGTACAGAATATGTTTAGGGCAGAATGATTTCTTTGTAAAGCATCAAGCAAAACAGTCCCAAATCTGAGGCCTTCCAGAGTAACAGGTGTAAATTATATAAGCTAGAAATTTGTTTGCCAGGTCCTGCAAAGAGCACACCTACTATAATGTCTATGGACACATGCTGTTAAAATACCATCTCTGCAATAATGCTGAAGCTCAATGTCTTTGCAAAGTAGTGGTGTTTAATGTAACATGCTTGTAAAACAAGAGGAGAGCTTAAGAGTCAAAAGAAACAGGGAGAACTCTACTTCATAAAATACGGAATGCAGGTCCAAGTTAGAGGCATGATTTAAAAAAAAAAATTCCTTAATTTAGGAAAGCACTGAACAAGCTCACAAGAACTGAAAGCCCATGTTTTTACTACAAACCTTCTTTGCAGATTATCTGCAAATCTACAACCTTCAGTCTCATAGCAGCCTTTTAATACATTCTCTTATTAAATTATGTACCTTGAACATCTCTGCAAAAAAGGAATAGCTGTCAGAAGCTACTGCTATTGCTCATTAGGATTGCAGCAAGAGAAGGAGAAAGGCTCAAGAAGACCAGTGGAAAGGCACCAGAATTTAGTGTACATAGATGCTGGACAGAAAGCTTTAAGGAAAGCTAGGATTACTTGCCTGTGCTATAAATGACGTGATCAAAATTTACCTGTATTCTCTACTTAAATACTCTCTTCCTCTTAAGGAATGAGAAATAACTACCTTGCCTCTGAAGAAATCAGAATGAAAGGTACACCTGTGAGAAGAATGGAATCCTCTGCATGAAGATGCATGTTCTGAAATAACAGTGGGCACCAAGATTAAGCTTTGGAGAAAGATAAATGTATTCCTGATCCAGAAACAGCTGTTTCTACCAAATTAGGAGCAGTAAAATGTCCTTCTACCCACCTACATTGTTTAGAGTTTAAGTGGAGAGTAAACAGTGTAATGCCATTGTGAACTGCAGCCTCTCTGAATATAAGGCACCTATAGCAGCAGCCAAACAAAAACTTGCTTGGAGCATTAAGACAAAAACTGTAGACAAGCTGATACTTCTGTATTGTGAACACCTAGTTAAAAAAAAAGGTTTTCCCCCTCTTGAAATACCCCAATCAGTACTTTTGGTACACATACCTCGAAGAATTCTCTCCTCATGGCAACGTAGAAAGTCCCAGATTCTAACAGTGCCGTCGTCAGAGCATGTAGCAAATTTATTATCCGTGGGTGAGAAACTGTTACATGAAGACACACAGCAGGGGAAAGAAGTCAGCATTTAACAGATTATCTATGCTTCTCAGACAGGGCAAAAATTATACTGTAATGTGTTATACACTGAAGGAGGCATTTGAACATAGGCACTTCTAAGTGAATACAGTGCCTGCCAAACGGCACTTCATCACAAGACATGAATTTAGCATAGGATTACTATTGCACTGCAGTCCCCTGTCAAACGAGGAAAAAAATCTGTCATTTATTCTTAGCACCTTCCTATCTGTGACTGCACACAGTAGTGCCTTCTCTGCAGGATGAGAAGCAACGTCAATATGGTTTGGTAACTGTCACCCTAGATTTTCATGTTTGGTAACACCATAAGGAAGTGACACTGCATAGAAGCACAGGAGAACAGTTCTTAGGAAAAAACTCCTCTTCAGCCACAGGTGCTTTGCAGCAGAGAAGCAAAAAATAAGGGAAAGCTGGTTACAGGAAAATGCTACTTGGTTTAACTGTTGGGAAAAAAAAACCTATATAAAACAAACATACCACTTATAAGAGCAATTTGGAAACACTCCCTCTTATTACACCCCACCAACATGAAAAGAACCCTACAGACACATAAGCAGCTTCCAGATTCAGCAGTTAACATTGATTGATGAAAGTCACTGGAAAAGCAAGGAGTTATTTAACCATGTGAATAGGGCCAGAACATCTCTGACAACTGACAGGCACTCAACTTTCTTTCTGGTGCAGTGAAAGACCACGAGGGAGCCCTTGTGAAATCCTAGATCTTTATGATCAAGAAAGGGCCTAAAGCAGCAGAGAAATTCAGTGCGCAGCCATGACAGTCAGACAGTAACTGAATCCAAAGTAAGCACTTCTCATAACCAAACTCTGGCAGAAAATGCTGCACCCTACCAAGAAAAATGGTGACTTTAGTGGAAAGCGAGTTTGTGGCAGTGAACCTTTATCACCAAGGGCCAGCACCTGAACCCAAAGAAACACTGTTTTAGCACCATTTGGGATCTGCAGCTTCTCTTCAGGCTTACTTTAAAAACATTTACTAAAAATTAGATGCAGGTTTGCTCTAGAAACACCCTTCATTTACATCTTACTGATAAGTATCACTTTAGATTTGATTTTTATATAGACATTTGCACAACTGAGGCATCAACACTGAACCAAGAGAATATCCTACAATCTTCTTTTCAATGGCTTTCTTACAGTTTCAAGCTTGAAGAACCCATTCAGTATTAACATTAGACTTCTGTATGTGGCAGTCTGCGTGGGTATTTAGTATTACTGGAAGTCTTGGCTTCACCAAGCCAAGCAGTTCTTCACTTTATTTAGTGTTTTATTATTTTGTGAGAACTATGCAGGTGTTTTATTGCTGAAGGCTTAATATTTTATTCAGTTAGATTATTAAAGACTGAATTCTTTATTTGGAATGAAATTGTTGTCTTACACAGTGCGTATAAAAAGGAATAACTGATACACATCGTCACCATATAAAAATGAAAAGAATACCAGTGCAAAATGCGGCAGACAAATACATCTCTAACATATTGCAGAGGCGGATACTGGGACAATACTAATTCAGAAAGGTGCCAGCAAAACGGTGAGAATGTGGAAACAAAAGGAAATACTGTGTTTATGTGGTGCAGGAAGTTTCCCAGAATCTGACAGAACCCATGCATTTCTGCACCCAGAATACACTTAGAGAACAGTCTAATCATGGCAATAGGTACTACAGAAAATGGTATATTGTGTATAAACCTGGCCTCTCTAATCGCCTCCTTATGTGCCTGGAACATCTTGACGTTGTTCATGTTGGACTGCCAGTATTTCACATATCCCCCGTGGTCTGCTGTCAGCATCCACATATCATTGTGTGACCAAGTCATAGCCCTTACAGGGCTGTCGTGAGCCTGCAAATTCAGAAACAGAACTTCTAGCAAACACGTTCAAATACTGTCTGATCCACACAAACACTGAAGTTACTAAAGTTCCAACTTAACAGCTGCAATGAGGAAATGAGAACAAAGATGGTCTAATTACATTCAAGATGTTGGGGGGAAAAAATCCCTTACTCTGTATACAATGGTCTTCTAAATAATAAGAGTATTTGCACTTTGTTTCCAAAGCATTTCTTTATTATTACAAATACTCATAGTACGTTCTTGAGAACAGTTAATATAGCAGATGGAGGTGGAATGAGAAGCATTAAGTGAATTGCCTGTAGCCATAGCCTGGCATGGGATCAGAGCAGAATAAAAGACCACTCTAAGGCTCCCATCAACACTCAGACCACAGACCCATGATGAACAGGGTGAAGATGTGTTCCTAAAACATGCTTCAAGACCTCAAGGAAATACAAAGAAATCTTGACAGATTACTTTACCTGCAATATTGTTTCAAAATTGAAAGTCAGTCCATTCCATAAAGTGAACTCCCCACTAGATGCACCAGTGACCAAGCGTCTCCCCTCAGGAGTCCACTGCAAAAGAAACATTTAACTAAACTGTGCAAATATAACATTCAACTATTTCTTCACAATTCTCCAAATAAATCATGAGGTTCTTCAGGGACTCTGTGGAAATGGAAGCAACTAAATGACTTTCTAGAGGACGTGAGAAGGCAAAAATGCAGAACTGTGCCAGAGGACTTTTGTAACAACAGGGCAAAGCCCACTGTAAAAACAATGAAAAACTAGTTGTAAAGAAGCAACAGCTTATTGGCACCAATGCATTTCTAGCACACAATATCCATACTAAACAATACTTCTGACATCATGGAAAAGTTGTTAAAAGCTGCTATGAGACTCAAAGAGCACAGAGACCAAATTTCCTTTCTTTTGAGTCAGACATGTAATAAGGAAGGTAGGAATTGTACCTCAAACTCTGAGAGTAAGAACTCTTGTGTGCTCCGACCTCACCATTTATTTTCCTAAAATCCTCCACAGAAAGACTGGACACAGAAGTAGTCCATACATTCCACATCTATTTTTATTTGAAGATACTTTAACTGCCTTCTCGTTAAGACTCAGTCTAATTTAAATTAAGACAACACAACTAAGTAATTCCAACACTGTACTCACCCTGACAACAAACACTGGGCATTTTACTTTATTAGTAGATGTCCGAACAAATTTTGTTGTCACAGCATTCATAGGGTTGTTCAGCATTCCTATAGGAGGGACCAACTGTAAAAGAAGAAAGAAAATATTTACTAATGACATTTAAATCAGAAACTTCAAGAAAAGCACACCTTCTAAACACTCATTTCTGGAAAAGCAAGGTTGCCATTTGCAGGGGTATTACCAGAAGTAAGGTGGTAGAAGTGTTTCAAAGTCTGCGTGAGTTAACAACTCACACATCCAGAAACAGCACCTTCAAGAGCAGCTTTGCAACCTCAGTGCGCTACGAAAGTTCTTATGCACAGAAATTAAAAGCCTGTCCAACTTTAAGGTCCCTTCATGGACACGGATTCCAACAGAACAAAATAACGTAAAGATACTCTTCATAGCTTTAAGGCTTTTTGCAGACACAAAAATAACCTCAGCTGATATACAGAACCCTTCCTATTTTCTGGACAAATTTTATCTGCACAACTTCATCAGTGAATAGGAAAACTTTACTTACATCATTATAATATCCTGCATCGGGCTGGATCGCTCGCATATCTCGTTGGTCTCTCTGCCATACTCTATTCTGGAAAGAAGAAAACAACTCCTAGTTCATAATAGTGTACTTCATTGGTAATAACAGAAAATAAGAAACACATGGAGATCCTTACTTGGGAAATTCCAAAGCGCTCCAAGGATTTCAGAATGAACTGTGTTAAGACTTTGGACTCAGGAAAAGGATCATGTGGAATTTATACTCCGTAAGAAAATGAGTCAGGAATGTTTAAAGTGTTAATTTCATCAGATTGAAGCAACACCTTAGAAAGTGAAGCTTAACACCAGGAAAGCAGCGGTCCTATGTAAGAAGGAACATTACTGTGGCACAGACAGTGGTACCCTGCTGCCCAGTGTCAAAGCTTTACATGCAGGACAAGGATTCACACCATTAGCAGCTGTGCTGATGAACTCCACATGAAATCCACACAGCAACACGAGCTACAAAGAGACCTTCTGCAGTGCAAGCATAAAGACAACACTTTCAACTGGATGAAACTTAGAAGACAAAGGGATAACAATGCCTTCAATTAGTTAAATTTTGAGAGTTGTCAAACAAAACCTTTTCAAAAACACTTCTCATGAATTTAGAATTAAATTACTTATTTTGGCTTTGTGCCACAGACCCTACCAATTTGGATCTTTGCACATATTGGAAACAAGTTACAATTCCAGGTAAAACATTCCCAGCATACACCACTACAGTTTGCTACAACTTCTTAAACCAAGAGCAAATTACACTTTTTTCTTGGTTGTTTCTTTTTTTATAGAACCACATTAAATTAAATCAGTAGTACTGATGCCAGAAGACAGAGATCTGATTTTTTTTTCATATGTTGTTACCATTTTAATCAAAAGAATTTTGAGGGTGCTTATTCCTGCTACAGTAAAAAGGTCCTGGACTTCTAAAACTGTGCTTTAGAATAGTCCACTACTAATAGAATCTCTTTTGGGGCATTCCTAAGACATAAGAATATGTTTAAAATGTTTGATGTTTGAACAGATCTTAGAAGATAATGGATTAGTTATTAAGAAAACCATCTAACTGCTAACACCTACAAGCTACAATCATGCACTGGCCATAGCAGATGGAATTAATTTCATCACATTTTGGCAATGCTGCTGTTGCAGCTGCAACAATGCCAGTATTTAGATTTCATTCTGTTTCCTCTAGGGTAACATCCAGTACTCGTAGAGTGAATCTTGGATGAGAAAATTATTTCTTAAGAAAGTAATGCTATCTTATCAGGTGAACTAAATACGCATTTTTGAAGAAACATTTCTTCAATAAAACCTAACATTAAAGTTTTTCTCTATTTCTTAACTGTATAGAAAGGGACTTTCAGAGACCATACTGCAGGCTGAAGAGTTATTTAGTAAAATGATGAGAAAACATTTTTAGTGCCCTGATTTTGGAGCAGAAGGGATAATGGTTCATCTTCCATTTGGGGAAATTTCTATTCCAAAACAAAAATAAGAACAACTACATTATTTATGATGAGTTTTTATGAAAAGTCAGAACATTACACAAGATACTCAACTGCACACCAACTTGGAATATCAAGACAAAATGCAAAAATTGGTATTTACAAAAAATACAGAAAACATGCAGTTTTACAGCCAACGCTCAACCTCCCCCTTTTATTCACAATATACCAAATTTACAAGTATTTGTAATTTTGGTTGAAAATGCAGCAGTAGATCTCCCAGTATTCCAGACTGCTCTATGGAAACTGAAAAGCACAATCCCGAATATCAGGAAGAAAAAAAGATTTCCAAACAAAACCAGAAAACGAATTTACTAACCTCCAAATATTTAATTACAGAGGGATTGTAGTCTATGGTCTTTCTGTTGACAGCTTTTCTCATGCGCTTCCCATCGAAGGTGAGCTGCTGCATCGCCTGCTGCTGTGCGAAGTCAGGCCTTTTGTAGAACAGCTGCCGAGGCGCCTGGTGCTGGAACCTCGGCATGTGGAAAAACCGGGGCGGGGAGCCGATTTCTGTGGCCATGGCTACGTCCTTCCTGAAAGACTGCAAAAAGGGAAACACTACGTTATCACACAATCATGACAAAAACCCCACATTACCTTCTCCCCTAACTTAAGTTTACAAGGATGACTACCAGCTTCAGAAATTACCGTTTCTTGGTAAAAAAACCATCTGCAGATTCCTCTGAATAATTATTTTCCCTTGTGCCACGTAACACCAACATCAAAGCAGTTAAATACTTTTGTTCTCTATCAAGAGGAATTCTGTATTTAAATACTTCATTATTAACCTTGCATTACCATCCCTAAACTAAAAATGTGCACGAAAAGAACGCCCTTAGTAAAACAGTATAAATAAATGCAAGAAATGGCAAGATCCTTCCACAGAGGATATTTCAGATTCAGTATAAAAAAAATGGAAACACCACAATAATCATAAATTAATTTAACTATTAAAAGAGAAAAAGTTTTCAAATGTTGACTCAACATCTTATTCTATGATGTAAAAATAAAATTACACTCCTTTCCCACAACTTCTTGTAAATGGACCACAGATCACATTCTACCTGTAGGTATACTTTCAATTCTGTTACTGCAAAACAAATGAATTACATCTTTAACAAGGTTTAGTAAATATAACCAAGACTCACTGAGAATGTAAAGAAAACGCGAGGGGCAGGGAAAAGATTTCAATATTCAGAATTTTTCTGACAGAGAGAAATGAGTGTAAAACCTCATTTTTCAGTCTAAGAAATCCTTAAATGATGAGATCACAGCAACTCCTTCAGAGCTGAAAACTACAATATACACAGTCTTTAAAGTATATACTAATTTCAGACTGCGCCAGTTCCAGACTGAACCAATGAAAGCTCAAACTTCATTTTGAACATGTTCTTCCCCCACATCCTGAACTCACTTTGGAAAACATTTTAACCAAAAGAAACCAGCACTGCCATCAAGGGAATTCAAAAATGCCTGGAAACTCTCCTTTGCACAAAGGGTTAAGTGTTTACACAGAAGCAAAGTGCATGTAATAAAAGAAAAAGGAAATAGCAGATTTCTTTTAAAAAAAGATTACATAATCTGCTTGAAAATTCATGAATGTACTTTCCTAAGTAGTTAAAATACTCATATCCTCAATTTGAAAGAGTTGAAAAGCTGTTTCACTGCCAATTTTAAAATTTTATCTTGCTTTTTTTGATCCCAATAGTTCAAAAACATTTCCATTTTTAAGCAGCAAAATAAAGCTAAGATAGAAATGTTACATAGAAGAGTCTGTTTAAAAGCAGTGCAGAGTTTGATTCTTTTTAAGAGATTCTTTCTAATCACTAGGAGCAGGTTGCCCTTTAAATAAATATCAGGCAGTTTGTTGGCATAGAGCAGTGAACAGCTCTGCAAATTTAAGACTTACACACTCCTTTTCAAGCTAACAAAGTGCAACAAGCCAGCTATAAAACAAGCTACCTACAGCACCCAGCTCCTTGCAACACAAACAACTCCCACACTAAAGCCATCACAACTATTCTCCATTCAAGACAAACCAGTCCAAACTAAAATACCACATTTCCTTAAATGAAGTAAGGAAATTGAACACCTTTGGCAGGTGTAGCACCTTATTAGAACAGCCTGGTAACTGGAATGAAGGGAGTGGAGAAGACAGACAACAGCTTCAAAAAACCAAACCTTCATCTGGTGGCTGGAAGGTTCATTTGCCTGAAAGTTGCCCCATAACAGGCATACCAGGGGGTCTAATCAGACACCACGTGTCCCCAAACACTACGCTCCAGACCACCACTGTAACACACAGCTACTACAACAATAAGATTGTCTGAAACAAGGTATCCAAACTTTCTCATACAGGAATTACTTCAAGTTCCCTTAACACCATCTCGAATTCTCTTACAACTCGGCAGGAGGTATGAAACTGTTGTACAGAAGGTTTCAAGTGTTAAATATCAAAGGTAAAATTTTATTGTTGGGAGTTCATATCAAAAAAGAGAAAGTGGCTTCTTCAAGCGAGCAGAACAAGCTGGTATTAAACATACAAGTCTATCAAGTCTCCTAAATGTAGTTACTCAATAGTCAGGGGAAAAAACCCAACAAAAACAAACAATCAAAAAAAACCCCACAAAAAACAACAACACACCACAAGAAGACCCAGAAACCCAGATGAAATTTCCAGTACTACTCTTTCTCAAGTCTGAAGTTTGACACTTCCTTATACCAATCAGTGCTCTAAACCAGAAGAAAGATACTTTTTCTAAACCATACATTTATACTCTCTAACAGGCAATGCAAAAATAAATGTCAAGAACTGAGACCAAGAATGCAGACAAAGGTATATGCTGGGGCTTCCAAAAAAAATCTGATCAGCTATATTTGCAAGAAAACATTACATAAAAATCTCTTTTTAGGGAAACACTGCAAAACAACATGTTAATACTTTATTTTCACGTTCCAGGAGAAAAAAATCTTCTGAAGAAATTTTCTGCATTACTATCATTGGTAAATAAAGCATTAAGTGTGATATGGGTCAATTTAGATTGCAATAGTTTTAGGTGAGTCCAACCAGTGTCTAGCTTAAATTAGCATAAACAACCTTCACTTAAGATTCAATCCATATTAGCAAAAACTAGGACCGAAGGCATAAACATGTTCATTACACCTCTTTATGTCTACAGATCCTTCCACACTCATGATTATGACAAGACATTAAGTGACATTACAACAACATCACAGGGGAGATGACACAGGATTAGAAAAATGAAGCATTTATACCCTGATTCTTCAACTTTTCAGATCACTGCCTCTGTCACGAAAAGCCTTCTACCTGCATTAATGAACTCTGAAAAAAGTATTGTTTATCCAGCTGCTTAGGAACATTTTCTTCTAATAATTGCTTCAAATATTACATTTTAGCCACATAATATCCTCATCACATCATGTGTGCATATAACAAGTATATAATCCATGAACAGATACATAAAAAATGTGCGCACACACAGACACACAAGTGCATATACACACCAAGTGAAGCTTCCAAGCAAAGCAGCTTTAGAAAGAAATGGTTTTGACACACAATTATCAAATGAAACAAGAACATTTTTTCCCAAAGACCTCTACTCCAGCCAGACAAATATACCCATTTCATGCTTAACTTACCAGTATCCTACTTGGTCTTTTGGTGGGACAAACCAAAGCCTCAACAGGCTCTCCTTAAGATCTTTTTTATCAACTACAACATCAGAATTCAGCATGTCTATTAGCTAAAGCTCCTTTTGTATTGGCAGTGTGAGCAGAAACATGCGAACACATACTGGAGGACACTGTGCAATCCAGTGTAGTAACATCGGATTTCCTATTTTAAGTAAAGTACCAAATTTTTTCTTTATTTTAGAGTCCATCAACAGGATTTTAAATTGAAGAAACCATATTTTCCCTAATTCACACAATTAGAAGCAACAGCAAGATTTGTTTCCAACATCTGGCATAAGTCAGCTCTTATTTTATTGCTTCTGGACAGCAGTGTTACCAACCAACTGCTTTTTCTTCTAGTTCATTACACCCTTATCATAATGCGAACTAAGTTCATTTTTGTATTCCATTTTTCCATGCATCCTTATCAGTTTTCCACTTTCTGTCCCCATAAACACGCCTTTCAAAGCTTCACACATTTTGAGACATAAATGTATTTGGGGATATAGACACTACAGAGCAAGCCTTTCATTCCTACCTATTAGTGCCATAAGGATGGTCTAGTGATGCCATCAAGTAATCAGAGGGATGTTACTGGAGAACAGAACTAAAACAAAAAAAACTCATGATAATCTCACACCCAGAGCAGTACAGTGTAAAGGCAGATGGATTTGGGCACTTCCTTTGCTTTTTAAAATGAGCAGAAAGTCACATACAGTATTAGTCAGTTGCAGAAAATGGTTACCACTTAATTCACGTACCCAAATAAGGCTGCAAAGGTAATACTGGCACTTAATGCAGTAGTGTTGTTACTTTATCATCTTACTTGGATATGGTTGTTCCTTTTATATAAAAATGAATCTTGCATTAAGTTCTGAAAATTGACAGATTCTGACTTCAATCATGCAACCAAAGCAATTCACACATAACTTCACTAAATCAAAATAAAACAAATTAGGCTACTCAAACCAAACTAAAACCACCAAACAGGTAAAGCTTGGAGAAAAAGTCATGGCTTATATTAAATACATCACTACATCTAGGTAGCTCAATACTACAAGAAAAAAAATCTGATTCATGTATAATCTTGACATATTTCATATGGTTTATGCAAGAAATAAAGCTCATCATTAATGAAGTGCAGCAACCGGTAACTAAAACATCCTTGCCTATTTAATAGCTACTTTTAATTAAAGGTAAAGCAACTCGGGTGGAATACAGTGAGTTATAAACTGAACATGTCAAAAGAAAAGTATGTTTCCAAATGGTAGCAAAGAAGGTTATGCTGCAGAGTGCAAGCAGCCAGTTACTTTTCAAACCCTACGCTGCCACTAAACACAACATGCTGAAGCTTAAAAGACATTGAGCCTGAAACGGCTAAAGCAGCAAAGGAAAATGAGTGCTAAAAATTTCCTGAGTGTATCTATATAGTACTTCTCTAAATGTGTATTAGACAGTTCTACTACAAAGTACACACAGGCTTTAAAACAAGAACTTTTACAGTGTAACAGAAACAGTGAACATTGTCAGTCGTTATTTGCACTGCAACAGCACATCGGAGTTCAAAACATGGTTTGGGACATTCAGTGCAAAACACAGGATTGAAGAAGAACCATCTCAGCTTCCTGAGGCCTAAGAATAAGATAAGAACACCACAATGCAAAGGCACCTTACCAAGTTTATTGTTCAATACAACTTTCTTTAATTAGCAAAGCACTTTTACATCTACAAGGTAGAGATAACTAACTTCCTTTTAGTAACATCTTTAAAGTCCTACTGCCAATAGTCGTCTCTGAGAAAACATATCTCTACATTTTTTAATTTGTGTATTAAGAAATCTATAAGCACATCTGAATAAACACACCTGTTCTGAAAAACAATCCCATCAAATACAATTTCATGTTATTCCTTTCCCTCTTTTACAGAGTATCAACACTTAATATCAGCATTACAAAAGATCTGCCTTTCTTTTGTCCTTTGGGAGAACGTGCATCTCTGTTCTGGAGACCAGCAGTGGATCCTTCCGTGGCTTTCCCTTCCTGAGAAAAGCTCTTTATTGGTCTCCTCATCCAGCCTCTTTCCTTTCCTGGGAATCCTACCTCTTCCCAGTGCAAAAGAATTATGTGAAAGGATATTCCAGACATAAATGTTCAAACTTTTGCCATCTTCAGCAACCACATTTTAGAAAATACAAAAAAAAAAAAAAGGAAATAAACATGCATGTACACACACACCATTTCTCAATTACACAGAAACAGACCCAGCCATCCTGGTTAAAGATTGAGAAGAGTGACAGACAAGTTCTTGAAATCATAGAATTTCCAGGCAGGGGGTTACACAGAAAAAAAAAAAGATTCTTCATTTCTGCAAACCATTTAATTTTAAGTAAACTGTCTTCCAAATATTTTAAACTAAATTAGATAGACCTCAAATAATTTCTCTTTTAAACAGAAAATGAACCTGAGCAAAAGTTTTGTTATCAGTCAGGGTTTCTACATCTCCCTTGCTTCACTCACCGACAGGAATGGAGCAAGAGAGCTGTAGGTATGCTTAAAACCTAGAAGGAGCAGAAAAATCACATTACCAAAGCCACTGTAAAACCAGCACTAGCAGCAGCAAGCTTCTACCATATTTTTCAGAAGATACACTTGAAATCTGCCAAAACTAATTTGCATGTCTGCCAATGAATTAATCTCTCACAGCAGATGAGATTTTGTTACTGCTCCGTTCAGATGCCATCATTTTTCTGAAGATTAATCTTACATTTCCTTCACTGCACACAAGATAAATCCACTCAGAAAACACAGACAAAAATATGAAAAAAAACACCCCACTATGCCAAAGTGCAGATGTAGTGAAGAATGTATTAATCTGACCAATTCCCCAAATTGCTTTGTGTTTCAATTTCCTACTGCATTGGAAGAACATTTAATCGGATTCACAAAACAAGATTACCCAATGTCTGAAAATTCTACATCTTTGTGAGACAAAAAATCAAAATTCTCAAGTAATTTTGAGTACTTCTCTTATTACATGTAGATTGTATTATTTTTATTTTAGAACAGATTTGAGACAGATTAAGCTGTTTCATTAGAATATAATGGCATCTTTTGCACTGATTATGAGACAACTGGTGTATTAAGCAGGAAGATAAAATTAGTTAAAAAATTAGATTCGGTAATGAAGTGCAAAGTTGCCCAACTTTTTAGTCAAAACCAGACCTATAACAGCAAAAAAAAAAGTGTAAAGTTCTTGACCTCTGAGTATTTAAAAATCTTATTCCCACTTTTGAATTACATAAAGGCACTGCAGCATGCATTTTTGTGTATTTTTATATGCATATCTAAAAAAACTTTCTACAAGGCATGCAGATATGAATACAGCAAGTTCAAACTTAAAACCAAAACCATTCTTACAATTTGAGAGACTCCTTAATTATCTACAGGTGCCAGAGGTCCATAATACACCAAATCAACGAACTCAAGGCAAAAATACTGACCTGTGTTACACAACACTGCTATTATGCAACATCCCTATTCTCTGCAGCAAGCACAATATCCCTGGGCTCTGCTGCTGTGCTCCCAACATACATCTGCAGCCATTCTCTATTGTATTCTATTTGTGAACCAAACTTTCCTAGAAATGGGGTTTAAATTCTGACCATGCAATCATAAATCATGGGAAAGAATTTAGCAGCTTTCCCCATTTCAGTCATTGTGTTCCAATAGAAAATGTAAAAAATAAAATTAAAATCTCATTCTTCGTTAAAATTGCAGAAACATACTTAAATTAATAATTGTCTAAGTCAAAATCAACTAAACTACTCTGCCCAAAAGGTTCACAGATCTGTTCTTATTTGGAAGTTCTCCAAAGCTTTTTGTTTTATGCACAGTCCAAAATCTATGACACTGGCATGATCAAAAACCTAAAATGCAGAAGCACTTTTTTCCCCTTTAACTTCAGTTCTGTACTTTCACAATACCCAGCTTCACCACAAAGTTCAAACCTTTGGATTTTCAACAGGACCCAAACATATACACACACACTGTATGGAGTCTAAACATGCAACAGGGCAAAATGTGATTATGTTGATGCAATTTTGGATTCAAAGGGTTTATTCTCTGCAGGAAAAGGAGTGCTGATATTTAATTGACAAAAAAAGCCTACACCTTTAAGTTTCACATAAAGATACACAATGCTCAAGAACTTCTGAAACAGTAGATCAAACTTACAGACAAATGGAGCTATCTAAAATCCCAAGGGAGAACACCTTCAGCCAGTCTGAAAGTCTCGGTTACAGCCTAGGGGACAAGCTTCAACAGTTGAGCCTGCTTAGCTGCATGTAAGTTACACATACTTTAACACTTCCTTTTAATTTTGGATTTCTAACACTCAACCTAATAATCAAATCACAAACATTCCTCATTTTATGCTCAAGCTGATCGCTTGACTCTTTCCAAAGCAGACATATTTACAGGAGATCATGTGCTTACACACATTATGAAAAACCCTCAAAATACTTCAGTTCACAGGACTCAGACAGCTCCTGCTTTACCTCTCTGGCTCCAGTAGAGAAAACTGCTTTCAGGAGTTTAACAGTCTGGAATCGTTGCCTTTGTCCACCTCAAAAAAGCAACTTCTGTGAGCTAAAGTTTCTTGAGCTGTACTTCAAAACAAACACGGAAGCAACCATGTGCAGCATGAGGACATGAGACAGATTGCACCTCAGCTAGAAGACAGACAGGATTTGGTTTGCTGCCATCATTTTACTATTACCAATTGGATACCTTGGTTTTACCTCAAAGCTTACTCACAATTTTTTTTTTAATAAGACATTCCTACTCCCTCTAAACTTCCCAAACACCCCTTTATCTCAACTCCTGCTTAGTATTTATCAAGACCTGCATTATCACCCAAACTGTCTTTTACTGTGAGTCCCTGTGATAACAGCAATTCATCTTAACTAGGTGAAGACTCACAGCTTGGTTTTCATGCTGAAGTGATTACTGATGCTGCCTTACCTTGGAGTGGCTACTTTGTCTTTTAGGACTGATGTTTAAATCACACAAACATGCCACGACAAATACTGAAAAAATAACATATGGGAAGTAGTTTAAAAGAAAAAAATAAAGCTGGTCATCCTTGCTAATCCTAAATATCAAGACACTCTTCAGCTGGTTATAATATCAAAACTTGGTGAACAGAAAGTCATAGCTGAATCTGTGTGAGATGCTCCTCCCAGTTTCCCTCAATATGCAGTTGGCCTTACTTGTGAGGAGAACATACTGCTGTTTCCTATTCACTTGGCATTGACTGAAGCTCTCTGGTTCTCTTCTGTGAGCCTGCTGTGCAGCCAGTCATTCTGCAGCTTGTACAAATCCATGAGGCTCTGCCTGCCCATGGAGAACTCTGCAGCTCTCCTTGCTGATTTCCAGGTGTTCCTGGTGACCCATTTCTCAAGTCCCTCTTGACTCAAGTACTACTGCTAGGTACATAACGGGATGGACAGGGACAGAGAGGAGGAGAAAAAGTGACAAGAAATTCTCCAAAAAAATTCTTCAGAGGACTTTATTTAATCAGTGGAAGGGAAAAGGACTAGAAGGACTATAGCAGTTTGCAGGGCAAAACTTAAGGAGGGAAACACAGCAAATTGTCTTTGCTTCAGGAACAACCTACAGAAATTCGGATGAGTAAGAAAACAAAGTTCATATAATCTAGCAACAGTCTGATTCTCTTCATTCACGCTATGGAACAGAAACATACACTTTAATATACTAAACACAGCTGAGTATCTGAGACCCTAAGAGTTGCAAATTCAATGCCGACAAGACACCAAAGCCTTTTTAGTAAAATTTGGGAATTAGTAAGAGTGTAACTTGTTACAAAGATTTACTTTTCACAACCATTATCTGTTAAATGATTACCAAACATACCCAGAACTCTTGCAACATTTGCTTTTGCATAGAAGAGAAGTTCCAAGCATCAAGGGAATTAAGACAATCTTTACTTCATGAGCCCAGGAATGCACTCACTCTGCCCCTCTCTCCCCCCTTTTGTTACTCACACCCACCTTTTGACAAAGCAATGCTGTTTGCCATACCAGTTTCTGGGCCAAATAAAGGCACGAGAGTGTCTTAAGTTTCTATAATTACGCAACTGAAGTCTGGAAGGAGTAGCAGGGGGCAGGATGATAGTGCTATCATATGTGATCATGTGAAAAAATGTGCCTTTATATGGTGAGAAGTGTAAGAAGGTTAAAAAAAACCAAAAAAAAACTAAAAGCAATGTTTTTCAGCAGTTATTAACTGTATTTCAAAGACCCATTTTCTACTTCTCTCTCCAAAAAGAGTTTTTATACTCCAGCAGAAAACTCAGAGACAAAAGAACTTTTTATTTCACTGCATATTTTAAGGTAAAATCCATTCACCACCGATGTCTATACCCTAACTTGCATCCAGAGGTGGAGACTTTGTGCAACAGAGCCCTCACCTTCTGGGCACCTCAAGGTTATTTACATAGCTCATGTATTCAGTGTAAGAAAAGAGACTAAACAACTGTATATCCACACAGCAGAATAAATGGCCTATAACATACTACCCTACAATATTTCCTTCACAATATCCAAAAAGATTTTTTAAGGGATTTTTTATTCTCTTTTCATAAAAAGATGTAGCAGATGCACACATACTTATCCAAGAAAGAAATTTGTTATCTGCCCCAACAGCAGAGTAGTTAAATTAGCAACTATGTCTATAGCAAAATATGCAAATTAATACCTACAGTTGTTATGCCTAGACTTAGCTAATAAAGAGACATCCTCAAGCAAAAATAGTGGACTTGCAGCAAACAATTCAAACCTTACTGAATCACACAATGCTGCTAAACAAGCCTTATGGAGTCTGCTAATTATCAATGCTCTCCATTTTTGACTTACTGTTGAAGCCAAGGAGTTTAAAACAAAAAAAAACCCCAACAAATTTACAGTTCTAGTGGTAAAATTGCTTTTGGCCTATCCAGCCACACTGTTGAACTTCATGGCACTCACTTTTGGGTAAAGCCACAGGTGAGTGACTAAGAGCTACCTAAATTCCAAACTTCATGACCAACTGCTTTGATTTAAGACTTGGTACTGTAGACATGATCATAATTTTAGGGACATATTTTCAAAAGAGCTGATCTGTCATATCAGAACAATGCATGCTGCCTCTCAACACACTTACCATCACCCAGTGCACCCTAAGCCAGTGCTATGGCCGAGACAGGTATTTGCCACCACCTCCTCCTTCCCACCTCACTGGTTCCAGAACCGGTGTTTCTAACACACAGGCCAAAACAGAAAAGTGAGCCAGACTAAACACAAACATCCTACTTCTGCTCACAGAAAGGGTCCCCCTGTACAGCCACCTGCACCACTGTATCAACTCTGGTATCAAAAGTGGATAGGCAGAAGAATACTATGATTTTAATTATTTAAAAGGACCAAAAATTCTAGGTTAAATAAAATTTACAACTACACCGATAATACTTTCAAAGCTTCAAAAGTTAACAGAACTTATTTTTTTTTGAACCAACATACCTCATTATACTGAAGACTAAATAGCACAAAGAGCTCATATGGCATGTTATTGTTCTTTGCATCAAAATCAACTAACAAAGTGAACAGAAAATTGGAAGTGTTCAGATTTACCAACAGGGTATGGAAAAAAAATCCTATATAAAGGAAAAACGAAATTGAAGGTAAACTTCTAACTCTTTTTCTGTTAAAGAGTTAGAAAACTCTTTTTCTTTCTGAAAAGAAATGTACCAGGGTTACTTGATGCAATATATAAGAGAGGAAGAAACGTTTTCATTTGTGTCTAAAGAATGCGAAAAATTGCTCATACTTTTTAATAGTCTGTATCTATATGTGTAAGAACACTTACATGGAATTGTCTGAAACAACACAAGCTTTATCAGGGTTAGACAACAGTGACATTCAGCACTGTAGAGCAAGTCTTTCCTTCTACTAGGGAGAGAAAATGTGATGTAAGCCACAATTAGTGAAACTGCTTAGAACAGAACCCCCAACTTTGGTGCAGAGTTAGAACAGGAACAGTATCAGTTAAATGAGTTTCAAAGCACTAACTTGGTCTCTAGTATCCCTCCATACATAAAGTGTGCTGACTGAGACCTGATCACTGCATACCACTAAGCAGGATCTGTAATCACTGTAAACACATTGCCTTGAGAGCATACGTGTTAGCAGAAGTACTATTACCACACAAGAGAAACCAGCTTGCTTGCTTTCCTGCTAAATATACACTTCATACCCCATTTCAAGTTTCACAACAGCATGACTGGTACACCCAGCCTGAATGTGGAGAGCAGGCTGAACCAGAAGAGACATTATGAAATGCTGAGTAGCTTTTTTAAATAGTAGTGAGCAAGAACAGATTGCTGGGAAGTTTAGCACCATTTGAAAAATAGGGGACCATGAATGCTCCAAACGGAAGTAAAATTAGTAGCAAAACACTAACCAAAACCAGTTAGCTGTCAAAAACTCTACTTCTCTGCTATTACCTTCAGATATTTTCTATAATAAGAAGAAAAAAACCAAGGTTATCTTAAAGTTTTAACCTTTTGAAAGACCCTTAGCACATCTCCTCCCCACCACCAAGCTCTAACAATGTTCATTTTCTGTATTAACTACGCCAACCAGGCCCGCATATCTGTACTTTCACTTTCAATAACAAAACAGTACAGTATCAGGAATGTAAATATGGCAAATAAGGAACGAATTTTGTAAAATTCACAAACATACTGCAGATAGCTTCCAGCCTGTCTTTACAAGTAGTTTTCCAAATTATAACCTCTATCTGAGCAAGGCCAAAATGATTTTCATTTCCAGTGTTACCGAACCAACTCTTGAAATTCCCTAGATATGTGGCTAGCAGATGCACAAAATGAAATATTTTGCATGGAATCATCCCAGTACAAAGTTAAACTGTATTCCTTCCATCAGCCTAATGTCTTCTCCGTGATTGGTTTTTTCAGGTGAGTCAGAAGACTCATTTGCTAGGGATAGGAACAAAACAGAAGACTTCTTATCCCCTCCTCAGATCAAGGTCTCTCTGCTGCAGCAAAAGAAGGCATTCCTAATACCTCTGTCTCAAGCACAGTTTAGGATTATTAGGCTTTTACTTCCTGTGACAATATCACAAATACAAAACTGATGAGAAATTTTCAATTCCAACAGTCCAAACAGTCTAATATTTACTGCTCCAAGGGTTCAATGGAGCACCAACACTTTGGGCAACACGGAAAGACTGTCACTGTAGTGACTGATGTTTAAGTCAAAAGGTTTTAGCATCTCTAGGAGTAGTTACTCACATCTAACATTCTCTGCAGCTCTAAGGTTCCCCCCCACCCCAATCTTTCAATACTTTCATCTATTTTCAGTATCTACATTTTCAGATCTTCTCATTAGAACTACTACAACACATCTGAACAAGTTGTTAAGAATCAGATTTTTGAAATATGTTTGGTAATTATATATTCTTAGAGGAAGATAATGGCAGAATATTGCAGCAAAATCACTAAGAAGTAAATGTCAGTTTACTTGAAAAGGAATTTAGGAGTAGAGAACCCTGAAGTATTTTGGCACAATGCTTTTTGCATACTATAAACTCCCTGACACGCAATATTGCCTCTCTTAAAGGAAGGATAGAGCAGCTTGAGTTAAGCATAAAAGAAAAAACATATGCTGGAAGAAGGATGAGGGACTACTGCCTACATAGAAAAACAGATTCCGAAACAGTATCCAAAAACTGCAAGTAAGGATATAATGAGGTACAACATTTGTAGAGCACAGAACTACTTACCTATGACAATTCTGTCAGACAAACAAATGTGTTCAAGCAACTGCTAGTATTAAAAAATACTGTATTTGAGACCATACAACTATCTACTCATAACAAAGAAGCTAAGAGTCAGCAAGAGAGAAATAACATACATGTCTGTGGAAGTTTAATGAGTTCTCACCAAGAGAAAAGCGCTGAGGTATTTTTTTTAAGTTGGACAGGTCCCCTAGGTTTGCCACCCATGCACAGGCTGATGAGTCTCAATCAGTGGAATGTGACACCACATGATCATTAGCCCCTCCACCATGCCAGCACAAGCAAGTGCCTGCTGCACACGGCTGTGTGTTATTACATTGCAGGGAACATATTCGAACAACAGTGTTGTTGTACAGCATTATGCAGTACAAAATGGGAGCAACAGCCCTCTCGGGATCCGTAAGAAAATCAAAAATAATGGTTTCCCATCCTTTTACCAATGTTTATTAGTCCTACAGAACTAAGACCGATCTTTATTGGCAAATGCACTTATCTCACTTGGCATTTGAGAAGCTTAAATACTAACTAGTCTGCGGCTTTTTCTTTTCTCTCCTTAATACACAGAGGACTACCCTTGTGAAAGACTACATAAGTAAAAAAATCGAGATATCTAACACGGCCCGTGTCTCCGCTCAGACTCAAGACGAAGGGAAGAATAATACTAAAAAATAATAAGATTAAAAGAAATAGAAAAAGGCACGACTAAGAGACTGGGGCAAAGCCACCAACAGACACCTGTGCAGTAAAGAGGAGAGTGGCCCCGCTGTCCACTTCCAGGCCCGGGCCTCGAGCACACCCCACCATGGGGCCCGGCCGCGGCGCAGGGCCCTAGCTCGGCTCACGCCGCTCCCCAGGGCGCCCCGGCCCGGGGACCCCCTGTTCCCGCCGGCGGCCCCCGCCCTGCCCCGGCCGCGCCGCTCAGGGGCCGCGGCCTAAAGATGGCGGAGGCGGCCGCGCTTCCCTGGCTACTCACCCGCCCCGCCCAACACTGAGCCGCACTCACCGCCCAGCCAGCCTCTCGTACCGGGACTCCGCGCCCCACCGACACCTCGCCGCCCGCCTCGTCCTCCTGGCCCCGGCAAGCTCCGCCGCCGCCGCCTCACGACCCGCGGCCGCCCGCCATCTTCCCTCCGCCTCCCCCGCCAGCAGCGCACGCGCCCCACGCCAGCGCGCACGCGCACCGCAGCAGGGCGCGCGGGCGGGGGCGCCGCGCCTGAAGGGCCGCGGGCGGCAATGCGCGTGCGCCCCAGCGGCGGGGCGGGGCGCGCGCCACTTCCGAGAGCCCGCCCGGCCGGCGCACAAATGACAGGGCGGAGGGGCGCAGAGGTGCGCGCATGCGCAGAGAGCCCGGCCGGGGCCGGCTCGCGTGTGGTGGGGACGGAGGGGTTGCCGCGGGCCGGGACCCGCGCCCGGACACTCCCGGGACCCGCCGGGCCGGCCCCAGGCTCGCCAAAAGGGGCACTGCCGGCCGCCAGACCGATAACTGCTTCCGGGCACAGCTGCGTTCTGTGCTGCTCCGTGTTGTCTCACGCTCACCAAACGGCCAGGCGCTACAACACAGTCCGCCTTGTGTGGCTCCCAGAAGTACCTTTGGAATGGGCTGCCCAGGAAGGTGGTGGAGGCAGTCACCGTGTTTAAGGAAAGATTGGAGGTGGCACTTAGTGCCACGGTCTAGTTGGCATGGTGGTGTTTGCTCAAATGTTGGACTCGATCTCAGAGGTCTTTTCAAACCTAATTGATTCCGTGATTCCCTTCTCTGTTCCCATTACCGGGCTTCAAAACACAACAAGCAAAACCTACTAATCTCAAGGCTCGCAATTATCTATATGTGTAGGGTAGTGGAAATCTGCGATCATTCACAGATCACTAGGTCTGTTACACCCCACCTTGGTAGTCCTAAGGGTGCTTACAAAGGCATCACCAAGTAGTACTGTGGGAGTGTAGATAAAGAGGTGCAGAACGGCTTTTTTTCCCTGAATTAGTTGCGATTAAGACCTAAGAGTCTGTGCATTTAGGTGAAAATGTCTTAAGCTGCTTCAACAGAACATTTTACAGAGCAAACCAGGTTCAACAGGAGCAGCTACTGGGAAGCATATGCTGTATCAAAAGGGGACACTAAGCTTTATAAAATAAAAGATTCACCACCTTGGTGTTTCTTCTTTAGTTATAATTATTCTGACCCTGTTAAAGTTCCTGTGGTTGGTTACAGATGCATGTCTGGTTTATAGGCTTGCAGGAGCCACTGCCACCCCAGCACATACACAAATGCTGTTTGAGGTAATGTGCTCCAGGTGAGGTGAGCCCAAGCAGTTACCACACACCAGCACAGCAGCAACATTACATTTCTAGTAAGACCTGAAATAATATTTCTCTCCCTTTTGCAAGATCAGTGAGACCATTGCTTATCATTACAAATAGTGTCTTAACACATCTGTCTGCCTCTTTGTCCCAACGTTCTTTCCTGAAAATTTTCCTTCTTTCACGTGTGGTGGTAAAATGACAAGACTTGAAAGGGCTGGTTTAAGAAGTTTATCCTAACCAAAAGAACATTCTTTTCAACTAAAAGCTAACAATCTGTGAATCTCCCAGCTGCTGAGCTGTGATAACACTGGGTGTGCGACTCCCACAGGCTGGACCAGAAGCCACCCCTCCACTGTGTCACATTATTTATGGTTTGGTTTCATCTCAGAATTAGGGCAGTCAGCAACCTACTTAAGGAGTCCATCCCTCCAGGGGTGGATACCTGGCTGTGTTAACACCAAAATTATTTGGTTTCTTCACCTTTCTCTTTTCTGTAACAGGATACAGATTGGGTGTCTGCAATCACTTGGCACACAGCAGGGGAGCAGAGAGGGAGATGCTACCCAATGTTTTCTCACTGTGGTCATAGTAACACCTCTGATCTGTCCTAAACTGCACTTTGGTTATTACACTCTTGGGAATCCCCAGATCTCCAAGATCTATTTATTAAAAAGGTCCTCATTAACAAAATCATAATATGTACCTAATGTGTATAAAACACACAACTTTAATTAAAAATATCTTTTAATTTACACTAAACAATAATAGAAAAATATTGAAGCTGTAAAAATTCACTGTCCGGATCAAACAATAAAACAAACAAACCAAAAAACCCACAGAAATGGATGCTGCCCATCACTGAACCTTCTGAGAACCAAGAACAGGTTTCCCCATCCTTCAGAAGTTCCTAAAAAACACGAAATCACATCTATATTTTTGCTAAAAACCAAACACACTGAAAATTTACAAATTGGGGAGAGGGATTAGGGAAGAAACAAATACTTGAACCACCAGGAAAAGGCCTTTCAGGTTCTTTGCTCTCACAATACAGGGGGTCCTTGCCAACATACACATGGAACAAACCAAAAGGACAGTGCTGATCTCCAGTCTGAATGCACCTGTGGCAACACAGCACTGGAGTACCCTGCATCCACAACCACCCTCACTCAGCCGGGAGCTGGACTGATCCAGAGGGCTGAGAAACAGTCCAAGTCCTCAGGTTTTTCTGCTCAGATAAAGGGGCTGAGGGTTAACCTTAATACTGGAAGCTGCGTTTAGTCTGAATGTCATCGAGAATCTGCTGTAATTCTTCATCTTCAAACCGACCCTCCAGGCTGCAAGATAAGAACAGTAAGGAGACATTAAAGGTTTCAGAAATAATCTCTCCCCATTGATTCATTTCAGTCATAACTCTCTCCTATCAGTCTCAACACACCGTCACCCACCTGTGTGTAACCACCAGGAACCACCTGTAACATCACTGTACGAAGAGCACTCAAATCCCTATGCAGCACTTCTTTACATGACAGAACTCCATTCTTCCCAGAACCTTCTCCTGAGTAATTTCAAAATGTGTTTTCAAAAAAGGCAAGGCAGGTGCAGGTCTAAGCAGACCTCTAAATGAAGTCCATGTAGCTGCATGCTCATAAACCAGTCCATTCTTGCTATGAAATCCTAACATAAAATCATAGAATGGTTTGGGTTGGAAGGGGCCTTGAAGATCACCTCATTCCAACCCCCTGCCATGGGTAGGGACACCTTGCACTAGACCAGGTTGCTCAGAGCCCCATCCAGCCTGGCCTAGAACACTTGCAGGGATGGGGCAGCCACAGCTTCTCTGGACAACCTGTGCCAGGGCCCCACCACCTTCACAGGGAAGAATTTCTTCCTAGTATCTAGTCTAAATCTACGCTCAGTTTGAAGCCATCCTCATCCTGTCACTGCTCTTGTAAAAAGTCTCTCTCCATGTTTCTTGTAGGCTCTTTCCAGGTACTGGGAGACCACATTTAGGTTATCTCAAAGCCTTCTCTTTTATATAATGACAAATAAGGAAGAAACTGTAATTCAGATGAATGTTTCATTCCCTCCTCTATCTCAGGCCATGAGGTAACCAATCAAGACATGAAGAAGCTACTGCTCCCCTCTCCATTATCCACAAAACAGTTCATTTGCTCCAACAGAAAAAAAACTCCAAGGAACCCAAACACAGCCAGCTAAGAACCCCAACTGAAGAGGTTTGCACTTGATCCAGTAAAAGTTCTCAGAAGTGCATTAGGGACATGTACAAATAGTGTGTTGCTGTCAGATCAGTGGGTAGGGGAAGAAAGACCAAGACCAATGTTTTTCCATCAATAGAGTTGGATTGAAGAGAGGGCACCTGGGCATGGCTGGCTTTAGGTCACAGGGAAGTATACAGCAGTCTTTGTATAATACGTAAGTGCTTACCTAGGAATCAGAGCTTTTGCTTCCTCAGCTGTCTCAGGACACAAGTTAGCCAAACACGCCAATTCGAACTTATGGAGCTTCTTCTGGAGCAGTAAACTGTAAGGAAAGACAACAATTTGATGGAATTACAAGATAGAAATATAAAGGGGCTTGAACTGAAGCAAATGTTTATCTTTTTGCACACTGCTTTTGGCACTGAAGTAATTTTTTTCAGGAGAAAAGACTCATTATATAAATGCATAGAGGAAAAAATAAAATCCTATCTGCTAACTCCACTTCCCGTGGATTATTCTGCAAAGTCTAGAAAATCCTCCCATTTAATGCAATCAGCTGTCATTGAAATATTGAAAACAAAGCAGTTCAGAAGGCTTGACCTGGACAAAGTATAACCCTCCATCAAGAACTTCTTGCCTCATAAGAAAGACAAAATTCAGAATTAAAGAACAAATGATGCAACACCACTAAAATGTACTTGCATAAAGCAGCATCAATATTATGGATCCAGTTCTCTAATAAAGTGTTGCACCCTGACTTTCCAACTCGCCTGCGCACGCTGGCGATGGTTTCACGGTTTTTGAAGCGGCTGAAGCGTGCTGTGTAGTTCAAGGTTTTCATGAACACTTCTGACAGCTCCTGCTCATCCTCCGCGCTCTCGTTCTGCTGCTTGCGATGCTCAAGCAGCATATGCACCTCGGAATTCAGAAGAGTTTCCGCAGTTTCAAATTCTGCAGTCACAGGAGAGAACGCCAGCATAAAAAAAGGTGAAATGTGTGTTACACAAGTTTTGTATGTAATTCCGCTCTGGGTAATAAAGAAGTGAAAATGTGTTTTGTGGCAGTCGTGTGGGCCCTTTCACCAATGACTGGGCAGCATTTCATACTGAAAATGCTGATAGTGACAATCCAAGGTGTTGGTCTTTTTGACCATATATTTTACACTTGCAGGCCTAACATTCAGATTTTTTCATATTTGTGCAGTATGTTTTCTTCACCCAATTTTGGCAGAAGTAATGCATGACTTGCTATAGAAAAAAATATTTAGAACTATAAAACTCCACAAAATTCAGAAGTGATGCCACAGTCTTCAGAAGTCTCTGAGCTCTTGAAGTAAATATGAATGCTGTTAAATGTTTTAAAAAAGGTTTGATTTAATTGAAAAGTTAATTGACCTACTGAAACTTTATTATCAGGAAAAAAAGTGTAACCAATCTTAACAAATTTCTCCCCCCCTTTTAGCCAACTTTGAATTTATTCATCATCACCATAACCACTGTATGTATTCCAATAACAAGGTCTTTCAACATCAGCAGTATGAACTGTTCAAAGCAACAGGGTCAGAGGCTGCATCCCAGAGTGCCTGACAGCACTGCTTTGTACAAGCAGACACAGGGACTGCTAGAAAGGGGCTGGCAGCCCTTATTTTGCATTGAGCAGTAAATTAGCTGGGGCTAAACATGAGATTTTAGCATTAAAAAATACAAAAAATAGTCTTTCAGAACTTCCCTGATGTTCATAAGTCAAAAATGCAGCAATGCAGCATAGTGTCCATTTTCCCGCCCCCCCTTTTTTTTCAGGGTGGCTCTGAGGTGTAAACACATTTCTAGAATTTATACTGGATTAATTTTCTGGAAAAAAATACACAGACGGTAAATGTCCATAGTTACGAACTCTGGATCTGGACAGCTGGTTTCTTAACTGCAGCAGTATTCACAGATTTCTAGAACAACTTAGGTTAGAAGGGACCTTAAAGCCCATCCCATCCCATTCCACCCCCTGCCATGGGCAGGGACACCTCCCACTGTCCCAGGCTGCTCCAAGCCCCATCCAACCTGGCCTTGGGCACTTCCAGGGATCCAGGGGCAGCCACAGCTTCTCTGGACAATTGTGCCAGGGTCTCACCACCCTGATAGGGAAAAACTCCCGTGTCAAAAAACATGACTGAAAAAGTAAAGCTTATATCAAAAACCAGTAATCTTTTCACTGTAACCTGACAGGTTTGTTTTTTTTTTTTAAATACCGTACACACACGTAGCGGCCTACATAAGAACTGCCATATCTTAGCAATCATGAGGTCCTTAAAGATATACAAATCATTTATTATCCAGATTTTTAACACTCGGCCTTAGTAACTGGCGATGGGGTCGGGGCGTTGAGCAGCGCTCCGGTCCACGGAGCCGCTCGGCGAGGCTCGTACCCTCACAGGCAGCCGCTGCCGGCCTCCAGCCACCACCCGACCGCCGGCCCCTCGCCGCCCCCGCTCGCACCTTTGGGGAAGACGAGCTGCGAGGCGTCCTCCTCCACGTCTGCCGTGCGCGGGTCACTGCCGCCCGCCGCCATCACCGGAAAGCCGCGATGGAAAGGGCGGCCCCGCCTCAGCGGGAGGGCGGGCGGCTCTCCGGGCGGGGGCGGGAACGGCCCTGCCCCGGCTGAGGGGCGGGAACGGCCCTGCCCCGCCTGAGGGCTGGGGGCGCGGCTGCTTCTCCCTCTCCCTGAAGGACCGGGGGCCGGTTCCACCTTGGGCGTTGCTGAGTGTGAAAGAGCTCGGTTGCCGCTACGGGGCACCGAGAGGAAACAGCGAGAGCAGGGAGCCTGGGTGCTCTCGCAACAAAACAGCCCTTAGAGGTGTGTTTAAGCTCGCTGAGTGATTAGCTCCCTTTGGAAAGGGAAAGCAGCGGGGTGCTGAACGTTGTATGTATGAACAGAGGGCAAATAGCTGTGACAGACCAAGACTCTGCAAGTCCCTATCAGGAGGGTGTAGCCAGCGGAGGGGCGGCCTCCTTTCGCAGGCAGCAAGCGACAGGACGAGAGGACACGGTATTAAGATGCCCCAAAGGAGGGTTAAGTTGAACATTACGAAGAATTTCTTCACAGAAAGGGTGATGAGACATTGGAGTGGGCTGCCCAGGGACGTGGTGGAGTCACCGTCCCTGGAGGTGTTTAAGCAAAGATTGGAGGTGGCACTCAGTGCCACGGTCTAGTTGACAGGGTGGTTTTCACTCAAAGGTTGGACTTGATGATCTCAGAGGTCTTTTCCAAACTAATCGATTCTGTGATCAAGAACCCAAAGTCTTACAAGGCACGAACCAGGGCCCGAGAGCTGGAGAGTGGGAACACTGAAGGAAACAGTACTCGTCCTTCGCATGAGCAAACTCTTCTTCTGCTCTGTCCTTTAGGAAATAACCAAAGAGCTCAAAACTGCACTGGTGTCCCTCACCAGAGTGCACAGCAGCAGCCGTTTGCCCAGGAGCACCTGAGGGTTCCGAGGCATCAGATGCATCTTCACACCAGTGGATCAGGCAGCTACAACCAGCTCCATTTTGCTACCGGAACATCCTCCAGCTAGACAGCAAACCCCAACCTCAGGAAAACTGTGACTGTGCCAGAATTTCTGTCTAGCTCACTGTGATTAATAGACCTCGGACTGTAAGGAGGGAGTATTGATATCATAAATAACACGCTTCATAAGGAAGGTTAATTTTCAGACTATCCAGAAGCAATCTACAGACCCCTAAAAGTCATAGCCAGGCTGAAAATGAAGAGAAGATAGTTCTCCCAACACTGCCAGCAAAATAACTTACATAGCAGTGTTTTCCCTAGAGAGCTCACATGTAAGTGCCTAACCAGCCTAAGATTCTTAAAGTAATCATCTTATCAGCCCTTACTATGTCATCCTGCACCCTTAAAGAAAGAAAAATAGACTGTTGAAGGATTTATGATGAGACCACTCCTGTTCTCATAAACTTGTATTCGTGCCTAGGTGAATGGTTTCCTGCATGCTGGGAAAAGGAATGAATTAAAAATAATCTAGAAGAATGTGAAGAGATCAAATAATAGATTTTTAATATTTGTTATCTGGATAATGAGCATAGCAGAGAAACTGATTGGAAAGTAATTTGCTAAGTGATACAAGCAGAAAGACATTCAGGAAGATGGAATGGAAATCTCTTGGGGAACATGTGGCAAATTAAACAATTTCAATTAGGCTTACAAGAAAATAAGGAAATCCATGCCAGATTGAGGAGAGAAGCATTTAAAATCACTTGGAATCCCGATGGCTTCTTAAATAACCCGTGAACTCAGAACATCATGGTTCTCAGAGCAGTAGGTAGCTCACAGAGGTTTAAGTTATTAATTTCCCTTTTTGTTTTCCCCCAAGGATCCATTCTACTTAAGTATACAAAAGCAAGACTTTATAGGTACAGTTAAAGAGGCTATCATGAAAGATTAAGTTTATTATCACTGATGTGTCTGGTTAAGAGCAAAATAAAAATGTTCCTGAATGGAAGCTGCTCCCCACCCCCCCAATTTTTAAAAATAATTTAAAAAATAAACTTATAAACCCCACAGTAAATATTGTTCAGCTGCTGCAACAAACCAAACATAGCAGAGTACCTGACCTTTTGTTATTTTTAAAATGCACTGGCTTCTTCCTCACTAATAATGACTGTTTTGGCATTTATCAACAAAATATGCCTAGAAAAGTAAGGTGAGCTTGATTAAAACAAAGTGAATGACTACAGGAACTTTCAGACAGCTTTACTGGTGACATCCTAAAATAAACCAATTGAAAAAAAAAGAACACTTGGCCAAATGTAATTTATCACGAACAAAGTCTCTAATATTCCGTATTCCAGGGCAAAAAGCTTTGATCCTTGCTGGAGACATGGTATTGAGTAGCGGATTGTTAGACAGACCTATCATGGTAATTCCTACATTGCCACAGTTTAAACACAGATCCTGTAACAACTACTTGCACCTACACAGACCTTACAAAGTGCTCAGCTAAATATCTCCATGTAATCAAATGTAGGAACAACTAACAACAAGGATATTCTATTATTAGCACAAACCTATTTTGTAATATGCTTTCCTTCTAATTCATCAGCAGAAGAAATGTGATTTTCCTAGGCGTTTTTAAAGCTTTCTAACAGTAATTGTGTCTTTTCTGTGGAGTGCCAGTAGATCCTTGTGGAGATAACCACCCACTGAGAGCACCACGGGCCACAGTAGCCAGCATTGTACAAGACATGCGTGATTTTCATCTGTGTACTTAAAGTGTAACTCTTCAGGTTTAGGTTTTCACACCGTTTTACCTTTATTTTTACCCCATTTAAAATTACATGTCCAAAACTATAATGAATGAACATGTATGAGCAAAGTAAAGTTATATTAATATCCAGGAAGACTCTGAATGCAAAGCTGCATGATCTGTTCAGTTTTTAAATACATATATGACATTATCAACTGGTTGTATAATACATAATTTATGCCAGAATTAATCTAAGAGCAGTCTAGCTGACCATAGAAAAAATACGGTTCAATAATCTGGATATTGTTCAATTTGTAGAATTATATACTTGTTTTAAAGAACATGGTAACAATACTCTTCTGTGCTTGCTGTGTTTTGTGAGTGATCATCAAATATATTCACAAGTCATCTTTTCCCAGACTGTTCCCATCCTAGGAACTTTCCTATCATACTGTTCCATGTACTATCAGTATACATATTAATTTACTGAGTCGTATAGGAAAGTGTTCTGATTTTCATTTTTATCTTCAAGATAAAAATGGCATTTCTCGATCACAGATAAAACAGATTTCTTTTCTGTGTTAAAAAAATGATAAGTATTCTTCCTTTGAACTATCCTCTAGAAGTTTCTGCTAATCTTTCTGTAATTTTGTTCTAGAAGGAAGCGAGTGCTAATGACAAATTCGTTTTGTTTCTTATTTCAAACAGAAGTAACAACAGAAGAAACTGTTTCCAGGAGAATTACCCTGGTTTATATTTAGCCTGGATTGACCTATTTCAGTGTGCAGTCATATGTACACCCTTCTACCTGGCCTCATCCTCCCTGTGAGCTGCTGAGTGTTCCTGCAGTCACGGAATGCAACGCGCATGGAAGAACTTCTGATGAAAGACACCAGACAAAGATTTAATGTCTGACCAATTCAACAGGAAACCAAAAAAATCGAGTAAGGAAAAGCACATGACACTAAAATACACAGATTAAGTCACTGTATTCCTGCCAACAAAGCTGAGAGAATACACTTGATAACTCCCCTGGGCACATGACAGCAGTGGATGGTAGGGATATGGGCAACTTCAGAATTCACAAGGAAATTCAACGGGAATTCACCTGGAAATCCTGGTAGTTACAGCATCTGCCTCACATTGCCTAAGGGATTGACTTTCTAGCCTTCCTAGTACCAGCACCTGAAAATAGGGTTTTGCTTTGTAGTTGCATTGTTGCACTGAGATAAATGAGCTTCTCAGGCATATTTAAGTCAAAAGTACCCTCCCCCTTGGTTTGGTTGGTGGTTTTTTTGGGTCTTATGACTGTTTATTGACATCCAGGGCTGCCCTTCCCAAGAGCCACCATTAGAAAATGTAGCATCTCTAACTATACAGCTGCCATAGACAGAAAGTTAACAATTATCTGAAAATGTAAGGAAAAAACCATGTAAGCCAGAGATACAATTCAAAACTATTCTACAATTCAGTTAATCCTGTCCTGTCTCAAAGCAAACATTAAAATAGTAAGAATCTTGAAAAATGGGTGTTTTATTCCTCTGAAATAAGATTTTTACATCACCTGAGGACTATAGCCCTAAAGTATAGACAACTTGTTCTCAGTTCATTTTAGAAGACAAAACCACAAA
Source organism: Lycocorax pyrrhopterus obiensis (assembly GCA_014706295.1). Taxonomy (NCBI): domain Eukaryota; kingdom Metazoa; phylum Chordata; class Aves; order Passeriformes; family Paradisaeidae; genus Lycocorax; species Lycocorax pyrrhopterus. The sequence continues at coordinate 3,508,373 of JACSVZ010000016.1, forward strand.
AGAACAATTTTGAGTTTCAGAAAGATTTACAGTACTCTGTATGTATGTGCTTTATACATTTCACCATCATGGCAACTGATAGAAAGTTATTGTCAAGCAAACATTATTTCAGAATACAAAGACACCACTATGCCATGATTAATGAAATATATTTAATATTTGGTTGTAATTTTCCTGCTATTTTTCCTTGCTTTCTTACAGTGAGCCTGTTTGATTATTGGTGTTTTTCCAGACAGCTGTCATCCCACTCTGGCAACCTCCCTGGTTTTGAATATGTGGTGTAATTTACAGGTTTGCTACTCATACCTGTAATATATTGTTTGTCTTTCTAGATGAGAACAATTTCATCTTATCCCCCATAAAGACTGTGAGAACTCATATAAAGAGGACAGTACAAATAATCTTTATCCATTATGATTTATTCTCTACAATACTTCATTAGAGGATAGAGTTCAATTATTTACACTCAGAAATTATTATATAGGTAGGAGGCCACCAAGTGTAATATAAAGAATTGGTCTGACGTCTCCGCACTGTAGGTCAAAAGAGGTCTCCTGCTTTAAGGAAATAAATTAACCAAAAAAACCCCCAACAAAACAACATGTAGTTTCTGAATACAAACAGAAAACAGCACTAATAGTCAGTGAAGACTGCAGAGGTTTGTTAATGTACTATAAAAACAAATTATTCTGTGCAAAGGTTAAAATGAACTCTTAGATTTCCTTACAGATTTTTTTTTTGTTCTGATAAATTGTAGATATGTGATATTTTGACCATATAACATTCCCAAACTGAAATGGCTTCAGTTGAGACTGACTGTTGAACAACATGAAAAAAAATAATTAAGAACCTCACAGTGGAAACATTTCAACACTGACAGACTCCAGTGATCAAAGACATTCTCCTGTAGTTACTGTAAAACAAAGACATTTCATCATTGCAGTGAGATTATTTATCAGTTGTGGTTGTCATGAGAATAAGCCCTTCTAGACCAAAAGGCACTTGCTTCTAAGGATGAGCTAATCCACATCAAACCAGGTAACAGTTGCTTTGAGGAGTAGTTCTAACCAGCTGTCCCAGCCAAGCAACCACAGAGAAAATTTCAGATGAATTGGCCACTGATTTTGGTTGTCTCCATCTTGAGGCAATTCAAACTACAATTTGTTCCTAGTTCACCTCTTTCATCCTTATGCATAGCTGCCATGTAATGATCTAGAAACGGGATTATTTCCTGAGACCACCTGTCCTTGTCATACATTTCTCTGAGCTGACTTAGCTATTGACACAGTTTTCAACTGATTTTATAGCTGGACCCTTATGGGACTAAAGCTGAGAGGGCCTGTTCCTTAGGCAGCAGACCAGTGTTTCTGATCTGCCAGGTTCTCTTCTCACTGCAACAAGACAAGAACACAGTACATATTTAGAGGCATTTATGTTTTGTTTTTTTTTTTTAACAGACTGAGTGGGGAAACAGAAGTGGGAGAGGATAAGACTTCCCCAGTCCCAAACCATCTGTCCCACTTCAGGCTTAAACCAACCAAGTTACTCAATCCTAAAATTCTGTTCTTTAAAAAAATGACAACTAACCCTCCCCACCCCACCCTTTAGTCATCCCCTAGTCAAAGAAACTGAAATCAGGAAAACACTATACACTGTTGAAGACACAGAACAGGGCAAACATCTGAAAAAGAAACAGTATAGTTGAAAAGCCTGGCACTGTATGCCTGCATGACCAGTCTCACCGAGCGTGCTCAGGGGTGAAGTTTTAGCACCATTTTTTTGCCTTTTTTTAAACCTTTTAGAAATTAAATTCTAACATAGAACACTTGAACAGTAATGAGTGTAGCCCTATGTATCATACTGTTTGACAGCTGAAAGGTGAGTGGTATGCCTGGAGCTGACCCCACCCTCCCCCATCACTACATGGCACCTGGGAGAGTAATTACAAACTGGAGTGGTTTGTAACGAGACTCATTTATTCTCAGCAGCAGGAAGTCATGAAACAATCCTTTCATCTTCAATTGCTTTTCAACAACGACACAAGGGAAAAGTGGCAATTTGTAAGAACGACCCAATATGGAAGGAAAGCTGGGTCAATATTGCACGGTTATCCAGAGGAATCTCCCTCACATCTCTCTCCTCCAGCAGAGCATTTCACCAACATGAAGCAAAATGGCACAAGTTGTGCCTTTCTTCTTAGGACCAGGAACAGCACCCTGCAGTTCTCAGCTTCCTACAAGCCCTACTCCCTGCCATACCAAGGCATAATTTCAGGCTTCAAACACCAGTCAATTAAAACACACATGCAGTCTTCTAAAGAGGTATGCAACCAAACAGCCATGACTCTGCTATGCACTTGTATTTTCTTCCCTGATCATTACTGACCCTCCAGAAGTTTGGAAAACCAACCAACCAAACCCACCCCAAATTATATTCTGAAGTCCAGTTATCTTATTGGAAGAGTGTCATAATTTAGAGTTTATGACACCCCTCAACGATGCTACAGAATAACAACTGATAACTTCCTTTTAGAAAAGAGTATTCCTTGTGATCATCAACCACGGGAGAAAAAATACAGAATGCACATGAGTTTCACGCAGTTTGGGTAACAGAGATTTCCCCACTCACTGCCTGGATGTGGCAATGACTAAGCCAAGGAAGATTAATCTCACCAGCAGAACTACAGAGCTCCATTCCATAGGCCTGCTACAAAGTGGAACACTCACAGCCCCTAAGATCAGTAGTCATACCGGTGAAAGTGGCTGTCCTATCAAAAGGAAGGTCCCCAGGACTGTCAGCTTAAATTAAAACAACTTTCAGTCACTAGTCTCACTTGTACGACTACAGTCAATGCTCTGCAAGCCCCTCCCCAGCCCTAATCCTATCTCTTACAAATATTTGGAAACAAAACTTGGTCATAACAAAAACTGTCCAGGGACACTCGAGTACCTTTTCCTCTGTGTACACAGCATGTGCCATGTCACTCTCTTACAGGCAAAACAGCATTGTATTTCATAGCAGGCTTCATCACCAAGAATCCAACCTACCAAGGATCTGAGCCTTAAAGCCTTCAGGGGTTTATTTAAATAATGGATTAATTTTTCACATGTTTTCTGTCCATGAGGATGGGGTGCTATCCAGGTGTTCAACCCTCCCCAATATCATGATGTCCGCCTGTGATGCGTGGGGACTGCAGTCAGCTCTCAGTACACAACAGATACCAAAGGTTAAAAAAAAAATTAAAAAGAACCTAAAAAATGTTTTTTTGGACTCCGTTGCCCAGGCTGCCAGGGGAATGCTCCTACTTGATCTGGGGGGCTTCCACAACAAACAACTCAAGTTTCCAGAGTGTCAGTAACACCCAGGAACAGATCAGTCCGAAGCAGCACTTTCACTCCTAAAGGTCTTCTGCACCTCACGACAGTTCGTAGGCATGGAGCCCCAATCCAACTGAACCCCCGCTCGGAGGGAAGGCTGAGATAAGGCTTGGGCCCCTGAAGTCCTGTCACGCTCTCATCCTCCCCCCAGGTCAGTGGGAAGGCAGACTTGGCAACGGAAGCTAGCATCATAAAATGGTGCAGTAATAGAAGTAACTGGACCAGGAAGAGGAGGCGTCTGCCCCGATGATGTCATAGCCGTTGGCAGCAACTGGGGAGTGGGACTGGTCATGCAGCCGTGTGTCAGGAGTAATGATTGTAGAGGGGGGGGGCATGAAGAGTGCCATTCTGGAAACAATGCTGGCGGGAGGCCATGTACTCTGCATAACTGATTGTCACCTTCTCACTGCGGTACCTGGGGGAACAGCGGCAGAAAAATAATGTCAGACTACGCAGCACGGAGGGACTGGACATAAAAACATTCACCCCAGACTCCCCTTTAGCTCACAGCCAATGACGACCAAGAGGACCCCATTTGTATGAATAACCTATCTGAGCTTGAATTAGCTCCAGTGTCCCAAAAGATGAGCCCTAATCAAGGTGATCATAATTAAAGGGATGCCTGAAGTAGCACACAGGAAAAAAATAATCAATTTGTATAACTTTTTATCCATATGCAATGGCCAAAAATGGCACAAAAAGTTTGCTGGAAGAAGATTTGACAACAATGATTAAATAATCAGTATTTCACTATTGTTTTCTTTTGTGGTTATCTCCACATTTGAAAAGGTAGTGAAAAAAATGGAGAGGTGGGTAAAGAGAGGTTTATTATAGCATATAAATAAGTTAGCCCATGTTGTACAATCAGAATTCACAAATTGTGAAGTTCCTTTGGAGAGACTGGAGTTTTCCAAGTTCTTCCAAAGCACACTAAACAACAGCCAGCTACAAAGTGGTTGTGAGTTGCACTAAGACCACATTGCATCAGATTTTAATGAAAACCTTCATCCTGTCATCTCCTATTAAAGAAAACCCTGCACACCCACCTCATTTCTCTAGAGGTAAAGAATGACCTGATAAATTAGTGTTTCTATACAAAACCAGAAAGTCCCAATTTTTACTAACATAAAGGGGGCAGAAACCAATAGGACAGCTGGGGGTATAGAAAAGCAAGCAAATTCTGAAAACCAGCCAAATTTGAGTGTGGTTTGGTTTTAAGACAGCTGTCACCTAGGAATAGCTACAGTATTCACAGACGAGCACACTGAGAAAAGGAAGTTCATTGAAAAGATACCAAAAAAAAATCAACCTTTTTAACTGTCAAAGGTTCTGCTTCTGATCTTTCCCATCAATAGTAGTATTAAAACCAGTGACACTTCTCTTAGAAAAATGTCAACTTCAATCCTGCATGGACCAAACACATTGTGCTTAATTCTATGTGCATTACATGCCTAACACACGGCATTTGTGATTTGGTCTTTCACACTACATCTCCTCTGGAAGAGGTATAAAGACTTACATCAAGCACAAATATTTTAAATCGCCCAGAAACCACTATAAAGTAAAATTAAAAGACAACAAATACATCTACTTACCTGGTAAGTTTAATTGTTTTCCTAAAATCATTGGTAATGGGAGCCTTAAAGCCACCTTTCCTGAGTAAGGAGTCTATGGTCTGGATCTGATCCCAGTCTATTGAAAAATAGAAGTAAGGCAAATTTTTCAATATAAAAAAATGTTTCAAAAACACAAGAGGTGCATTAAAAGGACTCTAGAAAAACAACAACTGAACAGGAAACTCTGAGCTTCAGAAATCCTAGTGTTGAACTGGACATATATGGCCTGATGCATGCACACTATCTGCACATGCCTACCCCTTTAAACTCTTACTGGAGCTCATCTATGAAACAGTAATTCCATTTTCCATTCCATGTCTTCTTATAAAGGTCTGTGCCTTCCTACTGTTGCAGGGACCCCGAATTTTTTCATCATGTGCCACTTAGCTCCCTTGAAAATAAGATAATACTTAGCCCTTTACATAGACAAGTTGGGATTGATGCTCTAGTGATAGCACAGTGCACTGCTATGTGAGAGATCAGAGTTAAAATTCCTACCTTAGTCTTTTGCCCCAGAGCCAGGAGGATGCGACCACTCCACTCTGCTAGGTGGAGGAAAGGAGGAGGCAATATTTTGAGCAGTTACCATGGTGACCACTACTCTATTTGAGTGGGAAGTGTGCTCCAGAGGGGCTGTGTTTCTAGCCCTCCTCTGGAGGATGCTACTTTAGCAAGAATGAGGAGGAAAGTGACTCTCCTGTTGGTGCTGTGCAGCGTGCAGTTATCCTAGCTGGTGGGAGAAACATAGAAGAGGAAAGATGCAACGCTGAATGAGGCTGGAAGAGCCATACTTTGAGATCCTCTATTTCTTCAGCCCTAAAACATTCTGACACTAAGATACAGCTGTGCAAAGATATGGGATGAGAGAAGGGCCAGATGAAAATCCAGCAACAACTGTATCAGGTGTCAGTTGTCAAGAATAAGCCTGGTGGTTCCATGGCACCACTATGAGGACAGCATTGTATTCCAAGCCCCAAATTGGTAGATTTAAGTTACCCAGTTCTGTGACACAATGTGTTGACGTGTTTGGCTGCCATCTCAAACCCACCTTGTTCCTTAGCAACCTCAGGTAAATACGTGGCTGTGCGTTTGACACCTTTCTCATTGATGAACTCTATTCTGATCCCATGGATTCCAACCTATAGATGGAAATGAACAGCCAAATAAGAGGTGTTTGCTAGCACTGAGCCCATGACTGAGTTGTCATTCCCACAACACTGTGTCTCTCTCCCTCTCTCTGGACAGTCTGGCTTTTGCCTGGATAAGGTCATTCTCTTCCCCACTCTCTGCTCTTACCCAGCAGGTCTCACAAGTGGCTCGCTTAGCCACCCTTCCCAGACAAGCCTCACTAGTGTCTCTGCCACTTCTCCTGAGGCAAGTCTTGTCAGTTTTCCATCTCTTGTGTCACGCAAGAGAGACAAAATCTCTGCACACAAGAATGACGCCTAAAGTTACCCAACTATAAAGTCCATATATATATTATTCTTGAACGAAATACAATTCCATGTACAAGGTCCTAAAAACCATTCACACCTCTGGTCTTAACTACTTTTTATTTCCAGTTTCTATCCACGCCATCAAAATACTTCCCAGGTTTTTATACATGTATTTACACCCATTTCCTATTGGGCCAAGTCCATGAATCACTTTCATGTTTCTTTTATTTGCATTCAGATCCCCCCCCAACCAAAAGCATACTGCCAGGCCATCTTCTTCCTTCCTTCTAATTTTCCAGCCCCATTTCTTCTATTCCCAGTCTCTTCTAGCCCCATACACCCCTGTAATGAAGGAGATACATCACCATGTACTAACCCGAACCCGAATGGAACGAGAGAGTGATGCAGAGTTCCAAATGCACCTGTTCTCACCTCCCAGTCCAGGTAGTCACTGGCATCCTCAAAGTTAGTGAGGAGGGAGACAGAGCAGAAGAGTTTGGGCAGCTCCTCGCGGGTCAGGGGGGGAAATCGGCTGTCCTTAAGTGCACTAAAGAGAAGAGAAGATACATCACCCAATACAAGCACCAAATTAAAGTGTCAGATGCTCAGTTATTCCCCTTTTGATTATGCCTGCATGAAACATGTTTCTCTGCTACTGCAGAGAAAGTGATTTGCATCTCTTCTTAATCTAATGAACTGTAATACCAATGGCAAGCTTCCTGATGCTGTCCAATGCCTGCTGCAGCAGGAGAGAAATTATGTGCTACAGATGTCAAAACTGTTAGTATGCAAGATAGATTTGACAGTAGCCTTAAAATGTCAACTGCACCTCACCTTTTGCAAAGATGTTCCACTAAATCCTAATACATCACCTCACTATAACTATCATACACTCAGGTTTATTTCATTATGAAGTAAATTACGTTGAACTATGTCCACCCAACATCCTAACCTTGAATCCTTACAGATCTTCAGTAAATTAACTAATTTCGTATTTATTTCATTTTCGACAGTTACCTGGTTAATGTATATTCCCTGAGTCCTGAGTGAAGATTCATGGCTGAAAAGGTCCCGATGCAGCCACGAAGCCGCTTGTCTCGCCCCGTCTTCCACGTCACAAAGAGTGGACTGAAAAGGCAAAAAAAAAAATAAACCCTCCAGCCTCTACAGATATTTGGTTGCTAAGGGGAGACAACCAAGGTGTAAAATAGCCACATGCCTTTGCTTTCTCTCCCTCCAGTAAAGCCCAGCAGGCAGGTTTGCTCACCTGCTATCTAGCAAGAACAAAACTTCATGCCCACACCCCCCACATGCAAACCCCAACACTTCCCTCCACCTTTTCAGCATACTCCCTCCTCTCCAGCAGTACTCTGGAAGTCCTCCATGGACACATTCCTGGCCAGACTCTGTGCTGTCTTCTAATGAGTGATATGGTTATTTGATCCCACTGATTGATTACCTGTCACTATTGGCCTCACTTTACAGTTTACATTAGTTACAGCATAGCTGTAAACATTAGTTTACAGCAGAGCTCATATAAAAATTAATATAGAGTATGCAAATTAGTTCTTTATACTACCATTTCTATAAATCATATTTGCAATAGAAGTTTTTTTTTTAAAGGAATACAGAGAAATCCAGATTTTTTTCCTCCCTGTTATTTCTACGAGGATCTGACTTCTGGGTCCATCCCTAAGGCTCAAGCAGTTTATGTCTATATCTTTTGCTTACCTTACATTTGATTTCTATTTACACATATTCCCTCCTGTTGAACACATACCTAAAACACTATTGCTCCTACTCAAACATCACCTGGATTCCTACTTTCCTGCCTACCATCACGAACTTACAGGCATAACAGTAGATTCTCAAACTCAGCAGGCTCATTTCAAGCTGTTAAACTACAACTCATGATTTGGCCTTAAGAATAACAAATTCAGAATAATAGAGCTCTATGAAGAGATAAGCAGGTAAAGATGACTGTGAACATTAAATACAAAAAAATTAACTTCTACAGAAGTGAGTGAAATTGCAAAGAGCTGTAGAGAGAAACACTAAAAGAACAGTGGTGGTTGCAGCTCTACAAGAATGTCTGAACATCTGCAAAATTCTGTAAGGCAACTGATAATGCTGACCTAATTATAAAAACAGGATGAGTGATTCTGTGACTTGTTCAGAGTACAGAGTACTGAATACAAGACATCAGTCTGTGGATTTCTATTGACCTTTAAGTAATATGATAGAATATAATTTTCTGAGATTAAAAGAACATTGACAGGAGTTTTGAACCATCACGACTGATTCAACAACATAACTCAGACTCTTCCCTCAAACTCTTGAAGCTGTTGTAAGCAATGTACCTCTGCAGCAAACCTTACCAAAAATACTAAGATATTCTGTTCAGACAACAAAACCAGAATGGAGTGTGGATGATTTCTCAAACACAGCAACAGGACTTCTTACGTCTACGTAGTGAGAACGTAATTTAAACTATAGCAATAAACCAATGCCCAGTGATGTTTCTCAGAGCAACAATGGAATTAAATCCATCACAGCACAAATCCATCATTCAGGATCTAGTTACCAGCTGTGACCAATGGCGTAAGTAACACCCAAAAGAGCAATTAGCCCTTGAGTGACAATTGTGAAGGACGTTGCCCCCAGAGGAAGTGGAAACATCCTTCCACACCCAACAACAACCTTCTTGGTTGGCTTGACCAAGACAGGGGATTTACTGTTCTAGTTTTCCAGTAACACTTCAAGGCACTTGCAGGATATCATTCCTCTACATTTTCATCTAGCTGTCATATGTAGAAAGAGCAAACAGAAAAAGAGTGTAAGAAAATACATGAGAAAACTTAAAAAAAACCCAAACAAAACAAAGAGATACTAAACTTACACAGGAGATCTCTGAGAAACATTACTGTCACGAGTTCAGTGGAAATTTACCTTAATCTAATAAAAATTTTGAAAGTACTGCTCAGTCCACGTGACATTCACCCCAAAGAGAAAAGGAAAGGGAGAACATAAAAAACATCACTCACAGAATACAAATCTAAGTAAATTCCCCTTCAATTCAAATTGCAGGTTCACATTTTCAATTTACCTCTTTCCCCTTCCAAAGGGAAAAAAATCCCACAACCCATCTTTCCACTGAGCTGCAACACAGCTTTATGCATCCATAATAGAAGAGATATTATCAGAGGGGAGAAGACAATTGCATTCAGAAGGCTGTATATTTTAAAATACCTTAAAGCACATTTAAAACCATTTTTCATTGTGGTCAGAACAACTGGGGCATAAAAAGAGATATGATTCTGTACACATAGATAAAATTTCACTATTTTCACTGCAGTGAAGATGATGTTTCTGTCTCTGAAGAATAAATGCACTCAGCAAATTGCAGGTGCAGCTGACAATAAGCCCATTGTTCCAGAGCCCCTCCTTGAAAAGTGTTATTTCCCAGATGTACTGAGAAAAGTCACAACAATCTTTTGTCCGTGTTCACCCAAGAGCATTTACTGGTACTTTGCAGCCATATCCTCAGTGGATTATGTCAACTGTTTCTTCCCCAGCCACAACATCCCACTTATATGTGTTTGATGATGGTTTTTAGGCTGAGAGGGGAATTTCAGCAACTAAAAATTAGCTTCATCAATTGCAACTACAAAGGGAATTTTAAAGTAGAAAAATACAGTTTGTTCAAATCAGGGTTTAGCTTGTACTAGGGAAAAACCTGTTACAGAACAGATTTTATGATGCAAGTATCTTATTATTTGTCTTGCATGGCAACTAGAAACTTCCATGGTATAGTTTTAACACCAGTTTGTAATATCTACTATTAAAAAATCAGACTGAAGTAAAAAAATAGAAAAAGTAACCAATTAACTACTTGCACAGTTTCCAAACTGTAATTACTTGCAGTAACCTGAATAGTAAAGGGGATATTTTCTTCCTTTGCCAAGTTCATTCAGACATAACTACAAGTCTTGCAGGGCCACCATTTCTCCATCGATCTGTGACCATCACTGCTAACATTGGAATAAGGGAACCTTTCTTCACAAGTATCTACCAGCTCCATAATTCCCATCAAGAGTGTTGTCCACGTGCATATCTCCTCAGGCTGGTAACTGAAATTCATGGTGGTTTTCAATTCATAACCCTGTAACTTGCATGTTATTACACTGTTTATGCCAAATCCTGACCTTCACACCTACTTTTATCTTTACTTTAAGGTTCAGCACCAGTTTAAAAACCAGTTTAAGAACAGGCTGTGCCTCTTTCTGTTCAATCAACAGTCTCTTCTCTGTCTGTCCAGAGAGACTTGTGGTATAAACCTTTGTTTTGTCCAAAGATCTCTTACATTGACATTAATTATGTCACAAAAGGCCACAATGCAAATTATTTCTGTATTTTCACTTTGCTTACTCTTGTATTTGATAACATTTGGCTTGAAGTTCATTACATGACTGTCTCAAGTGGGACAGTTCATCCTTGTGTGCTGCTCTCCAAGAGAGCAAACCCCATGCTTTTCCCTGGGGTACATCCAACTATTTCCTGGAAGCAACAGCATAAATGCTGAAACACAAGATAATCCAGGTAAGCATTTGCTGACAGGGGAAGAGAAGGGAAGGGCTGGTTATGCTTTGTTGGTATGCTGATCTAAAGACCTGTAATTATGAGCACAGAAATAACCAATGAACAAATTTTAACTTTTCAAATCCGGGCATAAAATTCAACCAACTGCTATTCCCCAAAGGACATCCTTTTTGAAACTAGTCTACAGAAAAAGCAACAAAATCCAGCCAGAAATCTCCTCTGACACCAAAAGAATGCAGCTCTGTAAAACCATCTCTCTTACCAGCTTAGCAGAACAACAGCAAATAACCCTTTGCATTCCAAGCGATAAAGTAATAAGCAGACTAACACAAAATGTTCTCAGACGAACATAAAGTGCTCTAAAGAGAGCTTACTTAGTGTAGGTATGAACACCAGAAATGTTTCAGCCTGGGGAGTCCCTGGAACTATTTGATATCCTAGTCCAGAGCACTTCTCTATTCATTTATATTTACAGTATTAAACAGCTTACTCTGCGGCAGCATTCAGAACATGTATCCATAATCCAGCTTGAATAATAACTGCATGGAAGCACAACCTACATCCACCCTGACAGCAGTAAGGTGGGCAGACACTGAATACACAGAGAAAGGAAGTCCTTGACCTGTTTAAGCCATTGTTCCTTACATCAATTTAAAATTCATTAGCTTAAATTAAGGATGTCAGCAACTTTTTATTTTACCTATTGTTCTGGAGGAGGCCCCTGGAGGAGTGTCAGAAGGTCCATCTGTCATTGATCTTTCCCATATAATTCTTTCAACCAACATTTTAGCGACATTAACATTTCCACACCTACGCAGTCAACCTTCAGATAAACATTAGCTAAATCCCATACAAAGTGAAACAGCTTCATAAATCCTTCTCCTCACTTCTGCTCATACACATCTCCTTTCCTCCTAACCTTGGTATCATCCTTGAAAGTTAACTCTCTTGGCAGTGCTGGGTTCATGGCTGGAGTCGAAGGTTTTTCCAACCTACATGATTCTATGATTTCTCCCCACATTGCCCAACTAGCACTATCTCCCCTAACACATCTTCTATAACTGGTAATTTTTAGATTCCCCTCCCTGCTAAACCCATTCACTTAGACAGCTGAAGACTCCTGTGAGTGTCCTTGTCCAATCCTCACCAGCCCAGCATTTGTTTCAGGATGCACTGGAAACTTGTTTCAACTTCTTACTTTATTCCCTTTCTATTTGCTTTGCAGAAGGAAGTCTCTTCCTTTCTCCAAGTCAGTGTCTCACATTAGAAGCTGGAGCTTTTTCAAGTTAATGACATTACTTAACTGTTTTTTAGTACAATTTTATAGGTGGCACTGCTCAGTTAATTTTTTGCAGAGGAATCTACTTACAAAGAAGGGGGAAAACTTTACCAGAACATTACCATGAAGCGGGTTTGCACTCCTCCACAAAGAACACAATGCCTCATGGAACACACCAGACTGTGAGCTGAAGAAGCACCACATCTCTTCATTCTTGGCCTAGCTCTCTTTCTGTAGAGCTAAGCATGTTCTTTCTCGAAGGACACTCTTTAAAGCTCACTCACCTCCACCAACAAACAATACTTAAATCTTTTACGCACTTACAGTGCATCGTTTTGTTTCCCGCAGTCAAAGTAAGGAGCAGAATGCCCCCCTTCCTCCCTGCACACCACTTTTCCCACTCCCCAGAGGAAATCCTTCACCCTTCCCCAGCCAAACCACAGCTCTGGAAGCTGTTTCCCAGCTTTGCTCCCACATAAGGATGTACTCACTAGGGGTCATTGGTAAATCGAGGAAGCCGTGGCTGAGGGAACCCGTAGAGATGACAGTAGAGTACATCAAAGCAGTAGCAGCACATCTCTGCTGTCACCACCAGGTTCTTGGTGCTGTTGGCAGTTCCATTGGGCCGAGAAAGTGGGCTCAAAGCTCCTGAAGTGGGATTCATTCGAGTAATTGGGGAATTTCCTGGGCCCAAAGTCAAGTCAGATACGTTCTCCCTTCCATTATTCCCATCTGTATGCTGGTGGTTCTGAAGAGGACCTGAACTGGAGCTTGGTACAGTTGTGGTCTGATTCCCATGACTGTGCGTTCCACTCCCAGACAATTTGGGCTTCTTCACCCCACAACAGCCAGCTGCCAGCTTGGGCTCAAGTGGAGGAACACAGCGTCTTTTTCCCATCCTGCTTCAAAACTCGCTGCCTGGAGCACTGCAGAACCCTGGCATGGAGGGGTGGGGAGGAGAGAGAAGTATTACACAAAGAGTTACAGGTGAAAAACCAGCAGCTGCTTCCTTGCTTCTGTTACAAACAGAGGAAGAAAACCCTCCAAACCATGTGACCAAGTACAGCACTAAAGCCAGTTCAGCAGAATGGGTGTTTTCACACATAAATTGCAAGAGTATGGACACAACATGCATGCGATCACACTTTCCAAGTTATTGATAAGGTGTACTGAACACTTTAATAGGTGGCTCATCCAAAAAAAACCATAACCAGACTTCCCATAAAAAGAATAAAATTGTGGGAAAACAGAAGAAAAAAAGACTTGGTGCTATAGATACACCCTATCCACTACTTTTCCTGCTCACCCCTTCCTCCTCGGTCTGCCTGCATCAGTGGGAAAGAAGTGCATTTCTCCTCCCCGTTCCCGAAAGAAGAATGACAGCAGCCCAAAATGACACCTTTGGGGTTGGACTCCCAGGGTTGTTGCCCTTGATTTAGCACTGGCAAGATCAAAGAGGAGCTAAAAGCACTGAAACCACCATTTTCTAAACTACAGACTATTTTCCAGACCACAAACTGGAAACTGCATTTGCTTTCCAGGACTGGGTGAATGAATACAGCTCCCAAATAAACATGCAGGGGGTACAGGCAAGATGTGCATGAGAGGAAGAGCTGAAGCCAGCACAGTCTGAACAGAGGAAAGTGATAATAGCAGGTAGCAGGTATGGTGTAAAACCCCCAACAACCCAGAACAGTGTTTTGCCTGCAAAGAAGAGAATATTAGCTCATGCATCACAAGAAGGGGTGGAACAAACACAGGGAGGAAAGGCTGTGCAGACAGAGATAAACAAACATGATAGGCAAGGATTACAGGTCAGCGGTAGGAACTTAAACAGCAACATCAACACGAGATCTGAATACACCAAGGGAGAGAAAACCAGGGGCTCAAAGCACAGGCAGATGAGTCACAGAGAACACCACGGGGGACTGAAGTCATGCTCAGCTCTCATGAGTACCAGGGTACTACTGTGACCACCAGGGCAGCCCTCCAACCCTCCCAAGCTGAGAGCACAAACACAGTACTGGGGGGTGAGGGATGACACGCACTGACATTCAGGTCGTGACAACTCCCTCCCTTCTCTGCACGTGCAAACAGTGTAAACTTTATTCATGAAGTTTCATCAGTCTTAGCAGGAGTCACAAAGCTCTGAACTGAATCAGAACTGGTTTAAGTGGTGTTGAGAGGTGCACCTCTCAATACAAGCCCCGCATGCCTGCAATGCTTGCTCTGCTTAGGAATCCTCACCTCAAGGTTTTAGAAAGACCGTAAGGAACGATTTATATGACCTAAGGAAAATAATAATTTTTCCTCTGATCTCTACTTTTGCAATAATAATAAAATGAAAAAAAAAGAAAAAAAAGAAACCAAACCAGGCAAAAGAAAAGCGTAACTTTGACAAAGCGACTATGTAAATTCTTCAGTGCCTATTAAAAGTAACCTGCTCTGGCTCTATGAGGGTGCTGAGTCTTATGAGCCTTCCCCAATTACCACTGACGGCTCAGCCGCATTGGGGAGGATAAATCATTATTTATTTATTTGGAAGCACAACACTTCATTCAAGATCGGAGACGTGGCAGGGGCAGAGGGGAGCTTCCCTCTCTTCTCCCCTCCTCCGCAGTAGGGGCCTAACAAAGGCGGCCGCTCGGTTCCAGCCCCGGTTCCCGGGAGCGCCCCGCGGGCGGGCGGGGGGCACACCGGGGCACCGCCGCGGCGGGACGAGCCCCGGGCTCCCGCACACAAACTTTGCGGGGTGTTCGGGGGGGTCCCGCAGCCCCGCCGGGTCCAGCCCGGGGAGACCCCGGGGACCCCCCGTGCCCCCGGCCCGACCCCCCCGAGCAGCACCGGGGCCGCCAGGGGGCGCCGCGGAGCGGGACCCCCCCTGCGGCCTCCTCCGGCCCGGGGCGGGCGGGCGGACCACGGTGCCCCCCTCCACCACGGCCTTCCTCACAGCCCCGGCGGGGTCACCCACCTCCTGCACCCGTCCCGGCTTCTCCTCCGCCTCAGCCCCGCCGCCGCCGCTGCTGCCCCGCAGCCTTCTGCCGCCTCATGGGGCCATGGGCCTGGGCGAGGCTCCCCGGAGAAGCGGGCCCGGCGGGCGGGGGGAGCGGGCAGGGCCCGCCGCGGCCGGGGCTTCCCGGGGCGGCCGGAGGACCGGAGCGAGGCCGCGGGCAGGTCCGCCGCTATCCCGGCAGCCTCCTCCTCCTCCTCCTCCTCCTCCTCCCGGCCGTGAGGTAATGAGGGACGAACACTCATAGTCCGCCAGCCTCCCGGCGGCGCCAACACGACTAAGGCCCTACGGCGGGCGCTCTGCCCCACGCGGGAAACCATAGAGACGCGCGCTTCCGCGCCCTGCCGTCACGTGAGCACCGCACGTGCGGGAACAAGCAGTTCCGGGGACGGGAGGCAGCGTCACTCGGCAGCGCCGCGCTCCCATTGGCCAGCGGGGGCCATGACGGCCTAGGGGGAGGGGCGCGAGTTGGGGAGCGTCCATTGCGCGGCTCGAAGAGGGGGACTCCTTCCCTCCCTCTTACTGCCGCCTTCCCCCCCTCGCTGGCCGGAGCGTTGGTCCGGCCCGGCGCGGTGGGGGCCGATCGGCGTGAGGGGAGAGCGGGGTTCGGACCCGGCCCTGAGGGCTGAAAGCAGCTTCGGCCGCCGGGACGGGTTTAGTTGTAGCCTCGTGTAACGTACGGTTATGGCAGGAGCCATAAATATCACAACGGCACCAACGCAAAAATTACTTTTTTAGTATTTCCATCTGCCAATGGGGCACCCAAATCCTTCCCTCCGCCCTTCGTCACAGCACCATAAAAACTAACGCAGAGAAGTAGTTACTTCATCGAGGGTTTTAGGACATCTTATAAAAACAGGCATTGTATTCTACCCCGAGAGAATTCTGTGAGAGCGGGTGGTTTGGAGCAGCTCGGTGGATGGGACAAGGGTTGTTGAGAGGCAGGGTAGTGTGGCTGTACCAGGTACGCTTGGTGTACAAAAGGGCTAATTAACCACAGCGCTCATTCCTAATTCCCTTCCGAGAACACCGGTGAAACACCTGGGCAAAATGAAGAGCAAACTTTGCATAGCCCAGAGTACCCACACTGCACACTCAACCCCAAGAGACAAACTGGCTGAACTCCATTTCAAGACTGCAAAATGGAATTCATGCCAACCATTTCTGATCTAAGCTTAAGCAATAAATAAGATGCATAAAAATGTGAGTTGGAGAAATCTGGTTGAATGTCAGTGGATCTTACCTTCTCCTATAGAATAGAATCACAGAATGGTTGGGGTAGGAAAGGACCTTCAAGCTTGTTGTGTTCCACCCCCTGCCATGGGCAGTCACACCTTCTACAGCTTGCTCAGGGCCTTCAACATTATAGAATCTACATGGTTTCCACAGCACAAGAGCAGCACTGTAATTATTGCCATTCTAAGGTTATCGAACAGCATGATCCTTTTAGTCTAGATGGCAGCCTTGAATACCAACTTACGAAAACTAAGGTTACAAAGAATCGGGTGAGAATACCTGGAAGAACAGATCAAGATCAAGTTCCTAACTTTTGCAGTGCTTGAAAGAATCCTTCCCTCCCATCTTCCCCCCAAATACCTCACTCTTTGCTGGTAATGCCTTGGATTGCACCTAAAATCCTTTTCCCAAGACATGAAACAGTTCCCAGCGCTGCAAAAGTCCACTTCATAATCACCAGCGAGCTTCTTGTTGAGTCCTTAGGAACTTGTGAGTGTTGGCACTGTGTTTTATTACCCTGACAACACCAAACAAATACTTGACTAGTTGTGCATGTTGTTCTGTTCCTGAAGGACAAGAAATGTGAGATGATAGCAGCACTTTAATTCCCACCTTTTCTGGTCTTACCTCTGCTTTTAATTTCAACATACCCACACAATTACTGTAACTTTCCTAATACCAAAGTTACAATATCACTGTATTAGAATTGTATCTTACAATGGAAATGGTTTCATTTGAACAAGCAAAATCAAGCTAATATGAAAGACTACCATCCAAAGCTGAAACAATTTGGTTTGCATGTGTTAAAAACACAAGAACAGCATGAATATGGACATTCTACTTACTTCTCTAATTATAAAAATCAGGAAATAAGAATTAAATACTGTTTTTTTAATCTAAGTTCTGAAAGAACTCAGTTCTGAGTAAGGGCAAGATAATAGCACTGTAACTGAATGAGGAAAAGAATGTACTCTTAAAAGAGTTAGTTCATGAAACTGAAGTTTCCTGCTCAGGAGACTAAAAATGAACTGATTTGGCAATTTTTCTAAAATACTAAGGTTAAATGCACAAGTGCATGGGGGATAATCCATATTTCATCTTTAGGAACTGAATTGGGAACTGCATTGCTCACCTTCCACAGCACAGGGTGCTGGCTGATTCCCAACATGCCGTTTCTTCTCCCCTCAGGCTTCTTCCAAAGCTTTGTTTTCAAGCTTGCAGCTTGAAGAGTTTCACTGGTACAAAGGTACACAAACTGCTCACATACAAAAGCCTCCAATTCCTTTATTCATGTTTTCAGGATGTATGTGGTACGTACAATTAACATTACACCAGCTACAGTACCTCTGTTGCAAGAGGTACCTCAACACAAGTATTCCAGAGCACCAACACAGACACAGACACTACAATATCACTTTGAAATTATTTCCCCCCTCCCCCCCTTTTTTTTACCATTTTTTTTTAAATCTTGACAGCTAGGACTTCTGAGCTGTTGGAGACTCTTTGTGGCAGATCCCCTAGTGCAGTGGCACTGGTGTAAGAAGGCTGCTTTAGACACTGGAAGGTCAGAGTGAGAACTGAATGGGGTAACCGAAAGAGGTGCCATTTCCTTTGCTCGGAAGCTTGGCTGCTGTCCGGGTCCATACCTGTGTGTCAGCCTCCTGGAGTCCCCTGCACAATCTCCTGCCTTACAGGTGTGTCCATACCTGACACATCACGAGTTAAACAGTGGGACTGGAAAGACTTTAAAAAGGGATGAGCCTGAGAGAAATCTTTGTTCATTATGACAAGATCAAGGACAATCCCTTCAGGTCACCAGGCTTCACGTGTCCATCTGTTCCCTAAACTCATCCTTTTTTATTCCGATGCTCTGCTTAAAAATAAACCCAGACTACAAAAAGGTTCAGCTCCATTCTGTACACGTTCTCCATTTCCAAAGTCATTAGTCTGCGTTCAAACCTTCTCCTTTCGCTTTAATTTGGACACTTTCTTGACAGTTCCATTCTTGTTTAGAAGCTTCAAAACACGATCCTTGTGATCCAAGACCTTTAGCATGGAGTCTCGAGCCTCATTGATTTGATCCATCACGAGTTTACACCTCTGCATGTTCCCCTGAAAGGAAACACTTGTCATTAACTGCAGAATGTCTGGTCTAAGCAATCCCTTTCCCTTTTCCTACTTGTGCCCCTTGTAACTGATAACACAGGAAGTGGACCCACATGGGTTTTTTTAGGTGAGCTTTAGCTTTTACTAACAGCAGTAGGATGCTTCGTAACTAAGGGTATAGTTTTGGGTTGAGGGGCCACAGGACCTACCTGTATCAGTTCATTGATTCGATGCAAATCATCATCAGTTGCGGCCTTTTTCTTAGGAATGAGTCCCTCCTGCAGGGCAGTCAGTCTCTCATACACATCATGCTCCAGGTTTGTCTAAAAGACATCAGCCCTTCATGAGAAGGGTCACTGCCAAGCTGGCAAACACTCGCCCACGTTAACAAAGCTACACAGAAATAGTGATAATCCATTCCCCTCTCAGCTGCTCTTGTGAGTGATTCAGAAGATGGAGCCTCTGACAAAATGTGGCACTATCATTCCTTTTAACATCCTATTTACAGGATTGCTCCTCTTCTGAAGAAACATGTATCCTACCACAACTGCTTCCCCTACTTCTCACAATACTATTCCAGGAATGCAGAGGTTTTGGGGAGTTTGGTGCTAAAATGCAGAGCACCTACCTCACCCCCAACCTGAAACAGAAGCATCCAGGAATGTGGATCAGTGCTGCCTCCTCAGATCAGCCGCACCATCCCAAACAGACGCTTCTTCAGACCTGTGCACCAGCAGGAGGGAGTTGCCAGTTTTGATCATCTGTACAAAATACATCAGCTCTTATGTCTGGATCAAAACCAACACTCCAAGTTTCCAAGCCACTTATGCCACATTCCTGAGAAAGGGGAAAGCATGTCCCACTCCCTTTGGGCACTACACACCAGCTCCTTTAGGGTATCCCAATGTACTGAGTTTGTAAGAATGTCTTCCTGTCTTACACAGCCTCATGTTCCCCCATGTTGCAGGAAGCTCCAAGCCCCATGCACCTACCAGCTGTAGTAGCTGCGCTGCACAGAGATGGACCTTCCACCCTTGTGCACGACAGGACACACCCTTCTGATTGGCAATCTCTTGCAGCATGGCCTTCTTCTCTTCTGTCACCAGGAAACACAAGAACACAGTACTCAAATTTCAGGAGTTGGCCAGGCCTCTCTTCTCAAACAACAATAACCCAAGTTCTGCTCCCCCTACATCCTAACAAATGACAATGAGCAACGTTTTGATTCAGACAGGAAAGTGATTTCCCGTCTGCCATGTACCTGACTGCTGCTCTCACTTACTAACAGGTTATCTGTACTTTCAGAAAGGTTACATTATAACCCATTTTTTTCTCATTTAAAGAATGTAGTGCTCAATGTTTCAAACACCTGGCACAAACAAGTAAAAGGTCCACCTTGTACTACTGCTGCTCTCTCCTAGATGTATTTGCTCAGTTGTGAAAACCCAGTTTGCTTAAAAATTCTAAAATACTAGCTAAAAAGTCTGGAAGACAGTATCTGATCTCTGTTTTCCTTGTATTAGGTAAAAAAGTCTTCTTTAAAAGCCCATTTGTTACTTGACAAGACTAGTTACACTAAATATAGAATGTTTGTGATTAAACTGGCAAGTGTTAGGTAGCAAATGAGAAAACTCAAGTGCAGCCTATCACCATAGCATGTCACTTTTATGAGGATACCTTCTGTGAGCAAGTTTAAGTAGATTCATCGATAAACACACCTTTTTTTCATCAACAAAACTACAGCTAATTCTGTGTAGCCTCCTCCCCTTCTTGTGTGCTCCCTCCCGAGACTGACCTTTGACGCGGACGTCGCTGTATCTCTGGAAGTGGTGGTAAGCAGCTTTCCAAGGGTTGCGGTAATGACGGAGCAGCGTGATCGGCGGCCTGGGACGCACAGGGACGTATCGTACACCTTCCTCATCTACAAAAGGATCCAGAACTGCATCATCATCGAGTAGTGAAAGCAGATTGGCATCCACTCCGGCAGCAGATCAGTAAGTGCCACCTCATACAAAATGTGTGTTGAGAAAATTCACTTTTCCCTGAGCAGCCCTTTACAAAAAGTGCTGAGGAACAGATACTTGGATTCTCTATTACTCGTATTTAGGAAGTGGGAATGTGACAGAGCACCTTCTCTGAGAACCAAACAGAACAGAAAATATAGACACCTAAATAAGAACAAAGACATCAGAGATGTCTTTACCTATATACTCCTTTGGAGGAGACTTTCGCTTCTCTGCCTTCACCAGCAAACTTTTGGCAGTGGATTTCTCATCATCAGTGCTGTTTGTTTCCATCATGTCCCCCTCCTCTGTGGAGATGACATGCTGCTGCTTACGGGGTTTCTTCCTTGGTGAGGCACCAGGTGGCAAATCGCTTGGAGGCATGGAAAGATTGTTGGCCAGCAGTGCCAAAGATGGAGACACAGTACTTGTAGTCAAAGGAGGGACTGCTGAGAGGAAGGAAAGAGAAGAACCCAAACCATCAGCAGTGGGAAGATAACACATTGTTTGAACACTACCTCCAACAGTATTTCCTGTTTCAGCACAGTGTGAGGAGCGTGATGGGTACCAATAGGCCAGATTTCAAGCCAGCAGTAATTATTAGGACAAGCCTATAAGCTAAAGTTTTTAGTGTCTCATATACATAAAGAATGAGAGCAGAGCCAATTGTCCCGCAGTTGCTTCATATTTGAAGCTTATGTTAGTTTAATGTTACAAAAAGAAAACATGCTAACATCTGTCTGTGTTACTGTAAAAAAAATCCCTCTGCATGTACACCAGCACAGGTCACTGGCACAGTAAGCGAGTCCCTATCCTCTTGTGATGAGAGAGTCGGATGGAATCAAAGCACGACTGCAGCACTCTCCTTGCAGGAGGCTGCTTGTACTGCCAAGCCCTCAGCACTGATCAGCAGGTCACTGCACCAATCAACACACCTGTGGAGCTGGCAGCAGCGAGCCACGTAGCCTGAGGGAACACTCCCTGAACTTGGAGGGACAATCTCCATCAGCCATGACCAAGGCTGCAGCACAAAATTTCTGGGATGGGATCTCTTGACAATTTGGCATACCCACAAATGCCAGGAAGAGACAGAAGAACCCCAAAGAGCTTAATGCTATCTGCCTATGCTCCAGACACATCTGCAGCAAGGAGCTGCTTTCTCACAGGACAACATACAGCTTCAAGGAGAGTGATAAAACCAACAGCTAAACCTGAACTCTGAAACTCATGAAAGTGGGATGCACTCCTATCACTTTGCCACTATATAGTGCTCGATGAGATCTGTAAGGATCTGAATTTACTGACCTTGTCATTTGATAGCAACTATGGCCAAGCTGGGTAAGTAAGGCAATATAATGAACATTTTGAAAAGTTCTAGAGAAAAATATGCATGAATCACAGAAGGGCCCTAGGAAGTCCCAATCTGGCCACAAATTCTTCACATATAAGAAAGGCCACTGGACCTAAACAATAGGATTTGTGAACAAATTGAATTTAACTGAGCTGTTCCATTAATATTTTGGTACCACTGCTGAGCATATGCATTTTAGGCAAGGAACTCACACAGACTCTTTGAAGCTGGATCATTTGAACATGAACAAAGCAGCCACAATAAGAAGTGATTTCATGGGAGATTAGGGAAAAGGCAAAGAAGATCTTTATAAGGCATACGGGAACTCTAGTGTTCTGTGCTACCATGGAAGAGATGTCCTTTCAGTTTCAACATCAAAGTGTTGCAATCCTCCTAATTCCTCCACTGTCTCAAAAACAAAAAAAGCAAGCTGATGATTACCAGCCACCTACCAGATACCGGTCGCATGATGTCCATAGGCTCCATTTCCTCTTTGATTTTGATCTCTGGTACCACAGGGCCCAGCACCGCTGACAGGGCACCGCTCATGGTGGATGGAGGAGCAGGTGCTGCCACGATGGTGGTGGAAGTGGGCGGAGCAGCCGGAACAGCTCCTGGAATGGTGGACAGTGCTGCTGCAGGCTGGGAGGTGGGACTGGCGGCCGCGATGATCGTTGGAATGGCAGAGGGGGGCTGCTGGGAGGTCGGGGGCACTGTGATGGTGGGCTGCTCGCCACCTTGGTTACACACTGCCTCCATAGACACAGGGACTGGAGTGGCCATGGACACGTGAATTTCAGGCTTTGGCTTGCCACTGTAGCACAAATAAAAGCAAAACAAAAGTGAAGTGAACTGTATCTCAGTCATGAGCACCCAGCACAAAGGAAACGAGCCAAACTGGAGTCAGACTATCCAGTTTTTCCTGCACCCACCTGGCTCAGTAAAGTGTTTAACAACAGGAGAAGGCTTAATCTCAGTTGTATTTCCTCCTCCTCCCCCTTTCCAATCCTTTGTATTTATTATAGATACTACTTTTTTCCCATTCACCGCGACAAGCAAATCCCATGACTAATTCCAGGTAACTTCAAAATACTTGTAAAAGGATCAAAACAGTTTTACAATGCAGCCAAGAGGAACTTGTACCCAAAACTGTACTTGCCCCACCCTCTGCAGGAGCTCCCACTGTGGCTTACAGTTATAAAACTGTAAAGCCACTGAACTCTACTGAAGAGGGGCA
Organism: Lycocorax pyrrhopterus obiensis; assembly: GCA_014706295.1. NCBI lineage: Eukaryota > Metazoa > Chordata > Aves > Passeriformes > Paradisaeidae > Lycocorax > Lycocorax pyrrhopterus. The sequence goes on from JACSVZ010000016.1 coordinate 3,531,623, forward strand.
GAAGCTGCATTTACCTTTCCTCAGCGTTAATTTTCAAGTACTATAGAAAAAAGTTTTGAGGCCTATCTCCCCTAGCAATAGTGGAGGGTTTTTGTTTGTTTCTGTGAAAGCTCATCACCACAGCTTTTAAGGGTAACTTCCTCAGCTTCACAAACAGCAGAACTTGTCAAGGCCGTTTAAATTTGTCACAAATTCAAAATAGATTGTTTCCCAAAAGAAAGAAAAATGCTCCATTAGCCAAAGAACACAACTCAAACAAATGTAATGGAACTATTATGATGCAGTTGGCTGTTTCCTAAAGTCTTACCCAGCAGGCCTTGGTGATCCAGACGTGCTTCGCATGGTGCTCTCAACACGTGTGCTGGCCACTTCAGGTGGCTGAGGGGGAATTAAGCTTTTCCGGACTGCCAGCCTGTAAGAGACAGACAGATCTAGGATTCCCACCTCCCTGTGCAAAGACAAACACCCCTGAGAGCAAAGAAATCAGCTCTCTTACACAAACCAGGACAGGAGTTACGGATGTAGCACTGCTCTCTGTATTCAGTATAACCAATTTGCTACACAAAGAGTCTCATTTTACTTTTCAAATTAGGTATTATATTTTCTTTTAAAGTAAAAGATTAGTTGCTCTGGCCCAGTCTCACCCAATTTAGGGCTTCTCCAAGAATGCCAGCTTTACTTTCATCCCGTCAGCGAGAACACTTTGCTGCAACTGCCAGGCTTCAGCAGTGGACAAAGGGGTCTGGCCATGCTGCTGTCTGGCACTCCTGCTTCAAGACTGAGCAAATCATCTGGAACTAAACAGTGCTCAGATAGGCATCCGCTCCCTTTAGCTGGACCCGACTATCAGAGCCTGAATCCAGGACCTCAAGGCCTGAGTGTGGATGTTACGGTGATAAGGCTAATTAAGGTATTTTAGGGACTATTTAGTCTCCTGTGGGACCAAAAGTCAAACTGTTGTCCAAAATAATCAACCTCTCAAATGGAAACAGTCTTTAGTGATCTACTTCTGACTAACTTCTCTTTCAGTTTTACAGCCTGCAGCTTCTCTGCCTTAAAAAAGGTTTCCACCCACATAAAAAATATGCAATTTTAATCTCACAGGACACATTAGTTCCAAACGCTTTCAGTTGCTAGTTGGAAGGAAATGCATTGTTAATTCTAAAGCTGTCTCTTGCCTCTTTATTAAGGCATTTAAAAATAGACACGCAACATAAAATATTTTAAGAGTTTAGTTACTCCCTCGCTTTTTCCTAATCAGACTTCACAGCAGGGTACTAATCCTATCCTTTCCACTCATCCACATATTCTTCCAAGAAAAGCACTGAAGACAAAGCACCCAATTCTAATTTTAGTACATTATGAACTCTTTCTTTTTATCACACTAAGCAAGAAAGCCTCAAATCCACTTTCCCTCAAAAGGTCACTTTCAAGACCTAAGAGACAAACTGTCCTTCTTCTCATTTTATTACTGACAGTACAGAAAACTATATCCTGCCCTGGGGGAGGAGAAGCACTGTTTCACCAATCAGCAGGTTACTCACAACCACTGCTGACTGAAGAATCTGCTAGAATATTCCTTATCTCCACTGAAATGATTCCATTTGGCTGGGCTGGATTGCACAGAAGTGTCACTCACATGTCACCTTCAGTTCTACTCACCCGTCAGTGGCTGGTTTCTTGCGAAGGATGCTTGGGCGTGGGGAGGAGCCCTGCGCTGGAGCACTGGCACTGGCACTCTGGTTGTGGGTTTGCACAACTGTAGTTGCTGCAGAAGCAGTGTTGAATGTGTTGCTAATAGGATTGGCTACAATGGTGGCTCCATCTGCCAGGACTACTGCTGGGAAGGATGGACATGGACACAGCAGAGAGGAAAACAGAGACAGAGAGTGGAAAGCAGCAGTTACTTAATGAAATGTGATGACAAAGCAGGGGTTTGCAGAGCGTATGTTGTCCATTATCCGAGTCCCTCAGTCACTAACTGCAGTGTTTTCAGACTCTTTTGTAAGCAGTATCTTTGCCATGAGCAATCTGATCACTGAACCTTCCACAGGGAAGGTGGAAACTACCTCCTGCCTAACAACCGCTTCTAGGGAAATAATCTTTTCCAGAAGACAAGGAAAACACAGACATCACTAGGGAGATCACCAACACTATTGGGTAAACAGAGTAACACTTCTAGTAGAGGCCATGTGGCAACACATGCCAGTTGTACGTAAGCTACGTCAGCTGTGTTTGCATTCTGACCTCCTGCCAGAGCCTGTTTGGCCAACTGAGGGATGCAGAGCATGTGGACAGCCAGGAAGTCACTACGCAGTGCCTGCCAGCTATGCCAACAGCATGTTCTCTTGGATGCCATATCCCATTCCTCCAGTAAGTTGTTAGGGCTTCATCAGACCAATCATTTTTACTGAAAGATGGTTTCTGTCACAGCTCAAGATCAGGTTACCAACAGCAGAAGGTACCTGGCTGTATTATAATTGCTCCTGGGATCTAATGCACAGCTGGAGAACGTCGCTCACTTGTAAGTTACTTTTCCTACAAGGCCTTACTGAAGGCATTTGTTTAAGCTCAGGCACTGCCAGTCTTTTCCACTGAAGTAACCCATCCAAGGCTACCCACACACTCCACCTAGTATGGTTTAAAAATAAATCAGTTCAGAAACAGGCAACGGATATTTGCTGGGAGAATATGTGCACGGACATATTTAGTGTCCATTTCTGGACCAAAGAGACTGTAACAACATAATCAGTCAGAGCCAAATGTGTAGGACAGCAGCTTGGCTGCTCTGTCTCGGTCTGAAGTGAGGACTTGGCTGGTTGCTCTTACCTGAGGTCTTGGTGTCGCCTGGTGGCTGCTGGGCACCAATGGGTGCTGGCTGCAGCCCCTGCGTGCCCATGGGTGCAGCAGGGTGGAGTCCTTGTGTCCCGATGGGTGCTGGCTGGATGCCCTGGGCACTGATGGGTGCGGGCTGGATGCCCTGGGCACTGATGGGAGCTGGCTGGATGCCCTGGATGTGCCGGGCGTGAGATGCATCGACTGTCATCAGCTGCATGGGGTTCAGGTGCACAGTGGAGGCCACTCCGACACCGGTCTGGGCTGTGATGGCCGAGTTGGGCGCCTGGGCTGAAACTGGGAGCAGCAACACAGACACCTCACCAGCAGGTCACCTCAGTTTCCCCTACCACCTCTTGCTCAAATAATAACTTTTTTTCAAAGACTCTCTTTTGCTTTGAAAAATTAATTTGCCAGTGTGCTTGTTGCAGTAGTAAATTTGAGAGTAGAGAGGTAAGATTGTCTGCCAGAGGAATGAAACTTTACTGTTGATTTTCATTCCATTTTTTATTTCAAATTGCAGCATGAGAGAAAAGATCAGTTAAACTCTGCTTTTAGGTAGACTCAAATTACAGTCTCAGAAAGCTGTTCTCTATTTTTGCTCACTATCGTATTTTACAATGCTTGTAAGTACCAACACTTGGCATTTTTTCCTGCTTAAAAAAATAGATTAAAAGTAATCAGAAACCTAAGTAATTTCTTGTGCTCTGAAGTTGAATACAACCTGATCTGGCCTCAGAACAGAGCTCACAATTATAGGTTGGATCCCACAGCTCAAATGAACACGATTATCTTTAAGTGGCAGAGCAATGTTCCCAACAATACACTTTCTCTAAGTAGCTCAATTCATTTAAATAAATTCACAGCTCTAAACAACTGATTCCATCTTTTCAGATCCACTATACAGCATATTACAGTTCTCCCACACAGCACTTAATAATACTGCTGGACCACTTGCAGACCCTGGATCTCCAGATTTCCAGTCTCTACAGAGCTGCACCAGGATTTCTGCAGGCATACACAGAATACAAGTGTGAACTTGCCAACAATGGCCTTGCTTGCTAACAGTGCAGAACAAGCTGGTTTTACCATTGTCACAGGATTTCCATCAAGTTCTTGTGCTGACAAGACACTCTAAAAACAAGCATCAAAAACTGAAACAAGGTCCCTGAAAATGGCTCTGTATAAAGTGTGGCACATTTATTCTCTTAGTCAAAACACTGTTGTTGCAAAACTTTCTATCCAACAAAATCCTTTTGGGATAGTGTGTAAAACACAACCAGCATTTGCAAAACCAAAGCCAACATTCTTCCTCCCAAATTCTGCATTAACTCTCCTTATCTCAGTGATCTTTTAAAAAGTCTTCTCTGTACCCTCACCCAGCTGTGCTCAGCATAGGTGTACCTCCCTCCTCATACCCTGAATGCTCTGCTTTAAGTTGTCACCACCAGCTGCCATAATGAATACCTTCCATGGATTCTTCAAGTTAATTTAACAAGTAAAATGCCTCTGTCAATAAGCTCCTGATGAAGAACATACATCTGCATTTATACAAATCACCATTAGCCTACTACCACCCCAGTATGCCTCCAGAACTGGAACTCTTGACTGTGTGCAATTATGTTCTGTCAGGGAAGGCTTAGATTAGATAGCAGGAAAAAATTCGTCCCATAAAGGGTTGTTAAGCCCTGGCACAGGCTGCTCAGGGAAGTGGTGGAGTCCCCATCCCTGGAAGGATTTAAAAGACGTGTGGATGTGTCACTTGGCAAAATGGTTTAGTGGTGGCCTTAGAAGTGCTGGATTAATGGTTAGACTTGACAATCTTAGAGGTCTTTCTCAACCTAAAGAACCCTATGATTCTATACTTTCCTGTTCAACAAATGGGCTTTGCCACCTCCCAGTCCTTCTGAATTTCCTCTATACTGCTCATAGGTAATGTGCTGCCAGCAGACACAGATATGCCATGAAAATCCACATCATGCATGTTCTTACAGTCTGGATAGTGGAAATTATCACATTATAGAGAACAGCCCTAAACGACTTGGTAAGGTAAAAATGCTCCAAATTTTGTCACAGAACGATGTAAGTTTGGGTTGTGCATCATTTTTTTGACTGCAAACTACTGTGACTGTTCAAATACATTAATTGCTCCATTTTTCTAAACAGAACACTAGTGCAAGTGTGAAAGGCAAATTATTTTTTCCCTTTTTGGTTCAGGTTTCTCTCTCAAACTGTACATTCACATGAAAAGATACTGAAAGAGTTTATCAGAACACCAGGGAATGAAGAGGTATCAACGAGTTGGCTTGGTTTGAAGGAACGGAACTGTTTTGATTTGTAGAATCAAAAACTTCTACTTACAGACAAGCAACCCCTGGGATATCAAATATGAAACTCCTGAGAAAACTGTTATTATCTGGATTTAGTAGGCTCTGAATTAGTTCAGCACTCTTTGTCCATGAGTTTTCCCCTCTGTCAACAAGTCATCAGAGACTTTTTGTGACAAATTGTCAGAATCAAGTGCAAATCCTTTTAGTTCCTTCCATCACTAAAGCACATACATAAGCTAAAATCTCAACAAAGCACTCGAGGCTGCTTGTCCCAAGCTGGTCTTACCTGGATACTGGCGGATGGTGGACACAGAGCTGGTGATGGGGGTGTAGGTGTGTGCAGTCAGAGGGTAGGCAGAGGGGGGGTATGTAGGTAAGAAATACTGGAACTGGACAGGCACCGACTGCCTACAGGCATCAAAGAGAGCAAGTGTTACACACACGAGTTCAACATGTAACCTTCAACCCCTGCCCTTCAGCACTCCCTGCGCTTTCCAATCTCATCTGTCACAAGCTATCAATTACCTCAACTATCATAGCTGATTCAAAACTACCAAATCCCATTCCCCCCAGGCTTCTACAACATTATTTCCACCATAGCAGAAAAGCAGCAGGGCATTCAAACCCTACTCACACACACTCTCATTGACAGAGCTGTTAGTTCTCTGCCCACCTGTTGTCATTTCTGGTTTCCATTGCTACTGGGTTTGGAGATGCCCGGTGGCTGGACAGAGGTATGAGGTTACTCCTCTCTGCTGTGTAATCAGACTGGATCCGGGGAGAAGTGTGTGTGATTTGCTGGGGAACCACTTTAGCTGCATAAAGACAAACACATAATCACTTGACAGGCAAAGGAAAGGCTAGGAAACACTGCAAAGGCAAGATCAATAACCTTGTCAAAAACAACAACCAACACTATTCCCTTCCCTCTCAAACCAAAACAACCCACCCCATCCACAGATGATTTCCTATTCACAAAAAACAAAGCATTTCTCATCAATTTCTATCAGAATGGATGAATATTCTAAATACAGATATAAATTATACTTGCTAACAAAGTCACTTCAGTGCTCAGATTAAGTTCATTTTTTTAGGATCAGCCCAAACCATTCTGATGTCAAGAACAAGTTATCTGAGTTTTGAAAGCAGAGATCAAGGGAAATGAGACCAAGACAGACAAGTGTATGTGGGTAGTGGCCACGAAAAGAAAGAAAACGCCTACAAAAACTTTACAAGAAACACTGATGTATGAGATACAATTTCACTCCTTGGAAATTTATGGTTGCAAGAGAGATTACAAAATTTCAAAAGAACAAGGAGGTCAGCAGGAAAACAGACGAACAGAAGGAAACTTATGCAGTTCTGTAGGAAACATCTCAGGCACGTTCCACATCCAGGCAAATAAAGTTCCCACCTTTAGACCTTAGTGTTTTACATTCAGGTGAACACACTAATCAAATTCAGCTGGGCTACACCTAACGCCTCAAGAAGCACATGAAGTAACTTACAAAATCAACTATGAAAGCCATAGTCTATCACCAAGCAGTTATAACTTTTAGAGTATCCAATGCAGGTTTTGAAATGCCAAAAGGCCCAAGTTTGTCTAAAAATTCAAGAGGAAGTAAACGAGCCATTTTATTACCTGCTCCTCCTAGAACATCTATTTCTTCCTGGTATTAAAAAAAAATTAAAACAGCAGACCTGTTAATTGGTTTCTCCCAGTCTGAACTGATTTTCTTTCCCTCCTTAATTTGCTAACATGCAGGAACACTTCCAGCATACAGAGAAAAACTGAAGCATCGGTTACACACTTTTCTGAAAACTGAAATCACTCACCAACTGGGATGTTTGAGGTCGTGACAGCTGTAGCATGGGAAGAATGTGAGGGCATTGTCATGGTAACAATGGTGCTCGTAGGCGCTTGGGTGTGAGATACAGAACCTGAAGAAAAAAAACAAACTTAATAGGAGATCTTTCTTTGGAGCCCTACCATGCCAGTGTATCTATATCCCAAAGAGGGCAAAACACCCAAACCAGACAACCTCCCTGAAGAACTCAGTAATTTCTCTCCTGAAGCCTGCTCATGCACCTCCAAATGCAGTCTTTACCATGAAAAAAGTTTTGCTCAGAAATGACCAGGTTCTAAATTCAAAGAAGAAAGCCAACAAAAAGCAACAAACCCCACCCCTCACGATGCTCCCACAACAGCATTATGAACACTCACCAGCTGTGGTTGCTGAAGCAATGGTATTTGTTGCCAAAATAGGTGCCACAGTTGCTGCTGCCACTGGAGTACCAGTACTGAAAATGGTTTTCTATGAAAAGAAATTCTTGAAGTTAGAAGATTACTACATTTAAAATCTATACTTAGTATGGAATCATCTTGCACTGACTGTAAAAAACATTAATTTCCAACTCACACTAAGTCTTTTCCAAAATTTAATCATAGCCTGCAAGCTATAAACAAAAGAGATCTCAAGAAGCAGCAAGAGGGTTTTTGGATGCTTGCAGTTTACCTGAGCCATGGTGTGGAGCTGTGGTTTCTGTGTGCCTATAGCGGGGTGTGAGGGCAGCGTGATCCGGGTGGCCGTGTCCCGGGGCTGCGCCGGCCGCTGGATGCTGATCGCTGCAGAAGGAGGGTGCTGCTGGATAGACAGCGTGGGGCGACTGAAGAGGAACAAAAGTAATCATCAAGATAACCACGTGGACACTGAATATGAAAGATACAACATGGGGACATGCATGAGGCCTCAGCCTCCTCCCCGGTGACAGCAGCGCTGCTGTCAATCACATGGCAAAGCAACATAAGGAATTTGAACTACACTGTTCTGTCCTCATCTGCCCTATGTACTCAGCCAGGAGGGCAGTCTTATATCATAACTCTTATCAGTTCATAAAGGGAACTTCATGTCAGGGACGCTTTTTAACATTCATGTTTCACTTTTCGCTGTGTCTTTGTAAAAAATACGGGCCAAATATCCACAAGTTTCTGCAACACAAACTCTGCTGTCCAGGGAGCAGGACTTCAAAGCTGATTCATTAAGGTCTTTCATTCTCATAACACAGAGCAGCAGTTCATGTTTATACCCATTTTTATTCGTAGAACTGCAAGGATTTGCACTGTGCAAGCGTTACTATTTTTGTTTTATATCATCCCACATGTAGAGGATTCTCAGCTCTGGATGATTAACATTTCCCCTCGCTGCAATTTCTGCCAAGTCAGAGCACTGTAGGTTTTACCTGAGGGTTGATTCTGTGGCATGTGCTGCTGTTGTGGTTATAACAGGGGACTGAGCTCTCGTGGCTGAGACAGTTGCCACCACTGCAGGAGGAATAGTGCTCGAAGTTGTCACAGGAGGACGAGACTATTTAAAAAAAACAAAATTCAAAGAGAGAACATTCAGAAAGGAAGTTTTGCTGTTTAGAGAATGACTAGGAATTACTTGGTTAAAACTGGCTTCCCTACACCTCATCACTAAGTTTTGGCATTCTGAGACATTTCCAGTCTTTCTGAATTGATCTGCAAGCTCCTAAGCACAACTGTCCTGGTTTTCAACACACACAGAGCACAGGAACCAATAACCAACAAAGCTAACAAGACTGGATCTCTTGAAGGTCTTTAGAAAAAGCCCCAAAGGTCAGTTCCCTTCAGAATGAAAAGAAATTCCAATCCAAGTATACCCATGAAGTCAGAGGTGACTGGGATCCTAACTGGAAGCACAATGTGAAGATGTTTAACCCTCTATCCTAAGGTGGAACACTAGCACTGCTGTAGGGAGATGATACCTACAATCTTCTCCTTACACACGTACAAAAGCTGAGATATACATATTACAGTGAGATTTCAAAAATTCTATATTGAAGAATCTATATATCAGTTCATATATTGAAGAAAAAAAATCAACACCAGCACATTGTACCGGACTTTTCAGACTTTAAAACTTAAGCATGTCTGAACTAAATTGTCTTCCCGGTTTCTAAGCATTTTGGAGACAGATCAAAACCCAATTTCTGGCACCAAGTCTATGAAGGAAATAAAGAGAATAGACCTGGAAGAGAGCTGACAGTAGCTTCAGCCCAGTAATCAGGCAATTAGATGTTATACATTACAGATGCGTGCCAGGAAGAGTTTGGAGCTGGCGGTCAGTGATGTGCAGAGCTGCCTGGCTGCTACCTGCCTGGATTGGCTGGTGAATGATGTGCTGAACTGCTGGCTGAGCTGCGGCTGCATTTGGCAACTGGGAGGCTGGTCTCAGCACTGTGGTTACTTTGGAACTGGACATCACTGCAGCAGCTGCTGCACCTGGGGAACAAACAAACCAAGCGTGTTAAATTCCATGCATCCAACAGCTCTGACACAACCACAGACAGACCCTGACATTAGCTGGTATTTCAGTTCTAATTTCATATGCGTGTCAGTTCATGTGAGGATGGTGTAAAAACAAGGCTTTCAACAAATATACAAAAGGTTTATAAAAGCATGTGTGGAGGGGTAGGTATTATTTTAAATTAATTTGCTTTAGAGGTATTTCTTATTCCCCTATAATAGCCTTGTATTGCAAATCCCATGTTTTCTCATTCCAAGCTATGGAAGTCACTAGAAATAATTCAGTTTGATTACTGAGCCAATGTGTAAATAAGTCACCTGATACCAGCAATGATCTCACTGCACCTGATGAAGTTCAGAAGAAAAATACACTTACAAAAGAAGGAAACCAAAACAAGGAAACACCACACAAAACAAAAGAAACAGCCACACCTCGCCCCAAAAAAAGAAGACCAAAACTCCACACCATTTAAACCTGCAATTCATTAATTTGTCTACTATCTGATCACTCCTGATCATAATAAATCACCAAGGCCAATAGCCTTGCGATCAGTTGATGGACTGGATTGCATACCTTCTGTACACATCCTCCATTGAAATGACTACCTCAAAAGTTAATAATCAAACCAAGAGAAAAAGAGCAGGGAAAAAAAGATAATGTGTACTGAGAGTCCATGTCTGTGGCAGCTGTCCCCCAAGAAGCAGGTGAACACTACTTTAGCTACAGATAAACATCCACAGTGCTTCCACCTGCTCTAGTTAAAGAAGATTATGTTTTTGCTCACATCAATTTATTTTTCTTGAGTGAGCAAATAACATTGAGCATAAAAAGCAATAAAAGTGACAAATGCTACGTGGAATTCAGATCAGTTTAAAGCTGAAGTACAAACCTAACCCATAAGACTTCGAAAGTAAAGCTGCAGTCAGAAATCTGACAGGCTGTATTGAGCACAGGGCTGCATTAAGGGGCTGATCTCCTGTTTTACAAGCTGTAGCATCCAAAATCCTGGGAAACAAGAGCCCGTAGTTATCACCAGCATTTAACTCACAGGTAAATGCAAATGCACACCATATGATGTGTTAGCATGCATAACAATGCATGAGTGGTCCTGTGATGGGGGGATACAAGAATGTGCCTCACAACTGCCCAGCTGCCCCTGCTATAGGTGAGCAATACTTGCTACCAAGAATGTACATGACATTCTGCAGGACAGGTGAGTCTCTACCAGTGGATATTTTTTCTTGAAGGTGTTGACTGTTTTAACAGTAAAGAATTAGAATAACAGATGTGCTGCTATCTGCCAGCATTTTAAACACTGTCACATGGTGCTGCCCTAAATGGCTGAAGGCAACAGAATTCTTAAAAGGCAAGCAGCCACTCACTCATGCTAACAGCTTAAACATCTGAAGAAAGAGTTGCATTAGCAGTGAGGAGAGTTTCAGAGCTGTGGGCTAAATGCACCAGCTGAGAGACTGTGAACAGGAGGCAGGGATAGCACAGCTGGATCTTTACCTCGAGGCAGATGAGAAGCTCCAATGTGCAGCGGAGGCCCAGGAGCACTACTCCTGATGATGGACATCTGCACGTTGGTGGCCATGATATGATGCAAGTTACTGGGATGCCCCTGCAGAGTTCAAGAACAAAACAAGTCAGCTGTGTTGACAAAAATTAATGGCCACAGAATCACTACATCTCAGCCTCAGAGACAGAAAAGAGATTTTGGAGAAATAATTGGTGTACCAAGGTTGCATGCATTAAAAGCTGAGTGGAGAAAGAGGCAGGTGTTTGTACAGGATAAAGTTACAGAGCCTGCTGACACTGGAAGATGTAAACACTTCTCTGTTTCACTGGTCTGTTTTTATGGTTGGTACTTGGGTGACAGTCACCCAGTAGCCACCCACAAACAACCAGAGTTGGCCCTTCTAGCATTGGTGACGTTAAGGCATAGTTTCGTACCACTTCTCCAATAAAGTTGAGAGAATGGTGGAAACCTGGCAAATGCTGGAACAAATTCTATTGTTTTATAATTCTAGACTTCCCAGGGATATTAATAGAAGATAAATCCACCGAAACTGCTGCACATCCTTAGCCAGACTAAGCTAAGCCAGACCATCAAGTCCACCTAAAGGCACTTTACATCAAAACCCTGAGAGGTTTAGTAATGAGCGTTCTGACAAACTATTTTCAAACCACCAGAACTGGCTCTGCAGTCAAGGTAGAGGAGAAAAAAATTTTCAAAAGCATTATCTACACAGGCTCCTTCAAATTCTGTCACTCTTAGTTCAGTAAGAACACAGTGCAAACCCATGAACTGTTCACCAGTCTCTTCTGATCTCCTCCCAGGGAAGGTGAAGAACACTGCAATAATGAATCCCAGCAGTTTGTCTACAGTAGAAATTCTCCAAGTGACACTGACACAGCAGCAGCTTTTAAGGAAAGACCCAGCTTTTGGGTATGGCTCTGCCATCAGAGCCTGGCTGTGCTATCTCAGTTGGATGATTACAACAAATCAGCAGCTTTGTAAAGAGGCGGTGATAACTGAGGCTAAAGTTTAATGACTCAAGCAGAACTGATCCAACAACCAGTAGCACTGAAGGGGGAAACCTGCTCTCTTTACCTTCCCTCCTGCTCCAAAAGCCTACCTCAGTTGTACTTGTATTGATCTAACCATGCAGTGAGATGGAACAGAAAAGCCACTAAAAAACCAGACCTGTTGGCCACTGATTGTTGCCACAGGAATCGTTGGAGCCTGTGGTATGTTGCTTTCCATGGTCACAGTCACTTGCCCAGGGACCTTTGTGGGAGCTGAGAGAGTAGAGGGTGGAGCAGGAGCAATGGGCCGGCTGGGCATGGTGGGCTTCAAGGGAGGCTACAAGAAATGGAAAGACAGAAACATTGGCAACTTCAAATGAGAGCTCAGTGTTGAAGCAGCAATCATGTCGTGGGGTCAAAGCCTGAGTATGCAAGTATGGCTAAATATTTGGAGAGGAAAGATACTGAACATTTGTTTATTCCAAACAAAGAAAGCACATATTTTGTTCTGGAAATATGCAGGTTCTAGCACGAGTCATCAGCAGAATCTGTCAGGGCTATGGTATTGCCCTACAGACACTGGACATTAACAGTTAATTTTATATCCTGCAGAGAAAACGGAAGATTTCAGAAACTGATTGAAATCACTGTTCTCTTAAAAGAGAAACAAAATACACCCCCCTCAAAAATAATGCTGAAATACTAGCAAGTCCTCAGTGTATCATCTGGAACAGCCAAACCCACAAGGCACTGCACAGTCAGCAGAAGCATGCAAGGAAAGCTTTAGAAACAAAAGCAGGGAAGGTTTTGGTGTAATTTACTTTTTCTCAACACCTACTCATACAGATTGTATTTTTTCCCCCGATGAATCCTCTCATTACCTTCATAAGTCCATCTGAAAAAGAAAGTGGCACGGCTGGAGTCAAATGTGCTGGTGGTGCTGTCACTGTCACTGGGGCACCAGACTGGACAGGATGGTGCTGTGTCAGCATCTGGACCTGTGGGTATGGCCGAACCACCACAGGCTCCTGCTTGTCCTCCCGAGGCTGTATGGAGCCACTGGGGCCCATGTGTTCTCTGGGAGCAACTTCCGACTCGCGACTAGATTCGTCACTCACTAGTGAAAAAAAGGGAAAAAGTCAGTGCACAGTGAAAAAAAGAGAAAAAGATTGTTAAAAAGTTCGCTTTGGTCACCCACTAGGTCAGAGATGAGACATCAGAAATATCTGAATTAAAGAAATTCACTCTTACAATTAAACATATTCCAGTGATGAAAAAACTGGGAACTCTGGCACTGCTTCTGTCTGTTCCCCTCAGAACTGAGGTGCCTGGCAATGTTGGGCAACCTGGAGTCAACTCCGAGAAGTCCATCTAAACACCTTCTTCAAACACAGATTGACTAATTTTTCTTTCAAGTGAAAAATATTTAATTATCTAAGTAACTGCCATTAAGTCCCATATAAAGCAGCATGAAAAACTCCACATTTAATGCAGTATCTATCTGAATATCAAGCTGAAAAAAAAGTATAAATGCAAATGCATTTGCATTTCATGCAAATGAAAATGCAGCTGCTCCCTCAGTCACTTCTGGCGGCCTGCTGAAAACCTGTCACCGTGGCAGGGACAGCAGAAGCTGGAATCAGGGTTACCACTCAATTTCCAGCTCCATGAGATGTTCCCATGCCCACTCGTCACTCCTGCTAAGAACACAGAGCGGACGAACTGAGACGCAACTGCGCACAGACACTCTGGCAGCAAAGGCGCATCCCCGTTCTGCCGGCGCTTTCCAGAGCCGGCAGCTGACCTGCCTCCCACGGTGTTCTCCCCACGCGGAACCGCGGCAGCTTTCAGGTCGGCTGCCACCGCTCCTGCCGCCCGAGGCGGAAGAGCGTGATGGACGGGACGGGGTCACCGGGATCGCTCCCCGTCCCTGGAGCCGACAGACGCGGGGCCGGGATCGCGCTTACCTGTGGCGGCGGGGGCGATAATCCCGGCGGAGCCGCTGGTGGGGATGGGCGGCGGCGCTGGTCCCAGGGCGGCGGGAGGCGCGCCCGAACGGGGGAACTGCTGCGAGCTCATGTCACCTGTGGGCAGCGCGGCCGTTATGTCGCGGCACGCACGGCGCGCTGCCGCCGTCCCCGTCCGCGTCCCTCCTCCCTCCCGCTCCCCGTGCGCGGCCCCGCCGCCCCACCCACCCCGGCGCGCCCGCGCGGGCGGGCTCGCGCGGCGCCCGGCCAATGGCGGCGGGGCGGCACTGGCCAATCAGCGCCCGCCCTTCCCGCCCCGCCCCGCCCCGCCGGGCCGCAGGGCCCGGATGTGCCCGGCAGCGAGACGGCCCCGCCGCCTCGGGCCGGGCCGCACAGCACCACACCGCACCGCACCGCCCCGCCCCGCCCTGCCCTGCCCTGCTGTCGTCCCTTCGCGATGCCCCCTCCGCAGCGCTTCCGCCAGCTCGTTCCCCCCCTGTCGCCGTCGCGCTTTGAAGCAGCGGCCGCCGCCCCCTACCCGCAGCCGTTCCTCGGAACCACCCCCGGCCCGCACATCGAGGCGATGCCGTGCGCCGGCAGCGGCAGTACCTGTGCCCGGGGCGGTGCCGTGCACCGGTCCCTGAGCCCGGTCGCCCCGCGTCGCCGCCGCTTCCGCCGCTGCAACTGCCCGCACCCGATTGGCCCCGGCCAGCCCCGCCCACCCTGTGCTCCCGCGTCTCATTGGCTGCCGTGCCCGCCCTGGGCGCCGCCGGGAGGTGTAGTCCGCGCTCAGGTTCTGGCGGGCACAGATCTCGCGAGGCGCGGGAGGGGCGGCGCCGTGCCCGAGCGCGCCATTGGCCGCACGCCGCGGGGTTTCCCAGGAGACGCGCGGTGGGCGGGGGCAGGCTGCGGGCAGCGCCCACTGCTCCGGCCCGGCCGGCTCCGGCCGCGACCCCGAGCCCCGAACCCCCCGTTCTTGCTCTCCACACCCGGCCAAACCCACTCTTCCCTACCCCCCGCAAATCCCCAGCAGCCATCCTGGGAAGTGACAAGAGGATATGGCGGGGAGGCACTGGGGGTCCCTGGGGAGTCAGCACCCCAAAAACATCCCAAAATCTCCATAATTCGGGTAGTGTCCAAAACTCCTTGGGGCCCCAAAGTGCTCCCCCCAGTCCTGGGAAGGGACACAAGGACATGGGGAGGGGGCATTGGGGATCCCCGGGGGAGGCACTTATGGGGTTAGTTACTCCATCACTGGGGTAGAGGGGAAAAAATAAATAATAATGATAATAAAAAAACCACAAACCTTGGAGATGACGCCCATGATAGCCCTGAGAGACCACCAGTGCAGGGCTGCCTCGGGTTTGGTCACAGGCCCATCAGAACACCACCATTTTTCATCACATTGTTCTCGTGTCTTGAGGCTCAGAGACGAAGTCAGCCAGACACCTGCCACTTTCAGAGTTTTAATAGTGTTTTAAAATGAAAGCGGAAAGAAAACCTCTGAAACTTCAGGATCACATGTAAGTAATCCCTAGGTCTGCCTCGCAAACCGTAGTGCCTGTGTTGTGAACAGCCCTGCAAACATCTGCGGCGGTGAGCAGTAGTTTGCTTCGGTGGGATGGATGCCACTCTGCAGGACACCCACCAGCCAGCCACCTGTCCTGCGGTTCAGCTCAGCTCTTGAGACACTGCATTACCCTTGCCATACTTGCTTTGCCTGGACTCACAGCTTTCTTTTGGCTTTATGTGTCTTGCCTGAGACCCCAGTTCTGCCGCCCCACCCGCGGTGACGCTCCAGAACGCTCAGAGGGCGCGGCAGGGGCAGCCGGCAGAGAGCACACACAGAGCGGCATCTTCGGGATGAACAAGCGACAGTGCAGAGGGAGTTCTGATGGAGAAGGTGTAAAAGGTACAGAGAAAATAAATGAAGAACGACTGTTTTTTTAATCGTTTCCCCCCGCCTTTACACTACAAATAAACGAGCAACTGAAGGAAGCAGCTGTTTGCACAGGGTCTCCTTCCAGCAGCACAGGTTGGCGGCTGCTCACGGGCCAGTAAATAACAGAAACAACACAGCCTCCACCTTTGCTTCGGGCGTTACCTCCTTAAACTGAGGCTGCACAGAAGTCCAGGAATAGCCCCTGCTGTCACCACGGCCCTTCCCTGCGGCCGGGGCTGTCCGGGCAGCCCAGGGCGGGCTGCGGGCGGCGCGGGAGCGGCTCCCGATGGCGGCGGCCCCGCCGTCACTCTGCGGCGCCGTGCGCCGCTCGCCCGGCAGCGGAAGCGGAAGCGGCGAGGGCGGCGGGAGCCGGGCGGGCGCGCGGCGGCCGTTCGCAGGTGCGGGCACCGCAGTCACCGGCCGGGCGGCAGCGGCGGCGGGGCGGGCCCGTGGCGGCGGCCTGGGCGGCGGCGGGCGGCCGGGGCGGGCGCCGCAGCCCCGCGGAGGGGAGCCTCGCTGCGGGGCCGACGCCGGCGGGGTCCCTCGAGCGGCCTCCGCGCCCCGCGGGGGTCGGGCGGGCGGGCGGTCGGTCGGCGGGCGCACGAGTGGAGCGGGACCGGGGAGCGGCGGAGGCTGTGCTCGGGTTTAATGCCGCGCACCGTGAACGACTTGACGGCCCGGGTTTAGCGTGTGTTTTGAGCCCCGGGCGGCCCGGAGCTGCCGTGTGGCTGCTCAGCGCTTCAGTGACAGGGGGCTGGAAGCGACCGGCAGCTGGAACAAGGGATTTCTGGTCATGGGCTAACCAGTTAATAATCGCCGTCGTTCAGTTTCAGCATCCGGAGCGCGGCAGCGTGAGCGCTGTAAAGGACGTGCTTACACAGAGCCTTCCGAGCTCTCGGTGATCGCTGTTATCAGTGATCTTTGGCGTGCACGGTATCGGTGCAGGGACCTCAGCGCTGTGTCTGGAGCAGGACTTGCCCTTCCGTCCCGTTCTCCTTGGCCCTTCCGTCCCGCTTTCCTTTGCCCTTCCGTCCCGTTTTCCTTGGCCCTTCCATCCCCCTTTCCTTGGCCCTTCCATCC
Source organism: Lycocorax pyrrhopterus obiensis (assembly GCA_014706295.1). Taxonomy (NCBI): domain Eukaryota; kingdom Metazoa; phylum Chordata; class Aves; order Passeriformes; family Paradisaeidae; genus Lycocorax; species Lycocorax pyrrhopterus. The sequence goes on from JACSVZ010000016.1 coordinate 3,548,637, forward strand.
CCCTTTCCTTGGCTCTTCCGTCCCGCTTTCCTTGGCCCTTCCGTCCCCCTTTCCTTTGCCCTTCTGTCCCCCTTTCCTTGGCCCCTCCGTGCAGTGCAGCGCTTCACCCGCTTGCCACCAGCCTGACCTCACAGGACATGGCAGAGGGCACTGACTGTAAATGTGGGCTGATTTATTCCTTTCCCCAAGGCTGGATGTTCAAGTTTCCAGAAGTATTTTAAACAGAGTAATTGGAAGAAAAATAAGGAGGAAAAATACTTGCAACCGGGGTGTGAAAAATCCGCTTTGCAGTGTCATAATTCAGATTGGGTTTTGCTTTGTTACCTAGCACAGAGCTGAATCTCTGTGTCAGTTATGTTAATTCCTGTGCCTCTTGCCCCTTTTTCCATGGTGTATTTTTCTTTGAGATACCGGTCATTCCTTTGTTTTATGGCTGTTATTATTGAGGGCTTGTAGATATTTCTAATCTGCAGGTTTTCAGTTGGCTAAACGTGTCAGGTGACAGATGTGTCCTTTGGTTTCTTTCCTATTTCGTACAGAAAAAGGCTTTTATTACAGTCTTTCCAGAGCGGGAAAGCAGGCACAAGAGAGCAGCACAGGAGCTTTAGGCATGACAATGCTGTTCAGTGTATTCATTTACCTATTCCAAACTCCAGTGTATGATTTGCAGAGAATAAGAAGGACCCATCTCTGGGAGGAACTGTGAACTGTGTTTTTTCGTTGTACTTGGCAGAAGCCAACGTTCCACTCCACAAATATTGGCTGAGCTTCCCTCTCTGCACACTGGGAGTGATGGCTGTGACCATTCTGTGATGCCATCTGTCTGCTTCCCAGGTGTGGCATAAAACAAATGTTGTGTGCTGCTCTTTGGATACCACAGCAGGAACTTCTGCTTTTATCCCCAGAGAAAGAACAATGTCTGAGTTATTGCTGGGAAACATTTGCCTGGAGGGGTGTAAACTTTCAAAGAGAGTAGGACTTGGTTTGTTTGTCTGGGTATATATACAGGTAGCTTAGAGCTACAGATATATAACCCTATTCTTTACATTGAGTTTGTAATAAAAAAGAGACAGAAGTTAGATCCTGGCAGGTTATTGGGTGTGATATATGTAGAATTGGAGCAGGGTGTTTTTTCAGGTGCAGGGGGAACATGGAAAATGAGTTATCCAGAAAAAGAAAGATGAAGAAATGAAAGAGTACCTGAGTGCATATTGGGGGTGGAGTGAATATAAATATACTCTAGTCAGAGAGGGGCAAAAAAAGCTTGAACTTTTGGAGACTGTAATGGAAAGCCAACAGAAAATTCAGGTGTTCCATAAGCTTAGGAGTTGTGGGCAAGGAAGTTCCACTCAGCTTTATTTTTGTGTGTAGGCCAGAGAATACAAAGGCTTGAAAATACACATGAAGGACAATAAAGAAATGGCATAATTTTTTTTTTTTTTTGGCTCGTTTTTCACAGTAGGTTGTATCATTTGAGTCTGTTTGCATTATTTCATTCATTTTCCAGCTTTTAAATTTGGTGGTGCTTAGTGCAGCCAGGAAATACTTGTTTCTTCATTCCCCAAAGAAGCAGTCTGCTGTGCCCAGCAGAACTTGAAGTGATAACTGGGGAACCTCATCCTTGCCTGGCTCATCTGACTCTGTTTAGTCCACAGCTGCTGGATCTGTGCTAACACAAGGTGTGACTTTACCTCCCATGAGATGAACAGCAGGTTGTTTTCCCACCCAATCTGAAATATGTGCAGTTTGCAATATCTTTTTAAAGCAAGTACTATGTGGTGCTGGTGTCCTGGAACAGAAGCAAACTTATTTGAAAGCATAATCACAGAGGAAGCTGGAATTGATTTAGGTTTGATTGCATCTCAGGAGTAAGACTGTAAATTCCTTGCCTCTCTTCAAGTTTTCATAGCGTTTCTGATTTTGTGAGCCCAGGTGAGACGATGATCATCTCATTAATGTATTGCATTAAATGCAATCTTAAAATCTTAAAATACATCTCAGTGTATTTGGATATGTGAGATCCTGTGTTTGTAAGAAGAGACATTGCAAAACTCATTATTTTCCTTCGTCATTTTCAGTCTTCTATAAAATGGGAATACTTATTGCAGTTCTTGGAATCTGGTTCAGCTCTTCACTTGTAAAAGCAGATTCTAAGGCTGTGACAACATCTCTGACTACAAAGTGGTCTTCAACTCCTTTACTCCTTGAAACAAGGTAAGTGCATTGTGATTTTTTTCATTGTCAAATCAGGATATTCTTAGAGGATAAAGTGTTCTCTTTGTTTATGTGGCACTTTGGTTTCTGGTCACTACCAGCAGTAATGACATGGGAACGTGCTGTGCATGGGGAGATGGGAAGAGTATTTTAGAGGAGACAGTAGTAGGTGTTTTGTGTGCTGGATTCTTTCATCGTGCATTAGAACAAACATTAATAACCATAAGCAATTACATAGCTGGTATTTTTGATGAAGTTTTACTCAAAGCATCAGATAGAGGAGTTTAGCATGGTCTTGTAAGATTCCATAGGTAAATGTATTTTACTTCAGTGTTGTAGGCTTTGTAGGTTTTGATACACATTGCTGCTCGTGTATGTTTAGCTCAGTGAAGCTTAACTTTGTTCTTGTGAGTTGTGCATTGATTCAGGTCAATTGCTTTGTTAAGAGTTGTGCAAGTCACCCTGGGAACATTTGTTCTATGGTATTAAAGACTTTTTTCTTTAAGATGTTGTGTAAAAAGAAAGCGAAATGCTGTATTTTCACTGCCAGTCTGCTTAGCACTTTTGAAATCCCCCATTGTTTAATTTTGTCACGTTTTAGTTTGGAGGTGTCAGTAGGACTTTTAGAATTTTAAGTTCGTGTGTGCCTAATTTTGTATCACTTAAGGGTATTGCCAAATGTGGAATTTTGTCTGTTTTACTGCAGATTGTTTCACATGGAAATAGTTGAGCATTGCTGGGTTTCATTCACATTAACATGGCTTTTGTTCAGAGGACAGGTGTGTCCTAGGTGAAATTACTTTTCTATAACCTTCTCTGGAGAAGCTGACGACTGAAAATTCCTTAAGCAGTAGATTGCAAAGCACAGGTGTTAATGCCAGGATTTAAATACCCTGACACTGTGAGACTGTGTGAAACTCAACCTAAGAGAGTGTGAAACAGTAAGCAAATAATCAAAATAACGTGCCAGAGACTTGATCCATTGTATTCAAAGACTTTGGGTAGGGAAGGATTGTTCACCTGGGGTGAACTGCAGCATGATGCAGCACTGCAGTGTAAGATCACTCCTGCTGTTCACTGTACTCAGCCCAGCACTGCAATTTGTTACCCAGGTGTTCAAGCAGCACTTGCCCTTGGATGGGAACACACAAGTTACTGTGGCAGTGAGCGGGCTCCGAATCTTCTGTTGTAGCATCCTTTAGCATAGCAAGTATGTTACAGGTGTGGACATGATACAGTATTTGTGGTTAGCAATGTTTAGAGAATGAATTTCATTATCTAACCTTGTACACGTACCCAATGAAATGCTTAATATATGGGAATTATAACATGGTTTGAAGCTGTGACTTCTCTTTTTGCTTGTTTAAGAACAAGCAAGCAGAAAACCTCCACCAAAGCCTACCAAAGCTCATAATTAAAGTTATCTACAGTTTGTTTCAGCAAAATCAACAAAAATGTGTTTCTCATAAAAGAGAGATAGCAAAGAAATGCATTAGGGAGGAGAGCTACCAGGATGGACACTGCTGCCTGTTAGTGGCATTTAAAGGATCAGTAGGTGCCTTACAAGCTACGTTTGCTGTGTATTTGTCCTGGTCTGCAACTATTATTTGCTTGGGTTTGTTTGTTTTTAACTTTGCTGGAGTGCTTTTCCTGGTAACACACTTTTCTGATATAGGTAAATACATGGTAGGTGCTAACTTTCGGTAAAGCATTACAAGGTATTGGATTTGTAACTCGAGAGAAAATTTGTAGATCTAGCTCACTCTTCTCATCTTACTTAGTGAATTTTTATCAGAAGAAGGTCAAGAAAAATTCTGGAATTTTGTTGAAGCCAGTGAGAATATTAAGACAGCTGAGCATGATGGTAAGTTTTTATAGTCTTTTTATTGATGCTGACTGATAGTAGAAAAATATACCACAATATTTTGTCTTCCATTGTGTTACTCCTCATTTGACTTCTAAAATGCTAATTTCAGTTATATTTTTTGCTGTAATGTGCTCAAGGCTTTTGGATATCCATTTGACAAAAGCTGTGGTGGATGAGTCTGAAACATTTTGCTTGCCAGATCCTCGTTCAACATGAAGTATGAAATATTTTAAATGCCTTTTCTCTGTGTTACTATTACTCAGCTGAAATTACATGGGAGCTCTTAACTTTTGCCCCTCCTCCCCAGCCCACGTTTACATCCTGAAGAATGTATTCAAGTGTACTCTCATGGATTCTATTGAAGTTCACTCTCATCCATCTGTAGAATTGGCTGTAATGAAAATGGAGGAGGAGTGGTCATGTGCATGCTTAGAATTAAGGTCATGGGTTTCTGTTGATGTAAATCACACTAAGATGAGAAGCCCCTCTTCATTGAGACTATGGGATAGAAAGATAACTGTTTGTACTTTGACTTTGCAGGCAGTGATTATTCTTCTTACCAGGAAATGCTGAAAGTAGCCTGCCAGACTCTGTCACCTTTGCAGCAGAATTTGTTGAAATTTTCCTTGTCTTTACGCTCTTATTCTGCAACAGTTCAAGCTTTTCAACAGGTTAGTACAGGAAGTGCTCAGATGATGTGCAGAGCATTTTACCAAGGCTCAGGAAGGAGTGAGCTGTGGAAGGAAACATTTGAGAGTATAAAAAACCTGAACTGATTAACTGCTCTGTACACCTGAGCTACAGAATGGATATATATATACACATTTCATGAGGTGCTGAATTTTTGTCTAGAGTAGACTAAAGAATTGGCATTCGGACATGTCTGCATATCTTTGTGCCTGCTGCACCAATAATTGTGTGAAGGTTTTTATGAGGACCATCCCTATGGCTCCGTTGGTACTTGTGATGCTGCTGCTGCTCCTGTTGCTCAGCTGAACTTACCTGAAGATAGTAATCCATATATATGTGTGTATGTATATATATATAGTTATTAGAACCCATAAATGAAAGTTCATTGTGTTCTCTGTTCTTTTTTAATCTCTGGGTATCATATGATTCATTGCAAATTGTCTCACATTAGGATGTGCTTTATTTAAGTAATACTGTAAAACATCTTCCTTGTTCATCTGGAGTCATTTTGTCATTTGCTATTTAACAAATACAGATGTTTGGGATGTCTAAGACCAAAAAACCCCTCAATCAACCCCTAGAATTGCAAGCCTTGCTTTCTCTACCTGCAATTAACCTTACAGTTAATAGTAACAGACTGAGAAATAAATTAAGGCTTAACTCTCCATCTTGCAATTTCACATTGCATTTAAATTATGTCATAGACATGGAAGAAGTGCTAGTTTGGAATGTAGCAAATGGTACTGTTTGCTGCACAGCTACACTGTTGTAATTTTCACTTGTTCTAAGGGCGAACATTCAACCTGCATTATTATAAATATTTTATACAGATAGCAGCAGATGAATCTCCACCAAAGGGCTGTACCCTGTTTTTTGTTGTGCATGGGGAGAAAACATGTGAATTTGACTCTCTTGGAAACCTTTTACAGGCGGCTTCAGACAGGTATTTGCTTAATTTCCTATTATTAGCTCTTAAAATTTAACCTGTTAGACTTATTGCTGTGAGGAGGTTGTAACAAACCTGTTGTTTCTGTGTTCTTCAGTGTTGATTTCTCCTGTCCCTTGTTTGCACAGGAGTGGCAGTCTCTTTTCTGGTATTAATTCAGATTGCAATGATTGTTTTCTTATCCTGTGCTCTTTGATAATTCTGCTGGGAAGAGGAATGTACACAGGAAAATTTGGGAACAAACTCTGGGAATAGCTGGAAACTACTGAAGGACAGTAGGAATTCTCAGGAGGGTGCCAAACCTTCAGTATGTAGGGAAAATAGAAGGAGCTGGGCTGCGTGTTCAAATGAGAGTTAATGTAACAAATTGTTTTATGAGTGGCTGAAAGCATGCACAGTATTTTTTTCTCTGTGTAGTTGTCTCTGCATTGACAAAGAAAACCATTACCACATAATATATTTAAAATTCAGATTTCTCTACAGGAACAGAACTTGATTGTAACTGCTAATAACAAAAAGGCGGTATAAAATACAATACTTATTTAAAAAAAAAAAAACAAATAACAAACCAAAACCAACCCAAATACTTACATTTCAGTTTGTTTTCATAATATGAGAACATTTTTGTTTTCAATATGATTTTTGTTATCTTGGTAATTTGGTTCTTTTAAGCATAAAGAGTTTTTTGTCAATGTGCAGGCATATGGCATCTATAGCTCACATGAAATATTTTAAGTATTTCATTGCACTTTAGACAAAATGTAAACAAAGAAGCTGAAAATAGACTTCTCATTCACTTTCTTGTTTGTAGACTAAGCCAAGGACCAGGTTCAAATGAATTTGTGCCCTTGGCACATCTGTTCCATCAGCCTTTTTAATTTTTCATACAGAATTTATGAATCACCATGGGGAGAGAAAGTTAATAGGAAATTTAAGGGAAGAGGTTCATTTTTACAACTAGGATCATATTAGATTCCAAATAGCTCTTAGTCACTTGTTTCCTTTTCATGTGTTCATTTTTCACAAAGCTTTTATCAGCGTGCATCAAGTGCTGCCAGCCTTCATATAATGTGTGGGCATGGCTTGACATGTGTTCAGTGAAGAAGGAACAGTGATCAAACAGGAGAAGAAATGTGCATCTTGCATGGAGTGGGGAAATGCTGTGAATCACACTGTGGCATTCTTCCCTGTCTCCTCTTAGGCCAAAGCCATTTCTGTTCAAGGGGGACCACAAGCACCCAGCATCAAACCCCGAAAGTCCTGTGGTCATCCTTTATGCTGAGATTGGCTCAGAGGAGTTCTACAGACACCACAGGAGGCTTGTGTCAAAGGCTGAGGCAGGAGAAATCACCTATGTCCTCAGGCACTACATTGCTGTAAGTATATTTGGGCACTGTAACAGAGGTATTTGAAACAGAGTAACTGGCCTTGGTTTTCAAAAAGAAAACTGACCCAGGTTTGTTCCTTTTAAATTGACATTTGCCTACTGTCGTTGTTCTTTTACTTGGAACACTCAAAGCTTTATTTTTTTATTGCATGTAGCTGAGTAACACAGAATATTTTAAATCTCCTGATTGTTTAAATAAGATTGTTTGATTTCACAAATCCAGACTTAAATTCCAGATTAATTAGAGACTTCAACGTAAAAAAAAAGTGTTTCTCTACCCATATTAGATCATAGGAAATAGATCTTTCGCAGTTAGGCCACTTAGTTACTTTGTTACTTGATATAAAAAGCAAGGATTAACATTAAGGTACTATTTTCAAAGAAAGGCATTGTTTCTGTAGCAATTATTTTACAGAACCACTTACCGTTCCTAGTGCAGTTTATCCTGGTTTCCATCTTCCTCCACTAAATTGTCCATAGCCACTGGATTAGTATTTAAAACTACATTTCAAAAGCTATGAAAAACTGGAGTTCTTTGATTTGTTACCTGAATATTACTAAGTATTGCCAAAACCTGCAGTGTAGCAGTCAGGCTTGAATGGGGAAAAAAAACCAAAACAAGGGCATCAGCTGGTTCACTTCTAATATTGTACTTTTAATAAAATAAAGTCATACATTGCATACACCACTTACCTTTTATAAAGGGAAGTAGTTGTTTATCAGTGTTGGGAGGAGTACTTACATTCAAAATTCAGTGTATAACACGTTAGATCTTGGTGACTCCTGTGTACTTCAAAATACTTTTAGAATGTGATCATGTTTCTCTCATTAAAGGCAGAGGTAATTATGCACCTGTCTTTTGTCATTATTTTATTTCTTGTCATTCTCTGTGGTAACTCTTGAGTGAATGTGTAATTTTTGAACTTCACAGCTGAAGTTCCTTTCCACCCTCTATGTGATTTGATGATAGGAGTCTATCTCCCTCTGCTTTGCTCACACACTGAATCCTGAAAACATTATTTTGTGTTCCTCTTTACTGTGTGGATTTTGATGTCTTTTTGGTTCATAGAGATAATTCTTGCTTCCTGAACTTCAAGAAGCATGTTGAAATACAGTAGGAAACAAAATTATTGGAGTTTGTTATTGCAGAGATACTCACTGTGTTTGTTTCTCACTACCAGTTATGTCTGAAATACCAGACTGAGATTTCTTAGCTTTGGGAAGTGGCAGCTTTTAATCTGTGGATCAAAACAAAGATGGCAATATCACACTGTTGGCTTTTCCTTACAGAATCCCAGCAAAGAAAAGGTTTACCTCTCTGGCTATGGCGTAGAACTGGCTATTAAAAGTACAGAATATAAGGCCAAGGATGATACCCAGGTGAAAGGTGAATTATTTTTTAAAGTATTTTAATGTGAACATTTTAATTTTGCCAAGGTAATTTTATATTTGTTTTGCTATGGATGTCTGAATTGCAGATATTTTTCTTTCCTTAGCTCTGAAATCCCTTTTGGGAGCATATTCCTTATGAAGCATATCTTTGCCATGGCACTTGTCTTCTGTCTTTGTGAAATGCTGGAGTTGTGGCCCTGGACTAGATCTTAGTAATGGCACTACTAATGCAACTCATTTTTTACCAGCCAGCCAGCTTCTCTGCAGGTGTAAAGCAGTTTCTCTACTTTAATTTGCCTTAACTTATCCATCCTCAGAGCAGATTGTGTTCCCTGTTCCTGGGCTTTTTTTTTGGGGGAAGACAGAACTTAGAATTCTGCACGGTTTTTTGCTTTTGCTGCTTTTATAGAGCTCTGATCTCTGTTCTACAAACTCCCATGCATCTGCCAAAACTATTTTGATAGTGTAATCTGTGTGTATGCTTTTTCTTTACATGTGCACATACGCATACAAACCCCAGGTTTTCCTGCTTTTCTCTTTGTGAATAGCTTGGTGCTAGTGGTGTTCTCTGTGTGTTCACAGGCACAGATGTGAATGCTACAGTCATAGATGAAAATGACCCTATTGATGAAGTGCAAGGATTTCTCTTTGGAAAACTAAGGTAAAACTCAGCTGGACTTTGTCATCTCAAAAAAGTTTTTGCAGAAATGCCAATCTTTTGCTGTGTTATTATTTTTTACATGCCTGAGTTTCCTGTATGTGTTAGCAGCCTACCTTTTTTATGTGGTAGTTTCTTTAAATTAGCAGCAGACTTTCTTATAGGAAACCACAGAAGTTGTTTGACCCTTGTATCCTTTTAGGCAGCTGTACCCTGAGTTGTCAGAAGAACTGAAAGAGCTCAGAAAACACCTCGTGGAAAGTACCAATGAAATGGCACCTTTGAAAGTATGGCAGCTACAAGGTAATCTGGATAAAGGCTTTCAGTTATGGTCTACAAAAACTCAATGTAAATATGTTTTCTGGTGTTCTGCACTATCGAGGTTGTTAGTGGTTGTGTACAGTTGACAGAGTTTGACTGTAAATTCCTGCATTCAGTCTCACTTGGAAAATACTTGTGTTTTTAAAGTGCCTTTTTTTGTAGAGTCCTGTTGAAATAGCTTTTTGGATTGTTTCACAGGACTTCTGACATGAGGATTGCTTTCTATATTGTGAAGTACAGTAAGCTACGTGCTCTTAAACTGACTGCTTGTATGGTTTGCTGAACGCAGAAAAGAAAGGAATGTAAAGTTTCTTTCCATGATCACATTTTTGATGTGAAATCTTGAGATTTCTCAAGACCAGAGGAATACTGTATTTCAAAATCAATTACATGCTGCTGTGGCCTCATTCCCTGGAAAACTTCTGCACAGGCCTGTGAAAAGGCTTCTCATCCTCTCAAAAAGAGAGGAAAGGCTGAATGTATGCTGTAGCCACAGGGAACCTACCTATATCCAGTGGAAGGGCAGATCCTCCCACCTCAGTCAAAGAAAAAAGAGTGCTGGTCTGGACTCACTGAAGCAACCTGTAGGCAGCATCCACTGGTTCAGTTGGAAGGGGTTGCTTACTTCAAGGCAGCACACAGAAGTTGAATACAAAGAGAATGAGTTTAAAAGAAGTATCTGGAGGTGCAGATAGAAAGTAAATTTTCCTAGGTAACATGCAAAAAAAGTTGAAAACTAAAGTTAAGATGTCTCTGCATGGCCTTGTTTTCAGTTTTGAGTTCTTGACTTCTGTTTTTTCACTTCTAAGATTTGAGTTTTCAAACTGCTGCTCGCATTTTGGCTGCTCCCCCTGTGGATGCTCTGATGGTCATGAAAGATCTTAGTCAGAACTTTCCTACAAAGGCCAGGTAACTTTAATTTTGACTCCTAGAAAGTTTTCTTACTCTCCTTTTCCTGAGCAGGGCCTGAGACAAGCAGCATTGGTTGGGTTAATTCTGACTTTTCATGTAGCTGGAAGCAAACACTGGGGAATGTTTATGCTGGGAAGTTCTTCAGCCTACGGTTACAAAGAGGATTTTATGGTGTTTTTCTTGGATGGCAGCTGATGTGGACTGGTGGAAAATTTGCCAGAATTGCCCGTGCTATTTTATTGTGAAATGTGTCTAAACCTGTTGCATGAAGTCGTCAAGAATTTATGGGCTGGGTTTTCTGTTTGGTGGCCTTAACATTTATTTATTCACAGGGTCCCACTCTTCTTCTGGGCTCCACTTTGCCAGACAGCCCAGCCAGCCTCATATCAGAGGCTGATGTGCAATTCCACTGGTTTTTGCACTTTGTCAGAGACTGTCTTTAACATATTCAAATCAGTCTCAAAAAATTCAATAATGATCTGGCATGGCCAGCCAGTCTAGAGATATCTTTCTCTTGATAAATTCCATTGCCTGGATTGTGAAGATAATATTATAGAAACTCCTCCTTTTTGAGTAGGTGGAGATGTACCTGAGATGAGAGTAAAAAGAAACTGATTTCTGGTCTTTTTTATTTCCCATGACCTGTAAAGTGCTGTTTAGACCTTCTTAAGGCTGGCATTGCATCGTACTGTGTTTTTCAGTCTGATCTATGGGCTGTACTTGCCCGCTCTGTGATGATGCAATCACTAGATCCAAAGTAAGGAAAGGAATGGGAACCCACCACGAGGAGTGAAATCCCCTATTTTCTGTTGCCAGCCTCCATCTTTACATTTTTGGCAGCTTCACACTTCTGTTATGGTTAATGTGAAATTAGACACTGGGAATTGGCATGTGGTGAACATTTTTGTGCTGCTGGATTATGCAGTGTAAGAAAAATGCTGCATGCTACTGTTTAATGGTATCACCAAGTGCAACTGCTTCTTGCTGCATCTCTTTACACTAGAAGGTTAATTATCTTAATAGGTAAGGTACAAAAGGTAGGAGAGGCAGGTATCTATCCAGTAGATAAACAGAAAGATGATTCACAGCATGATGTTTTTATTTTTGTAGAGCCATAACAAAAACAGTTGTTTCTTCGGAACTCAGAGCAGAAATTGAAGAGAACCAGAAGGTAATGTGTCCAGAAAGTAACATAGTGCCTTTACACTTATGTTTACATGTTGCTCAAGATAATGACCCATTGTTTTCACACACAACTTTGTAGTCTGCACCTGGGAAGTGAAGAACTGGTGGATTTTCAAGCACGGATGAAGAACAAAATTAAGCTTCTTTGCTCGAATATGAAAATCCTGCTCTTGTTAGAAATTTATTGCCTGAAAAGCAGCTATGTTAAGCATCAGTTTTAAGGATGCAGAAGAAAATTGGTTCTCATTATCCAATTTGAGATGATGTTTAGATATCTGTATGTATCAGTGATCATTAGGAAGTCACAGAATAAATTCAAAACCTGCCGTGGCTTTAGAATGATTCTAAATATATTCTATACTGTGAATATAGTATATAGTATTATACATTCTGAGTAATTCTATACTGTGTGGTGGAAATGGTTCCAATGTTGGTGCTTTGAGAGTGAAACTAGTGAAGGGATAAAATTTACCAGCTAAGTCTAGATGTGCTTTGAAACAGAATCATAAAACCCCCCAGGTCATGAGGCGCCTCTGGAGGTCACTGAGTAGGCTCTGTATTTGCAGCAGCGTTTCAGACAGCTCAGTTGTGTACTTGGCATTAGCAAAGCACTGAAAAAACCCAACAGCCACTTGGGAATTTCGTACAGGCTTTTGTACAGAACTTTGTGCAATTAAAATATGCCAGGCAGTGTGGTCTGGATAGAGTGCAAAACAAAAGTTTAAGATAGTAATGAAGAAAAGTCAAACAGCAGCGTTTGCCATATGAGCTACATTGCTCTGTTCACACATTTCAGTCTCATTTGGTATTACTAGAAAAAAGACAATGTATGTTAAGTACACACATATTGTTTAGAAATCTAATCAGTGATATTTGGTGAGTCTAGTAGTAAATTCAAAGCTACTTACAAGTCTCCTGAGATTCCTGTTCTGAGAGAGAAATGCCTTGCTGTTCAGTAGTGATAAAATCAGAAGAGAAGGGATGGAGTTTGACACTTGTCCCATGTGGTTCTGGAAGGGACAAAGTATAGGATGTAAGTCCAGGCTAAAGCTACCTGGTGGCCTTTCTGTTATGTGTTAGATGGGACTCTGGTCCACAGGTAAACCTATGATTTTGTGGATTCATTTTGATTCAGAGAATGCCTGGGCTACTAGATCCAGACCAGGCTATATCTAACCCTGCCCTTCAGAGCTGTTCTTTGCACTACTCACTTTGTGTGGGTGTTACTTGCTAGTTAAGTTCACTGCTACTATTATGTTAGAGTTTACTATGTAATTTTCCACAGAAAGATACAATTTAACACTCAGCTTTTCTTTGGGAGCCTTATTTATTTAATACAAAAATGTAAATTTTTTCTGATCAGAAGCTACTTTCCTGTTCTTGGTACTTCACGTGGTACTTTTGTTAATCTCTGTTTGGTTTGCTTACAGTCTTCCTGATGCTAAAATATCCAAATACGATGTTTCTCCTTCAGTGTTCATCGTGCCTCTAAATAGAACTTTGTAACTGGTACTGCAAGACAAGATGTATTGGAAAAAAACCACATTAAACTCTTTCATAGTATTTTCTGTGTAGAGCACTCTTCTAATGGCTTCCTGCTTCTTTTCAGTATTTCAAAGGAACGTTAGGATTGCAATCAGGAGATTCTGCCCTGTTCATCAATGGACTACTTATTGATTTAGACACTCAGGACATATTTAGGTAGGAATGTTTTGTTTTTCACAATAATTGTATCCTGTTTAGAAACTTGCATCCTGCTTGTGCATGAATGATAAAGTTATTTAGACAGTTTTGAACCTTCTTCATAATCTAGACTAGGTTTGATTGGTAAATACTGTAAAAAGCAAATCATGGTTCCTTGTCTTATTCAAGTGCATTTCCAACAAAAAAATCTGTTGTGAAAAGCAGAATTCCCTTGAAGATTGGAATGAGAAGTCACCTTTGTGCTGTTCTTTCGACCTGTGCTGTGACTAGCAAGATTTTGATCTCTCAGATTATCAGCATACGGATTTATTCTGAAGGCAGCAGACTGATTCTCAAAGGATAAACCACTGTAAATTTTTCATCTGAAATCCACCCTATATCTTTATCCACCACATATCTTTATAAGATGTGTTTCAATAATATGGAATTGAAATTACGCACGCACACACACACATATATATGTATAAAATGGATTAGTTATCCTGATTTAAAGTAGTTTTCCCTAGAAATATTAATTGAATAGATTTAAGTTATCTCAAGTTTCTTATGACAAAAAGAAACAGGTGGTAAAGAAGAACTAATGCCCAGCCATGGCAGACTTGTTTGTACCTTTCATCTGTTAACCCTTAGGGTAAGTTACTTGCTGTGGCATTAAAATTTAACCCCATTTTGCTTTTCCTTGCAGCTTGATTGACGTGCTCCGCAACGAAGCCCGCGTTATGGAGGGCCTGCACAGCTTAGGCATCGAGGGGCTTTCCTTACACAACGTTCTGAAGTTGAACATCCAGCCATCAGATTCTGACTATGCTGTGGACATCAGAAGCCCTGCGATTTCAGTGAGTACGAAATTGTTTCTTAATTATACAGTTCTCAATATAGTGTCTGATTGGAAAATATTTTAGTCTCAGACCAGAGCAGGAGGATTGTCAATCGCTTAAATGCCTTTACTTTTTCTCAGTGGATCAACAATCTTGAAGTTGATAGTCGGTATAACTCCTGGCCTTCCAGTGTGCAAGAACTGCTGCGTCCCACATTTCCTGGTGTGATCAGACAAATTAGAAAAAACTTCCATAATTTTGTAAGTAATAATCTGACTAGATGAAATGTGCATTTTGCTTCATCAAGAGCAGGAACATCAGCTTTTGCAGCTTACCTCACATACACACTGGATTCGCTGTCACTTACATAGCTTGAGAGAGAGAATGCTTTTCTAAAAGGTTTTGTTCTCCTCGTATTAGTAAATTATGGCTGAGATTCAGAGATTACTGAGCATGATTCTCTGGCATCTATTAGATTCCAGGAGTTGTTTTGTCAATGGACAAAATTATCATCTGATAAATAACAAGTTGGTGTGTTGCAACTTTGTGATAATACCTGAAGTTGGTTACTGAAATCTGTCAAATTTGTTAACTATTGTCTTCTTAGCAGAGTTAAGACCAACTTCAGTTGTTTCAGTTAGAAAGCATTCATGCACCAAGACTTTAACAAATGATCAACAGCCCTCAGCTTAGTCCTGGGTGTCCTTTTAGTCTGTAGGTAAATTACTTAAACTTAGATCTGATGAAGAGTTTGCAAATTGTGCACTGTAACTCTTGTCATGTGGCAAAGTGGCCCTATGGAAAAAAGGAACTCTGATTAGGGGAAAATAGGGACTTGAAGCATCTGAAGCTATGGGAGCATTGATGTGTTACCTTTTTCTCTGGAGTTCAATACTTTCAACATAAAAATTTTAAATTATAAGGCAACAGTTGCATGAATGAAGGGCCCTACATGCTCTGAATGGCCCAGTTGTGTCTGGGTTGGGACAGCAGAGAACATCTTGGCAGTGTTGGCTCTCCAGGACACCTAAGCAGAGCAAGTGTTGCTCAGTTCTGATAAATGCCTGTCTCCCAGGCACGTGGGAATGGGTGGATCTGTGTGCAGGCAGAGGCAGGAGCCAGTGCCAGGCTCTACTGAGGTAAAGGTATCAAGTGTGTGAGGAGTCCTCTCTCCTCTGGTTAGAGGAGTTGGTTAGACTGGGTACTGTAGATAATGCATTTAGACACTTTGGAAGAAGCCTTGTATTTCATGAGTCTCATGTCCCTGGCAGTGTATAAAGTAGGCCTGATGATAATTCTGCACTGAGACATGAATAAAGTGATCTTTGATCAAAACCCCTTCTTGAATTCTGAAGGGAATGGAAACGTTTCACTTGCTATTTGTATACAGGTGCTGATAGTAGATCCCACTCATGAGACCACAGCAGAATTACTGAATGTGGCAGAAATGTTCTTCAGTAACCACATCCCTTTGAGGTAATTAATGGTTTTGAGGTTTTAATGTTTGGGTTTTTTTTTTTTACATCAGTTCTATTAATGTGACTTTTGCAGTTGTAAAATTTTCATTTCTAGGACACAGCAGAAGTGTCACATGCCTTGTATTCAAAGGATGTGTATATTTTTTGAATATAACTTTCTCTACTAGCAAAACATAGTTCAGTTGCTGTAACAGTCCAAAAGAAATTTAAAGTTTTGGATGAGAGGGGGGTGAAAAGCAAGATCCTGATGGACTCGTTACAGATTATATGTCCTAAATTTGATTCCTGGCCACTCTGCTCAACCTCTTCCCAGGCTGTGTCTAAGATGATGACCATAGCCTGCAGTTGTATGAAGAGTCAATTCTTCATTAGATTGATAACCTGAGGATTTGTGTGATTTCAGGATAGGACTGGTCTTTGTAGTTAATGACTCAGAGGATGTTGATGGGCTTCAGGATCCCGGTGTTGCCCTCCTTAGGACGTACAATTACGTGGCACAAGAAATGGACAACAATTATGCTTTTCAGACTGTCATGTCTGTAAGTATTAATTTAAAAGAGAAATTAATGTTTGAATATCTTCCATGCACATAAGATTATGTTAATGGGCTAATATGTAGATGATGGAAGGAATTGTTCTTTGGCTTGGTTAGCATGCAGAGTGTCTCCAAATACTGGTGCCATAGAATACCTGTGTCCTTGTAATGTGCTTCTGACCTAACTTGTGAAGTGAGACTAAGTTTCCTTGTGACACTTAACACTTTTCCTCTGTTTTTGTGATCCTGTCCCTTTGCTCATTCTGTCTGTGAGTTCTGAGCTGCTACATCCCTTCAATATTATAATTTGGTTTGAACAGTTCCAGCTGTGTACCTTTGCCACATTAAAGGGCAATACAGGTGCTGGTAAATTAATTTCACCTGTGGCTTGATACTTGTGCAAATTGGCAAGCTGGGGCATACTGTGACATTAAATTGTTGGTTACTTAAAGAAGTTACTTTTATTCTTTTTATTTTGGATGTGTATTTGTAGGTCAAAATAAAGTCTTGTGCCTTCAAGAGGGAAAGAGTTACCTGCTTTCCATGTGAGGTTGTATTGTTCATAAGCATATCCCAAGTTCTGAAGGGAAGGTAGCTCCTTGGATATGCTTTATTTGAGGCTTTTTTCCCCCAGAGCACTATTTTCCCTCCTCAGATACCTTTTCTAATTAAAGATGCAAGTTATTATTTAAAGAAATATATATTTGCCTTCTTCCAATCTCACTGGGATGACTACAAGGTATAGCAAGAAACTTCTAATGGCTACAGGTGCTTAGGAGCTGCTGCAGCTGATAAATATGAATATAAGTTTTGCAGTCTGGCTGTTAATGCCTCATTATAACTACTGTAATGCAGGTGACGAGGTCAGTTTACCTTTGATAAGGACAGAGGCTCTGCAGTTGCAGCTGTGAACTTGTATTTCCCTTTCAGATATATAACAAAGTAAAAACGGGAGATCAGCTGAAAGTGGAACATGTTGTTAGTGTTCTTGAGAAACAGTATCCTTATGTGGAAGTCAACAGCATTCTGGGAATTGATTCTGCCTACGATCAAAACAGAAAGGTAAGAATTCATGAAATAGAGCTTTTTTTTCTCACTTCTTTTGCTGCAACAGTTTTGAAAATATAATTACATACAATTTCTTGATCCAGTTCTCTTACCAAGCAGGTAACTATTTTGTTGCCACATTGGGGACTTCTAGTAATACTTTACTGTTTATGTTCAGCACAAGCTTTATATAATATACATAATACATATAATGTAATATATATTTTTTAAAAGTCTCTCTGTAAAGAACCAAGATAGCTTTCTTGTGACTCATAAGTCATGCTTTCATTACGGAATGCAGACTTCAGTAGAGTTTAAAAGTGTTTGCAAAAAAACCAAGGTGATGGAATGACTCATGAAAAAACCAAGAGGCTCAACGTTGGGAGGGATCAGTGTGGGGCTTCTGAATCAGTATTTGAATACTGTGTGAGACAAAGCCATGATTATGAATTCCAAATGCCCTTTCTATAGCAGGACATCCAACAAATTTCTGCAAATAATTCTCAAAGTGATTTTTAGAGCTGATGCTTTTCTGTATGGAGAAAATTAGGAAGGCAAGTCATTATTGAACCAGTTATATGTGAGATGAAGCAGATTTGATTTGAAGTTCTATAGGGGGATGTTTCTCACTTTTTGTTGTTCTAAAACAAATGAAAATACTGTAGCTCTGTAACACACGTGATGCTGCCTACATCTGTGAATGTAAGGAATGCAGTCAGGGTTACAGAAAGTGACCCAGGCTCGTATGCATATGGCTCTTCCAGTGTAGGATAGTGAAGAGAAAAGCATTTTAAGGAAATGAAAATCCATAAAAGTTAGACAGGCATTTCTGTATGAGAGGAGAGGCCTCATCCAGAACCTCTAACCAGCAGAACCTAGTTAACTTCTAACAGGGTATCTGTCAATGACGGTGCATTTTACAGTGGTTACATGAAACAGGGAAATTCATCTTGACAGAATAACTCCCTGCCTCACAAGTAACTGTTTTCTTACAGGTTTAAGAAACACATTCTTAAAAAAATAAAAAAATTCTCTACCCTGTCTTACATTACAGCTATCACTGCTTGCATTGCATTTGCTTCCACAGGCAAAGTCATGTTTCCTGTTGTGCATCTTTTGCTACTACCAGAAAGTGCTCACTGGATTTAATTTACAAAATGAACTTAATGGAGTATTTTGCACTTCTGTATTATGAAGTAACTTTTTTGCTTTGAAACTCTGAAAGTCAAGGGTGTCTTGTGCATGTAAGATACAGAAAGTGTCTTAGCCAGTGCATCGAATTAACATTCTCTGTATCTAACAGGAGCTGTAAGGATCTCTGGGTGTGTTTAGAACAGACTTGTGGGTATTGCACAGCTTGTTAGGAACCTTTGTGGCAAAGGGCTGACGTGGTAAAGCTGCTTCTGTTCCTGTCTTTAGGCAGCAAGAGCTTACTATGAGCAAACGGGTGTAGGCCCTCTCCCTGTTGTGCTGTTCAATGGAATGCCTTTCCAAAAGGATCAGCTGGATCCTGATGACCTGGAAACCGTGACCATGCACAAAATCCTGGAAACCACAGGCATCTTCCAGCGAGCCGTGTACCTGGTGGGTGCTGAAGTTGTCTGTGGCTTGAGAGAAACTGAGTTTGGACAAATGGATTCACAAGTCCCTGGCTACATATTATACAAGACAACTTAACTTTCATAATTGCTTTTTGCTTTTTTTTTTTAAAGTTATGTAAGGCAATTTTATATGGGAAGTAACAAATAATGCTTCTTTCCTCTTTCCTTCAGGGTGAACTATCTAATGACCAAGATGTGGTTGAGTATATCATGAACCAGCCTAATGTTGTTCCAAGAATTAACTCAAGAATCCTAAGGTCTGACAGAGAGTACCTAGATCTGACAGGAATGAGTAAGGGATGCTTTTAATTGTGTTAAACCTGAAATGTCTGAGTGAAAGGCTTGCTGTTCCAGTGGAAAGCTCTAGTGGCAAAGCATTAACAGCACCCCAAGTGATGCCCCAGCCCTGGTGCAGGGCAGATGTTATGTACAGCATCAAATGTCTGCCGATTTTCAAAATGGGAATTTGTTTTGATTTTATACAGACCTTAAGGGGTTAAGGTGAAGTTGAGAAATTAGTAATGCTGCAAAAAGCCAAGAACAGTCATATGATAGGCATAAAGCATCAGATTGTTTCTTAGTTCTGACCTTCTTTTGAGCAGGGTTGACAGTCATCTCTGGAATTATTTCAGATTTGGCAAAATGTTCCATTGCTAAATGTTTGAACACCCAGTACAGTGACTGCAGTACAGTGACATTACACCTGCCTTTTTTGAATTGCTTGAAAAATAGTGACCCAGTGGGTTTTTCAATGTGTATTATTTACATATACTAGTGTCAACTAAGTGAGACTCGGGCAGTTCTTTCAACTGACCTCTGCCTATCAAATATGCAATGTAGATAATGTAACTTGTGAGACAGCAAAATTCATTTCTCAGCCTATATATTAACAGTGAAAATAAGACATAAGCAGTATCACAAGGAGCAAAATGGGATGTGTTCTTAATGTTCTGGTAAAAGCAGTGATTTTATTTTCATTTTACATATAATAGTTGCTTTGGCATCTAATAGTTGTTCTCTCCCTCAGATAACTATTTTGTGGATGACTTTGCTCGATTTACCACATTGGATTCTAAAGATAAGACAGCTGCTGTTGCAAACAGCATGACCTACTTAACAAAGAAAGGTAACATCTGTGGTGGATTCTGAATCCCAATCTGCTTTTATGTGTGTTTCCAAGCATATGTGCAGTTCTACACACAGACACGGAGCCTTGTCAGGCCTGTGGGTAATGGCATAGTCTGTTAAAGATTTCTTTTTTTGTATAAGACATGACATCTGCATGGAACAAGAATGTTCCCCTCTTTAAACCCAGCCCAACCTTTTACTGAATAATGAAGTCCCACCCAAGCTGCTCTTGCTGTACTGCAAGTGATGCCCAGAAATGCAGCAATGTAAGCAAATGACTAGAAAAATATAAGAGGGGTTTTAGCTCTCTGTCTCATAATTCAAAATTGCTAAAAGTTACATGGATTCAGAAGAAAATTCTAACTGCCTGTTATAAAAGACATCCCCTAACATGGTCAGTGCTGTTTTTATTGCTCCAGTGCATTGCTTTTCCAATGGCAGTATTGTCATAGTTGCACATAAAAATGTTAAAACTCAGCTGTACCTCTCAAGAGTAGGAAATGCATGCACAGACAGAATGCAGAGCCTAATCAGGTCTAACCAGACATCATCAGGTGTTTCCTATATCCATTTCCGTTAGATACCAGGAATAAGCTGCTGTCATTTGACCCAGTTCCTCCTGTTCCTGTCTCTTTACTAGACTGTCCCAAATTTCCATGGTGCTGTCTCCAGCCACTGCCATCCTGTACCTGAAATGCTCCCATTGCTCTTTCTGTCTCGTGCCTGCTCTTCATTCATGTTCAGTCACTTGGATTTGAGCAAATTTCTTGTGCAGAGCATTAATTAAATCCACACCTCGTCATGCTTGTTGGAAAGTGCATTAATTTGCACTTAATTCCATGGCTTGACATTTTTTGGTCACTGCCTCTTCTGCCACTTAAGGTATTTAATAACTGCTATCTGATTACAGTAATGCTGTACCACATTTGTTTTCTGAAGTAATAGAGAAGTTACACATGTTGCTGGCTCAGCACCAGCACTGATATTGCACTGCCTTGCTGGTTTTTAAAGAGGGAAGATAACAGCACAGTGGCATGGCAGTGTTTGCAAACAGTCTTCAGAATGATGCCCTCACTCTGCAGTATGAAACTGGTAATATGTAGTGTAACTAATGCTGTGGCATGAAAATCAAGCATCCATCTGTTTGAGGGGAAGAAAAAGTCAAAGCTTCTTCCAATAAAGTTAGCACAAACTTGCTGCTGTTGGATCTGAACTGTAGTGATTCAGTTTTGCCCAGTACAGTGCTGCAGCTTCTTGGTACACCTTGGGATTACCATCAAATTATTAATGTGTCTCTCCTTTTTCCCTTTCCTTTCTGCTCTTTGACCAGGAATGTCTTCCAAGGAGATCTATGGTAACTCATGCTTTGGCATTTCTTGGGAATTTTGGAATTTGGGAATTTTCTGGTTCCTTTATGACACTGGCTTTAGAACCAGCAGGCAGTGAAGGAAGCTGCTGAAATGCATGATTGCTCCAGCACTTTTGTCTTTATACAAAACTGATTTTGTAAACTAACAGCTTCAATACAAAGAAGTGGTGTGTCTGTTGGATTCCAACCCCCGCTGGAATCTGCAAGTTATATATATGTTTCTTTATAATTTGCAATTGAAGAGGTAGCAAGCAAAAAAAAATACTAAAAGAATCCAGTTTAGAAAGAGCAATGCATGCTGTCCCACATGGGTTTTCTGATTGACCTATTAAAGACTAATATACCAATGCTATTAATTTTGTCTTGCCAGGCTTCATGGCTTTGGTTGATCCATAGCTTTCTTATGGAATTTTACTTTTTTTGAAGTCTTTGCATGTGTGTCATAGTTTACCTCCAAATGAGGAAAAAATGAAGCTTTCCTTCCCTTCACCCTCAAATTTCTCCTTTTTTTTTGTAATAATTGCAGATGATTCCTTTGTTAGACCAGTTACTTTTTGGATTGTTGGTGATTTTGATAAACCTTCAGGGAGGCAATTGTTGTATGATGCCATTAAACATCAGGTAGGTAATGTTTTCATTGGAATGGCTTAGCAATGCTGACAAAGCTCATGTAGAGGCTTGTAAAACACAAGTTGTGCACCTTCCTGTGGTATGACCTGGAGAGACTGGTTCTCCCTGCAGGGTCTCTAATTTCCAGCCTCATCTTTTTTGTAGGGGCTGGAACATTGCTGATCTTAAGCTAGGACAGAATGGCCTCCTGGCACTATGCCAATACAATAAATGTTCTCTTAAGCCCGTGGTGTTAAACTGAAATATCTGTGTTTTGGTTTGGAGATGAACATAAGCATTGCTCTCTGCTCTGTCCCGTTGGTTCTGGGGGGATAATTGAAACATAAAAATGCACAGCTTACAGCTAAATCATTGGTTTGCCAGACTCTGAGTGGTGGCCATGGTCCTGGATCTCTTAGGTAGCACAGGGTTATCGAGAAGATTGCTGTCACAGTGGTGCCTCTATGTAAGATAAAAGCTTGATGTTACATTAGTTAATTCATCATTTTAACCATGTGCTGTTATTTACCCAATTTGGAATCTGGTATTCTGGTTAAGAAATGCAAAGCTTTTGTTATAGTGTTTATTACATATTTATTATATCTGAAATTTTAAACTTTCCCATTACCTGTTTTGTTAAACGCAGAAATCCAGCAATAATGTTCGAATTAGCATGATTAATAACCCGAGTGAAGACCCCAACAGCAAGAATACTGTTGTAGCTAAAGCCATATGGGCAGCTTTGCAGACACAAACCTCAAATAATGCCAAGAACTTCATCACCAAGATGGCAAAAGAAGAAACTGTGAAGGCACTGGAGGCAGGAGCTGACATCTTGGAATTTGCTGTTGGGGTAGGTGTGTCTGTTGGCTTTTGCATGGGGAGGGTGCTTTGCTTGTTCCTCAAATTAATTTTATAGTGTCGTATATTCATGTGCAGAAGGTGCAGGAACAGAGAAAAGTAACACTGTTGGGTTTGCTAGTTGGTTTTTTTTAATCTCTGAAGGGCTTACCTAAATATAACAATCCATCTAAACATAAAGTAAATCCTCATACACATCAAAGCTACGTAACTTGGAAAAGTCAAAAGGAGCATGGGTGCAGGGATCTATTTAAGGGAGTCAGCTTTTTCTTGGGTGCTTAAGAGAATAATATCTTTTTTAAAACTTGGGAAAAAAATCCAAGTGTATTTCTTGAAGTAGATTTTAAAAAGTTAGGAAGATTGGAACTGGTCTAAGTGGCTGTGGCCCTTCACAGCAGAAGTTGGGATAGTGTTTGAAGGTGACAAGCAAGAACTAGGTTTAAGACCACAAAGAAAAGGGGGCCAGGGATCAATTTTAGCAAGATATGAGGATGTTCTTGAATGGAAACAAAAAGGTGTCTTTTAAAAAGTGTGCAGAGGTCTAGTTTTCTTCCTATTTCAATGTCAAGTATTCTTTTCTTTTAGGGTATGGATACCAATATTTTCAAAGAAGCCTTTGAGTCTCCCAAGGTGGATTTTGTTCTGTCCCATGCTATTTATTGCAGAGACGTTCTAAAGCTGAAGAAGGGGCAGAGGGCTGTGATCAGCAATGGACGGGTGAGATGATCAACAGACAGTAAAGGAGATATTCCACATATGAGAAAGAAGCAGATCTTGAGCAGCAGAGTCTGGGGATCAGACACAGGAGCGTCAGCCTTTTTTAGGTCTCAGCAGTCTTTAGGACCCCTTCCAGTTTGATTTATTCACACCTGTGTGCCCTTTTCTTTTTACTGTGAGCAGTTGGTTGTTGGCGTTGGGTACAAATTCAGGTCTCTCAATAACAAAGTTGCTTTCATGCTGGCAGTGAATCGAGTCCAGGGGTAGAAGGGGGGAGATAAATTTGCCATATTATGCTGCTTCAGTTTACTGAGCAAAATGCTGCTGGATTTTGGCCTGGCCAAGGTGCCTTGGTCTTTTCTACCATCTGTTTTTATTGTAGTTTCTCTGAGATGAGGTAAATGATGTTACAATAGTATTTCACTGTAAATAAGGAAACCCAGCTGTGTACAGCATTGGGTTTTCTTTTGTCATCTGTTTCTAGTTAGGAAAAAGCCCATGCAGGTCCCAGTGGTTGCTGTATATTTCAGTGAGTTAAAAATCTCAGGTGATGAGTTGTTGTGTTCTATTTTTCTCATTAGCAAAATAGCAAGACTTGTCTAGGTAGCTTTTAGGCTTCTGAAGGCTAGAGGAGAGAGATTTGCTGGAGTCTTGCTGGACTATTAGAATTGGCCTGGTATTGTACTGCCCCTTCCAGATGTAGTACTTCATGTATAATTTAATGTGCCTGACCCAGTGAAAATTTTAAGTGTGTATTTTATGCCTTAGTCTGGGACTCTTGGCTCTAAATAATTAGATTTACCTGTTAAACTCTGCTGCCACTGACATTAATACCAGCCTAAATAGGTGGCTTCCGCTGAGGCTGGGCTGGAGTATTTATTTAATACATCTTTGAATTTTATTTCAGTGTAGCCTTTACCTAATAATGCTGATTCTGCTTTTTTTTTTGTAGATTATTGGCCCATTAGAGGATGGAGAGATGTTCAATCAGGATGATTTTCATCTCCTTGAAAATATCATACTGAAGACATCGGGACAGAAAATCAAATCTCAGATTCAGCAGCTGGGATTCGAAGAAGATCTGTGAGTAAACATAAGGAGGCTTACAGAGAAGTGCTGAGACCCTTGATAACATGACTTTCTGAATCTGATTTGCAATTCATTTAAGTGCTGCTCAGCCTATCAACATAAAAATTATTTTAGTAATACATTTCCCAGTCAGTACTACGGGAATCCTGTAAACTGCTTTTATCTTCAAAGAGAAACACTCGGAAAAGAGAAAGAGATGAGGAAAGGAAAGTTCTAGATAGTTATGCACAAAGCAGAGTCATCAAGAACTAATCAAAAGAAAGTCATGTTGAAGTTCAGAAGAACAGGAGGCCCCCGTAGGTGCGTGTTTGTGTGTGGGAGCACACAGCTGTAGAGATGGTTTCTGCCTTACACTTCTACCATCACATTTTTCTGTGATGCTGCTCGACTGTTAAGGGCTGGTCAAGTAATTAAGCATGAAGTCTGTTCTGCAGAAATGTTGTGTGGTTCTGGATCCCAGCAGAGCAGGTTTTAACAGTATTCCAAGCACTTGTGCATCCATTGGGTGTTGGGGTGGTGGAAGAGGGCATAGTTTGAACATAGGCTAGTTTTGGAGAGAGCGATGGGTTTGGGGTTTCTTTTTGTTTATTTGAATGCTGCCAAGGTTTTTCAAAAACTTGAAATTATCTGCTGTATTGGAAAGCAATGTGGAACTTAGTGGAATTCACCAGGCTTGTGAGTTTGGTATGAACAATTCAAACAGCTGTCACTATAAATCTCTGAGACAGTCAATTCAGGAAAAGCTGACAGACCTGTAGGTTACAGTTTTGCTTCTTGGCAAAGGTGTGATGTACAAATCAATTTTCATTGAACTTTCAAGAGGTTTTACACCTTTAAGATTGAATATATTCTTAAAATACTAGACTGAAAGTTTACGGGAATACTAAAAAGGAAGAAGTAGTCAAAAGTAATTATCTTTTATGATAGGACCCCTCAAAAATTTCACCACTTAGAGGATTGCTTCCTAGTGCTCAGAGTTGCAGTGTAAGATGGGAAGAGCACTGAAACAAGGGTTTGATATGAATGGATTTCAGGTCTGACTGGTCAGTGAAGATCAGGAATGCAGTGCCTGTAACATGGGTGACCCCTAAAAACAGCTGTTCTGTATTTGTTAGAGTTAAATCCTTTGGTATACTCAGTAATAAGGCTGCAACCAGTTTAAATTACTGGTGGGTTTACCCTTAAATATGTTTAATTCTTCAGAGCTTCTGTAGAGAGGTAGTAGAAGTGTTTGGGTATCTGGATTCCGTTTGCCTTTTCTTTTGCTGCAGCCTGGCAGAAATGTGATAAGTACAGGCATTTTTTGGATATCTGCAAGCCTTTTTCTTTTCCTTCTTTTCAGGGCAAGTGACTTGGTAATGAAAGTGGATGCTCTTCTCTCTGCTCAGCCAAAAGGAGAGGCAAGGATTGAGTATCATTTTTTTGAAGAACGATACAGGTATAGAATTGCTGAACAATGCTTTTCTGTGTCTTTTAACTTTCCCATTGTTCTGTATTGCATTTAATGAAAAAAAAATCTAAGTAGCAGTAGGAAAGTCCCCAACAGTTTTCAGGAAGATTCCAGAAATTAATTTTACCTCTCTACCTATCTCTAGAAACATACATGTATATGCCTATTTTTTTCCTCTGTTTAGTTTCAGAAGGTGAACACCATTTAGGGAGTAATTTTAGTTCAGAATGAGATGGACAGCAGTGGGTTGTTATGTGTTTCAAGTGTTTTTCCATATGTTTGGTACTTTAAAATTGTATTTTCTTCTGTTTAGTGCAGTTAAACTGAGACCAAAAGAGGGGGAGACATACTTTGATGTTGTGGCTATTGTTGATCCCGTGACCAGAGATGCTCAAAGACTTGCTCCGTTACTTTTGGTACGTAGGCAGGGTTGTAAGCAACTTCAAATTCTGTCATTTCAGAATGTTTGTCTTCCCCTTTGACTGTGTGGTGACCAGTGGCTTTCTAATAGTGTGTCTGAGTTTCACAGTACATTTATCAGTGGAAATACTGATTAGGCTGCACTATGCACTAACAAAATCGTGCTCAGATATTGTTCAGAGAGCTTTTAGTTTCACTGCTCTAACAGCTTAGTTTGCAGTGACTCTTTTCTTGAGGAAGGTCTCAGCATGCCAAAGAGAATGCCTGAAATATGAGGAGCAGGTAACTGTTCTTAAAACCACCAATTAAAAAGGGGGGGTGGTGAAACAAATCACAAGGAGGGAGGATTGGGAATGAGCAGGTAACGTGCCACCCTGAGGTCCTGTCTGTAAAACAGTGGTCAGCTCTCCTCATTAGCATTTTAAGGGATGTCTCTTTCTCCTTTCTTTAGGTTTTGAACCAATTGATAAATATGAACCTGAGAGTGTTTATGAACTGCCAGTCTAAACTTTCTGACATGCCTCTGAAAAGGTAAGCAGTTCCATGATAGAGGTGGGGTGGAGAGAGAGAGAAACCTGTTGGAATGTGCAAGCACAGAAGCATGGTCAGCTATCCCATAGGAAGTCTCAGTAACTGCTTTGAGCTAATTTATGTAATAGCATCATTTCCCACAGAGAATCTGGGAATTTGTGCATGGCATGAAGTAATTCTGCTGTTTTACAAGTTGGTGCTTTTAATTTTTTTTTTGTATTTAAATAAAATTAAATAACTTACTAATCTTAATGGTTGAGTCTTGCACAGTCTTGTTCGGTTCTTCAAGATAGAAATTCTGACCTATCCTAAGGTTAACACAACCTGTGTTGCTTTGGACAAAGGCTTGGTGACATTAGAGGTCAGGGAAAGCTGATGCCATCTGCAAATAGAATGAGAGTGAAATATTAGCAAATTTTGGCAGATACGTGTTCTAACATCTTCTTTCTGAAATTTCAGCTTTTACCGCTATGTTTTGGAGCCAGAGATTTCTTTCACAGCAGAGAATAACTTTGCTCCAGGACCAATTGCCAAGTTTTTAGATATGCCCCAGTCTCCACTGTTCACTCTGAACTTAAATACTCCTGAGAGTTGGATGGTGGAGTCTGTTAGAACCCCGTATGACCTTGACAATATTTTCTTAGAGGAGGTAAGAGAAATCATCATGTTCCTACTGCATTTAAATGGTTGTGTTTTTCCAGGGCTTGTTTTTTTTATGGGAAAGAAATGCAGAATTTTAAATTGCCAATAAGCATAGAGCTGTGGATATTACTGCATTTGCAGGCCTCTAAAGATTTTCTAGGAGGGGAAGCATAAGCTCCCCGACAGGAAGATTGCTGTTCTCAATTACTCATGGATGCCTGACCCAGAGGTTCAAAAACACCCTAGGCTTCAAGCAGGTCCTTTCCCTTGCTCCTAGAAGCCACCAAGCTGGTTTTGGCTACCTGTTTATTTTCACAGTTTTTGTTGACTGGAAAATGCTCCTGTGGTCCACAGAAGGAGGTGCAGTACCAATGCAGCAGTAAAATCATGCAGCAGAAATCCACTCAGTTGCTGTGGTTTCAGGAGCTTACTGCTGCTTGCACAGACCTAGAGTCAGACTGTTACACTGTGGATCTGGGCAGTGCTGCCCCACATCCAGAGGGAGAAACAAGGAAAAGCCTGTCCTGCTGTATGTGTAATGAGACTGTCAGAGCCTTTACGAACAGGTCTCTGGAAAAGTGACAGTCTTTACAGCCTTGTGGGCATTACAAATGTGGGTCCCCTTCTCACTGATCGCTGTATTATTGGCCCTCTCTCACTTCTGCATCTCTCTGATATTGTTTGGGAATGTGGTATGGTGTTGTGGTATATCTGGTATTCCTAATCCTGTCCTAGTTAGGCAGAAATGTAGGAAATTCGGTGTGTGTTTTATGGTTTGGGTTTTGGTCTAGTATGTTTTGGTTTAGGAGTTTTTTGCTTTTCATCTCTTAACCTAACTGTAAAGCCATAAATGAACCACTGATATTACATTTCAAGCCTCTGATTTCCATGCCTGCCCCTTAGTTTAATTGAAAGCCTGAGAGAGAGAGGGATTAAATGCTTCAGGCATTCAAAGTGCATTCCTGAACTTTCCAAAAAACAGCAGCTTTACTTTTGCAGGTGCACCATTTCCAGTTCCCAGTGTGCAGTCTGTTGGTGCTGTAGCAATTAAACTGTCATTTTTGGATGTGCAAGGAGAGGAGATGCTTTGTGGGATTAGATTTAACATTCTGCTTATGTACTGTCCTCAGGCTACATCTGAATTTGGCCTGGTAGGGACCCAAGTCTTTTGGGGTTGTGGCTTTTTTTTTTTATGGTTGTTTTATAATTTCTTTTCTCTTCCCTTGCCACCTTTGTTCAGTGTAGAAAGACAGGAATGGGTGTTTCCTGACAGTACCCTAGTGCACTGTAAGAGTAACACAGAGCAAAACAAAATGTTTATTTCAAATGGCTAATGGTAGGTGAGACCAGCTTTAAACAGATTTACAGTCAAAATTCTAGATCCTATCATATACTTTTTATGAGATACCAATTACATTCTCCAGTACATGTTAAAAAAAAAATAAATTGTGGAACAGAGCAACAATCCTTTCCTTTTCTTATCCTAGCATAGATTAAAATTCTTTTGGTCTGGGCCACTCTTAACAATATTTGTGTGAGGTTTGTTGCTTGAAGGAGCTGAGCTCTTTGAGGCTTTCTAGGTATTTGTCTAATAATAAAATGACTCTGGTAAAATTATTTTTTAATGACTATGGCTATTCTAGAGAGTACCTGAACGACTAAAAGTTGGCACTTCAGAGCAGTGTCTGCTCCTTACAGGTGGACAGTGTTGTAGCTGCAGAGTACGAGCTGGAGTACCTGCTGCTGGAAGGACACTGCTATGACATTACAACTGGGCAGCCACCTCGGGGACTCCAGTTTACACTGGGGACTTCAGCCAGCCCTGTCATCGTCGACACCATCGTTATGGCCAACTTGGTAAGTGTTCTGCTGGAACTGGCAGCAGCTCATCCACTCAGCACAGCCACTGCCATGAACCACTGGCTCTTTTCTAGCATGTGGCTGTGGGTATGTGCTGTGTCTTGCACTCCACAGCTGCTTGCAAATACATCAAAACCTCGTCATTCCTCACACTGATGTCTGAAACTTAGCACTCTCTCTCACCTTTTTCAAAATGCGCTCCTTCTCCCTTCAGCTGGCTGAGGAGGGTCTTCTGGAATATCTTTAAATGCTGCCAATATTCCTAAGGGAAGCTCAGACAGTTGTTTTCCTGAGACAGGGTACTCCTTAGGCCATCCTCTGGTGCTGTGAGCCTCAGGCTGTCTCATTTTGGGATCCAGTTCTTCAGGAGATCTACGGCATAAATGGAGAGTTTGCAAGAATAGCTGACATTGTAGAAAATAAAGTGTGAAGGAATGGGATTTGCTTA
Organism: Lycocorax pyrrhopterus obiensis; assembly: GCA_014706295.1. Lineage (NCBI taxonomy): Eukaryota > Metazoa > Chordata > Aves > Passeriformes > Paradisaeidae > Lycocorax > Lycocorax pyrrhopterus. The sequence goes on from JACSVZ010000016.1 coordinate 3,578,516, forward strand.
TTTTAGTTGAGAAAAGGTGCTGGAAATCCAAGTGTATGATTGTTCCCTGCAGGTGCTTTTGTAATGTCACTGCATAAGGGATGTGTCTGTTCTCAGTTTCCACACTGGGCCATGAGAGAGGTAATGGACTGAAATTATGGCAGAGGAAGTTAGCCACTGGAATGTTTTCTTGTTTTGTAATGTTAGTGAAAAACTGAAGTAAATCGCCTCTTGTGTTTTTTTTTTAATCTTTAAATTTTTTAAAGGTATTACATTTATTTAAATGAATTAAAATAAAAACAAGGGAAAAATAGTCACTGGTGCAAATTATTTATTTTAGAATTCTTACTCATTTTCAATTTGTGCCTTTTCTCAGCCAGAGTATGTCCTAGAATGATACAGTATTTCTTACTGTAGAAAGAAAGATGTCCTTTATTTTACATGTGATTGTGTTGGGGAGTAAAGCTTAATGGCTCAGATGTGTCCTTTTTCTAATTAGCTGTACCAAAGTGTCTGTACCACAGGATATGGTGCTGTAGCTGGGACTCCTCTTGCTCAGCTCAGTGTTTTTACTGTGCATAGGCATGAAGAGACCAGGAACATGCCCTGTGCTTTTTTAAAAATATTTTTAAATATTCTGTTTAAAGCAGACTGGCTCACATAGGAACAGCAAGCATTTGAAGCCACAGCACAAAACTGAATGGGGCACTAAAGCATCTCTAAAGCTGCATGTATCTTCTATAGGTGTAATGATCTAAATCACAGAGGAAAATATTCAGATCTGGAATCCGAAGCTTAAAAAGACTTGAACACAATATTTGAATTTCACGTTGTAATTTTTTAAGCTCTGTAGAAGAGGTATCTTGTAACGTGTAAATTATGATACTGCTTCCTGCTGTAGGTGAAATACCACTCTGTAGAGCTTCAGAATTCCTTTAGATTTTGTTGTATAAGTACAAATTAGTGTTTTGAAATTCCCTCACTCCTTGGTGAAGGCAACCTTTTGCAGGAAAAGACTTTGGGTTTGCACTGTTCCCATCAGGGCAATGAAGACTTTCATCTAACAAATAATGCCAGACCTTTTCAAGCTTCTGTCTCTTAGGGAAAACCCAACAGTTTTGAATGAAATAATTTCTGGGGCTTTTCTCCTGTTCTCTGGGTTTAAAGCCTTAAGGTTATGTTAATCAACGGGCTTGCAAATAACATTTTAGAAATAAAACAGTGAGTCAAAACACATAACTTTAAAGCTAATTTGAACTTTAAAGCTAATTTTTCTGCATTTGCATTTTCTGGAAACTGCCAAATATTCTTTCCACTTTACAGGGCTACTTCCAGTTAAAAGCCAATCCTGGTGCATGGACTCTAAGACTGAGGAAAGGCAGATCTGAAGATATTTACAGGATCTACAGGTAGGTCAGGATAAGAATACTTCAGTCTTTTTCTTGTAAAATTTCAGAAGTAGGTAGGCATTGTAATACGTGAATCTAATGGTTCCCTTGCCAAAGTGTGGTGACCTGAACAGCAAATTAGACAGCAAATTACACTTCATGCTGAACTTACGTTATGCAAGGTGAAATTAAATTATTTAAAGCCCCATTAAGTGTGTTCAAATAGATGTATTTGTTTCTTTATCATGTCTCAAGCACTGTTTTTCAGTGCTGGGGCTTAATACATGTATAAAAATGAGCAGAAGAAATAAAGAATGTATTTCTGCTTTGTAGTAAAAGTCAGTATCTTGCTCTGTTTTCAGCCACGATGGCACAGACTCTCCGCCTGAAGCTAATGAAGTTATTGTTGTTCTCAATAACTTCAAGAGCAAAATTATTAAAGTGAAGGTGAGTCTAAAAACTAGGGGTGCTCTTAAAGAAGACTGTTTGACCAGCAGTGGGGGAGAAACTTGGATTAAGGCCTGATGCTCCCTTCCCACAAGCATGCACTTAAGGCAGGGTGCCCACAGCTCACCTCACAGTATCAGGAGTAGAGAGCATCATCTGTAGACTTGATTTGGGTTTTTGATACAGGAAAGAATGACATATAAGTCCTGTTCCTTGTGTATGTCCCTGAGATACAATAATACTCACATTTTCCTGACTCAGTTGTGCTTATAACTTCAAGAAAAAGCAGTTTTGTATGTCCTGTATATGTCTAGTAATAAACATTCAGCGTGTCCATTGAGCCAGCATTTTATCTGTTGTAGATAAATTTTATTCATTTGGCGAGACATTTTCTGTCATTCTGACACAGACTAGGTGAGAATACATTTTAAAAAAGAAAAAAAATGGTAAATTACTAATCTGCTGTCTCTTTGGGTTCCCTATCAGGTAATGCCATAGCTAAGAAGTGTAAGGAGAATGACTGCTAGATAAGTGATGGCTATAACACAGCCAGTTCACACCTGACACCATTTACTTGTGCTGGACTAATTTTGGGATGTTCTCCCCATTCACTGTCTTGTCTGTGTATCTGCTTTGGAGTCTCAGTGGCCAATTATACCACTTAGAGAGTGGTGGAGTTGGTGTGTTGATTTTTTGGTTTTTTTGAGGAGTGGGGGGGTGTTGGTTGCTTTGAAGGATTTTCTTTGCCAGTCTCCATCATCAAGGTTGCTCACTTAAACACCTCTTAGAAAAGCATTTTAACCATCCAGACTAACATGCCTTTGGTGGTGTCTGAAAGCTCCTTTGGAATCTGTTTGGAAAAAGTCAGTTCATTACTGAGCTGTTTTCCCAGACAGCTTAGGTTACCTGTCAGCTCATGGGATGTAATTTAAGTAGATAAAAACAGAACCAGTGTCAGGATAACATTCCATAGCTGTTTGCCCGATATGTGGTTCCACTCACCAAAGCCATGTTGTGCTTCACAGGTTCAGAAAAAGTTTGATATGATGAATGAAGATCTACTAAGTGATGGCACCAATGAGAATGAATCTGGATTTTGGGAATCTCTCAAATGGTAAAACTAATTCAATGATAACCTGCAAGTCTCTTTTGAAACTGGAGAACTCTTTGGCAATGCCATTATGTCTGTGAAGTTCCACAGCTGTCTATTGAGACTGCTGGAATTTAGGGCTGTCATTCATTGGACTCCCCTGTTTCTAGAGATCTGGGTTCCTGCTTTGCACCTGCTTTTACCTTCCCTTACCCCCCCTGCTACTTGGGAGCCTGAAAAAACTGTTCCTTCCCAGGAGCTGCACCTCAGCCAGTGCTGTCTCCATCCAAAGGTGTTCATCTGTGAGCTCTTGGACCTTCCCTGTCCATATGCACAGCACTCTGCCTTGGGGAAGATGCCCTGGTCAGCAGGGACTGACACCAAAAGCCCACAGACCAACTGTATTAAACCAAAAATGTGGCCATTTTTTGTATTTGCAGCCTTTCCTATAGAGCTGGCCCTTCTTATCTTGTCCTTCATATAACCATATTTTTCTTTTCAGGGGATTCACAGGAGGACAAAAGAATGAAGATGTGAAACAGGATAAAGACGATGTACTAAATATATTCTCTGTGGCTTCAGGACACCTGTATGAGAGATTCCTCCGGTTAGTGGAGAATTTCTAATCCCAATGTGCCAAATGGTAGTGTCCTGCTTTGCACAAGGAAAAGGTTACAATTTGCAAGAGTATCAAAAACTCCACTTTTTTAACGCTTCAGAAGTCCACTAGAATCTGCCTCTATTGTGTCATAGGAACTTTTGTCTGCACAGCATTCATGAGTTATAAATAGACTTAGTTTAATAGATGGTATGTTGCTGTCCTAAATTTTCCCACTACAATGTAACCAAGGTATTGTTAAGGAGTTTCAGAGTAAGTCAGAATTGCTTTGGAAAGAATCTGAACTTCTGTTGTTCTCAAAGGGCTGTGAAAGCCAACAGATTGTATAGTCTCTGACTAGTTACAATATATAGATGTTGGGGGTTTAGTGATTTTGTAGATAAAATGAAGCAATTTACAGCAGGCTGAAGCTGCCCACTTTTTCTTTATGCGTGAAGTTCAGTTACCTGACACACAACTGCAAATAGTTTAATCATGCAGCCCAGCAATTTGTAATCTATTTCACAGCTCATCTTTCTTGGGTGCCACTTGTTCCTGTAACTGCTTTATTTTTTTTCTTTTGATAGCATAATGATGTTGTCTGTGCTGAAACATACCAAGACTCCTTTAAAGTTTTGGTTTCTGAAGAACTACTTATCACCTACATTCAAGGTTTGTTACTAATTAGAAATTTATTTGGTGGTGGGGGAAAGATGCCACAAGCTGCTTCCCCTTCCCTTCCCAATGCTGTACCAGCATCACTTGGCCAAATGTTTACTCACCCAAAGTTGGAGAAAGCCTCACAGATGAGAATGTCAGCTGATGTGACAGTGGGCCAAGTTTTTCTAGTAAAAAAAAACATTCTCCCAGTGCTCTTCTCTCATTTTGCACGCTCCCACTTACACTGCTTTGTACACCCCTAAATAATTGTCCCATCTGTGAATTTTTATGATTGGAGTAATGCATTCTTTTAGACTCTTCTGTGGATCACTGTAAAATGGCTCATAAGGAACTGTGTGGACAAAGATGCTGAAATATTTAGTTGTCTCAGGATAGTTGGCTTTACAATTTGTATTGATTGTTCAGCTTGAGGCTCAGTCTTTTGTATGAATTAACAATTTTCTTTGTGGTATTTCATTTTCTGGTGTTTGATGCCTTAGACTGAAGTCTGTCTCTTGTAATGTGCTTTTCTTTTTCCTGCAGAGGAACAAAGAACTGAGATAAGCTGCTTTTTTCCCCTCCCTCTGCAGGAGTTCATCCCATACATGGCCAAGAAGTATAATTTCCAGTATGAGCTTGTCCAGTACAAATGGCCACGCTGGCTGCACCAACAAACAGAGAAGCAGCGCATCATCTGGGGTTACAAGATCCTCTTTCTAGATGTGCTCTTCCCATTAGCTGTTGATAAAATCCTGTTTGTGGATGCTGATCAGGTAACACAGAGGCTGGAGTTATTTGATCTTCTTTTTCTTTTCTTTTCTTTTCTTTTCTTTTCTTTTCTTTTCTTTTCTTTTCTTTTCTTTTCTTTTCTTTTCTTTTCTTTTCTTTTCTTTTCTTTTCTTTTCTTTTCTTTTCTTTTCTTTTCTTTTCTTTTCTTTTCTTTTCTTTTCTTTTCTTTTCTTTTCTTTCTTTTCTTTTCTTTTCTTTTCTTTTCTTTTCTTTTCTTTTCTTTTCTTTTCTTTTCTTTCTTTTCTTTTCTTTTCTTTTCTTTTCTTTTCTTTTCTTTTCTTTTCTTTTCTTTTCTTTTCTTTTCTTTTCTTTTCTTTTCTTTTCTTTTCTTTTCTTTTCTTTTCTTTTCTTTTCTTTTCTTTTCTTTTCTTTTCTTTTCTTTTCTTTTCTTTTCTTTTCTTTTCTTTTCTTTTCTGAATACAATTTCTGTACTGTTGGAAGGGTTGCAAGTTTGAGCCCTTCGCAGGCATGACTGGAGGTTGATTCTGTAATTATTGCATGCTTCAGTGAGGGCTGGGTTTTGTGCCTGTTTCCACAAGATTGGATTTGTTGGTCTGTCTTTTGCTGTTGTCTGGTTCCTCATTCACTCAGTGTGATTCCAGCTACTTTGCCAAATAGATTCTCATTTCACCCTTCCATTTTTCCAGTTCAGTCTGTTCTCCCAGCCTGCAGATCACTTACCACAGACAGTATTTTCCTAAGTCACCAGCCACTCTGCCCTCCCAGGCCCCTGCTTTTAGCTTGGCCACATCTGAGTGGCTTTCAGAGGAGGAGAAGGCAAATCCCTTGTGCATGAGGCCACGTCCTGCTGCAAGGCAAACAGGGCTGGAAGGCTTTGTGTGTGCTCACTCCTCAATGGGTGGAAAGTGCAGAACTGCCAAAAGTACTCTATCAAAAACACATATGAAACTGAGAAGTACAGATCATCAACAAGTGAGTGTGAGCTGCCTTGGGGGTTTTGGCATGTATACAGTGTGATCCCGTGCTAGGTCAAACTTAAGCTGAAGTATCAGTTAGGAGAGATTTCCAGCTACCCTGTTGTCATTTTAGACAGTTTGTTTCTCTGTTTGTGAGAGATATTAAGGCATTTTTTTCCCATCAGAGTGGTATTTTTAAAGTAGTGCTACTGCCACATCTGTGTCAAAAAGACATTAAAAAGCTTTCTTCCATGAAGAGTCTGCAAACTCTGAAGAGGAAGGGATACCAAGAGTCACAGTAGAGTTCATGGATAGTGAGAATTCTTGCTGCTTAAGAAACAGTTTTGCACTTCAGCTCTCAAACCACCCCTATCAGCTTAGTTGAAGCTCTATTTTATTTGCTCCAGCTCTAAGGGCAGGGCACACAACACCTTTTGTGCTGTGTTTTTGTACTACGTACTCATAATGCAAAAGACTGCACATGCATCAGGTAATTCTTCCTTTAGCTGTTTGCTCAGTTTGAATTAAATCCTGTTGAGCATTTCCAAATAACCCATGGTAGGCTCCTAGAAATCAAACTAAAATGTCCTTTCCCTTCAGATTGTGCGCACAGATCTAAAAGAATTGAGAGATTTCAACCTGGATGGTGCTCCTTATGGATATACTCCATTCTGTGACAGCCGAAGAGAAATGGATGGCTACAGGTTCTGGAAATCGGGATACTGGGCAAGTCATTTAGCTGGAAGAAAATACCACATCAGGTACTGAAGAATTATTATTATTTTTTTTTCAAAATAGAGGGGTAAAGTTCTTGTTGCTACTTAGACTTAGCAGAAAACTAGCTGAGGTATACAGCCCTGCATGAACCACTTTTTGCTTACTGTTGCCTCTTCAAGGTTCCATGGCCTATGGTCCCTGGGAAGCACTAGGGACACTGAAGTTATTTTCAGTATGCTACAACTTTTACAGATGAAGAACTCAAGTGTTATCTAACAGACAGCTTCCTTTGTTAATAACAAATGTTGGAACAGGGACTGCATGACAGCAAAGCTAAGATAGATTTGTTGAAAATTCTTTTTCGTATGTGCCGTGGCCTTGTCAGTACTGCTTTCCTGCCTTGTAATAGCTCATCTGATGTGCTGCCACTGTGAGATTGTTTGAGGGTATTGTGTCTCAGGGGGTCTAGAGGGGCTGCAGTGAATTACCCCCCAGTGAAATGTCATTACTGATTGCATCATTTCCATGTAGTGCTCTGTATGTTGTGGATCTGAAGAAGTTCAGAAAGATAGCAGCTGGAGATCGACTCAGAGGACAGTATCAGGGTCTTAGTCAGGATCCAAACAGTCTGTCCAACCTTGATCAGGTGTGTTGTATTGTGTTTGTCTTGGTTTATTTGGCTATGGTGTCAGGTTGGGACTTGGGATTTTTCCAAAGGACTTGGTGTGGAATGGGATGAAGTGTTGATTCATCACTTTATATTTGCACTGGGGAAAAAGAAAACTCTTACAAAAGTTAACCTTCAGAATACTGTTGGTTTGGGAGGGGGGTTGCTCCTCCCATCCTGCACCCTATGCAAACAGCTACTAACTCTTATTTTGCACAACAGGATTTGCCAAACAACATGATCCACCAGGTACCAATTAAGTCCCTCCCACAGGAGTGGCTGTGGTGTGAAACGTGGTGTGACGATTCCTCAAAGAAGAGAGCAAAAACCATTGATCTGGTGAGTGCAGGATGATTCCCCCACTCTTACATCACATTAAAACACAGCAGCCAGTTTTAGAGGCACTTCCCTACCTCAGCCTGTTTCAGTACTTGCATGTTTTCAGCACTTGAGTTTTTTCCATTAGCTTCTGTATTTCTCTTACCCGGAGCAGTGGCATTGTTACGAACTTGGAAAGAGACTGTGCACTGTTCTCTAGCTGAAGGACAGGCACGTGTTGTTCACCACCAGCAGATTAATCCCTGCAGAGGGAAGCACACCTCTGCTGAGTGCAGGAACCTTTTGTAGCCTGTCTCTTGTGTCTGCAGTGTAACAACCCGATGACCAAAGAGCCCAAGCTGCAGGCAGCTATGAGGATAGTTCCAGAATGGCAGGACTATGATCAAGAAATCAAATTGCTCCAGAGTCATTTCCAGAAGGAAAAAGAAATGGGAACACCAGCTCAGATGCCAGGACAACACACACACGGTAATCTTTGTTTCTGTGGCTTCCTCTGGGCCTGTTGGTCTGGTGCTGTGTCCTCCCTCCCTCTGAGCTTGTACCATGCACAGGGCTGAACGAGGGCCTGTTAAATCATCGAGGAGTGTAATGGGATGGAAGGACCTCTGCTGAGCGAGGCTGGTGTAATTTAACCTAATTCTGAAAGTCAGAGAACAGACTTGTTCCAGTTCTGTAAAAGACCCTCACTGTTCCTGCAATTTTATGAGCTTGGCCTTATCTTAACCCTTAAAGAAGTGCTGCTACACACCCTGGCTGAGAATTGTTCTTCAGGCACTGGTACCTTGCAAGGAACAAGTCTCGGGAGGCTGTACTGATTTTCAAACCAATCTGCCAATTGAGGCAGCTGAAACTGAGTGCTCATTTTTCTCTCCTCTTCTACAGATCCAGCAGCACACGTGGAGTTATGATCCATGGAGACAAATTCAAGTTAGACTCTTTCATAGACAATTTTTATATTGAAAGCTAGGTTTTTTCCGGTATGTCTGCAAAACTGCTGAATAATTGAATGGGATGATGTATGCATTTCTATTACTTGCCTTTGGGTTAATTTCTGCATATGAAATAGGATCTGGATTGCTGGAATTAGCATTACTGGGGTTTTTTGCACCTGTGGTGGAGATGAAAGACCCCATGATGGAATTTAGTGTTTCAGAAACAAAACTTCACAATCCACCGGAAAAGCCACAGCCTGTTCCTTCAGCTGTTGCTGCCTCCACCACTGATGAAGCTCCTGTTGGCCTCAGATCCAACTTGAGAGTCTGGGAATTGCAGACATACGTCCTAACCTCGTCTGATGGACATAATTTTTCCAGGTAACATTATAAGGCTCCAAATTACGCCTTGAATTTGGGACACTGTTTCGTCTTCAGGTTTTCAAACAATTGAAAATACTTCTTGGATTTGTTCAGTCTGCCCTTGATTTTTGTAACAAAACCAGCATCATTTTGATTTTCTATTTCCTGTCTTCACTTATTGCCCAACTTTTGATGGTTTGGCTTCATGTAAAGCTACCACAATCTATTTAAATGCCCATCCAAATGCAAATGCCTAAGCTTACAAAGTGAGCAGAACACGGAATTTGGCAGCCGAATTCATCCTTAGCCTATATGACTTGAATCAAAGTGCCCTCCCTTCCTCCTGCTCCAAGTGTAAATCAGTCTGCAAAACTGGTAGGGCCTTACTCTTGCTGTGGTTCACTGATTCATGAATGTTTTTTTGTTTATGAAAAATCTGTGGAAGCTTGGAAGTTTATCATCATGTAAATTTCATTAACTTTATTTTTCTTCAAACAGCGATGTTGTCACATCAATAAAAACTTCAGAGTTCCTAGGTCTTCAGCTTTAGTTCCCACTCAGACCTTTGATCATCCTTTTTCCTTGCACACATTACAGTCTTAATTTGATTTTGGGGTTTCTGGATATTTCACTTGCATTTTCTTTCATTATGTGCATAGACAAGAAGGTCTCTTCTTGCAAGGATTAATTACCCTGGGCCAGTTTTATCATTCATATTCATGTCTTCATTTTTAAAGATGCTGCTGCCATAGTTCTGTACTATGAACATACCAATTAAAGAAAACCCTCAAACCCTGTTTCCCTCATTCTGTAGGATGAATAGTCTGCTCCCTGTAATACTGAGGAGTTGAAGAGTTGAAATATGAGAACTAAAAGGAGATTTCTAGGACAAAATATAGTCACCTCTGCATCTTGAGAAATCCAAACTTTTTTGGTTTTTGTGCCTCCCATGTTTTTATAGAGGTAAATGTTTTGTGCTGTAAGACCTTCAACCCAATGATAATCCTGATTTAAGCTATTCCTCTGGAATTGCTGTGTTATAAATCCTATCATGTTTTGGAGGAATCTGAAAGAAGACATCAGTTGTAGTGTTTAAACTGTTCAGTAGTGTGACTTAAGAGAAAAAGCAGCTCTTCTCCAGCCAGCTCAAGGGAGGGCCCAAGCTCTTTAAAAAAGCACATTAAGGGGTCTCTCATCTCCCCTGGCTGGCACTGCTGGCCTCTAATGCTGCACCTGCCCTCGTGGGTATCAAAGGTGGGGAGTTCTGGCAAGGTTTGGGAAAGGAGGGGTTATAACCCCCCTCTGCCCAGGGAAAGCTGTGCAAACGTGGGGGGCTGGAGAGCAGCCTTACAGAGTTTATGGTATTTGCCACTTTGTGGGGTTTTAAATTCGGATAGTCTGTCTGGTGGCTCTGGGAATTACAGGTGAGGTGCCTTATGCTTCCCATCAAAAGTGTTCCACTTAAGGAGAAGCAGACTTACAGTAGAAGGACTTTTTTTTTCTAGTGTAAAAAACAATGCGCCTGCCAACAAATTAATTACATATGATGGCAATTAGCCTCTTTTAAACAGCTAATACAGCACAGGTAAGATTGTCCTTTCTGTGTTCAGCTACAAATCACTTCAGCCTTGCTGGAGCACATGGAAGGGCACAGGAAGAAGCGGGCAGCAGCTGTGCACCACCATTCCCTCCACAGATGGATGGGGAAAGACTGTCCTAAGCCCTCAGAACAAGAGCAGCTTTCCGTGAAACAAGGCCCTTTCCTGTCTAGAACCATATTTGGCTTCTTTTTTTTCCCCAAATTATATTCAGAGCCACAAGACTGAGAATAAAGCAACCCCTTAAATTCAGCACATTTACAATGCTGTGTCGAATAAGAAAATACTTCTAAATTAAATGTCAGTTACAGGTTTTCTTTTAGTTCTGCTCCTTCATTCTGATAGTTAATGTATGTACTCGAACACCCACACTGCATCCTTTGTTTCTTTAATTATAAGATCTAGCTGGCTCTGGAGGATATTTTTGTTGCCTCTAGTTAACAGATGCCATGCTCTTTAGCTTTTATAAAGAAATAAAAGTCAGCTAACTCATAACTGATACAGAAAGAAACCAGAAACATTCTGGTTCTGTACCTTTGCAGTACTCATAAGAGTCCTGTAGCTGTTCTCAAGTACAATACAAAATGCACATAGTACTGATCATTCTGAATGTGAACTATTCCCATTTTTCCTGAGAAGCCACTATTTTTTCCCACCCAAAAATAACAATCAAAAAGAGAATAACCACTTCTTTTGGATCTGTGCATATGTTTGCTCTTAGATGCTCAATGGAGCCTTGAAAGACAAATGGTTTGTCACCCCCATCTAGAAAGCATCTTGGAGTGAGATGCTTAATGAAATAGAGCTGCTGCTGATCATATCACTGATGGCCTGGTCCTGTAAGTAGTAATAGCAGTGATAATTAGAAAATGGGGATTGCAGAGGTCACTGTGTAATTTTGGATCCCTCAGACTAGAAAAGCCACTTCTGTGGCAAAGTGATGGCGTTGTTCCCATCGCTGGCTGCAAGCAGCTTGACCTCTTGGTGAGGAGTGCACACTTGAGAAATGCTCTGTACTTTTATTTTAAAAAGAAGATTTCACTGCCTTACTAAAAAGCAAATAGCAAAGAAATAAGACTTTAAGATTTCTCTTTCATTTAGCTATATGGGGTTATAAAGAAAATGAAAGGGGCATGTACAAAGCAGTAAATACCCAGTCACAGTCTTAGGAACCAAAACATTTTTAAAATTACGACCTTGTTTTACCCAAATCTTCTGTAATCTGTTCAAGAATATTCCATAACTCTGTGTGGCACCGATACCAAGTGACCCAAGGCCTTGGGAGTTCTCTTTACTGAATGTTGTTGAGAGCACAGTGGGTTTCCCAGTGCAGTGGCAACAACATGATCCAATGTAATAAAACCTCTGCTGTTCTTTACACCCATGTCTCTCCTGTCGATTGCTTTGGGGCAGATAACTCAGGTTTTAATAGTGTTCCTTGGAGTACATTTTTCACTTCTTATATGCAAAGTGTTAGGGGACTGTTGAAAAGCTGGAAGGGAAAAGGAGGAGTTCCTCCTCCCAGCCAGTCTTGTTAATCATGGTATTCGAGTAACCTCTGCACTGAAGCACTTCTGTTAAACAATAGGAAGACTTTATATAATCTACCTTTTAGGTCTTTTTTTACTTAAAAGGGATGGTTCTATGTCAGCTTTTTGTCATTTCTTCATTTGATTTGGTTTTACATTGATACTTCACAGTAAGCACTTGGAAAGTGATCCTCCAGCAATCCTTCCAAGTACAGAGAGCTGTGTCTGAAGTTCTTTCAGAGTTGGGAATGAATTCCAAACTCCTATGGGATGCTCAAAGCCTCTCAACCAGAGATCTTTATTAATCAAAGAGCTATAAATTGGACAGCTTGACACAGGAAGCCCAACTGAATGCTACAGAGGCATGCACTTGCTTTCTTACAGTTGACTGTTTGAACTTGCTCAGGTCTGGAACATGAGACCAAATCCTAGGAGACAACTAAAAGGGGAAAAGGAAGCAGCCAGAAAGAATAAATACACACCATATGCCTGTGACCTCCTCAACAGGACTTTGCACTCCCCCCCTTTTGCTCTTTGAAGTACCTATTTAAGCATGTAACTGTACATACTTAATGCTGAAGAACTGATCACCCTCCACCCCAAAAGAGCTGCATAAATGAGAAAAATTCTGATGGCGGAGTAGGGGAGAGGGGATAAAAAAAAAGTAGTTTTGAAGCCTTTTTTTACAAAATTTTAAAAAATTGTATTAACCTGAATACAACAGGTTTCTTTGAGGAGCAAACTGTCCCATTCCCCTCAGCCCACATCCTGCCAATATCAATACATGCCTGTAACATCAGCCATAACACCACAGAGAGCTGGGGCTGTCACACCACACGGTGCAGGATTTCTCCCTCAGTGCTGTAACCTACCAAGGGCAGCTGCTGGAGAAGCTCTGCACTTCTGGCCATACGTGCAAGGCATTACTCAGCAGTGCCCAACCTGTCCCTTTACTTTCTCCACAGCAATCTCTAATTTCCAGCACCTGTGTCCAGCTCTCATCAATAAGCAGAGCCAGCTTTTCCAGTGCAAAACTTGCTGCCCTCAATTAACAGCCTGAGGGGACACAAGTCACCATTCTGTGCTCACTCGGGGACTGTCCACCGCCCTGTGCTGAGAACACTGCTGTACAGCGGGTGCTTCTGTCCAAGACTTTGCCACAAAACCCAAGCAGGACTTAGCCCAAAGCTCTGTTCGGCGCTGCTGCTGGTATATTGGGCACAGCAGCTCACATCCAGCTCCTGTCTCCACAGGAGAGATGAAAGGAATTGAGTGCCCAGATGTGTGTAGAGGCTTCTCCCTTGCTGGTTTGCTGTGTACCATTAAGGTATCTCTTTCTGGGGGAGATACAAAGCCATATGAGAGCAGGCAGCACTTTGCAGGTAAACAAATCACCTGTCCACGAGCTGCTCTTGCTGCCTGGTTCCATCTATTGATCAAATACTTGTACTGACATAACAAGATGAAAAGTCACTAAAATGCACTTCAGAGTTAGACAAACAACAACAGTTATGCTGCCCTTGTCCCCAGGGCTTAGACACAGGGACAGGGATACCCCATGCACATGGTGCTAAGCCTGAAGGGATTCTGCTCCCAAATTGCTGGTTTGGCCCACCCAAGGCACACATGGCAGTTCTGTGCATACAAAAACATCCCTGAGTTTAGCACACAGCACACACCAGCACTCTCAGCTGTGCTCTGGGTGCCACAGCCCTTCGTGTCCCATCCCCAGGGACTTCTTGCCTGCAGACAGCTCCATGCTGTACTAACCAGCCAGCACCGCCTGGAGAATCCAGGCCACTGGATTTAATCCTCTCCCCAGCAAACACCTGTGGTCTGCATCACAAGAGAAACCCCTTGGTCCATACAGGCCATCAGAGGGGCTTCTGGCTGGAAGCTCTCTGTGGCCTCTGCCCAGCTTGCCAGGTCAGTCCTCCCACCAGTCCTTGGTGGTGAGTGAAGGTGCCCAGAACCAGGACCAACCCTCACCTGTCCTGGAACTCCTCTCCACAGCTGTACAGTGCCTCTGCCACACATCTCACCAGCTCAAAGTGTCCAGAACACATCTTTTACTCTGTCCAGCAAGTGCAGCCTGATTTGCAGTCACTGCAGAAATGCATCCCAAGAAGGGAGTTAAACGTGTACCCTCTGGAGCCAAGAGACTCTCCAATCTGCCATCCCTAACACAGCAATGGCCAGCAGGTCACAGGGCACGAGGTTCCTCAAGGAACTGACTTTCCCAAACCCTGTCATTCCCCAAGAGCAGCCTTGCAAGTCACCACAGAAAAATCCTGACATTCTGACACTGGATTCATGCTTCCACCTTGGCTAAGTGGCAGTGTAAACATCCCAACATTCAAAGGTGCCCACAAGGAAATTCCTCTCCACGTATCCATCTCCTCTTTGCCACATAACTATATTTACCCAATCATGAGCACTGCTTATGGATTATACACTCCATCTGTTTGGAGTCAACACATGGATCTTCACTAACTTGAAGATAAAGAGCTCTCCCCCACTCTCCCTTTCTGTCTGCAGCATGTATGCTAGCTGCTCCTTGGAATCCAGGTAATTAAACAGCATTCCCTAATTGGGACACTGGGAAAATCACTTCTGACTACCAGGTTTTATTGCTGCCTAGATTTTATCAAGACCGCTGCTAAGAAAGATTGCCTTATTCTTGGAATACATTGAATTTGTTCCTTATTAGCCAGCTTGGGGATTGGTGGGGAACGAGAACAGCATTTCTTCCATGTGAAGATCTGGAATAAAGAACTCTGCAATACACCTGACAATGGCACAGCAGGGTCCTCTCCTGCTCCTGGGCAACAGGAAACATGGTTAGCCATCAGACATCCCCCTCCTCTCACTAATGTTACTGCACCTGAGCACAAACACACCTGGAGATGCAGAACCTGCCTGGCCACAGGGCTGTGCCTGGGGGACAGGGATTTGCTGAGAAGCTGCTGAGCCTGCAAGGTGTGTGTGTGGGAAGCACTCCCTGACAGCACCCCTTAGAAAGCCAAGAAATGACTGACCTTTTCCAACTCACAGAGGTGAGAGGGAAGGACCAGGACCTGCTGCCATCGTTCAGAGCAGGCACCTCTCAGCTGCCTCACCAGTCCCACAGCTCAGTGCTCTCACCCAAGGCTGCTCTGTTTCTCACCATTCCACCTGTACTAAGCAGAGCCACCTTGTGTACAGCTTTTGGCTTCCTCCTAAAAGATACAGCGGAACAGAGAACCTGCTTTGCTTCCTTAAAATTAATTTTCAACAATAAACGTGTGCTTCTTTTTTTGCTTCCCCTTTTCTGGAGAAAGCTTCCACCACACATACATCTCCTTCTTCTGCTGGAAAGAACAGGTCTCAGCTCTCAGACTCTTATTCTCCAGCCTTTTTCCTCCATCTAGGTGTTTATTTACTACAATAAATATGCAGTTGGTATTTCCAGACATCAAAACATTTCCCTTAGCCTTTAGACTGTTTTCTTGATATTTTCTCCTTTGCTTGGCTGAGTGTTTTTAAATTTTTTTTTAATAAATAAAATGAAAACTTGGCACCAGAACCGGATACATTCAATTTCATCAACACTACATCAAGAAAACATGTTTGTGTGCATGTGTATTTCTGCGTATCCACCCCCATCCTCTAAGTATTTGCCTTTTATACCACCAAGCTCCACAGGAATCCTTCCACCCAACTCACTGAGAATTTCTTATGAACTGCTTGTCCACGACAATCACCCAAACTCCTTGTTGACTCAGGAATACAGCCCCCCTATTTCCTGGAAGTCTTTGTGTTTCATATTCCCAAATGTGCAGTTTCAAACTTGCCTTCCCAAAATGCTTCTGTGGTTTCCCTGCAGAATGAGGCCTCAGGATTTCGTGCTGCTGCCTGTGATTCACTGCTGCTCAACAGCTGTCACCACAATTGCTTGCAGACCTCTAGGAAAGCACCAAATAGCACAGACCACTGCAGAGGAAACGAATCCCAAACTCCTTTTTGATAGGGATTCCCACTAACTATGACTACTAGAACTTTGCTAACTGGGTTTTAATTCTTTTAACCTGTGCCCCAACAATACAGTAACGTTATTGTGGAGCAACAAGGTACAAGCAACAAGGATTTTGTGAACTGTTTATGTATATACTCAGTGTTGCTATTATCCCAAACCTGTAATTCCTCAAAGTTACACTGCTTTGACAAGAATTATGTCCCATAAAAAAACCCTCAAGAGTAATTTCAGCTCTCAAGGCCCCCCTGATGTCCCAGGAGCTTCCCCTCTGGTTTCAAATTCATGTTTGGACAAGTATCTCTTTGCTGAGCTTCTCTGGAACATGTGCCTTATCTTCCATAGTTTATCAAAAACTGACCTCATCGGGTCAGTGACTCCTCCAGCCATCTTTTCTGACTTTCTAAATACCAGCTATTGAGTTGTCCCTTTAGAAAAACCTTCTAGAAAAATTTTAGAAAAATCTTAAAATACCTCTGAACATCTGTTGCACCAGACTGATGAAGAAATCCCAGTATAGGTGGTATTTTAAAGATTTTTACATACAACACATGCATACCTATTATGTATCCTGATTTTTATTAAAACAATTTTGCCATCTTTACCTAACAAAACTTAACTACTCAGGAACATTTTCCCAAATGTTCTACTGCGTGTCCTTAAATTGAACTGTATTTAAGATGTGTTCAAGATTGTGTTTTTCTCTCTTGGGGAAATAAGGCCTTATCTGTTGCTGTGCTGGCAGCCACCAAGGCCAGTTAGCAGCCAGGCTGACTGAATTATGCTCCTGCCCCAGGAGTGTGGCTCTAACTCTGAATTAGTAGGATTTTATGGGAAAGCTCCTCGCTGCTGCTGATCTGTCCAGATCTCTGTAAGAACACGCTGCTCTGTTTTCACACGCCACTCCTCTGGGGTCTTTCAAAAAAGCCTCAAAAATAAATGAGTGGCTGCTTTTGCCCTGCTGACTCTTGTAGTTATTTGTCCCAGCATCACTGACTACTGGTTTGAAAGGTCTCACTTGAGTCAGCAAGGCCAGCACCTTGATACCACGGCCACTTTTGCAGAATCTCATTCCCAAATGTATCCAAATCACATGAAATGATTTGGGTTTTCACTCTCCCATCCTACTGCTGGGAAGCTGTTCAGACCTCACCACAGTGACAGTGCTGCAGATCATCATCCAGTTGCCCACCTCGGCTTACACTTAGCAGTGTCACACTCTTTTCCCCTCACATCAACATTTGACTTTAACTTTTTCAGCTTTTTTTCCCCTCTCTGCCACCACCCCTTTCTCACTGAATAAACCAGCCACGTTCTTAAAAACAAAAAGGTGACCTTATAGTAGGTGACACCATTTCCTGTTGAAAGCTGGCTACCCAGAATCACACTGGTGGGCTCACTAAGGGAGTTTTTAGCTGTGTGGTACTTTAATTAAGGTGACTAAAGAAAAGGACTCCCAACGTGCTGCACAACGAGCTCAGGAGATGTTCTGAGCTGTAGATGGAGCACTTGCACTGCTAAGAAAATCCACGAGTGTCTGCTGACCCCTTCCTGCAATTTCCAGCAATTTTTAAAAGTGGGAAAGACTTTTTTCCCATGTGGTCTACTGTGGCCTTCCATTAAAAAAAAAAAAAAAAGAAAAAAAAAAGAAAAGAAAAGAAAACAAACGTGCCTGGCTGCTGCACTCACATTAACACAAGCAATGAGTACCAGCTCTGTGTAGTACTGATCACTCACTGGAGTTGCTGCTATTATGTTATAAGGCTTTTCAATTAAGTTCAAATATAGTTACCTTGAAAAGGTCTAAGGGCTTCCAAGAAAAGGAGCAGCCAAACAGATCAAATTCTGGACCTGTTGTGGGTGGGTTTTTCTTTGTTTGGCTGCTTTGTTGATTGGTTGAGGGTTTTTTTTTTACTGTTTATTATAATAAAATAAAGTGAAACTATTATTTCAGTTACCACCAACTTTCTAGTGCAAACCATGAGTCAACACAGAGACCTTTGCACTATGCTGAGGTTTATTTGGTCCACTGCCTTGTATCCAACCACAACTACCACAAGATCTTTGACAAGAGTGGGCAAAAAATCTTGTAGAAGGTAATTTAGAAACACCTGCATAGTTCAAGAATCATTTTCCTACCTCTTCCTTTTATGGCAGAAAGGACTCAGATGGAAGGGCAGAAGACTGACCTTCCTACAGGAAGATCCTGTTTCCAAGAGAAGCTCTTGTCTCACATCCCACTCAGAGAAACACTTCTGCCTGCATAACATTAACACCTAAAAACTAATGTAAGATTGAAAATCAAATGTGGACTTCCAAGACTTTTATTCTGTTCACTGATACAACCAATAAATATAGTTTCTTTAAAGGGTGAGCACTGGATGTACAGTGAGTGTTGTGAATGTGCGTCCCCCTTTTTTTGTGTTTGCAAAGCAAGCGAGAGCACGCAGTGATCGAGTCATAAAAGTACCTGTGATCATCAGAGGGGCACAGGAGAGCTAAAATATGCTCTGCCTACACTTTGAAGCACTGAATTTCCACACTGTTGCCTGAGTTTCCAAGCCTTCCTGCTTATTTCTTTTGGACAAACCCACTGGGGAACAAGATACAATCCTCTTCCTCATTTTCACAGTTCCTGCCTTGCCTGTTTTCCCTCCCCCAGAGCTGATGCATGAAAAATCTCTTGCCAGCTCATATCTGTGGAATAATAAATGTACCTGATCACTTTGTGCTGCTGATCAAAGCAAGAACTGAATTCTAAAAGCAGAAATGTGATCTGAAGACAGTCAGCCCCATCAAGCATAAACTGAATATTTTAACATCTGGAAGTTGATGCTAAAAGCTCTTCAGCAAAGGCCAGGAATTTTAGGGATGAAGCTATCAAGGAATGCGATATTAAAAAGCTCTTACTACAGGGACCCAACCTTTGAAACCACCTAAATGCTGTCCAGCTTGTTTGCTCATTCATTCATTTACGTGAGGCTGTAAAGCTCTCGTGTCTGTGGTGCAGAAAACAGGAGAGAAGCTGCTCCCGTAAGTCAGCAGCTGCTCAGAGCATTACCCACAGCACTGACCAGTGCACGTGGGCCAGAGACAATCTGAGAAATTCATCTGCTGCCAGCAATGGCACAGACTTGGAGGAAGAAATTAATTGCTTTAGTCAACAAAACCCTGCAGTCACTACCCTACAGCAGCCACAGAAAATCAGGACTTAAAATAAATACTTGTTTTACTTCCTTTTGTTTTCGTACTTTCTTCATGTTTGAGCCCAATACGGAGATGAATCTGAGACACAACCTTTTCATGTAATTGCAGCACGATCATCCAATTCAAACTCAGACCCAAACTTGCCTCTCTTTGGACCTACAGCTTCCCGAGGTGGGGAGGGAGGGGACAAGGAGCCATATGCCTGGAACACTGCAGGAATCTGCATCTCAAAGTGTCTTTCCAAGACACAGATTGCTCAGCTGACCTGTGCCCACCCAGGTGTGCCCATGGAGAAGGGAGTGGTTTCTCAAACTGCCTCCTAAGCTTTCTCCAGCAAGAGTTCAGAGGTGTGAGGCTCACTCCAAAAGAAAGGCTCTGTGTGCTCCCAGTTTGTGTGTCACAGGAGAACCACAGGTAAGTGGCTGAAGGATTGCTGAGATCAGTAGCCAGGCTACTCCAATAATCAAAATCCAAAACACAGCCAGAAGGAAGGGAGAGAATTAATTTATCATCTAATTATTAAAGCAGCACACAGCCTTCTCTAACTAATCTAGTAGCAGAAGGCAAAGTGATCAAATAAAAACAAGCAGTACTGAACTACAAAGACAGAAAAAAGAACCAAAGAAACCCACTACTGCTGAAATGATGGACTCATGACCTGAAAGCAGATACATTATTTATTTCAACTATTTATGTCCTTTTTTATTCACTTTTGGCTCTGATTTGCTGTCACTGGTGTGTTACAAGGTCATTAATAATGCATAGCAATAAATAATATATCCACAGTCACACCAGCTGAATTTTGTTTGTCACTATGGCCCTGTGAGCATCTTAACTTTATTATACTTGGGCCTTTTTCTGAATGGTGGCTAAGACCTGTACACATAGACTAGTTCAAATGTATAAAACAACAATATTGTGAGCTAATTTCTGGAGAAAAAGCAGACGTGGAAGTACTCAATTATTGGTTTCAGCCAAGACAGCTGCCAAGAGGCATGAACAGAGGCACCAGAGCTTTGGCTAGACAGTTCCATACAAAACACCTCCTCTGTCCTTCAAACAGCCTGTTGGATCCACAACTTGCAAGAACATTTTCAGCTGTTTGAGTTTATCACAAAAAATGCACAGCCACACAAACCATAAGATCCACCAACTTGCACCTTCTCCTGCACTTGAAACGGAGTTTCATGGGGCAAGAGAGCTTCTCTGCAATGCAAGAAGGGCCATTCATCCAAAGCCTGACTCCACACAACAACATCCAGCTCCATTGCGAAGCCTGGAGGGAAAAAGAGCCAGCCCAAAACACAGCCCAGAGTTATGCCAGTGAGTGACCCACGAGAGCACACCGTGAACTCCTGCGCAGCTCAGGACTCCTGAGCGTTTTTACACGAAAAGGGAAAGCCCATATGGAGAATACCATTTTTGTTCATGTAAGAGCAACAAGTGACCATACTTATGGGTCCAGAACCAAAAGATAAGCTCACTATACAATAGGAACACAAAACAGAGGCATTCTAGCTTTAGAAGGTGAAATTTGGATTTAAAAACAAAAAACCCCCAAAAACTATCAACCCAGCACTGTACTAATGCTTTTTATTGTTATCAGCAAAGTAGTAAAATATAAACCAGTCCCTTCTGAACATCTCACTGTCAGTAAACTGCAGTATGGAGTAACACAGGTACAGTCTGACCTGCATCTCCTTCAAGTATAGTCCCAGAGAGAGCTCCTCCCACCCCTGTTTATTTCACCCACGGCATTAACTACACACCTGGAAAGCAAATAGGTTCAGCAAGCTGGTCTGGTGAGAGTAAATGTTTGGAGCTTTTTTTTTGGTAGGGTCATTTTTGCCAGTCCAACTTTCCAAACACGCTGATTCTAAGGCCACATCATCATCACTACGTGCAAAAAAAAAGGAACAGCAGTGGGAGCACATGAAATTAAAAAGAAAAAACAAACAAACAAAAAAAAAAACCAAACAAGAAAGCCTGTCTTTAGTGGAAGGGCAGAGATGGGGTGGTGAAATGGGACTAAGCTCATTTTCCACAGCTGCTGAAAATTACATAAAATTAGATGCAATGTAGAAGCAAACCTTTAAAGTAAAAGCAAGGAACTAAATGAAGCAATCCTGTGACTGTTACTGAGAATACAGATGAACTTTCTGATGCCTGATCCAAGTCATTGAATTAACAACTCATGCTTCTGTTGAGGCTGTAAATGAGAAGTCTAGAAAACCTCCCTTTATATGTATTCCTCTGGTGTCATGCAATATATTCACATTCTAAGTGTTTACTTAGCAGTCCCCACCTATTATTTAAACACATTGGAATATAGTACAGCAAAGTATGATAAGTATGATCACAATCCAGAACTGCATCAATTCTCTGATAGGAAATGCAGAAAGACTCCTGAGCTGTCACTGAACTCTGAGTTAATTAACGAGGAGGGGAGCAAACGGTAACATCAAGCACGAGACTGCCAACAAATTTCAAAATTAACAATTATGGCATAGCTGCATCAGTGTGCAGAAACAATATTTATTTGGACAGTTTAAAAGGAAAGCAAAGTAACTCAACAGAAATCCAGGGTCCTGACCCTTCTTTAAGGTCAATAGAAAAAGAATTTTCACTGAGATAAACATTAGTTATCTGCAAGGAGCTGAGTGCTACATCACCAGTCATCAGCTTTTCAAACATTTCCTGAGATCAGATCCAGAACAGGAGTCCATTTTCTCTGTTATCATAGAGCCTGTAGCAAAAACCAGAGCTCAGTCTAATCAGCAGTTTCAAGGTAATAATTTCACACCTCTTGGCTGAAGCAGAACTTCACAGCTCATCAGGTAACAAGCGGAAAAATCACTTTTGTCTTAAATTAGTTTCTTTTCCCCAACTGAAGATACCATCAACCCCCCTGTCACCAGGTATTATTGGAGGCCTGGGTAGTGTAGAGGCCAAGCACAGGAAGAGATTTCATCCCAGAGCTCAACTCTCACATTGACCAGCGACCACAAATTCTCACTTTCACTCATCAGTGCTCGCCAAGATTTGGATGTACAACATTACGTGTGAAGCCTGTGCATGTATGTTCTCAATGCAGGCCATAGACGTGGTCTGTGTGCAATAAATGGAGCACGTGTTCAGTTGTGACACAGCAAATAGAAAGCCCAGGTTACCTCTGGCAGCCTGGACCTCACCCTGCAGGCACAGGGACACCTCCCTGATCCACCTGAAACCTTCCCATCCAGTGTTGATTTTTCCTACAGTCCAACCAACAGAAAGATGCTCACATAAATTACCTCAGGCAAAGCCTGCCTGGCTTGGAGGTTTGAATCCCTCTGTTAAGGCAGAGGCAGGTTAGGAAATGCCACACAAACCTCTCTAAGCTGTAGGGATACCAGCTCCTGCAATCCCTCCCTTGGCAAACAGCACGAGCAAGTGCAGCCTGATCTGAGCACAGCTGGGTTAGCCACGGTCTTCAATAAAATCATTGCACCTCTGGGATCCCTACAGCTCTCAGCAGTGATCTTGTTTTTACGTTTTTCTATCTAAACCAGTCCCTTTTAAAGTGACAACCTCGCCCATGAAGGTGCAAGTTATAAGAAGTCCAACCCTGCAAGGAGCTGTGCTGTGGCTCAGTCACGGTGAAGCCACTCAGCAGTGCCACCACATCAGCAGCTCTACCGACAGCAGAACAGCCCACCCTCGTTATTCTGACACCCCAGTCTGGTGTGAGAATTCCACAGACCCCAAGACTCACAAAGTTACTCCACACAAGCCTGTTCCTTGTGCAGTTAAAACATGTCATATGCTGGCACACAATAATCTCAAAAAATCAGAATTATTAGCCTTCGAAAACAAAAATTGAATCCTGCTGCTCTAGGCTGTTTCCATACCAAAGGCAGCAGCCAGGCAGTGGCTTTACTTGCATTCATATCCAAAATCAGTAGAGAATATCCAGAAAAAAAGATGTACAGTAAATTCCCTGAAAACTGGCTGCAGTTCTAGCTTGTCTCTGCAACACTGGCACCACTATTATCTCTTAATATGGTGCAGGAAGTCCAAAGCCACATGTCTGGTCAGGCTCCGATGGGCATCAGCATCTGAGGAAAGTCAGGGACACTGTGGGCACCAGAGAAAACCCCAGACTCCAGCTAAGAGAGAGGATTTGCTAATTCCAGCCTCTTCCCACCCATCAAAGATGGGCAAATTCCTTGCCAGTGCTATAATCTCAGTATGGGGTTTGGCTCCAGTGGCAGAAAAAGTGAACGTAAGAGCCAAGCTTTCAAACATAGCCTGGAATACGGAATGTCCTGGAGATCTGCATCCCCAGCCCTGGGTGGTGCTCAAACAGCTGCTCTTGCCAGCCTAGGAAGGAATGTTTGTGAACTGTCCTGTTCCATCCAGAGGTATGGAGAGGCAGGTTTTGCACAGAGTGAAATCATTCCTGAAAATTTTAACAGATTTTGGATCAGGACCCTGAATTCTAGGGAATATAAATGCTTGTCTCAAACTAGTTAGGAGAGCAAAAATCAGAATTACACGAATGGGCAAGAAGAGCTTCCTAAAACCCAGTTTGTGAGACCTGACAATGCTCACGTGGTGTGCAGGGACAGTAACTTTTCCAGCAGGGCTATAGAGAACAATTCTGCAGTGCACTGTGCACAGGATCTAAGGCCCCTTTATGGAACTGACCCAAAGCTGAACTGTATCTTCCTATGCAGACCATGAAATCCAAACGCTTTACTCAGGCTTTATGCCAGGTGCTCTGCTCTATACATAAGCATCAGACCACACTGACGAAGTTTTTCAGACAGCCTCAATATATAGATGGATTTGGGCTCTCATCCTCAGTTCTGACCTGCTCTCTCTTCCCTCTGTGGCGGGCCAGGCTCCCGTGGCTCTGTGCACCTGAGTACTTCAGCAGCAGTGGCACAGTCCCTCGGCAGCTCACGGAGGGGCAGACAGGCTTCCAGACAGGTCACTTACTCCAGCTACCTTTAAACACTCTTTTCCTTCTTCCTCCTCCCTCTTTCTTTCACAGCAGAGTTGTTTTCCTGCCTCTTGGGCTGAAGGGCAGGGAGCAGTCATGCGTGCACACATCCAGCAGCTAACTGCGCGTGATTCCCTCTGGCAGCCCTGTCAGGACCGTGGCGTTCGTATCTATGAGATGTCGCTCTGGGAAAGGTTCTTACACCTGTTCCAAGCCCCTTCAGAATTCACAGCCAAGAAATACTCATTACAACCCAAAAGTCTTTTCGTTTCAATTCTCATTCCTGGCTGATTTTTTTCTTTGTTTAAGAGGAGCCCAAGATAAAAGTTCGGCTGTGGTCTTCCACAACAACACATGCACGTTTCCTGAAGATTTTTGGGAAAAAAAAATTTTTTTGAAGTCTTGCAGCAAAGTGCATCACCTCTCCCTGGCCTCAGAAAACACACAGTTTACCACGACGCTCTCTCTGGCCGCACCAGAGCAGCAGTCTACAAACTCCTCCTTTTCCTGTGGGAAATTCCCTCACCTGCAAAGGAGATTACTCCTTGGAGTTCCAACCAGAGCAGATCGCTTTCCTTCTCACCAGCACACTTCTGAACAGAGAAGCATGAGTAATTTCTCATCTCTCCTTTCATTTTTAAGCATGCTTGCAGTTGAGCAAAATGCTTTGAGGACTGAACACAAGCCTCTGTGTTTTCAAGTCCGGCAACGAACAGCAGGCACTAATACTTCCTCGGGCCTTCCAGGGAGAAGCCCTGAATTACATTTGTGAGCCTTCAGCAGGAACAGCCTCACATGAAGCTGGTGGAAATGCTCTCAAATACATTCCATATCGTGGCTCACTTGATCTACAGAGCAGGCAATGAGCCATAATTATATCTGCCACAAAACACGTGAGCACTTGCTCATCACTGTGTATGGAAGGAGTAGTTCCTACTCAGCTGTCACCTTTGGAAACAGGCACTGTCTAATCCTTACTTAAACCCTGACTCCCTTTCTCTCCTCACTCTGCTTTTCAGAAAATTCACTTATTTCCCTGAATTTTATATGAACTTTTTCCAGAAGATTCAATCTGGACTGGAAATTCCTTCAATACTGCGTGCTGCACCAAGTCTCAAACAGTAAGAGCAGGGGGTAATTAAAAGGAGCGGATAATTTTGGCTGAAAGGCAATGAAACATGAGCTTTGAAAGGAGCAGGGAAGGATTCATTTGCAAGAAGTTCTGCTGTGATAAAAAACTCAAAATAAGCAGGTAGCTTGCAGCAGGATAACATGCTGTTGAGTACAGTGGTTACTGTGCTGGACATGCTGATAGCTGCAAAGTGTGTGTAACAGAACAGATTCAAGGCAAATCTCTCACTTCTCCACTTGCAATTCAAAAGCAACCCAGGTCTGGCTCCCCACAACTTCTGTCAGCAGCCACAAATGAACATGACTACTGAAAACACTCTGTACCCACACATGGGCTTGAATTCTTAAACAAAAACATGGAAACATTCCATTTTTCTGCAATTTTACAATTCAAACTCTTGCTGCTGGGGCTGTCCCGACTTCTCAGTTTGGTTACTAGAGCCCCTCCTCTGCAGCTCTCCCACACCCACGCTGCCCTCTCGTACCCTACACCCACAGGGAGAGCTGCTGCCCACAGCTTCCTCAGGCTCCCACCTCCTCTTTCCTCAGCTCTTCCTCCTGTTCTTCATGGTATTCAAACTTGTTTCCCTCAAACTGTCCCCTGTCACACCCCACCCTCTGCCCAGCTAACAACATGCACCTTCCTTGAAGTCACTCAGGTCTCCTCCTGCCGTGCACAAAAGCAACCCAGATGCACATTTTAACTTTAGTCCACGAGTTTCTTTCTTTCAGCTTACTAAAATCACACCACAATGCTTATAAAACAGGCAGCTGGATTCGGGGTAATTGTCTAACTATGCTGTATCTGTTACCTTCAATTTCAGGATTTCAAAATGATGTAAAAATAAAAATTTAAATACCCACATTCTGCACCAGCCTTATAAGCTTTCTATCATTAGGGTATAGGAAATTCTCTGCAACCTAAGGATCTAAAAAAACCCCAAACCAAACCATCAACCCCCTCCCCCCACCCCCAAAGGAGAAAACCTCCTGCCAAATTGTTGCTGGCAGCAAAGTGAGAGGCAACATTAACTTATTTACACCATATTTGGGCTCATTCCTCAAACCTAGCTTGCTCCAGCACTTTTAAGAGGTCTGGAGATGCAAACCAAGAAAATGTTTTGGTTGTTGTAGTGGGTCAGTCTTTTTGAACCACACACAGGACAGGGAGATGGAGCCTTTGCTGACTTGGAAGGAAGGTTTCTCTGTACAGAGCAGCTGCTACACAAATTTGATTTCCAGTTCCCTCAGATATCCCACCTTTTAAAAAAGACTCCATTTACAAAACGAAAATCCTCCTCGAATCCTACCAGAGCAAGCAGAGGACACCCCCACAGACAGAACCCTTGGATCTATCCAAGCAGTGCATCTGCTAATATCAGATATGACCTCCAAAACTTCAGCTCAGCTCTCCCAACAACATCCAAGGAAAGTCCAGGCCATCCTCCCCCAGATTCTCCTGTGACCTGACAGCACAGTCAGAGAGCCAGACCTGTCCCCTGTGCACGTGCTCTCGGCATGGAGGAGTTTTTCCAAGTGGAAGCTCCCAAATACATTGTTGAGGCAGCCCTGTGGCTGGAGAAGGGACATCCCACCTCACTCCCAGCAGAGCAGCAGTGCACAACAGCAGGCAGGAGGCCTCCAGGAAGGTGAGGGCACTGGGGATCTCCACTAAATATCCAAATTCCCTTCCTCTGTGATCAGCCCCATCCTCCTCACCTGGAAGGACAGGTCAGAAGAATGTGTGATCCTAAACCTCCACAGCTCCTGCACTGCAGCACTTGTTTGGCACCTCCACTCCGAGAACAGCAATTAGTGGTGCTCAAAATTATCTCCTGAGTCAGAAACTGGGATTCAGTCAGGTTCCAATATCCTCGATCTAGAGCGCCAATCAGACCTCATAATTTTCTGGGTCTAATTGCCTATGAAACTCCAGAAGCTGTCGTTTCCAATCTTTACTTGTGTGAAATAAGGTATAACCTTGGAAAGTTTTTACTCAAAGAAAAGAAACTAGTATTTTGTGCACCTATAAAAACTTTACCTCATAACATGAGAAAGTTTTGAGGGCAGAGACAGAACAGTCCATCTGGAGATAATAATAAATCTGACAAGAGACAGAAATTGCAGGATTAAAGATAGAACTTTATTAGGAAAAACTACTAATTAACTTGTGATTCATGCACCCTAATGGAGTTTGAGAGCCCCATCAGTGTCATCAAATCATTGTCCCCTCAAAATTACGGCTCATTGCCTGCTCTGTAGATAAGGAAAGCGTGATAGGGTAACTGGGCATTTAAACAGGATGACAGTAATGATAAGAAGGAATTCTGTATTTTTACATGCCCAAATAGGCCAGTTTCAAAAATACTTTAAGGAAAATCTTTCAAAGTTAGTAACATTCACTTTTTGGGGGGACTAAATGTAAATCTGATAAGAGGCAGCTTTTATTTATTTTTAATGAGACAAGATTGCAGGTCCTTACAATGTTGACAGTGAGAAGCTCCTGTCTTACCTTACCACTAAAATCACAGATGATGCCAGAGCCCAGGGGCAAGGCAAAACCAATTCTCCTTTCCCATGATCTGTGCTACAGGGCCCTGAGGCAGGGGCTCACTGTGTTCTGTGTTTTTATGACACAACGAGGGCACATTTGATGAACTAGGATACGAGTGCTACAACGCTTCAAAATAACACGATGAACGAAAACCTGCAGCATTTATTTTGCATCAAAACCCCAGACAAGGAAGGTCTTTTTGTTGTTTTTTGTTTAAGAGCCAAGCTCTGTAGCGAGGGGAAACAACAGAGTTCTAAAACAAATGAAAAAAGCACACTGACCTCCTAGGTCAGTGTTTTAAGCACACTTCCATGCAGTTCTTTTTTACTACACACCACCACTTAACAATATGAAGGACCTTAAATATGATAGGAAGAATGATTTGGCTCATGCTCAACATTTAAATGGAAGCTGCCTGACATGGCTGATGAGTCAGACATGCCTGTGGTTATCAAGGTGCAGAGAGATTGAGATAGAGTAAGGGAGAGGAGAGATGGGCAGTTAATCAAAGTGACCTTTCCATTTATTTTATCCTGGAGCATCATCTCTGCCAGCAGCCTGAGCATCAGCCTGCTTTGGCATGTTTCCAGTCAAGGGTAGCCAGACACTTCTCTGTTACCTAAGGGGCATTGCAGTGTGTCTAGAACAGAGCAACTATGGACACCCCTTGGCTTCTGCTCTCCTCCACTCTTCCACACCAAAACTTGCATTGTGTTACTTCCGTGTAATCCAGGATTAATGTGTGAGAAATGGTTCTTTATGAGAAAGACTGGATAATGTGCTGCCTTTCTGTCACCCCTCCCCTTGTGTACAGTGAAGCAAATGTAATGGAGACCTAAGGAAGAGCCCACTCTTACTCCAGCCTTGCTCACCAGAAGGTGGTAGATATTTTTTGGATGTGGTTTAGAGTGTGGAAGAATCTACAACCTTCCTCTTTAAGGGCATGAAGGAAGGAAAGGTCAACAATCTCTCTACAGTTACTAAAGTTCCCCCTCTAACAGCCCCAGCACATCACACTGGGTTTCAGTGATGGTCTTTTTGCTGCCAGCACAAAAGACCATGAGAGCTTTGGGTTCCATCCTACCCTTAAAAGGCGTGACACAGTTTGGTGACCATCAGCTTGTCTGTCTTTATCCCCTCATGCTCATCCTCTCCAACACTCACCTTTCAGTTTTCCAGACATTTCAGCATCATTTCAGTCACAGAAACCTGGGGCCTTAATTACTGAAAGTAGCTTGTAAGTAAATACATGGAAGGGCAGAAAGCATCAGACACCTTACAGGCAAAGTTATTGCCATGGGGCATCTGTGCTAGTAAAAAAGAAATAGAACATCAGTAGGAGGAGAAGGCTTGAGGGGAAAACACCACAGACAACTCAAAAACAGATTTTGGAGGATGAGAAACACACCTAAGAGCTTTTAATGCACAAAAGGCAGTTCTGGACTAAGAAATGAATGGTAGAGGCAAAGGCTACTGTAAGGAACACACCACTTTCCACCTACCACCTTCCCATCCAAGAACACAACTGCCTCACATCCTTTCATTGCCAGTTCCTGTGGGTTTTGGCCAACCCAGACCTGCAGGCCACCTTTACAAAGAATGAGGAAGGATGACGAAACAAATGGTTTTCACAAAGGAGCCACAGGAGACCAGAAAAAAATAACCCACAACCAAAAATGTAAGACAGCTAATGAAATTCCCAAACAGAGAGAAAACAAACAAACGAAAGAAATATGCTGATGTGGTTTGTAATTCTAGTCCTGCCACAGATGTTACAGGCACTGTGAATTGTAAGCTCCTCTACTTAATAGAGTTCTTTTCTCTTGTCAAGATGAGTAAAATATATACAAAAGCGAGAACAGGCCAAGAGCAGAAAGGCCCTAACAAGCAATTGCTAACAAATGGCAGATCACTTGATGAGGAGACAGTAAAGCCTGTTGGCTTGGCATGCAAGCAGAAATCTTTATTTATTGCTGTAATTGTTCCTCCCAACACTGTCCCGGCGGGTGTACGGTTTGATTTTCTTGTGAAAGTCCTTAAATGCACATATAAAAATCCAGACAACATGTGCACATCTCCAGAGCTTGGCTGGCAGGCCAGGAGCCGTCCCTGCTGGAGGACATTGCTGTGCCACAAACAACCCACACCACAAAGCTTAGCTTGGCCAGAGTTTTTGTCCACTGAGGCACGTCCCTGTCTCAGTGTGCTTGCCCTGTTCCTCACGGGAGAAGGCCGCCATGCTCGTGCCTTTCACTGCCTGTGGCGTGGCACAGCACATAGCTCTCACCAGGACTGAGGCAGACAGGCACACAGACAGTCAAAATGACCTCCAAACTAATGAGACACTGCAAAGAAAAACCAAAAAGCCTGCCTGCATATGTGCTCAGATTAAACGCTGTTTCCAAAAGGTTATGGATGTCTTTCTCTAAAGGCAACATGGAACAACGAGAGACGAGGCCGTGCCCGTGAGGGCCGGGCCTTCAGCCAGCACTCTGGCCCCCTATTTTACACTTTGCTTTGACGAGCTTTCCCAGGGGAGAGAAAACAACAGTATTCAGAATAAACACATGAAAAGCTATGTGGAACAGTTGTGATGAAGGGTCCCCTGATAACATCAGCTAGGCTGCTCCTATCAAAAGATTTCTCCTCCAACAGGACCCCTTGTCTCCATTTTCACCTCCAAAACAGCTGAATGATGGTCATTTTAGCTGCTTCAGAAGGCCAGACTGCCCTCAAAACAGAACACCACATACCCTTAATTCTTTGCATGACTTGGCACTTGGATCTTGAGCAAAAACCTAACAAGCAGCAGACCCCTGAGTCCAGAAGGTTGCACACCTCTCCCAGGGGCACAGTTTTCCAAGACCCAGGTTCTCCAGCCAGGGAGCAAAGCCTCCATTAATTAACTCCAGTAGCAGCATGGCTTTAGCATTTCCAGTAACACAAAAGGTATGATCATTCACTAACCTAGTAAAATTTAAAAGCCTACATGGAGTTGTGGCTGATGGGGTTCAGTTTATAAATTCTCACTTAGCATCTAAATATTTGATATCAAAGAAAGAAAAGAACATATGATCAGTAGAAACCAGTACTGCTGGGGGCTGCTGCCACATGCAAAACGTCTGAGCATTCACCAATTTGGCTGTGAGCTCTTGTTCAGAAAACAATGTCTGGCACTAATAATCCAATCCCACAGAAAGGGCTCTACAGGAAAGTTATTTACCATCTCACAAAGGCCATATGATTTATATGTGTTGTCACTGCCTGTGCCAGAAAACTGATGACTGACTACCACATACTCATTTGGGGATCAGGTATCCACCCTGAATTAACTAGATTAGGCCACATGGAATTTCTTTACCATTTACAGCCCAACTGAGTATAACATTTGGTTTAAGTCAATAAGGAACCTTTAAATGGAATCCAGTAATAACCAGAATATGTTAAAGCCACTTGAATTAAAAGCTTATTATTTATTATAATGCCTATTACGCATTCATTGCACAAACATCTGGATTCCATGACCATAATCTGATAGAATATATTAGTAGGGAAGAACAAAATAAATATATAAATAACACCTAGTTTATTAAACATTTGCAAAGCACTGCTATCCCTCATCCATTCCCAGCTCCTAGAGGATAAGTATTCGACTTTTCCCTCGTGTTGTTGGCTGGATGTTGATTAAAAAGTATCTCAGTTCTGCAGCTCCTTGTGCAAAGGTCACAAGAATCCTGACTGAGACACTGCATGCCCTCCATCTCTGGGGACAAACCTTCTGTGAAGCAGGAATATCAGCGGGCCAGAGTAAGGCAGGGACATGAAAGCACTCAAGAGTAAAAAAAGCTTATGAGAAGAGCACCACCAGACAGAGCGAGATGAGTAAATTCATGTCGGACAAAGAATTTCTAAGCCCTAACAAACAGTACCACATACACAGACAGTGTGGTCTGACTAATAAACAGAGACTTACTCATTTTAGGCTTTGCAAAGTATGAACACGCATGGTTTCTTTTCCAGGCCACTTACTTCCCAGATCAATTAAAGCAGACAGGGCCTTGCTAGAGAAGCTTTCCCCACTTGAACCTCTGATTGCTTTGAGAGATACATAGCAATGATCTATCAAATACTGTTCAATTAATGAATATTTCATTGACTACACTCCCTTTATTTGAAGTTTATGAAATAACTGCCAGAGTGAAACTCAAGCTGCTTTAGTGTTAAGCCCACAATATATTCTTTTATGTATGAACGTGCCTTGGTTTCTCCCTGCAGCAAAGAGGAGAGTTGATGTGCCCAAATCAGCCATGAACATTTCCATCTGCAGAAAGCCCATAATTTTATCTGTGTATAAGTCTATTCACATCCCTACTCTAAATGCCACTAAAGTACTGGATCATAAAGTGTTACAAACTGCAAGGCCTGGGACTCTCCTAAAATCTGTCCACTTTGACAAAATCCATAGAAACATGCAGTCACCACTAGATACACATTTAACTATGCAAAGACCTACATCCCTCTTTCTGCTCTGTGACAACAAAGACGTTCAGCATTACGTGGACCCACACATGGATGCTCAGCAAGGCAAAAAGGGAACCTGTACGACCCAAAGATCAATGTGGAAAAGCTTTGGCATTACAGTGTTAAAGCAGATTTGCTTTGCTTTTCCTTGTCCTCTAGACAGCAGCAGGAAAGAGGTTATTAAAGAGTTAAAGTAGCTCTGTGTGAGTTTGTGAGCCAGAGAAACAAAACACAACCTCTGACAAGATCTCAGCACCACCTCCTCTGGTATAGCGGAGTCAGGATCAGCTTTTCTATGCAGGAAGAGCAGGCTGTCACCTGGGGCGGCAGAACAGCCTGGGGCTGTCCATTGTTAGGGTAACAGCAGGATGCAAAGGAGGGCACTTTCCAACTAACCTAAGGCAGCACATCCCCCAGGGGCAGTGCTGGATAGTGTAAAATCACCAGATAGAATTGAAACAGGAACATTTTGGACTCAAGAATAAAGAAACTGAGTAGTCATCAGTGTAATCAAGAAAAAATCCTGAAACTCCAGAGGTTATTCCCTCAGTAATTTCACTGCCTCTTTTAACCCTCCTTCAAGTATCCATTCTGCTCCTTTCCCCTTCTGCAAGAGCAGAAGCCTTCCTTCCACCTGCTAGCCAGCTATCCTCCCTCCTCTCCTTTCCCTGGAGGCTCCTAGCACAGCGAGGAAGAACCATTTTAAAGGCAGTGTAGGAAGACCATGTGCAAATGAAAGCATTTTACCTGCTCAGACTTCTTGTGCCAGAGTATCCTCCTGGCTTCTGGGGAGGTCAAGGAGGAGACAAACAGAGCTTCCAAACAGGAACAGCAGGGCTCCCACACAGCAGGACAAGCTGTGCCTGCACCTTGGCTACCACACTGGCCAGAGAAGATCCTCCTGCAGCTCAGCAGGACACGAGGCCTCCTGGGCACTGGTACCAGCACAGCTGGAGGCACTGACCCGAGTCTCTGCCAGTCCCCTCCCCTCACAGGTGAGCCCCGTTGGGATCACAGGTGTTCCCCTCACAGTCACTTACCTGAGTCCTCCAGCAGCACCTGCACGGCCCCTCCTTCCCTCCCTCAAAGCGTGAGCTGTAGTGATGCTTCCGTAAAATCACAGCCTTGTCACTCACTACACTTACATAAATATCTTGCTGCTCTCACCTGGGATGCTGTGAAACACCTGTACCACCTTTCTCTTACCCCCAGCTTACTTTCACTGTGCAAGACAGGCCCGTGGCTCAGTTCAGTAACTGCAGAACTTTTTTGCACAACAAAGTACTTCTGAGCGCGAAACAAACAAAAAAAATTCTGTTACTTATTCTGAAATGTTTGGTGTAACAACCTCTATTGCCTGCAAATGTGTTCATTGCAGTGACTCTGAAAGAGGAAACTAAGAAGACTGTACAGTATCGAAGGTAATTTTTAAAAGACAATAGGTTCCATGAGGTTTAAGGGCTTTCTGCAGTGTTGGCTCAAATGCAACAATAGGAACGAACAGACTGCAGTTTCTGCTTGAATATTTCTTGTCCAGGAGTCTGTTTTTGTAGCAGAAAACAAATATTCTCCATCAACTGCACTGGCAGCTTTATCTCTCTGAAATAAACAGGCAAGACATATTACACTGAAACAGCACCCAAAGGCCAATGCAAGGACAACACGCACAACAGATGCTCAATTTTAGGGTTTATTTCATCTGCTAACATTCATCCTTGATCTAGACAAAAACAATTAGATGATTTTTTTAAAATTTTATTTTTCTTGTGGAAGAAAAAAACCTTTTAACACTTTTTGTAAGATGCTATAAATAAATATATAAAGCTTTAAGTGTTACTCGGCTCAAGTTAAACAGTTGCCTTTTATTTTTTGTTGGTTTTAAGTTCCTGAAGTGGGGGGGAAAGTGCAAACCATACACATTCAGCCCAATGGAATGAGTCCAGCCACAATCACTTTCAGAGAAGCTGAATCTGTTTGATCTACAATATGGAGAATGGAAGGCAGGTGGGGGGACAGTTGTATTTTTTGTACCCTCAGTCACACAACTCCTGGAGGAACTGAGTTCCTTGGTAAGTAAAGCACACAAGAGAAAGGAGAGGAAGAACAAGAAAACCCTGCCTGCATTGCCCTTTCCCTGCTCTGTGCAGACTGTGTGGCAGAGAGGAAAGAAGAGACAATACAAGCAAAGTCTCAGATGAATAGAAATGACAATGAAAAACAAAATCAGATAGCAGGAGGGACGGTGAGAAATCCTGTGCCTGTTGCGTGTTTGACTGGCAGACTACACATAAACACATAGGAACTTCACATTGAGAGAGGATGGGGAATTTTGTCTTTTCCTTATGGAAAAAAAGATTAAAAGGGGCAATAAAAATAAGTTAAATCATATTCCAATATGTACAAAACAAATCATGCTCAGTAAACCTTTTGAATATAAAATTATTCATTATAGTACAACTCTCTCAATCCAGTCTCCACAATTGACAGCTGGAGGAATTGAACAGGGAGGGGGAATTGTGGGGCTCTGAGGAGACAGACTCATTTGCAAATCTTGTTTTTTTCAGCTTGCATGGCTAAGAATTACAGAGAAAACTCCCTGCAGCTGGGACACCACAGGCTTTAACACCCCTGTGCTTATCAGGTCTGCATTCACCTTGGCAGAATTCTTGTGGATGGGGTAAAACAAACAGCCACGGATAGCTGGGATTGTGTGCCCTGGTTCACCTGAGCTGCTGCTCGCTGACCTGTGCCACAAAGGCTTGGCTACACTCCTGGTCAGGCAGCGAATCCTATGCTCACTTCTGCCTCTGGAACGTGATCTGCTAATATTAATGAAAGTGAAAACAAGGATAAAAAGAGAACGCAGCCAGCCCTGTGATTGGGATCCAGCAGACAGTGTCAGTTGCATGCCAAGCTATAGCTCTGGGAATACAGTATTAAGCCTAGTTTGGGTGATGAATTCCTGTAGTACTACCCCTTTTTTGTGATGATTGGAAAAGCCTATGGGGTAGGAGGGGGTCTGGGTAACTCTAAACACCAGCAAGACACTACAGATGCTTTTAACCCCAAGATATGAACCTTGGTCAGGCCCTGTGCTGTAATGTTATCATCACCTTCTGCAGCTGTCCACTGGTCCCTGGGAAGAGACTTGACTGGCTCAGAGCAAAAACTGCCCAATAGTCTGTACTGTCACTGGGGAGTCCTTCTGCCTTGTTCTTGCAGCAGCTGCACTGCTGTTTTTTGCTCTAACAGGACAGCCCAGGGAAAGAGAATTCAAAACCTTACTGGGATCTTTCTTATGCTGCTTTCATTGTCATCCCAGTTTTGTAAGCAACTAATGGACTTGGTTGCAAAAACACCAATTGAAATGCTCTTTATTTATTCCAAAATGTTGGGTATAAAGGGAGAAATTCAGACAAGCCAGAAATTTACACTGATCCTTTGCTGACTTTTTCTTTGTTTGTGTATGACTTTGAACCCTCTGACAGCCTGGGCTGGCAACCTTACCAGTCAATCCTGCATTTTGTGACCTGGATAGGGTACAAGGTGGCACCTGACTGTCTGGAAAACTTCAGATGAGGCAAACTCCTTCAACAGAGCTAACTGGGATGAGACAAATCAGCAAGAAAATTTTTGTTTTCTTCAACACCACCACCCACCAAGAAGTGAAGTTTAGGTTTGACTAAAAGCACATTGACTTCTTAGCACTACAGCATGTCATGGCCTTTCCACCTTCCCAGAGCAGGAATGGAGTCTGCTGGGAAATCCCCACTGAGCCCCATCCTTGTCTGCGATGTGCCAGGGTCAGCACAGTGCCCAAATTGCTCACTCACACTGGTACTCCTGCCTTATACAGCCCTGAACACCTTACACAGCCCCAGCCTTTGTAAAGGCTTTCCAGGGGGTACCCCTGGAACCGTGGCAGAAACACTGTGGGGTGGGTAAGGATCTGACCAGGTAAATTCTGATTTCAAGGGGAACTGCCTCACCAAGTCCCTGAGAGACGGGTCCAATCTCGCACCTGCCCACACTGCTCCCAGCACTCTCTTAACCTGACCTGGATCATGACGCATTGACAGACCCCCTAAAGAAACACTTCATGTTCTGAAGAAGGTCTTGGTGTGTCTGGAATTCACAGGAAAAACATTTTGGAAGAAAGGAGCAAATATTGAACAAGAATCTACTATCTGGCCACTACTTCTGCCAGAGTTCCTTAAAGCCGTCATTCTCCATTCATTTTAAAACTACACACACACTTTTCATGTTATTGTCGCATCAAAATATCAGTCCTAAAAACAAAAGAAATAGTACCACTTCAAACTGTGGTACATATTAATCACAAAAAGCTACATTCACATTATGTTAAAAAAGTTCCCTTGCACCCACTAAAGGAAAAAGATAGTGCCAGGTGTGTCCTGCAACCCATGTTCTGGTACACAGCACTGAAAATAAATTAATACATGGCTTACAGCCATAAGGCAGACCAGCACAGCAGCCAGGGTGAGGGATGGCTTTTGGGTGATTCTGTTCAGTTCCATTACTCAGAATCTGTTTCAAAGTGCCCTATACTTTTCGTACCTTGGAGTACCCTTTTAGAGTCCCTAAGTTTGTTACTCCCAGTATAGAGGTGGAAAATTCTGAGGCATTTGCTGGGTGCAGGATATAAATCTAGAAACTTCTGCCTCAGTACTAAGTGAGGTCAGCCCTCCTCTTGTGGTTGAAATGCAACTGTTAACAAGACAGTTTTCAATATAATTTCATTTCTTCTGCTTGTTACTGCAATATATTACAAACAAAATGTTGGAACAAGGTCTTCTACTGCCATACTTCTAAGGCCAGAGGCTGCTTCTGATTTAGACAACCCTGCAGACAGATTAATTAACATCCAGCTGGTTACTGAGAGCCTGTAACACAGGAACAGCTCAGGCAGACACAGCCTAATCACGATACTGGTGTGAATCACACGCAGCCCCAGCAGTGCGACGCAAACAGGGATTAGCTGCAGGCACCGCTCGTGTGTTATGGATCCACAACACAGGACACACCCTGAAAAGCTTTTGGGGAAAGGTGGAAACTGTGCATATAGAACAGTTGATTTTTATATCTCATCTGCTGGTTTTGTGGGTAAATAGCCTGTAAAGTTGCATTTTTAAGATACAAATGTTTTCTTTAGTTACAGCAACGCATAAAAGTGCTGGCAACTACCAGGCATAGCTTCTCCCAGCCCTGGAATTCAGAGATGAGCAAATGGACTTGTAATACTTTCTGCCCCCAAGCCAACCACCAAACACTGCTTCATTTTGCTTCCCAATTTTCATCTAGGAGGAAATGCTTATGGCCAGGCTACACATTTCTGAGAACAGGAGCCATTCGGTGCCTGCAGACAGGTGAGTGTGTGCTTGTGCACTTTGCAGCAGCAGGATGCAGACCTGACCAAAATCCATCTGAAATCAACAGGAAAGACATCCTCTGACTTTGGTGGACTTTGGCTCAGGGCTGTAACAGAATTGTATTTGAGCCCTAAGTACTCTTTGTATTTTCTGTTCTCAAGTTTTTAGTTGTCTTTACTCTTCAGGAGAAGAACATCTCCAAAAGCAAGGTGTATCCCCCAGGGCATGCACAGGAGAACAAAGAAAAAACTTTGCAAAACTCAGTCTAAACTTGAAACTGATGGAAACAGAGCACAGAGGCAGAGAAAGAATTAAAATACAAAACAAGCAGCACATCAGTGGATTTGTATGATGGGAAAGGGATGCTGTAAAAATGACATGCTAAAGTTGAGTGCATCAGCTCTCTGCCTGTCCTCCAGTGATTTCAATGCCATATTTGATTTGCAGTTAAGAAGGCCTTGGAAAATCAAATCATATTCCATTTGGTTCAGAGTTTACCCTAAACAATAGCTGGTTCAGGTCTTACAGGCCGAGCAATAACGAAGTGAGACATGAACCAGGCAAAAACTACTTCATTTCCATGCTTCCAGCCAAACAAAGAAGTGCCTGCAACAGCAAAAAAATAAGCCATATTTTAATTTGGTGAGTGGGAAGAGGAATTAGAGAAGCCATTGTTGTTCTATGACTCAAAAGTCAGTAAGCAGAACCTGGTTAGACTGTCCCCACACTGGAGGATTAAACTTACATGAGGCCCTAAAAAACAGCATTGAAAGAGTTCTGCTTTGAGAGTGGTCTGAGACTAAAAAAACACTATCCATGATTCCCCTTTCCAGTTTTATGAACACAGCTTGTTCATTTAAAGTAAGGGCTGCAGAATAGGCACCCTGCCAAAAGACAATGTGCACTGTCTCATAATTAATTCAGACCCATAGTCAGAAATTTTCACAGCTCTGGAAGAGAGCCCCATCCTGTTCCCACTTAAATCAGTTCTAGTGACTTCACTGGAAGCAGGCTGATGCCCATTACCTCTTGATAAAAGCAAGTAAAAATAACTGAAATAATACAGCTAGAGTACGTCTGTAAGCTTATTCTGGGTCAGTATTTCACATAGCAACAAACGAAACAGAACCACCCCCTCGTCATGTTCCCATTAATGACTGATCATTTGCAGGCTCTGAATTTTGTGCAGATTTATGAAGGAGTATTTAAACTTTTCTTCCTTTTTTTTTTGTATGTAGGATAGGGTTTTCATGTGCTGTTAACACACAAAA
Source organism: Lycocorax pyrrhopterus obiensis (assembly GCA_014706295.1). Classification (NCBI taxonomy): domain Eukaryota; kingdom Metazoa; phylum Chordata; class Aves; order Passeriformes; family Paradisaeidae; genus Lycocorax; species Lycocorax pyrrhopterus. The sequence continues at coordinate 3,617,602 of JACSVZ010000016.1, forward strand.
CTGATGGTGGCTTGAGTGGTAGTGGTGTAAGCCGACAGGATAACATGGGAGTGCAGGTTTGAGTCTGTGGTTGGATTTTGACTTGTTTTGGGACCTGTCTGGGAAACAAATCTGGGAGTTTTGTGCATGAATTCCCTATTATTTTTGTGATGAAGCTGTGTACGTATATGTGATACCAGTGCAATGCATCAGAACCACTGTGCTAAGTACATATCCCAGGCCGTAGTCAATTTGCTTTAATGTTCCTCATCCTCTGACTGGTTTTCTTCTTTTTTTTTTTTTTTATGGTGCTCTACTTTCTGGCAGTGGCTGCCAGCTGAAATGCTGTGAGTGCCTGTGTGCTGAGAGCCCAGCCTGACAGGATGGCCAATCCTCAGCTTAGTCACCATTATCAGTTACTGACAAACAATGCAATTCCCACCCCACCACCCCCACGAAAGAAAAACTCTGTTTCCTTCTTTTTAATCATGTATCTTTAGATCATTATGCCCAGGGGATAAAGAGATTTTTGAAATTCCTACTTCTGCCATTTGTGTTAAAATTGTGAGGATAAGAAACATTCTTTTGTATTTAGCCTTATGAGTGGGTAACTGCATTTGTGCATTTTTTACCTCTGCATTAGAATGTTGACCCTTTTTTTATTTTTATGTATTTATTGTTTTTTTAAGAATCTCATCGGTCTTGTAAGAAACAGTAAAAAGACCCTATGCTTAAGGAAGCAATCTATCTTCTGTTTTACAGACTTGTTTTTAAATAAAATATTTTTTTTTGTTGTTTTTGTAATTTTACTTCCATGATCTCTTATATGGAAACCCTAGAATATCATTAATATAAAAGTCTGCCTAGGCTACCACTTCTCTATAATATGGCTCATGTAGTCCTCAGTGGGCAAACGTCCTTGCTCTTCGGTCTCTTCCTTGGGAAGTGCTTCGTTGGACCGGTGAAGAAGCCTCTCTTCCCGGTTCTTTATCCTCTGCTCCATCCTCTCCAGCTGCCGTTTGTACTGGTAGCGCTGCTGGAAGAGGTCCTTTGCATAGTCATAGAGCTGCATGTCCAAGTCATTGAGCTCCTCGATCCTGCGGATGGTGTCGTTATCCACCTCCACCCCTCCTGCCCGCGTGCTGTTGTACTGCATGAAGGGCCGGATGAACTTCAGGTTAAAAGTCCTCTCAAACAGGTACTGAGTCTTTCTCTGGAACTCTGTCAGGCCGAAGAAGGCCATGTCTTTGAGGTTTTTTTTTGCACTCTCCAGCAGGATCTGTGCTCGCTTGTTCTCTGGGATGAAGGACATGTTGTAGCAGCCCACTAAGCTCAAGTCAGCCAACATCCTCACTTGGCGGTTGTTGGCCAAATTATACGGGCAATCCATGAACTCCTGCAGCGTGCAGCCCGACCAGTCCGTGCCCTCATAGCACGACGGCAGCTCTTCAGGAGTTGGTGTCCTGCCATCACACATGTGCAAGGAGGTCTTCCAAGTAGCTCCTCGTTGGACGTGACGCCATTCGCTGAGGTAACGAGATACGGGGTCTCTCAGCAGTGTGATGTAGTAAAACTTTCTACAAGAAGAAGAGAAAATAGAATAAATATTCTGCTAGTAACAGGACAGATGCTTGGCAAGCAGAGATCTAGTGCAGACAGCAAAAAACTGAGAGAAAATCAACATCACATTGTGAATGCAAAAAGCCTGGATGCAGAGAGATTTCTCAGTTTTCTGACAGTGTCTGTGTGAAAGCCTTGCTTTCTCAAGGACACTGTAGGAAAACAGTTGAGAGATTTTGTAAACTATGGCATTGTTATGATACCGAAGAGAAAATATCTGGAGTAAGTGTTGTTGGGTTCAGCCAATCCCTCTGGGGGGTGGTTGGTCAGTGAGCCAATAACCTTATGTCAGTCCAGCGTGCTAAGGTATATAAGCAAATCTGTAAATTAATAAAGGGTCAGTTTCTTCTCGTCCTAAACCATCCATGTCGCTTTATTCCTCGGTCTCTGCTCGCTAGTGACATCACATCATCCATTCCACTGTACTTGTGGGTTATTTTTTTCTTGCAATATCTCATGCAAAGCAGTGTGTGCAACATTAGACCCGTGTTTCTCACTGCCCACCATTTTAGCCTTGCCAAGTAGCAGCACCTTCACGAGGATGTCCATTCCCAGCAACAAAGTCAGAACAAATCCCCAGGACTGAAGCTATCTGCTGACTCCAGAGAGCAACCATGGCTCCTGGCACTGCCTGGCCTGTCACACCAAGCGCTGTGTGCCTGCGGTGCCAGCCAGGACCTGCTCTGAAGGACAGCCCAGCACCCCTCTGTTTATAAGTTGGGCCTATCACTTCCACTCCATGCAGATGCTGACCAGAACACCCACTGCTTGATTGATCTGGCTGCTGAGCTGAAATCTGGGAGTCTGCAGTAAGTAGCAGGATGACACCACAGGCACATAAACGAAAAACAATGGGAAATCAGGAATGCAATATGCTTTGCAGAAAGAGAAGGCTGAGCTGACAACCAGCAACAGCAGCAATAATTTATTCCCATTTCAGTCAACCTGATACTAAATCAAACAAACTTCAGACACACTTTTGACACGAGACTAAATAGAAGGGAAAAGCAAGACAACCGAGAAGAGCACGCATAATGACAAGGGGCATTCTTGCTGTTCCAAGTATAATGAAGTCCCCAACAATACAAGCTGTCCCTAGAACTGAAAACATGACAGCTGTCTCTAACAGAGACCCTCCAGCTTCAGCCCATGAAGTTCTGGGACTGACAGAGATGAGATGGCAGTCTGCAATGGCCCTCTGCACACAGAGGGAAATGGGCCTTTTCTTCCCTAACTGCCAGCAGACTGGGACTGAGGTGTCTTTATGTTTCCAGAACAAGGAAATACCTTGTCTAGCTCCTAAAGCTGGCATGAGCTCACAGGGCATGGGGCTGTATGACACTGTGCACACATGGAAGCACCTGCCTTTAGCAGGGAACACACGCATGCAAACTGGAAATGTTCCACACAGGGGTAGTGGAGGATTCATCTCCCCATCAGGAATGCATCTTTGGAACGCTGCTAGGGCTCACTGCCTTGCCAGTATGGTTCAGGAACACTGAATGTAATGGCCATTGAGATGGCAGTGAACAGTTTTTTGAGGAAAAAAATAGTTAAAGTATTCTGTTGTGGCTAATTTTAACACACCCATGTTTTCCTAGCACCTTCAGTATTATTCTTCCTAGTAGTAACTTAAATATCTGCAATAAGAGCAATTTAATTTTAAAATAATACATCAAAGCCATTGCCCAGGAAGTCTCATATTAAGCAATGTTTGCTTTCCTAATTCATTATAAACTTGCTGAAGGGCTGTTCCAAAGCAGCCAACTTTGCTCTTTCCAACAATGGCAACGGGTGTCCACTGCAGCTCAAATTCCGCTCCTGCTCTCTGCCTTCATAACTAGGGCTGGTAAAGACATTTGTTATTTTTGGAAACTCCTCCATCTCTCTTCAATAGCAAGAGTATCTCGCTGTCTAGTAATGCTGTCCAGTGCTGTCTGTGTACAGGGAGAGGGGAGGAAAAGGGGAGCAGACACTTTCCTTAAGTCTGCTTCTTTTTCCTTCCTTTACCTTGCAGCCTGTAGTGATTCCACTACCCTCAGAGGCAGCTGTAATTTATACAGACTGAGCTAAGAAACCTCCGATAGATGGGATAAAATATGACAGCAAAAAGAAAAGGAAAGCAGTGATGAATGCCAGATGTTCAATGACAGACATTGGTGCTAAACACCATCAGCAGTTTCTGACTTGTGAACTGCAGTGGACTTTTTATTTTCACCAATGTAATCCAAAGGTTGCATTTTTCACTGAGCAGGTTGAAGCCATTTATTATTTTGTGGCTACAGAAGCAACTAGAAGGTTGCTTCCCCCTGATCCCTAAGATCAGGGACTCATTTGTGTGTGAGGTATCCACAGACACAGGAGGAGCTGATTCCTGTCCAAACATGCCATCTATACAAGAATGGATAGGGAAAAAAGGGAAGAATTAATATCTGCATTTGGTAGAACCACAAATATTAAATGATGTGCATGAAGTCAAATGGAAGTGGCAGAGTTGGCATGAATCTGATTCATGTAAGCCTGAGTCCAGCTTACCTTCTCTGTCTCTGTTTAAACTTTAGGAGACTATTAGTAAATCAGATTAATAAATATTATGCAAAGCTTCTGGAGTCCATTGAAACAGAGACAGCTTGAACAGGACATGGACTGGAGAAAGCTTAAGGAGCAAGTACTTCTTTCTTCACACCTGCACTATAAGAGCTATCACCTTAGTTGAGGTAATACCCTGGTAAGTATTTTACCATGAGTGATCTTTCTCGAAGATTCATCTCAATGAATAAAAAGCACAGGAAAATAGGTTACAATTTTTGAAATTCTACTGAATCTGATTTGCCCCTTTCCAGGTCTGTCACACAGAGAAGTGCTTGAAGGAAAGACCTTGCCTCCTAACACAGAAATCAGATTTATCTTTGAAAACTGGAACCAGGCCCCTGTAAGTACTTAAGGAAGCTGCCCCAATGGGGCATAAATAAAATTAAAAAAAAACCCTAACAAACAAAACTAAACAGAGACTTTAAAGCAAAAGAATAGTTTTAACTGCCCAAGCTGAGATGCACCATTGACATAGTGAAAGTTGTACTCCCAAATTTGTATTTAGCTTTCCAGAAATGTATTAGTTTCCAAGGAGCAGATTCCCTCAGCCCTCAGGCAAGTGAGCAATACACCTTCGAGGACACTGGGACCTCAGGAGCCAGGGAGGCAAGCCACTTGCACGTTAGATGGATGACCATGCAAGTATTCACCCAAGGCACTTCAGATACTGAAGTTTCTGTTCTTGAAGTGTCACTTGGGATTGCCTTTAAGTTTAGAGAAAAATTAGGTAACTGCAAAGCATCGTCCATTAGCAGTCAGAAAGCTGGGGGAACTCTGTTTCAGCATGGCTGAGAACACAGGCAGTGCCACTTGTCAACAGTGGCTTGATATTTATGAGGGACCACATGACTAGTAAGTTGGGTTTTTTTTTGTCATCAGAGGTGAAATAAACCCATGACCCCCATGCAGCTGTGAGTGCCCTTCCTTTCAGCACGGTGTCCCAGACAGCCACTTAACTTCAGAGCTCCTAAAGGCTCATTTCAGAAGTGTGGTTTTCTCCTAGCCCAGATGGTTCCACTCAATAATGCCTCGTAAAAAGCCCAAGCAAGCCCCAGTTTGGTCATGCAATGCCATGTCTCACTGGCCTTTCTGGACTTAACAAGCTTAAGCAAGACAAACGGACATTGGAGTTATTAAGATTTTTATTCCCATATGAAGCTGAGCAGAGCAGCATTATTGCTCCTCTTGCAGGCTCCCCTTCACATACCCATGGGGTTGTGATCTCCAAGGGCACAAAGACAAGCAAAAGACAAAGTCACACCTCTGCCTTTTCTTGCATTACTGTTCCTGGCAGTCCCAACATGAAAATCCACCCGAAGCTCTCTGAGGCGTTTGCAGAGTTGCAACTTGGACCTGCACACTTTTGGAAGCTGCACAGTTTTGCCCAAGGAAAGAATCCCTAGCATATTTATTAAACAGAACAGAATAAAAGAATGTTTTTGATGAACAACCGTTTACTCGAAGTTGCAGGAAGAACAAAATCCAATATTAGAAAGGAAGGCCAATCTTGTGGTCATAATACACAAATGAATTCAGGAAACTTCACTTTAAGTGCCCATTCTGTCAAAATTAGCCTGCTTGCCCCAGACAAACCTCTCTCTCTGCGCCTCTGTTTCCCATGTGTGAAGGGCTGACAATGTCTCCTTTGTCTGTTTTGGAAATTCAAAACATAACATCTCTTGGAGCAGGAGCCGTCTCCTTCCATGATTATGCAAAGCCCCTGTTTCAGCGTGGATTGAGGTCAGAGGACAATGGTTAACTGGAGGCATATTTTCATGACACAGGCGTCAGAGGCACCACTGCCCTACGGGATTCCCGCCCGGACCTCTCCTTCCCACTCTCACATAGCAGCACAAAGCAGACTTAGTTTTGCCAGCAGAGTTTTGTTTTTTTTAAGCAGGGCCATGCTGCAAATGCAGTCACTGAGCAGCTCTGGGTTAAAAACAACCCTTTCTTGCATGGCTGAAGCTGCCATTTAGTAATATTCTGTCTTAATTCCTGTCAGCAGGTTCCTCAGCTAATGAAGGGGAAATGAAACCCTTCCTCCTCTAAAAACTCAATTCCTTCTCTTTTGCTAATAACCAGTCAACATAATTCTGATAAAGTGACAGATTCTAAATATGATGTTATCATTTCTCTTCAGTTCATTTCCACTCTTTCCTACATGCCGATGCACCCTTCTTACTGCTGCTGGTCTCTAAATTCTGCCAGGAACTGCTTATTTGACTGTGCAATTCCTTATTATTACCTGTGCTTAAATGCTTCCTCCCACATAGCCAAATTTTATTTTATTTTATTTTTTAATTTTCACAAGTTATTTACTGAGCTTTCAAGCATTCCTCCCAGGAAAAGCAAAATATGTAACAAGTCCTTTTTGACTACCGTGGTGGCCTTCCATCAGATAAAGAACAAAACACAGCTAGCCACTTGCAATCATAAATGCTTCATCTGCCTGCCAGGAGGGGGAAGGGGAAGGAAGCTGCATAGGTCAGCTTCAACCACATAACCCCAATCTGTCAAAGCAACATGCCCCCAGGCTACAATTTTTCTACTGCTAGAAAAAAAAATAATTAAAAAATCATTCCATATCCTTGCTGAATTAACTGAGCAGGAGGTCTGCCATCTTGTAATAATGAGAAACGCTGTGTTTTGCTTAAAGATGTAGTAATGTCAAACTTGTGGCTGATTTAAGGCATCCTTTTAAGTCAAGCCCATGTATTATGCACTCCACAAATCCCTGGTGAAGGTCCTTATTCCACTCATACTGGCTTTCACTGTAAGTAGTTTATCACTGAAACAACCAGTGATTCTGCCTCCCAGCAGTGAAATGCACACGTGCACCTGCCCTGCTGTTAGTCTGCAGGGACCACGGGAAGAAGAACCAGAGCACTCAGCACCCCCACTGTGATCATCTAAACCCTCACTTGGCTGAAACACTGAAGGGGATTGCCAGGTAAGGGTTATCTCCAGGGAGAATGAGCAGTGTGTCTTTAAGGAACAGGCCCAGCAAGGACTTACAGGTAAGTAATAAATAACAGGTGAGTCAGGTGTCCCTAATGATGGATGAGCTGACAGTGTGGCAGATGAAAGCTCATAAAGAATTTATATTCTCATTATAAAATCACACTAAACGTTACCTACAAATAGCAGATGTATGGTACAACAGTTTCCCCCTTCTGCACAGAGAATGGCCTTCTGCTACGATGGCAAACTCTGGGTGACTCTCCAGCCACCACTCCTGCCCTATTTACCACCACCACACCAAACCCATACTTACCACTTTTAAAGCCCAACCTTGCAGAGACTCCACATATTTCCCTGTTTTCCTCTACAGTCAGATTTCTTGCATAACAAGCACATTCTCAGTTAGAGATTGGAATTTAATATATGTACAATGATTACTTCCTTTGGTAGCAAATAGTCCTAATTTTCCTCAGTCTGTTTCCTCTCATCTGTTGTTCATTTAGACTCTTCCTGCATTTCACACACAATAAACTTTTCAGTCCTTTAAAAGTCATAGAAACAGAAAGAAAACCCCAAACAAACAAAACAAGCGTCTTCTCTATCCCCTATGTTTAAATAAAGGTTGCAACACAAAACCCAAAAAGCCAAAAAACTGAATAGCAAACCCCATCCTCCAGCTCTCAGACTGGGTAAACACCCACAGCAGTGATTTTCTTTGCCAGGAAAGGAGGGGGTGTCAGCACTTGCTTTGGGAACCAGGTTTGTTTTGCATAATTGTGTTTGTTTTGCCTGATGGTCTCTGCTCTTGGGACTCGGCTGTATTAAAAGATAGGACATCTGGAAATGTAACAACAGCCAACCCTCACACAGGCTCTGCTCACCCTCCACATCCTCGCTCAGGGAGTCATCCTGGGGTCTGATTTCACCATGGGCCAGCTCCTGATGCAGCGGTGCCTGGACCATGCTGCCAACAGCCCACTGAGAGGAGCCCTGAAAGAATGCTCAGGCTGCTTCAGGAGGCAGAGGCAGATGAGAAGAGCCACACCTCTCTCTTTTCACCCATATATTTCACAGAATGTGGACAATTTTGAAAGGTTTGCAGTCCTGGTGATGCAGCCTGTCATCATAGCGTGATGATCCCGCTGCAGAGCCTGCCTGGAGAGCAGAGCTCCCGCGTGTTGGACCCGCGTGCACCACACACCACGTCTGGGTGCAAGCACAACAGAGTCTGACTGTGAAGAAGGAGATGAAAGAGAAAGCAGAACTTCAGGCATTTCACAAGAGAAACACCCACCCCTCCATCCACTCAAAACAATCTTAAACAAAAGCTCCCTTTTGGTGTTCACAAGCCATGCGTGGGCTGAGTCCCAGCTTAAAAACACCAGAGACAGTCAAACACAACTGCAAGGCCTTCTCCAGACTGGTGGGCAAGAGACCTGAAGACATGAAACCCAGGAAAAGGTCAATCTGTGTGCTTGATCCAGTCACCCTGCAGCAATACAGCCTGGATTCTGGGGTCTGTAGGAGCAGTAATGCTGTGTGTCTGCACACACGGTGGCTGCAGCACAGCGTGAGCTGTCTCTGTTTAAAGCTGACCCACAAAGAAAGGTGGCTGTAAAGCAATAGTTGGAACAGTATTGTGTGTATATTCCTCTAACACAGATATTCCTCCTGAAATATACTGGCAAAGGCAGCAGAGCTGGAGTGAAGGCACAAAGGATGTAAGTCACCCCCAAGGGTAGATGGGTGAGACCTGGTTTGTCAGAAAGTTGGGAGGGCACATGGAGCCTTGACACCCATGTTGGGAGTGGCAGAATGGTACAGGCTATTCCATACTGATTGATATATAGGGTAATACAAGGGAGCATTTCATGTCTGGAATCAAATGGAGCATCAAGGTAGCTATGGCTGGGCATTCATTCCGCTGAAACCATCAGAAATGGATGCTTTCAGGAGCACTGTCTCCATTCATCTCCATAAATGAAATGAGGGGCACTTTGACCTCAGATCTCAGTGTTGTGCGATGCTGATACTCACTGTGTTCACACTACACTGTTACACACTCAGCCCCAGCTCAGATTTGTTAGCAATGCACCAACAGGCTTTTACCCATGAAACAAGTGTGGTCCTATCATCCTCGAGTCTCGTGGCTTTTTTATATCCAATTAGCAGAATAGACACAGATAGTGAGTTTTAACAACATCTCTGCTTTTCATAAAAATTGCAGTGCTGTGTAAGCACAAGAATTTCCTGTTGAACTGTCTCTTTGCAAACAAGTTAATCTAAAAAAAGATACATGGCATGCTATGAACCTTAGGAGTGAACCGCCAGCTCATTTTTCAAAATGACAGATATGATGAAAATTGGACAAAGGCTTGGAAAAAAATGTGGGGGTCAGGGTGAGGGGAGCAAATGGGGGCGGAGGGAAAGGCATTCCAGAGCCCTCTGGAGCCTTGGACTCCTCTAGGACCCATTAAAAGCTTATGTTACTTGCACCACTTACAAACAAGCTCTTTCTTTTGCCATCATAACTTTCCTCATACGAAGAGCTTAGGAAGTGTTGACTGCTGTCTTCTACTGAAGCAAGGCACCAAAAATGACAGCAAGTTACAAATCAAACACCTTTGATTTACTACATTTCCCGAGTTTTGGGAGGCTTGTTGTGCTTCCTAAGTGACCTCAGTAAACCCCCTAATCAATAGCACATCGGAATGCTGACAGATGGCAAAGGGAAGTGTCAGTGCCAGAGGGATTACATCAGTGCTGGCAGAGAACAGATGGCAGAAAGGTGGACTGCAACCTGTGCTTATTCTTTGCATTCCTTTGCTTTTATTATTGCCCCCGCTGTCAGCAAGGTAGGAAGTTTCAGGAGGGGAAAAACATGGCCATTCTCTGAAAGAAAAATTTTCCCTCCCTTCACTTACTGGTTCTGTCACAGAGACTTTCAGCTGCATTGATTTTGGCATTACAAAACACACAGAAGTCAGTAACATATTACACCCATGCTTACCATAAGATATTTGCTAGAAGGGTTCTATATCCCTTTTTTTTTGAGTATCTTCCTGTGTGTGGCCACATTAGAACCAAGCAAGTAACAAATCAATCCCTGAAGAGTAACGACACATTTGCAACGAGACACTGAACTTTTCATCTCTGTGTCAGAGATCAATTTCCCCTGGACATGTAGCATAGGATAGCAGTTTTCACCCCACCATTAGATAAGTGGAAAGCATTTGGGGCCTCATTCCAGCTCCAGGGAATAAGTGCTGTGCCCTAATACACCGCCAGTGCAGGCTGCCAAGCCAGGGAGCTTTCCGCTGTGTCACTGGGACTGAGCTGCACTGGTTCTGCACAGAAATCTGCAGAGCTTCGTGCTGTCTTTGTCCTGGGAAGAGAGAGAATGCCAGGGAATTTAGCCTCCCCAGGTGTCAAGATGGATGCAATGAATAAAACAAGTGAATATTTTAACTAATAAAGCAGGATTTCTGCATCTGATCACTGCACACTTCAGGATGCACAAGAAAGAATGACTGGGATATTGCCGAACAGAAAAAAGAAAACCAGAAGCAAGTTGATACAGAGCAAAGACAAAGCTGAAGTAACTATGCAATATGTAAAGATACTTATTTGAAACAGCTGTAAATAAAGCAGATAGGCTAGAATTTGCATTTTCTTTTGAACTGTAAGTCAGCTTCTCTCGTGAATCACAGGAGCTCCACTGGCTGTGAGACTCAAAAAAGATTCAAGGAAAATGTAACAGCATGATAAACAGGAAATATGGCTCCTTGAAGAAGATTAAATTATAAAGAAACTATAGAGGAAGATTAAGGGAGCAAGAGTAGTCAGAGGAGCAGATATTGATCGCTTTAGCAGGACAATTGAATTCCTTGGCAAAGGGAGGCAATATTTGTGTCAGGCAGCTGCAGCTGCAACACGGCACCCCTGAGTTGCTCATTGATCAACCTTGTTCCAATCAAAAACTGATGGACGGCTGCTTTTATTGATCCGAGTAGGAAGACTTGGTAGGAAGCAGGAAACAGAATCGAGATGCACAGGATTTTTAAACTGGACTGACATGTCCTGAACACACAAGTAAACACCCAAACTTTCAGCCAGCCAGCAAACATCAAGGAACAAGACATTCCAAGGAAGAAAACACAAACAGCAGCAGAACCCACCCCTGAAAGGAGGCACGGTGCAAGGACTGGGTTCCAAGGAGCTCTGCAAGCCACACAGAGCTGCTAAGAAAAGGGAACAACTGCTGCCCTGCAAAGCAACCAGTGTGAGCTGCATACTGCCACACACCTCACAGCATCAGGTAGGGGACTGGTCCTAATTCCATTCACCCAGCTCCTTCTTAAAATCAGTGCTGGGGGAGGTTCCCACATGGCTTCTTTTCTTGTGAATAGTCATACTAGAAGCTTACAAAGAGTACCAGAGCTCCCTCTCCTCAATTAAGTGACTCTCCCTTGCTCGGGAATAGCAGATGTTGTTAAGCAGCAAAAGATAATCCTCAAGAAAGCAGAGCTACTAATCAGTCACTTTTACATTTAAGATCACTTGGAGTTGCCACTGTCTTACACTGTTTTCCTAATTAATTGCACTGGAATGCACTTAAGTAAGCCCCAGATCAAAGAATCATATGCAGAGATTGAAATAAATCCTGTCTGTGTTGCTAATGCCTCGGAAATGGATGACTTGCTAAGCATTCAAAATCCTGGGTACCATGGTTCAAAACTACAGATAGTGTAAGATGCTTTCAAAGGAACAGATTTAAGGATGAAAAGGAATAAGCTCCCTTCATTTGCTCATAAAAGACAATTAAACAAAGGCAATTGTTCAACTAATTTAGTGTGAAGTTTGTGTATCTTAAGTTCCTTATTCTTCTCTTTGCTATCATCAGAAATCACAGTTCAGGAGCATCAATTTTCATTACAGCAAAACTTTATCATCATTACAGATTTTTTTAAAATGTGCTTTAATGAAGGGCTGAAATCTTTTCAAAGTAATGATAAATAAAAATGACTGGGGCTGAATGTGTTACCAGTTGGTGCAATAAATCACTGTCTTCCTGCATGAGTCTCTTTCTCATGATCTAGAATATCATCAAAATGCTTTGATTGATTTACAGTTTAGTAACCCAGCCATCATCATCCATAATTCTACAATAAACCACACCACTTAATGTAGCTGTTACAGATGTTCAGAAGTTCATTCCCTGCCTTTCAGGAGGAGATATTGACACAGCAGCTGCAGACACCAAGATTAGCTGGGGAAGAAAAATTTGTCTTCGGCACAGGAAAACATCCAATTTTCCTCTAACAATACCCTGTCTTTAAAGCTGAAAGACATGCTGCCAACCTTGATACATCCAGTTTCAATTATTAAACACCAAATATCTATATGCACATACCCACCCCCCTGCCAGCTGGCAGGAGTAACAAGCTGCCTGGCTTCTGTCTAAAACACATCATTTCCTGGGAAATCAAGACATTACTAAAAGCCGTATGCAACAAATCATCAAAGGGTATGCAGGGAACAGCAGCTGATCTCAGGCCTTGCCAGCATCAAGAAGCCCATTCTGCATGTGGCACTGCCTCCAGTCAGCCCTAAGGAAACAATTGCTGGGAGTTTGCTCTTAAAATCACCACCAGAGCTGGGCTGAGCAGGAGGGGCTGAGCCCCACGAAGAGAGGGCTGCTCATTGTGCTGGCTCTGTGACCAACACCAGCCCTGTCCCACAGCACAACGGGAGACTGCACAGGCATCATTATTCATTTTTCACAAATTATTGATCTGAAAACAGTAGGTTGATTCTCGGTTTGAACTTCTTTTGCTTGAGCCTGAAAACAATGCAGCATTAGCTGGCCTGCAATTAACACTTCTGTTAAAACTGTTTCCTCAGGAAAAGGAGAATATGCAACATGCAAAGTACAAAGTGTGGGTAATTTATTCCAAGCAGCATGAGTACTCCCTGCCAGCCTCAGCAGCCACTGTTCACTTAAAGCAGGCATACAGACATCCCCAACAGGAATTGTCAGAGTGATGGTCTAGCTCACAGACACAATTTCTCTCCTAAGTGAATCACCGTGCCGAGGAGGCTAACAAAGACTGCAAAATTCATTAACTGAGCAGTGCTGGAAAGGGCTGCTCCAAATCCATCACTGATCTGTCCTGGCCAGCCAGCATCCTGTCTCTGACAGTGACCTGTCCCTGGCGCTGCTGAGAGAGGTGCAAGGAACAGCAAAGATATTTCTAATTACAGGAATCCTCTTGTTTCCCCTCAGCTGCACTCACAGGAAGCACAAATCAGCCTCGTGGTTTGGGACTTCAGATGGACATTTGAGTCTTCAAAACTTCAGCAGCCTCAGGATCTCTCTGCTAGGTGATCCCTCAGACCTGTGCACTGCGAGGCTGAGAGACCTATGAAATATCAAGCAGATGTTTCACAGAGACAGCGCCCCTGCACTGTGAAGAAGGGATATTTTGCCCTGACAAACACTGGGTTCTTCTAAGGGTGATTAATGGGATTCCTTGCCCTGTGGTTAGCAAGAGCACTTGTGAATACCAGAAAAGAATGTGATTTTAAAAATCTGCTTTTTGATTAACAGATCCTTGAAAGACTTTTTTAATTTCAATACAGGCCAACGTTATTCCCTCACCTTCCACACGAAGAACTCCAGAGGTGTTCCAGCTGGCCAAAAGGCTGCCAAATTCCTCTGCAGCTCTACGGCAGATAAGCCTAATTACGTGCTTAAAAGCGTACGTTGCCATCTCTCAAAGCGCTGCTTTCAACTCGGAAAAGCCTTCTGCCCACAGAAACCCAAAGAAAGTGCACAGTGGGACTGTTCCTGCTTCGGCTGCAGCCTGGGAATGCCCTGGTAGCCCAGCGCCGAGGGAACCCCCGGCCGTGCCCAGGCGGCCGCGGTCCCACTAGATGGCATCTGCTGCCACGGAATAATGGCTCTGGCAGGCAGGGACCGCTCCTCCCGCCACCATTCCCCTTCTCCTGGCATTTGTCGTGTCCTACACAGCAAGGCCACGAGTGCAGTCTCATTTAATTGCCGGGGATGGGTAACGGGGGCTGTTTCCCACTCCACCGCAGGCAGCGATGCCCGTGTGCCACCCCGAAGTGCCGCGGAGTCACCCGGCTGGGCACCACCCGCAGCCTCTGCTGGGCGTCACAACCGAGGATGAGCCGGCACAAGCGCACCCTCCTCTCACACAGCCTTCCTCCCAGAGGCTCTGGCAGCACCTGCCCCGGGTATTTACATTTTCAGTGTCACAGCTATTCCCTGCTCACACCCGTGCTGCACCCGGAGTGCCCTCTGCCCGCGGGTGATGTGGCACTGGCACATGCAGCACTGGATTTGCCTTGGGAAACTGCAATTCTGTACCTGCTGAGCCTTCTGCTTAAGTCTCTGCTTCAGGCTTGAAACACCACCTTTAAAAAATTTACACAGGCGTTTTCTCCCTCATAAGCTTAGGTTACACAGAAGAGTTTTGTTGGTATGGCTGTACTGTGGGAAGTAAATAATAAAAGAACATTACCAGCCAAATAGCAATGCCAGCAAAAAGTTGTGGGTAGCAATATATATGTGGTTGTGGGTGTGGCTTACTCTGTCCAGGGAAATGGGTTAAATTATGGAGCAGAGGATCCTTGCCAGTGTGAGTTCCTTCCCAAAAAGGGTTCATCAGCACAGCTCCACTGAAATAACCACGGTTTGAATGCAGGCGTGTGCTCAGTCTCTCTGTAAAAACAATTATCACAGAGAAAAACTTGCTTGTGTTTGGTAAATTTTGAAGTAAGTGTGTGGCAATCCACATCCCTGGAGCATGCTGTGCTAAGTCTCTGCCCACTGGGATCTGCTGGGCTGGGGCCATGAGCTCTTTCAGATACTCGGGCAAACTGCTGAGCTTGGAGAGGCTTTCAGGCACCACTAGCCTGAGGTGAATGAGAGCTGGTGATCTTGTTGTATGAGGCTCCATATCCTACAGCTTTGAGTCATTCAATCCCCTGCCTGTCTCTTCACATAATCATTTACCTTTTCTTTGAATATTTTGCCAATGGGAGCTGGAAGGTAGCAGGGCCATTGCAATCTGTTTCTTTCAGTACTCTGGGGGATCTCAGCTTGGTGTATAGCATTTTTTTTTCATCCTAAATAGAGGATGTGTACAAAAGCAAGAGATCTGGAAAGCTTTCAGCATCACAGAACTGCCAGCACTGCTTCCTTTGTCTGCTCCATTTAACCCGGCGATGTTTTTTATTATCAGTTAGCTCAAACACAGAAACACTTTCAGTCACCTGTGGGACACAAGCATTGGGCTTCAAACTTCCCCTGTTAATCTTTCTGAGAAGTTGTGCTGATGCTTGTGCATCCTGTTGTTCCAGTCAGCCTAGAGACAAGTGCCAGAGCTGGCACGAAAGGTATGTATCAGAAGTAAATTCCACAGGTAAATTCCTCCCACTCCTTGCTTGGGCTCGGTGTACCTGTTACTGCATGTGCTTGCTCCTGATGCCAGACACAACAAAGGCAGAAGCAGCGGTAGAGAGGGACAGAAGGGCGACTGCTAATGTAGAAAATTAATAGTGAAGTAATCAATACAGTAAAGATTCACCATGTTCACTCTGGGAAGACAAGGTGTTCCTTCTGAAGAATTCCATGAAGGGAGGAACAGCAGTGACAGATTTGAAAATGAAGAAGTAACACAAAAAAAAAAAAGGGGGAAAAAGAAATCCAATCACATCCTCTATATTTAAAAATTAAAAAGACTACCAGATGCAATTACATTCATGATTAAAAGATCTAACAGAAGCGTATTTAAATTCATTAACTTAGTCCACGCTTTCCTACCTCAGGAGACCAGCTGCTCCTGGAATACAGGGCAGCAAAATACAAACTACATCTTGCTTGTATTTGATCAAAACCTTTCCGAAGTTCCAATGATCTGGCTGTTAACATCTCTTAGGTGATAATTAGGCTCTTGGGGCAGCAAACATTGTTTGGGAAAGAAAATGCACAGTGGAAACATAAGTAATGGAGCTTTCTGCCTGTTGAGGAGTCAGTTATTCCACTGTATTAAAAAAGGCACCAAGGGCAAAATGAGGCCATTTTCAAACAGAGCCTCATTTTGCCTGTGTATAGCAGCAATCAGCAGATGCTTACCTCTGTGTAAACTGTTTACTTTAGGTTCTGCTCCTTTCTTGCAACATATGTTTTAAGCAAGAGATTTCAGCCCTTGCACACTGCGGCTCATGAGCAGGGCTCTCCTTTGGAAAACAGATGCTGCATGGTTTTCCATCACTGCTTGACAGACGTTTGGTAGCAGGTACCAGCTGGGGCTGAGCAGGTCCTTCTTCTCCCAATTCCCGTCCTCTTAAGCAGGATCCCTGGCCCACCTCAGCCTCCTGGTCTCTCTGCTCAGGGGTTGTTCCAGGGCCTCTGGATGAGGTTCAGGGCATTTTCAGAGATACTCACAGTATCACAGCCACAACCTCCTTGTGGGATGACACCTGTTATCAGACCATGCACAGTGATATTCTCTGTCTGTCCCAGGAGGACACCAGATTAACAGCAGAGGCACTGACTTACTTCCTTTCTCTTACTGCCATGGGACCCATTTCCCTCTGACAGGACAGGAAGAGGCTTAATTAAAGACAACTGGGAATTTCTGTTTATGGTTGCATCCGACAGGTATCTGTCCTTCCCAAGCCTCCCTCCAGGTGCTATGCCTGCTTTTGGTCTCCTCCATCCTGCAAAGCTCACCTCCTCTGGATAATGACCCTTCCTTCTCAAGAGATCTTTTAAATATTTCTGACAGTTGGAGTCTCTCCTTTCCTTCCTGCACAGCCCTCTGTAATCAAACACAAGACACATCAAAGGACAGAATTGCTCTTTCAGACAAGACAGCTACGCCTGACTCTGAACTGTCAGTTCAGACATTTTCAGGACCCACTTTAGGATTTTCCTCTTGTGACTTAGTTGTGATCCATGGCAGAGACCTCCGCACTATGGAAGAATATGCTCCCCCTCCTCTGAGAAGCAGGGAGTGCCCCTGGGAAGTTGCAACTTTGCTGAAGAGCTGTAATTCAGCTCGAAACCAGCAGATTTAGACTCCAGCCTTCAATGTCGGAGGAAACTGTCTGCAAATGTACCTGAACTGCCCAGCATCTTCGCACATGGCCAAGGCAGCCCTGATCGTGTGTACAGGAGCAGGAGCAGAACAGTTTCCTGCTGTCTGTGTCTCCGCGTTCCAATGAAGGCAGTGGAGATGGGGCTGCACCAGCAGTACAATGTCCCACTCAACTTTAGTCCTTTGCCACTGAAGGACTGGAGAGGTCTATTTTATTTTGTTTCAAAAGCCAGTATAAGGCAGCTGACCTGCCTTGACAGAAGTTTGAAACCCAAGAAATATTCAGGTATCAAAATCACAGCTTCAGAATGTTCCCTGTTTGAGCGCTAGCCTGGGAATATGTCACAGCTGAGAGCATGGAGGGGAGAGCTCCTGGGGGGCTGGAGAAAGACACTCCTCCAGGACTGATCACCATCCCTCTGGTGAACAAGTACATAGGGACAGGATTAATCAAAAAAACAGTAACTGTAACCAAAAGCAAGAAAATAGTGGAAAAATTAGGGAAAAGAACAGGAAATTACAAACACTCAAACTCAACTTTAAATTCTTAAACTGTTTCTAGTAATTCAACTCCAGACATGTGATTCTGGATGTGTTTCTATCTCCTTAGTCTCATATCTTTGTTCTGACTCAGAGGAACTCAATTTTTTCTTGTTATTTATGGTAACATGCATCATATATATTACATTGTGTTTCAAATGCAAAGGAAGATTCGCCTTACTGCCATATTTTTGGGACAATCCTTCATACTGCTCCAAAAGTCCAAAAAGTACGTGCTCAAGTCCATTACAACATGAGATCACTTTCCTGAATGGGAACCTGGAATTCAACCTGAGCTGAAGTTACTTACAGCAAAACTTAAACATATTTCATGCAATACCTGTGCTGTGCATGTAACCTTGAAAATAATGACATTTTATTTTGTGAGGAATTTACACGAAATCATGAGTGTTTTCTTCTCTTTCTAGAGCATTCAGTCTCAGAGAAAATGGAGATTATTTCCACAGAAGAGCAAAGTGCCCGTTACCACCATGAACACACAGAACTTTACAGATGAGGCTTCTGATGGCACCTACAGAAACTGGGTGCCAAAGTCCCCCACACAGCACTGTGTCTTGTTCTCATCATCAAGGAGCCTGTAAAAGCTGCTATGAGTCTTGAGACCGGGAACTGAAGATGATGGATGGCAGATTCGTGAATCACATTCCAATTTTTTAACCCAAAGAATCTTCAATACCTTTTACTACCCTTTCCCCTCACAAGAACATTACCAGTTATCCTTGACAACTGATAGCTCCACATAAGCTTTCATTCATCCCCAGGGAATACATGGATTTTCTTTAACCACAAACTCTCATCTGTCCAAGCCTTTAGGAGTAGCAAAATATTCTGGGAGAAAAACTCAGAGTGATCCAGATGACAGGATAGGGAGGACAAGAAAGGAAGACGAGAAAAGAGGAGCTTGAGGATGAATTGTGATCACATTTGTTAGGTTTAAATTTGATTAGATTTGTTAGATTAAATTTGTAAAATTACTTAAGACATATCAGCCTTGAGTACACCATCAGGTCAATCTGGTGGTAAAACAAAGGGCTTCCCTTTTGAAGAGGGGAAATTAACAATATTAGACGTTTTCTCTTTTAACACGAGTTTGTGCAGGAGGGGAGAGGTTGGGCTGCAAATGACACGATTGCTTCTCTTTGGGGTGAATATTTGGGTGAGGTTGGCCGCATACATTATCATCCAAAAGCTTCATTTTTAAAACTGTATTTACTATAATCTGACCTTTTCTTTTTCTTTCCATGGATAAGGTTTGCACGGGTCTTCCTTAAAAGCTGCATTGATTCCAAAGTGAGAAACTGTGATGACGAGTTTTTCAAATGATTACCATTAATACAGGTGAATTACAAACACACCTAGCCTTGTTGCAGGCTGAAAGCTGAACAGCTTAGAGGTCAATTGTCACTTTTAATCGACTGAACATGCCCATAACTCTGACAGGGAACTACTGTCATTACCAGTGCTTTTCTGGGCACCAGTGCTGACCTCTCTGTTCCTTCCTGTGCTTGGCCTCTTGCACTCAGCTGAAGCTTTTCCAGCCACCATTGGTTCGCTGAAATCTTTTTCCCTGACTTAAGTCACAGCTAGTCTACACATTCTTCTGCCAAGTTTTCATTCCATTAGGGCACAATCCAAAGCTCACTGAACTCAGAGGGAAGATCTGCACTCGCTCTTAGGGATTTTGGATCATACTTCACCTGCCTGTCTGCCAAATGCTTTCCTTGAAGACAAAGCAAATGCGGTGGATGAGCTCTCTTATGAGAGAGTGACAACTGCTAGGGGAGGACACATGAGGAAACATGTGAGGAGAAGCCTGTGGAGACACGGGGAGGGACAGACTCCTGAGGACACACGGGGCTGGAGACATGCTTTTGGAAGGAGGGACACCCCTGAGGGACTGTGGCCCGGGGGGGACTCACACCAGGGCAGGACTCTCCTGAGGAAATGCAGCCTGCTGGTGACCCATGCTGGGGAGCAGCAGTGACAAGAGCAGAGTAAAAGAGACAACCAGTAAAAACTGTGGAAGAGGGGCAGACAAAAATTATTTCACCATTACATGTTATAACAATTGATCCTACAATTATAACACTTGATCTTGCCTTTTATGCCCAAACACTTATTTAGGAGAATAATCTCTAGGTGAAGTAGGAACTTGGATCTCCATGTTGTTTTAGTGCTGGGCCTTTCTCAGAAAGGGACAACTAGAACCCCAGCAGGGTCCACCTTCCTGCAAAAAGAGCAGATATGTTTAACTGAGGACACATGGAGCCTTCCCAATCCATGTTCAAAGAAATCTTTTGAAAATCAGCAGGAGCTACTTTGCTTTCTGTATCCCCACCAGTTCCCTTGGGCTATGTCTACACCATCAGATCCAGGAACTCTCATCCAGGTGGGATAACCAGTTTGTCCAGAGGTGCCCCAGCCACCCTGTGCTGTGGCTTCAATGGGCTGGAGGAGAGCTGTGGGCTGCTCCAGGCAGGTACCTTGTTAGCAGGACAAAGGGATCGGGGTATAAGGAATTGCCACAAAACACACATATCCCACACCTTGGACAGAAGCAGTGTCAAACATCCTTTGGAAGGACAGTTTGAGAAAAAAAATATATTGTCAAGCCTTGTTTAGGGAGCCAAACACTGTTTTTTTCCCAGAATTATGTCTTATTTGCCATTATCACAATGTCAACCTTCTGTGCCCAGTTTGTCACCTGGGACTCTGCTGATCTCACTGCCTTCAGCAGAAGCACTGGGGTCTCCCAGCTGTTCAGCAGCACCAAGAAGACCAAACTTTCCCCTTGCTAATTCACTAAGAAGCTACAAGGCAGAAAATAAAAGCCTTAGCAGAAACTTGAGGCCTCTCAGTTCAGTCTGTGCTCTCCCAGTCTGTCAACCCATTCCCGTGGCATTTACTGACCCTAAATTCCTGCCTGTCCACACGTACATGCAAAGTGGGTTTTATACTGTTTGTGGCTGATGGTTATAAGGGCCAAAAAATTTATGAATTGCCAGAGTCGTGCATTCAGAAAATTTGACTCAGGCCCCTGGAAAACCACTGGACTGGCTGAAAAATTCCACCACATTAAGCTGACCTCATTCTGCTTAGCTCCAAGTACTCTGGCAGGGGAGCCCAGGATCCTTCCAGCTCCAAGTCATTCACTCTAGTAACTACAGGAAAGCTGTGGGAGGAGTCCTCTGCCAAAGCTCCTTCCCTCCCAACAGCGATGCCTCTGCTCATCAGCGAGCAGTCTTGATTTCCTTTAGTTGTGGCCCAGTTCTGCTCTATTTTAGGATTTCTAGAAGCTGTTAAAAACTAATATCCTCTCACTCTCTCCTTCTAGAAACTCATTTATCACTCTGCCTCCTGCACAGTTACAGTTCTCTCTCTTAGCTGGCAATTTCTCTCCTATGGTATGAATTTTGGATGACCTTAAGGGGTTGTAAGCACATGGGTGCAGTGGACCAGACTACACAGTGGCAGGGAAAGACTTAAGCAGCTGGGACTGCTAGGCAGGGGGGAAATGTGCTAATTAGAAGGAAAAAGAACAGTAAATAGCTACAAACAAAAATGCAGAGATCCTCAAGCAGAAGGCCCCCCCCCACCCCGAGTGGTAGCAGAGCTCCCTGTGGTCTGTGACCCTCTGAACCAGAGCTAGGAAATGCACCAATTTAGTGACACATAAATTCACTCTCAGACTGTACCCAGTGTCATGTCTGCTGACTTGCACTTGTACCTCACGATCAGTATTTTTAAAGATAAGCAAGCGCTAACTACAAGTCAGACGTGGAACTAAGAGCAGACACCTGGAAAGGGAGTCAGTACAGGACAAAAGGAAGCGCCTCAAAACCACGAGACTGATCACACTAGGCTGTTCCTACATGTCAACTAAAGTGACTGAGCTCTTCCAGAAACAGCTCAACTAAAACACCTATTTACCTGTGTGCACGAGCACAGGGAGGAACTCAGACAGCCTCTTCCAGGGCAACTGCTTTCCTCACTGTTGTATTCCAGTGAAGAAAATTAATCGCCCTCCAAATCTAACAGGGTTTTTTTCCCACAGCTGGCACCAGTGTTCATACACTGATAACCCACTGGCTCAAAGCGTCAGGGGAACAATTGCTCATGGGACTTCACTTGGCATAAAGCATTTGTGTGCCGTGAAACTCAGCTGATCACCAACCTGCTCTGCCTCCAAGCACTATGGCATGTCCATGGCTACGGGCAAGAACTGTGCAGTACAGGTCCAGAAGGGGCTAGAGGTAGCTGCAGAATGCCTCTGAACCCAAATCTGCCTTATGCCAGTAGTAACTGGCAGTAGTACAAAAGCTGGCTTAAGTTTACAGGCTGTCAGGGGTTCCTGTGGGCCAACAAAGCACCAGGGGATCAGTGGCAGCGTGCAGAGAAACCCACTCCAGCTCCCTTAAATTGCCACTGGGGAGCCACAACACAGACTCCAGGATGCAAGAGGGCTCCCCTCTGCTGAGATGATAATTCAGGGATCAATTGCACTGCTGTAAATCCCTGCCCTAGCACCAATGTGTATCACAGTGACCAGCACAAGACTGCTGTCTGCACCTGGAGGGTACAGTACTTTACAGCCCACCAGGTGCTGGACCACGGCCTGATGGAGAACACACTGATCACACCACAAACACCTCTGAGCCTCCCATTCCATTCACTGCTCACTGTCTTGCTTTCAGACAATCAATATTCCTTCTGATTTTTTTTCACATTCACACACGAGAAGCAAACAGACAAAGTCAAATTTTACCTGCTTCTCATCTCATTACTGAAATTTTCCTTGCAGCTCACTAATTTTGTTCTCTCTCAGGTATGAGCACTCCCAGCAGCAGGTTTCCAGCAGCAAATTAGACAAGCTAAATTACTGGAAGTTTACCAAAGGAAAAGGAAATAAAGACCTCAAACACCTTGTAGACTTCTCTCTCCCTCAAATCAGTAGCTTGTTTATCGAAATAATAATAAAGCAGGCAGAAGGATGTAATTAATGTCAAACACAATTCTTTCCTGTTACTTTGAGGTACTAAAATCAAAACCAGAAATCCTGACCTTGAAACAACATACACACAAAAACCCAGGAAAAATTTTATATGTACGATTTTCTAATTTAGGAATGTCCATGTGCTATGTGAGCTGCTCAGCAAATTGAGCCAGGAAATACATTAACTGAAAGCTAATTTAGGGCAGACCTATTTTACCTCATGTTTGAAACTGTTCCACAAGGTTATTTCTCTGCAGCAAGGCAGAACAGTTTGGAGAGGAGGATGAGCGCGACAAGGAGAAGAGAGAAGGGAGGAGATTTGCACTGTGGGTTTTTGGCTAAAATGGAAAGGAAGCTATTTCTGGTGAAGTGGACTCTCCCACACACATGGTTAATGGATAAATTGTGTAAGAAAAATGTCTCCATCCCAAGGCAGGCCCAATTATGTTCTGCATTAACTGAAACATATGGGAACATTTCAGTATAAACAAAACCTGCACTGTATGAGCTTTTTTCTATGAGCTTTCCAGTTCATTTAACCCTTGATATGGTGCACATTAAGAGCAGCCTGAGATTACTGGTGTAACGCTCTACTAAGTATTTTTTGGCTCAGATAATGCAGCAGTATCTCCCAGCCTTTACATTGATAAACTGAGGGCCTGCTTGCGGGTTTCAACTCCCTTCTTTGTGCCAATTTTGCAGCTGAAGGAGGTAGATGTTACAGTGGGCTTCCTGAGAGCACCAGGATGAACAAAAGCCAATTTTCTGAATGGAAAGATGGCAACTCTATAAAACCATCTATGAGAAAAATGTTATTCACATCAGCTTAGGCTCCCAAATTACTCGTCTGCTTCTCAAAATGCTGCCACTGTGTAACTCCTAGGTTTTCTTTCCCTTTCAGGACTGTGCCCTTTCCCGTTGGGATTCCAGAAGCACTTATTGCTGGTTACAAGAGTGAACACCAGGAGTTGTGGTGAATCAAGACGACTCAAACCAGTGCTAAAGTTCATGCACCTCTGGGGTTCCAGAACAGTGAGTCAATTGCTTGCCTTTTCATCTCCTTGCTTTCCTTGCCAAGACCTGCCCTGCTGAAATGATCAGCTGCCCCATCCATCGCTTTTTTCATCAGGTAAATGAGGAGCTATCAAGATTTAGACAATTTTCTCATGTTAACTAGTCTACTTACATTTCAGTACTAATGTTTACTATGTCAACTAGTTTATTTTTCTCTTTGAGAGCCCACTGACATTAAATCAGTAAATTTATGTCCAACCTCTCATATCCTCCTGACTGCTAAAACAAGCAAACACCAGCAGCTTGGGTAGAGCTCTAATGAAAAGCTTTGGTTTTATATTTTCGTGCAATGTGTGTGGCAGGAAAGAAGACTCACCAATCAAAGCAGAAGGTCCTTCTGCCATGGAAAACAAGGGGAGATATCTCTTCAAGTCAATGGCACAGTATCAAGTGACAGGATACACACTGATTTTCATTTTCTGACCAAATCACTGTGAAACCAGGAACCTGTTCATCTCACTGTCATTCACAGAAAGTAAAACCACAGAAGATTATTGCAATTTTGACTTCTGAATTACAGTGGCCATTGGGTTCCTATGACTTTGTTTTTCCTTGAATTCAGCATGTATTCTTGAAATAATCTTATTTCAGTTGAGCAATTGTCAGCAGTGCTCAACCCAGTACAATCCAGTGAGATTTCTACAATCTTTAGCCCACGTTTGTCCAGCTTCATCTGTCTTTAGTCTATTAGAGTACTGCCAGCCTGCTGTTCTCTTTACAGACTGCAGATCAATGGCCCTTTAGACTTTGGGTTGAACCCAACAAACTGTGCTCCATGAGCTTCCTCTGGAGGCCTGGTTACCAGTCTTTTTCTTTCACATAATTTCCCAATGAACCCTCCCCTATTTATTTTCTGCCTTCTCCAGCTATGGGCACCAGAACTGAGGAGGGTGAGTGAATGCTACACTCAAAGCTGCACGGGATGCAGTCACAACTCCTGGGTGAATACTTGGTGTGTACCTACAGCACATCTCACAGAGGAGGATCATGGCACCACACCCCACTAATATCCCCTGGCCCCCTCAGATGTTGTTAGGATGAGTGTCATGCTGCTGTTTGGGTATAAAGTGCTCATAAACTGATCCCATCTCAGCAAGCAGATTGACTTTCTCAAAAAGAGTATAAATGAAGCAACCATAATGATGGAAATACTGACAGGGATATTCTGGACAAATTTCACATTCTGCTACACAGAGAAACAAGGACCTGAAATTGCTCAGGATTGAAAATGAGATGTTGCAGCATTTGGCTTCTGGATCAGGAATTCTAATCTGATGGAGGAGGGTAATGAACAAAACCTCATTATCATCTAGCAGCCACTAATGTGTGTCAGGAACCAGATGAACACAGGACTTTGCTGACTAGCAGTGGCAGCTCCTTTTTTAGCAAGAGCTATGTTTGTAAGAAGATCTGGAAAAATGAGCCAAAATTCTGAAACCAAGTACTTCTTGGGTACAAAATTCTTGCAAGATGGCAAGTGTGAGGCAGTGCCTTTATTTGTAGGTCACTTGCTTACAAACCAGACTAGAAGAACAGAACGGGGAAGCAGTTAATGCTTAGCTGTCTGTGTGTAAATCATTTACTCTCCAGTCCAGAGGGCAAACGCTCAGGGTGGAGGCCATGAGCAGCAGTTTCCCCAAAAGCCCTGGAGGGGAAGATGTGCCCAACTGCCCCACGCTGAGTCAGCTGGGAGGTGCAGCAGTGGTACCTTCTGAGGAAACCTGTGGCACAGCTGCTGGTGCTGCTCCACATTGGGAAGTCCAGCAGCCCACAGGTCTTTGCAATGATCAGCTTTGATGGTTTTAATTTGGCTGGCTGGGAGGAGCGAAGGTCAGTATGTAGCTGTCCTCCAAGCTACAGTCTCATAAAGATAATTGCCTTCTCACTTTTAGAGAGGACTTTCACTCCACAAACAAATGTTGTTTCCAAAGCTCTGGGACACAAATGAGTGTGCCCATTCTCCCTCCAAGCGTGGACTGCTCTGGCAGTGCTGTCACACAGGCCAAGTCCCCCTCTCTCTCCCTCTCTGTGCTCTGCACTCAATGTTTCACTGCCCAAGAGGTTTTCACCTTTTCTCTTTGGCTATTTTTCTCTTTGGCTATTTTTTCTTCCCTACATGAAGTGCAAGGCCAGTAATATTAAAGAAGATGACAACTGTCAGACCTACAGCGTTCAAGTCAACGAAAATGCTGATGAAATTATTTTCCTTGTCCCTGATCTCCACTGCTGTCAGCTGTGGTCCTTTTCACACAGTTTGAGTTCACTTTCAAATGTGTCATCTTGGCTAAGGCGGGCTCTTTGGGCTCAGAATCACACCCAGACACCTCAAATCCTTGCATCCCAGGGCAGACTGCTGCTACGGAGAAGCCTTGTTGGCTTGCAGACAGAATTCCCTAACTCCCACAGATACCCTCTGCACAAGGGTTAAGAGAGGAAGGAACCACGCCTTTCACTGCTCTGCCATGGCTGGCTGATGAACCAAGAGAAAGAGAGTCAGGAAAACTCCTGGGCAGAAGAGTCCTGTTGCAGAATTTGCAGCAAAGGACGGCAATCAGAGAGAGAGCATATGTGGCCTGTACAACTCTGCTGGAGCACTGGGACAGGCTTGGGAAGAGGAACAGAACTTTTTCTAGGTCTGAAAAATGTTGTAAGAATCTTCTCATAACCTTTTCTCTCTACTCATTCGTTAAACTTTCCTTGATGACCTTCTCCGCTCCGTCCGAAGCGTGGTGTAAATCACAGACATAAAATCACACACCGTTCTGCATGAGCAAGCATTTCCACAACGAGTACAACTCACTCCCTGGGTAACTGGGGGTATTAAGAAGTTAAATCCTTCAAACTACTGTTGCGAACAGCAGCACTTGACACGGTAACCCCAGACCGGAATAATCTGGGACTCTGATCTAGTCAAGCATCCTTATCTAATAACTGCCTCAGGCTGTCAGGCTGCCAACCTTGGAAAATAAAGCAGCATCACAGCACAGAAAAATCTGAACTCATGTCATTCCTGGCTAAGAACCTGCTCACCTTGAGCTGCTAGGTCAAACAGGCAGGTAACGGAGAGCTGGGGCTATGGACAGGCAGGCCAGGAACAGAAAAATCAGGGTGCAGTTTGTCTCTGAATGAAAACAATTTTGTTTCAGTGTGCCACACCTGCTCTGTAAGGTGTGCTCCCCTGCTGGATGAGGTGGGCTTTGCTGAAGGTGGGAGTCTGGCTCTGTCTCGGGCCTGCCAGGCTTCACATCTACACTTACTGCCTGCTTCTGAGAAAAAAGTAGATGATTTTTTTTCTGGAGTATGCACAGGAAATCCCTGGACGGTGACATTTGGAAATGGGGTCAGGAAAGGCTGTTCTCGGCAGGTCTTGGAGCACACAGCCCCTTCTGGAAGCCAGCATGTTCGTGGAGAGAAGTGCAGGATAAGCAAGAGCCTCCAAAGCAGAGTGATGCCACTCATCAAATGGTCCCTAGAGAGCACAGGAAAACTTCAGAGCAGCAGCTCTGAAATAAACAATGAAAAATGAGGAACCTGGAGTAAATTAATAAATAAACTGAGGCCATGCTCAAGGACAGAAAAGAATTCATGACAACTGGCCCTACTTCCTGTGGGTGGTGAGCATGCTTCCCTGATTGCATTCTTCCTCTTCAAAACACCCCATCAGCAGATTAAAACAGCCCTTTGAGAGCAGCTCCCAGCCCTGCCAGCCTTGCTTAGGATGTGCCTCGCTGTCACACAGGGACTTGCTGAGTGGGAAAGCCAGGCAAGACCAGACTCATGGCAGGGACCCCGGGGACCCTCAGAGAGCGAGGCCCCAGGACACCCCTTTGTGCTCCCATCCTGCTTCATCCTCATGCTGAGTCCAGGACAGCACAGAAAAATTAGAGCCTTTGAGGGTCATTTGCCACGTGATAGGTGTAATATTCAGAGTTGTTCAGAGACCTTCCTCTTGCTTTTCAACAGTGGCAACAGTTCAAGAAGACCCTCAGAAACTCTTTTTTGTGCACAGTCCTAAGAGCTGCAACTACACACACCCCGCTCCTGGATGGCATCTGGAAGTGTCAGCAACAGTCCCAGGGTTAAATCCCTTCCCTTCTTACTGACAACAATAGTCTAAAGCTCCCCACGGAATTATTTGTTCCATATCCTCTACAATAAAGCCGAAGGAGACCCCAGGGCATCCCACAGTGATAATCCAGCCCCATGTAACTTGTCTCAGGGCCTGTGAATTAACGTTTGTGGTGACTGGGTGAGTAAAAACTCTCCTCTCAGCTGTTTTTTGGCACTGCAACACTCATTAGAGCCCTGAGCATACCTACAGTAGCCACCATTGTGTAATGGTTATCATGGCCTTTTATTCTGTGCACACACTTTGGTAAAGGTCCAGCACATGATTCCTCTACTCCTACCACGTTTTTCTGGTCTTCTATCAATTAGCTTTCTTATAAACACATAGCCCACCTCAAAGCCCCATTTTAATGGAAAAACCCCAACATTCCTAACCAGTTTTTAGTCTCTACTGGGCATGAACAGCCATCTCCTCAACAAAACCCAGGAACCTTCATGTAGTTGATTTAATTTCTTGTGACACACTTGCAGTTTCTGTCATTTTGCCTCTGGCGCTGGCATCCAGCCACAGTGGTGAGTCACTGAAAATTCCATTTCAAGGGTTAAATTTACATGTTTTACATAATGAGTACACACATTTTCCCCGCTCCTACTAATTAAATTCATTGAGTCTTCTGTGACTCCACTGTCACTATGTAAATGAAGGCAACCTAACACTGTTGAGAGAGGCACAAGGTTACTGGGTCCAACCCTCTGTCAGTCAGACTCTGGAACACAGCCAGGCCTTTGCAGGGTTGTGGAGATGGCCCAGACACTACAGCATGTAATTCTGGACCTCTAGGAAGTAGGGGAAGTATAAAGTTTGGAAAAATAATAGTCTTTTCCAGATCTGCCACAGACCAGGACTGTCTCTGTGCAAGCTGGGAAGCATCAGGACTTCACTACTTGCCACTTGCTGGTTACATATAAAAGCGCTCATGAAAATAAAATTTCTTACTGCAGTTTCTGTTGCTTGTCTTCGGTGGAATTCTGTGCTTGGAAATTGTCAGAAAATACACGGCCCTGCCTCCCAACATCCGCACATTTCTAAATTTCTCCTGCAAAACATTCTTCTTCCTAAGTGTCCTGGTTCCGGAGGAACAGAAGGCACTGAAAAGGCATGAAAAGGCAGCAAGCTCTGGGAAGGACTGGCTGGGAGATATTTCACCTCAGACTTTGGCAGACTCCCAAGTGGCAGAAAACGCTGTGCGAACCAAAGACATTCTTGTAACAGAGCAACAGAAAGAAAACACGGCCAGCTTTCAGGGAGAGACAATGTCCCTGCCTGTCTCTGGACACCTCTCTGTATATTCTGCTCTTGACTGGCATCCCCTCTCTCTATTGTCATTTAAACAGGCTGATATCTGTGATCTTTAAATTACTGAGCCACCTCTGACAGCCCCAGTTCTCTGGAACTCCTGTGTCAAGGGAAACATCAAGTGACTGTGTGTTGCTCCTGCAGTCCTGGGCAGATTTGCTGTGTCAAGGCTGCTCCCAGGCCCCCTCTAAGCTGTGGTGGGGGAGCTGGCAGAGCTGGGTGGCAGCAGGAGAAAAAGCCCAGCTGGCACTGTGTCCCAGGAAAACCCAGCCTCCTCTGTTGGGAGCATCCCTACTTGCAGCCAATGGTTAGTGAAGACAAAACAGAAAATGTTCTCCTTAACTGGAGTTCTTGCACTCCAAATGGCCTCCTTACCAACCTCCCCCGCAAAGGGCTTTCGAGTTACATTTCTGTACCTCTGAAACGTGTACAATAATGACTGAGGAAATAATAATCTTACCTTTAAAGCAATGAAGCAGACAGGATCACACAGAGATATCAAAGCCACCAAAAGACAAATCCGGGTCAGATGGGAAAAGAAAAAGAGAGAAAATACACAGTTAGATTTGTATTTCACTATGAGCACGCCAGCTAAGGAGGAAAAACAAAAAAAGAGACATTTTAATTCAATTTAGTTTGCTTTCTCCAAGCAATGATAAAGTAAAAACAATGGGGCAAATGAAACAGGGTGACACAAAGTGTTTTTGTCAGTGGATAAAGATTTCAAAGATTTATGCAAATGATCTTTTACCAGCATTCCTTCATGACACTGACATGTCATCAAAGGAGTAACAGGAAGATATTTTATGTTCTATGAAATTTAACACAGACACACACCACCCCACCAGAAGTCCTGGGTGCAGACAGAGGGAAAAGGTAGGGTGTGCATCCATGGATCTGTCTGCACACACTCAGCAGCATGAAGCCCTTGGCAGAGCTCCAGTTCCCGGTGGTACCAGCCCAGCCCACTGCATTTGCCACGTTATCCCAGAGCCCCAGGCAGAGTTCTAACAGCCAGCCCCCTTTCCCTCTATTAGTAGGCTACTTCCAGCATAAACAATGGAAAAGGCTTTGGAGACCTGTTAACACTAAAACACAAATCCATAAAACAACACAGGTTGGGTGCAATGAAGGTACAGAAAAGGGAAGGGAAGGATTACTTGCAGGAAAAGAAACAAAGACTGTTCTAAAGCCAGAAAATCTGTGAATTTCCTGAGGAATTTATCAGACCGAAAGGTTTCCAGTACTACTGAAGCAGGAAGCAAGCAGGAAGCAAGCTCAAGTCCTTTAACTGCCTCATCATCAGTGCTCCAGCACTGTGGTAAAAGGTTTGACATGAGTGTCTGTGAATAGAGGAAAAAACCCAAGCAAATGGGAAATTCTTTCTCACAACACCTGTGTCCTCCCCCCAATGCCTGCATATAAACATAATGAATTTGGCATGGCATGTTTGAATGATTTTTATAATGTTTTCCATTTCCAGTGATGATAAAAATTAAAAGCATTTTTAAATCCTAAAAGAAACCTTTTCTGAGAAAGCAAAATCAAGCTGGCTTGAATATTAAAATTTCAGTGTTTCTATTTTTTCTACTTGAGCTGCAATACTTGACCCTAAATGGCACACAACTAAAGAGTTGTTCTTCCAGAGAAATTAAGGTCATAATGTAAGAAAAAAAGACTACAGACAGACACAGAAAGCAACTGTAAATGTGCTGGGGTAGCACAGCAAACGTGTCTGCCATGGTGCTGGAGGAAGGCATGCACCCCCTGTTCATCCCAGCCCTGAAGGGAGGTAAGGAGACCCTTGGTGCAGCTGGGTCAGGTGCTGACTGCTGCCTCCTGGTTAATCAGCCCAACATGCTGTGCCTGGCTGCAGTTCCCAGGGCAGGAATACCCTGTGATAGCCATGAGCCTCCTCTCCTCCCCCGGGCCCGAGCTGGGTACTGGAAACTAGCCCCAACACGTGTGGGGAGGCAGCAGATGAGGCTCAGTGATGATGCTCGCTCTCACTCAGTGTGAGCCTATGAGGAAAACCAGGGCCTTCTGCCAAAGCATTTCTGCCAGAGTATTCTTCCATCCACCTTTTTTCTGTTTATGAAAAAAGACAGGAGGAAATGAAATCTTGGATAAAGTCACTGTGCTGAAGGACCCAACAGGGCGGAGAGAACAGGGCTCTAAATGAATTCCAGTTATGATCTCACCCCTCAGTAACTACTGAGCAAAGACGAATGAGAAATGAGCAAGGGCACGAGTAATGAGACATACATTTCATGCGGTCACAGAAGTAAGTGGGAACATGAACTGTGTCTGACTTTCACCCCAAAACCTTCACAGGCAGTCTGCTATTGCCCTGACACTCATCCATGTACTGAATTCACTCAGAGAATCCCATCTTTGACAAGGATGCAGTGAGAATGGAGGAAAGCGGTTCAAAAACACCACAGTATTGTTAGAGCGAGCCCTGTAAGGCAGGACACCCCAAAGGGTCTGGAGTTTGGGCAGAGAGTTGGTCTGAGAACTTCTCCCTCCCACTGAAATCTGCCCCCAGGTGGTTTCTTGTCTCTGGGTCGGGGGAAAAACAGCTGGTGTCTGAAAGGGATGGGGAGTTTTGTAACAACTTCTTTCACAAGATTATTTATCTTTCCTTCTGTCTCAGCAGAGCCCTGTAGCTCAACTTCCCCATGAGGAGCTGGAATGAACTATGGAGCACATGTCCTCTGCCATGGGGCCTGGAACACAGCACAGGAATCAAGGAAACGTACTCTCTCTAAGATACTCTGATGCTTGGAGGCACAATATTGAGGCTGCACTACAGAATCAGCAGAAGGAGAGTCCTACAGAACTAACTCCACACAAAGATCCCATTTTCTAGGTCAATATGTAATGTTTTGTGTCTCTCCAGTTTTGCCTCCACTTGTGGACAATACTGCACTACTGAAAGACTACACATAAAGGCAAAATGGAATTACTAGTCTTTATTCCCAGGCCAAAATGAGCTCCGTGAACATGTATGCTTACAAAGGCAACAACATATGTGACAACACCTTGACACTTAAGAGCATCTCCTACTGCAGGGTCAGAGGAACACTGATAACATCTGTAAAAACACCCTGCAGGATCTTTGAGAGAGTGGCAAAGACTAATAATTCCAAAAGGCAGGCAGGAAAGCTGAAGCCTAAGGGAGCCATAGTTGAAGATACCCGGGAGGTGGGTGCACACACAGCTTCACTGCCAGCAGCAGAGCCCTCGCTGGGCTCTGCCTTCAGCCAGGCTGCTGCTGCCACGTGCCAAGCAAGGAAGGGCAGCTGGGCTGTGGCACGGGGTTCGGGAAGGAGGGAAGGGTAAGACACGCTGGCAGCTGAGACCTGGCACTGTGAGCACCCTGCTGCCTGTGTCCCCACCACATACAGCTTCCTCTGGCTGCTCCCACCTTTGTGACGATGGCCAGCAGAGGCTGGACGAGGCTGGGGAGCCAGGAGCCCTTGGGACAGGCGTGCTGCTCTCAGTGCATCCTTGCTGCTGTCTGGATCATCCCCTACCAGCTGTAAAGGAGTAGGAAACAGTGATCCTTGCCATGATGGAGCTCAGCTCAGGCTATATTTTAAGCCTCATCACTGTTCCTCTGGTGCTGCCACACGAGCCAGAGCAGCTATTTATACCCCAGCCTCGATCCCAAGAGCACTGTGGCACGGCCATAAAGACCGCTGAGGTATCAAAGGGATTTGTAACTGTTTTTTAACTCAAATGGCACGGTACTGATGGAAATATGTTCTGTTACTCGAGATGAGCTGAAGATAATGTGGTTTGTATGGAATTGGACATGCACTCTGTCTCCAGCGCTTGCTCTTAAACAAGAAAGCGTTGCTCTCTGTCTGCTGCACTTCACTCCCTGCTGAGCCCAGGGCAGATTCCAGTCATTCCAAAGCTACTGACAGTTTTAAGGGTCTAAGATGCAAGCACATCAAAACTCAGATTTCCTTTTAATTTATTTCCTTTTATCTTGTGCTGATGGGCACAGTGTCTCCTATCAGCAAAAATAAGAGCATCACCCACTAAATCTCTTTCCAGAGGTCAACATGAGAGCGCAGAACAATTGCCTAGGGAGAGCAAGATTATTTGCTTAATTCAAAACCACTTTTTTCTCATTAGCTGGCAGAGAAAGGGAAGGGAGTAGGAAAATCAATAAATATAATAACTTTAATAATAATCACATAGGAAACAGTTGAAGTTAAATAAATGAAGTTTAATAATGATTTTTAATTACAGGGGCTTTCATTTCACTTCTCAAATGGATCTTAAAAACCTTGCCCTTGGAAGCCTCACTGTATTTATGAAATAATGAATAATTCAACACAGCTGCAGTTGACACTTTACACACCACTGATGGTAATAGCATTGCTGTGATCAATCTGCAGAATGCCTTTCTTTAAAGTTCCTACATCTGGCTGTTAATACAGCTCTGAGTCACAATGCCTTTTGCAGTCCCTAATTTTGTGAAGACATGCATGGAAGCAGAACTGAACTACTTCCTAAGCTGCTGCGTGCCAGCTTACAAAGGCTGGATTGCTCCATGAGACATCTCATTCAGGGCTGCAGTCGGAAGCATGAAAGAGTGGGCTTGGAAATTACAGCAGGATGGATCCTGGTTCTTGGCTTTGGGCAGGGAGAGGAGAATGCTCAAGAATGTGCCTGCGGGACAAAACTGCTCCGATGTGCCCTGGCATGCCAGCTGAACAAGCGAGAGTTTTGTCTCTCTCCCAGAACAATCACCTCTGGAATCTTACAAACAGCAAACTGTTCTGAAGGTCTGAACAGGAGAGGAGAGCAAGGGAAGCTCCCTGCTCGATTATCACGCCAGAAGCCTGCCCCAGCCCCTTTTCCAGAATAGCCCTCCATCATCAATGCACTGAAGTATTGTTTGTTTGTATTCAGCAAGGAGCAAGCTGCACGTTGCTGAAGTGAGCTCTTCACAGACCAGTGGGACTGTCAGCAAAGTACCAGGGATGTACAAATTCTTAAACATAAAGGAGATGGATGGACCACCATTCAAAAATAGCAACAACAAAGCAAAAAACAAACAACAAAGACATTCAGATTTCTGGAGGAAGTTTTCCCATGAGTGACAGAGTTCTCAGTATGTTCCATGACAGTAAGACAGGCTACAGCTTTAAAGTTCTGCCTTAACCAGAGCAAAGCAATGACTTGAGAGTGTATTGTCTGTACTTTATGCTTTTGTTTCTAAGGAACTGCAAAATTATTAAGAAATTGTGTCATGTTTCATATTAATCCAGCTTTTCAGATGGTGGACTCTTAACTCAGTTGTAGGGGCAAATTCGAGCCACTTGAATAACTTATGCACATCATTTTGTGGAGATGTGGAAACTCGGGAGTTTACATGATGCAGACGGTGCTCTGTGAACAGCCATGAGGTCGAAAAACTTCATCCACACGATCTGTTTCACTCGCAAGTTCATGCAGCAAAATCTGCTCACTCATTTTGACTGGCTGGATTGGGGTGCCTTGCCATTGACACGGGGGGGAAATAGGGTGTGACTGTATTTCCTGGGGTTCAGAAAACTACTGACAGCTCATTACCAAACTCCGCGGTTTCTTTTCTTCTCATTCCCCTTTGAAATGACGCTTGACTCTAAATGTTGTCTGCCATGCAGCAGCACCAGAAGCTGTGCTGTCTGTACATCACTTTGTGAGTCGCTTCCATAACCACATCCCACAAGTGATGGAGGAGTTCGGATTTCTTTCAGAACCCACAAGTCTTCAATTTTGCTCAAATTCAGTCACTCATTCCTTTCAACTCACCTGCCTGACAACTGATCAGAAAGGCCCTTCAAAACGACTTGTACACTTAACTTTCAGTCAAAATTTTAAAAGACATCTAGGACGTACTTAGGAAATATTCAAACAGTAATGGCCTTTTCATTTGGGGCTAATCCTAGGGAAAAGCCCTAGGTCTCTCGGGAGATTTCAGGTTTTATTGATCTTTTGAAAATTTAGACATTTTAATGTGATTCATAAACTTTGGATGCTTGTGCTCGCATTTACCTGTCAAACCCAACAAAGAAGTAGTGTTAAAGCTTACCAGGCAGCTGAAAAAAATATCCTGAACACCTATGGGAGAGAAATCTGTGGTGAGAGCCTTTTAGGCATGCTGAAGGCAGATGAGGAGAACGGGCTTTGTAGTGGCATCTATCAAGAGGTCCCTGTGGCAGACTCAGAGGTTTCTGTAATGCTTCCCTGTAACGAGCTCAGAGGTACCCACTGATACAGAGAGAGGAGAGATTGTGGCTTTGGATCCTTCCAACATTGGACCACCAACTCCAGCAGGGCAGCAGGAAGAAGAACAAATTGTCCTCCCTGCAAAGATTTGGGATTTAACTGTTTCTGTCACTTTTTGTCTCACGCTAGCAAAACAGGATTTCCTCTGTTGCGGGGCATGAATACAGTATCGGTCCTAAGGTTTGGTACATAACTGTAAAAAAGGTTGGACAGGCTCTACTTTCCTTTCAAAATTAAAAAAGAAACAACGAAAAGACCAAGAAAGTGGGATTTAAAAATGAATCTTGCTTTAGGTGTTGGCCTTACAACATAAAGTCCTGTATCATTTACAAAGTGAACACTCACTTTACAAGAGAGCAAATTTCTGTAAAATTGCCTTTAGATGAAAGCAGAGTTCTGACAAACTATGGCTTGGGAGGCAAGCTTTGGTTCTGTAACACCAGCTTCTCTGCAACCTGATTTTTCTTAGCCAAAGAAAACAAAAAAGCAGAAGAAACTTGACTGAACAGATTTTGTTTTGTTTCTTTTTTCTCTTTCCTTCAAAAGAATCGCTGATGTCAAAAATGTCAAAACACAATTAGGGAGGCCTTTCCTCCCCTTCTGTATGCTTTCTGACAGCATTTAATCATTACCTTCCAAATTAGCTTTAGAATGATGATAAATAAAGGGGGGAAAAAAAGTACCACCAGATACAGAGCTGACAGGGCTAATGCTCAGTTTGAGCCTCATGTTCACTGATTCTGGCTGGTCTTCCACACATGCTCTGGCCCCTTCCTGAGAGGGGATGGACTGTTCACTTGAGATCTCAGGTAATTCTGGTGTTTCAGTAGAGCGCGGCATTATACGAGCTAAATGAATGCTGAAGCAATCTACAAACAGCAAACCTGATACTACAAACCCCTTATATTCTGAGAAACAGAAATAGAACTTGTCTTTTAAAAGAACATTGTCTTTAAGAGAACTCTGCAGCTTCCAGCCCAAGGTAACAGCTTTTCAGCTTTAGTGCAGCAAAGATCAGACACAAACCTCACTTACTGCCGTGTCTGACCTTCGCCTTTTGTCAGGACTCTGACAAAAGCCACCATCACAGGGCGTTCTGCCATACAACAGGCTTTCAAGAAAAGCTAAAATAAATAAGTAGGAAAGCACTGACAAGAATTTGGGGCTGGAGCATGGTGGGATTGATGTGGCTTTGCCAGCATGGAGTAGAATAAGAGACTGTATTTTGAAAAATATTGACGGGGGTTTGAGAGCTGTGTAATGTTTTTTGGGGTTCAGCATCATCGCTGAGAGTCAGGCCAAACCATTCTGCATCTCACCTGAGTGAGAGAAGAAGAAGCTGGCTTTCACCTACTTTTGTTCTTCCCACCTGCAAGCCCAGGCTCCTGCAGACAGCTGCAGTGAGCACCCACTCCAAGGGATTAATTTCTGGCAGACAGGAATTCAGCACTGAGCTACTTTCCAGCTATCCTCCTTTCCCTACCTGGAACATCCCTGCAGCACGTCCTCTGGGCTAGCAGAGCTTGTCACATCTCATGCATCTCGCTAGGCTGGAAGCAGTTGAAACTGGTACTTCACATATCTTCTAAAGCAAGCACCTACTCCATCCAGGGTGCCATATAAATCAAAACAATCACTTCACTTGATGTAACTTTGTCTTCTGTTGCTAAGTGGAAATGTTAGGGAGAAAATAGGGGAGAAATAAGGCTGATTTTTTTAACACTGTCCAAATTGCCTGGGTCTGCAGGATGGCATGTAGCTTTCTCTCACAGGAATCTTTCTTCAACACTTGCAGCTCCATGATTCCCAAATGCATTAGCCCCTTTCTATGTCCCTGCCTCTGAAATCCTAGTTAGAGGACAGAAACCTGCCAAAGACAGAGCAAAGTGTGCAGCTGGAGGGAAGAGGGGCAGAAGAGCACCCCCCAAATTGCCTGCCCTGCTGCTGCTGCCTCTGCTGCCCATCGGCCTCACAGAGGGCAGCCTACAGAGCTGAGCTCGCAGCATAGGTGATGACAGCACTGCTGCTGGTAACAGATTTGGAATTAAGGAGCTTTGTCACTTAGCCCGCAAAACCTCTTAATTTAACAGATCAGGGAATAGATAAAATCTGATCAGCAGGATGGGTCTACCCACACCACAGGGGACAGCGGTGCATGAGCAGGGACTGGAGTTTTCTCCCTCAGATTACTCTGCTGTGTAGATCTCATTGAGAATTTAGGCAGATCTGATTCCCCCACTGCCTTCTCTTTGCACATTCCTGTACAGCAGTGCCAGGCCAAGTAGGAATGAGTTAGGAGCCTCCACCCACAGACACACCCGCACAGTCATAGCTTTTATTGTACAATAAGCCCCAAATTTTAAACAAGTTCCTTCCACTCCATAAGGGGAGTCCAAGGTGAAAGTGCAATTATAAGGAAAATAAGATAAGGAAAATAAGGTAAGATTTTCCTTATAAAATAAGGAAAAACTCTACAGTGGTACTATTTAAAAAGCCTCCAATTAGAAATGCTGCTACAAACACACATACTAGTTGCTGATTCTTGTGTGTATTTCAACTAATCCAACTCAGTTTGCTGAAATTCAACATAACTCCCCTCTGTGTACAATATACAGCGATATAGGCCCTACTTCTTACAGGTGAATTCAGTGTAGTCAATAATTAACCAAATATATACATTTCTATATTTAAACATTTTTATATTTATATGCATTTTTATCTTTATATATTTATCTCCCATCCCGCATTTGTAAAATACTTGTGAATGTAATTTTGGTTTATTGATCACTCACAGCTGTTTTGCTGAACATAGAAGTGACAGATGCCCGGGTGGAATTTCAAAAAACCCCTTATGGATCAATTTTTTGGCAGTTTCATCACTAATTGGTTCATGCAGAAAGATAAAATTAACTATGTTTTAGAGACAGAGGACACAGAAATTGTTCAGCTGCTTGATGGGATGTGCTGAAATGTGCTTAACCACTCGGGGAATTCAGGACTTGGGACCTATTCTCATCGATTGTTCTGGGGTCTGCAGCTGCATTCTTCCACCTTTGACAAACTATGGCCACATTATGCTTTATTCCAATTCAGAACTCTTTCAGGAGAAAGAGGCACAGAGACATCCCACTCTTCCATGTGCTGTGGGACTGACAGCAAGCCCTCAAACCTGCAGGTTTACAGTCCGCTGCTGTGGAAGGCAGTGCAGCAGAAGTGGCCAACACACACCCCAAGAGGAGAGCGACAAAGGCCTGAGGATCTTCAAAAAACATTTTGAGGTAATTTAGGGCATCCATATAAAAATTAGACCATGTATAGGTGAGGCTCTGCTCAGAGCTGAAGCAGAAAGAAACAACAGAAAGAAAAGGTCAAAGCTACCCTGTACTTTATGACCTCATTTAGAATCATGTCTTCTTATGCACCAGAAAATACTGGTTCTGCACAGGACTCTCAAACCCACATTCCTGAAGAACTTCCCATTTTTTTGCTATAGGGCTTCCTTCCATCTGTCACTTTCTGTCCCTCTGTAGTGGGCAGTGAGAGGAGATGAGTGTGCTGCATTACATCTTTTTCTTTTCCTTAGAGAGACTTTTGGGGTTAGTGAATGATGACAGTAAAAACATATGGAAAGGAAGAGTGATCTGTTGGCACCACAACATGAATTTTCTGGCAAGTTTTGATGAAAAGTAATGAGAAATACATGCAGTCATGGTCATATCAGCCAATATTGACTCTCTTGGACTAGTTACCAGAGGAAATCATGCCCTGGAATGCAGGCTGCTCTGCCAGAAGCATTATTTCTTTCTGGAATTTGGTTTTTCAACCCAAGAAACAACCACTTTCTGTCTAAACCGAAAATACCAGACAAGAATGTCACATTTTAAGCATGTACTGAAAGTCTGAGTAAAAAGGAAAACAAAAACCCCTTCTGCCTCTTTACCTAGCTCTGTCACTTAATTCAAATACTCCTTTCAGGCCATAAAGAAAAAGACTAACACTTTCAGAGATCTGGCTGGCTTCCAGCATGACAGAAATCAGACATGGCCTATTCTGCTCCATGTTTCCATCAAAACGAGGGATCTTCTGGAATGGGACCAGTGGGGGACACAACAAAAAAAGGATTTTCTCAACCCTGACTCAAAGGAACACTCCAGTTGGGCCCAGACCCAGTCCCACTCAGGGTAAGAAGACTTTAAGCAGATATTTAACCTCAGACACATGCTTAAGCCATTTGCTGCCCAAGGATGGAGCCCTGCACTGGGAGGATGTGCCTGTGGGTGTGCATGGGGCAGTGAGGCAGTGCTGGAGCTGGGTTCCACAGTCCTGGCTGGAGGACTGGCACTCATCCACACTGGTGGGTTTGGAAGAGGCAGCTCTGGGGTATCCTGTATCAAACCCTGTCACTCAGCTGAGAGCTCAGAGCATCTGGCAGCCAAGACATCAACAGGACGTCACCTAAAGGTTTTCTGTAGCATTTATCCCTAAAACCTGTGCAGTTATGCAAGGATAGACATTTGCCCAGGAGAGGCCTGAATGTCAGTGGGTAAGAACGAGTGTATCATTTTGGTGATTGTAGAACACAGAAAGATGAGTGAACGCTGGTGATGATGGACTTTCTAAAAAAAGGCACTTGCTAAACTGCCTGGGAATCACACTGCAAACAACTGCAAGGTGTTTCTGGTCACCTAGTCAGGAAAATCAAGCCCTAAGGTTTGCCAGGTTATTCTGCATCTCTTTGCTTGAATGGGAGTAAACTCACAGGTCAGAGAATGAGTGAGCTAAGAAGCAAAGCAGAGAGCAACCATGTGGCTGCAGGAGGTGCCAATCCCTGTGCAAAAGTGAATGTGCTTTAATTCCTGCCTAATGTTACATTTTTGTTGGCTTGTCCCACACCTGAGAGAAAACTCCTAGAACATGAACGGGGTGGGGACGTCACTGATACAAGCCCTACATTTGCATTCAAACCAGTATTTGTTTTCTTTGAATGAAGTTGCTGCATGCAAGCAAAACCAGGGCACTTTTCGGTGAGGATGCAGTGTTTGGAGACTGCCAGGGAAAGACTGAGAGCATGAGGCAGAGCTGTCTTACACTCGTTTGGACTGAATACAGGGCTGTGAGGGCAGCAGTGGGCTGTGCAGGGAAACACACATCCCTGCTGGAGCAGCTTGTTGGAAGGACATGCTGTGGGAGCCAGGGCCAGAGAGGTTTTTGGGTTCCCACAAAGGTGGCTGGCACTGAGTGGAGAACACAAGAAAATTTTCAGATTTTCTTGTGGAAAAGTGAAAGCAAGTGAAAAATGAGAGTGATGATAGGACAGCTGGATGGGGGACTCAGATGTGCTCGGCCTTGGCCCAGTTCAGCTCCTGCTGAACTGAGTTTTGTCAGTCAAATCAAGTGAGAGTGAAGCCAGTGCTACACGGTGCTTCATTTGTGGCTGTGCCTGTGGAGGGACAGGCCATCCTTTCCATTCACCTCTCTGCATTACAATAAAGCCCCAGACAAAGGCATTTAATCTTCACCTGAGCCAGCAGGAGCCTTTTTGCACGAACTGGTATGTCAGAAATGTCCTGTCTTTGATACTGAAAGGGCAGTGATTCCCTTGCAGCAAATACACACATATGTCATGGAGGTCACGTGTCCAGAATAGGGAGACAGGAAAGGAGAAAGGGAGACAGCAGCAATCTTGCTTATCTGTGCCTTGCTGTGTTCACAGTCCAGGAGAACTGATACCTGCACCATCGAGATACGGCCTCGTTCCTCTTGGGACTGCAGGAACCATCCTCACATGGAAAACAGCTAACAGCATGCTACATATAAAAGAGCTGATCACCAACTGCTTCACTTGCAGACTATTAATCTAATTTCTTCATGATTATCTTTCCAAAAATTGGATCCAGCTGTTCAGCAATCTTCACTGGGAGGTTAATGAATATGCTGAGCTTGCAGAACAAAATGTTGAGCTTCAAAAAACTTCTGGGTTCATTTTTAATGAAATGTTTTAAATTATTTGCTTGTAACTATCTTGCAAGCTTCAGAAGTAGCCCTGGCATCCTTTTAACTTGCTTACTTGATATTTTTCGTTAAAAGAATTTCAAAACACATGTATTAAAATGCATCATACTGTTGCCCTTTTAGCCCGCCAGTATGCAAAATTCAAAGCCTTCCTGTCTTGTTTCCATGAAAAATTGATATGGATCCAATATTTTTTTTTGTAAATAAGGGAGGACTGCACAAGAATCTACAAAAAGTAATTTTTTTTCCCCTCTGAACACACAAGGGGTAAAAAGAAGGGCCAAAACTACTCTCGGAGGCTGGGAGGGTGTTAGGGGTAGGTATCCTACATGCCTGACATATTCCTGGCCATCCCTGAGCACCATTTCTAACTACTACAGAGAAAAGGTGGATGTGGCCTGATCCGGTGTGTCTGTCTTCCACCTTCTCCACAACTCCCCTTTCTCCAGCGCTCTGTCTCAGGAAGCCCTGCCTTGGTGCTCTTCAGGACCAAACTTAGCCTGTTTTCTCTCTCCCTTTCCTTCATGGTTGCTTTCACAGAAGGAGCTCAGGAGAACCTGAGAACTCGCTAACATCGTGACCCTGCCCTGCCAAGTAACATCCACAGAAAACATTAGGG
Source organism: Lycocorax pyrrhopterus obiensis (assembly GCA_014706295.1). Lineage (NCBI taxonomy): Eukaryota > Metazoa > Chordata > Aves > Passeriformes > Paradisaeidae > Lycocorax > Lycocorax pyrrhopterus. Next base: position 3,659,868 of record JACSVZ010000016.1, read on the forward strand.
ACTTAGCTTTGGCTCTGGCCTTCCTTGCCAGACTGCGACGTTGGCAGCATCTTCTGGTATTAAATCATTACCAAGAAAAGAGCATTTAAATGGCTTCACTATTTAGCCTCAACATGGAATGCTTACCATATACATAGATGCTTGCCAGGTCTGTGACTGAGGGCTATTTTTATCTTCCACCACTGCAATGTATTTTTTCCCCCCAGGGAAAAAAGGGAATGCAGCAGTGTAACCACGTCCCCGTGGAGCATTTTGCTCCTTGACAAATACTGCATGGCTTCCTCCATGCCCAGGTGCTGCTGCTTGGAGAACATCTCACCTTAACACACACCACAGCACAGCAAGAGCATTTCTGAACACGTCAGAAAGGAGCTTCTGTCCCCAGACCAGCTGATGCTGGCTGCTCCTCCAGGAAGCTGTCCATCAGTGTGCGTTATTTTGCTTCTCACTTAATGGGTAGCTTCCACCTCACAGCTCCTGTGAATACTCAAGGTGCACAATTCTGGTGGCCAAAACTTTACCAGAAGGGCCTAGTTATTCACCTGTGTGTTTACTATTGATATTTTACCCTCTTTCCTCCATGGAAAGATTGTTTGGGTGACCTGTGATTATACACCCTCAGAACAACCCTGCTTTAATTCTATGTTCTCCTTCTCTTTGGCATCCCTATCTGTGAAATTCACAGTAAACTGTTACGAGTGGAGATAAGCTTTTATATGAGGAGCATCACTCTCTCACTCACCTTCAGGACTGGCTGCAGGCACAGCACCACAGATGGCTGTGCTGTCTGTTCTCTCAGGCCAATTTTTTTTCTATAGCTGTCTTGCTGGCCTTATATAAAACCATTTGGCCAAAGAAGTCAGCAACAGTTCTAATCTATGCTCATACGTGTCACTTTGGCATTTTCCAGCATTAGGCATTTGCATGTGGACCTCTGTGACAAGTTTATTGCTCCCCATGTTTATGTCCTAGGCAAATACCAGCAGGAGAAGCGTGCTTCTGCTTGAGTCCCTACTGGCCATCTTCTTGCCAAAATAGTTTTGCAGGCTCTGAATGCCTTTGGGTCAGCTCCACAGTCCTCTGGGGCAAGCCAGTTCTCTTGTCTGTTTATCCCTTAACTAAACACTGGCAAACACAAAAAGGACACACCACCTTTCTGCAGGAAGAGGTAAACTGACCTTCAGCCTGGCTTTGCCCTTTGCTCTATAAAATAATAAAAAGAGTAAGAAAAGATACGGACTTGGTGCACATCTCCAGTGACTTTTGGGCAGATCTAAAGCTAGTCTGCAGTGCACGCGTGGACACAGTTTATTACAACTCTGGCATTTTTACATCAGTTTACTATCAACAGGAAGCAAACTGTTTGAGAAATACCAGACAAACGGCTCTGTGAGATCCTGCAGCCTCCTAAGAAATGCTTTTAAGCAGCTAAACTGGGGAAATCTCTCCAATGAAACTGAGCAAGAGCTTGCAGTCAAGATGCGCTGACAGAAGGACAGAGCGCTGTTTCAACCATAAGAAAATCCACTGTACTATCAATAGTTAGAAGCTGTGCTAGGCTAATTATGAATCCAGATAATAATCCTAAGAGAAAGTGGGAGAGAATGTTCCCTGTGAGCTGTAAAACGCATTTATCCCGCACAGCACTCCTCCTGCAGTTCAGCAGGCACACAGACCTGCATACAAACTGCCTTATTCCCAGCTCAGGCTCTGGGGCTAGTGCTCCTCTGCTGGCTTGCTCACCCCTAACTTGTGCCCTCTCAAATCACTGTTCAGGGGTACAAGCTTTCATCTCCAAAACCAAGATGAGAGTGGAAATTCGGCCTGTCCCAATAAAAGGCCCAGCTCAAAAGCCACCTTTACGTGATTGCCTACGAAAGATAAGGACTCCTCATGCTCAGAGCACAAGTTTCATGCTTTGCTGAGAATACACAACACACGGTGGATGCACAACACTCTGATGGATCTCATACACAGAGACATAAAATTCTTTACCAAGACTGCCAGAGTCACATTTTTGTAACTTCTTTCATCTTTGTCTTGGACCAGTGGGTAGCAACCATGGGGAAGGGTGAGCTTTGAAACACTGCAAAGATTTGCAGTGGAAAGATATAGTTAACTTAGTGATAGTTAACTAACTGCATTTCTTTCTTGCAAATTGAGAAGTCCAGTTTAAAATGCCCCTGTACATAATATTCTCCTCCTTAGGAATATTCAGGATACCTCCACCAAGCGGTGTAACAGCACTCAGCATTGCAAATTAATTATGGGTAGACTCCAATCATCCAGTATAATTGCTGGGTACTGTGGTATTATAAACATTGGCAAGGACATCAGAGGTGGAAAAAGCCTTCTCATATATAAGGCTTACCAAGATCTTACTCTAAATTGACATTTAGCTCCTTCATAATGGCAATAAAGAGCTTCATGAGCAGTATGTATTTTAAGAGCAGCTCTGATACTCAAGAGTAGGTACATGCATTTAGAAAGATATAATTTACACTTTGATTCCGAGTACATGCAACACTCACTGTATAAAAGAGTTGACTTGTCCTCTATAAATATTTTCGAGGTGACATCAAAGGCCAGCTGGAATCTCTTCTATGGAAAATACGCAAACTCTAGGATTGCACACGTGGGGAGGGAGACTCAGCTCAGGGGCAAGATAATGAACAGCCACACTCTCCTTCCAAGGTCACAGCCTCACATTCAGCCCCGATAGATGTTCCTACCTAGAGATTGATCAGGGCCTCACATAAACTGGAGCACTCCTAATCCAGTGCCTAGGCAACAGATATCTGTATTAAAAAACAAACCCTGACAACTTGGTGGACAGTGACTGCCAAAGGCAGGACGGAGGCAGAGCAATGAGGACATGCGAATTAACAACCACTTTGACCTACATGCGTCCTCATCACTGTAATAGCTCAGCTAATGTTCTTAAAAGGGTTTCTTCATGCTAAACAGGAAACTCTCTGCTTGGGGACTGCAGGGAAAACTGTTCTTCTCTCCATAATGAGTCTAAATGGTGAAGAGGGAGCCTGTGCACCAGCGTTCTCAAGGCAGCGCTTCTCCACTGTGCTGCATTCCAGTGGAAGAATGATCTACATTTATTTTGGCAGCAAGGTCAACTGAAGTAGCTCCCGCCATCCATCCTTGCCCTGCACAGCTCTTTTCCACCCCCAAAGCATTCACTTCAGCAGTGTCAGAACAACTGCTTCATGGAGACGAAATGCTGGGCTTGATCAAGCAACTGAGACAAGTTAAAAATAACCCAGCAAAGAAGGGAGCCCCGACTGCTCTCCCAATCCAGTTCAGCATGCAGCCCTGGAGCCAGCAGCTGTGGGAGGCAGGGAGAAAGGAGAGGGCAGCAAAGGAACTGTGAGCCATCGAAGCCACCAATAATTAGATTTTCAAACCATGCCCTAATTTGATCCTCACATCCTCCAACCCTGTGGAATCACAATATTTTTTGCCTCATTTTATACATTAAGAAAAGAATGAGTTAGTTACTAACCAGAAGACAACTCAAAAAACACCACATGAAACTCCAGCCTCCTTACCACTAGGTTTTGGGGTTTTCAGTCAGACAAACTGGGTCTCTCTCCTCCTTGCAGTTCAGCTGTACTTTCCCTACACATGAGTTTTCCATGGGTCCATCCCAACAGGTCGGATAATCACATTCTAAGCATTTACCAAGAAAATGCAGAATTTCCAGCAAGACCACTCTCAACCCGCTACAGTATTACATTCCCTTTTCTAGATTAAGAAACAGGCTCGGAATTATTAAGCAGATACCCAAGAGACTCTGTTAAACAGAGAAGACTCAGAAATACCACAACATGGAGTACCACAGTGCATCTCAACACAGGAAGAGTCTATTAAACTTCCAGGGTTACACACCAAAGGCAGTCATCTATCCAACTTATACTCCCACTTTGCCCTGTATTTCTGCTGTGTGATCCTGTGCAGGGCAAGACAACACCCAGCGACAGGACAGTCTGTTGTGGGCAAATATCCAGCTAGCAGCCAAAATGACCACCGGCACGACCCTGGGAACCTCCAGGTCAGAGGCTTTAAGAAGAAGTTAGCTGAAGATCTGTCATGAGCAGTTTATTTTGAATGGATCCTGCCTGGGGGCACCAGAACGGAGTAGACCTCCTGTCCTTCCTCGGTTAATCTTCTGCTATTCTGATGAAAGCAGAGAGAGCGGAAGCCTGATTCCCATCCTGTCTCCGACACTGGCTTTTCATTCATCCTTGCAGCTACCATTAGCTTCTCAGAATGTTGTTCTTGCCATAAATCTGGGATTAAAGCACTTGTTAATTCATATGAACATGTAAAGTGCATAGGCACACAGAGAGAAATACATCCATGATGTGTATCTCTTGCTCCATTTGTATCGATAACAGTTTATCTACAAAACATACAGGCACTGCTTCTATAAACAAACAGTCACTCCAGAGAAGCATGAAAACAGCACATGAGAAAGAAAATGCAAAAGCATTAAGGCTAAGGATACAATAACAATAATTTCATAGCTGATACTTAGAACTGCTATTTTTGCAGCAGAGAGACTCCATCTCAGACTAGCAAAACTTTTCTGATAATACAAGTGAGTTATTACAACTCCTGACACCAGAACAAATAACCAACTGCCATGGGACACTGTAACCCTTGTATTCCAAAACATCACATGTATGAGGAATACTCCCTTTTGTGCCAAAATGAATACAAGTTCTAAGATAAAGGAATATTCTCCAGCTCACGCCATACCGAGAGGCTGTATGAGAGGGACACATTTATGTGACAAAACTTCTGTGTGAAGGCCCCAGAAGGCAAAGAAGCTGCATTTTTAAGGGATGCTTTTCAAATAATGCCCGAGCAGAGCAGGCATTTAAACTTCACTAGAGCACTCCAAGGAACAGGAACAGAACACAGAAGAATCTTTCTTGGTTTATCTGTTCAGCTGTCGCTTCGGCGTGCCAGCAGCTGGACTACACTACACAGTCTTGCATCTTACACATAAAATGTAGTTTACTGAACACATTCTACAGGTACACAGTACAGGATTCATAGATCACAACCTGTTGGGGTGCACTGTGTGCTGGAAGAGAGACAGGCCCTGAGGGCCAGAGAGAGAGCCTCTTTCCTGGCCCCAGAGGTGACCCTGGGAGTGCATCCAGGTCACCGGGGATGGGCTGAGAGAGGATTGTGGGTTTGTGGACAGTGTTGGACCTATGAGATGTGATAATTGTAGTTTGTGACCTTATAGGGCATTGTTTACCTGTTACCATAATAGGCAATATCTGTGCAATGCCCCAGGTGATTGGGGGACACTGAGGTGAACATCTTTCCTGTTTATATGATGTGATATCCTGTTGGGTGCTGGTATTTAGGGGAATTCTGGGCGCGCAATAAACGCTTTGCACTTTCCATCTTGTGTGTGAAATCCATGCCCTTGTGTGATTACTGCAACAACCAGCCTCCACTTAGGCCTCTACAAACTCAGGGCAGCCAAACGTAGCTGCTGCTTGTTGAATCACATTCGTTGTAGCTCAAAATGTGCCTCTGCTCTCCGCAGAGGACGCACACACAGACATTGCAGGCACATTCATCGGGGCCAGCTGAGCTTTCTGGTGTCCTGCATGCATCTACATACATTATCTACGGCCATGCAATAGCTGAATATGTACAGACAAATCCTAAACACCACATACCACACAAGCACATTTCTGTAGAGATTAGATGTCTGTTCTCGAGAAATGACAGGAAATGACTGGGGAAAATTTATGAAAACTGAAATAATCACCATGCAAATCACCAAAGTGGGTTTGAGATGCAAAGGGATTTAATTCATCAATTTGCACAGATTAGGCAAAACTGAAATTCACTGCTTTAAGAGCTCCTATTTATTTCTTAAAACCTTTCTTGGCAGGGAGCCATTAGGTACTTGTAAAAGATTAGAATTATTGGTGTTTGATGGGCTCTCCTAAAAGGAATAGAGGGAGAAAATCGCAGACTGGAGTCATTAGGATCATCTTCTGCTAACTCCTGTATTTTACAAAAATATACTTTAAAAAGCATAAATAGATGACAAATTGCCTATCACCTAGCACGATTCCTGGCCATCTGCACTCTCTGTGAGCACGTTTTTCCAGGCAAACCACCTGCACTCCACAAGTGGTCCTCCCTACTCAAGCTGACACATCCCATACGCTGAAAAGATCCATTTTATAGACAACTTTGCTTCGTCCGGCCACATGGACACCCAGCAACTCCTCCGTAGCTGCCAATCAGCTATTTTAGACCACCAAGCTGGCTCCCTTCTCCTTTTCAATACTGTAAGTGGGCTGGCTTCAGTCAAGATGCAGGACCGTTCTCCTGGCTGCCTGCAAAACTTCCTCGTGAGCATCTGCCAGCGCAGCTCCAAAGCAATCAGCACATCTTCCCTGCTCTTCTCACCCCAGACCCACTGCTCCCCTCCTCCCAGACATCCCTTGTTTGAAAGCATCCATCCTGCCTCTAGGAAAGAACTACAAACACTCCAGCCAACGTGATTTACAAGCTAGGACCTAATCTCAGGTTTTTATTGGGCAAGAGATTAGCACCCTAGCCCATTTCATTAACTGTGCAATTTGTTGATTGACCGAAGTGATGTGATTTGCGAGGTTTGTGGAAAGAAATGCTTATGTTGACCATGTAGTCCAAGAAAGAAGAAAACCAGCAATTTCCAAGGCAGTTCTACAACAAAAAGACATACCCAGAGCAGACAAAGCAGTAGTTTGTGGTTTTTGAGGTAATTAGTTTTCAAAATTACATTTACGTGGACCTCCTATGTTTTACACTTTAAAAATGTCCTTTAACTTGCCTTCAGCACTGCTTCTGCACTAGAATACTGACAAATGCAACTTGAGAAACAACCAGAATCAAAGTCTCATCCTGCAAAAACTGATTTTGAGCCACCTGCTTGACTTCAGCACATACGGGACTGAGTCTGAGACTGGGGTCACTGATTATTCCAGAAAAGTGGGCCCAAGTCTAGTTTCTTACAGTGTTTTTCCTTTCCCTTAATCTGTCTATCAGCCTGAAAAATGGTTTGAATTGTTGTTAATTGCCCACTTAAAGGATTTCTCTTTTTTGCCCACATTTTTGAAAGAATCTGAATGTTTCGTATGTCCAGACGAGGGTGAAAGACATCACAGATCGTAAAGTTCTTGTGCAAACAGGTTACATAGCACTGAAAGATGTTAACTCCTCTGGTGTTAGCCCAGCCTATCTCTGATGCATTATCACTGCACTGCTTATCGTAGCTCACACAGGCACTGAAAGAGAACTGGCTAAAAACCTGAGTGAGAAAAAACGTATTTGTCATGAGTAGCGCTGGCCATAGCCACATGCCCCTTTAATCCCAGTGTTCTGTGAAAATTAACTGTATGCTGACACTTCCTCCTTGTTTTACAATTGGTATCAGGTGCTAACAGTGACTAAACTATGGCTACAATAAGGGATGGGATAAAACGTGGCCCGCGAAGAGGAGATTTGGCAGCGAGGCAGATGCACTTAGCAGTAATCGGCTAAGGACCACATCTGTGCAATCTGTTGCGCTGCTGGAGGCTCAAACCTGCAGCTCTTCTAGAGACTGCAAAGATTTTCGGCCTCATCATCCATCTTTTAAGATCAGTCCATAACATGAAGGAATCCTGCATGATTTACTAAAGCGTTCTCTTTCTTACCTTGAGATGTCCCGAAGAGACCACATGGGGCTCACACTTTGTAGGATGAGTAAACAAAGCTTAAACGACACGGAGTTCTGAGATTTTCTTGTTTAGCTAAGTTTTCTCCCCTGCTTCTTATGTATAATACAGATTTATGCCTTGCTTACTTTGAAAGGTCGTGCTAATGCCAAAAATTACCACAGCACGTGAATCAAGAGAATGAAAGCTGTGTAACAGAGAAGACCTTTCAATTTAGGCTCCTTAAAAGCTCTAGTATTTAGTTTAAAATTCCAACAGCTAATGAGCAATTTTTGAGAAGGGATGTCCTTGTTAGGAATTCAATAGCTCTACTCTTTCAATTATCAAGTAAAATCACACTCATGCTTGAATACCTAGGAGCAAAAATGGGTACAAGCCATGAGCACAAGAACATCCTTTGAAAAGGTCACTTTTAAAAGACATTCCAGAACGCAATACAAGGCAGCTGTGTTACCTCCCCCAAGAGCCTGACATGTTTTCACTCCTTTTTAAATATAATTCTGGGGAAATGAACAGGCTTCATTTGTCTCCTCAGCTTTGCAGAGACCTTAGCCCTGGAACACAGGTACTCCTGTTTAATAGCATCCAAATTCTGACATTTATTCTAATTACCTGTGCTGGGAGTACAGGTATAGCCTTCCTGACCACTCAAAGGAGAGAAAGACTCCCCTGGAAGGCGATAAAAGCACGTCAAACAGAAGCCTCTCTCTCTGTTAACAATATAAAAAGCCTGAAGTTCAACACTGAGCTGTTGTTACAGCTGTGACGGTCTGAAGTTGCACATTAGCTCTGATTAAGAGTGAATTCGTATGAATACACATCCCTGTGCTTAAGCACCTTCAAACCCAAGGCCATTCTGGAAAATGCTAGATAAAATTCAGTTATGATTTGCAAACTGTACGTTCTTACACCTTTTGTTCATATACTCATACGTACAGCCTCTGTTTGTTTTTTTTTCATTTCAGTTATTATCTGTATTTTGGAGTTTCTTTCTACAAACTGTCGCTATAGACAATATTTGAGACACAGGAAGAAAGAAATCACAGTATTTTGAAACTAAACAGCTTTAGGAAAAGCCATAGTCACAAGGAAAACTGGTACTAACAAGATGACAGCTTGGAAAGAAAAAAACATAGGACTTTGAAACTGTGATTCACATTAGTCCGAGACTTCAGACAGCAGGACCATCAACCACTACTGTTCCCAAAGGTAACTCCAGAAGAAACTGCCCTTACTGCTCTGAGTGACAACAGGAAAGGAAAAACAGATGATGGGGAGAAGTTAGTCTACACTGTGATAATGTATAGATCCAGCACATAAGCTGGGTAAGGTTGTTTTTACTCATCTTGGAAAAGCTGAAAAGAATGAAAACTAAGCAAAGGTTTTATGGGATAGAGAACCCTGTCATGTCTCTGCAAGCTCACTTGAGGCTTCCCACTCTGAACTGTGGGACAGAATGACCTAATTCAAAAAAATGAACCGATGGAAAACAATGCTCAAAGGAACAAAGCCAAAGAATGCTCATCAGCCAAGTGTGTCCAGCCCCACTTTACAGAACGCCACATCCTGGGGGACCCAGCTGCTGGCTGCGGCCGCGGCCCTGGCTGGCAAAGCTCCGGCTGCACAGGGCTCTCAGGTGGACGCAAGGAGCTGGCAGATCTTCCCCTCACTTCTCAGGAAGAAGGAATCAAAGCCCCACACGTATCTGTTGCTCCTTTCCCAATCCGTGACATGCAAACAGGCACACTGGGGAGGGGGGGCCTCTCCAGGAACCAGCTGCTGCTGCTTCTCTGTGCTGTAAAAGAAAGCATGTGTGTTCCTGCATGTGTGTGTGCATGGGTTTGGACGGAGAGAGAGGATGAAGTAATGGTTCCCACCCTCAACCCAGGCCAATTAACATTCCCTTGGAGGTTTTTAATTAAAGCGAATGTCTGCCCAACAAAGAAGGCGAGTCTGGGAGGTTGACATCTCATCTCCTCAAAAAACACACACAGACACACCTCCCAGATAAAGGCTATTTATTATCTGCTCAAGAGACTTTCTGGGATCCATTCCCCTCTTTCGGCCTCACTGTGGCCAAAGCATCCCTTTCTTATCTGTCTGACAGGTCTATACAATGCTTAATTGACTCGCCTGGGGTCTTGGGTTTTCTTCTTTAGGCAAAGCAGAGCTTTGGGGTGGTGAAGGAGAGAGATCCCATCCTTTTGGCTTTTAATGAAAAGACTCCCATAATAATGCCATCCATTTGCAACCATGACCCCCTAGAAGATACTGTGTGGACAACTGTTTTCCTCCCAGTGGGAGCTGGGAAAAACACACGGCTGAATTCTCAACTGCTTTGGCTTTTGTTTCCCTAATACTACAAAAACACAGCATTCAGGAGATGGAACTTCCGTTATGCTGAAGCTGGGTTTTGCCAACACCAAAACCTTCAAAAAAGTCAGTCTTGCTCAGATACAGGCATGGCTGACCGCAAACACACTTTTGACACATGAGGAAGTTTTGAGAAGGGTCAGCTATTGCTGAAAGGCCACACAAATCCTAAACAACAGCTGAAGGTGCCTGAGCTGAGCGTACTGAATGTTCACAGACCCACAGGGATGAACACAAGAGCACTCAGTCCCAAGCTGTGGTAGCACTGCCCTCACTAATGCCTTGGGGAGATGCAGCTTCTGTCAAAGCACCTTGGGATTCACTACATTTTTCCGGAGCAGCACTGGATGGCAGCATGGACGCTGTGAGCACGTTCTGATGAGAGGAGCTGAGCCACCTGAGGAGCCTGTGGCTGCCAGCAGGAGCCACGCTGCCCTCTTGTCCCCGCCTTGGCACAGGAGCTCTTGCCCTCTCCTCCTGCTCCAGCACCCACCTGATGTCTCCTTGAGCCACGCCAGCACATCAAGCTTTTATGTGCAAAACCACATCAAGTCAGCGTGCAATTTGCACTCCCACTGTTTTCTCAATATTGGGGTTTTTTTTTCCAAGTTTGGTGAGGCAAACCCACTCAGTGAGAGGCCAACCACACCCCTAAGTCTGTGCAAAGGAACAGGCATGCACAGAGTGGGGAATGGAAGACAGACAGCCATGTCTCCCCCTTGGACAGCAAGTAATGAGTTGTCATTTCAGCTCAGACTTTCTGAACTGACCAAATCCCTCAGTAAGTGCTCCCAAGCAGTTCCCCCACAGAGGACTCATCCAAAACTTTGCCATAAATGTAGTCTCAGTAACTGCAGATGAGAATATGCTTTTATAAAATGACCAAGGCTGGCCTGTGTTGTCCATGGCTCCCATCCTTCCAGCAGAGCAGGGCAGCAGCCAGGACACACTGCTCCTGCCCTGTGCTTGCAGCCCTGACCAGGGCCAGAGCGGGGAAGAAGTGAGGAGATGATGGAGTTTGCATCCCTTGCCTTTTCTGGCTGCTGCTGTAGCCAGACATCGGTGAACTCACTGCACCTGGTGAAATTTGGTTGCTAAAAATTTGTTTCTCTCTCCCAGAAGACAAGGAAGGTTGCTAGCCCTGCTGGAAGGGGAGCAGCCCACCTCACCCACACGCTGCCCCAAGAAATCATTTTGTCTTTGAATCTATGGTTGTAAACTTCAGTTTTTCCTAAACATCCTTACTGATGGATCTATGTGGAAATGGTGCAGCAGAGGAACAGTGCTCGAGGAGGGAGTGCTCGAGGGAGCCTTCCCCTTCTTCCCCCTCGTGGCTTTAGGGCAGCGCTTTGGAGAGGCTGCTGACAGCACAGGGAATGAGCCATGTGTTGCCACAGGGTAGGTGACAGCAGAGCACTTGCCATATGTGAACATCTGTGAGATTCATGGGCCTCTAATATGCCCTCGGGCTGGGTGAGGTCTGTACACACTGCTGGTTGCACGGAATAAAATTCTGGAAATTCTCAGTAGAAAACAAGGAAAACTAGGATTCTTATAACTACTTGTAGTTCAGAGAACTGGGCACTAACAGTTTGTACTGCGAGTAAGAAACTGTTCCTGTGACTTGCATTCACTAAATACACTTAGTGTCTAGTTGCTGCATTAAAATCAATTTTCATAATTAGATAACAAAAAGGAGAAAACAGAGAGAGACAGGAACTCTCTGAGTGCATGCTAGGGAAGCACCCAGATAATGTAATAAATCCAAGAGGAAATCTGCAATTAAGAATGAGGACATTCCATAAACTGCTTCTCTAATGACAGCTTAGTATCTCTTCTATCTTGCATTCTGAAATTAAAAGATGCTGCTCCTGCATACCACCAGAGCTTCCCCTGCTGTTCTCACATGGCGGTGTAATTCCATACCCCAGAACTGTGTCCCAACCTCACAGCTGCATGCTGTGTGCATACACCAACCAGCCTGTTCCCAAAGTTTTAAATATATAGCACAGGCTTTCTAAAGGTCCCTGTCCTCACACAGCATCTTGAACGTGCCTGAAAGCAGACAAAGTATACTGAGATTCTCAGGTGAAAGTGTATAAATGCAAAGAATAGTAATTATAAACAAAGTTAAAGTCTGTTTCAACAGAAAAATGCATCACATATTCTATGTTTGTATATTAATATATGATAATTAAATCCCTCTAGCACTAATGCCGGCTTGGCCTGGAACCAAAGCAGCTGTCTTGGGGGATTCTCTGCATGGTACTCCCTCTTAAATACACTAGAAGCAGACACTTATCCACTTTTAGGCCTTTTATAATGTTTGCATGGACAAAAATAGAGAAAGAGGCAAAGACGGGAGGCATGGGGAGAAAAGAATAAAAACAAAAAAAGAAATGCAGCCTGGAAGTCAGGAAAAGCAAGTTTCCCGCAGCACAGCTCCGGGGGTGCTTTCTGAGGCTCTCAATAGTGATTCAGAGAGCCGACGCTTACTGGAGGAAAGCAGGCTAAAGAGATTATGCAAGTTTGCAATTGTATATTGGTTTGGTTATTTTACATGCGGCTTCTGATGTCCATTTCTATTCCAGAGACAGAGCTAAAAAGCTCGGCTTTGTCTGCTCCCCCTCACAAACGGGGATGCGGGGAGGCGGCTTTCATCAGTGTTGCCATGCAAAAAAGTTCGTAATCTCTCTAAAGTCCAGCCTTACTTTTCTTTGTCACTTGGCCTTTGTCTGCCGGTATTTCAAACCTACAAATTCCAAAATGGTTTCCAGTGTACACTTTAATGGGGACACTTCAATCTGACACTGCACTAGCAACAGAGTCCTGTTATTTAACCTTTCAAACTGCACCTTCACCTGAGCCAAGGCGAGGAAAGTGCAAGGAGCCAGGCCCAGTGAAAACAAATATTTTGAGGAAGAACAAAATTATCTCTGCAGAAAATACGGCAAAAATACAGCAAATGAATCATTAATAATGCATTTGGAACTCTGCATCGAGCAATATATACAGCACTGTATCCATAAATTTCTTTTTTGCAGAAAGAAAGGAAACTTAAGACAAAAAGTGTTGATGTTCTCAAACTTTAAGTAACATTAACCATTGGTTTGCCTGTTACAAATAACTAAAACCTAACTTTAAGAAAATAAGTCACTCAGGCAGAAAGAGTCTCATTATTACGGGTGCAGCTGAGAACCACCTTCCACGAAAAGATTTCTGTGTCAGAGAAACATCCTCTCTTGCCATCTAAAAGACTAAAGTACTGCTGCATCAAGTACAACAAAGGGACATTCCTAACATTATTACCTTGTCTTCAGAAGGATCAGACCTCCCTTTAGTCTGCTGTTGTGGTTCTGTGGGTAAGTTCACCCGCCTGGTTGTGCACCATGTGGTTAAACCAGTTTATCTGGAGGTGAAGAGTTCACCATTTCTAAAGCTTCTCTCCTGTGACCACTTCCAACTCTCTGACCTACTTCTCCTAAAGGTCTCAATTTATAATGTATAATGTATTATAATATATATAATTATAATTTATAATGTAACTTCCTTATAAAGCATCCCCAAAACCCTTCTGAAAGGTCTACAACCTCTACTGGCATTACTAAAAGCTCCCTGGATTTTGTACCAGCCTTCCTGGCTCTGCAGGTTGGCTCTGGGTCCATCCCTGTGTGCAGAAGGTCTGGCCTGTAGCTGAGAAGATAACAATTCGTTGCGAAATGTCAACATTATTTTTCATACCATTCAGGGCAGTCACAGCATTTTCAAGTATGTGAAGTAGCAGTATTGGGGCAAGGGATTTCATGAACTATCCTGTCACATTGTTTTATATAAATGGATTAAATTAGTGCAAGCTGACTCTGCCAGTGAGATATTGGTCTCCAAGCTGCATCCATATGTGCAACAGAGCACAGGAAGACACAGAGAGATTGAGGTCACATTGAATAAACAAGAATAAGCACAAAGTCCACAAACCTCTCCATGTCTGTGCATGGCTGTTTACAACCCTGCAAATCGAAGCAGCCACGTAAGAACCACCTGATACTCGGGAAGCTGGACACAGCCCCCAGTGCAACAGAGGCAGTGCCCAGAGGAGGTGAGGTGATGATTTCATCTCAGCCCTTGGGGAAGATCAGGTACCCCTGCACACACAGCTGGTGCCAGCACTGCCTCAGGACTGCTCACCATGCAATGGTCACAGCTCTTCAGCACCACAGCAGCATGTTTGTTTCTAGCTGAGCACACTGCCCAAACCTGGCTCTGAACGGTGCTGAAGGAAAGGTGTACCAGCATTGCTGGTTTTCCCGTGCAGCACTGAATCTTTGGAGTACCCTGTCCAGCATTTGGAAGAATATTTGGTTAAAAACAGGATTGTGCACGGCAACATGGCAGCAAGAATAGACACAGCAAGAACAGCTCTCAACTCATCCTCTCAGAGCATTTCCCACTCATTGATAGCAGTGCTGCTGCCATCCCAGACAGCTGCAGACACCAGGGAAGACTACAGCAACAGCAGTGGGGAGGGCATTCTTCTGTCAGACACCAAAGGTTCTGCATGAGAGGCTTGTTATTAATGCCAGTTTCAGGCAAAGTTTTCCAAATCTTGCCACACAGAAGAATCAACCTACAGGCCACAACTCGTGGAGAAACTGGGGTTCATCAGTGCTGCTGCCCACAAAGTGACTTCTGTGCAAAGGCAATAGTCTGGGACAAGGCTTTTTTTCTCACACAACATCCCCTAAATGCTGCCACTGGCGCTTCTGCTGAAAATGGCAGTGTTTCATTGCATCTCCCTCATCACACAGGAAAAAACGCTAACTTCCACTGAAGTCACTGTTCCTGGAATCTGAATTTCCTTTGCCTAGCACACACTGCAGATTAAGCAGAGTGACAGTACAGTGTGTCAAACTAAACTAAACTAAACAGCTCAATTCTTTTTGTATCTTTTACAATAGTTGCAGCTAAAAATAAATGTCAGCTACTGACATACCAAGCACTAATCAGAGTCTGCCTTTTTTATTTCAGGAGAACTTACAGTATTTTGTTTGCTTTTTGTCAGAAAATTTCCAATCTTAAATCTTACATCCGCTAAGATTAATAAATCTCACTGTGTCATCCTGTTGTGCTCCTTATTCCTCCTTTTCTCTCTGTGCTCATGCATGTTTGGAGAGCTGTGCCATTATTATTTATGACACTACCAACCCTCTTGTCTGTTCAGACATTTTTATGGCTCATGGCCACATTCCAAAGCACAGCGTTAAGGGGCTTAATGGCTGTGGCAGAAAACTTTTCAGATATTACACATGTGTCAGCCTCATATTTTAATCATGCTGTGCTTCAGGTACAACACGCTGCCCTCAGGGGTTTGTCAGGTTACAGCATACTGATAGATGTTTCAACAACTCTCTGCCTCAGGAGGGCTTAATCAAAATTTATAGCGGGGCAGTGCGTTCTGTTCAAGGGCATGAGCAGGCGTGAATCTTGCACCTTGATCTGCATCATCGTCCCTGGCTTGCAGTCGGCTTCTTCTGCACGGAAACAGTTAACACACCTGAGCGAGGAGTAGCTAAAGAGCTGGCTCCCATCCCCAGCACTCCCTATTAAAGTGTATTTTCTAATCTGCCTGCAATTGGTGTGACAGGGATGAGCCTGTCCTGGAGCAGTGTGTGAGTTCTCCAGAGTCTCTTTGTGCTGGGAGCGGAGTGAAGGCAGCAGAGGGGTGATGGGGAACGAGGCACACGGACAGCCAGGGCTCCAGCTCTGTCACACGGATGTGTTTCCAAGAGGCACGCGTTTAGGTGACTCTGCACGTGTCTCCAGTGTTTAATATGACATTAAAACAGAAGTAGACTAGGATTAAAAACCTGTCAGTTCACGCAGACACACAAGCCATAGCCTGAGCAGGATGCCCTAGAGCTGCAGGCAAGGCCCTGACTTGACCCTTTCAGTGCCATCTGGCCACTTCTAAGCTGTGGTGCCAGAGACTTTTCAAAAAGTGCCTTTTAAAAGGCAACTGAGACTGTGAAAAGCCTTGAAGCATGGACACATACCCGGCTACTGTCCCTTCTAAGCTCTGAAGGCACGGCTCAGATTGTAACAATCATCTTTGAACTGATGGGGGTTGTTCCCCAGAAGTACCAAAATACCTCACATGCATTTTCCCCTGCCATCTGCCCAGCCTACCACACTACATAATTATGCTCTGCTCAAAGGTTGGCCCCAATTGTGCAGAGGTGAGGCATGAAAAGGAGGATTAAGCCTCCTGACTCGAAAGCTTTGTAGGAAGGACTGATCCAAGGTCAGGCACACACATCTCTTTCCCACAATGCCCAATGGAAAAAAATGAACTGCAGATTAAGAGAATGGCCAACAACATGGCTGTTGTTATCTTTTTTCAGTCCTTTAAAAATAAAACTTGCACGAAAATGAAAATAAAGTATGCAAGCAGGAAAGAAATGTCTCCGGACATTTGGAATCAACTGACCACGTGCTTCAATACCTAAACTTGGACTGGCCCAAAGGAGAAGCCTGAGTACAAAACACCCTAGGAGAGAAGACAAGCATGCTCAGACAGGCCCCATTTGGAGAAGACCTTTCCAGAAACTGGTTCCTGGAGCTACATTTAATACAAATATAATGACAAAAACTTGCACTCACAAAGCTATTTTCTGCCTCAGGCTGCAAACACACCTCCCTACAAGCTCCTGTGACCATCAAAGCTGGAACCAGCCACTCTTTCTACTGCAGAGTCCAGTGCAAATTCACATTTCTTCAGAATATTTCAGATACAGGCTCATTTCTAAACGAGAACGCAACATACCTCTTACTTCAAAACTAAATTAATATACACTACAATACAAAATAAACAAAATCAAAAAGGGCGCTGTTCAAATGTTACAGAACAAAGAGGTACCAATTTTACCTGTCTCCTATTTTTACCAGCCTTCAAACTAAAAAAATCACTACAAGAATATAGCACTGACTGCTGTTGGCTCCTTGTGTCCTTGCATGCCAGCCTCCAACTGCAGCTGCTGATCTTACACTTACGACAGAAACTCTGACAGACCAAAAATACTGGATTGTCTCTGTGCTATGTTTGTCCAGCTCCCAGCACAGTGAGAGCCTTCTGCTCCCTGGGCTCCTGTGCAGCACTGCAGGGGGAACACTGGCAGCAGGACTGAAGCCAATGTTAAAGACACACAGCTCACGTACACTCACATCTCAGTTCCTGATCCAGAACCTCCCACAGTGCAAAACGAATATGGCAAAGAAAAAAACAAGTCATGTGCTCTCTGCATTTGTGACATTAGGAAAGTACAGTGAATGCTCCAGACCAAACCATTACTCCTCAATGAGCAGGAGGAGCTGGAGCAATGACTAGCGAGGGCTGAGAAGGAAGGAAGCCTCCAAAGCAGCACTCCTTGCTGAGGAACTGCGTGGCACCAAGGCAGCATTCAGCACAGCTTGAGTGCAACCACCACTCTGACCCTGAACGTGACAGAAAAAGACCTTCTGGTCCTTGAGGGGAAAACAGAGAAACACCTCCAGCCTTGGTGGGGCAGAGAAAGGACAGTTCAGCCCCCAAAACAACAGCAGAAACAGGCCACTGAGGAGGGCTGCTCTCTGCAGTGCTCGTAGCTCTTACAAAAAAACTCTGCAGGAAGAAGAAACTAATTCTTACAGCACAAAGACTTCCAGAAATGCAGTGTGGCAAACCCAGCCTCCCTCCCCTGCAGAGAGCTGCCTGCTGTTCTCAGGCTCAGCTCAGATATGCCCTTCCCTGTGCTGCCTCTGAGATGAGACACTTCTGCCACCATCATCCTGATGCAGAGAAACGATCTCTGCCAACAAATTGACAGAGAATTTCAGTCTTAATAATCATCCTGCCCTGCACTTCAGCCTGATCCACATCCCAGAAGCAAGATTAATCCACTAAGCTTCTCAGCTCCTAGAAACGATACTTACAGGCAAACAACTATCCCCACTCATTCTCTCACTCAGATGATAATCAGAAAAATGTCTGTATTTGGCTCACTATGACAAGCTGATTTGAAACCTCCTAAGGAGCACAAGCTCGTTGGCTCTGGGATAACCCTGCTTGTCCCTGCGCTTCAGGCTGGCAGCCTGGGAAAGAACAAGGCAGGTCTCCTCAGAGGCCTTTTCCAACCTTACCAACTCTGCTTCTGGGACCTACGGAAGGGTTAATGCAAGCTGGTCACACAGGCACATCCTGGTCACTGCACCTCCCAGCGGGGCAGGTGCCTCCTGGTGATCCCTCAGCTCTTTTCTTCCCCCAGACAGTTCAATCACAGGTGCTGTTCCACTTCAGTGTATTCAGCACTATTAATGCATTGTTCTGATTTGCAAAACGAGTAGATATGTAGAGCTCACGGACGTCTTGGCACCTTGGTGAACCACAATCCATACTTACAATTAAGTCTGAAGCCAGACGGCTTGCTAGGAAGCAGCTCAAGCTTCCCCTATAAAGAAATCAATACCTCTGAAGCTTCATCTTGCCACACCTTAGTTTGGAATAAGTATTTTGTTTAGCCTTTGTGAGCATAAGAAAAGGAGTGAATAAAGACATGAGACATCACAGTCACAGCATTTAAGAAAGAACTGGCTGCCAGTTTTGTTCTTCTTTTTGTCTTTTAATTCTCCATTTTGAGGCAATCCTACGAACTTCAACTTTTTTGTTCCTATTTAGAGTTTAAGCTATTTGAATGATGAACCTTATTTTTTAATGTATTTATAATAAAATATTCAAGCTGTTACAGGGAGCTAGTAAATCATACATTTTTTCATATATGCATAATATACACAATTTCTGGTTGAAGGACATTGTCTTTCAGTATTTTATTTTCCCTTGGAATCAAAAGGGGCTGGAGAAAGACAAGACAAGCAATAAAACATATGCAATGCACAGAGTTTGTGATAGTCTACGGCTGCTTCACATTAAGAAGAGTTTAATTAGAGCAGCAATATAAAGGAGGCGGCAGTGGGAACTACAAATAGTCATGCAGAAAGGGGAAATAACTTGTCCAGCCCTGCTATGCACTCACCAGGCCCCAAGGCATAGAGGCTGTACAGCTAGAACAGATGGCCAAGGAGTTATGTCCTCTTAAGTCTTAGTAAATCTTCCTCCAGCTTTGGCTTCAAATGCATGGTAAAACAGGTCAAAGCAAACCCTGCATTTCTGGGAGGGAAGGTGAAATTAAAAGGCACAGGTATCTCAGGCCTTCTGTGGAAAGTAACACAGTTTTGCTCAGCACCACCTCTGTCTCCTGATTTGGAGTCTATATGTCATTTCATTCTAGAATCAAGAGATTCCCAGATTTTTGCCCACTGAGGAAGGTTCATCACGACACTGTTTCTAGGAGATTTGGCACATGTGACATCCACACGGAGCCACAACTTTGGAGGAAGCTATGTCCTCCATCTGACAGGTGTAAAGAGAAGCCCTAGGAAGAAACTGGAGGCACCTCATTGCAGAAAAATGAAAACGAAAAGTGGATGTACATGGGAGTGACGGGAGGAGGAGAAGGATTTATCGTTAATGTTTAATTATCTGGTAGCTAAGCAAGTTGGGAAAGCCACACAGCAATAACAGGTCTTCATCTAAATGTCTGCAAAAAGAAACACTTTTCTTTCAGCAGCTTCATGTTTTGTTCTTGTTTTTTCTGGCAAAGTGCTTAAAATGTTTAGGATTTCTATATTGTCTGGAGGCCCCAGAGCATACAAGCCAGGCAGGTCATTCAAGAAAACTGTGAACTCACAATTTCCTCTAATTTATTTCTTTGTACATCACTCTGAGAAGCCTTGATTACTTCAACACCTTTCTAAATCATGCTCTCGGGCATCTTCTCCAAACTCACACCGACATTTTGTAGTCTCAACAAGAATCCGTTCCACAGTGAACTGGGTAGTTTCTAACACATTCTCCTACTCCAGTTGGGCTCTTTTAAGGATAAGAAATCATTCAAAGGGCTATGCTGTAACTAATCCTTCTACCCATCAAACAATAAAAATCAGCAAGCTCAGTAAAACTAATGGTAAAAAAACCATAAGCCTGGAATAACTGAGCTAAACAGAAGATTTTATAACAAACCCTCAGTGCTGAAATTCAACTACACAGGAGGGCTCCTTTTTCCTCCTTGCTTTTCTGAAGGCCTTCTTGATAAAGTTCTCTGACAGGACTAATTCTGTGTAACCAAAGTGTGCTAATTGAAATGCAACCCATCGTTTCCTTCTAGGTGACTTGTTCTTAGTATCTGCTCTGCATCAGGGTTTTGATACTTAGATGCACCCACTGTGCCATTGGGAGGGAGGAAAAAACCCTATTAGCTGTAGCAGAGATGATGAAAAGCAGAGAAATCAAAAGGGAAAGGAGACAGAAGGCTTTCTCTCTTTAGTCAGGGCCGTTCCATATTCCCCATGACTCTCCAAAGCTGGGCCAGCACAGACAAGTTGGCACCTGGTGCCCCGAAGAAACAGGCTGGCAGTTTGGCACGAGGTTTTGAAAGACAGCCTGGGTTTGGATCCCATCCTTGCTCTCCAGCTGACACCTGACTTCGGACAGAGCTCAACAGGAAGCAAGGCATATGGAAAAAAGCCTTGTCAAGGGAACAATGAGAAGCTAATACAGAAACCTAAATGAGACATGACTCAATTAATGAGAGCTGATGGGGCTAATGACTAAACAGATGGTATTCCTAAAAAAAGATGAGGGAGAGGAAATATAGCTGTGATAATGGACCTGCTGTAGTGTAGATGGCAACTCTCATGCTGTCTCTTGCAGAGCATGGAAAGCTCTGAGAAAAAGGAGTGCTCTTTGCCTCAACTGCAATACAGAGCAGCCTGAAAAAGGCAGCTCTCTGCATACCTGAACTAAGGCACCTCATCCCTCCTTCCTGCAGGTGGAAGATTATTTTATTTAAAAAGTCTCCTACTACAGCCCCCAACAGGCTGGCAAAAATGGTGTTACAACCATACTTTTTATCTCTACATACACCCATTCTGTTTTTGACAGACTACAGTAGAAAAGTCAAAGTCTTTCAAAGTCAGAAGTGCTTAGAGCTGAGGCATGGCTCTAACTAAAGGAGCTTCTAATTGCAAAGCACCACACAGTGCTGCTGTCAGCATCTTCCTGCAATGGTAGCTCAAGGACAGGCAGACTGTCCTCTCCTGAGACACTCCTGCACATTCCTGGAGCAGCCTTGAGAAGGTTTGACTGGATTTGATCCCTCTTAATGTAACTCAGTTGAGATTACAGGTCAGATGTTATGGGCCACTGGACTGTCAAGGCGAGTCAACATTAGGGCAAGGAGCAGCCTCTGTCCCTTTTGATAACATGTCAAATGCAATTATATTTGTGACATCTTATCACAGGCCTGAGGAACTGTAATGAGCTCAGACCCACAATCTGATCCAGATACGCTCCCAGTTCTAACCAGCAGCCTCCTTCGACGTATCCCCCATATGTTCACTTGTCAGCCCTCCTTCGATGGAGCTGCTGTGATCAATACACGCAGCGCTGCCAGCGCTTCCTGTGGATTCAGTGTGCCACTGTAGCATGTCTGTTCTGATAACAGGTTTTGCAACAATGGGCCCCTCTCTGGTGTTTGCCAGCAGGAGGGAGGAGGGAAGGTTCATCCTGCTCAGCGGTGCGTGATGACTGACAGGGGTGTCTGCTCTGGGATGAACTTTGGATTTCCTCCCCTGTATCCTGAGACAGCACACAGCTGCCTCCTCCCACAACAATCAGCCTAATGCAGCCAGCATTACAGCCACTCACATCTCTTCAGACTTTTGCATTTAGAAACAAGCTAGATGGAGGGAAAAAAAAAATTAAGAAAATGAAGTTGCTACTCCTGAACTTACAAAAATACTTTCCTACAAAGGCTAGTGCCCCATGCATCCACTTTCCTATTAATGGGCATCTCTGAATCTGACACTCCAGTGTCACTTCTCACACAGGTCTTGGTGCTGCCATTGGAGGGCACCTTGCTCTGACCCTCAGCAAGCCACAAGAGCCCGGCCACGGAAGAATCACCTGCACCAGTAAATCTGCCCATGCTATCAGGTTTTTCTTCCAGAAGAGGACAGGCAGCAACAGTTACCCGTAAGTTCTAGCCATCAAGTGCAGGATATCTCCATCTTCTCAACAGGGGTGTGTTAGGATGTTTTGAGATTTATAGTTGAGCCATAAAATACCATCTTTTCAAGGAATATTTGAACAGCTGCCATCCATCCCAATTTCTAAATGCAATTGTCTTGATATGCCTAGTGACTAGAGACAGCTGACACAGTGGACACAGTAATGAACCATCTCATGATTAAAATGGGGAAAGGAGTTGCTCCTCAGGGATGATTCTGGGATGAATCTGTCAGGTGCATGACACACCCAGGTGACAGCAGTGAGATTCTGCTCTCAGCTCTCCTCAGCTCTGACTGCTGGGATGAGGACAATGGGGAGGTCAGCATGCAGATTCTGCCCAGCTTCCTACTGTCATGAGTGGACTTTCAGCCTTCCATTTCCACTGAAAAAAGGGAAAGAAACAGCAGCACCAGTATGTCTAGGCTTGAGTTCTTTCTGACAAAGGAACATTAAAATATGATCATTAAATTCAGAAAGATCCAGGGACCGATGTAGATACAATTTAGGAAAGAACAAACCAAATAAAATTAAATTCTCTACCTCTGTTTGATATCTGCTGTTGAGTGAGTGCCAAAAGCCAATGAGGCTGACTCTCATGAACCTTTCCACTGACTCTGGCAGCAAGCAGCATTGTCCAGCTGCCTCCCAGGGAAAGAACATATCCACAGAAATTAAAAATGAGTGTTTGTGGGGAAGGAGAGGAAAAGAAACCTCTCAGAAATAAGTCTGAAATTACACACAATAATGAAGGATTCATTATTGTTTCAGTCTTAGCTACATTAAATAATTATATCAAAACTTTATGAAAATTAGAATATTTTGTTTCTTTGTCTTTGTTCAGACTACAGAACAAAATAAAGAAAATCTTACGCAAAAAGCATAGGGGGGAATTCTTAGACAGAAGCACAGAATTAAACTGAACATACTGGCACAGCATCAACAAATCTTTCAGAGAAAGCCTGACAGTCCTGCACAATAAATCTGCTCCTTCTTCATTACAAGCCTGTCTGCAAGAACACTCTCCACTAAAAGCATTGCTATAGCAAAGTTCTATTTACAGAAATCCTCGTGGCAATTCCCTACTTCTCCTCCTTCCTACCCCTTGTCAACAATCACAATCATTATCTCTCTTGGATGGTATTAAAATGAAGGTGAAGCTTGTGTTTGTTTCCCTGTTTTAAGAAACGGTATGTACCACACAGAAGGACCAATGAAAATGTACTAAACTAGTGACATTCATGCTTAACTTGTGTCAGGTCAGTTCATAGGCATGATTTTTTTGGTTTTGCCCCCCTCTCCTCTTCTGATGATATCCCTCCTGGAGCAGAACCAGCCCCACAGCCGCTTACCATGCTCTGGGGACAACACATGCAAGGGCCTGTCATGCCCTGAGCGTGTGTTCAGGTGTGTTTTAGGGCAGAGGCTTTTTGAGGGACTCATTCCACATCCCTGACTGACAAAGGCAACGTGTGCTCCTATATCATGCAGGGACAGGTACAGCAAAGACAAGAGCAGCACAGTGTCGTCCCCCCAACTTCACTTGAGCTGATGAAAGCCTGCCCATTCTTTGCAGCTGTATTAGTCAGTCCAACAAAACATACTAACTAACCCCACAATCCTTTCTTCTTTCAAATCTTTTGATCATTATGGCCGTAATATTCTCACTGTTACAACTGATCCTGCAACATTAGAGCTCCTGTCTCATCAAGGGAAAGTGGTTTGTGTTCTTTATTTGTTCACTCCTTGATCTCTGAACGAGAGCGGCAGTCGGGAGCGTGGCAGGTGGCAGGGGAGTTGCATGCAATTCCCCCATTTGTTACAAAATGGAGCACTTCTTCATCACTGTCTTTTTAATGAGCACCGAATCACCCAGGAGTGAGGCTGTATGTGTGCAGTGAGATTCCCTGCATTTCCTCTCTTTATTCTCCTATTTTAAAAATCAAAGATTCTTCCTTGCAGTCATACTCTCCATATGCGGTTTGAGTTTCTGGGCCAGGACTGCCTGCATTTGAGGATGACAGAGAAAACCAGGGCAGGGACACCATTCTTGTGGTTCTGACCCTTAGGCACAGGTTATTCAATTGCTGGGCGAGAAAAAGTGGAAGCAGAATACTCATTATTCTGCTCCGGGGAATTTACACTCCTGAACAAAGATTCTGCTGACACACACAGGTTGCTAAGCTTCCCGTTTACTGGGTGCAGCTCCAGCTTCAGCACTCCAACAAAACAGCTGAGTCTAAACATCTTTAGATGCTGTTTCCTTTAATCATTCCATCCTGGATGAGTGCTGTCCCCCTTTCTCCTGCTTCCCAGTACATCCAGGGACCTTACAAGTCATCACAAACAGCATCACAAGCCCAGGGCAAAACAAACCCAACCTGAGCAGAGAGGGAGCAGGATCTTGGTCAGCCAAAGGGCCACCCAAGAACTAGAAGCCTTTGTGGGAACAGTCAGTGAGCGACTTTAAAGGTATGTAAAGCATCAGTACATTGGGATAAACAAGGGAATAGAATAGCTTCACTACCTATGTATCCCTCCTGATTCAATTTTCACTATACCATTTCAATCCAATCGGGATTTTCATCGTTTTCTGCATTAATTAAAATGCAAACAATACCCCTTACAAATATTTAAAACAAGAGATGTTTCAACTTTCTCTGATACAGGCAGGTATCTGCTTTTATTTTAAAACTACACTTTCGGTCTGGTACTTTTGTTAAGTAACTCCAATCCAGGAACACCAAGTTTCACTGCAAACAGCAGAAATGAGGGGGTGGCACCTTCCACATGGGCTCCAGCTGCAGCCTTGGTTTGTTCTTAGGATAGGGATTACAAAGACCTGTCAGGTGAGTTATGCATTATTACAAGGAAACTTGCCAGCTCTCAATGTCCTTTTCCATCCATCTTCAGTGTTGCTTTACCTCACATTTGTAAATGACCAAAAACTTTTGTGTTTTTAAGAGTTTTCAATTATTAAAGCACAACTAAAGGCCACAGAAACAGGCAGGCGAGATTCACAATAAAACTCCAGCACCTTCTGGAGTGTGAACACTTTGCCTTGGGGAGCACTGCTGTTACTATAATGTGGATTTATTCTCCATTTATAAACAAGACCGAACAATGGCTAGTGCAAAATTTCTTCCTTGTCATGACAGTTAACAGAAAACAAACTATCATGAAGGAATGAGATGTCCCTGGATACTGATTATGCACACAATGACATCCATTTGAGTTTTGAGTTTGAATGCAAAATTGTTAAACAATACTGATGTTTTTCATCAGTAACTCCCTGGCAAGCACTTTGGAATCTCTTATCTTTCTTACAGCAAATGAGACTACTCAAAATCACCTGTTTGGGTTTTTTAACCAAATGACAGTATTTGGTACTACTCCTCACAGATGATAGAAGCTGAAAAGTAATTTCTTCCACTTTCTCGACTCCTTATGGGAAAATTGGCCTTTTGTGCTTGTACTCAGTAAAGCACTCAGCATCAGTCCAGCTGTAACTGACACAGAAGCCTCCAGCTGGGAAATCCTATAATACAAATTTTCACTTACAGCTTCAAACACTGCTTTAATAAGCACGGATTTAAAACAGGAACCCAGAAAATGAAGAAACTTACTCGAAACAACAACATACAGGATTAACGAACATAAAAATGCTTCCTTGTTGAATTTCTTTTGATGCTCAGCAGTAGCTTATTTGCAATCAGAAAGAAAGGTGCTGTAGATGATGCTACGCCTTCCTTTAAGCATTATATCTATATTTTCTATACACGTAAGTAAGTAATATTGACCTTCTTTTTTTTTTTTTAATTTCAAGATACTATTTTTTTCATTTTGTACTTTAATCCCCAAAGTTTTTTGTACTATTTGAAATGGGGAAAAAAAAAAAAACAAACAAACAACCAGAAGTCACATTTGTACTGTCAGCAATCACTGTAACAGGCTATTTAGCCAAAGCTGGGGGGATACAAGTCAGGAGAGCTGCCTAACCTGGCAGCCCCACTACCTGTGGCAGGTTCCTGACCTGCCCAGCAAGCACTGCTCCTCCTGCTGCAGCTCTCTCCACTCCCGGGAAAGGTGAGATAAGCTGAAACAAACAGAACTCGGGAAGGTTTGAATGAAACCTTCTGGAACGCCAGTAAAAAAACACGGTTGCATTTTAGTCTCTAGAGTGCTTCAAAGCCTGGGGAAAAAAATAAATATAAATCAGAATCCCAGGCAGTAAAACCTGTTAAGGTGATGAAGGATTAAGCCCACTGACACAGCAGGCTGCCCCCAGCTCCTTGGCACAGCCCCACTCCGCTGTGTCAATGCCCATCTCCAAGGGGCAGCAGATGGGAAAGTGGAATGATAAGACCTGCTAATGCTGCCTCCCTCACAAAAATGGCACTATTTTAACACGGAAGGCTGACTTTTTGTGTTTAATCTCTAACCGATTT
Source organism: Lycocorax pyrrhopterus obiensis (assembly GCA_014706295.1). Taxonomy (NCBI): domain Eukaryota; kingdom Metazoa; phylum Chordata; class Aves; order Passeriformes; family Paradisaeidae; genus Lycocorax; species Lycocorax pyrrhopterus. The sequence continues at coordinate 3,686,600 of JACSVZ010000016.1, forward strand.
TATTTCCTGAAGAGTTCCTTTGAGAGAGGTGGTTAATGAGAAAGGCGCTATAGAAATGAAGAATACAGCTGATTGCATACGCAAATCAGCATGTGCGTTTTCTTTGGGGAGGGGGATTTGCAGCTGAATGGGTTAATGATAAAAGCGATTGCTGGCTTTTTATTTATTTTTTTTTTCCCTCCCAAGCTCCACAGCTGAGCAGGATGGGATGTGAGAGGGGGAAGGATGCTTAGGGACAGAGAGATTAAGAAGTACAAAGCCATTTTGACTGCTTAAAATATTTCTGGCAAGCCTGATAGCACCGGTTGCGGGAGGACCTGCCTTCAGGCGGGAGCACCTGCTTCAGATGTGACTCCCAGACAACCTTTTTCCCTCAAAGCCTCCACTTTTCGTTGTTTGGGAATGAGACAAAGAGCAAGAGAGGAGCATGCCAGCGGAGGGCAGCGAGCACTTATTCTCCCAGGCGTGGGGCGCTAACGGGAAGGATGCCTGTGTTGTGAAAGGCTGGAAAGGAATCAAGAAACAGAGAAATAAACAGAGAAATAAAAAAGCAGGAGCCTGAGCCCCCCAGAAGCAGTAAACCTTCCCTTCTTTTCTTTGCTGTGGTATCTTTGGAAGCTGCTGCTAAGGCGTACTGAAAGGGGTTTTTGTCAGAAGCCCTCCCTGCAGATGTCTTCTGATCCCTTTGGAGGTATTTCAGCCCCTAATACAGCTGTCACTTTCTCCCCACCGCTCTAACAAAACAAAACAAAACAAAACAAAAAAACCAAAAAAAACAAAAAAAAACCCACCAAAAAAAAAAAGGGGGGGGGGAAATATAATAGTAATAAATTTCTGCCTAACGGAGCGAACTGCCACTGACAGCCACCCACTGGGGACTTTGGCTGCACGGGACGCCCCGCTGGCTGAGAGAGGGGCCCACGGCTTTAAACTGCTTTCACGCCACATTAACACCCTGCCTGGCAGGAGCAGGATGCAAGAATCCAGGGCTGTCTGATCCCCGGGGCTGCTGCTCTCTCCCACCCTCTGTCTCTCCTGCCCGGCTCCCTGCAAGTGGAAATGAACAATACTTTTCTCTCGGTGCAAATGCCAGCGAGAGGGAGGCGAGAAAGCACCTTACCCTCACCCCCTCCTCTACCTCTCCTTCCCTTTGTGAGCTCAAGCAGAGAATAGTGAAAGCCAAGGCCCATCTGTGGCTTCTGAGCAGACTTTGTCCCAGTTACTTAGGCTCATCTCTAAGCCAGCTTTAGGCTCCCTGCAGTTTAATGCATCTTTAAGAATTGTCATTCTATCACTCCCTTGCTCTGCCGCCTCCTTGCTCCCTCCCCGTTCCAGTCCCGCCCACTCTCAGCCTCCCTTTCCCCCAATTAAAAATTCTTCACATTTGAATGACTGTATTTTCCTCATCGCTTAGCTCAGAAACAGGCCCTCCCCCCTTCTCCTTCACATCCATCCTCCTGCTGAATAAAAACTGGGCTGGAGGAGCTCTTTTCACACATTATTTATTTAAAAGCTCTCCCTTACATTTCATATGGAGCCCTCAGTGTGTCGGGCTGCCGTGGGACAGCATGGCAATGCTCACAAAACCAACACCTTAGCATTATCAATGCATTTGAACATCTTCAAAATTCAATTCTTTTACGTTTATTCTCTCACCTCATGCTGTACAGAATGGTAAAAAAGATGAAAAAGTACATTTTCTTGAGGATTATTAACTTACTTTACTTTTTTTTGCCCCAGTGCTGGCTAGGGAATATTGAAGGTCCAATAATTTTTAAGAGCACTAAACACACGAAATTAGTGAGAGCTGCTGTGTGGGCTCAGCACCTCTGAAGAGCAGGTACAAGTTCAGCATGAAGAAAAGTCCTGTATTGCCTTTATCTGCACCTATTAGCATTTATTTGTAGTAGGCTAGCACCCAGACAGACAAAACCCTGCCGCAAATGGAATATATAATGCCCATCCCACTGGTCCCTGATGGGGGCAGGGACAAAGCTGCTCCCACGAGGAGATGAGGCTTGTTCCTTTGTTCTGCCCTCCTTTTACAGTGACCTCAGGTTTTACTGGACAAACCTCCGCTTGTTCAAGGACCTAAAACATCAGTGGTCACCACAGTTCCAGGTTTCTGTTCCTCAGGGCACTGGAAAGCATTGGGCAGCCTGTAGATGTGTGCACATCTGAGGCAGGTGTGTTACAGCCTCTTCCCTGCTCTGCAGTGTATGGCTGCCTGCCCCTACAGCTGAAGAGAGAATTTTCAGTTCCAGGTTCCTAAACAGACAAGGCAGGAAGAGGACAGGAAGTCAAACAGCAAGTTAAGGATGCAGAGTCTTCCTGAAAGTCATGGCAGAGCAGGGGTAGGGCAGGGAACGAAAGTCCCAGTCCTGTTTTTGAAGATTTTCTTTCAGATCAGGATCACCTCAGTTTCAATGGAGGGAGAATGGGAGGGCTCGAGCACAAAGGCATCAGATCCTTCAAGGGCAAAAGCTCCATGCTACGTGAAAAAGCCTTATTTCTTTGCCATAGAAATCTGTGAAGGAAAAGACCTTTCTCCAAGGCATGAAAATCATTTGAGTTGTTACACAAAAGGCAGATCCACTTAATGCTGAAAGCTGGAGAGCCAACATCTGACCACGACCCCTGATCTTCCCTCTCTCACATGGGGTCAGACCCCTGATTTCATGACCTCTTAAATGACAGAGGCCTTGAGCATGGAATTAATGATGGTAGTAGATCTCCTAACTAAACATCACAGGGTTGACAGGGTAAACATTCCAAAGTTGGAGAGCACAGTGGAGCAGAAAAGGTGCTCACAACCTAACCTTAAGAGTTGCTTTAGCTAACAAGTCCTAACAAGCAGGAGAAGAAACCAAGTAATTTGTCTCTCTCCTTTCTGCTGCCCAGCTGCCTGCCTGACACTGATACAAAGCACCAGCAACTCTGACAAGCCCTAAGTAAATCCCAGATTGGATTTCTCTACTTCCTCAGCACTATGGTTTTGACAAAGTTCCCATGACACTGGCAAGACACATTTGCAAAAACCCCAGCACAGCATATTCCTCTACACAAATGAAAAATGTAATATGCAGATCAGAGAGAATGACTCTGCAGTGGCACAGAACAGTACAGCTTTCTCTGGATTGACTGACAATGCTGTTTGATGCACGGGAGAAACTCTGCAGGAAACGCACTGGATTTGCTCAATAGGCCTGATGCTTAAGTCCTAAGACCTCTTTGTATTCAGGCCAGATATGAGCAAAAGGCTATTATTCTGAAAACCCAGCCATTTGTAACATTTCTTGCACGCAGAACAAGACTGACAAAAAATGGGAAGGTGCATAACTACTCTGAGAGAACTGGGAAAATTTATTTTGTGCTGTTATGGAGGTGGAAGAGGGAACCTGTGTGAGAGTCTCTATATTCCCTGTCAGAACATGCAATAACAACAATCCATTTTCTGTCACCCAGTTTGGAGCTGACTGAAGAGCAAGTAACTCCCAATAACAAATTACAAGCAGTGTTACGGCTGCTTTGAAAGCACATAAAATTAGGCTGCTCTTCACAGTCCACCCATATTTGGTATTGCAAATATATGATATATACTTAAGCTACAAGATGGGAAGCTCTCTGAGGCTGCAGTTTCTGGTATGGGGCAGTGGCACAGATTCTCTGAACAGCATTTAGGGGCTCAGATGCTCCATATAAACCTTCTCCGTGATGAGCCCAGGCATAAAGCACCAAATCCTCACTGTGGTGTAAATGAGCTTGTATCATCAAAATTTAAGGGGTGATGTTGACTCACATCAGCAATGATCTGACTTGTTCTGTCTGCAATCTAATGAGGATCACCTACCTGTACAAGTGATCAGTCAATATAAATATGAGACTGTACACCTTAAACGAGGCTAAAAGCTACACAAAGTAAGGCTCTCAAGAGCCTAAGTCCCAAAGTTCACTCAGACACTTGTGAAAATTTCATCTACTGATATCTGTGTGCTCACAGTGTCCGTAAGAACGTGCACTGTGGAGTGAAGCAGGTGGGAAGTGCACTAAGAGGCAGGAATTAATAGGTTTTGCAAGGATTAATAGACAGACTGACACTGAGAGGCTGGGGTTTGTGAACAGCACTGTGCCACCCTACACTCAGTGTCACAAGGACTTCCAGAAAAGTGGATGAATAAGCCATTCAGCCTAAAACCAGGCCATGCACATATCACAGGCGCCTGCTGGCAGAGCCCTGTGTGAAGGTGGGAAAAGGCTGGGCTCTGCAGGACAGCGCTGTGCCAGCTGAAGCCCCTCTGTGCAGACATGTTTATACTGGCAGCACATGCTTTTGGCTGGAAAGCTCATTTCACGTGTGCACTCCACTCCAGGGAGAAATGTTACTAAACCAGGACAATGAACAGCTCTGCCAGTGCAGCTGATTCCACGGCAAGAGCACTTTGTTGGTATGGTGGCTTTTTCCCTGAAAAAGCACTTCCAGTGTAGTTCTCCTAGCAATTCTTAGGTTAACCTTAGCATTGACTCCAGCTTTCACCCAGGACTTTGAAATTGAATTTGTAAAGGCAGAAAAAGCTCCTTTAAAACAAACCACCTCAACCAATTGTCAGCCTTCAGGTCGAGCTCTGTATCCTGGTCGTGTTACACTGCTGGCTGATGTTCAGCAGCTGCGTGATGTAACGAGTACTCCACGTTCAGATACACAAAGTGACAAACTAAAACCTAAACCCATGAGTACCTGTATCACGTACATACCAAGGGCAAATAAATGGGGCAAAGGATGGACTGCTGTCAAGACATCAAACCTCCTTTCCAGATGACAGTATCTGGGCAAGCACTGAATCACAACACTGTGCTGCCTTGGCCAGTGCTAATTATAATCACACTTCCAGTTCTCCACCCTAAAAGAAGGCACTTTAGGCGACAGAATGGATTACAGTTGACACTGAAATGCACTATAACAAACCCCCCATTTCCTCGTAAATAAAATTACAGGAACTCTAAATAATTTAGTGTATCAGCTGCTAACCCTTTGGAATGGGAGGCAGTCTTCAGTTCAGCCTCAGGATGGAGAGAGAAGGAACAGCTTCTGAAGACAGACTCTCTGTGGACTGCTCTGAACACTGTCCCTGTCTCGTTACCTCTCTCAGATTGAAGGGAAAAATCCAGTTGGCCCTCAATTAGGAAGAGTTCCCACTGAACCTGCAGAAACTCAAACTCACTGTTAGGTCATTAAATGTGCTAACACTTGCAAAGGTTCAAATGGGCTTTTCAGGCTTCAGCCCAGCAAGAGAGCTATTACTGTTGCTTGTTAGATAATTGTCAATTAATGAATTTAAATGCTATGTGGCAGTTTAAATGAGAAACTAACAGCTCTTCACAATCCAATAAAATCAGATGAAATCAAGTTAAATCAAAATGTTTTACACAGCATCCCAAATAAGTGACACTTAGGAAAGCACGTGTGTAAAAAACGTGTGATTTCAGAGTCTTTGAGTGGTCCCACTGTATGGCTGGATCCACCAAGAAAGGAATGAGATGCCATGCTACATTTCCAAGTGGCTATGCATCAAGCAAGACTTTATAAACCTCTGGTACCTCCTTTATCTTGTTCTTACAGACTGTTTTAAGGACTTAAGAGTTACAGCCAAATCATTTACAATCCAAATCACATGCAAGTTTCCCTACATTTTTTTCTTCTCATTCTCACAAAACACTAGTAGCAAGAGGCATTTATCCAGAACTAGTCAGCACAGGGCTGTACCCACCACACATCACTCTTCCTTTACCCCGTGATCGCTTTCCCGACCTGCAGACACCCAAATGCCAAAGCAGGAGTAAGGTGCACAGCTCAGGGGAAAGCAGACTGGAGTGCTTATTCAGAAATAAGCACCTTCGTGAAGAGAAGAAAGGTAAACATTTTGCATGGGGCACTGGCACAAGACACACACCTTCCCTAAGTACATCAAGGACTCAAAAGTTCTGCAGAAGGTGCTGCAGTTCCAGTGTGCAGAATTCCCATCCCTTCTGCCCCCACAGCTGCCTGGAGGATGCTGCAAGGGGGTCAGGAGCAGGCTGCCTGCCCACCCCAACAGACCCCCTACCATGCCAAGGGGGGTGAATTCTGTACATCCCAGGCACTCTTCATGCTGAATTTACTACCTGACAATCAAAAAGGAAATGGCTGAACAATGGGCAAAGTGTAGTAAAAGACAGAGAGATGAGGCAGAATAGGGAGGAAGGGGAACGTACTGGGGCTTCCACTGCTTCAAAAAAGTTAGCTCTGCTAGATTTTAGATTTTTGACTGCTTTTAGGAAATTGGAAGGATCAGCAGAGCAGCGCATTTGGCTTAGAGAAACAGGAAAACAAAAGGGCAGCTGCAGCACTCTGTGATAACTTAACCCACACGAAAAAGGTTAGATAGTTTAGCTTGTAAAGATACAAGAAAATTATGGCAAAAACTAGATCAGTTCCCATCTCTGAATCAGACTTTATTCTAAAGGTGAATGGAGTAATCAAATCAGACTGCAGGGTTATCAGAAGTTCACCAGTTTCCTTCACATACGACATTGCCTGTGCTCCTGCAGAATATTACCTATTACCACTTGTAATTTGAAGAGAAAACATCCTCTAAAGAGAAAAGCTGTCTCAGAAACCAGCTCCAAAAGTGTCACTGGCCAAGGAGAACTTGAACCACTGAACTTCTGCCTAAGCAGACGTGGATAAAAATTCAGCAATCCCGTCCTCAATATTTTAACTGCTAGAGAGGAGACCAAAGGATATGTCTGCATCCACCATTTATGTAATCAAGTTTCGAGACCACCAGTTGGTGTTTCTGTTTGGAACAGCCACAAGATGCCACATCAGCAGCATCGTGGAGGGATGGGTTGGCAGAGAGGACAGGCACTATTCCAAACTCTCACACAGTTTTTCCTGGTTTCACCACCCCAGGGAGATGCCTCTACATAACAAGAACAGGTCTGTGGTTGCCAGTTTTCAAGTACTACTGTCCTTCAGGACCCAGGCATGTCTGCCACCTTAAGCAAATAATTGCATGTTCCAGCAGTCTCCTCTGCTTCAAAACCTGTAAAAAAGCCAGGGCTCTGCCTGCTGAACTCAAAATGAAGATGTATGATTCAAGTCCCAACAGTCAGTCAGGAGCTATAGCAGCAGGCTCTAATTGTTGCCTCCCTGGAAGCTGGAGTCAGAAGGCCTGATTTTCCCAAAGCCTTTACTGACCTGTTATGTGCAAAGCACCCTCCCTCACTCTCCAGCTCTGTTTCTCCTCCTGCCTCTGGTCTGTTTTTTTTGGTTTGCACTGGAGTCTGGCTCTGCAGAGAAATCCCCTGGTGCACCCAGCCACCAGGACCACCTCTTTTCTGGACTGTGGTTGTTCCTGCCAGTCTCAGTGTAACAGCAGGAACACCATGCAGAAGGTCTGGCATTATGGAGCAAATTCAATCAGCTGTCTTAGACAGTAATGTAGGTACCAGCTGACAAATGGAAAGTTATTAAAAATCTTCACAAGGTAGCAGGACAAAGGACTCTGAAATCTCTTCTTCTGCACAACTTGCAGCTTAGCAGTGGGGAAAGGAGTGAGTTAGTTACTGGAGTTCATTTGATTTCTAGTGTTTAACATGCAGCAGCCCTTCAGTCTGGACTTCTTGCTTTTTGCCTACAATACCTAAGATTGCCAAGCAGTCTCTCATCCCTGTGTTGGCTAAGCCTGAGACAGCTTTGTTTCCAAGATCAGCAGGTACACTGAGTCCACAACAATCAGAACAGTTTTGGGGTATGCCCCCAAAACCACCTAAAGCTCCATAATGGCGCCCTTCACACTGCACCTTTTGCTTCCTTGCAGACAGCTGCTCCCATATGCTATTACTAATATTATTAGCACTGAAACTTTCCTTTGCTGTGCAGTTTACAAGCAGATCAATACACCATTTTCCCTCCCACCAGAGCACCATGCTGCTTATCCGCTGCCTTTAACGCACTGTTTGACTTCAGCGGCACGTCACAGGGGCAGGGGAAACTGGGGAAAAACCTCAAGAACCCACTCGATGGAAACAACTCGTTAATTGGAGCGAGTCCTTAATTTCCTCCCAAGGAAGCCATGAGCTGTGTCGCTGGCAGGCTGGGGTGGGGCTGGCAGCCAGTGTACCTGTGCTGCAGTGGTGGCAGACAGTCACCCGGGGCAGAGAGCACAGAGCCTGCTAAGGTGACTCGGCACGCTCACTGCCATCAACACCCCTGCATTAATCCTGCCATCTGTTCCTACAAAAAAGGTGAATGTGCTTATTGTGGAAAGTTCTTGATTTTAATGCTGGCTGAGTCGCTGACTGCTGCGACCTGGGACGAGCTGTGTGATTGATGCAGCTGACAAGGCCGTGAAGCTGGCACAAAGCCCCTCTCAGAAATGGCCGCTGAGATAAGGCTGCCAGGCCAATACGATAAAAAAAAATACATCAAGGGACCAGAAGCAATTCCATATACTCTTCCCCAGTCAAGTACACATTATCAAAAACAAGGTTGCCAACTCTCTTAGGACGGCCACAGAGTAAACGCTGTGGTATTTTCAAACCCCAGTTTGTTAATCCTTTTAGTCCCAGCAATAAATATGGAATCCACAGGACAAAGCCCCAAAAGACCATTTGTGCACAGATCCATCCCACAGCCACAGTGACTTGCAAGCAGAGGCTCACAATCCAACAGAGTCACACTAGCATGTATCCACAGTGGACTGGGGCTGCAAGTGAGACTCCACTACGCTAAAATCATGCTTGGCACCCAAAGGCTGGCCAGTGGCCAGCGGGGTCAGACAGCACCTAACTGACCAAGGCTGGGCTGGAGTCTGTGACAAGTGAACAGTATTCTGATGTACAAACAAACAGCATTTCCTCATCTTCTCACATGCAGCATGGCACCGGTCACTGCGGTTTACATGTTTTGGTGGACAACACCGGGGGATCCCCTGGGCCTGCTGACAACAGTTTGTTAGCAACAGATCAACACAGTTTACTTGGAAACTCAGAGCAGCAACATTAATCCGTGTGGTTTCACATTTGCTCCACTCAAAACATTTCCTCACTAGCTTTTTAAAGCAGGATGCACTGGGAACACGGAGACTCAGCAGCTGGAGGAGGGGGCAGGGGAATTATGCCCCCATCAGCTCAAAGCTAAGGTAAGGGTGTGGCTAAGAAACCCCAAAGTGAAGTGCTTGCTCTCAAGTTCACTTTTTTCCAGCCTAAGTGGATTTTCATCCCATTAATTGAAACCTGTGACTAGAAACTTGGATTTCCTTACTATACATGAAACTGCCCATTAGTTTGTGTCCCCTCCTAATGGCAATAAAGGCTGTGGAATGCTCATGCCTCATGACTAGCATTATAAATGCCAAATCAGATAACATAAGCTGAAATTAAACTGTGACTTCGTACTCAGCCTTAACAGTTCCAGGTAATTCCCAACAGCAGCCTGACACTACAAACCATGCAGGATGTCTCACACTACTTGCCTCTAGTTTGATTTTGTAACACGCTTTCTCCTCGATATTGTTGGGCATACAGATATAGAGCCTTCAATGGGACTTCCTCCTGCTATCAGCAGGAATGTCAAAATTCTCCTAAAAGTTACTTGAGTTAATTACAATTCTGTTGCAAATACCTCATGAAAGTAATTTTACTTAGCCTTTGCAACAAAACCCCAACTGAATGTTCTGTGAGCTGCCTTTGTTATTGCCCTCCAGCAGGTAAATGCTGAGAGAAACAGATGCAGCTTACGCTTGGTTAGAACATTTCTGTAAGAAGCTTAAGTCAGGAGCCCCTTAAAGAACTGAACTGGCCCTACACAAGAAAGTATTTGACCTTATCAATAAGGTCAAGGATTCAGTGAAAGGCTACAAGAAAACAACAGGTCTCACAGGTTCAGGCAAAGGCTTCTGTGCCCACGATCAAACTGGACAAACTCTTATGCAAAAACCTCCCTGTCAAGTAGGACCACCAAATTCCACCTTTCCTAAAAACTTTCCAAGAAATTAACTCACACCCCCGTATTTTTTACTAGTTAAGCTACTTCTCAGGAAACAAATGAAACTGAAAATCAGGAAGTCCAACAATTAATGTTCATGTTGGTCAGTGGGACCCGTAAATCATTATGTGAACTGAAGATATTTCTGTAGTACCCAGACATGCTGTATCTTTACTTTTTTTCATCTTGAGAAATGTATAATTATCAGTCTTTACAGAACAACCATACAGCAGAATTCAACAAGGTAACTCACTGGGTGGTTTTACAACTAGAAAAAAAAAAATTCTTTATCTATGGATTCCAACATTGGAAAAGCAATTAAACTAAGTAATAGAGACTCAGCTACACTGACAGTCACATTCCCTTCTAAGAATCACAGTGAGATTGGTTTCTCCATCCTTAAACACATAAAATGTTTGCTAGTTTGTATTTGCTAATCAAGTTCCCTTCTTCATTAAATTACTTGTGTTAGGTTAGAAAGATGAAATAACTCCCCAAGGCAGGAAAATACTTGTAAGATACTGTACAGGAGAAGCAGGAAAATAAGAGAAAAATCTATCTGGGACTGGAGCAAGACAAACCAGTCACATTCCTGTCAACCTCTGGCTATAAGAGCCTGGGAAAATTGCAGCATTGTAGCTGGGTACAATTTTCCTGATAATGATGGCTGTAATAGGAAAAGAAAGAAAGGTTTTACAGGGAACTGGGAAATAAAATGAGGTGTAGGTGTAGATTGGTAAAATCAGCTCTGTGCACGAATTTTGAGAGTGGGTCAGTACTTGGCATGGCCATTCTTAAACCTTTTGACAGCTTTTCACCCCTCTAATACCCCAGGGGCAGAGGGGTCTTTCATCTGTTAACTTGTCTGGCATCTCCTCAGGGACATTCTCTCCAGGGGAGGAATACAAGGGCTGGAGATGCACTGTCAGAATAATTTAAGCCTTTGAGAATTTTAAGTAATGGCTGTTATTTTCTGTAAGTTAGTATAATTTATCTCAGCTGATGTCAAGGGAGTTATCCTGGTGAAAAAGGGTAAGATGCTGAGTTCTGTGTTTTATTCTGAGGGCTGACATTGCTCATTTGTTTTCTCTGGACATTTGAATTCCCAACACATCTACTAAGAAACTCTGGATTTTGAGTTGTTATCTTCTCCTTTTTCTTTGATCTTTGGAAAGATGGATTACTTTTTTGCCTGTCTGACTGGACCATCTGCTGATATTGCAGGAGGACATGTGTTGGTATTAATAAACTCTATATATTCATGTAATAATTTTGCTTGGGAACCCAGCTGAATTTGTTTAGCCTGTTCTCAGTATGATGCTGTCAGTCACTGATATTCGGAGGGGAAAACCATAAATACTTCTCTGAGTCTGGCTAATGAAATTTTTAAAATTTTTTTTATTTCAATCAGAACGACTGCCATGGTTTAGCCTGGGAAATAGCAACTTGCAAAAGTGCACTCAAGAGGGATGTAGGAGATTTAAACAATGCCAGATGTGAATGCCTGGTTTTAGCCAATGAACTGCCAGGCACCTCCCAACCTCAGTAACAATCTTCAGGACAACAAAGCCCACAGGATGAAGGAAAAATTACATTGTGCATTTCTGAGAGACACACATATGCAAACCAATGTCTGTGCCCCATTCTTTGATGCAAATCTGAAGAGTTCCTGCTTTCTTCTCTTAAAATCTTCTGTCCCTCTAGATCCAAGGCCAGCTCAAGTCTCTCCAAAAAATAATTAAAACCGTAAATCATTTTGGAGTCAAAACAAAAATGGCAGGAAAAAAGAGGTGAAACTGTATCTCCAGCTATTTTTAATTCAGGAGAACTGAGAAACAATGGGATAAAATACGGCAAAACCTTTCATCACCCAGGCTCAGCTTCACTGAGACTCGTTATAGCTTTTGGGTTGTGCACCTGTATAACCAAACACCTATAAATAAGCAACTGTGACATCTGTGTGTCCTGTACCTTTCCCAATGGGACAGCCATTTGACGTCAGCTTGATTCCCAGGGCACCAAAACGTGCTGTGACCGAAGTTTGCAAGCTGTACCTGCCGTCACTTTCCCAGGAAAGAGGTATTTGCAACTTGTTTTCCTCCCACCATCACCGTGGGGATGGAAGGACCAAAGGCAATTGGTAGCAAGGCATGTTGCTCTCCAGGCACACCTGGCCTCACCCCGAGCCACAGGGGTCTCCAGGGAAGCAAGAAAGCCTGCTCTGACTTTCAGGCATCTTTTTAACATCCCATTTCTTTGTCCCTTTATCCTGTATCATCACAAGCTTTAAAAGCCCCCATGCTTCCACCTCCTAAGTGTTCTTTTATTTCTGCTGTGTGCAGTCAAGTTAAATGCCAAAATAAAAGCAGAAAATAGTAACTACAGAGGTGATACAACAGCATGAAGCCAGTTTAGTCATTCTTATCTCATTGTGATCAAAATCATAGCTCTGTATCTGTCTGCAACAATGCCATAAGACATGAAAAAAACCATGAAAAAAACTCTGCCAATAAATTTTCAGACAATTTCATGTTAAGGATAAGGCAATTCGATTTACAAAAGTAAATCTTTTGGGTTATGTTGGTATTTTGAGTGCAAAGCTATAAACCAAAACATATTAAGAAAGAGTTACTGCTGTATAATTAATGTTCCAAAGAAGAAAAAATATTTATGCTAAGGGATGACGTTAACTGCATTCCCACTTGAGTATGTTATGGTACAATATTTAATTACATGCTTGCTTTTCTCAAACATCTATTACAACCTATCTTCTGCTAGACATGATGCATGTGTATTATTGGGCTGAACAACATGATAATATATCAAAAGAAATTGCAAGAATTGTTTTCCAGTTATCTCAACAGAATGTCAGTTCCCTTCCACCTCAGACTTGCCCCCAAACTGATGAACCATGGCAGTCCTCCCTCCCACACAGGCCAGCTTTGAGCAGGAACGCCTTAACCTGAGGGATTATATTTTCACAACACTACAAGCAACAGAAAAAAAGGAAAATACTGCAACTACAAAGCAACTTTCACCAAGAGGACTTGCTACTGACACAGTTGTATCACAGCTGCAGTGAAGGCAGGGATTCACATGCCACTTTCAAGTACACACAAGAAAATCCAGGATTCTCTGTACTGGATATATGCTTTCTCTTCACTCCTCATATCATTCAGAAACTTAAGCTGACTACACTTAATTCACTTGAGAATACATGCAACCTTCAGCTGAGCTTTCAGACATATCCAGGTTTAGTAAATTCCGGCTGAATTTTCCTATGAAAGGCTGTGAAGTAGCTCTGCAGGGCTATTTAACGTTTATGTGAGCCCTCACACACAATTACACGTGTATATCAAAGTTTAGTGTCTACACCAGCAAGCCTAATATTTCACTTCAAAGAGGTGTTGGTACCTTTGATAGGGCTTTGACCCCAGCTGGCTGCTCTGTCACTGTGGGCACTGCAGGGTGAGCCTCAGCAAGGTGACACACCAGACTGGGAAAGCCGGAATTCTTATACAAAAAAAAAAAATTGACACTTAAATTTATGAGATAGAGAACGCCTTTGATACATTTTCGTTCTGTCATGCTAAATTTCACTCCAGTCTGCAGGATTCGTGTATGCTGTCTTCATCCTGCTAAAATCTGACTTGATTTTGTCCACCATGAGATTTCTGCTTATCTCAGGATCTGCAGCTCCTTACTCAGCACTGCTAAGCTGGGACAAGTTTGCTTCAGTTTGCCATGTCTCAATATAAGGTGTGTTACAACACCAGAGACTGAGGGCTGCTCAGGAACCGAAGAAAAGGAGGATAGGGAAAATTTCCAGGTCATTAAACTATTTGAGAGACACTGGATTCCCAGTGAGGCAAAAAGAGAACCTGTTTGGATTTTTTCAGTGGAAGAGTTTGTTATGAATAGGGACTGTTCCTTTTAAACAGGACTTACATGTCATGTATTTTAAAACTCCCAGTCACAGCTGACAACACCCCAAGGTCACAGTTTGCCAAAAAATGGTAGACAAAATGTCTGGAAATCTTCCACATGTGCAGCTGGCAAATTGACAGCTCATGTCTCATTCAACCCCCAGCCATGAATTCTTACTCTGACATCAACCAAAAGTAAAAGAGTGTTGTTCCTTTCAAATATGCTACCTTCCCAAATTCCTGTGCATACAAACACACACACATTTTGTAAAAAGAATAATGGTATGGTTAATAATTCTGCTACTTTCTCTTTCCTGCGTTTAAATAAGTCTTATCTTTACCATTTGTCTGAAGAAGCCTTTACTGAACACTGTCTTCTCAAGGATACACCTCTCAACCACAGTATTCAAAGCCTGGTCTTTTGTTTGCAAGAAGAATTTGGAAAAAAAACCCCCAAAACCCACAACAAAAAACCTACCATGTTGCCACTGTGACCTGGTACACAGCAGGCAAAGCTGCATGTGAGAGAAGCCTCCTTTCGGAGTGCAAACCCAGTGGTTTGGTTTCCCAGTTTTTCTGTAATTCCACGAACACATCCAGCCCCACTCCTCCAACATGTGCATGTTACCTACCTTCAGCTGCATTTCAAAACACCACTTTTTGCAACCAAACTGGACATTCTCAGTAAAGGACAGAAATTATTTTTGAAGTAAGCCATTTCAAAATGATGAGCAGTGATTGTTTTTCTGCAAGGAAAGTAAAGGCCAGCTATTTGTGCTCGAGAACATCACTGGCACTGGAGGATTAAACTAGGGCTCACAATATTCCCTTATGTACTGGAAAGGACAGCAGGTAGATGCTCCTAAGAGATTTAATTCTAATGCTGCATAAGCCACTCACAGTCACAAAGACTTTGGCACAGACACAGGTTCCCACTGTTCTATGTAACTAAACAAACCCAGACAGACCATTCATTACCGGCAAGACTGGAAAAGAGCATGTGAAAACCACGGAGAAGGAAAGCAAGGATATCTCACACAGCCCTGAGCAGTGCCTTCGGGAGGAGAAAGAGACAAATCTCCCTCTTCCCTGGAAGAGGAACCTCTGCTTTGAATTTCCCAGCACCAGCTACGATTTCACCGGATAACTATCACTTACACTGAAAGAGTTTTAAGAGAGCTACATCAAAGGAACCTGTATACCAGTGCACAAGATTTATTTGCCCCCTGGGAGAAAGCCAGCACTGGTGGGTGAGCACAGGGAGTGCAGCGCTGGGAACTTCAAGGAATGTGGGACTCGAGGAAGAAAGTAATATGTTGCTGTAAGCAGTGTTTAAATACTTAGGTCAGAAACATATTCTGTCCCACATTTGTCTGGCAAGTTTAATTTTCACTCTCCATGTCCTACTTCTGCGACGCTCAGGAAATCACTAAACTGAAAATAATTGGAACCTGGAGAACTATTAAGGGGAAGTATCACATATGCTTGCCCTGTTTTAGTCTTCCTGGAGCTATCACACTAGATGGATTTTTCTCCTGCTCCAGTACAGCTGTTCTTATTCTTTTTTCTTTCAAGAAAGGGTAGCATCCCATATGAACACAATTTAAGGTCAATATGTATTGGTGGAAGTGTATGAAGGTTACATGTGCATGTGTGCACACAAGCTTCCACAGCTGGATGGCTTCAAGCTCTGCTTATACAGACACAGCTCAGACCTACAGCTCCATATTGTGGTACGTGCAATATTGATGGTGTTTTGTTACATTTAAAATTTTAAAGCTGTAACACAAAGCTTTTAAAAGCACGCAGTTTACACGAGTGCTTTTATAATTGCAATTTACCCTTTGCTTTGGAGTTCACTTATGCAGCGAAATAGCTTCTCAAAAATTGGCAATTTTGGGTGTTTTGGCTATTGCAGTATCATTTTGCAGTACTGCATTAACCAAACACATTTAAAACAAGATTCAATCCAATTTAGAAAAAAATATGACTGGTGAATGAGTAGCAGCACAAAGACAGCTACTCTGCCTTTGCAGCACCACCACAGTCACAGATATTCAGGGGAGGAAAGAGGCAGGAAACACAAGGTTGAGAACAGGACTGAATTTTCAGCAGTTGCCTACAAATTGCTATGAAAAGAAATTGTAGCGCTGGCAAGAGCAGGGTGTGGGAGACACCTGCAACACCCTCCAATAACGCAGTCATCAGCAGGGAGTTCCAGAGCAAGTTCCAAAGCTCCATGAGGAAGCTCAGGTCACACAGGGGGTGGGAGAGGTCCAGGCTGTCCTGTGCTACTCAACTCAGGTGCAACAGTCCAGGCTTCACGCACCCCTCTAAAAGCTCCTCTTTCAGATCTCACAAACCCTTTTGACTCTCTACACATCTTCAAAGATGGGAAGAAGTTTTCCAAGACTCCAGAAATTAAATATTTCTTATTCCCTGTTACGTGGTTGATAATTAGAGGGGAGCTGGGGGAAAGGATTTGGGACAGGTTTTGTGTTACAACAGACTTAACATAATACAGCAAACTGCTCAGCAAACACTTTGTGGGAGTGGGCAGAGAGTTTTGAACTCAAAGCTATACTGATTAAATGTATTTGTAGGTTTTCTTACATTTAAAATCCCACTCCCATTTTGAATTACACTTCAAAGTTATTTTGTGACTTCCTATGGAGATCTGCCTCACTGAGGGAAAGCAAAGAGTCTCCTCATACAGAGTTCTGAATTCCAGTGCTTTTCATTACAACACTGGCACGAAGTGGGAGGTTAGCAATTCCATTGGCAAGAGACTCGTGTTGCCTCACTTCATACTGTTTCTGGGTTAAATGGGAAACTTGGGTTTGGATATTCCTTTCTTTTTGTGAAATAGCTCATTTTTTGGGACATGTATTTATAGAGCACTGGGGGTCACACCACTACTATTTCTCCTCTGTGCAACACACCACTCAAAAGTCACTTGTAATAGAGCACACAATTGGGGAGAAAGGCAAAGAAGAAAGAGATATAAATCTTTTTTATAAAAAAAAAAATTTTACGCTTACCTGTATGTTTCAGTTCATAAATGAAGAGAAGAAGAACAGAAGATCCAACAAGTGAAAGGTCCATCCAGTGAAAATATGGAAGAGAAAAAAAAATGGAAAGATACACCGTTAATTCAGGAAAGGAGGTTTATTGAACACAGACAGCTGGGTGCTGTAAGAGCAGAGGCCTGAGGATCTTGCCCACTGTCTCTCCACAAACTAGATCACACACTGGATCTGAGAAGATGTAAACTCATGGCAGAATCCCCCTTCAAGGTTGGGACAGGAGTTTATTTTATGCCTAAAGACACAATTTGTTGAAATGAGCTTAAATTGTGGAGTGTGGCAGTTTCTTTCTAACAGCACAACGAAAGCCTGGTCAAAGTATTTACTTTCCTGAATACACTTCAGATCAGCAGTATCCTGAAGAAGCTGAGATTTTTGGCATGTCTTTTTGTCTGTTCTAGTCATTTTAAGAAAAAAGAAAGGCAGAACAAAACACTTTGGCAGGAAAAAGCACTGTTTTTCATCCCTGAAGAGGGCCCTTACTTCCCTGTTTAAAGGTCTCTATGCTCAGAGAGAATTAACACTTATTTACCATCAGAGTGCTTTCAAGGATTCTCAAGTTCAGTGGATTTCTTCTCTTTCCACATGATGAATTTTAAAAACACTGAACAAAACCAGGCAGACAGGACTGTCTTTTCTAGAAAATACTCCTTTCCCTCCCTTCATCCGCCCTCTCACCATAACTGAGGAAAAGGCGGAGATGAAAGCCTGCACCTTAACTAAGCCTCTGTCTGCAGGAGTGAGGCTGAGTTTCAGTTCCTGCACTGTACACAAAGAGAAGCCATTAGAAGCCCGGGGGTTACAGGGAAAGGCACTGACAGGTTCCTTTTAATTAGGCTGAAAACTAACTTGGTGAGAATGGCTTGTCTGTATCAATAGCTCTAATTGACTGTTCTGAAGACAGACAGAGCAAATAAAGCAGGGGGTAATTATTGTCTGTGACAATTTGATTGACAAGCTTGTCCCCTGGAGGAGAATCCAGAGAGCCTATTGTCTAGCAGAGCCCCCAAAATAAAGCAGTGGCTTTCAGAGGGCTCCATTAAAAAGCCCAGTGGAGGCCTGGGAGATTTGGCATTCTGCTAATGGGCTCTCATTCCAGCCAGGGAGGCTCCAGCACGGCTCAGGTGTGTTCACTGGGGAGAGGAAGGAGGCTGAAGAGCAGAGGTGTGCTTCAGCCCTGGGCAGGAGCAGGAAAACGAGAACAGACGAGGAAGGTGCTGCCTCGCTCTCCCTGCAATACACTCAGCCATTACAGGGTGGCAGATTTTCAATTCAGCATCATGGCCTGTCTTGAGAGAGCACTGCTTGAGTCAGCCAGAAATATACAGGAAGCAGTTGGAAGGGATGATGATGTCCAATCTAACATCCCAAACAGAGAAGAGCTGTTACCCATGCTTGTTTTCCAGACCACCAATCACAACCCCAATGAATGCAGCCCACGTTTTTAAACAGCACCTTTAGAAATTACCTCAGCAGAAGCGAAAAGCTCCCCAAAGCACTGTGCTACCTGCCAGGCATCCCAGAGCAAAGCTGAGGGCCCCCCAAGAGACAAAGAGAAGTTGGCAGGACAGAAACAGGAGGGAGAAAGCACCAGTTAGAAACAAGCCTGATAGGTAACGTGGAGAGAACTAATACAGACACCTCAGTGCTGCCCACTTGTTCACCCACTTTCAAATTTCTTTCACTTCTAAAGAAACATCACTAAGGAAAAGTTTCTCTACCAAGTGCTGGCCACACTTGTTTTCTCCATACGAAGACTGTCTGAATGTGTATGTTTAGGAAACAACAATGAAAAAGAAAAGTCAGTATTACTGGAGGTACAAATTTAATTTTGAATTGTTTAACTATTTAACCAATTACTTGGCTTCTTATGGAAACTTGTGATTTCCCCCACATTTTATTTTTAACATCAAGACAATTTCATTAGAAATTCCAAACCACTTTGCTAAGAATATTCCTGTTCTCCACATCAGTGAAAAAAAAAAATTATTTGGGCAGTTTTAGTCAAGAATGACCCTTCAAACCACCAGGTTGTCCCTTCACCCCGAATCACAGAGCACGGGAAAGTCCCAAGACGGAGCAGCAGTCTGCTGCCAGGAGCAGTGCTAGGGGCCCTCAGGCACACGGTATGGGGCCAAACCTCAATCGAGAGGAACAAAAGATACTCATCAGTTCCAGCCTGTCACTGTGTGTGACAGCAGCAGCCAGGCTACCAACAGAGCTTGGTGCAGGCAGGTACGACACACTCAGAGAGTGAGAGGCAGCGTCTTTGAGAGCTTATCATTTAAATGTCTGAGACAAAGGGTGAATGGAAGACTGAGCGACAGGCGCTGCCCAAGGGCTCAAAAGCAGGCCAGCGGCAAAACTTGTGAAAGCCCCTAGATGTCCGGACCTCAGGCTCGGTGTCCAGCCACTGAGGGGTAAGCAGCCCATCAAGTGTCACACGCCAGGTGAGTCCCATTCCGGGAAGGGAACACACAGCTGTGCTGGTTTCGCTTTCCTCGGGCACAGAGGCACACCGTGAGCGGCAGCACTCCTGAGGGCGGCACTTCAGCGGCACTTTGGAGCTCCCCTCTTTGAGGAGCAGACACAGCTGGCAGCAGCTTGTCTCTGGGAAAGGCAGTGACCCCTTACTGCTGGCTCTGTGCTCCTACTCCGTTGTCTTGGGGTGACTCTATCATGTGTATCCCCTATCATGCTCTATGCCCAAAAAGTAATATTGTGCCTTTTCTGTGCCTTTAAACTGAGCTTGGAAAAAAACAAAACAAACGAACTTTTCAAAGCAGTTTCCCAAGGACACAGAGATTTCACTCCTCTGCGTTCTCTGGCTGCAGGAGCAGGACGGAGCACCCTGCTTGCTTGCTTCAGCCAGCGGTTTTGGTTTTTTTTTTCCTTCTCTTCCCGGCGTGAGACGGAAAGCTGAACCTTGTTTCCTGGGACTTTGGTTTTTCCCTTCTTCTCTTCTGGACTGTTCAACAACATCAGAACACATCGGGAGAATTTTTCCCCGAGGCCCGGGGGGTGGGCCCTCGCCGACCCAGCTCCGAGGAGGAGAGAGACCACACCTACAGAAGGACTCTGAAATCTTCCCAGGTTTCTCTCTATAGCGAGAGATTTCATTTCATTATTTAGCATTATTATCCTTTTCCTGTGTGTTTGTTAAATAAATAGTTCTTGTCTCATTGACTTTCCTTCGAAGAAAATATTTTTTTTCCCCGAACCCTGTGGGGGGAAGGGTGGTTGTAACCTGGTTTTCTCTCAGAGGATATATTGCTAGATTTTGGCCAAACCGGCACATCCGTCCCCACCAGGCCGTGGATAGGCGCCTGGCGCCCTTGGCTGGCACACGGCAGGCCCAGTGCACAGCTCAGGCTCCGCGGGAGCTCAGCTGTGGGGGCTGCATCCTCCGGCTTACACGCAAACAAGGCTTATTTAATGCCAGACAGCCTGCCTCCTCACTGTCTTCAAAAAGAGTGCCACAGGTCAGCAGGCCCCAGACTGTGTTCCAGCCTCCCAGGTGGTGGTCCCAGCAGAGTTAAGAATTACTGAGTCATGAACACAGGTCAGTTTATAAAGTTCAATCTACTGTTCTGCCTGGAAGGTCAAAGACATTACTTCAAAAACTGAAGCTGTGCTTAGAGGTCATTGCCCAAGCACAAATTGCAACAGCACAACCACATAAACCACAAAATCTCAAGGGACATTGCTGGAGAAGTCAAAGGGTACGAGAACATTGCAGCCTGGACCTTGAGAAATACAGAAACCCTGAGGCATCCTAGGTCTTGGCTGTGGAGAGTATCCCTGATCTGCAGAGCATAGGCTGAACTCAAACAAGACTTAAACTTTGAGCTACACAAAAGATTTTAGGTCAAAGAATCATCAAATGGTTTAGGTTGGAAGGGACCTTAAAGATGATCTTATTCCACCCCCCTGCCATGGGCAGGGACACCTTCCACTGTCCCAGGCTACTCCAAGCCCTGTCCAACCTGGTCTTGGGCACTTCCAGGGATCCAGGGGCAGCCACAGCTTCTCTGGGCAACCTGTGCCAGGGCCTCACCACCCTCACAGGGAAGAATTTCTTCCCAATATCCCATCTAACTCTGCCCTCTGTAAGTTTAAAGCCATTCCCCCTTGTCCTGTCACTCCAGAGCCTTGTCCAAAGTCGCTCTCCAGCTCTTTTGGAGCTCCTTTAGGCACTGGAAGGGGTTCTAAGGTCTCCCTGGAGCCTTCTTTTCTCCAGGCTGAAAACCCCCCATCTTCATCAGAGAGGTCAGTGACCAAATGAATGTAAAAGTTTCATTTTTGCTTATACCAAATCAATTTCATTTTCTGGGTCTTAGACCTTCCCCCATACAGAAAAAAAAAAGAAAAACCCCTTAATTTTTATGGCTGAAACTCTTTGCAACATGCAACCCATTTGTAAGTAATATTGATTCCCCCCACCCTTAATCATATTTCTTGGCCAATTTACTGTTCACTGACTATTTTGCTGCCATCTGTGTATGAACAACTTGAATGTAGAAGCTCATTCTATGGCAGATACCAAAGTGAAAATACACACCTCAAAACAAATCACAGGCTGGGATTCTACAGGAAAAAGGTTTAAGAAGCAATACAACTGAGCAATTCAATCAAGAGAAAAATCCAGCAGGTACTGTGACAAAAGGCTTACAACATGCACGTAGGACTTAGTGACCACTACCATGAAAACATAAGCCACGTTTAAACCCACAATTAGGCTCACAGCAGCAGCTTCAAAACATAGCCAGGTCATTATAGCCTGGATCAGATGAGCCAGGATGCGACACGATCTGGACTAACGCCAAAGCAAAATGAGTTTTTAAGCTTAATACACAGACAGAAGTCCCAGACTGACAGTAAAGCCTCTTGTGACTCCTTCCTACCTTCCAGATCAAGCAGATATGATTCAGCCCCCTTCCAAACTGCACTTTTGAAACTACAGTGATGTAAGTCCTCTCTAAAACCCCTTCTGCTGAAAGGTCCTTCGGTGTTGGCTGGGAATTGTTTCATCAGAGGCTGGTTTCAGGCACTCAGGTGTAAGCAGCTAGCACCCTGAGCTACCATTTATGCCAGGCAGCACTGGGAGGCCAGTGGTTCTCCCTTCACAGAGTGCCACCCATCACTCAAGGTAAACACTCTCCTCGAATCTGTAGCTCCAGAAGCATCCTGGATTTCAGCGTGTTACTCAATATGCTAACTAGCCCAGCATCCACAAGGCAACAGATGGACCTGAGATATTTCTGTGTCCCCAACCTTGCTTCTGTTAAATGTCTGCAGTTGGATGTGATGGAGGAACATTTCAGCTGATAAAATGGACAGAAGCAGCTGATTCTGGAGCCATGAGCCTTGGGTTTGTCTATAGTCGGTGATAAAGAGCCAGGTTCTGAACGAAAAGGGCTCCCATCCCCTAGAAGGGGCACAACATACATCTAATACATTCCCTGCAAGGGATGCTGGCATCTGGGCTGGAAGGCAGTGAATCTGGATCAAAAGCTGCTTTGACATGGTGGATAAGCCTGGTGCAGTTTTTCCATGGTGTGGGGGGAAGAGATGGCTGGGCAAAGGATGAGCCTCCTGCTCTGGAGAAATGAAGAGATATTTTCCAGAGTTGACCAGGCAAAATTTATCTATCAAAGAAAGCAAGAGAGCAGTGGAACTTACAAAGGCTGATTTCCCAGGGCTTGGGGTTTGATTATCCCGTGTCTAACAAAAGTGGGAGCTCTACTCAGAGCTTCTCTAGAAGCAGAGGCATGTGTCCCGTGTGGGTTCATTAATGTCTAATAATGCAGCTGAGCTTACCCCTAAACCTCCCCTCAAGCAGGGAATTAATTTGTGTGTGTCTCTGCTTTGCCTGGCCACCTATTTTCACTGAACTTTCCAGCTGAAATTGCCTAGTGAATTCAAAAGCTTTTACAAGAGGAGTGACAAGCATGAAATTAGATGATACAACCGTATACACCTCATTCCCTACAGAAACCAGGTTAAAAGTCATTTAGGATGTTTTTCAGCACAGAACTCCTAATGGCTGACCATTTCAGAATGAAGATTTTTATTATGTTTTTCTACACTGCTGTGCTAAATAGGAATAACTAAGGGACCAGGGATTGAAATGGGATGCATGCAGCAGACCTGAGCCTGTGGGTGACCCAGGCACAAAGCATTTCAAGTATGAAGACCACGCTGACTGGACCCACACTGCCACGAGCAAAGCGAGGCATGGCAGCTCTTCCCCCTGCCACCAAAGCCACCAGGAAATTCTTGCTTCCTTAGCTGTTTCTAAAAGGACACTACTAATGACTACTGCTAATTTGGATTGTAAACACCCTCTCCCAGACCTAGGAAAGTCTACATGACTCTGCTCCTAACTGGGACCCAATTATTCCTCCAGGTCTTGTGCTATCCTGCAGGTTTCCAAGTATGGCACAAGGACTGACCCTACAAATAAAGAGTCGCCACTGCCTTGCATGTGCTTCATGCTTTGAATCCATTTGCGTTTTTTAGCTGCTGGCACCATTAGGGGAGATGCTGTTCTCAATTAAAACCAGCCCATTGCTTCCCTAGGCTTAATTAGAAGCAGGGCTGTACATTCTGGCACCAGCAGTATTTTCTTTTCAATTAATGGACTTAACAGGCAGCAGATGCCAGTGTCTTCCTTTCTCCCCTCTCCAGCAAGCATCCCACCCCCATTTTAAAAATCAGTGACAATGATTTTAAAGAGACAGCTAATTCAGATGCTGCTTCTAAAACCGAGAATAGTTGTAAAAAACCCCAAATAAATCCATTTACATTTCAATGTTGAGACAGCCCATGGTAATCTTCCATCTTCTGTATATTTTAAAGCAGATGAGAAATGCTGAGCAAAAAGGAGAATGGTGAATTAAATAACAGTGCAAACCATGACAGTCTAGGACTAACCTTCTTGTGTGACTTTTCATTAAGTCCAATGGTAAGGCCGCAAAAAACCTGCAGTTAATTTTTCTTGATAAAAGAATTCACACACTTCAACTTCCTTGCATTATTTCATTGACCATAAGTTGCAAAGAAAATGCAGTTACTCCTCCTATTGGAAACTGTAAATTTCTAATTAAATATGGTGTTGATTTTTTTATTATATAGTAACAAGCCATAGCCTTTACCCCGGTAGGATTATTGCCTCTGTTTTAACAGTTCCCTGCTTTCAGTAAACTTTGTAGAGCTTCCTCTCCGTAAAGGACTACTCCTCTTTGGCTGGAATTTGCCAGACTCCTCTACTCCAGATACTTTGGTCAGGGATTCAACAGAAATACAGTGACATAAATCCTGCTTGCCTGGAAACTTAGTTAAAAACAGCGCTGGGGGAATCACTTACAGCTCAGGATGACAACACTCTGTCCAGCCTACAAGCAGGCTTCAGATACACCTGATAACAATGCTGCCTTTTTGGCAGGCCTGGGCAGGAGAGTATTCCAGAGGCATGGATGAATCACATGTGAAATCCTGCCTACAGTCTATCAGATAAAACTTCCTTTTAAACCTCAAGGGCTAATAGCCATGAGATTAAAGGATGTTTTCATAAAACAGTCCGATAGCTGTCCTACTCCTGTTTTGCTCCTTACCCTGCAAGTAAGATAAGGGGAAAAACCTTTTCCCCTCCCCTTGTAAGTAAGGAGGAATATAATGCCACAGCACAGAAGCACTGAACTGAACTGCAGTGCCCTAAATCAGGGCTTCCATTTTACAACAGTGGGCCACCACTACTTCACAAAGCAGTCCTGAAACCCAGCCATATTTAATGCTTGAGAACGTCTGTCTGTCCCAAGTGCCATGATAAATTTTGTGATGTGGAGATCCTTCTTTAACTGAGACTGCTGAGCACTCACCTCTGCACTGGTACCCATCCACCGCTCTCCGACAGCAACTCCCAGTTACTGTCCCCTCCAGTCTGCTGTACCTGCCAATAAATGGCAATATCTGACAGGTTAGCCTACTTTGTTCAGTGTCCTGAACGTCTAACATCTACAAAATCTCACAAATTGTATTTCTGAGCACTGTAGTACAAAAAGTCCAGTGTCCCCCTTTTCATGTCTTACAACCCAGGCCAGTACTGGTGTTCATTTCACGGCACAGAGCCAGGAAAGAATAGTTTGCTTTCCTTTAGTCTGACAAAACTAACCTGCCTTTCCATCAAGCAGCTGGATCAGTTCATGTTTAAGAGAAACTATCCTTAATTAATTTGATAAGATTAAATTTAATTTAGAAAAAGCATGGAAGCTGCCCAAGGGAAAATCTCCCTCCCCACTCTATAAAACAAACTGGCTCAAATTCCATATTCTTTTTCATGGAAACTGTGAACATGACAGATAGGGCGATTCATAGTATTAAAAAAGGGAAATAACATAATTGTTGCTGACATCAAAATTACTACTCTTATTCCAGGAAAGCAGGGAACAACTGGGAAAAGAATAACCAAAGAGAAGGGCAGGGGGAAGGCAAATGGGGGAGTTTTTCTTATGGTAGGTCCACTTTTTGGAAACTGAAAGGAATCTGGGACAGTTTCCTAATCTGAAAGTGTTGTTTACATCAGAACTATGGCCTTGTAATGCTTTCTTATTTCTACATTTATTTTTTTACTGAAAAGAAAACAAAGGATGTAATTACATTCCCTGTATGAGCAAACCAAAACAAATATACAAAAGAGCATTTCTCACAGAGAGAGAGAGAGAGAGAGAGAGAGAGAGAGAGAAAAGAGTCCAGAACTGTCCCACCCAAGTTTTAGACATTTACCTGAGATGTCTGACTTGGAAACTTGCTGGATACCTGAAATCTGAAGCACGTTCTGGGAGGCACCATTTGGGTTCTGTGGACTACACTCACAGCCTGTGCAGTGAGCACCTCTCACCCAGGACAGCCAGGACAAAGCTCTCCAGTTAACTTGGATGGACCTCAGCTCAGTGCACTGCACAGACAGAACAATGCTGTGCCTGACCACGAAGGTGACTGCAAGGACTTGCTTTTGGTTCTCTCACCCAGCACTCAGCTACTCCAACTATTTTCCTACCACTTGTATGACAGAAACCCAATTATATCAGTTCTGCCTGCTGTGACAATATTAGAGAAGTCTTTAAGCATGATTAATGCTGATAGAAAATACAGAGAATGTTTGATTTGCCTGTTTTAATGATCCCTTTACACGCCTCATTCTTCCAAGCTTTATGAAGCTCCTTTTCCACGTTGGAAGACTAAGAAACAAATGGTATTTGCAGTAAGCTTCCTGACCAGCACACCAGGAATCAAATGAGGCAATTTAACTGAAAGAGCCTACTTTGAAGGAGACAGTAAAAGCTGCCATGTACGAGATTTAAGAGAACTGAGGAAGAAGAGGAACTACTTTGACACCAGGCTGGAGAAGATGGATTCTGTCCAGGAAATCACATTACATCAGCTTATGGTAAGTGTGGCTCAGGCATCCTAACTCAAGGATTTTTATCTGATGCGATCCATTTTGCATATGCTAGTTTGATTTAGGAAATGCAACTCTGTCTAGATGAGATTTACTGGTATTTTTATTGATATTTTTCCTGACATCCCCTAACAGCCCCTGCTTCAGAGCTGTCTGATGTGCACAGGTGCTACAAGAGCTCCTGTTACTTACAGCCCAGTCTCAAAGCCAAAGCCTTTAAATAAAGTCCCCTCCAAGGCCTCATCTGCCAGAAGCATGAGAGAAAGGTCTTGAGAAAAAACCCTTTGGCAAAAATCCACTTCACCAGGCCAAGGTGACTTCTGTGTGAGCGAGATGAAAAGAAAGCGTTCACTAGAGCATTTCTGGTTTTGTTTGACACAGACCTTACCTTGACCATCACTATAACCATGGACTGGGAATAGCTCAGCAGTTCTCTCCAGCCTCTGTTTTCCAGAGTGGCTGGGTTTCATGGCAAGCAGCCTTTCTCCTACCATCCTGTCTCTACTACAGGCAAGCAAGCAGGGATGGACACAGATCCTGCATTTTCTGGAGGGGGAGGATATAAAATAACACTGATGAGAAAGGACAAAGGGGTACAACAACAATGCAACCACCTGGTGAAACAGCACACAGATGAAAGCACATGTTAACTTGGATAGAATTATGGTCTTTTCATTTATTGAAAAAGTCACTCCAGCTCCCTTGGATTATTGTGAATGAAAGATCAGGGCAAAACTCATATATTCTTCCCCTACTCACTAAATAAAGTAAAAATGCAGAGACCTAGCTGAGAACCAGCAAAGCCCCATGGCAGCACCAGTCAGAGACTGTAAAAGGAGCCTGCACAGAAAGTGGCTCATTACACACCTGTTAATTCTGGGTACTGTGCACTGAGCAGTTCCTGGTTTTTACAGCCTGTCCACTTTGCTGTTTGCACAGGTGTTTATGCACCAGGGAAACAGGTTTTAAGATGGGAAAACAGGTGCAAAACCATAAACACTAACAAACAGAAGGTGTACAAGAGATTTGAGACAGACCTGTTCCAAGTGGCTGTTGTTCCTTTTAAATACTGGTGGGAAGGATAAGGAGCTTTGGGATTTGAGCAAAGTTAGACTGTCCTGCTCTGTGCTAATAACAAACTTCCTATTGTAGCTCTCATCTCAGTGACAATAAGTCAACTCAATTTCTTAGCTTAAACAGCACTTTATGGGATCCTGTGCTTTTATGCCCTTCAAACATAGGAACTGAAAGAAAATGAATGTATGCAGTGAAATATAGGGCTGCTTAAATATTATATGTTTTTATATATATATACTTCAGAGATCCTAAACATTCAGTGTTCGTTCCTAGGAGTAACTACATTTGAAAATAAGAAAAGACACATTACAAATTGCTGCTAATTGTGCCATCATTTTATCAAATGCTAAACATTCCTGCCTGAGACACTGCCCCTTCTTTGCCATAGATCTAGCAGCAGGGAGCTCTCGTGATAATACAAAAACACAGCCCGAGTGAATTTCTGAGATGGGAACACACTATACATCCTCTTGCCACACCAGGGAAATGCATTTGGCAGCTGACTCCTACAGCTACCATTAAAAGAAAGGCCAAACATCCGAGAGCAGGCAGGAGAGCTCTTCCTGGAGTGAGCAATTTCTTTCCCCTGTTCACGATCCCAGAATTACATTGCTCTCATTGAGTCCATTCATCAGCTTAAAATGAGCACCTCACTGCAGTTCCCAGCATATGAAGAGGGGCTCAATTTCAGCTAGTTCCTCTAGAAATGCTCAAAAAACACACACCAAAGAAACCTTTCAGACGCCTCCCAAGCAGACTTGGTGAGTCTGTTCTTAATGCTCCCCATTCTGTAGCAGAAAAGGTAATTCTTCATTCCCACTGGCTGATTTAAACACGAGTATTTAAAGAGCTACTGAATCATCATGAAAATCTCAGGAAACATGATCTCCACAATGTACAGATAAGAGAGTGTGCTTTGATATTTCAGCTGATTAAATAACTGTCATCAAAAGCTTGTCCTGCTTTCCCATGCAGATCAGTCAGGGCAACAAAAGGTATCATCTGTCTGTGAAACTGTTATACCCCTAGACTTTCATCACTGCTGCTATTTCAATGTATTGTCTTCCAGTTGCCTGAAAAAAGGCATTTGAGTGAATGCAGACTAATCTAATACGTCATCTGTCTGCTTCTCAGTTGTAAAAAACATTCACTGCAACATGAGCTCAGAAGTTGAGTGACCAAGGCTGCAGTGTGGCCATTTCTTGTGCCCTGACCGAAGAGCAGGAATGGAGTACATGCTCCAGCCTCCTCACAAACACCAGTTCATCTAATTCTCACAAAAGAGGTAACATTCAACTGCTTAGAATATAGGGAATGGGTGGTTAAAAAAACCCAAACCAAAACAGAACCCCTCTGGACTAGGTCTTCAAAACAAGACAGTAGCCGAAAGCTCTTGTACAATTCTAAAAGATGAAATTTTGTTTTTCTAACTAAATCTAAGCGTGGCTTTAATATACTCTGCTTCTGATCATATTCTTTGTCTTCTCCCTCACATATAAAAAGGACCTTTGCCCTAAGACAAGTATGTCAGTTTATGTGAAGTTCATTACCTCATGTTTTATACAGTCATGGTTTTCATATAGAACTCAAACATGCATTTGATTATTAACTTACTATTATAGCTGATATTAGTTATTCTGAGCAAAATAAGTAACAAAAGCTAATACAACAAAGCTTATGATTTCGAAAAGTTTCTATTTCTGGAAAGCATGAAGCAAAAAACCCCAAAACAAAGCAGCAGAGCACTGAAGCAGTGTGTTTTAGTATATCTATGTACTTTAGAAGCTGAAGATCTGCATTTTCAAAAGAAAAGGGCATATTAGCAAGTTTCTCCCAGACTTTTAAAATCCAGCATCCATCTTGCCTATCCCGTAATGCAAATGCACCTCTCAAAGGGCATGACAGAAATACGGATGCGCTGCTCAGCATGGCCCTTGTAGCTGTGTTTTCATGTTGTAACAGAGAGCACCCCGAGGCAGGTTAGCAGTGCACCTGGCTCAAGTCTCTTGGGAATGTAAGGTTTGGACTTTTAAGTTCAAAGCCAGGCCAGGCAGCTGCTGGCTTTGTTCCTTCTGTAAGCTTTGTAGCAATTCCTCCTAAGATTCAGTCAGGAGTGATACATGCTCTGGCCACGACCGGAGAATCATCCTGGATTAAAAATGTGCTTACCACTCTGGGTTACCACCCTGAGTCCATGTTCTTCTACAATTGGATAGACAGAGAAGTGCAGAATGTAAGGTGTGAAAATTGTAACCCCATCAAGTTAAGTAGGTGCTTGTTTTGGCAGGACAGATCAAACAGGCTATGATCAAAAAAAAACAGCTCCCAATTTTTGATCAGTAACTGGGCTTTCACAGTTTAACAGTTAGCCAGCAAAAGGTTTCTGGGAAAAATACTCCCAAACCTGTGGAATACAAGGTTACATGTTAAACAGGCTAAATGAGTTTATATTGTGTCTCTCCCATGACAAATCTGTCCCTACAGTACAGTGAGTATTACTTGTATCACTTGGGCTTTATGCATCCAGTGGGAGAACTATTAAGAAATTAATCGATTTCATTCTCAGGCTGTTTCACCTCCTTCCTCTTCCTATCCTCTCAAGCTTACATCCTCCTTCATTTCCTGTTCTAGCTCTATAAATCACTCTCCTCCTCGTGTATCTCATGTTTGCCTTGAAACTGCATTCCTCTCAGCCACTAATTTTAAAATTAGCAAGTAAAACAAAAGGATTTCTCTGGCAAGAGTTACTCTACGTAAACTCTGGCTGTTGACTGCTTGTGGTTGTTCTGCTCATTTAGCACCAAAGTGCTGGCAGTACATGCACCACATTCAGCTCTACGTGTTCTTTCCCTCAAAAACAGAGCAGTGCTGTCTTCCAGGCTCCTCAAGCCAAGTCAAACCAAAAAATACATCCTTTGTGTAACTAACTGAAGCCAAACCTGTGGAGATCCAGCAACCTGCACAGAGAAATTCTTCTACAACGTGCCTCACCATGAAGGTGAAACAGCCTTTTGATTGTTGAATAAAATAGCTGAATTTGAGTCCACTATGGGATAGATACTTACATGAAGAAACATTTGAGCTCTGTGGCAACCTGTGAAGTGTGAGTAGTTTATCAGAGAGGAGATTCTTTGCAGAAGGTACAGCTAATTAAATTAATAAAAGATATTCCAAGATGGAGACCTACAGAAGGCAAGCAGGCAGCAGATCTTGTTCCAGGTATATTCAAACTCCACTCCCTCACTCCGTGTGCTCACAGCTTAGGATGTGTTCCCTGACTGGGACAGACACATGTGTGGGAGAAAAGCTCTCCTGCAAAAGATCTGGCACTGCCCCTGAAACACAAATTGGTCTGACAGTGAAGATGACTACAGGAGCTTATTTCTCACCGTTCCCCTTTAAGTATATCCCTTGAGCAAGCAGGGAAACACAAATGGTTCTTGATAGGCATAACTGCTGCCAAAACTGTTCTTTGGAGCAATCAGAAATGCACACATATGCTTTATTAGCCACCCACACAAGGACAGAGCAGACAAACTGAATTTCATTCGGTTTTCATTTTAAGCCTTGGATTTCAAGCACTTTTCTTCAGGTTGGTCCAACTGACCTTGACACTTCTATATTCACGATGGAGTTTTACGTGGAGTCCAAAGGTAAAATTCTCTCTTTGGTTTCCTGCTTCCTATGATACTTAAAACTCGTCAGTACAGGGTATCTCTGTAACAGTCTTAACAAACGAACTGTATGATAGATTTTAGACAGTAAGCAAATATAAATGCCTATATCATCATCTGCTTCTGTTTTACAGCTGCAAGTCATACATATTCTTTGGTCTTCAACCCACTGTATTCTACTTTAAACAGTATTAGTTGTATGGCAGATAAATAAACACAAGAAGAGACAATTTATCTACATTTTCAATGAAAGGTTCACGAAGTCCCTGCTACGAGGCCATTAAAATAAGACAGAACTACAAATGAGAAGATCCCATCCTCAAGTAAGCAATGAAAAGCATAAACAGAAGAGAAAAAACCTCAAACGACCTTTCCACAGCACAGAATCGATGCTGAGCTCAACCCGTGTTTCTCCTGGGTAAGTGACACAACTCCCGTGGGGTTCAGTAGCACTCTGCCTGGCATTTGAGGATCTGGAAGTGAGAGGGAATGCAGCAGCATATGTTTACGTTCAACCAACCAACACAGAAAGCCTCCCAACTGAAAAATTAAACAGGGAGCTTCAGGAAAAGAGCTGGCTAAACAAAACTCCCCAAGACCTGACGTCTCAAAAACACATCACTAGGAGACGAGCACTGAAATGCCCACGAGGACCTGTGACTCCTGACTATGCTGTGATGGATTAGCCTTCCAGAAATGAGATCTGGACAGCATGATGGGCAGCACTGCGCTCAGTCTGCACAGAGTGAACACCACTAAAATTGATAGCAATGAAAACTGAAAGTGCTACTCTGGCTAAGTCAGTCCTCTAGATGATTACTGATGACATCTTATCATCTGCAAACCCTAAGCATCTAGAGAAGACTAATGAGACAGACAAAATTGATTTTAGTGAAGACCTGCAACCTATATAAACAAATGCCGTCAACAATACAATGTAAAATTTCCTCCCCAAAAGGGCTGTCCCAGCAGGGGCACAGCTGCCCGGGGCAGGGGTGGAGCCACCATCCCTGGAGGGATTTAAAAGCCGTGTGGATGTGGCACTTGGGGACACAGTTTAGTGGTGGCCTTGGCAGTGCTGGGTTAATGGCTGGACTCGATGATCTCAGCAATCTTTTCCAACCTAATGATTCTGTGATTCTATAGCAACAAAGCAGAGCAAGCTCTGCCTTTTCATGTACGATCACACAGTTCAGGGAAAAGTATGTGAAATGTCACAGCAACAACTGAAATTAAGAAGAGGTTACCAAACACTCTCTTTCCTCTATTGCACAGGTGGGGTAAAAGGAATCAGTTTTGTGTGTGGAGTTATTACAGAATTTATGTGCTGAAAAGGGTTTTTTGAAGGAAGCATTTATTTCAATTAATAAAAGACACAAAGAGTAAAAATTCATTTACTGTCTCAGAATATTAGGACAGAGGAGGGATTTGACTAATTAAGCAGTACTGCTTCTACAAAGAAGAGAAATCCAGTTCAGAGAAGTGACAGGTATCTTCTCTGAACTTTCTCATGAAATGAACTACCCCATACAATCACAGGTCAGTAAATGTATGACACCTCCACAGACATGACCACAATCTGTCAAAACAATATTTTTACCGAATTTTGTACCTGGTATAGGGAAGTTTCTCCGTGTGCAAGAGCAGAACCTGGCCCACCTCATTTGACTGAGCTGGGACTGACTGCTCAAGTGCAGAAGTTCCAGAATACCTTGACTAAGGCCCACAGCAGACCTGCTCCAACAGGAGCTGGTGAAATCCAATAAAGAACGAGTAATGAGAGTCCCTTCATATATCCTTTGAAAAAGGACAGTCCAAATACCTGCAAGCAATCCTCTGTGGCTCCCAAAGAAGACAAGTGTGTGTCTTCACTCCAACAATCCACCCATCTCCTCTGTGTGCCCAGCAGGGTCCTAACGCTCAGCTCTGCTTCTCCTCCTCACATGAGGAAAGCAATCCAGAATTGGTGTGAGATGAGAATCTGTACGTTTAAGCTGCCTGAAGGTTATCACAGATACTTGGAAGAACTGGTCAGATTCTAACCATATGTCACACTACAGACAAGCACTTTTCTTTTTTAAAGAAATGCACAGTCCTGAGACTGCTGCTACTGGTCCCTGACAGGCAAGCACTGATAGTGATAGCACCTTGCTCTACCCCTGGGCTGCCATGCAAAACCATCACGTGCAGGAAGATGGAACAGTTCACTTGGTATTTATCAGTATCAGATTAGCAGGTATATAAATTAAGAAGCTACCTGCAGCCAAAATGTGACTCTCTACACATAAGAAATCTCCCAAAAATGCACTGCGATGTCAACACAAACACTGACTGCATAAGAGCAGCAAAATTATTACTAAATATGCTTCCTGACAGCATGGAAAAAAGGAAGAAATTCCAGGCCACAGCTCATCTCATTGGTTTAAAAGGAGTCAGTAGCTGCCAGGGACTCTGCCTGCCTTGCCCTGTCAAGGATTTTTCACCACTTCTGAGAGCCACGGGTAGGATCTTGCTGCCAAGTTCAGTACCCAGAGACCAGTAAGAGCCTGGAGGAAAGGGCTGCTGGTCTTTGGGACGTATTTACACAGTGACTTACAGAAGGGGTTTTTGGTCCACAGGCTCTTTGGGAAACATCTAGTGAAGTAAGGTCATAGGTTTACCACTAGTGTGCCTCAGGGGGTGAGACAGGGCACACATTACTTGTAAATCCTCAAGACTATAGCCCTAAACTACAATGCTCACATGGAATTATTTTTCCTTAATGTTTTTACTGTAGGAAAAAAAAATATTGCATGAACAGTAGCATATTTCAGGCCTGAACTTAAAAAGACCTTTTTCTCTGGCTATAGGGGGATCCCTTCAAACAAAGATGAGCAGACTGATCCAACTCTGAGACTTCCTCTCATTAGCCACTGTGATTTCCTATTTTCATGAGTAATGTATTTCCCACGAAGATGAGACTGTTTTTCAGAGCAATGCTATTAACAGACATCCTTTTGCCTGGTTTTTGTTTGTGTGTGTGCTTTTATTATTATTTTTTTTGCCATCTTTAACAGTAGCAAAGCTAATTTCAAAACATTAGGGTATGCTGTCTTCACAGCACAAAACTGACAGATGTTTCATATGTTAGAAATAAACCTCAATGATATTCCTGTGCTGCCTTCAATGAGTTTTGGCTTTTATTTTCCATAGCAGGGGAAAAAAACATGGATGAGGTGCAGGTTTAGAGGATTCAGGACAGTTGTTTATCTTCTGCAGTCTTGACAAGGTTTATCTGACTGCTCCTGAGCTGGGGCTGCTGTGAATGCAGAGCATCAGCAAGTAACTGAAAAAGGAGCTGGACAGACATGTGTCACATGAAGTGACACCCAAAGTGACTTGACAGTAACAAACACCTGCTTGCTCTGAAAACTGAGCAAAACCAAGGCAAATGAGGAACCTGCATTTGTGTGCCTGAAGATGTGGTTGGTCATGAGTGGAAGGTGGCCCAGTCCATGGCAGGAGGGTGGGAACTAGATGGTCTTCAAGATGCCTCCCAACCCAAACCGTTCTGCGGTTCCATGATGCTCATGGGCAGAAAACAAGCACAAACACGCTGTACCTTCCAGCAACAGTCACCCTGCAATTTTTGTTAGCCTGCAGATCCTTGGTTCAGCAGAAGCAGTTCAAAAACTGCTCTTCTGGAACCTCACTAAAACACTCGCCTTTGAAACCAATGGAATTTCCTTCCATCTATTGGAAACGATGAAGCTTCTAAAATTTTTTAACTAACTTTGGTCAGGGGTTTGTTCATCTTTGCCCAGGGGGGAAAGGAATTGAAGTTTCTTTCCAAAAGACTCTGTTTCACCAGGCAAGGCCTGATGATGTTAACATCAACAGATTGGGAGTAGCCAGAAGAAACACAGGAGAAAAGCGACCATTAATGAACATTAATGAACATCGACCCCAAACATCATCCCCTGGTGTGCCTGGTCTGAGAAAAGACTGATAAGAAAACTGAAGAATGAGGACTAAATTAGCATATAAGGTTGAAGGGATCAATAGCCAACAGGAGATCGAATACTAAGAATTGTGTAATGTAAGACCAATGAACTTGAGAATTTCTTTGGGGTTCGTCTGCATAAATATGTGAAAAATCTAGTAAGGAACCATGTGTGATGGAATGATTTTCACTGCACAACCCGGGCAATGCGTGGATGGAACGATTTCTATTGCACATCCTGGCCAGAACAACATCCTGGCCAGAATAAAGCCATGCCTTAATTCTCTAACACTGAGAAGATGTTGGGAGAATTTTTGTTTTTCCCGCAGTTTCCGGTGACACATCAAACTAAAGACATACAATTTTAGAAGTTACAAAACTCAGTGGGTTGTCCCAGAGAACCCAAATCCCAGCGTGCTTATTATTAAGCCACAATTGCAAAAATAGCAAAATTATGAAAATTTATGGTGAATTTTCATTTGCCTTGGAAAGATCATGAACTAGCTCCATTTTGCAATGCAAGTCCTGATGAGATTACTCCTTGCCAACATGGAGCTTGACACCAACTGCTCATGCCAGTCTGTGCCCCTAATCTCTGCTTGCATAAATATCCAGATAATACTATTTCTACTATTAATAATGATAATAAAAATACCTCCCCCACCTCAGGCCCAGTGAGAAATCACAATCTGAACGCATTTCAAAGGCTGTCAACCATGAAAATCAATCAGTGCTGACAACCTCAGCCGAATCAGGGCTCACGGAGGCAGTTTCCAGCATTACTGGAGAGTTGCCAGCCTAATCCTCTCGCTGTAAATACAGTGCTGCGAGCGCCTCTGACAAGGGAAAATGAGCAGATTACATGGGGAGGTAACAAGCTTGAACTGCACCATGCCATGAATGGTGGGGTGGAGGGGAGAAATCAGCCTCCCTTTGTCCTCCCAAATTATTTGCTTTGTACCAATCTTTTGAGTAAATCTTCTGGCAAGAGAAGTTACCCCTCAAACATTACTATGGCCTTACTCTGAAAATAAGGTGCTGGCTGTAAGAGGTAAAGTCTTTTGCCTTGACCAACACAAAATAAGCCATTTGCAAGCTCTCAGCTTCCCTCAACTTCCCAAACCAGCCTGATCTATGCACTCAACAGCCACCAAAAAGCAGGTTTGCTTTGTGCTCCAGGAACGGAGCCCAGATAGAACCATACAGCTGGGGGCCTGCATGTTCCCCTGCCTTCTCTGACAAAGAGGCTTTTGAACATCCTCTGGGCTCTCACTTGGGCCATCCAGGAAACAGCATTTAAAGGGAGTAGATGGACACTGAAATGCACGTGCAATCAAACTGATAACTCACCACTGCTTTCCACATACGAGGAGCTCTTGAATGACACTGGCACTTCTAAGCCCCGTTTGTTCACCCTTGTGCTACTCACTCCTTTGAAAGGCTGCTCATGAGAAGCTAAACCAAAATCCAGTAAGGAAAAGACCACTGCTGATTCACAGATTTGTATAATTTCCTGACACAAGCATTTCTTGCATTAAGCATTTCTTGACCCTGTGCCTTTACCAGCACTACAGCCAGAGCCAGTCACCGCTCCCCGCGCGCTCACGCAGGCTTTAGGTCAGCTGTGAGGTTGTTCTCTGAGAATTAGCCCACGAGCCCGAAACTGCAAACATTT
This sequence comes from Lycocorax pyrrhopterus obiensis, assembly GCA_014706295.1. NCBI lineage: Eukaryota > Metazoa > Chordata > Aves > Passeriformes > Paradisaeidae > Lycocorax > Lycocorax pyrrhopterus. Next base: position 3,723,507 of record JACSVZ010000016.1, read on the forward strand.
TACAGGGCTTCCTCCTTGCTTTAAGAGCTTCACTGAAAGGAATCCGTGCAGAGGTCCATGTGCTACTGACACCAGCCATGCATGTGTGCAGGCGTGTCCGCTCCCATGCAGAAATGAAGAAAATATCAAAACCCTCCAACGCTCCCCGAATTTTGGGCTTTGCTGCTGGACACCACAGCTTTATGATTTCAATGGCTGTATTCTTTCAAAAACTTCACGCTCTTGAACAAAGCAGTGAACTCTTCAAAACACTGCTTTACATGGCAGCTCTCACCCAACAGCTGTTACAGACAATATTCATGCCTTATTATTATTCATGAACGTTCAACTGAACCATTTTTTTTGTTTCCACAAATGTTAGGGAAATAGCTCCTTTCTCCAGAGCTGAAAGGGTGTTTGTGTAAGAACAAGAATCCCCATTATTACCTTGATGGTCATTATTCTCAGTTGTTCATTTCCTCCCTTTAGAAATTTAAATCATGCAATCAGAACAGAGCACCACCACCACCACCTGACTTGTACGACACTCACTCACTCCCAATTCCAAAGAGAAAATAATTCAAATAGACTATTTTAAAATAACTATTTATCCAAACTACTCTGTGAATCAATGTCATGTTTGCTGAAATCAGAAGTAAAATGGCTTGGAAACCAGTTCTGTCCAGAGTGAACGCTGGCATTACCAGTAGCCATAAGCTACTGATCAGCTTTATTTCTGAACAGCTCTGCACAACCAGCCAGCATGTGTGTGGGTGCTGGGGGTGAAATCAAGAGGCTCATAAACTCCTTGAGAAGCTTGAGAAAATCTTGACACTTTTAGCTCTAAGTATTTCCTTTTCTACGGCACCTTTAGTGAACACTAACCATCTTAGGGAGTTTAAATTAAATTTCTTAGAGTATTTTGATACGAGCTGGCATTCTCCAATCTCCTTATGTGGCAAATGGATTTATGTGATGTACAAACAGCAGATAAAGCACAGGCAACCTGTAAAGCATCAGTAGGAGAAACAGATATTTTTCACCTCTTCAAACTTGCTTTCATGCTTGATAAACTAAAAACTTCCCTATTTGAAAATAGCATTTGAGCAACGAAGTTAATCCTTTCTCTGCCTCCACACCTGGAAAATAATCTTATAACTCATTCTGAAGCTGAAAAGAGATAGATTTAAATTAGATTTTGGGAAGAAATACTCCACTGTGAGGGTGGGGAGGCCCTGGCACAGGGTGCCCAGAGAAGCTGTGGCTGCCCCTAGATCCCTGGAAGTGTCCAAGGCCAGGTTGGATGGGGCTTGGAACAACCTGGGATAGTGGAAGGTGGCCCTGCCCATGACAGGGGGTGGAGATGAGCTTTAAGGTCCCTTCCCACCCAAACCATTCAATGAATTCTGAGAATTCTCACCTGTGTTGTTGGGCACCTTTGCTTTCTAAGCAAAAAGTGCAGATCCAGAAGAAAACCTGTCTCAAAAAAGAGCTTTCAGTGGGTGGAGAAGAGGAAGGATAACTGCTTTACACACAGATAACAAATGGTTGCTTTTCTTAGAAGCACAAAGGCAGAAGAAAACTGCACACAGATCTGTGCTGGGGTCTCTCCCAGGCAACACATTCCCAGCCAATATGAAAATATATGACTGGTGACACCAGGTTCAAAGGTACCAGTGTATCAAGACAGGAAATACAGAGTATTTCAAAGAGCTGAAGAAAGACCTTGCTACACCTGTGAGGAATAAAAAGGCAGATGAAACCTAGGCAGAAAAAATATTAAATCAGGCACCCAGAATGTAATCCTAACTGAACATATGCAGTGATGGGCTATAAATTGGTCATTTCAGAAACCAGCTTTGGGAGTTAACGAGACTGCTGAATAAAAATGCCAGCTTAGTGCTCCCTAACTGTCTAAAAGCAAGGAGAGTGACAAGAATTAAGAACAGAAAAGCAAATATGAGACGGTAAGTATGATGGATGTATAGACAGAACAAGATTGTGTTTTCCTACCATCTGAAAAAAGAAGCACCTGAACTAGAAAAACTTTCAGCCTGAAGTAGAGATGACTGAGTAGGCACATGGACAAGGGCTATGGAATGCTGTGACACACAGCAGATTGCTGGAGATGAGGTGTCCACTGTCCCTTCTGGGACAGGAAATGAAGCTTGCAGGTGGCCAATTCACAAGTGGCCAAGGAAGTGGTTCTTCACACAGTATTTAGTGAAGCTGTGAAACTCATCTTCACAGAATGCTGTAAATGCTAAGAGGAACACAGGTTCAGAAGGAAATTGGAAAAATGAATGGGAGTAATAGCTGAAGATGTCACCTCTGACCCAGGGGAGTCCTTGAGGATGGAACACCACTATGATAATTATACTCTGGCCTTATCCTGGTGCTATTTTGCAGAATTTCAGTCTAGTTGCTGTTGGATATGGGGGCTAGGTGGACTCTTGTGGTCTGACATGATACATCATTCTTCGAAATAATAAAAAACCACCCCAACAAACCAAACAGAACTTAGTCAAAACAGATTTAAATTGGGTTTTAGTACAGTATCTGTGTACCACTGAAGAACCCATTCAGTGGAGCTGATGTAGGAAAAGGCCTCTAGAAGAAAAGCCAAAATTTTGACAGGTCCTTCCAACATGCTTCAATATCTGTTCTGTTGCATTTGTATACAGAAAGGACCTTACTTTCAGAATGCTCTTACATTATGAAAAGTAAAATCACAGCTTAAACCTAGAGAAAAAAAATATATCTATATTCCCCCACACTCTAAATTAAGTCCACTACAATAGCAGTGCCAGACTAAGCTGTCTGAAACATTCAGCAGCTTTGGTTGGCTGGCTGAAAATCAGGAATCTTAATACATATAGGAGACATCAAGCACAGTTTTCCTGCTCTCAACTCTGCGACCTGATGATAATTTTCCATAAGCTATTATCCACCTGTGCCTTGCACTATCCCTTCATTAATCATACCATAAGAATATGAGCTTATTCGGGCTGGAAAATCCTAGCCACACAACATCCTTCTGTTCTTATGATGATAACCTGAACAATACTCCCAGCCACGATCCAACGTGAAGCTTGTAATGAAAGGATTTCCCCTAGTCTGCAAGTGCAAATGGCAATGGTAAAAAGGGAACTCAGAATGAAAAGGCCAACCCCTGGGACACTGACGGTAGAAATGACAAAGGAAATAAAGTACTAGAAATCAGGAAAAGTACCTCTGTGATTCAGAGAAAAGACACAATTAAAAAAAATTGGGAGAACCCCATACAATCAAGGGCAAGAATCAATTGTGTGTGTGTTGGGCAGCTCTGAATTCCCCACAGGATTTGAGCTGCCATTCACACCCTGAAGAGATTTCCAAGGACCAGTTAAACCCCACCAGAGGGAGTGGAACACAAAGAGGGAGAAAACGAAACTAATGCCCTGAAACTCTTCCAGTTTCCAACTGCAGGCTGCCACACACCTGCACAGGTGGGAGCGGCGTGGCCGTGGGGCAGGCAGGGGGGACAGGGCAGGGAAAGGGGACACGGCAGGGAAAGGGAACAGGGCAGGAAAAGGGGACACGGCAGGGAAAGGGGACAGGGCAGGGAAAGGGGACAGGGCAGGGAAAGGGGACAGGGCAGGCAGAGGGGACAGGGCAGGGAAAGGGGACAGGGCAGGGAAAGGAGCCAGGACAGGCAGAGGGGACAGGGCAGGGAAAGGGGCCAGGGCAGGGAAAGGGGACAGGGCAGGCAGAGGGAACAGGGCAGGGAAAGGGGCCAGGACAGGCAGAGGGGACAGGGCAGGGCTCCAGCAGGGCCTGGCTGGCTGGGTACAGGGCTCAGGCTGCCAGCTGCAGAGCGGGAGCCATCAGCTGGAGCATGCTGCTCCCCATTAATCATCTGGTGCGAACCTGGCCTTCAGCAGAGGGCCTGACAAGAGAGCCAGGATCTAATAAAACCCTGACAGACTGAAAGTGAGGCAGCCTCCTGCCTGTCTCGCTCCTTCTCTTTGAAATGTGGGGTAAAGGTTGGGGAAGAACAAAGAGACACTGATGATTGATAACAACTTAATATCTTTCTGCAGCTTTATCAGGCTTTTAAACTAATGACTTAAGCAACTTCACCTCTACAAAATCAATCATCATGTCATAAAAGTCTGAAACACTACAAAATGAAGTGCCTGCCCCAGGGATATAGAGCATGTGTCATGTTTAAAGTGAACCTAATTCTTCTGGGGGTCCCTGGATGTTACTTTTTACTTTCATGTCCCTTGGAGATATTAAGAGATGGGGAGAGACACAGCAGGAGAACCCAAAATTAGTGCCTTCCCTTAAAGAAATTATTCAAGTAATCCTATCAGAGCTGTTTGCTTATCAGAGGAGTGAACTCAGTGATCTGGATAATGTAACCACCACTACATCAGCAGGAACAATGCTGCAGCAGCCGAACAGGATAGACAATACAACCTGGTTCTTCCCAAAGATGATCAATCTTCAACAGAAAGGCACACAAACCCCACATGCTAAATCCTCACTGTAAGCACTTCAAACTGACTCTTCTTTTTAATTTTAACAATGTCTGGAAACCATCTGGTTTGAGCCACCGTGCACAAATACAGACAAGGGCAAGCAGGTGAAGATAAGCACGTGCAGTGTTTGCCAGGTACAGCGTACCTGTTTAGGCAGTCAAGCAGAATCAGGACTGTGCCTCTCCCACAGATGCCTGTAGGTGCAGAGCACTCCTTGAACTTCACTGGGCAGCTGGCACCTTCCCCATGAGACTGCATGGCATCAAGTTGGCTTTGACATCAATATATTGGTGTCAATATATGTGACATCAATAACTCTGGGTTGCACTGGAAATGTGATTTAGTCTTCGTCACTCAAAGATGCAGAATTGAAAGATACTGAAGCTATCAGTTTTTAAGAGGGAAATAGCTAGGAAATTTAAAGAAAATGGCTGGCAGGAAAGAGAAAGGTCCAATTAAAAATAAGTAAGTTCCTAATTTAGGACTTCACAGCTCTCTTCCCTCTTAGCAGAAAACGAAGAAAACCCAATACTATCCCCCTCTCTTCTGCACATAAAAAGGAAAACAAAACCTTCTAGATTTAGCCTCGCATTCTCTGAAGCCTCTTCTCACTGGCAGAAGAGCTGAGCAAGGGCTATGAGGGGCACATGGCCCTTTGCCTGCTCCTTGTGCAGGTGCAGCTGGGTCACTGCTGCTCACACCTTTCCTCCCTCTTCTGCCATTTAGGCAAAAACCATTCTTCTAATTTAGGAAAAGGGAGATTTTTCTCAAATTGGGTCAGACACCTAAAAGTGATCAAGGCTTAAATTCCACTGGATATATTTATGTGACAATGACTTCAGCTGCCAATTTCAATGTTGCACACAGCCAGGTGAGATCACGAGAGCTTTTCTCTACAGACAGGAGATACCTGTACAGTGCTTTGAGTTTTAAACTGTTTCTATTTCGATCCTGTTTGTAACCATACTAACCTTTTAACAGCAGGGCTCCTGCCAAGGATGAATTACTTGCCAGAATTTTTTTTTTTTTTAAAAGCTCAAATCTGATACAAGCCCTGGATTCTTTTTTTCCTGCTTTCATACAGTATATAATTCCAACCTTTCCCTGTTCATACACTTTACAAGAACTGTATTTAGACAAAATCTAAACTGGCATATTTTCCATACACTTAATGGAAATATTCCTAACCACTTTTGCAAGCAGCTGAAGACGTGCTTTTATCTTGCCATGAAGTCACCAAGTTTAATTTGCAACATCACAGTTGCTTCTATGGCAACAGATGGTGACATCAAACACGGGATCATGACTTCACTATAGGATCAAGAAGGATTAGCTTTGCACTGAGGAAGTTAAGATCTAATACAAACAAATAGCTACAACAATTGCGAAGAGAATTTACAGTGTGATAGTTTACTCCCTGTGTAAATGTTCTTCTTGTTTACTCCAGTACGAAAATCCCTTTAAATCAACCAGCTGTCTGTAAATTAAGCACAAATGGATTAGCTTTAAAACAAGCTCAAGGGTTTAAGATGGGGTTTGCACATGTACCCAGTTATGACTGCACTCGGGCCTATGACTTCCACTGACACTTGGAAAAAAAAAAGAGGCCAGAATTACAATATCATTCCCTCACCACAACCTCAAGGTCTTTCACCTGCACTAAGCAGGTTATGAGTGCAGCATACTTGCATATAATTTTTACTGAAGCATCAGCTTTGAGCACTGCTTGTCACCCCTGAAAACCTTGTGGGGGCAGTTATTTAATTACTTGATATATTATCATTCCTAAGATAATCCTTTAATGGATGAATTCCCTGGCCTTTCACCTTTCCATTACCAAAACAGGACCAAACAGAGGGGTCCCAGCTTGAAAGGCCCCTCTAGAGACATCTATTTATTACTAATGTCCCTAGCTAGAGCCAGCCCTGGGTGAGACAGCACGTGCAATCAAAGAATCAGCTTCCCCTGAGGGAAAATACAGAGATGGATCTTTCCAGGACACAGCTGAGTCTGATGGCGGGATATGGAAATCCACATTCTGCAGCTGTTGCAAGGACTCTCACAGGTGGCAGAAGAGACAGAAGCCTTAAAGCAGCAGCACAGGGGGAAGCTTCCACCTTGGGAACTACCTTCACAGAAACCAGAACCAATCCTGCTCCTCTTTGCCGGGTTCCTGGGCACAGGCCCTCAGCACGTTGGTGCTGCTGCATCTGAAACCCGTGTGCTACACACACGCACCGGGGTGTGCAAGTGCCCAGGTACTGACACATGTTTTTTCCACTGCACTCGATTCCAAGTCTTTCAAAAAGTGGCATTTAGCTTTCTGAGAAGTATTCACAGGAATTCTGCTGGGCCACAGCATCGTCTGTGCCTCCACAGGCTGTTTTTACTCTGAAACGGTGCCAGCTCGGACAGCTTTGCTGTAAGCTGGGCACTGTGAGCGTCCCCAGCATCGCAGGGCCCTGCCTTGACAGAACCACCATGGTTGGGGTGCACTGTGTGCTGGAAGGGAGATAGGCCCTGAGGGCCAGAGAGAGCCTCTTTCTTGGATCCAGAGGTGACCCTGGGAGTGCATCCAGGTCACCGGGGATGGGCTGAGAGAGGATTGTGGGTTTCTGGACAGTGTTGGGCCTATGAGATGTGATAATTGTAGTTTGTGACCTTATAGGGTATTGTTTACCTGTTACCATAACAGGCAATGTCTGTGCACTACCCCAGGTGATTGGGGGACACTGAGGTGAACATCTTTCCTGTTTATATGATGTGATATCCTGTTGGGTGCTGGTATTTAGGGGAATATTTTCCTGTGCAATAAATGCTTTGCACCTCTCCATCTTGGGTGCGGAGCCAAGCCCTTGTGTGATTACTGCACACCCTCACAGGATACAAAGGTGAGAACCTCTGATTCCACACCAAGTCACTCTCACGCCTCTTTGCTGAGATGCCAACTAGGGTATGAAATGCTGTTCTGCTATCAGAGTTCTCGTTTAAACTGACACATCTGTTAGACTACCAGTCCTGCTTCATAAAGCAGATTATGTTGATTAGCAGAGCCCTTAAGGAAGGGATGGTTTTGAGCAGCTCCCTCCAGAATTAAAGTCAGACAATAGCTGAAGCACACAGCAGGGCAGGAGAGTTATTTTAAATCTCCCCATCCATTTCACAGGTTTGCAAGTGCTCTCCATTATTGTTAGAGGACTCAGCAGGCTTTGTTGGACTATCCTTATCAGTGTCAGTAAGGACTGGCTTACAGAAAGGAACTTGCCTAGGTAAACACATTCGTTTTGCACACTCACAATTAAAATAAAATCGAAGTAAATCAAGAAAGCAATAGCATGAGGGAAACTGTCGAGACTGATGTAGTGGGACACATCTGTTACATTCACTTCCAGACACATTTAGTTTGAGGTAACAGATTTTTGGACCGTCTTCCACATGTACTTACGTGATAACGAGAAATACTTCAGACTATGTTTGTCACCTCCACTTTTCTTTTCCTGTTGCATCTCCATTCCAACCAGCTTCCCCAGCGTTCCTATTGAGCCCAGCTCCTACCTCAGTAACACTATTAGATTCTGTCTCCTTCCCAAATACTGCTAAGAGGAAGTCAAAAGCTTTTCATTCCTACAAACCTGCTGGCCAGAACTAAAAGCATCTTCACTTCAAAGCAATTATCATTCAGTGAAAGAAAAGACTGACTAAAGAGAAAGGCAGAAAACCTACCACCTCAATGCTGCAGACATTCGACAACCCATTTAAATTCTGCACCTCAGCAGCCAGAAACAAAACACGGTGGTAACACACCCTCTCCCCTGCTCCTTGCCTGCTCAGCTATTAAACAGGGCGCTCACTCTCTGATATCCACAGCAGACTGCTCTGCCCAAAGAACTTGGCAATTCCCCTGCCAGCGATGGGCAGACCCACAAAGCAGAGCAATGCTTCCATCTAACATTGCCTTGGAGGCCAGAAATATCAGAGAGACTCCAGAAGCATTTGTGCTTCACTGGTGTGAAGGAAGAAAAGACGAGGAGATCTCGTGTGTGGATCTTTTAGCATTTAGCCCAGGCAACAGGAGGAACATCCACTGAGCACACTGTTAACAGAAGCTGAAGGCACCTACAGAAAGAGCCAACTTGCAGAAAAATATTTTGCAACGTCTGTGAGACCTAGAAGCATTAAAACCAACATGTAAGTGTTCCCCAAATGATGAGCAGGTTCTGGGATGAGCTGTGTGCAGGAATCCCCAGTCCAATTCACTTTGAGGCCTGAAGAGGAGGAGGATCGCTCCCTACCCATCAAACAGAAAGCAGGAAAAATGACAGTTCCTGCACAGAAAGCGAGAAGGGCTGAAGGACAAACTCTTCTGGGGGAGGTTTCAGAAGCACATACTAAAGCTCCTTCCTAAGAGAAACCAGGCCCGAGCTGTCAGAGGAGAGAGTCTAGCACTTCATCAATGAGGATGCTACTGATGTGTAATGGTCAGCTGCAGCGTTGCTCTGGCTGTGTTTAAACACACACTCATAAAAATTATTAGAAGGGTTTGTGGCCTTTGATCTTGCTAAAAAGACATGCTAAAGATCCATGTTTTTTCTAAAATGGCTCTCAAAATGAACCAGGTGCTTGCGTTTGACCCAATTCTACTCACTGCTCCCAAAAGAGCAATGCTGTCTCTGAGTCCTGACCAGCGGATGAACCCAGTGCTGAGGCTCGATGGATCCACCTCGTACAACGCTGTCTATTCAAGCATGACCTCCAGAGGCTCAGATCCACATTCATATTTCATATTCTGCAGATGTTTTTTCCCCCCACTTTTGCTGCCTGGTTTTAATGCACCACTGGTCTCTGCATAACCCCCACTTAAATATATCTTATTTTTTGTTGTAAGCAAGCAACAAGGTGAAAAGCAAAACTGAAAGGTCTGACAGTCCCAGCTTCCCACTGACACACTCCCCTGTTTATGTCAAAAACCAGGGGCTGTAAGTGACAAGAAAGCAGAGAGTGGAAAGTGCACAGAATCATTTAAAAGGCAGCAGTGACGTGAGAGCCTTCAGCAGGCCAGAGTTGACGTTTGTCAGGCTGGGAGGCTGGGATTGCATTAAGCTACATTTCATTAAGAAAATACTCAGAAACTATTAAGGGGTCCCATGTGGCTGCTTCAGCACATTTAATTTAATGTCTTTCCTCTCCAGTGACCAATCCACCCCCCACTTTCTTACAAACGATGACTTGTGGGTCTTAACCTTACAAGTGAAGATAGGTTTGACCCATTAGTTACCCTATTTAAAGGCTTTTGTCAACCTACAGCACAGAGCTCAAGCCATGGTTTTACACTGAGGCTCCACATCACAGAGGCAGATGGTGCCATAAAAACCCACCTCCCCCTAGACTATTTATCCAACTTCTGTTCTGTGATCGACATCCATTCTTTATGCACCATTTTCTAGGCACCACGTTGTCCCCACAGATCTGGAGCTGGGGCAGGGGGTATCTGAAATGCTGGTCACGGGGAATGCCTTGGTCAGTGGGTGTGTTTGAAGCTGCTGTTGCTGGCCTATTTCTCAGGAAGAAAGTCCCAAACGTCAAAACCTACACTCCAAATGCAAAAGCCTCTTTGAATATGTAAAAACTCCACTAATATTTGGGGAATTAGAAATGAAGAAGAAGACAGAAACTATTTCATCTTGATACTACAATGCCTATGTCTGTTTTAATTTTTTAAGCTTCCTGTTCTCGTTGCCCAGATCCAGTTTCCCCATCAAATGTATGTATTTTCCCTTTCCAGAAAGAACTGCAGGAAAGATAATGAGTTGTGACTCTGTTGGCTACAGAAGAGGATTTCCTAGTAAGCTGCAAAGTTCACAACCTTCAAAATTCATCTCTTAGACTCAAAAATAAAGCCTGAAGACTTAAGGAATGGAGAAAAACAATCCAAACACAAGGAAGTCTCTCTTTTACATCACTTTTCCAAAAGAAACTGGAAAGCTAAAGAGAGGAAAAAACCCACAAACCTCAAGCACTCAGTACTGAGGAACTGTCAAGAGGCAACATACATGTGCATTAATAATAATAATTAATGAACAATCTTGTTAGGTATCCTGTCTCATAAGCAATGAGCAAAATCCTTCGGAAAAGGTTTCCAAAGTCTGGCTTGTTTAATTTTCAGAAGGAAAAGAGAAAGATTAGTATTGTGACTTGCTGGTAAAACACCTAAATTACAGAGCAATGTTAATTTCATTGCTGCTTAGGATCAGCAGAACATCACTTCTCCCTTTGTGCTGTGGCTGCAAAGCCCAGAGCATGGTGAGTGTCTGGTAAGGGGCTGGAGGCAAGCTCCTGGCCCAGCAGAGTCCCACTTGCTGAGCTCTGATACCATGACATGTACAGCAATGAGCTTTTATTGATTTTGCATTTGGACCTGCCTCAAACACTCAGGCCATCTCTCCACAGGAAAAAAAAATTGTGTGGGAATGTAGGAAGGACAAATCTGGTGCTAGGTGTAACAGTAACTGAACAAATAGTATTTCAAATCTTCAAAATAAACTGAGTTCTTTATCTAAAAACAGGGAAAAAACAATAAAAAAGCAAAATATTCAGGAGAACTAAAAGAAAGTATCGATACTGAAACAGAGAAGGAGCTGCTGAAAAGAGACATTGGCTCAAATTTTCAGCTGAATGTGTTCCAAGAAACAATCTTCCTGTGATCACTCTCTGTACCCACAGTCAGTTCTGCTGGGCTGTGGGTATGCACTCACCAGCCCTGCCCTAGCTGCTTCACAGGGGAATACCTAGCTCAGCCAACACGAGAAATCCATCCTGTGAGCATCCTTCCACACTTCCCAGCACAGGCACGCCTTGTGGGAGGGTCAGCACGGCCACCAAGGCCTCCCCAAGAGTCCTGGAGGAAGTGGGGACTACACCTGGCCTGTGTGACTTCCTCCAAACGGAGACCAGAGGGAAAGCCTCTACTCCTTCCATGGTCAGGCCACACATCCTGCAGAAACCTGGGAGTGTCACTGCCAAAAATCTCTGTGGCTGGACTGCCCAATGAACAGCCCACAGACTGACTGCAAGCAGTGCCACCAGCTAATGGGATCTGTGCCAGGTCTACAAGAGGCCCTTGGCTGTGCCCCAGGCTGTGGAATAACCCACTCCACGGACTCTGTCAGCAGCAGAATCCAGGGGCCATGGGCTGCCAGCACCAAGCTGCTGCCCACAGCAGCTCAGGCACAGCTGATGTAGCCACACAGCTCCAAGCAAAGGAGAATTTCCTGTGTATCTACACCAGGCACCAGCCAGAGCACTCAAGTCCCAGACTGTCAGTCTAAGAGTCTCTTTCACAGCACAAAAATCAGTGGTGATTGCCCCAGCTTAAAAACACAACAGCTCATCATGGTGAGGCACTCTGTGGAAACCCATCACTTCAGACAATTACCAGGCAGCTGAATGGCCACAGCTGGACAGACACACTCACAGATCCTGTTCTTGCCATGACTGCCAGCAGCCCTGCATCCGCCCCGGCTTCCCCAGACTCGCAGGGTGTGCAGAGGCAGCCTGGACCCCGCAGATGCACTGCTGCAGGTACAGCTGGGGCAGGTGCAGAGCAATGGCAGAGGGCTCGTTTGGAAGGCTCAGAGCCAGGCAGAGATTAATTACCCACAGTGACAGTGCAATCAGCAGCAGAGGTATCATCATCTCTGCCTCTTTTCTGCACACCATTTATAAAATCCAGGGCAAGGCACTTAACAGCTCCTGGGCTCCAAGGGCCGTAAGATTTGCAGTGAAACTGGAATGACAAGCAATGCTGCCTGGGGCTGTGATTTACCTGACTGCTGCTGGCACTGGGCAGGTGACCCAAAGTGGAGTGTGTGCACTTTGCTTCACTGCACGGGGAGGTGGAAAGTACAAAGGTCTGAAACAGGTCATATTCAGCATCTGTATTTTTCAAGAGTCATTATTTGTGATCCTGAGGTCAGATTTCACCTTTTCTATGAAAGCAATCTTTCTCACCCTTTTTTCCTGTAATTTTTTTTTAGTTCATATGAACTTGTGAGGGGAAATTCAATAATCTGTGAAGCAGTAATGTATAGAGAACATGCTCCAGGCTACTAAGAGGTTATTAATAGAGCAAAAATTGCTGCAGATTAGAGTACATAAGCACGCTGCCTAATTGCAAAGCAAAATGTCTATCACACTATGTGGCAGCTGAAGTGAAATACATGTCCTGAAATCTTGGTTTTCTTTGCATCACTTATCAGCTTGGTGAAGTGTCATGATAATCCACAGAAGGAGTCATGCAACAGTGGGGAAATTCAGTGAGAAGGTTTTAAAGAAAAGGTAACATACTAATATCGTAATCCTGCTTCTATTCTCTCAGGTAAACTGGATTCTTGAAGCCCCTGGAAAGGTGCTTTATGCTAAGCAAGTGTTTGACATTTCCCCTGATCTGCAAAAATTAAAAACAAAATAAAATAAAGAGATGGATTCGAGTCACAACTGATTAAGTTCACCAGAACTGTGTTTAAAGACCCTGGAGAGACCCTGCTAACAAGACAGATTCAACTGCACCTAAAACTTTATGGAATTACACATTTTCCCAGACAGTCCATAAACTCTGAGCAGATTTTCCCCCCTACTTACCCTAGTAACCTATTCCAGTGCCTAAGTTCACCACTTTTTCTAGTATTAGCACGAGCTCCTTGGCCGAAATTTAAGACCATTAATTCTCAGGTCATGTTTCCCAAGTACTAGAACATGCAGCACCGGCCCCTCACAGCAGCAGCAAAAGCTGCAATGATTGAGCTGACAGCTGCTGCTGTCAGGGGACAGTCTGCATGCAGCCTCTCCTCCCTAATCCCAGCCCTTGCCTGTTTGTCTCCTCCTTGAATGAGATGACAAGTTTAAACGGAGGCAGTCATTAATCACATGGCTTGGTTCGAAGCTAGCTCAACACAGGAGCTAAAAAAATCGTGACTTTTCAGCGCTGCTACAGCACAAATGATGCACAGTCCCCTTCAGAACTGTCTCCTGCCCAAATGTTCCTTCTCTTTGTCTCTGCAAGCCTGAGCAGGGTTAGGAGGGCCCAGGACAGGTTTAGGCACAAGACAGCAGCCTGGCTGATGACCTCTTTATCCTGGTCCCTCACCAGACTCCTGCCCAGCTCCTCAGAACTGCTCCACACACGGGACAGGCAACAACAGGCTGGCTCAGTTCTTCTAAAAGGGAGTATCTTTAATAACCTGGAGTAGCTTCTGCTCTTCCTAACTACCCTGTTCACAGGAGTTACGGATCTTTCTCCCTGGCAATGACTCCTAGACCACGGATATTCAATGTAGCTGCACAGAACAGAGTGTTTCAAACGACAGAAGGTGGCTGTGCTGGATCTCCCTTGTCTCCATATGCTCACAGGGAGCCACCCCACAGTCACTCCCAATCCCTCCCTGCAAAGCAGCTTCTGAGAGAAGGCCTCCAAAGAGGCTTCCCAAAAGAGCACATAGCAACAGGTATGTTAACTGCTGTCAGGACAGTCCAGGGAATAAAATATTGTTCATTTAATGCTGCAAGAACAGGTGGGGACACAAATTCAACAGGCTGTGTCACCTCGGCTGTAGCTGGGGAACGTGGGACTGTGAGAGTTGGACAGCTGAAAAAAATGAGCCCAGTCTGCTGCCACTGCATGGGTGGGAAATGCCACGATGGCATGTGACACAGCACTTGGCTTTGCTGAAGCCAGCAGGGTCCCTGCAGAAGCACTGCACAAATGTGAGTGGTTAGTGATCCATTTTCCCATGCGCCAGGGTACGTGCTGGGGCCCAACTGGCAAACTTCGTGTGGTGAAGCCAAAATTCTTCTGCTTTTGCTGTTCCTCTGAGCACAGCGAGGCAAGGTGTAGTTAGTGCTGCTCCCAAACTCTCTAGCTGGGACAACTACCTCTGAAAAGAGCCACGGCAATGGTCACAGAGCTGCTGGAAGTCACTTGTTCCTCTGCAGGCAGCTAGCAGCCAGCTCGTGTTTGGTTTCCCAGCTGAGCCAGGACAGAGAGGCAGAGTATCCCACCTGTCCCCTGCAGGTGCACATCTGCCTCAGAGCAGAGCTTCCCTCCTCTGCCCTCCTGCCTCGGCCCCGTGCCCCCGCCAGCACAGGCACATGAGGACACATCAGCCAGTGCAGGAGGCACCGTGTCACACCTTGCCAGCTCTGGGGCAGCCTGACCGTCTGTCTCTGTGAGCAGCCACTCTGCTGATGGGCTGGGATTTCTGGGAGGGAATTTTAAGCTGGTTTTGTCCTGGTTTGTCCATGGAGACAATGCTTACACTCAAGAGCCCGGACCCTGGGGATTATTTTCTGTTTCAGTCCTTGTTTCCCCACCTTGCAGCCTCACAGAAGTTAGCAGGATAACTAACTAGCTCTGCTGTGCACAAAACCTCTCAATGTTAAATCCACAAGGTATCTGTTTCCTACACAGGAAATCTAACAAGTAGGCTGCCCTCTATACTTTCTCTTTTGTCAAGCATATGGGCTCCCACATTATGCATGCAGGCTTTGTATAGCTGCATGTTTCTCACACATAAATACTCATGAAGGAGAGACAGTTCATGTATCTTTGTTCTGCAATTCAAATTATGCCTCATTTTTATCAGTGGAAATCCACTGCGGTTCAGTGAAGGCAGCAACTCCTCTATTACATCATGCAGGAGTAAAATGCTGCCCTGGAATATCAGTACCTCTACGTTCTGTATTTTCCTAACAAAAGGAATCCATTCAAAAGTCACACAGTGATGACAATTAAAGCTTCTCTCACCAGCAGATTACAAGGACACACGTCAGCTTCCCAGCCATGGAAAGTGCTTCACTTGTCTCAGTCCCATGGCTATATTAACACCCTCAATAGATGACAGCACAGTGTCTGTGTCTAGATGCGTTGAAAATATAAAAAGCCCACTTCACTTTGAATTTAAAAAATAATGGCTATGTCTAATAATGTTTTAGAGTCAATATCGCATGGTAGCAGCTCTCCTGCTCAATAGGTAAATGATTTTTGTCTGCATTTACAGTGATACAGATTTATCACTTCAAAAGCATATGAATACATTTCCTGAAAGGGTGAGATTTTCAAGTAGCCCTTCAAGGATGGCTTCATGAACCACTATTTGTTTTTAACACTGAAAGTTTTGGAGAAGTTAAAAAAATCTCCAGCTCCTATTGAGCTTGAAAGCGCTGCAGACTCTGAACGCACATGAAGGTGCCCTAGTAAACAACTGCACCTCTGATCTGTAGGCACAAAAGAGGGGAAAATGACAAAAATGGAATTCTAGGCAAAAGAAGGCGGCTTTCACTCAGCAGTCACTCAGGTAACACCATAAAGCTTTCCTCATCAGCTGTAGGTGTGCCAGCCCTGGGTGGTAGCACTGATTTTACTCCAAGTGTTTCACCTAGAGACTGCCCTGGCCCCAGGAGGGAGCTGGGGCATCACTGAGGGCATCAGGCAGCCTCACAAGGACCCTGTGAGGTCACTCTCCTTCCCAAATGTGGAGCTGAAGGGACCCAGAGGGTGCAGCCTCCCAGCTTAGCCCATGAACAGTAACGTGACAGATGGCAAAAAGTGCTTCCCAAGCGCAGGACAAACAGTCACAAATGCCATGTGGTGTCCAGAAGGGGAGAGGGAGAGAATAAAAAATCCCACAATGAAACAACACTCCTTTAGAGCACGTGCACTTACCTAAATCACGTCAAATGAGGAAACAGGTGCAGGTCAGAAGACATCGAGGAAACATGAAAAAAAGAAAAAAAAAAGAGGGAGCAAATTAGTTGCAATTCCAGTTAGCTTGATGACAGGAGCTAAAAGCACCCCACAAAATCAGACTCAACTTTACTAGAGTGAGCAAAGTTTAACAAAATATTTCTACTCCAGTGCTGCCTTTTTGGTGTGTGTTAGTTTAGCAGCAGCGTGATGCACGCAGATGGAAAAGCAGAGAATTAAAACCAAATCCTTCGTGCACTGTGGATGGAACACAACTCCTCCACCTGCAAGGCTCTCAGAGGCTTCCCACCTACAGCTGTTTGTGACTCAGCACAGGTAGCTTGGACACACAAAGGCCTGACCTTGCCTTCAGACCTCATTGACTTTGGTTAAGCAGTTTTAGGAACTTGATTCCTATTGAGTCCATCAGTTCTTAGCTCTGCTAAGTCTGGGGCAAACTGCAAGAGCAGAAAATCATCAGGGAAAAAACTGCTTTAGGAGAAAAGGAAAATAAAAGACAGGAATAGGAGTAATTTTCAAAAAAACCTTTCGTTTGCACTGTTGGGTTGTTTTTTTTCCTTATTGAGGCTCCTGTTACAATGATATTTATTTGATACAATATAACTTTATTCTTTCATTCCATTGCATGACAGAAGTCTTAATTCTTATCAAAGATTTTGTATGAGAGCAGTCAGCTCTCACTTCCACTAGTTGCAGTAACTCACAACCTACATTTCTGTTGCAAATGACATCAACAGGTAATAGGATACGCTTTATTAACCTTGGCTACACGCATTTAACAACAAATTTCAGTTCCTGCTTTCTTTCCTTAAGTCATGGATGGACATTTCCAACAACAGATGACCACACCATTGCTCCCCAATGTCTTCTTTTCCAGAGTCTTTCATTTTTGTCTTCTGATTCCTGCCAAAGCTTACTATGATTTTATCTTGAGCCTTGCCATTTCTTTTATACAAAACTTACTTGTAACCTCTCTGTTAGATCAAACTAATTCGCCCTCGTTAAAAAAAGGCCACCACATCTCAGGGCATTCCTCCAGCCCTTCTGTGAACAGAGGATCATCAGTTCCCCCTTTTGTCCGTTCTCAGAGCTGGAGCAGCAGCTGACAGAATTATGAGCAAAATCCAAAACAAACAACAGCAAGTAAATCCTTTGCAGTGTGGAAACACAGTCACCTACAGAAAGCTCTGCCTAGACACCACACTGATGGCAGACTGGGCAAATGCAAAGAAAAATCCACTGAGAATTACTAAATACAGTAGGAACTGCATCTAGGTCAGGAAGTTTCTTGACTTTACTCAGGGGAAGTAGCATACACCCTTGCCTTGCTTCAGCTATCTGCAGTTCTCTTTATGACCAGCACTGTGTTAAGGTGGGCCTTCAATCTGACCCAGGATTAGCTATATCCTAGCATTCAAAGGCTGAAGCCTGGCTGTTCTCCAGGTTCTCTGTGGCTAGAAACCAGGGCAGGTGCTCATAAGGACAAAAGGTACTAAGGAAGAGAAAAAGGAAAAAAAAAAAAGATTAGCAAGGACAGTAGAACAGCTCCCCTTACTCCATGAGATTCAGCAGAAAAAAAAGTGCAACCAACCAATCAACCGAAAAGCAACTAAATAAACTCTCCACACATCTGGCTTAATCATTAATGTTTGAATTTTGAAGGAGAGATAATCCAGAACCCAAAGCAGGAAGCTTCCTTTATGTGACTCTAACAGTGAGGACTGGAGCCACGGGTCAAGTTGAGCTCAGCCTGCCCGAACAGCAGGGGCAGGAGTAAAACCTCAGTACTCCATCCCACAGCCCCCAGCACCGGCCAGGGAAGGGCACTGCCTTCCCAAACCTCAGTACTCCATCCCACAGCCCCCAGCACCGGCCAGGGAAGGGCACTGCCTTCCCAAACCTCAGTACTCCATCCCACAGCCCTCAGCACCGGCCAGGGAACGGCACTGCCTTCCCAAACCTCAGTACTCCATCCCACAGCCCCCAGCCCTGGCCAGGGAAGGGCACTGCCTTCCCAAACAGCCTTGTTGCATAACACAGACTATGTCCTCTGGGGCCAGAGGTTTAAAATCAAACAAGCAAACTATGACCCTCCGCTCCCCAGTCTGAAGGGCTTCCTTCCCTCATCACCAGCAAGCATCATTCCGTCTCCCTCTGCGTTGGCTAAACCAGTATTTTCTCCGCATTTTCCTTAATTTTAACATCATTTACAACTGAACACGAGGAACTCTGCATGGCAGGCCAGGCTAGGTAAAGTGCAGGTGCTCCTTCAGCACTGCCTGGTCTTTATTAGCAATAACAGTTCAGTCACTGTATGGTTCTGCTGACATAACTCAGCTCCAGACCCGCTGCCTCATTAATGAGGATAAATGCACCTTTATCTTCACAAGCGAGGGCTTCTGCAGGATTAGAGCTGCAGAGATAGAAAGAAGAACGAGTGTTGCTGGCCGCCTTCTGCAGCGTATTAGAGACACCTACGTACAGTCCCACGGCCAGGCAGTAACAGGAATTAAGATCAGAGTTGTGTGGCATTGCCAGGGAAATCATGCCAGCTCTCCAAGGCTGACAGATGCAGCAGGAGCAGCAAGGGAGCAAAAATGGAGTCAAAGCTATTGGTAAAACGACGAGATAACAAAATTAAACATCTACAGTGTGAACTTCTCCCCAGCTTAGAATCAGACTTTAATATTTACAGCATAGCACAAAACAAACACAATATGATTTAAACTCCATTTAAATCCTTCTCTTTCTGAGTTTTTAAAATCCTAATTCCCACTGCCTGAGGACAAATAAGTCCTCACACACAGATCAGATATCAGCCAACTATACTATAAAGGAACAAAGCCCAGTTAGCATCCTCCACTACAAGGAACTTCCTATGGAAAATAAATAAAAAGGCAATGTTTTCTGCATACCTGGGCCTTGGCTGGCTGTGGCAAGACAGCAGAATTCCTTGTTTCAGCATTTAAGCAGTGTTTTAGCTCAAAGTCTTGGGTTTAGAGTGACAGAGGAAAACAGCTCAAGTAATTTTGCAGCTCAGACAAACAGTATCACTTGGCACTTCTGCTAAGTGTCCCCTCCTGTGCAGCCTCCCCTGGCTCCATGGGCAGGGATGAACAGAGCAGAGCAGGAAACGCTCTGGGTGAGATCTCACGTGGCCTCGGGTGCAGATGCACAGCTCGGTGCGAGGCCAGCTGGCAGAGGGGCCTGAGACTTTATCCCAGCAACCCTTGTGCAAGCTGAAAAGAAGACGAAAACCAATTCCACTCAAAACACATCTTCCAAAAGCCTTGATGACTCTCACTGCCTCTAGAATAAGCTAGCACTTCACTGAAATGAAACCACATGGTAAATGCTATGGGGGTTTTTTTTCAGATTAGTCATAAAAAGGTTTGTGTGGAATAAAATTAGACTGATTCCTCTTAATTGTCACTAAAGATTTTTCTGTTTCTGTATGAAGTGGGCTGATTTTGTATTGGACATTGGTGAAAACACATTTTTCTCCCCTATACATGTTTAAAAAGCATTCAGTATTCCACTTTAGGAGCTCCCCTATTAAGTGAACTGAAAACCAGTGATAAAATGTCTCCAAAAAAGTTAGCTTTTCAGGCAATAAAAGTGATACCTTTATACTGGAATATTTGTTTTACTAAACTCTGAACAGTATTTTTCAGAACCGAGAAGAAAATCTAAGGATTCATCACAACTACCTGACACATCAGCCATTCCATATAGTCTTTGAAACCAACAGACAGTTTTGGGGCACTGGAATTTCATTTGTTTTCCTCAAACAAAGCAAGCATGGATATAAACCTGCTCTTACTGAAATCAGTAGCTCTGACTTCAGTGCCAGCAGAATTAGATCAACATCCTGCACTTTTTGGATCCCAGCTGCATTCAGTGCAGCGTTGTTTTTGAGAAGCAGGACAGAGCATGGTCCTGAAAGGGTTACTTCATCACAGAGATGTTTACTTTACAAACAAAAAAATATTACACACTATTTTTACCAACTTTTCTTGTAAAGTGTTTTTCTTCCTTTCAGGTGTATATTTGCATTAAGGGAATAGGTTTTTTTTATGAGAAAGGGAGACCCCAAGGTTTGCTCTGACTGAAAAGTGGAACAGAGAGGCAAATGCATCCCTGTGAAGTTGAGAGTGTGCTGGATCATGAAAGCACAAGGGTTCCCAGACCCCTGTTCTGCTGTACAGCTATAGCACCATTTCACCTCCTGGGCCTCTTTTCTTCTGATCTTTGATTGCAGGAATCTGAGAGCAGGAACTGTTACCATAAGCTTATATAATGCTCAGCAGAAAAAAACCCACTCACATTTATGCCACTTTGTTCCACCAAATTACAGTGATTTTGCAGATTTCCCTCAGTATTTTTTCTCAGAATCTCTCTGACTACAGCAGCAGACTTGATTTGGCACAGCCAGAGTGAACAAGCACTTTAGAAACCAAAACGCTGCCTTGTTTCAGAGAATTTGTCACAGTCCACGAAATCATAATCTTAGCTCGAGGGCAAGTAAGCTGTGTCTTACATGTGCTCTTTCCTAGTGCCCAAATACTGCTGCTGATTAGTGCAATGGGTGAAGCTGAGCTCTCAGCAAAGGTTCAGAAGGCCTGTCTGGGCTGCCTGCTCACACCACCTCACCTGCCTGTCACCAGCAGTTTGAAAGGCCAGCGTGGCCAGCGCTCATGGCAGCCAAACGCCCTTCCCTCTGAGCTGCCTGTGCCAAACCTGCCAAGGAACAACAGAAACAAAGCCCACTGGGGGACAAGAAACACAACCACCCTGCTAAGGAAAAGATGATCTGAGTTCACTTGCTCTTCCCTGCTCCATGGTACTAAAGGCTTAAAAATTCCTTACACACCAAGTACACATCTGTGGCATCTTGGCACAATTGTCAGAACAAAGAAATCAGTGCTGAGCATGTCTTCCCCACTAATGGCTTGTCCAGATACTCACAGCTCTCACTCTCCTTGTGTTTGCAAAGCAGCTTGAACCCCAGCTTGGTTTCTTCTCCAACCCTATGAACTAAAATAAAGCTTTTCTTTTTTTTGTTTGACAACTTCAAAAGAAAGAAAAGTTTAAATTAACAAAGAGGTGACAGCTCCTGAAAAGTATTTTCCCTGTGATTACAAAAACATTTCTAGAGTCCTCCAAAAAGTCTGCTTGCATTTTCCTCCCTGGCCTCAGTCTTCAGAGAGTAGAAACTCTTTTGATTATGAAACCTGTATTCAGAAACAGACAATCAGAGATAAAGAAGCATAGAAGGTTTGGAGACCAGTAGGTATGGAAATCTAAACTTCCATATCCTGACACTTGCACTGAGGTCAGAAACTCAGAGAGGGGGAAGAGATTTAACAGTACACAACTTCCTCAGTACACAACTTCCTCAGGCTCTCCTAGGTCACACTCTCATTTGTGCTTAGGAATTAGAGAAATACCAGATAGTCACAAGTCCTCTGGTACCTTATCAGAGTGAGAACCAGGAATTTTATCACTTGTATTAAAAAAGCAAACATTCTGCCCCCTTCTCTTTCCGTTGCTTCCCTCAATAAACTACTCCAGCCCTGACATATGAGAAGCCTTTGCCCAGCACACACTTTCCTGGTAAAAACAAAAATCCCCAGGACTGCTGTGACATGATTATCCTGTTCACTTGATCATGCAGCAGAGAAGGGTCTAGTGGCCAAATTACACCATCCCAAGACGGAGTATGCCAAAGCAGCTCACTGCTCTTGTGTCTCAAATCCCACCAGAAATCTGCACTGTTACGAGCATGGCTGCTTCACTTGAGACACTTATGACGTCAGGAAAGGAGAAGAGGGAGTTAAAAACCGAAATCCTCTTGGGAGTCACTCAGCTCACAGGAGCACAGGAGTCATCACTCCTGGTACAGCCAGGAGAAATTGGAAGCTTGAGGGACCAGCGATCACAACATGCTGAAGGAACAGGGAGGGCAGTTCAGCTGAAGTCAGTATCTAATGGTCCACAGGGGCTGTCTGTAAAAATGACTGAACTGCAGTCTCAAAGAAGTTTTCTGTTCAGACTGAGCATAGCCCTGAACCAATTCGGTGTGTCTGTCAGCTCTGCCAGGGGAGAAGGACAGCGAAGGGACAGAAGAACAGCAGGGACAGGAACGTTCAAGCAAAGGTGAAAGCACTAAGGGTCTGTGCTGGTTTTAACTTCTGAGTTAATTTTTCCATAGTGGTTTGTATGGCATTATGTTCTGCCTTTGTGCTGGAAACAGTGTTGACAATACAGGGATGTTTCTGTAATTGCTGAGCAGTGCTTATGCAGAGTCAAGGCCTTTTCTGTCCCTCATCCCACCAGTGAGGGGGCTGGGGCTGCACAGGGAGTTAGGAGAGGACACAGCCAGGACAGCTGACCCAAGGGCTGTTCAATACCACAGGGCATCGTGCTCAGCATGGACGGGAAGCGCAGTGGGATGGCGTTTGTCTTCCCAAGTCACCATCAGGAGTGATTGAAGCCCTGCTCTCCTGGAGATGGCTGAACTCCTTCCTGCTGGTAAGGGGTGAGTGATTCCTTGTTTTGCTTTGCTTGTGCACGTGGCTTTTGCTTCACCTATTGAACTGTCTTCCCCTCCACCCAGGAGCTTCTCACGTCTGATTCTCTCCCTCACTGGTGAGGAGTGAGCGAGCACCCGTGTGGGGCTCAGCTGCTGCTGGGGTTAAACCACACCAGAGCCCCCATGGGGTGAGGCACAGCTATGGTGAAATGGGAAATGCACACAGCCCTTTACGAAAAATCCACAGAGACACCAGTACCTGCAGTACAACGAAGGCAAGAAAACAGACACAGAACCAAACCAACACATGGACACCTGGGAACAAGAAAAAACCTCACTGTTTCTTTCATGGGTATATAAAGAAGTCTAAGCAGCCCTCAGACTTTCTGTGAATACACTCCTGCCTGGGTGGCAGGAGCAGCACAGTTATGTAAGATACACGTGGTTTTCAGATTCCCAACAATACTTCTATGCCAAAGTGATATATAGGCCAGCTACTGTCAGAAATGAAAATGCTGCTCATTGAAGTATTGTCCTGTGCATCAGCAACAAAAGGAATAAAACAATCTTTCAAGAATTGCCCTAGGGCTGGGAAAAAAAAAACCCAGCTAACTGTTCCCTGCACCATGGTAAACTCGTTTTGATTCATATTGATAGAGTGAAACGTAACATGCCTCCAGTTAAACTCAGTACAAGCTTGAGGGACACCTCTCTTGTCCTTCAGCCAACAGTGACAAACAGGATAATCAGAGGTCCACATGTGTATCTCAGCCCACTTATTTCAGTAAGCTTTTATCAGAAGACAGGAATGGTTATGGAAGCCCATCTTTGCTTTTTGGGGTACAACTTTAACACCTCCTAAAATTTACACAGACACCTCCAGCAGCCCGTCTAAACCATCCCAAACCCAGCTGTTCAGCACAGAAGCTTGCCAACTGTCTGTAAAGAGCAGCACATCTTTATGTTACTGCATAAACAAAGAGACATCAATTTTTCTGAACATCAGTACAAGTCACTAGATCTTATTTCAGCAGGGCTCGAAGCAACAGCAAAATGACAGCTGCCATCCCTATTGTGAAAAAGCACTCCAAGAGAAAAATTCTGCCTTGGTTTCAGGCATTGTAGGTGTACACAGCAGCCATCTCCTTCTCAGCAATCCAGCCCCTTCAGGTTCTGTTAGGATGAGTCTAAGCACTCTCCCCTGCAGAAGCAAAAAAGGATTCAGATTTGGAGGTGCAGTTTGCTGCAAGATCAGGCAGAGACACCTTTCTGCAAAGAATAAATTTTCATTAACCCACTCCTGGGGTTTTGTTTGTTTGTTTAAGCCTGACATTTATTGGGTTTGAAAAAGTATGTGTTTGTGGTGTGGGTGTACCAGAGGTACAAGCAACTTCAAAACACATACAATTCTTTGACAACTGAAATAAGCAGAGAGGCATTTCAGCCCCTGGGATCTCACTTGCTGAATTGAACTGCAGGAAGCTCCCATGTTTTGACCTTGCTTCCCAGCCCTTCGGGTTGCTGTTGGAGAGCAGCCCCATGCCGCTGTCAGAGGGAAGCAATGCTTTCCCCAGCCCAGGCTGCTGCAGGCATTCCTGCATACCCTCTCCAAATGCCACTGTGGGACACAATCCATCACCACAGAGCTTCGGATCCCACTGCACAGGAGAATTATCTGCAGCTGGAGGCTACAGAATAAACTTTCTCCCAGGTGTGGGCATTTTTTCCTAGGGAATTCTTGCTTTAATTTTTTTATCCTTCTAGGCAGGACCTGAGATGGACACAGGGGAGCTATGTCTTGGCTATAAAAATGGGAGAAGTTTCCAGGTCCTGGCCACAGTGCAGGAGGCGATGCTGGGTCTGCTCTCCATGCTCTGCTCAGCAGCAGGGCTGAGGGGAGAGAGCTTGGCTGAAATGAGGATTTCACAAGCCCTGAGACACGAGGTAGCTTCCCTCCCGCTTTCCCCCCTGACCAGCCAGAAAGGTAGACATTTAATATCCAGGCTCATTACTCGTCCTAATGAAATGTCAGCAGCAAATGCACAGGTGTTTAACTGCTGCTGGAATGCCTGCAGATGCCAGCAATCCCTCAGGCAGGGAATCATCCCAGTCAACAGCCTTAAAAAGGTCACAAAGGCAGTGCAAGGTCACAGCAGACCTCTGACCTTCATGTGCCGCACTGAAGGAGCTTTAGTCCTTCCTCCCTTTGCTTTCCCAAGCCCCCGGTGCATTCTCTGCTCTCCCTCAGCCCTCTTTGGCAGTGCAGCCTCTCAAGGGTCCTTCTGCCTCATTCAAAACAAGTGCAAATGTGTGACCTAAGGGAAACCTGAGCGGGACTCAACAAAGGCAAGTTACAAACAGCTCCACGGCTCCTGAATGGAGATGCAGCTCTGCCTCCCTCCCTCTCCTGTTCTCCCCAGCATTCCCCAGAGAGGCCGAGACGTTCATCTGCATTACAAGCCCCGAGCTGGCTAAAAGCATCCTTCTTCCCAGTGCAGGGCAGTGGGTGTGATTTATGACTGTGGGTTGGGAGCCACAGAGCTGGCTGGAGGCAATGAAACCGTGCACGAACTCGCTGACAGGAATCCAGTGGGAAAGGACGTACCCAAAACCAGGAATAGAAAAAGGGCACACAAAGACCAGACCAATGGACTAATTTAGTCAGGTTCCTTCCACTTGCAGCTTAAAAATTAGAGATGTAAACACTGCTAAATATTCTACCTAGCTTGCCTTTCCTGAAAGAGGGAATGCGGGTAGGGAGAGGACAGAATTTCTGCCCAGTTGTTTTATTTTTCCCCTGCTCTAAGTCACACACCTAAAAAAGCCCACAGGTATTTGGACAGCTGGAGGCTGCCACTGCAACTGTGCAACGCTGTTAGAAAGCAGGACAAAAAGGAAGGAAAAATAAAAAAGCAACATTGTTAATAAAGCAGGCAAAGCCACAGGGGGTTTTTAGTTCTGGCATCAGCTGCAAGCACACAAGTATTTGGCAAGTCCCATCCTGCTCCTTGGTTGCTGCAAAATCACTCCACCTTTTGGCACAACTGGCAGCATCTGAGCAGAGCTCGACCAGAAAGAATACAGCAGGGCACAGAAAGAGCCTGTTAACCTGCACTTACCTACCTTGGCTCAAAGCAGTTCTCTGTCAAAGCCACATTAAAATGTAACCACCAGCTGACAGATTTGTTGTTTACTTCAACAACACCTGCAGCTCTATCTTGGACTCTTAGAGAAAATACTACAGGTAAAGCTATAAATTTCAGTTTCTGCTCGTTTATGTCTGACTGAAAAATTCTCTAGTTGTCTTCAGTGTTTGAGCTCACCCAAAGAGCGAGATGAGGAATTGCAGTGGCTTATGAAACCAACTGACTTTTTTCCAAAGTAGAGGGAAGCCAATACCTACAAACTCACAAATCTTGTGCTCACTAGGCACAAAAATCAAGTGCTTGTTTTGGAATAAACACACAACAAAACCCAAAGAAAAACAGTTTATGAAAAGATTGTGACACAAGACATTTAAATACACATATGCCAATAAAAACCCTTTTGGTTCACATGGGCTTGGGTTTTTTGTTCAAGCTTTTGCTTGGAATTTTTTTACCTCATTCACGGTGCACAGTAAAGTAACCCACTTCCTTCCATACAAAGTCATTCTCCGGGTCTACTTCAAGATTTATTGCCTTTGGACTTCCCCTTTTCTTCATCCTCTTGTCCTACCAAAGAGCCTTGTGTCAAAGACACTGCGCAATCCGTACTGACACTTCCTCCTTCTCCTTTCCCACAGCCAGAATAACACTGTTGCTGGTGGAACTGCACGTTGCCAGCATCTAAAGCAAAAAAATCTTTGCCAAATTTGGAAGCACGGGGTGAATGCTGAGGGATTGCTCCAGCCACGCAACGCTCATGCCCATCTCAGAGCTCCCTGGTGCTCTGGAGAACAAACACTGCACTGTGCTCCTGCCCGCCTCTCCCCAGCGCAGACCATGGGGATGGGATGAGGAGCAGCACCCTGTCCTGGGATGGCCAGAGACCAGGATCTCAAAACACACCTTTGTGCTGTCCTCGCTGTGCTGCAGACACCAGGAAACTCAAATAACTCTCCTGCAGCTCACACACCCGAGCTGCCCAGGTGTGAGCACTGCGGGCCAGCTCTCTCTCTGCTCCAGCTGCCCAGCACACAGAGAGGGTCTGCAGGCCAGGAAACTGCTATTTATACAAATAAATAAATGAATTCTCACAGGCATGCTCACATTTTTGCACACTGAAATCTATTTGGGCAACTGCTCAAAGAACAACTGAGGATTATACTAAAACCACTCCTGTAATGCCAGGGCTTCCACTCACATGCCCCCTATGACAACTTAATTAACAGTTTCGTTACTCAAGTCAGGTTGTTCTGTTCTCTTCATAAGAGCTTCATCAGGACTGAGCCATCTATACCCTTGCTGGGCACAGGATTTCCCAAGTAAATGGGGTTGTCAGAACTGTTTTAAAATTCTCCCCTCCTCTCCCATTAATTCTCTCTACAACTCCTTTTTCCCCTTCTAATTTCGCCATCGTAGTCATTCAACGGCAGGCAGAAGTTGGCTCAGTAAATTATTCTCAGCTCAACATACTAAACTTTCAAATAAAAATGTGAGTAAATTCCACATCAGTCCTGAAATTCCCTTGAGTTTATGAGAGGTCAGGGCAGCACTAGGCAAAGCAGGGAAGAAAAAGGTTTTAACCCCACATTCCTGGCTAAGAATACTCTTTATCTTCCTCCTTCCAGCCCCCAGCACAGAAAAATCTCTGTATTTCAGGAGCAGAGGTAGAATAATTAGAAGTTGGACAGTGGTGAGAACTGTGCTTTGAAAATCCAGTGTGGCCCTTCCTACTTCTTTTGGAAACAGGAACTCACGGTGACAAAGAATGAGCAGAAACACTGGGCAGTTAAGTTCCCAGGCTATACTGCACAGTTAAGCCACCTCATATGCAAGCAAAGCAACAGAGATACATTAAGTGCACAAAGAGGACGTTTTTGATTCTTTAGTGAGCTGCTTTACTTTTCTTTTTTTTTTTTTTAAATATCAGTATGAAGAGCATAATAACTTATCTGTTCAGTCTGTTTGCTTTTATTTCACATATTCAAATAGTTCAACAACATATCATTGACCAAACTCTGACATGGAATGGCAAACCCATTTCTACAGCAGAGAGTAGCAGGGGGCTGTGCTGAGATGTGCACGCTGCAGAGGTGCACCAAGTTCACTTTTCACATCTGAGGTTTCACACAAAGGAAGAAAACAGGAAGCGGTTACCTACAGCTGAAGCCAGCAGCAACCCATTCCAAGGTGAAAAGTTTGAGTTTCTAAATGTAAAGATTCTCTTTCAGACCATTCTCCTACTTTCTGCAATTCTACAAAGGACACCAAAATGAGGACCATGAGCTGCGCTTACAGTTGTGAGCATTTAGCTTTTATAGGTCTAATGATCATTTATTTGTTTCCATCGCTGCTTACAGCAGCACCTTAAATCAGTCTTCACACGATTTAAACAGACAGCACGGGCAAGTGGAGAAAATGCAGATCTAAACCGTGCCTTTGATCACCACCAGCTTCTTCTGTAGCACTGTACAGGACAAGCAATTTGGGAAGTGTGCAGGGCTTGTGCCACAGCTTATGGATGCTGAAAAAGCTCCAGCAGAGAATTTCTTCAGCTCTCTGCAGCATTTTTGTGAGAGTTCTGTCTTTCCCACGCAAGTAACTCAAAACAATGTGACAGTTTTGTAAACTTCTTGCAGGTGCGGATTGTTTTGGAAGAATTGTTATGGTTCTAACTAGAAAAACATTCAGAGATGGGTGTCTTAGAACTTGACCAATCCTCTTAAGGGGTGGATGGCAAAAAACCAATTACCTTATGCCATTTAATACACTTTGTGAACCAACATATAAAAGCCTTCTGAGAATTCATTAAATCGCTTCCATCTATCCCTGAGCCTGGACTTCGTGTCGTTTCTCTGCTCATCCGTGGGGAAAACAGCGACAACAGCTCACCATTTATCCAGCACCCAGCAAGACCCCACTGCCACACAACTCCCCACCAACCTAAGGAACAGCCTCCTCAAAAATGCAGCTTATGACTCGCTGCTTTACAATAAATACCTTAATGCCACACCTCCTGAGCCAGCTCAGCGAGTGCTGGTGAGTCTGAGGGCAGCAAGTGCTGCAGGAATCTCGGGCAACTCATGTTTTTCCCTCATTAAGATTTTGTTTCTTGGCCTGAGGCTGCCTGGGAGGGTTCCCAGTCTCTAACAGAGATGTCCCTGCTCCTTCTCCCTTTCTGTGGGTACCATGAAATCACACTTGCTAAAGACAAACCTCATAGCCTCATAAAAATGTTTCTCAGACACATTTTCTCTCTTTGCCATGTACCAGAATGCATCACTTTCCAAGAATATCTTTTACCAGCATTTCACATGTCCTCAGGCAAGCCCAATTCAGCTCTGTCACAAAATGTCCACTTTGTGCCTCAGGTAAATCCCAGCTGGTCATCGGGTGGCACCACACATTTCATTCTGCATATTTATTTATAACTTTGATAGTTAAAACCACTTTTCTCAGAGGCTCACAATATGACTGAAACAGCAGATCACAGGCAGTGGGAGAACTGCAGGGGAAGCATATCCCTCATCGTCTTGTTCCCTCTCTTAGCATGTGTTAAGGGATTCATATCAGCATTTCCCTGGTAACACAATATTGGCCGTGTTCCAGCAAGGTCAAAAATTCCCTCCACAGACTTAGCCACTGCTTTCCATTCCAGCATCTGCATCACTCTTCTCCCAGCTAATGGCATCTACTGAACACACTGAAACATCAGATCATGGGGTCACTTTGAAAGCTGGCTCACACATTTAAGAGACAGTCAGAGCTCAAAGATACTCTGTTTTGGCATGAGAACTGTGATAGGAACTCAAATAGTATGTCCAGGAGGAAAAATTTATGTATCAAGGAAAAGAGAGTACAAAAGTTCTGTTAACCCCATCTCTGCACCCTGTTTCTTAATTCCTGTGGGAAAATTAGACTCTTTTTTAAGATGCTGATGGCGATTTCTCTGCACTGACAATTGGCACAACTCTTCAAACCTAAGGAAGGAAATAGTCATGGCCTGAATAAATAGGAAATAAAGAAGATTAGCACAGAATTTCAGATGACATTTCTATCAGTTCTAGCCAGCAGGTGCTGCTCTGGCAATAGGACGTTAAGAGTAACAAAAGCTACAGAAAAACAACTGCACCACATGAAGACAAAGAAACATCATATGGATGCATGAAAATGAACAATTAAAACTACAACTGTTACATGGAGAAGAAAACCATAAATATTTCAGCCCTATTATTATCGATGCTGCATGCCACAGCTACATTCTGTTCTGTATCATTACATCTTCACTGGCTAATTTCACAAATAACATCCTATTAACAATATGTTGACTTCAAACCATTGTTATCTCTTCTCCTCCCATTCTCTGACACTGAAATTGTTCCAAGGACATTTGAAACATCAGGAACTAAGTAATAAAATAGTTTCTTGCCCCACTCTAGTGTAAAAAGCAGCCCAAACATGCTGTAAGTAGAGGTGAAAAGGAGAAAGTCACAAAGATTTTTAGATTTTTTTAAAAAAAGAATTAACTGAATCACTGTTCAACATTTGCCCCACCCCCTCACTTCTGTAACCTCTCCTCTTTCTAAACCACTTCCAGTCCAGAGGGGAAACATAAGGGGCTTTCTATTCATGGAATATTTATGGACCTGGAGACCCGGGAGCCTTGAAAAGAAGGAAGATTCATGCATAATACAGGGACAGGACTTGCTGTATGAAAGGACAAATTTACCACACTGGCAGACTGAACTAAGTGGCATGAAACCCATCAGAAAAAACCCCATGGCTCACAAGTTATGAATACTGGACAAGAACCAAATACCAGAACTGGTAACCAGCACACACTGTACAGCATAATGACACTTCCTATTACAATTTGTTAGCTGATAAATGATCAAGCTTATTAAATTAACCTTTTCCCACCAGCAGTTGACTGAAAAGTTCCCTCCCCTCTTAATTACAAGGAGATTAGGAGAAACTAAAAAATAATTGTAAGTAATTTATACAATGGAAGAACCCTCAATTCTTCAGTATGACATACCACATAAAACAGATCCATCACGAGGCATTGCTCTTTACCTCTGAACAATGAATGATACAGAACCTGATCCAGTGACTGCCAAAAAGCCAAAACAAAGATGTTCACACCATTCTTTTCTCTCCCTGAATGGCTGTTTGCTCATTTCTGCTCATTCTTTATCAGCACAATTCCAGTCTTATAATGAGAAGGTACAAAAGCAATACTTTTTTTTTTTAACCCCAGCAAATAAGAAAATGATAAATTTCAAACAGAACAGGGGGTGTTGCAGATGTCAGGAGTGTGTACTACAGATGGACTGTAAAGCTGTATTACAGGCCAACCACACGAAAAAAGAACAGATGTGAAGGTATCGTGCCTTCCTTTAGCAAGCTGAGAAACAGAGAAGGAAAACCACCTCCTTCTCAACAAAAAAGGACGACCTCCTCCAGATCCCAAACTCCTTTTGTCTACTGATTGTTTGTGGAGGTCCAAAATGAAGAGACTAAAGATTTAAAATGACAGAAATCCCCACATGACCATAACACACACAAAAAACCTCTTCACTGTGTGAATACAACCTGATGTCCTTCAACATTACCGTAAAACAACCATTACAGTACCACACGTCTTCTCCCAAGTAGTTTTCAACTTTTCCAGTGGTTTGTGGGGAAGGTTTCTAGAAAAGTGTAGTATTTCACCTTTTCCAGTTCACACCACTTCCTTAAGCAGCTGCTAATGGACATAAGGACATTTTATTTTTTAAGCTATATGCAAGCTTGTTCAAACTCACTTGGCCTGGGTCTTTCACAGACCCCTTAGAAAGAGTCCATGATATACATGTAGGAGCTGAGAAAGCAAAGGCTGAAACAGCAGTTATGGCAACGTTTTCCAGAGGTTCATCACAGCAGACACAAGGGGAAGTTGCAGAGTCCCCAGTGTGGTTCCTTCCTTCAGAGGTCTGGGAGTCCCAGGTTCCGTGGAAGCTCCAGAGCGAGCAGGATGGGCTGCACCCCATGGTTCAGCCTGGTGCTGAGCTCCACGTGGCTTTACCAGAGGGCATGGAAGTACAGACAGCCTCAATAAAACACCCTATCACCGAGCCTGGGGAGAGGGAGCAGACAGAGTGGTTTTTTTCTGCTTCGTTCTTGCTTTTTCCCAGCTCTGAAGCAGCACCGAGAATACGAAGACAACGTTGTCACTTCAACTTTCTCTGAGAAATAAAACTAGAACGTGCCCTTCAATTCTCTTTGAGAAGCATCTGAGTTCAAGAAACTCTTTTATCAGGATTAGAGGTGAGGCTGAAAGCAAATGGTTTCTCTTAGCTGGTAAAAAAAATGCATTCCATTTCTCAACCTCCCCAGCCCCTGGGCCAAGAGTTTCATGCATATTTGACATGTTTTCCATCTAGACAGCAATACAGCATTTCTACCCACTTTCTTTTTTCTTTTAAGTGACTAAAGTGCACAGTGTTTCTTTCTGAGAGTCAATTTATTTTTTTTTTATTGTATCTGAATACTCTGGGATTTTTATCTTGACTTCACATGTTCTAATATGTTAAAAAAAAAAGAAAAAAGTAAGGTATATATTATGAACAAAAGCTGTTTGCAGTAAACTAGAAAGCGCTTATGGGGTTGTTATTTACTATTTAGGATTGTCATTACTATCACAGGAGAACCTAGAAGTTTTTAAGCGAGATCTGCCATTCTACCATGTTAGGACATACACAAAGCAAAGGCTCATCCTGGCCCAAGGCACCTGCAATACCTATAAAAAACCCAAAAGAAGCAGGGGGTGAGAGAGAACGTACACGTGCTAGCAAGAAAAACACAGAGAGAGGGTGAAGTTGGTTGCCCAGTGCTATGAGAAGGCAGGAGAAGAGAGATGGAATAAAATGCAATGTGCATCACTCTAAACTTGTGCTGATATTTCAAACAACCTTAACTGAAGTCCTAGTTACAACCTTGGGGATGCAGTAGAAAAAGTTCCCTCCATAATGCAACAAAGAAAACTTTTTAATACTTGTAATTAACCACAGATCAACTGTAGCAGATTTTAGCAGCGTTTAATCATTTCAGTACTTGTGATTTTTTGGTTTAAAAAGTATTTGGAAAAATTCGAGCAATTTAAACTCAAAAGAATTCCTTGACCTAAGAGAAGTGAATGCTGACTTCCAGATGCTTTTCCACTATTCAGAAAATGTATGCATTAATTATAAAAACCATCATATTTTTATTTGCTTTTAAAAGTCAGAATGTTTGGGTTGTGCTTGCAGTGATTGCTGTCGGTCAGGGAAGTGCAAGGTTAAGCTACAGCATATGTGTGGTAATGACAACAAACACTGATCTAAGTGCAATGAAAGCAACTGCAACAAATGCTTAGAAAAGGGTAAAGCAGGCAGAAAAATGCTTGTTTGATCATTTCCACGGCGATGCTTGTTTTCAAAATCTCATCTTCTCTTTTGCCTAAAGTTAAAAAAGTTAAACTCTTGCAGTTTCAAAGTAAGAATGTTTTCATTATCTTGTTCTATTTCTCCCCTAAACAAATCCATACTTTTCTATAACATTTTCTGTAGAAATTGACAGAAACACAGGAGAAGTAACAAAGTGTTGTTTGAGACTTGTTTAACCTTAACCAGGACTGGTGGTCCAGAGGTTACCAAGTGCCTGTGAACGCACACAGGTCACCTCCTCCTCCTAATCCACTCTTTTTACCCTCCACTGCTACAGCTGAGTGTAACTGCTTAAAAAATCACTGTGGAAAAAGCAGCATGCTACATTTTACCACAGACTCAAAGAAGGCACTTGGAATTACTATTCACCCTGCCCCTCCACCAAATTTTAGGATAAAAGCTGACTGTAAGTGTAACTCCATCCAACAGTGAAGTTTCCCAAAGACATTCAAATGAAACAGTAATCCAGGATTGAAGAAACGAAGCACAAAAGTCAGAAAACAAATTATATCCCTTGAAAATGTATTCCTCAAGCATGTCAAAATCTCTTGTTTTCCTACTGTTACAGCTGTGGAGCTCACAGGGACACCAAATGGTGCATCAGGATGGGACAACATAAATAATGCCACCCCCAGCAGGTGCCAATTCATCCTGTTTCTTTTCCCCCCCCAGGTGAACCTGCAGAAAGTCTAAACCTCTACCAAATCTCCAGAGAGCTTCTGGCAATATTTGGCTTCTGCACGGGGAGGCTTGGAAGGAAACAGTTTGTACCCTGCAAACAGGCAAATGCAACGGAGCAGTTTTAGAAAGATGACAAATCATGCACAGATATAAACGGAGCTGTTCACACCAGTTCTACCTTTCTTGCTTTTCTCATGTCTTTTGTCCCTCTGTCCCATCTTTCTCCAAGAAGGATTTTGGATCCTGCTCTCAGAGACTTTTCAAGGGAACTGTCCCAGATGCAGACTGCAAGCAAACAGTGCATTTTCCTCACCAACAACACTGAGATGTATCGATGGGTGCTTTGGCTTCACATTTTCAAAGCATGTGTAGGAGGCACTGCAATGGTTCCACTACTGTTTGAATTAGTGACCTCGTGTCTAAGAAAGGTGGTCTCCCTTTTCTACAATTCATTTGTCTGTGAGAGCTGAAGTGCTGTATTCTGGTCTCAGATTTCTTTTTGCCTATCCATTTAGCATTGCTGTCCATTCTTATTACAGGAATCAGGAAACCTACTGTCACAAGCAACCACTAGTTTCACAAACAGCCTGACACCCTCTCTCCCCTGGAAGGTACCACAAAACCTTCCAAATGATTTGGGTTTTCCCACCTTGCTACTTTACATGTTCACAAATAGATCTGCATTAACGGATTTCAGAAAGAATTACATTAAAGATAAAGGAGGCAGAATGTCACAGGGATGAAGGGACTCCTTAGGAATTGTGGAGTCTTTCACCTAATTAATGAAGTCAAAGAAATTCCAGCTAACATATTTCATGACAAACGTCCCCCCACGTTTTTGCAAAGCCTATGCATTTATATCCAAGTGGCATCTACTCATATGCTACACCTATTGCAAATTATGTCAATATACATAACATATACACACTAGCATAGCAGGAGCACTTAGTATATGTTTCTATCTGCAGAGGAATTCATTATGGGAAACAGAAGGCTTTTCTCTGCAAGGAAATTTGTCTCAATGGATGCAGGAGTGGGTTTCTCTCCCCTCTCCTCTTCTTTTGCTATTACTCATTAAATGGATAATTTCCTTTTATAAACAAAGGAGTCCATATAATAAGTAGGCATGTTTGGATAGATCTTTAATGAAATCATAGTCTCCTCGTCTCCCAGCCTGAAAGATGAAACCTAAACCCAGGGCTCCCAAGAGCCAATCCCTTCTCAGCTGGACTGTATACAAGAGCACCCAGCCCCTCTCTGACTGACCTTCAGAGTGCCTGGCCAGCAGCCTGGCCAACCTCTTTTAAATACCTCATAGGCAGAGTGATGATTTCAGCAGAAGCTGCTTATATGTGGTTTAGAGAACGTAATTCTTCCCCATTTCACTGTTGTATCTGGAGATCTCCAGAGAGATCCAGAGAACATTCCCTCCACAGTTTCCCTTGACTGTTTCTTATCGAAGTTTACCACAGACAGATTTTGACAACAGCAACTCCTCAGAAACCCATTGTGGTTTCTGAAGCATCAAGCTCCCAAAGAATAAGCCAGAAACTTCAGCCAGCTTGCAATATCTAGCTTTTTGTATAAAAAAAATCAGGTGAGCATTAAGACACTGGCCACCAAAAACGAAACAAAAACATGTAACCTGGCACTTTGAGAAGTAGCCATAAAACATGGCTCATCATCGGGGTGACTCCTGCATTGAAAACCTACCCTGTTTGGAATCACTTGCTAAGTTCCAGTATTCTTTTATTTATTATTCTTTATTCAGTGTTGTCAGAATCCATACTGTTGTTCCACAAAACACGCTTTGATTTACTTTTCAAAATGAACTAAGAATTAAACCATTCCAGTGTTCCAAGGTGCTCAGAAATCACCAGATCAGGTGAGAAAAGTGCCTGAAGAATTACATTTAAAATACAAGGGTATAGTATATGCTCCCTTCTGGGAAAGCTATCACAAAATACAGGACTCCTTCCAGCTTTTGTTGATTTTTAACCTGTGTAGTGTTCAGGTGCTGGCCAGACACCAGGCACCCACAAAAGCCGCTCACTCATCCTCCCCTGCCACAGCTGGGCAGAGGAGAGAAAATTTAGCGAAGGGTTCATGAGTTGAGGTAAGGACTGGGAGAAAACACTCCAGTGGCAAAACAGGCTCATCTTAGAGATATAAAGTAAATTTATTACTAAGATCAGAGCAGGAAACTGAGAAGTAAAATAAGCCTTTAAAAACACCTTTTTCGCCCCAACCCCTCCCTCCTTCCCACCGACAGCTCAGGGACACAGGGCATGGGGGTTTGGTCAGTTCATCACCCGAGGTTTTGTTCCGCTGCTCAGGGAGAGGAGTCCTTCCCCTGCTGCACCATGGGATCCCTCCATGGGAGACAGTTCTCCATGAACTTCTCCAGCCTGGTTCCAATCTCACAAGCAGCAGTTCTCCCAAAACTGCTGCAGTGTGAATCCCTCCCACAGGCACACAGTCCTCCCAAAATTGCTGTGGCATGGGTCACTCTTCCATGGGGTGCAGCCCTCCAAGGACAGGCTGCTCCAGCCTGGAAGCAGGGCCCCCCTCTTTCCACCAGGTCTCCCACTGGATCACAGCCTCCTCCAGGCATCCACCCTCTTTGGCCTGGGCACCTCCCCCACGGGCTGTGGGTGGATCTCTGCATCCCCCATGGATCCCCATTGCCTGTGGATGGATCTCTGCATCCCCCGTGGATCCCCAGGGGCTGTGGGTGGATCTCTGCATCCCCCATGGATCCCCATTGCCTGTGGATGGATCTCTGCATCCCCTGTGGATCCCCATTGCCTGTGGGTGGATCTCTCCATCCCCCGTGGATCCCCACAGGCTGCGGGTGGATCTCTGCATCCCCCATGGATCCCCATTGCCTGTGGATGGATCTCTGCATCCCCCGTGGATCCCCAGGGGCTGTGGGTGGATCTCTGCATCCCCCATGGATCCCCATTGCCTGTGGATGGATCTCTGCATCCCCTGTGGATCCCCATTGCCTGTGGGTGGATCTCTCCATCCCCCGTGGATCCCCACAGGCTGCGGGTGGATCTCTGCATCCTCTGTGGATCCCCATGGGCCGCAGGGGCACAGCTGCTTCACCATGGTCATCACCACGGCCTGCAGAGGAATCCCAGCTCCGGTGCCTGGAGCACCTCCTGCCCCTCCCTCCCCACAGACCTTGGTGTCTCCA
Source organism: Lycocorax pyrrhopterus obiensis (assembly GCA_014706295.1). NCBI lineage: Eukaryota > Metazoa > Chordata > Aves > Passeriformes > Paradisaeidae > Lycocorax > Lycocorax pyrrhopterus. The sequence goes on from JACSVZ010000016.1 coordinate 3,760,797, forward strand.
TGTTGTTCCCCTCACATGTTCTCACCTCCTCCTCTTCTCTAGCTGGAACTAACAGTGTGCCCCCCTTTGTTTTGATTTTCTTCTTAAATCTGTTATCACAGAGGTGTTACCATCATCTCTAATTGGCCCAGCCTTGGCCAGCAGCACGTCCATCTTCAGAGCCATCAGGGATTGGCTCTGCTGGACATGGTGGGAGCTTCCAGCAGCTTCTAACAGAAACCACCCCTGTGTCCCCCCCCGCTACCAAAAACCAGGCCGTGCAAAACCAACACAACCTGGAATTATCCTCTCAGAAATGACTATTACAAAGTGCCAACTGTTCCTAGCTCAAAGCAAGAAGGGCAGATTGCACCTGGCCCCTCCAGAGGGGTAGGGGAGCTTTGGAGTGAGTCACATACAGCTCGGGTAGCTTTAACTCTATGATCTCTTTCTGTAGAGAGTTACCACTAATCTTTTTTTATTCCACATATACATCCACTTTCCCACCAAGACAGAGTGCAGATAATTGCAATCCAATCAGGGGTTTGATTTTTTCTTTAAATGACTACCAAGTGCAAGTGCTGGAGTTCAGCTCCTCAGAGAGGCAGAGGGAAGGGCTCAGCTCATGGGGGCCAACCACTCTCTCTGGCCAAAATCTTTGGGCAGAGGCACAGATGCATACACAAACTCCTACCTCTACTCTCTTCTTTTTCCTCTTTTACTTCAAATGGAATCTTAGACATTTTTTAAAAACCCAATTCTCAGCTGCAGTTAAGAATAATGAAATTTCCCACCTTTAGCAGCAAACACTATAGGATGAAGGCTCCACTGTCATTCTGGCCTGAGTTCTTAAAAGGTATCTTCATTGCTGTCTGGGCTCTACTACAGCCTGAAACGGCATGTAAGACTGGGTCCAGTAAGTCTAAGTTCCTTCTGCAGAAGGCTGCTGACCATGTTTGCACAGAACAATGAACCCTACTTTCCCAAAAGGTCTTTAAGAGCTTTAAGCACTACACAGGGAACACTTCTGGCTAGAGAAGCGGAGGACCACACCTCACATCCATGGAGTGTACCTGGGCAGGAGCTCAAGGAGTTAAGCCTCCCAGCAAAGCACCAAACTAACAATCAAAAGCCAAGAAAAGGTGAGGCCCTAGAGCTCTTCTAAAAGTGCGTATCATGAAAACTGTGACTTTAAAAAGGGATAGTGAGTTATAAAAGAAATCATGAAGTCAGGGTTGTTCCTTCAGGGCAGTTTCTGGTTTCTGTTGCCCACTTCTTCATCTCTCAGAACAATTTAAAGGTTCTGGCTGGCTGTGTAACACTCTGATGAACATTATCAGCTAAAGATCTTTGTCTCATTTACACTTAGAGCTTAAGCCAGCAGAAACAGAGAACTTGTGGAAAGAAAAAGCATTTGTGAGCTTATCTTAGTTATCTCTTAACCAGAAAACTCTTATTTCCCTCAAATATTTCTAGAAGCTTTTGTTACTTATTTTCCATTTATCTAACATCTTTCTCATGGCAAACCTACTGGGATCAGGTCATTTTCTCTCTCTTTTGATCCAAGACATTGGCTTACGGAGTGGCTCTCCCCTCATGCCTGACCTCACCATGTGCTTGAAGCTCAACTGAGCTGCTGAACTTCACGTGCTGATGTTAAACAGAGTTTAACCAAATCAGCCCCATACTCATTTCACTCTAATTTTAAAAGCTCACCACTCAAGGGTAGGGGGAAAAGTTACTCTTACTGCAATGAAGGCTGCACTGAAGACTGTGAAACCAGATCAAAGCCTAACAGGTCTGAAAGACCCTGCCTTTCAGGGCCCAAAGTCACACAAACATGGCAACAATATGAAACTACATTTGGAGTCTACTGAGTTTCTAAAAGTCAGCTTCACGGCCCAGCCACCCTTCAGTAACTAATTGCTGCATTCAAAGCTGCATGTGTTGCTATATCAAAACTGCCACATCCACTATTTGCAACATTTCCTTAAAATCACTTCTGCAGTTCTGGTAGAGAAGTGAAAACTGACTACAAAGGCGGTATTTTTCCTCTTCTAAACACATTCCTTGGGCATTATCCTTAAAAATATTGGCTATTTCTAGGAACAAGTAATTTGTCCATGCATCAGCCAATTACTACGAAAAACCACATTCCCTGCAGGTGGCTGGTGGGGGGAAGGAAGGGCTGCGTGTGTCCATCCACATCCCTACCCCCACAACTTACTGATCACTAAGCTCAAATTTCTGAAAATTACCATTGTCAGGACAGGAGGGTGGGTGGGGATGTGCTGACACAAAACAGTGCACAGTCACAAATAAATACTTTTTTTTCCTAGTTACTCTTCTTCCCCTGCCCTGAAGATGAATAATTCAATCTAGTCGCCCATTAAGCCTATATATAAATAAACGAGGAGCTGCTAATTTCTGATCCTGGTTAAAAACAGCTCTCCAATTTCTGTGCAGAAACAAAGGTGGGTGCTGCCTGCAGAGCTCCTGATAGAACTCCAAACACCTTCATTTGCTCATATCAGACCTACAGACCCCAGATATGCTTCTTACAGTCCAACCACTTTTCTATGCAGTGTTTTGGCTCTGTCTTTCACACTGACGTAATTTTAAGAGCAGTTCTAGCAGAGGAAAGGAGGCCTGGGTTCCTACCTGGACCCACAGAGCACAGCAGCATGCAAGATTAACTCAAAATCTTATTTTTAGAGTCTAATTCTTACGGAGAAACAATATCATTCGCTATATTTTTCCTTTCCTTTCATGCTTCGCTGGCATTAACTCATTTGTTAATAATGCCCATCTGTGACGGTCCATTTTTGTATTCATAAATTTCATGGCACATTACAGGCTTTCAGAGAGCTCCCTAAACATCAGCTTCCTCACAGAGGAAAGTTTCACCCGCACCCTGCCATGCCTTGCACCCTGCCAACAGACGAAGCTGCAGCACGTGAAATTGTTTCACGTCTGCGCGCCCCAAGCAGAAAGGAGCAGCCGTGACCCCCCAGCCCTGTGAACGCAGCCACAGAGAAGCTGACACTCCACACACAAACCAAAGGTAAGAAAAACAGCTCCTGATTCCTGTGGGACAGCAGTTCCACGGAGATTAAGAGGAAAAAAGTTGCAGAACCGTCAGTTCTCCTACCTTCCTGGAGCTCTACATCCAACAAGCAGCGGTTTTTAACAGAATCAGAAGAGGAATGGGAAAAAAACAGGTAGAAGCTGGCAAATTACAAAGTCAGAATGAACAGAAACTTTGTATAAGGGAATTTTAGGGTCTTCATGCTCTGCAAAGTGCCATTTGTGCATGCCATAGCTCAGCCACTGCAACAGATTATCTGATCAACAGGGAAGGAACAACAATGGAAAATCTATTAGCTGGTGGCTGTGGAGCATCACAGGTCTATTAGAGATTGACTGATTAGCCTGTCGGGTGGGAGTCAAGAGTTTCTCAAATCTAGTTTTCAATAAACTGTTAAAAGTCAATATGACACAGAGTGAAAATTCAATTCAGGGTAACAAAGCAAAAATAGCTAATTATTCTTTTACAGCACAGTAGATCCTTCCAGGTCTCCTTTAAAAATGGACTAAGCATTATAATGGACTGTTATATATAGATTACCAACAAAGATAATCTGGGAAACAACACAAATAAAAGCATAGAAAGAAAAATTCTACATGCCAAAATTCACAGAATTTTAAATACTAAACTACAAACAAATGGCTCTCATGCTACAGAATCTCTGTGGAAGACCAAAATCATGAGAGAGTCACCAGAAAAATTACCTTATTTCAAAAAAGTTTTTATAGACAATTTATCAACCTAAAATTGCAGAATTTCAACTGTGGAACACAGCAATCAGTATAATGTCAGTGCTTTGGGTATAGAATAAAACCAAGTGTGACAAAGCCCAGAGCTTTACAGACACTGCTGGGTCTGCCAGCTCAGCTTCGCTACAGAAAGTAACCGGGTGCAGATGAAAAAGGCAAAGCAAACTTTAAATGCTGTAGATTTTCTGGGAAGACTGGTAAGAGTAGCAAAGAGCACATCCAGGGAGTTTGTCTGGCTTGTGGGCACTCCACTCTTGCAGAGCCAAACGCTCCTGTTGCCTTGCTCTAACTCCTGTACACTGCTTTTGAACAATCTGCTGTGTTAGTGGTCTTGTGACACATCAACTCTACAGCACCTCAAAACATGGATATAGGATGAGGAAAAAACCAAATCTGTGTTTCATTCATACTTCAACACTACACTTCAGTCTTTCTCAGCTACCTTGAGGCAGACATTTGTGGGACCTTGTGCAGAAAACAAAAGTTACTTGGATTAGAGAAAATCTATTGAAATCAACTGCTTTCAGGGATACTGTTTGAAAGTCTGGTCCCCAAACACTTGCACAAGTACCACCAGGACAATGGTGATGTGGCATGGGATAAAAACAAAGATGTACCTGCAGCCTGTGTTTTTGACCACAGCATTTCACTTCACCTCACTCACCTGAAGGGCTGCCAGGGGAAAGAGGATAGAAAAGGAGGAGGAATACTGAATGCCAGCCCACAATTTGCATATTCTCCAACTTTTACTGTCTCACCTTTATCACAGAAGAAATTGCTTATCACTGGCATGCTAGAGACCAACACACCCTGGTACTAACTCATCCTACCTGAAAGCAATGTGAAAACATAATTAGAAAGAAAAAGCAAGCAAATAAAGAATCTAATACTGGTTACAGGTGGTGCCATAATTTCAGTGGACTAAAATGGACAACACACGTTTTAAAACCACATCAACATTACCTCGAGGGACATGGAGCCTGAAATCTGTCCAGCTCTGTGGTCTCAGTTACAGATGTCGGGTCTGCATGGCTTCTTTCTCTTGTCACAGAAACACTGAGAGCTTTAGAGATCCAGTTTGAGGGGTTTTTTTGAGAAAAATCCAGTGCAAAGCAAACTAAGTAACACAAATACTTGTTCTCTAAGCTGAAAGACCACAGTGCTCCTCCTCCTCTCCCAACACTTTCCATCAGTTGGGAAACAACAGGGCTGGCAAGACAAAAGGCTTCCAAAAGAAACTCCCTGTCAAACAGGGTTTACTTCCAAATTCCTCAAATCAGATCTACTTCAGAACAGAAAGTGATTTCTAGCACCATGCCACAAATTCATGGGTTGGTGATGAAAAAACCAGTTTGAGCCCAGGTTTGGTCCACCTTACTGTGGTATGCTTTATTCTGAACCACTTCTCAGTGTGAGAACTCTGCAGTCTATGCAGCCACGGCCAGCCTTGTCTAGGGAAAGGCACGAAGCAGTCTGGCCAAGGGTGGGGAAAGCACACAATGACGCATTACAGAGATGTAAAATCCTTCAAGCAGTCAGAATTTCACTGCTTCATCTTCCGGCACTGCTTTTTGAGCCTGATATTGCATAGGAGGATACACATTCCTGTCCTGCAGACACACCTTCCCCTGGATGGGGGAAGAGTGATCATGGAAAGAATCAACCCTGGCAGACAGCAGAACTTCACAGTGAGACAGGCGGGGCCAAACCAAAATCAAATAAAAAGAACAGATGATAAAATACAAGGCCTGGGATAACCCTTGCAACACTGAAGGGGAAGTTCAGTCACCAGAAGCTCAATAATTAATTTAAAAACGTGAAGCACAGTTTCAGAAGCAAATCTTTAAGACCCTAAATGCCCAATCCTGTAGGCTGTGTGCAGCTGTACAAATCTACTTAAACTGCCAAACCCAAGAAGCTGAGCAGGAATCTGAAATTGCAGCACTCATATTCCCACAGCAACTAGAGATAAGGAAGACCAGGAACAGTGTCATTTTAGTGTTTGCTAACCAACTCCCTCTTTCCCCTTTCCCCCCAAAACCAGTTTAAATTACATGATGTTTATCGTAGCTGGATACTTGATTTATTTAAGACAGGGATTTGCCGTCTGGTTAGCAATCAAATAAGCTACCCAGACTGAAATCAGCAACAATGACATCTTCCCTCTGTGAAATGCTATTTCTTCAGAACATGCACACAGTGTTGGGTGTGAGGTGAGGCGGGGGAGAGGACAGACAACCAAAATAAACCTCACCAAAACAAAAAAAACCCCACCCAAAATGAACCAGTTCTGCCCCTTCTGGCCACCATCATCTTCATGCTCTTTTCCACCACCTCCAAACATGCAACAAACAGGCAGTAATTGCATTCCTACCCGCACAGGATGAGCACGAAGAAGACAGACTGAGTAACTACCAAGCTGCTTACAATAAGGAGTAACAAAATGCATTAACCCAGAACCCAAGCTCAAGTAAGTACTGAAGGTTCGAGTTAGTAAATATAAATACAAGACAAGAGATAAAAGTTAAATCCATTGAGGAATTATCACTTCTCTGCTCAAATTTATTCCCAAGAGAAAGCAAATGCATCAAAAGCTGTAGAGTGAAGGACACATTTAACTCCTTTTTCATCACTTTAAAGCTGTTACTTAAACTTAAACGTTTTCCACTTAGAGCAAGGCATTAACAATTACAAAAAAAAAAAAAATCTGTGCTCCTTTCTCAACACATATTCCCGTGTCTTCCATTTCAAGGGTTCCCATAATGACTATTTGTTGCTTTTTAAGAAGAAAGACACAGACTGATTACTTTTGTTTCGGTGATTATTCACCAAACGGAAGAGACACAGGCTACATAAACTTTGGCTCAGATACCGTAAAACTCAAACAAAATTAGCTCTACTTCACACCTGCCAGCATAAGAAGCAGAGACAGATTTAAAACGCACTACTTTCAGTTTCCTACTCCACACAGGCACACCTTCAGCTATCTAACCCCATTTAAACCAGGCAGCTTTGGGCACAAAGCAGCACAGGTGGATTGCTCAGCCTGGGGCCACCTCCACACCTGGAGAGAGCAGCAGCAGCATCCTTTCCCCCATCCTGCTGCAAGCCTAGGAACATGTACAGACAACTGGACTTGCCAAGCTGGGACACCCACAAAGCTTATCCAGAGACAAATTAAACTGGACTAAACCAAATCCACACACCTCCCATTTTATGCTTTAGAAATCTTAACTTGAACATGTCTGCTATATTTGTTTTGAACTTACTATTTTCAGAAGAGAGACTTCTTCCCTCAGGGAAAAATTTTCCAACAATCTGGTATTTTTTACTGATCGCTGCATGTTTGCAGAGTCCATTGCCATTGTTTACTTCCCCTAAAATTATTACCAGGCCCACAGATATGACAGCTGGATGTTTTTCTAGTATACTTTTCCTCTTTTTTGTGGGTTGTTTTTCAATTCCTTGGCTCTGAACACTCTTAGAGCTGTCACAAATTAAGCTGATCATAGCATCTCCTGTTCCCAACAAGAGGACAACCCAGCTCTCACTGAAAGTAATAGGAACTTTGTCACTGATGGCAATGCAAGCAGGATCATGCACTCAACCTCTGTAACAAAAGTAAATAAACATTTTCATTTTCATGTCTGAATTGGTAATGCTGGAATAATAGCTTTCTTCTCCTTCTAATAACAGTGGGAAAAAAATCTAAGTATAATTGCAATTCAGCTGCTGTGTGAAGGAAGGAAAACAAAACCCAATGAAGCTTTTTATTACACGTGCTGTTTGCAGAAAGAATGAACGATCCCTTTGCGTCTTCCTACTCCATTTTGAAGAGGTGCCCAGCTCTGGCTGGACATCCACGAAACTCCTTTATTTGCTGTGGACTATACTGCCCCAGATCTTACCCATGTAACACAGAAATCAAGTGCAAAAGAAACAGCTTTATATGGCCTCTATGATTAGCACACAACAGTAAGAAGCAGTCAAGTTATACAGTATTTTGCTAGATAACAATAAAAGCTGCTTTCTTCTTTCTTTAGGAAAAAGGAAAGAGGAGATAGCCCATGCACTGCAGTGTTGCTACTTCCCATGAGAGGACACAAGACCCAGTGAGCCCCACTGCTCACCCTGTCAGTAAGGCTGCTGCTGTCAGAGCCTCAGCGCTGCCAGCCGCGCTGTGCCAGAGCTGCCTTCCTGCACAGGGCACAGCAGCTCCTGGCTGCCACAGCACCTCACTGCCCCAGTCTTCAGCTGTAACTCCTCAGCTCAGCACTAAGAGAACCTTGGGTTAATAATGGGATATCGACATCAGTTTATAGCAACTCAGAAAATAGCTGTTTTTCTCTTTTCTTCCTTATCCATTTTCTGTTTTCAAGCATCAGCTGTTCAGCTACTGATACAAACATCCAGTAGAGCAGTATTCAAGAGAAAGCAGAAAACCAACCCATCTATAAAACAGCCCTATGTAAATCCAACTTCCACTCAGCTGCTTCATAAAAGCAGACTTCTCACTTTACATTAACAACAGGAGACAATCCACGATCGAATAATATCTCAGATTGGAGTGAAGGGTTTAAATTCTTTTGTGCCTTCAACTCTGTTTAGTACCTGATGAAGCTGACTGCATTTTCCTAGTGCCACCCAACTGTAACCTCTAGGACCTTTCCCTATATCCAAGATAAGGGAAGGATTTGGTTTAGACTGCAAGGAGATCTAAACTTTGCAGCCTCACAGGTATTCTGCAACCTGTAAAAACCAATGGCAGTAATACAAACAATAGGCTTTTATGGCTCACCATCACAGGTTTTCCTATCTTGAGAGACCCTTCTCTTAGCAAGACTCCTTCTCAACAAATGCAATTGCATAAAGTGACAAAAGGATATGCCTGAAATAAACCAGTGGTTTATTACGTGGCGATAACACCAGGCGGTCTCTGGGCTCAAGGCACAAGTACCACTGCCCCTTCTTGCAGCCATTTCAGGTGTGTCTGAGGTCACAATTTTGTCAGAGCAGATAGCTACTGATCATAATGGCTGTCTGTCTCATAACTAAAACATCCGCTTGTGGAACTAGTTCTTATTAATTAAAGTGGCAAGGAGCCAGCTGGGATTTCTTTAAATCAATGCAGGTCTCTTATAAACTTGAGTCTCTTTGCAAAGCACTGCTACAAAACAGGAAGCGATGTCTGAAACTGCCTTCAGCCCATTATTTTTCACTTCCAAGGAAATCCGCTTCCAGTCCAGCCAGGAAGACTCATCACAGAATTACAGCAGTCAGTGACCTACCAAAACATGTTAATGCAACAAGAAAAAGTCAAGACAACAAAACACAGAAAATCTCAAGTCACAAGTCCAGCATTATTCTTTATTATGAAACACAAAAAAAGAAAAAAAAATCCAAGAAAGGCCAGTGGATTAATCAGCTGCTGAAGAGAAAACTTCCTGCACAAGCAAAATCACACTGCTCCATCATTTGACGCACTGCAAATGAACAAAGACATCAAAGATGGACCCCGTAATTTACCCCACTTGCACGGCTTCTGCTACATGCATTCACTCTTACTGATAAGCAAGCGATACAGAGTTAACACATTTCATTTTTAGATGCTATGATGTCCGAGGCAAAAAGGACTCTTAAGTTACAACTCTGCATTTCTCAGCTTTTACGAGTACACATCAAGCTTTTAATGTCACTTCTGGTGCACACACCTAATGCTTGTTCCTGAAACAGACACTGCAAAATACATTGCTGCTCCCCCCAAAAAGCATTACTATTCTCACCCGTGCCACTACGTACCTCCTAACACACACCAGGTAAATCACCTGTCGACTGACTGGCAGCATATTGTTTCTACTGCCATGCACCAAGCACGTGTGACATTTCTCTCTCTCTTCCTTAAAGCTGAGCACCGACCACACAAACGATTGAGCCACTTTTTTTCTAAGCGCCGTACACACCTACCAATCAGCAAAGAACTCTATTCCTTCATCCAGGGACACAGCACAGTCCCCTCCTCTTTCAGGAGCTGCCTCGCTAACAGGATCCAGAGAGGGAAAAAGCCATACAGAGCTCTCCAAGAGCACAACGGGGCACAGTTGTGAGGAACCATAATTTTTCATTGAGTTTTTAATAGCCAGTTGGCATGTGAAAGCTCGATTTTCTTCAAAAGCCTGCATTTCTTCCTATCCCAGTGGATATTTAACAATCCTCTGGTGATAATGTGTTAAGAAATCATGCATGCTACGTTGGTTTAATAACTCTGTCTTTGGCATGGGAGATGGCACGTCATACTCAATCTACCACAGAAGCCACTCCAGTCAGGTGGAAACAGTCAGAGGGGGCAGTGCTGATTTGCAGAACTGTTTTTCTGTGTCTCATTTGACTGCTTTATCGAACTCCAGGCCTTTCCCCAAGTGGTACAGACGAGAGTTGAAGTTCAGGCTAAGAAGAACGGCTACTCATCAACGAAATTAAAAAAGGCAAAGCAAAAGCAGGAATCATTCAGTGAGCTTCATGCCCTGTTTGTATTTTCTGTATAGACAGGACCTAGGGTTTTGTTTTTAGTTTCCTCTACCCCTTCATTTCCCCTCGTCGCTGCATCAAAGTGTCACATTTGGTGGAGGTGGTTCATTGCACATTCCTTTGTTCAGAGGAGGAGCAGCACTCGGGCAGTACGAAAAGGCTGCCTTGTTCCCTTGCAAAATAAGGCACTGCACCACTGATTACCCACCTCAGCTCTGGACTGAATTACTTCTGCAGTTTCAAGAGCTTTATGCATATTTTCCAAATCTCACACTCAAGATACTAAAGAAATGGTTGGAGACCATCCACCCTCATCATTCTCTCACTGTGATCACCAAGCTTTACAAAGAAGTAAAGAAGAACCTTGTACCTCCCAGGTTTAGTCACAAAGAGGAAGCAGGACGGCGTCAGATCCTTCAAGGCCCCAGCCTTTCCACCATGCTCCCAATTCCAAATCTCTTCCAGTTTACTCTGGTGCTTCCCTCTGTGTAACACATGTTGAAGCATGACAAGCACAGCAGAATAAGCTGTGCAATGTTATTATAATGCTGCTGATAGGATCAAAATTAAAGCCAGACTTTAAACATATCATATGCCACAGGAACTATATCAACTATATCTATCCAGTACCTGCTCTTACTCAAAAGAGTGAACTTCAATTGGTCATTCCAGTTTTTCTGCAGGCAAACATAGCTAAACCAATCCCTTCTTGTTGGGAATGGCAAATTAAAGGACTAATAATGAAAATTTTATAACACAGAGATTGGCAGTTTGTTAGGAAATATTGTATGTTCAGGGTAGTTTTATCAAATTAGTCTTACTTCACTGTTTTGTCTTTCCCTACTCATATAATTACAAACAACACCCAGGAGGCACTAAAACTTCCTAAAGCAAATTCAAAGCAAAACCAACACAACTGCTGAAAATTCCACACATCACTATAAAACCCTCAACCAGTCCAAAACTATTTTTACAAACACTATTTTTACCGTCTGGGTGGTCTTACCACCCCCACCCTAGTTTAGCATGACCCTCCTCTTACAGAGCAAAACCCACCTCATGTGCTTCTTCGCAATGACATTTGCTGATTTCAAGGAAAACTTCTATTAAACTCTGTTTCAACAGACTTAGAGAACTCAGCTTTAAATTCCTTACAAGAGAGGACTGAAATCAAGCAGCACAAAAATTAAATGAGGACATAAGCCAGTAAGACCCTACATAAGTATGTGAGAGGTAACCCTGCCCCACATCGCCAAACCACTTTGACAGAAACAAGGAGTTTAGCTTAGGGGTTGTACCTGTTTTCTCTCTTCTGTTTCCCTTTTATTCTCATCTCCTGTGTATGCAGGAAGAACTGGAACATATCTCATATGGAATTGATAACGGACCTACTGGAATTCAAATATTTACCAAAGGGGAATCAGTCACGCAGTGCTTTTTCCTGCCAGCAATCATATATTCCCAGCACGGATAACATTTTCACATATAAATAAAGCCACATATCATTCCTGCTTCTACTTGGAAAGTATTGAACTTTAACGGCTATGGAAAAAAACCCACAGTGCATCAAAATGCACCCAAACCCTCAGACTTTCATGCTGAATTTTTAATTTAAAAATACTATTCACATGCTTAAGGACATGCATGTGCAGTAATATCTGCAGACTTAAAATCTCTTTCAGTACTCCTGTAAATCACGTAAGATATTACCAGCTATAAGCACTGAGGCTGCAAAGCCAATTTCCATTAGTTCTGGTTCTCACCAAGCCACTCCATGGAAATATTCCAATTGTTTGTACCACTTAAATTATCTCAGTCAGACACCTAAATGTGTTTGCTGTACACCCCATTTCAGCATAAGGTGTCATGCTACACCAACACATCAGTTCTCACAGAGGGAAATGGTTTATCAGTAACTATTTCTCTCAGCATGGAACAAGCAATAGTGGAAAGTGCAAACCAATTTAATTTAACAGGAGGGATTCATACCATGGCACGCAGTTGTCCATTAACAGAACAAACCCCTGCCTCCCTCCCTTTCTCCAGTTGGCAATTGCAGCAAATCTTCCATGAAAATACATTTCCTGTAATGTTCTGGTCATGGTTGGCAAGAGCTGCAACCCATTTCCATAAAGCCACCATGTGGAAAATTGCCTTGGCTGTTAAAATGGACTAATGCAAAGGAATTTTTTTCTTAATGTTGCAGGCATCAATCCTTTTTAAAAAACACCATGTTGCAGGACATTAGCTGATCACCCACCAGCTGTAAGGCAGAGCCCTCACACTAAACAGTGAGAACAAAAAAAGCCCTTCATCCAAGTATCACTTGCAGACCACTAACTCGGCAAATATAACAAGGAGCCTGAAGGAACTTTGCAACAGCAACTCTATTTTCACCAAAGTATAATCCTCATGCTGCAACTGCTAATCAACAAGCTTCCACAGTATTAGCTACCCCCCAAAAGTTAAATCCTGAGTCTGCAGCCAAGTGGCTGCATCACAGGACTCGTCAGACTGTTAAAGGAGATGCTGTAAGGCTTTCAGGGCTGGAATCCCATTCTCCAACACTCTTGTTACCTGGTGCAATTTACTCTTTAGCTCCCAGGGACTCACAGAGACCCTGTTTATTCACTCTTGGCCTAGAGGGCTGATTCAGCCCATAATTCTTACCTACACCTGTCCCTGGCCTCTCCTACACTGCTTTTGCATAGATGAGCAGAACACATCTCTCTTGCACACGGCCCTCCCTGAGCTCTTTGGCTGTGCTGGACCAAGGAGGAGACACAAACGTGGTGCCCAGGGCGAGGGCGCGCAGCTCACGCTGTCCGGAATCTCTTATTGCTCGAAGCACATCGTACAGAGCTGAAGGAGCTTTGCGTTCTCCCTCTGACTCTGGAAGACCCCTTGAACTTCAGGGTGTTACAAGACCAGAAGCTGTTACATGAACTTGCCTGATCTGGAGAAATCTACCAGTAGATTTTACAGAAATGCCTGTGGGGTAAGACACAGGTAGGGGAGGCACCTGTTTTTGGAAAGGGGAGACACTCAACCTACGAGACTTCAGTGGCACTGATTAATCTCAAACCAGTTCTTAAATTGATAAATGTAAACTTGCACAGACTCCCTGCTATGTTTCACAAGTGACACAACCAAATTACCTGCAAAAAATTAAACCTGGTTACAGTATTTTTGCATGTTAAAAAGATAGCATTACCATGGTATCATTTGTATAAAAAAGCTCACAAAGCTTATGCCAAGAACCATGCAGTGCAGGATAGCAGTGGTGTTACCAAAACCTTTTGCAAGACTGGAAAGTGAAAGAAAAACTCAGAAAAACATTCAGGAAATTCAGTATTAGAAAACTAAGAAACTGAAATCTCTGGACATGCATAGCTTGCAATGCATCCGCTGGACATTTGGGAACTTCTCAAAATCAGGCCAAAGGTGTCTGTAGTCAGGGACTATTATAGATATACTAAAAATACAGACATTTTTGAAGATATAAGGTTGTTTCAGAAGTCCAAGGCTTTGAAAAACTAAAATAAACCAGAAAAGAGGTCCTAGAAATCTTTAATCGCCAGGTGCAATTATAGCAGCAGGCCAATTTTGGACTGCTGTACAAGAAGGAGAGGTAAAGATCACTGTAAGCTTTGAGAAAGGGTCATTAAAGCAAAGGAGAGATGATTTTTAAGATTAAATATCTGTTTAAAAAAACTGATAGAGCATAGAAAAATACATTTGTGAGCATGTAAGTTCTCTGAAATTTAAATATTGTCGTGATACATTCCTTGACTACAAAATTCTGACGGCTGTGTTTCCAGGCTCAAAGCTGTGTCTAAGGCAACAGATACAGATATACAACAACGAGTTTCCCAGTTTTATCCTTCCTGGCCCCAGTAAGAAAAGAAGATGTACATGAACAGAAAAGCTACTTTACAATGTCCTTTTGTCTCTTCAAACTTCACTGGTTTTCTTTTCTGGAAAAAAAACTCCATCATATTATAAAGTGTTTTTTTTTTTCAATCCTGAGAGGCAGCAATGGAAAAAAAAAATTCCAGGAGGTAAGAAACAGGAATAGAGGAAGACTGTATGACTCTATGTTGTACATGTCATCAGAAGGGTGTAGTGTTTTGCTACCACATGGGCTTAAGAGAAGCATCCATATTTCAGAGTACAGAAAATGCAGTTAAAGAGGTGCATGAGAAAATCTACATAATGCTGATTTCTTTCTGTATAATCTTGTTTTCTATTTATCATATCTGCTGTGTAAGAAATTTAGTTTGTGCAGGGTCAGTGAGCAGCTAAGGTATCTTGAAAGAAAAGTCTAACCTTTCCTAATCACCTACGCTTCCTGTAACCACTCCATCAGCCCTTTCCCTGATTTATGATTCCCACACTGTCCCTGTGATTAAAAGCCTGATGGTTTGTTTGCATTTCTACTTAGGCTGATTATTTTTTGCCCTTCCTCCAACTTCAGCCACCAGGCAGATGACAGGTCTAAGGGTCCAACACTCATTTCCAAAAGCCACGTATCACAAACAGCAGGATGCTGCCCTACAGCACTGCTCCCCTCATGCCCACCACACAGAGAATGAGCACTCTGTATCTGCTGGGAGTTTCAGCACTGGCCACTGGGTTTTGCTGTAACTCCAAGAAAGTTTCAATTTCTTCTCTGTCCAGACTCGAAAACCTAACGTCTCCAGAAATTCTAGTTAGATTGAACTGAGAAATCATGTTTTTGGTTCAGGTCCCTACAAACCCCGACCTAAGAAGTGTCATGGGTTTTGCCTGACTGACAAAGAAGCTGCTGGGTACTTTCGAGAAGACTGCCTCCCGTTCCTGCTGGCAACTCCTGTCTGGTCAGACAGGTACTTCAGTAGCACAGGGGCAGACAGAGAGAAAGCACAGCTCAATGGAAAGGAGGTCCCATGATGTCTGCAAGGGAGAACAGCCACAGCAACTATATGGAGGTTCAACCTAAAAAAATAATACTCATGCTACATCAGAGACATGGCTAGTCAAGAAATTCACATGCATGCCAACAATTAAGCAACACAACGGATTTACTGCTGTGAAAACACAAAACTGGGAGCCAGGTGCCATGACCAAGCCCAGCATCTATGGCGTGGTTAACTGAGCATAAATCCCACTTCTGGGAGGCTGGAAGAACATGCTAGAGTGGCTGGTTGCTATTCTGCCATCATCTTGGTAGCTCTGTGAGTGTGTAACTGCTGCTGCACAGCTGGAAAATGCCATGGTGTCCACAGAGGAAGCCAATGGTCATGCAAATGCTTGGTGCACACCCCAAAGCACAGTGCACTCCCCAGGCAGGCAGCCTGTGGGTCCTGAACGAGCAACCTCACGTATGTTAAGTGCCAACATTTGTTACAAGTACTTGTAAGGCCACAAAGACACTTACGTGTACAAAGGGCACCTATTTCTGGTCAGTCAAAAAGAAAACTCCACAAATGAAAAATTAATATAAATCTGAGTCTTGGCAAACTGTTGTAATGCTGAGTAACACAGTAAAAATGCATATTTTCTTGCTCAGACGTGTCTACCAGCTCATGCCTACAAAGTGGCTTACTACCATCTGCTGAAGGTAACAAGAAATGTAACACACCAGTAGTGGCTGGTTAGTAGTTTGGCTAAAGCAACAAAGGTGTCTTCCTGGAATCACAGAATCTTTCTTTATTAAAGTAGCTGTCAGTATTAATAACTTTGCAAAGAGGTGTTTCAGTAAGAAGTCTCAGCCATGTGCTTCATCACCCTCTCATCCCACCAAGTTTTGCTTTTCATTTTTCACTCCCAAGACAACAAAGAGACTAGAAAGAATTCTCCCTTCCTTTCACCAAAACCAACAACAATCCTTTTTTAGCATCATGACATGCCAAAACAACAATGCATCTCCTCCCATGACCATTGTTTTTCTCTCTCACAACTGGACTATCACTGCATGGCACATCAAATGTTAGAAAAACACCATGGTTAGTATCTGCCAGGTTCCATGATGTTATTCCCCTTGCATGAAAAGAATATGATTAACTTTAGTTTGTACTGCATCAGTAAATTTTTTTTTTGCAGGCACAGAATTCCCATATATTTATAACTCATGGCACTTCGTGAACTTGTGAAATCTTCTGTGCTTCTTTCTGAAGCGGAAAACAGTAATTTCAGCAGAAATATGAATTTCATTATGTTTGACTGACAAGCTCAGGCCACATATCTGACTTAACACACACAAGGCGTGCTCCCTTTTCCTTTGATTTATGAGTCTCCACTACAGTTTGTTTTATTTTCTGCAGGAACAGAAGCAGAGTATATTTATATAACTATTCCATTCCCCCCCCCCCCCTTTTAATCTGAAACCTTTATATAGAACATCTGCTGCTGCAAGAGCAATTGGAAACTACTGTGACTGTGCTGTAGTGACAGACCTCGTGGCAGTCTAGTACAACTACCAAAAACCCAACCCTTCACAGGCAGGAGTTTTGAAAAACACCAGCACCTCTGAAAAGGTCCTGACAGTCAAAATAGCACTATCTTCTATGTTGACCTGCCACTAAACTCTTTTATTTTGTTTCAAAAATAACTGCCAGAAAGAAAAGATCTTGTTGTGCTTTTCAGCTGTCTGCACATTATTTCAACTACATATTTTTTGTTAGGTGATTTAATTTTAGATCTCCTTTTTCATTGAAGAACCCACATCTAATACAGAGCTCTATTCCCCACTTTAGTTCTAACCCCAAATATATGATCATTTACTTCTGCTCACACCTTACGTGCACTGATCTAGCAGCCCACTAAAAAAATCACTTCAGAAATGTAACAAGTTTAACTCTATGAACCACACAACAGTGGAGCAATAACCTACAGCAGAATGCCTTTAAAAAACTCACCCAAACAGCAGCAATTATATCACACAGCTTCTCATGCTACCAGAGGCTTTGAAAGGAAGCTGACTCAACAGTCAAGGACTGAAGAGTGAGGAAAGCCAAACATGAAATTTCCACTTCCTCTGCACATGCTTTCAGCATAGAAAAGGACACAGTCAACAAAACAAGCAGCTCTGTCTACCTTTGGCTCGTGAAACGGGCTCTGATGAAATAAAACAGGCCTCCAAAACCCTCAAACCACCCTGCTTCTCTGCTTCTCCCTGCACACCTGAGGTGACACCAGCCACATCTGAGCGTAGCTTTTGGACACACAATTGCTAACACAACCCAAACTGCAGACATCACGTTTTCAACACATTAGCACAAAAACACATTTAACAAGAATCGTTAAATGCTTCTGATTTTTCACGTGCCAACCTGAAAATCCACGAAACCGTGACTGCCAGTGTTTCACAGATGCAAAAAATAGGTTTTATACCTCCGGGGTGAGGAAACATAATGGTAGTTGTAAAGGGTTTTACTATACAACATTGAACTGGCTTATTAAGATAATAAGTTGTTTTTCCAATCACTCTTCAATTAAAACAAAGAAAATGAATCACTGAGCCTTTCCTTCCCAGTGCAGCTGTATGGCACACTCACATTTTGCAGTTGTTTTAGGTGGTGAAGCAGTGGGAAATGAAGAACACCTCCCTTGTACACTTCCTTTTCTTCTCTCACCTCACAGCTCCTCCCCACCTCCCTTAGAAATACCCACGGATGCAAGCGTTCTCACCAGATCTGTACACACACACCTATTCCTTTAAAATGCTTTGTTTTACAGGTCCTGGGTGACTTCTCTTCATTACAAAGAGTTCCCCATAGGTACAGAGAGGTAATAAGGGCAAAGCACCTGCCACGACAGATGAAGAGATGCCAACTTTTGGTTGTGAGCTGTGAAGCACCTGCTTTCAAAGGTTCTGTTTTCTCTGCCCTTCTCTCTGGACATCCTCCCACTTCTTACCCCAACTCATTTCATATTTAATTCTCAAAACTCTTATTCCAAAAGGAGGAGTCACAGTTCACAGCCTATACTCACTGCCTTTCATTGACCATTGCTGAACTGTAAGAATCCACCCAAAAAATAGATCTTTAAAAAAATCCATTCTACACTGTCAAGCATAAAGACTTTGACAGGACATATGGGGCCAAGATCACTGAAATGCACAGCAGCTTCATTTCAAAGTGCTCTTCTCTCTTTAGCAGCTAATGTATCTGTCAGGACAACAAAATTAAGCAAAATAAAATAAAATTGCCTTTGCAGATCCACCACTGACTCAGTTACAGCTCGAACACTTTCGGCACAAACTGAAATCACTGACCATATTCTAAAGCAGAAATAATGCCTACCTCTCTTCTTCCCATCTTCCCCAGCAGTCTGGGAACTCAAACAAAAAAGCTGGAAAGCACTTTTCTCCTTGATGCTTTTGCTACAGAAAATCAAATTACTTAAGAACAAAGGCCTGTAGGGAAGATGCAGCAGGCAAGTAGGAATCACCTGTGAGTTCCTTACCCTGTCACTTCACAGGTGAGTCCCCAATCTCTCCTATCAGCATTGCTCACTGCTTAGAGGGCACCTGTCAAACACCTCAAGGGTTAAGCAGGGATTGAAATAGGAAAGACACTGGTTCCGTTCCCTTCTGAGCATTTTACAGAAAAATAAGTGGCAATTTACACTTTCATTTGTAAACTTGAGTGACAAAGGATAGCAGACAATAAGAAATGGCAACTTCAGATTGCGAAAACGAAGAGGAAATTAAAGCAAGGAAAAAAAGGGGGAAAAAAAGACTGATGTATGTGGAATTTTCAGTTATTAAGGGCTTGGCCCTCTGAGATACTCAGCGGGTTTTTCAAGGCAAGAAAAAATATGAGCTTACTGTGATTTCAGTGGCATAAGTCTAAGCCTATTCTCAGTAGTAATACTGCTGAAAAACATACCACCAGGTTAAAGAGCATATCTTATGATATTCTATGAAGAGCAAGGAAAATGTAGGAAAAACACACATTAAATCGGTCCTTACTACTAATGCATCTGTTTTCAAACTGCAGATAATTCAGGATGCTCAGAAAAGTAAGCACATGACAAGTTTAAGAGAATTCCCAATTATTAAATTGAAAAAAAGTGCCAGTAAAAAATAGTCCCTCATAGGCTTCTTTTCAAGAAATTGTTGCTTTATTGCCATTATAAAATGGTACTTCTTAGCTCTACCAGTTTCTTTTTAGAAATCAGATTTGTGTACTTTTTAAGAAACCAAGATGAAACACATTAAATTTTAATATTACATGTAAAATTTCAGAAAGAGATAGGACCAAACTTAATCCCTCTAAGATTAAAGATCCGTCTGAGCCTCTGTCAGTGAACATCCATCACACACTGAGGAAGCTGCTCATTTCCCATTAAAAAACAATTTTATATATGTTATATGTATGCAGAGTACACAATGTGCCTATTTTTATTACTTGGAAATAAAAATAAACATAGTAGATTTTTACTGTCTACTTGTATTGATCAGTTGAAGTCATAAAATATTTTGTTAGGCACAGCTTTGGAAAAATTAGTAGCTTGGCAGGTGCCAGCCAAATGGTTTTGCAATCCTCATGAACCACATCTCAGCAAAACACTTGTGAGAGAAGCAGCTCTTCAGCCACCAGTGCTGGCTGGCCAGGTTTGCATAAGATAAAAGTTATTTCCAAAGTGAGTATCAAAACACAGGTATTAAAATAGTGAGAAAAACCAGGAGTAACATTATCCTTCCTGGTGCTGGAGCAATGCCCCCCAAGTGTCTTGTAGATTGACATTTTTGAGAGTGAAGTTACAACCAGTAGCAAGAGAAACGTCTGAAAGTAGGACAGCAGCACTGACAGATGAAATCGTGTAACACAGGGGAGGAGAGAAACAACCTTCAAGACAAGGCAGGAAGCAAGGACTCAGTTCTCAACCAGCAGGTTACCTGCAGAAAAGACACCAAGGCACCTAGACACCGTGAGAGGAACTCCATGCGTGATTCTGCTGAGCTTGGTAGGTGGATCTGTGGTGTTTGCAGGAAGGTTCAAATGGCCCTTAATCAACCCAGTCCCAGGTCTGCACTTCTTGTTAACAGTGCAGCAAAACCAGAAAGAAATGCTTGTAACTGAGAGCAGTCAGGACCACGCTCAAAAGTTGGGAGATTACTGCCAACTTAACCTGGGGTACCCCTGAAGCAGTTTATGCCCTTGGGTTCTAAAGGACAGCTGACGTGAGCAGAGAGCTCAGCAGGAGCACAGGAGCGTTCTCACAGCACTGCTGACGCCTTCTGCACACAGCTGGAACCGGGCATAGAGGAAGAGTGTGTAGAAAAGCTTCACAACAATATCTTTACACACACATCTGCACAGATAACAGGAGTCAGGGCGGACGCTACACTTAATGCTGCAAATGCTTAATTTCAGTCCAGTACGCTCCACAGAACACACAAGTCCCTGCAGAAAAGGCAGCGTGCTGCATGCCAGAGTAGACTGCTGGAGTTGAAAATGTTGCTGTATTTAGCTTCCACCTCCGTGCTCCCATTCAGCAAACACCATTCTCTTTAAACATCAGCGTGCAGGGCATGAGACAACGATTGGCAAACCCCAGAGATACGCTGTCCGTGCGTGACGGACGCTCAGGCACCTGCCAGAGCTCCTTGCCAACATAATTAAATTGTGCCATTATAGATTCTTCGGACAAGGTTTCGAACAAAGCATTTCCCACCTCATTTCCTGCCAAAATTCACAAATGCAAGTCCACATCCATGCGTGCTCTGTGGCACGGCATACAACTTTTCATTCTCTTGGGTTTTTTTTCAGTGATGCTGCTGCTTAAGGCAAGTGTTTAGCACTGGAATGACCAAGCATAACTCCAACATCTGTTCTCTGAAGGAGGGGAAAACAAGACAAAGGAATAAACCACACTCTTGTATTCCATCCCTTTACATTTCTCAATTAAATTAAAAAAAAAGCAGGAATCCTTCTTGCTACTGAGAGAATCACTATCTCTTCCTTTACTCAAAAACCCAATGTACAGAAAACCAAACTCCTGAAGTCTGATGGACACTTTTGTTGTTTCTTGCCAAAGACTTACTGCACAGGTATACAGGTTTGAGACCTGCTGAATCTGATCACAATTACACCTTTTGCCTGTATACCATAAACATCACAGGGCTGAAAAGCTTAGAAATTGGGCAGCAATTTCTGCTCACACACAGCAACTCTCATCAAGATCAAGCAGTGACAATGCTTGTCCTCAAAGCCATTGATCCAAACCTGCTTTTTCAGTGCCTCTGGCATGCGTGCAGTACCTGACAAAACTTCCCCAAAATCTACACCTCCCACATCTCATCTTTTTGGTTCATGGAAACCAAAAGTTGGATGTGGACTAGTCCAACCCAGAAAACAACCTGAGACTGCACCCTACAAATTAACTGAGTAACTGTCCATTAATGAGTGCCGCTCCAGTGGCACTCTCACTGGAGGCACGGCAGGAAGCCTGAAGCCAGAAAAGGCTTGAAGGCAAATGGAGATTCTTGGACAGCGAGTTAAGGTACCTTCCAGTGTCCTCTTTAAGCCTTCCTTTTCTGCCAGGATGCAATTGGATACAGCACATAAACCCAAGCAGTGTTGCCATGCGAGGCCAGGAAAGGATTAACAGCACCAGAGCCAGCGTCTTGCTGCCACTGAAACCAAGAGTGCTGAGCTACAAGTCTGCACGGACAGCCCAATCTTTCTTTCTGTCAGACACGAGTCCTCTTTTGACAAGTCCAGATTAGATCAATAAAGCTCTTCAGTGTGACACCTTATCCCCACTTCAGCTCTGAGCTCTCCCAGCGCCACGAGAGCTCTCGGGAGAGAGCTGCAAACGAAGACCTTTAGTTAGTGTACCTCTCCTGAGACTGTTATGCATGATTGAATTTCATTACTAAATTGTTGAAACTAAATCCAGACTTTTTTCAGAAGTGGCTAAGAATCCTATGACAGGTTCACTTAGTTCTGCGGCTTTCAGAATGAATTCCATCTTTCTCAGGCTGAGAATTAGTGAGTGCTGGCATGTAGAGTTCTTTTTTCCTCATGTAGAGGAACAGAGATAAAGAGGTCAGGGATGGTGGCACCAAATGGTTAAAATAAAAAAAAAAGAAAAATTATAATTGGTCCCATGTGTGAAAAGCAGAGTTAATGCCTAGAGGCTCTGTACAACACAAGTACCTGACGTCCTGATGCTGCGATGGCACAGTTCCTACCTCTGGTAGAGGCTGGTGTAGCAAGCAAAACAAACAGCAAATACTTTTGACTCAAGAATGTGGCACAGGTTTCATTAACCTTGGTGTCTGAGGCAGGCAGCAGCTGCACGACTGCAGTACCTCCCAGCGCAGACACAACAGGTTTGGCATTACAGTATCTGAAGTTTTGCTATCACGCAGATTTCCAGCATGCCACTTACCCCCTGAAACCTGTGGGCAGGGATTGTCACAGAGCAGGTGTGAAGCAGCTCTCCCCTTTCTGCCAGGCTGAAACACTGCGCCTTACCTTGGGAGAAGGCAGGGTGAGCAATCACCTGCCAGCAGCCCACATCCTCACCTGGCACTCACTTGCTGGTGGAGCCATACCCCAAACAGCTCGTTCTTGAGACACCTCCCTTCTCCCAAGCAAAGAGGGCTCCAGTAAGCTACAGGAGGAATCAAAACTACACAAATGTTGAGAAAGCTGAACTCCATATTTAAAGCCCAGATCCAAGTTTATTTTTGGTACTAACACAGTGTCTCTTTCTGTCTTCGTGCCTTCAAACACATATGGGGAAACTGCTCCTGTCTCCTGGGCTAGCTTACAGCTCACTGTCTTTATGAAAACTTCTTCAAAGCTGTACAGTGACATTAAAAAAGAAAGGAGGAACAAGAACACCCAGTATCTGCCCAAGGTACTGAAGTGATGGCCACGGGCTATTTCCCGAAGTCTCACTTTAAAGGCCACATTTCTCCTACACTCCACATTGTGTGCCTTTGAAGCAACTTTTCTAACCTGAGTAAGTGGAACATTTTTGGTCCTTGTGTTCAAGGACCACTTGGATAAAAGTCTGGAAATTTAGTTAAAGAATAATTGCAAGCAGGACATATTGTTCCCTCCACAAGCCCTTGGAATTCTCCTGTATTTGTCATCCAGAAAAAAAGTGGTAAGTGGTGTTTGCTTCATGATCTCAGAAAAATAAATGCAGTCATAGAGGACATGGGAGCCCTGCAGCCAGGACTCCCATCACCCACTATGATTCCTCGAGACTGGCACTTGACAATCATGGATTTAAAAGACTGCTTTTTTACAATTCCTGTGCACCCAGAGGATGCACCGAGATTTGCCTTTTCTGTGCCCAGCTTGAATATGCAAGAGCCTTTGCAAAGGTACCACTGGGTGGTTTTACCCCAAGGGACGAAAATTTGAATCACAGAACTAAAGTGAGATGATTCATGGATGGCAGGATCACAGTTTTGATGTGATCCTCTAAATATGCTTCAAGAGCAGTGACATGCTCTGTACCTGTGTCCCATTCTACCACCACTCTTCTATTTACAAAGAGCAGAGGAGCACTCTGCCATGCCAGAGAAGCTTCCTGGAGAAACCAGAAACCATCAGTGGAAGTGTTAGAACATCATGAATGACTTGGCCATTTGCATAGCTCAGTTCCTCCATTTCATTCTACCTTACTTGTTCAAGCAAGGCTTCAACAGAAAACAGGGGTCTGCTTAGTGCCATATGGATAGTCCCATTCTAGACAGAACATCTGTGACCCAAGAGCAGCACTGCAAATACAGACCAGGAGGATAGGAGCTCTTAGCACATTAAGCATGTTCTGCACTGATCCAGTGACCTGGGGGCTGAAAGCTCCAGGTATGTCCTTACCTGACCTCAAAGCACCGGTCCCACCTCCCTCTCTCACCAGGCAGAGCACTTAAAAGAACCATCTGCATGCCAATAACTCCTCCTGCCTCTCCTGTGATGCCATCAGCTGTGTGCTGAACAGAATGAAGAATGAATTGCTCGAAACTTGCCTGTAGCTTTTCCATGCAGGCTTGGAGGTGTGATTTAAAAGCATGGCTTAGAAGCACGTGAACTTTTTTATAGAGCTTAGAGGGAGCTTAAACAACCGGGCCTTTGTTTCAACTTGCATCATCAAGCAGGGTGGAAAATAAAAAAGGATTATGTGACATGCAGAATAGTCCCAGGTTTAGCCGTTAGTCACAGTTAAATTACTTATAACTAGGAGGGGGGAAGAAAAGCCAATACCCAGAGTGAATCAGTATAACCAGCTCCTACTCTGAGCTCCCTCACCACCATAAACAGCTGCTTAACTATTTTCTGGAGCAAGAGGCCTGTATTCTTAATTGCAGAAATACACTAAGATTCAGATTTCCTGCTCACACCCAGTAACTGGATTTGTTAGAAGGAAGGACTCTTTGTGCTTTATCCTGTGGGAAGTTGTTAACGCCCAGTTGTTTCCCCCTCGTATTCTCTCCTCGCTGACTCCAGAGGGACCACTTCACATGAAAAAGAGTTTTTCTCAAGACAGGAATATTACAGCAAGATATGTATGCACAACACAGTAAATCCTGAAGCGTCCAAGAACTTTGTGACTGACACCTTTGGAATTCAGTAGCACTGGTTCCTATCTATACCGTTTTGGGTGTTTTTTACACATATTACACAATGATTTTCAGAATAATTCAACATGTTATGGTTCATACAGATAGAGCATCCAGCTTAAGTTTAATGCATCTATTTTAACTTGGTTTAAACTTTCACAAACACCACAACACAAGCACAGACTCCCATGGAAAGGAGTAAAGTGCCATATAAATTCCTTGGCGTGTAAGCAATTCTATTTATTTCCATAAGAGAAAACTGTTCTCAGATCCTTTCTGCACTAGGCAAGAGTCGCTAAATCTCACTTACGCACAATAGTAGAGTTGACAAATATAACTGTTCTTTCTGTTCTCATGAGCAGTTATTTCCAGATTTGGGATTGGCTGGGCTTCAACCCAGAAAACAAGACTTTTCATGACAACCCCCAAATAACTCCAGAAGTTCAGAAGAATCAGGAAATATCCTAATTAGGAAAGGGGTCAATTCATCCTGCCTGAAGTATTTGGCAGAACAAGCATCCCACATCTCCAGAATGCTCAAAGAACCCATCCTTCAGTTTCTGCGGGGTTTCCAGCTGAGCGATACCCTGACAGACAAGCAGAGCTTTATCATGGCTAACCACGATCCATGCAGCAGTCAGGACAGACTGTTGATCATCCAGCACATTTTATAAATTGCAGCTGCACCCCTCCTGCTGTGATTTATATTGTCATTACAGTCCAGCTACACCTCAAGTGTTAAGTCATCCCCCTCCAACACCAGCTAGAGCACAAGGAAGAAAATGCTCTCGCCAAGAAGGCCTTCTGACAGAAAGCCTTAGGGGAAAGTTATTTCCAAATGGAAGTAGTCACACCGTGGACAGTCTGCAGAAAGACTTACTTCTGCATTTGTTTCAAGATATTTGGAAAACCGAATTAGAAGATCTTTACTTGTAGTGTCTGACTGAACGACAGGAAACCTCACGGTTACCTCGGTTACCTGGTTACACAGTCCCATCCAAGCTCACTCCCTCAGCAGATCCTGAGACAGGAAAGTCCATCATGCTGTACAACACTGCTTGTGGCGAGGCACAACCTATTACTGTGAGCACATGGATGAGCACTCAGCAAACACATATTGTCATAGATTTGGTGTCCTGGCACATCCCATGGTGAGCAGTTGAACACTTGCCTCTGTTTCTGCATTTATAAAAAGCACAAATAGTATCCCACCTCAGGATGGCACATGGATTACCAGTTACACTGTGGAGGAATTTGAAGAAACAGAGTATGTACACATTCACACCCTGTGAATATGGTCCTCAAGAACAACAGCCCTTTCACACCTCTGCCAGGTGATGGCTTTTCATCTGTGGTTTCAAGACTGGTAAACTAAAACTGGGATACAAACATTTCCCCATTTCTTGTGCAGGCAACATATTCCAAAAGAGCTCCAAGGTGATGCCCCTTAACAGACAACAAAAAAGAACTACTCTTGAAACACTTCAGGTCAGATGTCAAGGAGCACTTTCCCTGAGTATGAAAATCAGGCAAAGTTCTCTGCTGCCTTTCAGAGATGATGCCTGGGCTATTCACAAACACAGACTCGCAGGTAAAGCAAGAATCTTCCCTTTTTGTGTAACAAAAGAGTCTGCTGGTGGTGCTGCTCCCTTCACACCCTGCTGTGCTGGCTCAGTCACAGGGGAGATGCTCTCTGAACAGCTCTGGTGACAGAGGGTGGGAGCAGCGCACGGTTCCCCCAGACCCCATGAGAGGAGCCACCCCTGCACGTGTGAGCTCAGCTGTCCAGGGGGAACACAAGACCTGTGCTGAACACTTACAGGGCCCAGCAGCCCCTCACATGCAGGGATCACCTTACAGCTCAGCACTGTAGGAGCTGGCTGTGCAAATAGCGTGCATAACCCAGTCTCAGCATCGTCAAACACGAAACTTGCCTGGGCAAGCTGGGACAGACAGCCGGGCTAAGAACAGTCCCTGCTCACTTCCCTGAAGTACATAATAATGTGGGCAGCAATCCAGCTTTTGTAATGCCCAGCTTCCACACCCCCGGCTGGGCCTTCTGCTGGGATGGAAATGGGATGGACAATTTCCTGTTTGCTTTCCAGTCGGTGGAATCCTATTAAGCACAACTGTTTCCATCAAACCATTTCAAACGTTCCGACAAAACAATTGTATTGCTCCGGCTGGCAGCTACTGTTACACGCACTGTGGAAACATTTCAGCTAACTATGGGAATATTTCTTCCCAGGAACTGCTCTCTTAGGCAGGTTAACACCTAGATAAGAACTGCTGGCATAAGCACAGTCCAGAAAAATCTTCAGTAATGTTCCTGAGAAAGTGATGTCCAAGGAAGACCCGTGCCCCCCACACTGCTGACCACACAGGAACCCGCTTCCCAAACTGAGGACACTCAAGGGATCACAGCCACCACAAGTTCATCCATTTCCAGGCACTAATCCTGATTTTTGAGACCTCCCTGGAGCTTTAATTGGGTTTTCAGGGAAAGATGCTTCTCTTTTTAATGTATTGCTGTTCAGAGAAGCTGCTACAAGCAGCATGTCACAGCATGGGAAACTTTCAGACTAGCTGGATGCAAATCCATGACCTCTTCATAGTCTACAGGCAGCTAACACTAAGAAAAAAAGTTGGAAAGTTACACAGAACTTGCCAAATTATTCTTCCAAGGACTTGCCTAAATCATATTAAAAAAAACCCCACACTCTTTGCAGATAGCAGCTGAAAGATCTAAATATGTTTTAGAAGTGAGGGACAAATGTCTTCAAAATTCACTAAGCTAGCTGTCTCACAAACTGAGATTGATTCACACTAGACTTTTCAAGTATTTTTCTTGCATGCTGTAGTCCAATATTATTTCTATAAAGAATTGCACACAGTTTTGGCAGCAAATCCCAAGGCAAAGAAATTTGGTGAAATTTGGCAAGGAATTCAAACTATGTCTTCACTAAGATCAAAGACACTACGATTATTTTAAAAACAGCTTTACTGGCAACTAACAAACCATCTAATACCTGAAAATCCTAGTGAACACAAGTTATGTATGATTCCTTCTTATTCCCTTATTATCTCTTTTTTTTTTCTTGTATCCCAAATCTCCTTTTACAACCAAAAGGTAAATACAGCTCCTCCTGTCATTGAACAACTTCCTGAAACGCCTTTTTTGGTGGGAGTCACATCAGTCCTCATGACATACAATCAAACCAGAGCTCATATTCATATAATCCTGGCAGCTGTTTTTCAGTCCCTTCTTAACATACCCAAGTCACAAGTAGGAGATCACCTAGAGCCAGCCCTGTGTTAATAGAAACAGTCAACGACAGGGCTGTTTTTTAAATTCAAACTCATGTATCATTCAGTGATTTTTGTTTCTTCATTTCAATATTTGGAGTGTCATTTTTTTCTTAAAAACAGAAAATGAAGCTCATATAAACTGCTGGCACACTGTCTGCTTGGAGCCTGACTGAATTCTGAACAGTCAGGGTTGGAAACTGGGAAATGTGAAATGGAACTGCTGAAAATAGCAACTGGCTACTTCTGAGTTTCTGTAAGGTATGTGTTTGCTGTGTATGACTGGCTCCATAAACAGGCGTCAGCTTCATCCAATTTAGTCAAAGTCATGAAAACAACCCGTTCTGAGCAGTGTCAGAAGGCAGTAGTATCTCACCTAAAATATTTAAGTGTATTGACCGCAATAAATTTGACTGTTCAGATTAACAGTTGTTTCTGACGTTGGCACAGTAATGTTTTGTAGGCCTAAAATTTTCTGACGTATTACAAAAGGGGCTCTTCAAGAATCAGAACAAAAAGAGCCCCCAAGTAAAAATCTAGTAACTTATGAGAGTGAGGAGGGTTAGGCAGTAAGAGAGCTCTAAAGGGAAAGAAGAAGCCTTCATTTATCAAGCTCAGGAACATAGATAGTATTGAAGCTATCACGGTACAAGATGATGCCAACGTGGAAGAAAGTGTTAGTTCAGGGAATGGAAAATAAAATTGTTCAGGTATTATAAAGAAATAACACATTGCTCAGAAAAAGCCTATTCTCAAATTATGAGAAAAAGAGCAGAATTAAATGCTGGGCCCAAATAATGGCTTTAATAATGAAGGGCAATATTGAGTCATTGGTAATCAGTGTAATATTACGCTTCAAAATCAAAGCCACCAGCAGCAGCAGTCAGAGACATGATACGTGTAACACAATATGGTTGTTAAAAATACAGGACCTCACTACACTGCCTTTGGCCAGGCCTAAGGCTCCACTGGAGTCAGGTTAGGTACATATAGAAAGATGGTGTCACTTTTAAACACATCTGTAAATACAGCCAAATAAATCAAAGAAAAAAATCAGTGGGAAAAAATACTTTAGATGATTTATTTTGGAAATGGTGCAAATAATAACACCAACCAGAGGAGTATAATCAATGAGGGAAACTTCACTCAGATGCTCAGAACGAGAAGTTCCAGTTTTGCCCTCCTAGAAGAGACGCCAAGGCATTTCCTTACCTGCAAGGGCTCCTATGCATATGGATATCTCCTTCCTGTGCAGTACACCACGGGTGAAGTATTGCCCTTAATGCGGGGTTCAATCTAAATGACCCCTGCTGTACTTGCTTCAGCAGCCAGAATAAATCTGCTCAATCTTCTTCCTTGCACAACTACCCACATCACATCTGTCTTTTCTCTTTCAAAGCCCTAAAAAGAAGGGCACAGGTGGCAAGAGAAGAGAAGAGAAAGAGGCAAAGAACAGAAGAAGGTAATCCTGTCTTTTGTGATTTAAGGCCTGTTAACAGAAGGGATGGTTTACTGATTATGGTTACACTCAGCGATCCCTGTTCTGCTTGTACTTTTGTCTGTCTCCACCAGGAAAGCCAAAGCTGCCAGGAAATTGGTGAGTCAGCACGCTGCTGCTGCTTCTCTTAGCTGTGAGGCATTGATTTTTTTTCCTGATGCTTTGATATAGGGTCACAGGTATCCGAACTAAAATCTTTACTGAGAGCAAGGAGGTCATGGCAGCACGAGCTGTTAGTTTAAACAAAAAAGTCGATTCTATTTCTACAGTATTCATTTGGGCGTTTAAATTTTCTGAGAGAGTTGAGAGGAAAAAAAATACAAACCCCACTTTTTTATTTAAGCTGTTTAAGATAAAAAATGCTTTTTTTAATCTTATTTTTTGTGCAATGCTTTTCACAAAATCTTTCAAAAGTTGCTGAGTATTTCACTGTAATCATGTATCTTATATGTGTGTACAATTAACACAAGAACTAAGGCTAAAGTGTAGAGTAACTCCAATAAATGGAAAAAGCAGCACTTTTAAACCTTTAGCACTTGTCCAGAAACAAGGTCCCTTTCAACATGTATGAAATTAGTGCAAAGTCACCAAGCATTTTCAAACTCTAAGCAATGCTATTTGGCAGAAAAATCTCAAATCATCTTGTTAATACTTGAAGATTAACATTAAGCAAAAGGAAATTTGGCCCATTTTAAAAACAAAAATGCAAAGGCTGCTCAGGAAGCTCTGAGGTTTCCCCCCATGTAGAAGAGCTCCATAAAAGCAATGACAGTATTTCAATCTGCAGTGAGGTGCAATCAAAGAATCTCTGCTTAACAGGCTATAGATTAGTTATGAAATAAAACACAGAGACAGACCATAAAAAGTTAATTGCAAATAATTGTTTTCTTGTTTAAATCGGCAGGAAATTCTGAAATATTTCCTCTAGAAAAACATAGGTGAGCTACAATTTAGAATTTACCATCAATAGGCTGGAAGGAAGGGGAAAACAGAGCCGAGCAATAATAACAAGTGAGGAAACCAGTTGCTTCTGAAAGAGACAAAGTGATTGGGCAGGAAAGTCTGTACATTAACATGAAAGTCTGAGATTTATGGTCAAAGCCAGCTTTAAGACAGACCCCTTAAGTGTCTTTAGGCTGAAATGAAGGCACAGACCTAAAGTCTGAAATAAATATAACACCAGGTGCTATTTACTGTAAATTCTTGAGAGGCTTTGAGATAAACAAGTGAAAGAACAATATAATTAGTACTGCTAAAAAGTTCAGGTTACAGCTAAAGGTGAACAACAAGACCCTCTTAACCCTTTCTGGATGCAGCACTGAAAAAGAGATGCCTCAGAATATCTCCTACCCTTAGCCTTATTCAGCAGTTTGTAGGGATGAAACACGTCCAGTTTAGAGTATTGTACTTCTGAGGCTAAGCACAGACATGACATAGATTTACAGCATTTAATAAACGTAGAAACAACTAAACCCTATTAAGTATACGTTGTGCTTTCCATCTGATGGCCTCTCTCTGCGTGGACCTTCCCTGAAAACCCTTTTTCCACTCACAAGAGATCTCAGGCTCCACCAGACGTGCACGGGGAAATAGCTCCTCCTTTGGCAGAAGCACACAGGACCGTCTGAAGCATCCTCCTCAGCTCTCAGACCTGACATGCTGCAGTACAGGGGTGTTCAAGGCTCTTTGTGCCTTTGTGACAATAATCTCCAAAGGACTCTTCAGAGAGATTCTCAAGTCTGGATTTCCAGCAGAGTGCTCTGCTATGGAAACAGAAGGGGGAACAAAACTGCATCAACCAGCGATTACAGAAACTGTGTCGCCTTGAGTGCATGCTAGTGGGTATATTGCCCTTATCATTCTACTTCAATTCCTCTGGAAAAAGCAGAGGGTGGTTTTGTGCTTGTTTGTTTGATTTTAAGGTCAACCATCATTGGTGAAACAAGCAAAGTTGTAATGGGCTACTTCAGCTCTGTGTTCTTCCCGTACTTTGTTTATTCTCCAAACACTGGAACTTCTTAGTTTATGAAGGTCTTTGCTTCTGACGTATGAGTAGCATTCCCTTCCGTCCACATCAAGCAAAACTTCGTCAAAAATCTTGACTTGGCAGCTATCACAATTGTGATTGTTAGGAATTAAAGACTGTGCTTCATCCTTGCTTGACAAAGCCCAATTTCAGTCAATAATGGAAAATTCCTCTCTGTTCTAGTACTTTGTGGAAACACAAGTGTAAACAAAGCTTTGTGGAGTTAGACTCTGTCACTTTGGCTTTCTAAAGCCAGCACAAACCCAAGTGTTCACTGACAAAACGTTACCTATTTCAAGCATTACAACCACAAATATGGTAAAATTGCTTCCAAATAATTGGAAGTTTAAAATAAAGAGACATAAACCAGAGATTTTGGTTCTCTCTGACTGCCTGAAGGCAATTGTCCATGCTGCTTTCCCACTTTCCAAGAGATACAAAAGCCATAACCTGTAAAAGACAGCAGGATGTATAGTAGGGACACTCTAGGTGTATGTCATACATTCGATAAGACAGGTATTTCTCAGCAAATTTAAAACCAGGTGTGTTCTCTCATTACAGTCACTCTTTGCTTCCAGGTCAAAGTAACTAGAAGAGCACAGCCACACCCCTTTTGATTAGCTTTATCTTGATCCTTCTGGGGCTCTGCTTGTCACTGCTGTGACTGACGTCTGGGATAGGAACATGCTGGCAAGGAGTCACCAAGGACTCTGGTGCCAGCCAGAAGTGTGGGCATTGTGGACAAATATGACTCAGGTAAGGCACATCGTTCTCCCCTATGAAATGAACTCAGGAGGAAGCTTTCTTAAATAACTCCAGGCCTGCATGTCCTGAATTACTTTCTAGAAAATGGGTCCCAGGCTACACTCCTCCAATTTCTACAACGGGCAGCCAAAAGCTCCTGCTTGCCTGCTGAACGAGCCCATTAAGCCTAACCCTGCAAATCAGTGCGGGAAGGGGCCACAAGAGGAGGCTGATCTCCTTCTCCTTCCTAGAAGGAGCCAGGCCCAGGGAGAGGGCAGTGATCTCCAGGTATAACTTCATCTTCTCCAGCAGGGCTTTCTCAAGAGGTAATACTGTCGCTAGCGAGCAGAGACCGAGGAATAAAGCGACATGGATGGTTTAGGACGAGAAGAAACCGACCCTTTATTAATTTACAAATTTGCTTATATACCTTAGCACGCTGGACTGACATAAGGTTATTGGTTCACTGAGCAACCACCCCCCAGAGGGATTGGCTGAACCCAACAACACTTAATTCAGATATTTTCTCTTCGGTATCATAACAATACTATAGTTTACAAAGTCTCTCAACTGTTTTCCTACAGTGTCCGTGAGAAAGCAAGGCTTTCACACAGACACTGTCAGAAAACTGAGAAATCTCTCTGCATCCAGGCTTTTTGCATTCACAGTAATACGATCTCGTCCAGTTCATGTTCTTACATCCAACTAAAGACCTTCTCCAGCCTCCTGCAGGGAAGAGCCCTCACCCCACACCCCCAGCCGTGCTCCCTCCCCCAGTCACACCAGGTAATTCTGCAGCTGTTCTACCAGGCAACATCAAATTCACAGGTTTGCACATCACATGCTATTTGTCACCTACAGCCCCTACAGCACTAATGAACTCCAAATTCCTTTCATCACAGACTTCTCCCGAGATGCAGCATGGAGCTGACAAGGTGGCATTGCTGAAGATCATCAGTTTGTATTGCTCACTGAGCACTCAGCATCTCACGCTGACAAACCACGACCCTTCAGCAGAGCCTTGGAAACCGGGCTTGGCATTGCTTTGGCCAAGAAGTGTCACATAAAATGTTACAAACTCCAATAGCTGAGTAATTAACCTCACAAAAGTGTTTGCCTGCACTAGCGTGGTGGAACCCATCGGCTGTGCATCTACAGTGGACCATTCCTTACTGACTCTCCTTACAATGGGAGTATATAGCAAAGCATCCAGTTCAGTTATTAATAAAATTCAAGCCAGCTCTTCTAAAGTAATTATTTCTAAGTTGTTGTTAAAGGAAAAAAAAAAAAGGAAAATGGAATAAACAAAAGAGAAAAAGAAAAGAAAAACAACAGAAAAAAAGAAAGAGGTGATTATCCAAGGGTTTACTCCGAATACTGAACACTTTTATTTGTAGAGCAGGAAATGATAAACAGAAAAAGGCAAAATCTGAGGTCTAGGCAAATAGTGTTTGCAAACTTCTAAGCAAGAAAAACAAAGTTATTTTGTTATGATGGAACTTTGGTTTAAAGATTAATGAAAAACAGCCAAATGTATCCTTGTCAAAAATCAGGTCAGTACAAATATCAGGTCAGTACAAATACACACACATCCTTTTGCTTTGTCAACAACAGCACCAAAACCCAGCAAGAATAATTAAACCTGGCATACCAGCCAAAAGTCTCAAGCTTAGACAAATACGTACCTCAAAGCTAAGGCAGCTATTTGAAGAGTTCCAACTTTCAGCTACTTTTGGGAACTATGTCAGATTTAAAGATTTTCACTACAAAACTACCTGGCTCTTTAGAATTGTTTGGCTGTGAAAGACCAGCCTGGCTTTGTGGGTGAGCACAACCAGGTGCAGAAAGTTTCCTATCAGACTAGTAGGATTTAAAATACTCCACATGCTAAAGGTTTGAGAGATGACCCAGGCTACTGAAAATAACTTTATATTCATATTTCTCCACCTGTCTTTAAGAGAAACAAGTCTGAGGTGCACTGGTGCCCCTTGCTCCCTGCAGACATATATTTCTCAACCCCCAAAACACACAGATCCAAAAAGAATGACAAGCCCAAGCTTTTAAAAAGTGCTAATATTATAAAAATGATTTGGTAAAGCTTTTCATTCTCAAACAGTTGGTTTCTTGACAATGTGTCTCTGCAGCTCCTAAGCACACATATAATAAAAACCTCATCAAGAACAGATCCCTGCAATGGGACAGATATGTAGTTGGAAGCTGTGAAAGTTCACACTTCAGAAAAATCAAACTAACAAACTGCTGAGCCCTGTTAATTGTTTCTTTAAAAAAACCCAACCCAAAACATAAGCTGTAAATAGCTAATCAGAGAGATTGTTGACTGATCTGTTTAACAGCAGGTTTCACTAACCTGCCATGAATTTCTTACATAAAAGTATGTGGATTACATTTTTTTTTTCTTTCTACACATAAGAAACCTTGAGAAAAAATACCTAAATCAGAAGCATGCGCACAGTTTCGTCATTTTTGTCCACAGATGAACTCAGAAACCAAACTTCTACAACAGACTAGTACAGAAGCCCATACAGATAGCCAAGGCTAAGCTCACATCTTGAGGCAGCTCATTAAAAAAAAAATTAAAAAATCTACATGGTGCTTGCAAGAGCCTAACAGAAGGCAGAGCATGGGAGAGCACAGAGCCAGTAATGCCCAACCAACACTCTACCAGTTACATGGGTCTCCCCAGCAAGAGGCAGCTCCCAGAAATGCAGTTTTAAAGGAGCTCTGTGCCTTGAGTCCTCTCCATTGAATAATGCAGCTCCAGGAAAATGCCAGCTTCGACGCTCTCGTTTTCACGAGGCAGCAGAAACCAGCAGGACAGCAACAAAGCCTGGGCTGTCTGGGGTTTATTTGGGGTTTTTTTGGGAACAGGTAGGAGGGGAAACACACAGAATTCCTTCAGTGCAATGTATTTGTATTACTGCTTCTGCAGCACATTACATTAGAGTCGAGTTCACGCATGAAGGGTCCTCCAAGCACAAGTTCAGAACACCCAGGGCTGTGCTCTTGTTTTGGGAGCACAGCAGCAGAAGGGCACTGGAACCCAGCTCCTCCAGAGGCTTCCAACACCTCTAAGGGCTTGCATTCAGTCCTTTGACAGAGGGGACAAACAAGTCACTAGTGGATCAGTTCACAGATTTTCCTAATTCTGGAAGTCAAATTAAAGAAATGAGTTTGGCTTTTTTTTTCAGAATCAACTGAAGAGATTTGATCTCTCAAGTTTTAAGTGAAACAAATTGGAGGGAGCAGTTCACAGAAACTGCTTAGTTTCTGCTTGCTGAAATACCAGCATGGTTACTCAAGGCATGCATCCTAATTTTGCTTCTTTTAAAAAAAAAAAGCCTTTTGCAACAGCACAAGGAATAATTAGGCCTCCATTCCCCAAATCTCGGAATTTGCCCTCTACTAAAGCTATGAAGAGAACTGCAGCTAAGTGACTCAACTGATAAGCACAGCCAGCTTCAGAGTTCCTTGGAGTCCCAAGTTTTACAACCCCCAAACAAATCAATCTTTCTTTTACTGGCTGTGTATAAAACATAACATTTGCTTCAAGAAGTCCAGAAGCCTTTTGAATACAAAACAGGAAAGTCACTAGGAGGGGGTGGGAACCAGTACTTTTTCAGAGTGCTGACCCATTAGAGCCAGCACACCCATCCCTAACACTTACTGCATCGATGTGGAAGAAAGAAAGAAAAAGAGAAAAAACGCAGCCTTTGGCAATCTAGGGCTCCTAATCATTAAATCTAACACAGAACAACTGAACAATGAAGAAAGTTGAATTGCATTGTAAATTTATGTTCCATGTCCAGGTTATGGAATGTAGTGCAATAGGGCACTGGGCAGCAACAGAACTGCATTCCTTACAAAGGGAACGGCTTGAACCTCATGATTTGTGCATGTGGGCAATACTGAATGACCTTCATGCTTTCCAGCATTCACTGGAAGGCAGATTTATTTGTAATCACAAGTCAGCTGTTTTGTTTTTGGGGACAAACATATATTTGAAAGAGCAAAGGTTTAAACTCTGCATTAAGTAGCAAACGCAGAAGCCAATACACGAGCTTTAAAAGCTGAATTTGAAGACTACACTCCAAAATCCAGATTAGAATCTGAGAGAACCCTGATAGAATGGTTGTTTGCTGCTCCTTTTTCTGTTTCCTTTGAGAGAGATATGTTCATAGTTCAGTTCCATTATAAAGCAGTAGCCTCTCTAACATATACCTTCTGTAAAAAGATGTCCCATTTCAACATAAGAGATCCAACACTCACAAGGGACAGACAAAGTGATATTGCTCTTACTGTAATGGACATAATACAAGACTATCTGTATTTTAACAAAGAAAAACCATCACATTTTTATTTTAAACAAGCATTTCCTGTATCTTATTTGCAATTTTCTTAGGCATGAAATAGATCCCATTTTGGATAAGGTGCTAACTGAACTGGACTGCAGTACAACAGAGCCAGACCCTAGGACAGTATTACTAAAATAACCAGCAGCTGGTTGCACTAAAACCATCCCCAGCATACAATGAACAGTAAATTCTGGGTTTTGTTTAACAGACCAAGGTGATAAACCACAGATTATCTAAAGCTTCCACATCACAGTTCTTGAACTCCTGGAAAATAAGTTCTAACTTAGATTTAAAGGAAGTCAAGAGACAACATTAAGCACAACTCTTGCTTGATATGCAGAGACATGCAGGGAATGGGACAGGATTAATGATTTTTCCTGCACATCCAATAATCAAGACAATTAAGAAGCATGTAGAAGCATACAGTTCCTGATGTTCCAAGACAAATGGCAAGGAAAATCTTATTTACAAGCATGTGAGATGAAGCATAGACTTCTGATTCTCAACTTCCTATGAGCAGCTGTAAGCAATTTAATTACTACCTCACAACTTGACGTGCCCCTTTCTCAGGTGTCTATACAAAATACCCAGCTGCTGAATAGAAAAAACTTGAATACTGAACACATAACAGATTTTAATACAAAATTCCCAACGGAAGTACACCAGGCTCTGAGACAATCCATAAAGCCACACAGGTCTTTATATAAGGTTAATGGCTTGCTAGCCAAGTGCCAAGGTTCACCAAATGGGTAATTTTTCTTTCTTTTTTAAAATCAGATTTGAACTTTGTGCATTTTTCCTAACAACACTTCACTGAAATCTCAGCAGCAACTAGATGGGCAGAGGGAATTTTACTTACAGGTGTTCCCAAACGCCTTATTAATAAGAGAGCACAGGAAAGCCTCAACCCTTCAGTTACATACTTCAGTTTGCCGCTGCTGGGTCAGGCAGCACGACAGCAGTCTGAGCATACTTGGATGACTAACACTGAAATGGGCTGAAAACAGCAGCAATCATGACAGAGACAATAAAGAACCCCAGCAATCGCACACAGCTCCAAGGAAAAAAAAAAAATCACTAAAAATCGCTTCTAAAAAACGCAGAGAAAACACAGTCATGATGCCCAAACATACTTTCCCAAAGGCCACTTTTCATTTAAGGGATTATGTATGATATTGACAACACACGTATAAATAAAGTAGATGGCATAAGCAAATATTAGCATGAGATCTTGGGCACCTTAAAGAATGAAACTTTGAGGCAAACAAGGCTACAAAGTATTGTAATAGAACGAGTAATATGTCAAAGGAATGTGCCTAGTGTTAAAAAATAGCGATAATTTTAAAAACTGTCTTGTGAAATGAAAGTCGCAACAGAATACTGAGCTAAAAGAACATAATCTTTTGGAGATCTTAATATATGCCACTGTCTTTACTACAGCGCTTCAAACAGAAAATTCCTCTGAAGCTTATAATTCATGAAGAGACCAAGGCACAGAAATAATGGGCTAAGAGGGCAGAAATACACCGGGTATTCCACAGGGATGCACAGAGGGGTGCTTTAGGATGGCTCTCCCTCTCTCCTGGTGCACGTATGAAGGACACTCAAGGAACACGTACAAGGTAGCTGCCTTCCCCAAAAGAGTTCACCTCAGCTCTCCCATCAAGATAAACAGCAAGGAACATAAAAAGGGTGCTTAAGGAGTGTTTCCTGCAATGTGCAAAAAACTGTGTGCGGACTGGGGGGAGCAAAGCAAGGAGGAAAGCATGAGCACTGGTGGGCTCGTGTGCCTCTCCTCGGTTGCACTGGAGAACAATTTCGGCCGGAGGAAAAGGGGTGCACAGGTTAGGGCAAAGCTGGATACAAAGACAAGCCTGAGACTAGGGGTACGGTATAAAGGGTTCTTAAAAGGCGGCAAGTGATGTCTGAGGGAAAGACTAAATGTTTAAAAGAGAGAGTAAACAGCACAAAGAAATGGTCTTCATAAAGGGTCCACAGAGGCTGCTAGAGCAGAAGACCATGGGCTTCAGGGTGCAGTGTACGAGGTGCGTGGGAGGGAAAGAGCAGGAAATTCGCAGGAGGAAGGCGCAGGGCACAGCCTGGAGGACGGGAGGGGAGGACAGGTGAACCGGCTGAGGAAAGGCTGAGGGCAGGTTGAGACACGGCACGCCGGCAGCGTGCTGCAGCGCACAGCAGGGGCTCAGCAGAGGAAGGGCCGGGGCAGGCGGCGGCGGAGGGGAGCGGGCCCGGGCGAGGGGCAGCGCGGCGGGCAGGGGCACGGCCAGGGGCCGGTACCTGGGCGTCTTGGCGGCGGCGCTCTCCCGGCGGTCCAGCACTCCGGGCACGCAGTTGGTGAGCTCGGTCCAGTCGGCGTGCAGCCCGCAGCTCCAGCCCGTGGAGAAGCGCGAGAAGAGCCAGGTCTCCCTGCGGTTGGGCCGGTAGCAGGTGCACTTCTTCTGCCCGGGCCGGCAGTCGCAGGGCACCTCCAGCCGCACGTTCTGCACCAGGTGGCGGCCGAAGGTGGTGCCGCCGGTCTTCTGGATGTGCAGAAAGACGATCACGTCCTCGCCCTTCATGTCGAACGCCAGCTCCCGCTCCAGCTCCCGCACGGGGAAGTAATACTTCTTCACGTAGTGCGGGTCCGGGGTGGGAAAGAGGTCCAGCTCCTCCGAGTAGGAGCGGCCGCTGGGGGAACCCAGGCTCAGCCCCGGCCCCACGTACTGGTACAGGATAAGCATGAAGCACACCGAGACGGCCACGATCAGCAAGAACTTGCTGGTCCTCTCAACCATGGTCCTTCCCGCACGCTTCATGTGTCACCATCTCCCGGGGCTGCCAGCGCTGGGCAGACTGCGGCGGTGCCGGGGGGTGGGCGGCGGAGCTTCGGCGTCTGTGCCAGCCGCCTCCCCCCGCTGCTCCCGGAGCAGAGCCTTCCCCGGGGGCCGGCGGGCCGCTCCCTGGGTCGCCTCGGCTCGCCGCCGTGCCCGCCCGCCCCGCCGCGGGCAGCGCCGGGAGCGGGGCAGGGGCAGCCCGCAGCCAGCCGCTCCGGAGGCGGCCGCGGCACAGCGGCGAACTTGGGAGAGAGGGGCAGGAGGGGGGCGGAGAGGGACCGAAAGGCAAGAACCAGCCCCCTCCCGCCCTCCCTCCCCGCGCTTCAGGAAGCCACCCCCATTCCGGCGCTGCCTCCGCCGTGCCCCAGCCCCCGCGGCACCGGCGCGGCTGTGCCCGCCCCCACCGCCGGCTGCGGCCGGGCTCGGCTCGGCTGGGCTCGGCTCGGCCGGCAGCGAGCGCTTCCTGGCCGCGCCGCCCCGCCCGGCATGCACAGCGCCGCCCGCGCCGCCCCGCGCCCGCGGCCACGCTCCCACCGGCGGCGGCCCCGCCCGAGCCCCGCTCCGCTCCCGGCTCCGCTCCCGGCACCGCTCCCGGCAGATTCCTGCCCCCGCCGCAATCACCGGCACTGCGGACCTAGGTGGGCTGCGAGGCGGCTGCGGCTGCCCGAAGCACTCGGCTCTTAGCGCTTCCAGGCGCAGCCTTTATGTGCCGCCTTAAAATTAATCCCGAAAAGCGGAGCGCGGCACTCCTCGCGGGCTAGGTTTCTACTCCCTCTGTGAGGCAACAATATTAGTAAGGAGAACATTTGCATGGGAATAGGAGTGGGTCTGCCCGCATGTGTGGGCTCCCGCTGCGGCCGCCACATGGGCCACCGCAAGCCTCTAGTTGCAATGTCGCAACTGGATGCGAGAGGAAAATGCTCCGGCCACACGGAGGGTGATGATGGCTGTGAGCAGGAAGAAGCCTGGGCACACCATCAGCCGCAGAATGTGTAAATAATAATAATAATGATAGGTGAAGCTGAGGCAAAAATCGGCAGAGGTGTTATTTATAGCGAACTTTCCCAGCGAAATGCTTTGTGCTGCTCAGTCAGGCGGACTCCATCCAGCAGCGGGGCTGCTGCAGGGTTTGTTTGCATTCTAAGCCTCCCAAACGAAGCGAAGCGTTGGGAACGCCAGGAAATGCCCGGCACGGAGCAGCGATCTCCTCTGCAGGGCAGCACGTAGCAGGGGGAGATGTCGCTGCGAGGACCGGCGCGATCCGGCCCCGCAGAGCCCGGCCGGTGTGCTCGGAGCCCGGCAGCCCCTTCCCGCAGCGGCTCGTCTGGCAGCCCGGGGCCGAAAGGCAGGTGGGGGTCACTGCCACCAAGTGTCCGGGGAACCCCTGGGAAGCACCATTTGGTGCCTCTCTTCTCTGACTGTAAACGGAGGAGGAAACGCGGCCCCGTGTCAAAGAGTGAGGCTAAGTGTAGTGGCAGTCATGCTGCCACCTCATCGAGACACGAATTGTTGTCTGTGCAGAATAAACGATATAGACAATTGTTAATTTCTAGCCAAAAAAAGTCTAACTGAGATGCCCTGTTCTCCTGTCATTACTGCTGTTGGAGAAAGTTTCCTTAAATTTCTGGTGCTTTTTAAAATAGAGGTTACAACTAGATTTTAGTGCTCCAGCACTGAAATATTCCACCAGGTTACATTTTTTATATCCAAGTTATGCCTTATGTAAATGTAAAGGAATTCATGCCGATGGGTCATTGTTAAACACTGGGTCAAATTTATAACGGCCAAGGAGGAAATGAGATCCTGGATTTTCATCTGAACACCCTGACAGATAAATCTGCTACATTTTGAGATGGCTGCATTACTCACAAGTTATGGAGCCCCAGTGAGTTATGCAGTTCTTCCCAAACAAGTAACAATAAAATGTTTATAGCACCCAAAAGCATCATATGTTGTGTTCAAACCATTTATTCTGTTTGATATTTTCCTCTTAAAAGTCTACTTCTGGTTCTCCTCG
The DNA here is from genome assembly GCA_014706295.1 of Lycocorax pyrrhopterus obiensis. Lineage (NCBI taxonomy): Eukaryota > Metazoa > Chordata > Aves > Passeriformes > Paradisaeidae > Lycocorax > Lycocorax pyrrhopterus. The sequence continues at coordinate 3,802,508 of JACSVZ010000016.1, forward strand.
TGTTGGTTAGTTACTCCAGAAACAATGATGTCATTCTTATGCACAGAGTTCGGCTGCACTGAGAAGCATAGCGTAAACCTAATTTACAGGTTTGAAATTTATATTACTGTTTGGGAAATACGGGCATGAGGTTTACATACATGGTTGCACTATACATTGCAGCATAAAAAACACAGAGCAGATTTTTTAGATTGCAATGTGTTTGCCTACAGTTCTAAACATAAAAGTATTTAGAAATGCCAGAACTGTGGAGAAGTCAGCCATTAAATTACTTCCAGTTACACGAGCAATTGGTAATGAATTGTTTTAAACTCCAAGGTATAAAATATTTTGCTCTTTTCATTAGTTGTACGTGTGGAGATATTTCATTAGGGATATATATTTGTGGTAAATATAGTGCCTGTTAGTTTGTGAAAGAACATACTAAAATTCAATCCATGTAAGATAAACAGGCCACAAAGGAAAATACAGAGTTATGGCTGAAAATGTGCTGTTTTCTTTACTGCAGCACCTTCATCTAAAAGTGGGGTTTGAGGAACACGCTGGAAGCACAGGGAAGGTCCTTCTGGTTTACACAATTACCTGCCATCCTGCCTTGGAGACACTGCATTGACTCAGGGGTCAGTGCTTTTATTTTTATGAAATGCTTTGGAATCCTTCCCTGATAATTCTATATGCTGCTCTGAAATGGTGGTATTTTAAAGGTTCTTACAGATGTGACTCACCTAAAATGATCACTTAAGCAAATACTTAAATCAATCTCTATTTATCTCTCAAAATTCCACTGAAGACAATGATAGAGTAGTTCTTTACTGCGTGGGGAGTTAAACATCAAGTACTACATCAGTGCTGATTTAGACCAGCAGGTTTCTTGGAAAAGAGAAGATCCAAGTAGAGTTAAAATAATAAGATCTACACTTTCCCTAGCTCCTGAATTGGAAACAACAATGTAAAGAGGTGAGAAATCTGACAAATGCAAGTTGTTACTGCTTCCTCTCCTCCTGTTATATACTGTAACTGTCTGTTTATTCTGTGAGTTTCCCTGCACCATGTGTTTAGCCATTATCCATCTTTCCAAGCTGAATCTTCCACCCTCAGGCCAGACCTCCCTAGGGTTTCCTACGTCTTATCTGGAATTCACCACCCACTGGCTCCAGAAGCAAAGCTCTATTTTCTGTGAAGCAGTGAGGCTGTCAATCTGCAATCATCGAGATGCCTAAAATCTAAATATTTATGTAAAAAGCATTTTAGAGGGGGGGAAAAAGTTGTATTTTTATCTCTAACTGTGGACTAGAGGAGCTGCATTTCAGATTTTCTCTCCACATTCTTCTAGGCAGATACAAACAGAAGACCCCCCCATACCCCACTGAAAAAGTTCTCTGACATTTTAGTGTCTATTTGATCCTTTGCATCCTTCCACTCCAGATCTGTGTCAGACTGAGCAGAACCCTCTTACACAAGCAAACTGAAAGATTATGTTTGGCACTTCTGTAGGAATCCAGTTGGTCTAGGAGGATAAGCTGCGTTGATTTTCAGTGATTTTCACATGACTAAGTTCCTTCGGGTGCATTTGAAAGGCCATTGGTTTTTGTAGAATCCCTAACACAAACCTGTGTTTGTGAAGGAACTAACTTTGAATTCTCACTACCAAATAATTCTAGGCTAGGCTTGTACTAGCTGAGTTACCTAAGCTTGATCTACACTCAGCCACTTTCCTGGCTTTCCTAGCTAGGTAAGGCAGCACTTGTGATTTATTCATGGTAAGACCTTGCTAGGAGTCAGGTACAAGGATTAGAGGTCTTCGTAGAGATAACAAGAAATAAACACAAATTTTGCAAAAGCAGTTGGAAAGTATTTTATCATTGCTTGCTGCTGGCTATGAGATGCCTAAATATTTATGTTAAATCTACTAAAATATTCTAATCTAGTCTAATAAAAAATCAAATAAAATATTAACATGTGAGTTAACACTAGGTGAAGACAAACTTGGGTAACGTGAGAGTATGGCTTATTACAGGAAACCTCCCATGAGAAAACAACAGTAAGAAACGTGTAAACCACACACCACCTCTGCCACCAAAACCTCATTAAATACTTATCTCAAAGCTTAATAAATAAATAGCAGCTTTATTAGGCAAGGGAAGTCTAAAGGCTTCTTGACTCAGAAGATACAATAGTTTGCTGCGAACTAATATAACTTAGTTAACCAAAACATTACAAAAAATCCTCTTTAAACACTTGCAAACCCTAAGAAATACCTCAAGAAATGTATTACCCTTAAATGAAGTTCTACTGATTTTTAAGAAAAAAACCCTTCGTTTCTGGAGGATTAACTCCCAGTTACCTCAAATAGGTTGAAACAAGCCACTTGTTACCCCAATTTAGCTGTTTGGGTTTATAACCCAGCTCCTTTAGGGAGAGTGGGCATGTGATGCTCATTTGCTTTGCTGGTGTGTGTGTGTGTGTGTGTGTACACAATATGCTGAGTGAATGGTGAGGAGTCACACATCCCAGACTGTAGCCCTTGGCCTGTGATATCAACATCCAGACCTGCAGCAAAGTGTAGAACTCTTGTTTTTCTAACATAAACTGGTTTTGCTTGTCCCCTGCTGTTGCAGCATCAGTGGCCAGCCATGCACATTTGCACAGAGTGGCAGCACTCACGCATCATTTCCCTGTGATACTCGTACTCCTAGTTGGAAACCTGTAGCAGTTTGCAAACTCTAGTGTAAATGCTCTATGTCTCCACTCCTAATGCTATAGGTTAGTCACGACCCCACAGAGCTCTCACAGCCACCGAGGTGATCACTGATCCCTGGGTACAGCATGGTTCCACTTAATTCAAGGAAGCAGGCACTGAATGATGCCAAAACCTCTTAGACTCAGCAAACCTGGTTCTGATTTCAGGCTCTTGCACTGCTTTTGGGGACCACTGGAAAGTTCTGCTGTTTGAAAGGTACCAAAGACAGTCTTAGAAACCGTGGCAGAAACCAAAACAGTGAAGGCACCAACAGCTGTCCTAAACAAAGGAAAGTGTAACTTCAACAGCTACAGAGATGAAATCTGTGTTTTCAAGCTACCTTCACAGACCGTGTATTTATGGTATAATCCTGCTCCCTCCTCTCACATGGGTGCTGTGGATCTATACACCTGTGGCTTAGCAGGATGTCAGCTTATGACCGGTGAGACAGAGCTAGTTACTTAGTAATTGTATTTTCTCTCTTGCAAAGGGAAGATGATTGAAACAGGCCTATGGATGCTGAAGAACTCCAGCAGAGAATTTCTTCAGCTCTCTGCAGCATTTTTGTGAGAGTTCTTTCTTTCCCATGCAAGCAAGACAAAACAATGTTACCGTTTTGTAAACTTCTTGCAGGTGCGGATTGTTTTGGTAGAATTGTTATGGTTCTAACTGGAAAAACACCCAGAGATGGGTGTCTTAGAACTTGACCAATCCCCTTAGGGGGTGGATGGCAAAAACCAATTACCTTATGCCACTTAATACACTTTGCGAACTAACATATAAAAATCTTCTGAGAATTCATTAAATCATCATCCATTGATCCCTGAGCCTGGACTTCGTGTCATTTCTCTGCTCGTCCGTGGGGAAAACAGCGACACAGGCCCACTGCAAAAGCCTCCATGAGCAGATCAGTGCTCTGAGACCTCATGTGATAAGCAACAGTGGAACTTCTCAAAGCCACAAATACGTGCTGCATGTAGTGACTGCAGATGCCAGACCTGAATGCGTGACGTTGGAAAGACCTTAACTGATCTCTCAGATGTACAAATGCCTACAAGTTTAAGCAGGAAGCCGGGACTGCAGCTGAAGCATATATGGTTTCTAAGGTATTAATCCTTGTGAGGAAGGAGTTTGTGGGTCCACAGAGAAGGCACATGGTGCCAGCTGTTCCCCATTCAAACTCTCTTTTTTCCTACTTGTACTGCAACAGCTGCAAGATGATGCTGTCTGGGCCTGATGGAAAGGACAGGCCTATTTGGCGGTGGCATATTATTAGCATTATTCCCCATTCGTTCATGGGTATTAAATAAACGTGAAGGGAGCTTGGCTTCTACAAGATTTCACTTCCCCTGACTCTCTCTCATGCAGCAGCTGTCCACTGGGACATGCCTGTTAGCGGGGAACAAGTGTAACCCTTTCAGACTTGCTCTGTAAGACCCCTCAGAACACAAATCCTTGGCTTCTGCGAGGGCCATCAGCGTGATGTGTTCAGAAACACCGAGATGCTCTCGCTGTGGAAGGCGGGCACTGCAGCCAGCAAAGCTGTCGGCTCTCTCCGCACGTGCAGCGTGGATATCTGCGCTCAGAAAGTGCTGCTGGAATAGTTTCTGCACAACAGCTTAGTAACTTTCTGCGGTGACTTGAAGCTTAAGACTGGCTCATGGCCAAGCTAGCTGTCACGGGTTTTTTGTATCGTACATATTAATCTAAATATTATTGGAAATACAATTGTTTTATCGTTACACTCTTCAGTAAATGCTCCAATGCACGAGGAAGATCCTTGTCTCTTTGCCATTGGGACTTACATAAACATGTGGATGTCCTCTTAGCATGTGCACTGTTTTTTAATGTTTTATACCATCATTTCCTTGATCTTTGTAAAAAAAACCTTTTGTAAAAAAACCCAGTTTGGAAATTGCATTCTAAAGCATATGTGCTTACAGGATTTTGACTTGACATCTCTGTGTGATTCTCCAGAAAAAAAAAATCTGATTAGAACCTGCATTCATCCTTCCTTGCTGATGTTTTAACATGAATAGTGAACAGACAAAGCAGTGATGCTAAAGTTCATGAGAATGGAGTTACACGCAAAGAAGTGACTAATCACTTTCCCATTTAATCCTCAAATTAAGAAGTTATGTAATAAAGTGAATAAGCTGAAAGCTATAAAATAAACTGGCTATATAGCAATTATGCTTAGAGATGTGCAGTTAAACTGGAAATGTGCACGATTCAGTTCTTAGAAGGCTTTTAGACAGAAGTCAACCACCTGAAAAGTGCAGGGAATTTGAAGCACACTGTTTAATGTATTTTTTTTAAAAAAGAAATTGCCTGGCAAAGCCAAGCTGTGAATAATCACAGCCTCTGCCCTTTGTTCACAGCATCAGCTCTTTCAATTATGTTGCTTCTACAGGCAATGTAGCAGAGGAGCTGTAGAGTTGACCAATGAAAGTTTGAATTCTTTCTCACCAAATAAAAGCCATTGGTTTAAAAATCCCTTAGTGTGAAAAAAAATTGCAGTAATACTGCCCCCTTCTCTCTTCCCCCCTTCATTTCTGCAATATTTGAAGCACTGTAAAATTATTTCAGTGGCAAAGGAAGAGGAAGAAGTTCACATTCCAGCTGCCTCTGTGTAGTAGGAGCTGCCAGAACCAAGAGATGGAGAATTTCCCTGCCCTGCTGCCCACCCACCGGGCCCTGCGCTCCGCCGTGGATCTGGGCACTCACAGACCTGTTGATGTGTGAACAGAAGGGATTTTCCACAGTTGTTTTATCACAGGGATTGTGATTATCAGCATCCTCTCAAAGCAGTCCTTATAAATGATACCAAATCAATGCTTGGGAGCACAAGGAAAAGGAATTTCATGGAGGTTGCAGGACTAAAATTGAGTCCACATCATTTATAATTAAGGGAGAGTTACTGCACAAGGAGCTCTTGAGTGCTGAATATTTTTAGGCCACAGCAACAAGAAAATTGGGAGAAAAGGCTGAAATGCCACCAGGCAAACATGTTCTTGATGACTGCAGTAATCACGCAAGGGCATGGACTTCACACACAAAGTGGAAAAGTGCAAAGCCTTTATTGCACACTCAGAATTCCCCTAAATACCAGCACCCAACAGGATATCACATCATATAAACAGGAAAGATGTTCACCTCAGTGTCCCCCAATCACCTGGGGTAGTGCACAGACATTGCCTATTATGGTAACAGGTAAACAATACCCTATAAGGTCACAAACTACAATTATCACATCTCATAGGCCCAACACTGTCCAGAAACCCACAATCCTCTCTCAGCCCATCCCCGGTGACCTGGATGCACTCCCAGGGTCACCTCTGGGTCCAGGAAAGAGGCTCTCTCCGGCCCTCAGAGCCTGTCTCTCTTCCAGCACACAGTGCACCCCAACAGATGACAATGACCACAGCGGGGCCCGTGGGGAGCATTCGGGCTGTAGTGCGAGGCTGCTTGCCCGGGCTGAATTTCATGTTCTTTTCTGCGCTGCTCTGTCCTGGGTGGCACTTCAGTCCCTGTTTGAACCTTGCCACGGGGTGACTTGGCAGAGAGATAAGACCAGTGATCTCCCCAAACAGTGCCTAGTGGCGACTTAAAATTGCACCAGATGAAGGAGTGACCAGCTTCAGAGGGGATCATCAGTTAAGCCTGATAGGGGCGCACAGGGGAAATAACTGTAGACCCAGCAGTTTCTGCTGTGAGAGCTTATGTATTTTAAGCTTGATCTACTTAAGGCATTATCCATAGTATATGAATCTCTTAATTCTTTTTCTTGATTTCTACACTGAGCATCAGTGATAGCTGGTGGCACAGACTCGTCTGCCTCTTCAATTTTGATATAAAGTCCTAGAAATTGGCTTAATATGTACAGATGAAGTACACTGGTATTACAGTCAGTTGGGATTAAGGACTCATAAGAACAAGAGGAAAAAGCAAATAAATTTGAGCCTACTAGTCCATACATAGCAGAAATAAAGAATTAAACTTGAAAAAAAAACATTAAAATGTATTATTTAATTTTAGTGCAAACCTAGAAGTCCCAACTACCCTGTCACCAAGTCTCACGAGCCAGGCAAGCATAAAACTCTCTATGGTTAAAAAAACCCCAGAGTTACACTGAACTTGTGCTGATTTTTTCCTAGATTTCATTCCTAGACACTGACAATTTCAGTTAACTGATTCCTCCCTCTGTCACTGCAGTTCATCCAGCTCGTACTTCCACTTATGTCTGCTGCAATAAAAAAACCCCTGCCTTGTTCTCCTCTGCCAGGAGGAAGAGAGGTTATGGTCAACAGCTATTCGCAGCCAGAATTACAAGAGAGGATTCCACACCATTCCCTGAGAGGATGCAGTGTTACCTTCTTTATTGTACCACATTCTAACCACTGGATGATGCTGAGTGGAAACAGGAGGAATTCCAAGAATTCTTTATCACTGATAATAAAGTAGGACCAAAGCGAGACCAGCCAGCCCTGACAGTTTTTGCATGTTCTAAAGGAAAACACGGAACACGTACACGCTGCTGTAGGAAGCCCAGCAACCTATTTCCCTTAAAATATGTATCACAGAAAAGGAAAGAAACTGAATGTATAGACAGCAACTTTCCCTTGATTTCAGAAGTTTTAATCTCTCCCTCTGATATATTTATTACACAGTTAAAACACTTGAAGTTTAATATCACTTCTTTTAATTAGCCATTTCATCTGTGTTCTTTTTTCCTCCAAGTTGGCAAAGTTTTGGTTATCAGCAATTATCTACCTTCCTTACACTGCAGAGAGGATTGAAATATAGCAGAGGGAACCTTGCTGAGGCTTTGTCACAGACAGAAATGGGTCTGTACCGATGCTACAGAATTCCACATGCTGCTGGAATACAAAATCCCTGTCTCTGCCTTTTTCTCAGGTGGAGCTCATGTGCCTATACTGTGCCCTGTGATGAAACCTGGCTCTAATGTTGGCATCCCTAATTGAAAAGTATTACTTTGTAATTTCTTCTTGCTTGGAAAACTGTTAGAGGAATAGTCTTAGTTAAAAATGGAAAAGGCTGAATTTATGGGCACATGGGACATTATTTATAAGAATAATGATTGTCTCAAATTTGGTTTCCTAGATTTGATGAGGAGTTTCATGACAAGGCTATTTACTGGAGCCAGAGGTGAGAGGTCATTTTCCCTGACTCAGACATGAGTGTTTGTTTCCCAGAACAAACTCAAGGGAAAGCTGCACTGTACAAGAAATGGAAGAAGAAAAATTTCTCTTTCCAGCCAGAATATTAAAAAAATCCACATATCTGTCATGTTGGTAACCTCTTGAAAAACAGCTTTTGAGAACACCAAGATAAGAATCTCTGAACAGAAACAGACTGTTTAATACTATTTTTACAATGGAAATAACCTGAAAAGAAAATGAGTTCACACAGGCTAGATATTGTTTAAAATAAAGCTATTATTCTTTCTGGTTTGTGCTTCTCAGTATAGTGAAATGTATCATAACAGTTCTCAGGGTGGACGCTGTTCTATCATAAAAATTATTTATTTTGGAATAATAAGTTTGTTTCAAATGTAATGTAGGTTCTTTTAGTATAACACACGTGCACACAAACAGAGCCGATTTTCTGTAGCAGTGTCCATGCAGAGAGCTACTCTGGAATTCTTACTGTGGTCACTGGGGCTTTGTATCAATGTTAAACTGATGATCAATGATGATCAATGTTAAACTATTGCTTCATTTCAGAACAGATGTGTCAGTTAGGTAGATACTTGCATTATTAAACAACAGGGAAATCAGGGCTGTGGAAAAGCAAAAGCCAAGCTGAGTAATTGTAATGCATTGGAGAATTTTCACTCGGAGCTTCCTCTGCTCCTGCTGCTAGGTTAAGAGGGGGCATTTTCTTAAGAGAAGAAAGTATAGGAAGGAAGGTGTTTAAACTTTATCTGTGATAGAGAAATGGAAATAGGAAAAATGTGTGTTCTATTGAAACAAAAGCTATAACAAGACACCACAAGTCCATGGCATCCCTTGCAGGAACACACGAATCTTGCTGGTAACTACAGCATCCCCTGCTTCCACCTATGAAAAGGATCTGAATGTCCCAAGCAAAGCAGAAACCAAAAGAAGTTACGAGTACTTCACTGTTGTTCTTCAGATAATCCAGCCAAATATACTAGAAAAAATTCCACGTCATTCCTGGAGAGAAATCCTGGAGAAGGTTTTGTGTTGATTTTGCAGAAACACAAGTAAAATGCGGTTAGCACTTTACTCTTCATGGCTTCAAGGGGCAAACAACTGCCTGCTGATAAGGTCAAGGCCTCTGTACAGCATTTGTTGCCACTGGACTGGCAAGAATTCCTTTAAATAACTTCAAGAGAGTCAACAATTCCACATGCAAAATTGTAGAAACAATACGACAAATGAGTGTGTATCAGCAGGCTGTGTTTGTTTGGATATCCTGATCTGCGGAGAAGGAAAATTTTTGTTCCCTCAGCTTTTTGTGGTTGTTGTTAACACAGCAGCTGTAAGCCCTGGACTGCCAGTGCCTGATGGCTTTGCCAATACAACCTCTGACAAAGATGCTCAACTCTAGAAGAAGTAGCTAAAAGTGCACATATTCCAGCAGCAGAGCAGCACCAGTAAGAGAAAATCAGCAAAATGGGTGTGGTTTCTTTGCTAGGAATATTAATACAAAATATTAATACAATATTAATTTATATAAATGGGTGTGGTTTCTTTGCTAGGAATATTAATGCAATATTAATACAAAATTGCCACCTTTACTAGCATTCATGCAGGCACAGTGGGAGCCTGACAGCTTGAGTGTCTCTGGCTTGAGCTCAGAGCAGATTTTGTGGCGATTGCACTGCAAACAGCTGGGGAAGGGCAGCTCTGAGCAGCAGTCAGAGGGCAGCTTGTGTGCACACTGACCAGCAGTGCTCTCTGGCAGCAGCCACAGCAGGAAAATGTGCAGTTCTCTGGTGCCCTTGCACTGCTGAACTGCGTAATGCTGTGGAGGGGAAGGTCAAATGGGAAAAGTAAAATACTCTTTCATTATCTCCCCGCTTAGGTTCCTCAAGATTACTTTCTACAAATGACTGTCATTTTGGGAAGGGGTCTGGTGCAAGAAACACACACCCCTGAGTGAGAGGAATGTTATGGTTTCCATACACAGCTGGCTCACTGCTCCCTGAGATTTTAAAGGGTATGAGCTGAACTGTAATAACTTACAGAATGGTAAACTGGCATTGATTTTAGCTTTCCCTATTATGTCAGCTATAATTTACAATGATTTGAGAGCTCTTCAGATAACTGAGCCTTCCTGCACTGGAATGGAGCAGGCACCTCAGTAGAAAAGATAATGGGGGAAAGCTGAGAGTAGAAATGATCAGACCTCTCTGTATGTAGGCCACCCCTAAGAATTATAGCCCCAAAACACGCCTAGAAAGTGCAGTGATTTGTCTCTGGGAAAAAGAATTCAGAGACAACTTTTGTGGCATGCAGGAGAAAAGAGGTGGAAAGAAAAATGAGCACTGTCCTCCCACTTCAGATAATCTGGAGAGAAGAAGAAACAGGGTCTTGGTTCTGGGCATTAACCTCCATGAGAAGGAAAACTCGTGCTGTGCCACTTTATCTTTCCCCAGACCAAGATGAGGGTATTGATGCTCTGCAGCACATTTCCCTTTGCCCAGTACTGCTGAGGGAGATAGCTGTGCATTAAACCATGAAAAAGATCTTGCTGTAGATTCACACTGCGGACAATTCTCAGCAGTAAACTACATTGCATGCTTTTCAAAAAACTACAGCTTGAGTCATGTGGATATAGGAATATTTTGAAGGTGTTGATAGGAGAGTGTGCAGCCACTCTCTCTAAGACCTTTTGATCTCCCAGATCAAAAAGCCTGGGTTCCTGAGCACAGAGATCAATTGATCAGTGCCTTATGACTTTGGATAAAGAATGATAATCACAGTGACAGGGAAGTTTGAGAAGGTATGTTAGTCAGAAAAACATTCGAACTAAAGCCATCTCACAGTGTACTGCCACCTCCTGTATGACTTTTTTGCACTGTGGCGGGTTTGATAATCTCTGGACCTTGTGCTCTTAAATTAACTAACTTGGTAAATTTTATGAACTTCAGGCCATGAGTGATGAACTTTTCCTACACTATTTAGTCCAAACAATTGCCTAAGTCCCAGAATTTGTGCCCTGGTTCTGCACAAAGCACAATCCTGTGCTCCCTGCACTGTGTGGATGGACAATGCAGACACACATACACGGATGTGGCTTAGCTTTAGACATTTGAATATCCAATCTTGACCGTATTCTACTCAAATTTACTTTTGTCTTCTTATAGAGACTATAATGGGAGAGAAAAAGGAAAGGCTAATTAGTATTTATTGTTTCCCTGAAAACAACTACCTCTAAACAGACAAATCTGTTACTGGAGTAAAAATATGTGAGATAATCCAGTGCATTCAAATTTGAGTTCATCCCATCTTTTGAGTTGACAACTAATGTAATTCACTGAAGACAGAGACAGTGGAAGAGTCTCAGGGATCTTTTGAAGAGAATTAACTCTGGTCAAAATAGAGTTTTATCTGTGCCAGAGCCTAAACTGAACACATGTGAAATTTAGGCTCTAACAAGACAGATCAGTGTTCCATAAATTGCCCTGATCTTTACAGTATGCTGAGCAAAACCATTAGAGGCAAATGCTCTCCGATCTGGTGTTCTTGAAGCCTAACTTATTTTTCCTGTGTCTGATTCAAGATGCAGGAAGCTTGTGTCCCCTTTCAGTTCTTAAGATTATCATACCAACCATCCTTTTTTTTACCTAAAAAAGGAAAATGAAGCTACCCCAAATTAACAGATCAATGTGAATACAGCCACAAAATATACATATATATATATTAAGCTGCTTGGCAATCATATAGTTTCAGCAAATCTATTGACTTAGTTTTTATTATTCTTTCTTTATAAGTAGTAATGTTTCACTCCTTGAAACCTCATCATCCTTGGGTCTTGTTCTGAATTCTTTTCAATTCTACCTCTTAAAACAACAGAGTTTTCTTCTGTTATCTGGAACTTTGTATCTCAACTAATTTTTAGCAGTGCATCCTGTTGATAATTGGGCTGATCTCAGGAATCAGTTAATATCTGAATATTCTCAACATTTTCTCAGAGGCTCATGTGATTGTGGACACTGGTCTGAGTCATGGAAGCAAGTTTCTATATGTTACTTTTAATGTGTTTCATTAAAGCTCTAAGTCCTCCTGTCATAGACCTCAGATAAAGATGTCATGCTGATACTAGAAGTGTCAACTTAAGTGTTTCAAAATATTATGTATTGTTGACAAAGCTGAGCTCTTAACAAGCTGTTTTTGGGACTCATCACATTGGATTTGTGGGCCCTTAAACTTTCTTCAGTCGAAGAGGTTGTGTCCCTAGCCTCTTCCATATGAGCATCCTGGGCACAACTCTTTCTCTTACCCTCCCTGAAGTAGGACCCTGCTGCCAAGAGGGTGCTCTGAAGTGGCTTCAAAACTCCATTTCCTGAGGCTGCAACCCTGTGAGCACTCAGGGTTTTCTGTCAACCTCTTTGGGAATGTATGGCCACCAAAGCAAAAGGGCACTCAAGGTCTGAGAGGGCTCCAAAATACCACCACATTCACTTATTTAGATCTGTGCACCTACTTGTCACTCATTGCTTGCATTCATTTATGCACAGCTACTTCCTTCCTGCTCTTCAGTATTCCCAGCTGTGAACAGTCAGGGTCCTACTGGCAAAATGCATTGCACCTTTTTTCAATAGTGGAAACTCCTCCTTTTCCCTATGCCACCATATTTTTGGGGTTTTTACTAATCAAATCGTATTTCTTTACCGCAAACACGTAACTCTGACATCCTTTCCCTCTGCATGGATTTGCTGTACCTGTACCTGATTCTTTCAATTCCAGCTCTCTGTGGTTACAGTGCCCAGACAACATCTCAGCCTTGCTTGGCTATTGTTGATTTACCAAACTCCCTCCTCTGTGTTGCAGTCCCTCCATCCTCACATCTGACTGCTGCAGTTCAGCCTCAGCCATCCCCTGCTCACTTGGAAAGGCACTCAGTTCCAGGCTGGCCTTTTAGTAGTGCTTTGATGAATGGAATATGACTTGTGTTTCACACTTAATGCAATTTAGGAGGCAGCAGTTTGAGATACTAGAAAACTTGGCAATAAAATGCCAATTAGGTGTGACTTAACACAGCCTATTAACGCAGTGCTTGAAATACCCAATGTTCTCCTACTATTCCTTATTATTGAATTGTATCCATTTAATCCCATTATGCCCTCCTGATAAAGAGATTATTCAGTTCTTTGCTTCCTTGTTCACTCCATGGTTCTCCATGGTGCTTTTTACAGGCTCTTCTTGGCTCCACACTGCTGTGACCAGCTGCTCTGGTACCAAACTCAACTCATTTAAAGCAAGCTCTGATGTAGCTGTACTGTAACACAACAGCTGTGAATAAAACTGAGGCATATCTTTTGATGATGAAGTTTCCAACTGGATATTGTGTAAAATTTTAAACAAGCATGGTGAAATACCAGAGCAGGCTGGTGATTGTGGGCTCTCCATCCCTGGAGGTACAGAAAACTTGACTGGACTGACATTGAACAAACAGCTCTGAGGTTGGCCCTGCTTTGGGCAGGAGGCTGAACTGGATGGACGTCCAGAGGTCCCCTCCAGAATAAATTATATTATTCTACTGTTAAAATGGCACAAACCCATCAGTTTTTTGTATAATAATAATAATAATAATAATAATAATAATAATAATATTTATTTACTGATTTATTCACCTGTCTTTTAAAAATGTTTTCAAATAAAATATACTAGAGTAGGAGAGATTTGGTCTCTCTGACTAGACATCCAGTGTAGGCATGCTGCCCTGGAGTTTCTATTTTGACTATATCATAAACTTAGGTGTCTGAACAGAGATGCTGCCAACTGCTGCTAAGATACATCAACAACGTAAAACAGATACAGAAATTACTCCACCTTGCCCACACATTAAACAGTTGTATTTTAGACTGCATCCTATCTCCAGCAGTTTAAAATTGTACCTGATGCTTTAACTGCCTGAAGTACACCTGGAGCCCAGCCCCTTTACATGGCCTATGGAAAAGGCCCTTCACAAAATACAAGAAACTGAAAGGCCTGCCCATGATTGTTCTAAGCAGTAAGCAAAATAAAATCCATGTTCTGCATTTTTAACTGCAGTGCACTGCACACAGGTGGTACCTGGGACAGGCACTGGCACCGTGGCCTTGTGGACTTTACAGAAAAAAAGCACAAAGCAAGTGGTAGTTGCACACTCTGACTGAGGAACCAAGGCACAGAGACGTGTCCCTTGCTGTTATCAGCCAGTTTTTGGTTCCCTCCTATTTTCTCCAATGCCTTTTTCCTATTTCCTTGTCCCAAAAGATACTCCTGCTGGAAATTTAAAATGACAACACAGAACCCTTTTTTTTTTTTTGAGGTACAAACCTCTCCTCCACACCTGGCACAGCGTCTGATATTTATTGCTGCCATAAAGAAGATGGTAACATTCTTCATGCATGGGAGTTTTGTTGATTTAATGGCAGTTTTAAAAGCATTGAACTTCCTTATGCTTAACCCATGGTTTCTTCCTCACCCCCAGCCCTGCCTCACGAGCTTATTTTTGGTTTCAATCAAGGGCTTTTTCATCCATATAAGCCAGAGTTCTGGAAGTGTTTCACATGGACAGAGGTACTTTGCTGGGCTCCTGTCCCAAGCTAACTGTCACCAGCCAGCATCTTTGTGTCACCTGGACCAGCTCACAGCACCGTGCTTTGTCACGCTGCATTTTAGTGCTCGGGATTGGGAGCTACCCTAATGACTAGTGGCAGACAATTTAAAAAGTATTTTTTATACTGAAGGTTTGGTGGAAGACGAAAGAAGGCCAGTACAGTATTCTTGATAGTTTGCTATGATGCAGGGAAAAATACGGTTTTCATCATGATAATTTAATGAATCTTGAATAGGAGTGCTCTGGAGGTTTGGGAAGTGTCTTTCCTAAGGCATGGAAAAGCCTTCATTTAAACAGGTAATACTTTTGACTTGTAACTGTATCTTTGCAGCAAGCAGACAGCTAGGTTATCTTTGTGTTTATCAGAGTTCACACTGGATTGTGGGTTTGTAATTCTCTTTAGAAAAGAGTCTCTGCTCCTGTGCTAACTGCGGTTATTCAAAGGCACTGCAATCTATCAAAGCTCATTTCTTAGTTGTGATGATCACATTCTTGAGCTTACTGGCTTATGAAGAATAAGCCACTTGCCTGTCCTCTAAAATTGCCACATTCTTGCTGGAGAAGGGAGGAAAACACAGAAATGTATGAAGTTCACAACACCCAGGTGTCAGTGGATAGCAGATAAGGCTCTGGATGATTTCTTCCTCCTTGATCATGCACAAGCCCCTCTCAACTCTCTGTATTGATCTTCCTCGAGGGCCATCCTTGCAGAAGAAGACAGAGATTGAGGAGGAGCAAAGCAGCAGAACAGCACAAGCTGGAGCCCAGGGACAAAAAAAAGTCTGAGAGACTGGAAACTGGGCAACAACAGGTCTGAGGAGATGAAGGAGAAGTTGCTGCAGCTTACCAGGCTCTGCTCACTAGAGCAGAGCAGCAGTTCCAGAGTCTGCAACAACACATGGCATTTTCTGGAATCGTCATTTCTTTTACGAAAGCAAAAATTTCTAAAGGCAAGACAAAACCCCTTTCCCTTCCCAGACTGCCTGGCTGTGCAAAGAATGCTACCATAAAGCACTGGCTTGAGTGATAAATACAGTGCTCGTTGATTATGTCAGTACACAGATGATGAAGTCTGAGGGAGGGAGAGGACAGGGGGTTACTTGTCAAAAAATTGAGGCTTAAAAATACCAGAAATAAAGGTGCTCGTCTAATCTCAATTTGGCCCCTTTTTTGCTGTGAAGGATACAATATTGTATTACATCACTACCCCTGTATTTTTTACTTCAAGAGGGAACAAATCTAGCCCCAAGGGCCTAAGCAAAAAAATGAAATGAAATCACGCAATGGCTGAGCAGGTTCACACAATTGTTTACAACTGTCAGCCTCCCAAATATCTTCCATTTGTTTCTGGACTCCATGGCCAAGGTCTGGATTAGGAGTGTTCAGAGGATCAATAAGAGCATCAATAATGTCAACAATCTGTTACCACACGAATCTGACCCATAAGAGTTTCTTTCTTATTGTGAGAACTTGGGAGAATGCTTTTTAAAGGCCTTTGCTTCCTTCTGAGTGAGACCCCAGCTCAACAGCTGCCTCAGAAGGTGAGAATGGATATGCTTGAGCGAGTACTGGATAAAAGCCACGGGGAAAAATTCTCCTTAATATTCCCACAGAGTATGAATCAGCTGCTTGGCTGTATGCAAGACAGGAATCCAAGCTGGGAACCCAGAGGTAATGTTCTGCCTTCGGGACAGGCAGAGGTCAGTGATGTCACTAAACCTGGGGTCCCTCCCTCACGCTTTTAATACCACAGAAAAATGTTTCCAACAGGTTTTAAACACTAAGAGAACAAAGGATGACACTAGAGTGTCAAATCCCTCTAAGGCTATGAGTACAGAGAGTCATATTTTATTTCCCCAAATGCTTTTGATAATAAAGAATCAGTATCCAATCGACAACAAAATAAGATGAAAGTTTGTTCAACCCACGAACCAAAAGACCCCATGGTATTAGTTCTAAATGTGCACCAGATAATTTTAACTTCCCCTTGGTGTAGGCTTGCAAGTTTAGCAAATACAAATATTGCACTGCTGATCAAAAATGCCTGAAATAATACAGATTCTGGGCCCACAGATATAACACAGAAATTTGTTAAATCAGAAGTGCAATCGAAGAATACACATTTTTGCACCTGGAGCTCATCAATTCGGGACTTTAGACAGACTCATACTAGGAAAACTTTGGAGAATTTGGATATTTTAATACATCATGAATCTTAAAGAAATACAAATCGTATATCATATGTATTTACATATATCAATACCGTGAATACTAGTATTTTGGTTTAAGACATATTATTAAGGATAATGAAAAATATGATTAAAAACAAAATAGTAACGAAGATTTCTAAGACCTTTTCTTCAGATGAGCACATTTATGAAAAAGTAAACTGTCTGGAAAATATTCACACCGTCCCTGAAGCAATCAATAAATAAATGTAATAAAGAAATGAAGAGCATACTGTAATTCTGAGTACAGCAAAGGCATTGGAATTCCGCAACTTGGTTACCTTTTTGCCATGAGCAGCTAATTTAACCTGTCTCTCACTTCTTGGTTTTCCTGTTAGTAAAATAGGAATTGCTTACTTCAAAAACATGTTATGAAGAAGAAATGTTATCAAAATTATTGAGGTAGGTAAGGTCCTGTCAGGATATAGTAAACCATCCTCACAGCGAGGGGTGCTGTGACAACCTGGCAATTGTGAAATTGAAGATTCAGCATTGTTGATAGAGTGAGATTAGAAAGGTCATAACACTGCAAGCTGGCATTTTTTTCATATTTGGCATCAGGGGAGATTGCCTCCATAGCACACCTGCCTAGCTCAATATTGATTTGGCTTCTCTGATTACAAATGGAATGTAAACTGATTAGAAAACAATTAGGAGTAAATCTATATGAACAGGGGTTTTTTTCTCTTCTTTCTTCTTGGGCAGTTAGCTTGATGTGACATGCAGGAATTTGACTTTTACTTTGCCACTGACTGGCTAAAGGCAGGCAACAAGACAATGAGTTATCATTGCCAATTCAGCTATGAACTGTGAAAATAAAAGGCTTTATTCATTCTATTCCTCAAGGCTGAAAACCTCTGCCATCTTTAGTGGCTTTACAAAGGAACAAGAAAAACCCAGGTATGGCTTCTTAAGAAAATGCTCCCTTATTACCTCTGACCTTTGTACAATCCTGTTGAAGCTGTGCTGATAATACAGTCTCTTGTTGGTCCCTTCAGTTGCTCACTTAAATACTGATGTCACAGTCTAAAGGAAAAGTTGCCATGGATTCACAGTAACTGCCTGACCTGAAAAAAGAGTCCAATAATGATGAAGGCTAAAAGAAGTTTTGCTTTTAAATTTGTCACCAGGAACTAATGGTTAGTGCTATTCCACTCACAGTTTGCATGTGCTCCTATGCCACACGAAAATTTCCCTGGACAAATAGCAACTTTTTTGTTCTGTGAGCAGCAGAACGAACAAAGTCTGGGTCTGTGCAGATTTGTACACTGTGTTCCTGAATTCACCCCCTGCTCTGCAGAACTCCCATGTTTTTACCACGCTCCCAATGCTCACTGCCTCCCCCACATCCTGTATGTGCAGTTATACAACACTCAAGCTATTCCAGGGGTGACTCATCATCTCTAGCTACTATATATATCAGAATAGATAAGAATATGTGTGTGTATAGCTATATATAACTGTATATATCAGAATATTTAGTACCCTATTTAAGAATCTGCATACATTGGGACAGTAAAATTCAGCCCACCCAGCTTTCTCACCCAAGTTGATAGCTTGTTTCCTTCCGATGTACACCTGAAGATTTTTCACAGAAAGCGTGGGAACGTCATGCCTTTGGAAATATTGCTCATTTCTAACAGGGCAGCAACAGAGGCAAAAAGAAACAGCCCAGTGTTAAAACCCTGCTTGAGATACTTAGGTGACATAAGTGGTTTATTCTGAGGTATGGCTCAAAACAGACACAGATCTAGATAAACTCATCTGGTACAAGATGATGTTGCAGCTGCTACTTAGCACTAGGCCGTAAATGCTCTGTGCCATTACCTGGGTATTGGGCACTGATATTTCCTTTACTTGAAGAACCCCTAAGTTACAGTGCTGCAGCTTGGATGAGGAGAAGCAACTGAAGTCCTTAGGTTGCTACATGAAGGAGCTAATGGCAACTAGCTCACAATCCTTTCCCTTCCTTTCCTATAATTTCCATGTTGTTTCATCAGAGGTATCTGGCAATTAGAGCTTGATGGTTCTCCTAATATCAAGGACCAGAAGACAACTTCAGAGGGCCTATAAGATGGGTAATTCCGTCTTTCTTGTTCAGAATAATTGAAAAAAAATTAAAAAAAAATATTTGGCATGCTAGAAGAGGTCTTCACTTGACACAAGAATCTAAAGATTTTAAAGAGTCCACTGCTTTGTCCCTTGGTTATGGGAAAAAACCCACCATCTTATATCTTATGGTTTTAAAGTCTAAATACCTGTTACATCAACTCTCTGCTTGTCATGAATCAGCTTTTTAACCTGTATTTTCTCCCTAAGTTAAGAGCAGCTTTCAGATGTCATGAAAAGCTGGCAGTTTCTGCATAGCTAACTCTTCAAGCTGGTACCTCAGAAAGCTGGACAAGAAGCCAGGCTGTGGCCTCCACATGTCACAACATTCTCCTATGCTGTGAAGGGAGAGGGCTCTCAAGTTTCACACTGGACAGTGGAAGTAGTTTAAGATTTAAAGTACTTAAAAATTGCTATTTTTGTTATGTACCACTAATATTTATGCTGTCACCAAAGAAATTTCTTCCTATTTGACCGAAGAAGCATTTGTTGCATGTCAAGCTTAGATTTGTGATAACCTTTGTTGTTTCTTTACTTTTATGTTCCTAAGCTTTGTGAGGGATATAAGTACAGAAATGCCACTTAGTAAACTTGAACAGTTCTTAAGACAGAGTATTTTCTTGTGATATAGACAAGGGTCCTTATTCCCTTTACCACTTTTGGCTAACATTTATTCATTCTGCCTCCATGTAATGTACTCCTAAAGCTACCAGCATAGGCTTTCTAGATCATCTCCCTGTGTGTGCCACTGCTTTATTTTCCTTTACTTCTTATTTTCTAAAACAAACATCTCCACATCACACTCGTGATCACTACTGAGAGTCACTTGCAGAATAAAGTTCAGCCACTCTACGATTTCCTAAGTCACTGCTTTTCTTCTGTTGCAGAAAAGTGAGAGAGCACTGAATTCAAATTATACTTAAACAGAATGTGGACATGCAGGGCCAAGACTTGTTGAAATTACAGTACTCCAAGCTACTATTGGCAAACATATTTTGGACTAATGCTGCTTTAATTCTCCCAGGGCACGCAGCCCTGAAGAAAGGGAAAGAACACGGCCAAGAAAAAGCAGCATTCCTGGCTGTAGCAAATGACTTAGGATGGAAGCTCATAGAAAATGAGGGGAAGAGAGGCACAGTGGGAAAAGGAAGAGACAGGAAACATTAACATTCTTGCAATTTAGGTGGATTAGACCATTACTTTGAAGACTTGAATTTTCCACTGATCACAGAGAAAAATGGAAGCTATTTTGACTGAAAGAAAACACAGTCACATAATGAATTTCTACTTAAGTATAATGGCAGTACTGCAGTGCATCCATAAATAAAGTATTCTCCAATTAAACAGAGACATTTCATTCCTCCTTCCACCAAACACTGAATAAAAAGAAAAGATCACTTGTCCTCTTCTAACCTAGACTTATATCTAAAGTGTATATGTAACCTAAAACCCTAAATCAATGTAATGCAATCAGAAAGTGCTGACACAGAACACTGGCATGAAAAACTTCTCTTGGCCTTTTAGATCGTCCAGATTTAAAGGCAACAGATGACACATTCCTTCCTTTTTAACAAATAACTGTTTGTTTGACTGATTTTGACCTGTATGGAAGTATTCTTCCTGGGTCATGCAGTTTGTTCCTCAGTTGCAAGTCCATCAGTGTGATGACTGTGAAGATTCAGACATAAAAGCATAGGGGCAAAATAGAAAAAATCTCACTATCTTGACTGTTATTTCTACAAGGGAGCTCAGGCAGGCAGACACCTTTTTCCCAATTCATTTAATTGTGGTGCAGGCCCTGCTCAGTTACAGTGTGGTTCTAGTGTTCTTCCAGAATTTACTTTTTGCCAAAAACGTCACTGAAGTGGCAAAAGGCAAACTAGAATAGACACACTTATGAGATACTTTTTCATTGCTAGTTAGATGAAAAGTCAAGCTTTAATTATTTCTGAAATGCAATAATTTCTCCCTTTGGGTCACCTCTCAGATATATCCATGGGTCATACTGCAGCCTGCTCATCCTGGTTTCCAGAATTTAAGACGAGGTGTTTGTTGAAATGATTTTAACCAGAACAGAACATGCAGCCTGAAGTGAACACAGTGAATATTTTAGCATGCTAGGTTTGCTGCTCTGCACCTTCAGCCACTTCTGGAGAAGCTTGTAAGTAACTACCACCTCTGCAGTAAGGACTTCATGGAACATATGGAATTTGTGATGCTCTGATGGATTGGTATAAAAGCACATTATCGCCCTTAAACATTTGCTGGTAGATTTCCATGTTCATAGTTTGGATGTTTATTGGAGATGTAGGAGCAGCAGCAGAATACAGAAGTGGTCATATTTTTACAAGTGTGTGAAGGAACAAGGGGAGCCATAAGTTTCAAAAACTGATGTCTCTCCTTTCAAATGTTTGGGTACGTGAAAGGTGTCCTGCAATTTTGCCAAATTTAGCTTGTTTCTTAAGTTTTATTTACTAGCAATCCTCAGAGAGGGATTCAAATGTGAGCCATTTACAGGGAACTTCTCAATATATGAGAAGCTAAGACTTGTTTTGGTGTATCTACATCTCCTTTCACTTTGTGAACATTCATTTTTCACAAATCATGCTGATTGATAATCTATACTATGTGTTCAGATTTCACGTGTGTAGCAGTGAAATATGTAACTCCTTTATGGAAAACAAAACGAACAATGAAACCCAGATAGAAAACATATCCACTAGTGCGAACAGAACCAAAAGTCACGATCCCAAACCCTCCCAGGGACAGCAAACTGTAGGACTACAGGTGTCAAGGAATTCTTGGATGATGTTTGCAACTCTGCCTACGTTATTCTTGGGAAAATGCCTTTGGTTGCTCAAAGGGATCAGCTCTGTGAGGCATGATATGAGCCCTACTACAGAGGGCTGCTATAAGATACCATATTGGAAAAGTTAGATAGACATATGAAAAAAAAAATTATCTTGGCCCAGTTCAGCAGCCTTGAACCTCCAGGGACAGCCACTATGGAGCAGTACTTGCTTTCACATGGAGGTGATTTGGGCTTTCAAACTCTTCAGGGTGTTCTCATCCATGAGATTGACTCACTGCTGAATTTTGACGCTTTCTTGGGCAGACACAGCACTGAACTGCAGAGTCCTTTTGCAGATCTACTTCTGTCCTAATACTGAGATTATTTCCATTGCTGAACGCAGAATAGCAACATTTAGCAACATTCTCCATTTCTCCATTCTTTCTCCTTCCAAAGCACTCAGCTTCTTTGATGGCAGTTCTGTGTATCTGCTTGATCCCTGCAGACACGTGGAAGAACCGTTTGTGAATCCCAGGATGGGATTTAGCATTAAGAGACAAATAGCTTTTTGTGTGCAGAGCAGAGAAAATTGGCAGCAGGCAATGTGTGAGGAGCCAAGAAAATAAATGCTTCATGGCTACCTATTCTTCCTCTCCTCCTTATCTTAAAGACTTTCAAGGACTTTGGATGCTCTGCAGTTTAAATGATTAGCCTAAAGTCCCAAATTCAGCATCTGAGATGGAAAGTATTCAAATTGCTTCTGTGCTCTTGCTTCACTCAAATAGCTCTTGTATTTTCTTGAGAGGTGCTCACCGAATTATGCCACTCCATTAGCTAACCACACATGACACAGTATGTGTGAAATGCCCCACTAAATGTCAGGATGTGTGGCTTGCGTGGTCTCTTTAAATTAACTTCTGCAATCTCTCAGTGTCTAAGTAGAGGTGGAAGTTCATAAGCTGTCCTAGCCTTCCAAAGTTGTAGCACGAATTCATACTGTCACCTGGGAGGAGCTACTCTGTGCAGTCTGAAAATCTTCAGGCCAAGCAGACAGGCAATACGACACAATAATATCATAAGCAAATTCTAGCTCAGGACAATGCTTGGCACTCTTCCATTTTCCTTCCCACAGCCGAAGGTGTCCGTGTTCCTTGGCCTATTCCATGAGACACTGAAGTGAGCTACAGGTGACTGCCTCATCCCCAGACAGCTTTGGAGGGGCTGTCAATGTTTGTCCCCTGTGCCCTGAGCCAAAGACCAAAGTTACCACCTATTTCGCTCATGTTGCACAGAAATAACTCTGCAAACTTAAAAAGATGCGAGTTAGGAAGAATTACTGGACTGATTTAATGCAGCCAGAGACATGCCCATTGTTACTGCCAGATACTGTCTTGAGAGGGAAGAGTCCATGTCTGTCACATTCTTCAAACATCATTTTGCTTTTTACGTTAGCGGGCTCAGAAACTCTTCACTGCCCTCATCTCACCTGAGAAGACAGTTGAGCCGTGACATTTTGGAAAAGGTCTAAGCATTGTGGCTCCCTTCTCCGCAGTGCTGGTGAGGGTGGGTGGGTGCTGTACAGGGAGCAGTCGTGCCTGCCAGGGGGGCAGGGACATTGCCTGAGCCATCTGATCGGGCTGGAGGCCTGCTCATACATTTGCCTCCTGGCTGAAGGCAACATTTTGCTTTTGGATGGCTTTGACATGTCTCTGATATTTACATACCACTCGGAGTAGATTGGTTTCTGGCTGTTCTATGGCACCTCATCCAATGCAAAATGCCATTTAAACATAGATCCTTGAGCTGAAAGGAGCATCTTCCCCTTACGTACCAAGGGAGCAGTGCAAGAGGAAAATGCACATTCAGGGAACTTCTCTTTATCCTGCACACGCAGGCCCTCCCCTACCCCCGCACATCCCACAGGCATCCCTGCTTCCACTGCCTCTACAACCAGCCTGCAGCGGAGGCGCCGGGGCATTTGGGGAGCCCATTCTCCCAGCTCCTCCCGGTGGTGAAAGGGAAGAAGAGCACAACGCGACTTGCTTCCAGTGTCTACATTCTCAACATAACCAAATCTACTCTCACAAACTTTTCTGGACAGTATCTCAAATGCCCGAGCTGTCCCTTTCGCAGACCCTTCTGACTGAAGCCTCAGAGTAGCAAACGAGATGCTCAAGACAGACACTTGTAGCACCTCGAATACCTGTGCATTCCACCACAGCCTGCCCAATCTCATTTGGCACTGACCACGGTGGTCTCTTTTCCTTAACCTGTGATGCTACACACTGGGAAGGACCACCCAGCCTCTCCTCTCACCTCCTGCATGCTCTTTGCAATATCTTGAAGGAGAAGGGAAATGCAAATAGTTCAACAGTCTTGGGTGGTGTGCTGCCTGAGGAATATCAGATTGGAAGCAGCTGTGCTGGAAGGCACCCTCTGCACTTGCAATATAGCTCTTTCATTTTCGAATATCTAGCTGTGCAGGAAAGGTCCCTCCACCAAAGCAACGAATATTTATTTGAGAAGTCTGCTGACAGAAAATCCTTCCACCGCAGGCAGAATCTTTGCAGCCAGCAAATTTTGCAGCAATGAAGTGGCCACACTGTGCCCCACACATTTTTCCAATATAAAACCATCCTTTCCATCTCTACAAAGCACAGTCTTTCTGCCAACCATTCAGCCTCACACTGCTGCAATACAAAAGTGAAACTAAGACCATATGGAAGAGGTAGGTGATTTCTGAGAGGTTTTTTGATGAAAAAACCCAATCCAATTAAAAAGACCAGTGATGGATGTGTGGTTAAAGATATTCCCAAACTTAGTGTCCTTTGACTTCCCTTGGCTACCACGTTTGGCAGCTACACAACAAAAACAAAGCCTTCCTCCAGGCCAATGATTTTAGCAGCCAAGAGCTGAAAATCACCCATCACCTTCTCCGTGGGACTCCCAGCACAGACCACGGAAGTGCTCAGCCCAGCCCCACTCCATGGCTTGCAATACCAGGTCTCAGAGGTGAAGGGGACCTTGCACAGGGGAATGCTGCAATTAGCAATAAAAAACCCTCTTAGAGATGATGGCTCTTAGCATATTTCTCAAGTTCTGATTCAAGCTCACTGGCAGCCTCATCTGCAGTACAAATAACACTAGGGTACCATCTACTTTTGCCTTGACTGTCTGTAACCCAGCACCTGAATTTGTAAGGAATTGATGCCATCAAGTTCTCGTACGGGAGACCTCAGAATGGGGTTATAAAGCTTATGAGAGGAGAAAAGGTTTTCTTTACAGGAATTTGGAAAGATTCCTATTAACTCATCGTGCCATGTTTGCAAATGTCTTATCCCACTCCTGAGGAGAGGCAGGAAGTGCATTAGCAGTAAATCCATATGATAGCATGTACAGTGGGAGCCAGCCTTGTCTTCATACCTGGTACAATAATGTCTGTGCAGTCAAGGGGAACTGAACTGCTTTTTCCTTCT
This sequence comes from Lycocorax pyrrhopterus obiensis, assembly GCA_014706295.1. NCBI lineage: Eukaryota > Metazoa > Chordata > Aves > Passeriformes > Paradisaeidae > Lycocorax > Lycocorax pyrrhopterus. The sequence goes on from JACSVZ010000016.1 coordinate 3,827,672, forward strand.
TCCTTGCATACTAGGGCATGCATGAATTATTTCCTAGAGTGTGAGGGTAGCCTTGCTGGAACTATTGGTGTTGCAGCACTCCAAAGAAGCAATCCCTTTAGTTAGAGATGCTTATTTCAACAGCCCACTAAGGATGCTGGGGCCTGCAGCCACCTTTCTTCTTGTTTGGTTAAGACCAGAGGAAGAAAGAAAATAAAGGAGAAAAGGAGTGAGGTGAGGTAATCAAGAAAGAAACAGAAGGACATTTTTACTGTGATGCTGTATTCATGATAAATGGATTCTCCATTACAAGCTTGACTTGTAGATTTGTGTTATCTCTTCCTCCACCTGCATGGTTCTGCAGCACAGACACGAATCTAAACTCGCCAGCTGACCAGAGCTGGGGAATTATTCCAACTAAATCCCTTCGAAACGGAAAAGGGAGGTTGTAGCACTGGCCAGGGGTTGCAGACAGCACAGAGGTTGTGTGGAGCTTCTGTTCCTGTTCACAGAGAGCACATCTGCTCAGCTCCTGCTGTGTCTGACACGTTGCTGTGCGTTCTGCTGGGGGTGTGCACTTCAGCACCACGCTCAGCAGAGAATAAGCTGGTCTTTCCTGGCATCACGGGGGGATGATGAATTGTCATATTTCAAACCAAGTTGTTAAGAGTTTGGAAAAGACTGAGGTCTGAAGAATACTCAGAGAAACATCCTGTTCCTTTCACCTCCGAAGAGAAGGATTTCCCTGTGGGTGTGGAGTCCTTCTGAGCACACTTCTGTGTCTGCTGTGAGGCAGGGGACACTGGGAACCTTGGGGGAGCAATGAAAAACAAACACCACATTCACAACAGCTTTTCAAAATATCAGAGACACTGAATGTTGGATGTAGAGAGGTGAGAACGTCACAGTGGCACCAGTAAGGTGGGGAAAAGGTTGGTTTTTTTCCTTCAGATCTTTCTTTACCTCTTCCATACTGTTTTTCTGTATAGGTTCATAATCCTGCTTGGCATTTCCGTACATACCCCTGGCCTCAGTGAGGGAACAGTTTCCTGCATCTTATTTTTGAGAGAAGGGGAGCTGCAACTCACCATCAGCATTACTGAAATCACAGTAATGGCACAATACCCTTGGAAAAACTTCTATTTTCTCCCAGTAAAAAGTGGCTGAACATATGCTGGAGTAGGCTTTTTTTTTTTTCAAGAAAATGTAAATATCCTTCTAACTGTGCCCATTTTATACTTCACATCAGAGTATTTCCTGAGGCTCTTGCCAGCTTTTCCTTTATTTCACTACTTCTTCAGTCAATAAATCGTCACGAATCTCATTTCCATTTTTAAGGCCATTACTGCAGCCATTAAAGGGTACCTACTACTGCACTTCTAATAATACTGTGTCTTTTTTTGGGAAGCAAGTTTCCACTTAATTTTGAAAACATCTGCCCAGACCTTGAAAGGTTGTCTGACTTAGAGGATGCCAGTGAGTGGTGTCCTGGCAGAGGGGTTTGGTTGCCCTGGCATCCCTCCATTAAGTCACTGGAGGCATTTTATGTGCCAACAAGAAAGGAAAGGCAATTAAAAGAAATAGGAAGGATAGAGAAAGTGAGAAAAGAGAGAAAATTACACTTGACAAGGGTAAAATTTTTGCCTTTTCCGTACACAGACTATGTTTTGCTGAAAGTATAAATTTAAATTCCAAGTCAATATCCCAGAGATTGAAGAAGAAGGCCAGAAGAGAGTAAATGCAAGTAAAAGAACTTGGTCATCAAACCTGATCATCATCAAACCTAACTGCACTAATCACACCTTCATTTCAGGTTCTCTGAGATGGTGCAGCACACCTGGAATGCACCTCCTATGGGTGATATCTCCTCATGGGGTTGATTCATAATAATCCAGTGACCACCAAACTCCCAGGTTCAGTGCTTGAATAAATTAGATTGTCCAATCTATCTTCAGGACTAAAACCTCCCAGCAGCAATGATCCAAAAGCACAAACAAAATGCAATTTCTTAAATCTTACAGGAGTATCTTCCAGTTAGCACTGTAAGCTGGACCAAGTAAGAAAATGTTATAACATGTTTGGAAGATTTTCTGGTACAATGTTTTCTAATGGCACGTCCAGGTCATATATCTACAGAGCTCAGCTTTAAACTTAATTACTAGCTAGGCAAAATTTGCTTGAGCTTCAAATGCAAAGTTGGGTTTCTGTGTGCCATCAAAAAGCCCAGCCCTACCCTCAGCAATCAGGTACAGCAAGAGAAAACCAGAGAAAACATTAATCCTATTTAATTCTCATGCTACTGACTTTCCTTTCTTCTTGTCTTGACAAAACATGGTGATTTTGGGGAACCTGAAACTAATCTCAAAATATGACCAGATAATCCTTTGTATTCTTTGCACCATTAAGCTGAAATTCTCCCAGATACAACATTTTCTGTCCTACTTAATTCTGCAGATTTCAGAGTAACTTCACTTGCTTAAAACTGTTCAATTGCTGCTGAAAAGAATCATGGAATTGTTTAAGTTGAAAAAGACCTCTAAGATTATCAAGTCCAACAGTAACCCCAGCGCTGCCAAGTCCGTCACTAAACCATCCCCCCAGCTGGCACATCTACACATCTGTTGAATCCCCCCAGGGATGTGACTCCACCACTGCCCTGGGCAGCCTGTTTCAATGCCTGACCACCCTTTCAGTGAAGAAATTTTTCCTAATATCCAATCTAAACTTCCCCTGGTGCAACTTGAGGTCATCTCCTCTTGTCCTATCCCTTGTTATTTGGGAAAAGAGACTGGCTGTCCCCTCGCCACAACCTCCTTTCAGGCAATTGTAAGGGAGTGAGAAGGTTTTTCCCAAGCCTCCTTTTCTTGAGGCTAAACAGCTTCAAGCTGCTTCCTCAGCTCCCTCAGCTGCTCCTCATCAGACTTGTTCTTTAGACCTTTCACCAGAATAGATCTGATGCTCTTCTATGACTTTACACCATATGAAAAACCTCCTTGGGACACTGAAAGCTGAGCTTACAAAAAGCTCAGGCCTTTGCAGCAGAAGCACAAGGCATTAACTGTGGTACACGTTGCTAAAGCAGCAGCAGCCACTCCAGGTAACAGCACCTTTCAGTGCCTCAGTTATTCATTACCTTTATTTTCTACTTTAGACTGGGTTACCATTTTGTTTACTGATGACTTTAGGGTGCAAGTATCTCCAGCAAGGTCCAGACACGACATCTATTAGCAGTTTCCCTGCTGGAGATCTGCCCAGAACAGGGTCAGTGCTGTCTCCTGTGCTTGACAAGGACTGTACTGCTGAGCTTATCTGTACCTAATGACAAACTGACTTCCAGTTTATGAAAGTGCACTGAGAGCCAACAGATTAGGGAGAACTTCTGATATTTCTGCTCCTCTTCTCTCCTCTCTTATGAGAGGAATGTGCAAGAAATATGTTTTAAGTCTCAAGGCTCCATTGCCCCTCCCCTGACTGGTTTTCTATTCCCGAGTTTCAGGGCAGTTATTTGAGGCCCTACAATTTCCATGTCCCAAGTTTTGCAGTAAGACATAAGTCCTAACAGAAGGGCTTTAGTACAATTGTCCACTACAATCGAGATTTAAAACTATAGTAGTATAAAACACATCACTAAATTTTCCAAGAGCTTTCCATTAAGTTTACCACATCATGCTTATGTCCAGAACCCCTTCAGTGACCAAGGTCACAAAGGAAGCAAAGTGTGTGTTCAAGTGCAGTGAAACTCATAAGTGTGCTCTTCCTGGGTACCATGAACTCTCTCACAGCAAGGCTGTGCTAGGACAGGACTCCCAATCACCTAACCAAAGATAGCTGACTAGAAATTGCTTATACTGATAAGATATCCTAGATGGTAAAAGGATAAATATTGCTGTATGGGTCCTTTGTACTAGCCCTGCTCACTCTTTTCTAGCCAACTAATTAAAAATTATTAAAATTTTAAAAATACACCTCAGTCAGGAAACAAGAACTGTAGTACTTTTATAACCAAGAGGAAGTCACCCTAGTCCTTCACCCACACTCAGTAAAGAGAGAAGGAATTAAGGGCAGGGTATCTTTCCAGGTGCACTCTCTGATCTTTTCCCCCATCTACTCTCCCTGTCCCTCCTCTGCTTCTTGCTCCACTGCTGCTAGACGCCCACACTCATTTTCCTTCATGGTTCTCATGCTGCTTGACATTCCTCATTCCTTGCTGTTAACCTCTTTCTCACAGCAGTCTTTTGCTGTTGCTTTTCAGTTTTTCACTTCTCTTCAGCTGCTTTAACTCTGCTTTGCTGAGTAGTTTATTGGCAAAAGAGTTTTCCTCCCAAAGCTGAAACACAAAATTTTTTCCTGAATACAACCAATTTGGTCAATGTAAACAATAGAGAGGACTCAAGTCTCTCAAAACTCTACACTGTGAGGGGAGAAGGGAGGGAAAAGATTCTGGCTTTTTTCCCAATAACATAGGAAACATAATATCCTCCTTCAGTAACTACACCAATGCTGCAAGCCTCTGCTGCTGGTTCAGCACGCAAGCGTAAATAAACACAAATTACAGAGTTACAGCATGGATATTATTGGGTAATCTGGGTAAATAGGATAACAAAATATTTATATTGTATGTTTATATAACCCTGCTATGTCCTTGGAAAGGTCCTTTGTGTGTTTCCTTACGTGCTCCAGCGGTGGCACAGCCTGGTACGGACTGGCAGTGCCACACTTTCCAAGTGTGCCCCACCCAGGGCTCGCTGCCAGCATTTTCCTGTGTCCCTGAGTGAGGGCAGCAGGAACCAGGCCCCGCTCCAGGCTGTGGAAACACAGCAGCTTCTCCTCTATTTGCCACTACATCGTCTCCCGTAGCTACAAGCACGGCTGGGAATTCCTCTTCCAGCAGGGTAACTTAGGAGCACACCGGAAAAATAATTTAAATTCCCCTTTGGCTCAGCGACATGAACATGCCTTTGCTGGCTATGGTCCTGAGTAGGGATATGGGTAGCTCAGCATCCCTGCTGAAATTCCTGGGATTCTGGGCGTTCGGGGGATGCCGGTGCCAAGGTGCGGGGCAGCGGCAGGAGATGGCAGCAGAGAGCCCCTGCGGGAGCGGCGCAGCCCGCGGGCACCCGGCGCCTTCTGCCCGCGCCGAGGGACGTCTTGATGCCTTTTGAATTTAAACCTAACCGGGGAAATAATCTTAAAATAAGCTGAAAACAGTCTCACCTCAGTAACCGGCTTGTAAAGACACCGGCGGTCACCCCTGGAAGGATCCAAGGCTCTTCTCTTCCCTGACTTTTTTTTCCATCAGGCAAGAGAGGAACTATAGGAATGATGAGGAGCAGCTTCTTCAGCCGGTGAAAAGTCCTGGCACATGGCACAGCTGTACAGGGAACTGGGCAAAAGGAACACGGCAAGAGCCACCCTGCAGGAGCGTGGCCCCGCTGGCACTGCCAGCTCTGCAGGGGCAGCTTCAGGGCACTCCCTGAGCACAGAGGCAGGTTCCACATTTCCCTGCTTCGGCTCCTAAACACCTTTCTAGCCCTGGCATATCTGCTTATGGAAACAGGTCAGTGCCCTGCTCTGGTAAGGAAGTCAGATGACTCTGTCCTCGTTTTAATTGCCAGCAGCTGATAGGGCCTGACACACCAAATCGTGTGCTTGAGGGAGCTCCTCTCTCTGGGACACAGCTGCTGCTAGAGGAAGCACATGGGAGGCTGTATGTGCAGTTCTCACTCACATCTCAGCTCACAAATGGCTTGTGTCCATATGTTCGTAGCTAGAAGTCTAGCAAAGGTCACTTGTCCAGTCTTCCACCTGCTTTGGGGTTGAAAGCATGCTCGGAGTGCTTGGAAAACGAATCCTTTCATTCCCAAAGCACAAAAATGAAGACAAAAGTATGGAAGAATTACAAGGCATCTGTTGTGTGACGAGTTGTCTCCAAATTCCTGAATAATCATGTTTATGGGAAATCTGCTTTTCCTGCATCAGCTCTGGGAGCAGCTGATATAACAGAAAGATATCCCAAAGGATATGGAAGACATCAGGAGCTGGAACGTTGCTGCAGTTAAATGTACTTCCTCACACAGCATTGTAGGCCTGTGCATTAATAGCTTGGGATCTCTGTCATCAGTGTGAGCTCCTACAGCTCTGGGAACTGCACTTGCAGCTGTGCTAGTGAATACTTTCATCTGGGAACTCGTGTAACAGGTAAAGAAATAAGCTTTTCTGTCGCAGTCTGGAATGGCAGCCCTGCTCCGTGTTTCTCTACAAAAACTCTACACCACCTCACACAAAAGGTTCCCGAAGCTGTTTACTGCTAGGGTTGACTTCTAATGAGGGAGATTTTCCAGGAGTCATTTGAAGAATTGTCATGGAAGGGCTTACTGCATTTATCAGTCAGTTAGATTGGCCATTCTCCATGGATACAATACAGGGAAAAGAGCTGGCATCAACTTAGCAAGAGATCAAATATATTTCAGAGTGGCTGGAAAGCTCTGAGTGCTTAAGAGCAGTATCTGGAGCCTTGAGAACTTTTAGCTTCACCAAAGGTCAGAGAAGATGCACGTTAATCTGAAAAGCTCTGTAGAACTATCAGTCCCACCCTCTGAATCTCTACTGATTTCCTCCAGACTTGTCAGAACTTTGATATTGAAGGCTGTTTCTTCTCTGGAAGAAACAAAAAATTTCCAGCTGCGTTAGACTTCAGTCCTGACTCAGGTAAGGTGAGGTGAACATCAGTATTTATCCCTGCATGATGTAAGTATGTATTTTCTCTACAGAGCTGAACTTCTACAGGACAATGGAAAATGAAAAAGAAGATTGGGATTTCGTTTCCAGGCCACTTAACTGATTTTTCATTTTGATTCCATTTTATGAGCCTGCACACCCTCACACACATGCACAGACACCATCTCTCTCTTTTCATCCAGCTGTCACCGGCCAGTGTTGTAAGACACTGACCTTTGATTGCAGCTGAGGTCTGCTCTTCCAGCTTTACTGTCTTTATTGATATGGTTTCACAGTCAACATCAATTGTCTCTTCTTTTGAGAAGATCCAGCATCAGAGGGTTAATTCTGTCAAGCATCATTCTTGTGAATTGATAAGAGTGCAGCTTGTGCATGACAGGCTCCAGAGGTTTCTGTAAGATGCAGATGAGGTGAATATTCCAGTTAAGACAGTACCTCATAAATTCTTTTCTAACAGGTCTCCCCTTGGGAACTGCAACCCTGTTTGGGCTTGTACAGACTTGTCATCAAGTATGAGATTCTGAAATCTAGCAAAAAATTAGCCTTAAACTAATACCTCAAAGTCATCTGTGCAAAGTAATATAAAGTGAAGAGATGGAAACCTTGTAGAAATCAACCTCTTGTAATGGCAGGATAATTATCAATCCTTTCTGCAAGTCTTTAAGCAAGCACAGCTGGTTTTGCCCTTTTTTTTTTTAATTACTATATTCAGTGATACTTTAATATCCTTGACTTGTCCTTAAATATCACATAAAGTCACTGTTTGATTTATGAGGTTTAAAAAAGTCTTTATTAATGGTATTGTAGGGTTTTCATAATAAATGTAACAGCATGGTGCTTGGAATAGAAAACCAAACCTCATTCACACTCCCAGGTGAGAGTTACCAATACCTTTTAACCATCAGATTGGGCAAAAATGATGAATTCCTTTAATGAACAGGTGAATTGGGGGTCAAACCAATTAGCAGATAAGCTTTTATTTAAAGACAGGTTTAAAGGTTCTAGTGAAAGAGAAGACAAAGCCTTTTCTGTCAGTTACTGCAGTCTGTTTGAGAGCACTTCCATCATTAGGAAGGTGCTGCACTGAGGCTGGGCAGCGTGTGCTTTCAGTTCTGCTCCTGTTAACACAAAAAAGGATTTGTTTCTTCATGTAACTCTACCAGGCCAGTCACCACAGCCCTAAAAGGGACTGAATGGTACTGCAGCATTAGGATCCTGGGAACTGGACAGAGCAAGACTGAAAAAACAAGACACAGTAATGGCTGGAAACTTAGAGATAACCAGAGTGTGTACAGAAACACAAAATAGTTTTTATAAGAACTCCACAAACCTTATCTTGTAGGGAAACATCCACTGAGGGGTGTGTGTACACCTACAACCCAATTAATGCTTCCGACCCAGGAAAGCATTACCGAGAACGGTACAAGGAACAGAGCAGCAAATTATTCTGCAGAAGTAGCTCACAATTTCCCACAACATGTTGTAATGTGCTCTTAGTTCATCCCATCTAGCTTGTGACTTCTTAATGGATGTGCCTTGTTTGCTTTAATTCCTTCCACAAATTGTCAAGATGTTAAACATAATTTTTTACCCTAGTTTATATGAGTTCCCTTGTCCAAAGGATTGTCCAAGAGGACTTTGCTTGCTGTGTTTCCTCCTGAAAACTTCTTTTTGATTTATTCTGAAAAGCATTGACAGGAAAGCTAAAAATACCTGCAAGATAGTTAACGAGAGAGTTTTAATTGTCATAAGGGCAACAACATATTTAGAATTGAAAATTATCTTGCACATTCAGGAGCCTTGAAATCAAAACTTGGACAACCCACCCAAAAACCACAGTTACCAGCCTAGGACACAAACTCTAGTTTGCATGTTCTAATCCTCTTGAAAAGAGGGATTTAGTAGCCTTATAAGCTGTATTCCAGCCCAGTGATTTCAGAGTGGCTTCCAAAGGGATTACATAGAAGAGCTGAACTATGCTTAAGTGCTCTTAGGACCAGGTCACAAAACTTCACTTCAGTTCTTGTGTTTCTGCGAAGAGCTCAATCTGTACTCAAGCTTTGGTTTCTAGAAGCTCTTTCCAGGCTTGCTTAGAATTATTATTATTTTCCCTGGATAAAATAGCTTGAGATTCATAGGATAATATGCAACTATTAAAATACAAACACAATATCTACTGTATGTGGTTTAATTTCAATTTTTTACTTACCAGTATCTGCCATCTGTTTTGTGTAGGCATTCACAGTTCTTCATGCGCAGCCTGCAGACTGAACAAGCTCTTCTTCCTGTTGAGTGACCCACAACAAAGCATTCCTGATCAGCCAGAACCCTAACAAGAAACAGTTAACAACGATTTCACAATTTATTAAATAACTATTTAAAATTTATTTCAATTGCATCTGGATCTTTTTAATCTTTTACCATCACAGAGGGAAACCGTGTTATTCAAAATCTCACCTGAGCTGTCCATACAGCGTCCCTCATCTGTGCCTGACAAATCAGGAGCGTGGCCCAAAAAAGTAGGAATCCTTACACAGCTCTTCCTTTGTCTACACTACAGACTTCCAAGTCTTTTCACTTCATCTAGGCTTTCTATTATTACAGAGATATAAAATTAATCAGATTAACTGTAACTTCCCAGTTCTGGAATGGTTCTTGAATTATTTGGGAGATACTCCTTGATGCCAAGAGCTGGGGCATAATCACATTACATTTTATTTTATGTACATTTCCAGCATTTGTAGTTTTGGAAAAGAGGTTGAAGTTTACATGCAGAATAATTTAAAAGTCAGGCAAATAAATCACTTATTTGCAATCCTGGGCTTTTAAAGCTATTGAAAGGTTTTTACAAGAACTTTCCAAAAAGCACAACAAGGCCTTAGGTGAAAGATGGCCTTTGGAAAAATTATAGGGCTTTGCCAAAATGGTGCCAAAGTCAACAAACGATACCCAGAAATTACACTTGTTTCATCTCTTTCTGCTGCACAAAAGCCTCCTTCAAATTGTCTCAGTGGCCGTACTGCACACCTTGCAGCTCAGCGCTCACCACAAGCATTGCATTGTACACCTATCACTCACTTGACCATCTATTCTAATTTTTGTTGTATCAGCAGTTTGTGATGCTAATTAAAAGTAAATTTACCGATCTCACACTACTTACATTTATTTTTTGAAATGGCAGTAATTCACCCTCCTGCATGAATTAAGTCTTGTCTGCCTGTGTTTTGTTTTTAAATTTTATTTGTTCAGCTAGTTGGTGAAACAGCCTTAAAACAAGGTCTTGAAATACTATCATGAGATTTCCTACTACAGGCTGTAAAGATTATTTTCATAATTTGAATAATCAACAGCCTTATCTCTTTGTCAATTTAAACACTATGAGCAATTCACTCATATAGTTCTGACTAGAATAACATTTAAAAAAAGTGATAAAATGAGGAAAAGCTGTTTGATTGCACCTAGGTTCATCACGAAATATTTAGCTTTTACTGATTCTGACATTAAATACAGCACCCTAAAAGCTGGCCCTGTTAAGGACTGAGGAATGAGTGGAGTTTGGTTCTTCTAATGCTGTGTGCAGTTTTACAAAGGCCCCACAGTGTGGTAAGGAAAGTGTGATGCTCTCCTTGCTGCAGAAACCCTGAGGTCTCTCCACTGGCATGGCGAGATAGTTCTACAGGTTTAAGTAGCAAGATTCTTCTCTCAAGCTCATGTGAGGGGAAACGACACCAGAAGTGAAAAACCCAGGAAGTGCTTTCCCAGAATGTGTCAGTTTATGTCAGTGTTGGAAGGTGAATTTTATCTCCACTTACTATCTCGTCTGAAGCTTTGATAAGGAACTGATACTTACACGGTTTCATCCAGTTCCTTCATCCAAACACTGAAGCATCAAAGCCGAAGCGATGACTCTTAAGTGTGGTGAACAGGAAAGCAACACAGAGAAAATTCCTGTTGATGGTGTATAGATGTGCTCAAAATTTAACATGGATGCATTTTCAGGTTGTCCCGTTAGGTGCTCGATCTCAAATTTTGCAGTCCAGAGCAGGTTCTCCTTTGGAAAGAGAATATCAGAGTAAAGCTGTTTATAAACTAATGCTGTTACAAATAATTCAGGTTATTCACAGTTTGCTTCTATCTGCAATTCATTACAAGCAGCACTTCTCACAAAGAAAACAGAATATTTAATTATAAACTAATACCTCAGATCAGCGTAAGGCTACATACATCAATGCTCTGGTGAACAAACAGCTCGTGCATTGAACAGGATTGTTGGTTTTCACCATTTTACATTTGAATTGTGTAGGAATTGGGATGGATACTGGACCATTTCAACACGGGAAGGGCCAGGAATAGTACCAGAAACTGTCGCTGTCTGCACCGAGGACGGGTAGAGAAATGACACGAAGTCCAGGCTCAGGCATAAATGGAAGCGATTTAATAATTTTTCCAAAGGCTTTTATATGTTGGTTTGAAAAAGTGTGTTAAATGGCATAAGGTAATTGGTTTTTTGGCCATCCACCCCTTGAAGGGATTGGTCAAGTTCTAAGACACCCATCTCTGAATGTTTTTCTGGTTAGAACCAAAACAATATTGCAAAACAACCTGCCGGTGCAAGAAGTTTACAAAACTGTAACATTGTTTAAAATAATCTGTATGGGAAAGACAGAGCTCTCACAAAATGCTGCAGAGAGCTGAAAAAATTCTCTGCTGAAGCTTTTTCAGCATCTGTAAGGATCAGTTCAGATATAGAGACAGGAAGAGTATCTGAGAATCGGCACCACCAATGCCCAGCAGAAGAAATGACCGTAACATCTGAAGCGACTCGTGAGATTTCACAGCAGATATTCACAGTGAAACTATAGAGAGAATCCAAGATGTACCTACTTTGATCTCCTTCAGAAAGGTTTTCTTATAAGGTATTAAAAGGTTAATGATACAGTAATACTTTACAGCAGAAAGTGAGTTCTCTGTGCAATGGGACTTGTCACTGACATACTCTTTGACAGCTTAAGTTGCAGTAAAGCCAAGTATGAAACAATGTATTACATCTATGCAAAAATTCCTTTCCTTTGTTTCTATCTCAATTAAGATTATTTAATATCGTTATAGATTCGTGGAAAAAAAGGCAAATTGCAAGCAAGCACCACTCAGCTTTGCTAATGAAATACTTAATCTACTAATTCTAGAAGGTTGTGTAAAAATAACGATTCTTCTCACAGCAATTACACCTCAGTCTGTTTTGGAAAAGGAGAGGCATTTTAACATAAGTTTCCAAAGGTGTGGATTACTTTTCAGCCCATTGTGCTCTTATGTGCTGTAACTCCCACTGACCACAGAGAGGCCGACAAATTATGTGCTACCTCTGCTGGCTGCCTTCAAATTCACGTTTAAAAATGAGTTTCACAAGATTTTACAAAACTTGTTGCAAGTTTGCAATACTTGTAGTAATATCCTAGATCCGTAGCGTCCTTTTTGTTCCTTATACTTAGAATCTAGAACATTTTTCTTATCAAAATACAAAAAGGAAATGACAAAAAGGATGAATTTCCTAAGTCTGTTTTGTCTGATTCTGTATTCCTGTTATTACTCGCTATGCTGATTTTTTTTAACACCTCCATCCCACATTATAAGAATCTAAATCTTTCCTGACTTTCTTTTGTCATTTAGTTTAATTTCAGTTATGCTCGAATACTTCTAACTCCCAATCAGAAACTCATTTTTTAAGAGAAAGTCAAAGTAATGTCAATGAGCTTTATATCAAATGTATAATGTTAAGAAAGCAATTAGAGAACTAATGGTTTTGCTCTATTTTTTAAGTTAAATGTCAAGTAATTTTTAGCTGATTTAAAAATTCTAGTGTTGCACTGGAGCCATGGGCTCCTGTTTGTTTCAAGCAGCTATAAACCCATGCTTTTAAAGAAAAACACCCCACTGAGTTCCCAACACCAAACCCACAGACTTCACTTTGTACCAGACTTTGGACAAAGGCCTTGTAATTTGAGAAGTTCTGTTATGAATTATTCTGGCCAGGGCTATCTGCTGGCATAATTCAGATGTTAAAGAGAGTGCAAGCTGACCTTGTTTGTTGGCAAAGCCTGAGAAGAACTGCCTTAAAGAACAAGAGTAGGAGTGTTTCGTGCCTCTGCTCCACTTCTTGCAGAAGACTGGAAAGTTATAGGAAATAGGATGGCCAACATCCAACTCATTCCTTCTATTTTTCATGTGTTTGATGTACAATTCAAATACAACTTCCTCCCCTGTCTGAAGGGCTCAGTAGATCAATATGTATATGCACATATTCCAAAACACTACTCAAAACTCTTTCCTAACAATACCTGACACAGATGTGTGCCAACCAGCAAGAAAACATCAGTAACAAGCTTCCAACACTAATAAAAAAGGTCAGGTCTGCTTACCAGCATTGTTTGCCTAAACACAGGTTCAACTCACACCTACCCAGAACAGCCATAAACTTCAGACACAGTTTGTGTGTACGTGTGGTGTACTGTGACTGCCATCCCTGCCTCACTCTGCCAGGGTCCTCTGAGTGTCCCTGGAAAGAAATCCTGCTTCAAGCCAGTACAGAGGACAGAGTACTGAGAGCAGAAACAGCTTAGTCATTTTGCAGATGAGCTGGAAATAATTTCCAGTTCATTTAGGTCTCTTTTCTTTGTCCAGAATCTTAAGGAACCAGGTTGTTTCCTTTTAAAAGCAAACTGGTGCTTTCTTTTTTTCTTCCCCCCGTTGCCCTCAGTCTGGTCATTGCGTTAGACTGATTTTGACACAACCTTTGTTACAGACATTAGCTGATGGCCATGGACACTGTGCTGTACATCACAATACAGATGGTTTGGGCACTTCAGTGACTGGTACAAGCTCTAATGACTAAACCAGAGGTTTTGTTGCCTCTTGGGATTTTAAAGCTTAAACACTTGTTTCCAAAATTACTTGCAACTAGAATTCCTGGTGACAGCTACAACCCTGGGGGCAATTCAGTTTAACAGGAAACCTCCAGTTGAAGAGATGGATATGTGACAAGCAAATCACTTCCTTGCTCTGCAGATACAGTTTCATGCCAGTCACTTTAATACAATAGTATGTAGGTGGCATTTGGCTTGCAAGGGTCTCATTGCTAAGGAAATAATTTTCCATGTAGGTGCAGAGCCTCCTATAAATATTGGAAACTACACACAGTGTTTGTGTTACCAGTGCCTTCTGTTGGGTGCACTGTTGGGTATGCAACAGCAATTATTTCCAGTTCAAATACATTATTCAGCCTGGGTCTTCTTCACCATTTCACAGCCAAGAAACGCCCTTTCAGCCTTTTGCAGCAATGAAGCACTAAAATACTTCAGTAGTTTAAAATGGCCGCAGAGTTAGGCCTGTGGATCTTTCCAAGTGGTTTTGTTGCGTGAGAGCCAAAGTGAACCACTGGGAGCCCAAACAACACTTTTATTCTGTTTGCAAAGTGTCTGACACAATAGGCCTGTCCACAGTGAAGATTCTAGATGTTGCAGTAAAATAAATGCTAGAGTCAATGCAATTTCAGGAACAGTAGAGATCCATTAGCATAAAAGCACCTGCAAAATCAGATGCTAATTCTGCCAAAAGTGCAGTGAAGACATCACATACTGGGACTAACAGTCTTCTGAAAACTGAGCTATTACTCTGGATTTTGGAGCAGCTCTCCAACTGATGGGAGCCTCAGGACAAGTTATCTGCCTTACAGAAGTCACTAGTAGCCTCCACAAAGTATTGTGGGGGAAAAACTCATTCAAGAGTCTAAATTCGTCACCTGAAGGTTGACTTCATTGCTTAGCAACGTGAACTAAATTCCTCTTGCCAGATTTCTCATGGTTATATATTTCAACAACAGCATCAAGACAACCTCAAAGAAGAATATTCATCTTGGGATCGTAGCAATCACGAGATCATAGCTTTTACAGTTTGCCAGCACATACTTTGCCTTGTCGAGCCTTGCTATTCAATTAGAAGATGCCATTTCAGACACTGAGAAGCAAGCCTGATGGCAACAGTCATGCAATGATGGCTGAGTACTCGTGTTGTTAGAACATGATAGACCAGGCTTCACAATTATTAAAGTAATTAAAAAAGGTCTTTTTAACTCTGGCAGCAGCAGAGCTACTAGGGTGGGTGAAGAAGACAGAGGTCTTGAAACAAGAGTTGCTGCTGCACGTTTCAGGCTCTAGTTTGGTTTTGAGGCCAAAGACTCCTTTACAGCAGGAGCTGTGTATGGCTGGATCCCAGCTACTTGCAGGCACTGTTTGATGCACCTTTCTCAGTCTTTCTCTGTAGCACTGTACGACAAACACGTCATGCGGTGATATTGGACCTCTTCTAATCCTAAAGAGGACATTGACATAAAGAGAGAGAAATACTATCATCCCTGTATCATGCACCTCTCCCTGATTCACTGGAGAGCATATGGCCTTATTCCTGAACTCCTCTTTTCACTTTTCTTTGTATCAGAATGAAGTCAGAACCTTTAGAAACTGTGCCGGTTTGGCTAAAATCTAGTAATATATCCCTTGAGAGAAAACCAGGTTACAACCACTCTTCCCCCCACAGGGTTCGGGAAAAAAAGGAAATTTTTCCTCGAAGGAAAGTGGAAGAGATAAAAACTATTTATTTTAACAAACACACAGGAAAAGGATAATGATGCTAAATAATGAAATGAAATCTCTCGCTATAGAGAGAAACCTGGGAAGATTTCAGAGTCCTTCTGTAGGTGTGGTCTCTCTCCTCCTCGGAGCTGGGTCGGCGAGGGCCCATCCCCGGGCCTCGGGGAAAAATTCTCCCGATGTGTTCTGATGTTGTTGAACAGTCCAGAAGAGAAGAAGGGAAAAACCAAAGTCCCAGGAAACAAAATTCAGCTTTCCGTCTCACGCCGGGAAGAGAAGGGGAAAAAACCCAACAAACCGAAACCGCTGGCTGAAGCAAGCAAGCAGGGTGCTCCCTCCTGCTCCTGCAGCCAGAGAACGCAGAGGAGTGTAATCTCTGTGTCCTTGGGAAACTGTTTTGAAAAGTTCATTTGTTTTTTTCTTTTCTCCAGCTCAGTTTAAAGGCACAGAAAAGGCACAAAATTACTTTTTGGGCATAGAGCATGATAGGGGATACACATGATAGAGTCAACCCAAGACAGAAACAATGCTAAACGAAAACCAAGGGTAATTTCTGCTTTGATCATGTGATACTCTGTCCTTATATACAGCTATCTTAAACTACGTTTGTGTCTACTGAAAATGCTTTCCAAAGCATGGTTAAAAGAAAAGAGTCCATCTCTGAGAATGAAAACAATTGACAGAAACCTGCATTGCAGTTGCAGGGAATCCCTTTGGGCACACTTTGGTGGAGGTTGCGATGCTGCTTGGGTGGTGAAAGGCATGAGACCATCAGAATCCCCCTGAGGTAGCCTGGTATGATGGAATAAAGCATGCTTTATTGTGTTTTAGTACTCAGATGAACCACACAATTATCAAATTAGCACTTCATTCACTTTGTTGTATTGAACCTAAGTCATACCATATTTTATAATTCCACAGGACTTGAGCTACTGTGGCTTAAGAGTAAATTACAGAACAGTAGTTTAATGAAATTCTATGTTGGCTAAGAAAATATAACCTGGTTTTGCTGGTTATAAGGTTTGCAGGTTAAACAGAGTTTCATTAGTTCCGTGTACGAAGCCAGCATGGTTGTTGAGATAATTTAAGGATTCAGTGTGTAGAGGACTAAAACAAAATTGTTTCTAGGGCAGTGAGGTGGCACTCTTATGCTTTTCTTTGCCTTTCTGCATGAAACCATGGGATCCTTTACAACGAACCTTAAAATGGATAAAAACCTAAAAATTGATTAAAAACTAAAAATACAGTGGATAGCAGAATCAAATGCAAAATTCTAAAAAACTCACTAAAATTAGGAATGGTAATGATTGTTAGGAAACCTAATATTGCTAAATACATTACCAAAACTGCATTTGGTACTCCTGTTTTTTGCTAAGATATGTAGCTGGAAAGGCTGCATTAACAGGTTAAAACGGGGAACAGCTGTAAAATTCTCTACAGCTAAAACAACTGGTTTTAGTAGCATATCTCAGTTCTACTCTGAAATTCATGGCCTTGTAGTGAAGACAGACTTAAAGAAGGCATCTTTTTTATCTCTATCACACCAAATCATTTTAGCTGCTGCGGGGGGCCTTGCTTAGCTGGAAAGTGTGTAATATGCTGCAAGGTTTACCCCAGGATTTTCATTTATGTTTAGACACCTCACCTTATTTGAGTCACCAGTTTTGTTGTCAAGGGACAAAGGTGTAACTTTACCTTATAGGGGTTTATATTCTTCAGGTAATGAGAAAGTAAAAAATCCATTTTCTAATATATTTTATTAATACACAGATATTTTTATTTTTGTGCCTGGGTAATCTTATCAAGCAGGACAACAAGTCTTTCTAGAAAACATGCCCCACTGACATGTGGCAAAACACTGTGCACACTTTACAAAGTTGGGATTACTAGCTGCTTCCCTGATATTGCTGAAGAAGTGATTGTCACTGTGCAAAGGCCAGGAACTGTGTTCTCCCCATTTATGCTGTATAGACCCTTCCTCCAAGCATGGTTTCTCCAAGGATTAGTTTTCTCCTTGCAATTATATAGTAAGAATCACTTAGACTTTACAATAAATGCTAATTATCGTGATTCTGAGGCAAACACTGGAACTAAAGAGAGCAATGTCTCAGCTGATGTGGACACTTTGGAGCTGTGTTGTCATCAGCTGAAGTTCTGGTCTTGAATCAAGAGAGGGACAGATATGGAAAAGCAGGAAGTGACTTTATTCAGATGTGTTCTACTTTTCCAATATTTACAAATCAGAAAATATTTCCTTAGTGTGTATAAACCCCATGAATATTAATTATTTAAATGTTTTAAATCTATGCCACGGTCAAGCCAAGGGTGGGGCCATATTTAATAAGTGTTAAGTACCTCCTCTTGAAAAATGAAGGCTCTTGTCTTTCAACACAAGTTAAGTGGTAATTTGCATTGGAATACACAAAATGTCAGCTCTCCTAGAATACTGAGTGGGACACATAAGAATGCTGGTGGGGTACATTCCATCTCAGGCTTCATTCTGCCTTTTGGCCCTGCTCCTGTAGGTGCACTCAGCTGTAATCTTGATCAAGGCCTGAGCACAGCAGCTTACAGTCAAGCTTACATCAAAGATATAAGGCCTAGTTAAAAGGAAAGACCCAACTCTTTCACCCTGCAATTCACTCAAATATTCACCTCTGAGGCTCCAGCAGCACTGCTTCCCACAGGTAGAAGGACAGCACAGTCCACACTCACCATGGCATCAACCAGCACCTCCAGCACCGGAGCAGGGGGCTGCAGTGCCAGTCCTTGTGCCTATAAACCCCTGCTGGCTCTTGGCTTTCCTTCCATTCGTGGCTGAGTCAGTGGCACACTCTACGAGAGAAGCTTTATGCTTTTCTTCCCAGTGTGCAGCCTGGAAAGTTTTTAGCTACGAATTTTTTAAAGTTATCAAAAATGTTGACTTAGCAAAGATTTTATCAGCTTTGCCCTAGTTGCTAGGAGGGAACAACCAGTGATAAAAATCATGTGCCTTATTAATATATAAATAAATTATGATAGCAGTCTTTCTATCTCTTGGAGGTTGGCTGAAAAACAGCTTGTCATGGTTGGGTGGCATTTACTTTTCTATCTGTCAATATTTGGAGGATTTTATTACTTTGCAGTGCCAAGTTTAAAATGGCTAATGGAAATACTAAAATGGAATTAATCTAACTAAATAAAACTGGTTCTCTGTGTGCTATTCCCTTGACAGTAACTTAATGTACTTTCCGAAACAAAGCTATGGTGGAAAAATGGGTTCTATTTAAGTTTATATGTTGTTCATTTACTTATTCTCAGAAACTTCCTTTTCCAGCAGAGGCAAGCCATGGTGCTTTATGAGAACTATACCTCAAATATTTACACAGGACAGAAGGTTAGAGGTGGCCAGAGGGTTTCCAGATCCACTGACTCACCAAGTGTTGTGCTTTTGGAAAACACCAATACCACAGTGGCAGCTAATTACCCGTGTCAGTAACAGCACTGCACTGCCACAGGTCAGTCCTACGAAGTTTGGCCAGTCGGACAGGGGTGGCCTGACATGGAAATTATACACACCTCTAGCTGGAACTGCAGTGTTTGACAAAACTCCGGGTGTCAACAGAAGACCCGTGCCAAAAAAGAACCCTCTTGCCAAGTTAGCTTTGCTGCCTGCAGTGGCAGCACCATTTTGTCATCTGTGGGCTGGAGGCAGCCTGCATTTTCTGAGGGGCACTCCATTCTATACCTAGAACAGTTGCTGTCCAGAGACATCAATAACGAGATTATTTCTGGTCTATTCATGAAAGAATCACAGAATAAGATAATTAATCTCCCTTTATACTTCTCATTGCACCATTTTTTAAACTTTATACACTGACTTCTACCTTTTTCAGAAGAGTTTAATGAGTTACTTTCAATAAAGAAATACACACTTCCACTTTGGAAAGCGGGAAACAGAAGACCCAGGAAATGAAACAAAACTCTGAAAACAGTACAGGCATTAACTGGTGAAAGAGAGTCGAACTGAAGAACCAGCAAGGCACCAGAAGCTGAGAAACACAAAAGATGATCTCATTGTCAAAGCAGCAACTGCTCCCAGCCAAGATGTGGGAGCTGTGGGAGGTAGGCAGACGTGCCTCGGGTGTCTGCAGCAGACCTCCTGTTCCATGCACACACACAGGGGAGCAGCTCCAGTGGATCCCACTGCTGTTACCAGCAAAGCTCTCTCGCAGTGGTTGGCACAGATGCGTAAGGAGCGTCCGAGGCAGAAACAAAGCACACTAATAATGCACACGGGACCTGGAGATGACAACAACCTTTCCAATCTAGGCACTGAAAACACAGCAGGTGTTTCATAGCTACACTGAGAGAAAAGAGAATGGGAAGAAACGGCGGCACAAATGTTCTTTTGAGTTCACCCACCTTGCTTACAATTCCCTGACATTTACTTCCTACCTACAGATTCCACGTTAGACAAGTCATTAAGCTTTGTCATTAAGCTGAGCTGAGCTCAGACTCAGTCCTAGTACAAACGTGGGACTTTTTGGCACCTTGGAAAGATTCATGACAATTCCTTCTTCCCTTCTCACAGCCTGTGTGAAGTCTCATTCACTCCTTCATTTTAATATTTTAAGATGTCACTATCAGCACGTCCAGGTGTTACCTATCACTGCAGGGAGCCTCTGGAAGCTATGCAGATACATCATTAGTCCACAAGAGATAGATGCAATCCAATTATTTCTAATTTACTACAGAGTATCACCCACGACACCCAAGTCACCAAAAAGGAATGCAGTAGAGACTGAAAGGCAGAGTTTCTGTGAGCCATGCCCCACCTTCTGGCTTCTTATCAGTTTCTTTTTTCAAATGCCTCAACTTGTCCAAGGTCCTTTATCACTCATTGCCATTAAGACGAATTGTCACTTTTTCTTATTTCATGTCTACAGAGCCACACTGTCTTCTGCCATCATCATCTTCAATGGAACCTTTTCCACTCTTCCCTTAAAATTTTCTCTGAGCACCAGAGCCCAACTGACAGACCCACTGGAGGGATCCAAGCACTGTGGCTCATTCTAAAAGAGATGGAACAAGAAGGCTGGAAGTGACTCACTATGAGATAGCCCAACATTTTATCTCTTGGGACAGTCATGGTGCCCATACATTGCCTCACATCAGAAAAAGGCAAAGTCAGACAGCTCAGTCATTGCTCCAGAGCATGAAACAATCCTGAACGGTGTGAATTTCAAACTGTAACAAATACCAGTGGTGACTTTGAGGACTACAGCCCAAGACACCAATTTAACTATGGTAAAAAGAGTTCCAGATCTTGGATACAAGAAGTCAAGATTCTCATCTGTGACCAGAAGCCTTGAAACTTTTAATGCCAATTCACAGTTGGTAAGGGTAAGGGTAATAAGATAACACAATCCTCAACCTAACTCTACTTTATAATTGCTTGCAAAAATATGCAATTCATAGACCAAATTATCTTTTTAGCAATAAGTCCTCTTCTGACCAAGTCTCATTGGCAGCAGCATAGCGTCAGCTGGGTAATCTGCCTGGAGTGGATTTAGTAATGCTACATCAGTCTTGATCTTCATTCCAGCTTCTTTTAGACCTGGAACTGGTCTGCAAAAGATCCCATCTGCACTGTCCCATGTAAAACTCAACATTCACGACCACATAACACAGCTGCTCAGAAGTTATACAAATTCACGTGACCTCTGAATTAAATGCAAGAATTAGTGTTGGCTTTTGTGGTCCTTCCTTGGGCATTTCCTGGCAGCATCAGCTCCTCCTGTGACTCTGCTTTCAGGGATATTTGGTTGTTAGTCTACATGCAGAAACACTTTCTCATAAGACACATCTATAACTGAAGGTTATCTCTAGAATTATATATGTAGCTTTAAAGATAAAGCCATGAATCCTGGCACTTATAGCTAGGACACTGGATAGACACATTGCCAAAAATGTCATGGCATATAATGTTATTCAACTCTCAATTAAATGGTATAAAGATATTATCACTGCAAGAAATATAAAGGTCTCTAACAAGTTAACATGGAGCCATGCCTCTTCCAGTCTGCAGTTACAAAATAAAGAAGTTACAGGAGTCTTGAGCCTACAGAAAAATTTATACACAGGGTGTGGCCTTGTGTTCCAAAATGATTTTTCCACAAACTGATGGAAAACATGTTGACAGCAACTATTTGTAATCCATCAGTAAATCGATTTTTCCCTATAGACTCCTGGGTTGTAATGAACTTGTTCATTCTGAGTGCTCTGATCTTACAGACTGAAATGTGAATCTTGTTGTTGTTGTGGTATGGTTTACATGCAGGGAAGTACAGTTTTGTGGGAACTAGCTTTATCCATAGCAAGGAAAAAAAAAAAGAAAAAATATTTGAGTCCCTGCTCAGGACTGGAGTTCACTGTCTATTAGGCTGTGGTTGAAGCAGCTCTTAAATCTGGGGGTTTTATACACCAGATAGGCGCAAATCATAAAAATGATTTCTTTTAAAAATATTCTGTGGAGGAGGTGTTCATTTTGATGGGACAGCATCACTTCTGCTGAATTTGTTTAGCTGAATGCATTGCACTGAACTGTAGACCTTTAAATTGATTTCTCTTCACTTTAATACAATTCTCTGATGCTAAAATGAGTTTATTATATTTACGTGTTTGTTGGCCAAGTAAGATCAATATTAAAGGTAGGACCTGTAAAAGTTGGTGAGTTTGCTCCCGGAATTTAAAAGATTAGCTGCACATGAAGGTCCATGTTGCTGCTTATGGTGTGCCCTGTGGTTCATGCACTCCTTCTTCTTGCAGAAACTGTTCCAAATATTTTTTGGATGCGCAGGTACCATGAAGGTGATTTAATGGTGTTTGCATTTCCAGGGGATTTGACTCTGCAGCTCGTAGCCTGGAACATTCCCTAACCTGTCATTATAAAACTCCAAGTCTCACTCCCTCCCATCACCATGCAGGAGAGATACTGACAGCAGCTCATTGTCATTCCCATGTGCTTTTCCCATCACCAGAAGTGCTGCTTATGCAGTTCCATTATCAACTCATCCTTATTCTTCGTGTTGCTGTGCTGTCAAATTCAGAATCTCGTCTCTGACACTGATGAGTGATCTCCTTGTTTGCCCTGCCATTCCTTGACAGGTCTAATGCTGTTGCACTTGCTCCTGACAGACTGAGGCAGGGAAACCGGCCCGTGCCCTTGGGAATTTGTCAGGGAATTGGCCTGTTTTCTGCTTGTGGACTTGGGAGCAATCCCATTGTGTGCTCTTCTCTTTTTTTACTGCTGGGCCACAAATTTATTTTTGAACTTCTGGAGAGTTATCACCCCAACCAAGGAAACGGCAAGTGAACTTCCAGCTATCCAAACATTTTGTTGGAATGGAAGGGAGATGAGGAAGAGGGCCAAGAGAAGGACAAGAGGTCAATAAGTGGGATTCTGTGGCAATCTCTTTCAGGCTGATGCACTGCCTGAATCAGAAAGTATCTGAATCAGAAAGAGATTTCTGTTCCAGGCACCTGAAACAGGATCCTCTGTGGTAAAAATCTCCACAAACTTTTAACAATGGCTGAAGATAAACAGTGGCCAAGGAATGTTTGCCTTACAAAACCATTTCAGGAAGTAGTTGAAAATGTTCTTGATGCTATTTTATACTGATATTCCATTTTTATACTCCAGAGCAGATAAAAACTGTGATAAAAACCAGCTCCTGGATTAGTGGTACCTCAAGAAAGGCTTAGTCTGACAAAGTGGCGAGTGCCCTAAAATGCAGTTCTACAGTAACTGAGGCTGGGACGTGACTACAGGAATTTTTTTTGTTTCAAAGTTGCTCTTTTGCATCAATTCCTTAAGCTATCACTTCTACCTCAGACAAGTGATCTCCCACAAGCAAAAATTTTGCTGTTCCACGCATGAACACGGTTAAAACCAGAGAGGCTGCCAGTGCCTCTGAGAGAAGCACAGACAGTGAAGAAGGGCACAGAGGAACTCGTTTATCTGTGGTTCTTCCAGGGTTGCGAAGCTGCAGCACCTAATTTGCACCAACAAGTATGGCAATGCTTGAATTAGTAGAAGCCATGAGATATTGCTGATTTAAATACACAAGAGTTCATAAAGGACTAGGAAGTAAGTCTGCCTCATCACAGCATTCACCTGATCTTCCCAATACTCCCATTCACACTCAGTTCATAAAGTGGCATTGCAGACATTATAACATTTCATTTGCATGTCTAACAAAGATTACTTTGACATGTATTATCAAAATCTGTCACTTTTGTCAAAGATGCTGTAAGTCTTCCAAGGCTTAGTCAGTTCTTCAGTTCATCACTAAGTGGGGTACTAAGAGATCTGGAATGTTCCACAGTTAAGATCAATTCTGGGACATAAACTGTAAAATTGAACACAGAAAGTGAAAAAAGCAATTTTAACACGAGAATGAGGTGTCCTACATGCCCGAAGTTCATTGCCAGGAGCTGTTTCTAAAAGGCAGCCCAAGTACCTGGAGAATCACGTCTGCTGTTGAATTACACTTAGCCGTCTTGCTTTGTTTACATACTTCAGGTGTTGCTGTTGAACTCTCCTCTAGGCATGAAAGATATTGAAATTTTACCAAAGGCAAAGGCAATAGGTGTGCAGTTTGCAGAATGATTTAATTACTGCGCAGTTGGTTGGCACGGGTGACGCTGACAGCCACACAACTAAGTTGCAATCAGCTGTGTGCGTATGCAGGATTACATTTTAAGGAAAGGAAAATAAAAAATGGTTGTTGCAAGTACAAGACATGAAAAATGACCAGAGCACTGAAAACTGAGGCCAGAATTTCTGAAGATATTTGGGTAATCAACTGGTCATATGTGGTCAAGATCAACTTTCTATCAAGTTCTAAATAACTGTATTTTGTTTCATTACTCTTTTAATGTCCTGAGTCTTGTAGTAAAACAACTTGCTAGTTTTGTTTGCTTTTCCCTCTTCCTTTAGATTGAGAAGCAAATTTCAGGTTTTCTGATTTACGCTAAATAGTGGGGAGGAGGAGGATTGTGAGGATTTTATTTCTGCAAAACTGGCACATCAGGTATTTGGGAAGGTACTTGCTCATCTCGTCAGCTATCTTGTGTACTAATTAAACTGATGGATTATTAGCCAGGGAGAAATCTTCAAAGCTGTTTTTGGAATGCTGGAGGCACTTTGCCGAATCAAAAATGCAAACAGCTTGATGGTTAACAGGATGTAATTAAATGCACAAGTGATGTTGCAGCACTGCCTGTGGGTTATCACAAAGCCTTCTTCCCCCTCCCACCCCAAACCAGGTATGTTACAGGCACTACACCGAGCACCCCCTGAACACTTACCTTTAATATGCTGCTGGCTTGCTCTTTGGAGAGGCTTATTCTTTATTGACATTTTTATTTGCTTAGCATGTTTCACCTTGCATGCAGTGTTGACACGACGCCCCAGCCGAATATTGCTCGCACACGGAGTCACAGGCCAAGTCACTCGTGCAACACACACAGACACAGCAATTATACCCTCCAATATTGCACTTAAAAAAACCTTAGAAAAGCCTGAACAACCCTGAAAAGAAAGATCCTACCCAGCAAATTATTTCTATCCAAGCAAGTGTATAGTCTGATGCCATGAAGATAAAACCTGCAAAAATATTTAGTAATATCAGAACTTAATTGAAGTGTCTGAGACAATAAGTATCTGCATATTCTGGCAAGATGTAATTAATTAAACAATTTGATCTTCATCAGTTTATCAAATTTGTATTTAAGGGTGACCCATTCAGTGCAAGTGCCATAAAATCACCTTCACATTTCCAGCTTTCCACTGGAAAAACAGGAAAATTTGAGAAACAGAGAAAGCAGGAAAATTTGCTAAACTGTGGTTCTGCTACCACTCCTCCTCAGAGCAAAACTAAATGACAGAGGCTTATCTGTGAGTAGGTGTGTATAGACCAGAAGCTGTAATGGTGTGAGAAATTATGTGCAAGGAAGCTGACTACTAGTTCAGATGGATCAACTTCTTGTTTTCAGCTAAAAACAGTGCAGAGTTTTAGTTAGTGCTGGCAGTTGAGTTGGAGCTGTTTATTTTCCGGAATGAATTTGAGCCAAGTATTTGATGATATTCAGCAGTTTACTCTGATTTTTCCAGCCTTGTTTATGAATAATGGCAGGACTCCAGTTTTTATGAATAAAAAAAAAAACAACATAAAAGTGGCTAAATTGGATTCTGTCTGCCATTTGGTAGAAATACAAAGATGATGTGAATGCTATTAATGGATTTTAAGTTTGACATGTTGGGCCTTGTTAGCAAATCCCACCCATCTGAAATATTCTTCTTAATCACATCACTAGCATGCAGAACCTCCATGTGAATGATCCCTCTTTCAGGAACTTACCATATTTCAGAGGAAATTTTGGCTGAAGAATAAGTACTGCAGGGTGGGTTTTTTCACTCCTGTGGTTCTTGTAAAGAATAAAGCTTACTGAGAGCTGTTCCTTTTGTTGTTAGGTCACAGTTAGGTCTTTCTAATGTCAAAACAAGAGTAAAACACAAGAAGTCCTCTACCCAGAACCCAACCCATAATTTAGCACGTTTCTGAAGTTTCCTCTGTAGGTGTGTTGTGTGACTTGAGATTCCTTAACCAACCCAATTTGATCTAAGTTCTCCTGCGATATCCCATAGGGCTCTCAGCATCCCCAGGATCAGGACCCTTCTTTTTACCAACAGACTGGCTGTGGAAATGCAGAATTGCACCACATGCAGTGTCTAGCATCACTTATACAAGCTGGGACTTCCCATCTGTGGAGTGATTTTTCTTGTTGCTTGCCTCTGATTCACTCAGCTACATATACGCCCCAAAACGTGCTTTGTACTATTAAAGTGGTTTCCAGAATGATATGATGCTGTGAACAACTTAGCTCCGAGAAAATTCAGAACAGGATTTCTCACAGAAGTCACTGTGAGGAAGACATTTGTGTCGCTGTTTTCCCCACGGACAAGTAGAGGAACAACACGAAGTCCAGGCTCAGGGATCAATGGATGGATGATGATTTAGTGAATTCTTAGAAGACTTTTATATGTTAGTTCGCAAAGTGTATTAAGTGGCATAAGGTAATTGGTTTTTGCCATCCACCCCCTAAGGGGATTGGTTAAGTTTTAAGACACCCATCTCTGAGTGTTTTTTTAGTTAGAACCATAACAATTCTGCAAAACAATCCGCACCTGCAAGAAGTTTACAAAACGGTAACATTGTTTTGTCTTACTTGCATGGGAAAGACAGAACTCTCACAAAATGCTGCAGAAAGCCGGAAAATCTCTCTGCTAAAGCTTTTCAGTGTCCACGCATTTGCTGTTACTCTGTCTGTAAACAGCCAGGTCTTTGACCTCTATCCCATACATTAACAGCAACAGAGTGGTCAAATTCACGGGAGCCTGCACGTTCCTCCCTAATCCCACACTGGTCCACGACAGTTGCAGGAGGCAATTCCAGCTCTCTAAGCAGATGTGATGAAGCTCTTGGATTCCTTGTCTCACTAACACTGATTTTCCCCATGAGGAAATACCAGCATCTGGCCAAATAAGGCAGCAGTATTTTATGAAATTCTCTTTCCATTGTGCAGGGGCAGAAAGTACTAAGGAGGGAAGGAAACCCCCAAAAACAGCTGCTTATTGATGTCTGAGCAGCTTTACCTGCTGTGCAGTCCTTGCTACCAAAACGTTAGATGTCTGCCTAGGTGCTTTACCTGATGATGCCATAACGATATTTGTCTTTTCTTTTATACCCCTGTTATACCTTTTTACAACTTCTGTATTCTTAGTGTTTTTTAGCCTACGTTCTTGGACTTGTTTGTCACGCTGGGAGACTCAACATTTTAGAGGTTTCATAGTTAGGGGTCAGTGTGCCCCAGACCCCAAGGTCCTCTCCAGAACACATTTTGTAAATTGAGATAGAACCATCCAGGGGAAGGTTCCTTGGGGAGGGGGGCTCACTCGAGCCTCTCATTGGGGAATCTTTGGTAGATATGCTCATTAATAATACCTATAATGTGATACCAGATCTATCATGGGTGTGCATTGCAGTGTACATGGAGGTGCATTCGCCCTGGGCATGGTGCACCTAAGGATCCTTAAAATAAATACCGAGGTAAAATCCCTTTTTCCCTTCTAACCATGTCTGACTCTTGATTTTAAAACCAGGAAAAGGCATCACTGAGCAAAAGCAAACTGCGTGTCTCAGGGCAAAACCCAGTATGATTACACTGGCAATGCTCCCAGAGGAGACTGAATGAATCTGGCAGAATCAGGACTTGGACAGCGTAGTCAAATTGTGATTTAGGGACTGCTCCTACTGGGAAAATTTACCACTGGAAGGGGAAAGGTAGACTACTGCTCTAATGCTGTGGTCCTGTTAAATTCACTTCATTTGAGTGGCAGTGCACTGTCTGATGAGACTGTATTAGATAAAACTTATTTCCAGCACAAAAATGTTTGTCTGGCTTCAGAGTGGTGCTGACATGTTTGCTCTAGAGCAAGTAGTACCTAGAACATGCTGAAGAATGGTGCTGAGCAAAGGATTAAGAAAAAACTTGCATTGCTGTCATTACCTTTCTTATGAGGAAATGGAAGTTACACATAAAGTGAAAAGAATCAGCATAGGACAGCACTGACGTGGGTACTGATTATGGAAACAGGCTCAAGCAGATATCTTCCTTCGCTCGTCCTCAGGCTTCAAAAGCCATTTCACAGTGCACAAATCACTGCTGGTGTTTGGCACTTCCACTGATCAGACACAGAATACATGACAGGGCAAAGAAGAGCAGGAAAAAACCCCAGAACTGTTTATGGTCAGAAAAGTGTTTAATGTTACTCAGCAATGTTGTTTTTCCCTTCCCCCATTTGTAAGAAATAAAACTCTTTATGGAATGCCTTGTTTCTTTAGGCCACTAACATTAGAAAAATCTGGATTTTTAATTAAAAGCCTTCCTCATGTTCTCTGACAGTAACCAGGAAAACAAGTTCAGGCCATTTGCTCAAGCACCTCGGCTATAGAAGCTGCTGACAGCTTGCTGGAAGAGAAGCTTTTAGCAAATAGCAATATGCAGTATCCTTCAGACTTCAGCAGCCAAACAAACGCCTTTTCTAACCCTGTTATTTGAGAAATTCCTACATTAGATACACATTAAGGCACTGATGCCTGTGACAGAACACAAAGGTGCCCCTTCTGCTTGAATCATAAATTAAACTAAAAGAAAAGCAAGTATTTCTAAGCAGTATTAACCTAATAAACCGCAAAAGGCAGAGAACAATTATTTAATACACAGCAGAGAGGACTAAATAAAATACTCTGTCCATTATAGGGTATTATTATGGGAAGTGCTGCTCTTCTGAGATGTTTCTCTACCTTGATGGGAAGAGTGGTGTGTTTAACCAGTGCTTTGTCCTACAAGGGAAAGTACAAGCAATGTGCTTGTAAGAAACCCAATCAAGACTTAAGAAACTGCCTTCATTTTTAAATATCTAGGTTCTAGATCAGGAAAAAGAAAACCTATAAACCCACACCAGTGCTTAATTACCCTGATGTACCTACTGTCTTAACATTTTTATAATGTTACAGATTACTTTGCGTTGGCTGCAAGATGAGAACATGCAGTCAAGCAGGTACTGGCAAATGGTGGCACAAAACATCCAAACTTTGATTATGATAACTTGTTATCACTTATCTGTGGCACCTGAGGCTTTGGGAAGAAGAATTCAAGTTGCAACTCCTAACTAATTCCTTCTCTTCACTATTCTTCTTCACCAAAGCTTCCTGAAGAACATTTCCCCCCCCCCTTTTTATTTTTTTTAACAAGGCCTATTACCAAGAAAGTTAAGGTTCTACAAGAAATTTGGATTAAAGTTTAATTTATTTCTTCCTGATAGGTTTTACTTATCAGTATTCTTGTTTCAGCAACTTCTACAGTTTATGGCAGCATGTACATTTCTGTAGTGTAATAAACCACTCTTCATGGTTTAAAGGCGAATATGGAGTTAAGGATTAGCTGGTGAATATTGCTGCTGGTCCCAGACACCTTTCAGTGCCCCATGACAGTTTGGTGTAATGTTTCCTCTCCTGTCTGCCTGATTTTCATGGGGATTTTTGATTTTAGTTCACATGGGAGTCACTTTTTATTATATTCTGGGATTTATGGATAAGAAAATTGGGCATTTTTCATAGTTTTTGTGTTTGTGTAGCACTCAGCATACTTTAACCCATTTTGGACAATTGCTGGCCTGAATTGTTTGTGTGCTGGGCTAAACTGATATCTGCCATTATTCACACAAGAACAAACAGTGATCACAGTTCTGCTTTTTCATCAAGCTTCAGCCCTGCACAGGGGTGTGTATTCACTGACATGAGGAGGAGCAGGGTTGGTTTGCGCAGGACATAGGGAAATGTCTGTAGAATCATAAAATATCCCAAGCTGGAAGGGACCCACAAGGATCATCTAATCCAATTCCTAGCCCGGCACGGGACAACCCCCCAGCACCACACCACGTGCCTGAGAACATTGTCCAAATGCTTCTTGAACTCTGGAAATTGCAAATTGTTTTAATGTCTGCCTCCGTGAGTGGTTTATTTTTCATTGCTCTACTTTTTGATTGCACAACAAGCAACCTGGGAAATGTTACAGGGTCCTTCCAGTCACCTAGATTTTAAAGTGTTCTGTAGAGCATGGGAAGCCCCGGGTGAGCTGAACTGAAAGGAAGGAAAAACTGAATTTAAACATCTCTCAAAAGCTCTTTGTCAATCCAAGCATAGTTAAAGATGATTCACTTCCTTCCACTAACATGTGCAGTATTTATTGTGTAGGTCAGTAAAAATTTTATTTAAATTTTATACAAGATGTGACACTCTTTTTCTGAAAGCAGGAGGAAAAGTTGAAGGCAGTGCTGAAGTACTTTCTCTAGGAGATTCTCTGCTCATCCTAAACCTCTGGTTACTCAAACTCCTGCTCCTCTTGCTGAGCTCATGGCTCCAATTGTTTATGATCCTCTACTCTTTTGAAGGGAACTCCACTAACGATGTTCTGATATTTGCCTTGCTGTTCTTTCATACAGAAATTACAGAACACACGTTTATCTGCCCAGACTTCCAGGCTCCTCCTTTGAACTCCCCTGAATTGTCCTCTTTGTTTTTATGTGTCCCCAAATTAGTTTATCATAAGCAGTTCAGCCTCTAAAGCTGTACAAGAGACCATGGACCAAAAAATGCAGCTGCCTTTACTTGACAGTTTTGCCTGATTTCCTGGGCATTGCTTAAAAATCTTCTGCTTAAAAGACACAGACATTGAAATATCCTTAGGGTTTGTTTTTTTTTTTATGAATAATATTTTGGGTTGAGTTTTTGCAGTATGAAGTTGTGGGGTTCTGAAGAAGCAGAAGGGTTTGGTAGGAGTGGTTTATCTGGCATTCAGTTCCATTGAATTTCCTGACTTTGTTTCTCAAAACATATTTGGAAAGGCCTGAAAATGAACTTCTTATTAAACTATCAGGCATGTTTTTCTACTTGATGCTCCTCATAAGAAATACAGGAATGCAAATAGTTCTAAATTGAAAGGGTAATTGCTTATAAAACAATATCTGTAATTCAGGTGCTGGAAGCATCACAATGGAGTATACAGGACTGGCCTGTTGGTCTCTAAATCAGAAAAATCCTGGATCAAAATATCATTCAAGATGCACTGGATGACTGCTAAATATAGGCACAGCTGCAGAATAAATATAAGGGAAAAATGGCATTTAAAAACATTATTTTTTTTCTTGTAGCTGATATTTTAGTCTATATTTGACCTGTATTTCTACATGTTTGCCAAAAATACTTCATTTACTAAAATTCAGTATTGTTAATTAGGTATAAGGGAACAGAGTAGGCTACTCAAAGCATTTAAGCTTTGAATCTTTTTTTTTTTTTAAATATTGAATAAGGGCAGCTTGTGATATTTTCTGTGTTTTTACAGCATATGTTAGAGAGGTCTGTGTGGACTACAATAATCCTTTTTTCTATTAACTATGTACCCTCAAAGTTCACTCTGGCATTTCTCATACACTTGGCAATACAGGGTCAGGAAAGGAGGCACAAACTTCATTGAAGAGGTATGAAAACTGCATGAATTCTCATTCAAAGCAGGGACTGCAGAAATTCAGTCTTTAGAGCATCCACCCAGTGTGACACAGCTGCTTTAAAGGAATACAGTTTTTCAGCCAGAGCATGGCCTACACAAACCCCTGTCCCTGTGTTCCTACAACCAACATGTGCTCTGCAACAGTCGGATTCACCCTGCCTGTGTGTTCAGTGTCCATTAACCTTCTGCCCAACCTGATGCAAACGTTTCTTTGCCTCCTGCTTTTGTATATTAACCCCCAAAAGCAGCAGCAGCAGCTCAAACATTAATTATGGAACTGCAATTAGAGTACTGGCAGGTCCTATGGATGCTGAAAAGCTTTAGCAGAGAAGCCTTCAGCTCTCAGCAGCAGTTTGTGAGAGCTCTGTCTTTCTCATGCTAAACTATGCAAAACACGATAAGGTTTCTGTAAACCGAGTCTGCTACCTTGCACCTGCAAATATAATTAGAATTGTTATGATTTCAACTAGGGAAATGAACAATGTGAGAATTGACCAATCACTCTGGTAGGTAGGTAGCTAGAGGTCCAATAACCTCTTGCCATTTAGGTAAACACTAAAGGAACTAAACACATAAAAACATGTCCTTTGTTTATTAAACCATTCCATTCCATTCTCTTTACTGCATTCCTGTCTCCGAGTCTTCCTTACTCTCGGGCCGGCAACAGCGACAGGTCCAGTGCACAGCTTCAGAGTAGAGAAGCTGCAAACCACAGCATTTGAAGTTTCCAGGTGACACAGTAGGGATTTCTTTGTTGTGTAAAAGACACTTAGAATGATTTTGCTCAAACGTTTGCACTGATGAGCTATCACCTTCCTCATAAAATGTAACTGGACTTTAAACAGCACAGCTGAAGTTTTCTTGCTACTTTTCCCCCCCTATTCTCCTCAATTATTATTATTGAATTATTTTAAAAATGGGGTTGGGCTATTCTCAAGACCAAGCTGGTACTCTGTTTCTGTAGTATTAAATACTCAACCATCCTTCCCCAAGAAGGCAATAGAGCTTCTCTGTCTTAGGGCAGGGGCTCTGAAGCAAAGGGGATCTTCCCACTCTTTTTTCACAGACCCTGCAGTCTGAAGGGCCTCCTTTATAGTCCTGAGATTGTTAAACTCTTATCCAGGGGCCAGTCAAAGCGGGTACGTCAGAAGTCTCAAAATTACACACATTCCCCTCTTCTAAGGTCAGCAGTGGAAGTGGGGGCAGAAGTAGGGCCCTTCATTCTTGGTCAGTGTGAGGACACAGAGGGATTGAGCCTCACAGCCACGGCAGCAGAGAACCAACACGCTGTTCTCTGCATGACTGGGAACTTGCTGGGAGTGGGAGAGGTGGAATTCTGTAAATCAGCTGAAAAGAAACGTTGAGCTGCTGCTCCTTTGCAGCAGTCTCTGGTGTGGCTGGCCTCCATCATGACTGCAAAAGGGGTGGGAGGGAGAAATAGCAGAGAAGCTGTGTCTGAATAACGAAACTTTGGCAAAGGACACGGAAATAAGTGATACAGATACCACAAGAGCTTTCTCAGGCTTAGAGCTAGAGGTCCCACAATGCGTTCCTGTCTTCCAGAAAGTTTTTATTCTGTATAAAAGAATATCACTGTGCTTCACAGAAATAGCTCAGTACATTCTCCAAAAGCCAGGAGATTCAGTTTTCCATTTGGCATCGCTCTGACATTTCTGGGCCAACTTCACTTCCAGGAATCCAGTCTGACACAGTGAGTAGCCCTCTCATGCAGTTACTGAGAGTATTACTATTTTAAGTTGAAATATTTAATCAAGCTGAAAATATGCATGTGGGACAGCTATTTTAAAATCCAATGTTATTGTCGGTAGTTTGCAACCTGTGGAGCTGCACACTTCACTATCAAAAAGTGGGAAGATTCACAGTTCCCCGACAAAAGACACACCACATTCAACCTGCAAAGAATGAGAAACTGAACTGTTAAAAAGTAATCTAAAATATTTCCCCTTACAAGAGCAAGTGCAATCATTAATATTCCTAGTCCTTACAGTAATATACTTTTCTTCCTGCAAGCCTGGGACAGATGGATGGAAATGTTCATTCTGTATGATCTCAGACCATCCTACTGAAGCAGGGTGAGTTACACCATCTCAGGCTCCAACCTGTGTCAGGTACAGCATTACAAACAAAAAGGCAGGAATGAGCTGAAGAAGTGCTCTAGAACATCTGTACACCCATTTCATGTGGGGAACCTAAGGCAAGTTTAATTCAGGATGTTTTCCGGCTTGGTCTCAAGTCCTCTAACTTATCTTAAATTATCAGCAAACTCCTTACACTGAACACAAACACTGGAAGCTTGCATAAAGGTACTGCTTTTAAAGGATGGGGGCTTGCAATATTAAGTTTTCTTTGTGTAGTTGCATCCTTTAAACTTAATAGTGTGGTTAAAATATTCTCACCAAAGACCAGCTGTAACTTCCATAAACTGCTCCTTTGACAGACTTGGCTCAGTGCTTCACCCTTTGAAATTACATTGGGTTCTACTGCCTGGGGCAAGAATTGGGGAAAAGAACAGAACCTTAATTTCAGCACAGACTTTCCCAGCACAAGAAGGCCTCTTGAATGATGTGATCACTAATATATATGTTGGGAATGTACTAAATCAGCTGCTGCCCAGCTAGGATTGAGTTGGAAACTTATAGTTGTGATTAAAAGTAGTAAATACCTTTTCTTAGCATTTTTCTTAACTTCCAATTCAGTTAGGAGGTATTTTGGAGAAAGGAAGAGACTGGAAAACTCATTTGTAGCACAAAAGTACCTTGAAATAGGAAACAAATGTTCACCTTTTCTCAAGAATAGGTAGAAAGTAAATGTAGTTACCTGAGAGAGTTTCCTATGAAAGATTCTTTACTTGATAGAATAAAAAACATCTTCTTTCACAGTTAGTTGCCCAGGAGAGACAGATGCAAACATTTGTTTATTATGTTGGAATCTTTACATAATGCATAATTTTCAATACCTCCAGGCAAATGGAATCCCGTTTTAAGGAATGAGGATTCATAGGCTGTGTTTTCTCAATAATATCACCTCCTTTTTCCCTGCTTGGTAACTCATTTCTCTGCAACTAGATGAGCTTGGGTAATCTTTTGGTCTTTTGGGAATTGTGCTATGTAGGGAAGTGGCAACCAGCCATTCCATATGGTTTTCATTCCCTTCAGTCTAAAGGACCTTCTCCATCCCATTATGTGACCATCTAAAAGAGCAGAAACAGAATTTTTACAGCACAGATATGAAGCTACAACGCGACTAATATGTGAAAGGGAGGGAGAAGTATTTAAGAGCCATGCAGACAATTTGTTTTCATTTTAAGGGTCCATATTTTTTCTTTTGGGTTCCATATAAGGCAGTTATGATCATCCAGTGTCTTGGTTTTGGTCTGCCTGCCTGGTTCTCATTCTTCTGGGTGGTCTCCCCAGCCAAGTTCCCCAAAGCCACAAGTTCATAATAAATATTTAGGCATTTCCTCTATGCTTTACCAACAACTTCTTCAGTTAGTATAATCCTGTAATAATTCTTACAGGCTGCCCAGGGAGTTCATGGAGTCTCCCTCTTTGGAGACGTTCAACATCCACCTGGACATGTTCCTGTGCAACCTGTTCTAGGTGACCCTGCCTTGGCAGGTGGTTGGACTAGAAGATATGCAGAGATCCCTTCCAACCCTAAATATTCTGTGATTCTGTGAAAAATCATTTAATGGTAGCATTCAGCATATTGTACATGGACACAGCTTTTCCAAAGTTTCCTCGTTATTTGTGGGGGTGTCCTATGTGTAACAGTTATGGAGGCAACTTTGCAGTCAGGAATACCCCAGGTTTTCAGGCTGTCAGAAGTCCTCATATCTGCCATCCAGCAGCTGTACTGCTGATACACTGTCAGCTAGAGGAACTGCATTTTTTAAAAGCCAGCTTCTGAAAACTCATGGTCCATCTTTCATACCAAAGTGCATTCAGAAAAATCAATTAAGTATTGACTTCACAACAGAACCCTTACAACACCCTTACACACCTTCTATTGCCGTGAATGAAATCCAGTGTTCAAGGTTTTCAACTTCAATAGACTGCAGCCTTTCAATTCCAGTCAGGTCAATGGGAAATAGAAGTCCACCTCAAAAAATTGGACATGTCATAGTCAATCCCATATATTTTTCTGGTAACATTTTGCTTTGAAAATATAAGGTGAGTGTTAGACAAGTTTTTACTTACTAAAAGCCAGTTCATTAACTGCATAAGGCTTTTTCCTAGCTATATTTTAGAGGTCCTGTAGTTGGGTATATTAAAGTGAAGGTTAAAACACTAAAAAACTCCCCAGTCTTTTGTGAGAAATTAGAGTCATAATTTCTAAGCTCTTAAGGTAACATTCTAAAAATACGTATTTATTTCTGAGTGCTAATAGGAAGACTTCCATGCCCTTGTTCTTGTCAGCATGTGATTTAGAAATAAAATCCCGATTTGCACAGTGTCAGATAAACACAGCTGTGCACATGTGCTCGCTTGATTGCAGACTGCATGCACAACTTTGTTTACGTGGGCCAAATCAGCCCACAACTGCACTTGCAATCGAGGTCTCAAATCAGCAGAGGCTTTACAAGATCTGCTGGTTAAAAGCTGCCACCATGCCCACATTCAGAATGTTTGAGAAGACCCTACACAAAGCTCTCTGTTGCATCTTGGAGATTTGATCCTGGTGGTGGTGGGACCTGAGTGCATCACTGCGTGTCTGCTCCAGTTCACCTTCCACAAAGTGCACAATACTAGGTTTTTCTTCCCCTCCTTTTAGGGTATTCATCTCAGTAGGGAGAAAAGCTCAGCAATGAGTTCACTTACTGCATTTACATACAGCTTCACATCCCACCTGAACATCAATCTATTCTAGCAGGTTAATATCTGTACACTTGATGTGCAGGAGAAACTGATGCAACCTTAGTTCTTGGTCTGCAGCCCTCCTTAGAGAAATGTGCCATATGTTTTTGAGCCAAACAGGAATCAGGCAGCACAGAAATGTTCATTCCCTCTGCCTCATATAAGCTACATTTTAAATTTTTTAAAACATAACCAACATCTTTATGACAGCTCAGTTTTTTGTACAGAGAAAGGTTTTCCAGCACAGCTGAATATCGTGGAAGAAAATATTAAGACAGTTGTGGGACCTCGTGCTACTTCACCAGGTCGTTTGCTAGACTACCACTCTCGCTATGAAACCCTCAGCCAGCTCCCCAAAACAGTAAGTCAGTTGGCTAAACTTGGTCCTTGTGGTTCTGATTATTTTTCTGTACCTGCCAAAATCCCAAATGTCACCAGGGAACAAGAGAGACCTTTCTTGGTAACATGTGCACAATGTACAGCACCCCCAAGTTCACTACATTTGTAGGCTCTCTACATTCCAACAGGCACTTCAGTAAAGTTCGTACTGCTTTATTGTTTCTTGCCAATCTTTTTGAAATGAACACAAATCAACAGGGATGTGATGAATTTGTGAAGTCCTACCTGCTACTCTGAAATAACTGTTAGTCAAAAATACCTCCTGCTCTGATTTGAGTGTTAATTTCAAATTTCTCCTTTGCAGGGCTAAGACTGAGCAGTTCCTAAAGGAAGGTGATTAATGACACTTTGAAAGGTACTTGTGCTCACTCAGAAAGGGTGGTGGCTGCAGATACAGCCTAATGCTGACAAAAAACGAACACGCCTTCATTCAGCAGCAGTTTGACTCCAAAAGTCATAAATGAACACAGCCGAGAAGGGAGTCAGATAACATATTTTCATGCAGAACTTTTTATCAAAGAGACGTGATAGTTTCATGGATTTTGAGGTTGAAATGAGCCAATAAATCTAACAACCTCCTGCAGCACAGGTCCTCTCACACGTTCTTGTATTCAGTGTAGCAATTCACTACATGCAGCCAGTCCTCAGTAGCCTACCAAGTTTCTAGCACAAGGAGTGAGGCCAAGGTTGGACACTGCACAGACCAGGGTGTACTAAGAGTGTCCATCTCTTTCCAGTCAGTATCCTTGCACCTTCATAGGAGAGACTCTCCTACCTTAAACTGGGGGGAAAAAAATTGCTTCCTGATGGCAAGTGGAACTAAAAGCATGATCTTAAAGAATCATGAGGACACACCAAGCAGGCACATAAGCAGGACTAATGAGTGGGATCCAGTTCTCTGTGTTTAGGTCTTTTACTGTAGACACTTGTTCAGGTTATCTCCAAGGCAATCTACTCCAGCACTTGGATTAGAGGAAAACTTGGCTCCCTCCTGCAGACTATTATGCAGCCTTGCTGTGTTTTTTGCACCAAGAGCTATATTCTAGTTCTGTTTTACTCTGAGACCATAACAATAGTTCACAATGGTCTTCAGGGAAATTAAAGGAAATTAAAGGAAAACATGTTTCACAGGGAAGTACAGATAGTACAGAGACAACTGAATTTATCAGTTGTGAAGGAAAAACATGCTAGTTGAACCATGCTGCTAAAATGTTTCATTTGAAGGTGTCTAAATTTGGGTGCTAATTGAAAGTGTCTGAATTTCTGATTGCTTGATAATTCAGCCAAAGTTACCAGGCACTGTTTAAGAAAACATGGAAAAAAAGATTTTGCTCTGCCAGCTGCTGTCTCCACCTGTCTGCTGGCAAGTCTGCATTCAACAACAACAACATGCACACAAAACTGATTCTTCTCTCAGTGATACTCCTGAATCTTAATTTTTCAATAGTTTCCAAAAGACTATATATCTTACTGAACCATTTTCATGAAGTTAGGGCAAAAATCTTTTATGCACCATGAAAAGGGAAACAGATTCTTCAAGGTGTTTCTAATGAAGAGATGTAAAAGTAAGTTCTTCTCTTGTTTATGTGTCTCCCAAAGTTTCTACTTTGGAAAGTTGTTGAACTATAACAGCTATAGTTGCAGGCCAGATAGAGAGAGACTTCTTGATGTTTAGTAAAAATGGAGAAAGGTCTTTGTATACAGAAACTGCCACATTGGGCACGTGATCTCAGATCAAGGATTGTATTGTCTTTCTCTTCAAATTCCAGAAAAATGAAGAATTTGAAAAGAAATGGAATCTTGTTTGCCATTTCTCTGTTTTCAGTCCTAAAGAAAAAGTTATACAAAGGATGTCTCCCAGTGGTGGCCTACACTGGAGACTACCGAAGAGCAGCTTCTTGCTTTGCTTGTGGAGGAGAAGTGCCAGGACCAAAGGAGGCTCACTCCAACAGCTGGTCAGCTTCCAGCTGTTCTGATACATTACTTTCTTAATACTTCTTCCCCATGCATGCAGCTAAAAGGCCTTTAAAGGTCTCCAGAAACAGCCACTTGAACAAATAGGTCTCGGAGCCGGGGTGTGAGTGCTCTGAAGGCAGCAGAGTTTAATCAGCACGAGCACAGAGTGAGGGTTGGCTGCTGTCCCTTTCACAGCTGCACGACCCCTGCTGCTCAGCCCTTCAGCACAGAGCCTGGGAATGGACAGGAATTTCATATTTGAGCAGAACACAATAAGAATATTGTTACGGATCCCATGGGGCAACAGCATTTCAGAATATGCTGTATGCACAGCTTGAGAAGACACTGATGCTGGCCAGTCAATTTGGTAGTGTGCGTTTTCTCTGTAAGAGATTTTAGGCTAACAATTAGGAAAAATACAGATTTTGGAGTTATATGGCAGATCTCTATCAATTTCAAACAGTAATTACTTGATGGGAGTTCAAATGAAGAATATTTATTTCTATCCAGACTATGCATTATAGTGCAGAAAGAAGTGAAAGCTGAAGTTATTAATAAAACAGCAAGTTCCAGAGATCTTTACTCAGCAGGATGAATAAAAATTTAAGCATTTTAGGGTTTAGTTATTATTTAAGGAATTCTAAGACCATATATGAATTAAATGCCAAACAGGTTCACAATTCAACCTTGGTTTGCAGTGCACAGGGGGAGCTCTGTTGGGGGGCAGCTGTAAAAGTGATCATTTTCAGAGGACTTAGAGCTACAGCAGAAACTGCTCAGAGGATTTCTGGTACATCCTCTGATGGCATATACACAGTTGAATTACTCCCAGGTGACCCAGTTCATAGCCATCTAATTCAGAAAATATTTTCATTTTACAGCAGGAATATTTGTAACCTGCTAGTACATTTGTTTTCCAAGCAGACAGGGTTTCAAATGAACTAGGCAGCTCTGTTCTCTTCCTTCCAAGTTTTGGTAAAACCATTTCAATCCTCCTCAATCTTCTTCAGGTTATAGTCTAGATGTAGAGGAAAGAGGGTGTACATGTTGCTCACAGCATGACCTAGAACAGTCTAGCAGACTGAAGTAATTTGTAATCTGTTCTGTAGTCTTACAAACTAAGACACACAGAAAAAACCCCAAACACACACACACACACACGAATCTACAAAACCAGAAACACCCAAACCAATCAAACCCCAAGAATGACAAGACTAATTTGTTTTTGCAGTAAGGGCAAACCTGGCTCTCGGACAAGAATTGGGCTAAATGTATTCAGAAAGCTCTGTTTTCACAAGAAAGAAAATAGCACTGTTAATCATTCTTACTGAGTTACTGTAAATACTGACAGCTGGATTTAGAAACCTGAACTAACATGAACTTTAAAGTTTGTTCACTGGATGAGGAGTCACAAAAAATTTTCAAAAAGAGAACCCCAGTGCCAAATCTGTGTCTTTTGTACCATACAGTTGGTGATTGAGAAATTCCCCGTGTCCACTTACAGTGGAAGTGCATCCTATTTAGGATGGTAGCCAGATTTTTAACAATTGTTAAGCACCTTCAGGTAGGAATCCTCCCAGGCTGCCAAAGACTCTAATTCTATAGAAGTAATTAAGGAATATATGGGGAGAAAGTCTGTGTCCATTTGATTAATCTATAACAATAACCAGACACTCTGAACAAAACACACTGTGTTAAATTGGTGTTCACCAGCCCTGCCAGCTCCAGAAATGAAGGATTTTGGGGTTTACACTACTACAGAAATCTTTATCACTTAAAAATGCACTCAAGAGTTCACACCATAGGAAAGGCTATGCTAGGCAGCTGTGCTTTTGCTGCTCAAGAATTCCCTGCTACGTCAAGGAAACTTCTGTTGCCCATTGCTGGATAACAATAATTGCTTAAAACACTCTGCTATGAAGACATTGAAATGAGAAAATCCATAATTCACCTCAATCAGCAGTTTACTACGAAAATGTGTTTTGCAAATCCCAAGACAACGTTCCACCAATGTCTGTCCAAAAGCCCTTGGTACGGGTAGAGAGCACTGCTGAGTTGAAGTCTGTTCCTTAAACTGTGGATACCAGCGCACTTTAAGCTGATTTGGAGGAGCAGGAATATCTGCTCTACTTGCTTTGCATAATCAAAGAACCACATAATTCCTGGACAAGTAGTTGATGATTTCAGAGCTAGGGTGTGGTTAGCCCCCTACTAAATTTGTATCCCTTTGAGAAAATACTAAATCTCCATCCAGGACTTTGGCAGATGGTGGAGCAAGCTTGTTTAAAGATGAATTTACAAGGGGGATGGCTGGGGACTTGGGCTCCAGTAGCCCTTTTCTCTAACAGCTTTCAACCTTTGACACTGTACATAGAGACATGGGCATGACCGAAGGTATGCAGCACAAAAAAATGGCCAGATTGTGGCAGATCCTCAGGCAGGTCAGAGCCAAGCAGCCTGAGATCAGTGACGTAAGGGCCAGTGCAGATCAGCTCTCTTCCACAACTGTCATAATCTGAGAAGGCCTGAAAAATCATCTTTGTGCCCTCCAGCTCTATACTCACTGCCGAGAAACAGCACAGCTTCAGTTTCAGAATGGCTAGAACGGTCTCAGGCTGCAGGTGGCTGGAAAACGTGGTGGAAATATCTTAGTGGGATGCTGACAGAACTCAAGTGGGAGGCATTCCCTGTGGGACAGATTCACTGCCACGTAAAACTTCCCTGAAGCAGTGCAACACAGTAATGTCTTAACGAGCTACAGAAAGCTGAGAAACCTGGTAATGGCTATCCATTCAATAATTTTGAGTGTGTTCAATACCCACTGCTTTTTTTTCCCTTTTCTCTTTTTTTAATAGAGTCAAAAAGCCTACACTCAAAAAACTTGAAAAAGGTTTTTTTTTTTTGAGGGTGGAATGCAACCCAAACTTGTTGCAGGATGTCAGAATCAAGAACTGGCAACACAAGTGAAACCCAAACCACATGAAAATTGCCCAGCCTTATTTGTTTTGTTGCAGTATTTTTGAAAAGCAGTCAGCTAAACTGATATAGTAAACAGTGCAATAAATTCAGTGTATTTCTGCTTGAAGGCCCTGGACAAATGGAGAACACTACTAATACATCTCTTTACTAACTCTCAAATTCATTGATCTCCATTTAGACATCCCATTGCAAGAGTGAAGTCTCAATTGTCTTAAAATCCATTTCCACTATTTCCTTTAAGGGAATGCTACTGAGTCATAACTGTAACACTAAATCTAATTAATTGGGACTTTGTGCCAGCATAAATATCAAAACAGCTGGTACTTTGATTTTTGGCTGTCTGTCCCCTAAGACTATTCAGCAGGTAGGAAACTCAATTACTTTCTTAAAGTTCCATTATTCTCTAAAAGAAATGCACAAAATTACTCTTTATGCTGTGACTTCTCTTGGTTTATCCCCTGGCTCTGTTATT
This sequence comes from Lycocorax pyrrhopterus obiensis, assembly GCA_014706295.1. Taxonomy (NCBI): domain Eukaryota; kingdom Metazoa; phylum Chordata; class Aves; order Passeriformes; family Paradisaeidae; genus Lycocorax; species Lycocorax pyrrhopterus. The sequence continues at coordinate 3,869,890 of JACSVZ010000016.1, forward strand.
GCTTCTAAGGATGAAGTATCATTGTAACATTTGCACATGGTGTTCACCTAGCATTTACAAATATATCTGTGCTTGTTAAGGAGAAGCAGAATACACTGTGATAATTATGTCTTTGTTTTGTTTAGCTGTGTACATAACATTTTGCAAAGGTGTGTGTAGAACATATTGCATTTTATTTCAGTGCTGTAATGGAAGTTTGGGCACCAGAACTGGCTATGTTACCAACACAGCACTAGAATAATTCACTCTAACTTCCCTCAAAAGTAAACAGGTATCCAGCTACCTTTGTCACTGTTCCCTGAGTTTACCTTTTGCACTCTAAGCAGGGTTGTTTAATGTCCTAACTCAGGAAGGTGTTTCAGACATGTTTTCAAGTATCCCTCTCTACTCTGAGAGCTGGCTGGGCAGTCTCTCAGTACTTTCCTGAACAGGGGTCTGCTTATCCCACTACAAAAAAGCAACAAAGGGCAAAACCTGCAAGGGGTGTGTCATGTCTTACTCAAGTATCTTGTAGTGATGCCAACATGAGGGTAAGTGTTGGCCCCTCAACAGCTTCAGTAATCAATCTTGTATGACTGGGTTGATAAGCAGAGCTTGGCCAGTTCATTAGTTCTGCATCATTTGGAGTCCCCTACAGTTGTTTCAAACGTGAGTGACGTTGTCCTGTTAAAATCTCTGCATCTTTTCTCCCAAGTCTTTTTCCATGTTTATATTAAGAAAGCTATGGAGGTAAAAGCTAGGGGAAGCAAAATCCCAGGGGATAAGCCATCCTGCTGATATCCATTAAGAAGCTCTTTGGCATGCCTGAGCATCTCATTGCCATTGCTGAAATCCTATCTGACCAACATATCCAAGCGCACAGCTATCAGCCAGCTGCGAGGAAATTGAATCAGTTTAATTAACGCATTAAGAAGCGGTCGAGGGAAACGTCACAGACACATTGAGCTTCATCTCGGAGGATTCACCAAGAATCCTTCTACAGCCACCAATTCAGTACAAAAGAATTGTCAGTAGATCAAAGCTCTCCTTGGGCAATATTTAAACACCTAAACCCCAGCGCTAACCACCTTATCTGATTCCTCCAAATATGCTGGATACACTGCAAATCACAGCAATGGCACAGTAAAGAGACACGAGTGGCAAATGTTTTACAGTCTTGCATTTACTTTGACCAGATCTGTTGATATTCTTAGAAAATAAGTCAGTTCCTGGTACGTCACCTTTGATTTTATGCTCTGTGAAAGTTCTAGGTCTAAACTAATGCTCTGAGGGGAATATCCTCACTCAGTAGAAAACTAAGCTGCCATTTAATGGTCTGAATGACCAACCTCATATTGGAAACAAGATACGTAAATCCTGACAGTCAATTTTACCTGCTGCTTTATGTGATAAGGCAACACTCTGCCTAGTAATAGTGATTTCAGTTTTCTTATTACCTCCTGGGCAAGCTTTGCACAGTGTCAGGTTTTTGCAACCATTTTCATTCCAGCTATGCTGGGTTATTCTGTACTTCACCACGGTACTGGCCCATGCTTTTTATAATATGCACTCTAATTTTCATATTTACTTCAGTTTTGCAATAACATTATAAACGTAAAGGCTACCAAATACTGCAGGATGCAACTGTTTGTTAAACATTTTAACACCATTTATCAGCCTTTTTTAGTTATCACCCTTGACTCTTCAGGAAATCCTATGTCCCTAGAAACCACAGTACCCAGCATCAACCTTAAAAAGCATTATACTTTCTTATCTTCCCAAACATTCAATACCAAGTACAGTAGGAGTGCCTGTGGTTCAGCCTTTCTCCCCTGCAGAAAAACCTGCATTTCTAATTCAAGCTCCAGGCATAAGATAATTTTTTTGGCTCGTCATTATTGACTGTAGGTTCAATCTGCTTAAGGGAATCATTTATCACCACACTCTGATTTCCAGGTGCATAAGACAGATGAACTAATTATGCTGGTAACTCACAACAGCCTTGGCTACTTGCACTGGAGCTACACCAAAATGTGGTGAACCACAGTGTGAAAAAGCTGGCTTTACTCAGAAATACTCAATATGCTCTCTGCATCCCACTATCCTTCACCTGGGCCAATTAATCTGACTTAAGCAGTTGTGTACATACGCTGATGCAGCCTGGCTCACTGGTACCACAGCAATTTATCCCTGCTAAGGCTCTGACACGGTAACTTCTGTATCAGGAATCAACAATGTATGTTTTCTCATCCTGTAATAAATGGAATGTGCTGTGATTCACAGTTACAATAAAAATGCTGAGAGAGATGTTTAGCCTGCTTCTTGCATCCCTGCTATATTCAGGGCAAAACTGAAAATACGCATCGAAGAAACACTTTGTCAGCTTGCCCCAGTAACAGCAGCTGGTAAAAATCCTTTAGCTCTTTTCCTCCCTGAAAAGGAAGTGGAACCTGGGGCATCATCATAACCAGCTGTTCATCATCTGGGATTTCCCTCACCTTGGCAGGAACTCTCAGCTCTGTATTTCAGGTGGCTTTGTAACCCTCTGAACAGACACGTACAAGCTAGACAGACACGCACAACAGAACTATGTTGCAGAAGGCAGAATAGATCTGTCATGTTTTGGACCCACAGCTTGCTCTTCCAAGTCTGAATGAGCAGTTCAGTTGGTCTGGACACTGCTCAATTAATTCTCCCTTCCTCTTCTGTCCTTCTTTCACCTGCATCTCTCTCCCCTTCTCAGCACTACGTTACAAGAACAGTAAGGTTGCCAAGTTTAGCCTCAGAAACAACAGAAAAACCCCAAACAAACCAAAACCACAGACTCCAGCAGATTCTCAGGTATGGAAAATTCAGTTCAGTTACATTTTGGCAAAGACCTTATCTTTAATTGTTCACAATAGGAAGTTTCAGCAGTAATAAGCAATTCTGTCAACGTCAGTAATGGTAAGTACAACATTAGTGCTGTGCACATGCACACATTCATATCTATTTTCATACTGTGCACAGATTTCCTGCACAATAGACTAATTTCAGTTTTCCCATACTTCACAGCTTGGTTCTGATTGGTTAAGGAAAAGTGGATAAAATACCAGTGTTGAATATTTATTTGCTAGCTTATTTCATTTCAGTGGTTAAGGGGAATAGCATACGGCTTCCTAGAAAATATTTTCTTCAAATTGCTTCTCAATTGGTCTGATGTCATCCAGAGTATTTGTGTCCATGGTGAATAACACATTAGGAAAGGGTATTTTTCACAGATAAAATAAGGAAGTAATTTTAACTCCATATCAGCACTGTTTCAGACTTTTCAGTATAATTTCAGAGTCAAGTTTTTATATTGTTCGTTGTCTGGGATTGGGTTTTGTCGGTTTTTTTTTTGGCGTTATTACAGCGTGAACAAGCCAAAAGAAAAATCTGCGTTGCAAGATGACAATACACTGAGCTCAGCTTAATCAGTCTAAAAGTTTGTGAATTGAAAACTATACACTCCTGGTAAGCTCCTCAGAATTGACTGTTGGGGGTTCTAGTCATGCACTCTGTGCATGAAATCCTGTAACTCATAAAATCACTCTACTCATGCAAAGCACGGCTGTGCCTTGTTATTGCTGGAAACCCAGGACACATATTTGGCCTTCCTGCTTCTGAAGCATGCTCTGAAATGAGCTATTTTCCTTATGGAATAATTCATAAGCTGTTTTAAGGAGCCTTTCTGATAAGGGTTTTTCCTTTACAGGGAAACTGTTCATCACGGTTAGGTCTGACCTGAAACTGACACATTGTTCAGAATGAAAAAAGATTAAACCTCACATTTCTCATCTTATGCTTGATATTTAAATTCCTTCTCTTTTTTTGCATCTGCTTAGGGAGAGCTAGAGATTGCAAGGTGTGTGGGCTGGCCATTTTTAAAGGCACTCCTCAGAGTCATAATGAGTGTTTGATTTACAAGTTCTTTGAATAAAGCCGTTTATCCAGACTGGCTCTGGAGCAGCCAGAGACTTTCTGTGTTTCAATGAACAAATGAGTTCTTTGCTGCCATCCCACTGACAATAGAGTCCAAGGGGCTTGAGCCCTGCATTCACAATGCAGGCCCTGCAAATTGTTGTTTTCCTTCGGAGAAAAGTTCCCTTCCTGGAAATTCAAACCACATAATAGTATTAATTTTGTTCTATACTTTCCTCTGATTTTTATTTAACCCTTTTAGCTTGGACATCCCCATACTGTCCATCAGAGAGGTGATAGGAAGTTCAGACTAAATGAATGAAGGAGGAAAGAGGCTGCACTTCTTTGTGATGGTCTCAGAGTCAGAAACTGCAATCTGTAGCTTTCCTACTCTTGTATGATGGGAAAGCTACACCTTAATTTTTTGTTGTCTTCGTTTTTTTGTCATCTCTGTTATGAATACAGATGTTTCTGAATAATTCAGCCATTTTCCAGTCAGATTTTCTGCAAATCATAATTAAACTGATACCTCATGAGCAAGTAGAGATAGCAGGTTTGAACAGCTGAATGTATCCAGCAAAGGCATCCAAATTAATCCAACATTTGTAAATCCTACCAACTGCAACTGAATGTGCTCACATTCACCATAATGCATATGGTGACCAAATCAGGATTCCAAAATTGTTCACACACCGAGGGCAATCAGGACCTCGTTCATTCTTTGTACAGTCAGTTATTTCAGTTATCAGGTGATGTGTTTTGTAACTAGCATCCGGGGAGGTGCACGTAAGGCGGAAGAAAAATTTAATACTTTCATATGAAAACAATCAAACCATGTAAGCAAACAGAAATATCTTAGCTGCAGAGGAATAAATTGTGCAGAATAGACTACAGCACCAAGCATATGATACACAAGAAACCTTAATTTAGATGCTAATTAACCCAAATGTAAGAATTACAGGGTTAATTAAGCAACATATCCCTCCCACAATTTTATCTGCTGCAGACACAGGTGAGAGGAGAAGGATCTTACCATTTGATTAAATTAGCCACAAGCCACAGTGGGTAGTTATGATAAACATTTTTGGAAGGCATTTAATTATGAGCCCTAAGTAGGATGGATTCTGCATTTAGATTACATCCATTTTTACTATTGGACATGAAATATCAAATGATCAAGAAAACAGCCACTTCAACAGCAATGTAATAAATGCTTCTCCTGCAGCACAGTTGTTAAACCAAAACATATATTTCTAATCAATTTAGTTGTAACCAGCATGCAGAAAACTCATTAAGTTTAAATTCAATCCTTATTTCCAGCACAGTGTGACCACTCTTGGTACAGTTGCTTGTTACACAGCAATTTTCTTTTCGAGCTCTGTTCTCACTTTTCCTTGTCTGTGACACCACCCCAGCTACCTGTAAAGCAAAATTCTCTGCTTAGACTCAGGCAGCTCCTTTGTTGGGTGATGGTAAGAGAAGCCTTCATGCAGATAGGATTCTCAGCTAGACTAAATTTATTCTTTGGGTACTGGGAGAATTCCATGACGTTTATAACAATCTCCTTATTTGAGTATTGATTCTGCAAGATCCATCAACAGCTGCTTTGACTTACGACATCTAAAGACACTCCTTCCCTAATAAGCCAACTTGCAAGCAGAAGACTTGTTGAGAGCACACCTCAGGCTGAAAATATTTTTTAAAAATAAAATCTAGAAACTAAGTTATTTTCTTCAGCTATTTCATTCCAAAAATTCAGCAAAAAAGAGCCCTGGCAGAGAATTCAAAACACAACTCATGGCTCACAAATAGAACTATTTTATCAGCACAGCAAATCCCATGAGGAAAAGCATCCTCTTAAGAATATTCAGAATGATGCACAGGATTTTCAGATTAGTTGTGCTTTAATATTTAAGTGGTAAATGTTGAATTTGGTCTATTAATACTTTACCAAATGGCAGAGGCCTCAGGATGCATTGGGGATTTTACAGAAAGTCTAAGAATATACCTGATCTATGAGGTTCAAGGAAAATTTGTAAGTTGCAAGCCAACTCAAGGATTCCAGGGCAAAGCTTTCCTGGTATGTCAGCCCAAGCCCTGCTTTAAAAAACTTCATGGAGACAATAGCTGATTTTCCAAAGACCATCCTGAAAAACAGGATGAAGTAGCATTTGTTCTTCAAATATTTAACAAGATATTTTTGACCATGCCACCGTACTGTACAAAAGCAGCCAAGAGAAGAAAAAAAAATTTTTTTAGATTTTATTTTCCAAATCTGCTGTACATTTTTCTAAGCTGTTTTTTAACCAGTCACTTATCTTCATAAATTTAAGCTGAAAAATTTATTAGCATAACACTAGAAATTCTAATTTAGTTTCTTGTGCTTTCTGAAAATACCATGTTCTGCAGAAAGGACTTAAATATATTTTCACTGCTGTCTCATGGAACAGTTGCTTCAATAGGTTGCCCTGAGTTTAAATCCAAGATCATTGCTGTTTCTAGAGAACAATCTTATTTGAGAGAGTTTATATTGCAGCTATTGGTTCCCAAAGTAACCCAGATAAACATCTTTACAAGTTAATGCTCAGACTACTACGAACTGTCATACCTAAACTCACTCCAGAAGAGTTAATGACAGAAAAATACTGAATTGAAAATCCTTATCCATTTGATAAAAGAGTAGGGTAGAGAGATGTCTTACATTGGGGGCCAAAGGAGAGTCAGGACAGAGCAGACAAAACTTCTCATTGTGTTATTCTGTCAACAATTCTGAGTTCGTTAACATTTATCTGCCCATTTTATAGGGTTCAGTCACTTCTCAGAGCTCTCTCACAAGCCAGGCATTTTAATGTTAACCAAATATTGAACTCACTGCAAGTCAATAAAAACATTTATTGACTAAAATACTCAGTCTATAAACAGGCACAGTTAGAGGACTTCTGTTATGAAAGAGTGACAAAGTAGAAAGAGGAAATTGGCAGATTGGAAAAAGTGAGTAATTCTCTGACATTACAGTAGAATGCACACTATTAAGCACAGTACTTGTATTTACTGGAATAAATCTTATCTAGTATCAAAATAGGATACAGAAAAATGTGTATTTACAAAGGCACACAAGGCTCTACTCTGCAAAGCTTATCAAGAAATGGTTCTTGGGTCTTATTGGCATCTTCACATTGGTTCACCTAAACCTTTGATATCATTCACATTACGTAACAAGGTGACTCAGGTGCAAACCCCACAACTCTGTCAGCACCAAGATTCTGCATCTCTTGGTGTTTCATCCCTTAATGGAACGTAAGAAACCAATGAATGGTCCTACCTCTGTTTAACACATAAGAAAGAACGGTGTAGAAAAATCCCACAGTCCCTAAGGTCATACAAGGGCTGTCTACCAATACCTATTTATGTTCCACCCATCACTTGCACATTTTTTTCAGAATTTTTCCGTTTCTGATTTTAAGGCTATAAGGCTATATCTGATTGTTTCAAGGAGCCGCAGATATTTCAGTGTGGCTACAAAAAGTGTAGAGAAGCATTGGTTGTTCAAGTTTTATGGTCATTTCAAAACATCATTTTACAGTGGATATTTAACTATTTGCATTTGCTTTATCTAGTAATTTCAGATTTCTTTCCTTCCCAAAGCCACAGGTATTCATGCAAAATAATTTAAAGAAATATTTGCCAAATTTATAGTGGATATGAACCATCTGTAATAAAGGGGAGACAGAAATTGGTATTTGGAGTACTGGACAGCATGAACTCTGCTATGGAGCAAGCAGAAGTCAACTGAGAATTAAAATCTTTTTAGGAGCAGCTTAATTCACTTGGGATAGCTGCATAACAGTTATTAAATCTCCATTTGCAACGTGGATTTCCATACCTACTGAGAAGCTGTATAGATTCTATGTGCCAGCACTAGAATCAATTTAACATTCTCTAATTCATTGACAGTGATCACTTCCTCTTCTTGCAAACACAATTCATCAGGATTCTGACAGCTTCCAGACATACAATGGATCCCATTAAAATAGGGATTCATGTTTTTCTTTGTCAGAGTACTGCAGACCTATTCAAATGTGGCAAACCCTCAATAATTACTCTTGCAGCCCAAGAATGTCTTAGTCTAACCCATGAGACTGGCTGCTCCTCATGGAAGTGTTATCAATCATGATGAACCCTTTATTTATCCACATAACAGGTCCACATTCTTCTACAGAGTATTCAGTATGAATGTAATATTCTCAATTATAGAAATGCTGGATCCTGCGTGTAGCTTTTTTTTTTATAATCAAACCAAATAGCTGCCAAGTCCAAGAGCAAATAGCCCTTGTTTGGGCCAGGAGCCACCGGGTGAATAGCAGCACTGTGTTAGCAAAATGAGAATGGCCTCATTATGATCTTAAAAGACCACAAACCACACATATTTAGTGAAAAAAAAAAAAAAAGAAAAACCCCAAAGATTTCTTCATCTGATAAGATTGTGTTTTCAGTGCTCCTTACGGAGTCAATGAAGTTTAATGTCAGAAAGATAGCTACATACAATAACTAAAGAAGGACTATAGCTTTATATTCCTGGATATAAGCTTAATAATGAATCCTAAAATATAATTTTATCAGTTGTACACATGATTAAAATAGCTCCAGCTTTATAATACTGATGAGATAATTAAAGTAATTAGAAATTACACCTACTTGAACAGTCAGTCGGTAAAAGCACCTTTAATCACAATCAAAACCTTTTCTTCCCTGAAGGAAGAATTTTTTTTTCCATATTACAGATTTTTGGTAACCTCTCATTCATTTTCTTCAGACAGTGATTAGAATAAGCCTTGTCAGTGGTTGGAAAGAACACATTAGGAATGATTTTACATAGAAAAAAATCAATATCCCATTCCTGGCATTCAGAACTCCTTTCAGCTGACTTTTTGTTCCCCAAACGTGCTTCCCCTTGTTTCTCAGAAAAGCTCTCTTTACAGAAACATGTGTCTTAAACAAAACATTTGCTTGTACACTCAGAATAAAGGTATGGCTTTTATGATACAGAACACTACAAGCCATTTTAACAGAATTTGTTTGCTCTGGTACTGGCAAAGGCTTAGTTAATACTGTCGCAAATGAGCCTCCTGAACACTCCTTTCTCGAGCATCATCTTTTTTCTCACCAACATAACAAAGAAATGCAAGGAATATAATATGAGACAACTTGAAAATTCTGATCTCTGAAAAATTCCAGGAGTGGAAGCTAAGGTGGATTGGATGCAAGAGCAGACCAGTTTTTAATGCAGTTCTCAGAGTAAAGGCAGCTAATATTTCATGTTCTACTCTGCAGTTCAAAATAACTCCATTCCCCTATTTTTCAATTTTACCATTCTTTAAGATGTCAGCTTCTCGCATATTTTTTAAAATTTATTTTTAATTTTTACTTTTGGATGAGAAAGAATTTGCTCACACTTATATGATACTTGCAAATAAAGGTGCCAGTCAAGTTACATCTTATTTATACTGACTACGAACACCCTTGCCCAATATTTAATGAGCACTTAAGAAATATATTTTAAAAGGGTTTTATTGTATTCACTTTGGGAGCACTGAACCTAGCTCTGCCACACCCCAACCTCCAAACTATCTCTGTTAAAAAGGTTTAAATCTGGCCAAGATTTCTGTAAGCCAAAGCCCAGAGAAGGCAGCATCCACCCACAAATCTGCTTCGGCGCGTTTGACTTTTCTTGCCACAGATAACCATTTGAATGTGAAGCTGATTTCATTTTGACTGGAGTTCAAGTCAAAATTTGCCTTGATTATTGATAACTGTTAACTACCAACAATTTTCTTTGCCCTTAAGACAAGTTTTTCCTATACTAAAATCTCCTCCCATGAATCTATTATGGAAAATTACTATTAAGGCCATGGTCTCTCTAAGTATTTTTCCTTGAACTTCCCCATGTAAATGGTTAAACCAAGGTCTTACACATGTCTTTTCAAGCATGTAAGATTCTTACTATGAAAAGTTGAACAAGAGGTGTGTTTTACATTATGTAGAGCTTATACGAGGAAGAAGAAATACTCTGAAGTTATACACCAATGGAACTGCAGTCTGAAGACAAGCGATTCAGAAGTTCAGATCCCATTAGGGATAAGAAATCAGGCTCCTATTCCTAATAGTTTCTGTCTGAGTTTAAAATAGTCATACCGTATGTTAGCACACGGTATGTGACATGTTCTTTAATTGAGACAACTGCGTTAAAAACAGCTGAAATGCAGCTAAGTATAGATTCACCAAACCCAGTTTTAGCCTTTTTTAAAAGTTATAAAGAGTTCTTTTTGAAAAATACCTTAACAAAGCAAAGCATTTACTTAAAACTAGCTGGCTCTCTCTGATCTGAGAGATTGCATTTTTGAATGTAAATTCTGCATAAGAAGTTCAATGGAAAGGTCATACGTCTTTTTCTGCATACCTCTGAGCTGTGACAACCAGGAGTGGTTTGCTTTTGAGTGGGAAAAGCTATAGATAGGAAGAAAGACTCAACTGACTTGGACTGTACTACCAGAAGGATTTAAAAATAGCCCCACAATTTTTGGGAATCAACTGGAAAAGGAATTAGAGGAACGGAAGTCCTTCAATCTGCAAGGGGTTCAGTTAAAATATGTTGATGAGATCCTGATAGCCACCAAAACTAAAGAACAGTGCTGAGACCTGGCTGTTGAATTGTTAAACTTTTTAGGATTAAAAATGGTTACAGGGTGCCGAGGAAGAACGCCCAAGTGATGAAGAAGACTGTGACATTTTTGGGTTTTGAAATTCTCTGAGGTCAGATGAAACTAAGCACAGAGAGAAAAAAAGCCGTCTGCCAAATCCCAGAGCGACAAACTGTAAGAGAATTGTGTGCCTTTCTTGGAATGGTCAGGTGGTGGATCAGTAATTATGGATTACCAGTCCGACCTTCGTGTGGACTTTTAAAAACCGCCTATAAAGATTTTATCAAATGGATTGATCATACTCAGGCTGCGTTCAAACAATTTAAGAAAGGACTAATGAGGGCTCCAGCTTTAGACTTGCTGGATTACATGAGATCTTCTGAATTATTCACTTATGAGTGACAAAATATTACCTTGGGAGTTCCAGCAGGATTCCCAGGGGAACAGAGACAAGCCGGGGCACACCTTTCTGAACAGCTCGATGATGCCAGCCAAGGGTGGCTGAGCTGTTTGTGAGCAGTCACAGCCATGGTGCTGTTGACTCAGAAAGCTCCTAAATTGACTCCAGGACGAAGCATGACAGGCTGTGTAGTGCATATGGTACAGACAGGCTTGGGACAAAAGGGGGCCACTGGCTGTCCCCCAGCCCAGTGCTTAAGTACCAAGTGGTACTAATGGAACAGGATGGCATTACCCTCAAAACCACCTCTGTTATATGGATGCTGAAAAAGCTCCAGCAGAGAATTTCTTCAGCTCTCTGCAGCATTTTTGTGAGAGTTCTGTCTTTCCCATGCAAGTAACTCAAAACTATGTGACAGTTTTGTAAACTTCTTGCAGCTGCAGGTTGTTTTGCAGAATTGTTATGGTTCTAACTGGAAAAACATTCAGAGATGGGTGTCTTAGAACTTGGCCAATCCCCTTAAGGGGTGGATGGCAAAAACCAATTACCTTATGCCATTTAATACACTTTTGTGAACTAACATATAAAAGCCTTCTGAGAGTTCATTAAAGTGCTTCCATTCATCTCTAAGTCTGAACTTTGTGTTGTTTCTCTACTCATCCGTGGGGAAAACAGTGACACTGCTGCTGATCCTGCTATGTTTCTGTTGGCCACCGAAGTAGGAAGTACTCCAGAACATGATTGTCTACAAACGATCGAAGAAGTTTATTCCAGCTACCTGGATTTAAAGGACAGCCTGACAGAGAACCCAGACTGGGGACTATACACAGACAGAAGCAGCTTTGTTTGCAGTGGAAAACACGTGTCAGGATATGTGGTGCCTACCCAGAGCGAGGTAATTGAATCTAAGGCTCTAATGTCAGATGTTTCAGAGCAGAAGCCCGAACTGGTTGCGCTCACCCGGGCACTGGAACTGAGTGAAAGGGAGAAAGTAAACATCTGGACGGGTCCTAAATTTGCTTTTGGCATAGCGTGCATCCCATGGGGCAATTTGGAAGGAGGGAGGTTTGTTATCAGCACATGCTACGTCCATCAAACATGGGACACAAATATTACATTCATTGGAAGCAGTACAAAAACCAGCTGAAGTTGCAATTATGCACTGTAGAGCACACCAGACAAAATAGGGCCAAAATGAGAAAATGACTGAGCCGACAGGGCGGCTAAAGAGGCTGAAGAAAAAGACATCCACGTTTTGGTTCCACAGTGAGAGATTAGCCAACCAGATATTAAGCCAGGATATAGTGCAAAAGATTGTCAATTAATTGAAGCGTTAGAAGCTAGATTTCACCCCTGTGGATGGGCAGTCACCCCTAATGGACAAGTAATAGTTCCTGAAGCAATTATGAGAGAAATAGTAGACAGAGAACACCAATCTACACTCCGGAATGCAGAAAAATTGTTAAAACACCTAAGAAAGGCAGTAATTAGCTCCAAGATGACTGAGGCTATATTCAAAGACTTAAAATTATGGTGCATATAGAAGAAATAACCCAAATACTGGAAATGAAGTGATAGTAGGGGCTATCAAATCTGGTAACTCCCTGGAAGATTATTGACAAAGTGACTTTACAGAACTTCTACATAAAGACAGCAATAAATATATTTCAGCCTGGCTGATCTTGCTATCACTGGGGGCTGTGTGGCTGCTGTGCCCTGAGGGGTCCATGCCCTCCTGCTGGCCACAGCTGTGAGGCTGAAAACTCTCAACACCACACTTCTGGTGGTGTGGCAGAGAGGCTCAAGTGGAAGAGGAGTATCAGTCGTCTCAAGGCTCTTGCCAAGTTATCCCTGTGGGAGAGGGCAGGGCTGAGGTGTGGAGTGCTCTTTCTCCGTGTTTGAAGTGAGTCCTCCTGGAGTCAGCAATGTGGTTTGGCTTGTGCCAGGGCAAATTGCAGTGTTCTGCTTGGGTGATGGGAGAGGGCTAAATAGGTGATATTTACTGTACCCTGAACATCCTCGTTACAGGCAGGATAACAGGGAGCTGTGGCTGAAGCTGTGAATTGTTTGGTGCTTTCCAAATGCAGTGCTTGATGCTTTTCAGCTTTTCCACTATGGTGAAGCAGTAAAGTGTTTTACAGCTGGCAGTGTGTGACACTTAATGTCAAAGTGACTGGTACTTCTTCCCCCGTGGAGAAAGGAAGGTACAACGATGAACAGCTGCCGTTGTTTTCACTTATTTGCAGGTTTGAGCATTCAAGTTGTGCTTGGACCAGAGTTCCTAAGCTTGTCTTGCTCAGATCATGAACAATAGCAGAAGACACTGTTGCAGCTGTGTGATTAAAAGGGTGTGGTACTTGCAGTGTATTTCAGTCAATGCCCTCTGGAAAGGGAAGAACTAAAACCTTAAATGAGCAATTACATATAAACCAGATAACAAGGATGGTTTTATTTAGCACTAATCTAAACTCCTTGAGGGCTAAAGGTAAGTTGGACAGTCTTCTGAAGTGCCTTTATTAATCACGGGATAAATGCACTAAACCACAGTTGCCACTGTATGATTTGAATGTATTCCAGTAAGTCACACAAAAAAGAGGTTTATATATTTCCATTAATGTTGTGGGGGTTGTTTTCCTGCTATTTTTGTTTTGTACCCAGGTGGATTCTATAAAGCATGTCTGTTATTCTGCTGGTGTGGTGACTAGTTAGGAAGCTGGTCTTCGCGTTTTATTCCTGGTCTTGCAAACTGCTGAGCGTGCTAAATCTAACAAAGCATGCACAGAGCTCACTGATTTACCCCTCTGGCCTCGGTTTTGTGTCCATTTGTAGAGTGTGCTAAACTGGAATTGCAATACTGGGTAATCCACATAGAAACACAGCTCTTAGAAAATCAGTAGGAAGTGTTGACCACTGCTACTCATCATTCTTGAAGGAGGTACTGAACATTTTCAATTACATCAGTTGAGTGATTTTAATATCAACATCAAGGGTATTAATATCAAATGATGTAGTTTTGCTACTGTGAGCAATATGATCATTTAAGTTAATCAGGGAGATCTTTACTCCTTCTGCACCAAAGAGCATCGTAATCATATCCAGAGCTATGCATCTTTTATACGTTCTTGTTCATGGGTATTCTGCCTGGAAAACTAAGGGGTATTGGTTTCTGCAGTGCAGCTTGCATTTTCCTGGCAAATTCTAATTTTCATAATGCAGAAATATAAAGATAATAGGGTGTGCTTGGTAATGAAAGCAACTATATTCAGAATACAAAAGTTATGATGTAAACCTGAGATTAGAAAGAAATGGGTTGAAGGTGAGGGTGGAGGGAAAGGTCTCCCTTATCTATGAGTGCATTACATTTTCGAATGCCTGTGATTAGGAAGGTAGGAAAGCTCAGTCCAAAGCAAGTTTGAGAAGCTCAAAGGTTTATATGACGGCTGTGAGCTATGCTTGGGTTTTACTGAATTACTGAATGACTACAGAATGGGTACATGATTGTTAAATGGGTCAGAAAGATGTGGGGGGCCTAGCAAGGAAGAGGTTTTCTACTTTTATTATAACGTATTCATGCAATTTGAGAAACTCTGTTCCTCTGCTCATAAATGTGTAGTAGTATAGTCTCAATTTATTATAAAGAGTGATTAGCTCACATCCCTTTGAAAAGCATGGTTTGAGTTGATTTAGGAGTCCTACATATGCAAAAAATCCTGCAATGGTTATCAGGTGACAGCTATTACTTGGTGCTGTTTCGTGTAGAACAACTATTTCTAAAATTTTGAGTTATTCTGATGATGTTATGTCTGTGTTACCCTGTACCCTGCGAGCAGTGGTTAAAACATTGCACTTTAGCACTACCTACAAACACACAAGACTTACAGATGCAGCTTTTTGTAGTCATTTTTTTCCAGATTATGATGAATAATTTCAGTTTAACACTTCATAAGAGGAAAAAGTGCTTAACAGTCCTTTGTCGTATGCCTTCGGTATGAGTGATGGAATTCAGTAATGCATGAAGGAATTTCCCTTTTTTATTGTCACTTTATTAGCTGATTTGCTCAAATGTGAGAATTAATGGCAATTCAGCTGCACGGTGTTAATGGCCTAATCATTAATTTGCATGGGAGTTACTCTAATAATAATTAGAGAGAGCTCATTTGTTATTAATGTCGGGGCAGTGAGCACGGCTTTAAAATAATAATCCAATTAACGTGCATTAGGTGGAAATTTTATAGTTTCCATAGCATGAGCGGCTGCTGCTGTGATTTGAAAATATTATTTCATGGCATCAGGTAACAATTTCTAACAGCTCCTGCCCAGTAGGCCTGGCCTCTGTGAAGGATTGCCTGTGAGGCTGCCACCTGAGCCGGAGGCTGGGCTTGTGTTCATGAAATGAACTGAAACCCAGAAATACTCCCCTTCATAACCCCCAAAGAGGTTTGCAGCCCTCCAAAGGTTCGTCTTGAGCATCTGTACTTGCAATCTAACTCCTGGTTTTGAAAGCTCAGGTGTTATGCCCTGTATGTAGGTGACCAATAACCTGAAACTGTGGTGTTTTAGAGAACAAGCCAATGAATTGTGTCAGGAGTTAATTGTGCTAAGCTGATTGCAGGCAGTAGGAGCCAGCACTGATTGGCCTTTCTGGCAGCTTTCTGCAGTGCTCATTAAGTCTCTTTTGAGGCCACAGAAAAATATTTACAGTAAAAAGAATAATCTTCCTAAGTGTCAGACATACGAAGCACTGACTAGGGCAGGAGGGGAGAGTGATTGGTGAGTTAGAAACTTTTTACTGATAATTTGTGTAGGTAGTGATGCTTTCAGCTGACTGTTCAAGGAGGAAAGGTGTGATGAACCTTTTGCATTGCAGTAGATAACAGACTGTTCGGAGTGGTCATGTAGCCCATAACTCAGCAGGAGACAGTCTTGTGTAAATCTAGACAAATCTAGAAGATCATTGTTTCCAGCAGCCACTCCCCTGTGACCAGATGTGTGCTGAATCCCTTTGGTCAGGACACCTCTGGGTGAAAGAGGCCACAGCTGCACATGCTTTGTGTCAGCTGGGAGGAGAAAGGTTACTCTGTTAGTGTGGCTTGGTGTGTCTTGCAGTGGCAAGTGTCAAATTTGATGTGGTCATACTAAGCCATAAGGGTCAACCAGCCCGCAATCCTCATCCTCTGTGTTGTCCTGCTTTAGGTTTCATCTGAGGGGTTTAGTGTGAGAGAAGCTTGTACTCGTGCTCTTAGGTTAATGGGGTTTGTTTATGCTACTGCAATTTAGTTACAAGGTCTGTGAACAGCTTTCTCTGACTGTGCAGGACTTGTAACAGGAAGGACACTGGAAGTGAGGCAAAGGATCCATCTTGGAAGTCTGCACAAATACCCCACAGAGCTTCTTCAAAGTTGGCTGAAGGACTGCACTGTGTGTGTATATATAAAAAATAAAACTCATGGAAAAGCAGCTTGAAAAATGGCAGTGAGAAGGATGACAAATTCCAGACAACTTCTTACCCACTATAGAAATTGCGTTTGCTAATGGAATTTAGCTGTGTTAGTGGGCTTAAAGGCTGGCTGGCAGTGTTCTGAAGGTGGTATTTCAAATTTGTAAAGCCTTCTCAACACACTTTGTGCTGAAAAGGATATTGAACTGTGCAATGTTTTACCAAATTCTACATTGCACCAAGGCAAGTGGATTTATTGCTGAAGAAAGAGGAAATATTGACATAAACTGAACAATAAAGAGCCGAGGGCAGAGGTGGTCCCCAGGTGGAATGAAATATTTCTAGATATTTGTGTCAAACCACTTGGGTAGTGAAAGAAATTAAACAGTTGTAGCTGTCTCATGTTCTTCATTCAAGAGGTAAGTGGTGATATTCACGTATCTTGTTGTTGACCTAGGAACAGTGTGACTTTTTTACCTCTTTACTTCTGCCTTTGAGAACAGAATAGAGGAGACTTTTCTGCTTGGACTACTATCTCACTTCTGGAGAAAAGCTCTTGAGACAAGAGGCTCATCTGCATCAATCCCATGTGTTTTCTATTAGGCTGAGTAGAGATACTATATCCTGCTCAGCTGAAAAAGATAAAAGCACTATTCCTCCTGTTTCATTTATCATACCTCTACTGTGCTCCATGAATGAAGTAGTGAAAATACTTTTGGTTCCTAGCTTATTAATATTTGCAGCAGCAGAAGCAAGTACATCTTGGAACTGTGCAGCATTCCTGGAGGATTTTTAGGTGAAGTTGTTGTGAGAGTAAGTATATTCTTTTCTGTAGTTATCACCCATGTCTCCTCCTCAAATAATCTCTCATTTAACTGCAGCTAGATCCTGAAGTACTTACTAAAGATTTGGGGGGAAGTTGAGAAATAATTGTTAGATGTAGGCCTTTCTATTGTTCAGTGAGCCTTTGAAAACTGTGTGTAGTGTCCAAGTCAGAGCCAAGGTGACTTTGCAAGCAGCCATCCATACCCACCCCTTACGGAAATCCACAGCCTTAAGGTAAGGGTCTGGTGTATTTGTGCTGACCTCTGAGGGGGGTTGTTTGTGAACCTCAGTTTTCACTGCTAGATTTAATGTAGGAACTAGAAAGCTTCCAGCAATATCAATTTATGGATGTTAACTCTGGTGATTTTGGTGATTTAGACAAAGCTATACTGGGCCAGGGTAAAAGATGAGTTTCTTTAATCTGCTTGTCAGGACTGAATGTGCTGAGATCGTGTTTAGGCAGTCATGGAAGAGAAAAAAAAGTAAGACTTTGATATTCACAACCTTTTATGACAATACATTTTAGTGAAGTTATTAATAGTATCAAAAAGCACTTTCTGAATTTTTAAGCCTTCTGTGATAATAGATAAAATGCATACAGTAAAATTAGAAAAAACTGTTTGTGCCTTGTCGAAGCTGTTGATGGTGTAAAATTCTCATATCCTTTTCTCTCCAGATGATATGTTTCTGGTCTATAATCTAGCCTCATACAGGAATTGATACATATCTTTCATTCTTGTTGCCTTCCCTGTGCTGGCTTAGTTCTGTTACACTCATTTTGAAATAAGGAGAACTGGAAAGCCTCAAGATAAGATTTGCTCTATGAATTTATACAGAAAATATAACACTCTATTCTTAGTTGTTCTTTATTGCTCCCAGCATTTTTCAAATCAATTCTGAATACTTCGAATAATGCATGTTCCAACACAGGTCTGTCTGGGACCACACTAGTGAACTTCTTTTATCCTGAAAAGATGCTTTCCTTCCTACTTTGTTGTTTATCTTTTAGTGGGTTATTAATGTTTGAAGGCTGCTGCCTTATATTTGTAACAGCCATACATCTTTAAGAGCCTTTGAGATATCTTGACACAACTCTCTGAAAAGTTGAGTTTGCTTTCACCCTTGTCCACAGCTGTCCTACTCCCTCAAAAATTCCCAATAAACTTTTTCTTCCTTTGGCAGAGATATGCCTTTTTTTCACAGTTGTTTTAGCCAAGATGTCTGATATAATGCAGAATTACTAGGTGAAGGTTTATGGTGGTGTGTCATTGTTTGGCATAGGTGATAGGGTGGGCAGTGTTACCTTTAGAACGACATATCTGGTACGAGCCTGTACAAAAGCAACCAGAACACAACTGATCCTCTTTCCTTTTGCCCCTTATCACCATGATTTCCAGCTTTGGTTCTGCTAGCACCTTTACTCAGGACATCTTGCTAGTCATATCATGTGCTTTTTCCTTCCATCTGTGAGGCAGCCGAGCCATTCAAGGAAAGTATTTTTTTTGTGGGCTCCTCTGTAGTTACCCAAGTTCTTGTCATCTACCAGCTGCCTTGCTGTGATGTTCCTGGAGCAGCCCCCAAAGAGTTTTGAGGAATGCTGTAATGCTAGAGAAACACCTGCTCTCATGGTGGTATGTTCTATGCAAAGTGAATAAATAACCAGAGTTAATTCAAAGGTCTTAGAGAAAGTCTTGTCCTGGGTGCTGTTACCAGAATGTGAAGCCATGGGTGGTGGTTACACATAGCCTTAATAAAAATCACTGCCATTATTGAGTGACATACTCAATCTGTCAGACCAACAGAATCCCAAGACCTGAAAATTAGTCACTCTTAGAAGCAGTACCTAGTTGTGTACCTAATCCTTTACAGCTTGTCGTTTTAAGCAGGCTGTTGAAGAATGGATCTGACCACCAACAGCATCAGGCTTCAGCTGGAAGTTTAAATTCAATCTAAATGTCTGGCTGGGTAAGGCAACTGGATGCAGAAAGCAAGGTATTTGAGGCTCATTTTCAAATGGTTGTAACTCAGATCTGTTGCTCTGTGGATTTTTATCTCTTAGTTCATCACTTCCTGGTGGTACTGGCCTAGTAGCATATAGAGCTCCTTATCAGACTTGTCACACAGATCATGTCTTTATATTTTTGGCATAATGCACCATTTCCCTGGAGACTCCAAAAGTTGACTCTGTCCTTGTCTGCTTTGGGTTGGATAAGTCTTGTTTTCTGGTCAGATTCTTACTAGCATTTATCTTAATTTCCAAACCACCTTCAGGTCCTAAGTCTGATCATTCTTCCCTAAGAGACAGCGGCCAGAGGACTGAGCTTGCCTGCTTGCTGTATTTCTTGAATTTTCTGTCATACAGCTGGCCAGAGCTCTGGTGACTTCCCTTACTCGTCTCATGAGGACATATCACACTGTGGCATCACCTTGTCACATACATTTCATCAGATGTAGAACGGATGGATGTCGACCTTTAAGGTCTTTTGGAGTCTCAGCAAATAGTCACATCTGCCCAGGAAATATATTATTATTTCAAAGAGAGACCTTTAATTGGAAATAAGTTATATTATACCTTCTGGTTAAGGAGGTTT
Organism: Lycocorax pyrrhopterus obiensis; assembly: GCA_014706295.1. Classification (NCBI taxonomy): domain Eukaryota; kingdom Metazoa; phylum Chordata; class Aves; order Passeriformes; family Paradisaeidae; genus Lycocorax; species Lycocorax pyrrhopterus. Next base: position 3,889,762 of record JACSVZ010000016.1, read on the forward strand.
TCTTCTTCTGCGGTGAATATTGATGTTGGCAGATGTTTATCTGTAGGGGGCTTGATGAAACATCTTTTCAGAAGAAAAAGTGATTTGCTTACATGCAAGACCAGCATGTTCCTTTGCCCTTGGAGGCAAATAAGGAGCCAGTCTCTTTGATACACAGCTATTTTTGTCTTCCTCTGAACACTGCTTATCATGCATTATGCATGTTTTTTTAAAAAATGCTGTCAGCAGATACAGCCAGCCATTAACCTCAAGTACTTCCTATTTAAAGATAGCACCTGGAGTCAGTTCATCCAATTGTGTGGGACAGAGGCCTTAGGTCACTTGCTGATGATGGCAGAGACCTGATCCTGAAGTGGCATGTCAGCATTTTGCATCCTGTCCTGTTTGGGAGTTTACAGCTCCATATGTCTGGAATCTGCTTTGGTCAGTGTGGTGGTTTAAAATCAGCTGGGAATTAAACTCTAAAGAAAGAGCTCCCCTTTATCCTCGCCCCCCTGGTGAGAGAGGTACAAAGGCAGAGACTATGGGTAGAGATAACAATTTAATGAAAGCGAACAGCAAAGGTACAAGAAACAAACAATAACAGCAACAACATTAATAATGAAAGTATAGAAAAGACAGGGCGATTTACACACAAGAAGGTGCTCAGCACCCCAACCGAGTTCCAAATGGCTGATGAGATGAAGACAGGATGGTGGATGTTCCTGCATGTTCCTGCAGCCTGGTGATGACACATGGTTATTCCCAGGACAAAGACAGGATGGTGGATGTTCCTGCAGCCTGGTGGTGACACGTGGTTATTCCTGACACAAAGACAGGATGGTGGATGTTCCTGAAGCCTGGTGGTGACACGTGGTTATTCCTGACACAAAGACAGGATGGTGGATGTTCCTGAAGCCTGGTGGTGACACGTGGTTGTTCCCAGGACAAAGACAGGATGGTGGATGTTTCCACAGCTGGCTCTCCCCTTCCCTGAGCCAGTGAGGAACAATGATGGACAAACTCCACGGAGGGGTGGGCAGCGGTGTGAGAGGGGCAGAGCCCATGGAGCTGGCCACTGGCAACACCCCTGAAGAAAAACAGAAATGAAACGGTGCCGTTTCTGGTGTGTGCTCAGCTTTTTCCTTCCCCGAAGCCAAGCCTCCAGCGATGATGTGGATGGTATGGAATAGTGACCCAGCCACGCTCACGTGGCCCTAGGCTTCTCCCCCTTGGCAACTGGGATGAAACCAGGACAGTCAGGATCTTCCTGCTCTCAGTGCTGCAGTGAGTGTTTTCAATATCGCCTTTTCGAGTAACAAGGGTAGGAAGAGGGGACTTGTACATAAAGCAGTAGGTCAGGTGGTGGTGGGAATAGATTTGCACCCCTCAGGCAGAGTGCCCTAGGCAGAGAGGTCACAGAGCTCCTGACTAATGTAGCATATTTGCCACTGGACAATGGAAGCACTCTCATAGCATAATCATCTCTGCAGGCTGGGCAAGATCTATGCTGAGGCTTCTGTCCTGCTGTGTGAGGCTAATAGGCTGATGTAACTGGCTGAATAGTTTTTTAAGGTAGAAAAGCTTAGGTCACTTTTATTTAGAAAGATTGGCTTAGAGGCTGACATCCACGTTACTGACTCACTGTGAGAGAGGATGGTGGTACAGACAGGAAGGTGTGAGCAGTGAGGGAACGTCAACTGCCTGAGCATTTGTTGCCTAGCTTTTGAAAATAGTGTTCCAATTAGAGCCATCTATTCAAATTTGTTCCTCAGTATTCTGTTTTGCCTTGTGTTCACTACATTCGTGGTGTAGACTGACAAGATGTTTAGTGGTCCTGGCAGAATTGTGGTTGACTGATGTAAACATTTCCTGCCAGCATATGTTGAATAGCTTACATTTGTCAAAGTCAATCCATCCTGGTCTCTTCCTGTCTGGATCAGCACCAAAGCAGAGTCTGTACTTGCAGGAGTGAACAGCTAGTCAGTCTGTGAGAACTCTATTATTCACTGTATCTCCTAAACTATATTTGCTGCTGCTTTGTTGAAAGTGTGCTCTTGTAAATTTAGAGGAGAAATCTGCCTCCTGTTAAAGTTTAGAACTGTTTAGTAAAATTCTTGGATTTTAGAGTTTCACTTGATACACCAAGTGGCAAATGAGCAGTGTCTGCAGCTTGCTTGTTTGGTGTCCCTCCACTTTGTACCAGCTGGGAGCTTAACCAAATGATTAACAGACATCTGTGCAGAAATATTTTACTCTAAACTGCTTGTATAAAAACTTCAGAGGCATGAAGCAATTTTGTCTTTGCAGATACTGCACCTATGCATGTGGAACATGAACAGACCTTTAATGCTTTGGTAAATTCATTGCACTGGATATTTAGCCAGTTGGACCTGAAAGTCCTACCAACCCAGATTAGACTGTGACCATGTAAAGCTGCCTAGAGCTTGTTTTTGGGGAAACTCATTCTGAAGTGGCTGATAGTTAGTTAATTTCTAAGACAGCATGCTTTGAGTCTTCCCTGTGAGAAGTGGATGCTATTTTATTTGCATTCAATGGTTGCCTTTACTTCCAGCATTAACTTGAACTAAATGCATGAATGTTGTGGGCTATCAGAATCCTGGCACCCAGACTGAGGAAACAGCTGGTAGCTGTTTCTGATGCTTCTGATGCTCTTGTAGAATCACTGTTACACAAGTGGATATATAGGAATAGGGACTTTTGTGTCACTGTTTAGCAACTGCTATGTACTTGCTACCAGCCAGGTTGGATACTGTAGTATCTGCTTACATGAGGTAGTAAATAATTGCGTTTCCTTAAGAAATTGTATTCCAAATACTAATGCTCTATTTAGTGTTCTGCCTCCCCCTCAATCTGTTGAAACTGCAACTGGAAGATTTAAAACTGCCTTCCAATGCACTGAAAGTTTCTTTTTCCCAATACCGGGTGCATGTGCAGGTGGCCTTTTCTGGCTCCAGCGTGTCTGACTCACCTTGTCATTTGCAGAAACACGGTACTCAAGCACACAGACCACTTTACTCCTTGCTTTCCCCCAGTTCTGCCGTCAGAGGAACTGAAAGTGCACTGTCATCAAGTCTACTAAAGGTAGACTTTCCTGCTGCTGTTTGTTGAAGTTCCCTTGTACTTCACAAGTTGGCCCTGGTCGTGGTAGTGGTCTATTTCTGATGGAGAGGCAGGAATTAAAGTTACTGGGCTAGTTTCTTGTGAGATGGCTATGCCTCTATGGGACCAGACTGAGAGCCCAGGCTAGAGAACCATTTCCTTGCATATAAAATGGATAGGAATGCTTGTACCCTTAGTGTTGTGGTTTAGCCCTAGCTAGCAACCCGAAGCTGCTCCCTCTCTCTCTCCTTGGGAGGGGGAGGAGAATCAGAAAAAGGGTAAAATCTGTGGGTTGAGATAGGAAGAGTTTAATAATTGAAATAAAGTAAGTATGGTACTGCTACTACTAACAGCAATAATTATAATGAAGATATGAAAAAGGAGAATAAACCACAAGAAAAATAAGTGATGTACAATAGAAATGCTTACCAGCCACGATGGTCTCCTTTTGGATTCTTCTGCAATTTGCTCCTTCTGGACAACTCCCCACGGTTTATGCAGTGAGCATGAATTCTATGGTATGGAATATGCCTTGGGCCAGCTCGGATCAGCTGTCCAGTCTGTGCTTCACCCCAGCTCCTCGTGCTCTTCCTCTCCAGCAGAGCATGGGAAACTGAGAAGTCCCTGACTCAGGGTTAGCACTGCTTAGCAACAACCAAAACATGGGTGTGTTATCAACATCATTCTCACACCGAATCCAAGAAACACAGGGCTGCACCAGCTACTAAGAAAACACTAATTCTACCCTAACCAAAATCAGGACACCTAATTGTGGCACAGCTACATGGGACAGAAAGAAGTTCTGGTAATATGGTGGGTTTTTTCCCTCTGTGAAACCAAGTTGAAACATGCAAAAAATGTTATAAGAACAGGAGAATTTGCTGTAGGCACAGAGTCACATTTATCCCTTTCACTTGTGAAAAAAGCTTATTGATTGTGATAAGTTACTGTTCTTATACGAATTGAATAAACATTTCCCCTGTTGTTGGAGAGCAATGATGATTATTTTCAGGACAGAGAGTCTTGATCACAGGCAGAAATTGCTGCTGTGCCACTGGCCCTTTGTCTTCATTCTGAATAATTATCTGGTACTGATTGTGTAGGAAAGAAAGCTGTGTATTTTTCTCCCTCTATGTCCAACATCATGCAGTTCTCATATTGTACCATGTCAGCCAGCACATCCTCGTGTCCCACAGCACCAAATGTTGTCTTCATCCAGCCCACTGAAAGTGCCAGTTGGCCGTGTAGTGAGCCTGGCACAGCTGTGCTGCTGCTGAAAAGAGCTCTGTGCAGCACTGGGGCTGCTGCTGCTATACATGGCTGTATACTGGGGGAGATGGAAAAGACCTTATGGAGCTGGAGGTCTTTAGGCATAAATGTAGAGCATTTTGCTAAATGATCCACGTGTTCTGATGGATTATTGGGATGGGAACATCTCTCACCATGCAATTTTTCAATGAAAACTTAGGGAAAGAGTTGATATGATCATCGAATCTAAGTGATGCTTTTAGAGCAGTGTGGGAAGAATTAGTGCAGTTTTATTAACAGCTGAGATTGTCAGCTTGAATATGGTGTATAAGTTTTGGTAAATTATTTTCAAGAGTTCAAATGGAGTAAGGATAAATGAGGAGAAAAGCTGTTGAGGTATTCTAGGGAACAGATCTGAATAATGAAGAGAAGCTAGTCTTGTTGAGACCATTCAGTTTAGTGCAATGAATGCTGGATTGTGGACTGTAAATCATTAAGAATTACTGAGAAAGGAAGAAAATGAAGGGAACTGGTAAGAGATGGCCCAAGAGCATGCAGGTGCAAAAAAGTGTGAAGAAGCATCTGGTGCCAAATTAGAAGTCTCCTGCCTAATGGTTGCTTTTGTGATGCTTTTTGCATAGCAAAATGGTACTAAACCAGCTGGTTGTAGAATGGAACATTTAGAGAAACATGGTTGCCTGAAACAGGGGCTAGTGATCCAGGAGGCACTCATAGTAGTTTCACTTTATCAGTGGCTCTTGACTACGAGTTTTACTTCCTTAGCCTAAAACGTGTAGCTGTCTGTTGTCTAGACTACAGGTAGTTTTGTGGTATAAGCAGTAAAAGAGGGAATAGTTTATTGTATCTTGTAGCAAGCGTAATATTTAAGACATAAGCAGACTGGTAGTCTGTTATATCAAGGGTTAATACCCCTCTCAAATACTGCAGAAAAAGCTGTTTCAGTACTTGCATTGTACTTTTCTCCTTTTAGAAAGGAAGTGCTTACAAGTTTCTGTTTCCCCTGACTTCTTTCAAGTAGGAGTGAAACTAAGGAGAGGGTGAACTTCTTTATCTTCCACTTTCAGGATGGAAATGAGGACTAGAGAAGAGTGCTCTGATACGAATATTGGGCACTTGCCCGGTGTTATGCTGCTCTGCTTTTGTGAGCAAGAGGAACGTGAAGCCCAGCAGGATCCGAATCCATGCAGCAGCTCCTCCTCCACTCCTTACTGTAGGGTCTGCTGTAAAAAGATGTACTTGACTGACCCTTGCTTGTCTACTGCCTTCTGGGTTTGTATGCTCCTCCTTCAGACCTAGGAATCACAGCAGTTCATGCCTACTCTGCGTCTGCTTTCAGTGGGTTTGGGCCTCCCTTGTCCACTCAGACTGCGTGGAATTTGCTGTATTTTGCCACTTTTTCCCTGCATAGATCATACGGAAATATTTTGATGATCCATTGTAAATACCTTGCAGGTTTTTTTCCTTTTACTGACAGATTCTTTGCCTTCATTAATTTTTGTAGTTAACTTGTATTTGCCTTGCTATTTCAAACACTGTCAAATACAGCTACTCTATACATCCTCTTTAGCCATCTGTCAGGGTTATTATTCTAGAGCAACTCTTTAGTCTGTTCGCTCTGATAGCTGTGACAGAGATGGCTGCAGAGCAACTAACCCCTGTGAAGGAGGGCAAAATTTCAGCATTTGAACTGCGATTTCCTCATCACCATACGTTTTCTTCCAACATCTAGGTCAAACTGTCCTCAGAATTACATCAACATCCTATGCTTATTACCCTAACACCATTCTTAAACTTTCATGATTATTGAACCTTCAAGCATTCTCAACTCTGCCTTCCTGTCTCCTCAATCACTGACTGCTTAGGTGACTGCAGGTGTAGAACTTCATGATCATTGAAATAAGACCTCTATCAGTTTTAGAACTGTGATCCTATGATATCTGTTATTAGCCTTGTCACCTGTTTTCTAGATAAGCTGGTCAGTAATTCATTAGACTGAAGGAGTGGAGCATCTTAATTAAGATCTTACCTGGGTCAAAGCCAGGGAAAGCACTAACTTATCTGCTTTGATCTCTGTTATATCAATTCAAATAACTTGATGAAATTATTTGGCTTTGTTTTAGTCAGCAACTTTTTTTGTGTACTACTGTTTAGGTCCATCCCCAAAGCTATGCATTTTGACTGTGTGGAAAAGTGCTTAGAAATTTGCACAGGTGAGAACTGCCCAGAGTTTCATACTGCCCCCTCAATTCACCAACAAGTTCATTAGACCACCCTATTGTTTTGATGAGCTTGTTCTTTTGGGTTGGTTTTTTGTTTTTTGTGTTTTTTTTTAATCCTGCAAGTACTTCTGCATTCTTCCCTTTCAGAAAGGGACAACATGATGGCTGAAAGCTGGAGGTGCTTTCACTGAATGCAAAGCTTAGCTTCAAGGAGAAACCTAAAGAGTTGGCTCTGAGTAGGCAGATCCCACATCCAAAAATCAGTTGTTGTTCCTATAAAATGGATGACCCCTGAAGGCCCTGTGTTGTGTGTCAAATTACAGAGCTCCAAAGCTGACTAATCTGCTGTGGTTTTGCTGTAACGAGATGAGATGGAAAGGGCATTGGTAGTAGATGATACATGAATTACAGCAAAAAATAATCAAGGAATGAGGATTACCTCCTAAGTGAATGGAAGATTCTCACTTTTACACCAGACTTTGTACTATTAGGTAACTGTAGCAAATATTTTTGAGGTCCAGGCCATTTCTACCCTTCCCCTTGAAAAGGTGAGCCTTAGCACATTTACCAGGTGCGTTTTCCAGTTTGCACACAGGTTATGTGAAAGACTGTAAAATCTGAACACTTGAGATATCTTGTGATTCACAGGCATAATGCTTGCTGCTCTGATCCCTTAGTTCCCTCCTAGGCCTGCAGATCAAATCTTCAGCAGATACCCAGGCAGGGTGTTATTCACAACAACCTGGGCTATACACGGACTAATGAAACTGGCTAGTTCCCTCTGTGCTCTGCTACATGAGCTGGATTCAGATATGCTAACTTTGTTTCTGGCAGCAGTTGGAGCAAAGCTGAAATTGTGTTCAAGTGTGTGCATGATTCTGCTATTAGCTGTCAAATTACTAGAAACAGTTCTGTGGCAAATCAGAAAGCAGATTTACAGTGCTACTTCTGATTAGCTGAATTAGGCTGGCTTCACAGGACTGGGGCCAAACTTCCTTTTTCAGAAAACATTTGTGACTTGAGGGATGATTTATGCTGTGGTAATTGCGCATGGTAAGCTGCTTTGGATGCAGTGGACCTAATCAGCTTTGAAAAAATGAAGAATCTTGTAAAAACCTACTTGCATCAAGGGCGTTATTCTTAATGCACGTGAGATGTAATTGTGCTGAATCAGGAACGCCATGCTACAGGAAGTAGGGTTAGGTCTTGCTGTACAGAGTGAGGAGAGGATATGAAAAGCATCTGGTATTTTGACAAGATCATGTACTTAATGGAATCTCCAAGCTTTTATTTAACGATGGTTCTGTAAAGCCAGGTATTGCTTAGGATAGGAGCCCTTAATGAACATGGGCCTTGGCTTTTGCAGTTGTCAGGCGTGCAGCTGAGCCACTGTGCCTGTGCAGTTAAAGGAAACCCTTGCAAAGTCCAGTGGAGTCTTTTGGAGCTCTGCAGTCAGGACCATGCTGCAGGCTTATACTGGGGCTGCTACTCTAAGTCAGGGGTTTACAGCTCCACTTTCTGATATGCCTACCATTAAAACTGTGGTGATTGTTGTTACAGCTCGTGTGTGCTCGTAGAGGAAGATTGCTAACTTTTATATATGTAAAGTCAAGCCATTGATTCAGCTTAGAAGTGAAGAAGGCCTGGGGACAGAGCTTACCACAGCTCTGGAATATCATCCTTTTCATTTGCTGGATGGTAGGCAGCGTTGTTTACAATTTCAGAATATCCTTGTGCTGTTAAATCTTTATCAACTTCCTCCTAGCAACTAGACAGAGAGTCTCATATGAACTCTCAAGTCATTCTTTGTACATAAGAGTGTAATTCTGACTGGGGCCCAGTCTCCTATGCTGAGCTAGCAAGGCTATGTGCCAAAAGTGAGGGTAACTGGATAAACACTGGCATCTATAGAAGCAAGCTGAGTGATCTGGAATCTGACATGGTTCTGCCACTTTGATCACGACTTTAGGACATTTTACCTGTGTATTGAACCACATTATTCCTTTACAGAAAAATCTTCTGAAGGCAGTAGTCCTTTCTGTGGCTAGACAGGGGTTGGGAGGGATAGTTGTTTAAATGTGGAATGTAGCTGTTGCTGAATCTGTTGGTCTTGACTCCCCCAAGGAAACCGTATTGTCATGAGGGTAACCTGGCTGGCTGTAGGATTGCAGAGTTTTGGTAACAGAGGAACGTGACACATGTTCTTTAGCCTAATCCTAGCTTTAGCCTTCTGCTCCCATAAGATTTAGAAGTCAAAACGAGTTAAAAATTGATCTTTGCAGGCAGAGAAGAGTTTTTTTCATGATTTTCAAATAATTTGATTAGTGTGGAGTTTAAGATTCCCTTCTGATTTTCTAGGAAAGTGGTGGTAATGGGATAAAAACTGGAGTTTGATCTCTTGCTTGATTTTAGTATCTATTGCTTTCTTTTATGTGCCCAGTTTCAAGGGAAACAAATGGGAGATTTTTCCATAGAAATCGAAAACTATAGGGTTTTGTTCTGGAATGAAAATTAGCGTTCCCAGCACTTGGGCAAACCTTGGCAAGCCAGCAGCATGGTGCTCCTCACTGCTGTGAATGTTCTTCACTGGTACAGAGCCAGTTAGAGTGGCCAGTCATGTGGCAGTAACAGCGAGGGAGGGAGTCTGAGCCCTCTGTTTGTGCTTAGTGCCCTGCTGTGGCTTGTGGGGCACAAGTGAGAGCTTGCAGGCCAGCACTCAGATGTTGAGTATCTGCGTGTGTGAAGGTTTTGATATGAGAGCTTCTACAGCATTGCAATGCATCAGAGGAACAGCATCAGGATTCTAAACACTTCTGATTATTTTTTGAAATACATTTGGTAGATGGTTTACAGCACGTGGAATTCAGTCTCTCTCAGGGGTTCACTTATTGACTGACCCAGGATAGCACAGAAGTCCCAGTCCTGTGGGTAGCTATAAATGACTAAAATGTCTATTTTGTTTTCTTCCTGAAGAAAAGAGTGTTTTGTTAGTGATGACTGGGCAATGCTTGATAAGTGTTTACAATACAGGACTACAAAGGATTGCTAGAACTGTCTGAGACGAGATGCATGACATCTGACAGAGCTGTTGAAAAGGAGGAGCTGAGAAGTAAGGATAAGCTGGAAAGTTTTATTATGAAGGAAAACTATCTGGTACAATATGTGACCATTCATCCACAGCCTTGTTTTAGAATTTGTCTTTGGGAGTTCCCAGCCTTAATGCTTAAGAACTCTGACATCCTTCCAGGTTAATGTTAACAAGCTGTTGTCAGCCTTTGTGAGAAGACAGAGCTATGCCTGTGAGGCAGGTCCTTTTTCTTCTAACCAAAAAGGATGGGGAGCAGTGGTGAGTTCTGTTATAAACCCTTCTTGGATCACCAAAGTAAAATTTTCTTTGCTGGTTTGTTTATATTATTCAAATTGTTTAGTTTCCCCTTATTTTGACTCCAACATATTCCAAAACAGCCCTGGCATCCAGGTTATCCCACAGTACCAGGGGAGGAAGGAGAGGAAAGATGTAAAATAGAATGTTGTCTGATATGTGAAACCCCTGCTACCCTAAAATTTAGAAGATATTTGAAGATAAGAATGGTAAAGTCAAAAACAGCATATGGGAAGCCGGTAGCACTGTAAGGGGTAGGCTGTTTATAAACATCACCTTGAAGAGAGAAAAGTCAGGTCTGGAGTTTATGACTCAGCAGGCAAACAGAAGCTGCTAGAGCTATTGGGACAAGTAGGTTCAGTCCTCACTTTCCTCTGCTCCTGACAGCTCACACCCCCTCCTGCCTCCAAGTGATCTGTAATTGTTGGCATGGAGATTCAGAGGCAGGAGATGCAGTACTTAAAGTACAAGTAAATGAAGAACAAAGTGGTTGAATGCTTTTCAATTCTTAGCAATGGTCCTCCAACTTTTAATTATACATGAAAATGGAAGCATTTAATGCACCATCTAAACAGTCTAGTTGGACTAAAGCTAAGGGTAAAGTATTCATGCACAAGTATGTTTATCACTAAAATGGCAAAATGTTCTACCTGGTACAGTCTGTTCTTACTGTTCTTGCCATTTTAGCAATCTCAAAGCTATAAGATGATGTTCTGACAAACAGAATCAGATAATGTAAGTTTGACTTCTCATTGTGATGGAATTAAACTAATTTGAAACTTCTGAATGTGGGGAAGAATGTGTGAAGTGGATCATAGACCTGACTTTTGAAGACGTTCTGAAAATTTTGGTTGTTTCTGAGATGCGTATCTCTAAGCAACTGAGAAACTAAGTGGTGGTTTGGATTTTATCACTTCTCTGCAATACCTGTCCTAGCTAGCATTTAAGAAAGTGGAATTTCATTAATACTGTACTAATGGCAGAGTCCCATTTGGTAACTCATAGCTACATTCTGTTTTGGAAATGAAAGAACACTTACTTTGGCTAAGTCAGCCTTTGAATAACCACTGCTGAAGACAAATCTCTTGCAAGTTCTAATGTAAGTCAGGCTTTTATAGCTTGTCTTTTATTCCCCTTGAATGCCTTTTTGACTGCATGGGAAAGGGGCTTTACTTTTGCTATAAGCCTACTGATTCTAGCTGCTGTTGTTTTTTAATTTTTAGATTTTGGTCTAAATACTAAATGGTGCTTCTAATAGCATTTGAATTTCTGAAGTGATAAAACATTTGTTCACTAATGAGAAAATATAAGGCACTGAAATATGCCTATTGCTTACCAAATAAAAAAATCATCCTTGCTGCTATTGCTAGGAGGAGGAGTAATAATAAACAGATAAAAAATAATTAAGCTATAAAAACTATCCTGGTCAAAATGGTAGCCACACTGTGATATCTTGTTGAATTACCTTTGCTAGTGAACTCTAAGCCAAGCTCTGAAACAGCTTCAGGCTTTCACTTTTCAAATTATATAGACAAGGCTAATCAAAATAACCAGTGTCACTCTTCAGACTTGTTCTGTGAAGTGGTCTGGAAACACCTGCTGCAACTGAGGGGTTTTGCTTTTGTTATAGTTGACCAAAGAAAAGCCCAAAAGCTCCGAGCTGTTGCAGAAATAGTGAACAAAGCAATATGCTGATCTTCCTGGGGAGTGGCTGCAAGCCAACAGACAGGGGCTCATACGTGTGAAGTGCTTCAGGTCCTGGTGCACGGTGGAGGTGCCAAGGTACCTCTGGTTTCTAAAGGAACTGCTGCTTGCCTTTTTATTTAGAGCTGGAATCTGACTTGGAGTACGTGGAGGTGGGTGAAACTTTTTTGCTTTGTCTCCTACCAGGTAATACTCTCTCAGTGCAGCATGAAGCTGTTTCAAATTAGATAAATGAATCTATGCGACGTAAGCATTTGCTGGAAGTCACCAATTCACTGAGGACTTGCTATATTATGCTGACACTTATCGGCTGATTGTTTTTAAAAAGCAACACCAGTATCACACTGGCAGAGAGGCACAGGAATTTTGCATTGCTGCTCATACCCCCAAAAGAAAGAGAAGGATCAGGGCAAAGGATTAGGATCTCCGTGAGCTCTGAGCCTTAGGGAAAAAGAAGATCAATGGTGCCTGATGAAATTTCTTCACTTGTGTGACCACGACTAACACTCTGAGGTGCTCTGCACTGTGTTATTTGAAGGTGGTGTGAATACACAGAGATAAAATACTTCCTTATTTGTGTTTTTTCCGTCTGTGCTGCTTCTCAGTCTTTTCATTCACTACCACCTTGCCTCTTTCAGTGGAAATCAAACCTAATGCTTGAATCTACTTTTTGAATCAGCGCTGATTCTTGCCAGTAAAGCAAAACAAAGTTGAATATTCCTGGCACTGAAATTTTGGGACTCATTATGCTGCTTGTTCCCCCTGTATTTGCTGCAGACTACAGGCATGCTTTTCCCTGTGCACTCATTTTCCTAGTTGCAGGGAGGGACAGCTGGAATGAGACTCCTGCCCTGGGGTGTCTGTAAATCTCAGTGAGAGATTCTTCAGAGAATGGTTTTCAACGCCTTAATTAGTTCTCTGCAGTATCTTTTTTTCCCACTGACTGCATGAGGTCTGACATTCTGGGTTATGGTGCAAAGGCTCCTTGCCCGTGGTGTTTCTAAAATATTTCAAGAGTTTTGATTAGATGCCTTCCAAACTGTTGAGAAGATATTCCTTGATAGTCAAATTTTCTAGAAGTGCCCTCTTAAGACCAAGAGCTGTGATCCCAGAATCAGAGGAGATCTGAGCTGATTTCTTAGAAATCTTGTTTGACCTCCAGTGTGTGTCTTAAGACAAGTCCTCCACGTGTTGCCTTATGCTGCAGACAGTGGAGTTAATGAACAGCAAGCTCTTTGAAATTCTACAATAACGTGTTGGGGACATGCTGTGGTATCAGCAGTAACTACCTTGGCAAAAGTCATGCTTACTGCAGACTGTCTGATAAATAGATGCTAGCAGGGATTTGTGTAGTGTATCTCCCCAATATTCTCGCTATGTAGTTTCTCCCTTCATCTCAAACACTTTCAGGCTTCACCCTGAACCTATGAAGTAATGAAATAATTAATAGAAAACCCAGAGAAAGAGTGTAATGGAATTCTTTGATCTTTGGGTGTTCAATCAGTCAGAACAAGGAGTAGAAATTACCACTGTAGGGAAAAGTTTGTGTATATATGCACCCATATATTCTAAATGTATGTACTTTTTTCATTATGTCAGCTGAAGGCCCTGATTTACAAATGAAATTTGGCAAGCAGACTTAGTGTTCTGTGCAATTGCACTGGCTAAAAAGCAGAAGGGGATTTTCCATCCTGTTCAGGGCATCAGACTGGGATGGCCAGGGTAGGACATGCTAATTTAGTTTATTTGCCTGAAATTGTGACCTTTAAAACTGACAAAACAGCACTTTCTTGCTTCAGAAAGAATTGGGACAGAGATCCAGTAAAAGCTTAAGGATTTTTGACATGAAAACATGTGGTACCTGTGATAACCTATTCAAGTACCTGTTCTTCAAATGTATTTGTTTATTCTAGGTATGATTCCTCTGGAAGTGTGATAGCAAGGGAATAAAAGAAAAATGCTCTCTGAATAGTTGTAAGTATATCTTAATTTTCACCGATACATCTTTGCACTAAAAGTAATTACATATGATTGATAAACGCTTTTGCCTTTATAGAATAATTATGGAACATTCCAAAGGGATAATAAAAATAATTTGTTATTTTATGAAACAGTTTAAACTGCAACAACTAACAGATAACACACTTAAGCATATGTACAAATGAAAGAAACATTTAATTTTACAACTCACCGTAGCTGGGGGATTTCTTACTGCTCTATACTCAGCTCATAAAACTTCAGGTGTTTCTCACTAAAGCAAGTTTGCATTTTCTTGCAGTTCAATTGGCCTCAACAGTCTTCCAGTGCTCTCAAAGTAAAAATGAATTTGTCTCAATAAAAATAGTGTTAGAATGCCTCAGGCTCAGGCTTGTGTTAGAGCTTCATGATGGCCTGACTTTGCTTTATTGGGACATTGTATGCAGGCATATTAAAAGACAAGTTCTGTCTGAAGAACACAACAGTTAAAAAAAGGTCTGTGAGGGAGACGAAGCTGTAAAAGTGGATTGACTTGCCAGAGGTCACAGAACTTGTCAGTTGCCATGCCAAACTTGGCATTTCTTGAGCTCCAATCCAGAAATGATCAAGCTGAGAAAATTCAGAAAATTTCAGGGGTTTGGACTTTTATCACTTTTTTATTTTCAGAAAAGACAAATCAGAAGTGTGAAGCTCCTCCATATGTATGGGTCAACTAACTGCTCTTACCATCAGTGCTCCAGCCAGGCATGCTGCAGGAATCTGTGCTTCCATTTGTGTTTATCCTTCTGCAGCTTCCAAGAAGATTTGCTATGGCCCTCAGTGGTGGAGGAGCATTTAGTCTACACTTCCTGGATACTTTTTGGGTAAATTAATCACAGGGAAGGAAAGAAGGGGTCTTAGATTAACTTTAAATATTATGGGTATGGGGTAATGGATTTAGCTTCTGAGTTCAAAAGAAAAACAGGGAATTTGTCTTCAGTGGACAACACTGAATTCAAACTGTTTCCTGGTCTGGTCATAAGCAAAGGCCAAAAATGCTTCATGCTGTCTGTTTAACCTTATACATCCCCTGAGTTCCCTCCTGTTCTGAACAGATATGATTAAGTGCTGTTAAAAGCTCAAGATCTTTTGTCAAGACACAAGTACCTATTTAATAATACATATAGAATGTTGCAAAGAGAATCTTTCAGTTCTGGATGCTGATCCAGCCTGGAGGTCGGATAGATTTCATGTGCATTTTCTGTCCCTGAATCCTTGTGGGAGAGGGAAGACGTGTGACACAAAATCCAATTTATTCAGAGCCAAAAGATGGTAACCTGGAAACACTTTATTGAAGCGTTTTGATTAGCTGAGGTAGATGTTTCTTTCATGAGCAGATGTTCCTCAAACTCTGCTCAATTATGTGCAACGTTTTCATGGTGGCAGATAACTTCTGCCTGGAAGGGGCTGGTGTGGAACCACTGAGCTCTCATTTCAAAGGAGCTGAGGGCGTGGGTTCTAGCAGTAAAGTCACAAGAACAGCTGACTTGAAAAATTACTTTTGGGGTTTTTTTGGTGTATTCTACCTGGATTCTCTATTGACTTTAGAGGAATGCTATAGCAATAAAAAGGAATGAGGGCACTCGTTTATAGTCTCTACTAAAAATCAATAGACTCTACATCTGAAATCCAGGCTTTCAGTTTAGGTTTTGTCCTTTCTTTCTGGTAGATTAAGATGCACTTTTTACTATTTGTCTCTGCTGCCTTTTTCTTTCTGAAACTGAAAACCATGTTCTCAGAGGTGTCCGAGGACAAGATGTGACCACCCGTACAAAGGGTGTGAAGAAGACGCATTCGAGACTTGAGCTAAAATAAAATAACTGAACTCTCTTTAAATACTGCTTTTTCTGAAGGCTTGCTCTGGAATGGTGAAGTGCTGTGTTCCATTTTACACAATGAGACCTAGCTAATTTTGTCAGTACATGTGATTAAACAAGAAGGAACTTGCAAATTATTCCTCCTAAACACCCTGTTGAAAGTTTGAAGGGGGAAAAAACCCCATCCTGTTATTGAGTTTACTGAACCTAGACGTGAAGCTATCTGGTCACACCACAGTGTAGTAAATCATGGACACAAAACAGCTCTGGGAGAATTGAGAGGTCTGATGGCTGCTTGGGTTCTCCCCTTGGCTTGCCCACAGGTCCTGCTCCTGGCGCAGCAAGGCCCTTCCTGAGCAAGGGATCAGAGAGCCCCCCAGGAGGAGCGATGGTGGTGAAGTGTTTGCTAACTCACCTGCTGACTCTCTGGATATTTTAATCTCTTGTGCTGGAAGCAGTTTGTGCTATTTACAGCTCTGCTGGGTGCAGTAATGGAGCCTCCCTCGGGGGAACCTGTTTTGCTGAGGATTCTCTACAGTGACTGATGCTGTTCATGATGGAGATAGGTTGATGTTTTTTCCTTCCTGTTACGTGTATGCAATATGAATGTTGCCTGTAGTCATTGGCTAGCACAGTACTCCATCTTTCCATGAAGCAGAAAGTTTCATACTTTCACGTTTGAGGTCAGGCGAATAACTAGCAAGTAATTCTTTCCTAACTCCTGTTAAGTACAGGAGTTTGAATATCTGGCCTATCCCTTCCTTCTCTCTCTGGTAGAGACAGGTACAAATAATATAGATTGTTATTTTAAAATGATACTAGGCCATCAGACTTGCTGAAAAATACAAACATAAGCCGTCAAGAGTAAATTAAGACAATCAGGATTGCATGTTATTTTCATCAGTAATTCTGTGCATGAAACTATGTGTGCGTGTAACTGGATTTAATTGCATGCATTGAAATAAAAAGACTGACTATTGCTCTTTTTGTTGTAGAACTCCTATCATGCTTTCAAAGCTCTGGAGTTTGTGTACCAAGGACGCTTAAAATAGATATGTTAGCATTTACTTGCTGACTTACAGCCTCGGAAGTCAGTGTCCATTCCATAAGGGCAGGAGAACAAGTAACAGTGAAGTTGCAAGTAACAGTTGGTCCTTGGAGGAATTTCAAGTGATTTGAATGTACAAAGGAATAGGAAGATGCAATTGAGAAAATCAGCTTTGTACTCGGACTCTGGTTTATGGTTCATGAAGTCTGTTTTTGAAAGGACTTGCACTTTTTCTCCTCCGCAGAAACAGCCAGAACTTTGATATGAGTATAAAAATACGTGAATCCAGTCTGTTTTCCTTTGTCCAGCTTGAGAGGCACTGAAAGCAGCAACTGTGAAGGAAGTGCTACTCAGTCTTGGATTGTAGAATGATCAGGGCAGATGGTAACTCCAGGAAACTGAGCTGCCAGATTCTAACCTGTCAGTTCAGAGCATGGGCAAGCTGCAGCTTTATAGAGGCTTAACACTGCCAAATTTGAAAGATTTTATAGGGCTAAATAAGAAACATTCCTGACAGCTTGATAATTTTCAGTCTGTGCTCAAAAGCAGATGGATATAAAAGCTTTTAGGCTTAACAGTTGTTTAAAAATGTTGACAAAACAGTGTTTTTGCATTGAGCAAATAAACTCTCTGCATGGCTGGAAGAAAAATCCTGAGACAGTCTTTGTGGGAAATGTCATCCAAAATGACTTGGGACAGGGGAAAGTGATTAAATGAGGTCTTAAACACAGAAAATGTTAGGTTGCTTTAGCTATTAGTGCTGGCAGTTTGGGCTGTGATAGGCATGTAGCACAGGGAACCTGGTGTGGCAAGGACTTGTATCTTGTATCCAGCCTTGCTGGACTGCCCAATGTGATTTGCCAAGCAGCCTGCTTTGGCCGTGGCTTGGATACTTGGCTCTCAATCCATGCATCCCATCAGCTGTGTATTAGAGGGAGCCTTCTAAAGAAAGGCTGAGATACAAGTGAGACTGAAGCTTGACATTACATTCTACTCTGCCTTTTTTTTCTGTAAGGGAGTCCTGCAGCAGAAAAGCTGATATAGATGAGCTAGGTGAACGTTTGTAACTGAGCCCCCAGGAAGCACAGTGGCTGTACAGGGGTGTGCATTGACATGCTGGTTGCAGAGACACACCAGGGAGGCTGGGCTCTGGTTCAGAAAAAAACACCTCCTTAGCTTGATGAAGGTTAAGGGTTAATTAGAAGCTGGCTACTGAACAATAGCTTGAACAGTATTCGTGGGGATTGTTTTGGAAGGGGCTCTAATGAATGTATGAGAAGAAATAGCTGCTGTTGAAATATGGGGCATGATCTAGGACTGATCCGAGACAGCAGAGGGACACTAAGATTGGAGCTGAAACCTGTTACTTCTTCATGGTGACATCTGTGTGTTGTTACTGGCTTCTCCCCTAGACTAGAAGAGGAGCAGAAAGTTCAAGATGAAGTTTGGTGCAGGTGGGAGAATATATGGATGTGAATCTATACAAGCCTTGTTTTTCCAGTGTTGGACCAGTTTGTACAATATTTTTCCCCATGCACACACACACATACACAAGTCTGGCTTCCATCCCTTGCACCATGCATAACCAGATGTCCTGTAAATGACCTAAACACGCCAAGCAGGCTAAACTCTTTCTTGGGTTCAACTTTGTAGAGAGGTTATCACCATTGCCTTGCGCTTCTGGTATGGCACAAACAGGTTGCAGCCGAGGCTGATTCACTTCATGCTTTCAGACAGATAAATACTCAGCTATCAGCCTCTTTAAACCCATGCTATTAGCTGCCCTTTCAAATTCCATTGTTCTTAGCAAGATGGGGTCCCTGGAGTATTCCATTGCATCTTTGATCTGGAAACTTTTGGCCCTGGAGCTTGCTTTCTGATGTTTCAGTATCTGGTCAATTTATACAGAAAAACTGAAGATAAGCCACAGGGTGAAATAGTTTCCTGCTAATAAATTCTGCACTACAGCATTTTATTTCTCTGGTGCTATGTTTTTGTTTATCTTCATTTTTCAGTTTGTTCTGCAGATCTGTTTACTCATTGTCATGAAGATCATTGTTCTCAGAGATCTATGTGCAAAGCAAAGTGTAAATGGTCTGTTTGCTAACATCAAAGTAAAAAAAATTAGGTTATCAATTTTCTTGATATTGAATTCTGTGTATTTTTTCATGCTTCTGCTTCTGTTGAGTGCTTAGAAAATGAGTTGTTCCACCTAAAATATTTTATAGAATACTATCTGGTAAATTTTTCTACTTATATGGCAGGGAAGTTGAGGACACTTTACTAACATTAAAACTGGTGTCAGCAAGGTTCAGTCCTTTCTGTAGATCTTACGACTTGTTGACTGCTTGGTCTCTGGAATTTCGAAATGGTCTGTAGCAAAAATGTGTCCAAATACCTAGAATCTAGAAAATCCAGGCATTCTGTGCAGTTCTGGAAAAACCATGGCTGCTACTCGTACTTTTGGATGTGTCCCCGTGCCATACCACTGCCGGGTTCCAGCCCTCGAGCGCACTGCATTGTCAGAGGCACGGGCAGAAGTCTTTGGCTGAGCCCTTTTCTACCTGGTGGCAAGCTGCAGCATCAGAGAGAAATGCAATGTAGCTACCTGTCAGATACTGAGATCACCTCTGGCACTCCTACTTGAAGCAGTTAAATGAGCTCCTGAAGACAGCCCTATGCCCAAGGAGCTTTGAAACATACTTGTGGTGTGAGTCGGAGAAGAACGATCCAGTCTCCCTGTGGATGTCACCTCGGTCTTCTGTCCCCCTGCTCCTCCCTTGGGGCAGGTCTGCAGCAGCTGCTGTAGTGTCCTAGCCCTGCTGAAGCCAGTGACAGTGACAGATGTGCGTTTCCCAGCAGCTGCACATCTGCCTCTAGGGAAGAGAAGCGCTGGACCTAGCAAACCACATTTAGAAATATTTTGCAGGTCTCTGTACGTAACCAGTTTCCCATCTGGGATGCTGAAATTGCAGAAGGTCCCTGCTGCACCCTAGACACAGAGCACCTCGGCAGCTCCACTTTACAACGTGGTGCTTAGTTAGATCTTTGCAGATGTTGCAGTAAATCAGGCTATTGGATTTCCAGATTCCCAGTTCCATTCCCCCCACACTGGCCTGGAAGCCACCATGTCACTTGTACTGTAGGGCATTAAGCTCTTAGAGGAATGGAACCAGACTTTCAAAATGGTAGAGAAGGGTGGAATGGGGTAGCAAGAGGTGACCAGTGTACCAGAGGTGGAGGATGCAGACTGTGCTGTCTGGCAGGTGCCTGCAGCTCTGTGGAAAATGTGTAGGTATGTGAAGGCAGAGAGGTTCTGGCCTACAACAGTTATGTCTTACAGAAAATAGTTCTTAAAGCTGGTGGGTGTGATCTTCAGTGTCTGTATTCTGTAACATGCTGTGAGTCTCTAGGTTATTGCTGAAAACAGGGTATGCCTATTTTCATATTGTACTATATCCATTACAAAGGGTTGTGGTGTCTTGGTCTGAAAGACAGGTGCCTGCCAGTGAAGATGGGAAGCTCCCTTGAAATGGAAAATACGACCCCTTACCCTCCAAATTGTTATAACTTTGAAATTACGGAGGTTTCAGGCAAAGATACAGGAAAAGTAATAACAGTTCTTTACTAATATGTATATAACAAACAAACATTGCTCTTTTATGTAGATTCTTGAGAGGAGACTAGAGAAAAACTGGGATTTTGCTGAACGAAATAGGTTCCACAACAGTGGAGCAAAAAGTTGGGCATAGCTCTCTGAGATGGTATGGAAAAGGTTAGTCTTTGTGCTGGCTCACGGAAAAGGGTGAAGGTTTGGCCAAGTAGTATTTTATGTGAATTGATTCCCTCAACCCAGCTATAAATCAAGGCTTGAGCAGTGTACTAGGGAGTATAAGATACTGAGATATAAATCAAGGCCTGAACACTGTACCTGTGAGTATAAAACACTTGATGTTGTACAAGTCCAGGCTCAAAAAGTGCCTGTATGAAAAGCTTGGAGAGATAAATGGTGGCATTTGAGCACTGGCTGTGTGGAATATAAACCAGGGTTAGATGTCTCATTTTGGCATTAGTTTTCAAACACACCTGTCCCTCACAATTGCCAACTCAAACCAAAATACTCCAGTCTCCTCCCTGTCTGCTGAGATGGCAAGCACTTCGGAAGTTATTTCTGTTTGCAGTCTTCTTAAAAATGAATTTCTTGGTGTGTACTGTACTTTGCATGAAAGAAAAGGAATGTTCTTTTGATAGTAGGAGCTTCTGTATTTTGGTATCGAATATAATGAAAATTTCTTACATAATTTAAGTGTATATTTTATTGAAGGGAGTTGGCTCCTTCTCATTTACTCGTAAGGCGACATGTCTTCATCTGGGGAATATGTTGTCCTAAGCTTTCTAGACAATCTGTTTTGAAGAGGGGCTCTGACTCAGTTGCCAAGTAATTTACTTTGGCTAAGAGTTCTTTTAACTCTCCTGAAAAATACTGATCAGAGATTTTATCTTTGGGTCCCCTTGATTAATACAGATTAAATCAACTGCTTGTAAAGAGCCCATATAAAATTAATACAGTATTGAAAATTCTGAGTGGAATCTGATGGACATCTATGGTCATGGATGAAATGTTAACATCCCTTAATTACTCTGAGACTGATTCATGGCCTCATGATCCAGGTGTTGAAGTTGTCAGTCTTGAGGTGCTGGAAGAATCAATAGAGGAGGCATCATAAGTTATCTGCTTTTCATTCATTATTTCTTCCTTTTCTATAAATGGCCCTGATTTGTGAGGTAAGGCTCACACGATCACTCAGTAATTAAGTAAAGCAGTTATAGAAAAGATTAAATACCTGTGCTGGCAGTCTTCCTGAACACTCTGTCTGTTAGCTATTAAAGCTATTTTTACTTCCATATTGTTGAAAGTCATGACAAGGTTTTATTAGTTTCCTTCTCAACATCTATTTAATAAGCCCAAGATTTGCCGTCTTTCTAGGTTCCCTTCTTTCTGGTACAAAAAAGAGTGAGATTTACTGTGGTGTTCCATCTGTGCAAGGTAGGAGACATTAACTTGTTTGGCTATAATACCTTGACTTCAAGTTGAATTACAGTTCAAATTTCAGTGTCACGGGGGTGCATTACAGCCTTTGCTTTGAAGAGTTGTGGTTTAAAAAAGGCATATCAGAATAAGGTAAATAAGTTAGGGGGAGTGCTCTTTGTTTAGGTGCAGAACCTCTTTAAGTAGAGGACAATTGTCATTGTACAGAAATCTGGGAAGCCTTACTGAGCATCAGTGTAAAAACTGTACCTCTCCACCCATGCATAATCCCATTTCCACCTGTACCTCTTCCCAGTCTGCTCATAAGCATAAGTTTTAATCTTTCTTAAAAGTGCAGATGGAAATTTAAGGGTAATTGGTTTGCAAAAAAATAGAACAGTAGTATTCTTTTTAGGTTGATAAATGCTGTACTCCTGTGTACTTGAAGGCTTTTGTGCTGATAGTAGCTCGATTTATGGACAGAAACAAGTGTATCTCTTCTGTTCTCTAACCTGTGCAACTAATATTAGAAGTCTTCCTTCTGGAAGATGCTGAATATCTAACTTCTAATGATGGAGGATGGTTGAAATGACCTTGAGGTTCATGCTTTCCTGACATGCTGGGTAAATGTTCCCCTCTTCAAAGTACTCCTGACTGGAAGTGAATGAGAAACCCCACTGCACTGCCTGGAGTTTAATCCCCTGTTCAGCACAGCAGCAGAAAACCCTGAATTCAATTTCTGCTGATTATGAACACTGAAGTTGTGGTGGTTTCAACTGCTTGTTGCATAAGTTGAGTTGCAGACAGTTTGTGTTCTCTGTACAGCAAACTATTGCCCAGTGATACAGAAAAAAACAAGACATCCTACCTCTGATTAGAGAAGTGCTAAAGTGAGGAGAATTTGTGTTTTGAAAGAGATGGAGCTGAGTGTAGTTATTGTTGAGTGAGATCAGAATCATGGAAAACTGGGGTGAAACACTGTCTAAGGCTCATATCTATTGTTCACTCAGTAAGGGGGGAAAAAACCCCAACTCTATTAAATTATGTAATTAAGGATTAGCTGGTTGAGTACAGATAGACAAGGGATAATTTGTAGTAGTAACTCAGTCTGTATATTTTCAGACTTCTGAATTATTGGCTCTAAGTTTTAATACTGTAGCATAGATTTAATGTTATCCAAATACATTTTTCAGTAACCTATTTGCATATTTCAATATTTTATAACTTTTTGGTCTTTCATAGCTCTGTTTAGTTTCCATTTGTTCTTTTCTTCATTGTTGTTTGATCTAATTGGTGACCTTGGGCTAAGGAAGTAAATGTCAAATCTTAATCAGTTTCCTACTTTCTATCTTAAACGTGGTCAAGTTCTTCCTTTTCAGAAAATCTCTTTAGTTAAAAGCACATATTTGTATAATTGCTGCATGGAACCTCTTGTAACCCTTTCTTGTTGCTTGTTTCCATCTTATGGGTATCTAAACTTTTCTGTTTACATAACGTTTATCAGATGGTCTGACCTGAATTTTAAGCAAGAGAAAAAAAAATGCACATGTAGGTTCTTCCTTGCAGTAAAGCTGCCAAGCCCACGTCATCTGTGTAAAGTCACTTTAATATTGAAAGGTATCTAAACAGCATGGCAGCAGATCTGCTACCTTTCTCCTTCCTCTTTGGTTCCACTTATGTGGTTAATATTTAGGGGCATGATCAAGTTTCTGGGCGTTCTGATCACTCAGGCTCTAAAAGCTGTTAGTTACTGCCCTGAAGCAAAGAAACCACATTTTCATACTGGCTGAAATAAACACAGTATTTCTACAACTGTGTTCACAAGGATTTATGCTGAACTGTGTTATCACAGTTTAAGAATCATCCCAGAAAATTCAGGAGTCATCCAGGAAGGCTAAAATAATCGTATTTGCTGTAAATAATGCAGAATTTTTTAAAAAGCCCCACAGGTCATAGATGGCAATGGAAACAGTTGTAGCTGAAACTTAAAAATTCATAGCCTGAAATACCTATATGGACCATCCCTCATGTGGGCACCCATTTGAATGAGTATTTGTAAAGTATCCAATACACAAGGTGCTGGGCTCTGCTGTCGAGCTTGTAAATATGCATTAATGACAGGACTGTGGATAGTAACCCATCCAGTTTCTACTGTGTTCTCTGCTGTGAAAACTTAAGTGGCAGCTTAGAGCTGGGTGTCCAAACATTCCCCTTGAACAAGGTGAACACTCTGGACTTCCCTTTTTCAGCACAAGAGGAAGCATCTTTCAAAGATCAATTAAACTGAAAGGCATACAATTACCAAAATGGTGGTTTAGATTGTTCTAAGTGCAGCTCTAAGGAGAGAAATCACCTGAGGGCTGAGTAAATGAATGTTCATTCCTCAGAGGAAAGATGGAAGGGAAGGCTCTTTAAGGGGCTAAGAGATCAGAGTGCAGATTTATGGTAGGACATCACCCTGGAGATCCTGGACTCTTATTTTGGTCATCACAGAGCAGCAAACAATGAATTTCTTCTTAAGAGGAGGAAAAAGATCTCAGTTGAAAGAAGGAATTGCTCTTGTTCAAAAAATATAGCTCAGAGGAGTGCTTGTACTCCTGCACTTCTCCCAGAGAGGTGTAGCTTTGGAAGCAGTAATGTGTCAGCTGCTGTGCCACAAATCTCAGTAAGACAGGCTCTGAAGGAAGAAGCAGAGAACATTGCTTATTGTTAGCTTGCTCAGAGTTGGTGTTTTTATGGTGGTTTTTTTGAGACTGTAGTTAATTGCACCACCTTGATCTGCCTTGTTTCATACATCGTGAAACAGTAACAGACTGCTACTGAAGCCATTGTCAAAGCAGAATTTCGTTGTTTTTCTTATTCACTGCAAGTAAAAGGATTGTTGCTGCTCTTTTCAGCAAGTGCAGCGTCCTTCTTGTTTCTGCCTCAGGTTCAAGCTTAGGATACTGAGCAATTACATGAACCAATTTAGACCCTACTGCAAACTTGGTTCAGTTCCTTCTGGCAAATTTTAGTCCTCACCTAGGATTACACCTGAAGAAAGCTGGCATCCTTATGCTGGTAATTTTTTTCTCCTTGTTTTGGGTTTTTATTTTCCTGTGAGAATTTTACCAGAGAATTAACTAGCATTCATGCACACAAATCACATCTGTCTCTCAATGTAAATGTAGGTTTGGTGGTTTTCCCTTTAGAATTTTTGAATTAACTCTCTTCCCTACTCCCCCCAGGCTTTTACAGTGTCTAAATTTGAGTTAGCTCGCTAGGAATCTATGCTAATGTCATCTTGTATTTGTGGACTCAAGTGTATTTATGCTGTATAGGTTAATTCAGATTAGCCCAACTGTTCAAGCCATTGGTGTTCACAACCAGGAAAATCTCATTCAGCTAGCACTGAGCAGCTCTATTAGTGCAACTACTGAAGCATGAAATAACACCCCCAGCCCTAGTTAAAATGAAGCAGCAAGAAAGACCTCAAAAATCAGAGCTTTCATTTTCAGTGTAGCTTTACCAAACATGCAAAGGCATCACTGGCTTTATCAGCCTCATCCCTGCTCTGTGTGGTTATTAACCTGTGAGTTATGTAACTGTGCAACCCTCCTGACAATGCTGTCTGAACATGCTGGGGAACCTGAAGGAGGATTTTACTCGTGCATCATTCTAACCATCGAAGAATTATGCATCTTATCGTGAATTTAGTTCCTAAAGCACATTTTATTGGAGCCCTTAAGTGCCCATCATGCAATTACCAAAGCACAGCTCAGATGCACTGCAAGGGCTTGCAAGTCAATTAAGCCCAGTATTTTTTATTTTTAAAATAAATGATTTTTCTAGGACACTGTCCATGATCACTTGTGATCAGAGAATGAGCGAGCTGAATCTTCCATTTAGGTGTGAAAATATTTGTCATTGCCAGTAAGAAGAGATTAATTACCTTCCACTGCTTTAGCTGGTTGAAATGTGTCAAGGTGCTCTCGGTTTGGTTTATCTATCAATCTTATCTACAACTGGATTATTATGGTGCCTTTTAGCTTGCAGTTGGAGTTGGATTGGAAATCCTTTTGCAGCAGTATTGGGAGACATCTCATAAGGAAATATTAACGTGATGGGGAGCAACAAAAGGAGTTCATGCCATGGTTGCCTGTGACAGCCCCTCAAGATGAAGCATAACAGGCAGCAGAGTGCACTTAAGCCCTGTTTTATCTAGTCTTGTGTGAAGTTATGAAATAGCTGTTTTCTTAAGCTTTGTGCAGCAGCAGAATGCCTCCAGAGCACTGGGTGACCCCAGAGAGGACATCTCATGCCTCTGTTAGTGGAGCTACTTCTTCTCTTTTCTTCTGCATAGTTTGCTTCCTTGGGAAAACTCATGCAGGCTCTCTAGCACAAAAATGAGCACTAACCTGGACAAAGCTTATCTAACTGCTCTGTGCAGGCACAGGATCTCCTGGGTAAGGAGCCCTTTTTAAAATTTGGGTCTGTTTTTGAGCCTGAGTTACATGAGCTGGATATTCTGCAGCTCTTATTGTTCAGCCTGTTAACTCTGCTGAAAGGGCATGCTGTGGTAGAGGAATCAGCTCTTTTCCTACCTTTCTTTTTCCTCAGCTAGAAATGGACTAATTGTCCAAACGTGGTAAAGAAAATTCACATGAAATGCGTGACAAGTTTTGCCTGGGTGTGTATTCTCATGTCTCCAAGTGAAGACAGAGCCATATGCATGGTACCACAGGCGATATTTTCTCTCTGGGGAGCTGTCCTATATAGTTTATGAAATCAACCTTTGTGTAAGTATGCAAAAAGCTACAGGAAATTTTTGTTCCCATGGGAAATCAAGTTTCTTTTCCTATACTGAAATATGGAAAAGCAGCAAAATCTAAGGTTAGAGGGAAAAATAAAGCTGATTTTGAGTAATACAATGCAAATAGTGTAAAAATTTAAACCAAAAAAAGCCTGTAGAGAATGCTGAGGCAAATAGAAACTGGCCATCTGAGATGAACATTTAGATGCTTCTGTTAACATAGCCTGACCTGAAAGGGGGAGAAATGAAGTTGCATGCATTCAGTATAAATATTTTTGTTCAAAACTCCATGGAATCTAGTTTGCATCTGCATAAAAGTAATTCTTTCCTTAAAAAGAAAGCTTGCTTCTGCATAACAGCTTTGATCTGACTCAAAGAGAGGAAAAAGTGTTTAAAAAGACTCTAAAAGCTATCACATCTGGTTCCTTGTGCAACTGCTCTGCTGGGCAGATTTTTTGGCAGGGGCTGCTAGAGTCCAGATTTTTCAGTTCTTCCCCAAAAGCAATGTCAGGTCTTTTGGAGAGGGCAGACAAGCCCAGGGCTGAGCTTAGCTGGCTGCACTGAACAGTACATGCTTGGAGGCACTCAGAACATGGGGTATGCAGGTGGAAAGTTTCACAGCTCTAAGAGAAGGAATAGAAGAAGCAGATCTAGTGAGCAGGTCTGAAAAGTCTAGAGGACAAAATCAGGAGAATAGGAATAAGGAAACCAGTGGCTATGGAATGATAGAGTCTTGAAGTTCAGGAGGAATTAAGGAGCATAAGACAGCAGAGTTGGGGGAGTGTTTCTCTCCCTTTCTACCTTCTGTGCCCTCCCCCATCCTCCAAGAGCTGTGATACGGGCAGACATGCAGGTCTGTCCTGCCTCCTTACCCAAGCTGTGGGACTGCTGTTGCTCCCTTTCCTGCTGTCATCTTTTTATCAAGCTTTGTTGGCGTCTCAAATTATTTTTTGTGTTGCTGTGACACCATAGTGCTCTAAAATGTCTCAAAATTGTCAGTTCCTCCTGAAAGGGGGAGAGAGGTAAGTGCTATACCGAGGTCAAGAAGACTGGGATACTTCTGGAAGTATCTTCAACATCTTTGCTTGTCTTCTCTTACAGTTTAAGATGAAGTAGTTGTAAGGGGTACTCATCATGTCTGCCTTGTTATTCTGTTTGTTATACTGCATCACTACAGGGTGAGACAGAAAACAAACAGCAGCCTCGTGTCTGGTTTTCCTTTCTTTTATGTTAGAAGTAAGAATTTAACCTAAACCACGCTAACGAAGGCTTATTGCCCTTTAATTCTTCACCTTGATGTCCTGGAGTCAGTAATGCTCATGTAATAAAGTAAATAGAGGGAAAACAAGAAGATCCAATTGATTTCTCAGTTGTAGTGCTAAATCCAGCTTGCATTTAATTATTCCTCTGATAATAAACCAGCCACTATTGTTTTTCTTTCAATGTTTTTTTTTTGAGTGGAGTTGGCTGTTTCAAGATATTTCAGGCAAAACACAGTCCCTGCTACTTCATTTACCCTAGAGTTGACTCATCACTGGGACATTCGAGCTACTATACGGCAGAGAGAGAGCTATAAGCTGATTACTGAGAGTGCAGAAAATTAATGTTTTTAAGTTCTGAGCAGAGAGATAAGGGCTTCATGAAGATATGCTGAGATTTTATGCTCTTTCTTGTCCTTATCAAGTGGTTGGTGAAACTGCCCCTTCTATACTGAACCACAATGTAATCCTGTTCTGCTGTGAGAGATTTCAGGTGTTGACTTGGTTGGTTTTTTTCCAGCTATTCTGTAACATGTATTTGTTCCTTCCACTGAAAATTCAGCAGCTGGTCGCTGGTTGATTGGCCTTTAACACTGTCTTAATTATTCCCCTTTAACGCTGTCTTAATTATCCCATCAAGAGATGTTTTGGCTTTAACAATGTCCATGTGAATGCTGTGTTAGTCCATGGCCTTTAAGGTCTGTCTGTCGATTGCAGTAGAGACAAGTCTCAGACGAATGGTATTTCTTGCAGTTCTAGAAGTCTCAGCTAACACTCATACAGCAATTTTGGGAAAGTTTGGTGCTTGTTTAGAAGAACTTGCAATTGAAATGTCAGAGGAAGAAAAGGAAGAAAGGAAATGAAGTGCTCAATGTTGCAGAGGTCAGTGACAAGTGCTCCTTTCTACTCCAACTCTTGTTCTTCTTGTCCTTCCGTGTTCTCAGAAGACTCCTGAAGCGCTAATGAGGAGATGACATTGATATGATATAAACTAGAATATTACCAAACGTTTTGTGGATGTCCAAAGTTAGCCCCGATAGCATGATATTAAGATGGTGAGTTAACAGGCATACCCAATGGACAAGCTGATGAAAGAAGGAGTATTAGGATGAAGGCAGAAATTTCCTGGAATCAGATAGGTTTTGTCAAAACAACCCTCCCCATCCTCTACCAATGCCTATCCCCTCCAAAAACAAAAGAAAAGGAAAAAAAAAAGATGACTGAAGAACAATACCACCTTACAGTGAACGTTATAGTTCAGCTAATGGAAGCTTTAAGGTCTGTCATGATCACAGCTTGAGTTTCATTCAACCCCAGTATCCACACCAAAGCTTTGGTGTATCATAATGGCAATTTCAATCCCCTCTCAAAAGCTGCCCTAGAAAAATAATTTTTTCAAATCAGTGTTAGTGGGAGCTGTTGTCAGGTACTTGAAAGTGATAAACACTCAAGTGACAAGGGAAATATTAGGGACAACCAAAAAAATTTTTCTTTATGTGACTGCTAACTGGATTGTTTTCATAAGTCAGGCAGCCCAAATTGATTGGTAAGAAGTGAGCAAAGCTGCAGCCGGTTTCTGGATGGGGATGTTGGAAAGAAATAGCTCTGCTTACTGCTGAAACTTGACACCTTGTCTGAAATCTGAATTGTAGCATATCTGCTCTCTAAACACAGAAGTGATTTAATGGTGTTACTTTGAAAGCCCCACAGGTCACAAATGAAATATGGAAAACATGTAAGACAGGTTATAAATTAGAGCACAGAGCTGGGGGCAGGTGCCTTGGAATGCTTAGTCTCAGTTTGTGCTGAACTTACCCCGAACTTGCAGTGTTCATTGTGCCTTAGTTCACTGATCCTTTAAGGGACGTGCAAGTTGTAAAGTTGCTTATATTAGTTTTGCCTAAGAAAGTTGCCTTTACTCACATAACACTTCCTCATCTAACCAAGCTGATGATATTAGCATTTCACCGACTGATCCTTATTTCTCTTCTACGATGCAGGAAATAATTGTTTTACATAACCTTTGGCTCATGTGAGACAACAGCAGTTTTGACAGTGAAAGCAGTCATGCATTCAACTTCTACTTTTCAAAGGCCCTGTCAACTTACAGGGGTGTTAGAGTCTGAGGGAGATAAGTGTCTGTCACCAGCACGTATGTGTTAGTGTGGGGAACTTTGTAAACTCATGTAATGACTGGAAAGAAAGGAGAGAAGGTTCTCACCCTCGACTGTGCTTTTCTTCTAAGCATAAACATCCTTAGAACTGATCTAGAGCTGCAGTAACATTCAGCTCTGAAACAGCAGAGGAGCTGGCACTGGTAGGGATGTCTGCTTGTGGCTTCCTCTGGCCCTCTGCTCTAAGCAGAGTCAGTAAGAGCAGGCTGCTCAGCCACATCTGCAGTCAGGTTTTGCAGGTCACACAGCCTCCATGGGCCTCTGTTTCAATATATCACCACCTCTGTAGTGATTTCTTTGCTAGGGGTAGACTTAATTTATAACCAAGATAAAACCAGAAAGGTGAATCTCATTAATACTGTTTTTGTTTTACCTAAATCCATATATTGTGCATTTCTTGTTTGAATGCAAGTAATTGTGCAGAACCCTGATTTTTCACCATAGCTCAGCTGGAAGCACAGTATTCTGTGCTTTCCAGACTACATGAATTGTTTATCTAGGACCTATATATGGAGATCATTGATTTTTGTGGGATGAATCCTTGATTTTGTTTGGGAGCATTATCCCATGTGGGTTATTTGACCTTTCATCAGTACTGGAACAGGTCATACTGGCTTTTCAGATGGAAATCAAATGTCTGACAATCTCGGTTGTGTGTACTCCATTTACACTGGTCTAAATAATATGAAAATGAATTGTTTCTGTCTGGAGTTACTTCTACCTCATTTACTACCAAATTATTTAGCCAGGGATACAAGGCTCCAGAGTTCTTTCTTTGAATTCTTAAATATTAAAGCAGTACTGATTCATAGGAGGTATTTTGGACCCATTCTTCTGGGCTTGCATCAAGGTAGTGTTGACATCGGAAGGATATTTTACTCCCTGTTTTGCTGTTCTGTGAAATGTCCTCCAATGAATGAAACAGTAGGTGTGATTTAGGTGACCACTTTGACACTGAGGGAAAACAGTGATTTCTTTTATCAAGCGTTTATGTAAGGCTCAGGGGTTTTGTAACACTTTTTTCTCCTAACTCAGTTGGCTTCTTCAAAGACTTCACTGTTTACTGGTGCTATTGCCAAAGAGCAGAAAAGTAAAGAAGCATGCATTTCCTCTTAGCTTAAAGAAAGAATTTTTCTTTGAGTGTAAGAGGGCACAGGTTTCAGCAAAACAGGCTGAGAAACTTGCCTGAGGGCTCGTGTAATGTATAAAAATACTGAGCTCTGCAATAGCAGAACCAACCTGCAAGTTTAGCTCTAAATATCTAAGAAGCTCCACATGAGGAGAGGTGTCGTGACGCCTTGCTAAGAGGAAGACGTTTCCAATAGTTACTGCTTTAAAGAGACTCATTTTGGAGCATGGGAAGCAAGACTGCTTCAGGGGAGGGCTTCGTGGGCAGTGAGCCCTGGTGTGTCAGGATGTGCCAAATGCACACCCCTTGCAGGTGATTGTCCAGCCGTGCTCTGATAGGGCACGAGTAAGATTCATGTCTCTCTCTTAAAAGCCTGAGTCACTTTGAAGACAAATTTATTGCTTCTACCCTATGGATTAGGCCTGTTGAAGTGTTTTAAATTATCATATGCATGCTTTCTTACCCTTTAATAAGATATTTCTTTAAAGGATTAAAGCTTTAAACAAGTTTACTGTAATGAAGCATCAGTTGCTGGAATTATGAAGCTTGAAGGGTTTGCATTCTGGTAGTTATGAGCTTTCTGCTTCTAAAAACATGAGGTGCCTTCTTGCAAGGTAGAATTAGCTGAATGTTAGTGTTTATGTGCTTGATAGTGTTGGGTCACTGGCCAGTGGTCTTCTGGAAAGGCCACTTAAAGTCCTTGTCACAAAAAGTACTTAGGCATAATGAAAAGCATATGAAAATGGTAGAAGTACGAAAGTGTTCCCTTCCCCACCATCTGATTATTCTCTAATGGTTTGCTTGTGATTGGAAGTGTGTTTTCTTGTTAGAACCCTCAGCCTAATGGCACTGACCTGAGACCAAAAGCAATCTCCCTGTTCTTAACAAGTACAAGTTTGCTTTAGCTGGGTTTTATGCAGCCCTTCATAATATCCAGATTTTGGGGTATTTTGATGAAAATTAGTTGTATGGTCTCTCTGAGTAGTTTAACAAGGCCAGAAATTCAAGTAGTAGCTGCAGTACATGCTCCAGCTGGTAGCTGAACTGTGTGAAGACACAAAAAATCTGCGTGTTATCACAAGAAAAACTGTTCATTGATTTCTCTCCCTGCTGCTCATTCCCCTCTGTTGTCACAAGAAGTCAGTAGTTGAAAATTACAGTAGAAGAGCCTGTTGTTTTCAGACTGGCTGGGTAATGTCCACACGTGGGGAATTGTTGTGTGCGATGACTAAAACTTTCCTTGGTGGATAAGCTGAATTTTGGAACAGCTACCACCGAGCAGTGGTGATAAATCTCAAGTCTAACTCCTATTTCTCTCTGCTCAGGGCCTAAACCTTTATTTTTGCATTCAGTGCTACCTCTTCCCTCATGCTGTTTTGAGTCTTAACCTAGTGTCCTGCCTTAGACTCCATCCCCATTCTAGACATCTGCCCTCAACCCTATTCAATGGTTTCTTTGGCTTTATGCTAGGCTTTCTCTGAGCTTTCAGCTTTTTCTAGAAAGTCAGGATTCTTCTGGCTTTGCCTTGAGTTTCTTGCCATGCTCTCCTGCCAGAGCCACCCTTGCGGTTAGTTGACTTCAGGCATTTTCTGTGGGGTGTGCAACCTCTAAATTCTGGTTCCTTCAATTTTTGTTCTTCCCTTTGATTTCCATTTTCCTGGGTGAGCACATTTTCTCCTTTCCTGGAGATTCCTGCTGTGCAGGGACTCACTGAAATGGAAGTCATGGCTCTCCACTGGGAAGGTCTGTCCCATTGCTTAAGAGCCTTTACCACTGCTGTGTGTGCGTTACTAGCTTGTGTGTCTCGGTATAATTTAAATCTGCTTGTAAATGTCTATGATAATGTTCTTCCATTTTTTCTCTGCAGCCTGATTGCATAAATGTCATTTTTGTAATTTGCACGTGCATTGTGGCCAGCGTGTGTGTTGTGTCACATATTGGGCAAGTCACGTGGCACTGCTATGTCCAGTATACATCCTGTGAAGTTTAGAGCATTGGAAAGCATAGCAAAAGAATTTGAAACCTTCTCTCCAGTGAGGGTGGTGGCTCCATGTGTGTAGAAAATGCCGGCATTTTGGGACATTGTGAAAGGGATGACAAAGGTGGCAGGAATCCTGGAAGCCATCATGAGGCTCAAAGCACAATATAATTTCTACTTGAATGTTAACATTTCCCTGAGTGTGATACACAAAGTACTTTGTCGTAGTAAAATACTGCTAATATAAGTGATTTATTGTTTTTTGTTTTTCTGTAGTGAATGTCAGAATACTCCCTATGACCTTCCTTCCCCAAAGCAGGAAGCTGTTGACCAGAACGATAGTTTATGTTCCCACCTACTGAGACACTTGGCTAAGAGTTTGCCAAGCAGCTGGCTGTGATACTTTCACTCATACTCTGATCAGGTTCTTTCATTGTAGAATGTTGTCCAATGTAAAATCGAAAAATACTCCATTTGCTTCAATTTGTTTTCAGGGAAAAGGTCAGTCTGTAATCCCTAACCAGCCCCTGCTTTTGTAAAACAACTTGTGAGGAAAAGCAAGAGCCAAAAATATTATCTCAAATTTAAATGCATTGATTTTAAGGGAAATGCCTGGGTTCAGTGGACAGTGACTGGAGCTTATGGAAACATGCCTTTTTGAAACGGAGTCTAATTTCCATATAAATATGATGGTTGGAACACACTGCATATTGCTGCAGCAGTAATGGGGTTTGCTCAATGAAGCTATTGTTTTCCGATGCATATGTATCTCAGTGAGAGCACAATATTTTGAGAAATGGAATAGCCATGATAGCAGTGATGTCCTGCTGCTGCTAACCAGAGGACATTAAAATTGATGCTGTGAACTCACTGTGATCAATTCTTTGCAAAAGCAGTGTTGGAACACAGGGGTTGAAGTGGCACCTTCACACTTGTGAGCTCTCGGAGGCACAGACTGCCGTGCTGTGGGCCCCGTGGTGTCCCTCCATGAGGATAGAGCTAACAATGCAATTATTATGTGAAAGTAAGGAAAACAGAGATCCCATTTCTGTATAAGTGTTGGACGTGGGGGGAAGGAGTGTTTTTGTGTGTGCTTTTTTCTTCTTTTCCCCTGAAGTCATTTCATGGATCTGCAAATAAATTCATAGCGCAGTGCTTTCCAGGAAAGCACACTGCTGCCTCTGTATCTCAAATATTGTTTAGGCTTACTGCCCTAAACTTGAAGAATTTAAACATAAGGCTTCTGATGGGGTGTCTGCAACTGTTTGATTCTTTAGAATAAGTACTAATCTTAGGCTAAGTATGCTTTTTGCATGTGGGCAAGACTTTTATGTATCTCAGGATTTTCAGCAACAGCATGTGGGAAAAAATGCACGAGGCAGAGAAAAATTTGGTTAAAATTTCATTTTCAGTCCATGCTAGGAACTGATTAACTGAAATAGTTCTATCAGGTCAATTTTGACTGAAAATGGAGCATATAAAGAATGAAAATTATTTGCTGGGCATATTATATAAATTGAAAAAATAATTTCTCTGGTTTGCAGGTCTTGAATGAAAGCAACAAAAGACAAATAGAAAACAATTAGCTGACGGTGAACAGCACAGTGTAGATCACTCATACATTTTTTGAACATTTCCCAGAAACTGAGAAATGCAGCACTTGTCCTGGGAGACTTTTATTAGAAATGAGAAAAGTGGTTAGTTTAAAAGATAACTTGCAAGTTTGAGGTTTGTGTGACTGAGTGGGATGCGCTTTTTGTTTCAGAAGTTATCACTGAATGACAGCCCCTATTAGGTGTGGGTTCCAAATTTCACACTGAAGACATTAAGTATCAGCCTACAAGGCACGGAGTGCTGCATGCATCTGAAGCTCACTCATGGAGGTTTTGTAGCTCCTATTCAGTTGGAATATAATATTACTGAATGGAACATTGGCAAGCAGTTAAGGAAATCTGAGTGGTTTGCCTTGTGTATTTATATATTACAGCTGAACTACTGTAGCAAATTTAAAATCTTAATTTCTGTTTCCCGTTGCTGCTAAATTAAATAATCGGGCAGATTAGAGTTGAAAACTCACATGTGCAGTGATTTTTTTTTTTTTTTTTACAGTAAGTTACCAGCCTTTAATATTTGGAGCAAATACAGAGGCAATTAAAATATACATAGAAGGTGCAAGAATGTGCAGGACAGGCTACATGTTAGCTTCTCTTTTGAGGAGCTCACGTGTGGTTACATTAACCTCCACAGTGAAATAGACTAACAGGTTTCCTAAGGGGGCTTGTTCTGTGCTTTTCATCCTGAGGAAACAAGGTTCCCTTTGTCCAAGTCACTTACTAACAGTTTTAGAACCAATAGGTTTGGCCAGGGAGAGAAAGCCTTCAACCTGCATTTAGGACAATATATCTAACTTATAAAGAAGTCTACTCTGCTGAGATCTGAAGGAAACAGGGCTTCATGGGTTTTGATTTTCATTTAAATAGTGCAGTTCTCTACTGACCTGCCACTATCTGTGTTCTGCTGAGCCCCCACTGCTACCAGAGTGGTGATCTGCAGATTTTTTGGAAGTTTGGGCTAATTTATCTACAAGCCAGAGCATATCAAACAAAATTCAATAGCTTTCTGAAATCAATTATACTGTAAGTGAAGCAAATTTAATTCCTACTAGAGCATTTTTCTTAAAGCCGAGGGGTCTTATAAAATCAATGCACATAAAGAAGCATGAAGCTTTATAGGGAATTGTTTTGTTTACATACCCTTGCAGAAGTAACATCTTTTCTAGAGCTATGTTTTCCTAACGAAAAATATAATCTCTAAAGCAGATATTTTGGATTCGATTACTATAAGGATTTAATATTTTATAATTGCATTAGTTTTGCACATAGACTAACAGTTGATGAGCGGACATGTTTATCCACACTATTCTTATTGAACTTCAATGGAAACTTGATAAACACCAATAATGCGCCTTATACACCATCCTGCAAGGAATTTTTCTTAAAATCAGACTGTACCCCAAGGGTTTTTTCTTTGGAAGTGGTAAATATAATACAGAGTTCCCTTAAACCCGTTTGATTTTTGTGCAAATACAATGATCAAAAAAGCCCTAAGTTAATCTGTTTATTTTACGTCAACTGAAAGATACAATAATTGCTGCAATATCTGAGGGAGTTGGGCACGTTTTCTACAGATAAGCTTGCTAAGCTCTGCACTTGGTGAAAGGCTACCTAAAAAAAGAAAGTGGCAAAATACCTTTACAATTAAACGTTAATTTCCATCTGCGTCTGTTAGATGCGTGTCTGTCTTTCAGGGTGAAGCTTTAAGTAGTTCTTTCAGTGCGTGGTTAGGAGAAATTCCAGATGTTTCAAGATGCAAATTTGCCTCAGTTTTCTTACAAAAAAAGAGGAAAAGATCCAAGTGACCGCAAGTGCCTTATACCCAGTACTTATTTGTACTTCAGGTGCAGAGTCCTTAGATTGCCACCAGCATCAAGACCCTTTTGGACTTGCACTTTCCTTCCTTCTTGAGCATTGAGACCTGAAGAGAAATAGGAGAGCTGGTATCACCTGCTAGGTGCCTATACCCTCTGCTAGCCTCTTGCTGTAGAGATTGAGCTCCTTGTGCTGGTGTATAACTGCAGAGGGAAAATTGCACGTGGCATGGAGACAACCAGTCATTCGGGCATAAAGTAAAACCACTAAGAGGTCTAAAGACGTGCACAGATATTTTCAGATTGTATTCTAAAGGCTTGTGTGAAGCAAAACATGCCAATAGCTAGAGCAAAGCTACCAGATCTCCTAAATGCTCAGTAGGTTATTCTGGGCATTTTCTTTTTCGTTATCAGCCACTGGAAATGCCATGATTCTTTGCCAGGTTCTGGGGCATGCCTGTGGTCCTGGAAGCAGCTGAGGTTGGAATGTTAGGGATGTTTCTCTCTGTCATGTTTGCAGTGAGTATATTTTCAGATCAGTTTAATCAAGTCTGTTAGATCTCTTTTTAATGTGGGAAAGGCCAGGTTCTGAAACTAGATTAATTATGAGTGATGTATGCTACAAAATTTATGAAGAAGTCTATTTTGTGGTAGCTAGGTCAGGTAGTCACCCTGTATAGGATTTATTTAAGGGGAGCTTAAAACTTTATGGAAGATGATCCCTCGTGCTAGAAGAAAGACATGAGAAAGTGTCTTGCTCCAGAAAGCTGTAGGATCTATCATGGGTATTTTTGAGGACAAGTTAGACAAGTATCCATCAGGAATGTCCTAATCCCAGTGGTTATATGATGGAATGAAAGAAGGACCGGCTGCCTTTGTTTATGAGCACTCAATTCTGCTTGAGCTGGTAGGAAAAATTGCTCTTGTACTTGCATGTGTTCGAATTCCCATTTCTGAGGAACTCTGCTGTACTATAAGTTCTTCTTTTTGATGCTTTTTGTCAAAAACAGGCATTTTATACAACTAAGAGACTGGTACTGCTCTTTGAGCTCTGGATCTCTGTGCCTGATTACTGTCCTGCACGTGTGTGTAGCGGGGAGCCGTGAGACACGAGTCAACTCATGTCAAAGGATCAAACCGAAAGTGGGGCACTGCTCTTAATTTGTAGCATTCCGTTTTCTACCCTGTTTTTCTGTGTAGCTGCTACACTGTAGTAAGGCTTTGATGAAGCATTTTATGTATTGTAATTGTATCTTAAAGTTCAGGGATGAGGGTTGAAGAGAATTCTCACTTCCAATGTCCCACAGCAGAAACAAAGGGTCTATGAATGCTCTCACAGCTGAGGGCCAGCTACTCAAGAGGTGTTTGTGTATTTGTTAACTAAATACTGTCAAGGTTAGCACCAGCTGCTTAAACAGCTTTCTACCATTTTACATCCTTTTTTATTCCAATTTAAAACTCTTATCAGCTTCCAGCCAAAGCCCTTTCTGCATTACTTTCCTTGGCACAAGAGCTGGGTGGTTTAACAGGGCACTGTCAGGGCTAGTGGACTGTAATTAAACCTGACAGCTGTATTTTGGTTTCTGGGCAATGATGAGTTCATGCAGATCCTACTCTATTCTGCCAGCATGTTTTGTTCTTGTCAGCAGCAAAAACTGCTAAATATAGGTTAAAAAAGTATTTTCCAGTGTCAGAGAACAGGTTTCTTGTCTCTCTGTCCAGCGGAACGCTGTTTCCATTCTTTGCAGTAGTTGTCATCCCTAGTGTAAGAAGGGAGCAGATGTCTCCAGAAGGAGACATGGCAAGGATGTCATGATGCCAGGTGATGAGTTTGTTCACTCCCCCAGCTTCAGGTGTGACAGCCTCTGGGCTGAGGGGTCTATGCACTGGGACAGTGAAGCTGCAAGTGTGGTTTGCACCTGAAGTGCTCTGGAATTAAAATGTGCCAAAAGCACCCATGCTGACAGATGCACAGAGTGTTTCTGCCTAGCATGAGGCTCAGCATTCAGGAGTTAAGAGTCTGTCTCTATTTTATCACAAATACTTTCTACTTAGCAGTACAACATTAGGCAGAGAACTTTGAAGAGGGCTTTGTGTTCAGAGGAGCATCTTGGTACATTTCCATAAGTTATAAATGGGAGACATTTTGGAAGAGTGAAACGTGGAAGCAACATTAACACAGCTGCTTAAAGGACACATCCATGTGCTTGGCTGTGGTGCATTAGAAACAAAAAGACACAATTACAATTAAGTTCAAGAAACAGAAGTAGGTATAATTACAATTAAGTTCAAGAAACAGAAGTAGGTATAATATATAATTATATTATAGCCATCAGCAGTGGCTTGCTGATGAGTGCTATTTGATCAAATCCCTAAAAAAGGATAGAGTGTGCCAAGAATTTAAAGATGAATGGCACCTGCGCAGTACCATTAGGGAAGAACCCATATTTTAGGGTTTTTTTGAGATTGGGTTAATGCTGAAAGGATGCATGCTGTCTTGGTTTAAACTTTCTGTTTGAAGTGAATTATGCAATTTCAGTCTGATGCAAAGCTTTTCTTCACCAGGCAGAAGTGATTAAGGTGTGGTTTGACATTGTAATATCTCCAACAGCAAAGCCAGCACGAAAGGCTCCCTCCTTCCACACAGCCATTCCTGTCTCTGGTCTTCTGTTCTTTTTCTGTGTGGGTGACCTTAGCAGGCTGTTGTGAGGTTGTGCTGTACAGTGGTGAGTGAAATGCTGTGGCCTGAGACATCCCCATAAGCGGGAACAGCGGTGCAGCAAGGGTCTGGTAACCTGTAGCTGAGTTTCTGTCTCTGCTTTCAGAGTGCTTGAACTGTACCATTACTTTCCTAATACGTAGCCTGGAAAAAAAAAAGAGATCACTATGTAAAGCAGGGATTTCAAAACATTATTCTGTCTGCTGTTGTTAAGCAGAAGGAAATTTTCTACAGGATAAAAAAAATCTTCTCTTTTTATTCAAAGAATGCTGATAAGGGTTGTTGCTAAGGGAACCATTTAATGTCCATCCTTGGATTTGAAAGTGTACCTGTGCAAACTATTACACAGAGTCAATGTCCCTTTATTTCTTAGGGCAGAGGCCACCCAGAGAGAGAAGAGAGCCACCCAGAGAGAGGCTTTTAGAGAGAGAATGCATTATGTCTTTCAGCATACGTGGCTGACTGATAAAATGAAGGCATGTCTCTTGCTACCTTCCTTTTTTTTTTTTTTTTTTGTATTAGAGAGTATAATTAATTACATTGCCCTGAACTGCATTTTGATAATATCCAGGAATGGAAACCAGAAGGGCATTTAATACAAGCTTATGTGGAAGTGGAATTTTATGTTCTTGCTTGATTAGCAATGAAGAGCAGCAAAACAGAAATGAGCCTTCTGTTCTTCAAAGGAAGCTGACAGGTTGCCATAGGCTGCTTTTGGGGTTAGGGACATTGGGATGAGAGTAGGGGACACTTGTGCTGTGAGTATGAGGACTCAGTTCTCAGAAACGAATGTTATTCTACAGAGAAGGCTGGAGTACCAAAAAGGCCTTTAGAGGGCTTTGCTTCAGTTAAATGTTGCTTACTGAATTAGTTATCAATTTAAAATTGCTATCAAAATATGCAGTGTGTAGTTTACTTACTTCCAAACTTGTTCTGAAAACAGGGGTTTCTCTACAGCCTTTCTATGACATGTCACCATGGAAGCACTTACAAAAATAATATTTCATATCTTTTAAATAGTCTTGTGTCTCTGAGATTGTTTCCATTTGATAGAAGAAGAAAGGGAGGCTACAAATTGGCATTTACTGGAGTGAAAGCTGGTCTTGCATATTTTTTTTAATGGTACTGAAGGTTTAAAATGCAGCATTCCTTGACTTCAGGTTTCATTTGAGTGCTTTTACTTTTTAAAATTAGATCTATTTTAAATCAGGTACGAGCTTACCATCAGGTTGCAATTAGAAATTAAAACATTTTGTGTAGGCTTAGATATATTAGCAAAAACATTACTCCACTGTGTTACTGCTATAGACAACATTTTACCTTCCTGTGTTTAACTGCCATCAGTTGAACATAAAGGGTTCTGCTACTCACAGGACCAAGTCATAATTATTTTTCTTCACTGGCTGTGTTCTTACTAGTGGAAACCTCAGCATTTGAAACAAAAGCTCAGTAAAACATGATGCCCAATGCTGAATGCAGTTCATGGTCTGTCTGTGAATTGTAAACTGTCCTTTGCCTGTACATTTAATGACTTGTGGGATGTGGATGGATATTTCTGTATGAGTTTAATGTAGAGTGGAAGGTCGATACAAGTGAGTTGATCTTAATGAAGTCACTTGGAATTCAGTGACAGAGTGGTTTGCTGTGGGGAGCAGAGCTACAGAATCAGTGGCTTCCTTTTTGGCTCACGAGGCCTTTCCATGACTCAGCTTGGCCAGACAGTTAGCAAGACATGGAGGGGTGCTTTATACTGATGGTGTGTTGAACAAATGGAGACTGTTTCCAGGCAATGGATCAGATGTGGAAGGCCTGCTAAGAGTGGGTAAGGCAGATGTCAGGAGATGAAAAGAACTCTACTGCTGCATCTCCCGTGCTGGCTGCTGGCTCTTGGTCTGTGCAGAGCCAAATTCAGGCCTTGGCAAGAGATGCAGTACAACTGTCCACATTAGCAGAATCAGAGTGCTGCTTCAAATGTCAGAAATCATGTACTGCCAGACATTTTCTGCAGCATCTGTGCAAGATGAAATGACCTTGACACTTTTGTCATGCAGACCTAACAAAATTAACTCACCCTCTCCAATGGACTGTGTCCTCTGGGAGAAAGTCATGGAGAGAAAAGTTTGTGTTCTTTAGTAAGCCTGTTTGCACTTACCGAAGCAAGAGGGCTATGTTAGGTCACAGCTCTAGTTGGTGTTCATGTCAAACAGAGGAAACAAATCTCAGTATTTCTAATATTCCTGTGGGAACTGCTCAAATGATTCATTTTTGAATGACTCCAGTAGTACAGTGGAAGCTGAAGGATTGGGGCAGAAACTGAGTTTTAAAAATAAATTGTGAAGGAGTCCGGCCTTTGGGTCTTCCATTTCTTTGGACTGTAACTCCCTAGGCAATACTTCACAATGAAGAAACGTTACACGCTCACACATTCCTTTTGCTGTCACTAGCCTTTTCTTCTCAGACACTGACAGTATTCTTGAGAGCAATCTCGCTGACTACTGGTAAATAGCAGTTTTTGAGCTATTGAAGATGTCTGACATAGAGCATAGCAAGCATTACTATAAAGTTAATTTCTTTTGCTTTCTTGAGCTATCTATGGGCTTCAACCTTGCTGATTGTCTCCATGGTACCCTA
Source organism: Lycocorax pyrrhopterus obiensis (assembly GCA_014706295.1). Taxonomy (NCBI): domain Eukaryota; kingdom Metazoa; phylum Chordata; class Aves; order Passeriformes; family Paradisaeidae; genus Lycocorax; species Lycocorax pyrrhopterus. The sequence continues at coordinate 3,931,457 of JACSVZ010000016.1, forward strand.
GCCAAATAATTTCATGCTCATGTTCTTAGTATGCCTATGGTGATAGGGACAAACTAGTGATGAAATTGAAGTTGATACCTTGATTATCTGATCTTTCCCTTCTCATGGACTCACTTTGAAATCTAGATCAAAGTAACTGTATTGAGCCGTTCATAATCACTGTCTGCTAGAGATTTAGTGAAGACCAAGTACTTAGAAAACCAGATGAGAAGTATTAATTTCTTACTGCTACTAAGTCGGGCAACAGAATGTTGTTGAAAATTGACCAACTGGAAAGAAAGTTAGGAGAAGGTTGAGTACGGCTTTTGGAGCTGGAAAATCATGTGGCAGTATGTTTAATTTCCTCCTCCAGTTCAAAGGACACAGAAATTGGGTGAAGGTTTAGCTAGGTTCAGAGTTTGGTTTTGGTGCTGACCCATGGGACTGTGCCTGTCCTTGGCAAGGAGCAAGGAATTAGCTTTTTCTGCTCAGCCTTACCTAAAAGTTGACTCTACACTTGTGTGTGCCAACTGCAGTGAGAGATGGGAAAGCCCCTGTTGCTGTATACTCAGTTTTGAAAGAGCTCTTATTAAATGGAAATTAATAAGTGATTAATGAAAATTATTAGGGTTATTTCCCTGGGAAAGCTTTGACTCTGTGTTTTCTTGAGGTTTCGTGTAGCATGGAGTCAGTCACCCATTTGCTTCAAAAAGGGGCTCTGGCACAACATTCCGGACACAGATAAAGATAATGGCTTTTACAGCTGAAGATACACGACTGTGTTCAGAGGAGAGGTACAAGAAGGAAGAAAACTATAAAGCCAGCATCTTCCTGGCTTGGCCATCCCTTATTCAATGGAAATTGAAGCTGCAAATGGATGTGGGAGCTGCAGACGAGCCCATTCAAAGTGGAAATGGGGCAAATGAGTATCACTGGGAACGTAAAGAATGCTGGCAGTGCTGCAGCAGCCTGTCAAGCAAGGTGGTCAGGATAGACTGGATCGATGAAAAGAACAATTAACTGCCAGCCTCTAAGGAATAGGTAATTAAAAAAGAGATGTGGGAAGTACAGTCATTCAAATGGCTTTGTTGGCCTTTCAGCCACTTCTGTAAAGGTGTTTCCCTTAATTGTCTAGTCAGCTGAAGTGAGATTAAACTCCAGGTATGCTGCAGGTGTTGAACTTGCAAACCCTGTTATCAGATGTTTATACAGAAAGTTCACTGCCTCCCTGGCCCCTTGCATCAAAGCTGCTCCCCTCATGGTTTTTGTAAGGCTGTTATCTGAAACGTATTTCCATAGTCAGGTTCAGTTGTGCATGCTTGTTCTCCTCTAAGGTAATAATGCCTGCAAGTAAGACTATTTAGCCCGGGGGATGAGGACTGAGCGAGCTAGAAAGGGGATTGGATTCATTTCTGACAAGCAAAAGTAGTGGCAATACAACTAGCCAGCCAGGTTAAATATTAAATTTAATGAGCATTAGTGCAAATGGTATGTTGGAGATCTGATGTCTTTACAAGTCATAAAATAAAATTTTCCTCAGGAACAGCAGCTTTATGGCTTTTTGGACATCCACAGAGGGCCAGATGGTGAATCCTGTGCTTATTCTCTTATTTTACAAGTTCAGTGCTGAAATGAACAGGGCTGTTGACAAAGCCAAGGTATTACTGAGTGCCAAAGCCTTGCTGGCTGTCAATGCTGCTTGGTACAGATTTAGCCAACACTGTTCCTCAAATGTGCTGCACACAGCTGGAGTCCTGTGCAGAGATCTCGCTGCAGTGTTGAGATGAAGGCAGTGAACTGAGATACAGGTGGTCACAGCTCGGTTTCTGTCACTGCTGGATCTCCCTGCATGCCCATTCCAAAATTAACTGCACCACCTTCCTTTTTTAAAACTGGCACTGGTAAGGGAGAGTTTTGGAAAAAGTTCATTGCCGTGGTGGTAAAGCTTCCATGCATGGTGGTAAAGCCACCAGTAGCATGCCATAAAATCAAATGGTGGTTTTTCAGGGTCCCCTGTTTATTCTGCCTCGCTGGCCTAGACTAAAGATTTTTCTGGACAAAATTCAGCCACTGAAGTAATTTTATAAGTGTTTCAGTAATGAGCTGAAAGCTGTGAGGACACATGAAGCGATGGAAGAAAAGACTGAGCCCTAATAATCCTGGTTATCCTCAGGAGTAAAAATACATTGTGACAGCTCTAAGTCCAAGAGATGGTAAAAAATGCTAGAGCCAGCTGGCAGCATAGGAAGATTCAGGTGGGAAGATTGCACTTGCTGTGGGTGATGCCTTCTTGTCCTTGTAATCTAAATTCAGAATATTGAGGAGCACTTGCTAAACCAGCTTAGCCACATGTCAAAATTTGTGAAAAGCAAAAAGTTAAGTCTGCCTTCACACTTTTTTTTTCAATTAGTAGCTGAGTGCAAAGGTCTTATGTATTTGGAACTCACTTGCTTTTAGAGGTTTCTTACATCCCAAAATCTCTCTTCAGCACTGACACTACACAACTTTTTGAACAAAAACAGTGTTATTTCTAGAGAACATTATTTCTGTGAAAATATGTGAACTTGGAGATGTTTCCTAGAGTTCTGGCCTGAAAATTAATACAGCCATGTCAGGTATTAGGACAGGAAGCAAACAAAATAAATACAACTGTAAACAGTAAACTTTTGGTACGGCATTTTCGTAACAGGGCTGCAGGAAGCTGCAGTGCTTCATGATTCTGTAGCTCTTCCCTGTTGCATGACCTTCAGGCTGTACTGCAACACTTCTGCTAACAAAGCCAAATCATTTGTTTACAGTTCCTTTAGTTTGAACAAGTTTTGGGCTTACTGTTAGCTGTATTAACACGCTAATTGAGGTTACAATTATCGAGACAAACTGCAATATTCCTTGTTGCATTAGGAAGTTTTACAGCTTCCAGTTGCAGACTGCAGTAATATGATTTTCCCTGAATGTTTCATAAAAGGGACGTGAACGCTCTTGGTGATACAGTAACATAACAAGGCACATAAGGCAAACCCTAAGAGAGATCTATATTGTTTGCAGAACAAATGTAAGAAATACTTTGGAAAATGGTGCATTCTTTGGAGCTCATTTTTCATTTTTTCTCCATCTGCTTGCCTCCCTTCATATTTTTCAAACACTCATTTCTTTTGCCATCCAAAAATAAAATTGTGTAGACCTATGCTTCTACTCCTAACTTTGATTTTTGAAATAATTCTATAATGAAGGGGTTAGAAGATTGATAGGAAGTGTTTCATGGCAAGACCCACAGGTTCAGGAAATAGTATTGATGGTGTAATGAAAACCCATAATGATATAGATTTTCACGAAAGGGAAAGAAAAGGTGCAGTCAATAAACCACAGCAAGTGTAAGTGGCTAAGACACTGCAATCTTACCTGCTAAACAATTAAATCAGAATTTAAAACCTTAATTTTGAGTATCCCAAATGTGTTATTTTTAATTTATACGTGTACATACACCAACAGGGCTGGTAAGCTTTGTGTACAAAATACCTTGGGGTTTTTGGGCTGCACATAGATAAGTGTGCGTTTATGGCATGGATGGTTCAACATGGTCAGGCTCCCCTCCCTTAGTGGGAAGGTCACATTAACTTGGGGAGAGGGTAATATTTAGCTCCCTTGAAAATGTCCTGGACGGTGGAATTCTTCAGGAATCCCTATCTTTTACCAGTGGGTTTAGTTGTCTTCCGTGCATTTCCATGAGAAGGAGACCACTGTGAAACTCACTTCTCCCAGCCAGCCCAAATGTGAGTCTCTGCAAACCCTGTGGAAACCTCCACCCTTCCCTCTGGATCATGCTGAGGGAACTGAGTACACTCAGGGTCTCCTGTGTGCCTCCTGGACAAAAACCTTCCTGGTAAAAGCTGGGAAGGACTGTTTTGACTCCATCTCAGTTCCTTAGTTCTCACTGTCAATTGTTGCTCCAAAACTAGTGCCAAGTCACATCGCCAGGCTTGTCTTCCCAAGTGTCCTGACAGGATGTCTTTTCCACGTGTTACATTACATGGTGTTTCTTGCAGGGTTTCCTCAGTGTTGAAGGAATTCTTTAGGATTGAATTTCTAAATGCTCTTTTGCAGGAGTATTGCAATGGAAGAAGTGACCTAATGGGATAAATCCCTTTGCAGTGTCCATTAACACCTTTTCGTAAAGTTTCTTCATTTCAAGCTTGATGTTTGGAGCAGCAGGGAATTAAGCAGCAGCACTTAAAACATGGTAATGTCAGTGAATCAATGTGTCAATATGATTTGATGGAGGTAGTGGACAGCATTTCTGAGCTTCTCTGCTTTAGGCACACATTTATAAGGAGGAGCTTGGGCAAGCCAGAGAGTAATACTTGGAGGATTTTGAAGAATTAACCTGAACATGGATACTTTTGGCTCCTGGGAAATCTGACTGCATCTCTTCATTTGGAATAGATTACAGCAGTGCAGAGCAGCCAATGTAACTAATTGGCCAAATTTTTCCTGCTGTTTTATGAAGAGTCAGAGTATCAGTTATCTACTCATCTCTTGGGAAATTTATAGTGAAAAAATCTAGAGGGAAAGTTGGTTGTTTCAGCAGAAATGGATTTGCAGCTGCTGAGGAGAATTTGATTATGTGCTACTTTCAAAGAAATGCGATACGTCATTCACTCCTGGACAGAAAGCTTTTCCTGTGACTAAGATTTTTAGACAGACTAGTATAGCTGGGGAATAGGACTGGATTTCTTAGTGTTTCTTAAGTTCAAAGTGCATTAGAAGCGTGCAGGCGTTGGGAAATATTACAGTACATATATAAATGAAGAGTTTTCCAATAATTCAGTAAAATGGTAAAAATCTCAAGATAGACTTCTGGCTGAAAAGATGATGTCTGCTGTTTTGAAACAGTGTTTCTCACCTGTTGAAGTACTGGCTTGAAGTACTGGCTTTATAATCAGCTTGTAATGCAAGAATTGAGACAAGTCAGTTGCACAGTAGAAATCCACTATGGTTGTCTCACGTCTCAGAGGATGAATGTTCATTTCTGCACACACAACATTCTTGTTCTTCTGCTAATCATTGGAGCATTACGAAATGAGCTTGTGCTCACAGAAATGAAGAAAATCATTGATGTGGTAGGTCTGGGTGTGAGATCAAACTTTTATTGAAAATGTTGGTGACTGAGTGGTGTCTGCAGAAGAGTATTGCATTGTTAGAAAAGCTGGTGGAGAATGGCAGGAGGCGTTTTGGCAGAGAAGCTGTGCCATGACCCTGTTTAAATGTTGAGCCTCCTTCCAGAGCTGGCCTCACAGGAATCAGAGCAGCAGGTGAACTGTGCTGCTGAGGTGGTTCCTGGGATGTGCAGAGCTTTGCCACTTGACAAGGTGGTGCCTGGGGAAGACTGACCATCTTCCTGATCTCCACAACGATGGCACCACAGCATCAGTGGGCCAGGTTTATCCCATCCCAGCACACACTCTGCTGAGAAGAGCACCTCCCAGCAGACGGGGCTCAGTGAGGCAGAGTGGGTTCCAAGGGGGTCATGCAAAGTGCTCTACGCTGGAAAGCGCATGAGAGCCAGAACTGTCAGGCTGGAGCCAAGGAAGTAGAGTTCATGGAATAAGAATGCGATTCCCCAGACTGAAATAGCACCAGATCCTGCAGGATTCTTTATCACCATCTGTTTGCTGAGAGCACACAGTAGAGCCTAAATTATGCACCACGCTGTCAGGCTGGGGAGGAGGAAGCATGGGTGAGCAACTGCATCACACTGGGAGTACTTCAACTGTATCGCTCCCTGCTTGCAGCCTGAGGAGCCCTTAGGTGCACAAGGTTATTACAGGCATGACTCAAGCTGAGATCACTCCTGGAAGAACTCCCTTTTTCCTGTTCCAGCACTAGTAGCATCACAGACAAATCCCGGGAAAAATAGAGGAAATCCACTGTTAATTTTGTCACCGAGGAGAGTTGAGTTTGAATGCAGCTTGTCGCTATTTTCAGCACAATACTACATTTATTCTTGGCTTTCACCACCCAGAGGGAAGCAGCTATGTGGGTCACATTAGTCCAAAAGACGCTGTGTATGGTTGAACCAACTTGCACCTTACATAAGCTTTTGCAGAACATTTGGCATAATGAGGGAAAAACCATTTTTTTCCTATCCAATATTAATTACTAATTTGCTTTAAGGGAATGAACCAGTTTAATGCTAAAATTTCCCACACTCACGTAACTATTCATGTGTCTAAACAGCTGCAGTTTTTTCTTCTTGTACCCAGAAATAACAACTAAATTTAGTGGGATTTTTAATACTACTTGGAGAAGTGTTATGGATAACTTTATCCTAGGACCTACAGACTCGGATTTGGAGAAGTCATTATTACTGGAAGCAATGAACTCCTCAGTGAACTGCTTCTCTTTGGTGTTGTCCTTAAACCCAAAATGCATAGGGCATTCATATGGGATTGCTCTGCATAGGCAACACTTAATTTTATGCCAGATGAATTTAAGTTTAAACAGTCTACACTTTGAAGGACTCTAGCAAGTTTCCCTGCACCCTGAAATTAATTTGTTATTTAGATGTCTCCTTAGATCTCCTTAAAATTGTTAGTTTCGAGTTTGATGCAATTCTTATTTGCATGAGATCTGCCAAGTAGATACCTGAATGCTTTTCTTTCTTGCAAAACATAATTGGACATTAATGAATGGAATTATTATCATTATCATTAACTCTGAAAGTTTTGTGGATGGGTGGATTAAGGATTTTAACTTACTTTGCCTGCATAAATCCAGATAAAAACACCTTGCAGAACCCAAATATTCTAGTGGTTCCCTGGCAGGCAGAAATGAAGATCTGCTGTGCTCCTTCCCCAGTGATTCTGCATCTTTTACACCGGTGTTGGGAATCGGTGAGCTTTCTGTGCAGGTATCAGTCTGTGTCTTTGCTGTGACCTTAGCTCAGGGCTGGGAAGCAATGAGAGGGTGCTGTGAAGAAGATCCAGCGTAGCTTATGGTGCCTGATGAAGGTCTGGTTGGCTGAGAAATCCACACACTCATGTCTCAGCTCACACACATTTGTTGTCTGTTTCTGTGTGATGAAGCTGCTTGATTGCTCTGAGCTGTGATTTAGCCAGTTTTGCTGGGATGATTTCCTGGGAGTCTTTCCCAGGGGACCAGTGTACAGGAACAATTATGGCTCACTCCACAGGCCTTGCTAGTCTGTTTCGAGTTTCAAGCCATTTCATGGCCACACTGAGAGGATGAGAGGAAAGGCAGATGCCTTACTAGTGAGAGAAGGGAGGAAAATACACATTAGTTGAATACTAACAGAGTTTTAAGTGGTTCCTTTAGCTGTAAAAGCCTCACCACCCCTCACTTCCTGCTCATGGTGTCTGCAGTGTTGCAGAAACACACATCTTGCACCCATTAACAGTTCAGAGATGACTCTGTGCAACTCCCTTTAGAGACAGGGAAAAGAGTGTGGGAGCAGTTTGGAGTCTCAGCATCTGTTATCCCTTCTGCCAAATTGCTGCAGCATGGCAACCAGATGGGAGTGATGCCATTTCTCCTCAAGAAGGAACCACCCTTTGAGTAAGGCTTTTCATTAAGGACAAAATCCTGGAACCTCAGGCACAGCTCTCCCTCTGTGCTTGGTGGGGGGTTTTTTAGGGTTGGGGTTTTTTGTTGTTGTTGTTTTGGGGGTTTTTTTGTTAGTTATTTTCTGGGTTTTTTTGGGTTTTGTTGACTGTCAAATATATTTTGATTAGAGACACTGCAGAGTGGAGAGTTAATTTAATAGAAGGAATAAAATCATTGTACTCTTGTAAGAAGAGAAGGAGCAGAAGAAATCAAGGGTATATAGCATATGGTGAACAGTAAACTCAAACATTATTCTTTGATAAAGATACTGATGTTTACATTTAGTCTTAGCCACATGCTTTCAGCTTTCCTCATCCATTTCACATGTTAGCACAGGTGAAAATATTTAATTAGCGTTAAGATAGTTGCCGTAGTTTTAAGTGTGGTTAAACATTTTGGGCACACTGTTCAAGCTGCATTATAATGTGTGTACAGCAGTGAAATGCAGAGCCACCTTTGGGCATCTGAACAGAATTGTTCTCTCAGCTTGTCCCTGTAATTATGGTGAGTGCATGTGCAATGGCAAGAAAAAGCACGTAAGTCATGGGCACTTCCTTCAGGATCTGTCTTTACAAATTGAATATCTGGACACATTGTGAAATTTAAAGCATACAGATTTAATCCAGGCAGGTTTCCTTAAGCATTGGGTAAAGGCATTAGCCTCACAGTTATTTGCAGAGAAATTTCATGTACAGCTTCACAAACTTGCAAAACTTTGCCAGCAATGCACTCCAAGTAATTTCATCCACATCTATATCCGGGCAAACCATTTGCTGAGGTATTTTCTGCCATCTGTGGATGTTCATCTGCAGTTCATACGCCAGATGTGTATTGGCAGCATACGTGCTACAAAAAACAAGGATCCAGAACTGTAATAGTAATCCCAGTGCTGCAAATCGAGAAAACCTTTGCAATCTGCTATCTAAAAATGTAAGTTAGTTTGCTAAGTGAATGCATTGTTTATAAATAAAGAACAAAAGAACGACTCACTGTAAATGTGGGTCTCAAGAAAGCCATTTCCACAGGTGCCTGAGCAACAGCAATTGGGGAATTCAGTTGATCCTAGCTGGTCTGCCCTGGTGACATTTAAGTTATTTTCCCATGACTTGAGTATTCCAGTTGCTTTACAGCATACTTTGTGTCATTTAACCTTGGCTGACTTGTGGAGGATTTCAAAGCCACTGTTTTAGTATTGGATTTCTCATGATACCACCACTGAATCAATTCCCTTCTCTTGGTCAGTGTAGGGGGTGAAGGGGCAGCACTGTGCAACCCTAATTTAGTACAGTCTCAGGGAAAGAGGAAACTCTGAAACAGTGATTTAGTTAATGCAGCAAGATATATGTAAATATCTAGGACAGGGCGTGGTGAGAAATCCCCTGAATGTTCAAGTTGTGTGGGAGGTATGCATACAAATCCACTTAACAGTTGAGTTACTGTGTGGAATATTCTTCCCACACAGTATATTGGAAGAATTGAGGAAGTGTATTTGAGGAGAGCCTAAGACCTGCTAAAAAAAGCCTAACCCACAGGCCTGCTAGGCGAGTCAGCTCATGCTGAGCCTTGTGCTCTTGTGGCCTAACTAAGTAGCCTGGTATCAACTGTGGTCTTATTTTACCTTTGGTATCTTTATATTACCCCTATCTGTGACTGCAGCAGACATTCCCTAAGGCTGCACTTATGCTGGTGAGGCCCCCTCATGAGCAGGCATGAAACTTTGCTAATGAGTCCTGAAGCTTCTCACATTCCTCCTGCAGGAGCTGCTGGCTCTTGTGAGATGTCAAAGGTCTGACTGAAGTGAGGCCCCGGCTGAAAAGCGAATACGCTGTCCCAAGGATCAAAGTAGCCCTTTCTATATCCCAGGGACCAGCTCAAGCATGACCAGAGTCTTTCTAATCCTCAGTTTCTGCAATCAGGGCTCCATTAGGGTCTTTGTTTGCTTAAACACCAATACTCCTAGTTCCGAGCTGTAAGAGCTGTCTAAGTGGAGCTGCAGCCATCCTGCCCAAGCTGTCTGCAGCCAGAAATGTGCTCCTGATGTGTGAATTGCTCTCTGTATCTTCGTAGACTAAAGTTATGGGGGGTGCTACCCATGAACCTGAGGGAATTAGGGGTGCAGTAAATTGAGCCCTTGCTGACTTAGGTGTGGTCCTGTCGCTGGCAGATTTACAGGATCCTTTCTTAGACACTTTTTCTTTTGTCCCATAGCTTAAATTATCAGTCTTTTTCAGGAAGTCCATAGTCTATTACATGCTGAAAAGAGAATTTCATTCCCCAGTTCTCATTTTTTGGGAGTAAGAATCCGTAGTTCAGATTGCTGCAGCACAGCCCATCCTGGGACATGTCACTGAAATCACAGCAATACACAGCACCTCTGAGGAACCAGCTTCCCTAGCCTGGCATTGCAGAGTGGTGATGCCCACCACTGGGACTGCACTAGTCCATGGCCACGTAACCCAACAAGACACATTTTATGATTTATGGACACTGAAGTTAACGACTTTAACTAGAATGGATTAAAAAATGCACTTATTACTTACATTTAAAACAGGTTTTTTAGAGAGAGTAGTTTAATCATAGTTTATAATCTTAGTCCTGCTCTGCCCACCACCCCTAACCTCTCCTACATGTGTTTGTAATATGCTTAAAAATGCTTTTCATTTTATTGGACTTTAATAAGCTACTCATAAAGGCATTTTTAAATTGTGACCCGATTCCTTGAAGTCAGCTTGCCTGGTATTTTAAATGTCACCTCTAAAACTTCTTTTAGTGTACAAGAGCTTATTTCTATTTTAATTGTTACACCTGTAATGCTGAACTTTGTGCATGTGCCAGTTAATTGTGTTTTCATGCTGCATGCTGTGCCTTGAGTCGAAGGGATGACATGGGGGATGTTGGCAGTGCCTGGTGCAAGCACCTTCCTGTGTGTGGGGTGTCCCGAGGCAGAGGATACTGTGCATCATGTTTCGGGTACAGCATGTGGCTGTGTGGACACAAAAATCAGAAAAAAAGAGTATTTCAGAAAGCAAAAGTCCAAGTTGTTGTGCATGCATAGTGGTTACAGGGAGCTGGGGTGGATTTGCACGTAGAATGTGTTCTGGCCATGCTCTGTTAGAGGCAGGCGTTAATGGCTTTTAGACCCCACCAGGTGGGAGGCTTTAGGTTATCTGCTGACGTTTAATTACATGGAATGTGTGTTCAGCAGATTGTTCAGCTATCACCTGGAAACCTTCAGGCTGGATGCTGTGAGCTGCTGATAGCCCTGATGGCGCACCTCTGTGGGTGCTAATATGGCAAAGATCAGATTTCTCATCTGGAGCTGCTTACAGTGGCCCTTTGCTTTGGCACTTGTCTGTCAGGCCTGGCCAGGTGGCTTTGCACGGCTGGTAATGAACATGGAAAACTGCTGCAAAATCTGCTCATAGAACTAAGATTTGTGTGTCTTGATAAAGGTAAACACTAGGTTGGTTGAGGCTTTTCCAATGTAATTTGTTTCTTTGGTGGAAACTTTTCCATTTTCTGGGCTTTTAGTGTTCAGTTTTTCTGTTTGTTTGTATGATGTGGTATGGCCAAGCAATACCTCTTCCCTCTGTAGTTTGCAAGAGGAAGTTAGTATGGAATTGGAAGTAGGAGCACAGCTGCTTTTGCAATGTGTATTAGAAGCAAATAGGTGTCATTAATAGCTGTGTTTAGTTGGCTTGGTCCTGGCTGTTCTAGAATCTATTACTATTACCTGTCACTCATTTTTTCATTTTCTGCAAAACAAATAAGTCATGTTTTGGAGATAAAATAGCACAGAAAAAAGTTATTTTATAGTCAGGTGATAGCATATAACTAAGTCAAAACAGCTGTAAGAAGAAAGAACAAATTAAAAATTAACTTTTGGGGAGAAAAAGAAGAAATTAATTCATCTGATGGCAAGAAAGAGAAGGACAATTTCCCCAGATCAGGAAACTAAAAAGAAAAGTAACAGTACTTCACTTTAGGATAAAATGAGGCGTGTGCAGGAACAGCACAGTCAAAACAAACAGTGATGCATGAAAACAAACCTCAGGCTGAGGAACACCACACAAAAATGTGTCAGTCTGACTGGTCGTTTTATCTTCCTTTGTAACACAGAGCCAGGCAGCTTGGGGGTAAGGGATGAAAACTCAGTTTTCTGTCACTGGCCTTCAGGCAGGTCAGTAGTGACTAATATTTGTGATAGCTGTGATGGTAGCCTTTGGATTTCTCTGAAAGTACTCTCTGATATTTCAGCTATTAGCTGACAGAAACCCCTTAAATGCTGGTCTCAGTGAAAAGGGAAATTAAATGGAGTGTCCTTTGAAACATTCACCCCAGAATGAGCAAATACCTTGAATATTTGGTTTTGCATGTGCAGTAACTTAGAGTAGCACTGGAGTAATCTTAAAACAGCTTCCAACAGCTGGGGCTCTAATGTGTGTCTTGTCTTATGCTAATATACTACTTAGTCAATAACGGGGTACCAAGAAGGCTTTGTTGAAGAGTTCCCCTCGTGTAGAATAGCTGTGGGATGCTGCAGTGGCACGAGCTTAGGAATTCTTCTCCAGAGATTCCTGTTAGCAGAGTCGTCACTGTTGTACCGGGGACGGTAAGAAACAACATAGGCTCGATCCAGGAAGAAATGGAATGGAATTATTTATTAATTTACAGACTCGTTTGTGTATCTTAGTTTGCTTGAATGGCATAAGGTTATTGGTCCTCGACCATCCACTTCCCAGGGTGATTGGCTAAACCCTACAACACCCATTTCAAAATATTTACTGCATAACAATCTTGCACCTGCAAGATAAATGGATTGGTTTACAAAAACCTCTGAACTGGTTTTGGCCAGCATCCATGTGAAAGCAAGGACTTTCACATGGGTGCTGGCAGAAAGCTGGAAAATCTCCCTGTGACCAAACCTTCAGCATCCACACAGAGTGTGGTGTTTCTGTGCTGGGAATCTGAGTTACTTTCCTGGATGGATCTCTAGCCATTCATCTTCACAAATGCTAAACCCACTTGTGCTGAAAGAATGAATCCTCCCACTTAGCTGACCTAAGTCTGAGGCTTAACTTTGGTGGTGGGACCCCTCGCATCGACCTGTGAAAGGCAGTTTGTCACCCATGGGGAAGTGAGGGCTGATCCTACTCACAGGGACAAGTTACCTCCAAAGAGGACCCAAACAATAGACCTTTAAAAAAAGATACTCTTTGCCAAATGAGTCTACACCAACCTTAATGTTATTTTCCAGGTAGAATATTCTGCCTGATAGGTATCACTGAAGGCCTCAAAATGAATATGGCTGCTCTCTGGGAGTGCAGTACAGGGAAGGATTTGTGCAGATAAACCCCATGCACAAATGACAGTTGCATAATTGCAAAACTCGTTCGTCTTATTTTGCAGGCCTGTGGTTGTTCCACTTGTCCTCTAAGCCATTTACAGGCCAGCATTAGTAACCACCTCTTTTGCAAGGAGACCATGAAGATGCAACATGCAAGGTTAGAGATTTCAGATATTCTCCAGGCAAAGTAAATGATCAGCCAAGATGTGCTTCTCATATTTTAAGTAGAAATTTAAAGCAAATCTAAAGAAAATCTGAGGAAAGGTTCAGATTCTCCGAGTCTAAATATTCAAACTGATTGAATAGTATAAACAGTCCCAGTGTTAGAGACATAATTCTTAATACAGGACCTGTCTTAAAACACGCTTGGAGGAGACACCTTAAAGACAGAGGAAACTTAAGCAGTTCAGGAACAGATAAAAGATGTACATGCCTCAGATTAACCAAGATTACTGATTCTTTTGCATTAGCAGAAAGGGATTAAAGTCTAGGCTGGAAATCATAAGAAGAATCTGAAGTCACAGAGGGGGTAGCTGAGACTGCAGCTTGTAATCTGTAGTTGACAGGATGCTGAGGGAAGTCTATAAGAGAAGATTCCTGTGCTGAATGGTCAGGGAGGTCAGTCTTAGAGGACCTAGGGGGTGTTACCGAGGTGCTGTCATCCTAATGAGGCCTGTTCGTGGTGTAAAATACACACTCTTTTCTACAGGTGTAAATTTGTACAGCTGTAGTCACATCAGAGGAAGATTGGTCCTTAACCCTTCAGGTCTGATCCTGTACACTGTGTGATAGCTCCTTTTTTCCAGCATGCCGTCCGCTTCAGTCCATCTTTCTGGCTCTGAATAACCCTCACAGCTTTAGCAAAGCAACATTGCATAAGGCAGGAATTACTAAAATCAGTCTTCTAAATTTTAGTGGTGCCCCTGGACAGGTTTCAGCTTCAGGACTGCCAGTTTGAAACATGTGGATCTCACATAAACATCAGTAGGGTGCAGTCTCAAACCTGGTCTGCCAGTGTTGCCCTCCACAAGCTGGCACTGTGAGAACCACCCAGACAAGCTCAGTTCATTAAATAGGAACCGAGGTTGTAATGCCCCAAATGACGGGTCAGTCATGGGTTTAAGCTTAGGAGTACCAGAGATTATGGTCAAGACATGTATCCTTGTGTCCACAGATGCATGGAAGAGCTTCAGGGCCACTGAAATAATCTTTGTCCTTCAACTATCCCATACAGTCTTGTTGGAAAAAGAAGACAATAGCTCTCCAAAAGATTTTCAAATAATGAAATCAGGAAATAATTTCCAAAGCCTTGAACTAAAAAAATCCCTGCCCTTGGGCTGCACAAAGGGCATATTTTTCCCATAGTATTCTCTCCCCTCAAGTAGGAGCAGTTAGCAAATCCTCTTTAGCCAAGCCAGGGAAAGGTGAGGAAATGGTGATGGTTTTTGCATAAGGGAATCGGCATACTGTAACATCCAAAGTCTCAGGCTGGCATCTGTTCAATTACCTGGCTGCTTCTGGAGTATTATGAGAGCCTGGGAGAGCCTGAATTTACTTCCTGCAGCTTCTAGCATGCTCCTGTTGCAGGGTGGAGAAAATCTGTGGGCAGCAAACGCGGTGAGGCTGAGCCTGTAGCATTGCTCATCAAGCCATGAGGTCGGGTGCATACAGGAGGGGAAGGGAGACAGGAGGCTGATTTGAACAATGTGAGCTGAAGTGAACATGGAAAAGGAAATTGTTAGAGTATCTGGGTCTTTAATCAAAGATGTAAGTAGACGTACATGGGAGGTACTTGCAAATGGAGGGTAACACCTCTTTTAGCAAGTGACGCAAGTTTCTCAAAATCTGAACATGAGTGTTTTTTCTGTCATTGCTGTTGAATCCCTTTTAAGTTCACAGACTGTGTGGTGTTCTTCATCAGCCTCTGTAAATATGTAGCAATTAATGAAGCACTATTGGAACCACGGAGTCACTTCAGCCTAGCATTTTCTGATTAAAACCAGAAGAAGGAGCAGAACAGTCTGAGACTGGATTTTCTCGAGCATGGGTGTTGCTGAAGCCGAATAAACACTCAAGACCCTAACAGGATTTTAAACAGAAAAACTCTGAACTAGAACAGCTTCATAGACAGTGAGACTTGATAAATTTCTGAACAGCAGTATCTTTACCTTGAATTTCATCTTAGTACTGTGCTGCTTTCTATTGCCAGGTCATATTTCCTCAAAAAGTGTACTCTAATTAGCTGCTCTGAACCCTCTACGTGATCCCAACTTAGCATTAAGAGTTTGTGTTAAAAGGAGCTTCAAGTACAATCTGTACAAATACGTGTTGGGATGGAACCCAAATTTATGTTCAGAAGTGCTGGTCTGTGAGAACAAATGGTTGCATTCAAGGAAGGACACGTTTCAAGACAAAAGTCATGCTGTGGAACCTTAATTGTCCACTTATTTTTTCAATGCCTAAACACAGCTCTATACGCCTGTGACTAATAATACTTTTTCTAGGAAGTTATTTGATTATTTATATTATTTGACTCTTTAGAGAAATCACTGTATTCCTGGCAACCGTGCTATTCCCCTTCAAGTCTGTGTAAAAGCAATTAATAGAAAACACATCATTAGAACAAAATGGGAACAGATGTGTTTCAGAGAGGCGGTGCGAAGATAGATCTCCATTATATTGCTTTCATTGGAAGGAGTTTTTGGGAAAAGAATAAATATGTGACTGAGAGTTATGACAGAAGATTAGGAAGAACTTCCCTTGGGAGGGCATAAGAGATAAGGACTGGTACAGGGAAGAAAGAAATGCATACATCACAGAGAAAATTGGCAGCTAGGAAGAGACAGGAAATTGAGATTTGCAATATGTAAGTGGATTTAGAGGAATAATGGACAAGGTGAACTGTAAAGAGGAGTTCCTGGAAATAAGGGTAGATTTTAGGTCTGGGCAGCAGTTGCTTTCCAAGCCTCAGAAGTAGCATGTGTCTGATGTTCAAAAGACTGCGGATGATTGAGGTCTCTACATATCAAAACTGATCCATGTTAACCATATTAAATAGTCTACTGAAAGTCACTTTAAGCATATTCTAAACAAGCTAAAAGATTAAAGAAGACCTGTTGATTGAATCCTTGAATCTGAAAACTATTTATAGATCTGAAAATGAGTTGTGTTCAGGAGTCTGAGCTTCTAGCTGGCTTACAACTACTTGTGTGGGAAGACAGTGTCATACCTCCCCCTTTCTGAATGCAAGAAAGTGCTTTAGTTTGTTTCTTCGAAGGTGATACCTCAAGTGACCTCTACATACATTGTGGCTTTGTCAGAGTGAAAAACACCACCTGTCCATTGCCATTCCATGCGTTCTCCCTGAATATACCTATTTATGGGCTAAGAAAACTGCACGGGACAAAGTGCTAAACATACGGGGTTGGAAAGGATGTGCAGGAGTGCACATTTATCTTTTATTATCTCCCTTAAGCAGTCCTGTTATTCAGAAGCTCTAGCAGCCATCCATTATTCATCAGCTGTCTGTCTCCTCAGCTGATTGCCGAGCAGAGTTGCGATGTGGAACAGCAGCCTTGCGGAGTGTGAAGTGGGATGGATGCTGGATTATGCAAGGGAATTATCTGCTCCAGTAAAGGTCTGGTTTCCAGGGCTTCTGGCATAACTAAGCAGAAACAGTGAGTGCAAATGCAGGGACATAGTGTTGTACCTGAAAAGATCAAGATATTAATGCCATGAGTAACTCCTTCCTGTAGAACTAAGCCCAAGGCAGCTTTTGCTAAGGCATTCTAATGTGAATGAGCTTTCATCCTGGTTTGGAAACTGCCTCAAGTGCACAAAACACCAGAAGTTCCAGGAGGTCCAGCCTGTTTGACCTGAAGCTGGGCAGCTCCTAGAGAACAGGGTGGCTGTGGAGCAGTTGTGCTGTCAGACGCTGGATTTGTGTGCTGGAGGTGCCAGATCAGGGGATTTGCAAGAGCCACCTGTCTATTCTTTGTCTTAAACTTAGCTAGCAAACATTCACCCCATAGTGCCAGCTGAAAATGCCTTTCTGGAAAAGAAAATGCAGGAATTATCTGGATCCGTTGGCTTAGATGTAAAGTAAACACTTAAGGGTTTGGTACAGTGAATAATTTACCTACTTTCTGAGGGTATCCCCATTCAGGGATGCGTAGTAGCCCTTCTAAAACCTTCCAGCTTCCCATGATGATCACATAAACTTCTGCCTTACAAAGCAACCTACTCCAGCTTCTCTGGTTTTCTGTAGGGGAAGCATAGCATTTCAGGACCTTCTATCACACGTGCTTTGTGTAGGGCTTTAAACCCCAAGCATAAAAAAATGGATGCTCTGTGCGTGTAATTTACCTTGCTTGCCTCAGGCATCAAATATCACACGTGGCAGATCAGTGATTGAAGTAATTGATAGCTGTGCAGGAGATTGGAAGAGCTGTAGGATGTGCAGTGTAATGAAACAATTTTGACTTACTCAAGTTTTCAGCCTTGAAGCAAGAGGGCACCAAGACTGTGGTTAATTACAAAAATGAATGCTGCCTGTCAAAGTGTTTGAAGCCCGTGTCACACAGCTTTGTGGCATGAACTGTGATAAATATCAGGCTCACCTGATAGCCTGAGAACTTCCCACCACCCCACAAACAATGCAGACCTGTTGTGCAGAAATTCATTTGTGTTTCAATGTTTGTAATAATGTGACTGGTATGAAAATAACACCACAAAGTAAAATAGCAAGAACAGGGATTAGCTATTTAAGGTCGAAATCTTTTGTTTTCTAGAGGTACATCGAGATCTTGCATAAGAGCCAATGATTTCTCTGGATGATGTTCAAGCAGAATTGTATTTTTGATTATATAATCAACTCAGCCCTAAACAGCTATAACCACCTACTAAAATGGAAGTGTTTTATGAGAAATCAGCTGTAGCAGGAGACTTCAGAACATTTTAAAGCAAGTGGGATTTTTTACCCTCTTTTTAGCTGACCTGTTATTATAATGGTGCATCCTTTGAGAGACCTTCTAGGCAAGGCTGTCAACAATAGAATTCTTGGCTATGAGTGCTCCAGGTCAACCTCTGTCTTCAGGGCAACGGGCAAGAAAAGTGCAAACTACTGATCAGACTGCCAGTTCTTGCAAGTTGCAAATAACTCTTGGTTCTGCTTCTCAGCTTTACAGATCCTACATGGCTGCAGGACACTGTGCCAATAGCAATATAAAGGTATCTTGTTTCAAATACCTAATATGTGGATCAGACTCTAGGATGCCAGCAAAGCTGGTTCACAAGGAAGGATGCTCCTTTCTTTTGTGCTGCTTGAGCTTCGTCACCCTGCTGTGGTGCTTAATGAAATCGTTGTGCAAACCGTGAATGCTGATATTTGTTATAAGCCAACTACCACAAACAGTTCTGTGTTTTCAGTCAGCTGTGAGCTGGTAGGAGCCTTATCACACTGCATCTTTGGAGGCAGCTAAAGGACAATCCAAGCAGGCATTAATGTAACATATTTATATTCATAAATATGAATATGCTAAAACTCTCTACTGAATTAAACTCCTTGGCCAAAGAAGACTGAATGGGATGGCCTAGCAGGAGCTAATTTTTGCCAAAAAGGACAAGGTTAGGACAGCTAAAGGGACTTGCACTTTGATTTAGATGCTGTGTTCACATACTGTGGCCGAAGGGTTTTAGGGACAGAAAAATCTCATGCTAAGCAACAAACAAGGAGGGCCTGAGGAGCTTGAAAGGACTTTAGGAGAAAGTTACTTTTGCAGATCTGTACAAGGCCAATATCTATGAAAATCATGAACACTTGCAGCATACTTTGCTTGGCCTGCAGCAGATATGTCCAGTGGCAGTGAAATGGCAATCAAGACCCATAACACCCCAGAAAGCAAAATGCTACTTATAGGTGGAAGATATTACTGGGGTGCCAAGAAGAGCCTGAGAACGAGCTGAAGAAGCAATGTCTGAATGGTGCTTCATGGCTGAAATAAGCTGCATGCTTCAAAGTTCTGGTCCTGGCCTAGCCTAGCATGGTATGAGGTGCTCCATCAAATTCAAGGTTTTTTAGTTTATAGCAACAAGTGTAGATTTAATAGCAATACATTCAAGGCAAACTTACATCATCAATATAAAAGGATACTCAGGTGAGGTGTCTGCAGCCTGAATTTCTCACGTAAAGTGTGCTCTAAATTAAACCTGCAGTAGAGCACTCAGAAGGAAGTAAATATTTACTACAGCAGGAGATCATTTTGGGATTTAAACCTAGCATCAAGTTCCCAAGCAGCTGCACGTACCTTGCAGGTCAGAACTCCTGAAGAGCTGATGAGTTCCCCAGCTGTTTGTGCACTAACAGTCTGTTGTTATTTACTTACAAGACAAGCACAATTTAAGATCTAGAAACCTATCCTTGCCCTCTTTGCAACAAAGCTCTGGGTGTGTTTGGCATGTTTTGTGAAAGCTGACAGCCAGTCCACCATGCAGTTCTTAGTTGCTACTTTAATATCTTTGCAGGGTATTGTGACTGAGTGCTTTTCAAAGGCAAGTAGCATCCCCTCCTTCAGAGCATGATTCAAAGCCAGCTGAAATCAACACAGATAACCTGATTGGAGCTTTGCATCAGGCACCCTCTGCCATCCCAGATGGTATGAGGGAGAAATAGATGCAAACTGAGAGTTTTGAGCGGCTTTTCACATGTCTTTCTTGAAGATGCTAGGGAATAATTACAGTCTGAGACAACTTCTTTTTCTGTTTGATGTGGATTTAAAAAGAGCTTTTTGCTAATGCAGCCTCCTGTCTAATGGGAAGTGCAAAACTTCTTTATATTCTAGAAACCTGCCTATCCAAAAGGTGTGTCTACATTCTCTAGTACCAGGAGGCAACAACTGCAAAGAGGGGAACTCTGGTGGTGCCTAAATATCTGAACAGCTTACTCTGTTCTGCAGAAGAACTTGAGTTGATTCAGCATTTAATTTATAAGGCTGATTTGTCATACACTGATAACAAATTTTATTATGAGTGCCAGTAGTTAATCTTAGAAAATTTACAATCTGTTGAATGTAAAAATATTGCAGCACTGATATTTCCAGTGCAGGTGGAATCTTTGTGTCCTGGGGAGATACTATGACTTTACCATGGTGAAGCCATAAAATTAGGTATTGTGTATCTAGGCCAGTGATGGTATGTCTTTCTGGATCTTGGAAGTCAGAAAGTTTAAGTCAAATATTTAAAATAAGATCTACAGTTTATTTTACTATTATGTTTGATCACAGTGAGCTCCTTTTGTAGAATGCCAGAAGAGTCCCTTTGCCCTTTCATAGTATAAGGGCAAATGGAAATATGAAAACTGGAAACCTAAAATGCAATGTATTATATTTCAGATTTTCCAACACCAATGTCAGCTTTTAATATTTCAAATGAAGCACATTACTGTCTTGCAAAAATAATATTGATAAATGTATTCAATTCAGGGTTAGTTTAGCCACAAACACTTTGATTGATTTTTCAGAAACATACTGGTGTGGTGGCAAGAACTTCTCCTGTTCTTGAACAGCCATAGAAAATTCAGGTGTCTTCTATGATTGTTTACCTAAAGTTTGTCTATAAATATTAAAAATTCAGTACGATGAAGTCAGAGTACAAAAACAATGTGAATTTTTTATAGCCTGCATAAAAACCTACTGCAGTTTGTGCTTGACTGGTGTTGAATGAGACATGAACTGAAATCCAGCTGTGACTGTTTTGATTTTCATTCACTGTTAAGTTGCATGTCCAAATCAACCAATCCTTTGCTGTATGTCAGCCTATCCCAGCAAACCCCATTGCATTACACCTTTAAATGCTGCCTGTGCAAAGGTGGCGAAAGCAGAGACTTTTTTCTCTGGAAGGTGGCTCCAGTAAAGCACATGGCATGCAGTTAAAAACCCCCTGCAACCCCGAGAACGACAGGAGGTAGACTGTCATTTGAATCATAGCACGCAACTGTCAGAACAGGAAAATCCTCAATGATTGCAGCAAAGAGTTTGAATGCATTTGTATTTAAAATTTAGCAAGTCAAAGCAGATTCTGCTGTTGCACAGCTTTGGCTCTATAGTTTCCCCAGTAGCTGAGAAAATTTCCAGTCGAAGGAAGGTCAATTATGGAATTGTTTAGGTTGGAAAAGCCACTCTGCCCCCAGCCTGTAGCTCTGCAGAGGCTTGTTGTGACCCAAGGGCAGGACCTGGCATTTCAGCTTATTGAACCTCGTGCCATTGGCCTGGGCTCATCGATCCAGGCTGTCCAGATCCCTCTGAAGAGCCTTCCTGCCCTCCAGCAGGTGGACACTGAGCCAGCTTGGAGTCATCTGCACACCGACTGAAGGCTCGATCTTGTCTGGGTCATGGATAAAGTTATTACACACAACTAGCCCCAGTACTGAGCCCTGGGGAGCTGCACTTGTGACTGCCCCAGCTGGATGTAACCATCTACTCTCTGGGCTCGGCCATCCAGCCAGTTTTTAGCCAGTGCTGCTGCCCAAGCCAAGGGCTACCAGCTCGAGGAGGATGCTGTGGGAGTCAGTATCAAAGGTGCTGCTGAAGGGCAATATCCACAGCCTTTCCCTTATCCACTAAGTGGCTCTTCTTGTCACACAAGGAGATCAGGTTGGTCAAGCCCAGCCTGCCTCTCAGGAATCCATGCTGTGTTGGCCTGATCCCCTGGTTGTCCCGTAGGTGCTGTGTGACAGCACCCAAGATGATCTGCTCCATGACATTCCCCAGCACCGAGATCAGACTGCCAGGCCTAAAGTCCCTGGGATCATCCTTCCGACACTTCTCGTAGATGGGCATCACATTTGCTGACCTCCAGCCAACTGGGATCTCCCCAGTTAGCCAGCACTGCTGGTGAATGACTGAACGTGGCTTGGCTGTGTTTTATGCCCATGCACTATGAATGTAGTCTGCTTTTGCCCTATTTTATTCTGCCCTGGAAAGACATACATCGTGAGACTGCAAGGAGCATCTCTGTCAACAGGAGCTGCGCTTCCTGCTCAGCTGGGCAAGGCATTCCAAATCACCTCCTAACGTTGGCATCTGGGGGAAAAACACCAAAGCTCTATAAATTAAATATTCAAAGTGCGTATTTATACTGAAGTGTTTGGCTTTACTGCCTGCCCGTGTGTTGTAGATCTGTAAAGGTTGACTATAGATGCCACTTGAGGCAGGCTTACACTGTCCTATTTGTAAAGGTTGGCTGTAGATGCCACTTGAGGCAGGCTTACACTGTCCTATTTGTAAAGGTTGGCTGTAGATGCCACTTGAGGCAGGCTTACACGGCCCTATTTAGATGTTTTTTTTCTCTCTCAGAACAGCGGTCTTGTGGTATTTCCATGTTTCCGTTTGGGACTAAATGTAGTGGGAGGTTGAACAGAAAGCAGAACATTCTCACCTCACAAAGGTCAGGGCTGGAGCTGTGTTTGACTAGGGGTATACAGAGCCTGTCATTTCAGTGGCTTGGATGTTGATTTGAAAGCAAACCTCTCTTATCTTAACGTTGACAGTCACTAAGGTCAGAATGTAATCTATCATTACAGAGTGACTGTTCTTTGTAATCATGCTGTTTATCCTGAAGGACCTGGAAAGACATCTATACTTTACAATTCCTGTCTCTCAGGAATTATAATCTCTTGCTGAAATTGCTTTCCTAGGAGAACTGTTTTGTTGTTTTTTGCTGGTCCCTATTTCTGGTTTTTTCCTCTCTCAGTCATGATCTTTTAGTGTCCTGCCTGATGAAATCAGTTCAAGGTAATTTCAGCCAACTGTCTACAGAATGTGTATTCTGGATCAGCTCCCAGCTTTGTTTCCTTTTCATAGTCTGAAAATGCTGTGACTACCAACCAACTTGCGACAAAGCTGAACCTGTCAAAAGAGGCTTTAGCATTTGAAAAATATTGCTTCCTATGAAGAAAGTAGAAATGAGGGCTCTTAAAGCAGCAGAAATCTAGTCCCTGATAGTGCAATCTGTGCCTTTATCAGCTTCTCCAGATATTCCCTTTATATGATTCAAGGAAGAACCTGTGCCATTTGTATTCCTGTCATTGGTGTTATGCTTCTTCTTGCAGAGAAAGGTAAGAGTGTCAGCCGAAACAAAGCAGAAGCTTGAGCTCACCTTTGCCAAGCTCGTTAAGATGAGAAACTTCCTTCAGAGCAAATTAACTGATGCAGAGTGGAAACCTTTCACTTTTTCAGGTCATCAGGATGAGAGTATGTTTATTATTACATGGAATGATTGGCCAAGGGAGCACTGATGTCTCTGGCACTTGGAATCCATGTTCAGTATTCCAGAATCCTGTGTGACCTTGGATGCACTGCAGTGGTTGCCAGTGGTGACCTAGTGAAGTTGTGAAGATGGTACTACAGAGAGGGAGCAATGAGGCACCTTCAGCTGTATGCTCTTTGCCATGTAGAGCGTGTGTGTATGTGCACGAATATATAGTGAAGAAGGATTTTAAATTAACTTATAAAACTAGCCAGAAACAGCTTACTTCAAAATCTTTGATAAACCTTTGAAGTGAATTTCAGGATGAAATTTTGTTTGGGTGTTTGCGTTTATCACATCATCCCGTTCCTGGTAAAGGAAAACAGTGGAAAAAAAGACTTCAAAAAAGGAGAGAAATCATAACAAACCAAATTGAATGCAAATTTATATAAATAAGTTTAGAAAGCGCAATGTTCTTTGAAAAGCATGAATCTTTTAACCAGATTGTGCGATTAAAAACTGGGTCAATCATGTTTTTTTCATTAAAAATGCAGACATTTGGGCTAGTTCTGATTTTAGTATCAAGCATGTAAATATGCCATTAAGAAACACTTTCAGTCTAGCATTTGAATTTCCAGAAATAGTGCTTAAAAATCCTACTTTCCTGTAATTTGTGGTGAAAATCTTTTGACTGAGTTTTTTTCATGGGCATTAGGGAAATGTTTGTACCAGTGAATTCCTGGACTGGCAGTAAATGTGGAAAGTACAGGAAACATACTTACATGCAGTGTAAATGTGTGACCTTTTCCCAAATCTTTTAAGGATAGAATTTCTTTTTCTCCAACAAAATTATAAACAATAATAAAAATATTTATGGTTGTCTCCTGAAGATTTTAAGAGCCTGTTTGAATCGAGGAGGAAGCAGGAAAAGGGAAGGAACTCTGAGCAGAGATCACCAGTGTTGCCAAATACTTCACAAATGTGTTTATAAGCCAGGAAAGAAGGCTGCTTCTCTCAAGGCTAAGAGGAATGAATCACTGAAGTGGGAGGTATAGTGTCATCCAAGAAAAGAGAAACTCTTCTCCTTTGCACCCAAGCCAGCTGCTTAATAGGTTAAATAATACTTTCAGATGCATCCTCAGCAAGGCAAACATCCTCAGCTCTTCATGGTCGACTACATCAATCACCGTGGTGTTTGTACAGGGCTTCACTCCCCTGCAACACATGTGTGATAGATGGAGCTGTGACTGCAATACATCCAGCAATCATTTAAAACTTCTGCTTAACCCGTTCTCTCAGCTCTTCAGCTTGCATATTCTTAAGTCAGGGCTGAATCCCCTGCTGCTGGTGACCTCCAGTTGCTGAGAAGACACTGTTATGACTTTACCTTTGGCATCAACAAGGCAAATCCATCAAGGCCAGTCACGCTGTTGAATGAAGCACAATGTGGTCTAAAGCATCTCTCCCAGGATATGGC
Organism: Lycocorax pyrrhopterus obiensis; assembly: GCA_014706295.1. Classification (NCBI taxonomy): domain Eukaryota; kingdom Metazoa; phylum Chordata; class Aves; order Passeriformes; family Paradisaeidae; genus Lycocorax; species Lycocorax pyrrhopterus. Next base: position 3,956,122 of record JACSVZ010000016.1, read on the forward strand.
ACTCGGTAGTTTTAGTCCTAAAGTGCTGAATTTTGCGTTTTGATGTGAAAAAAACCTCAAACCCCACATTTACTGATATTCTTCTGTTGGTTCTGGGCTCGAAGCACATGAAAGTATGTTTCCATCTCCAAAGTAAGAAGAATCCTTACATTTATAACCATTTCTTAGTTTCACTTTAAATACCAAATAAGTTGTAAAAAAGTTCTAGCAAAATGTTTTGATGCAACTGGAAACCTGTAAAAAATGTAATTTAGAAAGTACTTGATTCTAATCTTTCTTCCTAGTGTTTGCTTAGGATTTCTCTAAGACTTGTTTAGGACCTTGAAAGGGAAGAACATGGCATGGTCACGCTCATTTTTGTTACTGCCTTTCATTGAGGACTTCAGTGCTATTGTAAGGACTGGCAATCAAACCCTCGCTCATTTCCTTGCTCAGTGCTTCTGTGTGGCTGCATTTTATTTTCAGGGTGGAACTCCCATTTGTCTGTTCTCTAACTTTCATATTTCAAGTTTTCTCTTCGTTTGTCCCATCATTTCTCAGACAATGAATTGCCATCTTCAAGAGAGATTGAAATTAGTGAGGGCCTTCAGATTATGAAATGTCCTGTAAAAGTGAAAAATGTGTTATGAATTAAAAAGCTTGAGTACAATGATGTTCCCAGCAGCAGCTCAGTTCTTTATTTGCACTGGCAACCAGCTGTTTCTAGGAAAGGTGAGTGACTGCCACTGATGCAGCTGGTATGTTTGTAGAAGGACAAATGAGCTAAAGCAGGGTCATATTTCTGAAGTTGGGAACAACAGAACTGGGCTTCTTTCCTCTCCCAGATACCAAGAAACGGAGTGTTTCTTCATTAGAACACTTCTAGCTAAGCTTTTCTGAAATGCAGCAGTGGCAAACTCATTAGACGTAATGATATCCTATGTGAAAGCATTTGGTACTGAGAAAAAATTTGGAAAAAATGGGTCAAAGGAAATTTTCACTTTTCAGTCAATCCAAATTTTCAGAGCATAAGCTGAGTTGGGTACTATCTCTTACATGCCATCCTAAATTTATATTCAGTACTGGAACAAGATCTTCACTAGAGGCAGTAAGAGGTATTGGCCACTAAAAATTAATATTATACTGCACTGGAAAAGGTTGTATGAGGAGCCCCTGACTTAAATGGGAGTAGATGAGCTTCCTTTTTTATTTACAGCACTATAATTATGGAAAGCAATTTTTTTCAAACAGTTATAAAACTTCTACTTGTTCTTTTACCATCCTGCCCACCTATTGGCCATTGTACTCTCAGTGTAATTACAATGATACAATGTACAACTGATTGTCATTCCAGGATAGTAGTTGGAAGGCAAATAAATTCTACTAAAAAATCCCCTCTGCTTTCGTGAAGCATTGTGATCCACACACAGAAAGCAGAGAAATAGAAATTCTAAATTTAATATGTTTTAAATTTTAAGCTCAAATTTTGTCACCTATTAAGAGTTATTTCATCAAGCTCTTTACCATAGTAAATTAGTTCTGCAAAACTCTTGACAGGGGATCAGTGATGTACTTGGAAGCTGTACTGTTAGATTAGTGCTTTTTTTAACTTCCATAACTATTGTTCGTAAAGGAGGACTTTTTGAAGCTATGCTCATTGAAGCCAAAATTGCGGTCCAGCATTGATTCAAAACAATTCTCAACCCCACTCTTCTATCTCAGGCCTCAGAGTTTTCCAGGCCTTCTTCATCTGCAGTCCAATTGCAGAAAATAAGTGTTAGGGTTAGATCTTTCTCCTGATGTTTTCACCTGAACAAGCTTCTCCCAGGTTATTAACCTGGCCTGATGGATCAGCACACACTAATGGGCCCTAGGGCACATCACACCGAGGCAATTGCAGTACTGAGTCGTTGCAGTGCCAAGTTTTGCAAGGTGATGAAGAGAAATAATATTCTGAAGAATGTGTGCGCTTTGGATGCAGCACGAAGAACGTGTCTGGGAAACAGCCATTCCTCTGCTGCCGACAGTTTTGCACCTCTTTCAAAGGGTGTAAGAGTGTTTGTGCATGAGCTGTGTAACTGCAGGCAAGAAAAACAACACTAGTGGTTTTTCTCGATATCCAATCTTAATCAAATGATATTTTGGCAGATCTAGAAATGCCATTTCCTCTTTGGCTTCTCTCCGGTGTTGTTTCTAAGGACGGATGTGAGGGACTCAGTTGACATGAAGGGGTAACTGTTCCAGTGGACTGTAACCACACAATAGCAAAGCATTCTCAGTAAATCAATCCTCTCATTAAAGCCAGGTATGTAAAGTGTTCTACCCACTCTCCTGGCAAACAGCACTGATGCACTCTTTCCTGAACGGTAGCTGAACATGGAGACTCCTTGTTCTGAGTTCCAAATGCCCAGATTTGGTCGGTAATCTGTAGCCTTCCCACTGAGTCCACCTCCTTCAAACTACTTTTGGAAGTTAATATTTGAGTACTCTACAATTTATTTTCAGCCTATCTAATTCTGCCCTAGATTTCTGAGTAGAACACTGGTGCTAACTAGTCAGAGTAAGCCAACAGTGCTGTTCCTAAGCTTAGGATGTCCTAGAGCACTGACTTCTAACAACTGATGGGGGGAAGATGCTTAGAAAATATGCCCAAAGAAAATACGGCAGATGACTAACATAAAGTAGATCTAACATTGAGAGAAAATGTTCTGAAATACTGCACTGAAACAGCCTACTTCAAGAGACTAATCCCTTGAGGTGGGCTTTATATGACAGGTTATAAAAACTGTTCTTTAATGTTATGTCCGGGAAACCAAAATACAGGAAATCAGATCAGTGGCTCAGAGCTGCCTTGGACTTTGCCCTTTGTGTGAGCTCTGCCTGGTTGTAGGTGTCCAGGCCTCGTTTTCTCTTCATAATTATCTGTAAATTGAAGAGATCCTGCTAGTTTTAGCCTGTATGCAAGCTTGTGCAGGGAAGTGTTGAGTGGAATGAAGTTTAGCCAGGGCAGCTGCTGCACACATGTCCAGAACGTATCTAGCTGGTGTCGGTGGTTTCCAGTCCCCTGAAATCCATTTGTGAGGCTACAGTGCTGCTACTTGTGGTGCTCATAACTCTGCAGTTTTGTCCAGACCACTGGGAAAATTTAGGGACCACCTCATTTAGGGAGGGCTTTTGTGAGTCTCCATGTCCATGTCGTTCATTCCTGTGAGGGCAAATAGTCTCCAGGTGGTTTTGCTGCAGTAGGCACAGGAAGCGAAGAGTTAGAAAGTGGGAAAAGCCCATTGCTTTGCTGCTGCTGCAGGCAGTTCCAGGAGTGTCTTCAGTCTGTGGAAAGAGTCCAAGAGGAGCAGCATATTGGAGCCCAAGGTCGGTGCAGAGCCTGTGTTCCACCCATCTGTGTTGACTTTGGTCTCTTGAAGTTTCCACGTTAGGTCAATCCCGTGTATGTGTCCAGCTGGGCCTGTAGCACCACGTGTGCATCTAACACAATAAAGCACAGCCCATTTGCACTTCTGGCCTCTCTCCCTCACCCTTTGCATGAGTGACCTCCCTGGCTCTGTGCTGGTTTACACAGACGATTGTGATTTGGTCTCCTGGAGCTCAGAGGCTCTTGGCTCACTGAAAGCTGCAGGCTCTGGTCTGCTGGGGGGTTACCTCACACTCCTCTGGTAATGGCAGTGTTTCTTAGACCTCATGGATCTCCTCATCCCTGGGAAGCTGTGAGTCAGAAGGCTGGGGTCAGCTGCTGCTGTGTCCCAGGGAGCTCTTGGCTGAATTCTAATGTACTACCACATTAGGTCCATTTGATCAGTTTGTTTTTTGTGTTTTTTTCTAGGAAACTTTGACTATCATGGAAAATCACTATTCCAAACGGCTTTTCCTTCAGTAAGTGTAAATCTCTTGTGAATCAGTGAGAAGAATTCTGCCCTAAAGCAGATGTTATTTGTCCCTTGAAGTGTGCTTTTCAAAGCAGTCTACTGACATTTGTCTGATTTGATGGGTTCTGTGGACTCCAGAAAGATGAACACCCCAGGCCAGGATACTCGTTGGTGCTTGTGAGTGGCACCATCACCCTGCAAAACTCAGGTTGGATGGGAGCTCTGTTCCAATGGGGCCTAAACACTTGATAAATAATTTAAATGGTGAGGTGGAAATACAGTGTCCTCATGATCAGTGGGTCCTTTGTGCAGCAGGAAATTAAGAGCCACTTAAAAGCTGCTGTTCTGCCTAAACAATGGCGGTAGCATTTGTCTCTAACAAGTAGTTGTTGAATAACTATATCAGGAATATCAGGAACACACACACGTATAAATTGTTTTATTCCTCTTCTAGTCCTAGACTATTAAACTGAAATAAATGCAGTACTGGGAAAAGTAAAAAAGAAAAAAAATTGCGTTTAGTTTTGCACTGTCTGGGAAATGAACTTGCGTATTCAGTGTTGAGTTTCTGATGACTTAAACTGTTACTGTGAGGCATGGCAAATTTTGTTTTTAAACTATAAATCCTATTTAAATCCCTTATTTGACATTGAATTTGACTGAAGAATTTGAATTTTGGCTCCAATTCCAGAGATAATATTTTTCCTGCCTTTTTTTCTTCTTTATAGCTTAAAGAAAGTTGTAAAAGTCTGATCATGGAACTGTTTGGGAACAGCATATTGTCTTCCTGGCTGGTGGAGGTGGATATCCCTCAGCTCATGGAGTGCCACAGAATGCTTTTGGCATTCACCTGGTAAAGGCAAAAAGGGCACGTGGTGATCTGTGTGCAAAACGGAGAGATCCACAGAACTTCAAGCACTTGGAATTACAGTGACATTGGAAAAATGTCAGTGAAGCAACTGTGTATTCTTCCAGGTGACTTCAATAGCTTCTGTGCTGGTGGTTACCTATTGTTGAATTCTTCAACTTTTAAACTCTGTTTTAATGTTCATGCATCTGAATAACATCATTGGCACCACAGAACAGAGCACATGGAATTGCAAGGCTCATATTAACTGTGCAGAGACATTCCCTAGTTTTTTTTTTTACATGAAACATCAGAGGAATAAAACCATTGCGTAAGTTAACCTGAAAAAGAAATAAGCAAAGGTTAATTTTTCTTAGGAGCATATCTTTCTGAGGGAATGGAGAAGTACTGCACAAATCAGATTTTAACAAGACCAATAGTAAAACAGTTTTTCTTGAAACAAGGGCAAACACTGCTCTTGTACGACAACAATACAGTGGGAAAAAAAATAGTGAAAATGGCATCTTTCCCTAAAATACTGGCAGTTTTCCCTGTTCATATGGGAGAAAGGATTCTTTCAATGGTAGGATTTAGAAAACACTGATATTTTTTAATTTATTATTTTTTATAAAGACAGTAAGAATTTCTTATGTGGTCAGTAGCAAGGCATCATAATTTCTGTCTCTCTGGGAGCTTAGATTTCTTTCTGTGTGCTCACATTCCACTATTCCTGCTAATGTGCTGTGCAGGAAGAATTACATTACACATCTCTGCTGTGCAGCTGGGACTTCCTGGAGGTTTGCATTTTTAAGGTTTTCCCCTGCAACCAAGGCAGCAAATAAATCTTGCAGGTCACATACTGTAGAGAGCACATGGAATTGCTGCTATCTGTGCCCTGTGGAAGCCAGATTGTTCCGTGTGCCCCAGCACTGCTCAGTTCTGTACTCATTCCCGTGATCTTATTGACATCTCAGAATTCATCCTTGAGAATACTGCAGTGTAGTGGGAGGAAAATAAGATGCAGTTAGCAAACTGATAATTGAAAGTAATAAAAGCCTTAAGCAAATGCATGAAACTCTTCCCAATCATGGTATTTATGGGCCCAAACTGTTAGAGAGATATTTATAGGTTTGATGGAAATACAAAACATATGGTATTTTTATCCGGAAATATTCTTTCAATTATACCCTGCATGGATCTCATAAACATCCCTCTTTCATCTAAAAATTCTCCAGTACATTAGGTAAGAAACATCATTCCATTTTGTAGGGGAATGTGGTAAACAAACATCTTGTTCTAACAGATGTTGAAGTGTCTTACAGATTTCAATCAGCAAAAAGAATATTCTATAAGTTTTGGCTCTGGCAGCTCAAAGTACTGCAGCTGTTAGGCCACACATCTTGTATTTTGCTCTTCTATTTGTTATATTGGAGAATGTGTACAATCAGCGTATTTTTGCCTGATTTTCATCTGTTAAGCATAAGCATCTTAATCTGCTTTTTATTTTTTCGATGTGCTAAATCTCTCCTGCTTTGCAAATGTAGCAGGCTCATACCTTAATGCTTCCTCGAATGTCTCTGTGTAAGAAATTTTTGAGAGCACCTTCTCCAGGGTTTTAGTCTCTGGAAACTGTGCTTATAGGAACTAGTGTGGCCTCTCCATTATGCGTTGCTGTTTCGGAGCAATCCAGTGTTAACTAGGCAAGTGACTTCTAGAATCCACAACTGGGCTTTGACCTATGCCTACTGGGAAGGGAGATACTCAAGGAATAGCTATGAGCGTCGAGTTAAAAGGCAGTTGTATTCATCTTGACTTTGAGTGAATCCTGGTCCCAGCCAGCCCAGATGTTGTCTCTGCCTTTCCTGGAAGGAGGCATTAGTACTGGCTCACATCTGTCACTTGGTTGGGAGTGGGAAATATTGTGCAGCCTGTTTGATGAAGTGGTGGTGTCCTGAGGTGGGATTCTTAAATTTTGTGCTTGTGTTCATCATGGGTAGACAGAGAAGCAGACCTGGGATTTTTTAATTGGTTTTTTTCTTCTTTTTTAAACACTTTGATGGATCTTGGAAAATGATACTTTGTGTGAGGCACTGTGCCTGCCACAGTTTCCTGAAAGCCAGGTTGTCTCTGTACCTATCTCAATCTTGCCAGAGCTGAACTGTAATGCAGTGCACACACTGCGTTGAGCTGTTCAGTGGGAGCCAGCTCTAGGCTGGAATAGATGTGTTTGATGAGTGCCTAAGCATGTCGCTATCAAACTTGTTCCAGATATTGCCATTTCTTAAGGAAAGTTCCCATCCAGCCTCACTTGCCATGACTGCACCTTGATTCCATCAGCCCCTCTTTTCATAGATCACCTTTCCTGCACACAAGTGAGTCTGTCAGGCAGGCCTCAAGTTAAACCAAAATCACCTGTTTTTGTTGTCTTATCTGTACTGGTCTTGTTGATTGCTGTTATTTGGAAGCATTGGGCACACCTATCTCTGCCCAAGAGGGTTTGTAGGAGGATGTCATCCCATGGGATGGCTAATGAAGGTTATGGCTTTGGTACTTGCCGTAGGATTTAAAGCCCCTTTATAAAAGTTTCCTTCCCACATTTTCCATCTTTTTTCAGTTTAAGTGCTACCAATCTCCCATCTGTCTCCTGGTTTGACTTCAGTACTTATAGAACACTTCTTATTCTGGGTCGTTGAAGTTACAGGATTTCCCTCGATGTCCTTCAGGATCCCTGTTGCCCATAAGGGCTGCATGCAGCTAGAGCAAGTATCACAGTTCGTAACCTTTTCCTTCCTCAGCTCCTTCTCTTTGTTCAGTTTATTCTAAAACATGCTGGAGAGAGAAGTGTCTACTTTGGAGTTGTTTGTTTTTGTTGTTTGGTTTTGATTTTAAATTGCAGCACAGTGTGAGTTGGTGAAAAATACAATTCTTCCCATCTTCTTGATGCTTACTGGATTCTGGTAGGGAAGGTGAAATTTATTGGCATGTCTAATGGTTGTGTCTGTATGGCTACATTGTAAGTGCAGATCATCTTGTGGCTCCCACTCAGAATCTCTTGGCATGGTACTTCTTATTCAAAATGCAGACAACAGAGAAACAATCTAATTGGATGGGAAAATATGTTCTCTTAGAGTCAGGGAGCACTAGAGGAACTAATTTTCCTGATTCTCTGACACATGCATCACTGATCACTGTATATAAATTATTCAGATGTTAAAAGGATCACAGTTGTAAATACGAAAGGAGTTTGTAGCAATAATCACAACAAACCAATGCTGCTAAATTACTGAAACAAATTATTCATGTCATCATCCTGCAATTTTTTCTGTTTGACCTTTAAACTCTGGAATGTGCTTTGGGTGCAGAGCACTGTGGTAGGAGGGGAAGCCACCGTGATCGTGGCAGAGGGTTCTCTGTGGATTCTCACAAAACAGAGCAGCACAGTGGGCAGGAGGTATCAGCAGGGCTCTTGGCTCCTCATTAACCTGGGCACAAATGATATTCCTGCATCTTCCATTCTCCAGATGTGAGCACTGCTTTAAAAGCATTTGAAGTGACTTTGGGGGAAGGTCACTGTTGAGCTCAAAGCCACACTGTTAAAACACAGCTGTAGCGACAAGGAAGAATATAAAGGATACTCATGGGCTTGTTGACCCTGGTATGGAGTGGTGACAGGCATGTGGCTGGGCTTTGGTACTTTTTGCAGCCTTGCCTGTGGAACTGGTTTAGTTGGGAGTGGAACTAGTTTAGTTGGCACAACGTTGTCTGTCCAATGCTGTATTAAGCCCTGGCCCTCTGTCCCAGCTGCCTGCTCTGTGCTGTATGAGCTCTGCAGAAGAGATTGTAGAGTCTGGCAGGAGATAGAAATACTGATGGAAGAAGAGGTTTTTTTTTTTCTGAACAGGTAGGAGGACCCTGTGAAGATCTTGGGATGCACTTAGAACTTAATAACACACAGGATAAAAGTAAAATATTCTTCTAGATGTCTCCCTATGAATAATAAATTCATCCTCATAGTAGGTGAGAACCATCTCTCCTCATTCATGCTTACAAAGACCCTACTGCTGAGTAGCGATGCAGCCCGTTGTTTGACTTTTTCAGGGTGAAAAAGTCCTCTGTAGAGACAGTTTTGTGAAGCAGAGTCAGCATTTCTGCTTTCATGTGTGAATTAGTGCTGTGGAAAAACAGGAAAGGGCGTTAATGCTCACATTTGGTTCCTGCTGCTTCTGACAGGGCGGTGCCTGTGCAATGCTGGCCCAGCCAGCTGCCTTACAGGCTGTGCAGCGAGCAGGTGCTCCCTTAAAAGGCCTGACAAGATTCTTCTTCAAGATTTGATCACCGTAGCATCATCTTGGGAGATGGGTTATTTCACGTTTGTGAAACCCCGCTGGGAAGCCTGGGGACTCCTGAGCTTTTTGTTGCGCTGTCTGTGGTTCACCTCCTGAAGGCAAAACATCAATAGGCTGAATACCCACCTTAATTTAAAACAGCAAATGAATAACACGGTTTCTAATGTTCATTATGAGATAGGAAAAGTTCTGCACATTGAGAAACTGGGGGAGCAACACAAGTGTCAGTGATTACCCTCTGCGTTCCAGGGAACTTTTTGCATTAAGAGAGAGCAGGAGCACCATGTTAGGCCCTGGTATAAGCTCTTATCTCACATCATCTGCCACATCTTCTAGAGGTATCAGAGAACTGAGAAGCCACTTTTGGGAAAGAGGAACAATGTCTTTAGGGGACCAACACTTGAAAAAAAGTTGAAATTTCAGCATCTGAGTGGTTTCTAGACAGTGACAGATGACTCTTCTGCTCCACAAGAAGGCATCCACTGCTGCGCTCCTCTATGGAAGATGATAGGCTACCATCACCCTGATATCAAGCAGCATTCAATTCTTGGTATAAAAAACAAGTCCTTGAAAAATCCCTTGTTCTTGCCAGTTTCCACTAAGTCATTCCCCCAGTGCAAGCACATGAAATGTTGCCTTGGAATCCCAGAGCCTGCTTTGGTCTGTTTAAGTGAATAAAGCAGCTACCTTGTGGCTGCGCATTATTTGTTTGGGGCAGCTGGACTAAGCAAATACAAGGTTGTGTGAGCAAATCCCTCCTTGCTCTAACTTCAAAACCTGTAGTGGTATTGCACCAAGTGTTGGCTTGACCCATTTTAAGCTGAGAGCAGAACTCCTGCCAAATTTGAGGATGAGCATGACAAGCATTACACTGATTTATCAGAGTGAAAGGGGAGTTGCATTAGTGGTTTTGGAATTTATTGTAGTGCATAAATGGTATTTCCATCAGCAAAAAAATGCGAAAGTTGATTTATAACAGATAACTCCAATAATTTCTGAATTTCCATATTAATAGAAAAGTGGTACTTCCATTTTTGCTATTATCCCCATATGTGCCATCTTCTTATAAATATGGAAATCTGGCAATTATCTGAGAACTACTTTATTTTCAAATTATACCATAGGAGTTAATGAATGGATTTTTTTTTTTGACTATCATATTTTTAAGTGTTTTATTGGATCTGGACTGCTGTCTTGAAAGATAAACTCTATTTGGCAACGTTTGATACTGTATTTAAAACTAGATGGCTGCTAATTAGTTAATTTTCCTTTAACCAAAAGCACAGAACTGAGCCATACTCGGATTAGGTGCTATTGATTTGTTTCCTTCTGTTTTATGACTTTCAGGATAACGTGCTGAATAGGAACTTGCAAAAGATATATTGCTCGTGGAAAAGGAATTCATGTAAACAGTATTGAAGGTGAGTAAAACTAATGCTGAAACTCAACCTCAGCACCATTCCGTGGTGACAGGGTAAATATTAACACCTGCACGAATGAGTCCTTCCATCTGTGCTAGTGGTTCAGGAATGTGGTAGTGCCAGCCCTATGAAAGGAAAAAGCCTGGGAGTATCAGGCAGGACACCTCAGAACTTGATGGATAGGACAGTACCTGGAAGAAGAAGCAGTGTCTGGGGTTCAAATGGTTCAGAAGGAAAGTTGCCCTGCTAGGGGTTTGATTACATAAAATCACACAGCTTTTAAACCGTGAGCAGGCTTGACATCAGAGTTGTCCTGTAGTTTTGGGGCTACCCACCAGAGATACTCAGCTGTTGCACACAGCCACACGTCTCCTTCGAGTCATTCTTTAGTATTGATGCAATAAAAACTAGAGTGAAAGTTATGGATATGGGTTTATATCTAGTGAAAAAGCAAACTTTTCCCTCCTATTACAAAAGCTATCAGAGCAGGTGTCTGCTGATGGGGCTTTCCACAATGGAGGAGTTCTGAACCAAGTCAGCCAGTGAGAATTGGCCATGTGAAAGTTGTTTCTGTAAAGGTGCCTCTACCTGAGGAGTCACGGTTGTCTTAAATTGTGTATCTAGGAGCTTTCACGATGAGAAGTTAAAACTTCCTCCTAGATATCTCACTTTGCTTTCTTTTCTAAGTGCAATGTTCAGTTCAGGGAAAATAGATTTCAGAGTGAAGCACCATTTACTGGGAGAAGCCTTTTCCCTCGGCAGCAAAACACCTTAAAAATGGGCTTTCATTTGATCTTTCTCTTTCAGTTAGAGGTTAGACACTTTATACTGGCCTATATTTACATGGAAGATTAGCAGTCTGTGTATCACAGAATTGTTTCACTTGAAAAGCTGGCGGATATGACGTTACTCCATGCCTTTTTCTCCATTTAAACACGAGAAATTTATGGTGAGGTCCCCGTGAGCTTTTCTCATTGCAAGCATTGCTGACAGATTAAGTGATGGTCCATTTCATACAACACCTGTGTTGTGTGAATTGATAGCAGGAGAGCTGAGGCACAGGGTTTAGTGTACCTTGTGCAAATTTGGAGCCAGTGTCTTAACACTTGGCAGGGGGAAATACATTTTTGTAAATTTTCTGTATCAAAAAAGGAGTTTGTGTGCAGATATCAGCAGAGGCTGAGAGTGCAGTGTGGTGACTGGGATGGCCTTCATGGTGAAAAACACGGAGGAAATAGATCATTAGACAAGGACATTGTGTTAATAAGGAGAACAGTTTAGAAAAGGATTTGGCATCTTTACGTATGTGAATGTAGTGATGTTCCAAAGTTAGTTACCAAAGCACTGATTTTTACCAGAGTGAAAGTGGTACCAATCTGAATGTTATGAAGATCTGGCTTTCTCAGAATGTTCTTTCTGCATCACTTGCAAGATCTACACTTCGCTTTTCGTCTTTTTGTGGTTGAAAAATGACTCCCTGAGCTGTGAATCCTGTTGTGGGGAAAAGCCACATATGGAACGTCAAGGACTGAAACTACACTCATTTACAGCACTGGCCACTCCGATCATCACAATGATTTCATCAGCCTCACTTCAGAAAACAAGTGATGTTTGACCTATCTGGGCAAATGATATTTCAGAGCTGGCTTCAGCAATCTTTCTGTGGCTTGACAGTTGGTCTGCAACACGTGAAACAGAGTAAACGCTCTTTCATATTTGAAATTGGAAGCAGGCACCTTGAAGCATATCTTGAATGTGCTTCTGTTCCATATGGAATTATAAGAGAAGATTTTTTTTTTTAATGTTTCTGTGGCCTTCCTGTTAAAATGTAAACTCACTCTGGGGCACTGGGAAGTACAGAGCTTGGATGCAACAATAGTTACACAGTTCTGGTTATTTTTCTGCAACTGATGTCCTGATATGTTTTTAAGGACTCTGTCTTCCTCTCAAGGTCAGCCACTTTTTTAACCATCCATTAATATTTTCTATGCACCTGAATAACAGTGCATGGAAGTCATCTTACCATCCAGTTCAACTGTGTTTTAATTAGGCTCAGAATATTTTTTCTGAGGAGCTGAGTGTCTCAGGTGTGAGGCAGATGTTTTGTTCCACATAGAATGACAGAACAAGTAAATTGGGAAGACGAGGGGATTGTTGAATGCATTTGGTTTTCCGACATGTCATTGTCACTACCATGCACTATTGCTTTTCGCTGCCTTCCTCTTGAGATAAAAAATGGGTTTAGCCCTTGAATTTATGGAGTTCAATTCTTCCTTTACAGATTCACAGCCTACAGACTTGGTCTTCGACTGGCTCTTCAAATAGAAGTGATTTGCACGTTTCTTCCATGTTCACTCTGCTGCAGAAGCATCTGTCCACAGGCTGATGACCTTACCTGAACTTAATTGCTGGGTGCATGTGATGCTACTTCACCTGGCTTCACGGTAAGTTTTTCCTATGAGTCAGCACGAGTTAGTTAGTTGGTTTCCTTGGACTTCATTTAGGGATGCTGGCATGGTGTGGGTAAAGGTAATAGGCCATGAGTTCTAGCTCTAAGAGTTTTTCCAGCTGGCATCTTAGGCTGAGGAAAAAGAACATTCACTGATTACCCGACAGCTTTGGTTTTCTCACTCATTTTAGTGGAGTTCCCATACAGCCACTCTGCTCAGTCAGAGGTTTTGGCCTGGGAAGTTCCTTTCCTTTGACAGTGATTAAATGTAGTTGTTTGGAAGGGGATGGGAAAGACTAAAGCAGCCCTCTTCAATCTTTTGCACGCTGGGCAAACAGATCAGTATTCAAAGGGACTTCTCCATAGGGGCAGAGCTGCCCCTCTTCTGAAGCCAGCTTTTCAGCAGTGGGTCCCAGTCCACATAGCCTGCAGAGCTCTGCCTTCCCTAGAGCTGCACTGCCTGTCAGCATGTGAGGCTGGGACTCCAGAGGTACGTCTGCATGGCTGGGCTGGAGACAGGGCTTGGTGGCTCCGTGCCAAAGCTGGTGGTGCTGTGCTGCTCCTGGTGCTAGTCAGCTCATGCAGAATTGGCTAGTGACTGCAGTAGGCTGAACAAAGTCACAGGCTGGGACAGGCGTTCAGGGAATTGCTTGAGAAAATCAAGGGTGAAAGGCAACAGTTGCTTAAGTGTGCTGTTTCAACAACCTGGCAGCTGGAGATTGGCTTTCTCTGCAGAATTTATTAGAATGAAGCCTTTTTGTGTTGGCTGCAAATCTGGCTTGGTGCACCTGTGGTTGATTTTCAGCTTGAAAATAGAGAAAAGATATGGTTCCCAGAACCTAGGACTCTCCCCCCTTATTGCCAGTGATTACACAGGCTTTTTGTTCCATGCCAGAGACCTGGAAGAGATTGCACATGGGATGCAAACAATTCAACTGGACATTGCTTTGTTGTGCTGGCCCTGCTGTTGATGCAAATCTTTCTGCTTTTGTCCTCACATCTCTGGATTTACATTGGCTTCTGCTAATGAGACTTAAAGGAATAAGAACTGACCTCAAATTAAGACTGGGCTGTTCCTGCAGAGCCATCCAAACTGTTTATTATATTGATCAGTTAAGCCCCATGAATTCCTCAAGTTAGTCAATGATGTGAACTGACAAGTTAAATTATTACAGTGAAAGCCCTGCTGTGCTAACTTAATTTATGTTGTAGGGCCTCAAAACAGATTTTTATCTGTGTGCTTCTTTGTTTTTTTTTTTTCTTTAAAGACTGAAGTGAGAATTTTCTTTTTGGAAAACAGAGGTTTTCTGTGAGGATAAATCACATCAAGTCAGTTGTCCACTGAAACTACAAATAATGCTGCTTTTATTTTAAATTCAATAATACAGGCATCTGGAGCTATAAACACTTTCTACAAGTTGTGTGGCCCTGGGAAGACGTAGACAACTTGCATCTGTATTTTATTGTTACCTCACCTGACTTGAAATATCCAGATTAGGGGCATGCTTTTGATGTGAATGAGAAATTGGAGAGGAAAGCCTCATATGGAAGAGACACAAAACTTGTGGATTCTGATGGGTACAGCCTTGGGGAAGAAGAGGGAAAGTGCTTCCTGCAGTGCTGTGGTCAGGTCTCCATTCCTCGCTCAGAGCCATGGAAATGCTGCTGGAATGCTGTGCCTAGTCAGCCTGAAGTGTATGACACAGTTGTGTGCTCACAAAGCAATGTAAAAGGAGATTTGGTGTCGTGGCAATGAAGCTGATGACAGCCTGAAAGAGAGGAAAATGAAAAGGATTTTTCCCTCTTTACCGTATACTCATATAAGTCCTGAAGTGAGGCAGATTAAGGGAAAAACATTGCTGCCTTGCACAAAAGGAGGAAAAACTAGTTTTGGCAGGTTTCCTTTGCATATAGCTTGCCCTAGTGCATTACTGCATAATATCTTCCTGCTGTTGTGTTCCATTTCCTTTGAACAAAGAAGTGACGTTTAAATGGTGCCCGTGAATGTATTTATGAGGAACCAGGGTTAAAAACAGTGATAAAAAAAGTCTCTAAGCTGATAGTGGATTGTGGGCACTGGACTTGCTCTGTTTGGATAAGGAACGAAGGCTACATCCATGCAACCTGCTTTCCTTGCAATCTTTACATGTGGGCTGAGCTGCAACAATCTGTGGCTTTGGGCTAGGTGTTCATATCTGGGGATCGCTGGACCATGGCACACTGGCAGATAGATTCCAGTTATTCCAGTTATTACAAAGACTAAATAGCCATTAATTAAATGATTAATATTACAGCCATTAATAGTTGGGACTGACTTGCTTGACTCCTCATTGTGTTTAGGTTTCACTCATTTCATATTTTAAGGGTTTTATCAAACAAGAGATCTGCAACTTCATATTTAGTTACTTAAATATTATTGTCTTGGCAAATGGCCCTTTCCAAAATGCAAATACCTAAAATTCGTGAAAGAGCAAGATTTTTAGGTTAAAGTATGAGTCAGTGATGCTGATTTTCAAGAAACCTGGGAGTAAATCCTAGATTTTCACTTAAGTAAATGGATATTTGTTTTTCTTTTTCAAGGACGTTGTCTTGCAGTGCAATCAGCATACTAACAGTCCTCTCCACATGCATCTCCATAGCTGTAGTGTCCAGCCCTTCACTAACAGATGCCATGAAGCCAAAGTTCAGCAGGAAGGAACCTGCTGTCCCAGCTGCAAACCCACAGTGCCAGGAAGAAGAGCTGCTTGAACATGCTGTACAAATAACAAAGTCTCTTAATGTCAAGTGGATACTTTCTATTGCAGTCTTCCTCGTATATGCACCATATTTTCCTGTGGTTTTTTCTACTGTAATTATCCTAACTCAACAATGTAATTATCCACGCTCATGATCTACGTGCTACCCTCTCAATATTATATTTGACTGCTGAGTTGGGCAGAATTGGGCAGACTTAGTGGACTTATACGGGCTTATATTTCAAAGGTGTTGACATTTCTCACTGGGCAAGGGATGAGCCTTGAGGAGTAGGGCTATCAGCCTAGGCGCCATTGTCAGCTTTCAACAAGGGTCCTCTGTTTATTGCAGACTTGAGGGTTTGTGAGCTCTGAGAGCATCCTCTCAGAGGAGATGCTGTTTGCAGCCTGCTGCAGTCCAGGAGTGTTCAAGGTGCCTCATGTAGGACCCCTGTTTGTAGGGTTACAAGATGAAATTCCACCCTGGCCACAATCCAGGCTGGTAATTACTGGAGTTTGCAAAACTCCAACAACAATGTTTTCATGCCAGTCCGGTTACAGTTCAGGTAAGGAATGTTCCAGGGCTCTCAAGGTGTGACTGACTATTCCCACTCTCATCCCCCACCTTAGCCAGGCAACAGGAGTTCCTGGACTGTCATGGGCTGCTTCACCACTGAACTCACTACACAAAGACCAAGGCCTGACAGAAATTCTTGAGATCGTGGAGCAGATCATATCTAATTTTTCTTCAACCAAGGGAGAGTTCCTACAGAGATATCTTTGTGTAGGGGCAACTTTCAAGGCAACTCTTTACGACAGTGAGCAGCATATGTAACCAAAGCTATCACCATTTATAGTGAGTCCTTGGCACTAAATGTACAGCACTTATTTTACTGCTTCTGGCTCATGCTGAGCTAAATTTAAAAGACAGAATAGGCAATTCCAGTTCTTATCGTGGGTGCTGTGCTTTTTTTTGGGTATCTGAACTGCCACATGCCCCTTTTTGCTTGAAAACCGTGGCTTTTGTGTTGTCTTTGTTTAGTTTTCTTCATTCCCCAGTTATTATCAGGGGTTCAGTGAATACTGTACATCACAGGCGGAAAGACACACTCTGGAGTCCCTGGCCACACTCACTCTTCCGTCTCCCTTTCAGAAATGTTACCTGTTCCTTATGTTGCCCATGGCCTCCCTCTTCCCAAGACACTGAGGCAAAGATCTTGAGCAGCATCTACCTGACTGAATACCTCACTGACCCCGGGGTTTGTTCGTATCTCTTCATGTTCTGGGTGCTGAACTAACATGTCTGGCTGTTCAGGACATCATCAGGGTGTCTCACAGTAGGACTTGAAACAGACTCCTGAAGACCTCTTTCCAGTGATCTCTCCAAAGTGGAATTCTCCCAGATGGAAGATTTCCTGTTGCCTATGAGGACATTCGCTCCCCAAAAACCATTTGGATGAATCCTTGAAGGCTAGCACCTTTTAATTTACTTCAGCTGATGATTAAAATCGTGTTCTTTCCAAAATACGCTTTGCTTCCACATGCTCTCCTGCCGGCTGCATCCAGACACTTCCGTATCAGTGGATAATGCCTCTGGTGCCAGTCATCTCTCATACCCTGCCTCACTGAGCCCTACCAAAACTGTGACTAGTCTGGCTGTTGGGGAGCAGATGCCACGGCAGTAAAGATGCTGTGCTTCATTCTGTATTTTAACACTTGCTGTGAACAGGGCCCTGAGTGCCTGAGAGTCCCAGTCAAGGAAAGGCTGCCTGAAAGGCTACCTTCTGCCTTTCAGTGCCTTGCACGTGCAAATAGCTGGACCAGAATGCCTAATGCTTTCTAAAACACCTCAGACTTGGAGGTGCCTCAGGCACCAGTTTCAAGCCACAGAACTATCAGGACAAGTGTCTCAGTGAGAATCACTGCTGCTCCTTTGGTCTGTTACTTTTCCTGCAGTGGGTTGGTTTGGGTTTCTGTGAGCACGTTTCGTTGACTAAAAATTGGTCCCTAAAAACAAATAAAGAAACTCTGGAGTGGGGCAATGCACCAGACTCCTTGCGAGCTGATAGGACCCGTTTATGCTGGGCCTTGCAGAGAGCACACGTGTTGACAGAAGGTAGAACACCACCTTTTAGTTCAGTCTCACTTGTCATCACTGCATTTTTCCTGTTTTCACTCTGAGACTTCCTTGGAAAAAATCTTCCTCTGACTTTTGTAAGGATGACTGCTAAGAGAGCATTTTGAGACTCTCCTGCTGTGACAACTGCCTTCAACAGCCCTTTCACAAAACCAAAAGAACAAATGCATTTCAAAAGAGCTTCATTTAACTGCTTCCTTTGAAAAGTTTGTAAATGTTACTTTTAGTGTTTAGCTCCCAAAGGTCAATTCTTTCTTTTCTCTTAGAAACAAAATTGGCCAGCTAGGGAGAACAGATGGTGTAAAACTGGATATGGGACTTTGCCACTTCTCATTTGATGGCAGGACTTCCAGGCCGCTGGCTAAATGGCTTGCACCAACAGCCTCTTCCTTCTGAACTCCAGCATTTGGCGTTGAGCTATCTCACCAGTTCCTGCTGCCCTGGTATTGCCTCTGCTGAGAATACTTGATAGAAATATCTGGAATTTACTTCTATGCTATTTTCTAGAGGCATCTGCCATCTTTGAGGATTGTCAGTTGTGTTATTCCTTCTGACAGCTCTCATCTATCCATCCTCAGCGGGCTGTTATAAGTTTGTTTCCCATGACAATCCTTTCTAGTGACATTTTACATGCATATTATTTTCTCCAGAAGTTTGCATGCAAAATTTCGTGGTAGAATGACTCTCTGCAGCTGAACTGGTGCGTTAAGCTGGGAAAGTGGTGTGTATAAGGAAAATGCACTCCTAGGCGATGACTTTAACTGGTGCTATGACTGGGTGCTGCTATCTTTCCATTCACAATTTACTGTACAAATGTCTTTTGGTTCTGCAACCCTTAAACACATAGGAAAGAGACAACTAATTTGCATGGGTGATCTTATGAAAGCCATCTTTGTAATTAAGTGCAAACTGTGATTTCATCCACTGCCAGTGTATTATGCCACTTCAATAGGCTTTCATTTCATTACTAGAAGTCAAGATTCCCTTATTAAACTTTTCTATTAAAACAGAGCGAGAAGGAGCTTCCAAAGTCCACATTGCTTCTGCTATGTCACTTTTATTATAATTTAATGTACATAGACAAATAAGATATCCCGTTGTGTTTGCCTATGGGTGTTAAACATGCCCTTGAAACCAAAGGCAAAAAAAAGCATAATAAAAAATACCGTAGCAAGACAGCCTGGTGGCACAGCTTCCATTCTTGGCTCTGTGAAGCAAGGTGTTGAAGACTGAAGGATTTTGAGAGGCTGAGAACATCCTCAGCAAACTGCCTATGGGTAAAATCCATTCCTGGCTCGTGAGCTGGGCTGAGTTTACAATGAGATAAGCTAATAGCAAATCTCTCTCTGCAGCTGAGCGGGCTGCTGTCAGCCATAACCTTGGGACAGAACTGCAGTACTTCAGGTTGCACAGGAAGCTTTAACCTAAGGCTTTCTGTACTTTGACAACCTAAAGAGGAACAGGTATTTCAGTGGGACTGTGCTTATCTGCTGGAACAGATACTTCAGTGGTGCTCTGGTCATTGCCTGAGGTGGTATGCTGAACACTCCTGGTGCTCTTAGGAAACACTAGAGAGAAAGTTGGAATGGATATGTCAGGCAGACCACTTGAAAATGGGAGAACAGTAAGAGAGTATTTGTGATGCAGGACAATGCAGGTCAAACTCACATGAGCTGTAAATGTCTGTGTGTTTCTCTCTAGAACTGTGTGGAAAAGAGCTGTTCTGTGCCAGGTGTGGGAATTACAAAATCTCTAAAGTTGAAAATAAAATACAAATGATTTGAAGTGCCCACTGAAGGTGAATAGTGTTAGTGGTGGGACACCTGCTCCTTGGTACCTGGGAGCATATGAACCAGTGCCTTTCCACATGGTGGGCTCTGCTAGAGGTATGGATTCTTTTTTCATCCCATTTCACTATTCTTGGCTGATGACTAGTGATTAAGATTAGTGAGGTCCTTTCAAGCATTTCTCCTACCTTTCATATCTCTTAAAGAAGGGAGAACATCACGTTCTTTTGTCATGTTTTACCTCCCCTGTGTTGCTCCTGCTTAATAAAGCTAGTGCAATTAAAGGGTGAGAATTTGATCCTCGTGGAGAATCTCTACTGTGCCATATTTCCTTGTGGCTGCCAGGAATGATCAGCCTCAAGTGGCTGGAAGTTGTGCAAAGCTGAGGACAGACAATAGCAGAGATCCTGATGTGGATATTGTTGATCCAAGGCTTGAGATGCAGTTGGAATTTTCTCATAATGCAAAATGGAAGCACGGATATTTCCAAGGATGACAGAGTGGCTTGCTGGGGTTCTTGAAAATATTTTTCTGCTAAATTAACTTTCTGTCCTCTGTGGACTTGACTAAAAGAACAGTTCATAATATATCCTAGAAGTAAAAAAGTAATCTTCTTGAAGCCTGTTTGTCAGCAAAACTCTAAAAGCAGCAATTAAAATTACTCTGAAATATTGGGGGAAAACTCCAGACTTGCTGCTCATGACTGAGCTTTAATTCATCCTTTTTTTTCTATATTGAAGAGGTGGGACCTTTCTTAGATTGATTTTTTTCCATTCTAAATGTTATGGAATTATTAAGCAACTTTTGAGAGTGCACTAAATTTATGGCCATTATTTTCTAATGAATTCTGGTTGAACTGACAACTTTAATCAATTCTACCTTTCAGAAATATAAATAGGAAGGAGAAAGAAATAAATAATGTTTTGACCACAAGGCAATGCAGCATTTGGAAATGAAGCTTGAAATGTCCAACTAAGTTGCATTAATGAAATATCAGGTGTTGAGTTTGTAACCCTGGCTGGGACGTCATGGAACCCAGTGCTGGCATGTGGAGACTGTCTTGGAGATTTCCTTTAATCTTCCAAGCTGGCAGGGTATGAAAGATTAAAATGCTCTGGATCTACCAGACTTGCCACCTCTAGTTCAGGCTAGTTATTAATGTGCTATGTGGACAGCAATACTTTATTAATTGTATTGCTGGCCAGTGATCAATGTGACAAGCTTAGCAAAGAGCACGGTTATTCATCAGAGAGTTGTCAAGTAGTAATTGCCCTCATATGCATTAGAATAAGGCAGTGTGAGAGTCAGAATGGGTGTGCTTTTATCATTTTTAGGGGCAGGTGTCAACAAAATTTAGATCTGCTAAGGTACTAGTAAACAAATAAATAAATTGGAAAGGCATTTACTTGCTCTGATACTATCATAGCATTACAAAGCAAGACAAAGGGTCATACTTTAACAGCATTTATATTTTTAAATGGTTTTTAAAGTGTTTTCAACAAATTCTTTTCTGTATACACTGTTATCAGTTACACTTTTGTAAGGGCAGGCACAGGGTTTGCAGTTCTGTCCTTATAAAGAAAAATGGAATAGTTGAGATGTAATTTTGTAGCTGTTCTTTAGACTATAAAATGTACGATTGTGCAACCATTGTTACAAGCAGAATTTATTTAGATCTGCCATGACATTCTTTCACCTTTTGTGGGAAAGCACATCAGTAATAAAATGTCAATGCTTTTCTTTCTGCAGAGGTGAAGACTTACACTTTTCACCAAAGGCTGCTGTTTTAGAGGTTGTCAGAAGCACTGTGGAAGTGGCAAAGGTAAGGCTGAATGTGTAATCTCTGTCCTGGTCCCTGCTGTACCTGACAGTATTAAACTTTCTCACATTATGTGTTTCCCCCATCATTCAAAATACCTCGTACTTCAGCTGTGGTGCTGGCACAGGCTGTCTGCTGGATGCAGTGCTGCTTTGCACATGTATGTGAGTAAGTGCCTTGCCTTGTAGCATCAATTGTCGTGGAGCTTTGTGTTTCAATTTATGTTTAATACATGCACAAACAGGACTCATCTTTTAGAATGCATGCTATCTGCATTTTGTTTTGCTTTTACTGTGCTTGCTTTGTTTTCCTGAGTTCCTGAGAACTTATTGAAGATTTAGAGTGAACCTATCCCAGAAGTTAACATTTCAGAATATAGCTGAGGCTAAACCTGGCTGTAAATGATAGCTTATTTATCATGCACCTTCACAATGGTGTGTTAGGCTGGTTCTCCAGGCCTTCCATCTAACACTTTTCAGATTGCTGAACTCGGTAGAAGTAATCATAGAATCATAGAATGGGTTGGGTTGGAAGGGACCTTGACAATCTTGTTCCACTGTGGGGGCAGCCACAGCTTCTCTGGGCAACCTCTGCCAGGATCTCACCACCCTTATAGTCAAGAATTTCTTCCAGATATCTAATCTAAACCTTCTCTATTTCAGTTTGAAGCCATTCTCCCTTGTCCTGTCTACATGCTCTTGTAAAAAGCTCCTCTCCATCTTTCTTGTTGGCTCCTCTTCAGGTACCAAAGGCCACATTGATGCCACCATGAAGCTTCCCAGACTGAACAAACCCAACCTTTCCTCATAGCATGAAAGCAGGGTGTTCCATCCCTCTAATCGTCTTGGTAGCCTTCCACTTAATAATAATGGATTGAGGTCAGAGATGGGCTGAATTCTGGAATAAGGTAAGATTTGCTGAAAAATAGAGCACTTTGGTAGGGAAGGATGAGCAAAGGACAGCCAGTATTGAGGCTATTAAAAGGAAAGCTGACAGTGTATATAGCTTAGACTTGCTCATGATAGTCCGTGGCCTGTGTGATAATGAGACCTGTTCAGATTGGATTTCCTGGGCATTCAACAGCATTGTTTTTAATGATCTCATCTGGAATTTCCGCTTCTGCCTTGCTAGTCAAAATGATCTCATCTAAATACTGAGGAAAGTGCTGATAGAGACCACTTTATCACACTCCTAATGCATGTTATCAAGATAAGAGAAATAAAATGTTCTGAAAGTAGGTATGAGAGATTCTTTGTCCAATTTCAAACCCACACAAATAGACAAGGGTGAAACCATTAGTGTGATCAGCTTAGAAAGAAAATGAGCAGTGAATGTGAAGTGGGAGGAAGGAGAATTCATTTATGGAACACACTGAAGCATCAAGCAGAGGACTGTTTAGGCATTTCTGCTCTTTCTGGTAAGATGAGGCACAACTGCTGGAAACTCTCTCATGCTTCACAGTGTAAGTGTATATTTTTATTGTATATGATACAAGGCAGCCAGTGTTTTATTACTTAAAGAACAAACTCAGCCTTAGACAAAAATCTTAATCCACACATGTGGGAGGGGATTGTCAAGAAGAAATATTCTGAACAGCAGAATCTTGCAAAGACTCAGTGTATAAATTAGGAAAGCCTCATCTCAGCTTGCCCAGCATAAGTGTGAGCAGTACTCAAGGCATGCAGTCATCACTGCAACCTGTGGCAAGACAATTAACTTGACAAAAGTGTTCTTTGCAAGTTCTCTGCAATCTGTTTTTTCTAGTAACTCATTCAAATGTAATTTGGTTTAGCCACGTTCTGACATCCAGCCTTGAAATTCTTTGCCTCAATGCCTGAAAAATTTTTTGACAGCCTTACAGTCTGCTTTGAGAAGTGTCAGATCAGCTGCTATAGTTTCTCTTGTTCCCTGATTCCTCCTCATCATGGTGTTTGCCTACAGTTTTTGATACTCTGGCCAGTGTTGGTGTGGTCTGCAGAGCACAGGAATCTAAGGCTGAGTATCCTGGCATTTGTATGTCACAGTAAATTAGAGGACTTAAATCAGTGCAGTTTTAAAACTAAATGTTCCAGTATTCTGAAATAGGAGAGTGAATTTGTTTCACCACTTATGTTTGCTGTAGACAGGTTTTATTCTGTTCTCTGTTGAGTTAAACTGGGGCCTTTAACCCTTGAATAATGGAGCAGTCGTCAAAGAGTTTTGAGGAATAAACACGGTAGCTTGATAGTAATGCCTGAGCAGACAAAGCTTTCAAATTGACCAGTGCTGTCATCTGTTTTAATATTTCATGGAATATTTGCTGAAAAATAGAGCCATTCATATTCCATGAAATATTTCATGGAATGAGGGGGAGCTTTTCATACCCTGTGGACACAGGCAGACCCCCAGCATGTTTGTGCTTGTGTTGCACGTGGATGTAAGCAAGGGTGTGATGTTACATGAGGAAATGTTTTGTCTGTGTTCAAGATGTGTTGCCTTTCCTAAAGAGCACAGAACTGTGCTGAGCACTGAAGGTGAACAAATTAAAACTAAGCATATTTTTAAGAGTTAACCTTTTGTGTGGAATATGTGCACTGAAAACCTCATTTTCGGGCAGCTCACTGTAGGCAGGAGATGCAGAGGAAAATTCTTGTCTGATATTACACAGGAGATCGTATTGAATTTATCATCCCTTTGCTCTGCTCTTTTGATCCTTAGATTTTCTTTAGCTAAAGGTTATGGCTTTTAATGATAAATTTAGATTCTATAATACATAGCTGGAGACACCAAGCAGTCAGGGCCTTGAGGACATACGTGGGGATTACTATGTAATATTTTTTCTCTCAGGATATTTTTAACTGTATTTTTTTTTTTGTCCTGAGATAGAGATTAAAAATTCTCCAGGCACAGTTCTCTTCCTGGACATCAGGAATTGATAACGTGCCCTTTGAATAGTGAACCCCATCCAGACGTGAGACGAAATTCAGGGCGGTCCAAGATGCTTCACTTAAAAATATGTAAACTCCTGAACTAAAGGTGGGGTGGAGAACTGAAGCCTTGAAAACGACAGCTGTGTTTTATTTCTCCCCACTATGCACAGGCTACAGCTATTTCAGTTTTCAGCATCATGCCTGACCATTGTAGTGCTTGACAACAAATAACCTTCCAACCCAGCTGGAAAAAACCGGCATTTGATGGCATTTTCCTTCAGTAAGCAGAGGGAGCTTGGTAGGCCACCTGACCAGCTCCGGGTAAAGTTCAGCTGAGGGACTTTTGTATGATCTTTCTGCTGGAAAGCACAACAGAAGAGGAAAGGTTGTGTGCTGTCAGAAGTCCTGTGGGTCAGGCAAGGCACTAAACAAGTTGCTGAATGTGTCAGTTGTAAAAGGTCAGATTTTGATCTGTTAATCTGGTGTGAGTTGGAGTTTTTCATTAAATTAAATTCTTACAAACATCTTACTCAGTTTTCTTAATTACATGGAGTTTGAGGTATACTTGGTAAATATTTCTAAAGCAGTATCTGCTCAGATAGGCCTGATTCAAACAACTTGTCAGCTGCACTTCAAACCTTTTTCCTTAAGTCTGCCTCCAATGTCTTTTGCAGTGTGGATTTAGTGTGACCCTCCAGGTGACACCAGCACATGGCATGGCTGTCCACAGCAATTCTCTCTGGCATTGTCTCTTCTGTTTCCTTCTGTTAAGCTTTTTCATCTGCTGCTACTGAGAGTTTCAGACTTGGAAGAATGTGGGTTCATTCTGCCTCTGGTATTATACACTCACACCTCTATATGTGCTATATAGTTTGGCCAAAATCCTGCTGGAACTCAATCGGCCTAGTGCCACAAAAGGCAGTAAATGTAAATACACAGCAGCAAAAGGAGGGCTAAGGATAATCTCCCATCTTTATTGGATGCAGAGGAAAATATAGCGGCAAAGGATGAGGAAAAGGCTTGAGATACTTAAAGCCTTCTTTGCCTACTTTAATAGTAACACCAGTTTTTGTCCAGGCACACAGCTCCCCAAGAGGCAAGACAGGGACAGGGAGCAGAACGAAGCACCATAATCCGGGGGGGGGAATGCTCAGTGACTTGCCACATCACTTAGACACACACAGGTCTGTGGGGCAGGGTGGGATTCTCCCAAGGGTACTGAGAGAGCTGGTGGGAGTGCTCACTGTCCATCATTTACCAGCAGTCTTGGCTACTGGGGAGGTCTTGGTTGACTGGAGGTGAGCAACTGTGATCCTTATCTACAGGAAGGGCCAGAAGGAGGATCTGGGGAGCTACAGACTTATCAGCCTGACCTTGGTGTTGGGGAAGGTTGTTTAGTCTGGAGAAAAGGAGGCTCAGGGAGGACCTTACTGCTCTCTACAACTACCTGAAGGCAGATTGTAATGAGGTGAGGGTCAGTCTCGTCTCCCAAGGAACAAGTGACAGGACAAAAGGAAACAGCCTCAAGTCGCACCTGGGTTTAGATTGGATACTAGAAAAAAATTGTTCATGGAAAGGGTTTTCAAGCATTGGAACAGTCACCACCCCTGGAGGGATTTAAAAGATGTGTAGATGTGGCACTTGGGGATATGGGTTAGTGATGAGCTTGGCTGTGCTGAGGGAAAGATTTGACTTGATGAACGTAAGGGTGTTCTCCAACCTAAAGGATTCTGTAATTCTGTATGTGTGTGTATGTATATACATATGTATGTATTTATATGTGTGTATATATATGTGTGTGCGTGTATGTATATATGAATTAGACTTATTTCCTCATACACTAAGCTTTGTGTTTCCCTTTTGGAATATTTCTTTCTATTTTGCAGTGCCATAGTGTATAGATGTGACAACTGAGATCAGGAGCTGTCTGCTTTGGTACTTTGCAGAAATCCACAGTATGTCTTGAGTTCACTCCAGGTGAGAGAAAGAACACAGTGAAAGAAGTGTAACCCCTTGTTAGGAGAGTAGAGGTTATGCCAGGGAGAAACAAAATGCTCTGTCCAGATTTAAAAAATATACAACCAAATGTCAGATGTTTCTGACCCATCCTCGTGCCCAAGCCACAAAAGAAGACTTCTTTAATGTCTTGTTTGATCCATATACAGTCCTACTTGGTGTCTTAAGTCATGCTTATATTAATATCACTCTAAGATTAGCAATTTCCTGAAGGAATATTTGAATTGCATATCATAGACAATTAATAGAAAAGTCTTTTTGTGGTGCCTTTCATCTCAAGAGTCTGAGAATTTTTTAGTTTTGAAAAATGAAGATGAAAAAATGTCCTTTTTCTGGTCTTTTTAAGCTTTACTGTATTAAAGAGCTCTTGTGGTTGGCATCGCACCATTAAAAAGTCAGAAGCTGATAGCCACGATATTTCATGTGTGGTAGGCTTTACAACAAATTACAACACTGACTGCTGAGACTATCTAAGTTGCTGGAAAAATGGATTTAATTGTCCATTCTGAAACTATTTCCAGGATCAAATAGAATTTCTTTAACTACACATGCTCTTTATAACCCTGGTTCAATTCCGTTGCAGTAAATCTGAGGGGAGAGCAGCACGGCAAGCTAAAAACAGCGCGGAGGTTTTATAGCACCAACATTAAACTATATGTCATCTTGGAATTAAAGTACTGGGCTGAAAGGTTTTCTACTCACAATGATTTGTTACTACGTGGATATCTAATTTGCATTTTAAAATCTCTTCCTGCCCAACAGCCAGGGGCATGGTGTGTATGTGTGGAGGGGAGTGTGTGTGTGGAGGGGTGTGTTTCTTTGTGACCTCCAGTGGCCTTTTGAATTTTGTCTTGCTCAGGTTTGAAGAAGTTACTCCCATTTCGTGAGAGCTCTGTTTGGTTGCTGTCACCAGCTACATAAGCAATTAAATGACAAATAGGGACAAAATAAGAATTAAGCACAAAAAGACTAATCATTGCTGTTTTACAGTCCTTACTGGACTTGATTTTCAATGTGTGTTCATATATGAAATTAGTACAGATACTTCCATTTTGTACTGGTTTTAGTGGTTGCTGGAGATTCAAGGCAATAGAAGATTTGGCCTCTTACACTGATTCTGGAATATATAAACATTTTGACACTTGATGTTTGTAAAGCCCAATGGTAAAGGGCATTGCTCTCTCTGTAAGTTACATATGCTTGCATGCAAGTTGCCTGGAATGGGAAAGGTGCTTTCTTCCTTATGTCAGAGGAGCCTGAAAAAATGCTTTTGTGCAGCCTGGCTGATTCTCTTTCCAGTTCTGATGCTCCTGGCTCATTACACCAGCCTTAGGCAGTGAGCTGCTTCCCATGTCGCGCTCAGGTGCATGTCTTGGGTTTAACTGGCTTTCGGCTTGTGAGTGCCCAGCTTGGTGGTGCAAGAGGTCTCGTTCTCCCTTGCTGCTTATTAAGGTTGTGCAGCTCCTAAGAGGACTTCTGTGGGTGAGGCCTCGAGCCTGCAGGTCTGTGACAGGGGGCTGTTGCCCCCACATAACCTTTTGTTGTACTCAGCAGTGCTCCGAACACGTGCAGCGGCTCTCAGCATCATGCACCAAAGTTTTTTCCTGAAGTAACTCAAAAGTGAAGTGTCTGAGGGTGTGATTTCCCTTTTTCAGCTTTGGAATGAGCAAGGTGACTGAGATGCACCACAGAATGGCTGAGGTTGGAAGGGACTCCTGGAGGTCATTTGTCCCCCAGCAGGCAGGCTGAAGCAGGGCCAGCTACAGCTGGCTGCCCAAAACGTGTCCAGATGGCTTTTAAATACCTCCAATACTGGAAATTCTACAAACTCCATGGGCAAGCTGTGCTAGTCACCCTCACAGTTAACAAAGCATTTCCTTATGTTCAGCACCTCCTGTGTTCCAGTTTGTGCCCACTGACCCTTGTCCTTTCACTGGGCACCACTGCAAAGGGCCTGGCACCACCTTGTCGACACCTTCCACTCAGGACTTTGTATTCCTCAGTAAGATCCCCTTGGGCCCTCACTTCTCCAGGCAGCACACCCCCAGCTTCCTCAGCCTCTCCTCATTTGGGATGTGCTCCAGTCCCTCAATCATCTTGAGGACCCTTTGTGGGGCTGCCTCCAGCACGTTCATGTCTCTGCTGCACTGTGGAGCCCACAGCGGGACCCAGCCCTGCAGGTGCGGCCTCAGCAGGGCCTCCAGCAGAGGGGAAGGATCCCCTCCCTCACCATCATGGTGATGGTCTCCTCATGCAGCCCAGGAGGCCACTGGCCCTCTTTGCTGGCCCACGTTCAGCCCGGTGTCCACCAGAACCGCCAGGGCCAGTGCAGAAAGGAGCAGGTTTGAAGGCAGAGGGTCTCAGCCTTGGCTTCAGGCATTGCCTGTCCCTCCCTAGGGCTGGTCTCCGGGGAGCCCTGGGGCTTGCCTGAGCTCCTACAGGGGAAAAGCACAGGGCTCCAGCCCCTGAGAACAAATAGATCTCCTCTCCTCCGTCCCACGTGGAGCCGTGGTGGGCTGAGGCGGATTGCCTTGGCCTGCAGGTCTCTCTGCACCATTGCCCTTGCTTAGGAGGGTGGGTAAAGGTTTGAACATCAGCCCTGTGGTTGCTGTGAAGGGCATTTGATCTCAGTAAGTGTAATTGAAGGGATCAACATGGGATTTGGAGATGGGATGGTAATTTTTGACTGGCAGCTCAGATCTGTGGAGTATTTTATTGAAGTAAGAGGGTGACGATTTAAAAACTTTTTAAAAATAATTAAAAAAATATTTAAGATTTTTTTTTTAAAATATGAGCATAATCACTGCAAAGCCCACGCTCATTTTACAGCATATTTGTAGTTTGAGTGTTTAAAGAGCTTTTTATTTTCATGTTTATGCCCTGGGGACTTAACAAACTGTGATCTAGTCTAAAAATATGTGAGATTCCTTCTGAAAATACTTGCTGTGCCAAAGTTTGGGGTTTTTTTTTTCTTTCTAAATAATGAACAATGTTCAAATTAGATAATTCCAGCATTTAAGAAACAGTGTGAGGAAAAAGAGAGGAGGAAGTCGCATGGCAGGGAGCATCTTCATTGTGTTTTTTTCTTTTGAAGGGACAAGGAAGATTAGTGAATCACTGTAATGTGTTAAATAATTTTTTCTGCAGTTTTGTATCGTAAGTCATAAATGACATGAATCAAATGTGGGTTTATTTAAAATATATTAACAAGGCTTTTGCAAAAAATTAGCTTAGGAAAATGAACAGAACAATTTTCTGCTGTATTTTTGATCATTCCTCTTTAAGCAGCATCTCAATTCCTGGAATGCGTGAAGAACAGGCTTTTTATTGGGAGATATAGAGAATTTCACTGTCAGGAAACTGAGTTATGTCAGAATAGAGTAACAGTGTATTAGGCCTTGGTAAACCAGTTGTGATAAATCTAAAACTGAAATTAATTAAACATGAATCTTTCTAGACTTTTATTTGTTACTTTTGCCTATTATTTTTAGTCCTGTCCACTTAAGATGGAGTTAACCAAAAGCCAAAGCACTGCAAAAATGTGACTACTCTTTGGTTATGTAGCACCTCGTGAAGCATGGCAGGATACTTGTGAGGCAGCCTGTTCTGAGAACTCGATATTCTGAAGAACTAAAAGATTTGGGTAGCTTACCTAGCTGTCAATTTTTCAGGCTTTTCAGCCAAGGTTGCTACTGCATGCCAAATCTTGCAGGGGCTTAATTTGAGATACAGCACCCAGCTCAACAAAACTGTGTCTGTCCAAAGCAGAACTGAAGGTGATAAAATTAAATGAATAGCTATGCTGTTTCCAGAGTAATCAAATTCAGTAATTAGGAGTTCAGTAATCTCTGGTCTTTTATGTAGCCCCTCAGTGTCATAATTAATTCAGCCTTCAATTTGGCAGGTTGTGGATTATGGTTAGATTATCACCCTGATGTGTGCCAGCTGGGCTTCATTGCACCTGAAGTCCTTTAATTTGAAGATTATCTGGAGCCTTGATCCTAATGCTGGTGACCTCTGTTATCTCTGGTCTTCAGAAAGTGTTTCTTTGCTGGTCCATTTGCACTGAGGAGCACAGCAGGCAGCCATCCACAGTATTTGTGGAGGTTCTGCTAATGACTAGGGATCAGCAGCTACCCTCCAATTACAGTTTACTAATCTGGAAACTAACAGCTGCTGGGGTCTCTGCGGTTTTGTAGAAATGTGATATATTTTCTGTATCTAAATGAAGAACTGTGGAATGGTTTTGATTAGGAGTTAGAAGAGCTACAGGGACAGCGGTGCTGTCTGCCTGATTAGCTAAGTCTGAACCTTTAAAGTAGCTGGCTTTAGAAGTCAGTCAGACTGGGAATTGAGCAGGGATATGTTTTTAGGGCAGTCTGTGAGCAGAGAACAGAAGAGATGTTTCTAAAAAATAAACTCAGCTGCTTACTGTTTATATGTCCACATCCTTGATCTAAAATGAAGTTGCTGCCTCCCTTCTGTTCAATGGAATTAAGATTAAAGGCTTGTTTGAGTTTTAAATAGCTCCATGGGTGAATGCAGATTTCTAAGATATAGACCAAAAACCTTTAAAAAGACCCTTTCAAAAACCAGGTATTAGAAACCCTTTTCAAAATACTGCTATTTCTATAAACTTCCCTTCACACAGTATTATGTCAAACAATTCACCACATATGACACTACTCTGGAGGATTTGGGCACTGGGGCACTGGTTGTGATGGTGCTCTTAGTTGTATCTGTTCCAATCTCAAATTTTGCCTCTATTTTTCACCACTGCAAATAAAAGTCAGACTACAAGCTGTTAGCATTAATTTGTTTCTGCTCTGTGCAGCTTGCTGGAGACTGGAAAGAAACATTCCAAGTTAGGTGGCATTATTGACTACAAATACATTCATGGAGAAGACTTAAACAGGTAAGGAAAATGGTGCCAGGGGACTGTGTGGCTCTGGCTTTGAGCCACAGCACGAGCCTGACCCTGTATCTGATACAGCCGAACTGTTTGCTGCTGCTGTTTGTAATGTCATCCATGGAATTACTTTGCAACTGGCACATTTTAGGTTCTGGCTCAAACTGGGATGTCGTGCGCACCCATGAGTTCCAGCATCTCTGCTGATGCAGTAGTGGATAAATTTCCTCTGTGATGTGCTCTCCCCATAGCTCACATTACTGGTAATGGGAACTGAATGAATAAATCCCATGGCAAAGGCAGCACTGAACTTAATTCAAACTTGTGAAGAATCTGAACTAAAAGTTTTATTTTTTTTTTATCCTCAGATAGGTTCCTTGAGTAGAGGCTTGCCCCAAACTTTCAGATGTCAAAATGTTCTAGGAACAGTACCTTTTTATGCAACTGATACAGTCATAAGAATTCAAACAGCCTTTGGGGAGTGCGCTGCTTATACCTAAAGACTATTCCAGTTACAGGAGTTTGTTTTAAAAAGGATTTGTGTATTCAGCACAAGCTCTGGATTTACAGCATTTAACTTGCAAATTTCAGTCAATGGGCTCTCTGCCCAAAACCTCTAAAATACTTTTCCAAACCACAAAACCAACAAGACTCCTTCTGAATCGGTTCTCAGACTCCAATTTCATTACTTACTTACTCTGAGCCTTTTCAATTAGCCTGGCAGTATCTCTAGAAAGTTACCAAGATGGGGTACTGAGCCACTAAAAAAAGGAAAAAACTAATCCTTTCTGTCATGGGATATTTGTTGCACAAAATGTGCAGAAAGTACCTCTGAAGCTGCTTCAGTGCAGTGACTTCACCTGCTCAAAACCTGAGCACTGCACAGTGATACTCACGAGGACCTGTGAAACAGCCTCCCAGCAGCAGGGGTGATGGACACGTTGCCAGTTCTATTCATGGCTTTCCTTGTAGGTAGCTCTCCCACAGCTTTTCTCACAACGTGTTTCCAAAAATTATAAAGTGCCGTACACAATTTGTCTTTCTAATCCACATTCTTTAGAGCTATTGAAATAACATGATTTTTTTTGTTGTTCTTATTTAGCTATGAAACTAGTGGATAATCCTTTCTAGTTAATCCAAAATATTTAGACATTAAAGAAATATTTTAATTTAAAACATTTCCTTTAATTTTTGAGGTATAAACAGCTTTGGGGAAAGTATCCAAAATGTTTTATTGAGAATGATAAAAAAAAATGAATCAACTTTTGAACTGTATTTTTGCTCAAACTCTTTGTGTTCAGTCCAAATACACAAATAATTTAGATATCAAATTATGGATTTTTAAAGCAAATGTAATAAGGAAAAAATCTTGGCAAGCTCTACTAGTCTCATTTTCCTTTGAGCACAGCAGAGAAAATTTGGATAAAAAGCAAGCTAAACTTATTTTGTTCATTTCAGTACAGCCTGTGCCTCCTGACCTTCTCAGGTTGTGCATAGAAACTCTCTCTACAGCTTCAGATGGAGTTTTGGGAGAACCTTGCAGAGTGTGATCCCTGCTACCTATGTGTGGCTGGAAAGAGCAACCTCAAAAAATTCAAGACAATTTCCGCTGCAGATCAGTTCTCGTGTTCAGCACGTGAGGCTGAGGACCAGGCTCATCCATTGCCAGGCCCAGCTCCTCCTCAGGGGCTGCTTCTGTTCTGGCATCCTCACAGAAATTATGCAGCTTTGGGCCAGCTTGGGGATCATTTTCTGAGGGAGAACCCTTCGGCAACTCGAGAGCAACTCACAGCTCTGAAATCTGGGCGCATCCTTTCAACCTGTGACAAAGCAATCTGTGGCATGCGATGTGGGGAGGATGTTCCACATATACTACACTGATACTGTGGAAAAGCCTCCGTAAATAAGTGTCCTCCTTTAGCTGTCACACCTCTGCGTTGCAGGGAGTCAACAGGGAAAGACTTTTGACTTCATCTTTTCTCCTCCTCAGATTCTGTGACAAGTGTTCGAGCCTTTTTTGAAGAGGTGGGAGATTGGGCAAGGGTGATTTCAGCTGCAGGAATGTCTCATTGAAGGGTTTTTTTGATGAAATGGGTAATTGCTTTTTCTTAAGAAATATTTGTGAGGCAGAGGAAGGGAGCTGATAGCTGGGATCACTTACAAGTAGCTTCCTCATCTGGATAAATTAATGCAGATTGAAAATATTGTAGTGCATACCCAAATGAGTGGTATCCTCTGTGAAAGATTCTCCAGAGCTCTGCACCACTGCAAAAACATTGCTTGCCATGTGACTTTTTATAGGGACGAGTTCCAAGAATTTTACTTATTTAAGGAAGTTGTGGATTGGAAAACATCAGCTCTTTGTGCAATTTGCCATTTTGTTTTTATTGATCCTCCAGAGTGTCAGACCTGAGTTGGATTTCCATGGCACCATGGAATTTACTGGATAGCCTAGGGGACTTGGAACAACACGTGTAACTTGTATTTAAGGGGATCATTGTTTGGTGTCCACCTCTAAAGATGCTGCTGGCATCGTGCTGTTGAGGAGATAAATGTTTCTGCAATGACATGTGGAGAGAAGTCCAGCAGCATTGAACAGTGAAGTGCCATGGAGCATCTTTGGGATGTCAGGTCTTGTGTCATTAGTGTAAAACAATGAAGTATTTAGAATACAATTGTGAATGTCTGTCTGATATTTAAAAAGGCCAGAAGAGTGAGGGCTTTGTCTGGTTCATGGCTTAACACAAACCCTTAGCATTTTCTGCATCTGCAGTTTAAAGTGTGATTAGCTTCACACAGAAGAATTTAATTTTCTTTATATAATGCTATTATTTCAAACTTTAAAGACTTGATTCTCTCATGTAGACAGACCTTGGAAGCTTTCCATTCAGTTCTTAAGATTCCATCTCCAAATGCTGTTGGCCTTTAGTTCAGTTCCTTCGGAAGCTGGATCTCTTGAGGAAAGCTCATTCTGCTTTGAAGATGTCAGGTTCCAGGCATCTGAACTCCTCAAAACCAAATTTGTTTTCTCATTCAAAGCAACTCTTTGCAGCTAGGGTCCTTTGTTTTTAAAGGGATATTGCCAATTAAAATTGGCCACTGAGGGTAGATATATCAACTTCAGACCTCTAAATTCTCATGGAAGTGTTTTCTAAGAAAACAAATATTCTCTTTGCAGTATTTAGAACCTGAATATTTTAGCATCAAAAAACTTGTGGTGAAGAGGGTAAACAGAAAGCCCTTTTTTCCCTACCCTTCTCAAGCCCCCTAAGCTCTGAGGTGCCAGCAAGTGGCTGTACAAAAAATGTTTGCTTAAATTAGCTTTTGCTTAGTTTTTAATTTTCAGTCCAAAAGCCAAATGAGCCATTAAAGGAAACTACACTAATGAGATGCGCTACAAAGCAAAATATGCCAAGGGCAAAAAGCAGGCTTTTAATTTGTTCAACTTAAATCTCTAACATCTGGCTGTGATGGACGATGTCACTAAGCACAATAAGAATATCAGAATTAGACTTTAGCAATCAGTGCCTCCTCTGTTTGCCTTTCTCCATTTTCTCACTCATTTTCTTGGCACAGAGTGGCGCAGGAAAATACTTTAAAGGGCAAAGACTCCGAGCTGTAAGTTGGACTTTGGTTTGGACGTGGACCATTGGGCCTGATTGCCAATTCCTTGTTCAGTCAGCTTGCACCACAGCTGGAACACACACACAAGCACTCTCTCTTTCCAAAAACACTGAGTACCCCAGTGCTGCTCAGGAGTCAGGGATGGGTAGAAGCATCTCTTACAACAACAATCTCAAGAAGGCAGGGAGATGGAGACTTCAAGCAGCGGTAAATCAGAGCGGTTTTGTTGTTCTCCTGTGTTCAGAGGCCTGGTGGGATTCCTGGGGCTAGTATTCCTAGGGCTAGTGTTTGTAGTCTGAGCTTCTGAAGCAAGAACTTGGGGGCACAGCTGGACTTGTATGGATAAATTCTGCTGTTGCTCACAGGATGGCTTCTTCTTGAGAATGTCTGGCTCGTGGTGGCTCACTGAGAGCATCAATGTGGCTGGCAGCTGGTAGCACTTGGCAAAGTGTACCAGCACAGCCACAGCCAGCCAGGCTTATTCATGTGGTTAGGACAATTTTCCCTTTTCTCTTTTGCTCCCAAAAGCAAATGTCTATTCATTCAAATTCAGATTGGTCCCAGGGAAGAAATTGAGCATTTTACCTGCCCTGCCATGCAATGCGGTGCCTCATTATGTTTCCGTTTGCACTGTTAACTGGACACCCAATCTTAGAATTGCCCAAGCCAGAGAAATAGGTTGTTTGACCACCAATCCTCGTAAGCAGGCTAAAATGGGATCTAGAGGACCCTGGTATCAGTTTTTGTCTGTAAAACTATTCTTGACTGCCTTCACTGAGGCTGTATCCTGACAAAGTGAACTGTGAGCTCTGATCTGCTCCATTCAAAGCGGGGGAATCCACCCAGATTTTTTGCAGGAGAAGTTTGTTGGGTGCCTCCCCAGTCAGGTCAGGTGTGTACACGTACTATCTGTTGAAAGAGGGCTGTAGCAAGAATTTCTTCTATGCAGTCACCCTTGATTGTGGGTTTCCTTGTGAAGCACTGTAAGTTTTATCTTCATGTAGCAGCAGCCTCTCTCCTCTGCCTGGTAATGATTGCTCCTGCTGAGGCTCACTGCCCAGTGGGGAGCTCTCCATCCTTGGCAGGTGACCAGTCTGTGTGCAGAGCTGGATTTGTGCTTGTCAAGCAGCCTGACTTCACCAGCTTCCTCCTTTGTGTTTTTTCTAAAAAATGAGTAAATCTATGTGGAACAGGACTACTGTTCTGTCTTGCAGAAATATAGGTTTTGTTTTGCTGAACTTTAATTTTTAGAGAATGCTAGAAAATGCAGGCAATTGTTTTATAAGTATTTTAAAATGAAGTAGTATTCACAATTCACAGCTTCTGCTCTGTGGATCTTTCATACTTCATTGTCCTTTGAGCATTTTCATGCACTGACCTATCCTTCTGCTTTACATGTACCTGAAATAGTATCTGTGTCGTCCTTTGCTAAATATAGCAAATGTCAATCCACCATTTTTCTTTGCTAAGCTACTCTTTCATATTACTTTCAATAAAAATAGGTCTGCATGGAGAAACTTGTATTTTTAATGGATAAAACTTAATGATGGGAGAGACAGGAATCACTAGCACCACCTATTCATTGAGAAGCACTATGTGTGTGTATCTGTGCAGAATTAGGGCACAAACCTCAATAGCTTGAGCTATGAGTATTGCTCCTTTTGCAATTTCCCTCTAATTCAAGGGCACTCTGCCAAGTGGAGTATCCCACCTTTGCTGATTCATGTCTTAATTCCAAGTAACGAATTCCCAGCTTCTCCACTCAGTGCTTCCAGCAGAATTATAGAGAACAGAAATTCCAAGCTGCTTTCTGATTCTTACTGTTTGAGAAAAAATAATATGGTCAACTTTAAGGGCGGTGACTGAGAGGTTGACTTTGATTTCTGTCTGGAAATGCTGATGGCAAGACCTCTGCTCTAAGAGCAGTGGGGAGCCCTGGCAAGCCTTTTTCATTGGGGGATCTAATCCATCTCTCTTAGGAGGTTCACAGAAGGCATAATCAGATTGTCTAGTCTGATCCACTTGGTGTCAGAGGTCACTGAATTTCATGCAGGTTGCTCTGTAATGAGTCTTATCTGACATTCTCAAGCATTGACAACATCCAAGGGGTCACAACACTGGCAGTGGAGCCAAGACCATGAAAAACTTTCCTCTTGAGTGGTTTTAGCTTCTGCATTGTCTTAATTCGTGTCTAAAATTTGACCCCAGTTCCATTGCAGTATTTAAGTGTGCGACTCCATCAGTTCCAATAGTTGCTATCCTTCTAAATGTGTCTTGACACCTGGGTCCTTGTGTGTGCAGCTGGATTTTCATTCTATAGAGTAACAATTGCATGGGTGTGTTTGGCAATTGCAGAGCATGTTGATGAAGTGGACTGTAAAATGAATCCAAAGAGGCAAATGGTAATCTGAAGTGAAATGCGAGCAGCCTCTTATTCCAAATGTACTTTCCTACCAAATTGTTTGGAAATGTCTCCAGTACTTAGAAATTTGGGATGAAATGTTTCGTTTGTTTTTAATTCTACAGCTAATACCTGTGTAGGGAAATTAATCTGAAACATAGTTTCAGTAGCAGGAGGGAGGAGAGGAGGGAAACCTATAATCAGTAATGCTGGAGCTGGGTATGATGTGGGACAGAATGTCGGAGCTGAATTTGTTATGTGAGAGGGGAACTTGGCAGTTCTGAGCAGTTTTGTTTTAAAGGGGCATAGTGCCATATAACAGGAAGGTATCAGACCTCTCTGAGGCACAGAAGGGGAGAAATAATTTGGAGCTCTGTTCCTCAATGCCAGGTCTAACTTATCAAAGGAAATGGGATGAAGAAGCTGGGAAATTACTGCCTTAGAAACTCTCAGAAGTTGAAAAAGTAACCAACATCACTGGGTCATGAGTTACAGCATCTAATTGCAGTCTATGACTATTTTGTTTTGTGAAAGAAGGGAGTATTGAAAAGTAGATCAGGATAGTCTTAATACTTTGAAGAACAATCGTGCACTGGCCAAGGAGAATCATCCTCATGAACAAAAGGCTGGTTCCCAAAGATATTTCTAAGTGGATTCATCAGATTCATCTGGAACTGAGATGCTTTCGGTCTTCTAAACTTAATTAACTTAATGGTCTTGCACTAGTACAATTAGATGAGAGCCCAAAACCGAATGGCTGAGACAGGATGGACTAACGTCATTTTTATCGAAGATCAATTGCGTGATGCCTGAATGTCCTCTGCGTTTGGTTGTTTTGACTTGTAACATGCAGCTTCACTTGATGCCCCCCTTCTCTTGCACTGAGAGAGATGGTGAGCAATCGATTCCTTTGTGGGATCAATTAAAGCTGTTGTGGCTGCTTTAAAATGTATAAATACATTCTGTTTCCCTGTTGGCAACCACAGTGTGACCTCAGTTAAAGTTGCCCCTTGTCACCCTGCCACTGGCCACCAGAGAACACTTCTCATTTGGATGGACTTTAGGTTCAGAGTGCTCTGAAGGAGCTGAGGTGGCATGTGGTTTGTGTAAGCAAGTGGTAGATATTCTGATAGAGATGCTGGGTATTTTCTTTTTAAATCTGATATGCCTGAGGGTGTCAGTCTGCTGGGTCAAAGTTTGCTGGCCCATGGAGATCTCTGCAAAGGAATAACAATCTGTTTATAAGATGCAGTGTCTTTTTTATTAGATTATTTATTGTTGCCGAGGAGAAGAAAGCCCATTTCAGTGCATATGGGGAGCTGTGGATCAGTCCAGCACGTGCTCTTACAGCCTGAGCTGTGCTTTGGAGCAGTGAAAGCTAAAAACCATCAGAGGAGAGGTGCACGCTGCAGAGCTTGGAATCTGAGTCTCGGAACTTTTGTGATCTCTCTGCTACAAGTGGCCAGAAAACAAGCTTTTCATCAGGCAGAAATGCTAAGAATAGCAAACCCCACACTCAGACACTGCAAATAGAAGACCAAACTTGTGAAACTGAAACATATGGCAGAAGGCGAGCTGAAGTGCTTCAGGCTTAGCTTTCAGTTTGCAAATGGGAGAGATTTTTGCCAGCTGCATGTGCAAAAATGTGAAACCAAAGATCCTGTTGGTAACTGAGTTCAGAGGAATGTAGGAAGCTTAGTTGCTTCACCCTGCACAAATACAGGTACACAGTCTGGAATTATTTCAGGTTACCTGAGTTAATTTATTTTGTACCATATTGGTCTTAGTCAGAATTTGACCAATGGTCAGTTCTGTAATATTAATTTTTTTTGAGTTTTATGTTTGTGTGACTCTCTGAACCTACTATTTGAAGTAGTGAGAACTCTCAAGATATCTTGAGGCTTCAAAATTAATGGGAAGTTGCTGTGGTGGGCATGATCCTTACCAAACAGGAAATCAGAGAGGCAAAAGCATTCTTCTGACGTGAAGAACACTTGAATTTCTTATTCAAAAAAGCTGGAAACGAGGTTATTACCCTGATGTGTGATTAAGTGGGCTAAAATACATGAATTTGTTGAGGAAATAACACTGAAATATGAGATACCTGACGGTACTTAACCAGGAAGTACAGTCCAAGTCCCTAGAATTTGTTTCCACCCAAATACTGAGATAATTTATTTGTTCTCTTGGACTTTGCTAGTACTGGATCTCAATCAATCTTCTATATGTTTATGTAGAATTTCATTGGGCACAACTGGAACATGATGGATGTCCAGCCGTAAAAAATACCAGACTTCAAGGACATCTAATCTTGAACTGGAAAGAGACAGTTTGATATGTCATATGCACTATTCTGCTGAGTTTTGTATATTGACAGGAGTGGGACAGAATGAAAAAATAATCCAGTAAATCTTTACAGGAAGACTGAAAGGACAAGGCTGACTTCACGGTTCGGGCTTTGCCTCTGGAGTGAAAGAATCAGAGGAAACTTGCAGTGATGAATTTTTATATGTTATTCTCAAAGTGTGGTGCTGGGAGAAGTGGGGAGCTGCCTTCTTATCTGCTGGGACTTCCTTGAACTGAAGGATATTTGCTCTGCCGAGAAATCAATGCGAGAGCTATTTCAAGGATATATCCCACAGATCCCATTATTCAGCAGACCTGAAATTCAAACCCTGGTTTGACACTGAAAATAGAAAGTTATGCATACAAGTGCAACAAAGTGCTTCAGCATTCTGCTAAGGACACACTGTATGAACTGGTTGGTGCTGCCTGGTAGGCAGGTGGTGATAACTTGTCACATTTTATCTGCTATAAACAGCTGAAAACTAACTGAAGGTAACCTTGTAAAGAATGGAAGGGGTGTGCGTTTGTGCTGTGGTAGGTCACAGAAGGCTTAGGATCCCCATGACACAGGCTCCTGACTGAAGACATGACATACCAGGAGAAAAAAAAAGAGGAGAATGCCCAGTTTGCTGAGTGATGTGTTGAGTTGCACAGGGAGGATAATCTGTCCCCAGCCCTGGAACTGCAGCCAGAGCTGCCACTGTCCCAGCTTCGTATTCTGTGCTGCACAGAGAGACGCTCTCCGTCACAAAACGTAGCTCATCTTTTCCACACCCATCAGTCCTCACTGTAGTTTTGCAGACAGTTTATAGGTTTTTATAGGTGAGAACACATAGAGCAAATAGCTAGCAATGCTGAAGAGCTGCCCTGCTACCCAATGCACTTTGCAGTAAAGTGGGTGGGTTTTTTTTTTTTCAATTCTTACTGATTTACCCAGGGGCAGATCTCCCCAGACACAGGACTGTGGTTTTCCCCGAGTCTGTACTCCCTGCTGGCAAATAACCTGAAAAGTTACAGAGGCTGGCAGGGATCATTTGAAAAAAATGCTTTTTACAAAAATAGAACTTTGCTTCTCCTCTAGGAAGTACCTTGAAGCTTCATCAGCAGTGCTGCATTCAGTTAGTTCATATTAACATGAATTGCAGTTAGGCTGAGACTTCTTTTACATACTATGTCAGAAGAATCAAAGTCAATTAATAGGTCTTAAAAATTGTGACATAATATTAATTGCTGGCAGCTCTGAAGTGCAGAATCTACCTACTTATTTAAGTTTAAACAAAAAGCAATTTGGACAAGTCCTGTGGGCTGTCTTGTGTGAGCTCAGACAAGTTGATCCAAAGCAGAGGTCTAGGATTAGCTGTGCACAGAAGGCAAAAAGGCCAGGTCTTTCAGTATTTCTTGTGTTCCCTATCAATAAAAGGATATACGGCTCTACAGAACAGGAAAGCAATGTTCCTGCCTATGGAATGAGCACATCCTTTCCCCTACCCTGCAGCAAAAATATTTTAACCTAAGTCTAGTGTTCTCACCTCCTGAATTAACATGCAGTTGGCTAATTTTAGGGAGCCTTAACTAGCCCAGTTCTTTTTGCACTGGGACGTTGTGGACATCCTTGGAGTGAAAGCTGGTCATGCTTTTTGCTCTGATGAACCAAGACGTTCAAGTTAACAGGCATACTAAGGTGCTTCATTCAGGGTTTGTTTGTTTTGAATTTGATTCTCCTGTTCTTCATATATTCCCATTGTAGCGCATATGTTCAGAATTGTTACTTGAATCTGTAGTTGCATAAAATGGTGTAGGAAGGGATGCCTTCAGAACACACAGCTGCTAAATTATGCAGGTTTATTTCTAGTAGATGATATCTGTGTCGTATAACTGTAGTGGACCTGATTATTTCTTGAGCTGACATAGGTTAACCCTCTGCACCCTAGCTCTGTTTAATCACATTCAGATGTTAATCTGATGCACATGTTGAAATTTAAGATTGTGACATTGGATTTTTGTCCGTTTATCCAAATATGGCAATGGTTTTTATTTTGGGTTATCAGGTAATAGCTGTTCGGGCTCTGGCCACTAGAGTATGCACTCTTCTGTACGGGCTGGAATATCATCCTTCTCTTTTCCCTCTGTAAAACAGGTGGAAGGTGCCAAATATGCACGTGCATCTAGGTCTCCTGTTGGTTCCAACAGTAGTTCATTATTCCTTATTTGAAAATACGGTTTGTGTGATGATCAGCATAGTTCTTCCTGAAGCAGTGAAAAAAAAAAAAAAAAAAAGAGTCGAATGAGTTTGGGGGTTTTTGGTTTGTTTTGGTTTCCCCCACCCACCCTGTTCTTCCCCATCTGGAGACTGCAGCTCTAAGATGTTCCAGTCTTTGTTCTGGGAAAGCTGCAGGTCAGTGCAGGAAGCGTGTGTGACTGCTGGAGTGAGGGCGATCCCAGGGGTGGGAACAGGCTGCCAGCGACCGCCTGGAGCTACTCACCCTGCACAGTGGCTACTTGTGCCTTGCTGTTTTCTGTGCTTCAGAGGTGGAAGAGCTTTCTCTAGTGGAGGTCACACCTCCTGTTCTGGTGTTGCTTTAACTGGGAGATGGCAAAGAAAGGCTGCCAGCGTGGGTTACCAGTGCAAACAGTGCACGTGTAACAGGACATTACTTCAGGAACAAATGCTTCACTTTTCTGAGGCAGGAATTTTCTTGTCTTGTTGGGAACAGTGTCCAGGAGCTGTAGATAAGAAATTCCTGAAGGTAAGTATAAAGCTAGACCCTCCCATTAGTTTTACATTGAATAGAAAAATTTCCATGGAATTTTGCTGACTTTAGGTGATGGTTATTTATCGCCAAAAAAATCCTGTCTGCTTCTGAAACCTTTGCCTCACACAATTACCTGGCCACCCACTCACCATCTGCTAAACATGATCCTGCTTCATTAAAGAAAGAAAGAAAGAATATGATGTTTTATGGAGGAAGTATTTTGGGATTTGTACATATATAAGTGTTGATAGCAGAACTAATGGCCTCCCAGGACTTTTTCTGCACTGCTGTTGCCTCACCAGCCCATCCCTAACCTGTGGCAGTACACGGGGTTATGTCTGAAGTTCAGCATTTTGTGTTTGGCTCTGCTGAAGTGTGTGATGCTCATCAGCTCATTATTGTTTGTCAAGGCCCCTCTGAACTGCAGCTCTGATCTGCAGAGATGTGCTGGTATGACCTTGCTCTGGGCCCAATGTCCCAGTTCCTTTTCACAAGCAGCCCCTGATGGTTCTAAGTCTTTTGGGGCTCTTCCTGCTCTTTTTATAGCCAGCTGCCTTGTCTTTTTAGGGCCAAACAGATTCCTGAAGGTGCTCTGAAAGGGTTTTACCTAAGTCTTCTAAGCACTGCAAAGTGTTGAATAAAAGTTTAAACACCAAATTTGATATTGGCATCATGGGCATTAGTAACATGCAGGTCTCTTAACTCTGCTCTGAAAATGAGCAGTCTGTCATTGAGCTATGAAAAAGTAAATTGGGAGCAAGCAGCAACTCAGTAAATACCTGTAAATGGGGTTTTTTTTGTATTAGCCCTGTATCATGTGTCACAGTCTCCAACATCTGTCCTCAGAGTCTGGAACCTTGTTAGCAAATGTCTCTGTGGCAATTGCCTCAGTTTGATGGTGAATCATTTCATGCACTTCAGCTATGATTTCTGCCTTAATTCTTGTCTAGTCCAAACGATTAAGGGAAGCAAATGCTGTAGAGATTAGGGGGAAAGCTTTTATCTTAGTCGAAGGAATTGGATCATGGTCTATTTTACCAAGCATCCTGAATCTAAAATTTTCCATGACTTTTCCACTAGATTATTGGGGGCAATAGTTAACAAGAGGTATGATGTAAAACAGGACATCACAGATAATATCTGCCATTAAATGTTCTGGTTTGGGCTTATGACAAATGCTATTTCATGAGACAATGAACTGAATCCTGTTAGCATGAGAATGTACAGAAAGAGCCCAAACCATTACAGTGCCATGAAGGTTGGTTCAAGAGCAGAAAGGTGTACCTTAGGGGAAGAAAAACCCCATAAAACCAAGCAATCCTGACTGTGCTGTAATGCAAAGTAACCAGAAAGAATTCCATTGTAGCAGAAGGAAAGACGAACCGTACAGAGAGTACAGTAACTGCCATGACTGACCTCTGCCATAAATATTTTTGGGAATGATTCGGTAAAGTTGAAAACAATTGCATTTCCAAGTGTGACTATTGATTTTTCTCCTGTGTTGGCATGAAGTTATAGAGGCCACAGTTTAGAAAATCTGGGCCTGATCTTTTGGAAAACCACTTTGTCCCAGTCATCTTGTAGTACTGCTAAAAATGAAGTTCATGTTTTTCAATGGTCTTGTGCACAATCAGGTACAGATTTCATAGCTGCTTTTGAAAACCACTTTTAAAATCCTTTTGCTTGCTTATTGCTCAGATGGGATATGCCCAAGTTCACAAGAATTATGTAGAGCTGAATTTATTAAAGGTTTTAAAACAATTTCAGATCTTCTGCAAGTTTCTAA
Source organism: Lycocorax pyrrhopterus obiensis (assembly GCA_014706295.1). Classification (NCBI taxonomy): domain Eukaryota; kingdom Metazoa; phylum Chordata; class Aves; order Passeriformes; family Paradisaeidae; genus Lycocorax; species Lycocorax pyrrhopterus. The sequence goes on from JACSVZ010000016.1 coordinate 4,000,264, forward strand.
ATAAGTATGAAATCTTAGAAGATAATTTTTTGCTTGATCTTACATTTGTTTGAAGTTAGTGGTGGATTTCCCATTGATTTCATTAGTGTGGCATGAAGCTCCTGGGGCAAAAGTCCCAGTGTATTTTGGTCTATTTTTGGACTTATGTTTGCAAGAACAGTGGAATGAGTGCAGGCATCTCTCATGAGTCAGAGGAGAGAATTCTCCAGTGGGCATAGTTATAATAAATTTAGCCCAAATCCTTCAGCTGATAATTAGAACTAAGGCAGGGAGGAAATAGTGAGTACCTTGTCAGAGGTAGTATAATTCCTGACCTCCTCCAATAAGCTGGAAGTCCTGTGGTAAAAATAAAAATATTATAAAAATAACTGAGATGACTGTGATTTCTGTCTGATTTGCCTCTTTTCTAATGAACATGATAATATCTGCTGCAACCAGATCTGACAGTAGAAACTTGGAGGTATACTTTATTAGAAGCTGATGCATTCTGCTTTGTTCAGTATATTGTTAGGGGTTTTTAATGGGTTTTATTAATTGTTTGGTTCTCTTAAGTCTACCTAGGTTAGATTACAAGGTGACTATACAGTCTAAATATATTTATATATTGGATTAAACATAAGCATCTTGATTTTGCAGATAGTATTTCTAAAGCAGACTAATCTGTGCTGCGAAGAGCTGCCTGGTTTGCCAGGTAGTAGCTTTTGATTAATAAACTCAGATTTCACTCTGATCTCACACTGCAGCACAGTCAGGTGGCACTGCTGGTGCCTCTGGTGCAGGCAGTGGAGGAGATCAGCAGATTGCTGTGGGTAGTCAGAAATATAAAGGCCAAACCATAAAGCCATTCAGGTGCCCAACTCCTGGGATCTTTGGATAGATGGCTGTTTGGTGTCTTGGTTTTTGGTGGTTGGTTTGTTTGTTTTATGGCTTTTTCCTCCCTATATTCAAATTTCTAGACTGGCCCTTGGTTACGTTTTTAAAGGTCAGATTTGGTGCATGTTCCAGCTAAATGGGGTAGATACCCCCCCTGCTTCCACTCCATCTGGGGAGGAATTTCATGCTGTGAACTCTATTCCAGTAAAGACCATAAAACTGCCTGTCTCCTTTGTTTCTATGAATTGTGGGAAGCCTTTTAGCAGGAAATGTTCAATGTGGGTTCCCACATACCACCAAGACTATTATTATCCATTGCAAAAGGGCACACAGCAATTTAGCCCAATTTGATTTGGCCTTTACTAACTTCATCCTTGATTCCTAGTAGACTGCCTTTTTTCTCTGTCAATTCATTTTCCATGTAGTTTAAGAACTTTTATATGCAATAAAACTTATAATGGTTGTAATTTATTCGCCTCAATACAATTTTGACATCTTTCTGTCCCTCTTTGCTACAGGCATTCTCCCTAATGGTCACGAAGATGAACATTTCTGGAATTGCCTTAGGAGGAGTTCCACTGGAGAATAAAGAGAGACTAAAGTCTCCTAGGACTACCAAAATGCCTGTCTCATGAACAAAATATGATATGGACAAAGTGAGCTGGATTTTGAGAGTATATATAACCTGTTCACTTTAACAGGAATTGTGTTGTGGCATGGGCTTAGTTTTGATTGAAAACTCTGAACTTACTTTGCATATGTAATAGCTACTGTACAAAACAGATGTGATCATAATTCATTTAATTGGAGCTAAGAAATCTGTCCAGTCAGAGGGATTTTTTTTTAAGTGACTGTGGTAGAATGTGAAATCCTGCACCTTGGTTTTAGAGTGTCCACAGCCCATTCCCAGCAGTATAATCTCTGAGGGAATACAGTGAGTCCTAATGGGCACACACACCGACCCTGGAAACGCTGTTTGTGAGGTGTCTGGTTTACGTGGAAGCGGTGACTTCCCACAGGTCTTTCAAGCCGTGCTGTGAGGCATGAAGAGGTCAAAGGACTTATCAAAGTCTTGCAGAATGCCAGCTGAAATTCAGATCTGATGTGCTTCTGGCTCGATTCAGGTTGCTACTCAAGCCACTGGAACACAAAGCAGCTTAGGCAGGCTGGGAGGTAACCCTGGAGCAGTTGGCTGAGCACTTGAGCACTTTTCAACAAGCAGTTGAAAATGCTGAGGGATTTTCCCCTTTTTCTGGATTCCACATGGAAACATAGCTCATTTAGAGAGGGGTAGGAAGGTGTTGCTTGTTCTTAATGAACAGTTCCTGTAAAGTTCTAATTTCTTATCATCTCTGGAAGTTTTTGATGATAAAGCAGAGCTGTTACATGAAGCCTGTGATGATGTGGGGCAGTGGGTGTGAATTTGCTGGTGCTCAGCTGGATTCCCATTATTGCCTTCCCTATAAACAGGCCTGTCCCAAGCAGGACATGTTCCTTGTCTCTCGGGGAAGAACAGCCTTTAGAGGAGGGAGTTGGTCCCTCCAAGCACAGGGACAGTGCTCTGGGATTAGAGGGATTCTCTAGGTTTGAGCTGCTGTGCTCTGGGTTTATTCAGGAGGCGAATGAGAAGTTTCTATACAAGAGGAAGAATCCTGTCGCTGAGCCACTTGTGAACATAAATCCTTGGTGCTGGGCTGGCTGTCAGAGCTGGCTTCTCAGCAAGAAAAAGGTGCATTAGCCTTGCTAATATTTAAGATTACAGATGGAGTAGGAGCATTTTAAAAGGACTCCTTTTCCTTGGACTTCTCCGTTTTACTACACTGTTCTCCTAAGAATATTACCTTAGCTTACCTCTGGAAAATGGCCAGTGAACCTCGTGAAAGTTTTATGGCAGTTTATTACTGCCTAATTCACCTTTCAAAGTGAGAGTGAGATTTTCAATTGCTTTCCAGAACTTTGTCCTTGCTTGCTGCATCTGAGGGCCAAAGTTTACACCAAATATTATAATGTCTGAAGCCGTTAAGCCCCTGTCATTAATGTGGTGCTTATATTTAATCCTAAATAGACAGTGATTTTGTCATGTAGAAAAAGGGCTAATTTTGGAATATTAGGCTAAAATACCATACAGAAGTGCTGAAAACCTTTCCTTTTTGTGATTTCTAGTTAAGGAATTTTGTCTCTGATTAATACATAACTGAACATGCAGTTCGATGTATCTAGAGAGTTTATATTCAGCATGGCAATAAAAATATCCATTAAATATCAAAAGGAAAAACATGTTTTGAAACACCTTTAATATTTTGGGGTTTTTTTAGGGAGATCTGAAACTAATCTCATTGTTCTCTGCTTTCAAAAACTACCAAAAAGCCAAAAATGAATTTTTATTTTCTTGTTTCATATTTTTCAAAATGTTGCTGTAGTTTAACACGTGCATAGAATTTCCTAGGTGCTTTTTCAGTGGAACTAATTTTACATCTAACCCCATTATTTTAATATGGTATTAAACCAGTTTTTCCTGTCTGAGGAATTGTATTCACATAGCAAAGGTGTGTCAAGGGTATGGAAGCCCGTGTTTGATTAGCAGTGGGATATATTTCACCTGTAATTTTCTTTATATCAGGAAAGGAAAAGATGGTGTCTTTTATCTGTGGACTTCTGGAGAGGAGATGCTGCACACAAACACAGCTCCTCAAAGTAAAATTGTCACGCCAAACAGTCAAGTCTGAGTCTGTCATTTGAGGAGTTGTGGTACAGAATTAACCCACTGTTAGGTGAGTTTATGTAGTGCCGTTTTCGTAGCAGTTGTTAAATTTGTCAGGGACTAATTTTATTGTGTGCTGGCTTTCCTCTATCCTGTCGACAGACAGAATTAGACAAAAGCCAAAATATTCAAGCTTCCTCCAATTTTGGATGCCCAATTTCAAATTCTAGGCAGTGGTTTTGCAAAATGTGTAATAGCTCTTGGACACTAAGGTGTGGCAATGGGAAAGTGGAAGAAATGATCCTGGTTTAGAAGGCCTGAGTTTGTTTCAGCCCTCAGCACAAGTGATCTGTGAGGTTCACGCAAAGTAGGAGGAAACAAATCATATGTAACAAATGTTGAATTTGTGATAAGATCTTATCAAAGCAAGATCAAATAATTCTCTGATAACAATTCTGTAACCTTTAAAAACTCAGGGTTTGAACCCCGTGAGCAGGGATTTGGGTTTGTGAGCAGTTGCTCTCAGTTACTCCATTGCCCTGTGCTGTAGCTCTGGGGAGTGGTGGAGCCTGGTAGATCCCAGGCAACATTACCAGCATTCTCTAGTGTGGGGTGGTTTTTCTTTTGCTTTGGTTTCTTCTGTTTGTGTTGGTTTGGGGTTTCTTTTTTTTTTTTTTGTTCTTTTTTTACTTTTTCGTTTTTCTTCTGTAAATAAAGTGGAATTTGGCCTGGAGGATTCACTCCAGTTTTTCCTCTTCAAAATCTGTTTTGGTGTTTTGCTAACAAGAGAAAATGAAGCTTGCAAAGTAATCCAGTCTACTTCAGACAGGATTATTTTCAGAGGCCGTCAAATGAAAGGATCATCACAAACTGAGGTCATTTGATGCTATAGAGCTCTCATGCAAAGTTTTGATGTAAGTGGGGTGCCAGATTAGTTCAGCTGAAATTGCACAAATGCTCTAATGTGCTACAGATACAGCAAAGTGCAGACTTTCCAGTCTCACTAATACAAAATCAAAGTTGTAATTCTGTAATCTACTAGCAGCCAACTATCTTCAAACCACTCTATTTCTAAAAGAAGCAATTTGGCTACAGTGGCCCATTTTCTAGTTGTATGACTTTGAATAAATGCTTTTAGTGGCACAGCATTGGAGTGTCACAAATGCACCTCTTTGGTTTTGCACTATAAATTTGAAGATAATTTCCTGCTTTTAGTCGTGGGGTAAAAAGAAAATCAGGAGTTTCAACTGTTTCCAATTTCAGAATTACCCATCTAGCATTTGCTAAAAAGTGTCATTTAAAAACATGTATTGAAAATGATCAAGTTGGTTGCTCTGCTTCAGCCCTTTATTGTGTCAGTTCTGTTTCCAGGTGGGCAGGCAGGATGGGCTCTGACAGAAAACAGTGGGTTCTCCTTAGTTCTGACAGCAGCAATGCCAAGGCCTTTGGCTCAGAATGCTTTCTGTGGTAGCTCCTCTGTGGGATATTTTGCCCTGTTCTGAGACCTAGCATGATTCAATTCCAGTGTAACTTTCTGATCGCTCCTCTGTGTGCTACAGAGCTCATCACTTTATCAAACATTGGGAATCTTCTGATTTCTGTTATCCATAACAACTGCTGCACTTACTCATGCCTAGCTTGCCTACAAGATTTAGTGCACATTGAATGCGTAACTCATTTATCACAATGTGGTGATGAATTTACTCCATACATCCCTATTTGTCTGTGAAACATTTCCTGCTTCCAGAAATCATGCTGAAATTTGAAAATACTGTGATAATTCAGAAGAACTACAAGAATTTTAGTCTGTTAGCTGGTATTTCTCAGCGTGCTCACAAATAATGGATAATGGAAGTGGATTTAGCATGTTTAATTGCAGAATTTCTTGTGCATCACTTTGACTAAATGTAATAATTATTACACTTGTGCCAGGTGAAATGTTATACAGCTAGTGAGGAATCTGCTATGTGCATTCCATAAGTGAAGATTTTTGGGAAAAGTGAGTGCTGATCTCTTTGCAGGTTTGCTGGCATTTTTTTTCCTGCCAGGAAGGCTTGGGTAATTTATGGCAGCTTTGCCTTCTTATGATCCTTTAGCTTATTTCTTCTGCAGGGCAGGGTGATGCTGGCCACAGGTACAGACTGGGGGCTGTGAGCAGCCTGTGGGAAGCAGGCAACCTCATTGCTCTCTGCAGCTTCCTGAGGAAAGAAAGTGGAGAGGGAGGTGCTGAGCTCTTCTTCTCGAGGTCTAGTGACAGGACATGTGGGAATGGCTCAAAGCTGTGCTAGGGACAGGGTCAAACTGGACACAAGGAAGCATTTCCTTACTGAAGAGTGGGGTCAGACCCTAAAACAGGCTTCCTGGAGAGGTGGGCAATGCCCCATGCCTGTCAGTGTGTAGGAGGTATTTGCACAGTGCCTTTAATAACAAGTTTCAACTTTTGGTCGGTCCTGAAGTGATCAGGCAGTTGGATGAGATGTGACCGTTGTCAGTCCCTTCCAAATTGAATAGTCTGTTTTATTTTAACACTTAGAGTGTGTTACTGTGTCTGTCACTCTCAGTGCAGCAGCAGCAAGCAGAACTTCCCAAGAACTTTGTCTTGCTTAATTCTCAGAGAATCTAAAATATGCTCCTACCTCCAAGATCTCAGCTCAGCCATGCTACTGAACCAAATAAAGATTATTGGGGTGCACAGAGTCATCTGCATGGCATCCTGAGTTGTATCTTGTACTGCATTTGGGACTTGGGTCCTGATCTGGGGACACGAGCTGAAATGAGCTGTAATAGATGATGACCATGCTGACCTTGGAGTTAATGGGGGACCTTTCATTATTATGGCTGGTGACATGCATCTGCCTCACACGTGCTTTTCCATCTCCTGGAAACTGAGGATATTTCTTTGCAACATCCCCGTCTTGTTTCCAACACAGGCTTTCAGATCCCCCCATGAGCAGTGCTTGGTGACATATTCTGCATTTAGAAAATGGCCCAGTAGTTGTCAGTATTTTAAAATAACTGCTCAGAAACTATTTGTGACAATAAGAGTAAGAGTCTGGAGACATTTGAGAGTGTGGACTTCCCAGATTGATCACTAGGAAGGTGGGCTGCTGCCCTGAAGTGCTACCCCATTCATCTTCCTAAAGAAATGAGTATATGACAGTGTGTGACAACTGATCTGCCACTGAAAAGAAATGCTAATCCACATCTAGCAAACCTCTGCAAGTAAACCCCAAGCTTTATGTACAGGAACACTTTTAAAAATAGAATTCCAAATTAATGTGAGAGTGCCCCTTTGAATCAAATTCTTCTCATATTGTGTATTTAACTGCACAATGGCATGTCAAGTTTGTCAAGAGACAACTCACTTCCTTGTTTATAAACACGACTTCCCTTCCAAAGTCATGTCATGAGACTGGGCTTGAACGCTGGGAATCAAACTGTGAACGATTCCTGGAGAGAAAATACGAAGAGATAGCTCTCACAGCTTTGCATAAAATAGTTTTTCTGTTGTTAGCAATAACTTACTTTTAAAGTCCATTATTTCAGGACTCTTGAGCAAAACTTGGCTCTAGCAGGAAATGAGTTTTGCTCGGGTTTTTTGTGTTATTTTTCTCACAAGTGATTTATGACTCCGTGTTACTGCTGAAGCAACACTGCCCAATATCACAGGATGGGCACAGATGTCTGCAGAAGTTTTTTTTCCCCTATTTCATATCTTTTCACAATATAATTTTGGACAGACCCTAGAAGGTTCAGTGTTTCAGCTGTACTGTTTTTCTTGCTGGAAAAGATAATACTGAGCATTCTTCTTTCTGACACCAGTGCCTTTTACCTTGCTAATGCTGCAGTAGCTAAAAACTGAGAATTGGAACTCCTGGATGGATGGCCCTCCTAACTATTCCATTAATCTCTGGGAGGCCTATTTTACTTATAAGCTGCCCTGCCACATTCCTATGCCTGGCCTCCTTTAAGCCTGGCATTTAGGTCCAATTGTTTAAAACAATCTCTTGTTGTAGCTGGTTGGGGTGAAATGGAGCTATCTGTCAATTTGAAAAGGTCACTGGCTGTGTCAGAATGACAGTGATTCCAAATTATCCATTAATCTCCCAATTTAAAATTGTCATCCTTCTTATTACAGCCAGCCAGCCACAGAGGCTGAAATAGACCTCTTCTCTTACACCCATGACCAAGCAGCTTTTTTATTAGCTGGCAGATAAAATTGGCAGTGCGTTCCAGCATTAAATATTCATTGACCGCTCTCTTAAAAGAAATGTCTGCTAACAAGTTGAGAATATATGAGAAAACAGCCGAAGAAATTACAATTGATTTTCTTGTCTTATCTGCCAAGATTTGGGCTATATGATTAGTGTAACACACTCAGCATATTCTTGTACTGGTTTGAGTCAGAGGGTGATGTATGCCAGAACTTCCTTGCCCCCTTTCACACGTTGGCATTAGTTTGATACTGGGGACCTACACAGTGTATTAAATGGAGGGTAAATTAGCGTATAGAAAGTGTAATTCTCTATGGAAAATGAGATTTAATAGCTTTTTCATTGTCAAAGGAATAGCTCTGGAAGATGGAAAAAGTCCCAGATAAGGGGTTCAGGCCTGAAAGATGTTTCGTTTTCTCTCACGGGATGATGGTGTGGTGCTGATGAGGCGTAAGAAAACAGGGGAGAGCTCTGGGCCATCTGCTGCTCCTGAGAAGAATGAGGGCTTAGGCTCTTCTTTTCCATGTCTGTCATCCATCACTTGAGCCCCAGCTTCACTGCTGGTGCTGTTTGGAATTTAATAATTGTAACTTGGGGGCTTTACAAAGTGGTTAAATGGTGGGATCATGGCAGTGCCCCCGTTGTGAACGGAAGTGTAATCATCTATCCTGGCAGTGAAAATCCAGAGAGCTTTGGGAGGTGTTTTGATGTGGTGTCCTTGTGATGTGATGCCCATTTATACAGAAAAAAGTATAAGCCAGGGAAGTGTAAAGAAAGGAAATCCAAGGCACATGGAATGGCAGAAGGCTCACGGTCATTTCGTACTCTGAGGAACAAAGAGTCTGCTTGGACACTGATAACCAGGCAAGACTTGAGTGCAAATGGCGATGGATTTACCAGCCTCATCTCAATCCTTGTTTATGGAAAACTTCCGAGTGTTTCCGGACCCAAAGTATACACAGAGGACTTTTTTGTTGCTTCTTTGCAACGCCCATAACGTATTCACTCATGGCAGACGGCACGGCAGGTGTTGTCTGTGTACCCCAAATAACTGGTGTACCCCAAGGAAGGGACTGCCAAGACTTTCCATTCAGGTATATCAGATAAAAGATAAGTTCATTTTACAGTTAGCCAGAGATGCACAAGCTGCAGGTTGACTGCAGCTTTACCAGTTAAACTTTCTTTTCCAGTGAGCATCGGGGTTGTGTGCAGGTGCCAGCTCTGCTCAGCTCTCCTCTGACTGCTCTTATATGCAGTTTGTTGGGATTGTGGAAAGCAGAAGGTGAGAAGAAAGCAGGGTGTCTGCTGTATCACATATTTTGTCTATTTCCAGTTCAGAGATATTTGGCTTCCAGGAGAGAATGTGTGTGTGTTTTTTAACTTGAGATATTCCCCCCCCACCCCATCTTTTGCAAATTTAACTGCTCATTAAAAGTCACAGAGAAGCACACACTGGCACAATGTTCTGATGAAACACCTAATGACTTTGAGCATTTGATTTATGGACACAGCTTAAGTTACACGGGGACTTGTGTCAAAACAGGCCAGAGATAAGCTTACATTTATCTGTGGAAGTTAAGGGATAATTATGTAAAAACATTGCACTTTAAAGGAAACAAAGACAGACCTGTGGGAAGTGCATTTTCACAGCATGTATTAGCAAAGCCCAATCAACCTCCTTGTGGGAGAACAATTAACAGAATTAAAAGTTGGAATTTTAATTATCATACAAATTAGAGGGAAATTAATCAGCTTGTATTTTATGACTAGACTTGGCTTTGAGCATTGCTGCTCAAATTTTACAGCAAAACTTTGATTAACTGAGACCCTGCATGAAAGCATAAAATCCTGACTTAGGCAGCATTTTAATGCCTGGCTCAATTTCCGTCTGCTACCTACAGTATGGGAAGAGGCAACAATGAGTCGATGCAGAAGCCAAACATTTGTTTGGCCCAGCAGAAATGTCCAAAGCCATTTCTCCACATGTGACCAAACTTGCTTTTTCTAAGAAGCTCCTCTTTTTACTTTCTAACTACACAACGTGTTGGTTTACACCTCGTGCCTTGCTATGAACTAGATTCAAAAGTTAGAGATTTTCACTGATTGACTGGAAGCACCTTTTCAATATTAATCAAAGCCCAGCTTTTTCTTTGGTTTAGGGTTGGGGGCTCTTTTTAATTCTGCACAGATGAACAAAATTTTGTACAGCAGCAGCCTAAATAACTTTGAGAGGAGACAGGGTGAATGTTGCTACATTGTGGGTTGTCAAGAGTGAGTAGTTTCATGTGAAATCCAAAGGCACCTACAGGCTTGTGTGGGACCTTTGGAACTGCTACCCCAGACCCAGCAATGCCTTGCCTTGGCAGGTATTTGAACCTTGTTTTGGGTTGTGCTGCTCAGAACTTGAAAGCAGTTAGAGCAGTTTGTGGCACTGTGGGAGGATGGCAAGTTCCAGTCCAGCTGCTGAAAATGTGGGTTTGATAAAATACTTATTCCTTTTTGATTGTTCTTTTTCACCCCAATGACATAATTTGAGGTTTGGTTCCAGACAAAGAGTCAAAATCATGAGTGCTCCTTTACTAGAAAATGGGAGATCTAGATTCATATTCCCTACATAGAGAAAGGTGCTGCATTTGGTATTTGCACTTCATCTTTCTCTTCCCTCCTCTTCCACTAGTAAATATCTGTCAGGTTGGGTCTGCAAACCTTCAAGGATAGTCTTGCCATATTTGACATTGAAAATCAAAGAAGGGCTACATCTAAGCTCAATCCAGGAAAAAAGAAATCAAACACTTTGCACTCCTTTGTTTGGGTTGTAAAAACAAAATTCAAATAACAAAGTCTCAGAAAAGGCAAACCTGTGCTTCAGTCAGAACACAAGGCACAAACAGATTGCAGAATAAACTAGACTGCAATTTTATAGGGTCTCGAGTTAAAAGAGTAGTTTAATTATGATGCTGGATTTAGTTCAGAGCTCAAGTAATGACCTAGGAAGCTGGAGAGAAGCACTGGAAATGACTGTGTGCTAATGAGGACCCCAGTCACAGCTTTCTGTACTAGTTAATTTGCAATCTATGTGGAGATCTGTTGGCAAGCCTATAAAATGAGGTTTTGCAAAAGTAATCGCCACTTCAAAGTCTAGAGATACAGCCTGAGGAAGCAGAAGCATGTTGACTGTTAAATTTCCACTTTGAACATTGTTTGGAAAGTTGATGTTGTTGCTTCCTACCTGCTGAACTGAGGAAAGCATATTGTCCTCCACACCAAAATAGATCTGGAGTTCACCATTTCAAAAGACAGCTAACAGGAGCGGGTTTTGGCAACTGTGCCAGATATGCCAGCTACCTCAACGTTGTCCATTTAGAAACACTAATATGTTTGAGGATGTTTGGCTGAAGTGCAAAGGTCCAGTCCATTTGCTGAAAGCCTATGGTGAAAGCATCCTCTTTCCTGCTCTGAATGTGCTGCTACTCAGGGCTTTCCTGGATTAGATCTGGGCATGACATAATGTGTGTTTTAGGGTGAATCCTTTGGCCACCTAAAGGTCAGCAAAGCCTCTAAAAGAACTCTTTAAAGCATGTCTGTGGAATAAGGTGATGAAAAAGCCTGAGGCAAGAGTGCTGTGTTATGTTTCCCAAGGAATTCCAGTTTGGTTTTGAATGGTTAGGTATGGTAGGTAAGCCAAACATGCTACTTCAGACTCCCCTGAGTAGAGGCAAGCCACCCCTGTTCTCTTCTCTCTAAAATAAGTCTCAAGGAGTGAATTCCACAAGGCTGCAGCATTAGAGGGACAGAAGAAAGTCAATGAGCTGGTAAAGGTCCAAGGATTTATTGCAGAGCAGGTATTATGCAAATCAAACTAATTACTTCATAGAACTGTCAGGTGGTCGGAATGGATGTGGCCATCAGGATCTGTACAATGCCACAGTTTCACTTACCTGTCAGTTTACTTTGAGTTAGTTTGAAAACAAAATGTTCTTCTGCCAAAGGTACAAGTGCAACAGAATTACCCTCTCTTTTCCAAACACCTTGATTTTAAAGCTCAACCAGAGAAGTTGAATAAGGTCCTGCAGGGATTGAGTACAGCCTCAGCGGAGGGTGGTGGATGTACAATAGATAGTTTCAATTGGAAGGGACCTACAGTGGCCATCTAGTCCAGCTGCCTGAGCAGATGTGGCACAGAGGAGTGCCAGAGATCCACAGCTGGTTCTGAATGAGTTACTGCCCAAAGTGAGGTCAGTAGCTCTGCCTAGAGAGCTTGAGACATGTGAGCTCAGGGGGGACCGGTTCTCTGGCTGTGTCCCTCAGGGCTCATTTGGGAAGCTCCAAACTGTGTGCTGTGCTTTGCAGTGGCACTCTGGAGAGGAGCTTTGCTCGGCAGTGAGGGAGGCACCCTGCTCCATGGCAGCACACCTGACTCAAAGTAATCTCTGATCTGAATAGTACAGGCAACAAGTTGCAGCCTGGACCCAGTGGTTAAGAGAGGGAGAGGCTTCGTTTGCTATATAGAGTTACATGAATGTCTGAGTCAAGGCTTCCATAATGGGATTTTTTTAGGAATTATTTTGCCAATGGTGCTTGCCACTACATTAAATCAATTGTCCCTGTCCTAAAAATAAATTGAGAAATCCTGAGCTGTAATCTATTATATCTGGGGAAATGGACACATTCATGACCTCCAGCCTTGCAACTGTTTGCTTAACCACAACAGGACTCTGAGTTTTCCTCCAGAGTTTGAAATAAAGAAGTCATCAACCCCTGTGTGAGATGAGGGATGCCCCTGTATCCACGTGGTGAATGGAGCTCTGTGCAGGGGACTGAACAGCAGAGTAGGGAGGAAACCAGGAAACTCTGGGCTGTCAGTGCTACGTAAGGGAACTTTCAACAGTATCTGGAGCTCGAGGGTGTCAGACAGAGCACACCTGAACTCTTCTCGAAGGCTGCTGCTGTAGCATATGGTCCCTGGCATTCTCTTGGCAATTTGAGTTCCCTGGGGGGCTCTTGGTGCCTTGTAGCTTCCTCCCTGTGGTGGCCTGGGGACACTATCTGGTTGTAAGTCTGGAAATGAAATGCTTACACCATGTGGCATTTGTTACTTGAATAATTTGTCCTTTTAACTTACACACACTCTTAATTTTTGACATGGAGGGTCACTTGAGATGTCCTCTGAAAACGAGGGGGTAGCTGACTCCTGTGACTTGATTTATCCCAGCTGGCAAACTCAGTTACAAATCAGGAACTCTATTTAAAAAACAGATGCTGCAATTGAACCTAAGTATTCTGTGGTAAATGGAAATGCTTTTTAATTTTCTTTTAAGTACTGTTTTGTTTTGGAAGGATCTGGAGTTTGTTTCAAGTAAGACATGTGCCTAAATGTTAGAAATTTTTAAGTGCGCTTAGAAAATTGGAAACAAAAAAAGCCAACATAAATGTGAAGTTAAGTAGGTTACCTCACCGGAGGGTAAATGTAGGGTAACTGTGACAAGAATTTCCCAAGCACAGCATCCATGTGATGACTCGGCACCCCAGCATATGGCTTACATTAAAGTAAGCCCTCCAATTCTATACTCCAGATAATGAAGTCTACTTTTCCAATGATTGTGGAAGTAGTAATTCTCTTATCTAAAACCATATGTTAGAGGGAGAAGAATTCCATTCTTGCTAAGTAATTACTATTGGTAATTAATTAAGTACAGACTTCCCAGCCTAGAGTATCATTCTCTAACATCACATTATTTGACAGATGCAACCCATGTTAAGAGTTATGTTTGTGCAGCAGATCATATGAGGTGCCTGGTCCTGACCATTCTTGGAATATTAGATTAATTAGGCAGCCCCTAAATGCACTCAGGATTTCAGGTCTTCTGTCCCTTGGCTGTCCTTACTGCTGCACACATGTGGGCTTTAAGGCCATGCTTTCACCCATCATGAGCAGCACTGCGCAGTCAGGCCACATCTTGAGATCTGAAACCTAGTTTAGATTTTTATCACAATGTCCTTTTAACCTCCAGGATGGTTTAATGGGACACTCGCTGGAGCAGATACTGACGGGAGAGAGTCTAAACTTGAAAACAGAAGCAATGAAAACCTTGGCTGGGGAAGAGGGGAAAGTTTGCATGGTGCCTGAGTTCTGACAAGAGTTTGCTCCATATGTCAAATGAATTCAATTATCATCTCTTTAACAGAAATCCTGTAGAGCTCGGTTGACTTGGGGCCAGCTGTAACTATTGTGAAAAAGAGACTGTTCCATGCCCAACTCAGACTGAATCTCCAGCTTCTCAACTGGAGATAAGGTTTGAAGAGCTCTGCTTTCATCCTGTTTAGTTCAGGTGCATCAGTACATACCTTCTCTCCAGCAAAATTTTTACACAGTAGCCACCGTGCACTGTCACTGAATGGTGGCATCAGTGGTCAAAAGCTGGCCTGAAGGCTGGCAGGTTTTCTGACAGTGATGGGGTCTGTTTCTGCTGTTAGTCATGGAGATGTTCACAGCTGTAGACAATGGCTGGGGCTGCGCATTCACTTAGAAGAGCACCACTCAGTAAAGACAAGTGCTCTCCTGGCAGGTGTGGAGATTTTTATATTTTGGGATAGTGATTAGAGTTATCCCCTCCAGCTGGGCTTGCCTCCACAAGGAGCTCTGAGCACTGGGCTGTGTTACAGGTATGTTGTATGCTCTTTGTTTTCTTCATCCTGTTTGACCGGGAGAGAGCAATGTTTTAACTCAGGGAAAATGCATTTGAGGATGTCTTTGAACAATGTCTGCTGTGTGAGACCTTCTGTCATGATTGGCTGTTGTGCCAGTGCCTCGTTTCACTGGGATTAGACCAGGACTAACAGTAACTCAAAAACACAGCTACTCTTAGAGTTATTTCATTTGTCAGCTCTCTAGAACTTTACTTGAAAAGTTATTTCGTCTCAAGCAAGACCAAACCATTGCTCTTGTGCTTCTAATGGACTATATTTCTAGTATGGCATGTAATAGGTGGAATTCCCTGATTTTGAAATCAAATATTGGAGGTGCACTGCCTTATAAAACTCCTGCAAAAGACTAATAAAATCAGGCCCTAAAAGTGCAGTTTTATCTTCATGTTTCTTAAAAATAACCAGTCCCTAGCGTGTCCTACAATATCTTCCTATTAATCAGGGACATAAACCTTTCTATATAAATATTACACAGTTACAAAGACATCCCTTTTTTCAAGTTTGAACTCATGTAAGAGGAAAAAAGCATGGATGAGTGAGCTTTGTATTAGGTTAGAAGAGGTAATTATAGGCTGGTGATGCGAAAGATTTTTACTTCTTTGAAAACATGTGGTCCACTTGTTCATCCTGAGATCCACTTCCCTACTACCCAGAGGCTCCTAAATATGCACCTGCACACTTTTTCTATACAGCAATGGATGGGAAGAATATATGCTACATTATCTTCTAATACTTTGAATGCCACAGATTATGGGGAGAGCTCCATGCTGAGCCCTCAGCCACCCTCAAGGAGGTATTCCACCAACAGATTTCTGAGTGTTAGGCTGCTAGATCAGGCCGAAATAGGAGAAATTGGTTATGTGGGGTACTGGTGTGGAAGTAATTTTAACTCCCAGAGTGGAGCAACTGAGTGAGCAAGGCATTGTGTCCTTGTGTTCATTCTTAGTGCTACAAACGAGCAGGCAGCACCCCTTTTCCCATTCCCTCCCAGCACACCGTAACCAGGACACACATCTCCTTTGGATGGGGAAGCCCCCACATTCTGTGGGCAGTAACATAAGCTGTCCCCAGACTTGGTGCTATAGGTGATTCAGCTGTGCCACTGAGGTTATTCTGAAACAGCAGTCTGTTGCTGTTGCGCTTGAAATTGTTTCTGCTTTCTCCACGTCTTGCTTTTGAATCCCCTTTCCCCGTTCTGGTCATGTTTGTCCAGCAGTATTTAATCAGTGGGAGTTGCTGTCCCCTTGACTATTATTGAATAGTGTGGTGACCAAAGTTTGCTTCATGAGAGGTGCGTTTGGAAGCAAGAAAAAAGGCAAACCAAAATTGTGGAGTATGTTTTATTCAATAGTGTTTGAAGTTGCAGTTCTCCATGGTGTGCCAACTAGCACATTTCCATAGGAATCTGAATCTACTGTGATTTTAATGGAAGAAAACTGTATTGACTGCAAGCACCTGTCTCGGTCTCGTATAACCTCTGCCATTGGAAACTATGACTTTGAGCCATATCCAGGTGTGAGTCCGTTCCATGTTGATTTTAAGGAGTTGCTGTAGACACTGAAAAGCTTTAGCAGAGAAATTTTCCAGCTTTCTGCAGCATTTTGTGAATGCTCTGTGTTTCTCACAGAATGTATGAAAAACATTGCTATGGGTTCTTGTAAACTAACTTTTTATCTTGCACCTGAATTATGCAGAATTGTTATGGATCACATTGAGACAAATATTATGAAATAGGTGTTGTGAGTTTCAGCCAGTAGACCAAGGGGTGATTGGTAAAATAACCAATGGCTTTCTATCATCTTTGTGAACCGGGTTATATAAACCGATTCATAATTAATTAAATTAGTCATTATTGCTCCTGAACTTGGTTGTGTTGTTTCTTGCTGTTCGTTGTGCTACAATGACAATTGCTGCGTAGAACACAATTGGTCTCTATTTCAGACAATCTAGTATCTTCAGACTGATGGATAGAATTTATTTGCATCTTTTCTTCTTCCTCCAAGCTTGTTCTTAGTCCACCTTTGATGTTTTGCATTTGCAATGCTTGCGAGCAAATTGTGCTAAGGAGGTATATGGCTTCCCTTGTTCTTGAAAGGATTCTTGCTTACCTGGCTGATATTGATGGGGTTCATCATAACGTCAGTTTAAACTGGATTGAAGTTGATTTATCTTCAAATATATGCTCCTGTCTTAAAGGTTTAGGTCAGGGCATGCTACTTTTGGCATACTACATGGCTTTTTAAAGCTAATGCTTGTTCCTTATCCTTGTGCATTAGAATTCAAGGCCTTCTCAAGTCCTCCAAAGTCAAACAACGTGCTAACAAGAGCTTTCAGTTGCATCTTGGTGCCCAGGGCAGTAAACATGAGAAGAAATTCAATATGATTTGTGAATTCTGTTCTGTTCTCTGTACCATTACATTCACATGTGGCTGCTGTGATGGGAGTCCTGCTCTCCTTACTGGAGTCTGCATTGCCTAAAGATGTATATTTACTAGTCAACATTTTTCATAGGCATAAAGTTCTCAATGCGTTTCCTAAGTGCTGGAATATGTACCTGAGCTAGTAACACGCATGTGGTTTCTGCCACTGTGAAAAATTGTGCATCTTCTGTCATGTAGCCTTGAACGATGAAAGTGAGAAGAGCACTCTTACCCTTTGCAAGTTTTTATTTGAGTGCCAGCAGTTTTTCCTTGGATTTTTTTGTTTGGCTCTGTATCAAACTGAGGGCAATGTAGGAAGGCTTGAATCTCACTGTGCTGATTATAAGCTCACTTTAGCATTCATTCAAACCTAGAGAGAATGGATATGTAGGCACAGGAACTGTTCATAGAACCATCACCTGATGCTATTAACACTTACATGAAAAGGCTAGGCAGTAGATGTAATGGTTTTGTTATAAAGAGCAGGTAGGAATTAAAAAAGATTTTCTGGTAGCTGTGCAGATGAATCTGCTTCTGCCTAAACTGAAAAAAAAAGGAAGCAGAGTGAAAGAGGGCAAGTAACGTGAACCAGATGAACCAAAAAGAAAGAGGAATTTTAAGTCAAAGTTCAGGTTTCTCATCACTGGCCTGCAAGGCGTCTCAGTTCTCTCAGTGGAATGAGAAAGAATAACTTACTCATTTGTACTTATAAGATTTTTATTGCAAATTAAATTATCTTTTTTTACTCTAGAGAAGGTCATCTGTAGTAATTGATATCATCAAAAGAGAAATCTGTGAAAGATATAGCTGTGTAACTGTTAGTTAAATTTTAGCATTTTAAAATAGGGGAAAAAACAACCAATTTTTCCATGTGGAGAGAGGAGATTTTGCTATTTCCATGTGTGACTGTCTTATGTAACTTTGAATAACTTATTATTCCTCCTCTAACACTATCCTTCTTCCTTCCCCACGTTAGACACCAATACAATACAGATGGTAAAGGATAGAACACTTTTCTGGGTAGAACACCAGGCTGCTTGATGATCTTCACAAGCTGGTGGCTTCTGAGCAGCCTAACCCAAGGGTGAGCCCCAACTGACTGACTGAAACCTGCCTTCAACTGCATCATGCACTTGCTTTTTGAGTGAGGATTTCATCTTGAAAAGCCATTTCCTGTGCTGAAAAACAAGAGAGAGTTATGCTTTCCAATTGTATAGAAGGCAAATACTTTGGATTGTGGCTTCTGTATTTCTGCAGAGATTTGTGTGATCTCACTGGATGCTGAGTGCTTATGAAGACACCGAAGATATCCTTTGCCAGTACTCTTAAGTAAGTATCACATTGTGCTTTACTGTGTGCTTGATTTCTTCTCTGAAATTCCATGTGTGGGATAGGAGAGCTTATAAACTTTATTTTTTAAAAACAAAGTGTGTGCCGGTGTTAGTTATGCTGCTCACACATCTAGAAAAAAGTCATACCTCCCCAGTTTACCCTTTTAATGAGGTCATGCCATTCTAACTAAAGAACTGTTGAGGAAGAAACATCAAAATATGTCAGAACAAAGCTGACAACATATGTTGCATTTAGGCAATCCCATTTTACACACTCTGTCATGATTTTATTTAAATAATTGGATCTTTTTTCTTTCTTTCCCTCTGTTAATGTTCCAACAACAAAACATTTTGCTGAATAAAATGACAAGGGAAATCTATGCTTAAATTCACAAATTAGTGTTCACTCTCCAACTGTGATCTGAATTATTGTCTAAATAATGTGGATGAAACACCTATTTCAAGAGCTGGCAGGATTTCTCCTTTATTTTGTCAGTGTGTATCTCAGTGTTTTTAGCAGAAGATTAATACATATCTTATCTGTCAGTAGCAGTAAATTGTCTAATGATATGCTTGCCATCTCCACACGGGAGACAAAATGTTCCTTTCTCAACTGCAGATCTTAGGGGTTATGTTTCCCTGATAAACAGGACATTAGTGTAATTGCCAATATTGCTCGTGCATAGAAAATGGCTGGATTTCCAATATGGTTGGGAATTGAAATACTTAACTGAGGAAGCCAAGTGTAGCCTGCTTGCAAGAGCCAGAGACAGCAGATTAACAGCAGTCAAGTTGGTGTTTGAATCAGAAGTGTCTGAGACTGCACATCCGGGAGTGCTCCCCACTTCTGAGAGCTGGTTCAAGTGCAGGAAGGATCCATTTCCTGCATGTCCTGGCTACATGCTTAAAGCTGGGCATCCAAAACCTGGATTAATTGCTTGGCAGGGTTTTTTTAAGTCAGGCTCATTGACAGGAAATTACTTGGAAAAATCTCTGGGAAACTTAGGACAAACACTGAACTATTGGAAAAAGCAGTGTTACTACATGTATTACTTCTGGCTAGAGAGTGGCTCCCCCAGCATCAGACTTTGCACCGTGGCCACCTAAAACTGTACCTTAACAAGGAAGCACCATTCCTGGTGGTACTTGTGTGAAATGCAATTCACAGATTTTTCAGGTTTAGACAGAAATATGTGACAAAAAATCAAATTTCCCACTGTCTTTCAAGGTATGTGGACAAGAACAACAGTTGAAAATTGATGTCTCTGTTGTCTTAGTGGTTGTATAAAGGGCTGCTCCAAGCAGTTCTTTACAAAGCAAGGAATATGAAAAGGGCTGCATGGAAACACCCATGAACAACTCTGAATGCTTCCTGCGGTGCAGTGTGTCCCCTGGGGAAACCCAGGGTGCAGTGTTCCAGCAGCAACTGCCTGGATCCTCTCTCCTGGGAAAGCAGGGAAAGCACTGGTGGTACCTTTTGGTGCTCTTGTATTTACCTGAAGCAAGGTAGGAAGATTTTTATCTGTGAATCCTCCTGAAGATCTGTGCAGCTCACTAGTGTCCATGTAAGCCAAAGTCAAGTCCAAGAAAGGATGCCTTCCATGGTCATTAGTTACCTCAGGGTTCATTAGTCTAACATATGGAATTTCACATTGTGAAACACAAAGAAATAGCCTCCTAATATGGAATTTAAATTACTGGGTTTTTAAAGCTCTTCTCATGCCAAGTATTTTTTTCTGAGTGCAACTTGTAGCTGGCGCAGAGAAAGCAAGGGGAGAAAATACGGTGATGAAGTGGTCTGATTTCTTTCACAGGAGCACCCAGGGATCAGTCTGACTTCTGTTAAACAGAGGTTTCGATTCTTTTCATCTCAGCCTGCTGCACACCAGGCAATCTTTTCAACTCTCATTTGTCTGTCAGGCATATCACTTATCTTGGAGCTAGTAGAAGGCTTTAGAGCTATGAGTTCTTTTTATTTTTTTTTTTTTGGTGGTATAATGCTATTTCTAACACATTGTCTCAGTCTCAATTTGGAATCATTTTCCTCCCTCTTCTGTAGGTGCTTCCTGGAGTTTAATGGTCAAATTTTGTAAGAGATATCTCATCAGTGCTTGTCCCATCTCTTCCCTAAGTGATTGCATGGGATGAGCAGAAAAGGATGGATAATTGCCAATTGGATTCCGGTTAGTGAAGGTCAAGGTAGTCTCTGCCTGACCTACCCTCTGCTTGTCATACAACTCTGTTATTACGGGGTTTATTCAAGCCTATAATCAGCTGAGTTTCACTGAGATGGAACTGCCTGCTTCACTGAGTAGTTTTTTTTGTGGCAGTGCGGCCAGGCTTTGTCTACCCTTGCCAGTATAGATGACATGTCCACAGATTTTCCATTCTGGACCCATCGTATTCTTAGTTCTTGGAGTTTTCATTTAAGAAGCTGGTTTAAGGAAAGAAAGAGAAAGCTGTGTAGTGCAGTTGACACGCTGGAGGGAAGGGATGGCATCCAGAGCTCTGAACCTGGACAGGCTGCAGAGATTGGCCTGTGCAAACCTCACATGAAGTTCAACAAGGCCAAGTGCGAGGTGCTGCACCTGGGTCAGGGCAACCCCAGGCATGTTTACAAGCTGGGTGGAGAATGGACTGAGAGCAGCCCTGAGGAGGAGGAAAGGGGGTGTTGGTGGGTGAGAAGCTGGACACGACCCAGCAGTGTGTGCCTGCAGCTCAGAAAGGCACCGTGTCCCGGGCTGCATCAGGAGAAGTGTGAGCGGCAGCTCAGGGGAGGTGATTCTCTGTGAATGCTAAAAGCCTGGATGCAGAGAGGTTTCTCAGTTTTCTGACAGTGTCTGTGTGAAAGCCTTGCTTTCTCACGGACGCCATGGGAAAACAGTTAAGAGATTTTGTAAACTATGGCATTGTTTTGATACTGAAGAGAAAATATCTGCAGTAAGTGTTGTTGGGTTCAGCCAATCCCTCTGGGGGGTGGTTGGTCAGTGAACCAATAACCTTATGTCAGTCCAGCGTGCTAAGGGATATAAGTGAATCTGTAAATTAATAAAGGGTCGGTTTCTTCTCATCCTAAACCATCCATGTCACTTTATTCCTCGGTCTCTGCTTGCTAGCGACAATTCTCCCCAGCCATGGCACGAGGCTGGAACAGGAGGAGCTTTGAAGTCCCTTTCACCCCAAGCCATTCCATGATACAACTGTCACTCAGTGAGTGCATGGCTAAGGATGAGTTCTGTCCTCACTTCAATCTGACTAGCTACAGGAGTGTAGTGCAGCCTGGATATGACAGCATTTTGTGCTTATGTGTAGGATTTTTAAGTGTACTTACTAGCAATATTGCTCTGTCAAGATTGTATTAGTCCTGTTACAGACATGGTATCAAGTTTGCATAATAAAATTAGTTGTGCCTGCATGGAAGCTGGTAAGAAATTGAACCATACTGTAGAGTACCTTGAGACCTTGGAGAATTCCATACATTCTAGTGATGAATTTCATAAGCATTAATTCTTGAAAGTTGTGTTTAATGTCTGTCTGGCCTTGGCCAAATCAAAGTCAGACCTTATTCTTGCCTGTTTAAGCTAAAAGATCTCTGGGGAAGAGAATATAAACCACTCTCTGCGTGTGCTTTTGAGGCTGCTTGAAAATTCTCTTTGATGCAAGTTTTAGCCTGGGCTCAAGGGTCTGCCTTCTGACTAGTTCAAAACTAGCTTTGCTGCTTTTTTGAGGTTTTATGATAAAGTGAGGGAAAATCTGTTAGATTTTAGGTTATAGAATCTGTGCTAAGGAACTTAAAATTGTGACACAAAGGCAGGGATGCTTCAAAAGTATAAGAGGCTGGGTCACCACCAGTCCTTTGGACCTTGGCTGTAACAGAATTTTCTAGAAAAAATATCTTTTTCTGTTTCCTCATACCATGATATTTGAGAAGTACTAAAATAGGTGGATGGGGTTTTAGAATTTTGAAATAGTTTCAGTGCCAAAATGTCTGATACAATGCTCTGGGAGCTGGTGAGACCTTGGGGTGAGTTTTTACGGGACTTTCTGTGACACATCAGGTTTAGTCATACTGACTTCCATATGGGAATTATTTTCTCTTTATCCAACTTAGAAGTGCAATTCTCTTTTAAAAAGACTTGAGTCTTGGCACTCAAAAGGTTTATACAGGTTGGAGGTGATCTGTGTGGAGGAAGTCCTTAGTGTTGCTCTTCCTGAGCTGCTTTTGGGTAACAATTCTTATAACTGGAATTTTGGTTTCTGAGTCCAAGTTCAGCCCATTGATTTCTTGAAAGTAGCTATTTCAGAAGCTAGTGGCTTGTGTCATAGCCTGAAAAGAATATTTTTAAGAGGTTTTTTTAGAAAAGGTATATTCTACACCTGCCTTTCACTCTTCTGTCCCTGGGGCCTGCTATTTAATTTCCCAGGGGCAGTGTCTAAAGTATATGGTGCTCAGCGTGTGCATTGCTTCAAGAATTTTATATTGGAAACTATAAAGAAACACTTTGGTTGATCCATGGAAATGAGAGGAGTAAGGACAAGAACTAAAAATTTTTCTGTGCCTGTGTATAACATCTCTTGCTGCTTTAAGTAATCAGATGGAATAAATTAAATTATGTGGGCTTTCGTGAAAGACAGCTTAGCTGTCTTCAAATACAAAACTCCTCTTTAATTAATGTGTTCAGAGCCTTTGTCAGTGTGGAAATACTTTGTCAGTGTGGAATGAGCATTTAGTTGGTTATGAATTTATATTGAAGAAGAGAAACTGCAATGTTTTATCTCTGTGTTTGCTTCAGCTTAGTTTGAGCTCTTACAGCTCTTTCAGAGCTCTTACATCCATTTGGAGCTATTTTAATGTTGAAACTTTTTATCATAAGAACAACTTAGAAAATGCCCCATCTGAACAATCCATACTGTGTCTTCATATGTGATATTCTCTGCAGATGCAGCCTTTTTTGAGAAGGGGAGAGAAATACATTCCCTGCTTCCCAGCTGAAGGAAACAACTGTCTCTGGAACAAATCAGTGGTTCAAGGCTGAAATTGCTTGAAGATGATGCCTAATACTTTGTTAATGTCCTCTGGTTTGGGGCTCTTATACTTAAAAACAAGAGGATCACACTGAAAATAAACCAGGCTCCCCATCTGGCCTTTCCTTCAAAAAACGTCTCTCATAGTTGTGTGAGTGAACTGCCCACCATTAACAAGTTGCTGACTTTTTTTTATAAGCCCAGCCGAGTGTGAAGTGACAGCCTCTATTTTCTGCTCTCCTTTAATGAATAAGCTGCTTACATCTGGAAATGGGGTCTGTTGCTATAGAAGATGCTTTCTGCATATTTTCTGCCACAGAAAATGGATGCTACATAAGCCAGTGGCTCTGGGCTGCTCCTTCTTGCAAATAGGGTGCAGATGGAGGGGTGAAGTGCACCTTTTCAGAGTCTGGGGTAAATTTCGTGCAAAATTTTCATAAATTTAGCAAAGAAAGGACCTGTCTTGTGGACTGAGAAGGATTGCTGGATGCTTTGAACTCTTTGACCTCTGCCACTGTGAACTTAGAGTAGAGGAAATGGCGCTGGTAACTCAGTACATTAAGAGTACTCAGCCTTCCCTACACGGACATAATTTGTGTTCCCTGCAAGAAAATTCACTATCTCTGCAGTGGATTCACTTATTTATGCTTGGGGAGGAGCAGAAGAGGAAGGGAGAGAGTTAAAACAGTTCAGTGTATACAGAAATCAATGGAAAGATTCACATTAACTTCAATGGATTTTGGATTTGGAACTTAAACTCTACTAGATGGTCTCATCAATAAAAGACCTTCTGTTTTTCTACTTAAGCAAAAGTTCTTGAAGACTGAACTGAACTTTCCCCTCAAGGTGCTTGCACTGTAGATTTATTACAGTTGCATTAAAGCAGCCATTTCTGTGCTTTTGATGCATTAACAGGCTGCCAGTTGAATAAGATTGTATGTTTGGGTGGAAAAGAAATCTAGAGATGTGCTACAGATAGTGCTTGGAATGGTAATGAGAATGGCAGCTCATTAGGATTAGCAATGCAAAAAAGGTTCCAGTTAATGAACAATGAAAACATTTTGGCAGTTGCAGGGTTGATTATTGCAAGGCTGTTCATGCTGCTATAATTTAAGCATCTAACGTGACTGTCCATTATCAGCACAGATTTTGAGAGGTTTATTATTCCATCAAAACATTAATTCTGTGCTGAGAGTTGGCATGGAGGACAGGCAAGTGACTAAGTTGCATTATATGTGCTATTTGTATATTTGATAGAGACTGTAAATGAAGCCAGGAGCCAAGTTTCTTAGGCCCAAATTAAAATGCCTGTTATCTTATTCCTGTTGAGAGAGACTGCATGGACATGAGCAGATGATGCTGCTGGAAAGGATCCCACTCAGTTCATGGGCAAACATGACAGCTCCAGCCTGTCCCTGCTGTCCCAAGGTCTGGCTGTAGGAGATGAACCTTTCTGAGCACCAGCTGTGCTGAAGTGGCTCTGACTGAATTTACTTTTCGATGTAGAACAGTAGAATTTTACTGCTGCTGAAGATGGTGAAGTTTGACTTCACTGTTCCCATGAAAAACAACTGCTTTGCCCCTGACATTAGGGAAAGGCCAGTCAGCACTGGGCTAACCTTCATAGGAAAGTTGCTCAGGAGAAGACTAGAGGGTAACAGGAGAGATGGGGAGAGTAGCTGCTGACTTATGGTGTCCTCTGCATGATAGTGCAAGCCGAGGTTCCAGTCTGACTGAAAACCAAAGGCTTCAGGCTATTTGCTTTTCTAGGCTTCTTACTACTTTGGTTTTAATCTGATGTAAAACCAAAACCACTTCTGATTTCCCAGTCAGCTCTAGTCAAAGCTGGTTTCTCAGTGTTGGCAACTATTGTTGGCAATCCCTAACAGAGTAAAAATGACCACAAGTACCCAAAAGTAATGCTTTGTTAATAATCCAGGGATTGTTCCGTGGGACTTGAAAGGTCTTGAATTTGGAGGGAAGATTTCCCTTGACTTCTATTTTCCACTCTGATTATTTTTAAAATTTGTTTGCTTCCATCTAAATTGCACATCTTCTGTCTAATGGGGCTTTCCCAGCAGTCCCCAGAGGCTGGCTCCCCTCTGCAGCAGATGGTGTGAGTAACCTGGCCCCGGTTCCACCATCAGTGAGCAGCAGAAGGTGCTGCCAGGTCGTTGGATGCTGTGGATGCCTTGTGGTGGTTACAGTTTAGCTGCAGAAAATTATGCTCCCTGACAATTAAGTAGCACAGTTGGTATTAAGCAAATGTGAATATTATTGTCTAGAAAATGGTATAGGGCTCTAATCAGTGTGATTTTCTTATTGCTGTGAAATTATCTGTGAAAATATCAGCTCAACCTGATTCTTTGGTAAACTGTGTGTGTTATTCCATGGGATGGTTAAGTCTGGGCAGAGGACCTACTCTCCCTCTGGTGTGGAGGGGCTTGATCACTCCCTAATCAGTTCTGCCATATTAATTACTATGGAGGGGATTATTTTATAACCACATTTTGGGTTAGAGTTGGCAGCATTGTCACTAGATGTAAGTCAGGTTTGGTGTGGTTTGTGATGTTATGGTTTTACCAAGGAGATGGTCCCACAGTGGGCTGGGTCGCTTCTCATGCTGATGTTGATGGGAATTTTGGACACTAACTTTTTGCAGGATCTTAAACACTCCTGTAAATTAACGGGCACCCAGAAAAAGGTGCAGCCAGAGTGCATTCATTAGGGTCTGGGAAAGTAACAGTTTTGCAATACATACATCCTGAAACTCTTTTTGACTATTATTATTATTATTATTCAGGCTACATTTAACCCATAGTTTCTTTGGGCTGAGGCCTTTCTACAAAATATTGTCCTGATGTCGATGGTTCGTAGCAGTCTGCAGCAGTGGCTCACATGCATAAAGATGCACCAGAGCAGAAGGAGCCTGCAGGTCCTCTGACCCCCTGCTGCCTCTCTGCCTGCTGCAAAGGCCTCACATGGGGAATTTTGGCCCATGCTCCTTCCTTTCCTTCTGCCGACCATTCTCATCTCTCTTTGATGGCAAACTGGAGAGAACCAGTGCAGGGCCAAAAGGTTTGGCTTTAGCTCTGTCTGGGGTGAAAACGGGGATCAGCAGTGGTATGGACAGGCTGTCTTTGTCCTGCTTCTTCCATGATGTGGAGGAGGTAACAGATGCAGAGAGGGAAGGAGCTGAGGTGGAAAAGACAGATTACAGAGAGCAAGGAGAACACACGGGAACTGTGAAGACTGTATCCAGTAGCTTGGAAGCTGTTTGCCTCTAGCCCAGAGGAAGTGACATGTCAAAGGCTTCCCTCCATTGGAAAAGGCAGGGTGAGTAGCTGGATTTCCTGCTCGAGCCCCCAGTTCAGCCCTCAGCCTGCTAGGTGCTGCTGCCTCCCATTTGCACGTTGTTATTCCCACTTCCCGGCCACACAGCAGCTGGAACAACCCAGTGAGCTTCAAGTAGCTGCCAAGCTACCTGAGCTGTGTATTGCACGTAGCTGGTCATGACCTCTGGCCTGGTCAAGCCCTGGTTTAACTCCTCCTTTCATTTCATGGTCGCACACGGCAAGGGGAGCTCTGTGTCTGTCATGGCCCTACAGACACTTTCGCAGCTACCAAAGTAATTAAAAAATACCAGCCACACGGTTTCTTCTTCCCCAAACTTAGGAACTCAAACCATGAGCAAAAAACCTGAGCAATTCCAGAGAGGAAACACTGCAGTGATGCCATAGTAAACACCAATTCTGATTCAAACACCTGAATTTACAGTGAAAGCTTTTAAAAAAAGTTGAAAAATATTTTGGGCATGGCTTCTGCACAAAAAATCCTCTTCCACGAGAGTCTGCCAACTACTACAGAGCTACTCAGGGTTTAAAGTGTTACTCCAGGTTGTGCCTGAGCCAGCAGGGCAGGGGTCGGAGCTCTGCAGTAAATTTCTGCCATCAGGCAGCCGAGAGATAAGGGTTGGGAAAAGAAAATAAGAAAACAAACACAACAAACCCCAAAGCCCCACTGGCCACATCTCCTGAGAGTCAGAGACCTTGTAAAATGTCACCTTTGTCTTCCCTGATGCCAAACTCCTGATGGAAGGTTCAGAATAAGGCGGGGGCGGTGTGGAAAGAAGAATTTAACAAACCTAAACCACAAAACTTGTCTTGGACTTTCAAGCGTTTTGCAATTTTGCTCTCAGAAAGTCATGCAAGTTTCATGAAACTTCCATAGAATTTAAATGAAATATTTAAGCTGAAATTTTTAGCCCTCTCCCTATTTAGGCAGTAACTGCCTTTTGCATTCATTGTCTGAATTCCATAGTTATGAACAAATCCTTCACAGGGAAAATTTTGGGGTTACTCTAATGTTTGACTCTTCAAAGAGGCTAGATGATACCAAAGTGAATTAAAGTGAGAGCTAGGTGAGCTCTGCTCTCCCAGCTGGGCAAATTACTCTCGCATCTTCTGCTCCTTTTCTAGGAGAACCACACAGTCTTACAGCAAAATTGGTTCAAATTAACACAATTACAGTTGTTTGCAAGAAACGGAGGGCTGGAGTAACCTCAGTGATGCCTTTTCCTGGTCTTAAAATCAAGAGTCAAACACGGTTAGAAGGGAAAAAGGGATTTTACCTTGGTATTTATTTTAAGGATCCTTAGGTGCACCACATCCAGGTGGAATGCACCTCCATGCACACCGTAATGCCCACCCACGATAGATCTGGTATCACATTATGGGTGTTACTAATTAGCATATCTATCAAAAATTCCCCAATGAGAGGCTCCAGTGAGCCCCCCTCCCCAAGGAACCTTCCCCTGGATGGTTCTATCTCAGTTGACAAAATGTGTTCTGGAGAGGACCTTGGGGTCTGGGGCACACTGACCCCTAACTACGAAGCCTCTGAAATGTTGAATCTCCCAGCTTGAAAAACAAGTCCAAGAATGGCGGCAAAAAGCACTAAGAATACAGAAGCTGTAAAAAGGTATAACAGGGGTATAAAAGAAACGACAAAAATCATCATGGCATCATCAGGCTGTGAGAGAATTGCCCTGTGCTCTGCTGGGGGATGCAGTGCACTGAAGCAAAGACAACCTGCTCCTGCCAAGGCCACAGTGCTCTGCAGGCGTTTGCTTTCCTTTGAGCCACGCCTGCCCACAGGTCCTGCAGCCACATGAGCACTCTGGAAGCCCAGTCAGGTGCATCTCAGACTCACTAGTCAAGGCTCTGTATTAGTTGCCTGTGCCTGTAGACCTGATCCTTCTGGATCAGGATGTTCATGTCCAACAGGCTCTACAGCACAGCAGTGAGCCTGACTTGGCTGCCCCTGACATGGCAGTGCAGCCCCTGGGACTGTGAAGGCATGTCTCATGATTATAAATTGATTATCAGGATAAATTCATATTTTAATTGTGTTTTAATACAAGACACAGAAGAATTTCCTAGGGGCACAACTGGCTCTTTGTTCCCCTACAGAAGTATGTGAAGATGGTGCAGTGATTCGAAGCAACATCTTGAGCTGGTGCCCTCAGGCACAAAAACTTGTTTCTTGGGGTTGTTCTCTCAGCTGAGGGACAGCAGAACAGATTAGATGACCACAGCATAAAAGCTGAGTTTTACTGTGATGGTGCCAGGACTGCTACAAGTGAGGAAGTAGGGTTAAGCATCTCGCAGGTGGGGATTTGGAGTGATCTAGTGGCAAGCAGGCTGTTTGTCAGGGATATTGGGCTGCTGAAGGGCAAAAGCTACTCCCAACTGTAGTGAAACACTTGCAAGTGGGAAATTTCCCTGACCATTTTTTCCTCAACTCATTAGTGCCTGCTCAGCCTGTCCCCACAAGCGCAGTCAATGCTTCCTGAGCAGCTGCAGCTGGCAGGGTTGAACAAGCAGTTTCAGCCCAGGTACACAGTTCACCACTTCCCAGTGCTTGTCCTGGAACAAGGCAGGTACATTTCCCTACTTTACACAGTTCACCACTTCCCAGTGCTTGTCCTGGAACAAGGCAGGTATATTTCCCTACTTTACACAAGATTTTTGGCTGAATCCTGTCTGCTGCACCTAAGCGTGTGCCTTGTGTGGATGGCTTTCTCACTTCTTGCTAACCTTTCTGACAGGACTGACTTGCACAGGAGAGGCTCCTAAAGGGGCTCCTTGCTGCTGTAGCTCCTGTGCAGCTCAGTGATTTTGCAGCAGAGTACAAGCTGCTGAGTCCAGGTCTGATCACTGCTGTAGAAAGCAGAGCAGCTTTTGAGGAGCAAAGGCAGCCCAAGCTGGGGACAGGGCAAGGTGTGGCTGGGCTGCTACAGTCTGGTAGGATGTTTTCACCAGAGAGGCTGTCTTCCCTGTGAAAGCACCACACCCATTGCATGGTGATAGCAGAGCTACACTGCAAAAAGCTATTGCCACATCTCAGGGAGTTGAATTTTCTCCCAGATGGCTTACTAAGTTGTTGTGATATCCTGGGTGATTCCCTTAATATCTTCTGTGACAGAACTACACATTTGCAAACTGTTTGGCAGAAGGTGACATTTGGCTCTCTCCCAAAGCTTTTCACAGCAGTGACAGGAGCAAAAGATAGGCCCCCCAATTTATCCTTGTCAAAAAAATAACTCTGGAACTCATTGACAGACGTGTTGTGTAAGGAGGCACTGTTTTTAGAGTTGCTTTCTAAAATTGAACTCGTGCTCAGATTTCCTGAACCAGCATTTCGATGCCTAGTGCTATTCTAGAAAAGCTGTATATCAGCACAGCATTCTGCTGACCATTCAGAACACCCTGTACATCAGAAGAACACATTATGACTACTTATCTCAAGTCAGAGCACTGCCAGCGGGAATAACTGTGTGATAACAAGCATTCCAAGCTCAAGGTTTCGTGGTTACCTGGGGCACATGGAGAAAGAGATGCACAGACACATTTTAGATCATATCCTGCCTTGGAGCCTTGACGATTTTTATAGACCAGACAGAGATATTTTGAAAATAGAAGGTATCACGCAGTGCAAGACAGCCAGTGTCAGGTGTGTATTCTGTGGCAGGACTGGAAAAAACAGCCTCTTGCAGCTCACTGTGTCAGAAGCAACTCTATTCTCTCAGTTTCCATGATGTCATTTTTATCAAAAGCCCAGTTCCTGCTCTGGGTCTTGCATGTGCAGATTGTGGTCCATGGAGTGAGTGTGCTGTGCATAAACCAGTATCTACTCAGTCTGCCTTGCTTTCAAACCAGGGAAACAGTCCCTGGAACAAGAGTTTACCTAATGGACATGGGTTTAGGCTTGCTGCATGATTTCAGGCCTTAAAACTGGATGTTTTGTATGGTTTTTTCCTCTGGAAGCTTGGTTCTCCTGTCTGATAGAGGTTGTTCACGTGAAGGGATGGGTAGGAGAGAGGTGGAAGCTTAGGCCAGTGAGTACAGCTTCATTCAGTTGCTCTGTTCAGGTCAGAATAGCTTCTGATCCAGAGGTGTATATGTATGGGTATATCCTGCCCGTAATCAGGGTTTTCCAGTTTTACTGGCAGTCTTGAAATAAACCTCTTGGGGATCTAAGTCACTTCAGCTCATCGTGTTCTTTTGTTCTTTCTGTTATTTGTGGCAGTTTGGGGTTTTTCCAGCCATTCTTTACAGAAGGCTTCTGTGAGCTCTGGGTGGATTTTTAAAATGCCTTTGAAGATGATGATAAATTGAAAAATATACGAGGGGAGAGTTCCATCTTGTTGGACCAGAGCTTTCATAATGACCACGGAGGCCTAGTCGGGGGGGCAGTTGCATCTGCTTGTGTGCTGGGAGCTGTATGTGGAGGGGCAGAGATTTAGAAATGTAGCAGCTGCTTCTTATCTGCCTTTGGCATTTCTGTGCTACTGGGGTGCCTTCAGCAAAGGGAATACAGCCTCCACCAGGAAGGAGGTTTGTGCTTCCCAGTCGTGCTCTTAACTTACCTGAATTCACTTCTTTGGATTTATATTGGGTTAGGATTCTGCTCCACCCATTATGTCTTCTTTTTAGGGATGCCAGCTCCAGGGATTGGAAATAACAGACAAAATACAGAAGCTGTTAACTTATTTGAGGCACATCGGGGGTGGAGGGACAGTTGTCAGAGAAGCTGTACTGAAGCAGAGACCTTGGAGCACTTCTAGCTGAGAAACTCTAGGGGCTTTTGGGAGCTGCTTTTAACGTCCACATATCAGCTGCTTTGGGAGATTTTTATTGTGCAGTGAAGTTTATTTGAGTTTGCTAATTGTGTTTGCAGTAGCTGCTGCACTCTGGCTAAAGGAAACGCTGCTGAGACATCAGTGTGCGTACCAAACATTGTGCACAATCAGTGGTTGGTTTGGGCTTTTATCGATGAGCCTGGTTCTTATATTTACATTTGGACATATTGGAAGGTTCCTCAATGTCCTGTGAGTGGGGGATAAAATAATCTCCCATTGAGTCTCTTAGTAATTGTGTAAATAATTTAGCATAACTGTATGGCAGCATAAAATACTCTCCACAAATAGGTACTGAGTTTCAAGGGATCCAGCTATACTTTACCCTCTTCTGCAAAGTATTTGTATACCTTACAAGAAGCCCAATTGACTTCACAGGAGCTACTAATAGATTAATACTCAGTGCATAAAAAGTGGCATTCATCTTTGAAATTAATTCAGCTTTGATTGTGATCTTCTCTTAATATATTTCTAAAAAAAAATTTAATTGGATAGCATAAGTATTCAACAAACCAGCTAATTTAACTTAATCTTGCACTGTCCTTATTAATAAAAAAGCAAATTTCAATTTGTAATTAAGTCTCACTGAAAATCTGACTCTTCACTTGAAGAAATGTGATATGTGGAGGCAGAGATAAAGTAACCATTTCCTGGTCAAAACCAAATTGCCCCCTGGAGCAGCCTGCTGTCCTTCATCCTTTATACAGAGACCAGGCACTGAGCTTCTTTCTTCAGGGCTGATGCTTGAAGCTGTGCCATATGAATTCCTTCTGTCAGAGAACATGTGGCAGCAAACAGTCCTTGTACTGAAAAGATTGCTAAAATACTGCATGAAAGGGAATAGACAGAAAAGTACAGGCTTTTTAAAGAACCTGGTTCAGGTTAATAGCTTGAGTGGTCACTTAGGCTCTGGTTGCTCTAGGAATCTGGAAAGCTTTCCAGCATGCAAGGACTGAGCCTAAGCTGAGCTCCATTCACTAAGTTATCCTCTCAAGTGACAGGGTGCTCTATACAGTAGATAATATTGCAAACCTTGGGAATAGCTCATGGATGTCGCTGTTTTCCCCATGGACGAGCAGAGAAACGACACGAAGTCCAGGCTCAGGGATAGATGGAAGTGCTTTAATGCATTCTCAGAAGGGTTTTATATGTTAGTTCGCAAAGTGTATTAAATGGCTAAGGTAGTTGGTTTTTTGCCATCCACCCCTTAAGGGGATTGGTCAAGTTCTAAGACACCCATCTCTGAGTGTTTTTCTAGTTAGAACCATAACAATTCTGCAAAACAACCTGCAGCTGCAAGAAGTTTAAAAAACTGTCACATTGTTTTGAGTTACTTGCATGGGAAAGAGAACTCTCACAGAAGTGCTGCAGAGAGCTGAAGAAATTCTGCGCTGGAGCTTTTTCAGCATCCATACACGGACTTAACTCCCAGCTAACGTATATCTGTTGTGTTCTATAGTGTATGTGAGGAACAAAAGCAGTCAGCACATAATGGGACCAAGAGAAATGCACTAGGAATTCCAAATCTGATATATGTGTTGCAGAGAGAGCATAAAACCTACTCACCAGGCACTGACCTTCTCACCACAGTGTAGGAGCAGCAGATCTCGCACTCTCTACAGATGCTGTGAGTCCAAACTGAATTGAGATGTACCGATATTGGCCCAGCAAGAAAATTGTTCTCTTATTCTCTGTAACCCTTTGTCATAGTGTATGAAGAACATTCTTCTCCACTGCTGCTAATAATGTACAGCACAATGGGCAGGGAATGGGCTGGCAGAAACCCCAGCAAGTTGCAGCTGGAAATGATGTTGTGTCAGGCAAAGACATCCAGTAGTGCTGCCGGAGTCCACCTTTGCCCAGTGTGATATATTTGACTGCACTCAGTCAGGAATTTAGCAAAGCAGCATCTGTGACTCCTCTGTGGGCTGCATCGAAACCAGCAATGTTCCTGGAAGCTGAAAAATTAATCATTATTTTCCATGGTTCCTGTTTTATGGTCGTACAGAGTCTCTCCTTAGTCACAAAGGGCTGTTTTATACAGGAGTCCTTTACAGTTCATTAGATGGTTAAGATGAAGTTATGCAATGTCTAGAGTTTAAAAACTGCATGAGATTTGGGAGTGCTGAGAGCAGGAGGTGGCAGTTTGGTATGAACTCAACAAGGAGCTTTAATGAAATTAGCAAAGACAACATAGTATTGAATTAGCCTGTGAAACTTGTTGCCCAGGGAGCTGTAGAAGTTGGGAGCTCTGGAGAGCAGCCATTGAGGTGGATTTGGGAATACAGTCACTATTGTGGTGTTAAATTTTTCAAGAGGGCTATTAAGCTATAGACCTGGGATTTTAATGGTTGTATGTGAACCACTGAAAGCAAAAGATTCCTCATCTTCCAGTTGAAATTTCTTACCTTTTCTTCAGAGGATTCCAACAAGGCCTCTGAAAGCTGTAGGTGCATAGTTGGGCAGTGCTCTATCTAATGTAAATGCTACATTATATATTTGTCCTGTGAGAAGCTCTTATTTTTCCTGAAAATTTAAGACTTTTTTCATTTCACCTGGGTTTTTTTTCCTACTTTATTGACAGCCTACTGCAGTTTCACTGGAGTATCACAAGGCAGTGAACATGAAGTATACTTTTTCTAGTGTCCATAAGTATTGGGTTTAGGAGCTGAGAACGCTGTGCAAGCCAGCAGCTTGTTTCAACTTCCCACTAGATTTAATGGTATAAGTTAATTATTTTTTCCTTTTTTCCATTCAGAAACATTACTGCATCTCAAAGTTAGGGGAAATTTGGATCAGCTTTAGTGATCACTTTAATGGTTTGTCTTGAAAGTCTGTATTTTTTCAGGAGCAAAACATTAAGTGTCTCTAAGACATTTGTGTTTGCCAGATTGTGTTGTTACTTGCAGTGGCTACTGCTTTTGGTTTTCGGAAATGGAAAAAACTACTACTACTACTCATACTTTTTTAAGACAGAACCAATAGGTTTAATAGGTACACAGGAAAATATTTTTGTAGGGGACACATGTGAAAAAACTTGCAGAAATCACGAAAAAATACTTTAGAATACATTTTTATTTGTTAGTGAGGCTGCCTTGGCAAGATATTTGTAGTGACAGGAATGATGGAGCTTGGATGTTGGAATAATGAGAAAACCTAATATTGTATAAAGTTTGAATTTGGCAGTTATACTTATTCTGCAGTACATCTATAATCCAAACACATTTGGGGTGGATCTTAGTGGATCAGATTTTGTGGATCTTCTTTTGAGATTTTGGCTTTTGTTTTGGATTCAAAACAGTGCATCAGGGCATTGAACTCTCCTTTTACAGGTCTCTACAATGTGCTTAGAGTGGAGTGTGTCAGGTGGTGATCTGCTCTTTTAGGTGCTTAAGTGAGTTTAAAATTCCCACTTTGGTGGTGATTGCCCCATCCCAGTGAGAAGTGTGGAAATCTGAGCCCCCCTAGAATTAGCTGTAGTGAAGCAGACTGAGGGTGGTGCTGGGGAGATCCAGCAAAACCATAGAACTTGTGCAAACCTTTACACGGAAGTTCTGCCTTCAGCATCTTTGCCCTTTCAGCCTGTGTGTAGCTCTGTGGTGTGATACTGAAATCACTCGTTTTGGGACCAAAGTGAGAGTGGCAACTCTCAGCTCCTGGTATAGCAAAAACTCATTCTAATTCGCTTTAAGATGTGCTACTCCTTCTGCTGAAGTCTCTTATTGCTGGCACATGCAGTGCTTGTTCTGAATGCCTCTGGCTCAGGACTGTCTGCTCTCGAAGGCGTGTTTGAATGCAGTGGGCACCACATTGGAGTTTCCTGCAGGATGGTCTGTGGTTGTGGAGCTCTGCTGTAACAGCCTTTCCAGCACTGACCTGGTAGGGAGTATGTCAAAGCCTCACAAATATCTCCAGTTATTTCTCCTGCATCAGTGTCATCCCCCCCATTATTCCTCCCGCGTGTTCTCAGAAGAACATGATTGATTTCTTGAGATCTCATTCAGTATTTGTGCAGAGTTGCTCGACAGGCTCCAGATGTGGTTTTCCCCATGGCAGGCAGCTTGGGTTTCTCCAGTTCCCTGCCCTGGATGGTGGGAAGTGCTAGCCCAAAGCTGGCCTGTATTGCATCCTCTTCCTAACCTCCCTTGGGATCACCTCCCTGGGGCGTATCAGCCGTACGGTCACAGAAGGTTC
Organism: Lycocorax pyrrhopterus obiensis; assembly: GCA_014706295.1. Classification (NCBI taxonomy): domain Eukaryota; kingdom Metazoa; phylum Chordata; class Aves; order Passeriformes; family Paradisaeidae; genus Lycocorax; species Lycocorax pyrrhopterus. Next base: position 4,035,927 of record JACSVZ010000016.1, read on the forward strand.
TCCTTCGGGAATAGCTTGCCCAATTTGTATTGTTAAAACTTAATGAGTTCATGGGATTGACTCTGCTGCAATTATTTCTTGGTGATGTATAACAAGTAGCTGTTCTTACAGGCTTATAAAATGTTCCAGAGCTCCGTTAATTTGCCCTTCATTAGCTGTGTAATTTTGCTAATGACCCGAGATATTTAGAGGCATTGTCCTATGAGAATTATGAGGCCTCACAGAAGCGCTGCACGCACAGCTCCAGCCCATCTTACTACCAGAAATTTGTTCTGCCCTGCTGCATCTAATTGTATTTTTTACTTTTGAACTGAAGCAGTCATGTCCTATTGATAAATGAATAATTATTTCATATATGAAATTACACATTTAATGGAAGTTTGCATTGTTAGAGTGCTAAATGATTAAATTTAATTGTGTAATATTACTGGATATTATGATTCATTTAACCATTAACAGTTTTCCACTGCATTGCCTTTTAAATTCTTATGTAGTGCAATATACATTCTTGTTGCCTTTTCATCAAGTGTTAGTAATAACGGAAAATAAAGGTTAGAGTCTGGAAAGGGAAGTATCCCAACAATGATAACTGAAAGAAAAATGGTGTGTGTCACTGGAGACCACTGGAGTTGGTAAGGTGGTTCCTGAGGAGTATGTAAGATCTGAAATATTCAGAGAAGTGGACTTTCTCGTTTTCACAGTATAAAATAGCAAAAAGAACAGGGGAACTCGTAAAGAAGTGGTGTGAGGGACAATGGCTGTAGTTCCTACTTTACTTTGTCTGAACAGCTCTCGGTGTCCGTCAACCCTGAAGATTCATATGGGATTTGTCACATTTCCTTCCTGTGATAGAACAGGAAGAGAACCTTCATGAGGCCTGGACTCTGCTATCCTCAAGAGTGTATGTACTTTAATTTGCTTGGAGAAAGGAGGATTGGCCTGTCTAATTAATAGGGTGTGATGGAGAAAGGGAGTCCTGTGGCCTGGGTCATTGAGCTGGTGCTTGTAGAGGGATGAGCAGGATGGCTCCTTCAGCCTTGGCCACTGCTGCTGCCTGGGAACATGGCTGTTTTCTCAGCTTTTCTGGAGTGAAGGCAGCAGCTGAACCACAGGGGCCGAATAAGTACCAAAATCATGGAATCATAGAACGGCCTGAGTTGGAAGGGACTTTAAAGATCATCTTGTTCCCCTCCCCTTCCGTGGGCAGGGACAATTTCCAGTAGCCCAGGTTGCTCCAAGCCCCATCCAACCTGGCCTTGGACACTTCCGGGGATGGGGCAGCCACAGCTTCTCTGGGCACCCTGTGCCAGGGCCTCACCACCCTCACAGGGAAGGATTTGTTTCCTAATATCCAATCTAAACCTTCTCTCCGTCAGTGTGAAGCCATTTCTCCTTGTCCTGTCACTACATGCTCTTGTGAATAGTCTCTCCCCATGTTTTTTGTCAGTTCCCTTCAGGCACTGCAAGGCCCCAGTGAGGTCACCCCAGAGCTTCTCCTCTCCAGGCCGAACAATCCCAGCTCTCCCAGCCTTCCCTCCCAGCAGAGCTGCTCCATCCCTCTGACCATCCTGGTGCCTCCTCCGGACTGGCTCCAAAGGTGCCTGTCCTTGCTGTGCTGGGGACCCCGGGGCTGGATGCAGCTCTGCAGGCGGGATCCATCCCGGGGGGCAGCCGGGCCTAGGCCCAGCCCCTTCTCTGGAAGTGGGGGGCTGCACGTGGCCAGGGAAGCCTGAGGGGTGGGCAGCAGAACTGGAGAGAAATGCTGCATTTATATCCCACAGCAACCCCTTGTTAGACAGTGCTTTCAACTTTTCCCCTGTCTGCAGCTCGTACCTGTAAGAAGCTGACTGGCCTCTGTGTTTTGGGTACAAGATGAAGGTTTCCAGAAGGGTTACCTTTACTGATACTGAAGTAAATCACCTCCCATAGATCAAGCAGATAAGGCAACATCATATCACCGTTAGACCAAAGTTGAAACAATCCCTAGGAAAGCCAGAAAAGCTTCAGAAACTGACTTTAACACTATCTTTGAAAGCAAAGTCGTTTTTCTTCAAGATTATCATCACAATTTAGATGCTGTACATTGTAGTCGGATAAAGAGGGAATTTGGCAGATGAGCTTTTGCCTCTGGAGCCTCCAGATGACTGGAACAAGCTTCTCTTTCAGCTTAAATCAGCAAACAGCATAATCTCCTTTAAGCCTGGGGTTTAAATGGCTGTTTGAAGGAGGATTGTGGAAAATCTATTTCCAGTAATATGGTTACTGGAGCTAAAGAGTATGTGTTGTTTCCATGAGATTTTTGGACGGCCCTGTAGTGTGCATTAAATTATTGCAAGAATGATGCAGTTGATGGTTTTCACTTAATCTTTAGATACATGTCGCTATTTCACTTAATCTTTAGATAGCTATCTATCTATCTATAGATCGATATCGGGCTCTTTGGTAAAGCTGAAAGCAGCTCTTAGTTCTTGGACCTTTTTTTCACTGCAGTAAACAAAGTGGCTGTCAATACCCCAAGCAGCCCCTCATGCTGGCTGTAGGAAAGGTGCCTGTGTTTTTTGTGACCATCAAGAGTCAGCTGAAGGTCCCTCTCCTGATGTGTAATATCAGTGTGGGGGACTCATTGATGGAAGTCAGCAGCAGCAACCTTTGCTCCACCTGTGTGCTGGCTGTAGCATTTGTACCCCAGGCAGTGTAGCCGTGTCCTCGCTGCTGTTCCTGTTTGGAGTACGTATTCCTGGTGACAATTGCCTTTCCATTCTGGCTGGCACAGTTTGAAGTCCTGACTTCTATGAAATCAAGGCCAGGCTATACTGCACTTCTCCCTGTCCAGCTCAGTGGAGGCTGGGAGCCTTGAGCCTTCTCCATTTCTTTGGGCATAGTGTTCCTGAAAAAAAAGCAAATTCGTGGGCTTTGGTGACAGAGTTACCTTGTTGAGAGATTAATTATTTGTGAATATTTATTAGGAGTATGAGTAAAGAACTTCCCTGCAAGGCTGCAGGCAACACTCAAATATCTGTGCTAAATCACAGGTTTCTGCAAATAAAACACTACATGATCTCTGCCTTTGCTAGAGGAACTGACAGTTCTGCCAGGAAATAAATACAAAAAGCATATTTCTCGCTAGATTTCCCCATCTTTATTGTTTTTGTTTTCAATGTGTTGGATACTTGTGGACTATTCCTCCTTCTTTTCTGCCTTTCCCCATGTCAAGATTGAAGGCAGAAGCTGGAACTACCTTTTATAATTTTCCAAGGGAAGGAGTAGCAATTAATGTTGAAATAACATGATAATTATCGATGGGGGAAGAAGATTATTTTATTTTAAAACAGATGCTACTTCACTCATGCTCTGATGAGCACCAAGATGCATGTGTCTGAGTGGACAGGCCAGCATCCAGGCACTAAGGCAGGATTCCCATGTGGATTCCTCAAAACAAAGAAGAGGACAAGCTATGCTGGCTCCCTAGTCCTTATTATGTACCCTGCAACCTTCCTAAGGTTGATTAAGTGTGTGCTGGTTTTGAATGTGCCTGGATCATACCCCTCAGGAGGTCACAGTAGCTGTGATCCTTTTGTGTATTGTGTCCCCCTTCTCTCCATTGTTAGGATTTATTTATTTTCTTATCTAGGTGTTGACTCATCTCTCCCCCTACTCTGTGTCTTCCCACCGCTGTCTCTTCATGGGTTTAGTTTCTGTTTCAATATCCTTTATTTTCCTTGTCTGGGTTGTGTTGGATCCTGACCTGCTGTCAGCACCTGACACCTTATATCCCTGTTCCTGCTTTTCCTTCTGGAGCTCCCACACCCATGCCTTCCATTTGCTCCCCATTCATACTGCTCTCAACACTGTCATTAGATATTTCTCCAAAATGGCCATAGGAGTTCATTCTGTACCCTCACACCACACTGTGCATCCCTGCATTCCCCTGCACTCTGCTCTGTGAGTATGGCAAGTTGCGTGAGCACTTAATTTATTTATCCTTTCATATTTCAAATAATTAAGTGAATTGCTGGCACTGCACAGATAATATCTGTAGGTCTTAACAACTGATCATGTATGGTTATGGTAATCTGGAGAAAATGCAAATGAACTATGAAAACTGCTTCGTCTATAAATAAAACCATTTAGCTTCAAAGCAGTATTGCCATGGAAATTCTTCACCGATAAAGTATGGGAGCGAGGCTTTTCTCATTTAGATTTCCTGAGCCTTTTTATTTTATGCTGACAAGATGCCAAAGGGAAAAGAGCTATAAACTCAGTATTGCATATTTAAAAGATGGTATTTTATTTCATCTTCTTCATTCCGAATCTTTCCATTTACAGTATGCAGCCATGAACTGAAATTTATAACAAATGAGGAAAAAGGGATAGGAAATTTTGTGGCCAAACTAAACCTGGTGCTTACTGAAAACTTTTGACTTTGTTTGGAGGTGGCTTCCATCCTATATTTGTAAATACTCTTCTAATCAATATTTCTCAAACGCATTCAGAAAGCTTTCTCTGAACCACACACAAGATGAAGAGCCTCTGAGGACATCTCAGAGAAAACACACTTAACTGATCCATGAGGTGGTGCACATTAAATCCAATCTCCATGAATGCAAGATTCAGTGTGTGCCTGTCTTGCTAGGATTTGCTTTCTGCTGGAGCTCTGGGTAGGACTGAGCTCCCTGTGACATCAGTCTCACTGCTGTTGCACTGAGGAGGTAGAAGGAGCTGGTTAGAAGCTGTCTTGGGTATTGCTGTGCAGCTTCATAGCAACCTGAGTCTCCCGTGCCTTCTGCCTGGTAATCCCTGCATAGCAGAGTTAGCACTTATCACCTTGTTCTGTTTTTCTGAACCCATAATTCTGCTATTATTACTGTATTTGTGTGATGGTAGTTGTGTCTAGGTGAGGTAAGAGTATATTATCACATTTCTGTGGGGTTATTCAAAGCAGTTTATAGTGTTTCTTCTGACAAAGTTTATGTTAAATTATGTTGTGCTGGACTGGATATAAAGTTGGCATAAAATCACCCTTTATTTTCTTTTTGTATGTGAGTTGGCAGAAGTGAACCATACCAATTCAGTGCTTTGCTTCTCTGCCTACCGTGCTTTTTGATTTCCTAGCAATTATCTGTAACTGCATATACCCTCTCCTAGAATGACAATTTGATATTGAGGTCTCTAGATCCTATCAGACTTTGGTTTCCGAATCAAACACAGAGACTGCTCGATGAAGATCTAATATGGAGCTATGAAATGTTGTATCACACCTTTTATCCTGTGTTTCTCTGTGGAAACTTCTTACACAGCTGCACAATCTTCAAATAGATCTGGGTGTAGAGTGGTGCAGTGATACAAAAGGAAGCCATCTAACAGCTTATTGCAAGGTATGGGGAAAGAGCTTTGTTCAATTTCCATTTTTTAGCATACATTAAAAACAATCAGGCAAACCAGCCCATCAGTGTTATTGGGAGAAGCCTGGCGTCTTTATGAGTTAGTGATCAACGGTCAGGATAACGCTTCCCTTTATTGATCATAGACTGCTACATTCAATTAAAATGAGAAGCAATTTAATGGAATTAAATCCAACTCACTGAGGGCGACCAAGCATGCCGTGCACATTGTGAATGTCACCCAAAGGAAAACTTCACACTGGTAATGCATCCACTGAACATCCGCCTGCTCGCAGCAGCAGCTGGCTGAGTGCCCTCTGCTGCCTCTGTGCACACACAGATTGCTGCTCCCTGCGGCCTCGGCTCAGTGCTGGAGGACTGCAGTTACCTGCTGAACGTGCACCTTATTTTATCTTCCCATGGTAATGGGAAGAGGTGTCACCTACCTTGATGAAGTGCATCACTGTCCCGTCATGAGGCCCTCTCCAAATCTGTGCTGCAGACAGCAAGCGCCCTCGGCTTTTGGATCACTCGGAGCAGGAAGGCAGCGTAGATCCCCATGGTGCCTCAGCAGAACTGAAGAGTCAATCTGCAGTCAAAAGTGCAGGTTCCCTTGAGAAGGTCATGTCTGACAATTCAAAGGAGAAAGCTTTGTTGGTAAGACAGCAGACTTTAGAAGTATCAAAGCGTTCAAAATGGACCGTTCGACTTGACACACAAAGCAGGAAGCGTTTGGCTCCTCCGTGACCCTGGGAGCTCTGGATGCTTTCAACACACCCCTTTTGGCTGGCTTTGCCTCTCCTCGGCAGATGGTGTTACACTTTCTTTCAGCCCCCCTCAGCCAGACATAGAGAGGTGCTTGGTTTACTGGTGAGCCACAAGGTTATTTCGCTCTGACAATGCGATTTCTCTTTTTCTCACCTGCAGAAATCAAAGTATTCCCATACCTATCACTTAGCAGTTACTCCTCAGAACAGTTTGTTTCCTTTTCAAGTGGAAATCTACAGATTTGTCACCCTTTGAGGATTAGATGAGTGATCATCAGCCTCTTGCCAGGAGCACAGGCAGCTTTGGCTCTGTGCTTGGCTGTGCTGTGCAGCAGTAAATTAGACCACCACTATCTTCTGTGGGGAAATGCCAATATGACTCCTCTGGTGTCCCCAGTTGCCCCAGGAGGGAAAATCATCAAAGCCAGATTTTTCTTCTCTCCTTTCTCCTGAGAAGATGAATTGCAATAGTGAATTGTCCTCTAGCTTGCTTTTCCCACCCCCCCCTGAAAAAAATGGAGATATTTCACCTATGATGACTTATGTTGCATTTTTTACTACAATCTCGACTGAACCAGGCCAGTTGTACTGAGCGCTGTGCATATATGTAAAACAATCCCTGGCCTTGTGCCTGTGAAGGTCAAATAGCAAAGGAAAAGTCCTCTTTGAATGTGTGGAGAAAAGGGAACATGAAAACAGATAAAGTATTTTCTTCATCCTCTGAAACTAGTTCTTTTGACGTGGTAATACTTACTTTTCTGGGCAAACAGGGTGCTGGCCAGCATGTTCCTGACTGCACTGGGGGTTCCTTTTTCTAATGAGGAATTAACCACAGCTCACATTGGTGTAGTTTTGTATTTGGCTGTGAACTTCAGGCAGAAGCAGCTCACATTTTATGGTTCTTCGATTTGTAAAATGTGTAAAAATCAGCACAGTGAAGATTGTTGGTTTTGCATATTTTTAAATCACAGAAGCACAGTTTCTTTGGCTTTGTTTAATCTTCCAAATTCATGGCTCAACTTTATGATACATTCTTCTCAGGAAAGGAGCTGTAATGCTTTAAAAGCTTATGCAGATACAGGCTTTATCTATTGGAAACAGTAATTTTGTTTCGAGGGCAAGATCATTTGTCTGTACATAGTAGTTCTGTGTTGGAAGCAAGGAAGAAATACAGTGAGGGATGTACACTGAACTAGTTTAAAAATGAAACTGGACAAAGCTTTCCCTTTAGATAGAAGTGTTACTTTATCTGCTGAACATTGATTTAATAATGTAGGGCCTCTTCTGGCAGCTAAAGCTGCCTATAAAACTTTTATGTCACCGTTATTACAGAATCATCACCTGAAGTGTAGGTTATACTTAGGGATTTTTTTAATCACTAAATTGCCTTCAGTGAATTTTCTAACAGCTAGAATTTCCAAATGAGCTTTCCTCTTTTTCCCCTTTATTCCTCCGCCCAGCTGCCTTGTGCAAGCCAAAGGGCTTCCTGTGTCTTGAATGCTCAATCTAGTGGCAGGAGCCTGCTTGAAATAAATTCTTGCCTATGTATTTTTGCATGTTTCTTTGACCAGAGGAGCATTTTAAAGATTCTAAAGAGGATGTTTCCATCTGACACAGCTGTGGCCAGATGTACATCACATCTCACACCACAGGAATGGCATCGTCAGCAATAACAGACCACTAAATGAGGAAGCCTGTTGTGGGAACTGAGCAGAAGCATCTGCAGGAAGTCCTGGGTGAGGCAGAGGTGGTTGGAGCACTGCTGTGTATTCTGTCTCAAGCCATTTGCTTGAAGAACCTCCAAGGCTGAAACAAGTCAGCTCCTGCTGTTGCAGGCAGAATTTTACTTTGGGTTTATTCAATTTGGAATTAATGCATTCACCTGCAAGTTAGTGTGGGAATTTTGCTTCAGTTACTTTAATCCATTTTCATTACTTTTCTGTAGACAAATCCACAATTCCTTATTTTGACGTATTTTCTTTCCTCTTGTGCTTGCTTTATGGTAGCAGGTGGTGATACTTAGGCATCAGACACCAAGTTCAGTCTTCAATGGGAAGAAACAAGATAAGATGAGGAAGAGAATTAATTTGCCTGGTTTCTAACAAGAGTTTTCCTATTACACATGCACTAGTCTTTAACCATGTTGATGATTTGGGGCTGTTTTTGAGGAAAGATTAGGCTTCTCTTTCTGTGAGAGTCATGGGACTGCTGAACTTGGATGGGCATAAGGAGGAGTGGGAGAAGAACGTGTTGCCTACAATAGTATCTCAGGAATGTAAGGATTCTTTGGATATCAAATCCTTTCCTCCACACCCAGCTGAACTGTGTGGTGCTGGGAGCTGAGTGCGATAGAACAGAGGGAATTGCACTCGCCAGCCCAGCTCAGCCACCCTCCCCTTCCCATGGTGACAGCACATGGGCAGTGCTGTTTGGGAGGTTTTCCTAGTGCACAGCTTAGAGCAGTGGTGTGGAAGAGCAGTGATGTGCTCCTGCTAAACAGACCATCCAAGCATTACGGGAATTGGCTTCAGCTTTCTGGAGCTGCTCATGCAGAAACTTGTTAAGAACTCCAGAGGGTGAGTGCTATCTGCCTGGTGTTACATGGCTGCTGCTTCTGTATTCAATCCATGCTGGGTCTTCATGGGTTAATCGTTTACAAGCGTGAGGTTTCTTGTGACATGCTTGGCCAAATCTAATGTACAGACTTCAATCTGAAGTGAGCAGAGTGTTGAAAAATGAAATGTTTTTGAAAGTTAAATTGCAGTCATTTGTATGAAAATGCCTTAGGTAGTTCATTTCCCACCCCCCCCCCCCCAATATACTCATTTTATAGCACATTAATAATTCATGTGCATATTGGTTGCAGACATAAAGCACAAAAATATATATTCTTTATAGAGCACAGATTTTTGAAACAAATAAGAATTGCTACCATCTGATGATAGTAATGCTTGATTAGCTCCATACTATTTAATTGTTGATGGATGTTCACAATTATTCATCGACACGAAGAAACAGGATCCTCTGCAGTGGTTTGCAGGAAGTCCCCAGAAACATCTCCTGTAAGATCAGATTCATAGGCACAGCAAGATACACGTGAGGCAGCCAAGTTTAACCCTTGGCTGGGCTCATGGCAAGCTGCTGTACTCTGGTTTGCTAAGCCAATGTGGGAAGATATTGAATACATGGGATAACATGGATAGACACTTCCTCTGGGCACTAAAATAGGGATCTCCAGGGAGTTCTGGATTTGTGATGAGTCATTCTCTGTCAAGAGTCAAGGAGGAGCACGTCCTACCCCCCCAACTCCTGCAGCATGAACATTTTATAACAAAGACTAGGCCACTAATTGTCCTTTGGCACATTGTTGTAATAACATCGCCCTTACTGCTGTACTGATGTACAGAGGGTTTTTTGACTAAACATCCTTGTGCCTTTAAACATTAAAATATTCTTTCTCTCCTGTCCACAGGTGCCTGTCGTACACAATAGTAATGTCCCGCTCACACATGGCTGAGTTTTCCTGGTGTAAAACAGACCAACAACCCCCCTCGTGTTAATGGTGTCAGAGCTGTTGTCCTACAGAGCTGAGAAAACTGCCTTTCACTGCATTTGAAGTTGGTGTCGATTCTGCTCTCCTGGTAGGACTTGAGCTATAAAGGGTTGGATCAGGTGAATACCTTGATGCCCATACCAGCAGGAATAGGAGAGCTGAGTGAAGAAGGCCTCAGGTACCTGCACAGCTCAGGTGCATTGGTGGAGCTCAGCTTTTGCTGTTCTGGAGCAGGGTGCAAGTCACTGCCATTGGAATGAGGGGCTTGGGCAAAGTGAATTTTACTCTGGGTCTCAGGTTTGAATTTACGCATTAAACTCGATACTGATTTTTCAGAAACGCCAGAAGTTAATGACTTGTTTGCTTGATTTCACTTCAGCTCCCGTGATTAGTAATTAAATACGGCAACGGAAAGCATTCCTGCTCCAGGGGATGGACTGTGGAAGAAATGGTCACTCTCTTTCAATCCTGCTTGCCATAGAAGACAAGGCCAAAGCAGTTTCATTTTTGTCAAGAGGGTTTCCCAGTTACTTATCCTTTTGCATTTTGGTGTGGAATCAGGTTACCTCTGGCATGGGGCAGATGTGTCAGGTCAGGGGAGCGTGGCCATGTCCTGCCTGGGGCTGTTGGAGAGAGTGCTGATGCACACGTGGGCATTAGGAGGATGGGCCCCAGAAGAGTGTGTGGTGCCTCTTGGTATGCAAGCCCAGCTGCCCAGCTCCCTGAAATAGTGTGGCGTGATGAATCGACTCTGAGGAAATTGCTGGAGACAGGAGAAGTAGGACATGAAATATGGGAATGACTTTACATTGCAGGATGATGAGGACTCTTCCGAAAAAAGATGAAAGCTCTTTTGCTGCAGGTGAGGCATGCTGGGAAGAATAACTTCGCTGTGATTACTCTGTGAGAAATATTTAGGATTTTTTAATCCATCAGTGCATTTTTGTCAGCTGTTAGAGACACTAGGGTAACTTTATTCAGAGGTATCTTGAAGATATCAGTTTACTACTGGAAGAAAGCAAGTCTGAGTATGTCACCTCTGATGTTGTTGATAAATATCAGCCTATTCAAGGTGCTCAACAATTTTCTGCAGAAGTTTTAAACTTTTCATAAAAACTCTTCTTTAACATTATTTTTCAGTAAAATAATAATTAATATTTACCTAACATTTACAATTAATTTGACCAAGCTTGCATAAACACATTTCAATAAAATTCTTACACATTATCAAAATATATTTCGTTTTCCTTGAAAATATTTCCAGTTATCCTTCCCAGTCTCTAAACAGCTTCACTGAAGGATTTTCCTGATCAGGTCAAAGGAAATGCACTGGGAAAAAAGAGCAGCATGAATGTGGAGTAGCAATGGGAGAGATTAAGTTATAAAACATCAGTTTGGGATGTTCAGTTCAAGTGCCTGTGTTTTGTGTTTGGATAGGTGTTTTAAATAAATCATTTCGTGTGCACAGCCAAACTTTACAACATCCCCTCGGTGGTGAAAAGCTCAGGTCTGCCTTAGTAGAGAAGCTCTGTTTTAGAGGCTTTTTCCTTCAGAATTCATTTCATCTCTGGCTTTGGATATATTGACTGCAGGGCATGGTGTACAACATTACATTTGCAAGCATTTTTAGGAGGGAAAGTTCAGGTATTTAGGGCTGCAGACAGAGAGGTGCTAATTTGAATTTTTTACTTGCAGCTCCCAAGTATTTCTTACTCTTAGAAGAAATGGCCAAGGGAAGTTTGGCCAAATGCAGCTGTTTCTTATATAGGTTATTTCATGGGTCTGATTTTTAATTTCTTGTGGTGCCATAGGCTAAGTGATACAGGCATTTTTAAAAATAGAATAATAATGATGATTGCAAGCATTGGGGAGTATATTTTAGAGAAGAGGAGTGCAGCAGTACCTTTAAAGACTAAAAAAAGAGTTCTTTAACTCTGTGCTGGGTTTTTGCTCCTGTGGTCTTTTAGTGAGGTGTATTTGGTTTTGAATATGCCTTTGAGGACTCTTGAACAGTAAGAGAGTATAATCAAATCACTTAAGGGTTGATATGGCTTTTTCTGTGGATTATCTGGATGTGGCTGCAATAACAGTGTTGTTTTCCTCTGGCAAATCACTGCTGTGTGCTGCCATGAAATGCCTGCACACTTAAACTTTATTGCAAATTTAAATTACATTATTTTTGTTGGGCAGTAATTCCCTGAAGCATTATAAACCAAATCATTAATTGCTGTTTCTAATGTGCACGATCCATTGGAAAACATTAAGCAACACTCATGGTTCCCTTTATTGCTATTGCTCTTTCAATCCCTGAGGCAGCAGATCATATGGAAACTCCTGGGCAATCTCAGACTGACATTCTGTGCTGCTGACAGGGATGGCTTTGGGCTGCAGATGTTCTGGGACCATATGGTATCTGCATATTGTCTTCAAGAATTATTATGAAATAGACTGTTTTGGAGGGGAACGATAACCTGATCATAAATATTAATCACCGCAGCTGTAGTTTGAGTAACTGTAAAAGTGTCGTAATGGAATTCCAGACTTTCCCTGTTTTCACTCACTGATGGATATTTTCCATACTGCTTTATAAGTTAAAATCTATTTTTCAAAGAGCTCTTTGGTAACCCAGCAGATTGTCTGTAAACAAGCTGAATATTTTCTTGACAAGAACATCTGAACCGAGAGGCATTGTACACACAAAGTGCAATTCTCATCAGGAGATCTAAACCAGTGGCTTTCCCTGCAAAGTCCTGTTGTCTCATTTTACCTCCAAAACACTAAGAATCCCAACTGTAGAGCCGAACACTGCTTTTCTGCCTGAGTTCCACTAACACCAGGGCCTCAGTGAATACCTGGTGCAGTCTCATGATTGAGCCCGAGTGCAAGGTCTTGTTGAATTTGACCTTTTCTATTTTCCCTGCAAATAAGTGTATTTCCAATACCTCAAGAACATTTGTTTGAACAAAGCTATCTATTACTGGGTGTGCTAGAGTGCTGTGTAATGCTTGCTTGGATGTTGCTTTCTTCCTAAGGCCCCTTGATGTCAATGACATCTACTGAGGGATTTCTTTCATGGGGTCACAGTCACGAGCTTCACAACTCACACTACAGGGGCCTCTGTTCTTCTGGGCAGTAGCTTGGTCATAGATTGCATATCTCAAGTGAGCCCATTTCTTGTGCCCATGAGGTGCAAGAGGAGAGTGGCACCGACCATCCACCTTGGATGTAGCACATTCAGTGGAGATTGGCTGTCTGTAAAATTTATTCTCTAGAATCGTAGATACCGTATTCTGGGCAGGATCTAATAATAGATACAGTATGCCGGGTGGGATCTCATGAAAGTGGAGTAGCAGAGGAGAATTAGCTCCCCTACCCTGCTGGCCATGCTGCTTTTGATCAGCCCAGGACAAATTTGTCTTTGCTTGTAGTGGGCTTCTGGGCCTTCAGTGCTGATTTTAAACTAAAGCTTTTGGCTTAAGTACAGGTAAAAAGACTGGGGAAAGGGTCTGAATCCTTCAGTGCAGCTGATCACATTTTCTAAATAACCTTCTTTTGATTTTGCTTGTAATTTGTGACATTAAATGACGGCTCTGTGTGCCTGCTTGTAGAGAATTGTCTGCATATTCTGTAGTGCTGATCAAACAAACCTCAGGTGTTGTGTTGGAATCATGCTCCTGATGGCAGAGCACTTGACTGCTGCCTTGTACCGAGGGTGGTAAAAGCACTTATGAGACCTTGCGCCTTCTCAGTTCTATTTTGGTAGAAGCTGCCATGGTACTCTGGGCACACTTGCTGTGAGTGGATTAGGAGAGATTTTCATGCTGTACGTGCAAAGGATCTCCTGTACATTCGTAACATATGAAAGTGAGTGTCAATAAGTTGTACAGGAAATTCTTCAGAAAATTATTTGACATATATGCCAGTGACCTCAGATTAAACTGCAGGAATTAAGAACAGGAGCAGGGCTGAACCAGGACAGAATCTAAATGCCTGTCCCTCATCAGAGTAGGTGTGAGAACCCATGCACCGGGCTGCATGTTTTGCAAGTACTGCTTTAAATCACAGTTTTTCTGAAAGTGAAGCTAAAAGACTGTGTACCTAAGAATCTAGAACTATTTAATTTGTGCCATTAAGAAAACCTGAAGATATTTAAAATTACTTCAAAAGATTTATCATGGAATAAGCAAAGTAGCAGAACAGAATTCTTCTCTGGGAGGAGCCCAGGTGAATCAATCATGGGTTCCCTGTTCCCTGCCATTAGTTTTATATTGCAAATATAAATGTGGTGACAAACACAGTGATACTGATAGAGTGGGGTGCAGAGCCCAGTCTGTGGAACACCTCTAGTGTAATGAAGATTTTCTTAGTGTAATTCCCCTCAATCATAGATATTCCAAGTTGCCCTGATTTTTTCTATCTAAAGCTACTGCCATTTTGCATGTTTGGTTATTGGACTTCTGCACATTCACGAGTCACAACTACAATGCACAAATGACGGATGAAGTACTTTGAGTATTAAGAAACTATATTTTAGGTTTTACAAAGCACAGATATATCTATCACAACCCTTCCTACGAAGATGTAGTTCAGTTTAATGGGCTTCACCAAAGCTGTGAATACAGCTCAAGAGCTGGCTCAGCACCTCGTGCAGTGTGAGCCCCTCACTGCAGTTCTACTGCTTTGCAATTTGCTTCCTTGTTATTTATGTTCTTTCATCTTGACCTCATCCTTTTTTGTAAATGCTAACAAGGCAATAATTGATGCAGTCCTGCCCAGGACCAGGTACTGATCTCTGTTTTTACTGTTGATTAAGGGAGAAAGGTAGAGTGTGTGTTTGAATATGTTGAATATTCTTCAATTTCTGCATTGTCTTGCATTAGAATTTTTGATATGTGGAGAGCTGTGAAAGTTCAGGTGTTAGATTGTCTGCCGTAGGGAGATTGCACTGGGACAGGGTCAGAATGCTGAACACATGCAGCCTTCATCACAGATGGACCCTGGATTCCTATTTGGGCACCCAAATATTTGTGATAGAAAAAAGCAATTTCTTGGAGTCTTGGACTAATCAAGCCTTTTGGAATAATTAAACATAAAAAACCCTGTGCAAATCCTCTCTTTTACCCCAAAATAACTGCTTGCTTTTAGCAATAGGACTGAATTTGGAGGATGTATATAGGGTTTTTTAGAAATTCAGGATTTTCAAAAAAATGACTTTTCCGTGATATAGAGTATTGAAAGGATATGCAGAATCCAAACTTCTTCCCTATTACAACTCTACTGGTTAAACTGCAAAAGGCCCCCTCTGTGATGAGCAAAACTCTTAGAGGGTGAAGTTGCAGGATGATGTGACTGGTTCAAGCCAGATATTCTGTGAATAAAAACTTCCCCTTAGGAGTTTTCACTTCTCTGGGGATTTTTCTGGCAGTCTCCAAACTTCTCAGCAGAGAGGAATTAGAGTACTAATGTCAAGGGTCTCATCCTGCCACAGGGGCAGATTTCTGGGATGGAAGTCCTGCAATCTTTGCCCTCGTGGCAGTTCCAGGGAACACTGATTATATCAGCTCGTCTGTTGGACCCTGGTGTTCGAGTAGAGTGAGACAAACAGAGAGCTCTGATCCAAAACTGAGTTGTTTGCTGCATTTGCCAATTTTCAACTAGTGTTCCCACAAGGATATGATGGAATGAATTTAGATGGAACTTCTGGAATAAATTAAATTTATGCACAAACTATTATATTTGAGGTTGGATGAGGGGAAAAAATATTGGCTTAAAAGTTCAATAATCTTTTTCCTTTATACCTGAAGGCTTGCCCCACTGTTAAGGATTCCTTGGAGGCCACTGAAAAGTGCCCTCATACGTACAAGAGGAATGTTCTGTGGAGCCATGGTGGAGTATGAGAGGATCACGGACAGGAAAGCAGAGATCAGCAGTGGAATCAATTTTCTTAAACCTTGTAAGTTCCCTGCAGAGGGATGGGATGTGCTCATGAACGTGTCATTGTGCTGGTGAGTGGGTAATGGACTCTGAGGTTTCTTCTGCCCGTTCCAAGCACTTACTGTAGATTGACATTTCTTAGCAGCTCTTCCCTGACGCTCTGGAATTTCCCCTCCTGGATATTTTTCTTTTAGTGAAAATATTTTTAGAGACTTGGTGGTTTTAGTGTGATCAGCTTTTTTGGTACAAATCATGATTCAATTTTGTAACTTAGGTAGTTGAGTTATTCTTAGTAACTAACTGAAAACTAAATCAAATTTACTTTGGCTTTGGAAGCGATTGCAGTAGGAGAGCAAAGGCATGGATTGCAGAGCAAACCAAGTGGTGAGTCCTATTTTGGTAAAGGATTGCCCAGGGATGTGCAGAAATCCTTTGTACCATCTTGCACTCCTATCTAATGACATTGGACCACATTTGAGGAAAAAAATGAGTTTACATTCAACTAATTTCAAACTTTGAGGGAAAGAAGGGAGGGAATGTATTGAGATTATGTAATATTTTATTATCCCTCTGATTTTGACATTTCCTAGAGCTGAGTGAAGTAAAGCACAAGGAGGGTGAGAGAATTCTTAACATTTCCAAATGAAACTCAGTGCAGTGTAACCCAGCGTAAGAGCTCAGGCCATCTCCCCGTGGGCCTTAGAGTACCTCTAAGGACACCTTACCAGCCATCTCTTGTTATAGGGTTGATTAACAGGAATGAAAATGGCAATTCAGTTGGGCAGGCCTGATGTAACTGCTGGGTTCATTAAAGGCATCCAGCTCTTCCTGCGGAGTGAGGTTGAACAGGCACCCAAACACTTGAAGGGAAAGCAGGCTTAGGAGCAAAGCTGAGTGTGTGGAATAGTAAGACCAAGGATCTGTTGAGAGAAGAATGATGCGGTGGCACAAACCACCAGCATCCTGTGTGTGGCTGTAACTGCACTGAAAAAGGGTGGATGTGAGCCAGGATTATCTCTGGAGGGCTGAGGGACAGAACAAGAAAAATGTCATCTTCTTTTAGACTGAGACTGGCCATAGCAATTGGCCTAATAATGTCATCCTACAGTTATATATATGCAGCAGTTCTGGGCTCGATTTCATTTATTTATATGCTGTAGAGACAAAGATAAGAGAGAAACCATATGCATTTTGATAGATACCATATGACTCTGGTTCTCATCCCCCAAATTCTTCCCATTCTCCTCATCTTTTATAGAAGCAAGAAATAATACCAGATGGATTTCTTTCTGTAGTTTTAAATTTTGAGGTTTTAGCCTAGTGATGTTCCATCTGCTTGTTACCATGAACTATGGGAGCAGTGCATTTTCTCGACACTGTTCAGTGTATTCTAAAAGGAGAGAGCAGTTAGGAAAAACTAATAACTGAAAAACATACGACACAAAGCAGAGGTACTTCCCCTCCACATCCCAAGAGTGGATCTTGGGTTACTCCTGTACCTGAGCGGGGGGATGGCCGACTGCTGGGCACAGTGTCAATGAAAACATCACTCCAAGAGGCGTGCAGGAAAGAGGATACACAGCCTGAGTGTGGACCTGAATGCAGGAAGATGTGCTTCGTGTGGGGCTTTATATGGTCCATTCAAACTGGTCATGGCATTGTATATTCTGCATAATCCCAATACCTGGTGCTCAGTTTTGTATCTGTTACTCCGTAAGAAGTAGTAATAAGATGCATGGAAGTCCCAATCTCAGGGGAAATACAATTTAAAATAAATATTAGGTGTGGGCATTGACCTGGTATGAGAATCTTGGCTTTTTACTTTCAATTCCTTTCAGGATGTTGTTTATTCTCTTATCTTTGTCACCATGTCTGGTGGGGAAGGACTGGCTGAAATCGAAGACAGATTAGCAGGAGGGTCACAGTTCCGTTCTTTCATACCAGAAAGGCAGAGTTTAGCCACTCAAACTTTTGGTACAGGCTTTGCTGTCCAGCGTGGAGTAAATCACTGGTCTCAGTCTGGTCAGAGGGCACAATCCCAATTTCATCAAACTTTCTCCATCCACTTTGGATCAGACCCTGCTCAGACAAAGCCAGACTGGCACAGGTAATTATTTACTGGTTTACCAAATAACTGATATTACAATAACATCACAGGAAAAAGCTGGTGTTTCACCTGGGCTGAGCTTGTGAATTCTGACTTTCTAACTTACATTTGATCAAAGAATTGTTCTCCTCGAGCCACTGTCTATAACATTGTGTCAGAACAGGAAAACACATCTGCAGGCATTCCAGCACCGTTGTTTGAAGGTTGGACAAATGCAAAGATGATTCCATACCTTTGTTGTGCAGATATTTGCCCATTTTGCACACATTTTAGGCAATTGAGGAAGCTGTGACATAACTGGTCAGCGACAGTTTGCACCCTTTTAAAAATAACTCCAAATCAGTAATATTATTAAAATGCTAATATTTATAACTATCATCTGCACTTGGAAAATGTCTCTAATTGATAACAGGGAAGCACCAGGAGTTTATGTAGGTGAGGATCTGCTGAGCCCTTTATGAGTGTTTAAAAATATACTTAAAAATAAAACTACTTTGTGACCTGCTTGCTAACATTAAAAAAAAATCACATAGGGTGGCCAGCTCTCCAGTAAGTAGACAAAATTTGATTGCTGATATTTTTAAAATGTATTTTTATAGACCAGTGAAGTAAAAGGAGTCTTTATTATTTTTTGAGGGAAAAAAATAGTTTGTCATTGGATACCTCTGTATATGGGGTATGATCAGGGGTTTTCTTTAACCATTTTTATACATATAATGTATCAATTGTTAAAGAAAACATTGTATCTAATAATACAGTATTTTACATAACATTTATATAACAATATATGGTTTTAATATATAAAAATTAATGTGAAGTATTTTTCCAAAACTGAAATAATCTGGAACCAGAGTAAAGAAAATGGAGTTTTCTGGATGGCCACAGCTCTGGAGCACAGGAGGAGCTGTGGCTGTAGCCGAGGGGGCTTTGGCCAGGCCCTGAGGCTTGTTGTCCTGTCCTGGTTTGCTGTGGGAAGAGCTGGTGCTGGGTATGTCCAACTGCAGCTCTTTTCCCACAGTCAGGATCCAACCCAGAGCCCAGGGAAATCACTGACAGTGCTGGGCAAGCTCCTCTGGGACGTGAACCCCCCAGGAGTGGATTTCAGCGTTCACCCTTCTCTCTGGCTGTCTTCCCAGTGATGTGAAAGGGAATTTCGTCTGATTTAGGACTGCTGAGCACCAGAGGATTTCTCTCTGTTCCAGCCAAGAACATTATGTGGGCCTGTTGAAATCACTCTGTATTGGCAGCCTGATTTACATTTTATTTTCTTCCAAAACACTAATCCTGAGTTAGGAAGGGCTGAAGGAATATAATGTCTAGGAGCACGCTGCCAACACCACTAACATTTAATGACACTGCCTTTGGAATTTCTTTTTAGCTCACTTTTTCCTATCCCTGTCTTGGAGCAAACAAAAGCAGGTAACCATTCCTTTGCTGAGGCAGAGCCACAAACACAACCGAACAAATACCTGAGCCACAGGCAATGGGACTGCTGGAAGGGCCCCAGCCAGGCACAGCCGATTCCAGGGTAAAAGGCTCAGTGGAAATCACTCCGTGCTGCTGCTGGGCAAGCCCCTGGGCAAGAGTTACAGTGAGATATTAGTGCCCACCCGTCCTGTGACTGGGAAAAACTGGGGGGGTTGGCATCTTTTCCTCCTCTTTACTGCAATGCTTTAAGGTCCCTGAAATGGCAAAGCAGTGCTGTGGATGAGCAGGGGTTGAATTGGTGCTCTGAAAGCATTTACTGAAGGGAAACTTCAAGTGGTTGCCTGAGAAGTGTTTGTTCAACTTACAGGACAGGAAATATTATGACATCTCAGCACCGTAAGAACACAGAGCTTCTTCATGGATTAAAAGGCAAATCCCCCCAAACATACAGGAATAGGTAGACACTTGACAGTTTGTCTGCAGACCACCTAGTATGGGTAATTTTGAGGAGACAGTTTTTTCAATAAGGACAAGTGTGGGTTTGACCATTTGTCTGAGACTTGTTTCTAATCTGTAGCGTTTGCAGCAAATCAGTTTGGATTTTTTAAGTGTTTTAAGGCAGTGCTTCTTTGTAACATCTGTTAGTATACCACCCGTGGGTTAATAAGCTTTGCAGAGCTGTAGGGATGTAGAAGATCTCTAGAATACGTTTCCAGTTGCCAAACTCTGGATTATGGAAGTCATTGTCAAAGTGGGGAGTCGTGTGAGTTCACTAAGAGTTGAATTTTCAGCGGAAGTCAAAGGAGATTCAGGCTTGTAGTAATCTGAAGCTCATTTTTATTAATTCCCCATCAGTAGGTAAAAGTTTCAGAAGATCATAAGTACTATGCACCTGGCTCATTGCTAAAACCGTTTTGTGTTAAATGAGATCTGTAAAATTCCCAGTTCAGTAAAATATTGAAGTACATACTGAAGTCAATTCTGCTAAATCCAGCAATTAAGTCAATGCCAGCGAGTTTTGAGCACATACCTAAAGCTAAAACATGCCCTTACCTTTTTTGTGATAGAACGGCTTCATTCTTTAAAGTTTTCATGTGACTCAAGAGCAGAGCTGTGGTCTGCATTATTTTATCTGAACATGTTTGGTCTTCTCCATATGCTGTTCTAGTCTCTCAGGAGAACTGTCCATCCTCCCAGAAGAGGTTGTGCTATGATCTGGTACTGCATAAAAGTGCTCCAGAAGTGAGGAAACCACATCTGTGCTTTGTTTGGCATAAATGCTGAAACAAGAAAGCCACAAAACTGGTCCTGAGAAGAAATGGGAGGGCTTTAATGATGTTCTTGAGCATCCCATGAGCAGGCTTGTTCAAGTAACCAAAATGCTAAACTGGAAGGCAGAAACAGAGGTACCACAATAATTGTAACCAGTGTCAGGAGGCCCATCCACTTGCCAATAAAATTAATGCCAACAACTTAACCTATATACAGTGCCTTGAAAATTCAGCCAGGAATGCAACTCCTGACCATCCCAGTAGTACTCTGGAATCTTCCTCTGAACGTGGATCAAAGGAACCCTCTCAGCTCTCAGATGGTGGTGCTGCCCTTCGTCTGTGTTTTGGTTTGTGTTAAAATAGGAACACAACTGAAAGCTGTTGAAATGCTGCCTTCTCCTGAATTATTTGCTGGCCTGAATTTTAAAAATGAGTGTTTCACTTTATCAGTGTTCCCTCAGATAAATGCTGCCTCCAGCCTTCTTGCCTTTTATGTTCTGGGTACTGTATTATGTCCCTGAGCCATTTTTGTTCCGTGGCAGCAAGGCTGCTCCTTCACTCACCTTGTCTGCTTGCAGAGGTTTTGACTGATTCAGTGGGAGCCGGCATGAAAACCTCTGATTTTGAGTATTGTAATGTGTTACAAAGTACAATAAATGATAGAAATCTCACCTAAAGAGGGGGGAGTGAAGGATAAACCATAAAGTCAGCCTCTTAATCTTCTAATCTGATTTTATTACAGCTGTAATGGGGGCAATTTCAGTTAAACAGCTCTTGTCAGACAACAGTTACTGCAGGTTACAGCTGCACAGGAAACAGTCTTGGTCAGAGGCAAATCAGGAATTGCTCTGAAAAAGTGATCATTGGGTCAAGGCTCCCTTCCACTTAAAATGACCAGACTTTAGTCTAATGAGCAATAAAGAGAATGAACTCACAAATGCTGCTACTCTGTTAACTGATGGTTTTGAAAAGAGCAAAAAACTTTTCTGGAGGATTTATGGAAATTAATTTCATTAGCCACATTTCAGAATCAGGCATCTTTTAAGAGGCAAATTCTCCCATTACCCTCCAAACCCCGAAACTTGGGTTGAGCTGTTGTTTTGTACTGAATGTAGTTCCCTAATTTGCACTCTCTCTTTTAAGAGCCGGGCTAGAGTGATTCACTTTTATAGAGCACGTCGGGGGTAAAAGAGAGCTGAGTGTGAGCTCACCAGAGAGATGTTACTGCACGAAATGGGAGCTGTATGAAGCATCTGTCAGGTGTGTCCTGCTGCCTAGAGAGTGAAGGCTGGGGGATGGGGTTTGCACTTTGAATACTGAAATTTCCCAGTGGCACTCCAGAACTACTAAGCCCGTCCTGTCCAGGAAGTCCTGTCCCTCTTTGCCTGGCAGGAATATTTCAGTGTTGCCCTGTTTCTCTTGTCTGACCCTCCTGTGAGCAAAGCATTGTCTGCCCACAGTCTGTCCCATACAAGACAGAGGGACCACACTTGTGTAACAGAGGAGCCACATTTCAAAATCCCAATATGGAAAGGAGTCTCCCTTTCAGTCCACCCCTAAATTTTCCCTCACAAGAAGGTCATCCCCATTTTCCAGCTTTTCTATTTTCAGATCTCTGCTCCTTGTTTTCTGAACACATGCTTTGCTCCTGTGTTTCCAGGATTCCCCAGAATCTCTGTATCTCCAGGATACATCTCAGTATAGCAGAGTCTCAAATCACCTTAGGTCCTGTCTCATCTCCTGCTGTACTGCAGATGCCTCTGGGATTTTATTGCTGGTCAAACCTTAAGCATTTATATCAACTTAATATGACCACCTGAGCACTCAGAGAAGTATAGCTTATTGTATTTGTTCCAATTAGCTACCTTGTTTCCCTGTTTTGTAAAGAATGATTCAAGGTCATGGAAGATTTGTCCCTGCTTTCTGTAGCACTCTGAAAATATTTATTTGGACATCTTTGTCTAGGGATTATAGAGGAGCTAAAAAGTTGGGCATCTGCTGATGCATGCACTGAAATGCAGTAAGAGCTGAGTGCTGAAGTCCCTAAGAGGCTCTGGAATTCTGAACAGTGTGAAACCATGTTAAATGCTGTTTCTGATAGAGCCAGAGTGATATGAAGGATTGGCTTTACCTCTGAGTAGACAGAAACTGAACTTGGTGAGAGATTTAAGTCCTGTTGATAATACACTGCCTGTCTTAAGGCACTCCTTATAAAGGGACGTACATAGATTTTGGCTTGGTAGTCACATGGTGGCCACAAGCTTTAGGAAATGATTTCTGAATGTCACATTCAGCAAGTTCTTTTTGCAATTTTGGGGCTCAAATTACCAGCCATTGTTGTAGTCCAATTGTCTGAACAACTGAATGTGCTTTAAAATAACTTTAAAAATGTATAAATATAATTTTCTGACATTTGGGCTTAAATAAGAGCTCTCTTGCATGACAAGTTTCATTCCGGAGTGAATTTTTACTGCCGAGTTATAAACCCCTGGAGTAGCAGTTTCTAATAAAAATGCTGCCAGACCCATAATGATAACAGCACAGTAGTGCTGCTGTAATAAAGAGAAAAAGGGAATCATCAGACTTGCTGCTTAAATTATTTTTTTTTATATAGTAGGCCTTTGAGAGAGGATTCAATGTTGATGATATTCATGGAGTACTACTAAGAGCTATAAAATTGTTGACAAATATATGGTCCTTCTACAGAATACCAAAAAATGAGATATTTTTCATTTGGCAGTTCAAGAGTTGCCGGTGACAAAGGAGCCAGTGAACATTAAGTCTTGAAATTATTTATTATGAACACCGCATCTCACAAAAAAAAAAAAAAAAAGCAGAAGCAATATTAGAAAGCATCTGAGTGGAAAAACTGATTATTTTGTTTTTTGGTGCCTGCGTTGCAGGACATTTTTTATGTTAGTTATCTGTAGTGCTACACACTGTTCAGAGAAACTGCTTTTTCTTTGTTGAAAAGCTGTTTATAGGGCACGACGCTAATCTGATGGAAGTGAGTGGAAATGGTGTTCATTAGGCTTAGGCAGAGATGTTGAGGCTATTTTGACCCCTCCAGAGTTTCCGTGTTTAGTACTGCCCAGCACCTTCCAAGGTGTGGAAGGCAGCAGGGGAGAAGCAGCTGCTGGTTCCAAGGAAGGCAGGGAGGTGCGGAGAACTTCAGCCATGCCGCCCTCCCACCACACGTGAGCAGCACAGTGAGCAGCACTCCTGCGGGGACACAGACCTGCCTCCTTGCTCTGGCTGGCTTCTGCACTCTGGGTCTGCTGGCCACGGGTTAAGGCAAGAAGAGAGTTTTGGATCTGGCACTGCTGAGGGCATTTGCATGCAAAGTCTTCCAGGAAGAGCAGCTCTGGCCCCTGCAGAGCCTCTGGGTCACCTCTGCACACCTGGGAGGCGAAGTGTGTCCTAGGGAAAGGCTGGTGGGCAGTTGCAGTAATCACGCAAGGGCACGGACTTCACACACACAAGATGGAAAAGGGCAAAGCGTTTATTGCACACCCAGAATTCCCCTAAATACCAGCACCCAACAGGATATCACATCATATAAACAGGAAAGATGTTCACCTCAGTGTCCCCAGTCACCTGGGGCATTGCACAGATATTGCCTATTATGGTAACAGGCAAATAATACCCTATAAGGTCACAAACTACAATTATCACATCTCATAGGTCCAACACTGCCCACGAACCCACAATCCTCTCTCAGCCCATCCTCAGTGACCTGGATGCACTCCCAGGGTCACCTCTGGGTCCAAGAAGAGGCTCTCTCTCCGGCCCTCAGGGCCTCTCTTCCAGCACACAGTGCACCCCAACAGGAAGCCATCGGCTCCAGACTGCCTCCCCAGTGTCTCCAAGCACTCCAGCTCTGCCCTTTGTAGGGGCTGGATGTTGGTGACAGCAGCTGCTCGGGGTCTGTAGCTGCAGCTCTGGGTGCCTCCCTCTCTTCTGCAGGGCTGGGTGTCTGCTTTTCCAAAGGGGCAGTCCAGGGGGATGTGATGAAGACGGGAGAAGTGCTGTGGGCACAGACATTCAAAGGAAGGCAGCTGGTGGGGTGCGGGTGTGAGGAGGTCCCAGGAGTGTCTCAAGGGACACACAGGAGCAGTAGAAGGCACTGCATGCAGTAGCAGTTACACCCTGGAGGGAAGCTCCTGGCTGTGAAGCTCTTTCTGTACCCTTGAAAGTGAGCTACAGCACTCAGATTTTATTTGGTGATAGGTTTCTTAAAGCCCATCACAAAGAGTGCACAGGCTTGCTCAGATCTTGTTGTTTGGGAACTGATAGAGGGTAGAACAGGGGTTTAACTATTGAAATGACATCCTAAACACTGGCTGGGAAACAAACCTGCTGTTTCTAGAGATGCAGCTGCTCAGTGATGCTGTGAATATGGCCAACTTTGTCTGAAATAAGGGCATAGCATCTTTTTGGGTGCTTATTTTTGAATGCTTCAAAATCAACCTGACATAACACTTGTACGTTTTGGGTTTGGGTTTCTTTTTTTCTTTTTGCCATTTGTTGTGGGTACCTGAACAACAGAATTGTATAACCAGACCTGTTCTTTTTGTCTGCCTAGGCAGATCTGCATGTCTGAGCCACACAGAATCTGGATGTCTTGTAAGCACTTCAAGTCAAATTTTGTTGTCTTCTCTAGCTGCTTCTGGTCTTAAAAGATTATTGGCATTATTGAGTGTTTTTTATTAGGTATTCTCTGTATGCAGCAGCAGTGTCCAAGGAATGCATTCAGGCAGGTAGTGACCTATTGTACTGCTACAGCTTCTAATAAGTTCCCAGAATCAAACACTTGTTTGAAGGTCCTGCTCCTTATGATAATGCCCAGTCTGTCTTCAGGTTCTCTGTCTGCAGGGTAGCAGAAGTACTCTGAGCAAATCTGGTAAAAAAATGTTGAACCAAGTGCTCAGTGCTTGTGGAGGTTGGCTGGATGTTGGTTTCCAGCCAGACCAGTAGCTGAAAGGCTTTATTAATGTTCAGAGTAGGTGGTTTCCTGCAATGAAAATAAAGAGCAGGTTGCTTAATGGGCAAAATAAACCTTATTTTAATTACAACAGCTCTGGCTGCCAACATGCTTTAAGTATAATTATTTTTAGTTTAAATATTCTCCCTGGGTATGCCAGGTCCATTTCCTTCTCTGTCTTATTCCATTGCCTGACTTAGAGCTAATATACCACAGAGCTTGTGGGAGTGTTGTTGGTTACAAAATGAGTGGGTTGTGAGGCAGAGACCACAGTGAGCTGGGAAATGTAAGGGCAGAGCTGAGCCCAGGTGTTGGCTGAGGGGGCACACCTGATCTGGGCCTTAAATACAGAGGAGCAGTGTATCCAAGTGTACTGGGACAGAGACTAATGGAGTCTGAACCTTGTACATTATAGACATCTGAATTTAGGGTCTGCCGTTGAACCCTATTTATTTATTTATTTGATGTATTAACTCTGGGAAATTTCCTAGGGAAGGGAAAAAATAAGGCTTTGAAATTCAAGGCTGAATCTTTGGCAAGGGTGTCCTGAGAACTATTTTCTAATACTGGAAAAGGGGGACATTTTACAGAGTACCTTCAAGCCCATTATACATTTACATAAAGTATAGTTGTTCGGGTGGGGGTTTTATGTTGGAATTTTTCTTATAGCACAGGCTCATTTGGCAATCAGCAACTCCACTAACAACTCTACCAAGGGGTTTGGTATTAGCAATGAGTCTAAAGGGATATGAGAATCTTGTTACGTCTTGGTCTTCTCTAAGGATTGCTGAAACACATTTCTGTTGGAATGCCCCTGAGCTTTATTTCCTCTCTGGCTCAATTGTCAAACGTACACATGTGGCAGCACAATGGGCAGCCTGGCATGGAACATCCATTTCTGGGCAGCTCAGAGGCAGGGAGCTCATTCGATCCATCATCGCCCTGGAACAAAGATACAAGGCCAGCGTAAAAAGAATAATCAGCAATGCTTGCTCAAAGAATGGAAAAGGCAAACACAGAGAAAAAGAAAAACCTGGTGAGAAGTAGCCCTGGGCTATCTGAACCCACATCAACCCACATGCCCTATCCCCTCTCAGCAGCAGAATGCTCTGCAGATGCGTCACCCTGAGGACTGGCCCACAGGTGCGCGGGGCACTCTGGGCAGTGTCACAGCATCAAACACTGACTCAGACAGCTCAGTCTGAATCTTCAGCCTTGAAGCTTGAAAGGGTTCATCCTTCTGTGGCGAAGGAGGAAGACTTGAGGGGTAGCTTAGCATCCCATCTAGGTTGTCTGCACAAGTGCTGATGCCTGACATCCTGAAGTAGGCAATCTGAGATAATTTACCTTAGCAAACTGCTCCTCCTAAATGACGTATTTTTAACCCACTGGAAATTCTCATGCAGGAATCTTTCTCCTTCTAAAGTTCATTAGTGGTAGAACTATTTGTAGAAACTTCTACTCAGTAAGTTCCAGAGGAAGGTTGCTCCATCTTATGCCTGGCTTGCAGCCAAACAAATGACAAGGAAACCTGCTTCCCTCTGCAGTGGAGCCTTTAATGGCATGAGCACACACAGGCAGTTCCGAGTGCAGTGAGATGATGCAATTTAACACAAACACTTAACCATAGCTTCAGTCCTGAAATCTTGCACTTGGTTTAATTGTAGCAATTACAGAGGTGATGAAAAGGGGGAAGAAACCATCAGTTTTTCACGAGAAGGTAACATCAGATGCATATGTGCACTCTGCTCAGCAAATTCCTATCTCTGAAGGCACTGCTACATGTGCAACTCTCTTATTCTGTTGCAGGACTTAGATCTAATATATCACCAAAACTCATTCCAGGCCACCCTCAGAGGTAGTGATATGCATAGTATTTCAATTTGAGAACACACAAATGACCTCCAAAAAGTGAGAAACCAACTAATTAAAAGCACAAGTAGATGCTCACCATGTGTTTGCAATTGAGACTGCAAACGGGGAAGAGTGTTTCAGGGTCAAACTCTGGTCAGTCATACAGAGCTTGACTGTGTGAAAGCAGCAGCTGTGTATCAGGGAGGGGGATTGCCACCTGGAGGCTTAGAGAGTTAATGTGGAAAACCAGGGGTAACTGATAGGCCAATTTCTGGGGTTTTATTTTCCCTCTAGGTTTTAATCCTGCAGCTCTTTACTCACCTGAGTAGTAGAAGGAGATGGTAAGTTGTGACTCAAACACCAAATAACTATTTCTTTGGACCTGCCTGATGTGCCTGAGCATGACCTTGAACCCGCCAGCCAAGTTCAGTTCCCCGAGACGGCTCTCACTTCTCTAACTGCTCATGAAGTGCAGGAAGGAGCCATGTCCATTTTCCTGGCCTGCCTGTTGTCCAACATGCAGTGCAGGTCTCCAGTTCCAGCAGTACGTGGGTATCCAAGGAGTATTTCCAGCAGTCTCCAAGTATTCAACAGTATCTGTTTCTAGAAGGTGACTTTTAGGGGAAGGTGACAACTCCAGCTCTGGGTTTTTCTGCCAGTCTGATTTCTCATAGGCAGCTTAAGCCGAAGTTAAAGTCATCTTATCTGGCTTGCTGGCAGGAAGGTTATAATCTGCACTCAGTGAATTTCCCATTTACATTGAATTTCATCTGTCATTTTTTTAGCCCTGTCAAGTCTGCTCTGCAATGTTATCCCACAGTTGTTCAAAATGATGTCTTATTTACCATCTGGAGCAACTTAGTATGAGCAAACTATGTTGTTCACCTTCTTTTGTAGAACTTTTATAAAGTTTTGAAGGACCTGAACCCATCAGCCTGTGTCCTTTTGGAGAACTCCTGGTGATGTCCCTGCTGCAAGAAATAACTGGTTCCTGCTCAGTTTTCTGTCTCTTGGGCAATTATTTATCCATGTGAGACCCTTGCTTCTGATTTTATGGCTGCTTAATTTCCTTAAAAGCTGCTGCTAGGTGGACCTTGCTGAGTGCTTTTGGAAAGTCCAAGTGTACTGTAGGAACTTGATTTCCCTTTTCTTCATGACTTGTTCAGGGAATTTCAATAGGGCTGCGAAGCTTGACTTCCATCTATGAAGCTATGTTTGTTTTTTCCCCAAATGCTGCACTTGTTTGTATATCACAAAATGATTTCTTTATTCTGTGTCTATTTGTCTTGGAGAGTCATTAGTCCCTAGTTTCCCTGATTTTTCCAGGAATCATATCTCCACTTCCAGCACCAGGGTGATTTTGATTAAGAGGCTACATATCATAACTGAGAGTTAGAAGCCTTTCATTCTTAGTTCTTGCAGAACTCCTGCCTTAAATCCTCTTCTCCAGTGATTTGTTGGTTTTGCCTTCATCTGCTTTTATAACGTCTTTGCTCACAATTCAATCTCGGAACAATCCTGAGACAGCCTAAAGCCTGGTCCTGGCCTTGGAAGCTGAGCTCTTTGCAGCTGTTCTGTCTGATGTCCATCCCAGACAGATCAGCCATAGTGACCCTGGTCAATACTTGCAGGCTTAATACTGGAAGTTTCTGCAGTTCCCAGGGGGCTGTGTGTGATCTAATGGAACTGACAATCATCCCAGTGAGCTGCTCCCTTCTGACCTACATTTGGTCCAAGTCCTCTACAAATGCTGCATTACATAAAAGAAACACGTGCACATCTCTCTGCAGGCATGAGGGGACAAGTGTAGAGCCTCACCTCATGTGAGCAGATGCTCAGAATAAACAGCTCAGCCTTTGATATCCTCCTATTAGTTTTAACCTGTGGCAGCCAAGATCATGTTCGAGGCCATAATTTCATATGACTCGAAAAACTCACCAAAATTAAATCACTTCATGGAGCAGGTAGAGACTTAATTTATATCTCTGATGCTTTCATAACAGGATGTTCCATTGAGACAAAAAGATATTGAGTATCATGGAATCTTTCATGTGGGAATAGTGTTTAAATAATTGATAAATCCTACCCTTTGTTGTAGACTTACTATTTTTTCCATGTTTTTGTACTTTCCATTGAAGGAAGCAACATTAATCAGAACTTAAAAGTTTAAATTATCTCTTCCTAAAGGCTCAAGGGAAATGAAAACAGACTGATAATTCCTTAGCAGCAGAGGAAGTATTCCCTGAACACTGTGACATGACAAATTACTGGATCTCTGCCATATGGGGAAGGAGAACATTCCTGGATAGGGATCACCGGTGCACAAAAGAGAAGGATGACATATTCCTCCCTTATAATTATCAAAAAAGGCAGGTGGGGAGGCACAGTTATGCCATGCCCATAGAAATTTGCACAGGAGAAACTGAATCCTGAAAGGTCTGTTACCAGTACCGAAGGAAGAAGTGAATAGGGGGAGTTACCTGTAGTCTAATGAAAGAGGTGGAGGGTAAGTATTAAATCAAGACATGCAGGAGATGTGTTGAATTTACTCCACAAAACCATGCATCTTTTAGAGAGCTGTTGGTAAGCATTTTTCTTCGAACATGGAGCTCTTCATCCTTCTTATTTACTTCCTAACACGGGAGAAGTAACTCCACCTACTGAGATGAGGGTTTCCCTCATTCCCCTGCTCTTGACTATACTAGGATGACACCTGGGAATTTTATGGTTAAAGTATGGAAAGACGTGACCAAAACCTGTGCCATCAAAACTGTTTAACAGGAGATGGGGTTTTCACTATGGTGTGCTGTGATAGGAAGTGATTTAGCTGCCACAGGTACAAAGAGCAGATTTGCTGGGCTGCTTGCAGGGCAGGAGATGCTGTGTCAGCAGAGCATGTATTTGGAGACAATATGTTCCTTATGCTCCTCTGCATAGAGAATGGTGGATAAAAAGACCTCTACAGTGGTGCTAAAGAGGAGTATGGGACCTCTTCCTGTATTTCTTCCATGAGTACTTATATCAGCACTTCACAGCAGGAAAATAAATCACCTTGACAAGAGATAAATTGTGCTGTACTAAACCCCCTGCCCATGGGGAGAGCCAGGAGCTCTGCTGGCTT
This sequence comes from Lycocorax pyrrhopterus obiensis, assembly GCA_014706295.1. NCBI lineage: Eukaryota > Metazoa > Chordata > Aves > Passeriformes > Paradisaeidae > Lycocorax > Lycocorax pyrrhopterus. The sequence continues at coordinate 4,066,327 of JACSVZ010000016.1, forward strand.
TGCTGACCCATTTCAAGTCAAAAGAGTTCCTCAGTTGTTCAAAATGATCTAGAGGAAGCAAAATTTGGATCAAACGTTGATTAAATTATCAAGTGTATTGATTAATTTTGGCCTTAGTTTGGGACTTTGACAGGCCCAGGGGCAGGGCTTAGGACCTCTGAGGAGTTCAGGGCCCTTGCTGTAGATGCTTGTATATGGTTAGGCCTTATCTAGTCTGAAAGATAAAAGGCAGGAGGCGTGGTGCAGGCAGGGCATGTTGACCCATGGCACCTTTTGTCTGTTGTGTTGTATCAGTGGGGTGTTCCTCTAGCGAGAAATCAGACTCTGTGCTATTAAAAATTACTGGAGTGATTGATAGTGCAGCCACATGTCTACTGAATCCTCAAGTGCCACTTTTGGACAGACATCGAATCGCTCTGGAGGAGGAGGATATGCAGAGGTATTGCAATGTTTCCTCCAGGAAACACTCAGGCTAGTTAAACAGCAATCAGATTTTGAAGCTGTGCCTGACCAAAATCACTCTGGTGCAGTTATTCCCATATGGATTGTGTGTTACAGGGTTTTGGATGATTACATGCACACAGGAGCAAACTGCTGTTTGCAACCTCTGCACAACTACTGAGATATCCAAGGGTAATCTCCTCTGGTCCTACAGATTGATGGGCCCCTTATGTGAATGGCCAATCCTGCATTCTGCACACCTTGAAGAAATTTATTCCTCTAACCCATCAAGTCTGTTTTCTTTGGGCTGTTGTGTGCAATATTCTTAGGTGTTTGTGGCAGTGGAGATGAAAGCACATAATATCAGATTGAAGGTTGGAAGTAATGAAGTTCTTGCAAAAGTTAGCCCAAATTAATTATCTTGCAAACCCTATCTGACTGCCGTGTTGAGCAATGTCCCTTTGAATGGACAGTGAAAGGTTGACGTTTACATTTTAAGCAGAATTACTTAAAAGATAAAGAGTTGTGTAATATTAAACTTGTGAATTGGCTATGATAATGTCTGCAGTTAAAGATATTTGGTTTGCTCTTAGGAAAACCTATATATTTCTTATCTTTGTTTTTGATATCTTGTTTATGATCTTCCTACGAGGTGTAGGAAGAGGCAAAGTTTAAGGCTTTGTGACTGGGACAAAGACACATTTTTGGAAGAGTCCACAGCAAGTGGTCTGTGATCTGTCACCACTGGACACAGACATGCACTGTACCTCCAGTTGTTGTTGCCATATGCAAAAAGTATGGATGATTACACGTCCTGCACTGTCTTGTCCTTCTCAATCCCTTTCAGATCGAAGACTGTCTTTCTGTACGTGTAAGCTTGAGAACAGTGTGGCCTGGAATTTGGTTAGATCTATTAGGCAGAGATGAGTCTAAATGCCAATGTAATTGGGGGAGCGTTTGCTAAAAGGTGTCTGGCAGATCTTTTCCTTCAAATGAAAGAAAGTATCTTGGTTATACTTAATCCAAGTGATTTTGGGGTTTAGATACTTATTTTATCCGCTTTGTTGTTTGGGATCCATGTAAGTTAACGGCTCTGTTTTTCTTCAGTATATTAAACCTCCATAATTCCCTCTTGTAGCTGGTTTGCCAGGCACTCATCAGCCCCATGCACAGCCAGTCCCCAAGGTGTACTGTATTGCATGCCATTCTTCTTGTTTGACACTTGCCCTCATCAGCATTTAAAACTCTGATACGATGGTAATTAAACCCTGGATACTCTCCAGCTTTTTTTAGTGGCTTAATCATACTTTGTGCTTTTGATGAAACTTAGTATTGAATACCAACAGCCATGCTGACTGCTCACAAGCTGTAAAGACAAGGGCAAGCCATTCTAAGCCATTCCCACCTTATAGCATTTCCCATCTTCCCCTGTATTGTGAAGAAATAGCATCTCTTAATCCTTTGTGTGTTGAGTTTTTCTTTGGCCATCGTACCGCTGCACACTGAGCTGAATAGAAAAGCCCAGGGGACTCTGTTATCTAAACATCAAAAATGAGACAATTTGAAGCTGCATGAATCTGGAGTTACAGTGCAGTTCTCTCCAGTTGCCTATGAATAGCCTTTCCGCCAGCAGGGAATTTGATTCTATCTTCAATGATTTTATTCATATGCTTAATAATGTTGGACAGTTTGAATACATGGACTTTTCAGTCCTGCCAATAGATAGTGTTTCTTTGCTAGGTTTCATTTGGACACTAACAACAGAGGGCAGAGAGCAAAGATGCCTTCTCTGCAAATCTCATGTTCTGGGGCAGATCCAGCCTTGCCATGAGTAGACATAATCCCCTCAGACATCTCAGAATTTGGAGGTTCATTGTACACAATTTCAGATGCGTAGGAGACGGATATAATGCCTCCCACTCTTCTTTCAGTGCTTTGTAAGAGCAGTCTTTCCTTTGAAAGTTATATAATTAGCCAAAATAGCAAACAGCAAGTTAGCAGTGCCAGCACAGAGCGTGACAATGCAAGTATAAGCAATTTGGGGTGAGCTGCATTGCAGATGAATCAGCCTTTTCTTTTTTCACTCTGCATGACTTTTGCAGAATGAAATGCTTCTCTGGGGTCAGAACGAGCGGAGGGGCCTAATACTTTTCTCTTTGGGTAATTCATTAATATTTCTCCTGAGTAAGAATCACAAAATCCAGGGTATCTAGAGCACTTAGGTGAGGAAGGTCAAATCCAGGAGTACCAAAAACCTCACTCTAAACAGAACACCACCATCAGACTTTTGCCACGGTGGCACAGTTGGTAAGCTTTAAACACAGTATTGACAGTGCTGTGGCATTCCCTGTGGTCGATTTAGTTTAACCCTGTATCTGCTGCTCTTTTAAGGTTCTTTATGTGTGTGTGATACGCACGCAGACACGTGCACTCAGTTCTCTCCTTCCACTCAGCAACATTCATTAGTGTTTCAGTTCTCTTGCTAAATGGGCTGTCTCGTCTCTGTGTATGCCCCATCCATCAGAGCACAGTGCATCAGTTTTGCACAGTTTAGATTCTTCCTTTCAAAGTTAAACAAAATTCCAAGTGAATCTTTTTTTATAAGTGGGGAAAGCTCTGAAAACACAGCTCACAGTTACACCCCCATCCTCTTTTATAGGGTTGGTATCTAAACTGTGTATTTTAAAAGTAAAGACTTTTGGCTCTGGATGTTCAAATATTTTCATTTCTTTTAACAAAAAGTGTGAGGAAGGTTCTGCTCCCAGCTTAGTGTCCTCTTCCAGAAGTGCCAGTCAGGCTGAGTCGAGAGGGCTCCCTCCCACCCATGTCTCTGCCTGAAGGGAAGATGAAGTTGGGAGTACACCTCAGCCCGGGAATAGCATGTGTCCTACAGCTGTTTCCCAAGCAGCTGTACCTTCACTGCTAAGGTGCCACTTCAGGATATGATGTCATATCCTGGACTCTGTGTTTCTAATGGAGGTCATTAATTGTATCACTCAGTTAACTGAAGCAGGGATCTTGTATTTTAGGTGCTGCCCAGGTAGCTGGAGGAGCTATCAGGCAGCGAGGGAGGTGGCAGGAAGCCTGCTTTTTACCCCAGGGCAGCTGGCCCGTGACCACCAGCTGGCTCCTTGGGCAGGACTGGGGACAACAGCACTGTCCCTGCTGTATGGGGGGACCTCTAAAACAAGTACAGACACCACCCACCACACAGGGGTCCCAGGCAGTGAACTGCCCCCAGTGCTGAGCTCAGAGATTAATTACAGGGTTAAGCAACAAGGAATTAAGAGAAACGTTTGGCATGATTTTTTTTGTCCTTGATCCACCCTGTGAAACTTTGCAAAACACTTTTCTTTGTCCTCAGTTCTGTTTTTTTAATTCCTTCTGGACCCTGGAGAGCTGGAGCAATGTGCCTTCAGAAGATGACAAACCTTGCTATAGCAAAACCCCACAATCATATCTCTGTTAGTATTATGGTGCTTTTTTAGGTATTATGAATAAGATTAAAAGAAGTGGTTGTCCTGAACAATTTAAATTCTAAGCAAATCAGCCAGTCAGACTACAGAATGTTACAAATGCAGGACCAGAATGTGTATCAATCTATTAACAGCAAAAGAGGATGAAACCTCTTGTACTTAATAAGAGAAAAATCAGCTCCTCCTATGCCTAGCTGCTGCTAGAAAAGCATTGTCCCTTCAATCCTGATTCCAACAATGCGTCTTCTAACACAAGATATCATCTTGCTGAGGCTGTAATTATTATTGAAGCCTCTCTTGACCCCAGAAGCTAACAAAAAAAGTCTGGGGAGAGACGTCTTCTGTCAGTTGTTCCACTTAAGATGAGAAATTGGTGAGTTAAGCGTGACTTTGATGCAGTCCTACGTATTTATGAAGAATTTACAAAGGCCTGTGTCCCTGAACACAGCAGGACTCAAGGAAGCTCACTTAAAAGCTGTCCTCTCTGGCTTTTCCTCGGGCCATGTTGTTAGTGCTTGCTTGCTGTCCAACGCTTTATCTCTTCTGGCTTTTCAGTGCACGGTTGTGCTTTCCTTCCTTTTTGATCATTTCCGCTGATCAATGCCTTGTCCTCTGAGTGTACGTCCTGGCATGCTTGGGAAGCTCTCCATGCAATAATTAGTTCTGTTTGCAGGGGGAATCTAACAGTTTCCTTGCTTTATTTTTGCCTCTCTTCTCTCTGGGCTATAGTGTGCATCAGTAGGTTTGTACCACCTAGAAGAGAGGTGGGTTTGCCCTGTGTTGGTGCCCCTGCTATCTGGCATTTATGTGCAAGGCAACAGGGGCCTCTCCCTGCACTTTAGTGTGAAGAGAAGGTACCCAGGAGATCACTGAGGGCACAAAGGAGATTGGGTAGCTTTTGGGGGGAGCGCCTTCCCCATGTAAGTGGCATCCTGGCAGAAAGCTAGAAATGTTTCATCTGAAAATGTGGAAGATGCAGAGCTGGCAGTTCTGAGTCAAGGCTTTTCCTCCCAGACTGGCAGGTATATCCGTCCAAGTCAAGGAATAGCAGTGTCCAAATCACGAGCCTTATGGTGAGGGAGACTTTGTCTGGTGGGTGAAAGAGTTTCTGGTTGTGCGGCTGTTGAGCTTCAACTGGCCCCTGGCCACCTCAGGAAGTGATATAAATGAGACTGGCTTTGGTAGGAGACCAGTTAGTGACCCTGAGTGCTGAAGCAAGAGTCAATTTGTGATGTGTGTTTGTACAGTTATGTTTCAGTCAGAGTCCCACAGCTTTTCTCCTGAAGCACCGGGCATCTTCTCATAATCCTAAGAATAGCCCTAAGTATGGAATGCTTCTGAGGGTCTTGCTCTGAATGTCAGTATTTGCACTCAAATGGATCTGGCCAGCTACCAGACACTTAAGCAAATGAAGTTCATGGTGCCTGGTAGCAATAGATACCAGAAGGTTGCCATGGGCCTGATATTTACATTAGAGTTGGGCTCAAACCCAAGCTGTAGTCTCAGTGTCTTCACCCTGCACGTGTAAAACATCTTTCCTCTTTGTCTCTTTGGATTCCTAGCACAGAAGTGCACTTGTGCAGGTCTGGAGTGCCATCAGTTCTTCAGGAAGGCTCTGTCTCAGATGGTCTTTCACAACACTTGGGTGGGAAATTAAGAGCATCCTTTGAAACCTCCCATAAATACCCACCGTGCTAAAAGGGGCTTCTGTATTGCACTTGGCTTTGCCACAGACAGCAGTGTCATTTCCTACTGCCTTGTCCATGTGAAGCACCCGTGTGTTGGAACAGGGATGAAATTACTGATGGAAGGCCCAAACGTGCCAGTATCTCCTGCAGCCACATGGCAATGCCTGGGATGGGAGGCACAACAGCAGGACCAGGGTGCTGCGGCATCCTAGAGCATGCAGTCCAGACGTGATTTGAGGATGTTGAATTCAATCAGTGGAGTTAAGCATTTGAGCCCTTTATTCTGATAATGCACAGCTCTGATCACAAATGATGGTTCTGGCCATCGGTGTTTTCACATATTGACTCTAGTTAAATATCTGGAGCTGGATAAATGGCTGGAGATAAAAAGAAAACTGTGTGTTGCACAGTTTTAGTACTGTCACTTCTGTTTAGTTTCAGGCATGCTGCTGAGCATGATACATCCCAGATCTGAGTTAAAAAAAGAACAGTTTTCCTTTGCTAATGGAATAAGTTATTTTAGTATGAAGTGCAAGCTAGGAATTGGTGTCTGTTTCCTGTTTGAAGATAAACAAGGTCCATTCAGCGAAATTACACTGTGAGGCAGCTCCTGAAAAGCTTCAGAAATGGGAAAATTTGCAGATTCTCTTAATGTAAGTTGCTCTAGATGCTTTTGGAATACAGAATCAGCAAGGACAAAAAGGTATTTTGTGGAACATACGTGCTGGTTCATTGCAAACTCATAAACAGACAAGAACAAGCAAAGATTTTTCAGATAATGGTCTCAACTGAGAACAGCTAATCGGGCCAATTAGCCCTTATGATGTAGCTGCCTTATGACTAATCTGAGCAGCCTGTGGTGGGGGATGATTTATAGCACTTGTGTGAGCAGAGCAAGCAAAGGCACGGGATGCAGAGCTGTCGAGGAGAAAAGTCTAGGAGGGGAGCTCAACTGCAGCACAAAACTTTCCAAATCAGGATAGCAGCAGAGAGGATTAGGGTCTCACACAAAAGCCAAGGCTGGAGGGCTGTGGTCTGGGAAGGTGCTTGAGAAGTGTTGGATGTCACTGGGAGGATGCAGAGGCCGCTCGCTGGGTCGGGCCTTTCGGAGGAGCAGGAGGAGATGGGAGGTGGGAGCCCAGTGACTCTATGGATGACTTTTTCTCTTCCCTGGTGGAAGCAGTGGGAGAGCAGCTGTATCTGCTATCTCTGATTTAACAGGGTTTGAGACACTGAGGAGCGTAAATAGTATCCCGTAGCCAAATCCCGATGAATAAAGCCAGGTTTGAGAGAAGTCTGTCTCGCTGAACGCTGATCTAGGTTTGATTTGGGCTGGAACAGGGACCTGTTTCAATTAATTTGCTGAGTTATGGCCCTTGGAGATTAGTTTGAGTTTCAGAGAGGTTGCTAATGATTTTCAGGTGAAGAAACTCTGACCCTGAAAGGATTTGTGCCAGAAAGTGGGAGAAAGCAGGAGAAAACACAAGCCCCTAAAATCATCAGTATGAGAGGAGGCTTTCCAGTGACACAGGTTGGAGAGCAGCGGAGAGGAAGCCTCACCTTTCCAAGGGACTTGCTAATCCCGAGTGGGATGTTGGTGCAGTGGTTCTAGTTGCACGTTGTGTGCTATTCCAGACTTCCTGAACAGTGTCTACCTCCAGTACAGAAAATCCCTGTGTCTTCTTTCCTATTCCTGCAAGACTTGTCATTTTCCTCACAAATGTTGTAGGCTGCAATTTAAGGGATTTACGGTAGGAGGATGAATATAATTATAATGGATGTAATTATGGAAAAGATGATCCCATAAAAGATTAAAGAGCAGAGTAAAAGATGGCTGAAAGCAGGCATTTACCATAGTTCATGCTTATTTCTGTGTTTAATGTGTTGCCACTTCATGAATGACAGTGATGGGCAAAGTCTTGCTACCCATAACTGGTAAAGTTAATAAGGAAGATGGATGGCTCAGTGCACGTGCATCTAATTAGAAAGGTGGCTGCAGTGCATGTTTTGGACAGAGAAAGGGAAATATGGGCAGCACTAGTACTGTACACTGAACGGGTAATTACAGCAATGGGAAGTATGAGAATCCTATTCAAGAAGCAGTGAGAAATCATTCCTTAACCACAAAGACTCTTGGTAGAATATCCAGATGTGGGCAGATTGACTTTATGCTTGACTTCAGGAAATGCTCAAAGGCACAGGCAGGGAACACTGAAGTGTCATTCCTATAATGACAAAAAGGTATCTGCAATCCTGGTTTAGATTACTGAACATGTTGTCCAGGAACATTTTAAGAGGAAACTTATTTTTTTTCTAGAATGAAAATTTAGTAAAGCAAAGCTTTGGCAGTTAGAGGGATTTCTAAAGACAAAGATCTGAAGAGGAAATGAGCATCCTTGGTAAGGAAAACACAGATAACAGCCTGCAAAGGGAGAAGGCAGCCCGAAGTAGTGCTTTTTTGTTTCTTCTGTTAGAGGGTAATTTTATACAAGACCAGATTAAAATGGTTTGAAACAGCCTGAGCAGCCTTTGTGATGGGTGGAGGACAGGAGTCTTTCATATTGAAGCTTGGATGCTATTCGATATCCTGTCAGCTTCCATCTTTCTGTTCAGGGTTTAAATGGCTTAATTGCTGTAGTTTCATTTCTGTAATTTAACTTCCTTTTGCTATAAAGAAAGTTTAATTCAGCATTAACAGATTATTTAAAGATTGTTTTTATGTTTGTATCATCTTGGTGCTTTAAAATGATTTCAGAGCTAAAACTTCTGGAAAACTAACTGCAGGTTCCAGCTGAAACATGTAAGATAAATTACAACCCATTAAACTGAAAAGAGGAAGGAATTATGACAAATCCAGCACAAAATTAACACTTTGTGCTGGATGGTGTCTGTGCTCTTCCCTGGCACCTCTGTGCCCTCTTTACCTTTTTATGGTCCATGGGTTTGCCTGTGACATTAGGCTGAAGGGAAACTCTGTACTTCCCCAGGACAAGAACTGCTATGGCCAGGGACTGCTGCCTCAAGTCTTTGGCCTGAAATGATTTATTTCTATGGCAGTTGTTCACCATGGCAGTAGCTTAAGTTGGCATGAACATTTCCATGAACTCTGCATATATTTGTATTGATATTTCACTGACGGGCACCTCTGGCACTCCTGCTAATGTTATGTTGCAAAGCGTAGAAGGAAAAAAGAAATGGGCGAGAGAACACAGGTGTGCAAGTGCTGTCCCTTCCTCTTACTCATGAAAACATGAAATTTTAGATCTGTTCCCAACAGGACTGCAAGTATGGCTGAAGAATCTGCTCTTGTCCTGTCCCTCTTTTGCGCCATAACATTGTACTCATTAGTCCAGAGCACACATACCTGCAAGGCCCATTCAGCTAAAATAGTTCCCTGTGATTGTTTGTCTCCCGAACAATGACAAGAACTCTGGAGTTCTGCCAAAGAAAGTGAGTCCCATATGTGACTCTGGAGTGAGAGCAGTGAACACAGCCCTGGAAAGTGTCTATTCCTGCTCCCTGTGCCTTTAACACACGCAGATTTATTCTCCTCCCCACCACTGAGACAGACTAAGGCCTTTGTAACATCTGAAATGAAAAAGCATGTGAAAATATTCTGCAGAGGAGCCAAGATAAAGCATTGCCATGCAGTAGTCTCCATCTCAAATAAGTTTTGAAAGTATTGTTGTCTTTTAGGTCAGGAATATCCAATAGTATTTTTATCACATCCAAAAGCACACAAAGGAAGAGCATGTTCATGACAGCCAGTGGAGGAGGGAACATGTGGGATGCCTTTGACCATCCGTGTGTTCTTTTGTTGTGTGTTCTTCTGGAGCCCTGGCTACCCAGGAGGAGTCACTGAATGAATGATCCTTGTAGCAAGGGGGACTAGAGGGCTCCAGGGGTGGAACATCTCTGGTCAAGAAGATGTATTGAAGGTGTATTTTCACCTGAACAGAGTGGAAGAACAAAGGAGGCTTTCGGGTTTCCTCCAAGACAAGCGCAGTCCACAAAAAGCTCTGTGCTTGTGTAAAGGGGGTTGGAGTGCTCATGAGGGAGGGATGTGGATGGAAGCAAGTTCACGAGCAATCCAGCACTTGAGCTGAGGGAGCTGCATCTATTTGCTGCTCACAGGGCATGTGGGGGCTCAGCTGACGCGAGCAAACCCCCTTCAGCTCAGCAGGGAGTGTTTGAATAGCAGAAACAAACCGCAGACATCCAGGTGGAACACTGGGATTTAAAAGTTTCTGATGTGTCAGCCTGTAGGTCAGGTGCTGTTCTTTCTGTGCCAGAGAGCCTGAAGGGAAGGAAGGTTGTTTGGAATCACTGGGATTGCTGTGGTTGCGCAGGAGCACTGCAGGGCTATGGTGATGTGGCTGATCCTTGGGCACTCTGTCCCTGGGGCTCAGGGCAGAGGAACTAAAGCAAATGGAGCTTTGCCCCTAAAGCAAATAGAATTAGTGACAGTGCTCTAATCTCTCGGACTTGCTGAACAATCATGGTGTTTGGCTCCTCTGCTGTGCCACTTTGCTCTTAAGGGCAGGGCAGTGAGAAAGCACAGGCTGTAGCTGAGGGCTTGGGGCTGTATTTTTGCCACTACCCTGTGGATGCTTTTCTATTTGAGATTTGCCTCTGAGGGGCACTTCCTATAATAATGTTTCCTGCTGGCTTTGTGCCCATGTTCTTCTTCTACACATGCAGTTCTACACCTACAGAGCACAAACAACTGAATAACATATTTTTCAGTTCTTTCGGGACACAGTCTTACGAATTTGCAGAAATGTTTTCCTAAGGAGGTTTTAGGTAGATTACTGTTTTCTATAAATTAATATTTCTCTGCAGATGTGGGCTTAAATTGCTTTTCTTGCGGATTATGAATCTTGTGAATTGTTTCACTGATGCTTTTAGGAAAATAAATAGATAAAACAGAAATAAGAATTGTTTGTGCCAAGGCTTGATAGATGTTTTCTTGTTTCTGGGAACACGCAGGCAGCTGGCTGATGTTTTCTTCCTTTTTTTTTTTCCAAAGCCACTGAGAGGTAGTCCGGCATATACTGCAAAGATGAAATTGATTTGTTGTGTGCAGAGCTTAAATACAAATACTGTAATTAAAAATTATGACCTACCTGGAAAGCTGAAACAGAGCTGTATGTAATCACTGAGGTATGGCACTTCAGTGCAGTGTTTCAGCAGTGACACTCCAGACCATCTGGGGAATTCTAAGGATGGGTGGCACACTAACCTTGTGCTTTGGGTTGTCTTGACAGGCCAGCTACAGAGGACCATGGGGTTCAGGTTGCTGTCTCGCCTGCTGTTTCAAAACATTTTAGAAATTTGACCATTTAAAATACCTCCTTTTAATAATGCAGGCACTGCCCTAAGTGTGTTCAGCATCCAGTCCCCAGTGAGCCAATTCCCACTGGAAACATCTTCACAGTGTATGTCCAAAATCTTCAGGAATCTTTTCCAAAAGCTTTTCTATGAGTCTGCCCTGTGTGCAGTGTCTGTGGTTACTCCAGAGGTGCGACTGGATGAGAATTAATCTTGCAGCATTTCCCTTGGCCAGACGCAGAAGGGACCCAGAGCCTTACAGGGAATGCATGACCTGCAGTGTAAGGAAGTACAACAGCATTGTTGTCCTCAGCTGGCAGCTTCCAAGCTCAGGCCCAAAATCTCTGAGTGTCAAAGAATTTAGGAGTGTCACATCAAACAGATGTTTGCTCTTTAATATTATTTGGTGGAAGTTTTTTGCAAGTACTGAAAAGAACTCTCCTGCATGAGCTGAAACACTGTTAAATGTGTTTGCTTTTTAGGAAATATTCAGCCTCGCAGCTGGAATGGAGCTGACTAATAAGTAACTTCAGTAGAAGGGGCCTGAAACCTTCCCAGTGATCACAGGGATAGGCAGAGCAGCAGTTGATCTGATGAGGTGATTAAGAATCAAGCATCCATGACAAATAGCCCTTCAGAGAACGTTAGCTTTTTTGGGAGCAACTTGAGCTGACCCTGAGGTAGAATAATTATGCTTAAATGACATGAATTGCCCAGCACACTCACATATATTTCAGTTTCTTGCCCTTCTGATCGTAATTGAGTGCCTCTACCAGATCAGAAGCTGTTTTAACTCATTTGGAAATAAAATTACTATGCCTACTGTGCTGTGTAAAGTTTAGGAAAAGCTTAATGAAACAAATTCTGTCAAGGGAGGCTGCTTTACTCTCCCAAAGTACTTAGTTTAAATCAAATGGATATGGATTCCTAACTTACATTTATTCCATGTATTGTGTGAAATCTCTTTGTGGGTAACCGTTGATTCAAATAGCACTGAATATTGTAGTGCTGGGAATTCAGTTTTTCTCATCTGAGACCTCTCTCCTTATACAGGTCCTTACCACCAGGACTCACCTCAGCATTCTTTTATTTTCATTTACCTTCCAAAGCATTAAACCTCATTTCATTAGAGGGTACGTACTCATTCAGGGTTTGTCAGTGAACTGGCAGTTTGTTACAGAACTTCAGGACCTGAGCTGTTTCCCTGGGAGAACTGTGCATCAAACCCAAGAAAACTGCTCACAAGCTTTGGTTTTTCTCCTCCCTCACAGCCCTGTCCCTATGGATTGCACAACCTTGAGGCAACATCCTCAGGAAGGGATGAGAGAAACCAGGAAAGCATTGGGAAGAATTGAAATGATGACAGAAAGTCAGAGAGGAAGCTCTCAAAGAGAGGTAATAGGCCTCTGGAAGAAAAGAACTGCAAAGATTAAACTTTAGAAAATAAAATTTGGTATTTGAAACTCATAAATCAACAGTGACATTGAATCCTCTGTGTATTCAACTTAAATAAAATTCCACAGATTCAGAGGCAAAAGATGGAGCATTTGACAGCATCTCACAGATTTCTGTCAGTCACATGTTACCTGTTCTCAAGAGCAGACAGATGCTGCAAATTTTAATGGCACTGTAGATTATCCAAGGAATGGGTATCGGGCCTAAAACTCATGTGTCACACTTCTCTCTGCTGCTTACCCTTGCTCTGAGAAATGTGTAGTTGCAGGTAGGATATGCATGTTTAGTTTCTACACAAAGAGGCTTTGGAGAGCTGGTAGAACTGGTGAATTTTGATTCTAGTAGGTGGAGACCTCTTGAACTGCTTGGCATTGTCAGATTCAGCTGCAGCTCTGGCTGAGGGGGGAGGTGGAATTAGCGTTAAACCATTTTAAATTGTGGCACTTAACTCGACTAACTACAATTATACTAAAATGCCTTCTAAAGTGTCTGATTATATCTTACAGTCAGAAGTTCTAAATAAAATGGATAAACATACATTAAGAAGGAAAACAAGAGTGAGTGTTAAGTACAGAAAACAAGAGAGATTGCTAAGGATAATTATTATATGCAACACCCTGCATGAGGTGTTAGTGTTTTGTTGATTCTTTGGTGTTATATATTTAGAAAAGGAGGCTGAACTGTCACCTTTGTAACCAAATCGCTTATCACCGAGTGCATTAAGTAGGAAACAGATCGCTTATGTTGCATTTACATGGTTAATCTGTCTACCACATTCTGAGTTTCTCCCTACTCGGTCGGTGGAAGATTAGAGCCTTTTTTTCATAATTGCTTTGTTAAACCACTTCACTGAAATTAGCATTTAAATAAGGGCAAATTGAGCACTGAACTGAATTTCCATAAAAATGCGATAAACCCCAAGCCTATACAAGGTCTATAAGCGGAGGTAGCTGCAGCGTGTGTAGGTTTTGTGTCAGGCATGAAAGCAGCCAGGACACAGCTGCCTTCTAGGACTGGGGCAGCATCGATGTGGCTTTGGATGGTTTGTAGGGCAGGGAATTCTGATTTACCTGGCATCTCTAAATAGCACAAGATATTAAGACATGTGGAAGGCTCTTTTTGGTCTGCTAAAATGTTCAGTACGTGCAGCCTCAATTTGAGATTCGACTTACTCATATCAGGTGCAATGATGAATAAATATGAGGAAGAAAGGGGGTTTATCACAGGGGAGTCCTTCAGATCTCTGTCCTTTTTTCAACCTTCCAGATGACAACAACTGAGTGAGAAAGTGATTTGTACCTCAGAGGTATTTGGCCAGCCTTTAGGGTCAGTGCTTAACACCCCGTGTGACCAGGGCTTGCCAGAAGCACTCTGAGATTTCATGCCCATTCATTGCATTGGCTTTCAAAAGAACCTCGTGAGCCAAGTGTGTGGATGCAAAGCCTGAGCTCCTCTGCAGGTCACCTTCGGTTTTATTTTGGTGGGAAGCCCAGGCCAGCATCAATGTGTCTATTCTCATTTTAGCATAAGTGCAGAGGGACCTAGTAGAGTCTTCCAGGAGGGCTGTTCTCTCCAGGAGAAGGATATTCAAGTCCTACGCTGGGCTCCAGGTCTGGTTCTTTGAACACTGTAAAAGGCACAACAGTGTAATTTGGGATAATGGCATAGCCCCTTAAGAAAGGGGGTTTTATATCCATCCCTTCCAGATACTTGAGAGCTATTCCTCTCTTAAGATGTGGCAGGAGGGGAACATGGTACAAAGACGAAAGAAAGTTTAGGTAATGTGATGACAAAAGTCAGAGAGTGGACTGCATGTCAGTATGGGAGGAGGAGAAAAAAGAGAGGACATGAGGGCTGGGGAGGAGACTCCTGCATTGGCCAGGAATTGTATTTTTATATGTCTGAGCACTTGAAATCCACACATCACCAGCTTGTAACTGAAGGGATTGTAGTTAAACTCGATCTGTGCTGCGGTGCTGAGCCGGCTAGCATGCTATCTCAGCACCGAGCCACGTTCTACCTGCCCGAGGCGGGGGGGTGGAAGCCAACCGCAGCGCTGGAGGGCAGGCGAAGCACCTGCTCGGGTTCACCTTGCCCACGGATGGTAAAGGTGTGCAAAGGAGGAGGGAAAAGCGGGGGGACTTCCTTGTGGGACAGGGAAGGGTTTATTCCAGGGAGAAACCACGAGGAGAGCTGGTAAAATTAGGCAGGTGCGGGGTTTTGTACCCCTACATAATAGGCAGGGAGAACATACAATAACCAATAAAATACCAGTTAGGAGGTCTTACAGAAGGGGGGAGAAGGGACCAGGGCAAATGGGAGAAGAAGTGGGGGGTAGAGGAGTAACATGAACCAATTACCAACCGAGGAACACAGAACTTTCCAGAGAAATAATGAAATGTGAACTATAATGGGGAGGGGGGGCAGCAGCCAATGGCTGCCGCAGCGCCCGCTGAGTGGCTAGCTTGGAGGTCGGGCACCGGGCGAGTCCCTCGCCTACCACCACAGCAGAGGACCGGTGCTGGCTGAGTTCGGGAGGATGGGCAAGATCTCGATGACGGGCTCACCTCAGCCACTGATGTAGAAGGCGAACGAGGAGATGAAGCAATGAGGGAGGCTTTTTGGGAGGATCAGGAGCGGATTTATTGGAGGAAGTAGAAATGCAGGGGAGGAAGCAGAAAAGCCCGAAGGAGAGCCCTTGTCAGGGGGTTTTATACCCCTCTGGGCAGGGAGGAGCATGCACAAAACAGCCAAAGGTAACACGAACGAGGGGCGTAACGGGGGTGGGGACACTGACATGGCAGCCAATAAGAGTGGGGTAGGCAGGGGAGGATGAACGTGGGCCAATGGGCAAACCATGCCCCAGCCAGGGGAGGAGTGTGCGGCGGCCATTGCGGATGTGCCGGGCTGCGCGTCTTTCCCGCCTTGGCCAACGACTTTTCCCGCCAAGCTGCCTGAGGGGCGGCCATGTTGATACTGGCGGCCATTTTATGGCTCCTGGGCTTCTGGGGTATTAAACCATTGGACTTTCTGTCCTATGGGGTCCAGGACGCCGTGGCGGGAGCTGCAGCTCACCACAACAAATGGTCAGCGTGCTTCACACAGCCTTTTGCTTGCTCACTGTCCCTGTGCTGTGGAGGCATCAAACCACTGGACCTGTTGGTCTGCTTGGTCCTGCTGACCATGGCTCTGGCTCACCGCAACAGGTCTGCATTATTACATCACTGTCTTGATTTGGGTGATTATTAAGACACAACCTTAAAATTTGCTTATCCTCTCTGTGTGTTGGCATATCTGGCATGGTAGATGTGTTTGGGTTATGATGGGCATGTGTTTGTGTGACTGTATATGTAGGTATATGTCATATGTGTACTTATTAAGACCATTTTGGTTGTTCTATTTTGCCACTTATTGTTTTAAACAAAAGGTTGGAGGGATCCAAAGTAACTGTGTATAGGTGTGATAGCTCACTTCTGATGCTTCAGTAAATTCTGGCATATGTTGAGGTCTGTACCTGTAAGGATGACAGCAAGGAGCCCTTTCTACTTCAACTGCACAGGAAGGCTGAAAATAGAAATGTGTTTTTCATGATGCAATGCTGGAAGCAAATGGAAACAACCATAAGATATCCACCACATGGCAGTGTCTACATCACTTAGATGTTTTTTCCCCCAAGTTTGCATCATGGCTTTGTTCAAAGGCCAGGGGAAGCTCATTTCTAGTGTTGGCTGTTTTCAGGCTGGGGGCAGGATCTCACCCTGAAGCAGCTATTGAGCTGGCCAGATACAAAGCTGTGGGCATACATAGCACACCCAGGCTGGTTTTTCAAAAGAGGAATTTACTAGTTGTTAACACTGCAGTTATTAAAAACACAATGTGTGCTGCTAATGAAAAGTGAAGTTAAGTGAATGTATAACTGCAAACAATGAAAGTGTTTCCTGTTGATACTCACAAGTGGTCACCTGGGTATTTGGGAAATGATGGTGAGTCTGTGTTTCCTTTTTGTTTTATGAATATCCTAATATGTAGGTTAATACATACAACTACTTTGGAATAATTAGACACTGTTCTACTGACTTAAAGTAATTGCTGATTTAGGGATTCACTGGACTCACTGTAAAGAACACCAGTAAAATGGGTCTTCAAACACTGAATTCCAGTGCTGGCCTGAAAGAGAAGCAAGTGGGGGTCATGGTGAAGGGCTACACATTGCAAAAGGAGCTTGAAATGCTCCTTATCCTTGTAGGCTGTATTTACTCAAGTTTGTTACATTTGTAGGCTGTGTTTATAAATGTGAATAGATGAATATTTCTCTTTCATAATGGAAAGAGAAGAGAGGAGAATGTGCCATGAATGCTTTTAGAGCCTAATCAGTTCATTAAAAATTCTTTTCGCAGAAGTTGTTTTCTAACTCAGGATGCTGAGCCAGCTCATCTGGTTGAGGCTCCCAACCTTTTGGGCAGCATTGGCCTTGATAAGAGATATTTTTAATTTTTGGCTTTTCAAACACCATAGGCTGTGCAGCGCTGCCAGTGTGAATGAAACTTTCAGAAGCAGATGAAGCAGCTACTCCAGACCCAGTGAGCACTATGGAGTAGAAGCCAGGTATATGGCATTTTTGTTAGTTGTCAAAACCTCCTATCCTCAGAGCAGCATCCTCTGTGCCATGGAGCTGAGATGTGGAGCAGACCAAAATCTCAGCTGTCTTTGCCTTTCAGCCAGATGGACAACAGACTCGCTCTCCTCTCAAAACAAAGGGGGCTGGAAGCAGCAGTGTAAGGTATTTTAAAAATTTCCACTCTGGTGAAACCCCTCATATCATGGAAGGTCTGCATTCAAACAGGGTGCACTTGGGGGTTTTGCTCAGAGGAAATACTTGCCCTGGGCCTGGATGTTGCCTTCCACCAACACGTGAATGGCTATTTTAAATTGACCTATATTCCATTTTATTTAGCTATTTTTCACTAGGATTTCAGTAAAGAGCTGAACTTGTTTTCACTGTTACTGTGTAGGTCTCTCTCTCTTTTTTTTTTTAATGTAATTCCCTGTGGTTAGTTTTCCTACTGTACCATTAACATATCATCACTATACAGTGCAGTTGTTGAACATCTGTCCTGTCAGCCCTATACATGGACGAAAGGAAGCAGCAGTAGGATCCCTCATAAAGGTGAAGAACATGGTACAGATGTGTGGGGTCACACCATGGGGCTGTGCTGCACAGTGCTTGCTCAAGCAGTGTCTTTGTACAGGAGGAAGGAGCTGGGATTTGTCTGTGTAAGGAGCCATACTACAAGGAAATGTAGGTCTCTCCAATGACCTTCAGTTAAAGGACCTTGACTTAGAGATGGGGTTGAACTCTTGACAGAATTCCCCAAAGAATCTGTTTTATGTTAATCTATTTAGTAATCTCTCTGTTGACCCGTACTTGCTCCTGGCCTCCAAACATCCTGTGGCAATTAACTCCACAGCATAATGATGTGTTATGTGCAAAAACCATGACCAAGGGGAAGGAGCATCAGAAGCTGAAATTGATAAAAAGCCTGAATAATGCAGGTATCAGCTGTATAAAACCTTTGAAGATCTGCTTATTTGACTCCAGATGTGATCACAATTCTGCCCTCACTGATTTTTATGCTGGTCTGGCATTGCCATTTTTAGGTGAGATCAAAATTAGGCCAAAATACTTCTAAGAGAGGGCAATATCTGATGTTTCTAATTAAAAAAACCAAATCTGCTCTTAATGAGAAATAATCCAATGCTTAAGAGAGATGGCTTCTTGTAAAATTTAAGGAATTTCTCAAATCTATGAAAATAGTCAAGCTTGTGGTATTTCCCTCTCATATAGGTACCCTTGTGTTTAATTAGGAATAACGTTGAAGTCTTGGAGTGCTGCAGTTTTGATAAGAATTGATGTATTAGGCTTTGATACTGTTAGTTTAAAGAAATTCAATTAATAATTAAGGTGTTTGCTGATATCAGTCATGCAGCACATTCAGAGTCAATTATTGCATTCTACATATTTGGTTTAGACAAAAACAAGTGTATGTCTTTGCTCTAATCCCTTGTTCCACAGACAAAGGATGTGGGGTGTCTGACCAGAGAGGGGAGGGGTGGGAGACAAAAAATGCCAGCCCAACCTTATGCTAATTTAAACATGGTACCTGGTCGCCCTGTTGGCATTGGGCTTTCATACAACCACTGCTTTCTGCGAGGTTATTTTAGTCTTTTTTCCCCTGTGTGAATGAATTGCAGTCAGAAGCTTCAGATTGTTTGCAGATTTTATTCCCTTTAAGTAAGGGTCTTCAAAACGAGCTAAAGCCATCTCAGTGGATATAAAACATCAGAGTACCTCTGTGGTCAATGGAGACATGCACTTTACACCTTCATTTTTGGTAACTTACTCAGTTTTACACCTTGTCACACATTTAGCGTTTTATCCAAAGTGAAGGCTCTCCACATGCTTTCTCCTCAGTTTGAGAACAAGCGTTTGGTAGCGCTGCCTTGCTGCTGTATCTTACCTCAAGCCCCACGCATATTTTTTCCTCTTTCCACCCATCATCTGTCTTCCCTTGCCTTTGCCCCCAGTCCCAAATTTCAAACCCAAGCCATGCTTCCTTTGTTGTTCACGCTGGAAACGTGAGCTCGGGTGTTAACAAGACCCATCTGTGCTGGCTGCAGCAGCCAGGTTAAGGCTGGTGGTGTGCTGGGGCAGGAACGTGGCTGTTGGATCCCTCGCCCAGGAGTGTGGCACAGCAGGTGTTCTGCTCTCTGCTGCTCCAGTGTCACTGGACGAGATTTTTTGGTAACATAGCAGAAACAAATCTGGAGGGGATTTCCTACTGTAGGCACACAGCAACGACCCCCTACAGTGGGTACCCACGGCCCTCAGGAGTGTTGGGAGACAGAGGCAAAGGTAACGCCAAAGTAAGCACCCAATAATTGCTTCCTAAAGTGTACATTTCGTGTACATCCTGCCACTGTAAAATACTGAGTTGCATATCTTGTAACTGCTGGCTAATGAGTCTCTTGACCTCCCACTGTCATGCTAATGCGACTGCACACTTGGAACCCTCATGAGCCAATAAATTACTCCTTTTCTTAATACCCTTTTACAGATTGCTGCTATCTCTGCAACGGAGACTACCTATCTCATTAATTTGTAATTGTGCTGAAATATTGGAGCCTTGAAAGTGGCATGCGAACTGAAATACAAATTCAGTAGATGTGCTGCTGCCAGAACGCTGTATAAAGTCAGCTAAGCTATATATTACTGAGATAAGGAAATTATCTTATACTTTGGGCTCTGGTATTACTTGGATCCTTATTTATATAACTTGGATAAATGAAAGGGTAAGTGCAATGAGGATGTGGGGTTGCATATGTGAAATACATAAACACACATGCTGTAAAATCTACAGTACAAGAAGTTTCTCATGGCAATCAATGGAAGAAATGCTGTTTCCTCTCATAGAGTTTGATATATGTGAAGATTGTCCCAGGCGAACTTTTCTCAAGAATTCTCGTATTTTAATAACATGTGGCTTGTGGAACAAAGATCCAGTGCAGAGACTCTTACAAGCATAGGAAACACTGTCAGCTTTTCAGTTGGATTAAATACCTATAGACATATGTAGGGACTTTACATAAAGGACCTGAATATGTAATGCTGTACTGCTTTAAGAAATCCTTTTGCAAGAATTCTCTGGGAAACCTATGTGATTTTTTTTATGGGTAAAACATGCAGTTTTGGGAATGCGCCATAGAAGAGGGTGAATCATGTAGGAAGTCCAGTTTTCACTGTGGTTTTGGGACACATGTAGTTTTGTTGTAGCAAGCACTAATAGGTGATCTATCTTTGCTCAGTGCACATTTCTGAATAGCACTTTTCAAAGGAAGTGAATGCTCATTTTTCCACAATGCTGAGGGAGGGAGGTAAAGGACATCACCTGAACCAGGGTGGGAGAGCAGCTGCAGAGCAGGGTCTTGGCCAGGGGCTGCAGAGCCCTTGTACTGTCTAGCTCACACTGATTCTGGCAGGTTCAAATTTGGTTGTGGGTTTGGGGTTTTTAAAATAATAAACGCAGCAAGATACATTTTGTGAATAATGTAGTAGGTTATGATTGAATAAACCCCCCCACCATCAGACTTGTGTGCCTATTCATCACTCACTTTGGTTTAACTTTTATCACTGAGATTTTTTTGTGGGGGCAGAAAAGAATGGAAGACTTTCTAAGTTTTTTTAATGGCATTAAACTACTTGTGTGTCAATGCCTAAGTTGGGTTGTCAGGAGAGCCAGAGCTATCAGAACAAATAAAGGGGGATGATCTACTTATGTCTGAATATTTTTTTGTTTGTTTCCTTTCTTGAGTGTTAGGAATAGTGTTCTTTCATCTCTTGCACACTTTTTTTGGACATAGAGAAATCTATGTCAACTTTCCCAAAATGTTTTTAACAAGTCTGAAAATATACAAATTCAACACTTCAGAATATTTTAAGGTATTTTACCTTTGTCTAATTTAAATCTGGGGGGTTTTTTTAAATGAAAAGTAAATAAATTTTATGCTGGGGAGAGCAAGTATCCCTTTACTTTTTTGGCATTGCTCCTAAATTGCTAAGCTCCTAAAGTGAAGGATAAAAGAAATGCAGAGAATTAATAATGGAATAGTGTGTGGTGCCATCTACAACGGGGCCAACTGTGACCATGTGCTGAACTTTCAAAGGAAAAAAAAAAAATCAAAGCCTTCTCCAGTTCCAATCTGATCCAGCATCCTTGAAGCAAAGTGTCCCACTGACAGGGCAGAAAACTGGGATGGACCCTTAGGCACATCAGATATGACTGCATTCACAAAATCTCAGGCAAGGGAGAGAATCAGTTTAATGGCACATTTAATGTTCTCTCCATTTCAGAATGTTTCTTTTTAATTCTGTTAGTACTAATTGAAAGCAATCCAACAGGCAAATGTCACTTTATAGCAAACAGCTGATTAAACATTATGAATTTTTGCTCAGATGATGGTACATATCGCTGTGCCAGTCGTTTGCTTGTGTTTGAAATTACACTAAATAATCATAGTGGTATTTCCTACCGGATAGAAAATAAAATCTATTTCCCCAGCATTACTTTTAGCAGAGTAAAAATGAATCCCAAATACAACATTCTCCATAGCTTACGGTTATTTCACCCCCACTAACTGGTTATTATTAATTATCCAGACGTGTCTGTATTATGCTATTGAACTGTCCTTCTTCCTCCTTCCTACGATAAATCCACTTACACTGGTGGTTAATTGCTCACAGCACTGTGACTTTTATGCAGGAGATACGGAGCTGGATAATGCTGAAATTGCTGATGGCTGGCCTTGCGACATGGGGAAGGGTTGCATCCGGACAAGTTCCCAAGAACAGCTTTTGAATACCTAAACCAGCAAGAACTTGTTCTGAATTCCAGTTTTACCTGCCTTTGCATGGAAACTAGTTAGTGTCTGGCAATGAGACATTGCAGAGGGTCTGCCATATACAAATTCATTTTTACTGTCCTAGGGCTTTAATGATTTTCTGGCAGATGTTATTCTGTTATTTAAAGCAGCTCTGAACATGACTAAGAAAGTGTCCATCAGTATGGACAGGGACAGTACTGCTGAAGGACAGGGCCAGATTTCATTCCCAAGCAAATTATTTTATGCCAGCTGACTCTCACAAGGAACTCATTTAAATGGCTTGGATCAAATTGCACACATTTCACATGGTTAAATTGAAAATTGCTTCCGCGATTCCCCCAAAATTCGTAAGCTTCCTCTGAGTATTCAGTTAATTTCCTATATTATAACCTGGGTGGGAGCAGGGGGAGGAGAGGAGAGGAGAAGGTTACCTCTTGCTGCATTCAGCCGAGTGCAACTGCTGAGCTGTGGCGAGCTCAGCCAGAGCAGCTGGATGGCAGCACCAATCGATGGCTCTGTCTCCGTGCATTGTTTGCAGCGGTGCAGCCCCGTGGCCGCACGCTGGCAGCTGCCTTTCATCTCCCCGAGTGCTCTGCCTTCACAAAATTGTTCACAGCATCCCTGCCTTCGACAGTGGTATCTACACAAGTTTATTGAACTTCAGTCAAACGCAATGAAGACACACTGGTGTCACTGCTTGACCTCAGCTGTGTTGTTGTCTACCAGGCTAAGTAAAATCTCTGGGCTACTGGTATTTTATTGCTGTGCATGAATTGAATGAAGGAAGGAGTATTTCTTTATGGTCTGCAGATCAGCAGAAGTCTGATTTAAAGGTTGTCAGATTGATTTCAGGCTAGTGATAATGCTTTTTAATGTGAGATCCTGCTCTGCATGGCTGCTTTTTTGTTGATCTATGTTCAAATATTTGCCTGAATCTGAAAAATAACCATTTTGTCCATCTTTCCTCTCAGTGGTGCAGAAATCATTAACATCAGAGGCCCGGATTTAATGAAGTATTTTGATATAATGAAGTATGTCATGAAGTTCTAGAGGAACTTCAATGAACGGCAAAGTGCTTTGCTGAATTAGGGCCTCCAGCCTCAGTTTTACAAAAGTAAGGTGCTAAAGGGACTGGAGCAATGGAGAAGATGGACATGCTTTATGTCTTACTGAATTTTCTTGATGGAAACAAATGAGTTTTTGTCAGGTCTGTAAGCTAAATACATCTGCTTCTTAATTGGTACAGACTCCTCTACCAAGAGGTTGATGGCATGGAACAACAAGCATTGGAGAAGCAGTGACTCCTGGTTTTGAGTGCAGTGGGTACTTTATGTTTCCAGTGCTTCTTGAAATCTGACCACCTATTCAGGTGTCTTTTGCCAGCATTGAAGTTAAGAAGCAAATTTAGTTATCAGTGTTAAAAAAGTAGTGTACAGTTAGAGTAAAGTGAAACTTTTTGGAAGAAACTTCTGTAAAACACTATAATTAAAATTAAGCAGAAGTTTAATGGGCATTTTAGTATCATTAGGTGGCTTTTCAAAGCCCTTTCTAAAGGCAGTTGCAATTCCATCTTCTGAGCAGGTAAAATGATAGTACATGCCTATTTGATCTGAATCCATAGACCTACAATAAATACATAGTGAGAGAAAATGCTGGTAATACTGCTGATCCTTGACTTAGCCAATTGTATTCTTTGAGCATATTCTTTTCAGGTGCTCTGATTTCACCCCTCTTTACCCAAGTGGGGAAGTCCAGTCTTGCTGTCCCTGTGTGCACACAGCTGAGGAGCGCTGTCTCCATAAGTGATCCTACTGAAGCTCCAGCAGGAAAGAATACACTTCACGTATAACAAGGAATATAGAAGAAGCTTCA
Organism: Lycocorax pyrrhopterus obiensis; assembly: GCA_014706295.1. Lineage (NCBI taxonomy): Eukaryota > Metazoa > Chordata > Aves > Passeriformes > Paradisaeidae > Lycocorax > Lycocorax pyrrhopterus. The sequence continues at coordinate 4,090,028 of JACSVZ010000016.1, forward strand.
GACTAGGGCCAGACATTCCATTCATAAGTTTCATGTCCTTCTGAAAGGTGAGAAATACGGGGGGCAGTCTTTGTCCTCTTTGTACCTTCACATGGTACAGGAAGACCACAGGGATGTGGTGGAGTCACCGTCCCTGGAGGTGTTTGAGAAAAGCCTGGATGTGGCATGCAGTGCCATGGTTTAGTTGACAAGGTGGTGTTAGGTCATAGGTTGGACTTGATGACCTCAAAAGTCTCTTCCAACCTAATTCTTTCTGTGATTCTATGAAATGCAGGACCCCAACACTCCGATCTTCTCTGCCTCTTTTGTGAATGTTCCTAGTACTTCTCAAAGACTCCTAGTAATATAATAATCAAAATACCCTCGCCCCCTGCCTTCTGCTACAGCGCAAACTGATTTAGGAGGCAGTGGGAGGGGATGGACATGTTTTAAACTAAAATGCTTAGCACTCTGTGTGCTGTGCACTGCCAGGCTTGGGAGAGGCGATGCCTCTCTGCCTCCTGCTGTGTGAGGCGATGACGTACTCTGCCGTGTGCTCTGCAGGGACCGTGGCATTAATACCAGTACTTTAGTGAGCCAGAGGAATATTTCAGCCTTATAAATTCTTCAAAGCCGTGCAGGGAATGCTCAGTGACACTCTGATGTCAGTCATTAGGTGACTGCAGCGAGGATTAGGGGGCTCAGAACTTTCGAGCAGGCGATGCGTGCCCATCAGGACAGGCCGGGAGTGGCAGAGGTACCCTGGAAATGTAGGCTAGAGGGAGAGGGAGTTTCTCCTGCCAGGGAGATGCCCTGGGGTGTGAGCTGTAACTCAGCAAGGACTGCTGGATGAGAAATTAAGATTAGAAGCAGCAAGTTTTTGCACAGTGGGAGACAGGCTGGGGCTGAAGCAAGATAAGTGCAGGAATTTGTATGCAGGGCAAAGTGTAATTCAGGGCTGTGAGGGAAGCAGTGGTGGAGGGCAGGGAGGAGGGGGAGACCTTGCTGATGAACAGCAACTTAGCTCTGCTTCAGATGCCATAAGGAAAAGGCAAAAGGCTGAGCTGTGTGAAAGGAGATGCCACAGCTCCAGAGGCCTGGTGTGTTGTAACAGCACGTGTCCCTTAGATGCAAAAGCAAGGGGACTTCTGACAAAAATTAATTGGCACAGCACTTTTTTTTTAGAGATGCACCATATGAAAATGCTTAATATTCTGGTCGAGTCTAGAGTTAGAGATGTTTCTTTTCCTATTTGCCACAGGGACTGGGTAAAGATACAGAACCTGCCTCAGTTGCTCCTTGTTAGGCTCCTCCAGCTACAACCAAGTTGCTTTTCCCAATTATTAACAAATGTCATTTTTTATTTTGCATGACACTTTTATGCTCTTTATGTAAATAGTTATGTTTAAATATTTCTGGTTTAGAGAAGGTGGAGACTGACCTTAAAGAAATTCATTGAATTTTCCCCCTCGTAGCTATTTCTATTGGTGTTGTAAGAGCTTGACTGTGTCTTCTGTTACAGTGGGGAACATGCTCTTGTTACACCTCTGCCTCTCAACAGAGCAATTTAGAACAGGTAGCTAAAATGATAACCTTCCCTAAGAGAATTGGTGAACATAAAAATAAATACAGGCGTGGCAGGTGTAGGAAAAGAGAGAGAAGAGGGGCAGCCATGCAGGGAGGAAGGCAGGAAGCTGCCAAGGCTCTTAGGAGCTGTGGCCCAACCTTAAATTTTACAGTGTGTGTCTTTGGAAAGAAATGAGATGAGGTGTTTAACACCGGGGTATAGCACCCAGGAGGTTTGTAAGAAAGTATCTCTGGAGGAATCTGATAAAATAGAGCTGCCTGGGTTTGCCTCATTTGGGTTTTTTGGAGTTTTCAAAGGGTAAAAGGAAGGGCCCTGTTTTTTCCTGTAGCAGGGGAATCCTAGAGGGAATGGGCTGTTGAAATGATGTAAACTATAAACCTGCAAGCAGGAAGACTTGTTTTTCTAAATGTTATAGTGGGCAAGTGTGGGTGAGATACTGCAGTACTACAAAAAATTGTTCTGCTGCACAAAAATGACAACAAGATCTATGGAGAGACTGAAACACCATTTCCCTGTGTTCTAGAAAAATGTCTAAAACATCTAAATGTCTAGAAAATGAGCCACAGAGTATTTGACAAGTCTTGCAGATTAATTTGGAAACTGAATTCTTTCCTAAATGAAGAATTTTATTCTTGATCAGTAAACTTTACACACATGATAATTTAATTTATCTCAGTGTATCTTTGTGTCCTAGATGAGGCTTAACTTCATTTTTTTCTTGATACCAATTAATGAATTGTTCACTCTGTGGCAGTGGCTCACTGGAAACTGCTTAGCTGCACAAGCACAGCTCACAGGACAATTTGTTGCCTTGAAAGTCAGATAATAAATCCTTCACTAATAGATGATAACATCTTCACGGCACCTGTCCATGAAATGTGCACTGAGTAGTGGCACTTAAATTTTTACACCTCTTTTTGCTGGGGAAAAAAAGAAGTCCAAAAGATGAGATGAAAAACAACAAGGCTTTAGCCCAAAGGACAAAATCCTTATGCTCTTACAATAGGTCTGTAAAGTATTGTCTTGCTGGGGCTTTTCATAAAAATGGTGTTTTCCAATCTACTGTAGATTTTAATTGCTCTGAGAACAAATGTGTTGTGCCAGTTTGTAGACAGAGTATTTCATCAAAGCGCAAGCAAGCCCTATAGCACAGCATATGGATAGTCATTACCTTTGGAGGCTCACAGCCACCTGTGGCCACCTGCTTCCTCTCAGCAATATGCCACAGTACCTGGAGCTGCTAGTTTTGTTTTCAAAATAATTTATTTATGTTTTGTTAGGCTCTTCTCCTAATTTTGTTAACACGGTTAGGGCAATTAAGTGGAAGAAACAGAATCGGCTTCATTAATAATGCCGGATACATGGCGGTCTGTAAACAGGATCGATTGCATATTTAACTGATGCAAATCGCTGGAGTTAAATCCATCTCTACTAAAGTTACTTCTGACTTTCTTTTATCTCTGCTTAATACATTAACAAGATTTTTTTTTTCCTTTTATGAACTGAGTACCTCTGAGAAGAGCAGTTATCCTCCAAACTACTGACTTTCTTGCCTGGGTGGCAATCCTGCCACAGAAGTGTACTGCATGAGACTGAGCACTGCAAGTAATTTATGGCACTCTCACCATTGGACTTGCACACAAGCATGGTCTTTTCCCTGTCTGTGCAAGAGAGGGAAGCTTTCCCTTCCATGGGCTGGCAGACATTGTTCACTTACCGTAACATGAAGACTCCTATTAACTGTTGTTGCTCCTTCAGCACTAGATGTTCTGGCTCTGAGTGTTAAATTATCTGTAGCTAATGATAGATGATTCTCATGTGTTCAGCAGAGCAGTTTGAAATCCAAATTTCATTTTCAGTCTGATCAGGGAAGCTTCAGGTGCTGGAGTCATAGATAGCCAACTAGTTAGGTCTGAAGACATCTTTCAATTAGACAAGAGGGACTTTCTAACTGCAGAAGTGTGAGCTTACCTTCATTTTTGCTTCAGAGATGTGAAGGATGCTGCAGTTTTTGCAGACTCTTGAGCTGTTGGTGATGGGGATGGTGCCCCAAGATCCTGCCTGTTGTTTACACCACTTGCTGTGCCATGGTGTGTGAATTCCTGCTGCAGACAACTCCTTGTTTTCTCAAGCACAGACAGGGAGGATGCTTAAACTCTTTGAACTGGAGTACCTATCGCTGCAAGTATACTGCCTTGCATGATCCAGATTCTGCTTTTTGCCAGTTTTCTCCCTAAGTGAATGTTACTGTATCTGGATCTCACACTGATGGGTGCTCAGCTGCTGGGATTAAGCTTTTTAATGTTTATCCCTCGAGCACAACTCAGACTGGGGACACCAAATGGCAGTTCCTCCTCTGGCAGTTCCTACTTTCCATTCAGTGTGGTAGACAGGGGGATCCCAAGAATCATCTGATCCACCAGCCTCTGCTCCCTCCGTTGGCTGCCTTCCTGGCTTTTCGTTTTTTAATTTTCCTCATGGGATGTGCACAGACATGAGCTATCAGGGCTAACTCAGCTGTCAGGCTTTGCCTGCCTTGAGCAGCCTCCCTGGGCACAGCCCCAGGTTCAGTGTGTGGGGTTTATTGTTACTGTCTGTGTTCCCCAGAACTGTAAAACACTCGTGAAAATAAAAGAGGCTATTGACTGAAGAGTGTGTTCTTTCCTTTTGCTTTATTTTCTTTTCTCCATGCGTCTACCATCTTCATCTTTAGAAAATTGCCTACTTATGTCCCAAACAAAGTTGCATTCTTTGCTGAATGTCCCTCTTCAGGAACTTATTCTGTAAGGAAATTACCCCGCACAGGAAATAATTTACCTTTAACTGTCCTCTTCTTACTTTTAAATTGTTTTCTTGTGGGCTTTTCCCCCTCCCAGCTCTTAAAACAATGAGGCTGGAAACTGCTGACACCCAATAGCTTTGACAAACTGAGTGTCAGCCTGACATGTTCAAAACCATCTGCTTCTTGGATAGATAATTCTGGCCAGGGTTACTTCCAGCTGCAGAGGATCTGCAGTCCTAGATTCTGCTGGGGGAAATCAAGGGCATGATGACAAGCCCCAGTAGGGAGTTTAAATTCATGTGCAATACAACAGTACCTTTTTGAAGATAGTACCAAAATGGTCAGCCTGGTTGGAGTAGCTGAGAGTGGAGTTAGGGTTTTTGTGACTACAGGTATTTTTTCCTGGTGAAATACTGATTTCTTTTTTTAATGCTAATCAGAATAGGTTAATACGTGATGTTAAAATTCAGAGGCATTGGAGGAGGCCACAATACTTCTATTTCCTAAACATTGCTGTTATGAAGACCAGACCTTCAGGTAGCTGTCTGTTAAAGGATTTTGTGTCTTTTCTAATGCAGGTTTTATTGGAGAGAGACCCTCCATGAACAGCAGTCCCGAGTGAGCTGTGGTTGCCATGGCTGACATGGAGAGATGGGGCTGAAGCCTCTGTAATCAGCATGAACGCCCAGGTTTCTTTCACACTCTGACACATAACCAGAGGTGTGCAGAGCTGCAGCACTGCAAGCTCACTCTCTTACTTGCATTGCGACACTTTAGACGTGTCCCTGTGGCTGTAGAAAACCAGGGGAGCGCTCCTAGGACATTTATCATAGAATAAAAACACATCTTCCCACATTGTCCTGCTTTGAAAAAAACACAGCAGAAAGCTCAGTCAAGCAGAGAGAGAAATTTGGGAGGAAATGTGGTAATAGTTAAGAATTATGTATTCATAAGCTATGCCAGGTATGTATACAATGAATAGTTAAGGAGCAGCTATTAATTTTCTTCTATCCCCAAACCTACCATCGGTTACTGCTTTGAAGATAAGATTTCAGCCTGTGGGCTCTGTAATGCTTGAAACTCCAATGTATGAGTGCTTTCTAAACACAAATGCTTTTCCTAATATCTTTTGAGTTGATGTTTCATCATTGCTATAAGGTGGATACTGAGAGCAAAAAAAGTTCAAATTTGGATTCCCAGTTGGATTTGTCTTAGCCCTACTTCACTGAGTTACTTCATTTCCCTTCTTAGTTCAGCTTCCAGGTGTGAGTGTGACTCACTGCTTAAATCAGGCCCAAGAATCTGGATTAGGGCATCTTTTCCAAAATGTTTGAGATGATTTTCTCTTCTGACAGTATCAGAAATGGGAGGTGGCAGGGGCTATTTTTGAAGGGGATGTCATCTAATTCAGAGCAATGAAAGGGTGAAGTAGTGTGGGCTTGGACTGGGAGGATCTGCATGCAGTCTCAGTATCTTGGGCTAGGTATTGAGATGGAGGGATCCAAGGTGTTTCCTGGCCATATGCCTGAGTGGCAGAGAAACGAACTGGCAGATTTGTCTCTTGGGTTACAGTCACCTGAAGTTTCACATGAGAATGCTCTTTTGGACATGAGTGAGCTCCCATAGGGCCAGGGACAGTGAGAGGAGATGCAGCAGTTTCTGTAGGTGCTAACTGAGAGAAAGATTGCCTTGGCAGCCTCACTCAGCAGCTGGCAAAGTCTGCACTATCTGCTGCAGACACGCAGGCAGGCGTGCAGGAACTGGGCCCTTCTCCTACAGCTGTGCCAAATAGAGCAGGTTGAGTTTGCTTTCCAGAATCTGAAGAGGCCAGCAAGAAAACTCAGTGAAACAATGGGATATCTTCAGTCAGGGGAGGAAAATAAATATAACTTACAACCATGGTAGTTCAGGTATGGGTAGGGGTTCTGTGCGGAAGGCAGAGCCTTATTATGCACGTTGGCCAACAAGTACAGAATGAAATCTGATGTTTTTAGTCAAGAAAATGTAGGTTAAGTCTTTAAATCAAACTTAGAATATGTTTTGTCCAACAGCCAGGCACTAACACACTGCACTGTGCAACTGCAAGGTGGCTGCTGCTGCTCTGCTTCCAAAATAGAGAGGATGACAGTGCCAAATGCAGTCCTTAAAGCATTTACCTTCACTGGGCTATCAGTTAAACTCATAAAGGTTTGCATGGAAGTACAACACTGTGTGGAACTTCCACACTAGTGGGAAAACAGAATATCTAGTCATCTGTTTATTTAATAAACAATGGGGTTTTTTATATCCATGTAGGATGCAGTCCTGATGATGGGTGCACCAGAATTCTTTATATTTCCTGCAGCTGCAACTGTAGAAAGTTAATTTAAAACAGAAAAAAAAAAAAAAAAAAAGAATGGGAGGGTCAAAATAAGGAAGTGTCAGAAAGAAGAGCAATCAGAACGGCAGGTGTGGATGATCTGTGCATTAGCAGGTTACCACAATCCTGGCACATCCACCTGCAGCTTTTCAGGACACCTCATCAGAAAAACAAGGGGCAGCCGGCACAAGGAGCAGTCTGCACGTGGGCAAGACCAGAAAACACTTTCAGATACTGGGAGAAGGAGATAAAGGATAAATCCTAACGGTGCAAAAAGGTAAGACAGGATGGGTAAACACACCTTGGTGCTGGCTGCCCCACCTGCACTCATGAGTTTTAATGCTTGTGACAAAATTTCTGAACTAGGATTTGTTTTTAAATAATATAATTTATAAATAAAAGATAAATCTATTATTTTAAATCAAAGTAGCTCATGCACTGAACTTCACTACAATGTTATAGCATTATATCCTGAGGAGAAGCTTGTTGACAAGGAAAAGCTTGTGAGGGAAAGCACTCTTCTGAAATTAGGAGGAAAGTGCTAACACTGCCTTATCTTGTCTGGCTGTTCTGTGGTGTTTGAACATATAAACAGCCTGACCAGTGCAGTAATGAGCTCTGCCTTTTGCATTAGGAATGCTGAAGAGGGCCAGTAATAGGCAGAAACTTACAACCATTTTCACCAGGCATAATATAGGTAAATTACATGAGGAAATGTGTGTTCGAGTAAGTTTGTGCTTAGTCCTTGTTTGAGTCCAGAAACAAGACAGCAGCAAGGTAGTTTTGAATGTTTTTTATACTTTGGTGATGGTGCTGTGGCAAGGACACTGCCAAAGCTCAGGAGCAGAGCTACTGCCTCCGTTTGCTGGGAACAGTTTAGGAAAGATTCCTGGGGTTAAGTTCAGACCTCTTGCTGCTTCTGTTTTTGGCAGATCAGGCTGTCACCTGAGAACAAGAGGGAAGGTAAAGAAGCCTCTTGTATTTTTTTTCTTTCTTTCTTTCTCTGGAGCCAAGGTCAGGTAACTTGCTGCCACCAACAAAGGGAAGGAATATTGGTCACTGGTGGCAGTCACTGGCATCCTGCTCAAACACTGCGTAAATGTCAGGCTTCAGCATTATGGAAAGTCAAAACTGGCTGCAGAAACTGAGTTATCTGTAGGTAATCTCTGCTCTGGGGTCTCTGCCTATATGAATTATGAAAAGGAACTTTAAAATATATGGAGGGTTTGACAATTTCTGTGCTCTGTTTGTCAAAAGTTGGCCTGTGTGCTTTTTTAAGGTAATGACATAAGAATATTTCTTCAATGCTTGTAAGCAAAATGCAAGGAATTGTTAATTGCAGTGTTTTGGTCTCGTTGCTGCTGTTTGAATTGAAAGAAAGAGTGGTCTGAGGGCCATTGTATGTCACTCTGCCCTCTAACCGGTGTCTCTGTTTTCTCTTTTCTTAATTTTTTCTCTCTCCCTGAATGATTTAGACATTTCAGAAGCAGGGTAATGTCACAGCAGGGTAGCTAGAGGTTGTAGTCTTAATTCATTCTCCCCCAAGACAAGCAGAAATGCCTAAAAAAAAGTGTATTTGCCTTTGAGGTGGGGGGAGGATTGAGGGAAAGGACAGACACCAAAAATTTGAATTGCTGCTTGGAGAAGCCTGCCTTTGTTTTGGCTGCTTTGGAAGTTCAGGCAATTGTGGTTGAAATTGGATACCTTACCTGGGTGGGATGAATCTAGTCATCCTTGCATTTTTGAGACAAGGACTCATTCATCATTTGCCTCAAAAGATCCTGAATTTTGTGCAGTCTCATTGGATATAAGAAAGGAGATGTTCTTTTGGCCACTAAACCACCAGGAACAAAACTGTAAGAAATGTTGAATATACTTTTTCTATCTCCTATTTCTGGATAATACACAGTTTTTAATCATGCATTTTTCAGTATGTCTCCTCAGTGAGAATCTTCTGGTATAGAGAGATATATATACATATAAAACCTTTGTCCCAGATTTTTTTTTTAAATGTCTCCTCTATGATGAAAAGAAAGTTCCTTTTTCTGTCAAGGCTGGGCTTTCATAACCATGACCGAGCAGTTTTAGATAAAATTTTTCAGCAAAAGTACTTGCCTTTGGGAAGGCCAACCTCTGAAACTTTCTGTGTGGTATAAAGTCTGGGATTAGGCATTAGTGGAATTTGGTGTTCACAGGGAAAACACTCATGAGAGTAACTCAGCCTACACAGGTATGTGCTGCTTTAGCAGGTTTGTGTTTCAAAAACGGGAAGCTGCTCAAGCTGAAGTCCTTTACTTAAATGTACATGACTTGTGTAGGAATAGGCACTTCTCTCCCGAAGAGCTCTCCTGTGGAGTGAAAGGCTCGGAGCGAGTCCCTGCTGCACAGGCTGCCTCGAAGGGAAGAGGCACCTTGGGCACCTGTGCTGTGGTAGCAGCTTGGGAAGCCAGGAGAGCTGGCACAGGGGGAGGGCTTGCCTGCATGGCACACTGCCTGTCCTGGCTGGCCCTGCTGCAGAGAGCAGCTCCTGCCTGGAGCCCTCAGCGCTGTCACACTCTTGGTTGTTGGTCTGAGTGTCCCCAGCACTGCCATGCTGGATCATCCCATCCTTTTCCATCTATCGAGTTTTCGGGGTCTGACCAGGATCCCCATGCCTGGTGTAGCAGTATTGGCTGCAAAATTTTTAGAACATGCCAGCAGAAACTCTTCTGTGTCCTTTTTTTTTTTTGTATGGACGAGTTATCAGTATTCCCCATAGCAAAGACCTCCAAGCCAGGCTGCTTCCCCAGGGCATTGCTGTCCCTCGGGGCCTCACAAACAGCAGCACGGGACAGCACTGGCCCTGGGGAAACAAAACCCCTGTGAGCTGCGCCTTGGGCACACGCAGAGGTGTTCTGCTGAGGGTAAAGCTATGTGGATGTCTGCCCCAGGTGAGGATTTAGTCTTTAGTACCTAGCAGTTCAGTATGTTTTCTGGTATGCATGATCAAGTAAACTGATGGAGGAGAAAGCAAACTGGATTGGGGTGTGGTGGCTTTCATGGGGTTTTGTTTCTTTTTTAATCTTGCCCATTGGGTTTCTTCCCATTCCTGTTTGAGGCACGTGAAACAGCACTAGTTTAACAGCCTCACGTGAAGGGGTTGTAACTTTGGGAGCGGGTCAGACTGCTGAACTTCCCAATCTCAGTTGTTATTTGGGAGGTGCAGTAATCACGCAAAGGCATGGACTTCGCACACAAGGTGGAAAAGTGCAAAGCCTTTATTGCACACTCGGAATTCCCCTAAATACCAGCACCCAACAGGAGATCACACCATATAAACAGGAAAGATGTTCACCACAGTGTCCCCCAATCACCTGGGGTAGTGCACAGACATTGCCCATTATGGTAACAGGCAAACAATACCCTATAAGGTCACAAACTACAATTATCACATCTCATAGGCCCAACACTGTCCAGAAACCCACAATCCTCTCTCAGCCCATCCCCGGTGACCTGGATGCACTCCCAGGGTCACCTCTGGATCCAAGAAAGAGGCTCTCTCTGGCCCTCAGGGCCTGTCTCTCTTCCAGCACACAGTGCACCCCAACAGGGAGGAACACCTCAGCTCTGAACTCCGCTGCCGACACAACAGCGTGTTTCAGTTGGCAACTTGGCATCATTAGCCATAAAGTATAATGCTGGGCTTGGTGTGACAGTTTTAATCAACTTCTCCCTCAAGGTCACCCTTGGCTTCTGAGTTATGGGAGTCCCAAAACCTGTTGTGATTTATTTTGATGAAGATAAGTCAGTCCATGTTTTCTGACAGTTTGGCTGTTCTGTGATCTGTAACTACATTGCTTCTAGTACTGAAAATACACTCAGGACAAATACATGTGGATGGACAGCTCAAATAATAGCAATCCATCTTAGCAAATGGCATTAGTTCTCTTATTGCTTCTTTCAGCTGACTTGTCCCTTCATAAAAGGAGAGGCTCATTACTCCCACAGGAGGTTCAGAAAAAACCACTTTTGTCAGAAAACCTGTTAGCTTTCTGGTGTAGCACTTGGATGGTTTGGGAAGTGACAAAGGGATTTGTAAAGATTTTTGGGCAGCTCAAGTTAGAGTGAGGAGGAGGAGCTGGGTGCCTGACCTTGCTCTAGCCACTCAGCCTGAGTACTATGAAATTCAAACCTGTTTATATCTGCTCACTTCCCTTGTGTTCCCATTTCCATGTGCACATATGGCAGGGATCAGGAGGATGCCTCACGAGGTCAGGGTGTCTGCCTTAGGAACGGTACATGGCTCGTATCAAAATGATTACCAAATGGCTGGTGTTAAAATAGCTGAGTGGATGCTGTGGTGACAACCTAGGGAGTGTTATGTAGATTATAATTGTGGGATAAGGATGAAACTGAAGTTTACCCTGCTGCGGTTTTGATGTAGCTGATTGTGCCTGTTTGGATACCCAGCATGCTTAATGAGCAGTTCCCTGGGTGGCCTGGGAGCTCTGGAGCTAATCTCTGCAGAGAGGACTTGCTGGGCTGCCCACAGACAGGGTGATTGGCTGACCTCCCAGCCAGCCTTCAGCAAAGCAACACACAGGAGCCCTGCAGACAGGGCTTTTGGACTGTCCTGGGGACTGTCCCAGCGGGTTCCTGCTGTGCACAAACTGGTAGCTGCTGCTTGTATGCTGGGATGTGCTGGTTAACTTCCTGGGCAGAAAATCCAGGAGCTCTTGAGGGTTCTCCCTTTTGGTGTCTGCCGTTGACACAGGTGTTGACCAAACTGTACAGAGGTAACTTTAAATATTCAGACAAAACTGCTCAGTAAGAGAGGTCTTGTAGAACAGTCTTTGTTCATGGTTAAAACAGTTATGAGATGGTTTGCACATAATTTAAGGTAATGAGTGAGTATGGATTGTGCCTATGCTGGAGTAGTCACGTAGGTGTGCTAGTGGGACGTAAGAATTCTCCAGAATGGTTCAGGGAGCCTTATCTTATCTGGCTGAAGGCATCTTTGCAAGGATACTTGCAGTGGAGGCACCTGTCAGTACCTGGACAGCAACTGACCATCTGTTCAAGAGGTTTTGCTCTCTAAAGAAGCATTACCCGAGGCAAACCATGCCAATCAGTTCATTATTTCAGCAAGCACTCGTGTCTGTGTCTATGCAACAGCATCCATTCAGCACAAAGTGGGATGCTTCCACTGAGTTGTTGCCAGTATCATCCCTTTATTTACTCTCAAAGAGCTGGAAGAAGGTCTTGATATGTTAGTGAAAGATGTTAGTAATTGTGAAAAGTGGTAAGTGTCAGGTTTCCCAAAACCAAAGTCCATGTTGGCTGGTACATCTTTCTGGCCGGGATTATTTCTGAGCCAACAGCAGTGTGGGCACTGGTCCTGGGGACAGCGAGTTGCAAGAGGCAGAAAGTCTGGCAAAGATGCAGGTGCTGCTGTGGCTACACCTGCGTGCACATCTGAAAAACACCCAAGCTCTTCAGTGAAAACTACGTAGGTAACTAGGTTGGTACTCAGTACAAAGTCTGGATTACAGTGTAAAAAGGAGTTGGAAAGTGTGCTCTCTGCACTGCTATTCCTATAAGCCCTTTATTTATAAAACAATTCCAGCTAACGATACCTGGCTGATTTAGGTGGTGTTTCAGGGTTTGAATGAAGTCAACAGCTTGCCTGTGCCTGTTTGTCAGTGGATGAGTGCAGGCTATTTGCTGTAAGAAGTTGGGATTGAAAGAATAGAGGTGATGCAGGCAGACTGCCATCTTTCTCCCATTATCTATATTCACTAAAGCTAAAAATATGTGTTGTTGCTTTCAGTTCTAATATTCAGTATATTCAGTGCTTCATGAACCAGCCAGACAAAGTGCTACTTTATTGAAAGTAGGCAAAAGTCTACTCCAGATAAAGTGCAGCTTAAAACGATTGCCTCTGCCTTAGCATTGGCCATCATTTCTCCCACATTTACCAAAATTCTTCACATTAGGAAATTAAAACTTTAAGCAGAGGATGACCTTTTATAGACATGTTTCTGCTTATTGCTCCCACTGAGCTCATCATTCCAAGAGCTTTTCTGTTGATTGCTATGGCCACTCTGAAAGGGGTCTTCTGAGGCTCTGATGTTCTGCCTGGACCCTTTAATGAAGGTATTTCATCTTTTCCTGAACTCCTACACACAAATAAAGAAGCAGTAGAATTCACACTTTTAAGTAACAGGCATGTTTCAGCCAAACAGTCTTACTTTTAGAGACAAAATTACTGCCTTTATGAGGGAAAGGAAAAGATTTTAAATTTTTAAGTTTTTTTTTTTTTTCCAGGCTGGTTTGCAGAGTGCAACATTGAGAAGCCTTTGCTATCAGTTCTGTAAAGGGTGTTGGAAAGAGCAACCTTACCTTTGTTGCTACATGGCTGGACCAAAATATTTGGAAAATAGCTGTGCAGGCTCTCAAGGCTGGTCTTTGCACTTTCCTGGGTGCTCCTCCCTGCTCTGTTCAGCTGGACAGAGTCACTTTCTCGATGGACAGTGGCTGCTTTGTGGAGCTTGGCTGCCCCTGCCATCACTGTGGATATTTGCTACTCTCATCAGAGATTCAGTGTTTATTGTAGATATGGGGGGAGTTCCTGAGGCAGGAGGCTGTTTTTAGGCTGTTGCCCCTGGGGACAAACAGCTGGTGCAGTGTATGGCATGTTCTGCTTGTTTGCAGAAGTGGTAGCTCGAAATTCAGCCCACTGTTTTCACAGACAGTGATGGATTAGATTGGTATGAACATATACAGAAGTCTCTTGGCAACCCAAAAACTAGCGCTTCTAACACTTCTTTTCCTGAATAGTCTTTCTCTAGGCAATATTTTATTGTCCAACTTTTAATAAAGCCTTGTGAAGTAGCAGTAAAGCAGAATGTGAAGGTATTACCTTCACCAGGATATCAAATATGTAAGGAGCAAATTGCAGCTTGTCCAATCCTTCAGTTTGACAGTTAAGCTATATTGTAACAATACGTGCATGTGGACCATTCACATATGGTACTGTAGCTGTAAATTAAACTACATTAAATCTTCAAGCATCCAGTGGGAGGTTTTTCCCATCTCCTCTCTTCTCAATATGCAGAGGAGTTTGGTCCAATTAATTCTTCCAGCATGAGAATTATGAAGGATCCTACTACTGCTTTTTAAATAGATTTCACTAGGGGTTAGAGCTTCAGGATACAGTGTCCTGAAGAATCCCTCTGGCAATATCTGAAAAGAAACATCAGTGTCACGTTCTTTCTATTTTTAATGCACTTCACTATGGAAACAGATCTATGCTTCTCTGCTGTCTGTCCATCTCCCTAGTAATTTTGAACTGTTGGATGGCATGAATCAAATGTGACAGAGGTAGAGGTCTTAAAAGATAATTAGCTTCCTGCAAGTTTTTGTGCAAGTTACTGTCTGGATAGAGATGAAATTCTAATTTATGCCTTTATAAACTTAGTCTGCAGCGTATGCTGAACGTTTACTGGAGAATTTAATGAATTTACAAAGAAAGGAATCTGCTTTCCATACTCTAAATATGGGTAATACTGCAGCTGGAGCAAGTTAAAGCTGTTTCTCTAATTTCCAACGCTTGCCGAACTGTGTGCTTGTGCTGAAGGAGCTTGGACCTGGGCAGAAAAAGCACAGCAACTTTGCTCTTGGTCAGTGCTAAAAGACATTGATTGAGCTTTGGATTTGAGGGATTACTTTTAATTGAAGCTGCTGTGCCTAAACTTGTGCTCTGCAGAGCATGATGTCAGTATGGGCACCCTCCAGGCTGGGGAGTTCTGCTGGTCAGTGTCCCTGGGGTGCTGTGGGGCAGTCAGGCCGATTTTGTTTCTTTTGTTGCTGTGTTTAGGGGTGTAAGCTTGTGCACCACTGCGGTGTTGTTGGACCATGTGCTGTGCACCTCTGCTCACGTCCATTTGTGTTCCCTCACGTACCTAGTGCCCACTGCTTTGTTTTGGACCCTCTCTAAGGTAGAATGAACTGCTTTTGAGGCTTTTTACAATCAAAGTCCCTGTTCACCCACCCACTCACAATTCTGACTTTGGCCACTGCCCCAAGAGAGTGGATTTCCTGCCCAATTTCTCCTCCAGACTGTGTCTACATCCGAGTGTAAACTGTGGGATGACTTTCCAATTTTCTAATGCTATCATTTTGATGAGTTTTTAATGATTTAGTAGCCCAACTGCTGTTTTTAATGTTGTTAAACCCATTTTAAGATATCGTTCAGCCCCAGGGCTGCAACAAAGTCTTAAATTGACTACTTTTACAAGCATCGCCTGGATTTGCATTTTCTGTTAATGCCTTGCCTGTCTTTTGTGCACACCTGAGTAGAAGAAATCATAATGGGGGCACATAAAAAAAATCCAGTTCTCATCTTCAACTTGTCTTACAGCACAAGAATAAAGGAATGCTCACTGATGAGAAAAGAGCTTGGGAAACAGTTTTCATGATGGATAAGTGGTGTGGAGCGTTTTCAGTCCTGGGAAATCATTAAGGCAAAGTGTGGCAGGGCTCAATGTCTTAGATCCCAATAGCAGCAGAATAATGTAACATTTCTAGCTGCAGCAGGCAAATCAAAAGGCAGAGAATGCCAACACAGAACTGGCACAACTGTTATGAAGGAGATCATTGAGTAGTTTAGGGTGGTTAATTTAAGTTTTGTGCTTGTAAATGGAAACTGGCAAGAAATAAACGGTAAAAATTATTTGTTTGTCATGATAAGATGAAAAGGATCATGTTCCCCACATGTTCCAGCTACTTTTCCCCCTCCATTTCTCATTTCTAGCTCTAGCTACTTGCTGTGCTCGACTGCCATCCCAGGAGTTTGATGGACAAGCACTGGAAAGAATAAGCCACTTTTATGGTGTGAGGGGAAGTGACAATGCAAAAAAAGTACAATCAACTACCAGGCGATGTTTTTGGCACTCCTTTCTCTGACAAACACTTCCCAAACTCCTGCTGCACTGTCTGCCTCAAGTAGAGAAGTACCTGAGTGGAGGTTTAAGGGAGGTGTGTAGCAAAGGACCCTTTGGCTTTGCAGCCCAGGAAGGGCTGTGCTGCTTTCCCTGGGTGCTTGTTTGTGAGCAGTGCTCAGAGCTGTGCTGAGCCTCTGCCAGGGGGAGAGCAGTCCAGTCCAGCAATGCTTTAGGAGGTGGGTACCTCCCACAAAGATAATGTTTAGCTTTGTGCCACAGGGGCAGCACTTTGCCAGAGTGGTGCAAGTACCTGTGAAGTTCAGAGCTTCTCTTGTAGTGTTAGCTTGCAGTCTTCATGCCTGCTCTTCCACAGGGCAGGCTGTCTCAAGCAGCAGTGTGCTTCTGGGTGGGCTGCTGAGAAATTGTATTTGCTTTTTGTTTGCTCTGAAAATAGCTCTCAAAGGATTTTGTGGGGAGGGGGTAGGGAGGAAGAGAGATGGTTCTCTGCTGGTCTTCTCCAGCACTATTCAATATGTTAAATTGCTGTCTGGCGTGAGCAGAACTGGATCCAATGTCTGAAGACATAGCAGAGATGGCTGAGGATGTGAGATTAAATATCCTTTAATTCGTAAGACTGGCTTTGTTAACCTTCTGATCTCGGTGCTCTCAGTTCCCCTGAAAAATTGTATCTCTGAAGTTCCATAAGGCCTCTGAAAGCCTTGCTATAGCAAAATGGAACAGCAGTGCATATGTGAACATCATGTAGCAAGAGAGGAAAGGGAGTTATCTGTCTTTTGATTGAAGATGGAGCTTCTAAACAAACAAGTAGAAAATTCGGTCAGCTATCTCCAAGTGCAATATATTTGGAAGAATACAATATCTATGGGAAGAAAGAATACAATATATATGGGAAGAAAGGCCTTAGGCTCCTGTTGGAATGCGGCTGCTTGAGGT
Organism: Lycocorax pyrrhopterus obiensis; assembly: GCA_014706295.1. NCBI lineage: Eukaryota > Metazoa > Chordata > Aves > Passeriformes > Paradisaeidae > Lycocorax > Lycocorax pyrrhopterus. The sequence goes on from JACSVZ010000016.1 coordinate 4,106,614, forward strand.
ATCGATCCCTGCCATGTCCACCAGAGGGTTTCTGAAGGCTCCTGACTTACAAAGGGGCTCCACTTCTATGTACCTCCCTGAGGTCTGCTTTCAGAAATTAGGATGAAGAAATGTTAAAGATTCCTTCAGGTAAAAAGGTCTTTTTGTTGCCTTTTTGTTTGTTTGCTTTTCTGGGTTGGATTTGGGTGTTGTTTTTTTTCTGGGCTTTGGTTATTTGGGTTTTTTTAGTTGGTTGGGTTTGGTTTAGGTTTTTTTGTTTGTTTGTTTGGGTTTTTTTAACCTTCCTGCCTTCTAAAACAAAATATCTAGAACCTGAGGCCGTGTTGTTCACTGCTTCTGGTGGGATCTTTTTAGTTATCACTAGAAGCTGTTTATGGACCTGTGTCACCTGTCCCTGGTGATTTTATCTCAGTCATGTTTGTAGCATTCGAAGTCATGCTTAAGGGTGAGCATAGAACTTCATAGGTTTTCTGCTTTATGTTACAATATTTCAAGAGTAAACATAATGTGAATGCTTTGAAAACTGGGTAAATTAATTTATTCTAAAGTTCCAGGGAGGACCCAGGCCTTGATCCTGCAATGTAATTTACCTCTGAAGAGCTCGTGGCAGCGTTAGGACCCGTGCTTTTATAAAACCTCTTTGTCGTTATTGGGAAGGTGTCTTCAAAAAATCTCGACATAGATTGGATAGCTCTTTAAAATAATTGGTTGAATATGAATTTCTGTGGCTCACTGCAATTATGTTAATTATGGGGAACTCATTAGGCACTAATGTAAATATTAGAACCCCTTCTGTAACATTCACTGTAATTTAATGCTAATTCACAGAACTGTTATTGAACTGTTAATAGCCAGGGATGGAATCCATTCAAGTACATAACACCTCACACAATCAGTGAAGCATTGCAGCTGGGGAAGAACGTGTGTTACAGTCCACACACACTTTTGAACACACAGTCATGAGCTGTTGGCAGCTTTCCCATCGCAAATTAGAGGAGACTCAGAGCAAACCGTCAGGGGTTTCTTGGTGCATTGGCTGACCTGGCCTCGCCTGTCCTCATGACCACCATGAATGCTGGTTCTGTGGCTAAATTTCTGCATAGCTTTGCATCTCATGTCATCTGTTTGGAAACCCAGATGATTACATCTCCTACATAATTTTAAAATCTAGCATGCTAGCAAAGGCAGTTTTCCAATCTTATGTTTGTTTTGTATCCATGCACTTCAGATTTCCTTGGCATAGGGGTTGCTAATAGTTCCGTTCACATGCACAGCTTGCAGTCGTCTGATTCAGCCTGTAGTCATTTGATAATGCCGGTGCAAGAGGGGATGACCTAGTTGTTTTTCATGAAATATTCACGTCTGTTATTTTGTTAGTCAAGGGGGCAAAAAGGTAGAAATTTAGTCAGCTTGAAATAACTGGGTGAGGGACAATAAATTCCAGACTTTGGAATATGCTCTATTTTAATATAAAGCTTTATATTCTGAAGTGACAAAAACACAACCCGAAATAAGTGCCGACATGAGGTCTGGCTGGAATTTAGGTGCTTAAATTGCTGTTCTGAAGAAGTCTACGTAGCTGCTGTTGAACCTATGGAAGGGATTTAAATACAAGAATCTTGGCTACCTGGAACTGTGCTGGTCCCTTGGCAGGCCAAATCTGCCCGGGGTGGGGGAGCTGGGTGCCTGTCCCCATCCGTGCCCTGTGGAGCTCAGGGGGCAATAGCTGTGCTGGTGGAGGGAGGCCACTCACAGCCTTCCTGAGGCTCCTGCTTCTACAGTTTGCTGCTGCATGTGTTTTTATTTTTGGCATTTGGCTGAGGGAAGCAGAGGGACCTGAATTCACCTGCCTCACCTACCCGAGGGTGTGGATTCATACCCCTGTTGTCCTGCCCAGTGCTGAAGCTGCCAGGCAGCTGGCAGGAGGCATGCCTATATCCCCTTACTGAAGGCTTTGGGAGTGGTGGTCTAAATGTATGAAAAGAAGGAGAGCAAATGCCTGAAAGGTTAGAAATGTGGGCTCCAGGAATCAGTTCAGGGTGATGTATATATTCTCTGAAATGATTCTGTTGAAATTCTTGTTGTCCCCTCTGCCCCCAATCCCCAGAGACCCAGACTTCCTTGACGTTCCATCCGGGAGGAGCGCAGTGTTGCACATGAGGAATGTGTTTATAAAGGAGCAAGGAAAGGGCCACCTTTCCCACCTTCCAGAGACAGCTGGGCCGTGGGTTCCCAATGCAGGGAAGTTCAAAAATACTCTTAACATTTTCCTGTTCTACGAGCTGAAGACAGTGAATGTCAGAAATGCTGATGCCAGCCACCACTTTACTGGCATGCTGGAAGCAGCCTGCACGCTACCTCTGCCCAGGCTGTGTTTTGGGAGTGTAGGTCTTCCTCTCAGGGTCATGATGATTTCTTTTCTGTGGTCAGACGCCTGAAAGCTGAGGCACAGTCTAACTCCTGAGAGACTTGAACTGAAGATTTTCTGCTTTAATGGGCTATATTGCCCTCAGCACTAACTTTTCTCTCTCCGAGAAACAAAGTCACAGTAGGAGTCTTGCTGGTTTAATAAATGTAGAATTAAAAGAGCAGCATTTTAAGGCTATTTTTAAAAATCTTATTTTTTAAATTTTCATGAAATGATCGGTTTGAAATGACTTTACGTACCATCTTTAACAGCACCATCTGGTGGCTCTCAGGTAATGTTGACATTAGCCGTGGCTAGAGCTGTTTCTTACAATAGTACAGGGTGAAATACTTGGTTTGTTTCATTATGAATGCCAGAGGAGGCATGTGGATTCTGTATGGGTAAATATGGCAAAAATACGTAGATTTGACAAAAGCATGTTGCTGAAATGTGTGGGGTAAAGTAGGGCAGAACTCTAGGGCTGTATGTCCATAAATATTTGAGTACTAGAAGAGGGATATTTTCTCATTCCTGTAATATGTTTAAAGATGCCTACTTATCATAAAAAATCCATTATTAAAGATTATTTTATATTTGCTTCTAATCTTCTTACATATATGTGGAGTCAGGAGAGATCAGCAAAGTCACTGATTGGAAGAGCAGGCTGCTGAGCAGCATGGGGAATTTATAATATATTGGGGGCTTAGGAATGTGAACTTTCATTTTGATTTATTCAGTCTCAGCAAACAGAGAGGGTAGATATCACAGCAGTGAACGAGGAGGTAAAAAGACGATCCATGTTCAGCCAGGGAAGCCTCAAAAGACAACCAGAGGCAGAATCTCTTTCTGCTATGAGCCTTTGTGTAGTACACAGGGCTGAGGAATGGTTTCTGCAGCTGATGGCCATGGAGATGCCATTAGATTTCTGCACAGGAATTTCAGAGTGGGCAAAGTATCCTTCTGGTCCTTCCCACCCCAGCTGGCATTCAACGCATCAGTGTTCAGTGTGCTGCTTTTCATTAGTGGTTTATGAGTGGCAGTAGGTGTAAGGTCACACAGATTTTGATCTTTGTTCCCGCTATAGCAGCTGATGATGCTGCATGGAGCTCCTGCTTATATTTTGGTCTCTGTGCTGTCTCGAAGATCCAATTCCCTCAATGTTAGGTGATCCCTCTGGCTAAGTACGTTGTGGGCAATTATGGCTGTGTGCAACAAGCCTTGGCATCAGCAGCTTGGCACTGGCTTCATTAACCAGAAGCAGAATTTGTTCTTGGCTGTTTGTAAGGCAGTTCACTCACAGCTCCCAGGACAGAATGCTTTCCAGAGCAGAGCTTCCTGTGCCTTTCCTTTGCTTTGTCCTCTGCTTGTTAACATGAAATAAAGATGACCTGAAAAATATAAACCGAAGTGTTACAGTTGCTAGTTATTATTTCTGTGGAATCCGTAGATTATTTAAAAAAAAAATCTATTTCGAATTTGTATTGAGAAAGACCAAATTAAATGATGGCAGGAAGCAGTTTGGCATAGTGGGTAGGAAGGTGCTGTCTCAAAAAGCTGTGTGCTCTGTAGCTAACTGGGGCTAATAGGCATGATTGGCCACATCACAGTTATCTCCTCCATGCCTATTCCTGTGCCTATTATCTGATCTGTGCTCTCCTCGCACTAGCAGGTGTTTTAAAGCCTTCTGTGGATATTAAAGCTTTGCAGTATCCTTTTTTTTTTTTTCAGTCTCTTCCTTATTTTGTGTGGCCCGGTATTGTGGTGAGCACAATGAGCTGCATCCTCAGCAGATTGGGGTCCCCCCCACCTCTGATGGTTGCAGTGGAGCGTTGTACATTCACAGTGACCTGGAAGGCACCCTTGTCTGGCAGAACCTGGGGGCGTAGCAAATGTAGTCTCTGTTTTTTCCTCTGAAACAGTTTCTATTTTGTGTATTTCCACTGAGCTTTCTGCTTCATCTCTGGAATGAAAGTGAAATAGCAAGCGATGAAAATAGTGATGAAAATGATGATGAGGATTTATGCATATAATAATCATCTGCAGATATTAAAGCTTTGCAGTACCCTTTTTCAGAGATATTCATATGAGTCGGTGAGATCTGATGACTTGCTCAAGGTCACAGAGCGAGTTTGTGGCAGAGACAGAAATAGAAGTTGCATCTTAAGAGTCAGGACAGTCTCATATTCCTGTGCTTCCTCTTACAAACGCTGTTCTGCTATGTGACATGGCATTGCCTCAGGCTATGAAGGAAGGGGGAGCACACCCAAAAGCGAGCTTAGCTGTGCATGCTGGATTAAAAAACTTACTTTTGCATCTTCAAAATTGCCTAACTATGTTAACTTCAGTCAAATTAACATGATACAAAATCTACAGAAGCAGTGGTTAAAAGGTTATCTGGTTTTTTATGTGTTGGTGAAGAAACTTACTGAATGCTTACCCCAGGCACCCCCAATATAACCACCCTCCCTGACTGGTGATGGGTTGGATGCGTGTGCAGGGCTGAGCCTGCCATGGTCATAGGAGTCAGGATGTATGTCGCTGTTTTCCCCACGGACGAGCAGAGAAACGACACGAAGTCCAGGCTCAGGGATAGATGGAAGCGCTTTAATGAACTCTCAGAAGGCTTTTATATGTTAGTTGGCAAAGTGTATTAAATGGCTAAGGTAGTTGGTTTTTGCCATCCACCCCTTAAGGGGATTGGTCAAGTTCTAAGACACCCATCTCTGAATGTTTTTCTAGTTAGAACCATAACAATTCTGCAAAACAACCTGCAGCTGCAAGAAGTTTACAAAACTGTAACATTGTTTTGAGTTGCATGGGAAAGACAGAACTCTCACAAAAGTGCTGCAGAGAGCTGAAGAAATTCTCTGCAGGAGCTTTTTCAGCATCCATAGGATGTACCCTGTAGATCTGCCCCATAGAGTTTAAGGGAGCCACTGTCTGTGGTATCAACATCTGGAGCTGCCCTATTGCAGTGTGAAAACTCTTCTCACTTTTGGCCCTATCATAATGGTGTAAGTTCCACTTTTCTAACCAGAAGCGGTACCTCTTAGTGCTGAATAGTACACAAACCTGGTTCAGAGCATCAGTCCAAAAGCAGAAAGAGTTTAATTAGTTTCAGGATCCGTGGAGGAGAAACAGAAGCCAAATAATCGGTTGCAGCCATGCTCCACTTCAAGAGGTACGTGGGGAAGGGGAAACAGCTCATGCCAGCTTGTTAGACAGGAGGCTGGAAGTTACAGATTGCATGGATGTGATACTGGAGGCAGAGAACAAATGTTTCCCACCCAGTGAGAAACACTTCAGAAAGGAAGAGTCATTGCTTAATAGCAGCATGTTGGTTACTGTTGAAAGCAAGAGAGAGTCCTCTAAAAGCCTAAAGCTTTATCTAAATGAGGAAAATACACAGTATTATAAAAAATGACAGGTTAAATGTAGAAATGCAACAAGGCAGACTGAAAAAAAGGAGTTAGAGGAGCATTTGCAGAAGACATCAAAAGTAGTAAAAAATAAATCTTAAAAAACATCAGCATCAGGGAGCCTGCCAGAAAAAAATCTCTAGGGCTAGTAGATGCTCAGAAATGACAAACAAATTCTTTGCATCTGTTGCTCATTGTGAAGAAATGGCAGTTCCCTGTGCTGGTACACTTCTTAAAGAAGAATTCATCAGGAAGTCTCCTCAAAATTGAAGAGTTGGTAGGGGAATTTATGAATCAAATAGAAGTTGCCAAGTAATTTATTAACCCAAGCTTTCTGTAGGAATTCAGTAATCAGATAACAAGACTAACTGTGGTGTTCCATAGAAGTACTCTGGTACAGTATTGAGGACTGAAAGATGTGATATGGCTTTCTAGAAATGTGATAAGGGAAACCACAGGCTGATGGGCTTGGGATATGCACAAGAAGAAATTACTTTACAATGGTGTATTGAGAATGGAGTTGCAGGCTACAGAGACAAGAGTCAGCCCGGTTTTTGTAATGAGTAGTCAGTCTGTGCAAAATGTCAGAGCTTTTCTAATGAAACTGCAAATGCACCTGCTCCGGGACCCATGGTGGTCAGCAGATGCATGAATGGTTTGGGAAGAGTTGAATACTTGCTGTTATTCATTGCTGTCCTGAATAGCTTCGAATTATTGGTGATGACTGAAAAATTTTATAAGAACCTGGTGAACCTGAGTGACTGGGCAGTGAAACACAGAATGACTGTGCAGATAAGCAGAGTGATACATCACTTTGTATATGGGGAGGAGGGAGTCAGAATGGGGAAGAATGGGATGTGCTCTGAGCTGTTTCTTGGATAAGAACTTGAGTTGTGAGAGAAATGCCATCTCAGTGCTCAGGAATGGTCCAACAGGCATCTCAAATATTAGAGTGGTTAGGACAATGAGAGAGAGCAACTTGATGAGGCATTAATTGCTTTGTGTGCTAATATCAGTGCACAGAACTTCTGCCTCCTCAATACTGTATGCAGCTGTGGTTCCTTTGCTTCCAGTCCAGTCCCAAATGCACTAAAACTGGATGAAGCAGTGAGAAGACAGCAAGGCTCTTTGAAATCTTGGAATGGCCTCTTTAAAAGAAATGAGCAGTGAGGCTGAGGCCGTTCAGCATGCAAAAGAGACTCCTGAGGAAAGTGGTAATAAAGGCTATGAAGTCGTGTGGCATGGAGAGGGTAGGTAGAGTTTGATGTCTCTGCTTCTGAACAAGAACTGCGGGACATGAAATTAAGCTGTCAGGTTCAGGGTAGGTGTTGCTATTTGTGTGACCCGTTCTTCTGTGCCTTCCTAGATCCTGGTTTGGCCACTGCTAGAGGCAGCATAGTGGGCTGTGTGGGCACTTCTGTCTCCTGCTGTGGTTGTCTTATATTTGGCTTGAGGTAATTTGGGAAACCACTGCTGCAACTGCAGAATTGGCCTCCCGTCAGGATCTCCATTCATCCTCTTTAGTGCTAATTCAGAGTGAGAAATCAGGCAGTTGTGTTGACAGCTGCTTATCCTGACCGAGCAAGTTGTTTTTAAGATTCCTGTGGTAAATTTGTTTTGTCATTAGTTCAGAGCCACTCCGTGCATCTGGGACAGTGGGGAAGGTCTGAACAGCATCTCCACAGCCTCATGCCAGTAGCTGGACCCCAGCCCCCAAGGCAGAGATCCAGGCTGCCTCTTGCTGGGGTGCAGTGATACAGAGGCAGGAAACTGTAGCCCCAGGCAATGAAACAGGAATGGCGTGTTCGGGTTTGCAGTGACTGTGTTTCAGTTTCAGCAGTATTGTGAAAATCAAAACGTTGTGAGTAATTCTAAAAGACTACAGAAACCAAAAGATGAAAGTGAGAGTGTCCCATATGCTTTTACAATATTAAAACAGCTCAACTAAAGCTGGGTCACCGCCAGCCTCTTGATAAAGGCTGTGCTTTTGCATTCTGAGCAACAAAAAGAACATACTGACCCTTTATATGCAACTGTAGAGGGGAAGAGAAATCTCAGAAAGTATTGAAATTTTTGTTTGAAGAATCTTTTCATGTTACTTTCAGACGTGAAAGGTAAGAACGTGGTATGGATAGAGACTAAAGAGGTTAAGGGAGTAGCTGAGAGTGCATGTCCACACATGGAAGTTGCTAGGAATGGTGTGTTAATCTGAAGGCAGTGGTGTTCCTTATAAAGAATGATTTAGGGGAGAATGTTGTGTGGAATCGGTAAGTTTTATTTATACTGAAAAACTTCACGAGTTTTCCACTTCTGAGTGCCTGGTTCTCACAGCTTACTTATTGCAGATAGGAGTAAGTTGGTTTTTAAGATACGTGGCTGTAGTATTGGACTTCTGTCTTGATATCCTTCAGTACCTTACTGGTCTTCCCTTTACTCAAATATTCTCGGGTAAGGTGGATTATGTGGTCTCTGATTGGGACACAGGACTGGTTTTCTCACACCTTATGAAGTTACACTGAGAAATGAAATAGTCATGTGGTATTTAAAGCTTCCACAAGTGCAGTCACAGTACCAAGTAGTTGTATTGCCGTATCAGTATAAAACCAATTGAATTGTTTACCACCAGGAGGTGGGCACTTGACCATTCAGGTCAAACCATGGCCATACATGCTGCACCATTGACCAGGCATAAACCCTTACAGCTTTATCACGTATCTAAATCGATTTGAAATGTTTAGTGTTGGTTCTCATGGCCTCCAGGCATCCACATTCAAATGCAGCAAACTGGCTTCCCAGGACAGAATGTAAAACATCTCATAGCCACAGGGAGCAGAGATGCTCAGTGAAGCAGTGAGTTTACCCTCTCCCAGACATGCACAGTAGGAGGGATGAGAGAATGTAGATGAGAGGAGCCCCAATAGCCATTACAATATCCTGCCGATTCTTCAGAACACAGCAGTAAGTTCCTTTAAACAGGAACAACCTTGCTGTTGATTTACAGTCTTTCAACACAAACTGAACGTTTAAGGCCAAATGTCTCTGTCCAATCCCTCATTCTGATTTCACGTAGGTAGAGAAGATTCTTATTCTTTGCCTGGGTTGGGATTGCTGAATTCAGAAGATTAGTGTGCTGCTGTGTGCCTGATCTCTAGAGCTTCTGGGACACCTAGACAGGTACTCCCTGCTAGCTGTAAGCAGAAATGAAAATAAGAAACACTAGAAATGTTGTTAGACCCCGAAAGATCACATACAGTAACATGTGAACTGAATGCTAAGACACTGGTATAGAGCATACATGGCATGAATCATCCCAATTAAATGGAGGAAATTACTTAGCCATGTGAAAAAATTAAGCCCTGACATTAAAAGCTACTAGTTAGTTTTACTTTTTTCTGGCACTTTATTATTTCTGAAGGCTTAAAGAACTCCAGCCTCGTAACTCCCATGATGAGTGTTCTAATTAGGGACATTAAGAATGTTTTCTGATTGTTTTGAGTTAGGTAATAACTTGATATGATAAATAAATCAAGCAGTTCCCAATCCAAATGTAGTGTCTGGCTTTGGAAATACAGTATGCTCCCTTCTTTCCTGTGTGAAATAGGTCTGAACAGCTGGAATAAATGTTCTTGTCACCAAATTATAAATTACAGCTGTCAAGAACAAAACATTTAGTTCCAGCACTCAAGAAATAGATTTTTAAGAAGTCTTCCCATTTATCAGTTTAGCCATTGATTATGTGTGTAAGGTCATTGAATCAGAGCAGTAATGAATGGAGTTCTTGATTGCTCAAATACCAGACTAAATGTACCCATAGTTTTACATCCAGGAGCCTGATAATACCTAGGAATGCCTCAGAGCATTCCAGGAACTAATGCTGTGTGTAAGCACTTATGTACTTCCTCTCTGATCACCAGTAACTGTTTGCTGAGTAGGAGGGGAAGATAAATTTACCTCCATGAGCTCCGTACTTGTCAGGTTTTCAGTCTGTCAAGAAAGCAGTTTAATTCCCAATGGTTAGGACTGCCTTGATGGCTGTGGAGTGGAAGGAGACCAGGATTAGGGTCAGACTGAGCTTCCTAGCATTAACCATTTAACTGACAGCCTTCTTTTCCTTGGTGCAAGAGGCAGGAGTAGGAAGGTCGTCAGACCTGTTCCAGAATAGATGTGATCTGACATCACAGCCTGCCATGTTCCTCAGGCTTGTCTTGAGATGAAACCTGCAATTAGCATGTCAATTTGGCTTAGTATTTATTTATTTTTAGTATTGCTCCTGATATCTGGATTGGGACAGTTTTATTTTCCATGTATGCTGACAGCTTTGGTCTTCACCAGGGTAGAGGAGGGGACTGGCTTCAACCTTTTCTGTTTTGTATCCTTGTTTTCACAAATCTCTGCTAATTATAGTTGCTTTTGAGCAGAAGGTTAAGGAATATCTGCAGGGTGCTTGTGACTCTGCTGTGCTTGCACACTGTTCCTGTGTTCAAGATTTCTGTGAAATCATCAATTAGGCATCTTTTAGATGCCATTCTTCAATGGAAATAGCTAAGATGTGCAAGTAAGTGTTACAGATCCTTTTGAAGTGATGTGCAGTTGGGAAGAGCTATAATAAGAGAGGAAAAATTATGTTCCTGTGCTTGCAGAAATACCTGAAAACTGTTTTTCTTGAAGATGTGTCATGGGGTTGACAGCTACAGGTTCTGATGCCTTTTATGTGCTTCCTCCACAGCTCCAGTGTTCTTTCTGGGTGTTTCCTGGAAAGCTATGTTGGGATGTTTTTTCCAGGCTGAACACTTACAGGCTTTCTTTCTCTGCTTTTCAGTCTTGATGAAACTCACAGGAACCAAGTTATCTTTGATTCCTCTGGTGCTATTCAAGCAAGTATGGAAAAACTAGAGGGTAGGCTCAAGAGGGAGAGGGGCCACAGTCTTTGCATAAGTTTATTTAAACAGAAGCCCAAAGCCAAAAACCAGCTGTAAAGATCTGACCCATGGTCTGAAGCTGGCTGTTGTCCCCTTCCAAATGCTCCTCCACAGCCTGTTAATTCTTCGTAACTGCAGGATTTGCACTGACAAGGCAAAAATTACTTCTACAGAAGAACTGTAAAAGAACCCACCAGCACAAACAAGAACCAGATTGCATCTAGAGTAAGAGGTAGAAACAGACATGTTTCAGCTGAACAGGAGCTGGTGAAGGAAGGAGGAAGCACTTAGGCATCAGGTGTAAATTGGTAACTCAGCAATCTATTAAATAAATTAATCCTCTTTCTTTCTGAGGAATATCAGTGAGCTTTGTAATTCTCTTTGCTTTCTCTCCAGTGTATTCAGTAAATACCTTTCTTTAGGCTGCTGGCAAACTCTGCATTCTGTGCTGTAGTGGGGAATCCAAAAGTTGTGTTATGGAGATTTTTTTCTGCCTCTATTGGAAAAGCACACAAATATTCTCTGCACAGATTATTTGCACTTGGAAATTCACTTTTAAAAAATATTTCTGGATTAAACTATGTTATTCAAATTGCATGAAAAGGGAGAAGTATGTTGACCAAATGGGCAAAATGAATTTGTTAGGAAACGAAGTCTGGACAGAGCATCTCTGTCCAGATGGTATCTCAGCTCAAAAATTCAGCTTGACTAACAGAGTATTTTTGTTTCCCTAGTACACACCACGAGTGCTTTGCTTTTGGGGACATAAAGTATGTTTCAAAACTAGAATGACTGCAGAGTTAGTGTAGCTTGCAAATTAAATACTGGATCTTGTTCCTGGTAGGCATCTATTTCTCTTGCACTAGCTATATATTGTATTATTCTCCCTCTTGCGCTGCTCAGTCTGAGCTCAGAGTTGCTGTGTAGAATGGCCATTATTGGGCTAGATGCAGCATTTACATCACTCTGGAATCATATCAAATGCCTTTATAGAAAGTATTTCTTTGCAATAAAATCATCACAATACAGGCTAAAGAATCCTGTATTCCAATTTCTTATTGTCGAATTTATGTTTAAAATTTACATTTTGAGCTCTCCTCACTGGCCTGATGTGTATATATATATACGTATATATATAAACACACACATATACATGCACCTGTTTCCAGTGCAGCTGCAGTTTTATTCTGTGCTCTTCAAACAGTATCTCTTGGCCAACAATAAAAGAGGAAAAGAACACCAGAAACTGGACAGTGCTCAGTATCTCACTGTAAGCCCTCTCCCCCTTATGGTCTCTTGAGGTTCAGGGGCTGCAGTACAGAAAGATGGGTTTTTAATGCACACAGGCCAAATGTCAGTATATATTTACTTTAATTGCTAATTGTGATAGAAATGGGGAAAGATGCTTTTCAGATTTAAAATAGTGATAGGTTTCTAAACTCTTTGAGGTTGGGAACTCATTCAAAAACATGCTTGTAGAAGTATGTGACATCCTGAATCAGTTTGAGGCTTCCTTTATGGCTGTCAGTAACTACATAGTGGGTTCCAACGAGGATGGCTGTCCCAAATAGCCACATGTTAGGTACAACCCTATCAATCTTTTAAGCCATAATGCCATTTATTTTTGTTTCATTCACCTCATGTGCTCACTAGACTCCTGTACCCTACTTAGAGGGGAAACTATCCTATGTCTGTAAAACAGAAGAGGGGTGGGGTTTTTTTTGTAAGTATTGCTTTTTAATATACTAAGAATTTCACATTTTTCGTCCTTACAGTTTCTTTCAAAGTCAATTATTTTAAATTAGCTCATGAAATGTTTTGTAGAATAAATTATTTCCTTTTTGCTTTGAACTAAAGGAAGAGTAATTAAATAGTGCTGAACTGAACAAACAACCATTACTTTTAGGTACCACAGACTTATTTCCCTACAATTTTTTATAGGTCAGTCAAGCTATAAATTACCCAGGAAAGCCCTCAGGTAGACCTTTTGCTAATTATCTAACAGAGCTCTCTGCTTTTAAACCAAGAACTAACAGTTGAAGACCTGTGCTGTAGTGAAGGAGGAAAAATTGAAAGAGATTAAAGCAGTTCAATATGAAAGTAATTGTTTGTTTCATAGCCGCTCTGAACATGGTCCTACCCTGAAGGCAGATTGTGGTAAAGGCTGAAAGTATTACGAGAAGATTGAAATAACTAAATGCTGAAATGGCAGAATATGCTTAGTGTGGGGGTAAGCAGATAGCTGTCTGCCTGGGAGCTTTGGGGTGGTGTTCGTTCTACACAAGTCACTCTAGGTTCAAGTTGTTTGGGCACAGTCACAGAGAAATAAAATATATTATACAGTGTGGTCATTTGCACTGTTACCTCACACTTTCCTTCCTTCTTTCTGTCCATCTTCACAGTCTGTGACTTGGAAGGCCTACAGCATATTTTATAGGTAGGTTAACAGCTGGGAATACTGTGTGTACTGCATGCAACTTAAAGTTGTTGGGGTTTTTTGTTGGGGAGTGGCATTATCAGCTCTTACACTCACAGTGTGTTCCCATCCACTAACCATTTTTATGCCCTCTTCTGCAGACCTATCCTTGGAAGGCATCAATTTTACTGGAATATAATCTGGAAAATTTTCAGGTTTTGTTTAAGAAGTAGAAATGTTGGCTTCACAAGTTCTTGAAATTCTCTTCTTTAGTTACACTGTGTTGTAACTGTGATGTCTGAAGGTAAAATATGCCTTAGTGCATTAAAGGAGGGAAAACTGGCAGCTGAAAAAACAGAATTTTCCTGCACCAGATTCCTGTCTGTTCTAGAGTAATAAAAAGGAACTATTTAAATGTTAATTGACTTAATAATGTAACTTCACAAACGGAGTTCCAGTCCTCGTCTTCTGCAGTGTCCTAAGGCCTGAAAAAGGCTCAGTCTGTGCATATTCCTCACAAACCTTGGAAAAGGGGCAGTGCACTAGCACCTGAGACTCAGTTCTTTCCCCTCCCATTCTGAAGTGTCTGTTGCAGTAGGTTTGCAGCCAGAGGTGTGTTACCCACAGCAGTACAGGGGACACGTGTCCCACTGCAAAGACACTTTATCATAGCTCTTGCCTGTACATAATTCCTGGCCCTCCACCCCACCTCTGCCCCACATCTCGTGGAGCAAAGGCAACAACAGTAAAAACAAGGGAATTAATTTTTGTGCCTCTGGGGCTATGGGGTTTTTTTGTTGTTTTGGGTTGGCTTTTTCTGTGTTGCACGATTGTTTAACAATGTTTTTGGCCCTTTACTGTTAGTTTTATGTGTATCTACCTTTCTGGATTTGCTCGGGGTCTGGTCTTGCAACTCCAAGGTGCTGAGCGCTGCCCTTGGAAGGACAATGTGAGCAGCTGATCAGCTGTACTGGTCTAAACCCACGTACATGGAGTGAATAAATGTGTGTAACCCCTCATTCATCTGAGATTCAGAGGGCCTTCTAATCCACTGGCATAGGATTCCATCCTTCTAGCTGTGTTAGCTTTTAAATGAGCATCATTAGCTTTTAAATGTCTGATCATTAGCAGAAGATTTTGTACTCGTGTGTCAACACAAATCAGAAATTTTTCTGTTTCTTGTGGGAATAGTATTGACTGTTAACTCTGTTTCCTTGCAGTTCCATGAGATAACTTTTTTTTCTGGTTATAGCTACCTGTCCGAAGACTTCTTTTGATATTTGCACTTGAGAAGCTCTGCCAGGACAAAATGAGATATTTCTACAGTTTGTATGTCTGATAAATTCTTTTTTTGGAGCAGTTTAATATATTGGTGGGATTTAAAGATGTGCTGAATCTAATCTTCCAAGAGTTGAGAAAAATATTCATTAGAATGCATTGTCTCTTGCTGAGTTTGACCTTCACTACCCTGCTGGAGTGCACTACAATTTTTTATCTGGTTTTTTCCCTGCTTTTCCTCCTTGGATGATAATGAAAGTGAAGCAGTTTACCTGTCCAGCCTTAGATCTCTGCAGTCTTGGTGCCTTCCTGCCATTCAGTCTCCTGCTGAGGTCAGTGTCCCTGTGCCTGTGTCTTCAAATCTCCATTTTTTTTTGTCTTGATTTCTGGCTTTGACAAGCAGGTAATGAAGTAGTTTTGGTTTTTGTATTGCCCTCACGCTCAGGAGCTTGTGCTGTGTATTGGTGTGCATGGTAATGTTACCCTGGGTTTTAGAACTTCACATGTTGGCAGTTCCTGTGGTCTGTGCTTTATTGCAGAAGTAGAGACTCCCCTTTCATCATGTTGTTATTAGGAACTTTGTTCAATCCTCTGGAGGAACACGTAATATTAGCAGTGGAATAGCAATACTTTCAAAACTAACAATTAAGTATAATGGTGCCACTGCTCTGATCAGCATCCAGTCACCTGTGTAGGGCCAGGAAAGGGGGCAGAGACACCTTTCCTCTTTTCCAGCTCTTAGTGGAAGTGAACAGTGCCTGAACTCTGCTGCTATTGCATTTGCACTACTAAGAAGTGTGACTTAAGGAACATGCTTGGCACAGAAATAAAAGAGAAAAGCTGCTGTTCAGCTGTTACATCCCACACGGAGAAGGGACAGTTTATTTCCCTGTAACTACCATTTCATGAACATAAAAGTTTCACTGAATTCCAAGAGTATTAGAATTGGTAGAAAAGACTACAGTAAGACTGGGGTTTCAGAACAATTGCCTGTAAAACTCTCCCTCCACCTCACAGATAACTTCTTAATACGTTGTGAGATTTTTCCAGGATCAGCTCAAACTGAGAAACTTTTGCACAATGCCATGAACACATTTATTTTGGATAGAAACTGGAGGAGGTGCTTGTTGGTACCATTCATTCTGTTGTCAGAGAAATCTTCCAAAGCCTGAATATTGTGGTTTTCACTTCATTTGCATGGCTAACAGACCAGGTCCAGGGCTGACCCTTTCAGGTGTGGAAACATGCATTTATGAGTAGGCTTTTGGCTGTTGAGGTGTCAGGCCTGTGTCTGGACCAGTGACATCACAGGATGCAGTATCTCTGCTAGCAGGATAATACTCAGCCTTGCAGTTGCATTTCCAGTGCTAAAAGGCTCAAATTGGAATAGCAGTTGTGTATCCCAGTAACTGTTTCCTATCTTCCCAAATACTTTGGAACGTTGCTGTGTCCATCCCAACAATGGTAGTTCACACTACGAACAACTGGAAGCCAAGCCTGAGCACATTTTGCACTCAAAAATTCAATATTGATTCATGCTATGAAGCAAAGGGAGCATTCCTGAGCGTTGCTGATCATCTCTGCAAGTCTTTGGCTGGGCACTGGGTCTGTTCCTCTTGTGAACCTTTAGAAGTGTTGCTTGTCACTGATTGATGGATGAGGCTCTGAAACCGTTATAATTAAGATAGTGTTCACACTGTCACAATTACAAGATACAGCAATTTTATTAGCCTGGATTATTTATTAGTCACAGCAATCAGAGCTACATTTCGATCAGTCACAGGAGGGCCTGACAGAATGTGGATGTTAACATTAGGTATCCAACATGTCCATTTGCAGACCTGTCATGTCTGTCATAGTGGCAGTAAATGGTGCTAAACTGCTTTTTCAACAGATTCATTAGTGATAACCTTTTGGGTCGATACATCTGCCACAATTTTTACAATTTTTTTTTCAAGCATAGCAAATATGAAGATTTAAATTATGCTTATTATAAAGAAATGAGATTTTATTAAAATGGAATTGTATTAAATAAATACAATTCTTTAATTGTTATGGGTTATTAAATCTGGCCTAATGTATCTCAGCTGCTACCTCAAATTTCATCAAGAAATATTTGTTTTGTTCTTAAACAAAACCTGATCCTGTAGCTATTAAAGGAAGAAACTGGAGTTAAGAGATGCTCTCAAGAGTTTTGAATTGTTTCCAATTCTGAAGTTCTTTGCCGTGCCAGTGCTCCTTTATCCTTCTCCACCAAAGAGGCCATTTTACATGTTTAGCAGAGAGCTCTGAATTAGTTGGGTGAATTAGCAGATGATAACTTAGTTAATGATCGTTTATGCAGAGAATGTAGCTCATGATTTTATTTTAATTTGGACCTTCTTTTTTTTGGTTACTTTAATGATGGATCTTCCATGCCAATGCATGGTTCGTGAGATAAGATTTCTGTAGAGAAATCTTAAATTACAATTTCTTGTCTGAGGAATAGCTAAAGCTGGTGTATAATTAAACAATAGGGTTAATTTCAGCTGGCATTGACTATTGCACTTTCCTGAAAATCTGTTATCACACAGGCTCAGGCAGCAAGGTTGAGAAACACACAAGAAAGGACGCTAGAATATGCCAGTGCATCAAAGGGAAGCCAGCTCTGTAACTCCAGTAGGCTTGCTAGGAGTGCTGAATCTGCTGGCACAGTAAACAGTGGTAATGGGCATGTGGCTGCAGAGCCTTGGCATGGGCTTGTGCTAAATGTGTGCAGGACTGGCACAGGAGCCTTCAGTTGGCAGCTGGGGGTTTGTACTGCTGGGTTTGACAGGTAACTCTTATCTAGGTGGGTGCTGGCACGAGTGTTCCTGCTGCACTGTGCCCACTGGACCAGCTGTGCTGGGCAGATGGGAATAAAGCTGGCACTCTACTAAACCACTGTTTCATATCTCATCCCTGGCAAGAGGTGCTGGACACACTTCTGTGCTATAAACCACTTGATCGTGTTGGTGAGGCTTTTTGCTGCTTGAAAGTGTAAGTTTATTTGTGCATACCACTTGTCAAAACTGAGCAGTAAAGTTTTTCCCTGGACTTTTGGTCAATGGAGCAGTTGCTGCTGTCTCTACTGAGCATGAGAGTCCTTCTGGCACTTTGATTCTGTAGCAAAGGGCTTAGATTTTACACAGGTAAACTAAAGCAAATGTTTGAAGTCTAAACTTGAGCTGTAAATTTCCAGCTCATGACTGTTGAACTCTGACCAGTCAAGTGGTGACAGTGCAGCACTTTGAGTGGGAGCCAGAATGTTTCAGTATTTTCTAATGCTAATGTGGAGCAGGTCCCAGTTCTCCTGCCTGTGAGTGCAGCAGAGGTGGAATTCATGTTGGAGCTGCAAGCAGTGTAGCAGCAAAGCAGAAAATTGCCAGCCTTCAGTGAACACACGCTATAGTAGTTCAGTGTCTCAATGCAGTACTTCAGAGAAATAGAAATCAGGAGTAGAGAGGATAGACCATGTAATTTGTTTCTTTGCCGGTGCAAGATGGGTCTCTTTTAATGAGTCTAATTTCAAAACTCTTGAGGAACAGGGATCACAGCAGTTTTCTTGAGAGTGCCAAATGCTTTCCATTTATCAAGAAGTTTTGCTTTCATCCTCCTCTCTCCCTTCTACCTGTGCCTTTGGGCCAGACTAAGTTTCTTTATTGTTTTTATATGCTTCACTGATACTTTCCCATCTTGCCATTTGAAAAAGCTGGTATATATTCATCCTGCTTTCTAAGAAAATTTCTCCAACCTCATAGCAAATTGAAAGGAGTTTAGGAAAGGGTTTGTCTACACTGGTTTAGGATAACGTGAGGCAAGAGAGGCTATCACAGTTGCTTTCAATGACACACTTCTGAAAAGGAGAAAATGCTGTGACCGACTCTGGCTTCATAGTGGAAGTTGCACAACAGTTCCAAGGAGGGATTGAATTGGTTTGTTCTTTTACTTGTTACTGTCGAAGACTTCTGCTGTTTCTGTCTAACGCTCAAAATCTTGTCTATGGGCACAGAGGAATCCCCACCTTCCAAGTAAAGGAAAAATTCCAAGGAATTTTGTTATTGTAAGCGAAATCTTGAGAGTCGAATTGTTGTTAGTGTAGATCTAACTGTTGCAGAAAGAAATAATGATGCAGTTACGACTGTGATACACACACCCCCCTGTCCCTGGCTCTTGTTCTGGGTGCTGGTGCTCCCCTACCCCCTGCTCCTCTGGGTCAGGAAGTTGGGATAGTTATAGCAGTGCTGGAATCCCTCGCCAGGAGGAGTAAAATCTCATGTTGTTGTGTTGCTTTGTTTTCCTTTCCTTCCTCCCTCTAGGATACATTCTGTATGGGTTTTATATGTTTGCTAAGATATTTTTAAACCTTTCTCTTCCTTCACCGATCCACAGTGCTGGGTTTAGATCCAAATTATTGTATGTGTGCTTTGCACCTGTAAGGTGCTGTTTCTTTCTTCGCTTGGTTACCCCCAATTATGGTTTTGTCCAGCTGCTGATCTGTATTTTTTTTTTGTTTGCCCTTAAACTGACAGCTGGTGAGTTGTTTCTAGCTTGGGGTCTCTGGTGCCAAGCCTGTACCCCACCACACCACATCCTCCCCTTGACTTCCCAAGGCTGCTGTTGTCACTCCAGCCCTTTCTCTCCCTGGCCCAGATCCCGCAGGTTCAGAGAGAGGCAGGCAGAGCAGCCAGCCCTCACTCTGAGGTGTGGCAAATCCCCTGGGAAGCTTACAGTCTGTCACTGCTCTGCAGGGGTGGGATGAGAATGCTGTTGTGGTGTCACAAAGCCGGTGCTTAAGCACCTCAATCCCCCTGGCAAGAGCGGCTTAGATCTCTGGTGTGAGCTTGAGACTTCCCTGTATCCAACTGGGATACCCTGGAGACCATTTCCATTACATTTCAAACATAATTTGAAGATTGAATGCTGATCACTCCCTAGTTTTGCTTTGCCTCTTGCTCTAAGTGTAACTGCATCTGAAGTTTTTGCTTCTACAGCTTTCATGTTTGCCTGATGCTGTTTTGGTTTGGTGTTTTTTTTTTAATTTTTGTTCAGCTGTATGTTTCTGTGATTCTTGCTTGTATTCCTGTAGTGTGTTTGGAACAACTTCCGTTTTCAGGAGAAATAGTATTACTGTAAATGCTAGTTTACTTTGTTCCATGAGACTCTCTGGGCCTCTCCTAGATATAAGGAAAAAAAATTTAACTTGGGGGTGCTGAGGCCCTGGCACAGGGTGCCCAGAGAAGCTGTGGCTGCCCCATCCCTGGAAGTGTTCAAGGCCAGGTTGGATGGGGCTTGGAGCAACCTGGGATGGTGAAAGGTGTCCCTGCCCATGGCAGGGGGGTTGGAACGGGATGGGCTTTAAGGTTCCTTCCAACCCAAACCATTTTATGGTTCTATGAAATTAAAGCATTAATTACTCCACTGATTATGCTTCCAGTTAGCAGGCATGGCACAAATTTTTCAGTTGTTTTTTCAGTGTTTTAGTCTAGCTTTTTGGTTGTTTGACTTCAATAATAATCAAAATCAATTCTGATATGGTTATAGGTAAAAATTGCAGCTATGGCAGAGCAACTACATAAATATACAAGTAATTTTTAATTATAGACATCCCTCAGATGGTTACATTTATGTGACTGTGTCCATACTAAGGGAAGGAGGTGCAGCTGTGTGCTCGGCATGAGTGGTTTTGGTTTGATTTGGGGATTTTATGTAGGAGGCATTGTTCTAAACTTGTGTGTATACAATTACATATTGTATTTCATACAAACATAAAATGTGTTTATTAACTTACAGTGGTGGAAGTAACACAAGAGTACTGGTAAGGAGGGAGGGGTTGGGTGAATCTCATTTCATAATTAGCTGGAGGTCTAGTCCCTATGCTGGAAAGTTTGGCCTTGAGCTCTCTTTGTAGGTGAATGCTAGTTTCTCAAAGTCTCTGTAAAGACCTAATGACGCAAAGAAATGGGATGTAGAACAAAAGCAATTGTTGATTTGGCTGTACACTCACTGAAAATAGCATATGGAATTTTAACTCCTGACTCGTTCTCCCCAGGGAGCAATCAAAGAGTGAGATCACTAGGAGATGTTTTCGTGGATGATTTCTCCATTCCTAAGGATTGTTTGTCTCCCCCTGAACGGCTCATCTGCGTTCTCTGGGATGCTTAGCCATGAGTGTGCTTCCTCAGGCCTGGCTCCATGTTCACACAGGTGCACACATAATAGTACCAAGTGCTGCCTTTCTTTGTCAGAGATGTTCTACTCAGCATAGCAAAAATTATCTTTTCCAGTTTGGCAGTGTGAGGAAAGATCTGTCCTGTGTGAAGCACACACAGATTGAGCTCAGAGGGGGAGAGCACCTTTAACACACGGTGAGGAAGGGGTGTGCATTGTCCTGTTGCCAGCCAATTGTAACACCACAGCCAGGGGCTGAAGCCTGCAGAGCTGCCGTGTGTGAGAGGACACTTGCAACAGATCCATGACTTCTACTTGTCTTTACAAAAGAACGTGTGTGTAGCACATATGTAGCTCACAGTATGGCCTGGAATTCAAGTGTATCTGTGGTAATTTTTGAGGATGTATGTTACCCTGGTTTTGTCCTTTTTTTTTGCTAAAGCAGCAAACTCAGATGAGCAAAATTTGAGGTATTCACTGTTTTTCAGCTTGGTTTTTTTCAGTAATATGGAATGCTAGACAAATGGCCTTGATTCAAAGTGCTAAAAATAAGTATTCCCTTGAGGCAGTTGAACTGGGGAGTTACTGAAACAAAGTTAATCCTGTGGAACAAATGCATGGTATTATCAAGGAAAGATTCCCATTCATTTCCTCTATCTCTTGCTGATGGAATATCCACCCACTAAGGATTTTAGGCTCCTTGGCCTAGCTTGAAGTAGACTGTACCTTAGACATTTTGCAAGACTACAGAGCAATTGGAGAGATTGAATTAGGAATATTATAGGTTTGTCTTTGTGTTGCTCTGAACTCCAATATTCTCTTAAGACATGTGTTTCAAAGCTTTGCTTTGCTAAGGAACATTTACACCCAGGTACATTTCCTTCTCGAAGGAAAGCACACTCAAGACATAAATGCAGCATGGATACTGGATCAAGTGCCTTGCAAGAAGGAAAAGGACCAGACAGCATGGTGGGATTATCCAAGCAGAATCAGGGGTGAATCACTCATAGGAGCACAGGCATTACTTTGCTGAAAAAAATTCTCTGCAAGTGTCTGCATCAGGGGACGAGTGACCTGCACAGGTCACACACAGATGTGTGGCTAGAGGTGTGTGGTGCCCTGGGATTTGCACTGCCCTGCGCCTTGAGCGCTCTGTCTCTGACTGCTGGCCCCCTGAGAGAAGCTGAAGGAAGGACATGCCAGCAACAGCTCAATTCTTACTCTGTTCTCTGAACTACTTGTTATTCTCATCATGTGTTCAGGGTCTTTCCTGTGGGGACCAGAATAAACTAAAACAAAACTGTCCCTGGGTCAAACCTGATTTTCCTCTCTTCAGGCTGCTTATGATGCTCTGGCCTTATCACATGTGTAGAGACCCCAGGAACAGGGTCTGTTCTCAAGAGATCCTGTCTTATTTTTGGTCCATCTTTCCCTGCTGCAGGCAACACAGGCCTGAGCTCTAGAGCAGCCTCTGTGGGGAGATACTTAGTTGGTGTTTTTACTAAACACCTTTATTGTTAAATTTGGCCTTATCTACATCCAAGTATGTATGCAGCGTCTGGTAAGGAAATTCGCAACAGAGGAATTGCTCAGGTGAGCATGCAGATCTACTACTTGAAGCTCCACTGATAATGATGGAGTGTTAGTGATACTTACGAACCCAAAGATACCAACCCGAGTATCTCTATGTACAGAACATCTATTTTTCTTGGATTTGAGAGATTAGTTGCAAAAATAGTTGTGACACATTTGTAAGCAGATGAGGCCATTAATTATAGTACAGAATATTGAGTGTTGTATTTAAGGAAGCTGGAGTTTAAAGCTTCTGCACTCCTCACTGTGGCACAGCTGTGCTATCAGAGTTTTGCTATTAATATACTACATTGTGATAGTTGCTCAGCTTTCTGAATTCAAGGAAACAGAGTGACAGCTCTGCTGTTAGATGAAGGCTCTGTCTGAGCGGTCAGAGCCTGCTGGCTGTTGCAATAGGCCCACTGTGGTGAGAAAGACATTTTCATCTTTTCAGTGTCTGGTTCTCTTGTATGAAGATGGCTTTTACAGTCCAAGTTACTCATAACCCACTTGCACATACTACTCTGAAGTGCCCAGAAGGAAAAGTCAGCAAAACTGGGTGAGCTTCAAAGTACACAGCAATTGTAAAGTCATACCCTGGATCACAGAAGTGCTTCCTTTTCAGATTAGTGGAGAGAGAAGATGGCTTGCTTGACACATCAGTGGGCTTTGCCTGAACTGACTAAACCTTTATTTAAATAAATTATGGGAATTGCTATTATCCTCAGTTTTCAAGAACTGGCAGTTAGAGAGTTAAACGCATTATGAATCTTTCCCAATATATCTCAAAGATATATTTGAAGTTTGCAACATGTAGTAAATAAACTTGGATTCCAAAGAGTTACAATTCACTCACTGTTATTTGGTTATGTAATTCCTGTAGTAGGGTTTCCTCCTTGACTGAACTACTTAAATCAGTATTAATTTTTTCGGACAAAACCAGTTTCCCTTCCTGTCAAGCATTTAGAATCATGGAATCGTTGAGGTTGGAAAAGACCTTCCCCAGCACTGAGGTCAGACAGACAGGCCTGTAGTGCCCTGGATCCTCCCTCTGGGCCTCCTTCTTGATGGGCACCACCTTTGCCAACCTCCAGTGAGCTGGGACCTCCCTGGGGAGTCAGGGCTGAAGTCTCCCTCGATTGCCCTCGGATTTCTGGTTGCACCTTCATTGCTGCCTGCCTGAAACATCAATAGTGGGCGATGGTCGGAGGGCTGGGCCAGGCTGGGGAGTGTTCTTGTCACATCTTTGACCCGAGCCCCAGGCAGGCAGCAGACTTCCCTAAGTGGGTTCAGTCTGCGTGTGAAGCCTTCTGTTCCCTCCTCAAGGCAGTCTCCTGTGAGAGTGACCTGTCCTTTTTTTTTCCTTTATGGAAGCAATTTTGTACTTTTTTTGTACACTTAGGAGGAAAGCAAGCTCTTTGGAGGTAGGAATTTCAAAGTGATGAGAATAAAAGAGGGTTAAGTGACTGTCCCACAGGCAGGTACGGCTGAAGTGTCCTGAGGACTCCTTAGCATCACATTGTCTGTGAATGTCTGTGCTTTTAACACTTCCAGATTTGTAACATAGGGAGAAGTAAATGTAGTCAAATCAAGGCTTATTTTTGATTCTTAATAAATTAATTTTCTGCCTTAATAGGGCAAATTGCTGTGGGATGGGATGACCTGAATGAATTCCTGTCAGAAGGCTCTTTTAGTCTGTGGAGTGAGCTCAAGTCCAATTACATTCTTCTAGAAGAGGTGGATTGTATTTGGATTTCATACTAGGAAATTCAGCTGGAAAAGAAAAAGGCATGGGGAAGGTTTTGCCTTTGCACTACCTAGTTGCTGCAGACCTCAGCTTAAGGAGATAGGTATCAGCAAGACTAGAAGACAGTACCATTCATCAAGGTATGGGGTTTTTCAAGGCAGGGGAAAGTTTCCAACTTGATGCTTTTGAAGAACTCTGAAATCTTACCCTGAATCCCTAGTAATGCTATTTATTTCAACAAATATGTATCTATTCCATTTTGTGCATGTAACACCTACCTGTGTACATATGAAGCTGATAAAGGAGGGCTGTATGAAGTTTTATGAGCACGGTTGCTAGAAAACTCTGTCTTTATCTGCTTTTTCACTTAAGCAGTGGCAGAAAAATCTACAAAGTTCTTAACAAAATGCTCATTGAGGTTTCAGGCTTCTGGCTAGAAGAAACTTAAACATGCTTTCACTTCTTTGTAACAATTGAAATGTCTTGCTGACATCTCTGTCATTGTATTTCTCTGCAAAATGGGTAATTCATCCTTGGTTTAGTTTGCTAAAAAACATACAGCCTTTGAAAAGTCAGATATTTGCGTTTCTGTCTCGACACTGCTTTCCTCAGCTTTTACACGGAAAATGTGTCACTCATTTATTTGTGCAACAAAGTTGTATCTGTTGAAGTGCTTACTAAACTGACTCTGAAGTGCTGGCAGTGGATGGAGCTGTTGTAGATGTTGCTGTCAATCCTCCCCTACCAGTCTCAACACTTTTTTGGCAAACTGTAGGAGAACTAATCAGCATATGCTTGTAAACTGTAGAGATTTGATCACACTCTGTGCTTAGTGAGTTTCTTTAAACACGGATGGCCTGTGTTCTTTGGTAGGAGTATAGAATATTTAAAGCTGTGCAAATCCAGTTATGGTTTTAAGGAACTACATTGTTGGGGCTGTTTTCCACTTGTGTGTCTGAGGAAAGCATTCAGGTAAGTGCGATACAGAAACCAGAAGATAGACAAATGGTTGTTGACATTATAAAAAGGATGGAAAATGCAGGATGTTCTCTTTTACATTAACAGCTCCCATTTTGGGAGGGAAAATTTTGATCTGTGGGCTGGAATAGAGGAATCCTCAGTAAGCCATGCATATGCTTGTTAACAATAAGCAGTGCCAGGGAAGGTGC
Source organism: Lycocorax pyrrhopterus obiensis (assembly GCA_014706295.1). Taxonomy (NCBI): domain Eukaryota; kingdom Metazoa; phylum Chordata; class Aves; order Passeriformes; family Paradisaeidae; genus Lycocorax; species Lycocorax pyrrhopterus. The sequence continues at coordinate 4,131,730 of JACSVZ010000016.1, forward strand.
TGCTCTGAAATGGGATCTCCCATTTCCCTACAATAAACTGATTTAAAAAACACAGTGGAGGAAGACTGGACTGTTTCATCTGTTTGCAGGGTACTTTTCTGACTTTTGCTGGTTATTTTTTATCATTTGTTTAAGAGGAGCAATGCACTTCTAAAGCTCTTTCTCTGGCATTGGGTTCAGAATTCAGGACTGACTTGACAGTAGACCCTTTTCAGGAGACTCACCCAGTGGTGCCCTGTGGTGCTGTCTCTCAGACCGTGTGCTCCAGCCACACTCTGTAGGGAATGGAAGCACAGACCCCTTCCCACACATGGACCTTGCTCTGCTCTCCTTGGCTGAGCCTCTGGGCTCTTACTGGCCTGGCTGGAAGCAGCTGTGACCAGACTGGGGCAGTCCTGGTGCCCTACACACCAGCCCTGGCAGCCTCTTGGTGCAGGTGCTGCTGGTGGTGCCCAGTGCTGGAGCTGTTCTGAGGGGGGGAGCACTCTGTTCTCTCTGTAAGGGGCTCTGCAGTCTCCTTGAGCTGATCACAGGCCACATGGTCACGTTTAGTTAAAAGCATCCAATATTTACGGGGCTGTCCCTCACGAACTGTTGAGAGCTGAAGGTTTTCTGACTGCATGCCCCCTCGGTTAAGGCTCTGACAGCCGCAGGGAAAGGCCAGGCTAGCAGGAGGTTGTCATCCTGGCAGAGAACAGTGATTCCATCACCGATCTTGGAAGCATCTGGTGGAAGAACACAGGGAATGTATGTTCCTGTCGTGGAAAGAGCACGGTGGGAAGGCTGGCTGTGGCCATCCCCAAAAATATGGCAGCAGCAGACACCTTGGCAGCCTGGATGTCCCACATCCTTAGGTTTGCTCCTTTTGTAGCTAAATTCTCCAAACGTTTTGGTTGCTCCAGGCACTCAGTATTGCTCTGTAGATCACTGGTGAAGTCATATGTGGTAGTTTTTCAAATTAAAATGAACTGCCCCATGCCCTCGTTAATGCATTTCACTTTGAAAAGAGAATTCCTTGTGGTGGTTAACCCTGGCCATGGCTGACCGAGTACCATTCCATACAGGTGTGCTTGCATTTCCTTGACCATTTGTAGGTTGTAATGAGCTTGCAGGACCAGGGTTTCCTGTGCCTGGGGAAGCTATTAGTGGCATAACTTGGAGCCTGTAGCTTTTTTCGTCTCTTATGAGAGAATAAGATCCTGTCCTTTAAAGATTTTGTTTGGCTTTGAGGTAAACCTTTAACTCTCTTTTTCCTCAGTGATTATCAAAGAGAGTGAATGTGCTGCATCCAGTGTGAATATTGACAAAAACCTGAATGATTGGGGTTGACTGAGGGTTTTGTGGTGAGTTCAGAGGTTGAGTCTGTGCTCAGCAGATGCACGAGGAGGATCGTTGGAGGGTGTGAAGACGCTGAGTGTGCCAGTGCTAACTAAAAATCACCAGAGCTAGGAAATAAAAGGCCTAGAGGCCAAGCACTGCCATTGAGGTTTGGAAAGTACTGTAAATGTTGGTGTTTCAATATACAGGGGGAACATGATGCTGGTGCTTTTGGGCTATGACTAGTTTCAAAACCAGGTGTTTCTAAAACATGGGAATGCTTAGCAAAGAACCAGTCGGTTTTGTTTTGGTTTTGAGTGTTTGGGTTTTTTTTTTCCCTAAGATCTACCTGTTCTTGCTAGAAAAACAGTTTTGTTTCAAATGGAAACAGGAGCTGGCAGTCAGAAGAGGAAGAGAACAGCAGGAATGGAAAGCAAATTGGTAAATTCAGCCTGCTGTTGTGGCGTGTTTATGGTGTGTGATCGGCCCTACGGAGCCTGATTAGCACACTCCCAGCAGACAGAGCTGTTTGCACAGCGGGAGGAACGGCAGCATTAACGTGAGCTCACTGCGGATGCAGCGTGCTGAAAAAGCCTGAGCAGGGGGCAGTCATCAAGCTGTGTTTAATCAATCTGGTAGTGGTCACTCTTTCGCAGGGAGATCAAAAACAAGCAAAGAGCCGCTGCGGTTTTAAGGCTTTTCAAGAAGCATCGGGTTGAACTTTGATTTAACAGAAAGAAAAACATTAATTACATCGCCCCTGTGCTGATGCTCTGTATTTCAGTCCCTGGTTAAAAAAAAACAGCTACAAATAGAGTAAGAAATATTAATACTGGAAATAGGGTCTCTTATTACTGGAGGAGTGAGGGTATTGCATATCGTTTCTCTAATGTCAGAACTAACTATCATGAAGAGTTGATGAAAAAAGGATTTAGGTGTATTTTTCGTGGTAGAAATAGGGAGACCCTGCAGAATCCTCTTTAGCACTTTGTCCTTTTTGGACGTGGTAAATTTGGGAAGGAACAGAAGCTGAACAATGGAAGGGTTATCTGAAAATCACCCCCTCTGCACGTGTCAGGGACACCAGGCTGCAGCTGCTCTGCAAATAGTTGCTTTACTAAAGATCCATTTTAGCTTAATGGAGTTGGTTGTTACTCAGCCCATGGCACATGGAGAACACCAGCTCAGAAAATTGAGTAATGATTGATCTAAGCTGTGTGTTAATTTTTCCATACTATTGTCATTCCTTCTGCCAGTGTCCTGAACACAATTAAGTGTACTCAGATCCTATTTTAGGACTGCTCTTGGAAATGAGTTGGAACAAATGTCTGGAACATTTTTTTTTTTTAAAGAGAAGTATTGTGAGCCCTTTAAAAGCACTTCTGTAATAATCAGTAGGAACACTTCTGTTTCTTTAGCCATTGATTAAAGGGGACTAGTCTGAAACACTAGTGCAGGCACTAAACTGTGCATTTGCAGGTTATAGAGCCGTACATCCTGATATTAGGCATAAGTGGTAACCAGAGAAGTGGTGCAATAGCTCTTTGTAGGAGGGCAAATTACATTGTTTCTGTGATAAATGGCAACACCAACAATGACACATTTTACTTGTGCCGAAATGCTGGAACACTGATGACTAACTGGGAGATGCTCATGCAGCACTTGTCCAGGTTTATCTGGTAGCTAGATCTGGAGTGTAACAGGTTATGATGAGTCACTGGGAGTTGAGTACAATTTTCCTGCATGACGAGAATGTGATTTAGGTGCATTTGATTGACAGAGGTGGAGCTATGTAAATCCAGCAGATGCAAGGCTTGTAGTGGACGTATTACTGACCAGCCCAAAGCGAGCTCAATGGGATGTTGTAAAAGCTGGGACTGTGAGCTGCACGTTGGACAGTGCTTCATCACTTCAGCAAGCCATGGACTGCACTGCAGAACCAAGATTCATGCAGTGCATTGCAAAATCTGGATGTACTGTATCAAGAGCCTTCTTCATTACACTTCCTCTTTTCTAAGAAGTTTCGCTTTATTTCAAGGAACAGTCTCTGTTTATTAGATTATGCAAATAGGAGAGTCATTCTGTGCTTACCATAGAGCTTTCATCACAGTATTCCAGTGATTGAGAGATTGTATCCTTTTTCAGAGGCGCCACCTTTGGCAATTTCTATTAAGCCAATACATATTTCTATGAATAGTGAAAATGATAACATTTCTCGGTTATGAATGAATATAATATCAGTAGAAAAAAATCATTACCTCTTTGCAAAGGAAGATGAAGTATTGTTGTTCTGTTAGAGCTCTTTGAAGGAGCAGATTGAGAACAATGATCTGCTTGATGTGGTGTTTGTATTTCCAAAAGTCTTTTCACTGAAGGCTTCTAAAGTATCCAGGCTGTTACAGAATCAGAATCAGCATTGATAGAATAATGTCATCTAGACATCCATTGTAAATAAACAGGTTAACCCCTCCAAGAGAGTTACAGTTATTACTGCCCAGATTTCATTACTAGTGGAACGAAGGGTTATAGCATTCACTGTTCTCATAACTGACCTGGAAAAATTACTGAAGTAGGGAACACACAGTCTGAGTTATTCCAGAGCTTTGAAATGACACTGCTGCTCTGAGTGCCAAGAGTTGTAGAAAATACCATGAAGGAGCAATACAATGCCAGATGAAACTCAGAACTGGAGGAATACTGTCCTGACTAGCTGTATGTGTTGATGGGTTTTGATTTTTTAAATAATTTGGGGTAATTCTTAAAATGTCAGCTCAATGGTTGGGTAGCATGCAAAAGAATAATAGAAGGTTAGGAGTTACTTGTGAGAAGACTGGAGAATGTCGTGTGCCACTCCTGGAATGCGCAACATGACGGGGACAGAAGAGGGCACAGAATTCCTCCCGGGGGTGTATTGGAGCTGGCAAGGTGCAAACGGGGGAGCTCAGCCCTGATAAACAGCCTGTGTGGAGGAGAGGGGAAATGCCAAGGTCCCTTTGCTTCATGGAGAGGCCAAGCAAGGAGAGCGTGGCAGACATCTCTGAAATTCTGGGCTGTTGAGAGAAGGGGAATGAGGACAATGAGTGCTGTAGGAGAACAAAGAGTGTCCATGGATGTTTCAGTCCTCTGGGCGCTGAAGGACGGTGAAATGGCAGAGAGGGGCTCCCGTGTGGGAATGCTGTACCACCCCACATCAGTCAGGGTTGGCTCGGTGCCTCCTGCCTACCTTGTGCATACCATCCTGCTCCTCTACTCAGCACTCAAACTGGAGGTCTTTGGGTAAAAGCCCCAGCAGCTGGGAGTGCCCCCACAGCAGGCTGGTGCAGTGCGCTGTGTTTCGCTGTTGGAAACCATTCTGACTTGGCTCTGCCACCTTTTTTTTTATCAGCTGGTAAAGTTACTGCTTTTTATCACTGTCAGGGTGAGCTCTAGTGCATGCTTGAGTTCCTGTAGTGCAGGAGGACAGCAGGTTCTTGTTGGCCTTGAGTACGCCTGTAGTAATCATTGATGGTCAGTTGTTGAGTGTCCTGGTTCATAAACACCGCACAGATTTCTTCCAGGATTTTCCCTATAGATCTCTTTGGTAAATCCCATGGGTGCTTTATTATAACATATCAATATTAAAAATGCATTGGGCCAGCTTTTAATTTAGCTTTATTTCATATTATATGAAGATCACAGTCTACTACTGTATCTTTTAGTACATGTGCCTGAAGCTAAATTTATATGGATATGTGGGTTCTGCAGAGCAATGGTAGTCATGTGCAAAAACTAGAACTCATTTGACATCTTCTCAAACATTTTGAGCAGCAAATCAGAGTGGCAACCTTTAACTTCTGCGTGTGAGAGACTTTTTTTTTTTCTTGCCTCCATCAGTCTTATTAAATTATTTCTCCACCGTGTTACAGTGAACATGCCAGCAGTGTTAATAATGCATTACATAAGGAGAAACAGTTGCAAAGATATATTTTTCATGTGTAATTGATATTACAAAAGTGCCAAACCTCTTTCGTTTCAGGTTATCTTGCCATTTGTGAGCAGGAGGAGGAAGGTTTGTCAGTAGTATTATCTACCCAATGGCCTAATGCATGCAGCAATTATTAGAATGACCTGTATTTTGCTTGTATTTTGCCTTCAAGAAGCTCTGGATGGTCTTTAGCTGCTATTTGGGACTGTTCAGCATGTGATATTCTGAACACTCCTGGAGGGTGGGCTCTCCATCGCCTGGTTCATTGGTCAAGTTGATTTCCTCTCCCCTATCCCTGGCTACAGCTAATTAAAAATGTCCCTGGTTTAGGACAGTGATGTGCTAGATCCTCTTGCCTGGCAGTGTCTTTCATGCTTTCAAAATCACTGGGTTAAAATTAAACCCACTTAATTCCACAGCATTGTTTCTGTCCTTACCACAGGATTAATATTTGGATTCCTGATCAGTCAGAATTTAGCACTTTCTTAAGATACTTTAATACTTGCTTATGGTTAAGCATTTCTGTAAACAGCTCCTGCAAATCCATTAATCATTTCCAAAGCACAAAAGAGTAATGCAGCTAAGCTGGACTCTCTATCTTCTGTACAGATTCAGCTTTCTTGGGGGTTTATACCTGGTGACATTGAAACAAAGTGAAGGTGACTAGGGAGCTGCACTCTGGGAACACCTCATTGCTTCTCTCAGAAAGATCCTGTCCAGTCTGAGGTAAACGATGAAATAACAGGAGAAAAAGTAAGTTTGTGTTATACCAGCAAGATGCAGTTATGTGTGGGTTTAAATACATTCTTGATAGTATTATTGCATGGTAGGTTTATATTTCCCATATTTCTGCCTTATGCTTCTCTCTGTGGTGCATATTTGATGTTGGGAAGAATCGGATGTTTCAAACTATTGGTAAGCAAAGGCAGTATAGAGAGGATGGTCTTTCTTATCTGCCAGCCCCTCCAAAAACTCAGCACTGATCATGGGAAAGAAATTCTCTCAGAAGATGAGACCAGCCTATGAAAGGGTCACCATGGCAGAGGTGACACGAGGGAAAGCTCATTCACCTGAGAGAAAGGGACAGGATTTGGGTCCAAAGGTTGTAATGAAATGTGTAAATGAATCAATGGGGGTGGCTCTTTCCAGCTTGTGTTTCAATGAACATTCTTAGACTTGGGAAAACCCTCTGCAAGAAGAGCATTAAAGTAAATTGTTTACACCTTTAGGTCAGTTGTTGACTACAGAGGAACTGTCAATCCTCAGATGTTGTACTGAGAGCAGGGGAGGAGGAGAGGAAGATGGAGGTGGCTTCCTTCTCTTAACCTGTTCCTGCTGGTGTGACCAAGCCATGGGTGCTGTGTAGAGATGACTTTGGATCATTTAATGTTATTCCTGCTTGCAACAATGCTGGAGGGATGATAGTTTAGACCCCTCTTGCCAGAGCATGTTTGCCATTGCGTGTAGTTGTTACCAGAACTGTTTGTGGATGACAGCCAGTACATTTGGGGATTTCTTTTTATCGGGACATGTAAAATCTTCTGTGTTGGGGTCATGCAGTACGTGCCACTGTGAGTTTGTTTGGTTTCCATGCTGTTGGAAATAGGTCAAGCTGAGTGCAGTAAAACAGATAAATGTGGAGAAATGTTAAAAAAAAACCCCAAACTACAAACAATTAGAGTCTTAAACTTATGAAGGATTTAATTTCTATTATTAATAGAGGGCTTACTTCAGTTCAAGTTGTCAATACTGGGACTTAATAAATCAGTTGTGTCCACATGCTGCCCCTTCAGGAAGATGCAAGTCTGATAGCTGCCTTATTCTTGAGGGTAGTAAAGAGGTATCCGGGTGCAGCAGATAAGGATAGTGTTGCACAGATAATTATTAGCAACCTAGTTGTAGAAGATTATCACTACAGTTTAAGAAACAGTTTAGGTACCTAATAATTCATTATATTGTATGTAGTCATTACACAATAATTACTTTAACTTTCAATATGAAGGGTAGCCCTGAAGTATATTTACCTAAAGTGCTTCTTACAAGGCTTGTTTCATACCAGGAGTCTGTCTTTTTCTTTGCTTCTGTTTTCAAGCAATTCAAGATTATTTTTTTAAGGGAACAAGGCACAAGAAAGAGAAAAATTATTCCTATTCCAGGCTGTTTCAGTTGAAATATATCTTTGTTTCTTTAGTGAAGCAACTTTATGCAAATAAAAACTACCAGCAATATAGTAGCCAAAATAAAACAGCAAGCACTAAGTCAAGTAGGAAAGTTGTAAAACAGTGTTCCGTTGCTGAATGTTAAATATTCATGTAAACACTGTAAAAACTTCAGGAAGATTTTATGGGGCCGTAGATGCACAGTGTAAAATCGTTTGATTTCTGCTATGAAACCACACCAATTGTTCAACATATTCTTATCGCTCCAAGATGAAAGTGAGTATCTTCAGGGAGGGGAGTACTTAAGCTACTGCACATGTGTAATTCAGCTCTTAAACTGCACATGTCCTGCTGCTTTCCCTGTTCCACCTTCGCACAGGCAGTGGTTAAGTGCACAGAACATTGATGGCATCGATAAAAGGTGTACAAACATACATCAGTGGGTGGATGAAGGACACAGTTGTTTCTCCCCAGTGTGCTGTTACTGCCCTGGCTGTGTGCTGTGTGTGTGAGTGTTGCTCTGTGCCACAAGGAGAATTAAAGAAGCTCTGTAACAGGACTGCACAGGCAAAAAATTGCAAGACTGCCTGCAAGATATGGGAGGAAAAGGAAGATTTAATCATAATAGCGGAAAAAAGGGGCTTAGCATTAATCCACGGATTTTCCCTTGTATTAGTTTCTTCTTTTTAATAGTTAAAACGCATTAATAGAAAAGGCGTCTTTAAGAAAGATTTCAGTGGAAGAATTAGTCAAATCTGCAATGTTCAAAGAGCTGGCCTTATTCTCTAATGGCCCAGTGTTCTGTGGCACTGTGTTTCTGTTACTTGTCTAGTAATGAATAGCAGGGAATGATTTGTTACCTGCTGGTTAACATGCCTCGGGTGAACACTGCTCCTAAACCTTACAGGAAGGAATTGTTGAAAAATGTTTTGACAGATACAAGAACCTTTATGTGTTCAGATATGTTTTGGGCTTCCTCTCACTGAGTAATCTTTTATTCTGCAAATAGTCTCATTGAAATAGATGGGACTGTTCTACAGAAAAAAAATCAGTAGGAGTGAGAATGGCAGAATCAGGCTCTGCAGCAGATGAACAAGATGTTAGAAATGAAAAATACCTGTTAAGTAGTCTCAAGATCAAATTCTTTTAATCAACATGTGTCTGCTCACCTCACCTTATGTGGGAGATGAGTGGGAGGGAAGACCAGCAATGGGTTGGGGTGTAGCACCCTGATGTTTTTTACCACAGAATCAGATGGCATATCAAGGTGTCCTGAGGTTGCTGGATAAGGTTACCTGTAATCTGGATGCAAATACAGACAGATGTGGATTTTATAAGAAGGATACTGTGGAAGCTTGAATACTGAGGTACTAAACTTTCCAAAACTTCAGGATTTTTTGGTGGAACGTCAGCTTAGGGAAGAAAATGTTCCAGAGAGAAGTTGTGCGGGTGTGGTTCAACCAGAGTTTTTGCAGTACAGTTACTAATGGGCTATTTCTATAACCCAGTAATTGCTTTACTAGCTCTTTTAAGAGTTTGGTTTAGCTTTAAATAACCAGTGTAATTAATATTTTATTTTAAGAAATAAAAATCACACCTTGTATTTGTCATCCAGGACCTGAGTTACAGGCTGATATCTGTCTTCCATTTTTTGGTCTTGGTTCACACAGAAGTTTCTGTTGACGGAGAATAAATGATCTTGTGGAAAAGATGTGCACTTGGGACTGGCAAGATCTGTGCTTAGTTCTTAGCTCCATGCCAGTATTCCTTGAAATCACTTTATCTGGATGTGTTTCCCATCTGCTCTGCTTCTGTAGGTGCCAAGCCTTTGTGACCATGTTTGCATACAGATCAATACAGGGGATCCCAAAGGTTCCCTGAAGCTGCCTGTTGCTGTTGAAATGCGTGTGCCAGTGAAATTAACTCCTGGTTTATGTCTTTGAGTGATTAGATCTTAATTATATGCAAGTGTGTATCCTTCATTTGTAAGGAATTGTGGGCAACGTTTGCAAGTGTGAAGAAGAACTGATTAAACAAGCATGAGGGGAATGATTTAAGAAGGATAGAAAACTGTGGGCTTACAGAGGGCTTCTCATAGGGGGAGGCAGAGCAGAACAGTCTGGAGTCACCCACTTCCACTGTTTATGTCTTTGTGACTTTGCAGCTTAATTTTTCAGTCTCAATTGCCTGGTCAGATGCCACCCAGGCCTCTTCCTGAGTACAGGATGCTCAAGTGCAGCGCTGCAAAAGGTTGGGTTGGAATGGAAGTGGTTAGTTATGTGTTAAAAGTGATCATTTCTTACTAGCAATTTACTAGCAGAGTCCCAAAGACTTTGTTCTGGTGATTAAAATGGTTGTAGCTACGTTTTCCTGGGCTCATTAGAGAAAGATGCATCTTTTGCCTGATGTAAATTGATGAAGCTCTAGTTACAGCTACACTCTCAGATAAGCTGAGCATTCAAACTTGAGAATCTTGAGCATCAATGAATTAAACCCAGGGACTGTTACTTGTATTGCTTGGGAGAAAGAAATAATGTCCCAGAAATTTGTCTTGATATCCTGCTGTATTGGTAGATTGACCCATCCCCAGTCCCTGCCTTTTGAAAGCTGCCTTTGGTTCTAGATCATGCAGAAGCACAGCTGACCTTTAATCTCATCTGGTCTGGTAACTGCTGGCTTTTAAATAAGTTTTTCCTGGAACAGACATCCTATGCTGCACAGATTTACTTAAATCCAGTTTATTTGAAGGCAGATGGTATTTTAAATACCCTAAATAGGTACTTGTGCTGTGTGGTATGTGCACTTTTTGGCAAGTTGCCTTTCTGATCCACCATGAAAAGCTGTTGAAGACGTATTCATCGGTTTTGTGTGCCCTGCCTCCCCTCGTGCCTGCAAAGATGTGGTTCGTGTTTTTGTCATGGCTATCAGGGATTAGTGGCTACTAAAATTACTGGCCATACTTCACATAAAGTTACTAGGAGAAATCTAAGCAAAAACGTGTAGATTGCTTATGCAATGGATCCCAGCTCCCATCTCATTTGATTTGGGTTTCAGAAGCTCCCTGCAGCAGACACCTTCTCTGTGTGTGCTCGCTCTTATTTCCTTTAGCCCAGTTACAGGGAAAAGCAGTTTTGTGCCAAAATAACTAAAACCTCTAGCTCAGACGTATCCATTGCTTTCAGACTTTTGTCTGTAGGTTTAGAGTGCAGTTCCCTTCTGTGAACTGTAATTCTTTGAAATGGCATTTTTAGGTGCCGTTATGGAGAGGTTCACTATGGCCTGGAGCACATCAGAGGGAGAATGTGGTCATGGACTGTGAATGGGATGGTGAGAGGCCAGAACTGAGCATTTCCTGATGTTCCTCCTTACTGTGAATCACTGCTGTTAGTCAGAGGTGGTGGAATTCGGGTGAGATACTCAGAAATACTATTTTATTATCGCAAATATAAGGTGCGTCAGCACGTGCCCTTCAAAATAACCATTAAATGCTTTGACTTGAATTAAAAGATAAAGGCAAAATGTTGTCTGCAATTGTTTAAGAATGGCAAAGAATTGGTCATGGGGATAAATTGGTGGTTTTTCTTCACTGTCAAGCAATGCAGATGATGTCATGGAAAGCAGTTTTGGTAAACAACATTTATCCCTGTTTTTCAATTCTCTGTGCTTAATGGCAATTATTCATGCCAACTAAATATTCATTAACAGATTTGAAAATGTACTTGACATTTTAAGTGAATTGACAACAATTAAAATTATATATATATATTAATAATTTCATTTTTCAAGTGCAAGGGACAGTGGTCTGAATATACTTCAAAAACATGACAGGCCACTTACAATAAACTTGCTTCATACGTTTTTCATCCCAGGATCTCACAGTTAATATACTAAACCTCACAGCTAATACGCTGACCCTCAAGGAGCTTTGGAAATTATTTGGAAATTATTTTGAAATGTAGGGAGATTGCTGTGAATGTGGTATTAAAAGTGGGACAGATTTTTCTCAAAACTTCTCAGCCGCTGTGTGAGGAGCTCAGTTTAGTTTTCCAGGTGCTTTGAAAATACCAGCCCACTGCATACTGAGTCAGTTAAATGTATTTACATCTATATTTAAATATTTGCTGTTGAATTCAAAAATATTAACTAGAATATTCTGTGTAGGTGCAGCCAAGTGCTGGCTGTTCTGGCTTGGTGTTTGTGAATATATTTGTGGATATATTTTATTGTACCGAGCGCAACATTATTGATGCCCAAATCCCGATGGATGCCTGCAGATATCCACATAATTTTCATGTCCCAGGTCTTCCCTAAGTCTAGACTAGTTGCAATAATGTTGATTCATCACTGCAAATCCCTCCAAGGGACAGGGCTTACTGACACAACTCATGATGCGTTAGCGCTTTGGCCGCGTGGGATTCTGTCGCTGTGGCATCCACAGCATCACCGCAGTCCTGCGAGTCCAAAAAAGCACAGGTCAAATGGAGCCGGGGGAAGGTGGAGCATGGGGCTGGAAGACAATTTCTGGTGTGTGATGGGCATTTGGGTTTTGGTAGAAAGGCGAAGGCAGTGGCTGTTATCTGTATGGCAGTGACAGGACGCGAGGGAACAGCGTGGAGCTGTTCTGCTGACAGAAGCCGTGGGTGCAGCCTCTCTCCTGCACTGCAGAGGGGCACTGCAATTCCATGGTTCCACCTAGCCTGGAACATCAGGCAAACAGGGAAACAGAACCCAAAAACCTGTGAGCTCTGTGGCAAAAGTGTCCAGCTTAGCCAAGTCTCTGTATGTCCCTTTGCATGCCAAAGGGACCTTCTGTTCAGAAAGAATTGTTTTTAAATTTGACTAGCATTTAGAAGTACAATATTGTAGTTTAAATTATAATTTGGGAAGATAGAATAAATTAATTTTAAATCACTGGCATTTTGAAGCTTAATACCTTCTAGGATATTTTTTCTTCTGTCTTCAGTTTTAGCTTAGAGGCTAAATTAAAATGAGCCAACACCTCTCAGGTTATGAAGTTGTTTGGAATTTTGACTGGTGAAAATGTCTGATGATTTTAGGTACAGAATTGCACAAATGCAACTTGTGAGTACCTCTGGAAAGGCTTAAGTGAAGTAAATTCAAATAGTCATTTGCATGGAAAGATCAGACCATTATTCCCGAGGTAAAATTGTGTGAAGAGCAGTAGAGATTTTACATCCATGGGAAGGAGCATACAGCTTCCCAGGAAGGTTTCTACAGTCAGGTTGTAGTCATTTTCCAGAATGCCTTCAAAAGTAGGGAATTTTCTATCAGAAAATAGAAAATAACTTCCTTCTAATTTCATAACAGAGGTTATTTAAGGCTTTTTATATTAAGGTATGTTAAAAATATGATGACAGGTGTATGTTTTGTGTTCTCTTTCTATGCCCAAGAGCACCGTGCTCTGGAATTCCTGACGGAGAACAAGTCTGTGTGTCTGTCACTTACACACAGTTGCAGGCCTGTCTTTTATAAGAAAGTCAGACTTAAATCCTTTTTCGGGGATGTTTTTAAGTATTCAGAGGGCCTTATTGATGGGGCTAATCAAAACAAGTGTCCAGTCAGGTAATTTCCCTAAAGTGCTGCTTGTTTTGGCTGTCAGTCTTTCCTCCCTTCATAGCTGTTCATTTATCATTTGGCAACACATGTGGTGGGGATTTTTTAAAGCAACTGGTTTAAAAAAAAGTGCCACAAAATACCTTCTTGGTGAAAGTTTATTTCTAAGGGTTACCAGAGGATTTACTGCACAATATCAGCATTCTGTACTAATTATTTAATATATCCTTAGATCTTCCAGAATTAAGCCTTGAGTTTTGAGTGCAACAAAAGAAAATAATTTATCAAGATTATCTTTAAATGAAGAGTGATACTTTATTATTAGAAAAGGTAATGTTCTGTGTTGAACCATTTACCCACCCGAGACCCTGTAAGGTATTTTCAAGGGGATTCAAAATCATTCAATACATTGGATTGTCATGAGGAGTTAGTAGAAAGGCAGTGATTTCCCACATAATTATTCTCAAGTAGAGGTGCCATAGCTGTGTAGCAGCTATTCATAAGGTTTCTTTCCTTTAAGAGAGCTCTGCTCATCAGCCTTGGCTAATTTTCCAAGACTGTCAGTCTTTGGAAAGGTGCTCAGAGTGTTGCCACTAACAGAGCTGTGCTGAATCAGGTGATCCTTTAGTGATTAACATAAGGAACTTTGTGATCAATGGGGAGTCTCTTAACCTTTGCTTCCCAAGCAGAATAAATTCCTTCTGTATCTTGAGGATGCTTCGGTGGTCTGGAGACTTTGAAAAAAAAAAATCAGGATGTTACCTGTTAGAGCAAAAGAACAGCAGATTAAATCCATTAAATAGTAATGCAGAATGCAAAGAAAAAACCCCTTATCTGTCTTTAAATACACAGAGGAAGCACTATGTAGAAAAGGTAGCCATGCAGTTAAAAAAGTGTGCACAGAATTATTTCACTGTGACGTTCCTCTGGAGAGATGCAAGCTGTGACATCATGTCCCTACAGTTCTGCAGTGCCGGGGTCCAGGTGAGGAAAACCTGGTGAATATGGACACCTGCTTTGCACCTCTGCCCAGTGCTGTTTTTGGAAATCCATCTGACTTGGATGTGAATCCTGTAGTGATCTCTGTGGCTGTGCTTAGCTCCATTCTCTGTGTTCAATTACCCACAAATGCTTGGAGAGATTTATCTTGCATTTGTGCCTATGATGATCCCAGGTTGCACAAAAATCTCACAGGTTTAATAGTACTTTTTAAGAATATTCTGTCCAGTTTGCACTTTTTAGGATGAAATGGTAAGGGAGCCCCTCAAACGCAGGTGATTCATATACTCGGTTATTCTCTGGTAATTGTCAACTTTTCAGCTGACTGATCGAGACTGACTCTTGAAATAGTTCAAGTAGTAAAACTGTTTCCCATTGGGATAAATGTGCTCTTTATACAGTAGGACAATACTGTGCCTTAGGGTTTGGCCAGCCAAAATCCTTTCCTCCTGATACCTGACTGCCAATTAGCTAGAGAGCAAAGTAGCATTTATGTGAATGCCCACCCAGACACCTCAGTTGTACAAGTGTGATTTTTAAGTGCTGCCAAGAGCTTGGGCATAAAGTCCAGCTCCTGTTTGGCCCCTGAGCTATTGCAGGGCTGGGGAGCTGCAGTCTCTTGAAAGGCTTTTATTCAAGGCTTTTCTTCAACTTCTCAGCATCTAAACTTCCTCCTGCAGTTTTTCTGCCTGTCATAAGTGCACTGGATGAGCAAACAGAAATGGATAAAGTAAGAGAGCTCCCATATGTGGATGTGGTTAGGTACACACGTGGCTGGATCTCCCCTGGCATTTAGGATGGCTTCATTATCCCTGTGCCTACACCAGTGCAATATGATAGGAGACAGTTTAGCCAAGAAGAATTATAGACATAGTACTTCATATTGCAGAACTGTTCTGCAATTAGCCAGAATCCTTGGTAATTACAGAAAAGCCAGGTTGGGTGTCTCGAGAGTGCAGAAGGGATGTATGCATATGCATGTACATGTAAGTAGACATATCCACAGAATATTTTACAGGTACTGTTTCTATCAAAATTCTGCTGATAATAGCACCCTTATCAATTAAAACAATTCCTGTTGCTTTGTTCTGTTGGTAAGTGGTGACGAAACAGAGGTTCTGGAAGCTGTCTTGCATGTCTGGTCTCTTCCAGTGCTGGCCACAGCAGGGATACTGGGCTGTTCATATCTAGTTTTACAGACTGGGGCCAGAAGCGAGTTTTGAAAGATAGAAGCTATTCTGGGCTCAGATACAGAGTGTAAGATGCTTTGACCTGCCTGCTAGCAGCAGCTGTACTGCTCAGAGCTCTGTCAAAGCTGTGGTCACTGCACAGGTCACCCCGTGGGTCTGCATGGGCGCTTCACACGGCACGTACGGGACAGCCACGGGCTCGGGCCCGGCCAGCACAGGGGCAGATTTTGCCGGGTGCAGGGTTCTTCTGCTTTATCTGTTTGTCTGAGAGTTCATACCTTTGGCACAGGCCTAGGACGTGTGGAGCAGCTCACTAGGAGTGAGTTTTTCTCATGTTCTCCATTAGTGCAAGCTCACAGTGTGTGTTAGACCCTGTGGTAAAGATGCTCCGCTGCGTCTCTCTGTTTCCTCTCCTGCAGTGAGAACTGGGGCAGAGTGGAAGCTGTGTGGGTGGGCACTTGACCCACCAGACTTCTGACTTGAAGTGCCCTCTGATTTTTCAGCTATTGAGCTTCTTTGAAATGGAACCACACAGGTTCTGTACCTGTTTTCCATCCCATGAACCAGAAACACTTAAATTGGAATGATTAAAGATATAAATGCTGTGAACGTTTTTTTCCTAGCTGAACGAAAAACTGCTTGTCCTGTGAATCATCAGGAAATGAACCTCAAATTGGGGTCTGTGTCTGGTGAATCAAAGATGAGTCTGAGCTAATTAAAAGGGTGTAGCTTGACTTCAATATTGGTGGTTTCCAGCTGGATAAAAGCCTGAGTGGATGTTGTTTGCTTTTGTCCAGGAGTCTGTTGAGGCTGAGTGTGCTGGTGGGTAATTGCAGGTATTCCCCCCATCACCTGTGGCTGCTGGGAGCACTCGGTGATGTGGATGAACTGGGGTTTTTTAATGCACAGGCACTGAGGGTTTATGTCTCAAATGAATGCTGTGTGAGCAGTGCATTACTTATCCTAAGAAATAAATATTGCTGATTATTTCCTTTGTAAAAATTATTATCCTTGAGACTGCTAAGGGACTCGAGAGGTTAATGTAACCAGGATGGTGGGAAATAAACACTCGTTTTTAGTGCCATAAGGCAAATATTAGGAATAGTCTTCCTTTCACAAGACACTAGGGTAGACTTTAGATTTTCTAACATTCCTATATTCAAAAACAAGACCAAATACACTCATTTTTAACTTTGACATTTGCCCTTCTGTGATTACTAATACTGCAACTTGTGTTGGTCTGTCATCATGCACCGTTTATTATTCAGAGGCAAAACAGGCCTCCAGATCTTCTTTCCTGCAATGGAATTGACCTTCTCATTAGTGCGAAATAACACTGTGATAGGTAATCAATATTTTGTTGAAATGCCAGCATCTCTTCTTGGGCATTACTCATCCTTATTTCTGAAAAACACTCAGACTAAAAGCAAAATGTTTAGATGCAGCTGTCTGTGGCAAATCTGCCCTTATACATAGAAATTATGTGTATACAAGTGTTATTATGAAGGTACAAATTGCAGATTTGGGTCTCCGATGCTGTGTGTCAGCCTGACCTTACACTCCAGACCTTGTATCAGAATGTGAAACAGCTGCCCTGAGAGCTGCCAGGATTCCCTGCTGCCAGGGGCTTGGTTAGAATTGCTGCTGGGACCAGTATGAAACAATTCAATGGCAGTTTGGTTGGATTGTTTGTTTGTTTGTTTGTTTGTTTTTAATTTTGCTGTAGAGGCTCGGTAGAAAATCACTGTTTTTCTCCTTGCACTTTTAAAACTGTGTCACATAAAAATTGATTCACATACTGACTGTTATTCAGAATTGTGATGTCAGTTCAGTCTTGGCATCTTAAAAAGCACCTTCACCTGCCCGTTTTCTGTAAGGCTCCATTCAGGTCTGCTTGAGCTGTAATCACACTAAAGGTTTTGTGAGTATGGAAGCCCCTCTGTCACCTCTCCCCAGTGGGGCAGTGCAAATTCTGTGCCAGCATGTGCAGGTCTCCAGTCAAACTGCAGACCCTTCCTTGTAGCACCTCTTACCCTCTCTTCAGACTGGATTCCTTTTACATTTATTGGCTCTCTCTCTCTCTTAGTCTCACATTTCTTGACATTTTTTTTGAAATAGTTTAAGAGAGATGCAAAAAAAGACCAGTTATTTCCAGAGGACTGTAAAAGAGTGTTCCTTCTATCCTGTCTGCAGAAACAAATGGGTCAAGACAGTTTGATAGCTGAAGAGGGTTTTCTTTTACCCCACCACGGTTCAGGTATCATGTTCACAGCTCAGTCCTGAGAGCTGCACGACCAAATCTGGGTCTAGGTCTGCTTTAAAAAGTTTATCCTAAGGTCCTGATGCTGGTTTATTCTGCTGTTAAAAGTACTTTTGACTGCTGTGTTCTTGTTGCTCATTTCATTTAAAAGGGAGAATTTTATTTTAAGGAAGCTCTTGTGAACAAAATATTTGTACCAACAGCTTGGGCTTAGTTGCTGCTCTTAGCCTGTGCCCTGTGGGGGTTAGGTAGGTGTGTGAAGATGCTCTTTGGGGAGGCAATACTTTCCTCCCAATGCTATTAGAATTTACCTGTTTCTGTCATCTTTTTGCTTCACACTCAGTTGTTCCCCCTGTATATGACAAGCAGAAATTTGGCAGTTCTCTATTTGTTTAATTGTTGTGAGGTGAGGGGGTTTTTGTGGAGGGAGAATGGAGTGATCATGTTCTGTTTCTCTGGGAGTTTTTAACATTTCAGTCAAGGGTATCTGGTTAACTGGATTTCATCTGTGAAAGAATTTGGAAAAGAAACTCCATGTATAGAACAGTTTAGGCTATGTGGGGTTTTTTTTAAGTAGTCCAGTGTCTCATTAATGATTAGGAAATTTCTGCTTCTCAGTGATCCATTATAACTGTGTATTTTTACACTAAAGTACATACTCTAAGAGTGGGCTGCTGCTTTCAAATTTATCATAGGTGGCCTTTTGTTTTTAGGCAAACCTGCTCAATTAGTCTCTCAGCAATTTTACAGAGAAGGGAAACATGCACATTTTTCTCAATACCCAGAAGAGCAAAGGAAGTGTAATATCAAACGTTAATCTACATCTGTGGTGGATGATGTTGCTTCTTCTGGTGTTTTATTCTCACCATTAGAGTGCAGATTTTGCAGAAACTGAATATGACCCCTATTTTGACAAAAAATATTAAATTCATCTCTTTCCTTGGAACATATTTTTCTGGTGATGAGGAGAGGGAAAATGCTGGAGCTGCCCTGTAAACCTAACTGAAAGCTTCTACACGAAGTCTAGATATTGTGCTAAAGACATCAAGTACAAATGTGTGTGTTACAAAGGTGCTGCTTGTTGCTGTGGTAGATTGTATACAGTGGATTTTTGTGTTAAGCTCTCTCACAAGTGTTAATTGGCTAATGCAGTAACTTTGCTCTCAAGACATCTTGGCTATTTGGTATAAAGTACTAATTGACAGTGTTCTGATAATTTCTAGACAACTGGTTCAAATGTGTTCATAAGAGAAAGTGATTCATCAATAATTCAGGAATTGTGGTTAGTTGGTATGGTAAGTGCAAGAACAGGTATGGAGAGAATATTATTAGAGGGGGCCAATAAAAGAGTAAGAAAATCCTGGAATACAAGTATAATCATGTGTATTCTAAAAAGCAGCCAGCACTTAATTTGACATGCAGTGGATGTCAGCTTTGCAAATGAAACACTGGAAGCTTCCTTAGCAATGAATATAAAAATGTAAAGATCAGCTATGCAGAAAAAGGAAATTAAAAAGTAACTGTTATACATAGGTGTGATTAAAATTGTAGGATAGTTTTTAATGCTTTCGGGACTGGTTTTCTGATGTGTCATTTATTGGTGATAGACTTTGCCCTTAGGATTCACTCCAAGCTTCAAGGAATTATAATTCATACAGTGAATTATTTTTTGTTGAAACTTACAGATGAGCAGTGTGAAGACTGTTCCTCCTGGGATCGGAGTGGCTGGGGATGGGGAGGAGAAGAAAAGAATGGCTTCATTTGCAGCTAACATTGTAGTGCCATAAAGGGCCCCGAGAATATCACACTGGAATAGATTTTCAGGGAATTTGCAATGAGATATAGTGCAGCAAAGAGAAGGTACAATACAAGCAGAATAGAGCACTTCATCTTACAGCTTCAGGTACCACCCAGCATAAGATATTCCCAGCACGTGTAATGGATGCTTGCTGCAGGGCAGGTGGTTCTAGGCAGAGAATAGACCGGAAGGTTGCTCCAGTCAAACCACTACCTGGGCATTAAGGGATGGAACAGTTTATGTTGGAGAGCCATAAATTATTCTCCCACTTTCTGTAATCCCATGTCTCACAGCAGGTCCTTTCTGGGGAAGGCTGACTTGATGTTGAAACAAGTTTGAATTTCTAAGTTTTTTCGTATGAGTATCTCTCCTTTTGCACCAAGACACTGGAAAAATGAAGGCTTAAGAGCTGCCTCTGTGGGGCTCTAAGTCGAGCTGTGGTACAGAAGTTGTCCTGTTACTGAATGTGAAAGGTGCTCTCAGTTACATCTCCATGGCTGTTCTCTGCTTTAGGACAGCTGTTTTGACATGGAGGACAGATGGCATTTAAGAAGCCCAGAGACTGATTCCTTTCTCATTTGGCAGAAGTAACAAAGGGAATTAGATCTCCAGCAGCCGATTTTGTAACCCAGTATTACCTGTAAGTACACAGGACAGCTGAGCATTAATTTCAATACTCGTATTCGTGGCAAGATGAAGGGGAGAGCTGGCTCACTCCTCTGTCAGGCAGACTAGAGGTGGGAGGCAGGGAAAAACCATTAGAGCACAGCTATTGCTCAGGAACTGTTTTCTGATGGGGATTGTTAACATCACAAGGATTAGGTAGTTGGCTATTTTTAGATGCCTATAACTTTTAGAGGCAATTTGAAGCAGCGAATATCACCTAGGGCATGTTTTTTTGTGCTGTCAGAACAGCACCTTGAGATAAGCAGGATTTCTCTCAGTTTGGAATCCTTAATTTCCTTCAGGACAGGAACTGCATAAATTCAGACTTGCACGTTCTGACCTCCCTGTCAAACAGTTTGTGAACTGCTCTCTGAGAAGGAGAGCCAGCTGGGCACTTAGTGGAGTGGTAAGAAGGGAGGAATTGCCACCACTTGTAGCAGCAGCAAGAAGGTACTTTCACAGATGTTCACTTGCTTTCTCCTGTGGGGCCAACGTGAACAGAAATAAAGGTTATGAGGTGGTTTACAGTGGGATGGGGAGGAGAATCTGAAAAAATAAAGGAAAACCCCATGGGTTGAGATAAGAATAGTTTAATAATTAAAATAAAATAGTGTAGTAATAATAATAATAGTAATGAAAAGGGAGACAACAAAAAGAGAGAGAAGAATAAAACCTAAGTAAGGGGAGTGCTGCACTGCACAGTTGCTCCCCACCCACTGGCCAATGCCCAGCCCATCCCTGAGCAGTGACGGATGCCTCCTGGCCAGCTCCTCCCAGTTTTATACTGGGCATGTGACATGGAATACCCCTTTGGCCAGCTCAGGTCAGGTGTCCTGGCCATGCTTCCTCCCTCCTTCTGCACTTCCTCACTGGCAGAGCATGGAAAACTGAGAAATCCTTGACTCAGGGGAAGCTCAACTTGGCAACAACCAAAACCATGGGTGTCTCCCACCTTTGTAGTGTTTGCTGGCACTGCACATCTCACTTAGCCTCGAGCAGAATGGCTTTTGCATCCAGTACTGCATTTGTGAACCTCTAACTGGTGACACACAGAGTTACTTCTAAAGAAAAGAGAGTTGAGTTGGAATTAGGGTCTCAGAAGTGCTCCTTTTAATTTTGGCCACACCTGCTTTATTTTGGACTGATTTTAAGCTATCAAAGCAGCACAAAGTGATTGAATTGTATCAGAAGAGCTTCTATTCTGGTACAGACTGCTCTCATGCTGTTGCAGTCCGCAGATTGATCTGGCTTTGATCGTGATGTGACTTGGTCAGAATTGTTTATCCAGGCATCAAAATGAATCTGTCTTGACTTTCAAATGTTAAGTGGAGCTTAGTTTTATAAAACATGGCTTATTACTTGTGATATCAGGAAACTTGAGATGAAGCTGCACACACAGGCTGACTAGGAAACCACTAGAGCTCTTACTGCATTTTTGCTGAAGCTGCTGCCTTTCACATGAGATCACTTAAGCCAGAAGCATATTGCTTTCTTTTCACCAAGTGTGTAGTCTAAAATGAAATTCAAAAACTTGTTCTACAGGAGTTTTAGCAGACTGGAGAGGTGAATCCAGGTCCTGCAAGCCTTGGTGTAGTGTCCAACCAACAGACACCCTTTACCAGAATGCGCCCTTCCAGCAGGATGAGTAAGGCTTTGCCTGAGGAGATGTGGGAACAGCACACAACCACAGATCAGAGAATTTCAAAATGTTCAAGGGCAAGAAATTCACCCTTTTGATGATGAAAAATCATCATCACATTTACTGAAGTTTCTTTGAAAATAATAGATTATTAGATTTGATTTTCTAACATTTTATATTGCCATCCTTTCATTTCTGGTTTTTTTTTCTTTTGGCAAGGCTCTGTTTTTCCCCTTTAGAGATAAACTAATAAACAAAAAAACACACAATAGCCCACAACAACAGAAAGCCACTAAATTGGAAATACTGGAAAGTAATTCAGGAGTTACAGGGTTTGTCTTCTGAAGACGAGTTCTTTTATAATATCCCTAATAGAACTTTCAAGTTAAATACACTCGAACAGCATTTGGCACTTGTTCTACTAATGGTAATTGATTCTCAAACACACACAAATCTATACTATGGTGCAAGCTCTGCGGCATCCCAAAATGTTTTCCTCTGGAGTACTCCAGAGTTTAAATCAAAATGTAATTATTTTGTTCTTCATAAATCAGCATCTGTGAAGATAATACCAGCTTGTATAAGAACCAGCTGTGCAGCCATTCACCTTTTGAAGAGACAGAGCATTCCTTGGTTGAGAGGTTGGTTACTCCTTGGACCACTTGGAGGCTGCTAGTTTTGTGCAGAGCAGTGGAGTACTCTTAATGTAGTGAAACAGCATAGCCTCAAAGCCGCACAGATGAAGTACTTCATCTGTCTGTGGATGTAACTGTCTTCCCCCTTTACCTGTGACACATGGGAAGATGTTTTCTGTTCATGCTGTGAGAGTGTTCCTGTGCAATGCCCAGACACGCACAGGGAGCCTGAGAAGTAGATCAAATACAGTACTTTGGGGTTTCTGTTCTCACACTCAACGTACTCTCTGTGGTAGGGGTTGAGCTCTGACCGTGAATGTGCTTTTACAATTGCAGTAGGGTTTGCCTGGGATGCACAAACCTTAATCCTGTTCTGTGCCAGAAATACTGAAAACCTGGTTTACTGTTTTAAAGGTACCAACCTTTTAAAGCAGGCCCCATGGTGGTTGTTCTCAAGCCTCATGCTTTGAAATGTGTTCCGTGTCATAATTAGCTTTGTGTGTGCCCACGTAGCATATGCTTTTAATTAGTGAATTCCATACGGATTTTTACGTACACTTAAGCTAACACAAGACACATGGGCTTGAGGAGGGTGAATTTCTGGGCCTTAGATGCAGGAGAGACTAAGCCCAAAGGTACAACAAATCAAGGCTTGTTTAACATGATTACCTTAATCACAATCTGGCTTTAGCCAACTGTTCTGGTTTTGAGCAAATACGAAATGCAGTTTTTGAGCCTGAATGGAAACCAGAAACGGTAACAAGAAAATTCTTGTGCTGTGAGGTAACTGGGAGTGTCTCTTTTGCTCCATTCCTACATGTCTGTTTCTTTTCTAAGATTATCAGAAATAAAAAAAAATTGCCTGCAGACCCCTCAGCATCTCTCTTGGAAAAGTGCATGCATCTGCAGAAGGAAGTTACTACTGCCACGATGCTCTCTGGCTGAACTGTGTCTGTTCATAGTTGTGGACTTGGAATAATGTTCTGACCCTGGCAAAAGGAGTGGGTTCTGGGAGCCTGGACTTCGAGCTGCAACTCCCGGCCAGTGCTCTGCAATGAAACTAATGTTAGAAGCATATAAATCTTCTCAAAATGCAGTTAGTGCCAGCACAGCACAAGTAGATCAAGTTGCCTCCGAGTGTGCTCGTGGGCTGAAAACAGATTCTCTATGGAAATATCTTTCATCAGGCTTGAACTTGCAGCCCACATCTGTGTTCTGCTTTGCGTTCAGCAGGGAGCACAGCAGTGAACGCTGCCGCTGTCGCAGGCCCCGCATCCGTGGCACCAGTCTTGTGTGGCCTCCTAGCCTGTCATTCCTCCACTTCCCCTGGCTGCAGAGCAAATCCTGATTCCAGAGCAGGTGTCCCTGAAGGCTGCTCCTGCTACTTCAAAAGCTGTGATCCCCCCTCTCACTGACCACATCCTTTTCTTACTCTTCAGCAGCTGGAATGTTTTGCTTTCTGTAGTCTGGCATTAGTAGTGAAGCCCTGACAAAAGCACAGCAGTGCTGGTGCCGTTCAGTGAGGTCCTGCCTGGGCTGAGACGTGGCTCTGTCAGTTCAGCCATCTGCTTTACAGGATTTGTAGGAAATGTCGCATCCACACATGAACGTCATCAAGGATGCAAAGGGCAATACTTGCAAGAGCTGAAGTGTGCTTCTTGCCCCCATCTGGTTGCCTCTTCTGCCTATAAATGCTGCCCCTATCCGGAGGACGGCCTGTCTTCCTTCATTTAAGCCTCTCTGTGAGATGGCACCTACTCTGCTTTGTTTATTGCATGCTATTCACACCTTGTTCTGATTAGAGAAGTATTGATTTCCTCATGGGCTTTTCTGTGGTACTCATCATTTTGAGATGAGTGTTTCACGAATGCTAATTGATCCTCAGCGTGTCCATTAGGTGACAGGATGGTGGGCATTCTCCCTCTCCAGATCAAGAGCTGAGGCTCAGATTGAGTCAAAAAAAAAAGGCAGCTCATTTCTGCTTGCCTAATTTGATGTGACACCGCCCTGGCTTGTCACAGCAGCCAGATCATGTAGCAGCTCAGATGCTGCCAGCCTGCAGTGCAGTGACCCAGCTGCAGCTGTGAGCACTTGGGGCTGCTGCCTTTCAGACCTCGGGCTCTCAGAATGCCCAGAAATGAGCAATGTGATGAGTGGCTCCTGGGGGAAATTTGGTAAAATCTCTGCACTCGATCTGTAGGAGCTCAGAGCAGCAATTATAATCTGTGTGCTCTGGGACAGGAGGGGCTGCCTTAGCCATGAGAACGTCCTTTCTCTCATTGCTCCCCACTCTTGCAAGCTCCACTTAACCCCTTGTGACCCACAGCTCAGTCTCCTGCTACGGACCTGTTCCATAGATCCTAACTTTTCTTCTCCCTCTGGTAGCAACCATGTTTCTTTTCCAATTAACATAATTAACTTGAACTCAGAATAATTTTCATTATCATTAGAACTTGTTGCCAGGTTTCTACGAAGCAATGCTCTCTGTTTGTACTTTCAGAGGGCATGGTATTGAAACCTGAAATGTAAAGCCCTATACTGGGCCTTGGGTGGGGATGGGAATATAAATCTTGTTTCCTGAATCCAAGTTGAGAGTTGTCTACATTGTGTGTATCCTTGCTGTGACTCAGAATTACTGCAGTGCAAAACTAATCCAGCATCAGCTACTGCTGAAATACGCTGCAAACCCATACAAAATGCCTAATTTCAGGAGCAAGGTAGTTATTATCAATGTGGCCTTTTTTTTTTCTTTTTCCTTCTGGTGAACCGGCTTTGCATAGCCTTTTTAGTATTATGTTCATACTTTAAACAGGAACTAAAAATGAAGCTATAAATAAGGTGTGCCCTGTAAGAAGGAAGCTGGTGCAGCCCTTACACACACACAAACACTATCCAGAACAGCTATTTTTGCAGGCAGGTGCTGTGTTCACCCCAAGGAGTGGTTTCAGGCATGTTGTTGAGCAGCACAGAAAGGTTCTATGTGTCAGTGCTTAAAAGTGTTTTCCCCCCAGCTATGTAATTTGGGCAAAGGAGCAGATCTGCTGCTCCCATCCCCACGAGCCGTTTGTGCTCATGGTGGGGCTGGTGTGCAGCTTGCTGGGAGGCCGTGGGGGACAGCCTCAGCTGTGGGGCTGGCAGGCTGTGGGGACAATAACAGCAGTGGCGTGAGGGCAGGAGGGCAGTGAGAAGAGCCTCTTGCTGCTTCTAGCAAGCTTTTGCTAAAGGCTGTCTGTTCCTATGTTTCTTGAGCATTTACTTCAAGATTGAGATCCATCATCTGAGGCTTAGATTTCTTATGCCTGTTTAGATGAAAACAAAACTTTCTACGGTTTTTTAGAGTTTCTCTCTTTTCCTCCTAACTAGCAAACCCTAGGTCAGCATCTTTTGATATGAATAAAGGCAGTTGGCAGAATTTCTGACATTAAGAATGGCTAGCTGTTACCAATGGAGGCTGCTTTCTTGCTTTCCAAAAAAACCTGACCACGCTTTGGATGTGTATCACAAGAGGAAAGCTACTGGTAGCATTTAATTGCTGCAACATACCATAATGCCCCTCCCTTTCTCTCCTTTTTCATCTGTGCAGGAATTGTGGACAGAAAAGTGTCCATATTAAAGAAAAAAAAAATAAATGAAAGACCCTTTGTTCAGCCTGTCACTTCCCTGATATTTTGGGAAAAGGATATCTGCTTCTTTACTTGGGAGAACTATAAATTGGCCATCTGCTAAAAGATACGGGGCCACAGTCGCACAGTGGTATTTGTGGAAGCAGAAATGTGTTCTTTCTGGGCAGCTGCGACCTGCAGCAGGGTCTGAGGAGCCCCTGGGGTCCGTGGGGACCCTGGGACAGGTGTGCTGGCTCTTCCTGGGGAGCATGACCCAGCAATGGGAGGAGGTGGGTGGGTGCAGTGCTGCCAGGCTTCTCACTGGGGCTGGAGCTGTGTCACTTTATGGCGTCACCCCGGGTGGGGCAGACCTAGTTTTGATCTGGCTTTTCTCAGGAGTTCAGTGGGAAGAAATAGCACTGTCTCCAGAGCAGTGCACGAGTTCTTTGCGCCTTTATGGGGCCCTGGTCAGTGCTGTCCATGTAACTATGAAGGCAAAACCTTTTATTCTGAGAGATCTGTAATATTTTTCCAAGCACATGGGGCGTATCGAATTCCTTGGACATTCTGTTGAAGAATCCCAATGCTTTCCCACAGCATCATACTCTGGTTTGTGTTTAGTTTTCCCATAATGCCCTTCTATGTAATACAAAAAAAAGGGGGTGGGAAAAGATTGGGATTTCCCAGATTCGTTATTAGAGGAGAGCTTCAAATTCTGTAAGAAGTGCTGTTCTCTTGAAGCCTGGAGGGAAGGTTCAGCAGGAGGTCACTGTGCAGCTCTGGGTGACACAAAGCTGTGTGACCTGGCTGTGTGTGAGCTTTGCTGCTGCTCCAGGGCTGCCCGGACACGGGGTGCTCATCCCACCCTGGCTTTGGGGGAGACTCTGTCAAGCAGGACACCTGGCTGGGTCCCCCAATACTCCATTTATTAATACACTGACCTTTATTTGGTGCAGTTTCTCGGTTTTGTCAGATTAACTGCAGCAGTACAGCATGTGGGGCTTTGGGATTGTTCTGGTTTTTCTTGAGAGCACTTTGTGTAAGAAGCTTTGAGATGTTGCTGCACAGACACAGCTTATTAGAATTGGATGAGGAGCTTTTTCTTACTTTCCAGGCACTTTGTAGCCTTTTTTCTCCGTATAATTCAGCCCCAGGCACAGCACGAGAGCAGTTTTCACCTGTAGACTTGCGAGCTTTGCTTCTCCAGCTCTCAATCCTTGCTTTTTCCTGTGACCTGCTGTTCTGTTTGGCAGCTTTGGGTCAGCAGTCTAAGGACAATTCCAGTCACCTGGACAGCACAAGTGCTCCTGTGTGAATGCCTCTTTGAGTGTGTTTTCCTGTTGCTCCCAGGCTGGTGAGCTG
Organism: Lycocorax pyrrhopterus obiensis; assembly: GCA_014706295.1. Classification (NCBI taxonomy): domain Eukaryota; kingdom Metazoa; phylum Chordata; class Aves; order Passeriformes; family Paradisaeidae; genus Lycocorax; species Lycocorax pyrrhopterus. The sequence continues at coordinate 4,158,895 of JACSVZ010000016.1, forward strand.
CTGCCACCTCATACCCCTGGGGGTGTGAAATGCAGGTTGTGCCTGACCTTTGGATGAGAACAGAGCGACAGAAAGAGTAAAATGTTTTCTTCCACCGTATTGAAAATCATGGATTTAATTCTGATAACTCTTTCAAAAAAAAAAAAAAAAAAAAAAAAAGAAAAGCAGATGTATTTAAGGGCTTACAGGGTTTATTTCAGTTTTTGGCCTGCTGCAAGGATGAAGTAGGGAAGGAGAACGTGGAAGGAATGTTAAGAGAAAAGAGGGAGAGCAAAGCTTTTAGTAGACTTTTCCAGCTGTCTTTATATTTCCAATACTTCCAATACATTTTTTAGAAGTCATTTTTTCTGAAGCCTAGGAAGCAGCACATCCCCCATCATTTCCCCTGAGATGATCTCCCAGTGGAACTACTGTCTGAAAGCACCGTCCTTCCATTAACAGCCAGCAGTGAAATGCAGAACAGAGCTACAGGCAAACTCCATTCCCTTTGCTTTTTTTTTCCAGGAGGCAATACTTAGCTGTCAGTGGCAGGAAGACAGCTGCCATATTGTGTTCTCTTCATTTTGCCACCTGGGGTAGGATTTACCCTGGGTAACTTCAACAATCTAAACTTAGGGGTTTAGCTTTGATTTCCAGTGAGAGAGGGGACATCTTTAAAATCTGATTTATCCTCTCCTAAAACAGATAAACGGATGTCTGGGTGAGTTGAAATCACTCTTATGAAAAACTTGTCTTTCCTCACTGACTGTAGAGGAAAGAGAGAAGGAAGAGCTTTGGCTGTCTTCCAGGAATTTCTGTCTTCCCTAATTTCAGATACCTGTCTCACATCTAGTAACTCTTCCAGGTTGTTGTCAACGCATCAAGCATCATATTATTCATTTGTACCTCTGGTTACAGGATGAGAGCAAGAAGAAATGGCTTTTCCTGATCTTTGGATGAGGTTTCTCCCTGGCTTTGTACTGTAGCAAACACACTGCTGCTTCCATCACGTTTCTCCTTCACCCAAAGCTCAACACATGCATTTCTGAGTTAACAGGTCTTTCTCAACTTCAGTTTTAGATAAATAAGAAACAAACAGAATTTCAAAACACAAACCAAAGGATTCAGGCAAGCTTTCCCCCCCCCCCTTGTTCTCCTCCATACGTTGCAAAACTTCTCCAGCTTTGGAAAAGTTAGGGACAAAAGAGGAATGAAATTCTGCCTTCTGCCGCTAACTTATTGAAGCTGGCAAAGCTTTGAAAATGGAAAAGCTGAGACAGAAGGAGGAGAACGGGAAGGAGAATGGGAAGGAAACACAGTTCCTCCAGAATTTTTATTGCTCTAAGACAAAGAAGAAGAAAATGCAGGTGGAAAAATGTCAAAATTCCAATTCTTCTTTTTTTTAAAAGCAAGTGAATGTGTCTTTTTTCTTTTTCTGAAGCGAGTGGTTTTGCAAAAAAAGTTTGTATTAGGAGAAAGGAAAATCAATAAAATAATTTTCTCTTTTTTTGCCTAGTTGTGACTGCTGTCACGTCAACAACCTACCGTGGCAGTAGTTATATTTGTATGCTGCTGCAGATGAGATGTCTGTATTTTTAATGATTTTGGCACCTTCCTCTACCGCATCTCAAGTCCTGTTACTGAGCCTGTTGTGTTTAGAACACTATGGCTTAGCAAAACAAAGAAGAAATCCGTCCTTTCATGAGGCCTAGTGGGGAATGCTGCCATACTCAGTGTTATTCATTTTTTTGGTGAGTTTTTCTGTATGTTGGATACCTTGACAGACACCATCCCAGGCTGGAGTGAACTAACAGCATCAACACTTGGACGAAAGGAGTTCTGAATTCAGTCTCATATTGGGCAGGAATGACTTGCATAACTGAGTGAATCACAGCACTGGCACTGCAGCTGCCGGGACAAATTCTGTGGTAATAATATTCAACCAACTAGTTTGGAGCATTCCCCTGCATTGGCAACTACATTCACAGAAATTTGTACATCCAGCCACGCAGTTCAAGGGTAAAGAACATTTTCTTTCTGTTTTTAGGGTAACAGTGTTGGGCTTTTGCTTTTGTAAACACAGGTTTGGAATTTGCATCTTGCAGAGTCTAGATGGATCATGTCTCTTACCAGCATCTCCTCTTGCTCTGTCCCGCTGTCTTTGCCCTCTGCTCTGCTGCCTTCAGGAAAGAAAAAATGCTTTCTGTATAAGGACACCTTTCAAAAATCACACACTTAATTTACTTTTTATTACAGGATCTCCAAAATTAGGTATAAGGCTAATGTTTTTAGGATAATGAGTCTCTGACTCAACCTGCTAATTTTAATGGGCTAGCCTGAAAAAGCTGAAGTCATTACATATATCTAGTCTATACATATATCTGTCTAAATTCAGGGGTTTTAATACAAACTTGAGTGAATTTTTGAAAAGGTCTGGGCAATGTGAACAAGATTCAGTTGTAATAGAAGAAGACTCCAAGTTAGGTGTGTGGTGCACCTACTGTGTGAATCCCCCTGGCAAACAGTGGAATGCCATTGCCAATCTATCGTGTTGCTGTCATCTTTGTGTCCTATGAATTTTTTATTACTTCCCATTTCTCCATGGTCAGAATAAAAATGTAGTAATTTAACAAGCCAAAAGCCTAAATAGCATGTTCTTTCAGAATAGCAGGTAGAGTGTACTAGTCTGTAATGGATTGAGGACTCCTGTTCAATTGTTTTTCTCTGGGAGAGGGAAAAAATATTAGCAATGAGAATTTTGATTCTCTTTGGATGAGTTCAGTTTAGAATGTGACTCATCATTGAAACAGAAGTAGCTCCCTCAAGTCAGAGTCCGTAAACAGTGTCACGGGGATACAGCACAAGAAAGCTTTGGAAATCTTGAAAATTCTTCGGGAAGGAGTTGTTTTTCTTGCTTTCTCTAAGCAGGCAAGAGCAGTATGAGCTTTTTACCTGAGAAGCTGCATTTTCTGATGATTAAACTGTGGCAAAACAGAAACTCTGCTATGAGAAATAACTGTGTCTCCAGACCAGGTGCCCTTATGCCTTTGCTGAGCACACCACTGCTTGCAAATATGCCTCAAGCATTTGCACGAAACGAAGCCCGAAACCTTTACCGAGTGTGGTAAGAATAAGCACACTCCGATGAAATTTCTGTTTTCTTTGAACAGTACAACCAACTACTCTGATTCTCTTTGACATCTACTTGTGCTCATATTGATTTGATTTTATAAGCCTTCTCTGTAATTCTTTCTGTGTGTCGAGCAAGTAATTGTATGCACATTTTAATCTTTCAATTGATGCTTTGTGTGTCTGGAAAAAATCTTGGAAGATTTTCTGAAGTGTGTACCTAAGGCATTAGAGAAGTGTCCTTCCCACAGAGCATAACCAAACATTTCTAGGCCTGGGGAGCTTAGACCTGAATTACTTTTTCACTTCATTTTATTGAGTAAGGTTCTGTGCCATTCTGTCTTTCGGGACTATAATCATGTTTCTAGTAGACAGATAATTGTAGGTGTTATTTGTATCAGACTCTACTCAGTGGTCAACCCCTAGGAGGTTCTGCTGAAGCAATGTTATCCCTCACACAAAAACCACAGGAGTTGCCTGACTGTAGCTTGTTTTGGGGATCAAAAGAGGCTGCCCTCGTTAGGGGCTGGTGTGAGAGATGACTGGTAGCGTTTGGCATCGTGCTTTGTGGCAGTTTAAAAATATCTGGCAAGAAAACCATAACGTTTATGCTTCTGTCTCCAACTTCAGGAGAAGGGATTAATTCAGTCAAAAAACCCCTCTGTATGTTCAAACTCAACCCTAAAACAATGATCCTATTTTATGAGTAGATTTAAGCTTTTGTACAGTGAGGTGGATTATTTCTCAAAGCTAGTGAGTGGCATGTCAGAGATCTCACTTACTTTGTCTGCCAGGTTGCAAGTTTTTAAAATTAGGTCGAGGGAGACTGCTTGTATTTCCACTCATAAAACAGGGGCAGAACCTGGTTTTTGTCCTTGCCTGCTAGTTCCAAGACAAGGTTTTCAGAGTACGGTTTGGGCTGTTCCTGTACCTGCTACCACATCAGTGACAACTTTCCCTTTAATACGTTATAGAGCAGATTGGTCAATGCTAAATGCTGTTGGAAAGAAATTACAAAGTATTACAGTAAGGAGAGGAACTCCTGTACTTTGAAACATTCAAAGTTTAATAAAATGGGTCCCTGTTTTGGGATGTGTGCTGAAAAGGCTTTTTTATAATACCACAGTCATAAACCCACACTTTGCACTAACAGAGCTTGTAAAGAAGCATCATTTTGTAAATCTTAATAATAGTTTCCTCTGAAGGATTGCTGAGGATACCTATGTGAGAAGGGGTTGTTGCTTAAAGCCTTCCTTGGGCATCAGAAATGGGTGGTGTCATGCCCAGATGTATTTAAATTATTTCCAGACAATCTCGGGCATCTTAAAGAGAAAATAAAAATAAAAATTGCCTGTGTTTTAATCTTCTTTCTTGCATTTAACTTTTTAAAAATGAGTTATGTACTTAGGCCCATCCCTTTTTCACTCCTCGTCAGCCACGGGATGGCTTTTTCACCTGGGGATTCCTGGCTCTGTTGCTGAGCTGGCAGCCTGACCACGGGACTGAGAGCCAGCTGGTTGGTGTTGCAGAGGGAAATGTTCAGGTGATCAGTGATGAAATGAGGAGTATTGCTAGGGTAGCTGGAAGTGCAGCTGCTACAGAGGAAAAGGGGAATGGTGATTGCTGTCTCTTTTCTTCCCCTTTTCTGCTTCCCATTCCGCCCCCCCGACACCCTTAGAATGAAGTTGTGCAGCAACCTAATTTTATATCAGATCTTCCATTTTGCTCCTTGCCATTATTTAGGATCTAGTTGCAGCTGCATTGTGTATGCTTAACAAATAAAAGCTTTCAGAGAACATCATTCAATTCCCACCTCCTGCTAAGGGTTTTGGAAGTGTAATACATCACAGAATCAAAATAACTTTCACTAAAAGTTCATGCTGTTTAAATCACACCAAATGTTATATTGAGCTGTAGCATACATAATTCATGTGTCATTAACAGCTTCTACAAGTTTTTGGCTGCGTGGCATACCAATGAATCAGAATGTGTGGGTATTTTTTGATACCTGCCTTTCCTTAAATTGTATTTAGAAGCAACAGCATGTAATTATACTAACTTGGAAAATCAAACAGGCATGTAATAAATTACGGTTTGTGATTGACATGGTAAAGTAAGTCCCCTTCCTTTCCTGATGTTGAGTAAAACAAGCTATTTTAAACTGGAAAGACACAATAGATTTTTGTGCTTCTATTAGTATTATAAATAAAAACCATTTTCATTGTTTACCATGTGAGAATTCTCCTGCAGTCACTTGATTCATTACATGGCTGATGAATCATCAGTGCCCTTCAGCAAGAGAAGCCTGTTTGGCCAGTTTGAATGTGTTTCACAAGCTGCTGGCTCGGACAAGGGAGCAGGGTCAGGGAGATGGGCTGGCATCGCTGACATGATGGCCCGGTACCCACATCCCCAAGAGATGGAACACTCACACTCCATGACTGCAGGTATCAGTCAGTGCCACTGTCACCCTCCTTCTGTCACACAGGTGTCAGAGGCTTTGATGCAGGACATCAGTTAGTGCCAGTGAAAGCTCTCTGAGGCTGCTAAAATCCCCATGGCAGATTTAGGAGTGTGCTGCAGCACCTGACTCAACCCCATCCTTGCCTGTACCTGTGGGTAAGGATTGTAATTCTGTTCCAGCAGCAGAAGGCAGTGAAATACCCTGTATCATTCAATATGGGAAGATATTAATCAGACTGCAATAATGGTGCTGGAGAACCCACGAACAGTAGAACTGCCTTGTGATCCATGACTGCCAACAAAAAGAAACTTTCTGTCAGAATTGTGACAGACTCTGCCTGGCAATCAATGATCTCATGCTGGGTATGAGAACTGGATGATTAGGAAGTGGAGGTGGCCCGGGTCTTGCAAAACACAGCATTCTTCTGAAGCAGAATCACAAGTGTTGTTTATAGCTCCTGACTAGCTGACAAGTAGGTTAGAGCTTTCCTACAAGAAGTTTTCTATTCAGAAATTTGACTACTCTAATAAGTGTATTCAGCCCATAGCCATTGATAGACCAATTTATTTAAGCAAAACTTCGATTTAAATATGTATTTAAAGTAGATTTGGGCCCCAAGTGCCTGTCTGCATACTGTATTTAGCAATCTTTAATAACTAAGTACAAATTAGAAAACTTTTTAAGTAGTTACTGAGAGGCAATTTTCTTTTCCACATTTATTTTTATCAGTCTCCAGTTTCCATGGGAAACAACCCCAAGTGGATGATTTCTCTAAACAGTGATCTGCACTTTGTAATTAATACTGCTTTAACTTATCCCATACTTGATATCAATGTTATAGTAGGAAGCTGTAGTGAGTTTGTTCTTTCGTTGTGATTGTTGCTGAAAGCTGAAGCAGGGTGTTCACTTTCTAAAAGTAGCATGTCACATATCTACTCTTACTGACCTTTTAATTTCATTTTTAGGGCATAAGAGAAGTGCCTGATCAGTAAAGGTTCCTCAGAAAGGTGCACCTTCTAACTCTTATTATGCCTGACAGCTCCCTGCTTTGTTTTTAAGAACTTAACTTCTAATGACCTCAGAGCTGCAGTGTGAGGGGCCCACTGATCTCTGCATTTCTGATCTCCCGTTATGGTAGCGATGACACCGGCAGCCCTGACCTCAGCACTGGCAGTCTGCTTACCTTGGTTTGGTGGCAGTGGGTTTGTTGCTTTGGTTCTCCTCCCACAGACTTCCTCTAGCCAGTTTGGTTACCTTTGGGACAGGAGTTGACTGAGAATTCGTCCGTGTCTCAGTCACAGCATGCAGAGATTTGGAGGGGGCTGCGTCGCCTTGTGGGGTACTCTGGGTGCTGATCAGCAGTCACCACCTTGTGATGAAGGGAATGACTGAGGCAGAGTTGCTCAGAACTGCAGGCCATGATTCCCTGAGCGGACAGGTGGGTGAGTTAGGAATCTGAGTCTCGCTCCCAGGAAACAGGAGTGCCTGGCACAGGCAGAGCTGCACTGACACACCTGTGTGATGCTCTGGGCACACAGGGGACGGCAGCAGAACCTCAGATGCTCTGCTGTTAAACCCGTAAATGATTTGCTTTTGTGAAAGGGCCACTCAGGACATGACCACATCTAGAAAAACAGTAAACTGTTAAAAATGTTGGTGCTTCCTAATTCAGCAAATACTTCTGCCAGTTTATTTGCCCCTAAAGCTCCACGCTTTTAAAGAGTAACAGAATGAGTGTCCTTCCAAGTCTGGGCAGGACAGAGCAGCTGCACTCTGTCCTTTCACTGCAGGGTCTTTGCTCTTTCTTTCCACTGAGCTATGGTTAAACGAGCTGGAGCAAATTATAATCACTCTTGCAAGGAATCTGGGGGAAAAAAATTACCTTATTAAAACTTGTTTTAATTAAACATCAGGACCTACCAAATATTTTTACCAGGTACGTGTGACATAACAAGAAAAAATGGAAAATGTTCTTGTGAAAAATAGTGCCGTTTTAATATCATTAGCAATTAATGGGACAGACCTGTTAGAATGTAATTTAACTTTTAAAAATAAATTTGAGACTTAATTTTTCTTTTGACGCTGATTCACCACTGTTTATAACCAGGAAAAATTAAGCATTAAGGTAAGGGGTAGTGAGGCTGGGAGAAATTATAAATCATGCCTAAACCCAGCATGTTCAGAGCTGTTAGCATTTCTAGCAGGACTGTGGGTTACTCCACAAGTGAGCAGCCCTCTTTGGGCACTGCACCGTTCAGGTTCTGAGGTCTGACGTTTCTCTGTACAGTCCCAGCTGCGTTTAAGGCACGTCTGCTTAAAGCTGCAATGAGGTGTATCTGATCCTGCTGTGTGTCAGAGCAGCTCCGCTCCGCAGCGGCTGCGGCAGCAACCCATGGCTGCTCCTGCGGGGTGGGATGGGGATGGGATGGGGATGGGTGCCATGGTGCTGTGCTGGCTAGCACGCTGCCTGGGCACCAGGCAATGTTCCATCTGCTTCGGGTAAGGGGGTGGAAGCCGACTACAGCGCTGGAGGGCAGGCAAAGCACCTGCTCGGGTTCGCCTTGCCCACGGATGGGCAGGTGCGTGAAGGAGGAGGGAAAAGCGGAGGGACTTCCTCGTGGGACAGGGAAGGGTTTATTCCAGGGAGAAGCCATGAGGAGAGCTGATAAAATTAGGCGGGCGTGGGGTTTTATACCCCTATATAATAGGCGGGGAGAACATACAATAACCAATAAAATACCAGTTATGGGGTCTTACAAAAGGGGGGAGAAGGGACCAGGGCGAATGGGAGAAGATGTGGGGAGTAGAGGAGTAACATGAGCCAATTACCAACGGAGGAACACAGAACTTTCCAGAGAAATAATCAAATATGAACCATAGAGGGAGGGGGGAGGCAGCAGCCAATGGCCAGCATGCTTCACACAGCTGTCTGGGTGCTTACTGTGCCTCCAAGTCCTTGTGCTGTGGAGGCATCAAACCACTGGACCTGTTGGTCTGCCTGGTCCAGCTGACCATGGCTCTGGCCATGGTTCACCGCAACGGATGGGGATGGGGATGGGGAATGGGGATGGAGTGGGGATGGGGATGGGGAGGCAGCTCCGGAGGCACCGCGGCGGGTCCCTGCCTCAGGGACAGCGACCGGCGCTGAACACGCCCCTGGCATTTCTGTGCCTCCCCCTCTCTTGCTCGCAGTTATTGATGCCGTAAGCAAACAAATGACACTTTAATGAGTTCTGTGTCTGGTTGGTTACTTTTGAGACGTGTGATTACCAGTTTAGAAGCATCATCCCTGAATTTAAATGAATCTCCAACTGCAGGCAGGTACAGGATGTGTCTGCATACAGGTGTGTACCAGTACAAAATTAACTGCTTTGAACTGCTCCCAAAGGCAGGCACAGCCAGCCCCAGGCTGCAGCTTCACCTGGGTTAGCCAGGCAGGAATCGACAGGGCATATCCCTGGTGTAAAACAGCCCTAGTATTTAGAACAAATAAATTTCTCTAATAATCACTACTGGATTCTCTGTAGTTTTTGCATAGAAATTCTGTGTTTTCTTGCTGGGAACTCTGAGTGTGGCTGTATTGTTGTTAAGATCCAGTTTTAAGGTTCTTAGAAATGCCTCTGCCCAAATGAAGGTGCAAACGAGACCATATGCCAGTGACAATAGTAAGGGTTTTATTTAATGGTAAATATGAGAGAGAGAGAGAAAGAATGAAAGAAGTAGGAAACAGGTGGGGGGGGACAGAAAGAGTGACAGGGACAGAATAAGGAAAATATCACCACTCCGTGGATCCCAAGATGTTCCATTGATCCTCTGCAGCTGGTCTTCTTGGTGGTGACAGTCCCCCAGAAGGCACAGGGTCCGATGGGTTTATACGCTCAGGCTGGGCAGGCATGGCCGGGCATGTCCCCCTGGAGGTGGGGGACGCAGTCTCTCACGGCAGACTCTGGGTCTGTTGCATCCCGTGCAGGCCTGTGGGGCCAAGCCTCTCATGTGAAAGTCCCGTGGATGTGGCCTGTGGGGTTGGGGGTTCCACAGCTGGGCCAGTTTGTGTAATCGGAGGATGGGTGTTTATTGCCTCTCACCAGAGGTTGCACCGTGCACCCAAAACCTCCTCCTCCCCCCTCGGTTGGGGGGAGTCTGTGTAAACCTGGCTTCTGTGAGCTGTGCTCTCCCCCCACCCCAAATGCAGCCGGGGATAGTTGCAGCTGGTGGCATCTTTTTGTGGATGCATACCTTTCCCTCAGCCTGAGATGACTGAACAATGTGTTTCCCTTTATCTAATCAGCAGTTTGACTTTCAGCTCAAAGTCCCAGTCTTCAGAGAGGCTTCTTCGGTTGCAGCTTCCTTGTCATGAACAAAACTTTCAATGTTTGAGGCATGAACTATTTTCAGTCTCTGACAATTGTGAAGAGAGGTGCTGACTAGGGGTTTGCTCTGCAGGATTAGCTACAAATATACATTTGTGTGCTGAGGTGGTCCCTGCACTGAGGACCCAGAGCTCAAAAGACTGGGGGAGGTGGGGAGAAGAGAAGTATTTATATTCATTGAGTAGTTTGTGTCTTTATCAGCTTTGGACTTGGTTGCATGAGTGAGAACAGGACTAGGGTTTTGGAAAGGTCAGCCTTCTTCTTCCAGCCCTGATATTTGGGCAAGCTTGAATTTGCATACTTGATTACAGAATTGTTTACACCTGAGTTTCTCATGTCTGTTGCAATTTGAAGTAACTTGCTCCAGCTGTAAGAAACCTACAATGCAGAGAGAAAGGGAGACATTTTGACCTAGCTGGTAAGTCCTCTCTGATTTTTCCTACAATATCAGCTTCTGTGTGCACATATGTGTGTATTTGTGTTTGGTGAGGGGTGTGTGTGTGTCAAGAATTCACAAGTTTGCCAGGAAAGTAATGCAGGTTTCTGGGAAGTGGGTGCAAGTGTCCTGATGGCAGACTTGCCTTTCCTCACGTAACTCTTGCAGTACTTTGGGATTTTAGACCAGAGTTTAAACAACACTGGTACAGTGAACCCCACTAATGAGGATTTTTCATTTTAAACAAGAAATCCTAATCTGTAAATCTTTAGGCAGAAGAGTATCAAGGGTGGGCTTGTCTTTATTGTGAAGGGGCTCAGCCTCTCAAGCTGTTGGATCCAGTGTCCTGGATACAGCTGCTCTCATGCTGTAGTAGGTGGACTGTAGGTTAAATGTTTGGGCTAGATATGTGTCGTTATTAGTGCCTGTTACTGACAAAATACATCATTCGTGTGGGGTGGTGCCCTCCTGCCCATGGCTGGGGCCTGGGCTTTGCTCCGAGCGCAGTGTCCTCCTGCCCCTCTCCTGCCTGCGCGGGCACTGGCCACTGCTGTGGCACAGCCAGCCAAGGAGCTGCCCGGGGGCTTCTGGAAGGCTGGTGGGAGCAGGACCCCGGGAGGGAGCTCTGGTGCTCATGGTCACTCAGCTGATAGCGCTCTCAGGGTGCTCGTCGCTGCGGTCAGTGCTACGAGGTGTGCTCGGAGCCGGCCGGACCCTGAGCTCTGCACCCTCGGCTGCGCTGTGTCCCTCCCATCCGAGCAGGGAGAGAGGGAGGGGAGAGAAAAGCCCCGCCGGTGGTTTGAGCCAGGAGCCAGGCCTACCCGCGTATTCCCCAGGCAAAGCGGATGATGTCCCTTGACCGAAGCTTTCTGCTTCGCTCTCGCTGTCCGTGGCTGCTCCCCGGTGTCGTTCCTCGTGCAAAGGATGGGGCTCTCCCTTGTCGCTGAGCTGGTTGTGCCAGTGGTGGCCGATGGCGTTCGGAGCGTTGGGAACAGCTGCTGCTGGGTTTTCCAGAGGCTGGAGGCAGGGGTGACGCAGAGACAGCGATGCTGCTTCCCCAAAACGTGAGCCTTCTGCTGCTTTGGTGGCAGAACGTTTGGGGATGCAGTGGAGCAGAGAGCGCAGGAGCGGCTTTGGAAGCAAAGCTCTGCCCCGAGATGTTAAGTACGGGCACGGCTGTGATCTGAGAAATTCATGAGTGTCACCAACACAGCCTGCTGAAGTGATAGCTATAAAATGAAAGATTTAAAGGAGGCGATCATAATGGTTAACAGCAGTATGAAAAAGCTTAAACATGTTCATAAATTTCAATAACTGCTGAGCAATATACTGGATTCATCTAGGAGAGATTTAATATGAAAAATGTTAAATAGGCTGTACAAAGCCTGGAACCAGATATTTCTCCTGAAGATGGAGTCTCTGGGTGAGAAATTTACTTTATACTTCAGCTGAAGTGATACTAAATGCAAGTACAATCTGGTAGAAAAGAAATGAAAAGATAAGTTATTGAAAGAGTTTTTAAATTTTCGCATTAAGAGAAAAGGCTTTATTTTGTATTCTCACTTCAGATGGTATTTGTGTATAGAACTATAAATGACCATGCATGCTGAACGAAATCAGATAAAAAATGTTGGTGTCAATTACACAGATATTTAATAGAAAATAAAAATGACTGAAATCTTATCACAGGGAAGCACAAGCATATATGTTTGTGTGCAAGTATCAAGAATATATACATCACTTAAATGGATCAACTTTGTTTAGAATACATCACTTTAGATGAATTTTAAATTTTCTGTGTTAAAAATTAATAGTATTCTGAGGCAGAACCTTTCATTGCAGGTTGTTTTAGTAAGATGCATCAGTGCACTAAGATTTTTGAAATGGTGGATACCTTCTTTGTGTTGCTAATTGCATCTGTGCAGCTTGCAAATGAAGGATATCCACCATCTTATTTCCAAGTTCAGTCATTTTACTCCTGTTGATAAACAGCCCTTATCTTATTCCCCCAGACCAGCTAGATTTTACATTGTTTTATAAATGACAATTTTCCATTGTGCTGCAGCATATTGTTAGCAAGCTTGAGCATTATTAAAAAGAAACAGAAATACAGAATTTGGAAAATTTCTCCTTGTTCAAGTGACTTATTTTTAGACGCACTGATGCTGCTTGCAGTAATGATTAAATTAATTAAGGTGCCTTTCATCAGGGTAAGATGGTGAAAGCTCATGAGCCACCAGCTTGACCCGGGGTGCTGCCTGTGACAAAGGACGTGTGTTTTGCTGTAGGTATCCAGCCCCTTCCAAGGAGCAGCACAGCCCTACACATCAGTGTGTTGCTTATGGAAATGCTGCCTTGGAAGTGTTCTAGGAGATAAACCTGTCCTTTGAATTCACATGGGAATGGACTGAAAAGATGTTGGGAAAAATCCGAGTAGGCATCCCTGTAACAGCTTGTAGGTTTGCCACACTGAGGGCCTTTCAGTAAAGCAAAAGGATTGTGTTTTCACCTTATGTCTCTGTCTAGTGTTTAAAGGTACACAGCTGTTTTCTGAGTTGGGCTAAATGTCACTGTTCATCTTTGCTGGTTCCACATATCTCCCTGGTCCTCATGCAGTATTTTAAAAAAGCACTAAAGTGTATGTTTTTAGCAGAGAGCGGAAGCCAGAAAGGCTGAAATTACCAGGAAGGCACTGTTGGGGTCAGCACAGGGAGAGTGAAACAAAGGGAATTTCCTTTTCTGGGGTCACTACAAGTTACTTCCAAATACTGGAAGTCGTGAGTTCCCTTCAGCTGAAACAGATTGTGTTCTCCATGTTTGATTGTTGAAGGAAGGTGTACCTGTGTTAACAGAGTTTGGAAAGACGAAGAACAACTACTGGCAGAAGAGTGATTAACCTAGCAAGGAGCTCAATACCAATGTTTAATTCTCAAGATCCATTACATTTTTGCCACGACACTTTATATTCTGAATGGCTTTACTGGTGCAGTTCCGTTTGCTTCACAAACCACTCAAAATACAGGGAGATTTCTAGAGAGTGAGAATTATGATTTCCAATAACAGAATGAAATATTCTAGCTGACAAGTTCAGTGGCATGGCTCTGCGAATCCTCCTACATCCCCTGCCAAATACCACATCAATTTTGTTTGACTTCATGCAAACGGGATGCAGAGGAGGGGCCCTTATCTCTCTGTATACTTACATACACACTATAGATATGAATAAATACTCCTAAACACATTTGTGCTGGTGTCTCAGCAAAGCATATGGAATTTCACATTGATTTGTGAACTCTATAAAACACTAATGGAGCTGCTGCCTTGGCTTTCAGTCAATTGGGAAAGACTCAGTGATGGGAAACTGCAGGCAAATTCCCCTTTTGCTAGTCTCAGTAGTGCCTTCCTTGTAACTTGTGCTGTTGTGCTTTCCACTGTCCTCAGATTCATTTCTCCCCTTTGGGAAGCCATGCAAACTCATTCATGATGCAGCTTAGAAATGAGTTCTCTCTCTCTACATCTGATGCACTTCATTTCTAAGCACAGCTCTCTAAAAGGGAGAACAAGCCCCACAAATCCATGCATGATACGTACACCTGCAGTGCTGTAACATGCTCCGTCAGGAAGAGACAGGGAACATCGCTCTTCTCTCCTTTTTATTGTGGAGTGAATTGTACTGCTTTGGACAGCCTACACGTGCAGATTTGTTATATCTGATCTCAGCTGAAACTGATTCTGTGTTACATAGGTTTTATGCTTACCTTCCACTGCTGTTCAGGGCACAGCCTCAGGACAACTTGATATTCAAGCTCTATTATAATAAGGTCATCTGCTTATAAAGAGCTGCTCATTGCCATGTACTTTTTTACAAATTATTTTAGTATATCGTTATTCCAGCCAGTGCTGGAGCAGTTGTTTTTTTTTGGTAAAATGTTATTTCACAGCACGGTTACCCAATTGTCACAGGCAATGACAGTGTGAATTGAAACAAGCAGAAACCTACCTGGAATGTAGATAGTGATCAGAATTGCTGACCTTGACCTCATTTGTGAGAAGCCATAACATCTCTCATAGCAAATTGTTGCTTCCTCAGCACCAAATCACTGTATTAAAAAACCTTACCCTACATATGCAGCAACATGATTCCCCCATGTGCTGCACAAAGGTATTTGTGCCATAATGAATTCAGGATATGTGCTACCAATTGAAAAATCTTCTGCTCCTCTGAATGCTCCAAAGGCTCATTTTCTCTCCAGAAGCTGGAGAGGGTAGTAAGATGTTTGGTTGGGGTTTGGGTTTTTTTGAGGAGCTGATAACAGAAAGGAAACTGAAGCTGGGCAGCCCTGCACATGGAGCAGTGTGGGGGTGCCCTTCCTGAGCTCTGGGGACGGTATGCTGGTTCTGGACTGAGTGTAGGGCTCTGCACAGCAACTCTGCACTCAGGAGTTTGACCTGATGCTGTTAGCAGAGGCCATGGATAATGATATTAGCCACTGGACCTAGCCTGCCTAGCCTGACTCCTTCCCAAGTGGCCTTAATGCCAAAGCTGCACTGGATATGTGGTTTCTAAAGCCAGAGCCAGGCTTTAGGCAGTTTCAGTAGCTGCTCGTAGGAATGTTTTCTGTTGGGGTAAAGAGGAGTATCCATGTGCAGGACACTGTTAAAGTAAAGGGGTTAGTGTACAGTGTACAGACAGCTCTGTGTTGGGATATTTCCTTGCTCTCCCCTGTGAGTTGGTGGAGAGGAAGGGGGTGCAGAGGGATGAAAGGGGCGGTCAGACTGTCGGGCCTGACTGCTCCCCTAGCTGCGCTTCATCAGCTCTTTGCTTCCTCTAATTGCTTTCGTTCATTTTGATAATTTGTTTTCCCCTGGACATAGTCCCCTGTGGGAACCTTTATCAGCTGAGTGAACTGCTGCACACATTTCATTAATGCATAAATGAGCAGGCTGAGAGCACCTTATTGATCAGCATATGCCTCGTTATCTGTGGTAGCCTTGCTGGGATGCTGTGGGGAATAGGGGGACTTTGGACTCTGAGTATCTACACTATTGTTTCACTTCCTTTCTTTTCTTATTGTATGTGTACAAATAATTAAATAAATCCGTCATTATAATTTAGTATTTTCATACTCTAATCTATCTTCTTCCTTTTTTTCAGTAGAATAATATATTTCATATTCTCAATCTCACCTTCTAGGCCATGTGAAGGCTTCTGATTTTGTTCTGTGTTCTGACTCTTTGCACAAGCAAACCTGGTTCTAGTAAAAGTGGGATTTATGCAGTCAACATGGAGCGTGGCACTAGTTTTATTTGCTGAGGATTTAGAAGTACAGTGCAGTGTGTAGCCACGTGGGTATTCATTGCTTCCAGGTAGAGAAGAATTTTGAAAATATCATTTAAAAACCCTGTTTACCAGTCCCTTGTATTCATTGAAGTACCCAAATACTTGCTGGGAAAGAAATATCAAACCTGAAACTCCATTTATCATTGTCACTGGAAAAAATACCCTTTTCAAAGTGAAAGCCAGACATGTAAAAGCAGCAGTTCTGTTGGAGTCATTGCTTGGTGTAGTCTTCATGACCTTTTCCCAAAGCTACAGTGACTCTGAATGTTCTTGAAAATTCTCCTCTAACATCTTGAATCTTCACTGATAAAGCTTCAGGCTTTAAGAGCCTCCATCCTCATTTGCCATTATCTCTTTTCCTGACACACTCATCTGCTGTGGGCTTACTGATGCCTGTGCGGGATCAGCCAGGTGGGATTTCTGAAACTGATAAAACTTACTTGAACTGCACTTCCCTGGAGGCACATCTTGATGTGAAACAAAGTGCAGAAGTGGACCCAGTTCTTACCACTCGCTGTCTTTGGAGAGGGAAATCCTCATGTGGGTGCCTGGTAGTCCTGTAGCGGGACCCGTGCAGCACTGTGTGCTTTTTGACAGCATTGTAAAGCATGTAAAAATCACAGTAATTGCATTTGGTTCATGTTCTCATCTTTTGGGGTTTGCTAGAGCCAGGGGCTGTTATGTTACAAGTGCCAGTGTGTGACTGTAGTGGCTGGTGGCTGATTCTCTCAGCTTGCTGGTCAGGGGTTGCCTCACTCTGAGCTCAGCCATGTTAGAGGTGTACCCAAAGCCCTGACATCTGCTTTTTAATTAAACTTACTTAAAATCCTCCTTTATATCATAGATCATAGTGGTAGCAATGTCTTGGGGAATTCATTACCATCGGTTGCTTTTAGCAACTTTTCGACGAAGTAGTAAATTTAATATGTAAGGAATCAATTTGCAATACAAATGGAGAAAGCTCATACCCAAGTCGTATACCTAGCTTCCCAAAATTAAACTCAAAACCTTCAGCTCCAGAATATTGTACTTAGAAAATGAGCTTTCTTTCCAAATCATTGCTTTACATGGATTTTGGAGCAATCCATTAATGGGAAGTCAGCACTGGTTCCATGCATTTATTGCAAAACACATGGGACACTTCACCACAGTGTGTGCTTTTGCCTTACAACTCTGGTTGGCAGCCCAGAATATTATAAATAAGAGCTTCCAGCATGTTGGGTGTACAACACATATGGGATTTCTTTTTTGTTTGTTTTCTTTTCAGCATCCATTCTTCTCTTACTACAAAAGAGCCAAGTCCACAGTGCCAGAGTATGGCACACGTGTGGGCACAGTGTTTGAGTTCATGACATTCTTGTTCAATCTCCTGCCATGTACACATCAGCTCTCTAAGTGCTGTCAAAAGAGCTTTCCAAGTGCAGTAACTGTGTACCTTTCACAAGTATAGATTAAGGTTTTTTTACTTTAAGGTCACTGAGAGGTGAATTTTTCACTGGGCCTGCTAATGAGCAGCCCTTTCAGCTTGTGTCATTCATCAATTTACCCCTCACTAAAATATATCTGTCTTTGACTGGGTTGTGCAAATGGAAAATATTAAGTTGAAATCTTTCCTTGTGAACCAGAACTAAAGTTAATATACACAGATGTACACACTGAAATGTTATGCTTCGCGGTTAAATCAAGGTATAAAGTGAAAGGTTAATACAGTGTATTCCTAAGTTAGGTTTAAAAAGCATGTTTCATGCTAAGGCTGCAGTTAGGGAGTATAAAATCTTAGAGAACAGTCTTTCCTCAAAAGCCTCCAGCCTCGACGGACGAGGCAAGTGAGAGGAATGAGGGGGAACAGAGCTTTAAAGAGCTTTCCTCTGGCTGCTGATTGCAGTAAGAGTGGGGCCAGTGCTCTGTCCTTGGGCTCTGTGTGAGCAAAACCTTCCAGAAGGCAGAGACATGAGAGGTTAAAAAGTCTGTAACACACTGGGGTTCAGATCTATCCCTGCGTGGTCCAAAGTTTCGAATGTTGTGCAGAAAAAGACTTCTAATAACAGATGATTCTTTAGATGACAAATACTGTGGTTCTCATGCTTGGTTTGGTGGGTTATCATGTAAATCTTTGCTACAAATCTATCAGGTCAGATTCATTCCTTTTATATGTTCCTGCATGCTCAGCAGGATGTGCGTGTGAAATGTCAGTAGCTTCACATTAAAGTGCCTTTTTTTAAGGGACACAGACAAACTAGCTTTAGAAGTGGAAATTAAACCCAGACTGATGCCTAGTTTAGAGCTTTACCAATTAGACTACTATCACAAAAATATTTTCCAGTTAATGGTGTACTCTGCTGTGTCTTTTATTTTAAGTTTTCATTTCCTGTAGAGTTGTGTTTCCACCAAAGTTGCCCTGGACACTTGTGCAGTGGATTTCTAGTAGCTGCAGCTGTCTGATTTCAGAGTGACAGTGATGAACTAGGTTTTTGAGCTGAGGTTTGCTTGTCTGGGCTGCTGGAGATAGCCTGGGGATATCCCTGGCTGAAATGAATCCATATGCACAGCACTGGATGCTCCTTTGCTATTTTAACTTTTCTTCTGCTGAAATTTTCACATACACTGCACACAGGAAGAAAACACATCGGGGTACACACAGATACTCCTCACCATCCCAACAGATGTGTGCACTGCATGGGGTGACACAGGTGAATTTTTTCAAATATCATTTGTGACAAGTTCAGTTTTCAGCATTTAATCTTCTCCTCTATGCTGGGTGTCACAGAAGCTGTAAAAACATGTGATGAGGAAAGTGGACAGCACAGAAGGAATATAACCCGTGACAGTGGGGTTACAAGATGCTAAGCACAGTTATGGGTCAGGATGCAATAAAGCCCCATTTTATATATTGGATTCAATGACTGGCTCTGCCTTTGGCTTTCCATACGAGGTAGGTGTGGTAAATACAAACCCTGATCATCTCATGGCACTTTTTACAAGTACACAATTTATGAGCCAGCACATGAATTTATTCCATATTAACCCTGTACACTGTCCTAAGAGTGACTGTGCTAAGTCGCTTATTCCATTCTGCAAACAGAGAAAGGTATCTAGTCTGTTGGTATCCCAACACTTCAGCCTGCTATTTTTTACAGCTAATTTAATGATCTGGCATTGGCACTGAAAGCAGCTGAACCATGGCAGCCCATGGCTTTGTGTGAACTTGCCTGTTTTGCCAAGAAGCAGCACGTGAGCCTGGAATCTGCTCTCTGCTCACGGGCAACACAGTGTCCTGTGCTGCACAGTGCTGGAGGAGCAGCTCCCAAGGCTGGCTGTGGTCCACACTGACTGCCCAGCTGGGAAGTCCTGAGCAGTTCTTCAGCCTGAAAGGTTAAAGGTGAGCTTCCAACAGAGCAGCAGCCGCTGCTCCCCTGGTGGGACAGTCATGGTTGGTGACTGCTGCCCAGAATGGCCTTTGGGACAGCTACAGGTGCTCATTTTCTGGTCAAGTTGGCTGTGGATCTGCTGACTGTGCTGTGAAGGACACAAGACTGTAAAGAGGCCACCTGGTTTAGATTCTTAACCTTTTAGTGAGCCAACAGTAGAGAAGCCAGGTTTTGAGTATTTTGTGTTCGGAAATTTAACTGTAGATGAATAGTGACAGTACTGTGTAAAATACCTCTTAGGGATTCCCTTCCAGTTCGCCTTTTTCCTCTAGTCTGACAGTGATGACACTTGTAAAGGGTGTTGTAATAGTGGTCTTTCAGGCCAGAACATCACTGAGAGAAACGATTTGTCGGAATAGAAAATGCCACAATTTGTGCTTCAGGCTTGCAAATGCTTCTTGATTTCACCACAGAAGGATGTTGGGAAATGGGAACTTTCAGGCTCACATTCTAAGAGCCTGTAGTCTCAAGGTTAAAGTGTTGACAGAGAAAAGGCTGAAGCTGCTTTTGCTTTGATTTGAACCAGCCAGTGGAAATTGGGAACAATATGGTAAAGTTTGAGCAAGAAAGGGCAGGATTTATAGAAGCAGAGCTTACACCTTGGACTTTTGGAGGTTCTTCCCCAGTCCATTGTTATTTCTATTTTCTCAGATGGTCTCTTGACTGATGTATGGAACTGTAATTCTAAAATGAACAGGGGATAGTCTTGATGTTCAAACTAAAATGATTTGCACGTGCTTAACTCTGCATCATTGTTTTCAAACAATCCTGTCGTAGAGCCCTTTGCACTCCTAAATCAGCATTATCATAACATTAAAAAATAAAATAAAACATTCACTTAAACATACCAAGAGCTGACCTGTGTTAACTTGTGCTTTTTCTTCATTAGCAAGGAAAAACTTGATGTATTTTCTTGACCTGTAAATCATCTTCTACTTCAGAGATGAACTGTCCACTGTAGGTTATCTTCACTCTCATCACAGAAGCTACAGGTTGTACCTGGGTATCCATTCCCTGTGTTATGTGCACAGTATAATTTGAGTTGAAGAGCTCAGGGAAAGCTTAGAGCTGGTGCTTTAGTATGCTTGACAAAGCAGCAGGACACTGATTAAAATGACGCAGTGCAGCGTGGAACGGGACAGCTCCCCACGGTGAACAGCTCACCCCGCTGATGGTGAGTGCTCATCTGTCACAGTTACCACACCCCAAACCACTGGGTACGAAAATAAGGGCTTGTTTAGCAGCAGGTGCTGTGCTGGTGATAGAGAAAACTTGTGATCTTGTGATTTTAGCCTTGAAACCTTTCTTCTCAGACACTGTAAACCTGCGTCATTCCTGTGCTTTTCTCTTCTCGCTCAGCCACGTGCATTTAATGCCTTTTGTGCAGCTTCATGCCTCTAGACAAAGCAGGCGTGCTGCTGCCCTGGGAATCTATACATGGATCCTCCCCGTGCCACATGGAGCTCGCAGTCACTCACTGCATCAGCTGGTTTGGACTCCTCAGAGACCTTCTGTCAGGCACAACCAGTGATGAGTGGGTGCCTTACACGATGTGTTACTTTTTATGTTAAAGAAGAGCATGAGAGACAGCTACAGACCTCTGAAGGACTCTGATGGAGAGCCTCGTGGAGTATTCCTAAATTCTCAGCCTTCTGCAGATATGCCTTGGCATAAATAATGATGTAATCAATATTTAAAGATACTGCAGCATTTAACATAGCCACATTTAACTGATTTTGGAGCCTATGTCAGGTTTTTTATGATGTTTGAGAATTTAAATCTGCTTTCCAAATCTCAAATTAATTGGGGATTTCAGTGCTGAGTAAAATAGTGCAGTGAGTGGTAAGGCTGTGGTCCTGTATGTTGTAAAGATAAAATATGCCTGTTTGGAGGGGTAACTTCAGTCAAACTGGTGCAAATGAGCCTTTTCAGTAGCTCCTGAATGCTGGACCTCACCTCTTGAGATCGCTAATCCTTTGTTTTTCTCTGCTTGAGCAGTTTCAGGATGTGGAGGCTGTTTTCAGAGGAGAGAAAACTGTTCCTTTCATGCAGTGTGTTAATTTAGTCAAAACCAGTTTGACAGGAAAATGAACAGGCTTACCTCTGCTCGTCGTGCTCTAAAAGCACGATGCAGTTGTGTGTAATTGACACTTGCTCTTCAAAATACTGTGGTTCATAAAATTATAAGGTCCTTTGCATAACCCCTATCTCCACTAAATGAATTTTCTCTTCTATGGAGTTGAACATCAGAAGAAGCTTTTTTGTATAATACATCTTCTAGTGTTGATGAGACTGTATGATCTCTCCCTGCCCAGCTTCCAGACTCCCGATGAGAGGACACGAATCAAGCGATGGTTTCCAGATTTTTGTTCTTTTTTATTTCTTTTTTTACTAGTTAATTACCCTCACTGTTGAAGCAGAGTTTGCATTTGTCAGGCGTAACTTCCTCCTAGAGTTTCTTGTTGTGCCACCTTTGACCAAATTAAAGAGTTCTTCAGTAGCAGATATTTTTCTCCTCTAAGCTGATCTATCTTGTATCTTTTTAAAATTACTTTTCTCTCTGAAGACTTTAACCCAGCATTTGAATGCAGTTTTCTTCTCTGACATCTTTTCACATATTTAAAACATTTATTTTGAAAAAGTGGGCACGAGGGGTGGACATGATATTTTGATAGTTGTTCCAGCACTGATGTATAGTAGCCTAAAAATATCTATCATTAAATATCTAAAAATACCTAAAAATATCTAAAAATATCTGTCTATCATATCTATCATAAAAAATACGTATCTTTGCTGTTGTTATGTCTACCTCTGACCTTACTGGCCCTCTAGCAGCACTTAGGGGCAATACATTCAACTGCTATTGACTCTTAGGGCATGTGTTACTTTTAGAATGAACTTACAGCTCTCTAGTGCATGGATTTCCTTCTATGTCTTCTATTGTTAAATACAAAGAAGGGCTAAAATACATTTTAGGATAAAAATATTTTGGTTTTTAAATTGATCTTTTTAATTGGATCTGTCATGCTAACAATCAAAGTACTTTGAAAAATTACCCATAATTTTATTCACATCTTTTAATTCGTCTTTCACCTGCTGACCTTTTAAGATGAAATAAAATACCTTGATTAACATCAGTTTGTCATTCCAGCTCTCACATTCCAGTACGATTTCTCACTGAAAATTAATTCTTTAATTATTTTCATTACCTGTAATCTGTTTAACATTGATGGGGTGTAGGGTTAGAGTAGTCAGACTGTTAAGTGACTTTCAAGTACATTATCAAAGCCTGAGATTACAGGTTTTTACCATTTTCAGCTAAGTTGGTAGGAGCACATGGTATTACTTCTTGGGACAAGAATGAAATAGTCATTAAATATTTCATCTTAAATATGTAATTAAAAGGAGATGATTAAACTGTAAGTAACAATCGTATGTTTCTATTAGAACTTATTTTGTTTCTGATTTCTTTGACAGGAAAAAGTACAAATGAATCTAATCAAAATTCTTGCAAAACTTAACTGTATTTGTTTTATTTGCTTTAAAGTTCCACAGGACTTAATTAACCAATTTTTCTGTCCTTATCTGATCTTATCTGCAGATGTTTGTTTTTCTAAGGAGTAGTTCAGATAATTAGCTTCAATATACTTTCCTATTTTAGTAGGATTAATAATAATAATAAATCTGCAGTCCTGAGCATTGTGTGTCCTTGTAGGGAGCATGTCCTGCAGGCTTTGTGCCTCATCAAGTGTCCATCATTTGGATTTAGAGTGTCTTTTGAGCTCTGTACCTTAAGCAGCTGTTCTGTGCCAGCTTTGAAACAAAAATGAAATGATCAAAGAGAGTCAAATGGGAATGCATTATTCACTGTATCTATTTAACCACAGTGGATAGATAATATGGCATTCAGATATCCAAAATTAAAACTACGTCTGTGAGAAGTGCAATCAATATGGAGATCAGACATCTGAATTGTCACTGGGGGCTATTTAATCCTCTCACCCTGACGATGACATTTGGTATATCTAAAGAGGTGAAACCCTTCAGATTGCAAACAGAAAGAGTTAAATTTGCAACACTTGATTTCCTGTAGAGTTTTTACCACAAGAACAGGATTTTGTCCCGCTTTCTTGTCATTGTCATGAGAACAAGACAACATCATTTATATCCTCAGTGTAGGGAGTAGCAAACCCATAAACTTTTAAGGCACTTTAACCTTTTTAATATTCAGTGTTTTCATTGGTTAGCCTTTCACCTTTCCTTCGTGGGTTATTGAGGCAATAAACAAGGGACTGGCTGAATAATTGGTGAGTTAAACTTCAGAACACTGCAAATGTCACTGACATATATTTTACAGCTTTTCTTTTGTATATATGCCACATGGAAATGCCAGTACAATGGACTCAGCTCAGGCTGATCAAATCCCTCTTTTCTGCTGCACATCAAACCCAAAGCTTCCTTGATGAGTCTCCAGAGTACCTCTGCAGGTCCCTTCCTGTTACCGAGTCCCTTCTGGCTCTGTGGGCTCACGTGCATGAACGCACAGGCACCGAGATGACTTCAGTAACATAAACCCGACGGCAAGGAGTGAGAAGGGTCCTTGCACAGAGTTCCACAAACAGCAGTTTATTGCTGCTGCTCACAAAGGTTTCCATAGGCAAATGACCTCGAACATGTGACAGGTCGATCTTAAGTACAGGGGAGTGGCTAACACCAAAGCCAACCAGGGAGTCAGAACTGGGGTACATTGCCATAACCGAGCAGGCATCCCGGGAGAGGCTTCTTTCCCTCACCAAAACCGATACATCCTTGGCATCAGAGACTGTCTTATCAAGAGCACTCTCTGTCTCTTGTACCACAGGTCAGTTGGTCCCCACACCTTCCCTCGGTGAGCGCGTGCTCGTGGAGGGGCTGGGAGGCGGTGTCCTGGGCTCCTGGCTGTTGGCGTCCCTCAGTGTGCTCTGGGCTGCACTGGTGCCAACGCCTGCGTTTGAAGACAAACCTGCTCTTGATGCGAGTGGTTTGGACCCAGGCCTGGGAAGGGTTTGTGTCGGGTGAGCTCAGAAGCGCCGCAGGAGGGAGAGGGCAGGTGTCCCAGCAGCCTGAGAGACACCTCTGCCTCTGGTGTGCGCGGGTCTCCAGCCCCTCGCACTGGGGCTTGATGAGACAAGCAGCACTTGGCAGACAAATCAGCCTTCTCTTCTTCCTAGACAATCCTGAAGAGAATCATCTGCAGCAGAATATTTACTATGGGGTTACCACACTATGGGAGAGAAATTTTTCATGGAAATGGTTGTTGAACATCGGAATGGGCTGCCCAGGGAGCTGGTGGAGACCCCACCCCTGGAGGTGTTCAAGAAATGACTGGACATGGCACTCAGTGCCACGGTCAGGTTGACAACGTGGTGATCAGTCAGAGGCTGGACTCGATGACCTTGGACATCTTTCCCAACCTAAAAATTTCTGTGATTGTGTGTATGGGATTGAGTATGGGATACAGAACATTTTTTTGATTTTCTGCGTCGTTGGTGCTGGGCTCAATAGCACGGACAGAGGTATTTGTTGTACGCCCAGTTTGCAGAGATTCAGTTGTGAGGGGGTGCCTGGGGAGTGTGTCTTTCCCTCAGGAGTCACTGACTCTGCTAATGCCTTGAAATTAACCTTGTTTTTCCTAATCTCATGTGAAGTGCAGTGGTGGGGAGAGAACCTTTGCTGTTTTAGGTGTGTGTGGTGAGGTGGCTTTGGGTGGCAAAGATGAACAGGCTCAGCTACACTGACTACAAAGGAAGTTCATGGATTTTTCTGGCTGAAAATCCAGCTATTGAAGCAAAACAAAGCTTATAGCTTGGGCTTAAAGACTATATAAAATGAGACCTCTTGAATTTGTCAGCTGATACAAGACTTGATGAGTTTAGTTCACTAAGCTTAGAACAAGTTATAAATCAAAGCAGGCAGGATTTTTTTTAATATTTTAATGGGGACAGCTGCAAGAAGCCAGATTGAAGCCCACAGTTGCAGTAACCAGGACAACACAAAGGTTTTAACAAAATTGAACATCCATAAGGAAGGCAAAAATCTGCCCTGCTTTGTTATCTTTAAATTTTAATAGCTTAGGGACTGGCAGAAGGTGTCTTTATAATTTTTTTTTATTTGCATGGAACACTTGACCTTTTCTGATGAGCTACCAAATATCAGAAGGGGTTTTATTTTTTCTTTTGGTTAAAAGCATTTGATCCACATCATTGATTTTTAAATTTTTTAGAAGCATGATAGCATGGAATTGTTCATTTAAAACCAGGAATTTCACAGTCCAAATAGATCAAAATAAGAGCTCGTGGTTTTTTACTGCAGCTTTTGTGACTTGCATATTCTGACTGTTCGGGTGCCTCTCAGCATTATGAATACCAAATTGCCCTTAAAGATGTTTATATTTGTTTTGCATTAACAATGTCGATTCTGATTGTATTTGGAACGTTTCTTTGTGTTTACACGTGAGCTGCTGTACTGAATGCCACCAGCTAAAAAGCATATGAAACCTTACAGCTCATGTATTTTAAGGGAAATGGAAAGCCTGTAACATTATTTATGTATGCTGCTGATGCTGAGACTGTTGGTGAACAATGGGCAGAAAAGAAGATGTAAGAAACAAACAACTGTGTCACAAGGGCTTGGAATGAGTTTTGTGTTGACAGCAGACCAACACAGGAGAAGACTAACAGGCACAGAAAGCCTTAAATTCTAAATTATCCCATTCCCTTTGACTATTTGTCTGCAGAAAGATACAGATTCTTCTTTTGGGAAAGGGTATTTAACTTTCCTTCTTATTGGGTGTTAGTCTCATTGAAAGAAAGATGGAAGTTAAGTTTTCTCTGAGCTTTCTATTCACATTTACCTTCTTTTCTGTTTTCTTATCTCTCCAGACTGTCAAGTCTGAAACATGGAATAGTAAACTGCAGACCAAAGCCCTTGTTATTTCTTCAAATCTTTCAGCACTGCCTGCCATTAAAGCTGTTAGCATACAGAAGATCACTGATTTAAAATCACTGCAATGCTGTTTTCTCTAGGTGTGCTTTTTATGGAATAACAGGCCTACTACATAAATGATCCTGAAGTTGCCTCTTGGTAGAGGTAGCCTGCTTGTTAGCTGAGCTCTCCAGGTGAGCTGGCTTAGTGACCACCTGCAGCTGGAGCTGATGAAATACTGCCTGGAGCAAGGGAGTGCTTTACAGGACCCACAATGGGTGAAGCAGGTTCCATCATATTCCTGAGCTTTGGAGAATCATATGTATGTATTCCTTCCGAGAGAATATATGTATTATCAATAGAGTAAGTCCAGAGTATCTTCAGATGGCTGGACAAGCTAAGCATCTCCTTTTCAAGCAGATTGGTTCTTTCTTGTTTGTGTTAGGTACACATGGCAGGATACAGGGACATCCCTGCTGCCCCGTATCCGACCCTCTCATACTGAGATGGAGGGAGTAGGACAGAATGGCAGGAGCTGCTCTGCTCTGCTCTCTGAGGTCTCGCCCCTCTGCATCAGCCCAAAGCAGCTCCCCAGAGTTAAATTAGACACTGAGACTGCTCTTGGCTGTGCAAGGCACATCCTGAATTCTCACAAGCACCTTGCGTGTCTGGGCTGCAGTATTTCCCCGAGGGTGAGTGCAATGAACACAAGCTTGTTTTGATGAAAGCGTGTTTTGAGAGTCAGGGAATGACTGGTGTTGGCAATGTGCTGTGGTTCTGCTCGGGGCTGGTGGTGTCCCAGAGCTGTGCTGGCAAGGACTCGGGCTGCATTTGTGATCTGTGTTCACCCAGGTGGTTTCTCGGGGGGAGTTCAGGCTGGTTTGCCGTGCAGCTTGTTTGAATCTACAGCTTCCATTAAAATGTGCACAGATAATCAAAGAATAATAAACTGATGATGTCTCCATTAGTCAGTTGAACTGCTCCAGGCCTCAGTCCATTTGCTGTCTCTGGAAACTGTTGTTTGCTCAAGTGAGAAAATTATAGTGTCCAGTAGGGGTGGAGAGTCAGGTGTACATTTTGTCCAGAGAATCTCTATTTTACTCCAGGTGGAACCGTTTCTAGCACAGTTGTCCTCCATTCACTTTTTATTTGCAATGATCTAGCTCTTTGGAAGCATAAGAAGTATCTGAGACTGCTCTAACCCATATTTTATAAAAAGGTTTGAGACATCTATTTTTTTTGCTTGTTTTTCACTAAAGTAAAAAATTTTATCTGCTGCAATGTTTATGCCAAATCTGCTGATCTAATTTGTGTGAGAAGTTCACTGGGTCTCTAAAAGCTTGCATGGAGATACATCTGTCCTGTGGGATCTGATCAGATCTGAATGTTTCTAAAAAGATGCAGAAGTGCAATTTGGTATTTGGGGTACAAAGTATTTTACTAGCAGACTTTTCCTGGACTTTATATGTGATTTTGGGATTGTAGATGGAGCACAGAAGTCTCTGCCTCAGGTTCCTTTTGGATACTCAAGTTCTGAAAATCTGGGTTGATGTGACTTGCTGTCAGCTGCCATGTGCCAAAGTCAACCAGTGGCAGAGATGAGTCACATCTGATTTGAAACCTGTTAAGAAAGTTCTTAAGACAGAATCTCCATGGTCTTCGTTTGATTGGGCCCAGTTTGGACCCAAATTTGCTCTCTAGTTACAAGACTGTCCTCATTTGTCTTTACTGAGAATTTCAGTGTGCCTTCAGTTAGCATGAATGCCTCACCAAGTGCTGGATGAGAATGCAATGAAATATGTGGGCTGGAAAGGTGAGCAATATTATTGCAAAACTTGCATCTCTAACGTGCAGTTTAGTGTGATGTCAGACATTGCATATTCTGTCCAAATGTTGAATCTTTTCTTCATTAAATTCCATTTAATATTCACTATATCTAAGTAAATATAAAATTACAAATAATCCTAAAATAATATGGGTCTTAACCTATATTATCCCAAATATCATCCCAAATATGGGTCTGTTCTGCTGTCATGTTCAGATAGCATAAATCTCTTTGTAACACATCTGTATACAGTGAAAATTCCTGGAATGGCCAATAAATGAGCACCCAGTGCACTTGGTGATCATCTCTGTTTAGTACAGAGTTGGTGATTTCAAAGGCTAGGAAATAGTTTCTGCAATGGAAATTACTCTGTTACATTCTGTCCTTATATTGTCATTTGCTTTCCTCAATGGGAATATATTCATTGTCAGGCTTGCCATGCAGTCTGGAGTACAGAGCAAGCTGATGATTTCATTTAATGGCAATTAGTGTGATCCAGCTGAAATCCCTGACTGTATTACAGGCAGAGGTATCTCATTAATCTGACAAGATTTTCTGCTATGATAGATCTTTACAATTTTCCTCTTAGAGGTTTTTTTTTTAAACCTCGGAGAATTATCTTACAGGATTTTGTGTATAAAGGGTAATATTTCTTAAATTCCTGAAGTTAGGAAATTGAAGGAGGGCTCACCCCAGTAATATGTCTTCAATGGAATATTGAACAGCTCTGGACTAACTTGAAGATCAGTATCAGGTGGCCCTGAACAGAATTTCTGTTTTCTTTCAACATCTGCACTGAGGGATCGGGTGACCTTGACAAATGCTGTTACCTCTCACTGGCTCTCTCCTTCCTTGTCCATTGTCTCACCTTTCCAGCTTGAAAAATTCCCAAAGCTTGGCTTTTTCTGTGCTTTTAGGGTGCCAAGCACAAAAGGCATTCCAGTGTGGGAATTGCAATACTGACTTTAAGGGATTTTGCATAAATGACAGGGATGTGGAATCCACTTTTTATATCAGTCTTACACTGGTCCACCTTTCTGAAAATATGTAGTTCTTCTTGGCGCAGCAAAACTGGAGGATGTGCTCTTAAGTGCAGGTATGATAGGAGCTTTAGGCTGCAGGCTGTCTTAGCTCTGGTTAGGCTGTCCCATGCTCGGAGGAACATCAGTGCATTGTTAAAAAGGACTTCCAAATTGCCCCAAGGGAAAACAGAATCTTAATCCATCTAGCTCCAGCTGAGGAATTGCTGTGGTGACCATGTATCAAAACAACTTGCTAAGCCACATGATAGCTCAGGACCTTCCCAGAGCTTGTATCATGTTAGCCAGCAGAAGTGTGACATCCTGATCTCACTGAAATCAGCAGCAGAAGTGTCAGCTGGTTTTATCAGAAATGCACACGTGGTCCACAGGATTGCCAGGTACTGGTGTTCAGACTGTCATTGCAGACACTTGGAAGCCGAGCTGCTTTTGTGGCCTGTCGTGCCTTTACAGAATGAATATATGCCACTTAAGAGGATAAGTAGAAGTGATACATAATCCAAAAAAATCTGCCAAGTTTCAGCGTTCTGAGTTATGTCATTAAGGTTTTACAGGTGTTCACTGTCTAAGGTTTGCATCTCATGCCCAATAAATACATCAGGGCTGGATACAGGGCAAGATTCCGAGAAGAAAACCAGAACAAAATAGGTCTTAAGTGTACATTTGTGAAGAACTGTGTTGCAGGTCACAGAATCTTGCAATAGTGGTCCCTGCAGAAAAGAGGGTGAGTGGCTGGGCTAGGGGGACTGTCTGGTTTGGAAGTTGTGCTCTGCGTGTTTTGCAAACAATACCAAACCTCGTGGGGAGTAGATAAAATGTAAATTTAGGCCGTATGCTTCCTGGGGGAGCAGGTGTGAGTAATAGAAGATTTTAGCTTATGGAGAGCCAGCCAACTGGTAGCTGCCATAATTTGCAGCTAAGAAGGGAAATTAAAGCATGGGAGTCCAGTTCTTTGTCATTTGATGTTTTTAATAATGTTATTAATACACTTTATATTAAACAGTCACCACAGACAAGGTGAGTGACTAGACGTTAAATTAGTGGCCTCTTTTTTTCTGCCCATAAAACCTGTTTAATACTAAGCAACAAGCCCAAAAGATATTAAAGAACTACAGCTCCTTCGTTCTGCACAATATCACTTTAAAATAAAGTTAATCTAATTCATGATGTGCATCTATAGGTTTTACAAGAACCTATAAATTTCAGGAAATTAACTTCCTCATAATCACGTGTTTCAGCTAGTCTTTTTCAACAGGCATCTTGTTTTAGGTTAATCACTGCTGATTTTTTCTGAATCTGTTCGTGTTCAGTCTCTTGAAAGGGAAAAGAAAGTTGCTTTTATTTTATTTATCAAATTGGGATTTCTTTCAGTCACTTGTATCAGGAAATGCTTGCTGCTAATGAACGTACAGGCACACGTCACTGGATATCTGCTTTTGTGCTAATTAGCTACTTATTAAATTATTATGCAGATTGGTGAATTTGTCATGGTTTATTTTGCAAAGCAGGGACAAATTCTGAGGTAAGGTGAACCAAACTTAATAATATTGATTTCATTAGTGATGGGCAACTTTCAGTTGAAGGTGTGGCTTAAAAATCATAATGCAGTTATATGAGGTCATCCTGCAGGTACTTTTAGAAGGTCTCAGTTTATTCTCTTTATTCAGACTTCCCCTTCATGTGCTGCCTGAAGTTCCTGAGCTGACTTCTGAAAGTTGAAACAAATATAAACTCCATTTCAAGCTGGTGTTTTTACGAAGTTGTCTCTGACACTTTTATAAACAAGCACAGTTCTAATTTTCAGTAAACATCAGATTTGTCACCTCAGTTGTTATCTACATCTTAAGTCAAGAGCACTTCAACAGCAGTTGCTTTCTGCTGATTAATATTTACCTGCATGGTCTTGTCAGTCAGCACTTGAAACCCAGAAGGCACCAAAACAGAGTTCAGTTTCTGTAATCACAGACGATAATGCTCCTTCTGAAGACACTGCAGCAATTTTACAGAGCGAGATTAACACAATTTGCATCAATCAAGCAGTGACCTGGTACCTGATGCCTTTCTGAGAGAGTTGTCACAAATTGTAAGAACGTTTCAAAAACCCCAACTTTGTCTCAGAGGCTTGGCTCAGTGGTTTGAAACAGACATCTTTCAAACTTTCTGAGAATGGAAAAAGCAGTTTTAAGTGCAGAACTGGAATACAGTAGGATTTAGCAGGAAACATGGATATTGGGATTGTTGAACACAGGGAAAGGCTTACACAACCCTGAGCTTCTCTTTTAGAAAACACCATTTTTATTCCATTGGCAGCAAAGCCAGTTTTCTTTTTTATGTCCACAAGGAGTGGATTTGCTGAATAGCTTGACAGGTAAAATGTTCTTCACTCACTGTCAAACATAAATGAAAGCAGAAGTTTTGTAGCTTCGTTGCTGGGGCCCTTACCCTCTTTCACCATTACCTCCTGTGGTTTAGTGAACTGAGATATCTGCTCTCTGTTTTTTGTATGAATCTGGGACTTTTTGTGTCAGGTCCTCCCTCTGGAAAATGAGTTTAATCTAGCATTTCATAAGGTCTGGTTTTGGTGGCATTTCCCTCCATCTCACTACTGAATGAGCTATTTTTCTTGTGGTGAAAACAGGAGCTTATGACCCCTTTAACCAAACATTGGCTAAAGAAAGGCTGGGATATTTTAGAGACAAGCTGTGCTGCTGTGTTACTGCTACTTTTGCATTACAAGGTGACATATTCAATGTGAGAAACTCCTAACCAATTGAAATGACACTCTCCTGGGTGTATAGAAAGCAGAAACTGAAGAGAATCAGCTCGGGAAAGGCAGCATTCATTGATAGTTCATATCTTCTTTTGTGTCACTAAACTAATAAGGAGAATAGCTGAGACCCACAGACTGCTTCCTTTTCTATTGTCCCCCAGAGTGGAGCTTGTGGGACTAGAAGAGTGAAAATTAAATTACCTTCTCATGCTTCAGATGAGCTGGATACCAAGGGACGCTTGAATACAGTTCTAATCAACAGCCAGTTTTCTGTGTGTAGCCAGAGAGGAGGAAAAAACCCATGAATGCAGGGTAATTATGAAGTCAGTCTTTGGCACAGCAGTTGCTGTAAAAGGGAAGCCAAAGAAGGACCTGCTCCTTTGAGGCATTAAAAGCTGGTGTCGTCAAGGTATGCTGGCTCCTGACCCCGCTGCCTCTGTGTGCTGTTACGAGCAGGTGGCAGGGAATATGGTTTGTGTGTGTCCTTTCAGTCCCAGAAATCTGGGAGGTTTTTGTCAGCCCTTATTTCGCAGTATACATTCAACCTGCCCTGTTATCTCTTTTCAAAATCTCTTTGTTCTTATTGACCTTGCTTTGTCCTTGCCTAAATATACACTTGGCAAGTGAAAGACCTCGTATATGTGTTTTTAATTGTGTGATAAAGCTTTACATCAATAAAATTGGAGTAGCCAGAGGAAGACTGAGACATGGCCATCTGCTTACACCCTTGCAAATTTTCTGGAACCTGCAATTATCTGAGCATGAGCTCAGGTCTCTAAGCGTTTGAGTTCTTTGCTTGTAAGTGCAATTGAGTCTGTGCTGTCTCTAAATGACCAACTGTTTCTTAAAAACTGAATTTGAGAACAGTTTATGCCTTAGAATGAGCTGAGAATTGGCCACTAGGTGTGTTTGCTTTTAGTGTTCCTAATTCTTGGCTCGAGCCATGAGAAGGGATTGTTTAACATGGTAGAATATGAAATGAAGTGTTGTTAAAAAGTGGTGGTTTGTTTTGAGCCACTTCAGCTGTAGCAGTTCAAATTGCAGCCTTTGGAAAAGTGTTATGCATGGAAGTAGAGCACACTTCATCTCCAGAGTGACTTTAATGAGGCAGAGGGAACTCTCCAGCACTCACCCATGGTGACCTCTGCACGTCCCATGGCTTAGTTAACCTTGGCTGGCCTTGTCTGTCTCACAGAAGGGTTTTCAGTACCTTTAACAGGAGCTCCCTACCAGTCCCAAGGTGCATATGCCAGGCTTTAAACTGCTCTCCATGCAACCACTTTCCAATACATGCAGTTGAAAGTACAGGAGGCCCTTAATTATCCAAAGGAATTGGGACCATATTGCTTCTGGCTTTCATTCATTTGTATTTTTGTTTGTTGCTTGCACAAATATGAGCTCTTCAGATAAGTTGCTGAGGTGTTTTCCTGAAAATTAGTGCAATGGCATTAGATAAAAGTGCAAGAAAATCTGTGCTCTAAAGGTGATAAATACATAGAAATAAAAACCAGAAGCACAAAGGCAACAGGAAAAGCAAAGGCGAAATACAAGTTGTCCAAGTCAGTGAGTAGAAAATAGTAAGATTCTGTTGCACTGGGGCTTTATTTGTATTTTTCATTTGTTTGATGTCCATCACAAAGAAACTCAGTAGAAACACTCACCTGAAAGGCAGGCCCAAGCTGAATCGTGTGTAACTGGGTGAAGATGAAGGGCTATATTGGAATGGTTTGAAAAATGTTATGAGAAGAGAGCAGAATTGATAGTCTGGATAGTCCAAATACACATGAGGGAGGATTTCCAGCCCCAGAGGTAGTGGGACCTTTGCAAGCAGATCAGTATAATCCATGCAATCAGTAAGCAAGCTGGTGACTGCTCAGTGTGGTTTCTCTCTTACGATTTCTCTGGAAAGTCCAAGAAAAAAATTACCTGTTAAAACCGGGTGAAATAAATGCTTGTTCTTTCTAGTGGTCTCTGCAGGAGGATACTCTGTATTTACTGTGCCAGACCTTGGCAGATCCTTCTGTGTGCTTAATAAAAGAGCGTAGCAAAGGAAGAGACTGAAAAACAAACAATACATGCAAAGACATAAATCTTTATTTTTATAAAAAGTAGCAGAAGATGACTGATGGGGCTGGTGCACGTCAGGAAAAGGGTTGCAATGTTAATAGTTTTGAAGCTGACCCGTGCTAGGACACCAATCAAAGTTAATGAGCTGAGTGTACATTAAAAGGACAATATAGAACACATCTGCTTTAATGGCATCTCTTCTCTCCTTTTGACTGCACCTCCAGGTAGCCTAGAAATGATGAATGAGGCACTTAGATTAAAAACCTTGTGGATTATCATTAACTGAATTCAAATCAGAAAGACTAGTGTCGCTTATCAGAGAAATGGACTTAGGGCAGATATGACAGCCCTTACCCAAACATTTCAATTTACCAACTGAAGGCTTTTTTAGTAAGTGTTTATTTAAGCAATATTTTTTGTATCTTTTCTTCTCTGGCTGCCAGTCTGAAAGGCATTTCATCAGTGCATCTTTTTCATACCCTTGGTGGCTGAGTTTCAAGCTTTTGAAAAGAAAGTAAGAAATAATAGAACGTACTTCTTGACGTGGAAGCAGAAGAAAACTGGGTTTTTGCCAAAAGTGGGAATGTAAAGATAATGTCTCTTTCTTGTGCTTCTTTCCATTAGTCCAAGCTGAAGACTGCCATTACTCAGTTGTGTTCCACCCAAGCCTGGTGACTGCCAGTGGGACGGAGCCCATACAATACTGAGAACTGCACAGATGTGTAGCAAGAAAAGGGATTTACCTTTGAGAACTTACAGTCTAAATGAATGCAACAGAAAAATCATTGGAGAGGCTGCTTGAATCTTGTTGGTGCTTTTATGTTTTTTGTAAGTTCCTATTTGTTTCTGCTACTCTTTCCAAAGTGAGTCAAGTTTTAAATAAATCACTGGATTTCTTTCTTCTTTTCATTCTTTTTTTTTCTTCTTTTTTTTTTTTTTTAATAAGTTTTTATTTTTCTTTCTTAAATAACTGTTCAAAGATCTCTGAGTTCTTAATGCCTCAGGAAGTCTGGAAAGGCCCTCCAAGTAGTTAGTCCCAGTGTCTCTCAATTTAAAGTTTATTTCCTTAGGATTTGTTCCTGTACTTTTCAAGCCCAGAAGAACTTTATGCAGAGAATTCTGCCTGTGAATACCATATAAATTATGTAGCATAGTCTGAGAGCCTTTATTAAACTTATGCTGGAGATCTCAAATTGGGAATTAATGGTTTTGTAGAGTTTGGATCATTGTATTTCTTCCCAAGGGCAAACATTAGATGGGTAGATTCATCCTGTGTCTCCTCCTGCCTTTGGCAATGTAACTACACACTGTTCTGTGGGGAGATGTCTTGAAAGAGGAGTGGTACTGCAAGGATCCCTGCCTGGGAGACAGGGAACTGAACATCTGAGGCCCACTCGTGCTGCTTTCGAAGAGACAGGTACTTTAAAACCAGCGGGAAATACTGCAGTGGCAAACAAAGAGCTGTACCCTGTGTTTACTGATTCTGGAGAAATTGCTCAGGTGCCACTTAGCTGGACAAGACTTCAAGGCATGTAGGGGCTGTTTAACATTTACTCTGTTTGGCTGGGGTTAAGCTGGATCGTGAGATTTTAGACAGAGCAATATAATTCTTGATTAAATTTTACCCTGCAGTTACTGATAGTATATACAGTTAAAACCAAATGAGAACATATGTTCTTCTAACTAAAACTTTCATTTATAGTCGGGGCTTTCTAAAGCACTGAACGTATCTGCATTTTTAAAGGCTCTAAAGAAAACTAAAGAAACAAAAGAAACAGTAGTGCATTCTGATACAGAGTTTTGTGTGGCTGAGGAAAAAAAAGGTTTGGACTGCAGCTCAGAAACCTGCTTGATCTCTACCTGGAATCCAAGCAGATTGTGCCTTGTACTGCAGCTCCTCAGAGTGATGAGAGGCTACACTGGTGCCCTGATGCTGGTTCTTTTCCAGCTGGAAAGCTGTGGTGGCAGAAAGGCTCCCCATTAAAATTTGGGGACCATCCTCATAACTGCTTCATGATTCAGCCATGACAGAGTCAGTGTCAGTTTAAAAAATAATGATAATCTGCATGGTGTTCTTATGGGCTAACCTGAGTGTCTTTGACACACGTGAGAAAACTCTGTCACATGACAGAACTTTTTTCCTGAATGACTTTCATGAAATGAGAACTCATGGGACAGCAAATTGCCAGAAAGTCTAACAAGCCAGAGGTTTTTATTCTACATTGTGAAGTCACTCTATAATATACAGAGTAGAGTCAGATGTGTGTCTTGATCAGTTTTTAATGGCATAAAAGTTTTGAAGGAATTGTTGTTGGCTTTCTGCCATTATAATGACAGTACAGGAAGGATAATGTTATTTAGACATGGCTATGTGTAGGCATAGAACCCTTTAGTGCACACCATTAACTGAGGATTAAAGAAGAAGTAAGACTCTGGCAGTACTGAGAGATTTCATAGAAACCTTATGGTTTCCCTGTTCATCTTCTCCATAAAAATAACCAAGCTTTGCTAGGGCTCACTGGTGGTATCTGTTACCATGGAGACTGGGGTTCAACTTGTTTTTAAGGCACAGAAAACTGATGATTGTGGCCCCATATCAAAGTTTTCTCCTTTAAAGCAAATATTATGTATGGGCACTAATTTGCAGAAGTGCCCATGCTGTAAGAAGGAGAAATGTTAAGGATCAGACCAAAGGTCACCAAGAGCTCAGTTCTTCCACTGATGGGGAAGCTAAGCAATAAAAAGTTGCTCTTGATGAAGTGCTTTCGAAGGTTGTAATTACTGATGTCTGAGGAAAAGCAGTGCTTGACAAAAGCAAAACTTGAAAGAACTATTGCCCTGCAGATGATATTAAACACCACACATAATGGGCTAAAAGCAACAGGGAGCCAGAATCTTGGCTCAGTGTGACCTATAGAATTATTGTGCCGGATTTTAGAGTCTTGGGGCACATCAGGAAAGAAAGCTCTTTGGATTGGATTTTTAGCATCAGCTGTTCATACACAGCCTCTGGAACAGCCTCCCTGTGCACTGTCCTCCACGGGTGGGGAGTACCTGCTTACAGGAGTGAGCTGTGTGCCATTTGTACATTGATGCTGTTTTTGCTGCCAGAACCTGCTGCTGACCACAGAAACCAGAACCTGAGCCCTCTCTCTCCTGTGGCAATAGGAAGTTTTCCTCCTGACTTCTCACATCTCACTGCAGAGATGGATAATGTTGGTATTGTGCAACTCTCATCTCTCTGGTTTTAAAGTTGATGTGTTAAATTATCAGGCTCACAGTTTTCTGCCCAGTTTGTCCAGTGCTTTTAGGTCATACCAGATGTTTTGCTGCCCTATCACAGCATGTGATTTTAGGCTGGTTGAGATAATGCACATTGCATGCATTATAATAAAATTTATGATTTCTTAGTTTTAAACCATCTCAAAGGTGCTGAGAAAATGTAGCTGTGTATTCTAATGAAACCATCGTACGAAGACTTTCTGAGGCTAATATCCAGTTGACTTTCAGTTAGACATCATGAGTAGAATTTTTGGAAATCTATGCAGGGAATGATCAAGAAGAACATCTGGTTTTGAAAATAGCAATTTAAATTTAAATTTCGAAGAAACTAATTACATTTTAATAGCCCTATTCTCTGGAAGTTCCTGGGGTCTGATACTTCTGATTAGGAGAATGATCTCTGGACCCACGTTTTGTATTTGGTATTCATTGTAGTAACAGACCTAATGAAGTTATCTTGTATCAATGTGGATGCATGTAACACGCAATTACAGAGGAATTCCATTGTCACTTAGCAATGAATTATCATATTATTCCTTTAAAGTCTGGGATTTCAGGAAAAGGCAGGGAGAATGGCATCTAAACTAATTCGCAAGGATAAAACTGAAAAGGATTCCAGTCGCTTCTTTTAATGAGGAGAAGTTTTTTGTTTTTAGCTTCTTTTCCTGTATCACTTGCTAAATGACTGACAGATGTACGAGTGGACTTTCAAGCAGCCTTATTCAATTTAAACTTTAGCCTCCTCAGTGACCTGGATATTTTAAAATGCTCCCTCATTGCTGTCTATTAATAATGGCCACAATATTAATAA
The DNA here is from genome assembly GCA_014706295.1 of Lycocorax pyrrhopterus obiensis. Lineage (NCBI taxonomy): Eukaryota > Metazoa > Chordata > Aves > Passeriformes > Paradisaeidae > Lycocorax > Lycocorax pyrrhopterus. The sequence goes on from JACSVZ010000016.1 coordinate 4,196,800, forward strand.
GTACCTTCAACATGCAAAGGGCTTATTATTGTTGACTTTTTGGAGGGCTTAGAGTTGCTGTAAGTGACATGTGTGTGCCTGTAGGTAAAATGCATCCTGAAGCATCCGGGTGGGGCTGACTTTGGCACAGCTGACAACATTGTCCCATGATGGTGCCAGACACTTCCTGAGATAAGGTCTTACTGCCCGTGATCTCTAAGTTTGGACATCAAGAGACTGAAATTGTCAGGGTAAGGTATTTTCTAAAGAGTAATTGCTTGATTGTTTGGGGGATTGGATGTTTGGTTTGGCATTTTCCTGGGGGTGAGGAGGGGCAGAGGTCTGCAGCACAGAGCCAGAAAAGCTTTGCCATTGTCAAGAATGAAGCTGGGACAGAACACGTTCACTTCTGCTAAAATTCTCCTTTGAAGAAGCCTAATGCCCTGACTCTCCAAGGCAGGAAATTGAAATCTGCTAGGGATTAACCACTGAGCCGGGGATGTTCCTTTTGATTTCCTCCTGAAATTGAAATGAAGCCTGTCCGTTCGGGGATTTTTTTTGATCATTGTAGCCCTGTGTGCCAGGCGGGTGATGGCTTTTTTGTTAGCCTCTCTCTATCCTGCCACCCAAAATCTCTCCACAAAGAGGGAGCTGCAGAGAGCATGACCATCTCTGTCTTCTGATCTTTCCTCCACGCTAAATTTGTGTAATCCCCATGAAGCACTCCCTCTGCTACCTTGCAAAGATAATCCTAGCCTCTCTCTTCTGAGCTGGTACTCCTTCTCTTTCTCGTCTAATTCAGTTTTATGGCATTTTCGTGCACTTAACATTTGGAACCCTTTACTTCAGAAACTTTTAAACAGCTCCCATCAAGAGTTTTACATTTCATGACAAGTTTATAACTTCACCAGAAGTTTTCAAACATGCTTAAGGAGTGTGGGAGCTCGTGTCTTCAATGACAAACCTTCAGGAGGTTTTCAGAATGTCAGGGTGGATCGTCAGGAAACACCAATAAGTAAAGACAAACGACATGCCAAAGCAAAGTCCAGAACAGAGATCTCTGAAACTTCTTTATAAAGTTCAGTGGGTTAAAAAATTTGTGTGTGGTTATAGTTCCAATTAAGATTGCCAGCTTGGCAGTTAGGCCATGGAGGGCAGTTGTTTACCACAACATCACCTCAAGTTTTGTCGACAGATCATCACAGTTGCTGTTTTCTATTTAAGAAATTCATGCCTGGAGCATCTGATGTGAAGTGTATTGGAAGAGATATGTGCAGTTCATCTGTCTGTGCTAAGACAGTTAGTAGCCCATGCTGTCAATCTAATCACTTTTAGAAGCCCTAAAAAAACCCCCAACAGCATAGTTTGAGAAATGTTGATGTTTATGAGATGCTCAAATACTACATTTATGAGAGCCAAATGCCTAAGCAATTAGCCAGATATAGCTACCCTTTTAGAAAGGCAGGGAATCAGAACAAAGTACAATAAATATATAATTTATGTATATCTATCTATTTATTCAGTATCACAATACCTGAGAAACTTAAAAATACTGGCTTTTTTTCTTTGTTATGCAGTCACAGGCACTTTCCCACCTTATGGGGAAAGAACAGGAGCCAAAATGTTCCCTATAAAACTTATTTCAGACTAATAGAGGAACTCCTAACTTCAGTGGCCTTTGGATCCCACTCTGGGAGATTTTATGGGTTGCCCAAAACCACTTATGAAGTCCGGAAGCAGGCAGAAAGAAATCCAGTTACTAATATACCTCAGTTCCATGACTGCCATTTCCTCAACCACTTGTGGAACTGTGTTGACCTGAGCGAGGTGGGAAAGATGCAAATCTGAGTGCAGAGCACTTCCACTGCCAGGACTGAGGGCAGTGTGGATGGCGTGGCAGTGTGACAGGGGGGTGTGACAGGGGACCCAGCCCTGGTGGGCGTTGTCTGGGGGGGCAGATGCCCCAGCTGGTGCCACTGCTGCTGCTCGGTCTGTTTGTGTGCTCAGCCCCTGTCTGCTCTGGCCACGTGGGCTCCAGGGTTGCGAGGTGTTGGGCACAAACTCTGAGCTCTGCCAGGATGCCTTGCCCATACAGCTGCCCTGGGAGATGTCCCTGAGGGATATGGGACAGGGCAAAAGCGGTGTGTAATGCACCTTCCTGTTAAGGATGAAGATTATTGAATGGCAGCTGCGTGTGGAGGGAGAGGAAGCTAATCCAAAACATTGCAAATGCTGCTCCTCACAAGCCCTGGTGACAGTGCCTGACCTCGATTTCACTGGTACTGCTTTAATGGAATTACTGTTCTTACAGAAGTTATGTGGCCTAGGGTTCAAGGCACGTGGCAAACACATATAACACAGAACAGCATTACTCATATCCATACTCAGCTTCGGTAATTTTGAACCAAGACACAATTTTTGTCCCTGAGTGCTGGGTGCGCTGGTAACGAGCTGTGGTCGCCTCGTTAGTGCAGTGAATAGCACCATCTAGGGACCAGGATGCTTTTAGGGTCTTCTCTTCAAATGGTGCGTGGTAGGGATGGCCTGAATGTCAGCTGTGCAGTGCACGTGTGCCGTTCAGCTAGCCATACTTTTTTATATTTGTACTATTGCAGGCACACATTTAATATTTCCCCCAGTTTATGCCTATATATATTCATAATGCACATACGTTGTATTTCCCTCAGTGTGTATATATACAAATATATATATATATCTACACATATATATGTGTCTGTGTGTGCTCTCCCAGCAGTGCAAAGCTGAAATGGAGAGTAAATCCATATTTACAAACAGAATGCTTATGGATGTATGGTCCACATTCACAGAATTGTTTGGTGCTGGTGTTATCAGCTGGTGTTCATGCAGCACCTAGTCTCTCCTGTGCTGTAACAGGCTTTTCCAAATATTTGTGCCAAAAATGTAGCAATTGATCCTGTGGTGTGTGATACATTGCATGGCAGGGAAAACTGGAATGGCTGCCTATGCTGCTTTAGAATCTCTACCTATGCAAAATGGGGAAGATAAAGATAATAGTACTGGGAGGCTTCAGGTGGGGTCAGAGCTGCTGTTTTAAGAAAAGTATTTTTACACAATAAAGCCATTTCTGTCCTAGTATTTAACCAAAATGTCTTGGCCAGAGCTGGGATTATAATCTCCTTGATAAAAACCTTTTAGATTCCTTGAGTCAGACCAATATTCTAAAAGCTGCTTGTTGCCCAATAAATCAATCAATAAATAAATACATCAATTTGGAGATAAAAGCAAAAAAAAAGAGACTAGAATCACAAACTGAGGTAGCCATAATAACAAACCTGGATATTATAAAGTGATGTTTTAAAAACATAAACCTTACTGTACCCTATTCAGTTAGCCTGTTCACCATTAATTTAAATGTTTATCTTTTTTTGTGCTATCAAGAATAGTTGGCCTCCAGGTGGGTTCTGTTCAGGCTTGTTATGGCCAAGTTCTGTTTGAGAAGAACTTGTAAACTCCAGACACTTTTAGTGAAGTAGCTGTTTTGCAGAGGCACTCTAATTTTTGTTGAGCTGTTTGCACTGGTAAATATTAACGTTTGACTGTATTTGTAAAATTATATTCATTAATGCAAATTTCATGCAGTCTTTAGTATACTTATGTAAACAGTGTTCATGTACCATGTTCTTATTATGGATGCATCTCAGAATTAAGCCAGCTCATGTTGCTGTTTGAGTGGAGAAATGATGTCTATTGCACTTGAGTATGATGCCATTGGTTATTTCCTTTGAGGCTCCTGCTCCTGAAGAAATAATTTTGGGTCAGTTTTCCATAAAATTGTAGCTGGCCATGACAGCCTTCTGTTTAAATCAGTGGTGCAACCCAAGCTAAGATGCCAAGAGAAATTTTTCTTTTTGTTCTTTTTCTGCAATGAATTGCAGTGTAAAAAATTCTACCATTAAATGTGAACAATCATTTTTATGGTTTTACATTACTATTAAGTCACTGCTTTACCACTTCAGTACTACTGTACTATGTACTTCATTTTCTATTGCTATATTTCTGCTTAACCCACAAGAATCACTGATGCAGTAAAAATTCTGGCTTTTCAGTCACTCTGCAAATAACAAGAGTTTTTCTTGCAGGCTAGACTAGATTGAATGTTATTGGTGCTTACTTTTTTTACACTTGCAGTGTGTTAGACACTGACTATTCAAGAAGCATGTTCCCATCTAAACAATACTCTGTAAGTGCAGTCCCAAAATTGTCGTTCAGCCATACAGAGAGTTCACTCCTCATTGAAGTTGCCTATCATGAAGCACACGATTTCCATGTGCTGCAGAATGGTGGAGCTGGAATATTTTCCATTCTTCTGAAAGTTGCCCATGTTTGACTAACCTCTGCCTGACAGTGGGAGATTAGGGACAGAGATGCTGAGGTGTTGGCTTGAATGCAGGGACTCCATTTCTAAACTGCTCTTAAACACCTCCACTGCTGGAAGCTGTACAGCCCTTTCAAGAAGTCTGTTAAAGAATCTCCAGGATAATTTTGAAACAACTGCTGCTGACTCATGCCAAACTTAAAAGGAAAGTTGTCTCTAAAAACTACGTTTCTTCCTTTTCCTAGGTAATAACCAGAATCTGGCCCTGGTCCTACAGTGAGTTCCCTTTGAAAGACAGAGCTGCACAGATCCAGGATTTCCAAGGACACAGTTATTGTTAAAAGAGAAAGTGATCCTACTTCATATCAGTGGGAGTCGACAGCTCAACTCTTCTTCTGCCTGTCACCTGAATAGTGACTAGGTGCCTTCAGGTGAGTTGATCTTCTGCAGTTTGCTAAAGCAAATGGATCAGATCTTTTCTTGGATGTTTTATAATTGTGCAGACCCTGAGTTGCTGATGATAGCCTGTGGAATTGAAGTCCAGCTCTTCTGAAATCATATCATTCTCTAGTGAGGTGGCATGGCCAGCCTAGGAGGTCTTCCCTTCTCTCCTTTGATGCTAAGCGGGGAACAGATCTCCTCCACTCCCTTTTGTGTAACCAATTGGGCCCCCAAATGTGTGTCAGCGTGGCTCTGTTGGTCAGTCTGAGGGTGAGCTCTCTCCTCTCAGCTGTCAGGAGTGGTTTGATATTGGGAGACCAGAGAAGTTGAGGTGTTGGTTTGAAAACAAGAACTGCAATTCTTCATTCCTTCTACACTGTGAACACTTGAAGTTTGGATACAGTAGAGTCAGCTCAGAGCAGTGCATCAGAAATGAGGGATGTGGTATGTTCTAGGAGAGGCTGTGTCTGTGCAGAGACAGCTGAAGAAGTGAGAGGATGAAGTTAGGACAGACATTTCCATTGCCACAAGTGCTGTGGAGAAGGGGGATGGGGGAATTAGACACTGATTCTTACCATACAGAAGTCAGAAAGTGCCTCTGATGCAATGATATGAACATGCTTGAAACAAGCTAGGAGGAGGTATTTTGTCATACATTGCACTGTAATAGCTCTGGAATGTTGCCAGAGGCTGTGGAGGAGACTGGAAGTGGATTTAGACAAATAACTGACAGGTTCAGGGATGAGAGCTTCCATCAGTGACAAGAAGCCTGAGGGTCTGGATACAGCTTCTAAAAATCCCTCAGCTGCTGTTTCCTGGAGTGTGTAGCAGGGAAATAAACATTCTGTACGGAGTTTTTCTTAAGGAAGGAGAGGTAAACATTTACTATCAGCCACTGAAGAGTAAAGTTTGCAAGGTCAGATAAATCTGTAGTCAGACCCTGAGTGTCTGTTCCTGTGTTTGATGCATCCTTTGTGTTTCTGCAGCAGGCTTGCAGCAGGACAAAGCTTAACTAGCTGCATTTATTTTCATTTGGTTTGAACTCCTGGTAGTATTATTTAAGATAATGGCTCATGTGGGTTATCCTGTTATAATGGTTTCAAAGGTATTCCGTAACATTTGGTACTTTATATTGCCTCTTTACTTGGAAGCCAACTGACTGTTGGAGAATGGGCAGCAGGACCTGTCAGGTGTGGCTGCCACACTCTTGTCCTGCGTTATTATGCTTTGGAAGGGATTGTTGTGCCTCCCCGTGCCAGAGCACTGGCTTGGAGCAGGCAGGTATGTCCCATTCATTTCACAGGGCTGGTTATGCTTGCAGTGAACACAAAAGAAATGCCAGGAGTGCTTGCAAAAATATTAGGTTTTCATTGCTTGCTCTTTCTTTCCTCCTCTTCTTATGAGCTTCCTCACCAAAGGACAGGGCTAAGGAGTGATTGTAGCCCTGTTGTCCTTCCCTGACCTGCTTGAAGCAGAGTAACTCTCATGATTCAAGCCATGGAGCTCTGGGATAGTCTCTGTGCAGAGTGGAACGGGGAGTTGGACAACATGTTCCTCTAAAAGATGTCAACACATCTCTGCTGTGACCCCTCCTTAGCAAAATTATTTAGCCCTAATCAGCAAAGTTTCATTAGCCCAACAAACTCTTCTCAGGTGATATAACTCTGGTTTGGCTGTTAATAAAAAACCTAAAAGATTGGTCTGAGAAATTGGTCTAGACCTACTATGATGGGAGTCAGAGTTTTCTGCCTTTTTTGTGGCTCAGGAGGAGCTTGATTGTTACCCAGTTCCTTCACTCTTTGTGAAATGGGCCTGCTGGCTGGGAGATCCCCTTCCAGCATTGCAGCTTTCCTATGGAAGCATATTCACAGCTGTATTGTCAGAGCCTTATGTGGGGATTCAACCACAAGACTTGTGGTAATAACAGCAGGAAATGCACAGCTAAATCTCCACCTACTCCTTTAAGAACTTGCCTTTTGCTTTCACAGGGTTATCTTTTGACAAATAACGCTTATTTTTAAGTGTTCAAATTACTTAATACTACATCTGCTTTGTCAAGAAGGGTAAGTGTGGACTTTTTGTGTGCTGCCACTTGGCTGAGCAATGTCTGTGAAACACCACTGGCAGCAATGCCAGTTTAAAGCTTACATCTGTGCATTAACTAGATGTTCTTAGCTGAATGTGTCTTATTATAATTATTAACAGGCCTCAGAAAATAGATAGGGAAATGAAAAGCAGAGATTGCTATACCTTCTTTGTGTAAGTAAGCAAAATAGGAAAGGTGGCTTTAGGGACACATTTACAAAACCTCATGCAAAGAGAGAGGGAGAAGTGGCTGTGAAAGAGCCTTATGCAGTTAATGGTTTTTTGAGGGGGGGATTTGTAAATCATTGGAGAGTTTCCTTGGCCAGAACCTGTTAAACATGTGCGTTTTACAGTGAAGCCTGACCTGCAGGAAGGTAGAGGGGAAGACCTACAGGAGGGAGGAAGAGAGCATTAGGTTTGCTCAGCAGGATTGCTCAGGGTGAAGACATGAGTGGTGGTAGGAGATGGAGCCAAAGTGTGTCTTCCCCACTCCTTATCTCTGGCTGTGGCCAGTGGTGGAAGCCTGTAAGATAACATGAACCATCTCCCAGCCTCCAGCAGCTTCTGGTCTTTCCAAACCAGAGATGCTATTTCCAGTTCTACATTAGACTGCACTTCTGTTGATATACGCAGTTAGTTTTGACTCTCTGTAAGCTTTATGGCACTTGCAGTGCCCTGCAGCAGGGAATTCCATACTTGACCGTGTTCAAGAAGGGAAGCCTGGTTTGCTTGGTTTTGAGTTTGCCTTTTGCTAATTTAATCTGATTACTTAGAGGTCCTGAGAGGTGGTAGTGACTCTGAGTCCTTGATGCCGTATGTAAAGTTAGGGTTGTTTTCTGCCATGTGTATGAATTCACTTTTCATTATATATAGTTTCATTTCCTAATTGTTTCCATATTTGTTCAGTTTGGGAATGTCATTTTGCAATATTTATATGTAATTTCCCAGACAGCTTCATGTTGTCAGCAGATTTCACCATTATGGACTTTGCTTCCAAGTCACTTCTGAGCATGATTCTGTGATCCCAGGATGACGGCACACTGTGTCCTGAGGAGAACGAGGCAATGGAAAGAAATGGGCACCAGATTGCTCTTGCAGTCAGAGAGGACTCTGTGGGTGCAAAGCAGGGTAGAAAAAGCAACACAGAGCCTGCATACCTGTGGTGTAGGACCTTGTAGGTACCTGCAACTCTGGTTTGGACTTGGGTAGAGTCACTTTTCTTCATAATGGCTAACAGAGGGTATATTTTGGATTTGTGCTCAATGGTTGGATAGAGATGGCCATGGAATGGCTCGACAGAGCGAGCTCATGTCCCTCTGTGCCAGGCACAGGACAGCAGTTCCCAAAGTAGAGGCTGCACTGCTCCTGAGGCTGCTGTCAGTCCCAGACAGGTGACAGGGATGTTGGGGCAGTGCCTCTGCTCTCCCTTGGAGAGGCAGGAGAGCTGCCCGTGCTGCACTGGAGGGAGCACCAGCTGAGGTACCTGTTCACTGCTCCCTCGTTCAGAGGGGCTGCCTGGCGGCCCTCCCCTACATCGCTGCCCAGCCAGAACAGCTCTCTGTGATGTGTGCAGGAAATTAGGGAGCTGAGAGGTGAGCAGGTGGGAAAGCTCAGGGCTGGCAAATCTCTCTGAACAATCTGTGTTCATTTGTCATGTGTGGATGTTGTGGTAATCACAAGGACAATGAGATTTATTACAAGAGGTAACAGACACTTCAGAAGTGCAACCCAGAATAGTTTCTAATGTACTCCCAGATTAGACAGTCAGAACTAGAATGCAGCCTGTGTCACTGTGTCATTTTGTGAAGAAAAGAATCTTAAATACAAGTGCTGCTTATGGATCAACTGTTACCATGCACGACTAGACTTTAGAAGCAGATTGTTTGGACTTCAGGCAGTTTAAGGTATGTGTACTTCCTGAAATCTTCATATTTAAATGCTAGTGATAGAACATAGATGTTTGCACACAGCAACTCTTTTCCCTAAATTCTCTTTCATAGTTTGACTGAATAAGTAAAAGTGTGTTCTCCTCCAACCTTCGAATGCAGCACACTATTCTGTATCAGATTTTGCCCTCTGGTCAGAGTGGGAGAAAGTCATGCCCTTTTCCAGGGGAGCTTCTGTGGGGAATAACTAATGAGTGCCTGTGTTCAGTGCTGTCAGTCTGTCACTAATAGTGTGTCCTTGTCTTCTGGGGGGTCTCCAAACTGCATCAGATTGGATAACCTGTGGAATAGGACCTGAATATAATATAGAAAAATGTTCTGAGGACAAATACTTAGATTCTGCTATTGTGACAGAACCACAGTGTGGCTACAGATACCTAAATAAAGATGGTTGTCTTTGTACCTGTCTCTATCTCCCCTGCTCAAAACTGACTAGTGTCCTCTATTGATTGTTAGTCTGCATTTTTTGTCAGTTTTGTCTTAAATTATGAACTTGCCTGAAATACATGGCTATAAATACATCTTTTCTCTGGTTTTTTGACAGAAGATGTCACAGAAATGTGAGTCCTTGCTCCTAAATTTAGCGATAGTGGCTTGTTACTAATTTCAGAGATCGGCAGGAGAGTCTGCAGGGGACTGTTGTGCAAACATCCTGCAAAATCAGTGTGTTTCTATGATTCCAAAATCAGTACAGAAATATGCCAAATCCAAATAAACACACATACACGTTGTGCCTTTGTTATGGCCACATTTGTATTTATTTGCTTGCTTTAGCTTTTTGAACATTTATATTCCAATTATGCATATATAATAATGCATAATTATTCGTCTGTGTCACAGATTAAAGCCTTTCACCAGTGCTAGACAACCCTTTACACTTTGCAGTTGCAGCTTAGAGTTGTAGCTGATGGGAGAATTTGGTTTTTATTCACCACTGACACCTGCCCACCACTTTGGGTCTTCCTGCACTGTGTTTATGCCCTTCTTGAACCATACTGGAGAAAACAGTGAAATTACTCATTAGTAAGGACATTTCAAGGCGTTGAGCTATAGTTCAGCAATTGTTATTTGACTCTCCATGATAATCAGAGTGTTTTTCCATGCCATTTAAAGTCCTTTTGCCATCACCAGATAGGCAAAAGCTTTTGGGGCCTGGACTGTCATCTACCTGTTTCATGGCTGTGCTGTTTGTCCTAAGAGGGGGTGCTTGTGGCATGGGGGACATATTGGACAGGTGCTATTTCATTTGAAGTGTCTTTTTCCTCAATTTTAATTTGTAGTTTCTTGTTGTTTGGCTGCCACCCTATTGTATATTTTCCTTCCCCACCTTCTGACTCTGGATGATATCAAGTGTTCCTGTGGTTTCCTGCAAAGCTTCTGATTGCTGCCTTGTTCCCTTTAACTGGGGGCATCTTCCAGAATTTTCTGGCAGGACACCTGGAGAAAAGAGGCTGCTGCTGAGGAAGCAACAGTGCCACTGTGAGGGACAGAGAGAAGAATACAAGAGGGTGCAAGTTTCCCTCTTTCTCTGCTTTCTCCTGTAGTGAGCTGAGATGGGGGATCAGCACAAGTAGAATTTGTTCATATATCCTTTGCACCCATATTTAATGGAGTAGCATGGATATGCTGAGATCCATTTGAGGGAAAAAGCTTGTAGCCTCACCTTCCTTGTGAATTATTGGAAACGTGACTATTTGAAGGAGCCTCTTGAGAAACATCATTTTTGTGAGAGACTCAGGAAAGAAACAGTCAGATAATCCTGCCCACCATAATTCAGACAACACAAACAATACGTTACAAGACACCACAGCAGGCTCCATATTGCATCAGTTATTCATTAGTTAGGATTTAGAAATGATGAGGAGCCGTGTTCCGGATCGAGTCCATTTGAGCCGTGCATTCTTGTGCCAGTCGGGATAGGACTGCCGTAACTTGGCTGCACTGACTTCCACCTTGAGGTCCAGCAGTATCCCACTCCCTGCAGGGGACAGGAGTGGTGGGCTGCCCCTGGCTGGATGCCAGGTGCCCACCTAAGCTGCTCTATTGCCCTCCTCAGCTGGACAGGGGCCAGAAAACACAGCAAAAGGCTCGTGGGTTGAGACCAGGGCAGGCAGAGATCACTCACTGGTTACTGTCATGGGCAAAACAGGCTTGGCTTGGGGAAATTAATTTATTGCCAATCAAATCAGAGGAAGGTAATGAGAAATAAAACCAAATCTTAAAACACCACTTCTGTAGCCAGTCCTCTGGTTAAGAATCTGAATATGAAAGAAGCAGTAATAGCAGACAAACAATCAGTAATTTGTGCATACATTTCACAAAAGAATTGCCTGAGATTTCACCCAACACGAGTTCAACAGATCCCCTTGTGAGGATGGACAGCACCATGCTGCAGGAGTAGGATTGTTTCGGAGCAGGAGTGGATTTTCAGCCCTGCTCATTTGTCACCTCTCTGCACTCAGTCTGGCTGCACTGGGGTGTCTCTGCCACTGACACTGGTGTGAAGCATCTGGAGTGCACAAGGGTCCAGGAAACACCAGTTGCTTTCAAATGATTGTACAGTACAAGTGCAAGGGAGCTTAGAAGCTTAGATCCATGTTCTACCAATGCAGCCCCAAAATCCCTAAACTTTCCTGAAAAAAATTCAGTGTACAGTGCAGTCTGAGGACAGTTTCAGTTCTTCATGTTGATCTTAACATTAATTAAAATGTAATTTCCTCATCGTCTCAAAGATACAAAAGATTTTATCATCATCTTAGGACAGCTTTGCATGAGCAGCATTTAAATGTCTTTTTGTGGAGATAGGATGCAGGATGTTTTCCTTAATCTGTCATTCCTGTACAGGACTTGTATTTACAGGATGAAATACTAAATTCCAAAGATCTACCTATACTATTTTTCTTAAATGCATGGTTGGAGTACTCAGATATTCTAAACCCTCGTTTCAGTACTCCCCAGCTACCCAAGGCTGAATTTTGGTTACTTAGTGCTTGTGATCTTCTATCAAATTGTTACAAAGTACTTTTTATCCCCTTCTTTCTTCCTCCTTTCCTCTGTCTCTCAGTGCAACGGAGGGCTGTAACCACATTACCATTGAAAACTTCATGAAATTGCATTATGAAGAACAGTTGGACATGAAATGCTGTGCAATAAAATACTTATTTGTTCCTACTATGAAGTAATGCCCACTTTTAAATAATTGGGGAAAAGCAATAATTCTAAACTGTCCCAATTTTTAACATGCCTAGACTTCAGTAAGATTTAATCGGGAGAATGATGACACATCTGAGTTCTGTTATGTTTGAGAGTAATTTGTTCTAAACTTCAGAACCTGTTTTCAATTGATGCAGAAATCATTTGTTCAATGAGATCTTGATACTCTTGAGGAGATCTTGATACCCTTGTGGGTCAATACCTTCAGAACTAAAAGGAGATTCTTTATTCTTGACGTGGGAAAAAAGCCGAATTTCCCACAAATTACAAAGATATATTTTGTTTTTCAGTGTTTCAAGCAGCACTTCAGCATTTAATACTGTCATGCAGAGGCATCTAGGAGGGAAGTGGATGTCAGAACATCCTTTCCTACTGCTTTAGAGGTTTCTTAGTAAAACCTCTGAAGAGGAGACTTGCTCTATAACTTTTTTCTTTTTCTTTTTTTTTTTTAACTTTGAGGAGAAAATCTCAGCTGTGAGAGGTCCCTTCCATTTCTCTGTGAAAATCCTCAGTGATGAGATGTGATGATACAAAACCCTGCTGGGTACCACACCGTGTGTCACGTTGGTTCAGCAGGCGTGAGTCAGCTTGTTCCGACACCGTGTGTAATTGTCGTGTTTCTCAGTAATGAATTGTTTCTGGAAGCAGCAGGAGGGAACCCTTTCCAGTGGGAATGGAGGAAAGGAGTCTTTCTTTCCATTCCTTCCCTGTTCTAGGAGAACGAGCTCTTTGCTCCTCACTGAAAGGCTCATGCCAGTTGCCACTCTGAAGAATGGCTGGCTGAATGTTTTCATGAGAAACCCTTACACATTTCTGCCAGGACAGAAGCTCCACTCCTGATAGATGCCAGGAGATGCCAGCTGGTCAGTACTTCACGCTGAGCCTGGCCTTCGTGATGGACCACACTTTTGTCTTTGGCACAACTTGGGTCACTCACAACTCTGACTGCTGCAGCTGATACTCTTGAAAGAGTTGAACCAAGATACTCTGTGATAATGAAGAGATGAAGAAACTCCTTTCCAAGAAAAGCTGCTGAGCTAATATCCCAGAGGCATTATTGAGTGGGACGCTGTTGATGAGTGGTTTGGGGTTTATTCCTTTTTTTTAACCAGAGATGAAATTCCTCTAATTGTCTCTTCCCCACCCCCAGCTGAGTCAGTTTGGTTTTGTGTTCTGCTCGGTGGATGGGGAGGTGGTACAGGGAGCTGGCTTTGCTCGTTTCTTCCCTTACTGCCTCTTGCTGTAGCAGAGCTGGCAGAGCACAGTGGCTCTGAGGTGCTTGCTTTGAGTGACAGAGCAAAGTATCAGGCCAGCCAAAGCTTCTTCAGGTTGTTGCTCTGTGCTGATCCTATTACCAAGTTTTGACTGTTGTATTTATTTGTTAATGTTTTTGTGAAATTCTTCTGTTTGTTATTCTCCTCTGGCTATGGATTTGTCTATTAAAGCCCATCAGCGCTATTTTTCTACAATCTGCTTCTGACAAAACATAGCCCTTTGCAGGTGGTAATGTGCTTTAAACTCCTATTTTTTTTGCTTGTAGAGGTAATTAAGCAGTTTGCTGTGAGATTCAGGGAGAGGTTGAACAGAGAATGAGCTCTCTAACCCTTTCCATGATGTTCTGTGCAACACAAGACTGCCAGAGTAGAGTGAGCAAGGGCCAAGCTACCATCTAGGCCATGGTGTGAGGTGTATTTTCAGACCCAGCCCACGTGGCAGTGCCCTCTCCATCAAAGTGCCTGTGTGTGCCTGAACCCCTGTCACACAGGGAACAGCCTTGTGTCATCCTCCTCCATCTGCGCCTGTGGCCCCACGCTTTTGTCGGAAGGCTTGGCCTCTGGACCCCTTCAGCAGTGGTTTTGCTGTGCATCTAAATACACACACGTGTTTCAAAGTGTTTGTTTAGGCAGCTGGGCTGATTTGCAGGAGATACTTCAGAAGAGAAAATTATGCGAAAGGATAGAGCTCGATTGTTCCCTACTGTCACCCCTTTTATTCCTCATTTGCTCAGGGCAAAAAAAATGATTGTAAGAGTTCCCTTCTTCATGGGGAGAATTTGCCAGTTTGGGGAGATTAAGAACATTATATTGGAATGTATCCCTGAAGACAGTAACAACCTAACAAGCTACAAACTGAAATAATGGGGAAGTGTTGTATTGCTGTTTGCAATGGAGACAGTTTCACCGTCATATTTTCTTAAAATTAGTTTTTTCAGCCATATTAAAAAAAGAGAAGAGTGTATTCTGAAGTACACATGGATTTGGAGCATGGATGGAGATTCAGGAATGGCACGCTGTGGGATCATTTTAGAAAATTTGTATTCCCTGTTGCCATCTGAGGGTGGGGGAGAGTGAAATGACATTTCCATTGCATTGTCTTTTCCAAGGAAATTATTCAACACACTTTCCCAGGAGAACATCCAGCCCATTAGTAGCCAGGCACTGAGAAGCTGTTACAATAGTAGGTGTGCTTCCAGGAATTGATCCTAAAGCAGCCCCAATCCTGCTCAGTAACTGTACTTCCAATAACATAGTGCTAGGTCTGCTTCCAAAAATCAATCCTGCTCCTCAGGAGGATTACACACTAATGAATAACACACCAGAAAGGAAAATCTGGTTTGATATTGTACGTGACATCACAATTTACTAACTTGGGTAGGTCCTACTTTTGGACTTCATCTGGTTGCTTCTGCTCTGGTGCTCACTGGAGGTGTTTTTGTTTGGGTCTTTTGTTTGTTTTTTTGTTTTGCTCTGTTTTGTATTGTAAGAAGTATAGCTAAAGGGGGCTTAGAGTTATTCCCTCTGCTCAAAGAAGAGATTTGTTAATTGTCAGTGTGTGAAATTTGGCCAGCACACTTCTCAGCCAAGGAATGAAGTTGAAAGAGGGGCAAAGCACACCCCAGAGTGCTCAGTCCCAGAGAACAGCTGTAGGGAAGGTGAGACTTTGTGTATTGCACTTCTTTCTCTTTCTGAGCCCTCCTTTATTTATCCAAAACAGTTTCATGTGATTCCCTTCTCTTCTATGATTTGCCTTGCTACTTTGGATTACTATATTTAAATTCATCAGGGAATACTTAGAATGTACTTTGCAAAGTACCGTCTTTCCAAAGGACCTGCACCAATTAATCATTGCCACAAAGACCATTCATATAGATTATATGCTAACACTAATGAGTTTTGATGTAAGCATTTGTCAGAGAATGCCTGCTAAGGCCCTAAAATTGCCAATTCCTCTGCTTGCATCAAATAGAGCAGATGACTGTTTTCAGCATTAAAAGCAGTATAGGAATAAGCAGTTACTTTTTCCATCTAGAAAAGCAAATGGATTTCAAATTTCACTCTGCTTATAGTGATGGCTATGATAGCCAGCATGGGGAGGCTTCAGTGCAGTTTATTTTGTACCAATCTGCCAGGCTGTATCCTCAGGACTCCAGTAATAAATAAATTGTCCAGAGAATTATGGGTGAGATTATGTAAGAGCCTTCTGAAAGTCACGTGTGGATCTTTGAAGCAGCAGGAATGAGGAAAACAGAACGATACAAAACTGATATCCTAATATGAGCTTGTTCTGTATCTCCAGTGCCTTTAGACCACCCTGGGGATCTGTTCTTTCATGGCTGCCTGGCAAAGCCACTGTGAATTCTCATGTCTGAGTATAACCCTGATACATTCATGGCTTGGAGTGGGGCCTTTGAAAACAGACTTATGTCTGTCTTCCCCCGAGGTCATACCACAGGTGCAGCAGTTTTCATAAAGCAGCTAGGCTGGACATAGGCATTGCACATTAAATACTGAAGAAAACCTAGTGCTGGCTGTTTCAGAGATTGCAAAATGAGGAGATAGATGCCAGGATTGTGAGATGAGAGTTTTCTTCTTAAATCTTTCTTTACTTGTTTGAACTACTGCTGCAGGAGGTTTATTTTCTGTGGAAACAATACAATTCCCTGCTCAGGAGGCTTTAGGACTTGTACACTCATTTCTTCTAGATCTTGGACTCTTACTTAATTTTGGCGTGGTGAATTTTCCTGACTGTCTTGTAAGTGTAGCATTAGATGTCAGAGTGACCTTTCTGAAGTGCTAAACTTGCTCAACATTCTCTGGATTCACTTGTAGTCCTTGCTGGATGTTAATGTTGCATCTAGGTTATCTGAAATAGCTAATTCAATGTACTTTAATTTAAAAATCCTCTGTTCCAAACATATTTGCATTTGCTCAGCCAAATATCTATGTTTTAAGTATTTCCTTGCCATAAATCTCTCTGATGTACATTTGATGGTTGTTATGTTATTCATGTCATGTATCAATGCTGTAAATGCTGTGCAGTTCTCTCTTCAGGTCTTCAGGAACCAAAATAGGTGTCTGAAAGGTTATGGACATGTTTTTCCCAAAAGCTTCTAAAACTTTGTCTATTTTGTCCCTGTTTTACTTAAAATTTAAAGTCATCAAAGCACTGCATGACAGCTGTGACAGTTCCATTCACACTGTGCAGCCGTAGATTGTTCTTTCTCTGGACCTTTCCTTTTACCACACCACCTTTGCCCCTACGTGCTCATCCCTTTGGAGATGATTTCCTTTGATGGCCACTGCTGTTGATGTTCTCTGAATTGTGTTAGAGCATCGGTCCATTCCAAGGCCCAGTACTAATGCTGTAGTAATTGCAGTGTTCTCCCCTCGAGTGGCCACAGCAGAACGACTGTTATTAGATGCAGTCACAGCAGAAGGAAAGGTGTGACTGTCTGCTTGCTTGAGGCAAGAACTGCTCTCCCTCTGTTCAGGAAAAGGCAATGGAAAACAATTGATGCTGATGCCAACTATTTATCTTCCATGTGGCAACCTTGGCCTCCTGCTTTGATGGGAGATGCCAAGTTTTAACCCCATGGTTTTGTTTTGCAAAGAGTCCTGCTGTGACATCTCAGCCTTTTCCTAGGCTGTTTCTTTCTAGCTCAGGATAGCTGGGGAAGGGAAGTTCCCAAAGAGTTTGCCTGTTTGACATGACAGAAGTTGAGCTGGAAGTCAAGGTGCAAACATCAACTTCAGTCACCGCTATAGGAAACACAATAGTTATATCTACTACATAATGTTGGATGTTTTTAATGTAGACAAGCTGGGTAAATGTAGATTTTTATTAGATCTGTGTTGCTCTGATCATAGAAGAATGTTTTTTAAACTGTTTTTCCATTAATTTCCCTAGTTAACCATCCAATTTATTAAATTAAATCTTTTCCTATTCATCCAGGGACTTGATTTTCAGCGTATTTTAGAGCAAAGTTTTATAAAGAGCCAAGTGTAGGGGTATAGGCAGAATCATGGCTTTTCCAAAAATTGAAGCATGGGGTTAAGACAGGCAAAACTGTTTACCTGCTTCATGAGATGCTCTGTGGTGGTTTAGCAGTGGCCATATAAAAGGCATTGGTTCTCTAACCACATCTCAATGGATTTTCTCTGTGTGGACTCAGAAGGAGCAGAAATAGGAAGGAAGGTGCCACACAAACTAAAACATGTGGACAATGTAGGCTCCCAGACACCGAGCAGGCACCAGCAGGGCAGCCTGCTTTCAAATTCAGTTTGACAGAGTAAATTGAGCAATTTTTCTGCTGTAACTGTTTTCCTGGCACTCAGAAGAATTGGCTGGTCATTTCCAGGTTACCATTTACTGGGAATAGAGAAGTAAACTGATCTGCAGGGTTTCTACTTCAATAGCAGAGCACCTAAATAGGCTGAGGCTGCTTTCTGTAGATAGGAATGATGGGAGCAGGCCTGAATCCTGGAGCAGCAACAGAGGTCTGGTACAGAAATACAAAACTTCTATCACTGAAACTCGGGGAAGATAGCTCAGGGAAGTTCTCCTTTGCAGTTTGTGGTCTGGACATCCCAAAGGCATCTGTTATGTGCCCAATGTATATCTTGCTGTCTTGTGACCCTTGGATTTTGGAACTAAATGTAATTATCTGGCCTCTTAATTTTTTGCTCTTCTGAACTACTTGTTGCTTTTAAAGGTACTTAGTAGAGGGTTAATTGGATTTGTGAATAGAGAATAATTCATAAATCTAAATGAAGAAATGCGATCTATGAGAACGGAATAAATGAACTTGTCACGTCTGAAGACTGGGGGTAGCCTAACAGAAACTTGAGTAAGGTTGTTTAAAAAAACAAACAAAAGAATAAATGGTTTGCAATGTTTATTGGATATGGAAAGAAGTTAAAGGAATTGGAAGATAAATCAGTTGTTCATGGTTAAGCAGTGATACATAATGTGGACTCAGAATCAGCAGGGTTCCTGGGGACAGGTTAGCCATGCTCTTTAGGGGTGGTGGGACATGGCTGAACTTCTGTTGCAGCACAAGAAGCAGGATATGATGCTCGTTCAACTAAATTTTCTCTTGTTTCCTGGTGTGTGTGACTTTCCATTGGAAAGTCATGAATGGCTTTAATATTCTGGCATACAGAGAGAAAAATGCATGGAAGATGGGTGGATATGTCCTCTGAAGAGGTGGAGAATTTCTAGAGCCACAAATATTTAAGGAAAGCAGTTAGGAGAAGCCAGGGAAAAATATTGTTGAAGGAGTTTTTCCGCTCTAGGAAGCTGGGACACAACCACTTCCTCAAAGATAAACTTCAGTAAACTGGAAATTCTGATGCACTCTGCTTTTTATCTATTTTACTTTTCTTTTTATTAATTTTTATTTAAGCACATATAAACATGTTGGAAATTGCTGCCTGTGAGTAACTTATTCCAGTCACTCATTAAAGACTGTTGGGCTGCACTGAAGGCTTATTTTAATATGTAAGTAGGGAATTTTAGTATTTTAGTAATAGAAGCAGTAATAGTATTTAGTAATGTAAGTGTTTTACAGTATAGTAGGGAAAGGAGTGATGAGTTAAAAGCCCAAGGCTCATTACAGACAAGAGCTGACCCTGAGCTGTGGGAGGACTCACTGTTCCCTGTGCCATGTGGCAGCGAGTGGTAGGGTCGCTTTCTGCCCTTGATCTGTGATCTGACTTTTGAGCGCACAAAACACTAAGAAAGAAGACCCAAATTATGCCTGAGAGCTGTTCTGCATGCAGCAAAGGTGCCCTCGGGAAAGCTCCTCTGTGCTGGTACAAAGAGGGGTGGGGTTTGGCTGAGCAGTGAGGATCAAAGGAGCTGCAGGCAGGGGGTTGTAAGTGAAAGAGAGCAGGAGTTAGACATCACCCAGCCTCACACCTGAGGTCTCTTGCTGTAGCTGGAAGAGAACTCTTAGTCTGTGCCTGTGTTGATGTAGTAGGCCATCAAGGGCAAGGATGTTTTTCTATACTGTGTCAATATGTTACTCTGTTTGATATCATGTTTTACTTCCTCGTCAATGCTAAAGATCAAGTCTTACCCATGAAGGGTTTAGCTTCTTGAGAGGCTGTGCAGCTGTTTTGGGAGCTGGTCTATAAAAACTATCGTTATCTGGAGAGAGAGAGATGGAGGCAGCTACCTCCAGCAGGCCTGGAACTGCAGCACTATACCAGTAGGGTGAGAACAGTTTACTACTATAAGTGTTGTGCAAAGCTGAAAATTCAAGCAGTTTGTTCTAAGTACACAGGAGCCTCCCCAGAAGGAAGTGGTGTACTTGAGTCGTCCTAAGCATGCACTCTGCATGGTTACCCTTCTGTAGGAAGAGAAAGAAACAAACAAAACCCTGTAGCTTTGCAGTGATGAACCTGACACTTAACTCTATAGACCTCTTTTCCTTCCCCTTGTGTGTTCACACATGCATTCTTTCAACCGTATGCTCTTCAAAGGAGTAATTTCCTTTTGCTCCTGGAGTTTGCTGCAGCAATATGTCTTTCTTTTCTACTCCTTCAAGTGTGTATGCATGGAAGAAAGCAAGTTAATAGCCAGAAACTATAAAATTCACACCTGAATGGCTATTCAATTGCACTGTTAG
Organism: Lycocorax pyrrhopterus obiensis; assembly: GCA_014706295.1. Taxonomy (NCBI): domain Eukaryota; kingdom Metazoa; phylum Chordata; class Aves; order Passeriformes; family Paradisaeidae; genus Lycocorax; species Lycocorax pyrrhopterus. The sequence continues at coordinate 4,216,733 of JACSVZ010000016.1, forward strand.
GAAGTCTTTGGGGAAGAAAAATTGTTCCTGCTGACTCTGATTCAGTTCTTGTGAGTAATTCAGCAACTTCAGTTTTTATCTCTTGATATTGCCTGAATGAACATTATACTGTATTTTCCTCCAAACTCGGTAAATGATGAACTGCAATACAATAAACTCTGGCTGTGCCAAAAAAAAATTAGCACTATTTATTTTTTTTCTGCATAGTCTAATAGCATCAGTTACTAAGCTGAACAGCTGTCAAATACACCCTAAGTCTTTCAAACTACAAAAATCCTTAGTATTTTGTGAAAATGCTTTGAAAGAAAAAGGGTTCTTAGATTTTTAAGCTTTAACTTCTATAGGGATTCCATAGAAAACATGGGATGAAAACAGACTTCCATTTTTTTTTTCTGAGATTCTTCTGACAATGATTTTTCTGGACACCTTTATTTCAGCAATTGGCCAGGTAGAGGGGAGAGACTGCTTAGTACTTCTGTGTTAGGGTTTGGGCCGTAGTAGAATCTACAAAAAACAAAGGCTCACTGTCACATTTCTCCAGCCTCCTGCCAGAGGAGACACAGCAGGCACAGGGAGGGAGAAGGAAACCCACTCCATCCTGGGGCAAAGGCAAGACTTAATCCAGCTCGGAGAGAGCAGTGTCATTGCTGAAGGATGAAACGCAGGACAGGCATGCACAGCGTGATGTGTGACCATCACACCTGCTCCCCTGTGCTCTCCTCCCTGGAATGGGTGAGAGCAGAGGAGGCCTGGTGTCTGGAATTCTTGGGTTAAAAAAGGAGTGTCTGGCTGGTCTGCTGGAAGACAGATAAGTGTCGCTGTTTTCCCCATGGACGAGTAGAGAAACGACACGAAGTCCACGCTCAGGGATAAATGGAAGTGTTTTAATGCATTCTCAGAAGGCTTTTATATGTTCGCAAAGTGTATAAATGGCATAAGGTAATTGGTTTTTTGCCATGCATCCCTTAAGGGGATTGCTCAAGTTCTAAGACACCCATCTCTGAGTGTTTTTCTAGTTAGAACCATAACAATTCTGCAAAACAACCTGCAGCTGCAAGAAGTTTACAAAACTGTCACATTGTTTTGAGTTACTTGCATGGGAAAGACAGAGCTCTCACAAAAATGCTGCAGAGAGCTGAAGAAATTCTCTGCAGGAGCTTTTTCAGTATCCATAGGAGAGAGCAGTGTCATTGCTGAAACGCAGGACAGGCGTGCACAGCGTGATGTGTGACCATCACACCTGCTCCCCTGTGCTCTCCTCCCTGGAATGGGTGAGAGTACAGGAGGCCTGGTGTCTGGAATTCTTGAGTTAGAAAAGGAGTGTCTGGCTGGTCTCCAGGAAGACAGATGAGTATCTGGAGGCAGTAAGGAACAGGAACAAGGATGTAAGCAGGGATTGCTGTCTTCCTTGCGCTGGAGTTCAGGGCAGCAACAACACCCTGTGCTGTACAATTGTAGTATCACAGAATCATTTAGAGTGGAAAAGACCTTTAAGATCATCAAGTCCAACCTTTGGTTGGACTTAAATTTGCCTATATATTGTATACATTCCATCTGTAGCTTAAAGTGGTTTTTTTGCTTGGAAACTTCTGCTCCATCCCTGTAAACACTTGCCCACATGTTTCTTTTCAATGGAAGCTCATCTGTTGACATGGATTGGAGCTGGTAAGATTGAGGTATGTGTGCAAGACTTGTTTCTGTGTGAGTGAGTGGCTTCTGAAAACTTGTTGGATGTATTTCATAAGGCTGTATAATAAATCTTATTTTAACTGTACCATTATTTTTGTAATTTCAATATGTAACTGGTTTCCTGGAGAATAAAAAGGTAATAAAATGTAAGAAAGCATTTTGAACAGTTTTCATAGTTTAGCAAATTGCCAACTATTTATAAAGTGCAAGTACAGCCAAAATTACCTTATTCTCTGATTATATGACTTTTAATTAACTTAATCAATGAAATTCATATCCCAAACAATTGATCTCAGGAAGAAAGACAATTAAATGAATGCTGGAATAACTTGAGACCATTTTTTGTGTAGAGAATCTATTCTCATTTCTGCCTGATAAGTCTGGATCTACCAGAGATCTTTCCTCGTGGCTCTACCAGGGCTCAGACCTGCTCCCACAAAGGCCACTTCCCAGGATAGGGCTCCCCTTGAGACCTGCTCCCTCACCTTTCTTACAGCGATGACCACAGTGTGACCTGGGCTGCTTAGTTACAGACCCTTCAAGGTGTGCATCTGTGCTGTGTATTTACTCTCCCTGGGGACAGAAGTTAAGTACCAGTCCAGAAAAAAAAAAAAATTTGCCTCTGCTTGTTGACATTCTGACTTAAAAAGAGCTTCTTTTCTGAGTGTAGAGGTCTTTGACTCATGCACCCTGTGCTGACCCTCACAGATGGCTTGGGCAGTCTCTCACCTTGCTCTGAAGCTTCCATTCTTTTCTGATTGCTCTCTTTTCTTCTATCTCCAATTTCCAAATTGTGTTACACTCTCTCCTTCTTCTGTTGTTTTATTTTATGAATACAAATACAGCTGAACTCAGACTAGCTATCAAGAAGTACCAGGTACCAAAGTCTGAAGATTGCCAGTTTTGATTTTAGTTTCCGTCCACAAGTCTTTGGAAGAGTTTTGGATGCTGGGTTTTGCTAAGTGCTTAGAAAAGAAATTGTCTAAAATGAAAGCTACAAGAAGGTGGTTACACTTCTTGAAGGAATATGCTAGAGACTCAGATGTCCTCAAACTGGGGTTGCAATGACTCAACCGGTGGGGATACTCTCACCAGTCAGAGGTGGGTGACATAGGACTGAGTGCTCCAGCAGAGCAGAAATTCCCTCTGACAGGGTTTTTGGAGCTGTTTGCCATGGCAAACCAGCACTTGTCCGCCTAACAGGAAGGGCAAGAAGGAGTTCATGCTCCAAGCAGTATTTTGCCTTCTGGTACCTCTACAGCTCTTCCTACACAGATCTTTTGGCAAAGCCACAAACCTAGCTGAAGGCACAATTTATAATAATCATTATCCTCTTTCATCTGTTTGTGATGAGTGATTTTATGGAATGGAATTTGATAGTAGGATATGTTCTTCTAATTGACCTTTTCAGCTATCTCAGGTTGCAAAGTCTGGTAGTGAGCTGAAGAATGTTTCTGAAATAAATACCAGCACAGAGGAGAGGAAACCATGCTAGTGACAAACTGGACAGGGAGTCTGCTTTTCCTTGTGTACATCTCCAAACAGTTCTCACAGCTTCTTCAGTAAAGAAAAAAGCTACATCTCCCACAGCCTGGAGAAAAGCACACAGACTGCAGGAGACAATGAATATGTTGGAATTGGAAGCAGTAAAAAAATTGCAATACAAATGCAATGCTTACCAATTTGCCACTAGAAACTATGGTAAGGGAAGCTCCTGGGTACCAGCAATGACAAGGTACTGGCAGGCCTGCCTGAGACATGGCTGTGCGTGTGAAATGTGTGTGGCAGGATGAGAGGGCTTTCTTCAGAAGATGAGGGCAGCCAGAGGGTGTGGCTGTGTCCTTCCCTGGCCACCGGCACCCCTATAAACACACAGCAGGGAGGCCTCACTGAGCCTTCCCTCAGCAAGGCTTCGGAGGGAAAGCAGGGAAAGCCAGGGGCCAGCCCTCCACTTTGTGCCATTGCTCTGTATAAGCTGTACAGCACCTTTTAGCCTGCATAGCTCCTTCAAAGCATCTTTGCTTTTGATTCACCCACAGATGATCCACAACAAGCTGCTCAGTGTGGTGCTGCTCTGGAATCCAAGAGCAAGAAGCATAAGTGACACACCCTCTTGCACAGGTGGGGGGTGAGCCCTCCATCCCTTTGATCTGGCCTACAGAAACCAGGATCTTTCCTACAGGAATCCATTTCATCTCTAATTCTTCATTCCACCCTTTGGAATCTTTTTCATGGAATTTATTTTTACAAGCTTTTCTACATTGGTTTGCTGAGAGATGGTTATTTCATTCTGAGAGAATGTAGAGCAGATAATTTTTTTCCTTGTAGCTGCAGCAATCACAGTGATTTTGTTATGAGTCTGATGTTGTTTTCATCATAAGTCTCTGGCTTCAAGGATTTATATAATGTCCTGAAAAGGTTTGTCTTAAAAATACTCATTTGTAAGAAATGTATGTATGTACTCAAGCTTCTGGAATCAGTGGCGGGGTTTGGAAGTCTGTGGGATGCAAAGAAGAGTATCAGCTTTTCATATGCCTTTTTTCACTTGTTCCAAGTGCCTTTACACTTTTAGAAATGTTTATGCTAGAGACCCATGTACCCAGGCATCTGGTGCAGGTGCTGAAAAGAACAATCTTGTTTAAGTATTGTTTCTGTCTTTAGTTTAGCACTCCCTTCCCAACCGCAAGTAGTACCACAGAGATCTCTCTCCTCAAAGGCACATCCATGTTTGTTCCTTGTTTATAAAGTTTCCTTTCCCTTGACATACCTTTCGGCTTCATTCTACTTGTTTACAGTGCAAACGTTGGCATAATAAACAAAAATGAAAGGATTACATTGTCATAGAAAGAACTGTGCCATTATAACGTTATTCTGCTCAGTGTCACGTGCATGGCACGTATTTTACAAAACTCTGCTTAAATCTTGTAGAAGCTTCAGTGTACTCTTAAGAGTGGACTGCTTGGATGGTGAGACCTTGGCACATCTGCTTGAGGAAGAAGCAACAAGGCTACAGCCTTTCAGACTTGAAAACATTTTTTCTTTAAGCTGCATGCAGCTGGGAAATGCAGTAAACGCAGCTTAGAAATGTAGTGAGAGCTCTGTGAGGGAATTTTTGAAGTGTGAACTTAACTACTTTGGACTGGTTGTCATGCCCTACACACTTAAATGTGAAACAATCTGCTCTTTCAACCCCTGCAGTGTTAGAAAACAGGGCACAGCTTTTCTTCACATCAGCTGAGCAGCAGAGCTAGTGCTGGTGTGGGTATCACTTACTACATCAACCTGTCACTGTTACCTGCACATCTGAACTGGTTGGAGTTCCAAGAGTTTTAATTAAATTCTTAAAAATTTAAGATACATTACATGAAAATTGGATTCTTGATTTTGACACAGTAACAGAAAAGTAAAGAAGACATTAAGAGCAGTGATAATACATAAGGTCGTTTCTAATTCACCAAAATTCCTGCATATTATCCTCTAGTCACCATTTTTGAATCAAACTTGATTAATTTATGTCTGTTCTTTAGGCCAAACCCCTGTGGCTGAGAAGATATTTCTGTTAATTTGGACCAGTTTTGTAGCAGATCCCTCCAAATGTTTGGGTTTGAAAGTATAAGCTTCATGCATACTTAAGTCTTATTTGGGTCACTCCAGTAAATACACTGAGCTATGTGTTCTACACCTGGGACCAGAAAAGGGTCTTTAGGAGAACTCTATGCCATAAATTTATTCTCTTTGGTTAAGAACAGAAAAGATAAATGAAAAAGCTAATTGAAAGAGCCTGATTTCAAAAAATAAGGTGGATGAAGAAAGGAAACCTGGCAGACATTCATGACTCAAGCCTGTGACTGCAGTTAGGGAAACATCCTTGTATTTATGCTCTATTTGGATCTTGGTACTGTTATGTACCTGTGCTTCTTGTGAATTAAATAGTACTTCCCACTCTGGGTGAATTTCGATTTTTAGCTCATTTAGGAAAGCAGTGATGGATTTGATGGCTGAAAAATTTTGATAGAAATAAAACCAAATCTGAATAGATTGGTTTTTAAAAGTCATATCTAGAAAATACAAGCTCAGTTTAGTTCCATATGTCCCTGTAGAAAACTATCATATTGCTACCAGGATGATAAATAGCCTTAATGTCTCTTACACAGCTGGGGGAAAAAATTCTCCAAGTTAATATCATAAATAAAATTACAGAGATTCCTTTGGTGCCCAATTTAATTGTGTTCTAATTATTACCCAACATATGCGACTGCACGTGAGATAGCATTTAAGCTGAGATATTTATGAACCATGTGTTCTCTCTGCAAAATCAATTTCGGTTTTTTTGTGGTTATTGTTTCTGCCTATACAGAAATTCTGAAATACTTTCTTAATTGATGTTGATCTTTAAGTCCAAGATAACTGATAAGGCAGCAGGTGCCTACAGGAGAGCTGGAGAGGGGCTTCAAGGGGATGCACTGACAGGACAAGGCAGAATGGCTTTGAACTAAGAGTAGGTTTAGATTAGATATTAGGAAAAAATCCTTCCCTGTGAGGGCGGTGAGGCGTGGCACAGTTTAACAGAGAAGCTGTGGATGCCCCTGGATCCCTGGAAGTGTCCAAGGCCAGGATGGACGGGGCTTGGAGCAACCTGGAATAGTGGAAGGTGTCCCTGCCCATGGCAGGGGGTGGAACAAGATGAGCTTTGAGGTTCCTTGTAACCCCAAAAATTCGGTGATGATGGTGATGGTGTGTGCTCGCATTTAACAGAGTCAAGGTTGATGGGATGGCCTTCCTTGTTCGGACTGTTACATGAGAGTAAAAGCACTTCAGAACTGTACTTGAAAAATATGTTTAAATTTAGCATGTCTAGGTTTGCTATATTTTAATTGGAGCCCAGATTTCCAACTGGTCTGTCTGTTTGCTGGTACCAATTAAGCCCTGCTAGACAATGAATGTCTGAGGGTTTTTTAAACCTCCAACAGTGCTGGAAATACTGAGCTGCTTCACCCATAATAGTGGAACCATTTTTAGTACAAGAGCAGCAGATACCATTTTTTTTACAAGGCAGCAGCAAGCTTGACATTTTGTTAACACGTTCTTTTCAATTCTGTGTTAGACTGAGCCTTAAATGTAGTGGTTGATGAGTGTTCTTTTTCCCAGCTGCGTGCAATGGTTGAGACTGCAGGCAGAGTTAAAGCCAGCTACACTCATTCCACTGGCCTTTTTCTCACCTGCTGTGTGTCAGAGGAATATCTCTTCTGTTTCATCACACTCTGCTTTCCTCACTAAAGAAATTATTAGAATCGTGGGATTTTGTTAGCATGATCCAACAAGGGCCAGGGCTGGAACTTTGTCCAGATCACCTGGATTCAGTGGCTGAACAGCTGCAGCCCAGACCAGTACACATCACAGCTTCCCAAATACTAGATGTGTGAAAAAAACAGAACAAAGAAACATTCTTGAAGATGAGGAAATGGTGCAAGTTGCGATTACCACCAGGCTTTTATCAACTGAGATTGTTCATTTTTTTAAAACGTTTGTGTGATTTTCAGTAAACTCACAAAAAGTGGAATACCATGGGGCTGTGTCAACTCCTTCTGCTTTGCAGACCCAAAGGTGAAGCACGTTTGTTACATCTGGGGTTCTTAGCGGTATTGCAAAGCCGTGATGTTAGCATTGTCTCAGCAAGGAAGGTTTATGTGTGATGCTAAATCTGAAAGTGTCAAACTCGATTGTAGTAAGTAAATGACATCGTATAAATAATTCAGTAGGCTGCCAGAGTTCATAGAATTAAAACACATTTTATATCGACTCTTAAACTATCTCGTCAGTATTGGCACCACGGACTCAAAAGCAGTGTATCAGAGATAACAGTCCTTGAACTTGCAGGACAAATTGAAATGCTCAGATACTCTGCAAGTGTTGTTCTTTCAGGAAAGAGCCCAATGACTATATTGTCAGTGCTGAATTTTTTACTTCATCTTTCTCTTGTAACCTGAAGTGTCTGACTTACTGATTTAAGCAAAATAATTGCTTTACATTTTATTATTAAATAACTCTAAAGTAATAAAAATAAAATCATGCACACCTCACATTTATTTGTTTATAAGAGAGCTTGCAAACTTTCTTCTTTTTCAAAATGGTCTCGATGTAATATTTTTCACCCTGAGAAAAGGATAAGAACGGTCTTAAATATTATAAAGAGGTCAGAAAATGAGTGCTTCATTCTTTTATACTTTTAGGCATACATTTTATTCCCTTCCTGATACCAGTCTCAAATACTGTTTTCAACTCTCTTACTGTAAGATTTATGTCCCATGTAATCAGCAAAAATCAAGTTTATAGTTGTGTAATGATGGGTTAAAAAGACAGAACCTCATGCTCCTCATTCATCAAATACCTGCATCTGTAGGGCATGTTTGGCTCTCGTTTCTCATTTACTGCCCTTATGAATGTGGTGGCTCACAGTCCATGGCCAGAGCGTGGCACACCCGTGGCAGAAAGAGGAATGTTCCCAGTCACACGAAAAAGAGCAGCATGCCATTTGCACAGACAACATGCTCTGCTGAAATAAGTGACTTGCAGTGTGTGGCAGCAGTCATCAAAATGAGAATTTGAGTGCAAAACGTGAAATAAAATTACTGCAGTTGGGTTCTGTTTGCTACTCAGCTGGTAGTTTGAGGCTGTCCTCATTGATTTTAGTGGGCCTACTTGCAGTAGAAGGGGAAAAAATTGTAATCTTGCATTGTTTCCATCTCTGCATGATGGCTTTTCTGCATCCCCTAGAGACACCCACGGTGCTCCCTCCTCTAACACATCTCCAGAGCTGCTGGAACAGTGTCCTGGGGAAAGCAGGCTGTGTCCTTAAGGAGCTGGGGAGGCTGCACTGGGCTCTGAGCAACCTGGTCGAGTGGAAGGTGTCCCTGCCCATGAGAGGGGAGTGGGACAAGATGGTTTTTAAGGTTCCTTCCAACCCAAACCATTCTGTGATTCTTGGGGCAGGCATCTTCCCTTGCCAGGGGTGGGAAGAGCAGTGGAATAGAATGTAAATAGTGATGTTTTATGTCAGTGTTTAAGGTCCTTGTTTGCTCCCAGGCTGGAACAATATTGCATCGTCCTTTCCCTGGGGTTCTGCAGCAAATAAACAGCTGAATGCAAAGCCCTTAAACTTTCCAAGTGTTTTGGAAAGATGCCAAAAGAAGGTGAATCAGAATTTCATGCATACACCAGAGAATAGCTAAACTGAAAAATAAAGGCAATTTTTATTATGATTAAAAATTAAAAAGGTAAACATGAGTTCAGACATCCTTGATATCAACAGGAAATAGTGCTTGCTATAGGACACACCAACAGGTTTTTTTTTCCTTTTTCCTCAAGCAGTGAGTTGAGCTAGATCCTGTTCTCAGCAGAGAGGACAATAAGCCACTGAGGATGAAAGCCCTGGAATCAAATACTGTTGTACTCTGCCACTGAGGTTATTATTTGATTCAACATGAAATTAACTTCTGTCTTCTGTGCATGTAAACAGCAGATTGGATGTTAACAGGAAAGTAGTGGAGTAGCTGGGAAAACCTGATTGGAACTGCGCTATTTTCTTCTGTTTGCTCTTTGAAGAAGCCCTGGTGATTTTGCAGGCTGTTGCATTGCTGGACAGATAGATATTTTATGTGTGCTATAATTCTGTATTTAAGGTTTTCCTCCAGGGTGCATGAGGTTGGAGAAAAGGAGAAATACTTCACCAGTCACTTCTTCCCTTTTTTTCCCTTAAGATGGTTTAAAATTTATCCTCTCCAGACAGGTCAAGTCTTCAACGGATACAAAATGACAAAGTTCCATTGAAGCCTGGGGGTTCTCTGGTTTTACAGCTGTTGAGGATTTCTATCAGGAAGTACCCTGTGAATAAAGACAGAGGAACTAGACAGTTGGCTTAACACTGAATTGGGAACGTGAACATCAAACCTCTTTTCAAAAGACCCTGAAGGCTGTAAAGAAAATGTTGCTTAGGTGATGGAACGTGGCCTCCCATGACAGATGAGATGCTGGCTCCAGGAGGGCCGAGCAGAGCTGCAGGTACAAAGGAACCGAGAGCTTGCGATTGAAGGCGCAGCCTGGGAGTCGCGGGGCACCTTTGTCTCTCGGGGCAAGGAAGTGAAAGCTGCAGTGTCAGATACTGTCACGCTTGTCATATCAGTGTTCTGAGCCTGGGAAAATGCTTCGTGTGTGTGTGTCTGTCCTTTCCTCCGTCGTTAAAGCGACCTTTTGTGAAACAGAATGAAGCAGAAATATGAAGGCAGATTTTTCGCTTGCTGAGAATCTGGCCTGGTGTTACATAATGAATTCCTGGAAAGTGTTGATGTGATTTCAGCTACAGTAGCATCAGCAGCACTGATGAATAGAGTCCAGTGAAAGAGAGAAATCAAATGGGCTGAAAAGCATAATCATTCATAGTGGTTTACTCATTTTCCCACGTGTTAGAAATGAGGCTGTTATTAGGGATATAACAGAGTCTTGTATCTTCAGCTGATGAGCCCTGGAAGTTTACCCTTAGCATGCCATGTGCTTGGGAAGGAAGAATAGCCACTCTGTGGCAGATTCTGGACAGTCAGTGGTGGTGTTTCCAAATGGGAGGTTTTTGACTCTCTGTGTAGTGTGGTCAGCAGTACCTCAGCCTTGCACGAGGTGAAATGTCTTATGGCAGAAATACCTGGGGGGAAATTTATGATTCCAGGACATGACAATGTGAAAATGGTAAATAAGATTTTCAAGTAGTGGCAACAATGTGTTCACAAAGAGGGTTTGCATACAACTTGTACTGTCTTTAGGGTAAGGAAAACTTCTTATGCAACCGGGAAATACTTTGAGAGTAGGTGAAGTTGCATTTTTTTACTGTGGTGAGGCCCATATGCTCACAATTGCACATTCAATGCAGCAAGGTAGGAGTCTGGACCATGAAAAATGAGCATCTGAAAGCACGACAAACAGAAGAATCCCAGTACTGTCACTCTGTTTGCAGTTTGGTTGGACTGTGGAGTCTTGTCTTGGCTATATGGTCGCTGTTGAGCAACATTTTACACTTCAAAGCAGAAATGAACCAACTCTGTTCTGAGCAAGGCTATTCTGTGGCTGCATCTCCTGGGCCAAGGGTTACTGGTTTTGTAAAGTGTAAAATGTAAGTTTGGTTTTCCAGCCATCAGTATTAGTAAATCCCACAGTAAATTGCCCAGAATGAGAGTACAAAAGGCATCAGAAAACATAGCAGTGGAGTCACGACTGCATCAGCAAAGTCTTCCCGGGGACAGAGATTTCACAGGAATGGCAACGAGGCATTTCAGCCTAGCATTCATTGCCAAGCTTCCCCTGGGACACTGAGGAATGACACCATGACAGGTTGCTGCCTATCACTTCTTAAATCAGAATCATTATTTCCATGGCAACAGCAAGTGTATAATGTACCCCAGGCCTTTAGGGCACTTTGGCATATCTGATGGTTAAGTAATGTTGTGTCTAGTCACAACTAAATTTCACTTAGCAGATAAAAGGCAAGAGGTAATTTATGGTGCCGGGTTTTGATTCTTTGATAATGAATGACCTTTCCAAGTTGTGGCTGTGCAGTGACTCCGTGAGTATCTTGATGCCGGGATGCCTCGTGCTGCTTTGAAGTTTACAGTAAGCCCTGATGAGATACTTGGATTTGTTCTGGTAACCTTGGCTCCGCTCACAGAGGGGTAGAGTGCCTTGTGAGGCCAACCCTTTACGGGGGGGGCAGCATGAACTTCCCTAAGAACTTAATTAAGTTTTCTTCCCCATGACTGGCTGCTTTTGTCCTTGCAGAGATTTCTTTCTATGGACTTTACTTACTCCATAAAACAGTCTGACATGTTAGACTTTTTCTATAATGCCTTTGTGCTTTGCATTTTGTGATTTCTGCCAGGATCCTTTGGAATGACAGTGATTCTGCTTTGCCAAAGGCAGATGAGAAACTTAGACTCATCTTACTGGTAGTTTATACCTGGAAGGGATGGTTTCAGTTAGCATTTAAGATAGAGGAACAGTTTGATTTTCTTTTTCCTTCTAGAGTACAAAAACTTGATTTTTTTTCTTCCTTTGGTTTAATATTAGCAAAGTAAATAGCCTTCTCAGTTTCTCAGCTTTACTTACTGTGTTATATTTAAACCAGAGGGCTAAGAGGGGGAAAAAATCTGGGGAGATTTCTGCAGTTCTATAAATCATGAGAATTAAGCTGGTGTATTTGAATGAAATCTAAGCTAGCAACAGCTTTCTGGTAATGTGTAATGTGATTACCTGCAAGCTCAGAGCTTAATTTTATTTCTCCTAAGCATTCATCTGGGCAGGAGACAGTTTCTCCAGTATCTGTGGAGCAGTTCTGGATTTTCTGATGCTGAAATGATTTTTCCTTCCCAGCTCGAGTCCACTGAAATGTAGCTATGACTGCAGCTTATCTTCCTTCAAGGCAGAATCTGGTAGGAAAATATAATATAACCTGTGGTCGGCTTCTCCTTTGTATAAGAGTCTTTCAAACTGGTCTGTGTTGGATATTCCAGAGGCAGCTGCGAGCATGTTCTCACGTGCCTGGCTGTGAGGGAATGGCTAGACAGGGAGTCAAGAGAGCAGAATTGCGTTTAAATGGCTTCTCCTATGGTATCCTGAAGTGTGTCAAACACCCAGTATGGGTAAGGTTCCTGTGTTCTTTCCACACTCAAACTTTCCAGGTAGGATGGCTTGAGGAGCACTCATGGCTCTGGCTGTGGCCCTGCCGCTCCTGTTGCCCAGGTATGTTTTTTGTGTAGACAACAGGTATTTATGATTAACTGCCTGTCCCCACCTAAAAACCAGAAGGAGTTGTTCCACCTGTCAGATGTAGTGACGTGGTTCCAGGCAACAACTGACAGAGCAAGAGGACACAGTCTTAAGCTGCGCCAAGGAAAATACAGGCTGGATATCAGGAAAAAGTTTTTTACAGAAAGAGTGTTAAAATATTGGAGTGGTCTGCCTGGGGAGGTGGTGGAATCACCATCCCTGGACGTGTTCAAAAAGAGATTGGATGTGGCGCTCAGTGCCGTGGTTTAGTTTAGTTGAGGTGTTGGAGCATGGGTTGGACTCGATGATCTTGAAGGTCTCTTCCAACCTGGTGATTCTGTGATTCTGTATCCAGAACACGGATCACAAGCTGTTGCTGTCAGAATCCTTTTCAGACTGGCGATGACTTTCCCAATTCCGTAACATCAGCTTTTGCTCTTCCCCACATGGTGCTTCTGCTGCTGCTGTCACCAGCTGCCTGTCACAGGTTAATGGGGCACCCTGACCTTTCTGGCCTCCTAAACTGAAACCTGGCTCCCCCATTGTCCTTGTGCACAGTGCTTTGTCACTGGCAGCAGCAGCACCGACATCCAGAAAGGCCACTGCTCTTGTCCCTCTGCTCAGAGTACCCGCCTGTGCTGCGGAAATGTTTTGTTGCCTTGAGGAAGGGCTGTGGGATGATTTCTGCGTGAGCTCTGTGGGGAACCAACACTTTGCAGGATGGTTAAATAGTAGATAGATTTTGTTACGTAATTACTTTGTGGCTTCTATCAACAGAGTGATTTTTTAAAATTAAACTTTACCTTCAGAAACTTAACATTTTTACTCTGTTGCTGCCTTTACCCCATGAACAGTGCAGATAAGTTTACTTAAAAAAAGAGATGCCTACCATAAAAAATATGAGGGAATTGTATTACTTTTTAATATTCCTTTAATAATAATTACTATGCTAATATTTTGTATTATACTAATAGCTTGTACTAGACTGTTTTAAATTATTATTTACAGAGAAAAATATTTTTGAAGAGAAAAATAGCTTCTGCTTCTAAATTCTGATACACAAATTCACTCAGAAAAAAATGTCACTGGCTTCAAGGGCTTTGGATCAGACCCACATGAATAAATTCAGTAAAGCGTGTGAAGTACATGATTAACCTTCAGAATGTGCTCAAATCACTCTCCTCAACAAAGCACGCAAGCACTTGCTTAAATTTGAGTATTTGATTAGCTGTCTGAAGTATTTGCAGAAGAAAGACCAAAGCATTGCCACTTTTAGCTAATGTTATCCGCCTAATGTTGTCTCCTCAATTGCATCCACATGTGCCTCTTTTTTGTACAAAATGCCAAAATGTCAGTTTTTACATTCTGTCTTCACGGGGCTTCTAAAGCAGTAACAATTTAAAATAGCGGGGGGTCAGAACAGTTAATACATTTTAATCAAAGCTATTCATTTTTAATTTGATTTCTAATATGTTTCTGTTATTAAAAGAATCAAAAATATGAATGGTAAACTTGAGGCAAGATATTGAAATTGAATTTTTAAAAGTTAATTTTATCAGAACTCTAAATTTCATTTAAAATCCAAATCACAACACATAGTCTAAATTAATTTATTTCTTTGGAAATCTCATTGAAACATTTTTCAGCTGGAGACGTGCTTTACTGGAAAATGTCTACTCGACTCTAATGCTGATATATCACAAATCTGTTTTGAAATGAGAACAGGCAATTAATGTTATTGTAATTCACTGTATTAAAACTGGAACAAAGCAATTGCATTTAGTTTCGCCTGTGACATTTTGCATTCACTTTGTAGAGCTTTAAGCATTTCTAGTTACAAAATATTTACAGACAGAAGGCAAATACAATTAAGTGCTTTTTTAAAGGATCAGTATTCATTTAGAGTTCTGGATTCTGTGGCTGGAAATGCAGAAAAGAATGACAGTTTATGCCTGAAGAGACCCCCCAGAATCACAGTGGCACAGTTTGAACTAAGCTGCCCGCAGTGAGCAGCTCTAGCCCGATCCAGAGCACATCTGATCTCCAAGCCATCATTTACACTCCGGTGTGTTTGCCAAGGCAGCTCCGTTGCCGGTCCTATTTCAGATGGACCCAGACAACAACCTGCAGGCTGGCGTGAGCAGTGTGGTTTCACCTTTGTGTTTTCTTAGTGAACAAACAGGGGAAAAACCCTGTAGGTGAATGTGTGTCGCTAGCGAGCAGAGACCGAGGAGTAAAGCGACATGGATGGTTTCGGGTGAGAAGAAACCGACTCTTTATTAATTTACAAATTTGCTTATATACTTTAGCACGCTGGACTGACATAAGGTTATTGGTTCACTGAGCAACCACCCCCCAGAGGGATTGGCTGAACCCAACAACACTTACTTCAGATATTTTCTCTTCGGTATCATAACAATACCATAGTTTACAAAATCTCTCAACTGTTTTCCCATAGCATCCGTGAGAAAGCAAGGCTTTCACATAGACACTGTCAGAAAACTGAGAAATCTCTCTGCAGCCAGGCTTTTAGCATTCACAAATGTGAACTTCTTTAAGAAGCAAAACTCGCTTGCGTTTCCCCCCTTGTGGTTCAGGCTGCATCCACATGTGCTCACATGTGCTCACATGCCTCGAGTGATGCTCCCACTGTCCTCCAGCACGGAGCCGCCCTCCCGCAGTGACAGCGCGGATCGTGTGCGGTTCTGCCAGGGGGAGGCAGCTGAGCAGCCGTACATTTGTTCACTGTAGGTCTCCTCTCCAGCACTTTATTTGCATTTGCCTGCTCTGGACAGACTTGGCGTGTGCTGCAGAGGCCGGCCGCTGTGCGGGAAGCGTTCAGCGGGCAGATGTTGGCAGCAATCAGCAGAGCTGCTCCGTCCGTCGGGCACGGCAGGGAGGCAGCAGCGCTGCTGTCCGGAGCCCAGCCAGCTGCCCTGCGGGGGGAACTCGGCTGCTGCAGGTGCCAGGGCAGCAGCACACAGGCTTTTTCAGCATCCATATCAGTCGGGAGGGAAAGCAGCTCCTCAGCATGGACACTGGGAGCTCCTGAGCTGTCCTGAGCACGGTGATGTGCTTGTCCTCCTGGAGAGGAGCCCGGCTGGCCACGAGCCTGGGCGCCGGGTCAGAGGTGTTGGGCTGGCTGTGCGACACAGACCATGCCCCAGGAAAGAGTATCGCTCTGATTGCAGGCAGCGTTTTCAGTCATTTGTGGTGTTGTGCAGCACATCTTTTAATATGGTTGTGCTATTCAGGGATGTGAGAGATTAGGCAATCAGACCCTTATACTCATGAGAAGTTAGAATCACAAGTACCAAATTTGTTCTTTCTTTCATTTGGCTTTCTCCTTTTTTACTCTGAACTTGTACTGGCATAGAAACCACATTTTTACTTTTGTTGTCCATCTCTCTCTTCTCTCTCGCCCTTATAAATCTCCTACCTGTTTAGTCCAATGTTCCAGGTAAATATTGCAGACAGAGTGACTCTTTGCAACCCCAGCCACCCAGAAGCTCTATTTTTTCTTGTGTCTTCTGAAAGAGATAATTTGCTTCACTCACTTCAAGGCAAGTTCAGTGCGGGTATGACAATATATACTGAGTTTCTCCATCTCAGTAAATGGAAAAACCTCCATTTTGGAATATTTGAAATGGGCATAACTTGGTCCCACTAGTCAAGATACTGGGTTGCACAGAATGAGTGGCACAGGTACTGGTACAGACCACGAAAGGGCTTGTCTGGTCCTGAAGGGAAAGCTTCAGCCAGGAAATTTCAGTGGGGTATATCCTTTGACACGTGACATACATAATCAACATGTTTTGATTAAAAGGCATGAGGAGCTGTAATTGTTTCTCAGCAAGTTCTACTCCTCCCCTTTTGTAGAAAATCACGGTTAAAGAGTTATATTAATCCATTTTGACTATGACTATAGTTCTCCCAAAAGAAAAATCTTTCAGAACCAGCAGCGTAAATGGGACAATAGTCCTGAAATTTTTGTACAGATGTGTAGGTATTTGTACAGCTGTCTATATTTGTAAGTAAGTAAGACAAAAAAACTGATCACCAAAACTTTATTATTATTATTCTCCTTTTGCTCTACTATAATTTGCATAAGAATTCATCAGATAGTAAATCCTATATTGCTCATTTGAAAGGCCTTTGCACTAGTCCAGATGTTCTAAAATACTCTATGCCTAGCAGATACTACGAGAACAACCACTACACTTATATCTGGCTGAGGAACATCTGGATTTCTAATCTCCTGAGGTTTTAAGGTCCTCTCTGTCATCACCTGCTAATGCAGAATTATATTTTCTGTGCTTCTTAATGCTTGGAAATTGTTAGAGAGAAGCTCATTATCAAGGATGCAAATTGGCAAATGAGTATCTTTCTGTACAGAAACTGTTGTGAACCCTTTTGTCTTTTGAACCTGAAATGAAATAAAAGTCTGAAAAACTACTGATATTACTACATTAATTTTAATTGTTTATCTGTGAGACCAGCCTGGAGGAAAGAGGAAGGAAAAATTACTTTTTACAAAGTTTGACAAAACAGATGTAAATATGGCTCCTTGTTTGGTCGGATGGTTGTTTTTTTCGTAGAAGATTTTTTGTGTTGCATTTAATTACATCTCCATGGGTTCATTTCCTTGGCAAGCTTTGAAAGAGAAAGAGTGAGGAGAGCTTTCGTGCCAAGATGGTTTCTCCAAGTTCTTACTAATCCATGCTTCATAGCAGCTTTATCAGTAATTGGTTTGGGTGTGTTGGCATTGGTTGATAGCTTTCAGCTGGGATTGTTCAGTCAAACACATTTTCATAGTCTACAGAATGTTGTTCTCTTAGATCTTGTTTGTTCTTCCTTGACTTTTTTTTCCAAGCATTGCAGTGTCTGATGTTTGCTGTTCCGCTGTAATAAAATTTACGGCGTAGCTTAGGTGATGTTTAAGAGAGTAAACCCCAGATGTGTGCTGTGCTTCTTACTAATTACAGAGCTCCACTCAGTACCACTGGGACACAACAGGAGAACTTAATTATGAAAGGGAAAGTCATCATGAAGATGGCCTGGGTTTATGAATATTGTCCTTATAAACTGACATTTGATGACTATATTTCTGGATCCAAAACCCAGTATCATGTCAGTGAATCATGTCGTCAGATCTATTTCACCCTCACTGCTGATAAGGTGTTTAGTCAGCAGGTTGAAAAAGTGCTGTGGCACACAGCACTAATTGAATTTTTGGGTAATTTCTCATTGCCCATATATGTCATCCTCTTTCAGTGCTCTGAAAATTGTGCAGCTCAGCAGGAGGAAGTGGCAAAATGCTGTTTGCCTCTGCTGAACTCAGTGATAGGATGGTTTGGGAGGGAACATTTCTCTCTATTGCAGATCAGGCTCTGGCCATGCAAATAATTTTGGATAGAGCCAGCAGTGCAAAGGTGCTATGAACTGATGAGGGCAGGTTTGGGATTTGAAAGTCCAGGAAAGGTGAAACTGAAGGAAGCCATTAATCTTCATGTATGTAAAGACTCTGAAAACAAAAGATAAATAAACTGCCCTGCATGTTGACTGTGCTAGGGAGTAAATCTCTTAGGGTAGAGCAAGGGAGAGCTGGGACAAAGCACTGGGCAGGGAAGTTGTGTGCTGGAATAGATTGCACAGGAAAGCAATCACACAGAGTCACAGAATCGTTATGGTTGGAAGGGACCTCTGGAGATCACCTGGTTCAACCCCCCACCAAGGCAGTCAGGTCAAGCCTTCTGCCAATGGAGTTGGGCAAGAACAGGCTGAACTTGAGGTTTTAAATTCTCTTTTTGCTGACAGAAAGGGGAGAGTCCATGTTTTGGTGGCAGCCACAGAATTACCAGGCTATGTGCTGGTTTTCTAAGGTTTCTTAAGTTACTTGAGTTCCTCTCTATAAAGCCATAATTTCAGACTTTGTGTGATTAAAATTTTGCCAGAGGTATGTTGGTGAGAGGCAGTGGCTCCTTCCCCAAGGGCCTGGTGTTAGCTCAGGCCATGGGTGTTACCTCGCACAGGAGCTGTACCCCCAAGCTGTCAGTTATGTGAGGGGAGAATCAGGCGCAAACTGAAAAATAATACTTTTATCTGTCTTTGCAGTTACCCAACAAAGCCTGTTTTCCTTCCTCGTTTCCTCCTTCCTCTTTCAGTTTGACCATTGCTATGAATAATGCAAATGAGCACTTTCCGCCTGGGGTAAGGCTAAAAAAATGTTAAATGTGACTTTAAATGGCCTGTCTACCACCACTTTGTCATGTCACATATTACAGCCATCACTTGTTTTACTGAAAGGCTGCGTCCTGCTGCTTCCCAGCCATTGGGGTGGCACAGGCAGAGCTGCGTGTGCTGGGGATGTGAGCTGCAGGCTGCAGTTAGCAGGGATAAATGGATGCTGTTATAAATAAGTGTGTACACGGGTATAGTAATCTTTGAAGAAGATTATAAAGTGCGATGTCAAAGTGAAAAATCTAACACTGGGACATCTCTGCGGAGAGCAGCCCCGTTCGGATCCTTTCACTGCCGCTCCTCCGTATTGCCGGCGCCTGCTGCTCGGCTGCAATCTGTAGCGCTAATGCTTTTATAGGGCAATGATGCTCAGTGGGAGCGGCTCTAAAAAATGGTGCTCAGTGTTTCCGTGGAGAGCAAGATTCACATCTCTTCAGAGGGAATTGTGGAAATGCGTTTGTCAGAATGCACGGAGTAAATGAAGAAGCAGATACATTTAATGGGTAGCTTGTAGAATGGATTGTGCTCCCCCCCGAGACAGGCTTTGCCTCTGTGTGTGGCTTCTTTCCCCTGCCATAAGAGCAGTGATCCCAGCACCCCTACAGACTCTGAGTGCACGCAAAGGGTGCTGTGGGCCGGGTTTGCCATTATGGAGACTTTGCACAATGCCCTGAATCTTCTGTCCTGTTCCTGCCATCTCTCCTCCATTCCACATCTCACTCTCAGTCTTAGAGCTTCACACACACTCCTACAGTTCACAGCTGTGCATGGCAGGCAAGAGACAGCAGACATCAATGGAGTCAAGAGAGGGTCTGACTGGATATGAGGAGAAACTTGTCCCTCACAAGGATGTTCAGGCCTTGGGACCTGTGTCCTGGGGAGGGCGCACCTCTTCCATTTATGAAGGTTCCCCAGTCTAGTTTGAGTAAAGCACTGAGTGACCTTCTCTGATCTCATTGTGGACTCTGCTTTGAAGCAGAAGGTTCTTCCATCCTGGATTGTTGTGTGACTCTGAATCTTTCCCTGAGGCTGCAGGGACTGCTAGGAGGGGCTGTGACGGAGATTTCTGTTGCACATGGGCATTTCAATCACAGGTGTAAAGATTTGGCTATAGCGTATGAAAACAAAGATAACCAGCAAAAGATCTGCAAGGTACCATAGGATGAGAGGAAGGATACTGGATATGGGATTTCTCCACTGGGAATGATGTTAACAGCCCAAGAAACCCACCCCTTGTCCATCAGCCTTGTCTTTGCCTGAGAGCTGAGCAGATATTCCTGTTTCTGTGAGCAGGATAAGCAAACCCTGCTGTACAGTGCAGAGGTGTAGCACAGGATCACTATGGGAACACCTGCGGCAGCATGCCCCTCTCCCTCTGTAAATCTGCTCAGGCCATTTGTAGCATGGAAATACCACCACCAGAATGGAGGAGGAACTGCCAGAACAGATCTGCGTCTCCCACCTTCAACCAGATGGCAAAGCTAGGGAGAATCACAGGGAAGAGAGTTGGTCTGTATCCTAAAGAACGTGGTCAGCACAGTGGGACCAGGAGGAATCCCTGTTGAGGGTCAGGGGCTTGCAGGACACCAGCACTGAGAGCAAGTGTGCCTGTGCAGGCTTTCTGCCCGCTCGGGACTTGCCTTCTCTGCACATTCCCCCTGGGGGCAGATCCTGTGCTCCTTCCCTATGGAATAGGCTGGAGACTTTTCAGAGAGCCTGAGTGACTTGAGTACACTACATAATTCAGTTGGGTTCCTTCGGGCTTCTTGAAAATTCCCTGTTGCTCAAGTTTAATAGCTGGCACAGACTTGAATTCCCGGCTGCACAGCAGCATGCCAGCAGTAATGGTACACAAGGCACACTGCCCCAGGTGACTTTGGCTGCTGAGACTCTTACCCTTTTCCTTTTTTGAAAGCACTTAATGGGCAAACGGGAAGGAGGATCCGTGCTCAATACGGAAATTACCCTCCCTGTTAGTGACTCATCAAGAACTCAAAAGAAATTATGAGGAATGCTGATAAATCCATGTCCTAGCAGAGGGAGCAGGAGATGGAGTACTAGTCAATGGCTGCTGCAGCCCACCCCCTGGCATTAGAAAGCAAGTTGGCCGCTGCTCACGCAGCCATCTGTCATTTCGGTGGTGAAAAAGGCTGTGTACTCCTGGCAGACTTCAGTCTGAATGGTGCTCGTGCTGCTGGTGCTGAGACGCTTCTGCCACTTCTGCCAGTTCTCAGTGACAGTGAGAAAGCCTGGCATCCAGCAGGGAGACACTTGTAAAACTGAGGGCACCGCAAAACTGCTATTTTTGGTGTGATGGGATCGCACTTATCTGCAAGTCCAAAGCCAGAGGATATTCCCTGCGTGGTTTAAC
Organism: Lycocorax pyrrhopterus obiensis; assembly: GCA_014706295.1. NCBI lineage: Eukaryota > Metazoa > Chordata > Aves > Passeriformes > Paradisaeidae > Lycocorax > Lycocorax pyrrhopterus. Next base: position 4,237,839 of record JACSVZ010000016.1, read on the forward strand.
ACTGCGTGTTTCATGGCATTACACATAATTTTGAGGTGCAGTTGTTAGGAGCTGAAGTAAAATTGCAGAGCACATAAGGGTGCTCTGGAACTGGCTCAGCTCCACTTACAAGCTCCAAACACATTATGGTGAGAAAGAGGGCATCTCTCACTGAGGAATCGAGCCTGATTTAGGGGGCTGTAAGGCAACTAGAAAGGAAAAGGGTTTTAAATGTCTGATGCATAACAAATAGAAGAAAGGGGAAGGCGGTGGGTTGTAAGTCATTAACTGGAGATTCAGGGAAAGAAAGTATAACAAAGGTTGAAGTCTAAGTCATCGGCAGGAAACTGTAAGACCTGGGGTGGGCAGCTGAAGGTATATTAAACCACAAGAAATAGGTAACAGTCCATTCCTAGGAAATGGGAACACTGGCAGTGAAAGCATGGAAGAGGCAATTTTCAGTAGATATTTCTATCTTCCAGTTGAGGAAAGGCAAAATGATGTATCCTTTTCATATGAGAATGCGATCGTTTCATCGCTCACAATGAGGAGTGTGTTAAAGCTCAGGTACAAAAGTTACATTCTTCAGTTTGGCAGATGTAGATAAATTAACACCCTGTAGTGGTAAGAGAGCTGACTAAAGACTAAAGATGTTACGGAGGGTTTTGCTTGGGTTTTTTTGTGTCCTGGGGGCTGGAGGGTGTTTTTGTTTTTTGGGGGTTTTTTTGGTGGGTTTTTTTGTTTGCTAGGTTGGTTGGTTGTGTTTTTCAAAACTCCTAGAACCCTGGGAGAGTGTCAAGGCATTAAAGGGGAGTTATTGTTAAGAATTTGAAGCAGGAATGGATTGATCCATGTAAATAAAATTCAAGTAAATGAAAAATTGATATCTGACTCAGAGAAAACAAAAGGAGGACAAATACAGTAATCTTGTAATAAATGGTTAAAAATAGGTAAGTTCTTTAATTAATGCTACTTGGTATTGGCTTGTGAAAAATGGATCCTCTCACACTAACTTTTTGATAGCATTGTAAACCTATTTGATTAAATTAATACTGTTGGTATAATCTACTTTTGCTTGGTACCTTGGAATATTTGAGAAGCAACACAAGATGACCTTCATTCCTATTAAGTTTTATTTCTGGCTGATAGGTGATGAACTCTGAGAGTAACTAAGTCATTACCATGCTGGTGTGTGCTTGTAGAGAGGTCCTGCAATATTTTTTCAGTGACCTGAGAGACAACCTGAAGGTACTGAACAAAGTTTGAAGATGTCACAGCAGCTAAGAGGCTATAAATAATTAAAAGACAAGATCACTGTTGCAGGTTTAAGAGAGAGACAAAACATTAATTTCTTTGCCTAGGAACAAAGCAGCAACCAATTTGAATGTAAACACTGGTTTTCTGTTTGTTTCCCTCTTCCCCCAAATTCAGAACTTGAATAGAATTGCTTATCTGGGAATCCCACTCCCAAGACAAGGTTTTTTCTCCTGTTCAAGTCCCAAGAGTTCCTTGTTTGGCTGGAGGCACAGCCTCCAGAGCCAGCCCGCTGTGGGCCTGTGCGGGCAGGACAGGCTGTGACAGCCCTTGGGACTTGCACCGGGAAGAGCTGGGACTGGGGATAAATCCCAAATGTTGGGCTGATGCAGCAATGGGGGAGGAACAACAGATGGGACCCTCTGCTGAGTGGGTGAGAATCACAGGGATTCTTCTGGGTGTGCTGGATGCTTCACTTCTCTTTGCCTTTCTCACTTCTCCCTTTCTCTTTGCCTCACCTCTCAGGCCAGGGCCACCTCCTGCTCACCACCGTGGCATTTGCACCCACTTTTCCACAGGGGCAGCTGCAAGGAGCAGGGCTTTGGTCTGGCAGGGACGGGTAGGATGGGGAGACACGGCACTGAAGCATCGCTGAACGGACTGGAAATGGTGCCATTACAGTGTGGCTCTGGAAAATGGAGGTTTTACCTAAAAAGAGGAAAAGGAGCATGATGTTCCTTTATGCGTGGCTGGGTGAAGATCCAGTCTTGGTAACAGACTCAATTTCATACACTAAATGTAGGAGAGGACCCCAAATTTAGTGGGTGTAGCTGGACTTGTTAAAATTTTTTGAAGTTAAAAATGACTGACATTTATTTAGCAGTGGTGATAACTAACACCCAGAAAAGAAATCTCTTTAATAGTGTGGTTGAGCTCTTGACTGCTGGCACTTTGAAGACTGAAACTACCCGTTGTGGTCCAAGGTATGAGCTGCTCCAGACAAGGCCTGAGCAAACACCAAGGCCCGTGTTGTGCAGGAGAACATCTTGGTGATTGCAGCAGACCTTCCTGGCTGCACCATCCGTGATGGGAAGGGAGGAGTGAGGACAGGCAGATGCCGTAAGTGAGCGATCATCTCAATGAATCCCCTTCACCCACCTGAATTAGGAGGGTGGGATGCTTCTCGCTGTGATGACACTCCAACCTGGCTCATTCTCACCAGCTATCTGAGGAACTGTGTGCCTATTCACAGACTCTCAGGGGATGCTAATCAAGTTGTCATCTCCTACCCAGCTGCACTTTTAAGGAGGCACCAAGGCAATCCTTCAACACACCATTTCTCTTCATTTTTTTGGGAGGAGATATGGGACACTTTAAGTCACCAGTTAATACACAACAGTAGATCTTGAAGACAGTTGTCTTCCCTACTCCAGTAAAATAGTGCAATGCCGACTCCTATGGGAGCTAATTGAAAACTAAATAAGAAATTAATCCTTTTCTTAATTTTCAGAAAATTAAATTAATAAAAACTGAACCAAATGTCTCCCGAGCAAAGGACTTAGTCATTGCTTATTGCCTGAAGAGCCAAAAGAGTGAGGCAATACTCCCACTGTGATCAGTATTCTCAACTGTTACCAATCTGCTTGTGTTTCTTGGCTCTGCAAATCCTTAACAAGGTAAATATCAACTCCCAGTTTTTACCAGCTATCACCACCACTATTTTGTAAATCAAGGTTAGCTTCCTCAGTGCATATTTCAAAGCAGCACTGGATTTAGCTCTGTCCTGTCTTCTTCCACCCTCCATGTGGGCAGGCTCTTAACAGGAAGAGTGTCTGGAAAACTCTTGCTTGCTTATGGAAAGTTTATTTACAGTCTGGGTATTATAGAGAGAGGAGAGTGCCTCTACTGGTGTGGGAAAGCAAGGAGATAAGAAGTTTTCTTAGGATGGCAGTCGGTAGAAATAAAGAATATGGTAAGCAAAGCAAGTACTGTGGAATCTCAAACTGCTTAGACACAGCTGTGTGCAGTGCAACTGCTAACACCTGCAGTGTGTTTGGCTGCATGGATGTGTATACAGTAACCTAGCCCTTCCTTCTTTATGGCCAAGCTTTAATAAAAGTACTGCAGCACAATCAGACCCTGACCAGGCCACCCTCACCTCACCCAAACTGCCTAGGTGGATTCAGTGGTCAGTGTCTGTCACACAGGTCAGTTTGCCAGATCATTACATTTTGTCAGATCAGATTTGTCAGATCAGTAGATTCAGTACTCAGACCCACAGGCCCCACCTGTGCAAGTTCAAAGGGCTTGGGCTTAAAGCTGGTTTTGCAGCAGTAGGGCAAGTCCCCTAGGAAAAGCTGAACATATGCATGACTTTTTGCAGCGTTGGAGGAACCCAGAGGGCTCCTCAGCAGCACAGACTTCAATGTGCTGATGCTCCATTCTAGGGCCTGCATCTGTAAATTGCATTACAAGGTGTTATAATTTGATCCCAAGGGCAGATGATAAGGCATCATCAAAATAACCTTGAAGAACCAGCAAAGCTCATTGTGGCTACTTCTGAGCATCTCGGTTTCTGCTGGGATTCTGCTCCTTCCTGCCTGCTGCAGGATGCTGTGCTGAGATGGGGAACTGCTCTGTCTAAGAGATAAGGAGATCCCCAGCTGTGTCCTTAGTGTTTCACAGCACTCCCTGCTCCCTTCCAGCTTAGATCTGTTAGACACCATGCAAAGAGACACGAGCTCAACTAGACCTAAAAATGAGACGAAAGCTTTAGGTGCTGTCTGCCAGCTTGCCATTAAATCTTAACACCGTGTTTGCTCTTCTCTTTTAATTTTTGTTTGAAGATATTTGCTGAGCTTTTCCTCTAGTAAGTTCACATCACTTCCAGTGGGGTTTTTGGACCACATCCTTCTGCCTCCTGAGTTTGGATGAAGCAGATTTGTTTCAGTGCAGGTTAACACACGGGACATGGAATGAGGGGAGCCTCTAAACCTTCTGAATTAAGCAATGTTCCTTAACAGCATTATGTGGTGTAGGCAGCCATTAATCACTCCTGATTCTTAAATTATGAATCACTAATGAGAGTGCAGAAGAAACAGCATACAAATGAAATGTGGATTTCATTATTAAAGCAATTTCAACTTAATTTCTGAAGATAGGAAAATAAAGTCTGATTTTCTAGACTAGAAAGTAATTAAGAATTGTAATTATTAACCTAAAATAACAAATTTACATACATCATTCTCACAAAGAGCAAACATATTCAAGGTTTGGTATTCTCCTTATGTTGTATTTTGAACACCAGAAAAAGCAATGCAACCTTTCCAGAAGCTGGTCAGTGAGCCAAAAGCTGATGACCCAAAGCAGCAATTTACCCTTTAAGCAGTCTTCATGATATCACTGGAGATTCTTTTCCTGGAAGGAAATTGCTTGATATCCATAAAGGTATCAGATGTCAGATATGAATGACTTGATACACCTGAAATAGTTTCAGTCACATGGTGAGTTCCATTTGGCCAAACACAAGAATAGGTCCCAGCATATTCCTTAGATGCCATGTGTGAGTAAGCACAGTGTAGAGGTGCCAGCCTTCTTTCTGAGCATGATTACACTTCTGTGTGCTGTACACTGCCTCTAAAAGCAGTTAAAATAATTTCCTTCTTACAGTGATAAAGGCTTTGTTATGATCACAGCGGTGATTTCAGTGCTTGGAACTGGGGGGCAACCAACGCAGCAAAGCTGCACTTCCCACTGTGCACAGAGTCCCACGTGTGGAGGTCACACTGCCCACAGCAGGTGCTCCTGCACTCCTACTGCCACAACCCAGAGCCTGTGGAAAAGGGAAGCTTCAGCAGGAAAGGAGGAGTAATAGCAACCTGTGAGCCTGGGAGTAGGTCTGCAGTAAAAGCAGACTAGGCAGACTCAGCTGCTCTAATGAAGAGAAGTGGAGGAGAAGAATAAAAATGATGGAAGGAGATAAGGAGAGCCTGTAACAGACTTGCAAGATGGCAAGTGAGAGCAGAGCATGAAGTGTTTCTGCAGTTCATAAAGAGTCCAGGACAGTCGTCATGGGAGGGTTTTAATGACTCTACTATTGACTAAGATTAAGAATCACAGAATGACTGGGGAAGGATGAATGTTTCTGGCGGTTATTTCAGGACTGTTTTCTTGCTGCTTTTTCTTAAGCAATCAATAAGATCAGAAGCTGTAGTGGTTGGAAATGAACACTAAGTGACAAAAGATAGAGCCTTCATCTGAGAGAAAATGGTCATTATACCATTGGATTTGTTTGAGGTACTTAGGAGGAAATGTTCAAAGGCAGCAACACAGAAATATTGGATTTTTAAAAGGTAGATAGGAGGGAATATAAAAAGGCTGGGATGAAAGTGGTTGAAAGAACTATTGTCCAAAAATTCCACTCAGGAGCTGTGAGATCTAGGCCCTCTGAAGAGCAATGTTATTATACAAGTCCTTCTACTGTTAATGGTGACAAAGGAAGCCACCTTGGTGTGATAACCCACTCTTGGCTGAGCAGGAATATTACTGTTTAATCAGGTGCCAGGCTAGCAGGGCAGAAATTAAGTGAAGAGGATGAGGGAGGGTATTTCACCACAGAATATCATCAGGAATACTGACAGTGGTCCTTGCCCATTCTCATGGAATAGCAGTGATTTCAGCCTACCCAGTCCTCCAGAAAATATGGAAGCTCTGGAGGCACTACAGGCCACCAGGATCACTGATGCTAATCCGCTGCTCCCCGTGCCTCTACTCATTTTGAGGATTTCAGCTGCTACCACCTGCTCCCAAATCCCCACTGAGTGCAGATTTTGCAGCCTGCAAGGCACGGCCTTGGACTTTATTACCTTTTCAGCAGATTCTTGCCCTTGCCTGCAGCTCCTTGCCTGCCTTTTCCAGCTGTCTCCCAACACAGGCCTCTGGGATCAGCTGCTTTCTCTGTGCAAAGAGAGCAGGGAGAAAGAACAATTCCCTCAGTAAGTGCCATCCCTAATGTGCTGTGCTATATCCTTCTCTGCTCTGCTGCGCAGGAAGAAAGAAGGATGTAGCTGAACACTCAATGAGCAAAAGAAATGAAGCAAAATAGTTAATGTCCCTTTTATTAAAATAAGTGGTGGTTAAAAAAGCAAAGTGGAAATCAAGGTTGCAGATTTGAGTAAGTACAAAGTTCTTTTTTATGGAGGATTTCCATTTATAATAAGTTAATAAATGAGAACAAAATGTCTAATATTTTTATAACATAACTAGTGTGTGTTTATAGACCATTATAAGATGATGAGAAAAAAGCATTACAGATGATTACCTGTTGAGGCTATGATCAAACTGTGTGACTCTTAACAACTGATCACTTTTTTAACATCTGTTCCTTTTCTGAATCCTTTACAAACCCTGCACAGAATCTTCACATGAAATAAGACTAACTACTGAGCGAGGTACAGGTGTGTCACATACTGCTGTTCCTTGGATGCTGTAGCCTGCCCTGCCCCTGGCTCCTGCCTGCAGCAGACTGAGGATGGGGTGGGTTTTGCTTTGCAGTAGCACTGTGGGGCCTTGGAGTCCTGGCAGGGGAAAGAGGGACAGGAGAGGACTATACTGATTAGGTGAAATACTGTGTTTGCAGCAGACACCTCGAGGGGCTGCCAGCACATGCGAGGGCTGACTGCTCATCTGGGCACAATGCAATCTCCCCACCACTGTCCCTGCTGGCAGTCTTCTGTCAAAGAAAATAGGCAAAAATGTTTATGTGGATAAAATTCACTTTCTAATTATCTCTCCTCAGAAGCCTGGCTCCCAAGGGAGTAGGAAGAAGGAAGGAGTTTGATTCTCTTCCTTTTCTTGATCAAAACACTTCATGCTGGTTTCTCTGACTTCCACCAGCATGCATCCCCTTTTGTCTTCCTCAGCGAGCTCTGTGTCAGACCCCATGTTCTCTTCGTGGCTGTCCTAATGTTTGGGAGAAGCCCCAATCTGCTCCCCACCCCCGGGCTCTGGCTGCTCCTAATCAAGGCCAGGTGTGATAAGGGGCAGCTGCAGCCTGGGAGGGGTGTGGGACCGAGCTGAGCCCTGTCTCTGGGGGGCTCAGGAGCTGCAGTTAAGCTCAGGCCCCAGCCCAGCTCTTTGCCTGTGCTCACACTTGGCTGATTCTGGCCTCCTCCTGCTAAATTGACTTCCTGGGTTGGCCCTGAGCCTGTGTCCTCCCTGCAGGCTGAGTGCTGTGGGGCCATTCCTGGTGATGAGGAGGATGCTGCCCTGCACCTGCCTTGTTGTCCTCATCCTTGGCTCATCCCCCCTTGCTGAGCAGACCACTTGTGATGATCCAGGTAGGACAAATCCGTCTGAGGTTTCATTTCTTTCACCTCTGTATTTTTGAGTGCTTCCTTTGGTTTGCAATAAGATAGGAACTGGAGGGGGCTACCCCTGTGTCTTCTGGATTGTTTTTTGAGGTGCTTTTGTGGAATGGGATGTCTTCTTCCTGTTAGCATCTTCAGTGATACTCTTCCTAAAAAGTGTGCTACTTGCTATTGCAGACTTTGTCTCTCCAGTTGTTCTGAATTTTTTTCATATTTTTGCTGAAGAGGAAAACCTTTCGGACCAGTCCTGTAGAACAAACAGGCTTGTGCACATCAGCACAGTCCCACCATCTCTAAAGTAATTGGCCCTTCACACTTAAGCACCTCTGCTCTGTGCTGTCCAGGAGGAGACTTGGGAGTCTGCTCTTCACCGCCTCTGGGGCAGGAGATGTTTCTCCCATGGTCCTCAGCTGGTTGAGGCAACTGTGTGTGCAGCCACTTGTAATTCAGGCAACTGGCTGTGTAATACCTGCTTGCTGCTCCAAACCCCTGCCTCTTGGGCTGTATCCTGCGCTGTCTGGGTTGGTGTTGCTCAGTTGCTGCTGAATGCTGGTTCAGGATTCAGTGCAGTGTTTTCACATTCAGAGCCCCAGGCAGTACCCAAGAGAAAAATTAATCAGATTTCCCTGGGCTGTTGCTACAGCCAGAGAGGTGAGCTACCAGTGTGGTCTGAAGAGGCTCAGCCCCAGCTGGAGGCACTTATGACGGTGATGGCAGGGAAAGGCAGAGGCAGTTTTGCAGCCTTTCCTTTCTCACAGCAGGCACTATGTCTGCAGTGAGGAGGGACTGCTGCTGGGTGGAGGGGCAGCTCTGTCCATCCTTGGCTGTTATTCTTTCCCCCAGCAAGTCTGCAGTGGGTCTCACAGTGCACAGGTTTCTGCCTGCTGCCTCCTCTCCTCTGCCATTCTCTGCAGCCTCCTTCCTGCTTGGAGGGTTCAGCAGAGAGCTGATTTGTACCTGATATTACATGGAAACAAGTTCAGCACAGCTCTTAATTACACATGCTGTTTCGGACAGCAACCTAACAGTTAAGCAGATTCTTCAGGAAAGAATTCTCTCCAAATCAGCTTGTGATCTGGCTTTGAGAGTGATTGTAGGAAGGTAGCTAATCCTTGGCCTTGGAGAGTGGTGGGGTTTGGGTTTTTTGTTGGCGTGGTTGTTGTGCTGTGTTTCTTTAGTATATAGCAGAACACTTGTTTTAGCATGTAAAACGAATGTGTAGCTTGGTAAAGTAAATCAGTATAAAATGCTAACCTTTTGTCTATGTAGCCCTTCCTCTGGGCGTTTCTTTGTTCATCATTGTTTACGATACAGAGTGCAAACTGAGTGGCTTCGTACAAATAACACGCTTTTAACACCCATAATCTCACATGATAAATTTCTTCTTGTCTCCAGATATTTCCTTGAGACCAATTCTAGGCATAATATGCCTAGGCTTTATGATTTTAAAAATCATAATAGTGGATAAGTGCATTTTCTGCATACTTGTATGTGGGTAATACTCATCTGAATGTGCATTCTCCTACCCATACCACAGCAGTTCATAAAACCACATTTTTGATGAAGAACAGTATAGACAGGCAAGCAGTGAGAGTTATCTGAACAGAGCTTTGGCTTATTTAACCAAGAGGGAGGAAGCCTCACCTGGATACTGCAAACCTGTGCACTCCTCAGAAAGGGAAGAGGAGACAAACCTTCCAGTGGCAGAAGCCAATGTGCCTTCATGGAAGTCAGTTTGCACAATACAGCTGGTGCTTTCCCCCTGTTTGGGCACAGAGAAGGACAAAGAGGTTTGAAAATTTTCTCTGTTTCATGGCAGTGTCATCACAGGATATGAGCCCCTGTCCCAGTGTGGGAAGTGAACTTGTGAACTGGCTTAGAAACAAAAATGTTTCCCAAAAGAATCTGGACAAAATTGCAGAGCATGATTTAATGCAAGAAAGAGGGGAGGCACTGAAAGGTCAGCGTGTTGACAGGTGATATTTCACTCTGCTTAGAGCTGTGCAGCTGTTTGCTGTTGCAGGAGGGCGGTGAGGAAAGGACAAACCCCAGAAGCAGTACCTCAAGAGACCAGGGCAGTGTGTCCTGGGGAAGTGTTTGCTCCTGTGATGCCTTAAGAGGCCTCCTAGAAATGGAGACTAGACAGGAGTAAGGGGATAAAGGTGGGTATTTATTTGAAGGGCCTTCAAGGTACACCCTGGGGAGCCAGAGGCTGCTGCTGAGATGGACCCCGAGATGGACGGCAGGTCACGAGTTCTTCACACTGTTATAGGTTTGGTTCATTTGCATATCAGGGTTAATGCTCCAGTTAAAGCTTCAGTTAATGATGTAGTTTCCCCAAGCTTGCCCCTCCCTTTAGAGGCTTTTGGTTTATACTTTTTGGGTCTAGGATGGTCTGGGTGTCCTTGAAGACCAGGCCTGGAGAGGCTTTGTTATGTCTACCCAGCACGAGAGAGCAGAAATGAACAGGCTACAAGAAACTTCAGAGTTACACACTAGGCAGTACAGGATTTGAAAAATATGAAAGTTAAAACCTAAGGCATCACCTGCAGGGGCCCACCTGCCCTAGTGATGCTGCAGGAATGCTTCCATGGGCTCTGCAGCCCTGGGGGACCAATGGCTTTTCCCAAGCTGCAGGTACTGTGGTGTGGATTTATGGAGAGGAGAGGAAGACCCCATGCTTCAGCCTGCTCTGTGTCCCATCTAGGTCCCCTGTGGAATTATTCTCACGCTGTTCTGTGCTTTCTAAGGAACAGTGACACCGGTTCCTGGGGGGTCAGGGAATCGCCGTCCCACAGCACCTGTGGTCTGCCTCCAGAAGTTATTGTGACCCAGCATGGAGCTCAGGGGCTTTGGAAGACTGTTCATGGAAGAAGTTTGTGCTTGGCAGTGTCTCTGTTCCACAGCTTTATACACAGCTTGCTTGATGTGTATTTTCTTAGCAAAGAGCAGGTGCCTGTGTTTGGGTGAGGCAGCACAAGTAATTCTTTTTGCCATTATCAGTCTATCAGAGCCTGCAAAACCTGGTGATTATCATATTCATCAAAACAGATGACATCTTTCTCAGACAGATTAATTAAGGGCAAAGGCATAAATTGATGTGGTAAATCACTCTTACAAAAATGTGACTTTCCTGGAATTATACCTTAGTAAAATATATATGCTGCACTGACTTATGCAGCTTTTGCTGTTATCATAATTGAAAATGCAGAAGACATTAACTCTTGAATACCCTCAGAAGTTATTAAGCAAAGAGGGCACACATTATTCTAAATTCCCATGATTCCTGTTGTGCACAATTTTGGCCCCTCATTCTTTGGAATTAAAATAGAATGGAACGTGTGCTACAGATAACCAAAAAATATGCTTTGAATTTCTGCATTTTAGAAGGAAAAATAAAAGCCCCTGTCAGTGGTTGAAAATCTAATCCTGTTCATATGTTTTCACTAAGTAAGTAACTCTCTCAAAGAATGTGATTTGTGGGAGGGAATCTGTGGAGGCTTCCCTTGAAATTTCTGGTTTATTCCTTGTGTTTAGCACAATGTTCCTGTAAACTTCATAGTTTTCTTGCTGCTCCTGGTCTTACCATACACAAGCAACATCTTAACATAGGGGAAATGAGTATCTTTACATTTAAAGGTGGTTTCCCCACGTTACTTGGTGTAGTTGTGTCTGATTGCTGTGGCAGTGATGCCTTTTCCTGGTCTTAAAATCAAGAGTCAGATATGGTTAGAAGGGAAAAAGGGATTTTACCTTGGTATTTATTTTAAGGATCCTTAGGTGCACTACGTCCAGGTCGAATGCACCTCCATGCACACCGCAATGCATGCACCCAAAAGATCTGGTATAACATTATAGGTGTTACTAATTAGCATATCTATCATAAATTCCCCAATGAGAGGCTCGAGTGAGCCCCCCCTCCCCAGGGAACCTTCCCCTGGATGGTTCTATCTCAGTTTACAAAATGTGTTCTGGAGAGGACCTTGGGGTCTGGGGCACACTGACCCCTAACTACGAAGCTTCTGAAATGTTGAGTCTCCCAGCTTGACAAACAAGTCCAAGAATGTAGGCAAAAAGCACTAAGAATACAGAAGCTGTAAAAAGGTATAAAAGGGGTTCAAAAGAAAAGGCAAAAATCATTATGGCATCAGCAGGACAACCAGGGAATGCCCCTGACCAAGGGGCAAAGGAAGTCAGCTAAAGGTAGGAGTAACTTCATGCGCGAAATAGGGAGAGCTCAGACCGGCATGAGGAATTCAGACTTTGAGCTGCTGGTGTGGTCACCCATCTGCCTGTCTGGTGAATATCTGCATGTCACATGCTCTCATGTTGTGGGTGGGAGCTGAAAGGCTCATGGGGCTCTCTGTGTCCGGGGATGGGCTCTTTCACTTCTCTCTCAAAGCTCTTCCATTACATATTGTTTGGGCTTTAGGAAAGGCTGAGACAGAAACCACTACCATAGTCTAGCATTAGCATGCTCACCTGAGATTTGGGGTGGGAAGGTTGCCCATGTCTCATCTGCTCCACTTGGTGTGGGAAATGACAGGCTGGACCCTCGTGTTTGTGGGGAGAGGTGGCTGATCCCCTAAGAGGAGTGGACTTGACATCTCTCAGGAACAGCTCCCATGAGGTAACATAGCTCCTTCCGTGTGAAACTGCAAAAACTGGTCCTCCCCCTCTGATTTTGTTCAGAGGTGTGGGTACAACTGCTTTCTGTGTCCATGTGTGTGGGGGAGACCCTCCCCACCAGGGCTGGAGCGTAAGGCAGGAGGTGCCAGCTCTGCGTCTGTCAAGACTGAACAGGCAATTGGATGTAACTGAGGGAAAATTCTGTTGGTGTCTCAAACATACCTAGACATGTGCAGGGTGCAGCAAAAGCTCTCAGAGTTGCAACTTTGGGCTGGAGTTAAATGTAAACACCACATGTGCCTCTCTCCCTTTGTCCTTTCTGAACAGTCTCCAGGTTTCTTTTCTGGATGTAGTCTTTGGCCTCTTCTGATTGCTGTCTCGTGTTCTCTGCTAGGTTGGCGTGTCCCTTTAGCAAAGCGTGCTGTGCATGCTGCCGTGTGTGCTGCTAGAAGGAGAGGACTGTCATAACAATTGCACAGATTTTACTGGGATGTATTTGTGCATATAGGACCACTCAAAAACCACAGCTTGAAGTTCTGGGGCTCACCTTCCCACACGCATCAGTGATCCTAAATAAGTAATGAACCGAATGTAGTTAAGATGCAAATGTAAATTATCTTATTTTCAGCTTGGCTTGCATTAAGCTGTTAATTTCCATTAGCGTTAATGAGAAAATACACCCAAAGGTTTTCTCCAGGCAAGAGTTCTTATCCTCCTAACAATAATTTCACTTTTACAGTTTCTTTCAATTGAGGATATTTGTATTTTGCAAACTTAATTAAGAATTAATTAACTAACAATATCCCTGGAAGGAAGAGCAAATGGCATTTTCCCTTTTTTACCAGTGAGTGAGCAGAGGTTGCTCAGTGGGATGTGGGACTCCTGGCTCTGATGTTGACATCTGAACCACTCGTGCCACCATACTCAACTTCCTGGGGACTTTGACCAGTTTCTGTCTAATGTCCATCCATCTTTATCGTGTTGCTTCTTTGACAGTGGTTTAAATGAGTTGGTGTACGGGAGAGCTGTTCTTTTTAGCCAAGCACCTCACTTGAACACAGCAGTTCTCTTCGTTCTGTTTGCTGTTCTGTTGAACACCCACAGATCTGTTGAGACTTTTGTATTTGCATTTATAGAAGAGCAGACAACTTCAATAGCTGTCTGCAGAAACAGACCCCGCTTTGGCTGTGAGCTGTGGCTGGCACTATGAGACATCACACGGGGATATGTACCCTATGATTTCCTACCAGATATCTCTGTATGAGCAGTCTCTGTGCTGTTCACAGTGGCTAGCTGATTTCTACATATTCATTCCATGTCATATTTGTTCCTATCGCTCAATCAGATTTGTGAACCAAATTCACAAATGATGGGGAGTATGTTTTTCTTTGCAATTAGGATGATTCACCAGTGGCATAACTAATAGAAGAACAGGAAACTGAGAAATTATACCCTTCTGCTGGAATCTGGGGGTGGAACTTGGGAACAGAGATGGTAGGAAACAGAAAGATAGAATGAGAATGAAGGGGAGAGGATCAAAGTACTAAAAAGAGGCAAGGAGATGTGGAGATGAGACACTGGAACAAGAGAAGTGATTACAGCACACAAGAAAGTCTGGGGAAGCGGCTGTGCATAAAGAAAGATGTTTTTCTTTCCACAAAGGGAAAGAGATGATGAAAGAGGGGCTAGCAGAGTTTGTTACTGTCTGTCTCTGATCACTTCTTCGCTGCTGTGCAGCCTGTGTGCTGGACAATACCATTGCTTCGGCTGTATTTTTACCCCTTTTCCTTCGAGTCCAATTCTCAGAACTGTATGATCATGTGAATATCAGTTTTCATTTCAGAGTCCAGCTGACATAACCTGGTTGGAAACTTGAGAAGTGGACTCCAAGAATTCAAGCCTGAAAGGAAAAGAAAACATATTTGGAATTGTCTTAATGAAGGATGATACAATTATATGTGTTTAACAACTGAAAAAGAAACAGTCTTGTAAATTTTGTGGGGTCTTACCCTTTTCTATAGCTCTACACTAATGTTCTTAAAACTCTTGACTTGCATTTTAACTTTGCATCTTGAAAAAAACAGGAAAAATAAAAGCCCCCCCCCGCCCCCCTTTTCTACCTGTATCTCTCTTTATCATCTCTTTTGAATTTTAAAATCTTGTTTGGAGAAGAAACAATTCCAAACTGTAATAACCATGTCTCTGAGCAGTTTTGTGCTGGATACAAGTCACTAATCCTTTTATGTCATCCTTTGTGAGGATGATCCTTGTCTAGTCCTATATATTGATTAAAATTAAGCATTACACAAAACCTTTATAATCTTAAAGGATTATCCTTTTATGTTTTTATCTCTTCCTTATTTTTTTGAATTAACTCTTTTGTACCCCGGCTGATCAACTAGCTGCCTTTTTTCTTAAACAGAAATGTTGCAGAGTGAATTGATTTCCAATTTGCTTGTGCTCAGCTTTTATGAAACATGCAAATGGACACTTCCAGGGCACAATATTGCAGGTTAGTGTGAAAGTGAACATCTCTGTCGTGTGTAGGATCTGGAGCCAGAGCCCATTTACGCATATACCGATTAATAGAGATGATCACAAAGAACACTGAAATTGTTTCTGTGCAAAAACATTTGTTCCCTTTTATTGGTTTATACCTGTGAAGCTTTGCTGGCTTGGGGAATTGTCCTCACATGTAGCCATGATGAATAATCAGGTTTTTGGGATGTGTGTGTTTGGTTTGGTTTTGCACTGTTGAAGACAAAAATTGATTAACTGCATCATTTTTGATTAATCATGCCAAGTGGCAGAGCAGGATCCAAGCCATACTTGAATTTGGTCTGTGTGGCCTGAACTGTATGTAATTTATATTTTTCCCTTTAGGACTGGGATTAAGGGCCATCTGTAAAACAACCAGTTGCTAGAGGCAGCCTCAGAGCATATAATTTTTAAACCAAACTCCAATGAACTCTCTGGACACATTTCTACTCCTGACTCACCAGCCCTTGCAACCCTGGGCTTTGCTTCTCATTTCAAGAGAGTAATTCTCTGGTACCCTGTGACCCCTCAAAGCGAGTATGCTGCACTAACCCTAAATTTACACTGAACAGTTTTTCCTTCTTGTTCCTGGTTACTGAGAGGAGGTGAGGTTGGTAATTCCTGGTGCCAGGTCAGGCAAGGAGCTGTATTTGCCAGGTGGAGGCCAGCACCTGTCTCGAGGAGCAGTCATGTAGCTGAGAAATGCTCTGTGGCAAATTCTGACAAGTCATAGCAACCAAACAAAATGTTTCAAGAAGCCACATAAGCAAAGGTACAGTACAGGGCTGTTTGTACCTGTGTTGATTACTGTGTTCTAAATAGAGATTTGTTTATAAGGAAACAATAATAGGAACTGGAATTTGGGGCTCCTCCTGCCTGCCTGTGACTCACCACGGCAAGGGCAGCATGTGATGATTGGAATAGGCAGCTGTGTCTGTAGGACACTTGCTCAAGGTGTTCTCTGTGGCCTAGGGAGACACTCCTGCCCCCTGCTCTGGGGGTCTGACACTGGACATTTGTCAGACCTGTGAGTTTGTGTAGTGTCTCGCCTTGACCAGAGCCATGAGGTGCTTCCATAGCATAAATAAGCAATAGTGCAGTACAGAATGCCCTACTGTGCACAGCAATTGTGCTGTGCCAGTCATCAACCTCAGCTGGCAAAATGTCTTGGGTGCTGGTTAAAATTGTACTCTGAGCACAAGACAAAAGTTATGACAAGGTTAATCAACCTTAAGTTTCTGCTTTGCCTTAGCAGGGGTCTGGGAACAGACTTTCCCAGGCTACCACTTAATTACAATTACTGTAGTTACAGGGTTAAGCAATAAACTCTCTTTTGGCTTTCAGCAGGTCAAATTATTCATTAACAACCTCTGGGCAAAGCCTAGCCAGCTCACATGCTTAAAAACCAATTAGATTTATCCCTGGTTTTACTCAGGTTCTCCTTGGTCTTAAAAGGTTCGTCAGCAAAGTAGGAAGGAGCTGGATCTGCAGTCAGTCTTTTGGGGCTGCACATTTCCTTTCTTCTGTCTTCAGGGTTAATGCAGGATTCCTTCTGATAGAAATCCAACCTCTTAGTTTATTTGGTGTGGTTTGTCTCTCTGTAATTAAGAGTCCACTGACAAAACTGGCTTCAAACTGGCTGTTAATAGCTTCTTAACCATGCTTGTTCTTCTGGTGTGTCCCCTGTAATATTGGGGAGGTTTAGGTTTTTCACTGAAAACCTAAACTGTGAAACTTGAATTCTCCTTTCTGTACCTTTCAACCTACTTCTTGATAGGAAAAACTGCACAAGGTTATGCATTTATGAGCACTATTCTACTTTTTAATCTAGAAGTCAAAATGAAGCCAACTTTTCATCAAAAGTTTTGATTAAAATAAAGGTCAAAAAAACTTCTTATCCAAGTTCTAGAACTCCCCTTCCTTTGCACAAGCAAAATATTGGGGGAAGTAACTAACCCCAAATTCTTTTCAGAGCCTCATTCACAAAGAGTTGAGGTTTTTGCTTTGTATCTGGCTTCAGCAGATGTAAGAGCATTGCAAGCAAAGCACTCATCCCCAGTACTCTGGAGTTCATGATGGGCATGGCCCAGGGCTTCCAGGTTTCTAACCACGAGCCCAGCGTTCTCCCTTCTCCTAAGGAACTCTTTGCCATCTCTGATAATGTAGGTATCTAGTCCAGTGGTTTTTCTTTTTATGAATTTTTCTGAATAGAATTTATAAAATACACAAAGCCATCCAGTGCTGAAATAATAACACTGCTGTGCTACCAGACGGAAGCAGCCTCGAGCCTGTCAGGATTATCTCTCGAAGAGTCTGCAGGTAGCAATGGCTAGATCACAACCCATGGTGTGACTCTGGAAATCAAATAATTTTTCAAAGAAACTGAAAGTAAAATTACATTTTATGGTTTTACAAGCAAACTGACATTTCAAAGTAATTTTAATGTAATAATGTAAACCAAAACAGCAGCTAATTCCCTAAAGCAATGTAGCAACTTCGGACTGTGAAGGCTGTTCAGCTTCAGTGTGAGAAAAAACGCTGCAGTAACAAACTAGACAGTGAGGAATTGGATGCACTTGCTGTGAGCACATCCTTCCTAACAGGAGCCAGGAACACCAGAGAGTTGGCACTGCCCTACCTTGCTTTATGCTGCATCACAGGGGTGGGATGGAGGGGTTTGTCCAGAGGTTGGTAAGTTCATGGCTGTTTACCAAAAGAAACGCTTTGGACAAAGCACCCAGATATTTAAATTGGCAAAGCTGCAACATTCATCAAATAGCTTCTTCCACTAGGCAGGGTTGCTCAAAGGGCTCTCCAACTTGGCCTTGAACATTTTCAGCTACAGCTTCTCTGGGGGACCTGTGCCAGGGCCTCACCACTCTGAAGGGGAAGAATTTCTTCCTATTATCTAATCTAACCCCTGCCTTCTGTCAGTTTAAAGCTATTTTCCCATGTCTTATTATTCCATACCTGTGTAAAATGTCCCTCCCCAGCTCCCTTTAGGTACTGGAAGGTGCTCTAAGGTCTCCCCAAAGCCTTCCCTTCTCCATGCTGAATAACCCCAACTCTCAGCCTGTTTGCATAGCAGAGGTCAGCTCTGGTCATCTTTGTAGCCTCCTCTGGACCCTTTCCAACAGGTCTACATCCTTCTAATGTTGAGGGGGGGCCCAGAGGTGGATGCAGCGCTGCAGGTGGGGTCTCAGCAGAACAGAGGGGCAAAATCACTTCCCTGGGTCTGTTGGTCCCACTGCTTTTGATGCAGCCCAGGACAGAGTTGGCTTTTGAGGCTGTGATTGCACATTGCTGGGTCATGTCGAGCATCTCATCAATCAACACCCCCAAATCCTCCCCCTCTGGGCTGACTGCTCTGGATCCAGTCTCTGCCCAACCTGTATTTGTTAAAGCATTGCTAAAGCAATCTTTAAAGCATTCAGATTTAGGTTGTTAAACTTCTGTGTTGAGAGGATGGAAAGCTGTGATGGAAGAGGAGCTTCACTGCAGATATCTTTCCAAAAGAAAGGCTCAGCCCTGGCTCTCCTACAAGCTTTAACTTCATCGCCTCTCATGACAAATGAGGCCAAAGGATGCAGTGCAGCTTTTGCTTCCTTCTCTGTTCTTACTGGCTTTCTTCCCAGAATTTGGCGTTGCTCTGACTTTAATTTGCCTCTTACTCTCTTCAAGAGCACATTTGAGCTTTTAATATTCTGGATTTACACCATTTGCTGGTGTGAGTTAAGAGCCCATTTGCAACTGCTATTGTATTAAATGGGTTTATAGCTGCCCCTGCCTTCTGAGTGTGGGTTGCTTTGCTGCAGGACAGCCGTGTTGGGCAGTGTAACACACAGGAGGCTGTGACCACCCCTGGTTTGTACACTCAGCCAGAGGTCAGGGGGAGGTTTGAGGTGCGAAGGCTCAGTTCTGTCAGGTCCACAGCATTTAGAAATGATGGCTTTAATAAGGCTGGTGAGACAGGAAAAGTGCTGCTGCAGGACAGTCAATGTCCGGGAGCTGACAGGTCCCACCAGGGACAGCAGGAAAGTGCTGCTGTGCCCAGGGCTCCCGGTGCTGATGGGGCTGAGTGCTGGGACTGCAGACAGGATCCCTGCTCACACAGCAGTGAACATTTTCCACAAAAGGGCCTGTGCCTGCTCTGCACTGCAGACATCGCCTATTTCACCTACGCTTTTGCTGCCACTGCTCAGTGGCTTTTGCTGTTTTGGCTTGTGGGCACCATGATGCTCGAGTCTAGTACTTTACAGGCACAGCCAGAGACCCGGGGGGGTTGAAACCACCAGTAATCCAGGAAGAACTTTACTGGTTGCTGTGTTACTGGTACACATCTACTGAGTTTAATTTGGCATATCAGGGGGAGGAAATGCACACAGGAATAGAGGGCAGGGAAGGTCCAGGGAGGAAGAAAAGAGAAAAAGACTCAAGTGTATTTTATCAACTTATAAGAACATTTGATGGTGTGAATTACTTGAGTGCATGTTCTTTTTATCTTTTCTCACACCAGTGCTTAGCAAAGGGAGAGCCCAAAATAGTGCAGTAGCCTCTGTTAGACAGCTTTGACCCTCTGCACCCAAGACTTGAGGGCCTGAAGAAATCTTGTGCATGAGTTAGAGGGACTTTTGGCAGCACAGGTTAAATGCATGTTATATTACATGTGGGCAAGGCTGAAGCACAGAAAAGGGAAACTCTTAATGCCCAGGCAAGTGGGAGAAGCTTCTGTTGTACTGTGGGGTGAGTCTGGGAGGTGGGGGAACCTCTTCTGCAAAGGTCAGCAGCAGGTATCTGCTGGCTGCTCGTTTCTCAGAGGCACAGTTAGACAATTGAGAGAAGTGCTGCTGCTGGTGCCTTTTAGAGGGTGGGAGCCAGAAATAGGAGCTGGATTCATATAGTGCAATAACAGCTGAAAACTAAAGAAAAAAAAAAGAAAACTAAAATTGAGAGGACTTTTCCCAGCTGGACTTTTACGCTAGTTTGAGCATAGTGGTATTTCAGAAATACCCAAAAGACACAAGTCTGACTTTCTGCACTCTTCGTTGAAAGAAGACTCATTTGGAAATTGAGTATTGCTCATAATGCTTATGATTTTGATATGTTGGTTTACAGAAGGGAGGCATATATTAAAAATAATGAAGTAGCACTGGCATTTCAGTGCTGCTCAATTACAGCACACGTCTCTTGAGGATGACAGTTATTAGACTGCAGGTGTGACTATAACCCGCTTTTCTCTGGAGATGACTTTTTTGGCTGTGTTCAAAAAAACGTCATAAACCTTGTTGCCTTTGTCTTCCATTTTTTAGCTCTTAGTTTTATGGGAGGGAGGAGGACAAGTGAAAAGGTGGGGAAGAACACGACAAAGGGAAGAGAATAAATGAGAAGAGTGATGTTTGCTATTCCAGGAAGGTAAAGAAGAAAGAAGGCCATTCCTGGCAGTGCCCCAGGAAAGTGCCACTCCGCCGTGACTGATTCTCCTGGGGAGAGTTGCTTCCTTTCTCGAGTAGTCCCAGAAGACTACTTTGAGAACTTGCGTTTACAAGTGATTTCAAGGATGTTCCTTTATCAGGGCTGCACATCAGAAACTATATAAATTAACACTCTCATTAGAGCCCATGAGTAGTTACAGTTTGTCTCTTACGAATCACCTGAGAACATCCCTATTTAAATGTAAATGCAGCCTTCCCACAGGGCTAAAGGCATTTCTCCCACGGAAAGCACGGAAAAGAAGGGGGCAAGTGAAAGGGAACCTTTTTGCACACCAGTTCTGAAGTATGAGGATTTCTTTCTCTAAGGGTAGAATTTGCTACTTGTTTACTTTTATGCCCTGTAAATCAATAAAACATAACCCCAAACCATTATGTTTTAACATACTGGTCAAGTAAAACTAATTCTGCAGTTTCAGAAAAATCCTTTTTCAGCAGTTATCACAGTGCCTGTTTTGATACTGTAGTGCCCCTAAAAGGAAATACAGTTCTTCAGGAACAAAAGACCTAGGTCAGAGAAGAGGCAAAATTCTGGTGTCAGCTGCACAGAGAACACAACCCTCAGAAGGCCATCACAGTCGTATTTTGGATTTGTGTCCCTTTCTGCTGGCCAGCTCCTGTCCCCGTGCTTCCACACTTAGCAGCAGCCAAAGCTTGTACTGCTGCAAGGCTCCTCCTTGTTTCTTCGCCTGAATTTGTATGGAAACCTCAAAAATAGGGACTTTTTATTTGGAGATTGCAGAAGATCTGCCAAAACCAGGCCTGGGCAGGACAGGCTGTAGAGCAAGAGGGAAGGAACTGAGGCAGTCCTATGGGAAAACTTGTGAGAGGCTGGATGGTAAACCTGCCTGCAGGGCTGGGGAGTGCCCCAAGGAAAGGGCACACAGGCAAGAACTCTTGTCTGTGAACACTGTGCTGTGCACAATTCAAGCTTACCTGCTTTCTGTTTAGTCATTGAGCAATTGGTGTTGCAGTCTTTCAAAAGCAAACGCAGAAGTCCCTTTGAATAAACTGAATTCACTGGGTCATTGTGCTGAGGGCACAGCTTGAGCTGAGGTGAAAGTTGCACCAAAATTAGCTGTGCTGGTTATGAGCGACTAGGCCAGGTGAATAAAGCATAAATGCTTTCACATGGTTTTGCTGGAGACAATTTCTTTCTTAGCTTGAGAAACTGATACATATTTTCAAACCAGCTCTGGTACCACCTACCTGGCTGGTTTTGTTTTCCAGAACCCCGGGTTTGTGTTTAACAGGCTGCCCCAGGAGTCAGGTCTCTTCTTCGCTGTCCTCACCCTTCTTTAAGATACTGAGCAACTTTGACATTGGGCATTTATTGCGAGGGCTTGATCCAAAGCCTGTTAGTCTCTCCACTTTCTTCAGTGAATTTTGGTTTGTACAGCTCACTCCAGGCTGGAGGATTACCTAATTCTGTTAGAACCTCTAAAAATTACTTTAGGCCCACCGACAACTGGCACAGCTGTTCTTTAAGTCCGTGCAAGACAGTTGGAAACAGACTCTCCATGGATCTGAAAACCATAAATTAGGAACCACTGAACTAAACAGAGTTCAAATAATTCCTCAAGCAATAATGGATACTTTTACCTGCTTCTCCCCCTCCCAGCTCGGATCAAATCCAGCCTTTTCTGTTTTACCTTAATGGGTAGAAGGCAGCTGAAGCAGTGCACTGACAAATGAATGACTATAGGAAAGCGCAATTGCTTCAAGGAAGTTACCCTTCACATGAGCCACTTAAGGGGAAAAAATAAAATTGCTTCATATAAAACTCCATGGTTTATTGCCTAATCTAGGAAAAGGTAGTAAAATAGTACTGAGTTGGAAATTTTTTAATTAAACCCATGGTTGATGACTTAAAGTTTGTTTATGATTTCTAGCAAAGATTAATGCACAATAGCAAGCCGAACAATTTATTATTTCAGAGCCTGTTGTCATGTAATTTGTAGAACAGAGTGAAAAAGAGATTATTACATTCAAACGAATTTATTGTTCTATAGCCTGAGGTTTTCTTTTGGCTGTGTTTGGCTGTTTTTTCATAAAGTAAAAGTAAATAAATTAAAGTACTGAAGCAACTCTTGGAATTTCCCCAGAGGAGTGGGATACTCAGGCTTCAGAGCAGAAGCTCTGAACCCTATTGATCAAGGCAGAAGGCGTGGGTTTCCTCAAAGCTGTAATCACATATTGTTATAGATGTAGAACAGAAGTGGGTAAATCACTGGTCTGATCTTTGAAACAGCCTGTTTATTAAGGGAGAGATTTAGGATATCAAATTGCATGAGAACATGTGCCTTTATATCAGCCTTGGATTTTCAAAACCTTATGGAAGAGGGTTTCTCAGCTACAGAACTGGTCACAGGAAACAAAAAACTGCAGAATCCTTACTGCTAACCTCATTTTTTATGATGAACTAGCTACAACCACCTCATTAAGGACACTGTTCTTGATCAAACTTTTCTGTCAGTTTTCTTAATCACCAAATTGAATTTCACCTCTTTCAACTAGAGAACTATTATTCTTCACCTTAATGACAGGACTTGATTTAAACTATTCCTTTTCATTCACTATGTTATTACAGTTAAAGATTAAATGTTAAAACGAAGCCATCCCAAAGCCTCACTGTGCTAAAATGGAAGTCTTAATTTCACTAAAATTAAACAACACAAATTTTCAGGGTATGGCTGTATGAAGAACCTCTCACCTCATCTCAAAGCCGTTTAGAGGTTTTTTCCAGTTGTTCATTCCTGACCCCTTATGCCATTAGTTCAGGAGCCCCCCTCAGCTGTGGAGGGGGTGTGCGGGCTGGGATTGCACTCTGAGCCCCAAAATCATTGCTTTGGCACAACAGAAGGGGGTGGTGGGGACAAGTGGGAGCAGGATGAAGAACGTCTTCCCCAAGCCTTTGCTGCAGGGAGTGCTGGACGCAATGTGCCGAGAGCCATACAGGAATCAGACCGGGGTTTAGGCTGCCAGCAGGATTTTACCCTTAATGCTTTTACGTGACAATTTGGTGACAGGAAATTATGACTAACTGGATATTAGTTGGACAAGATGTGCGTGTTGAATGAAACATTTGGGGACTGATTTTTACCCTTCTCACTAAGCCTTGGACAAGGCTCTCTGGATTTGGATGTCTGTACAGAGAAGTTAGGCTGACATTGGTTATAGGATCTTTTAGAGATCCTATATGTCACTCAAGTGAAATTTTTCAGAAAAATCTGAAACTGCCTTGAGAGATTTCCCTTTGAAAGGCAGAGGCCACTGTCAGCAAAGCAGCAGTTGCTGGGCTGAGTGCTGTTCCTTTGTCACAGAATAAAGGTGGAAGCAAAGGCCATGTGAAAGCAGCTCAGCACTCCCCTTGTGCCCCCCTGGCTCTGGGCCTGCTGTGTGCAGGTACATCCCTGTATGCTGCAATAGATCTGGTACCTGGCTGGCCCCAGCTGGGAGAGCCGTTCAGTGACACGGGCAGCAGAGATGTCCCTCTCTGGGCATCTCAGGGAACTCAGCAAACAAGATGTGACCAGAGCCCAGAGAGGCCTTTTCAGCTGCTTACATTTTACAGAACCTTTGAACATCTGCTGGCATTCTGTGCCTGTGCAGATCCCAGAGCAGTGTTCCAAAACCCTGCACCCAGTGCTCCTACCTGCTGTGGTTTGAGTGCAGGCATGCAGAGTGCCATGTATTTTATTTAACCCCTTCTATGCCACTTTGGGTTGTGAGACACGGGGTGAGTTCTGGGAGGTTGCACCTGATGTAGGGCCCTTTGCTGTTCGGCTTCCTAAGGCACAGGCTTTCATGGCAACCCTGGCAGAGCGTAACGCCCCATCCATCTCCCAGGGCTCGTGTGCCAGGTGGCTCTGCTGGGAGCCCCTGGGGTGCTGGAGCAGGGCAGAAGCCTTGGCAGTGTAGGGACAATCCATGAGATGCTGGAGTTGAGCAGAGCACCGGTTGTTGCCCCAGTGCCATGCGTGGGAGAGCTGACAGCTTTCCAAAGAGCCAGAACAGCCTTCAGCTGCTGCCTCCCATTGACCCCTTCTGGATTCCTTCTTGTTTCCTCCCCTCCCTCAGAGGATTGTGTGGCAGAGGGATTTATCCATAGCCATGTCTCCTTTGCTCGAAGACCTTCCTCCCATTATTTCTGATATCCTCATTCTGACCCAGTGCTGCTTCTCCTTTTTGTGCTCATCCTACGTCCCCTGGGATAAGGGCACTCTCCTTGAAATTATTAGCTCTTGCTTCTGCTTTGTCTCTCCAACTCTTTTTCACAAATCCAGTGGAGTAATGAGACCTCAGAGCTTTCTTTTGAAGTGTTTTCATCTTAAGATTCCAGAATGCATGGATTCCTCCCTCCCTCCTTCCTTTCTGTAGTACTAGAGGAAAGATTTTTACATAGTGCTGTAGGTTCTGAAGCTCAAATAAGACACATTGGTAAGGATAAGAAGTGAAGCCATAGGAGTGGAACAGAACTGCATTTTGCATGCAAAAAAACATACTAGATGATGCATCAGAACATAATAATAATGTTTCAAATTATTATTGTCCTTTAGCAACCAGGCATCAGAGTTACTGCTGCCATTTCATGATAGCTCTTCTGGAAGGCACCCAACATGCATTATCCAGCATTGTGACTGTGTCTGATGTGCCTCTGGTTTATGTATAAGTAGTAGAACAGCTATAGACAGCTTTTTATATTTAGCAGCAGGTTTTTAAGGATGAAGAGAAATGCCTGCGCACCTGTATTGTTCCCATGGCACCTGAGCACTTAAATGTCTTTTTCTGTTTGACATCCTTTGTATTTTAATAACACACAGAGGCATCAACAGAGATGGGAACTCTATTATGTGAGACACTAAATGAACATGAGAATGGCAGCACCTGCCCCAAGTAACAGACTGTCTAAAATAGACAAAACAGGCACTAAAAGGTGTATTATCTCCATTTATAGGTAAGGCCGTGGGATAAATGAAGACTCTTGCAGTTACACACAGTCTATAATAGCTGCAGTCATTGAACCTCTAACTCTTGAGTTGCAGACCTGTGTTTTTTAAAGAGAATAACTGCTTGCTGTCTTGGAAACAGTTTCTCTCTGTTAATAATCAGGATGTAAAATGAAGTAATGCAGGTATTGAGACAGAAAGGTGATGTGTTCAGATATGACTTCATGGGGATGTTTCACAGGAACAGGCATTAAGAAGCAAATCAAGATTTTTTCATTTTAAACATGGGGAAAAGTGCAACCTAAAACTAAAATAGAAAGATCCTCAATTGTCCTTCACCACTTTCATGCCCCTGGTGTTCCCTAGATTTACTGGAGGTGTTTTGGTTTTAAATTACACTCAGGAAAAAAATGTATATTGCCCTAAGAGCCTGTCCCAGAGACTCGTTCATTAGGGATAAGACCCCAGTGCAGAGTTCAGTGCTGAATTGCCTGGGTCCCAGCAGCAGCTTTCCCAGCTTTAAAAGAAATCCCCCAGTTTTTAAATGTATTTACATTTAGTCACTCTAGTTAAAATACAAGAGGAGAAAACACAGTTAGTCTCTCTCATTCATCTTAAAATTCAAAAGCTGAGAAACCCACTATTTCTTCAGAAAAGGAAGAGTCTTTTGAGATTGTCAGATCCACTGCCCACTATTTTTGAGTTAGATGTGCAGCCCTGACACTTTGTTTTCTGCAGTGGATGAGTAACTGCATGTGGCAGGTTTATAGAAAATGAATTCCTCACCTTCAGTGCTACTTAAGGAGAGCATTGGTACCATCTGCACTGATCCCATTACAGCCAGCTTACGGACAGCTGGGATGCTGAGGCATCCACTCTCCTCATTAATCCCCCATTCCACTACAGTAAACTTCTGCAGAGATGGCAACACATTGCAGATGGAATTAATCCACCATGGCAGGAGCTAATTAAGAGAACAAATCTGAAGCAGTGCCTTATGGCTTTAATTCCCTTTTTATACCTGCAGGGCAAGGACTGTTAAAAATGAAAAGAAGTTAAGCGTAAGCTGGCGCTGGCTTTAACCATGTCTGCAATCTCAAATACCACTGCTCCTGCTCATTTCAGTAAAGCCTTGGATCAGGCTTAAAAATAAAAAATTAATGAACTATGAGAAGAACAGAGGAAAAGAAGTTTGCATTAGGAATGCTCAAAAATCAACCTGAGCACTCTCCTAAGAAAGCTGACACACTTAATCTCAGCATCAAAGCAGAGTTTTGTAAGGTGGCAGATATTTCTAGGAAAGACTATTCAGACAGATACAAAAGATCTTTTCAGGAGCAAGTAAAGTATAAATTATTTGAGATTATATCTTTTAGAGCAAGAAAATTGAGATGCAATTTGAGATTGTATCTTTTAGAGCAGGGTGGTGTTGTGTCAGAGTAAGAGCAACCATCTGGGCTTGTGTCTTCCAAAGGGCAACTCTCTTTTAATAGATTTTGGAACTTACGATCTTCACTAAAAAAATTAATAATCCTGAAGCCTTTCATTATCTACCAGCTCAACTCTGTAATGACCCCCCACCAGGTAAAGCCAAAAATGGGGGACAATGACAACAAAAGCCTCTGCAATGATTTTGTGAGATGGGAGTGCCTGTATATAAATGATCAATAGCAGAGGAAATGAATGGAATGTGCACAGGAGCATATGGGAAGTGTTAGAGCTACTGGTGATCTGTGCAGTATTTATGTGTAAAACCTTCAAGTGTGTTTTCTGGAGCAGAGCTTTACAAAATGTGTTATTTCAAACTTAAATAGCTCTGTTTGCAGCGCACTGAAGCATGGACTTGGCTTTCAGCATATGTTGAAGACGGTTCTCTCCTTTTCAAAACACTTTGGGCTAAATACACATAAGATATAAGAGTGGTGATTAGTATTATGTGATCTGTCTTAAGGACCTGCACTATCACAGAGGAATTCCCAGTCCTGCTTTAGACTTGAGGCTCTCTAGGCAGTGAAGTCACTGGTACCACAAAAACAAGGGAGGACTTGATAAAGGCAGTTGCAGAAAATGTTGGGTAATTGACATTTTTTTCCAGGAGCTGAGGCAGCTCCTCCAACAGAAAAAGACTCGTATCTTCTCCTGGAATTAATTCCTTATGCCCTTACTTGTCAAACTAGAATGGTGGAAAAAATAGGTCAGAGCTTGCTTTCATTTGTGACTAGTAATAGCACTGGAATTCCCACTCCATCCTAGATCAGTGGTCTGAACACATCCGGTGAAATAAAAGCAGGCCTGGGCCTAAGGGGCAATTGCCTTGCAGCATCATCCAGAGACGTGTCTGCACTGAGATATTTAGGAGACAGGGATGTTGTTGGACCAGGTGTCAGCTACAACTCTGTGGCTTTCTTTGAAGACTTCGGTTCCTGTCTTGAACATTTGGCAGTGTGTGAGGCTTCGTTTCCTTTGTCCTTCTGCAGATCTGGGCAGTGGTTCCCACTGCCAAGGACTGTGTCAGGGTCGCGGTGCTAGGAAGAGGGGTCAAAAATCCCCTGCAGAAATCACACTTAGAAAGGGAATTGTGAGCTCAAAAGGGAATGGCCAGGAGGGGAGCTGGGTGTCCTAAGGGGAGAAGGACAATTGCAGCATCAGTGGGCAATGCACGGTGCAAATGGATCCCCACTGGAGGCACCTGAGACAGATTAATGCAGAGCTGTGCTTCCCTTACGAGGCTCTGTGGGCCCTGGGATACTTCCGCATGCTGTGGCTTTGTATTGCCACAGCTCTCCTGCCTGTTGAAGTCAGTGGGAATTCTGTATCCCCTCCAAGTTCAAGGTTACTCTTAAGCACAGACATTAACTGGATTGGGAACGAGTCCTTTGCTGAGTTAGGGTCAGTCATTCTTACATCCCACATGCAGGGCATCTCATTAAAAGAATGTGTCTGATTCAAAAAAATAACAGCTTGGGAGCAGAACATCATATGTGCTTTTGGTCGGGGTATTTGTCACTTGCTGGGTGTCTGTTACTTGCAATGAATTAGAATGATGTATTCTTAAATCCAGCTGAAAGCTGGTTCTGGACAATTAAGATTGATTTTTGTGTATGGATCCTTGTACTCTAATAACTTACAAAGGGACAGATACCTTAAATAGAGGCCTCGTTATTTTCCAAACTATGCAAATGTCTTACATTTTACTGCTAGATTATTAATGTCCAGTTGCTTATATATGATGAGACAGAGTCCGTATAAATTTTTGAAAAAGTGCCTCTGAGCACTGATGCTACAAAAACATCAAAGTTACTACAAATCCTTCAGTCAGACAGGGCTCCTAGAGGTTTGGATTGTCTCAAAGTGAGCAATTAAGCTTGAACTGCAAGATTGAATTTTTAGAAGGATTGCTATGGGGAAGAGGAAAAAAAATAAGTAGCAGAGATTTTGGCCTATGCTCTTTGGTTGTAGCTCAAGGAAGACTGTGAGTATTACTGATTGGGGTTTTCACCTTCGAATTGTGAAAAAAGATTGAAGACTTAATTTTACTTGTGGCAGGCAAGCATCAAGCCCTCATTCTGTAACTGTGTGTGCTCAGACAAGCTGCTGGGCTGGGTGCAGCCTCATTCCCCTCCTTCACATCTGTGAGAAGAAATTGCAGAAAGCTGTCACAAAAGTCTGGATTTGAAAAAGCTCCAGACACTGGAATACTCACTGAAGTGTTGCTGAGAGGAAAGGACATGTTGTCTGTGTCGCAGAATTAGGTTCTTTTTTCAGACTGACCTGAGTTCCATTCCTGCTACTTTCAGAACAGTTGTTTGATTTGTAGGCAGGAGGAGCTGGACTCTGAATTCTTCTGAGTAGGCAGCTCCTGTGTTGAGGAGATAGGAGTCTTGAAAGATATCTCTAGGCAGAAGATTCCCATATTTATTCGATCTGTAGGTGAAAAAGAATATTTTTATGACATTTGGCAATTCATGCAAAGGCTTTCAACCTAATTTTTCCCTATTGATTTTTTTCCAGCTAGTTCAGATGGCAGGTTATTCTTTCATGTCTCCCAAACTGGTAGGTCTTCAGATCAAATACTCACAAAAGACTAGTTCAGTAAAACATCCCCAGCCTTCTACAGAGACTTGTGGTAAGGATCCTTGTCTTAACCAGTTTTGTTTTTCAGAGTCTGATGTTTGTAAACCACTTGATACGTAACTGTGTTCTTTCACTTGGTGACCTTAGCAGTTTTGTTTTGGGATTTTATGTGTTTTAAATGAAAATACTTTTTAGTAAGTGAGCAGAGCAAGTGTGGTTTACTTGTGGTGATGTGGATGATTAGCAAGCCTGTTTTAAAACAATGTACAGTAGTGCCATGGGGAGGAGGGAAGGGTGGAGAGGAAAATTGGGAAGGGCTATGTTTATCTTTATTTTGGCCCTCGTGTGTTCTGCTGGGTCTGTTCCCCCACCCCCCATCAGAAGGGACCATGCCCTGTAAAACACGAGCAACTCCTTAGACTGTTCCTGCTCCCATCAGGTGGGGGGCAAAGGCAGGAGCAGAGCAGAGGTCCCGGGAGCGGTGGTGGCCAGATGGGGCATGTCTGGTCCGGGGTGGTGCATCCTTGCTCTGTCTGCCTGGCCTGGAGACTTGGTGTCCTGAGAGTCCTGGGGACAGGCATTCAGTCCTGACTCCAGCACAGCTGGCTGCAGCTCTGACAATCCAACAGATTTTAGAATCAGAAGAGGCTTTGAAGAGACAATTAGGAGTTAAGCTATCCATCAAAAACCTCTGAAAGGCACCCAGGGAGGTTCATACTAGAACTGGAGGGAGGGGGGAGTTTCTAGTTGATTCTTCCTTTTGATATGTGAAGAATAAGGTTTAAGAATTTAAACACTTTCTTAAAATAATGCCTTCAGTTGTGTGGGTGGAAGTAACAAATCTTTCAGCTCATAAAACTGATGCTTCATATAATTTCTTGATGTTCACTTACCTTGGCTGTTAATGGAAACTTGCATTCCAGCATAAACTGTAATCATCCCGCTGAAAGCAGCAGGAAAGATTCGTCCCCAGGGACAGCCACAGGCCATTAGTGCCCTGAACACGGTGGATGTGCTCTCCCTTCTGCTCCAAGGCTGCCGTGAGCAAGCAGCGCTAGCTGTGGAGAGAGGGGAGCCCTCCTCCGCGTTAACCCAGGCACAGTGCCATGGAGCCCACACTGCCCCGGGCTGTTCACTTGTATTTATGCCCCAAAACATGCTGAAATGTGCTGGTAGAGCTCAGCACGAAGGACTGGCCACCAGGTAACTCCTTAGCTGCTGAACGCTACCACCCATATAGATTTTCCAGGACTCCGTCTTTCCATGGAAAGAGGGGTGATGCAGT
Organism: Lycocorax pyrrhopterus obiensis; assembly: GCA_014706295.1. Classification (NCBI taxonomy): domain Eukaryota; kingdom Metazoa; phylum Chordata; class Aves; order Passeriformes; family Paradisaeidae; genus Lycocorax; species Lycocorax pyrrhopterus. Next base: position 4,268,404 of record JACSVZ010000016.1, read on the forward strand.
CCCCCTGGGATGAGTCTGCTTGACTGTGAGTGTGCTGCACAGCCCGTGTGTGTGCTGGCACTGGCACTGCTGCATGTGCTCCAAGCTGATGTCTGGCCAGCATTTCTGCTATGAAAATCAATACTCTGATTACAGAGCTTGTTCTACACTGATCAGTTTGCTTGTGGAAGAGCCCTGTAGCACCCAGTGTTAGCCAGGGAAGTGGAATTGGCTGTAGCCTCTGAAGGGAGGGCATGAGCAGAGGAGAGCTGGGCTCCTGCTGGGAGAGCAGGAAGCAGAGAATGCTGAGAGGTGCATAAATGCTACCATGGGAGCACAGCAGTGTGTGCCAGAAGGAACACTGCCTTGGACTGGCTCTTGGGAAATGATAATTAAAGAACCTGGGGAGCCCTGAAGTCTATCTGTCCAGGTCAGGGTAAAGCCATGCCAGCTGTAAAATCGGGTGTGGGGGGGGGAGTGTGTGTGAATATATGTATGATGCTTAAATCCAGTGCAGAGTTTGTGCACAACAGGCCAAAGTGGAACTTTCTGCCATGGGTGCTAATTGAACAGTGTTCAGTTGTACAATATTCATACTCTGAACTGCTGCCAGGAATGAAACATTGTTCTTATCTTCTATTTCCTTTCTTGGAGGTAGTAAATTAAAAGGGAGATCAGAGTCACCGAACACCTAATTTGCAAGAGAGGGCTTAACTGCTTGTTCCCGGGATTTAAAATGTATTTTGCAAACTTTTATCTGTTTGGATTGAATTTAACTGATTGGAAGTGACATGGGCAGCCTGGCTCCCTACCACAACAGTGCAGTAAAGCAGATGGCTGGCCAAGGCACTGCTCCATTATTAAACAGATCAGCGAGGAGCCTAGAAAGAAGCACACTTAGAGCCTTCATGTCTCACAAGGCCATATATTTCCTCTAAGATGAGGGAAAATTAATATGGCCTCTTTATTGGATGGAAAAGGCTTTTCAATTTAACCTTGAGCTATTTCCCTTTACAAAGAAATTGCATAAAAGCAACAATGAAAAATTTTAATCTCCTTATGGGATAATAGAAGAGAGATCATCTGGAGTTTATAAAGCATCATGGTTAATGGATTCATTTTAATAATGACAGGTTTATCCACCCACATTGGCAAATCTTGATTTTTTTTTTTTGAGTGCATGCATCCAGATTACACATCTTAAAGCACAGAAGCAAGTGTCATACCAAGAATAATACGAGCGCTCTCCTGTCTCTCCTTTGGCAGTTGACATGGGGAGTCCCAGCATTCTCCCTCACACTTGGGTCCATCATTTGGACACTGTCTCTGGCCATCTTTTCTCTAAATCTTAATGTCTATGCTACAGCTGATTCACACTCGAACCTTTGGTGTAGCTTCTTTTCACTGCAGCTCTGATTCTCATCGGGGCTTCTCCAACTGAATTCCTGCAGCGTGGTTTTCTCCAGCATTCACGGAGCTTCCTGCATGCAGCTGTCTGAAGTGCTTCCTCCAGTGCCTTTTGCCTGCTGGTTCAGCTGTGGAACCTCTCCGTGTGTCCTTCTGCTCCTCCCTTTTGCTGTTTTGTAGTTTGGTGGGGTTTTCTTTTTCTACCACCGCCAGCATTAACTGTTTGCCTTAACTTTAAAGGCCCTGCCCTATCTCCTCATGTCCCCATTTTCCCCTCTCTTACGCTGTCAGGGCAGTGTCTCCCTTTTCAGTCAGGGATGCAGCTGTACTCACTCACTCAGCCCTAAGTATCCTGTGAGGCCCCACACACCTGGAAGGACCCTCCCACAGGATGTGCCCTTCTCCTCTCTGCCATTTCCTGTTGAAAGCTTGCTTTGCCACGCTGGTTATGCAATTTCTGGCTGCTGCTATGTTCTGAACACTGCTGTGTTCTCTCCTTGCTTCCTTGGCTGCCTTTCTGCCTCAGGCACCGATGTCCCGTTGCTCTGTGAGCACGTGGGGGAAGAGCCTGTCCCTGCTCTTTGTGTGCAGCGCGCAGCTCCGCGTGTTCCAAGCCTACCACCACAGCTCCTGGGCTCTACGGGAACACAAATAATTAACAGCAGAGCTTTTCCCCATCGTCTGGAAATGCTTGTCAGCTTTGTGGTGTTTCTTGTAAAAGTTTAGTGAGCCTTGTGAAGCAAAGCTTGAAATCGGGGAAGAAAGCACAGTTGATTATCAATTCAGGAATAATTCAACACTGTCCTACATTGAGTGTTCATTTATCTTCCACTTGCTGAATACATTAAAATTCTCTAAGTAGGGCCCAACTCTGCCTCAGCAGACACCTCATATGCTGTGAAATTCCTCTGTCTCAGGTGCACGTGTTTGCCTGTTGTTGGTGTCTCTGCAGTTCTGCTCCTCGCTTTCTCTAATCAACAGGCATCCTAAGGTATAAGGCTAGAGTAATTGGAAGTTGCCAACTGCGAAGCAAGTCTGTGCTTCTGTCCAACCATTTGGTTGGATCTAATGTGAAAAGGGAAAAAAAAAAAAAAAATCATCCTCTTTCTGTTTTGGCTTTGCAAAGACTTTCTGAAGACTCAGAATCAATGAGTCTCCTTTGCTCAGTGGCACCTGGATGGGTAATGGGAGATTTCTGAAGAGCTCCCCAGTACCTCCTTCAGGACATTAGGAATCCTTAATACTTTGCTGCAGGATATGCCCCAAGCAAAAATCTTTGGAAAGGTAATGTGTACTGTAAGTGCTCACAGAAGCCTCCCTTCAGTGCATTTAAATTTTCTCCTCTTCTTAGCATTGCCATTAGTGGTAAAGTCAGAGCATTTCTGGGGAATTCCACCAGTGCACACCATGCAGATGGCCCTGTACCCCCCACCCTGTAGCCTTTCCCTAGTGGCCTGAGAGGGCAGAGGTGATGGACACTGCTCCAGGTCCACCTCTGCTCTTCCTAACCCTGCAGGTCTGGAGGAGAGTGGAACAGCAGCAGAGTTGCTAAGTTAAATTTCTGATCATGTTCCCAAGCTTCCTGTAATGTAAATTTCTCAGGAGCAAGCACACACTTTGAAAAAGCTGTAACCAATAATCCCAGTGGAGTGAAATAAAGGTTTTTAAGGTGAATCCTGTGCTGACATTAATGCTCTAAGCTAACAAGCCCAGGAGTGAAGAGTTTAAATTTGCTACTCTTTTTTCTCACTTTTCATTTGGCTCAATTTCTCCATTTCCCCTGCATTGTCTGAATCAAGGAATTCTTATTAGCCTTGGTTTTGTATCTTTCCAAAACGACTTAGGAAATTTAATGTAGGAAAAGCAGAGACATTCTTTGCAATACCAAAGACTGATTAAATGTACTTGTGTATTTATCAACATTCTCTGGATCCACCATTGTCAAGCTGTATCTTCCAAATCTGCAGAGTAGGAGGAGGAAATCTTAACCCTGAACTTCCTTCTGGGAAGTCCAAAGCTAATTTTGAGAGAACTTTCCTCTCTTTTATGACAAATTTGAAGGATTTTAGAGTATATATGGCTGGGCTGTAAATGGTTTTGTAATAGTTCCCGATCCCCCTGGATTTGCTATAGGCAGCATGAAAATTGCTTCTGTTAGATTCTGGATGGGAATATGGAAACTTCAAAGTGTTTTCAGGGACCCTGTGGTGCCCACTTCTTCACGGCAGCAGCTGCATTTTCAGCAGTCGTGCTCAGTGGCTCCCACAGGTTTGGCCACCGAGTGTCCCCAGCGCTTAAAGGTGCACAGCTCCAGGCCTGTGTACAAAGAGGCTGTGAGCCCCAAACGTGGAGACTGAAGTGATTTCAGTCTCTGCTGATAAATTGCTTCCAGTTTTACAAATGGAAAGCTCACCTTGTTGGATGGAATGGCACGTTCTCCTCCACCCCCTTCCCGAGCCAGGCTACTGCTTGTGGGCATGTACCAAACCCCACAGTAGAGACACCAACAGGGCTCCTCACTTCATGTGTGCTCCCCTTCCTTCAAGGCAAAAACACCTCAGAGAAGAGTCCCAGATCACCAACACAAACAATTACAAGCCTCTTTCCTCTGGGATTATTTTATCAGTTTCTTCTGGAGGGTTATCCATAAATATCAGCTTTTAAATATATGCCAAAGAAACTTTCTCATTACCAACTAATGCCAGGCTTCATTGGACTTCACCTGCTAAAGCTCTCAGTCAAGAACCAAATTTTATTCTCTGGAGGTTGGGAAGACTCATCCCTACATCCACAATGTTGCTTGTGGTGCCCTGAAGCTACCTGCAAATACTGACCCAATAAGTTATTTTCTCTTTTCTCCTGGTGAGGTATTAAGGTGAAGGGTGTCGTTCTGCCCTTTTAAGTGACAACGCTCTGCTGTAAGGAGCCAAGCCCCACTGCTGGGCCAGGGGCTGGGGCTGGAGGGGCTCTCAGGCTGGGCTAAGGAAGCTCTTCCACCCCATGTCCTGTTATTTAATGTACACTTGTGTGCAGACTGCAGGGTGCAGGTGCCAGGAGACTGTGCTGGAGGTCACAGCCAAACCCTCCTGCCTTTCTTTCTCTGCTTTTCTCATCCAACAACTTCACAGTTGCTACACCATCAGTCAGAGATGATCAACTCTGCTGTGAATAGCCTAATGAGTAAGACTTCATTCTCCATACGGAGCAAGGTGCTGAATTTGAATGCACCTCTACATCAGACCTATCCATTTGTGATCAAACTACAATGCATTGGCCAGGTGGATGTCTCATCTTGATCTGAAGTGACTGGGGCACTTATTTCATCTCTAAATAAAGGACTGATTTCTCTCCTTGTGCAAGTGCTTTCACTTCCCTTTAATTTCCAGCTACTGGACTTTGCAGGGGGGAACAAAGAGCCCTAGGTCAGAAATGTCCTAATGTGTACTTGCAGCTTTCTGCCTCCAAGCCCACCTTGGCAAGGGAGAATTAGACGTCCTCTAATGTCCCCAGGCTGCTCACTGATGGGCAGGGCTCTGCTTTGGGAGCCTCTTGTACCCATTGCTTTGGGAAAAGTGTCCAGGGAATTGCTGTTGGATCATCAGTGCTTTCATTTTGGTTCAGCTGACAAGTTTGCTCATTTGTGAGCTTTTTGGAGCAATGTGTTTCTGTCACCAAACTGGTAATTTCTCCATGCAATTCTGGTTCTTCCTACTTCTCTGTCAGTTTTACTTCATGTAGAGGAAAGAGGGGGGGGAAAAATGCTCAAGATAAGTAAACAGCTTTCTTTTTTTTTTTTTTTTTTCTCAAATGTATTAATTAGTCACTGAATAATTTACACGGATGATTCTTAGTTCCCCTATTGTTTATGAGCAGTTCATTACCTGTGCTCAAATTGCAGATGTTTTGATTAGGTACATGAAATGCATCACACTTGTGATCTTTCTTTTGGGGTAGTTTCTCTGATGTCAGCAGAAGCTCTCCCCATCTGTAGCAGCACTAGATCTGAATTAAGCTCTTTCTTAATAGATCTTTCTTGATTACAGAACTTAAGCAAAGCTTCCTAAAATCAATGCAATCGTCGTGTTCACATCAGCCTTCGGCTGCAAGTGCTTCTCAGTGATTTGGGAGAAAATAGTGGGCGTTCCCAAATCTGCCCAGAGATGCCAATTCCTGCACAGATAGTGTGAGGGAACAGGCTTGTTTTTCTGTGTGACCTTTCATAGGTTCTTCATCAGTAGCCCATGGATCCCCATCTGACCTGGGTAGGTCCTGGGCTGAAAATCATGGGATTAAACCTTTAATTATATGTCACAGAGCCAGGCTCTGGATGTGAAAGCTCACAGCTCTGAATTGGCTTTGCTCAGGGCTGTCAGTGTCGTTATGGATGCGCTTTTTTTAGAATGTGTTTTACAGTTCTTTAGTCTTCCCTCTCTGCAAACAAGCTTTTCTCGCCACCTTTGATTTCTGTAACAGCCTCTGGTTGATTTAAAAAGGGCTGTATCTCTGAGGACAGCTTCAGCTGCCACTCTCCTTAAACCCTCTTGGGACACAGTTCACCACTGACATGGACAAACAGAATTCTTCTTGCAGTTATTAAGCTGAGAAAAAGGTGAAATCATCATTGCTAGTCTACAAACAAGAGTTAAATACCTATCATCAAATGTAAAAAGGAGTAAATATGGTATAAATTATTCTAATAGGTTTGCACAAAAAAGAGCAATTAAACTAATGCAGTTTGACTTCTTTTCAATTAATAATGTACCCAATCATTTTTACATTGTTTGGAAAGACTGTGTGCAGATAATATTGTCTTATGGCCTAATTTTTTTCATGCAATTAGTTGCATACATTTGCTGACAGGCTAATTTATGAGCAATTGCTTTAAAAGCAGAACTATTTTGCATTTAATTACGTTGGGTTGTAATCCATCTGTTGACAAATTTGTGTGTTTTGCTATTTATTTGCTAATGCGTTCCACTACTCCAGCATGATCAGTCATACAAGTTGAATATTTTGTTGATTATATAAATACCACAGGGTAATTAAGGGCCAGCTGCATGGCTGGTGGGAATGACTAGTTGTGGTATTTCTTCCCCCCTCCTGTTGAACTTTTTATTACTGCTCTGTGGAGAGCGAACAAAACTATGATTAAAGCTGGAATTCTGTGGCTGCTGTTTCTCAGCAGCTGGAGCAGGGGGAAGGTGGGAGAAGTGAATCTCCGGATGGGGCCCTCCGGTGCTTTGTGCCCAGTTTGCTCGAGCAGAGTTCATCTCAAGTACATCGTGTTCACGAGCAAACCGATGCTCTCGCAGTGGGGAGCAGAGGGCAACCCGGGAAATCAGGCCAAGGTTTCCAGACTCGCTGTTTTCACTGCTGTGAGGAGGAGGAAAGGTGAGCTGGGTGGAAGGGCCCCTCACGGGAGGTGCCTTGGGATGGCAGGTGCTTGGACATGGGAAGCAGGAGCACCTTGTTTCAGCCAGGTTTCTTGCTTAGCTGACTGGCAGGGGATGCCTGAACTGCGGGTGCAGGATGGAGAGAGGGAGTTGTTGGGAGAATGTCATTTGTCTTGGCAGTTACTGCTTGGACTTACTGGAGAGTGATGCTGTTTGGGTGTAAGAAATATGGGGTTTTTTCTAGTACCCTTGAGAGAAAAAAGAGGTATCGAGCTGAGGGGTTTCGAGATGAGTGTGGTACTTGGCTTTTGCATCATCCTCGGGGGTAGAAAGAGGAAAAACGTGGACCAGGTATGGGATGGGTGTGTGGTGGCCAGAGGCAGAGGAGCTTGCTTGCTTTGGCTCCTTTAGTGGGCGGTTCTTTCAAGACCAGTTGAGTTTCAGTTGCACCCACAAAAATGACAGCAGTGATGGATAAATCTTAAGGCAAAGTCTTGGAAAAGTCTGATATATCTGTGATGCCTTTTCCTGGTCTTAAAATCAAGAGTTAAACATGGTTAGAAGGGAAAAAGGGATTTTACCTTGGCATTTATTTTAAGGATCCTTAGGTGCACTACATCCAGGTCGAATGCACCTCCACGCACACCGCAATGCATGTACCCAAAAGATCTGATGTAACATTATAGGTGTTACTAATTAGCATATCTATCATAAATTCCCCAATGAGAGGCTCGAGTGAGCCCCCCTCCCCAAGGAACCTTCCCCTGGCTGGTTCTATCTCAGTTTACAAAATGTGTTCTGGAGAGGACCTTGGGGTCTGGGGCACACTGACCCCTAACTATGAAGCTTCTGAAATGTTGAATCTCCCAGCTTGAAAAACAAGTCCAAGAATGTAGGCAAAAAGCACTAAGAATACAGAAGCTGTAAAAAGGTATAACAGGAGCATAAAAGAAAAGACAAAAATCATCATGGCATCATTTTGACACCTCAGCACCATCAAGGCACAGTGGGACAAGGGACAAAGTCTTCTTTGTCCTTGCAGCCACAGCCACGGGGTGCAGTGTGGGATCCCCTCCCTAGGCAGAGCTCTGTCGCTCCTTCCCTCTTTGACTAACACACTACCTGCTGAGAAACCCCTTTGGTTTGCATGAGAATTGATGGTGGGCTGGACTGTCCAGGAAGGTGGAGGGCAGCAAAACCCAGCTCTTGATAATTTAGACTGTTTAGTTCAAGACCCAAAATAGTTCTAGAGAGTGCCAAGCAAAAGCTTGACACCTTCTTACGTATCAAAAGCAGAGACTGAGCAGCGGGCGTTGAAGCCCTCAGTGGTGGCAGGGGCAGTACAGATGTGCTCCAGCTGCTCGTTTGCACTGGTGTGAGAGAACAACAGGCTGGGGATTCTCTCCACAATAAAGGTTGTTCTAAGGCTTGTGAAGGTGGGTGTTTGTGCACTGGGTTCGCCTGCGCTGAGCTGAGGTTCACATACACATCAGCTTTCTCAGCCTCTGAGTGGGTTTGAATTGAGTCTTGCACTTCACTCCATTTTTAGCCAAGCAGTTTCTGACTTTGGATTAAAGACAAAGGTCAAATTAGAATTCTCTTTGTATGCTCTGTAGGTTAGATTTCTGGTTTGTTTCTTTGTGGTTTTAAATAACTGAATTTCTATTTCTCCTGAGTATTAACAGCTGGCAGCTGTACAGATCATAAGAGTTCAGGCATCTATAAAAATATCAGTTCCTTCTGAAGTGCTTTAAAGCATAAATTATAGTTAGATAATATCCTCAGATGACAATATCAGTCTGTGAAAAAGGATTTTCTTTCCCCACCTCCTTCTGCATTTAATCTAGAAATTAAAGACAATAGGGACTGCAATTATCGAAGATGCCACATAATATTCCCTCTTGGGGGTTTCACCTAGAAGTTCTAGTCTCTGCCCAGTGGATGTTGGGAAGCTCGGTTTGATGTTAAAATGCTTTTGTAGAGCTGTCTAACAGTCCCCATAAAGCGTGGTGAAAACAGAGCTTAAAGGAATGGGTGGACACTTTGTGAGAGTCAGACAAATAAATTACATGCTTTTTACTCTCCCAAGCACAGATGACTAGAATTGTAACTGACTGAATAATTTGCAGTGATTAATTTGAAGAGATTTGCAAGGTTTTCAGTGTTCTTTGAAAATCCATACATTTAACCATAAGTATGGTTTATTTAAACGTATTTCAGTGTAATTGTTTGGCCTTGAGACTGCTAGCAGGCAATTGTCATTTGAAATACTCCATATATAGACAAATTCCATAAAATCTGTGATATTTTTGCCTTACATAATAGAGAGTTTCATGAAAATAATTTCATTGCTTAAATTGCAAGTCACATGTTTGATGATAATGTTTGCCATTCTTGCCATTTTGGCTAACCATATCAGGCAGTCAGGGAGAGGAGATGGTATCACAAAATCCATATAAGTAGCAGGCTGAAATGTGGATTTTGCAATTGGATCTATTTATTATTGCTATTTTTATGGCTGTGGTTCCTTGTTAGTGTTGTGAAAAGGGCAAATGACTGGGTGGGTGTTCCAGGCAACTGGCATCCTTGAAGGCTTCCCTGAACCTACCTCGAATCATGCTTTTTCTGCCCCTGTCTTCTTAACTTCTCTTTAGGAGCAGTTTTCTCATTGCAGTTAATAAAGGTTTTGGATATTGCTTTGTCCTGTAAGCTGAGATGATTATGGAGAATAGCAAGACGAGAATTGTAAGAGAACATGAACCCCACCCTGTGCTTCTGAGGGAGGAAAAGTCACTGCTGAGCAGGAGCCATGGGGAAAAAGCAGCAACCTGCTCATGTCCCTGTGCTCTCTAGGTCTGTTTGGGGTCAAGAGCTAAACTTATGTCCTGTGAAGGGCAGGGGGAAGGGGAAAGCAGTCCAGAGGGAGCAACTCTGGGATTCAGTACATCGGCCCAGGTCCATGTTCCTGCTATGCCAGCTGGGCGTGTAGGACTTTTAAAGTATTTAACAGTTGCAAAATCATGTTGCACGTTCAGTTTCAGAACTGAAGATAAGCAATTTTCTCCTGAGATCTCTGTGCTGGTTTCCCAGATGAAGAGGTCCAGAGAGAGTTTGTGGAACTGGAAGTAGGGGAATTCTGAAGCGTGATGAGACTCATCTGAAACTTAATCACTGTTGGCCCTGATTTTACATTCAAAATCTAAATAGCTGCAAATATGAGTGTGGGAAACAGCAGTGATTCTATCCCACGTTTCATCATGAGATCCTAGTGCCCCCCAGAGTCTGATTAATAAAATCACTGAGACCAAGATCCAACGAATGGGCTCTCTGCTGAAACAGATGGAGATATTTTATGGCATGGAGCTTGGACTTCCCCAGTTGTCCTATTAGCTATCCAAAGTAAACCAGTTCAAATGACCAAGGCATGGATATTGCAAATTCTTCCTAAGGTGGAAAAAGAACTCATTGGCCAAATGAGGGCAGGAATTAATTAGTGAGGAGCAAAGGTGTACATCTGCAGATTTGTGGGGTGTGAGGAAGTGGATGCATTCCAACTGCCTTTTTATCTGCTACAGCAGCACAGTTTTTACCATCAGCTTTAGACATCTAACTGAGGTATGGTTTGGTGAGGAAGATGATGTCCCCTCTGGGGTCAGTGGAGGGATGAACACTACCTGAGAGTTGCTCAGGTCACAGAAGTGAGGTGACACAAATGACTTCTTATTTTATTTTTATGATTCTTCATTTGACAGTACTCTTGGGCACGTGGTATGACCCTTGGGGTGTCCTGTGCAGGGCCAGGAGTTGGACTCCATGATCCTCCTGGGTCCCTTCCAACTCAGCATGTTCTGTGATTGCTTCTTTGCCTCCCTGAATCCCAAGGCTGTATTCCCATGCACTTGCTTCTCCTCAGTTGCTGTGGCACTGCCTGCCCAGCAGCTCTTGAACCAGGAAGGTAGCCTGCTGCTGCTCAGAATGTTTATGGCCATGATGATACTTCCTCTGCTATGTCCTGCTAACTTTCTCATTACACTTTATAGCAAACATTAATGTCTAGAAAAAACCAGATTTTTATCTGCTCCCAAGATAGAACATAAAACAAACATCTAAGGCTCTGTAATGCCAAGATGTTTTTAGGATGCTTTTCAGAACATGTACTTGACTTCAATCATTCCAAATCTATTTTGTAATTACAAAGCCATTTTATGTTCCTTTGAAACCAATTCTAAAGCCATTTCACAACCATACTGAAAATATCCCATGTACAGAATTTAGACAAACATTTATTTCAGTTCTGTCTCTTTTTTTTCTTTTCTGCTGTACAGTAGAAAAAGGGGTCTTTGCAGAACTCAGGTGCTCTTGACCATCTCACTACGACCTCTGTGAAAGGCTGCCCATTCATCTGGGCAGTGTTAGCCCAGAAAAAAAGGAAGAGGAAACTCACACAATGTAAGGTTTTAAAGCCAAATGGAGTCACTAACATTTAGTTTCAACTGTGGCACAGGTCGTACTGCTTCACTGAGGATTCCCTTGTCAAGGTGAGCAGCAGAGGTTTACCAGACCAGAGCTGATCAGTGGCTCTGAGGTTTCCTCAGCTGGCTGTGGGGCAGGGCAGGCTGGTTCATTGCTGAGTAGGAGAGAGGTCTGTTCTCTCTCATCAGATGGTGATAATAGTAAAGACAAGTTTGAGAACCATTACACAGCCCACCAGCTTCAGGGACACAGTGAGGTTTAGATCAGCATGTTTGCCCGTTCTTATATTGCTTTCTCCTTGACGATGCTGTGAGGGACACAATCAGATTTGTAAAACCATTCACTGTTCAGCTGTATGAAACCCTGATACTAAGTAGGTGTTCCTAGACTACAAAATAGCATTGGCAAGCACAGATCATCTACCGACCAGATGCAGCTGATCTCAGACACAGCACAGCTTTATGTAGAAGCAGCCATGTTAAAGCACAGATTCCTTGTCCATGTGTAGGGCCAGGAGCTGAATAATGTGCATTTAGAAAGCGACCCACTCGTAGCCTGTATAATGCTAAGTAAGAAAAGCACAAAGCAGAGGAGAAGGTGAAGATCTGCTTCTGCAGTATGAGCACATTCACAGTGTGGGAGCGTATGCACTGAGTCAAAATAGTCTGCAACGAATTATCAACTGTTATTATGTAAAGTGGTTGGAAATAAACTGACATTACATAAAAAGTGATGTGATACTGCCACAGTAATCACTCTGAAAGCAGAAGGGATTCTAAACCAATGTGATCTGGTTCTGGTTTGAAACTGGTGGAATTTGTATCCCCTGAGCATCTTTTTTGGCCTACCAGGAAATGAGCAGGTTTCCTGCTCCCCGTGTTTACGGGAAAAGCAGCTGCATAGCTGTTCTGTCAGCCCAGTCTCATCAATACTGGCTTTCATGTTCTTAGTTCTCAAGATTGCTCTCGCAGTGATTCAGCCTTTAAGATGTGGTTATTGTGCTTTTTCATAAGTGAATGGAAAAAACCACCAAGGTTAGCTATATTTCTTCTTGGTGAATTCCTTAGCAGAAGGAAGCATTCAGTGATCCCCCTGTCTGTGGATGTGGGCTGACAGATCAATGCATTTTCAGGGGTTTGTTTGTAACCGATTTTGAGGCCAGACCACATCTTCCCTTCTGTCCAAGGATAAGTTAATTAGGTAAACACGAGCACGCAGTCTTGCAAAGTTTCTGGATTGTGACTCTGCGCAGGGAGGGAGGGACGTGTTGCCCCTGTCCCACAGGAGAAGCAAGGGAAGTCTCAGAGTGTCTGTGCATGGAGGTGCCTTCGGCCCATGGGCCTTTTCCCCAGTTTGGGAGGGCTTTCTGTGCCAGGGGGCTCGCAGCCATTTACCCTCTGCACAAGAGGCATGCAAGGTGTCAAGGTGAATTATAGATGAATGATAAACGGATTTTTTAATTTGTACAACAAATCTGTTCTCTGGGGGTTTTTGTTTCTTTCATACCAAAGGAAGGTATGATTTTGCTGATGATTTCTTCTACTGACATAACTAATTACTTAATCAAGGGCTTCTGCCTTCTGTTTAGAGATAGCTGAGATATTAAGAGATTGCATTAATGCCCTTAGAAACACAGCAAGACTTGAGAAATCTATAAAGATATATTTAGTGGCAAAAATTATTCCGTGATAATTTGTCAATTACAGTGCTCCATCAGATAACAAATGCTCAAGATGAAATCTGCTCCAGCTGGGGAAGGATCCATTTTCTGTGCTTTCAGACGTGTCTGGAAAGAAAATGCCTTTACTTAACTTTCTTTTTTTTTTTTTTTTTTTCTTTAATAGTTGCTGTATTTGTAGGGTTTGGGTTACATCTAGCATCGAGGTGGTTTCGTGTAGGGGCAGCAGATGGGTGATAGGTTTTACCAGCACGGTATAGGCATAAATCGATGTTTCCTGGATCAGTAAAGGATGCTAAGGAAAATGCTTATAAGTAAACCTTCAGTACTGGTTCAGAAAGTGATGGAATAATGTAGGTTGCCTGGTCCACTCTCCCCCTGAGAGCCGGAGTAAATCATGTTAAGATACGAAACAACCATATTAGAATGTAATTTATAATCTCCTCGCGTTTTCACTCAGTGTTTCATTTCCATGTCACTTCTGTGTACTTTGATTTTCTTTTTAATTGAGGAAAACTGCACATGAAGACATTATAAATTTTTCCTGTGATTGAGATACTGAAATTTTTTCTCAGTTGTTACAGTTTTAGAAAAAAGAGCATCTGTCTTTGACAGGAGGGTATTTGCCTATGCTCACAGCACACAGGCTTAACAGCATTTTAGTCCTTCCTGCACCTTAGTATTGGATTCTTCATTTCTTGCATAACTGCACCTTTGACATCTGGACATCACTCACATCCACAGGAAGGAGAGTTCCACTCCTTCCCTAATAATAAATTGGTGACAGGCAGGCTGCCCCTGGGGGTGGGACCCGCAGCGCTGTCCCCACAAGCACAAGGCGTGCACAGAGAGCTGGTAGAACAGGCTACCAAACCCCACAAGCACCTCTTGTCAGTGAAGCCCTTCCTGTGCTGTATGTAACGTGTGTGTGTATATACAGGGTAAAATATTGATTGGCTTTGTTACCATTTCTGTCCTTTCATCATCTCTTAGTAGTTAGCAGAACAAAGGTTTTTAGTTAAAACCTCATACTCTAGGAAAGCTTATTTGAGAAGGACTAATGAAAATTACAGCTGTTTATCCACCAAAGCTATGAAATGATACATTATGATTCCCAAAGTGCTGGGTTACTGTACTGTGACAAATAGAACAGGTTCCCAAGGACCCCTGGGTGAGAGCCAGCGTGCAAAAAGGAAGCTAATACCGAAGACTTTTTTCCAACCACCTAGCTGCCAACAGAAGGAGCTACAACTGAAGTCTGTGTTTCTTAAATATCTGTCAGGTGTCGGGGTTAAAAGCTGGTATAGCAGGGAGTGCCTGGAGCCTGTTGTGTGTGAAGCGGGAGGAGGAATAAACGCACTCGGCACCGCCCGGGTGGTTCCGGAGCGCTGTGCCCGCGGCCTCGGGACACCCGCACAGCCCGTCTGTCACTCCGGGCCAGCTCTTTGTTCATCTCCTTGTTGTGCCTGGAGCACACACCCGGCCTCCTCAGGGTCACCACAGCGCGTGTGAGCGGTCCCCCTCTCCTGTCGGGGCTGGGCAGCAGCGGCAGCACGCACGGGGAGGCTGCTGGAGCGGAGGCATTGCCATTGTTTGTCCTGCAGGAGTACCATTGAGATGTGAGGCTCTGTGTAAAGGCAGTAGGAGCGAAAAGCTGGCTTTGTGAAGTACGTGTGCCCTCCTTTCCGCAGTGCATAGAGACCCAAGGAAACGATGAGTGTGTGTGTGCAGCCTGCCCTGCCCTGCCCTGGGAGCCGGGGCAGAGCACAGGCGCTCTCCCCTCCGCAGCCCCCCGGGAGAGGCTGAGCCCACTGCAGGACAGGGCCAGCCGTGCACTGCGGGTGCAAGGGGTTCCTATCTTCATCCTGAGTCATTGTGTCAAGGCAACTGGCTCAGCAAATTCATCTGTGAGCTGATCATTAATAACTCGGTTCATAAAGAGGCGAGTAAGCCAACAGACTAATGAAGTTCTTGAGGTCATGTACTTCAGCTCTGCTGCAAATCCAAAACTGATGCACGAAGTGAGCCCTTTCAGCTGTTTCACCAAATTATCTGTAGAGAGAAAGGTGATGTCTTTTAGTTTATCTAACAAATTGTCTACTTTGAGTTACCAAAATCTATATGCTTTTACACCACCTGGGGCTAAAAACAGTGCAGCTGAAATCAAGAAGCTCTTTCTCATTATTTTGAAATCTTAAACTTCATGAGGATGTAGAGAGGAACCCCATTCTGTCTAGTCTAGTCTAGCCCCAGTTATCCTAATCTGCTCTGCTTTGCAGTTAGACTCTGGCTGCTTGTCCTCAAGGCACTTCCAAACTTTCCATCATGTGATGAGGCATTCAGAGTTGCAGCCAGGCAGTTAAATTACGTGAAGTGCATGGTGCCCATTTTGACTGCTGTTTCCTGATGATTTTTTATGTGCCTGGTATGTTTTTATGAATTGCCTCTGAGCACAGCGCTGAACTGCCCACCTGACTTAATCTCCTGGGTCATTACCATTGGTTTTAGGAGATGTTAGTGTGCTTGTGTAGCTTGTGTTATTCAGCCTGTACTTTGTTGAAAAGATGATCATCAAAATTAGTAAAGGAGCAATCTGTGAACAAACATGATGATGGTTATAACACCACTCTGAACTTGTGCTTGTATTTGTTACGCTTTTCAGCTCTTACCTCTCTCAAAATGCCCACAAAATGCTTCAAGTTGAAGCAGCTGATGAGCTCTGACTCCTGCTCATCTTTCATTTTCTGGTCTGATTGTTTCCTGCTGCCACCACTGCTTCCCCCTGTATAAGTGGATTGAAAGCCTGCTGAGGTACAGAGCTTTTTTGACCATGTTTGGTGCTCACCCTGGGTGAGTCACACTAAAAGCAATATTAAGAAACAGTGATCCTGCGATTACAGTGGTTTAAGGAACATTAAGCAGTACCCTCCACTATCCTCTGCAGAGGACTTCCAAGCAAACTTTTCAGTGAGGCATTAGAGGACATCTAATTCTCCCTTGCCAAGGTGGGCTTGGAGGCAGAAAGCTGCAAGTACACATTAGGACATTTCTGACCTAGGGCTCTTTGTTCCCCCCTGCAAAGTCCAATAGCTGGAAATTAAAGGGAAGTGAAAGCACTTGCACAAGGAGAGAAATCAGTCCTTTATTTAGAGATGAAATAAGTGCCCCAGTCACTTCAGATCAAGATGAGACACCCACCTGGCCAATGCATTGTAGTTTGATCACAAATGGGTTGGTCTGATGTAGAGGTGACATGGTGCAGTTCTTTGTCTTATATGTAGTCTGTTAGAGGAGCAGCCTTTCTGACCTAAAGAAATGTTCCTTCTCCTTTACCCTGGGGATCTGTGAAGCATTTAACCAGACAAGGACGGACAAAAAGCCTGGGAACAAGGTCTGTGATAAGTGAGATGTCCTTTCCCTACCTTTCACCTGCAGGTAACTTTGTTGATTAGTGACTCTGACAAGTGGCCTGGGGTTTTTTCTTAGCAGTGAAGAAAAAGATGTGGCATCAGTTGCTGATTATGACTGTTGTGCAGACTTTTGAAATAAAACCAGTGGTATGTGGCTGAACCTGCCTGATAAGAAGTTATTTTTAAAAAAAGTAATAATGTCTTCGTCACAGCAATGAGGAGATAAATTATATGTTAAATGGTAAAGCACAGCACTGCATATTTTATACTCTGTAATGACTTAAGAGTTCATCATGATAAATGTTATTGAAATAAGCACCAAAGGAATTAAATGTGATGCTCTGCTACCTGTGCTGAGATCCCTTCAACTCACTTAATTCTTGCTGCCTTGCCTTTTGCATAGTCACTGTTCAATATCCTTTTTAAAGAATGCGAAAACGAAAAAAAGTAAATCCTTTATGATGAAAGGCTGCACAGTTAACAAATGGACAACAGGACCTGCCTTGAAGCAGTTCCACTGCCTGTAAAAAATGCTGTTTAGGTGGCACACAGGTGGCATTATATTTAAATGTCAGATCTGGGCTTTGTTCCTCCCTTTAATATAAATGTCAGTGGCATTTTGTTGGGAAGTCTTTTTGTTTCACCTTCCACTTTGATAAATTCAGGCTGGCTTTCAATCTTGCCATCTACCTTTGCATATTCAGAACTCTGCTGACCAAAGTTCTGCATCAGCTTTTTTTTTTTTTCCAGAAGCCATGAATGAAATGCAAGTGGTGGACCAGGGATATTCCAGACCAGCAATGGTGGACAAGTGCTGTAGGGACAGTGACGGGGGGAATAAAATACCATGAATCCCCCCAGTCATAACTAAGGCAGGGGAGCTTCATTAGCACTCGGGCCCCTGGTTGATTATATGAAAAAAGAGGGTTTTCCCAGGGTACTGGGATGGGCACACCTTTGGTCTCATTCAGTAATGCCTTCTTTATTCCGTGGGCCCTTCAGAGCTGGCAGTACCCCTTTCATTTGTATGTATCTGATACTTTAAAAAATAGTATTCCCATTATGTGTGGGTTTTTCCCACTCAAAAATCTAATTTTTGAATTTAATGCAAATAGATTTGACTAATCTGAAATAGCAACAGCTTCCTTTCTGAAGAAATAAAGTAAATGTTGGTAAAGCTTGTGCTTACCACAGAGATTATTTCTGCCCTACCCTGCTAATGCCAACTCTTTAACTTCCCAAAAAAACCTTCTATGGTTCAGTGTCATTTATGTCATCCCTAAATGATACTAAAGCAGCCAAGAGTTCTCCTATCTCATCATTCTTTGAAGAGTTGACTACTAGCACTTCAAAATTGAAATATATTTCTGTAAAACCTTTTTAAGCTGTCTGTAATGATGCATAAACTGAGATGTAATGTTTTAAGGATTTGCATGAAAACCCACTGTGTTCATGGTACATTGTCCCTGAATTACAAGGCTTTTATAGCAGGTTTTTAGTGTGTTCAGATACTTAAAGATGTTCAACCTGAATTCTGTCAGAACTTTTTGGACATGTTAAAGCTCTGCTTTTTCACATCTTGTACGTGTAACTCCTGAGAAAGCAGCGCTTTAAAGGGGCTGCAGAGGCTGTGCAGCCGCTGGTGCTGTGTCATGAGTAGAGCAGCCCTGACACGCACCTTCCTTCTGTGGGATTTAGTGGGAAAGCTGTGAATTAAGGTACCAAAAAATGAGAGTGGCCAAGCCTGTTGGTTAAGGTACAATTGTTGGTCTCAAACACTGGTGTTTGCTGATAAAGGGTGGTTAAACTCACAGGCTTTTGTAGTGGTGATAAAAGCTGAAATATACCAGTACTCAAGGAGTGATTGTGTTCTCAGATTGCTGTAATGTGGCGAGCTGCCAGACTCCCTGTGAAAGCGGTGCTGGCAATGTGTGTTCTCTTTTGCAGAGCAAAGCCCAGATCTGAGCTGGCAAATGCATGATTCACAGACTTTGAGTCTGTTGAGCAAAAAGGAGCTATAAGAAATTGCTTTGCTATAATCTAAACTCAGCTGAAAGGCCGTTCTGATTCCTATTTGACTGTTTTCCACAGCCAGCTTTTTAAAATGTCTTCTGTTGTTAATTCACCGTCCTTAAATATTCCTTTAATAATTTTCTTCATTGCCTTTGAAAAAAGTCTCTGATCTCATGACTTGAAAATATAACTGGCAAAATAAAAATGGAAAGGCTTATGATATTTTTATGAATATAAGTTTGCTTAATAAATAGGAAGGCTGCTCTTCCAGCATGAGAAGGAAACATGATGCCAGGGCAGCTGCATCTCCTTTTTCTCTATTGATGTCTTTTACTTCTTCTATAGCAGTTGCTGAAAGCTAGAGTTCCTGCTTGTCCCGACTCCCTCTCCTCTGCTTGCATCTTTCAGCAGCTACCAAAGATACCACATTATCCCACCACCTCCTTTCAGTGGATTTCTCTCATGCCTCTTCCTTTTTCATTGCATCAAACTTAAACTTATCATCTGCACTTCTTACTATGTTCTCTTTCTGTTGTCTTACTCTGTTGCATTCCCTCCATTCTGCCCATGGTGGCAGATTCAGTGCCCGCTTTTGCTGATTTCATTTTTGTTTACACCAGGTGCTAACCCAGAAGCACCCCTTTTCATCAGGTTCTATGTGATATAGAGAAACTCTGGTAGCTAATGGGAATTCCCTCTTAAAAATTAGATTGGGGGAAAAATGGCACGTTTTTGGCAGGCCTTTAAGGCTTCAGTTGAGCTTCAGTTGTGTTTTTTACTAAGCAAGTCAGCTTGCTGTCCTAAACATCTCTTGTTGCCAATATGCCCAGTATTCCAGGCTGGGTTTATCTGTGGGAGCAGGAGCAGAGAACAGGGCTGGAGGGAGGCAGCCCTGCAGAAAGCCACTGGCCTCTGGGAATTGCCACTGTCTGAGCTGTGCGTCACTTAAACACTGACCGTGTTCTTGAGGCAGCCTGAAGAATTTTGGCACCCAGTGCCTCGTAAATCCCCGAAGTGCTGACAGCCTAAGTCCTTTGGCAGTTAGGATTAACTGTTGTGGTTGTTAATATCCGTAGAGGATGGCACAAGTTTGCGCTGTCCTGGGAGCATTAAACTCTTTCTGAAGTGGGAGGCTGGGACAGTCTCCACCCCGGGTCCTTCGCAGGAGGATCACAGCTGAGCTGAGCGTTTCTGGTGGCTAGGAGGGAGCAGAGGAGGCTGCAGCCCTGGGCCTTGGCTTGGGATTCTCTTTGGTGCCACTCAGAGCCCTTTCTCTGTTCAAGATCAGGGCTCCTGCTGCAGCTGCTCTGACGAGTGCCTCCGGAGGTCAGTTCATGAGATAAGATGGGTGAAGCTTTCCTGTTGCATGAAGGTTGGCGAGGCAACTGCTGGTAAAGGTTACCACACAGAGGGAGAGATCCAGAGGCAAGAGGAAGGTGTTGAAGTGATTATTAGTGGGCTCGAGGCCCAGGATACACATGGGGAAGTTCAAACAGAGAGCTGGAAGGGACTGACACCACCAAAACCTTCCTCCTCTCCAGCACAGCAGTGGTGGGGATATGACAGTGTCCAGCAGAAGTGGGCCATGCCCCTGCTGTGGATCCACCTGCACAGTCTCCTGCCACTGAGAACCAGCCAGACCCCAGGCAGTCTAAAAGCTCCTTCACCTTGGTGGGGAATTGGCTGGTTTATCAGCTCTGAAATTTGCAGTAGAGGACAAAAGTGAAACCTATTCCCTCTCCTACCACTGTTTCCAAACAGGTCCTTTCCCCTCTGGGACTGGGGCCTGTTTGTTGCAAGCTGGGAAGGGAGTCTGTGACCTGATGGCCAGGAGCAGGGCAGGGGCAGAGAACTCATGCTTCAGCCATCCTCCTGATGAATTTAAAAAAAAAAAAAAAATCCAAGAAATGTGGTTACAACCCAGGGCGGAAACTATTCCAACAAAGCAAGCCTTGAGCAGGAAAACATTCACACATCTTGCAGGTGACCCAGCACAGGTAGAATAAATCATCAGCTCCTGCTCATCAGATTTGGGCTGAGAAACCACTCAGGCTAGAAACATTCAAAATGGGTTATAAAGATGTAAATTAAAAGGCAGAGTCCAGAGAAAAGAAGTTCTGCGCTCCAGAGTTAATTTAACCATGTTTAGATTTGGGTGTCCCAGAGGACACTTAGCCTTCTGTTTCTCAGTGGCTGTCATTTCGAATGGGGGCAAGAGAGGGACAGCAAAGGAGGAACTTCACCTCTAAGGATCTTCCATGCTAAGGCCGAATGTTTTTACAGCATTTAACTTTTCAGCCTGTTTTCTGGGAGCCAGTGAGTGAATCACAATTAGCTGTGCCCCAGGCTAAGGGGGCTCGGCGGCTGAGTCAGGACAGAGCAGAGGGACTGATACATCAGTAGCTAAATCAGTGCTGGTCAGCCTTGAGTGCTGCAGCAGAGGAGCACCATTAAACAGCTGCCAAGGACCATTCACTCCCTCTGACGCTCTCCCATTTTGCTGCATTAGTTATGGTTTCTGACAACGACCTCTCCTGACTCAAGGGAATTCTTTTAAGAAAAATTTCTCTATTTAAATTTCATGCGTTGTGAATCTACTCAGAATCTGTCAGAGGTTAGGTCTACGTTTGACTGACTTGCTTTAAGCAAAAATAGTTCTGGGAAGTTAACCCCTTCTTTGATAAGCCTTCATCCTGTGAGCAAATGGTACCTAATGCTAGGAGAGGAATGAAGCTTTTCATGGGAGCCTTGATGCCAGGAGAAAGCAGTCCTCACTTTTCAGGGCTCATACTGCTAGTTCCAAAAACAGTAATGGCTGTAAATAGAAAGGTTAATCAGTTCTTGGGAAAACTGAGGATATCTTAACCCACACCATGTTTCATTTGCTCAAAGAAACAATCTTCCCACCCAGGGGTCAGTACTGGTAGAGGATGTGGAGGGAGAGGCATCAGAGACTGGAACAGTTCAGAAATTCTTTAAAAATGAAGAAGCAATTGGTACTGGTAGATCTGCTGTAGATGCACATGAATGTGCTTCCAAGTTTATTTCTGGCATGTTCTTCCCTGTCCCTGGAGTTAGAGATGTCTGTAAGTGTTTTGTGCATGTGGAGCCCAGTTAATGTGCTCATTAACTTCCACAAACTGCAGTTTTAATCTTCCCAAGTATCCTGCACAGGTTTCTGCTATTCCACAGATAGAAGAACATATCTTCTCTTATGTTTTACTTTAAAAAAGCTTGGCAATAAGTGGTCACATATTAAAGTCTGACAGTGTTGAATCACTTGAGGACAGAATAAAGAGGCCAAATATCAGTGATGTTCACAGTCCATTTCTCTATTGGTTCAACAAGCAGTTTGGTTTTGTTTGCCTCTACATTTGACAGATTGTGAAATTACAGTCTCACTGTTTATAGGGCAAATAAAGAGCTCAGTACTATTTGAGCGTGTTGAAATATCTGTGCTACAAAAGATTTTCAAGAGTTTACCACGGAGATATCTCTCAAGTAGTTTATATATCTCATAATTGCATTTTTCCTCTCCTTTGGTTTTATATACGAACAGGAAACAGAAACTTGTTTCTTGTGTCTCTGCTTCCTGTAAATGCCAGAGACACCATGTCATCGTGCCTGAAAAAAAAAATATATGCTGTAATATTAATTTACTGGCATTTTTAAACATCATTTATTTTAAAAAAGAAGCAAAACCATTTTAATCTTATACAGTTGTTGGTTTTTTTCCTCAGGTCACCCAATCCTTTCTGCTACAGTTGAGTTAATTTCTACCATGGATGCCACCAGAATGCTGGAATAAGGCAATCACTGGCATACTCACCATCTTGAGAGAAAGCAGCTGAAGGCCTTCTCAGCCCTGCTGTCACACTGCAGATACACACTGGCTGTGCCACCAGGCTCTGCATCCTCTGCCTGCCCTGGATGTGGCTTCTTGCCTGCAAGATCAGCCCCGATGTGCTGTAGGTGACTTTGGACCTCCCTCATCACTACGGACTTGTCTGATGCCCGTGGGACCCCCGGCTGACCCTTGTTACCAGCACCCAGCCCACTCTGCCCTCCTTGCTTGGGCACCCCAGGACTGTGCCAGGCTGGGGAGGGCACTGCCCTGCTGCTCTGTTGATGCCTGCGGCTCCAAGCTCGTCTTTGCAGATCAGCCCGCTGACACCTGGTAAGATTGCGTAATTATACTCAGATTCATATTTTCTCAAGAAATTCTTTAGTATTTTTAAAATCTTGCTCTGTGCATAAAAATCAGTCTCTGAAAGAAGTGGTAAATGGAGTATTTCAGCCTACAAAGGAGATTTTGTGTTTTCAGCAGCGCACATGTTGGTGCATGCCACGGTAGCCAGCCTCAGCCTGCACTGCTTCTTGCTGTGTTCTGCCTTTGAAGCTGCCTTGTGTGGCCACAAAGCCACAAGTGCAGGCTGCTGTCTCCAGGAGCACAGTGGGTCCTGCCTGGCTCATGTCCTGCAGTGCCAGACTGTGCTCTTGGCCCAGGGCGGTACTTCAGTGCCCACTGCTCCAGGGGAGCCTTTGGGGCACTTCTGCTCCTCAAACCCTTGCCAAACAGGGTGGTGTAAAGGTCTTAGGGAGACTTTTGACCAAAAGTGGCAAGAAATGTATCGTTCTGATTGTCTGTATTTGCTTATTGTTTGTACTTGTGTGGAACATCTGAGGTAACCAAGCTTTGCTTTAGCCCTTCACATTCCTGAACAGCAAGAAATATCCTCACCAAGGTAAGTGACATGCAGAGTCAGGCTCCTTCTGGATGGCTTTTCAAAGCTGGTGGACTAATCGTGTAATCCAAACAAAAATCAAAGTAAAAATCCCCTTTCTGTAATTGCTTATCTGAAATACTCAGCCAAAACACTCTTCTCTCAGCTTCAGCAAGGGGTTAAATGCTCTTCAAAAGTGTTTCAACTTCTTAGATCAAGGTGGGTTTGGTTCTGCATATGAGATAAACTTGCAGCTACAGGAAAGTCAAAGACTTTGTTAAGGCAGGAAATAGTCCTTTTAGTTCCACATGCAAAGGCACCTTTTAATGTGGCTGCTGAATTGGGTTCATCAGAAGTAAAGGCTAATCTTCCCCTTGACATTTACCGAGTTGGTTGATTACTTTTCTGAACCGTCCATGTGGAGCGTTGCACGATTTTATAAATTATTTCCTGGAAATGCTTAATATTAAGAGGTTTTTCCAATTCCTAGTTTAAGCTCTGCACATTCATAATTGAGATCTTACGAGGTAAAGCAAAAAAAAAAAAAAAAATCAAACCTGGCAGAGCTCACTGGGAGGAAGAAATAAATATTGATGAGACAAAACATTTTACCTGCAGTGGCCAGAATTCTCTTGACCGTCATAAAACCACTTCCTGACATTAACTGAAGGCTAATGTGGCAGGAGGATGAGCTGGAGGCCTGTGCAGCAGCTGGTGTTCATGCAGGGCTGTGTGCTGACATCACTGCAAACCTTCCACTGCACAGGGGTGCACCTGAACGAGGGGCCTCGCCTCTGCTGAAGAAAATCCTTTTCATTTCCTCTATGGCAATTTATCTGATTTTTCTTTTTAATTGTTTTGGAAGAGCTCTGTCCCTATGAGAGGAGTACCTGTGAAAAGGGAATAGTTATTAGGGTATGTATAGTTAAATATCTGTGCATGTATGTGTTTTATACTGAAATAACAGTGGGAGATAACAGACCCATGAGAGGTCAGAGTCCCACTATATAGATTGAGTAGGAAGTAGTCATTGTCCCACAGGGTTGGCAACTCTGTGAAGACAGAAAAAATAATAATTTCTGTCCCTATTTTTAGGGAAATTGATGAAGAGAAAACACAAGGATTCTGATTTCTTTACTATACAGATCTCTGTAGGCCTTGAAAAGGGATCCAAATTTCAAATTAATTATTTCCTTTTAAAAATCTGGGCATAGGTATTGCACTGCAGGTATTAGATTGAAATGTTTTCCTGAAATCCGGGTCCAAATCTAATGTCAGCCAGCTCTCTGTAGGGCAGCAAACTCCTATCCCAAAGCTGACACCTCTCAAGTCTGTCCAGTGGTGCTGCACTCAGAAATGGGCATCTACAGAGCACCTTCTGGGTCACTGTGTCCAGCCCTCTCCTACAGCCATCCATCCCCTCCAACCCCATCTAGAAACTTACCTGGCCTCATCTTAAAACTGAATAGATCCCTAGTGGCAAAGCTGTCACCACATTCTCTCCCCTCTGTGATGTCAGAGGAGGTGGTTCAAAGCCAAATCTGTGGTTTATTCACACTTATTTGTTCTCTGTCCGTGTTGTCCTTTAGCACAGATTCTTCTTCCCTTGTGTTTGCCCTCCTCGTTCCCAGTGCCTCCTTGGATTTACTGGCAGCAAGCTGGGTTGTGGCTTTGCAGGGCTGCAGGAGCTTTATCACACACTGTCCTGTCAGCTCAGCTCTCCCCAGCCCATGGGATGCCGAGAGCCCTTCTCCACACCTCTCTCAGGTGGAATAGGTCATTCCCCGGGTGGGGTGATCAGGCCCAGAAATGGTGTTTCAGATGGCTTCTTATCCAGGCGCTCCCCTCAGCAGGAGATCCAGGGTCAGGTCCCTTCTGGATCTGAGCAGCTGCTTCACATAAACAGAGACCAAACCATAGGGTATTCTGGCCTGGTTGTATTTTCAGTCACTTGTAGGTACTGTTGCACTCAGTAGAAGAACTCAGGTGTTAAAATGGAGTGGCCCTATCCCGTAGCACTGCCCCGAGTCTCGAGCACTAGGCTAGGAAAGTCATTCTCTTTCCTTCCCTGTGTCACTGCTACCATATAGGTATCGTGCTTATATGATTTTCTGTATTTGAGAGTCCGTTTTACTCAGAGTTTGAATTAGGAAGCAGGAGACGATGGTATTTCTTCGGTCTCAGATTGTTTTTATTTTCTTATCAGTAACACAGCTGCATGGGATGTGCTTCTTAGTTAGCAAGGTGAAAAATGGCTAAAAATAGCTACTGAGTGCTACTTCCAAGGTCTTTTATACCCTAATCTACCCAATTACAGCTTGCTAAGTAGTTTGTTTTTACTTAAAATCCAATGACTATCTATACATGGTCTGCACTGCGGCTTTCTTGAACCAGTACCAGAAAACACAGGTTGGTGAAGAAGAAAGAAGTACAAACCCACACCCAAAATCCTCCATCTTGTTACATATCCCTAAACCTAAGTTCTATATCTCTACATATTTCACCCA
Source organism: Lycocorax pyrrhopterus obiensis (assembly GCA_014706295.1). Classification (NCBI taxonomy): domain Eukaryota; kingdom Metazoa; phylum Chordata; class Aves; order Passeriformes; family Paradisaeidae; genus Lycocorax; species Lycocorax pyrrhopterus. The sequence continues at coordinate 4,293,988 of JACSVZ010000016.1, forward strand.
GTGATATAACTTTTAATTACACAGCAACAATCTCAGCAGTATCACACAGTCTAGGAAGTTTTTCCCAAGGCCTAAGATCAAATAGAGTGTACTTCTGAAGGTCATTGCTTATCAAAGTAGAAAGAATGACATTCTCAGAATTCAGAGTTCCAACACTACCATAACTGAGGAGAGCCTCACCTCTCCTCCCTGCAAGACACAAACCAGGAGCTGTCTGGGGAACTTCCCAGTACACGTGTCCTCCTTTTCCCTGGAGCAGAAGCAGGAACTGAACTCAGTTCTCCCTATTCCAAGGGAAGGACGGGTGCTGCATCAGAGTAAACAGCTTTTTCTCAGTTTCATGACACAAAGAATAGCTGCAGCTGAATGGCGGCACTGCACAGCTTCAGATCAGCCTGGACTGGGTTTTGTTGAAGGTCATTAGGCCTGCTGCACTAGGGACTAAAAAGGTGGGGAAAAAAAGAGTGACCAGCTCTGCCTACCTGGCAGTTTGTCCCCTGGCAGCCACAGAGGAAGAATGACCTTTGGCTGATTTGAAGGCTGCTCCGTCCCATGAAGTACAGACAAAACAGAAGGTGTGCACAAAGGTGGAGCACACCCTCAGCATCCCTGCTGTGGGACAGGGATGGTGCAGTTGGTCCGGGGCCTGCAGGGGGTAAGCACGATGGCTGGAGCCAGCTCCTGGGGTCCAAGCTTTCTGATTCCACTGCCTCAGTGCAGTGGGCACAGTTTAACTGCTGCCACACAAATCGGTTCCATGATGACCAATGAGAGATATTTTTCACTTTGATTGGTGAGCAGGGCAGAAGATTTTGAAACGGTATTCCTCTTTTTAGGTTTTGTAATACATTTCCCGCAAAGTTAGCTCCAGAGAAGTAATAGCACAAGGTCAGTTAAACTTGTTATATGAATATTACACTTGGTAATGATCTGAACTTTAAAAAATATCTGCTTCCCATTTCAGAAATGAGACAGCTCAATTCCTTCCTACGTTTCATTTGTTTTAAGGCAGAGAATGGAAGTGGTATCTTTTTTCCTGCCAGCATATTAAACCATGTTTTTATTAACAAGTAATTGCGTTGAGTCTTGGAACGCATTAGCAGCAGCAGCAGCAGCAGCAAAAAGTACTTCTGCAAAGCTAAAAAATGTATTTTAGAGTCCTTTGAATAAAATTGTAAAACTGCTCTAGCAGGATATTTCACTTCCTTGAGCATAAGATGGGAGAATTTTTTATAGGTTATACAGCTGAGAACTATTTTAAATCTCATTTTGAACTCAAGTAATCTATGAAGTGAATGTTCATCTGGGTGAAAAGACACCCTGCCCTTTTTTTTCTAGACAAAACAAGTACAAAATACCTGAATGCTTAACAATTTCAAGGGAAATTCAGAGGGAAGTCCACTTTTGAGTTATGTGTGGAATCATTTTATTTCCAGTTTTGGATTAGTATGGTTCAGCAGGGAAGGGGAGAGGCCGATCTTTCCTGTGGTAATTTTCCCAGGACCATTTCCTGTGTGGATGTAGTTACAACCATATAAAGGTGTCAGTGGATTAGGAAAAGAGTCGTTGGTACATGAGACTGAAATGTGATGGGATTAAATGAAGCCATCATCTACCTTGTCAGAGAGAACAGTGAGAAGAGACTTTGTTACACTGTGTGGTGAAACAAGGGAGAAAACCATGAGCTGATGGTACCTCTGATCTTGCAGAGGAGGGCAGAACAAAAGTAATGGTTGGAAGCTAAATTCAGATAAAATCCAGTAGAAACGGGTCTTTTGAGTGAGTGGCTGGGACAATCTGCTGAGGGATGCAGCGCTCTCTGCGTCTCTGAAGAAGGCTGTACCTCTGAGCTGTGGTGCCTTTGTGAAAGACACCAGGTCCTGAGCTCAGAACAGAGTGTGTCCAAGTGTAATAGCCTGAAATTAAACAGGATTCTGACTGGACATGAGACAGTCCCTCAGGGGCTTTCATGCTCGAAGGGTCACCTCTAAAGTTTAATCCAGCACAGAGCTGCCATTCCTGCAGCCATGAATTCAGTGAGCTGTGGTGGCAGCTGTGTTATCAAAAGTGCAGGGACAGGATTTTGGCTGCAGGCAGCTGGAAGTCAGATCTCTGGAGAAGGTGTTACAATAGTTGACCCTGCTGGAGCAGGGAGGTGGGACCAGGTGACCCCCTGTGGTCCCTTCCAACCTGACCCAATTGGTGATTCTGTAGCATCTCAGATTTTCACGAGGCCCCTTTGGGTCACATGGCAGAACATCGAGCAACATTTGAAACAGTATTCCTATTTTCAGGTTTTGTAAGTAACACATTTAAGTAATACAAGTAAGACTTTCCTGGGAGAGGGAGCCAAAAAAATAAAGGAGGTTGAGCTACAGTGATGGTGTTTGTGAGCAGCGCTGAAAGTTCTCCTCAGCGAAAACTGACGGGCAGGGATAGGGATGGGGCACAGCCAGTGATGTGCCAGGGTGGTCAGGGAGGCCTTCCAGCTCACTTTACCAAATTCAGCAGCTTGGGAAAGCCCAAGTCATTTGGTGGCACCATTTCAAGCCAGAAGCCAGTGTAGGGTGGCTGTGAAGGGGAACAGAGCTCTGAAACCTGTCCTCTTGTGGATGTTGAGACTGTAGGCATGGGGCAGGCTTCTTCCCACTGCTTGGGAATGTCCTAAAGCCTCGGGGTGGGGGTGGGCACCCCAAACACCTGTCCTTTTGTTTTTCTTTCTGCATCCAAACATCCTGTAGAAATTTCTCTGACAAGATCCAGGGACTGACAGAGTGCCTGCCCCTCTGAACCCTAGTGGCAAACTGCTCACTGACCTCGACAAAACCAGGATTTCATCCTTGCTTTTTATAACAAAAGAACAATGTTCCGGCCTAACCAAAACATTCAATGAGTTTTTAAGGCCAAGCTATCCTATGGAAACAGTTCCCTCCTCTATGTCCTCCTTCTCCATCCAAATGTACAATTTTATTTTAAAAGCCTCTGCAGGCTGCTGCAGCAACTTGGTAATTTGAGGTTAGGAGGAAGCTGAAGTTTTCTAAAGGAATAAAGAACCAGTTTGATTAGAACATGGCAAACCTTCCAATAGCTCTTAAAATGCATCTTTTGTGCAGTGTTTATTATAGCACCTGCTGGCACAGCTGGGACCTTGTGGGTTTCTTTAGGTTTCTTTAAATCATTCTGATAACACAAAAAAAGTTGGTAACATTGAAAGCCAGGGCTCAGACTTCAAGTCTTTTTTCACCTTTTCTTGCAATGAAGCACATTCATATTAAGGTTAATAGCAGAAAGTAGTCAGATGATGAAAATGTACCTCAACCCTGGATTTTGTGGTGGTGGAATTTAATGAACTTCCATCCACAGTCTGGGTGGATGTGTGGGGGTCAGTGTGGGAGTACTTCAGACTGAGCACTCAGCTGCAGTGCCTGGCTTTGGCAAGTGGGCACGTCAGCAGAGTCAATTCTGACCAGGCTGTGTCATTTAAGGAATAGACTGGGCTCCATCTCCTTCCCATCCATGGTGCAACACAGATGTTCCTCGGCCACCAGAGGCTGGCAGGAAACTTGTGAAGGATGTACAAAGTAAGGAAGGTGAAAGCAGACAGATGGAAATTTCATATATTCTAAAATCATGTCTGCTTTTAGAAAACAGGCTGGGAACTCTGTTCGTTATTTCTAGCCAAGCTGATGGAAGTGTGTTCTTGATAAGGAACAGCCTCTAATGGAAGGGAGGGAGGGAGGGAGGGAGACAGCCCCATGGCAAGTAGTTATTAAGGCCAGTTTGGCTGGCAGCTGTGAAAGTAAATAGTAGTGCTGCTCTTGGTTAACAAGCAGCAAATGGGGGGATTGAACAAACTCACAGATCATTAAACAAACGGAAAGTTCACTCAACATCAAAGTGTGGTTTGGTGTTTAATTTGTACTTTAACAAAAGGAGGGGGAAAGTGGAGACTAAATATTTCTGCAGGTCTTGTGCGGTCTCCACCAGACCTGCTTGGGAGCACTAGGGCCATAGAGAGCAAGGTTTGGTGTCACTGCTCATTTGTGTGGGTACATCTGCAGGAGCATCTGTCTCCTCAGACATCATTTATTTACCAAGTTCCACCTTTTCTGTAAAACCCTGTCATTCAGGGAGCTGGGGACACATATTTACAGCTCAGGCAAAGGGCTGCAGCCACTGGATTTACCCACTGGAGAAGTCACAGACCACATCCCCATCAGCATTGTGCCCCCTACCCAGCCTGTTTCCCTCAGAAGGCAATGCAAGGACTGCTGTCAGTCACATTGCCTGATTATAATTGGAAACGTTCTTGAAAATCTAAAAATCAAAGGTTGAACAAAATTGCAGCTCACACAGGGCTGTTTGTGGCTTCTGTGTGATTTGAATGTTATCCATATCACATGGGCACAGGCTGTGCTCTCCCCTGTGCAGGGATGGATGTGAGTCCGTAGTGCTCACATTTAGCCATTCAAAATGGGAACAGAAACTCTGTAATACTCTCTTTACTGCAGTCTAAAAGAGAAGAAAGCTCATTACTTACACACAGCATCAAACTTCCTCTTGATGTTACATGGGCATCTTCCTGCTCTCTCTCCTACTAAAATCTCTCTGACTGAGCCTCTAGTTCAACCCAGAGACTAACAAGGGGAGAAAGTGGTAAAGGTGATGTGTAACTTACAGAAAGACTGCTGAAAAAAAGGTTTGCAATAAAGATGCTCTGGTACTTCAGAGAAAACTAAATATTTATTTTTTATAGCTTTTTGTAATGCAAATGTTCCATGCCAAAGCCTCTGGAACCTTGTGTATTAATCACTCTGACTATGCAGATTTTTATTTTAAGGCTTGGTCCCTTAGCTATTTGGAAAGAAGCGTAAATACGTGATTTAAAGCAGGGGGGATGGAGCACCTGCATACAACAAAGGATACAATTATGTGTTCTACAATTTAAAAAGGAAAAGTAAAGACATTTGATTTCCTCTCACTGATCGCATCTGTTCAGAAAGATGGCTATCTGATTACTTTGTGCTTTGAAATGACTAGGACTGCCTGTGCTGGCTTTTTTTGTTATTATTATTTCTTTTCCTTCTCTCTCCTGCCTCTTGCCCATAACAGAGCTGTGGGAAATCATTCGAATAGAAATCCTAGCACCAGTAATAATCAAAGAACTATTCTGTTCTTAATTCAGAATCAAGTAACAAAAATCACTGTTCTTGTTTTATTTTGCCTGTTCTCTGCTTTAAATGTAATGCATTATGGCCACCTCTGCCGTCCTGGCTCATTTTGGGGTAGATGATGATGTAGGTGGTTGATTGCAGGGGGGAGCAGGGGTTGCACACCAGGACAGGAGTCTCACAGGCAGTTTAAGCCAGAAGCAATGTTTTATCTTCCTCTCCCAGCAGCAGAAACACTGCAGGAATATCTCAGGATTGCTGGGCTGGGCTGGGCAGGGTTGTTGCCCCAGCCTACCAAGGCCATGCTCTGTTTTGTCATGACTCATATTCCTCAGCTGACTCTTTTTTTGCCTGTCTTCCCTCCACTTCTTGAACCAAAAATCACACTGCTTAGTGATTTTTAACTGGAATGTCACATGTCATTTAGGTTTTCCTTGCAAGACAATCTAAAGTATTTGTAACTTTCTGTGACAAACAGAAGCCAAATAGGAGAATGGACTCTGTGTCTCTGCTCTGGTCATCAGCACCAGGTCCAGGAGGTTCTGCTGGAGTAGTTCTGCCCCATCGTTTCCTACAGGATAGATTGGAGGCAGCTGTATGGTTTGCAATGAGGTTGAAAAACTATTTGTGTAAATTTTTGGGTCTAAATTTAATCTGTTAGGGCTGGGTTTGAGACTACTCCTTCACAATCCCATCCCCATTTCTAGTTCAGGAGTGTGTTTAATATCTTTCAGCACCTGCACAGCAGCCAGCCCTGGGGAATGAAGAGAATAATCATTGTGTTTTGATCCTCAGCTCCTTTTCAGAGCTAATAAATAAGTTAGCTGCTGGTTTATGTACTGGTTTGGAAGCCAGCACCATTCAAAGGTGTATTTCATAGGTGTGGGTAATTAGCAAACATTACCCAGCATTATAATTTGCTGTTTGTTTTCTCTCTGAAGCAAACAGATATAAATTGTTTAAAAGGGCAAACCTGTTCAAGAGAAAAGCATCCAGGCACCCAAACACTAGTTCCTAGCAGTTAAGGAGATATTATTGACAGGAACAGGGCAAATGTAATTTTTAAACCATGCAGCTTCCAGTGATCACCGTGGTCTCCTGGAAAGGCAGCCGATGGCCAGCAGGCTCTGGGCTGGGAATTGCCCACTGCTACACTCAGATTGTTTATTTTGGAGGTCCCATTGTCGCTGCTGGCATTTTAAGTGAGCATGTTGGAGCAGGAAGGGCCAGAGATGAGAGTTGTTCAGTGAAACAGCATTTGAACTGGAAAGCACACGTTTGTCAAAACTGAGCTTGTTCTCTCAGACCCTTGGTGGTCCCCACACCCTGCCTGGCCCCCCAGCCCAGGACTTGGTGCTCTGGAGGGTGCAGCTGTGTGAGCCCAGGGCAGGACTGTGCTGGCTGCCCCCTCTGACCTGGGCACCCCCACCATGCCCAGCCATGGCACTGCACTGGTGGAAGCAGAGGGGCAGAGGCCAAGCCTCTGAGACCCCAAGCCCACCCTTGGCTTGACTAACTTCTGTCAAGTATTGGAGCTGCTCTTTTACTGGACTTGTCTCAGATTTTGACATCCAGAAATCAGGTCTCAGGCAAGTCTTGGGATGTGCTTTAGTTTTCAGAATTGAAAAAAGAAAGAATTGGTTTGTAAGTGAAATTTATTGGGTTTTCTCTGCTGTGGGAGAGATCAAAGCTTCTGGTTTGTTCTGAAAGAAAATAATTTTTCTGCTTTTAAAGCAGTTTTGACTTCACACTGAAGAGACACTTCTGCTTTCAGCCAGCTCTCTGGAGCTGTAGTGAGGTCTCTGCCCCCGCTCCGATGCTGCTCCACATTTCTGCTCCCCAGTGCAGAGGGACAGAGCTACCCCTGTGAGAAATTGTCGTGAATGTTTACACAGTTATAGCTGAACTGAGAAAAAGACAATAAACCAGCCTACAGTCTCATTTATAATTACCCAGTGGGAAGGAAATTAAAATGACAGCATTTAAGTTTTCACTCTCTCCTGGTGGCATTTAGACATGGGCTTACACTTGGTAAAGGCAAAGTAATCAGCCAAGTACACAACCTCATACAGCCCCATTTCATGCTGCAGAGCACTGCCAGTGCCAGCCAGTTCCTTTTCTCCCTCATACAGGTACACCATGCATTTTATTAGTCCCCTGTCATTCTGGTGCAGACAATGACATAATTGAATTTAAACAAACTAGACTACAGTCTCCTATGGTCTAGTGAATATTTATGTCACTCAAGCATCAGGAGGCCTCTGGAGCATTTTGGAGTTTTGTTCTTTTTTTTTTTTCTTTCCTTAAATACTTCAAAAAAATCAAATGTCAATGACATTTTCTGGACTAAATGGTTCTAATAGAGCTGCACAGAGATTTGGGTGGTCATATGCTTTTTGTGTGACACAAAGAAACAGGATTAGTCTTACCTGGAGGGCAGAGTCATGAGGCTCCCCACAGGCATCTCAGGAAATGCTGATTCTTCCTGACTCGGGTGGATAAAAGATTATGACACAAATGGTTACTTTTCAAGGAAATATCTCCTCCTCAGAGGATAAGCTTTTAGCTCTAATGTAATGCTAACAAATTAACAATCTGTGCCTTAGATGGGGAGATCTGTATGCATATCTTGTTATATGCTGCTCAGGAAGTTGGGAAGGGCGAGCAGGGGAGGGATGCTGTGGCTTTCACCTGAAGTGTGGAAAATTGCCAAGCTGCTGGTGAATAGGGCCGGGTTCTTGGCTGCATGAATGTGTTGGTTACAGTTTACAGTAGGAGGAATATGGGTGCATATAGTTGACCTTGAGCTGGACTTTGATTTGAACAATCATTTTATGGAAAATAATGGAAACGGTGGGGAGCTTCCTCTGATGGAGCTTCTCCTCCTTAGGCAGTTCTCGTTGCCATCTGCAGTACCCAGAGGTGTTTTTGTCATCCACAGCAGCACAAAGGCTAAAATGAGTCTGCTCAGTGGTTCAGGTTCACCTTGAGCAGGGACAATCAGTCCCAGACTGACTTCAGCCCAGAGATGTGAACAACCTGGGACCTTCCCCTCCTGGGAACTGTGGGACTTTCTAGAGAGTGCTCAAGCAGGCACTCAACTACAGTAGGCTCCAAGGAGATGTTATGGTTGATCTCAAGTCCAGCTTGTTAGAAGAACTAGCATTTAAGAACTTCTTGTGCTTTTCTTCTCTTTTGTTTCATTCTTTTTTATCTGACTGCAGTACCCCTGGTAAGCTGGTTAGCTCCCTGTGTGGTTCTGACAGCTGAGGCCTTCTCCCTCTGCATTAAACTCCCATGGCATTCAGAATAAACATTGCCTGCATTCTTCTGTTGAAATAAAAAGCAAACTTCAGTAGTAAAGTAATTAGGATGTGGGTCACAGGTTGTTATATAGCAAGTCAGACATTATTTAACTTTGCAGAAAATCCTGTGCTAGGCCTTTTATCAAGAAAGTCCATTTGTTTTTAAAAACCCCTAATCAATAAGTCCTAATTAAAATCATATGTCAGATAACTAGTAGTCCTTAAGATTTTGGTTTTATACCCAGTAGGATTCTAGCTTACTGATGACATAAGTGTATTTGTTTACTGACTAGATCAATAGCCTGCTCAATAATTGTTTTTTGCCAAGGTTACAGGCATTTGGCTGGAAATAATTAAAACTGTTTGTGATGATGGATTTTTTTGAAACTTGCTGTAATACCTGAAGGAACTCCTGCCTGGGTGCCATGAGTCTCAGAGCTGTGTTTAGTTTTGTGTGCACTGCAGTCCTCCTAGCCCTCTCTAATAATTAGATTTGTTTAATTTTCTACGACCTGTCTTGCAAACCTTGCCATCCGTGTGGCCACAGAATGTGCCCTAAAGCTGCTATGGAGAAGCATATCACACTTACAGCATTTTCAGTTTGAAATGTGGTGATATTTGTCTGCAGTGGCCAGTGGGAAATGCTGAGGTTTGGTAGGGGATTTTGATGCAAGGAACTTTGAAGCTCCTGGGTGAGCTCTGGACAGAGTTATGTGACACTGCAGGATGTTAGTGCGGGTAAAGATCTCCTTTCATTTACAGTATTTGCTAACTGCCCTGTGTGGGTATTTATAAGGAGTGCTTGCACTGTTCCCTGGAGCCAACATACAGAAGATGGCAAAAGTGATTAAAAAGTACTGCTCTGAAGCACCATATTCCTTCATCAGCAAGTCTCAGTGAAGGTGGCTGGTAAATCCCTGCAGTTCTGTCAGGATCAAAGCAGCAGCAGAGGTCTCAGCCAAGGAGTGACAGAATGGCTTTGAGAAGCAAAAAATCTGGGGAAAATGGAAAATCCAAAGAGTAGCTAGTCTTTGTTTTGTGACAAAGAGGCTCTGAGAAAGATTAGATGCTTCTCTGCATTGTAGTTCCAGAAACTTCTTCAGAGCAGCAAAATGACTAAGAACACATTTGGTTTCACATTAAATACATGAGTACTTCCATTTATTTGGGGGGCTAACTAACGTGCACTAGATTTCTTTCCATGGATAACTTTCCTTCGTTGTTAATTCCAGAGTACTTTGTCACTCAGTGAGGGTCACACCCGAGACATCCTTCTCTTGTCCTTGGCAGAGGCTGTGTCAGCGAGGTCCCCTCTCTCTTCAGCAGTTGCTGTGCAGTGAATCTGCTCCAGGTTGTTATGCTGGCACGTGCCTTTGCTGTGTTGCACAGCTCAGTAATAAATTTGTCCGACTTCTGCATCCCAGCCTTTTCCCAGGGCATCTGTTTGTGCACAGAAGCCAGCCATACATATTTATTACTGAGATGGAACAGTAATTAGGAAATGTTTCGTTTGAATTACGCTTCTTATGCTGTTGCTTGGTGTTGTGCACAAATATATTGGGGAGTAAACATGACTTGATTGCAGTGACAAAGAAAGAGAAGAAATATCTCTGGTAGGAATAGAGTCTCCAAACTGATCATAGTGATAGCTTTTATCGTGCTCTTTCTTCATCCCTTTTCCCGTAGGTTAAGACTCAAGTCATTGATGCAATATCCCAGAAATAACATTTCAGTCTATTCCCAGACGACATCCTCAGCTGCGTATTTGGAGCCACTTGCACATAAATTTCAGGGAAAGCTTACAGGAGCGTAAAGTATTTTCAGTAAAACCTAACCCCTTTGACTTTTAAGCTTGCTCATGACAAACATCCTAACTATTGAAAAACTAGAGCACATCCTCAGAGAACAGAATCTTTCAGTCTTCATAATCATTTAAAAAGAGAAAGATATCGCAGATGGGATGGTTAGAAATGAGCAGCCTCTTGAATGCGAGTGTATCGTGGCATCCAAGCAAGTGGTTGACTTTCTCAGATTTAATCCTGCTTTTTTGCACATCCCTAATTAAAACTGAAGAGTAAAACATTGATTTTGTGCTTAAAACATATACAAATATATAAACACACATACATTTATTCATGCATTTATATAAAGGAATTAACATGAAAATGTGTTTTTCACTGGAACTCTAATACCTCCAACAGGAAAAGCCATCAGATTCTTGAATCGTCTTTCTCTGACAGTATCATAAACCTGAAGAACTACTTAGTCTAAGTGCTTGCTTTTACATGGCTAAATTTAGGTAGGATGATTCACTCTTAAGAGCTGGATTTGCATAACAAGACAATGGCAGTTAAGCACCTAAATGCCTAGAGCAGCTTTTCCAGCTTCCTCACATCCCAAAGCTGTCATTGATCTCTGTGCAACATAAATTCTAGGAAACCAAACCCCATTTGTGGATACAAAACATGTTGCAAAGGCATGGCCCTAAAGTTTAGGTTCTCATTTTGAACCCATTTGCACTGGTGATGCCGTGAGGATTCCCACAGTGTAGTTAATAATTGCTCTCCCCAACAAAAGAGCCTCAGAAAGATCTGCACAATGAAGTGATGTTGATGAAGTTGCATAGTCAGTGCAACCTCGATGGAATTAGATTGCCACAAAAGCATCCTAGGGGCTCTTTAGATAGGCTCAGTCTTCAACATAGAGGCCTAAAGCAAAGCAAATCACTTCTCACGTAGAGAAGGAAAGTAGAAATTGAACTTTATGTGCTCTGAATATGTGGCTGGGGTAGGAAAAGTCTTTTTCGCTGATTTAATTGAGTTAAAAATAAATATTTTCTTTGAAGTGTTCCTTGGCATGTCTCAAGTTACAAGATTATTTCGTAAAAGCTAATGCAGTCAAAATATGCATCCAGAGCCTGATGGTCCTTGCTTTCAAAGACTCTCAGGCATCCTCATGGGAGCATGCCTAGTAAAAGTAACATTTTCTCCAGTTAACCAGAAAATAGAAAACCAAGGACAACCCATCCAAAACCAGCATCAATTTCACAGGATGACAGCTTATGTGTTTGGAAGGCATTGCTTTTCGTGTATCTGTAGGACTGGCAAAGTCAAACTAATAAATAACCATAAATCAGCTTACAAATGTTTTTTCATCTTTGCATTCTCTGTGTACTGCAGCTGGCTTGGTGGCAAACAACTGAGCTTTGCTACACCCGTGAGACCCTGGGCTTTTCAGCTCTCCAGGGACTGGCCAGTGCACCGGCACTCCTGCTCTAGAAGCCTTCAGGTTCAATTCTTGGGTTCAAACAGTCTCTCTAGCAAAATTTGCAGAAACTGGCTCCTTTGCTTCCTAAGGCTGCCTTCAGATCACATGTTCACAAATTCATTGTTTTGAAGAAAAGAAGCCACAGGTTGAGCAGAACATATGAAAGCTGTTCCCTTTAGTATTGTAAACAATGCAGGTGCTATGAGTGAATCCTTGTCTCTGTTTCCTCCTTACTCAGATGCATCAGGAGTTGATCCTTATCCTTTAAGCACAGTAGGACATGTCCTCTCTGCTCCCATTTCTTTCTGTACAGTGTTGGGTTTGGGTTCAGGTTTCCATAATAGTAGTAGACCCTTTAGTGAAGAGAATGGGTCTGCTCTGTTAAAATTTGCTTTCTCTTCCTCCTCCCAGACTGGCAATCACATTTTCTGTCAGGAGATTAGCTGCTCACTTGCCCACCTGAGATTTGCTCTGGGCACTAGCCAGCTCTTTGAACAAAAATGTGTCCTTCTGACTATAAGCTTATCAAGGCTGTCCAGCCCTCCTCCATGTGTGAAGCCTTGTGCCAAGGAGGGGTGTCTCTGCTGACACTGCCAGGCACCTCTGGCCAAACAGGTTTCCAAAGGTTCTGGCGGAGATGGGGAGTAGATTTTGCTCTCAAGGACGGCCAAGCACGGGGCAAAGGGCAGCACCAAGTGGTGAACCAAGGTCACCAAGATTGAGAACAATGCATGCACGTGCATCAGTGTGCAGTCACTGTTCACACTTGCGCTGGCAATCATTCTCAAAGAGGAGCATCTGTCTCATAGCAGCCGTTTTCCGTGGTAACGTTGCCGAGCGTCTTTGTGCCAATGTGTTCTTCAAAACTTGACCCTGCACCATCCTGTTGGATGTTGAGCTGGTGTAAGAAAGCATTTGGTACCTGCTGTTTTGGATATCCTGGTGAAAAATACTGTAAACATCCAACTTCATGTCATTCTGGTCCGTGATCCATTTCTTAGACAGAAATTGGATTCTCCCTGAAATCTGTTCTTATTTTTGGATTAGATCCTCTCCCAAGAAATATGGAAATGAGAGGACTAAAACTGTATGGATTTGTACCTGTCACAGAATTGATGTTGTCCCAGTGAATTATCTTTTATGAACACTGGATGAATCTGAATAAAATAAACCTTAAGTTGTCTCAGAAATAATAAGGGATATGCAGCCTGTGTCCTTAATAACCTACTGTAGTGAGCTCAGCTACTGCTTCTTAATACTGAATATTCATGAAGTCATTAAATGAATAATTGGGATACATTTACACTTTATTACTGTTATGGAATAGCCTGGGCACCTTAATAAGATGCTGATGATTCATTTTGGCATGACAGGAAGAGGGTGCAGAGGGAATTTGTCAGTGTGACTTGCTAATGCAAAAATAATTGTTCCATTTTCCAACTTTAATGTCAAGAAAGACACTGATGTTTAAGAGTGGTTCTGCCTCATAGTGCCTTTCAGTGGGTATTAGAGATTTGTACAGAGCCAGTGCTCTTTCTGTGTCTGCAGTAAATAAAGAACTGGGGAAGAGTAGGCAGAAATATTCCCCCCAAAAAACTCAGAAATGACTAAGAGCTCCTGTGTGTTGCAGATCAATTCTGATGCACTTGATAAATGAGAAGGATTAGATAAGTAATCTGATTAGAATGTAATAGTGATGGAAGGAGCTTTCCATTACAGTGAGACCTTGACTCTCAAAATATAATGAAACTTTTATGGATCAATTTAATTATAAGTGAGCTATACAAATATTTACCATGGCTAGATATTGAAAAGTTACATTCCTCTACTATGAGTCAGCTCCATGAATATATCTGCTGTAAAGATAGAAAAAGTTTCTAAAGGCAGTAGAAATGAAAATTTAAATGAAAACTAGGTTTAAAACCTGTGTTGACTCAATCTGGTGTGCTTATTTTGGTGATTTTTAGTCATGGTCACCTCCCCCGCGGTGTCTTTCCGTTCAGTGCCATTGGTTTCCCCTTTGCCCTGAGGCTGCTGGCTGGCAGCGAAGAGCAGGGCTGAGCCTGGGCTGGCACGGAGCTCACCGTGGGCTGTCTCATGGCAGGGGGGACGCTGTGTCTGCTTTGGGGAAGGCAAGGAAGGTGCCAGGGGAAGGAGGTGGCCTTGGCAGTGTTTGTGTGCGTGAGCAGCTTCCCCGGGACCCAGCGGCTGCCAGCAAGAGGTGAATGTGGCAGAAGAACGCACAGATAAATTTGGATTCCAGCCTTCAGGCAGCTCATACACAAGAATTTCCAGACCATGCACTCTACATCTGGCAGGCAGCTCACATTGTATGTCTTTGATAAATAGCGCTTATTAAAGAGTTAGAAATTTCTCCTTCCCCAGAGAAGCTGTTTCATACATTTTTCAATCTTCAGGCGAAATGAAAAAGTTTAATGAAAAAGCCCCCTTCAGCCTCCCCCAACGAGCTTCCAGTCAACGTTTTCCTGAAGTATATAAATTCTTAATTTGTTGTAGATAATGTCTACCAGATGATAGTACCAGGAGCACAAGTGGCAATTAAAGAACAGCAGGCTTGGAACAGAGGTTATTAAGTACTTTTTTGCTATGAGAAACATTAGTGAGTTGACTTAAAGCAAGGCTGTCATGGCAAGAGAGGCCAACCGAGGTCAGACAGAAAGGCTTTGGAGCTGCCTTGTGGAGCAGGTCAGCCATGCAACGTGTGATTGTCCTCTGAGAACATATTCAGGGATACAGAATGTAATTTATACCTTGAATTTGTCTAGTTAGTGATGTTGAAAGCCTAAAGATACAGGTTCTTTTCATCTTCCCTTCTGTGTTGTTGATGGTGCTCACGTGTGAAATAGCAGCGTTGGTATATCATATAAATCCAGGATTTCTGAAGGAGTTTTTAATATCTGTGATTTTGGAGAGAGGAGCTGTACAACTTCTCCAGAATGTGGGTAAATGGCCTACAATGTGATGTGTTTTAGTGAATGGCCGAAAAAGCAGAAAAGACTATAAGAAAATAATAATAATAATTTAAAAAGCCTTCTTGTCATATAGTAAGACTCATCAACAGCACTTACGAGGCTTTGCACAAGGATTTATCACATCATCTCTCTTTCTTAGATGAGGAAAGAGAAGCTTACAAAAAGCAATTTTCCAAGTTCAAATAATGAATCAGTGGATGAACAGGGGATAGAGAGTGTGAGTTTTGATTCTGGGATGCCTCTGACCAGAACCAGAATTGGAAAATAGCAGCTTAGCAATTAGAACACCTGGGTTTTTTTCTTATTTGTTTAGGGCAAGAGCTAATTATTTTCAGATAAATTTTCATTATTCTTTTTTCCTTATGACATTGACATTTCTAAAGGGGACCAAGCAAATCATTCATTATGAAATATTTGACCTGAAACAAAATGTCACATTTACTTTGTGTGGGCACTTGGTGAAGCAGCATATTGAAATGGAAGCTGAAACTTCTAATTGCTTTGAAAACATGTTCCAGCTTTTAGAAAAATCACAGGATTTAGAGTCTGGCTTCCTGGGGAAGAACATCCTGAAAAATGGCTGATTATGCGTGTGTCCCTGTACATGAGCCTGTCCTTGATAATTTTTGAACTGTGCATCTCTCAGTTGAGAAAATTTTTACTGATCTACCCACAATGTATCAGAGGAGTGGGGAAATGTGTTCCTTCTTCTTACATTTGGCAAAACAGTGGCTGGTGCTGATCCTGTGCCTCTATGTTCCAACATCCTCCTTCCACTGCAGCTGAAATTAATCTTAAGACGATTTCTCCTATTTCCAAATGAAAAGAAAATCTTCACATTCTGCAAAATGCAGCTGTTGATCTGGCTCTAACCAGAGAAATCCTTTTGAAATGAATTTCCAATAAAGCAGTAAAACTTACTGCTTTAGTAAGTTTACAGTGCAAAACTTACTTGATAATGCAATAAAATGTTATCTCAATCACGGAACAGATTTGAGGGTACCTTTTAAATGAGCTAGTGTTTCGTCTTTGCAAAAACTCCAGTGTGAAGTCAGATGCAAGCTTATTCAAAAAATACAGTTCTGGTGCAAGGTTATCCTTGTGACAAGTTTCCAGCAGGGACTGGAGGAGCAATTATTCTTTTAGAGCTATCAGTAATTTCTACTGTAACTCCTCCCAATGGTAGAAAGATTCAGTACTGGAAAAACTGCTGGATGGGCTGAGATTGAATTTAGTTTTAAAATGTATATTAGTAACTTTAAAGTGATTTTTCTGGAAAAATTAGGCTTGTCAACAATACACTTACATGTTAAAGGGAAAAGTCTTAGCATTAGAAAACTTATTACCATCATCTGGATTTTTTAAATAAAATATTCATAAAGCCAGATCTGAATTTCAAAAAGAAAAATAGCCTTTAAATTCTGAAGTAATATATTCTCCCATCTCATTAAAAAGCAGAAATCTATCTTGGATCTTATATGCTCTTCCTCATTACAAGCCTATTTATATAACAGTCTGAAAGACATCAGCTCTTCTTGGGCTTACAGCCCTTGAAAATCATATAAAATACTTTCCTCACTGTTTTAGCCTATATAGCTAATTTTCCATTATTTATAGCATACAACAGCTCGACTCTCAAGGTCACACTCCAAAGAAGGTTTTGTTATTTCTCAGAATTCCAATCAGCTGAAAGAAAAACCGCCACAGAAAATACAGTGAAGGCAATCAGGAACATAATATGGGTTTGGTAAATGCTTTTCAAGGGTGGAGAGTTACTGAGGAGCTTTTTAGCTAAGGCTTTACTTTAATGGCACATTTAACTAAAGCCAAATTGCACTGAGCTTGAGTGAATGTCCGTGTGATGTGCATGTAACTACCCAAGAAATTCATTCTGACGGTTCTTTTTTTTTTTTTTTTTTTTTGCAAAAATACCCTAAGACAAAAGGAGACCTTGGAGCTCTCCCTGCTTTGTATTCTGAATCTTGCTTTCCCGAGGTGCGTGCCCAGGCATTAATCTCAGGAAAGGTTTCATGTCAGTGCATTATTCCAGGAGGGCAGAGCTAAGCTCACGGTGAGCAAGGCAGGCAGAACTCACCCTGCAGTCGCTGTTGGTTGCCAAATGTTTACCACGGTGCGCCAGATTTTAACCCTGTTGGCACTGTGAAGCTGCAGGCAATGGCACAAGTTTCTGTGACAGGTGGAGGGGCACAGAGGGCGTGAAGTCCTGTGTGTTGTAAGGACTGGCTTTTGAGAACAGCTCTGCACTTTGCACATGCACGCTGTATTCTCTTAACAGCAGAATCAAATAGATAAAGGGCCATGTAACATGCTGTGGAGTTTTGGAAATTTGTATCAGAATGTCAACTGGCTTGGACTTAAATGGGGTTTGGCTCTCAGCACATGGGAAGGGTCTGTTTAGCCAGGGTGGAGCTGTGGTGTCTCAGGACATAATCACACCTGCAGCCCCGCTCGGCCTGTTCAGTGCAGAGGGTGCTGCAGTTTCCCTGGAACATCCCCCAGACTCCGTGCGTTCCCTTGTAAGGCAGACCATGGCACACCAGGAACAGGCACCAGTGTGTCCTGCATGGCCTCCCAGGGCAGGCTGGTGGCTGCCCAGGCTGCTGGCCCTGGCACTGCTGGCCGCACGGACGGGCTGCCTTGCAGAGCAGGTCAGCACTGTGCTCACACTGTGCAGTCAGACGGGGACCGATGGGCCAAGTGCTGCCTCAACACAAGGCATAAAATAAAAAGCAGTAATGGGAAGGGCCAAGATCACACTGGAGTTCAGCCCCCTCCAAAGAGCAGGAACTCGTTAGACAGGGCACATTCTTCCAGGCTCCTAAAGTGGCTAAAGCTGCATGTCGTTGTATACCCAGCGACCGTGGTGCTGGTAGCAATGTGCCAGAAGAAAAGTCACCCTAATTCCAAGCCATCAAAGACTGGTTTAAACTTCAGGCATGGCCCTTGGTATTATTTCTAAAACAAGTAATTATGTAACTAACTAAGCAAATAAGTAAATTCAACTGGATGTTGTCCTCATCCTTATATAAATACCCCATTCCTCTCTTTCTGTTGAAGATTTTATGCTGTCAGAAGAATGTGTTGTGGGCTGCTGGCAAAAATGCTAAATATTCAAAATTCCCTGATTGTATATTTATGGCCTAGAATACTGTCTGATTTATTTCACCTATTATCCACTGAAAGGGTTCATCATTTATTTGTCTCTTCACTTTCTAGTCTGAGAAGGACATGGGAACAGTACCATGTAAAGAAGGATGCCTTTCCCTCCTCTTAGAGGATTCACTCTTCTGAGCTGTCTGCAGAGCTGGGCCAGAATCTTCCCTTGGGAAATGCAGGCCTGCAGCATTTATCATGACTTGCATCATGGGTACCCAATGGAAATTAGATGAGAATTTGGCCACTGCATCCAAGTGCTTCCCATCTATCTTTTCTGATAACGTTATTATTCTAATACGAGTGGCATATTGCAGTTCAACACCTGATCTTCAGAAAGAGTGCCACAATGCTTCACAGCGTAGTTATGCACTACTGCTGCCCATAAGTCACCAGTGTCCTACTAAACACCTGCTAATGGGATTGCTTTGATTTAAATTTGGAAGAGGTCCTTTGCTTCTGCTACTCATCAGTAATAACTTGTGCCTATGGGAAAGAAACCAAATACGTCTTATGTGAGAAAAACAAAGCATATGGTGCTAGGACAATTTTATAAGGACATGAAGCTCAGTGACTCTTCAACAATTTGTTCCTCTAGCTCAAAATCTGTTTTCAGAGTATTACATGTGTATCTCAAATGTATGAGAACTCTGGTGAGTTCCTCCTAATGTCTGCAGTCCCCATCGTGTGCCATATGTGCTTGTTCTAGTTAGAAGTCTCCCAGTTTTGTATCTCACTATGGTATATCTAGTTCTCATTAATTGAGATTCTCTGCATTTTGATAGATCTACAAGCATCACCCTTTTCCCGTGGGCCAAATCCTGACATTACTGAGCGTCCTTTAGGTTTACAACAGCCAAGTCTTACGGATCTTCCTTTAAAACAAACATTACTGCATCCTTCAGCTTCACTCTTGCTGTGTGTACAAGTCCTGCTGACAAGGTGGCTCCTGATTTCACTGTGCTGTTTCACTCACAGCCTTCTTTTTCCCACATGCCATGGCCAGAGGTCCTGAGTTTTAGAGCCAGCTGCTGCCAGCTTTGCTTTAAACGCACAGAACTTGTACAAATGGCATCAGCCAAAGCCTGTTTGTCATCATCGGCCTCACACAGAAACTGGGGAACTGGCAGCCTCAAAAGCCTTGCTTCTCTTTCATCTCTTTCCACCTTTTGTTCTGAAACATCCTGCAGGGATTCAACAGGGTCCCTGTTGTGTAGCCCCACATCTTCCACTTTGGAGAGATTTAGCACTTCCTAACAGTCATAAGGTTTCTGCAGACTCATAATGGGCAATCCCTGACTAAAAGACCATTTAGACCGAAGCTGCTCTGGGGACTCAGATCAACCTGGGGAAGAGACCCCCTAAGAAGGGTGGCGATAGAAAGGGCTGGATGTGGGCAGGCTGCACATTTTGGTCCAGGGGAGTAGTGCAGGATGTCAGGACATGTTGTGACATGCTTCATACCACCTGCACATTGTAGCTAACAAAGTACTGCTCAGGGCATGGGACAGCCTGTGGAACGACGTCCAGGTGACAGTTGTTCATGGCAAAAAACTTACTGTGCTGGGATTGTTCACAATGTTTTTATGCAATAAATCTTCCTAAAAACTAATGTAACTCAGGGCACTCATTGGCTTGGTGGACATCTATGCTATGGCTGGGGTCAGTGCAGAGTCCCTGAAAGCAGAACAGACTCGGTTCTTCTCACTGAGCACTGCTGTTCCCATCACCAGGACAACTCCCACTTGTGAGAGTCTGAAGGACTTCTCATTCCCAGTGTGGAAGGCTGACTTGGGAAGCTTTGTACTGCTGCAGGGATCTGTTGGCTTTTGCTAATAAATCTTTATTCTAGTGCCCCATATATAAAATACTTTGCGCTATGTGGCACCTCCCACATGGAAATTCCAAGGCAACTTAGAAATATTAGTTAACCGAGACAAGAGGGTCACCACTCACATGGGAAACCTGAGGCTTTTGTCATTCAGTCATCTTCCCAAAGTGCCTGGGAAATGAATGGCAGCGTTAAAGCAGGCTCCAGGCCAGCTGCTGGCCCTGCCTGGCTTTAGAGCTCCAGCTGTTAACTGCCTGCTAGCAGCAGTGAAATCACCGGCTGGGCGGGTGATCTCTGCAGTATCGTTGTTACCTTCCCTCACCAGAGGCATCAAAGATACTGCCTTCTGGCAGGTCAGAAAGTCAGATTCAATATGTGTCCAGCTGTGATTTTTAACTAGCAGCTTCTGCAGACAAGAGAGCAGAACAGCCCTTCACCACACAGATCAGTGTCTCTGGGGGTGCACTTACCACGAGGACACCAGCTGTCTCCCCTTTACAAGCAGAGTTTTCCTTGACCAGACATTGTTCACTTTGAGCTGACAGTGGTTGAGGCCCAACGTAACTTGAAGGGAAAATAAATGGAAATATGCGACCCTTAGTTAAAATAACATTTTAAAAAGGAAGGTAGAGTTTCAGTGATTTGTAACAAGAATTGTGACAGGGAAGAAGAGAGGTCACCCTGAAAAATTTAAGGAGTCTTAAGCAGGATTTAATTTGTTCGAAAGGATCTGCAGTGCACCTTGAGGCAACAGAGCTATAAATCATGCTGTTTCAGGGCTCATTTATCACCACACTTTGCCCCAGGATTTGGAAAAGGAGGTAGAAGCCTTCCAGCTGTTTCGTGCAGCAAAGTGTCATTGATAAACGCAAGCCTGCAAAGTAAACAATAAAATATCAATTATAAGCAAGACAGTTGCAAGGAGGCTGCATAGAATTAGGTTTCCTGTGCCTTGCAGAGTTGTCCAGATAGTGTCTTCTTCCTCACTGGTGACACTGATTCCTGCATACTTGGAGCAGTTCTTGCAGCTGAAAACGGGTGACCCAGACTTCACACCCACTTTCTTATCAGTAGCAGGTGGGCAAGGAGTGAGCGAGGCTGGAGGGAGGGAGCGGTCACGTCGTCCTTCTGTCCTTGCCACGCTCCTGGCAGCGCAGCCAGAGCCAGCATTAACATTTGGAGTCATTTGCCATTGCAGAGGGACCTCTCTTCAGAAGCCAATGTTTTCTCAGGGAGGGAATGATAATGAAACCAGTTCAAAATACCTACCCCCAAATAAAGGCACTGGTAAGAAATGTACCTTCTGGCCACTTGGGTGAGGCAGTGCTGGCTGTGGGTTTTGCTGCCCTTGCAGGTGCCAGCTGAGGCAGAATGGGACCGGCTGCGTGGCGAGCTGCTGGGACTGACCCTGCTCGGATGGGCTGGGGAGATCCCCAGGGCTGGGTGAGACTGGGGTGACAGTGCTGCCAGATATGTCCCTGAACCTCCTGCTCCCCGCTGGCCACACTGTGTCACAGCCACGCGTTAATCGTGTGCAGAGCCACTGCTGACTGCACTCAGGGGGAGAGCAAAGGGGCATTTTGAATCCACTCTGTGGCACACAGGTAGTTAACACAGGGGAGAGGGACACCTCACTGTATCAATTTTGTACAGAAATGTAGCTACATAATGAATATCAAAGATTTTAATAACCTGTGACCAAATCACAGCATAATGCCTTCAAGTTCCACGTGTCCCTATACTTGTCCAGCACCCAGCACAGTAAACTCTCACTTCTTAAAGCTCAACAACACTAATCATGTGAGAGCATAAAATCAGTCAGGATAGTTTGTGACTTTTTTTTAGCAAAGGCTTTTCATGTTTATCCAAGGTGTTAGTTGCCACTGCATGTTAAAACTGCTGTAAACTCCTTGCAGCTCCTTTAATTTGTAAAAATTAAGATGTGTGTTTGTGAACATGCTGGCTAAGAGAACATGGATGGTGAGGTGGGTGTAAGGTTGCTGCCAAAGTTCAGGTGTGGTGCCTGGAGGGCTGTGCTGAGCCGAGTCCTGCTTGGAGCAGGTACTCCCAGCACTGGGACCCTGCGGGGGCAAAGGGCTCGTCCTGGAGGGCCTCTGGCTGCGCTGGGCACAGAGCACCGTGCTGGGCCAGCAGTCCCATGGCACTGCCAGCTCGGGGAACACCACGTCAGGCTGCCTGGAGCCTGCCCAGTGCCCAGCTCCCAAGTGTCTGGGGGTCCAGTGCACCTCAGCCTTTCCATACAAACCGGGATAAGGGCTCTTCCCTGGCCTCTGGTGTTGCAGGGGGCTTGACTGCGTGCTCATGGACCACTGAGGTGCATTAAGGCTTCCTGTGATTTTTGCCGGGGGGTAGTGTGGGGTATCCTGTGCTCATTCCCTCCCCACATCCATGCTTCCATGGAAAAACACTGTTCTAGACCCATGCACTTGAAGGGGAAGGGGGGCTGGGGCAGGGCCTCCTTCCCTTCGTGGATCTTCTCCTAAAGCCAACCTGCTGGACACCACCCGTGTCAAACACGCAGCACACAACCTGTCCCTGATGGTTTGAAGACATCTATAGATAGGATTCAGCCCAGCAGACTGTCAGTGACCCACTCCCAGAGAGCCTCACACTGCCCATTTAAGAGGCAATAATGTCTCTAGCCAAGAGAATAAATTTTCAAAGGCATCCCCTCTGAAGGGGTTTGCCTGCTGCTCTCTCTTGTGTGATGGAAATCCAGTGTAATACCACAGCACCAGTTCTCTGAATTGATGCTGCTGCCACAGAGCAGGCTGTAAAGCCAAGGAAACATCCAAAGTCAACATCAGTTTAGTAGAAAAAAGAACAATTGATTTATCACCAATAGATAATAAGAATCCTATAGACTTGCCTTAGTGCCTATTTGTTCTGGGGGAATTCAAGCCACAAATTATGGATGATTCCTTAATTGTAAAGATTTATGATTAAAAAATTACAATACTTTTTCTTTAATTGCTTGTAAAAATGCATGGATATTGTTAAGGAGTATAATTTTTCAGACTGCTTTTAGACATTATTAGGTATTATTGTATTGTAGGACCATTTATGTTTTGCCAGCAATCTAGTTACTGCATTATTAGTTCAGCTCATTAGCCTAAGTGACTGAAGGCAGGCTCCTCTGCCTCTGCATGCTGCAGTCCAGCTTGCCTTGGATGCCTTCTGCTGGCCAGAGGAATCCAGCCCATTTTCAAGACACCGCTGTTTTTCGGTGGTACTGAAAACCACAGGAAAATATCAGGAATCAGTGGTGGGTTTCTTTATTAAATTCTCACTGTGGGGTGGATAGCTGAGAAGTCTTTGAGTCTGTGCTTTCCTGTGCTGTCTCGGAGAAGGGTTGAATTACCTGTACATGTAGGAAAGGAGAAGCTGCAAGGTGCTCACTTGGGCAGGAGGGGTAAGGCCTGTTCCCAGCTGCTCTGGTGAGGGCTGTTTATGGCTGGAAACAGCCACAGGTCCCTTCACTGGGCTCTGAGTGCACCCTTCAGCCTCTGGAAAACAGAGTGAGTGACATCCACACAGTCACTGCTCAGCTGGTCTCACAGCAATGTCGAGGTTCACCTTCAGGGCTTCACATTTGGGCCACTCTGCAGCACCTCACTGCCGAATCTTTGATAGAGCTGAATTTCTGGCACCGAGTTTGTCTGACAAGGAGCTTTAGTCTTGACAGAGCAGCTTTTTACCTGGTGTAGAGGGGCTGGAATGATTCCCCTTCTGCTCAGTAAAACTCTGGCCCTCTGGTTGTATCACTTCATTAAAACCAATTGCTGCAGTTCAAACTGATCAAGAAGGAAACATTTTTCAAGCCTTCTAAACCTGAGAGCGAGTGGAGTTGCTGGTGTTTTATTAATTTATCAACACCTTGTGAAAATTCCTTGTTTTCTGTAGCAGCCATCAGCCCTTGTAGAAAGCACAAGTTGCATAACCAAACCATGTAGCTAATCTGAGTAAATAATAAGAATTCAGTAATTTAAAACACTGTATTCTGGCAGGATTCTGTAACTTCAGGGAAACCAGCCTGGTTAAATGTGTCTCATGCACAAGAGCCAAGTGCCCTGATGACTTCATCTGTTTCAGCAAGACAGAAATGTCTTCAGGCTCAGAGCTCCTGTGACCAGGCACAGATGGACCAGGGGCAGGGGAAGGCTGGGGCTCCATTGGCTTCTCCCAAACACTAGCTGGGCTCACAGCTGCTCACATCTTCACCCTTCCCTGTTTACATCAGAGGTGCTGATCACAGTCTCATATAGCAGACTCTGCATATATATTATTTTAACTTAGTAACTGGTGAAATTAGGGGTGTTTTCCTTTCTGCTTTGCCCCAAATTTATTTGTTTTTTTTGTTTTAAAAGAAAGTTGATTCCAACATTTATTTTAGGGAATCCATTATCTAGTGTATCAACTAATTGGCTTTTTCATTACTGTTCCTCAGGCTCTCATTTAGTTTACAGTTGGACAGCCCAAGTCAGTAGGCCAGGTTCAGCCCTGCTGTGAACCTTAAGGCAAGATCATAAATACCAATTCTTTTGTGTCTATGCCCCCAAATCACTTCTGCTTGAGTTGTAGGGTCTCAGCAGCTCACAGAATTTGGCTAGGAGGTTTTATGGGCTATTAGTCAGCATGGAATTGTAGACAAGATATTAAAAGTAATTGCTTTCAAACTTACTCTGAGTTATGGTTTAGGAGACAAAATGGAAAACAAACCACCCCGACTTTCCCCTGGCTTCTTCAGTGACAGTCTCTTCAGTATTGCCCCCAGCCCCAAGCAGAACCTGTGTCCTCCCAGCCTCAGTCCCACAGGCACGTGAACATCTAACAGGCAGGAGCTAGAGACGGTGCTATGGCAGCCTTCTTCCCTTGCTTATTAAACAGAACTGTACTAATTTATCCAGCGAGGTGGAAACCCATGGGAAGTTGGGCAGTTGTGGCTGATGACAAGGCTGTGTGAATTTTCCTTTTTTTTTCCAGCTGGCTCCCCCTGTGCTAGGGCTTCCCAGTCTGTGGCTCTCGTCTGGGATGTAATTTATCATTTATGAAGGGCTCACACTCTCTTCACTCCTGCACAGGACTGGATTTGAGTCAGGCTGAACCCTAATCACTACTTAGTGCTCCAGATATGAGTTTTTTCTGACCAGACTGAAAGCTGTGCTGAGCTGTGCACTGGTGATTTTCTCTGTCTCAGCAACCTCCCCCCAAATGTTTCCTGCCTTGCCAATGAGCCCTAATTTTCCAACGGCAAAAGGCCAGAAAATCCTCATCCCAGCAAGTTAGCAGAACCCCTGCAGGTCCTGATGCCCTGCTACGGTCTGTTATCTTCATTGTTTCCCTCTTCCCATCACTCTCAGAGTGTAAGTTATTGATTATTCTGCCAGGGGTTGCTAAACCAGAAAATTTTGATCCCTCAAATGAAAGCGTGTATCACGACTTATTTACTGAACTGCAGCCAGTTTATCCAGAACATTTTTCTGTTCCATGTGAGAGAGAATGACTGCCTTCAGGCCTGGCAAGTTGGGAAAAATAACCGTAGTGCGTTTCTTTATCTCATCTCAGATAGAGGCTAAGGCCAAATTAAACCCGACCTCTGTTATTAGTGAGGGCTTGGAGCGGCCTGTACCATAGTGCCTGCTGTGATTCCACACCTTTTCAGTTCTGGTTCATTCTGAGGTGGCTGTGACACTGACTGGTGGTGCCACTGGCACAGGGATGCCCAGCTGTACTCCCTGTATCTCCCTCACCGCCTTGTGCAATGCAAAAGGCACAAACAGCCCTTGCTCCAGAGTCCAGGACACACAGGATGCTGAGGGGGTCTGGGGAATGGTGTGTGGAGCACCTTCTGAATACCACACTCCAGGCATAGCAAGTCCAGTTTTGGTGCTTCTGATACCACCTAAAGCTGCATTTTAAAAGCCTTCCCCAAACAGGATCAACTGTTTTACTGCAGTGGGAAAAGCTGGAGAAGTGGATTTAGTGCTGGCTTTACCATCAACCCCTGACTTTCTTGACTGGACAGCGGGAGCTGTCAGTGCTCGCCTGGCCTTGTCTCGTGGTTTGAGGTGGTGGCTGTGCTTTATGGACTTGTCTGAGAGTGTATTAGCTCCTGCTTTCCAGTTTCCCAGCTGCATTCTCTATCAGCAACACATTAAGCGCCATTTCAAAGCAAAAAGAGCACCATGTTAAAAATAGCAGTGCTTGCTTTCGGGGCAAGGAAGCAGCTTCTGCATTTGCTTTAAAAAACATAAAAATAATTTTAAAAATCTTGACTCATTTGAAGTGTTGACTTTCAGAATATATTCCACAAATCAGAGCAGAGATCTTGTGTGTTTGACAAATAATTCCAAGATTAATACAGATATATATCCCTGAGTGCAAGGACTTTAATCAATCCCTAATCTCCCAGAGAAGCAGTTTGACTTTACCTGACAGCACTGTGAAAGATGATCTGCTTCTATGTGACTGGTGTAGTAATAGCAAAAGCCATTTCCTCTTTTTATTACTGTTCAGTTTTTAGTATAGATAGCCCACAGTTGCTCAAAGCCATGGTGAGAGCCTTCCATTGAACATAGAAGACTTTGGATCAAGCCCTTGGATCCTTTCCTGCTAATAAATTAGGCCTAACGAGGTTGGCAACAGCTCTCCAAGTCTGAAGGTCTTTGGAACTCCTGAAGCCCCAGCAGTTAAGCCTTGGACTGAAAAAACACCTGAAGGTGTGAGAGCAGGCAGGGAGCTGGGAGCTGGGAGCCATCTAAGATCTCCGCTCCCAAGCACTCTGCTCTCTTCCCTCTCTGCAGAGGAGCAGCTGCCCCGTTCTGCTGTTCTCCCCGAGTCCTCTGTAGCCCGTTTAGCTCCTTGCTGGGCAGCACAGCACAGCAGAGGATGATGGATGGCCTTGGAGTCTTTTCCATAGCATTGGTTTGCCACTGGGCTGACCCAAGGCAAACTGCTTGCTTTATTAGCTGTGTAATTAAAATGAGGGACCCTAACACAGCATTCTGTAGAAAAATAATAACAGGAATGTAACAGGAAGTTCTGAGAGCAGAGGTTGTTAAAACTCCAGCATATTCTGCAAGATGAGCTTCAGTAGTAACTCACCAAGGGACCAAATATATCCTCTGATGAGAGACACCACGATGAGTAAAAATTTAACAAAATACTGATAGAAGTGTTATCTATTGGCATTATATATTCTTATATAATATGTTATTTATTATCAATTTTATTAATATATTAATAGAAGCATTTTACAATAGCATTACAGAGGATCAGAGAAAACAGCTGCTAATAACCATTTTCACTGTGGTTTGGTTCTCTTCGATATGGATTGTGAAACTTCAGATATGCCCGCAGCAAAGCAGACTGAACTAATGTACCCATGTACTTTCGTTCTGATCATGCAACATCCAAAGTGTGTAACTTGCCTTGAAACTGATGGGATGATTCAGTGTCCATGGATTAACCCAGCAGGTATATAACAGCATTGTGAATGCTCACTCTTACCATTCAGGATCATGGCTAATGCTGGCTGAGACCATGGTGCTGCTGTGCTTAGCAGCATTTTACTCAATTGGGAGATTTCCTGAAAGGAATTTAGCATTTAAATAGAGGAGACACAGGTAACCAGGCTTAAAAGTAAGAAAAAAGCAAAGCAAAACTGGGAAAATGGGAAAGCAGTTGCTGCGTCACTTGTGTTGAAGAGACAATTCCACTGCACCAGGGTGTGTGGTGTTTGATTGCATCCCCAAGATGCTGCAAGAAATGCAGAAGCAGTAAAAGCTCCATGCCCTGAGCAGGAGGCTGGTGTTTTAACTGAGCAGACCTTGTGCATATCCTTTCTGGGGGGCTACCCATGGAAACCTAAGTCTGAATTTCAAAATCACATTTTGCTGAAGTGGACTTCTGAATTGAAAAGCTAATACAGGACAGCTAAAAGAACATGGATAGATCCATTCTGGCATCCCAATTTTGGAAAGGCATGTAATATTATAGAACAGTTAGATTAGCTGATATATTTTTCTTTAGATCTAAATGTCCAGATTCTGGTCTGAGAGCAAGCAAGGGGAATTGCTCCCTTGAGAGACCTGTAGGTGACTGAACACGGGGTTTTCAAATGCAGAAAGGTGCCAGATCTGCAGTGTAATTGCAGCTGTGCCACTGTGCCAGGGGAGCACTTTGCAGCAAGCCTGAGGCTTTGCATGCATATTTCCAGCAGATTGAGAATTTGCATAACCCTTCCATAAACCACTGCAAATCTAATAAGGAATCAAGCCCAGTGTTGGCTATGGCCACTATATCACTGCATCTGAAAACACAGCTCCATTGTGCCTTGACCTTTTCTGTTTGGAATTTGGATTTTCCAGCCCTTCTTCCATCTGTTTACAGAACCAGCCCCTCAGGGAAACATAAATAAATAAATCTTTTCCCCAGTTCATGCTCATGACATCAAATGATGTAATAAAATGAAATCTCTTTCCTTCTTTCTCCCCTTTCAATATTTATTCTGAGGATTTATTGTTTTCCCTCCTTTTCATTCAAGGTTTCCCTCTGATAGATCACCTCACTGTGGAGCATTTCTCATATTCTCCATGCAGTACATCTCAAGCTATTATTTTAAAATGTCGTTGGAGCTGCTTTAAGCTGAAGACAGTGCAGAGATTTTCATTTTTCTTTCTAACTCTGCTGGACCTGCTCCATGAAAATTTCTACTCCATTTTTAGTTGAAATACTGTTAACATAGAGTAGTGCTTCCAGTAGGTGCATGAAGACCAAAAAACTTCTGTCTGTTTACACGTGGGTTCTGTCCCCACAGGGTTCTGTTTAGCATCATGAACATTTGTGCTGTCCTGAACCGAATTCTCAGCTGGCATGAATGGGAATTCAGTTTGGGATAGAGGTGGGCTGACTCAGACTCCATGTGATGAAAAAGCTGAGTGCACAAGCATTCAAGAAGAGCATTAATCTATGTTGTGGAGAGTTCCATGCAGTCAGTCAAAGCTGTTACACAGTTCAGGAGAGCCATGTGTCAACACAGGGTCATACCGAGGCCAAAAATCGATGAACACACTAAAAGTCCAAAGTACCCCAGCAGAAAAGGGCACAGATTATTTCACGTGTCTTTTCTACTTATAAAACTTGTCCTAGAATTTGGTGAAATGAAAAGGCAGTGTTTCCTTACTTGGTGTGTTTCCCCAGCGATGGCTGGCAGAGGCTGAGTAGCACGGCCGGAGGGATTGCTGCTCAGGAGCAGCGGGACAGAGGCTTACACCAGAGCAAGCTGCTGCAGAGAACACGGCCCCTAAATGGGCACATCACTGACAGGTCATTGTAGAATGACATTTATTCACCCTTGAACCGGCTCAGGTCAGGAGTTAGGTCTCAAATTGAGGAAGGAAGCACCAGTGCTGCAGGCCGGCTCCTGCTTTCTATCTCCTCGTTTTCCTACTCTGTGAAACACAGTGCTGGCTCTTCCTGGATGGGACAGTGGTTTTTTGGATGCCAGGGCAAGCCCCAGAGAATCAGATTTCTCATCTGCATCATAAATACAGCAGCAGCTGAGGTTATTCAGGCTTTGCTCAGCACCCCCACCTCCCAGGACTGGGCAGTGCTGGGGAAGCTGCTCTGGTGCTGGGGTGGGCAGGGGGCTGTGGGGGCGATTTGTGCAGGAGGAGGAGTCCTACACGGCCCATCTCCAGGGCTCATGTGCTCTGCAGGAACGCCACAGCGGCGTTGTTGCTGGGCTGATACCAAAACCTGAGGATGCATGTCGCTGTTGCACCATGAACGGCGCGAAAAAATAATGGCACAAAGTCCAAGTCCAGGAGCAATAATAACTTATAATGGCTTATTTAATTAATTATACATCGGTTTATATAACGTGGGTCACCAGCATGGCATAAGGTCATTGGTCACTGATCATCCACCTCCCAGAATGATTGGTGGAGGCTACAAAACATTCATTTGAAAATATTTTCTTCAGTATACCATAACAACCCTGCTGCTGAATAACAGCAGGTGCAAGATAAAAATTAGTTTACAGAACCCGTAGCAATGTTTTTCATAGTCTCTGTGAGAAACACAGAGCTCTCACAAAATGCTACAGAAAGCTGGAAAATTTCTCTGCTAAAGCTTTTCAGCGTCTACAGATGCATGGTCACTTGCAAGTCTACTTCAACGTTGCTTAGTCTCAAGGGAGAATAATCAGCAAGGATATAAAGTATCTTAGATCTAGATTAGATCCGCACAGGGATTTAATACACCCAGTCCAGAGAACAGGAGAAAAGAAGCGGTTTAAAGCAGAATTTCTCTAACGGTTAAGCATCAGCCTTGCTATCCAGAGAAGTCCCTGAGCTGCCTAACTCCGGAGGGCCTCTCCTTTCCCTTGCCCACCCCATGTGCCTCTCGGGCTGCCTGGCAGTGCAGGGGCAGCAACAGATGCTGTTCTGGGGGTGCTGTTCTGGGGGTGTTGTGGGGCTGTTCTGGGGGTGCTGAGAGGCTGTTCTGGGTGTGCTGTGGTGCTGTTCTGGGGGTGCTGTGAGGCTGTTCTGGGGGTGCTGTGGGGACTGACCTGGGCAGCTCAGCCCTCTCGCTATGTCTGTGTCCAAGGGGCTCTGGCCCGTCCCTGAGTCAGACCTGGAGCTTTCTCATACAGCGCCAGTAGGAAGAGTGCCAGCTGTATGCATTTACTGAAGAGATTTGAGGTTGTCGTTCTCCTCCTGTGGACGAGCTGAATGTCCCAGTGGAACTGCCTGTTCCTGCTGTGGCTGTTGCCTCTAAGCCTGCTGACAATGGGGTGGCTTCTGCTTGTGCACTCCGGTCTGTAAGGGGTGCATCTGGGAGAGAGAAGGGAAAACTGGCTTCCATCTCTGCCCGAGAGGTTTCCATGAAACAGTAACTATTGGGATTCTGTTAATAAGTGCAGCCAGGAGAGTTTTAGGGTGCCCTGAGCCCTCTCGCTCCAATCAACTTTTTTTTTTCCTTCTTCATAAAAAAACCTAGAAAATACTTTTATCCCATGAGTTATTCATTCAACTATATCAAAGCTTCAAGCTTTTCACACCAGGCCCATTGATGAGTTCAGATTTTCAGAATAATCCCTTCAAGGTAATGCAGCAGCAGTTGCTTGACCAAAAAGTAATTCACTACTATGTAATTAGCAGCTCTTGCCAGAGATGGTCATATTGAAATAAGTATATACCATGAGCAGTGATAAGAACTTAAAGCAGTGACCTATACAAAAAGCTCATTCAGAAATTGAAGCATATTGCCTTTTGTTTGTAGAACAGCTTATGAAACTAATATGCACGTTACAGCTGCGTTATCACCATTAATATATTGCAGATAAGCTGTACAAATAAACAAGACTTTACAATAGTTTTGTTTACACCATTTTTATATAAAATTTGTAATCACTCAAAGGGTGTCCTTGGGGTCTGCTGAAGAATATTGGATATGAAATGTTGCAGTTCTGCATATCCAGGTAGAAACAGGATTCTGACCAGCTAAAACAGAAACAAGTACTGGGACCTCTCTGTCCTCTCCTCATAAGCTTCTCATATACTGGGATACGAGAAAGCAGCAGACCAAAAACCTGTTTGCTCATTAAGTTCTGATGGCAAAATAATGACAGTCAGAGAGTCCTTTGCAGTCAGGTTATTAAAAATTAAATGGGAGTCTTTTCCAAGTGCCCAGAATTGTCAGTCTGCTGTCAGCCTGCTCCCCATTCAAAGCTGGTCTGTGTATGACTGAAGGAGAGATGTTTGTTGCAAGATGCCTGGCTGAAGATTACATCTAAAATAAATATACTCTTCTATATTATCAGCTCTTCAACATCCAGGTGTTGAAATCACCAGCTAAGAACCTCGGAAACCTGTCCTTTGTGATAGGGGCTTGCAGACCGAGCTGGTCATCAACATGGCCAAAGCTCCTATTTCTGGCTTGCCAAGACAGCACAAACCCACATACTGCCTGCTCAGGTGGGCAGACCTCCCTCTAGCCCTTATTTCAGCAAAAATCACTGGTGTATGGTCATCTAGACAGCTCCTGGCATTGCAGAGGGTTTCTGATCTATAATGCTTGCCTGCAGGGCCTGGCTAACAAATAGGACTGTAAGGCTCTGAGCCCAGTGTCACAGTAGTTGCTCAGTCTCTAATAGCACCGTCTCCTGAGAGCACACAGCTCTACCAGCTGATTCACACCTGCACTTAGACAGCACCGTGACATGGGAGACAAAATACAGAGACAGGAATTATTTGTTTCAACTGCATTTCTAGGTCTAGTGGTTTTCACTGATGTTAAGCAATCTTCTGTCATCAAAGGCTTTTCCTCCGACTTTCTCGGTGCTGTCAGGAAAGTTCACTCAGGCACTTACAGCTTAGATCATGGATATAATCAAGGACCAGGTCCATTCCTGTGCAAATTCATGTGGTTCTGTCTGGAGTCCATGGAGCTGTATGGATCCACTCCAGCTGCAGGCAGCTCCACTGGTGCAAGGCTCAGGGTAAACCAAGGTACTTTAAACTAAGCAGAGGCGTTTAAAAAACTGCATCCTTTTCTCTGCCTAATCCTTCAAAAGAAACATTACCCACCAGGGCCAGAATTAGAAACATTTATTAGGAAAATGTGGCAAGAGCAGGGAAACGTGTTTGATAAGTAAGATCAGCTTCTGTGTCAGGGCGCATCTATTTTGTCTGAAAACTTGGAAAATATCCAGATTCAAGCTCAATGTTCTCTGCCAGGGCATTCATGCTCTGCTGGATTTGGGAAATTTTATTGTTTTATCACAAATTTCATCCCTGTTTTCTCTGACTGTGTTTCAGGATGTTCAGTATATTTTAAACAGTTCTACTGAATGTGAGGTCAGTCAGTGACACACTGGACACCTGCGTTTAATTAAAGAGCATCCAAATTAATAAAAGTTAACAGTTATTTGTAATACCAGGTAGATTTTATCTCTGACCTTGATTTATGTGCTTTTGCCTCTGGTGTTGGCTACATAATTTCTGTGATAGGATACATAGCAATCCCAGTCTTGTTACATGCCAGGAAAACTGATGGATTGCACCAAGGCTCAAGTATAGTAGCTCAATACACGGCTCTTTATCATTTAGCAAAATGGGGAAGGATGGGGGAAAGGCCCAGGGGAAGAGCAAGTTAACTGGGCCCACAGGTTGCCCCCAAAGTCGCTGAAGGTTAATACAAGTTTTTCAAATGGTTTCACACAACCTTGTGGAGAAATGTCCAGACACTGCTCTGTAGGATGGCACCGAGACACGAGACACCATCAGCATGTACAGGGCACAGTGTAATAAAACACAAGTGTGCCCACAGCTTATTTCTTAAACCATTTTGTCCTCTGTGTGAAGATTGAGTTCAGTGTGAGTCTTGTCTTCATATCCTGGAGATTATTCCTCACCTCACTGAAAAGGATTGAATTTAATGTAATGGAGGACACGCACACAGACAGTGTTCAGCCTTGCAGGTTATTTCAGAGGGCATCAGACAAGCAGGATGAAAAATGAGAGCTGCAGTAAAATAAAATATGAGTTTTAGAAATGCAGTGAGCATGACTTACCTCTGCTTGTGTTGGAAGTACAACGGGAACAGAGTCAGGCCATGGCTGAAAGTTCCTGAAAATCTCATTATGTATGTCCTTTTTATTATTTACATCTTCTACATATATCATGTCGTGCCAGTCTAAGAGCAGTAGATAAGAATTACTTCTTTTTTTTACACAGATCCTTTAATTTAGAGACACCCAGCAGTATTCTAGTGTTCAGGTTCTTTGCTCCACTATTTGTAAATCAAAGTCTTAAGCTGTAGTGCTTTATTGAATACAGTGACAAATGGGGATGAACTGCATTCTCCCCTATAGTCATAAAATTGATTTAATATTTCAATTAATCTTTGCTACCTTCTCAAAAAATTTATGTGAATACATTCTGAGTAAGTCATCTTCAGGACTTAAGTAAATACTAGCATAAATATCACTTAATTTATTTGCTCTCTTTTAAATTCTTTTATATCACTCTTGCAGTCAAATGCAAGTATTGCTTCCACCAACCAGAGTGCAGGAGTATCAGCTGAGATTGTCCTTACAAAAGGATTGTCACATTTTCATTAAATACTCCTATATTCATAGTCTGGTTTCCATAGCCGGTGAAATGTTTCCTCACAACTTTGCAGAGGATGGAAATTATATCATAATCTATCCTTTAATATCAAAAGAAAATATTATTTTAAAATAAGTGCAATTTTTATTTCCAGAAAAGAGAACTGGACAGGCTCTCATTGTTAGGGCTTTTCTTACTTCCTCTCTGACACAAGATTGCTGAGGGGCTGACAAGGTTTCATGAAGCATTTTTGAGTATGTGCTTTTTTTAATGTGATTCTCCATAATGATCCTTTTTGGCCATAATTCGATGAAGAGGAGACACACAACTCCTACTAGACTGTGCTGAGGTAGTCCAGAAGTGGTAAGATGGATGGCTATGTGGATAGATGTGTTGTTAACTTCAGATTTCTGAAGGCTCATGCTTTTTGTGTAAGTACCGTTCGTCTAATCCAGAATCTTAGATTCACTAAATGTAGCAAGCCATTAACTGTGCATTAGCAAGCTATTTGTGGGAGCCCACGGTATGAATGCCCCCTCCCCAGCTCGCCAAAGGCCTCACCCCGCAGGCTTTGCAGCCCTTGGCAAGGTAATCTCCTACTCTGATGGCAAAGGCTTGGATCAAAAACTTGGTTTTGTGTGTTTTGTGAAACATAACATGCTGTCCTGAAAAGCAGTCTCTAATGAAAATAAATAATTAATAGTGTATGGAGAAAAGGGCATCTTTCTCTCTTCCTGGCTCTGCCCTTCTGGATATTCTGTCACTACTGGTGCATGACCTGCTGATGGCTTTGAACTCCAGTGCTACTGGAGACCCTAAGTCAGGCCTCCCTTGCACAGTGATGCCCACAGGCAGCAAACCCCTTGCTCAAGACACCCACACCTGCTTCCTGGCACAGCACAAGAGTCATTTCTTCACGTTTTTAAGACAGAGTCAATCAGAAAGCTTTTTTCTTCTTTTTTTTCTTTTTTTTCCTTTTTCTTTTTCTAAAAATACAACTGATCCTATTTGTAAGAATCCTAGAGAAATACTCTGGTGGTGCAGAGTTATATTAAATAAAAGAGCTCTCTTATGGCAGGCCATGCACTGAGAAGTGGTCAAACTGCCCAGGTAAAGCCTCCCTGTGCTCACTCAGAGCAGCAGTCACTGGTTTCCCTCACTATGTTGCCTGTAAATGGTACTTCAGTGGTGACTGCAGCAGACAGTTAAAGGTATTTAAAACACTGGAATTAAAAAGTACCCAGCACACAGGGTTGAAAGAATCACTGAAATAGACACTTTTCCCCCTCCTCTGTTTCCTCACAGTCTCCCCATTTTTTTTTTTTTTTGCTAACTTTGCAGTTTAAGAAATTGAATTAAGGGCCATCCAGCTTGTTGAGCATAGCTGTAATTGAAAAATCTGGGCTGGCAGGGGAAGGAGAAGATTGATTCTCTTTGAAATGGACCTGGAGAGGAGAGTGATGGGTAAACTGGGAGCATCTGCTGGGAGAGGTGGTGGAGGTTACATGTATCTGTTGTTAGGAGCAAGCACTTAGTGCTTATTATTCCACTTCATAATGTAGAGACGTTGTTAGGCTCTAAAATATTTGTGGAAACAGCAGGCACAGCTAAGATAATTCTTTCATCTCTTGCTAATTAAAAATGTACAAAAATGTTGAGGGGCAGCACTGTATCTGTGCATTCTATGCTTTTAGAGTAATAGATGGCTCCTAACGAGGAGTCCAGCCTGGGAGCACCATCTGTAACCTTCAGCCACAGCACGGTGTATCCATCCATTTATTAAGTGGTGCTTTTCCACTCGGACTCACTGGTCTCTTCTCTCCCGCTGTTGGTTGCCAGACGGAGTTTAAGTCTGCTTCATTAAGCCCTAAATGTTTGGGCTACGTCTGACTATCCTGCCTTGTGGTACCATCATGCAACCATCAGAGGCACATGAGACCTCGGTGCCACGTTCCAGAAGTTACTGAGACCTTTGTGGTCAATCTGCTGTGAGGAGTAAGAGATTCTGCCCCCCTCTTAAACCAAAACTTCAGTGTCTTGACCCTCCTGGCATAAGAAAACTCTCTGCCCTTATTACATGTATAGAGAAGGGATGGGGTGGGCTGGGTCAAGGCTGCATGGAGCAGAACCTGAGTGTGGGGAACAGCTGACCCAAGCTGATGGGATCACTGCTCTGGGGAAGAGCTGTCGGGTGGGCAGGGAGAACCTGTAATACTTTCAGTTGTGTGTGGCATATCTAAAGTGGAAGGAAATGTGAAAGGAAAGGAAAAAATAAGCTCCCAAGAAAAGCAAATGCCTATATTCTGATACTCAGTAAATGTTTGACTGGTCTTGGAAACATGGGTCAAATACGATATTGGCATAACATTAGCCCCATGAAGCTGATGATAATTCTATCCAAGTGCTGTGCACAATTATAGAGGTCCAGTACAATTAGCATCAGCTAAATTAGGTTAAATATAATCAATAGGAGACAGTCATTTTGTGTGTCAGTTTAGATCACACAGGGGCTTTTTATAAATCTCAGTGTGAAAAAAAATATTCGGTTCTTTTCCATTTTAGTTCACACAGCGAGGGCACAGATGTCTGGCATTTTTTCAGTTGCTTTTTGCAAGTGGCACCACATTGCCAGAGGGTACAGTGCCAAGCTCTGCTCCCCCAGCTCAAGGCTGCGGCAGCAGATGAAGTCCTCACTCGCTGCTCCTCTCACCTGCCAGCATGGGCTGGCAGTGGGCAAACATGGGACAGGGCTATTTATAAACAGAACATTGCTCGTTTCATGCTGCCTTCTTCTCTGAAGCAATCTGCAATGTGTGTTGGGACTATCCTCCTCTTTAAACACAACAGGCAGCCGTTCTGAGATGTGTCCCGGAGAGCCCCAGAGCTTCAGGAGGCTGCAAGGCTGGGAGGGAATCTGGCAGAGATTCTTCTCCTGGGGCTGGGAGTGGGGTGCCGCCTCCTAAAATTGCAAACAGCGCAGGATTTCTCCCAGACCAAAGCTGCCAGCAAGTAGGACTCTGGCTGCCCTTGGAGAGCCAAATGCCACCTCCGAACTGACATCAAGAAACTGGAGTGTTGGGGTGCACTGTGTGCTGGAAGAGAGATAGGCTCTGAGGGCCGGAGAGAGAGCCTCTTTCCTGGCCCCAGAGGTGACCCTGGAGTGCATCCAGGTCACCGGGGATGGGCTGAGAGAGGATTGTGGGTTTCTGGACAGTGTTGGGCCTATGAGAAGTGATAATTGTAGTTTGTGACCTTATAGGGTATTGTTTACCTGT
The DNA here is from genome assembly GCA_014706295.1 of Lycocorax pyrrhopterus obiensis. Taxonomy (NCBI): domain Eukaryota; kingdom Metazoa; phylum Chordata; class Aves; order Passeriformes; family Paradisaeidae; genus Lycocorax; species Lycocorax pyrrhopterus. The sequence goes on from JACSVZ010000016.1 coordinate 4,331,142, forward strand.
TACCATAATAGGCAATGTCTGTGCACTACCCCAGGTGATTGGGGGACACTGTGGTGAACATCTTTCCTGTTTATATGATGTGATATCCTGTTGGGTGCTGGTATTTAGAGAATATTTTCCTGTGCAATAAACGCTTTGCACTTTTCCATCTAGTGTGCAGAGCCATGCCCTTGCGTGATTACTGCACTGGGGGACTGAGTTTTGTTTCCCATGGAAAAGGGCGGGCATTCGCCTCCAGGTGCCTGTGGCCAGGAGTGGGGTCCAGGTGCCTAGGGCCGGGAGAAGGAATCTCCTGCACTCATGTACCCTGGGCAGAATGTCTGACACCTTAGTGGAGGCTCTGGCAGCCTTCCCCAGCCTCCCTGGGGTGTGCTTGCTGCAGCACACAGGACAGGATCCATCCTGGAGCTGGGCAGGCAGTGAAAGGTCCCAGCAAGCCCCGCCTGAAGTAAAGTGATGTGGAGTAAGTGCAGGCATGGGCCTGGCGTGTGCAGGATGTTCTGCGCGCAAGAGATGGATCTGATCTCTGTTTCTCACCTGGGGCTCACTGGTCTTTAGTTCTGAGGAAAGGTGGGGGCTGTACCCATCCTGGCCAGCTGAGACCACCCAGCCTCTCCCTGTACCCCCTGCAGTCTGCTTTCAGCTTCCTCTGGCACTCTGGGCCTGCTGCCTCCTCCCTGCTTGGCTCCCTGGGCAGCATCACAACAGGGCTTTCAATTTTGGAAACACGGGATGGAAATCCCAGAAGGAAGAAAGCCAAGGAGAGAAGCCAAAGACTTAATGTGAGGGGAGGGTTACCCAAGGCTGGAGCTCTTGTCCCAGTCTCAAGCTTTGCCAGTTTGCCAGGTGTTTCTGTGTCCTCTCTCCACTCTCCGTTGGCACTGGACTGAGGCAGTCAAGTCCCTTGCTGCTGATGCCAGCAGCCTTTCTTGTCCTGTATTACTTTTTTTACCAGGATTTTTTTCCATGTTATGTCACATTAGCAAAGGTGTCCTCTTGGACACACGTTGCCACATAAATGGTGGATGGGCGGAAACTTTTCAGCTGCCAGAGCAGGGCAGGGGACCCAATCTCCAAGCACCTCTCCAGCTCTGCACTCCCTGCAGAAACGCTGCTGACCACAGGCACCGCTGGTGAGCACCACGAGAGGCCTGGCCCCTGGGGACCAGCCGTGACCACCAGCTCATCTCTGAACAGGTCCTGAGGGTGTGTCACAAGGTAAAACCATTGCTAACAACGAGCAGCATCGTGGGTGCTTTCTGTGTGTGCCCTCCATTCTAAAGCCCTCTTCCAGCAAACTCCCTCTGCATTCATGGTAGTGTGAGCAGACTGCAGAAGGGCAGAAGAGCACAGTAATGGATTAGCTTCTCATTTACATGTTAAGGGTTAAATTGGCATGAAAAGCCAGTTTAAATGTCCTTTAAGCATCCCTTAAACTTCCAGCTTTCCCCTCTTCTCCTTGAAGCGTGGCCAGGGCTTTGCCCCGCTGTGAGGCCAGACGCCTGCGAGGAGCTGCCAGCCCTGCTGGCAGCTCGGGGCGAGCAGGAGGGACAGAGCGTGTGGCTGCCAGGGCCTGGCACTGCCACACTGCCCAGGGCAGCCGTGCTGGGCCACAGGCACGCTGTCCTCACTTGCCTTTGCAATTCTCACCAGTTCAGCAGGAGCAGTGAGGATGCTGTAAAGGAAACTTTCCTACCTGGCCATTCAGATGCTGGACGGGGGTCAGGAGTATTCCTCAGCAGTCCCGTGTGTGCCGAGTGGGTCTCGGCAGGAGTGGGGATGCTGTGTTATCTCACAGGGTGGCTGCTGCCACGGGGCCCCTGGAGAGCAGCCCTGGTGACCTCACAGGGATCACACATTGAAGCAAAGCAAACCAGTGCTGTACAGACAGAGAGATGGTTGAGCAGTGCTGGGGATCAGTGTGCTGCTGGGGATAGCTACAGCATGGCCTGGTATTTTCTTCTGAAACTTCTCTGCGTCTGGAAGGGCTCCCTGGCACTGGAAGTTCACATCCGGCCATGCTGGTGCTTTGCCTGGGGCTGATCCAGCCCTTGGAAATGAAGATCCGCAGGAGGACAATAGCAGCTGTAGCTTAGGCTAAGCTTAAAAGGTGCCTAAACTCAACAGTCAGTCTGCAAACTATTGGGGGCACATGCTGGATTGTGGTCTGGTTTTTAACCAGCTAAATATCTGTGATTTCCTTTGAATCAGGAATGCTCCTGATGAAGGCCAGCTCTGTCCAGCACATTGGTGTTAATCAGTCCATTGTTTTGGTCATGTGTTAACCTGTACAGCATCAAAGGGACAGATCCACCTTTTCAAAACAGCTTTGAATTTCCCATACTGAGGTATCCAGGCTTCCATATTGATTCTGACAGCTTTCCCTAGCACCTGGAGCAGTGGAAGTACATAGTTCCTTGTTTTACTGACATAGGAGGAAAAATCAGTATTGCCATGCAGATTGGATCTTTTTTCCTTTAGATTAAATGATATTGCATCCACAAAAGTCATTAGAGTTCCAAATACTTTGCAATTAATCATGAAGAGAGTAAATGAATCATTGATTTAACGTTAAGAGAGTTTTTTATTTTTTTGGCAATGTATTCTCCTGACAGCTTGCATTACCAGTAACTATTCAATAAAGAATAAAATAATACATTTGGTCTGGTTTAGAATGTGCCTCGAACTTCATAAATATCAATACAGATACAGCTAAACAAATCTTCTTGTGATTGTGAGCTCCAGCTGAGAATGCATCTAGCACTAAAGGTTGTCAATGGAAAGCAGCGATGGATACAGGGTTTTGATTTGTCTGGTGGTACAGTTTGGGCAGCCACGTGTATTTGCATGGGTTAGGGATAACTCTTTGGTGAGAAAGGGCATGCATGGAGGTGGCAGGGAGATGCTGGGCTGCACTAAAACATGTGCCAGCTTTTTGTAAGGGGGGTGTGTGTGTGTAAAAGTGCCTGTGAGCCTGTACCCACAGTCCCACAGTTGGCTGAGTATATATTTGAGTCCATATGTAAACTACCTGCACTGGAGAGGAAATCCCAAGAATTCTACGAACACTACATATGTACATGTGAAGGTTATGAACTTAAGCACTCAGACATTAAAAAATGTGCTCAGTGCTCTGTAACCAGCTGATAGGTTTGACTTTTGTGTGTCAGAAGTGTGACTTCCAGACAAAGGTCTCCCTGCTTTGTGACATTTGGCATTTGTTATGTTGAATCAGATGTGATGAAGGCTGCAGCAGGCAAGGAGGAAGAGTGGTCAGAGCCTCCCACTCGATGCTCTGCATCTGCCCTGTCCAGCAGTGGTGTGACCACACACACGTGGGCCAGCTTGCTGATCTGGGAGAAAATATAATTTTTATTTTGGCGAGTTACTTTTCTGTGAGCTCAGTGAGATGGATCACGCACCACACTGTTCACAACCTGAGGCGAGGGAGCTTGCCAAAGCATGTGGCAGGAGCAGGAGAGAAGAGAGAACAGCTCCACTTTTCCCAACGAGAGCCCACAGCTAGACTGGCTGCAGTGAAATCCAGAGCCGTAGCCTTAAGAGGGAATACAGCTCTGTGTCAAATGGAGCACGAAGTCACGTGGCAGCCTTTTGTACATGATCATGGGCTCTCTACCCCAGCCAATTCCCCAGCCTCACATTACAGAAACATCATTGCACAGAGATTTTTACTCATCTGTGAAATACCCTCTTTGGCCACTGGTGCACAGTGGGTTATTCCCTGTGCAGGTGCATGTACCAACACAGATGGCTGTGCACCGGGAACCAGGCTGCCAGTCCAGGGTTGGTTTGTTTCCTTCCTTCCTTCTCCTTGCAAACCAGGTATTACACATAATCACTGGATAAGGTAAAAAAGTAGATCAGAGAAAATATTAGAAATAACAGAAAAGGTGCCCTTAATTTAGGTCAGAAGACTGAATATTTGGATATCTGATGTATATTTATATCTGAGCAAACTGTTAAAAGGCCAGGGATTTATCCAGTGTAAGAAGAAGTACATTAGTCTATAATGGGCTTTAGTAAGACCTTGTAACTTTGTGCACATGAATATTCACCACTGAAGTAAATGATATTGCTTTTAAAGTTAGGTACTTGATTTTAGGTACTTTGCTCAATCGGAGTCCATTGTATCAACTTGTCCAAATGACTGTTGCTTGGATTTGGTCACAGAAAGTTTTTAGAGGGCTCCAAGGTTAATCTGCCAGTAGCTTTCTTTTCTCCCATCCCCAAAGTGACACAATAACTTCAAGCTTCCTTTGTAGTTTATGGTTTTGTCAGCACTCTTGGTCCTTGAGCTCAAAAATGTTCTCCATGGCTATAATACATGAGGGGTGGAGGGAAGTTTTTGGTGCATTTCATGTCCCAGTGTCACCTACAGGTGAACTAAAATGTCATACGTATAAAAATATAAAAAATGGTAAAATATGTATATATCCATAAATCTATTTAAGCAGAATCAGTGATGGATGAGTGTGTTTAAATCTTAGAATCGTATTTCTTCTAACTTACTGGAAGAGAACTCCCATAATTCACTGGAGAGTCTCATTCTTGTGAATTATTGTCTTCATCATTTAAGGAATATTTCATCTCCTGAAGATGATCTCCAGCCACTGTAACCTGTATTTGGCTCTCAGCTATATTTCTTTATCTTCCTTAATGCATATGATCTTGTGCACCTCAGTGTGGAAAATTGGATAGTCCCTGCTTTCTCGTTCCTGGAACTTGTTTATTCAAGAGTGCTATTTAAGTAAACACAGTGCAGCACCATGGCCAGCTTCTGTTTTCTCCCTCCTCCTCGTGCTCATCACTTGTTTACCTGAGCAGCATTACGTGAGGCCCCTGGGCAGCAGCATGTGCCTCTTCTGCAGGGCAGTGAGCTGGCAGTGCCTCAGGCACACGGAACGCGCTGAAGAGGGAGCCTTTAGCATGCCCGGATGTGCACTCATTAAATTAGTGACAAAGGGTTTGGTCTGGTGGCGAAAACATGGGGCCTGGGGACAGGAGGACAGCTGAGTTCCCAGCCTGGGGCATGTTTGTGGTCATTGTGTGAGCTGGGGGCAAAGGGGAGGGCGATTCTTCCCCTCTGCCTGTGGGCATTGGCACCTGAAGGCGTGTGGTCACATCTGCTCCCGGCTACGGGCACACAGAGCTCAGCTGGGCTGCACAGGGCTGGGAAAGGTCCGTGCTGGGGGGGCAGATGGGAGAGGATCCACAGACTTTGGGAGGCTGATATTTAATATTTTATTTCTTATTTAAAAAGGCAGGAGCGCTGGTGAATGCTGCGGTTGGCAGGGAAGAGCTCTAAGCAGCAGTGCTGTGGAGGTGAGGAGGGACCAGGCACAGGGCTGAGGCTCTAACCATAGCATTCAGTCTGGGGCACCAGGATGGAGGGAGTCCTCAAGCTGGCCTGGAGCACATGATTCCCGACATAAATCCTCCCAGGAAAAAGTCCTGTGCTCTAAAGTCAGGTCTTCCTATCCTTGCTCTGGAAAATGAGGATTATAATACCTGACCTATCTTCTCTGAGTGTTGCTTAATATTTGAATACTGCTTTGATCCCATGGAATGCTGAGGATTATTGCTTTATAATCCTTATAATTCTATTATTCCATGAGTGAAGTGATTCAAATAAAATTGGAAGCACCTTTTATGCTGACCCAGAGCCAAAGTAGAATCAAAAATTTTGTATCTGTAGATAGTGGAAGAAATTAAGCTCAGCCACAGAATACTTTGGGGTTTTTGAGTCATCCAGAGTCTGTGGGAATATTTCTTTATGCTAATGGGCTTTAAATGGGATCAGTAGAGACAGGAAAGCCAGACAAAATGGAGAAGGAATTGCTAGGATGCTAATTCTAATTCTCCAACATGGTGTTCACTATGCCCAGATTTCTTTAAAGCTTCTTGCTATGTTTTGTATTTGACAATTTCCATGGAATAACGTAATTCCCACAAAAGTACTGATGCTATTCTCTGAGCTAGGCATTGCATCTCAGCTCTGAGTCAGCTCAAATTTCACCTCCATCATGTGGCCCTGAGTACGGGCCATAGGCTATGAAGGTCTGGCTAGGAAGCTTTTGTTTCGGTTCTTTCCCTGCACTCCTTTTTCTTCCCAAGTGTGCCTCTCTGACACTTCCCAGCAGTGTTTGTTTCTGTAGGGCAGTGGAGCCATTGGAGACGGGTTAGTGGGCAGAGCAAGGATATTTAAAATGGATGATAGATGAGCACCATTCCAAAGCTATTACTGTCACACAATGCATAGCTTAAATATCTTGAGGATATGCATGGGTTTGCTAGTGAAGAAACACTGTGTGAGTAAAGACATTAGTGTGGGAGTGATCATGCTAAGGGCAGTGTGCCAGGCTGCGTGAGGGGGAGCAAGGGAGACCTCAGCACGCTGCGACTCGGCCTCGCCGTTTGGGGGTAGGGAGACAGCATTGTGTCTTCCTTCAGGCCTGATTTCTAATTGCTAATCACATACTGTGGCTGAGATTTTATTATTGCTTACGAGAGTGCTGCAGGGTCATGTAAAAATCTGCTCATCAGTTTACAGGCCTGTGTGGCAGGGTATGTGTGTGGGGTGTGCAGGGTGCACTGGTGGTCCTGGCAGTGACTGGTGCAGAGGCTGGTGCGAGGCAGCAAACAAGGTATATGGTCCTTCTTCACTGGTGCCTGTCTTAGATCTGTGAGATACCTTTTAGAAAGGACGAGCACCTTGTCGGGATGGAGCCATGGGCAGCTTCAAGGGCCAACCAGCACCGTACCTGCAGGGCCACCTCGGAATGGCAGATAAGAGATTTCCAGTTTAGCTGGCTCCTCGCTCCACCACCCGACACACTGCCTGTCGTCCCACAGCCCCCGGTGCCTCTGAGTAATAACACAATGTTTTGCTTCTTAGTAAATATCTTTAAACTGATGAATTCAAAAAGCACTTTAGATGACATTTAAAATTTAGAACCAGATGACTGAGCTGTGAATAATGAATCTTGCCCAGTAGATGGATGGCACGTTACTGTGCAATCCTCTCCCTCTCAGTCATTGTCAGCTGAAGCATTTTTCTCTTCCACCTGGTTTCCCTCCTGTCTTCCCTCCCTCACCCCCAGAATACACAAGGCCTATTCAGAAATGCTTTACTTTGAAGAGCACATGCAGAGAGAAACTTTCAAACCAATCAGACCTAATCAGAGATGCATTTCTCTCCTTCTTTTCGATTCTGACCTGAGGGCTGGTTATTTGTGATGCCAGTCTTTAAAGTGGGGCTTTCTCTGCCCATCCCCACCCACGCTTTAGCCAGCAGCTGTCTCCCAGGTGCACAGCGGGGCAGCACAGCAGCCCCTGTCACCCCTTTGGCCACACTGCCTTGGTGCCACGGTGGGGGACAGCAAACAGGCAGCCCCCCCTTCTCCCACAGCCTGTAAGGCCAAATTAGAGGTGCCACTTTCGGTGGCCAGCAGTAGCCAATGTTTTGGGCAGCACAGGGTTGCTCTGGCCTAGGGGCAGCTCAGTTGTACTTGTGATGGCTACAGCACACCTGTCCCAGCTTTCCCTGTTGGAGATGGCACTCCTTGGCCATGGCAGCTCATGCCACACTGTCCCCTAGCCTCAGGTGCGCCTCCTGCCGCCCATCACTCTGCCAGACCTACGGCCTCTGGCTGACACTGCGAGGAGGTGTTTCTTCCCTGGATGGCTGGCCCCTGCTCAGCTGCCTGAGTCCTTTGCCTGGTTTAAGCATGTCCCTTGCTCAGGCCTTTAACCCCCCGCAGGCAGGACAGCCACTGGCACAGTGTCCCCTCCAGCTCCCTGCTTTGCACCACTGCAGGCACCATCCAGCTCTGCCCTCAAGCAGCCCAGAGTCCCTTTGTCACCCGCAGAGAGGGAGCAGAGCAAGGAGGGGGTCATTAGGGGAGGCTGCTCAGGACGTAGCAAGCAGGTGAGAACAGCACAAAGCTGAATCCTGGCATCTCGAATTGAGCTGGGTCACAGGTGCCTCAGCACTGGGGACACAGATCTAGATCCATGCCCTCTGTGCTGCGGGCTCCACACGTTAGGCAAAGGTGGATAATGAACTAAGCAGGAGGCTCCATCAGATGGGAGCAGGTGGTTAATTAGACTTTGGTTTTCTGACTGCCTTCACCCGGGCGTCAGTGCTAGGAGGGCTACTTTCTAGTCTGGAAAGGCTAAGGGCTGTCAGCTTGCTTTGGTTGCTGCATGTTTGATCCCACTGTCTGGATAGGGTGTTGGAAAATCCTTGCAGCATATAGGAAGTCATGCTGAAGACTGTATTTAGTAGAGTATTGGTTACTTTTTGCCTTCTATATTGTCATAGATAGAATGTTTCTGTTCAGAGGCATTCTCGACATCGTGTTACGTATTATCTCCCAGTGCTGTTGTCTTGTTCAGAAGGCAGCTGTGGAAGGTGCTGATTTTGGTAATTACACTCAGATCTTTGAGGCAGAGATTATTCCTTGAGGAAGATGAGCTTCTGTGGACATCAGCCTGGAGTGACCACTCAGAGTGGAACAAACCAGCAGGGCTGAAAGCCCTCAGGCCCAGCTCCTGTATTGCTTTTAGGTGCCTGCCCTGGCCTCCCCCCTCACTTTTAGTGCTGCACTGGTAGGGTTTGAATATGAACACCAGGAAATTCTGCCCAAGGACAGAGGAAGCAGCAGGGCCAAGCTGTCTCACACACAACTCAAAGTAGAAAAGGTTGTGTGTGCTCCTGTTCTGCCAGTTGTTCCACTAAAAGTAGTTTCTCCAAGCTAAAACCCACTGCATCTGTGTCTCCTGAAGTCTACTGTTTTGTGTGTGCTCATTCTCTTATGTTTCTTGAGACTTTTTGTATGATTCAATTAGGAACATCAGCGAGGAAAACAGGATGTTTTAAGAATGACTTTCAAACTGTATCCCTTCATTGCCGGATGGGTTCTTAAAATACTTTTTCTTTCTCTTTTTGGGTTTCCAAGTGCTTTAACACACAGATTGGAGCCTCTTTCATGTGAGAAATGCTTTTCTGCTGTGAAAACTTGCAGAATATTTGCCCTGAGTGGAGGTGAAGGAAGTGCCCTGTGTGGTCAGTGCTCTCTGGGAAGCTACTGCTCTGTAGCAGGATGAACTTTTGGCTCTGTGTGGCATGAAGTAGCAGTCAATGGCTGTGTTGCTTTGTATTTACAAGGAAGGTAAATGAATATTGCAAATTATTGTTTACAAATCTAGCTTTCACATCAAGGAGACAAGGTAAAAAGGGGATTTTATTATTATTTTCTGTTAGTAGATGTTAACAAAGTGTCAAAACTGCCTCTCCATAACTTCTTTGTATGCAAAATAACTGCAAAGCCAGACTAGGGGATGGAAAATTGTCTTTTCAGACAGTTATTTGAAGCAGTAGTAAAGTAGCACTGACCACACCTGAACCTCAACCCATTCAAGTCCTGTAAACCTGAACAAATAATTAGTCTCTGCAGAGTTACAGGAAGAGTAATAAAGCTTGGATAGGGAGAAAGCACTTAGTGAGCTAGACATGCTTTCAGTGTCTAGGTAATCCAGTGTGGTTACACCGTTCAGCTGAACTTTGAAATGCTCAGAGAGAAATATTTGCCCTCGAGTATGATACAGCTGATCTGACACAGGAAAGGGTGTCTGGAATAGGGCCTGTGACTGATTGGAAGTCTCTCAATAAAGATGAGGGAAAGGAGAGTTGCAAATGAAGGGATTGTTCCACATAAAATAAGATTTTATTTTTTAAATGAAAGTTGGGAAAACTTAGCTGAGTCTTGGAAGCTGGGAAATGGCTTAGTGGTAGGTATTGGATTGCTAACGAGCTGTGACCTTTACTGAACACAACGTATTGATTAAGGTAGCATTTTCCTAATCTTGTTCTTAACACTTATTTACCCTTCCTTAAACTTAAGAGAAACTATTGCTGTAGATATGTGTTTATTAGATCTCAGAATAGCACCAGCTTCCTACTGGCCAACTCACTTTGTACTCAAACTAAGTAAAAACACATTCCGTGGTGCAGGTAGGTGTGTAAAGCAAGCTGGTGTTGGGAAGAGCCTCAGGTCTGGAGCTGTACACTGGGGTTGCATTCAAATAAATCAGTATTCTGTGCACATCTCCCAGAGCATTGCAGCATGGAACTGAAATGGAATTTGTTGCCATGGCCTGTGGAATGGGCAGAGCTTGGTCTGTCCCAAAGCTTGCAGGCTGCGACAGCAGGTGCAGATGGGGTGCTGTACTTACCAGTCCCTCTAAAGGTGTTGCAGCACAATGTGGGAATTGCATTGTATTCAAGAATTAATTGCTAGGGCCTCAGAAGTGTAAATAAAGAAATGGTTTTCCCTGGCTAAATAGGCTGTTCTGCTGGATTGGTCTTAACCAGCAGTGTCAACAGAGCACACAGGCCCGCGTGCTGTAGTCCTTAGCTCAGTGCTGCTCTGTGAAATCAGGCATCTTTTGTGGGGCTTTTTTATTCCATTTGTGCTGGAAATATCAGAGTAACCGTCTCCTAGTGTTAACACAATGATTTTACTTTTAATCTTTTCTGAAATACAGAAAAACCAAAGGAGAAAAGACAGATGTTAACTAAAGATCATTTCCAAGATACTGCTTTAGCTCTTAGGGCTACAGTTCTTTTAGACAAATTGACTCCTCTTTGCAGTTCTTTTGGGTTTTTGAGGTTTTCTTTTTTAAAAAATTTCTTTCAGGTTTTTTTTTTCCTCTTTCCTTCCCCTAAAAGATACTTCTTCCCTGGTTATAAAGCCTAAGTCCTTACCTCACAGCTCAAAGGAGGAAGCAGGGGCAGGGGGAGGAATCAATGTCTCGGGCCTAACCCTCACACCTGGATAAGGTGTTTTGCAGTATTACTTGTTTTATTTTACAGTTGCCTCTTTTTTTTTTTCCTTTCACTTGGAAAGTGTTCATAGCAAAAACCTTTATTGCAACATCACATGTTCTGGAAATGTGATTAATAAAGAGCTTGCAGGAATTGAATTATCAAGAAAGAAATTGCTTGTATTGATTTACTCTATATATATATGAAAAAACTTTTCTTGTGACGTGACTTCTCCTCTCCCCACAATTCCTGGCAGCAAGGAGAAAGGAAAAATTTCTACCAGATGGTATGGAGGCAGTTCAGACTCTGTGCTGTGGAGGTGATGGCACAGGTGTGGGGCTGTAGGAAGACCAAAGGGCTCACTGATAAAAGCCAGTGTATTGCTAATTATGGCCAGGAACCAGGAACTGACTCTTCCTTGGGCTGCTACTGACACTGGAATGACTAAAACCAGTTTTGGAGCATATTCTGTTACTGACAGGTGTGCAACAGCAGTACAGCCTCTAAACCATGTGAATAATGGACATTGAGAGCTTTCCTGAAAACCTTTAAAAGTAAAACTGTGATCATAAAGAAAGTTTTCTTTTATTAACTTGCCTTCCCTGGGAGTGACTGTGAGACCCTGTTATGCTGTGACTAGCACAGTATGAACTGTGGGAAAGCTGCTCAGCAGCACAGGTCTGTAACTTGCCAAACCCAGGCTGGACCCACCCAAACTACCCCTCCTCTCAGGAAATGTGAGGTTGACCTTGGCCTCACAGTGAGAGCTGCTGCAAGCAGAGAGTGCTTGCTGTGCAGTTTTGCAGAACTGATCCTGTGAATGATCTTCTACTTCAGTTATTCCATAGGGGAGCAGTGTCAGAACTTGGGCTAAATATGCAGGACTGTTTTTTGGACATGCCTGAATTTTCACTGATTGTCTGCCTGCAGTCCTGTGTGATGATTTAAACTTCATGTGTCAAATGCAATGGAGGATGTAAATCTTCATCTTCCTTCTCAACCAAACCATAAAAATAAGATAATCTGGTTCATCCTATAGCTCATTGTAAAATGAGTCATATGCATGTATGTGTGCATACACTTTACAGGGGGCATTACTGAAATTCCTGCTGTTAATAGGTTCAACAAAATCCCTTCCAAGGGAAATAAGCCAAATAGCTTTGCTCTATCATCACTCCTACAGAGGCAGCCACTGGGTCCCAGCAGGGATGTCAGCATCGACCAATCTGTGTTTTGAGTGAGGCACCAGGAAGCACAGTTTTCTGGGCCAGTATTTCAGGAGAACATATGGCAGTGTCTGCTGCTCGTGAAAGGCAATGGTGTAGTCAAGCACTCAATCAGGACTTTCCCACTGCACAGACTGAGAGGGATCCAGTCTTCTCCACACTGGATTCTGGTGCACAGCTGCTCTGCATTTTCTACAGTAGCCCTAGTAGAAACTTGTTTGCAGCTAACCCGTGCAGGATCTGCACTCCTGAGCATCAGCATGGAAGTCTTCAGGCTAACAATACCCAAGACCACCAGCCAGCCTCAGGAATAGATAAATGAGTTTCCTATACAAGGAAACAACTAAATGCCACCTTCTGTTGTAAGCTGTATTTTATTTTGGTGTTGTAACACACATCATGTTGGAAGAAATTACTACAGGGTGAGCACTGTTGTTCCTGATATCCTGTTAGGATGAGGAATAGGCTAGCACTGGGGGGAAAGGGCACTTACCACTGCTCTGTCTTTACTGTTCAAACTGGCATTGAAGTTGGTTTTGGTCTGCCTGCCTGAACTTTGGACACTGCCGCCTCATTGCCGTTGCCCTGAACACACTGAGCTTGTTTATAAGGCAGTGTTGAAATAGTAGTTGCAAATGGACCTCTAGACTTGTAGACTAAATTTAAAAGTATATTACTTACACTAGTTATATTAGTTATCCTGTGATACAGTCATGTTCCTCTGCTTTATGGGATAAATAATTTAGTCCTCAGAGAATCTCTTGATTGTATTCTTTTGCTAGAACTGGCATTAATGGCATGGCTTCTGGTGACAGAGCATTCTGACTTCTTTGAGATCCTCAGTAGTTTGGGCATCAGGTGACTGTAGGACAGCAGGAACTCCACCATTAAGCACCTGCCACAGTGCTATCTGGTCTAGTAATTTCCCTCTCATTTGGGACCCAGTAGTAGAGCAGATTTCCCTTCAGTGTAGAATGACTTTGTTATGCAAGGTAATTATTTTCTTCCTTTCATTTCAAATGAGGTTTGTGTTTTTCCAGTCTATAACCAAAGTATCAGCACAGTGTCAGCTGTAGGTGGGATTATAAGCAAGAATTGCCAAAGCATATAAAGTATGGATATCCACACAGTCAGATGTTGCATGGGGGTTCTCGTCATTAACGTACTGTATTAGTAGCTTCCATTATGTTGCTCTCCTGTGGTGAAGCATTATGGATCAGAAGAGACCTGCTATCTCACGTGCACTCCAGCTGCTCCCTTCACCCACCACAGTCAAACCTCGTATTTTCTGATTTTTAATGAGCTCTGTGTGTGTGGAAAGACCAAAAAAAAGAACCAAAAACCAAGCAGAGGGAGATTGTTAGATTGTTTCCTGCATGAAGAAACTGAGTGAGATTACAGAGAGCCCAAGAAAGTTTTTCCCAGCCATGTGAAGTGCAGAGCTGTGAGGCTGACTCACTTCCTTGACCACTGTCCTGACAGACCAATACCAGGGTGGTTGCCTTTGTCCCCCGTGCTTTTGTTTCTGAGAGCACTGATGATTTCTGTCCTGTTTTTCTAGCGTCCTTTTGTTCTTGCTGTTCTGTGTTCTGGGCTCTTTATTATTCTGTTTTGATTTTGGTTTTACTGGCCATCATGGATATTTCCCATCTCCTTGTGTCTCATCTTAAACTACATGTGGTTCAGAGCTCTGACTGATGGCCCCGGGATGCCTGGTTGTGGCTTTGATGCATGTCATAGTCCAGGAAACTGAAATCCCAACACAAATCACTGTACAACCTGACACAACTCTTACATTTGTCATGCAGCGAGGAAAAGCTGTGCCCAGCGAAGTCAAAGCAACAATGAAAACAGTGTCCCTTCCTCAGGAGCCCCCCATGACAGCACATGAACTGCCTGCGTGTGCCCTGCCTGCCTCTGCAGCTCCAGAGGCCCCTCCAGTGTCAGTGGCACACCTGCACCGGAGCACTGCAGCTTTTGTACCTCGTCTCCCGCCAGCATTGTGCCTCCTGCATCCAGCACAGCCCTCCCAGAACAGGTGCAGATCAGTCCTGCAGAATGCCCCGCCGAGGGGGGTGATGTGTAGGTGTCACACTGGTGTTCAGAACTTACCTGGTGGTATTTGGATCCTCCCAGCCCGTGCTGTAGCCGAGGCAGGGGTTTGCAGAGCAGGACTCCTGCTCTGCTTTGAAAGCCTGCTCCATCTACAAAGAACTGACATAACTGTGGCCACAGACCTGAACACCAAGCTGGTCCTGGTGCTTCACGTGCCTTGGGACTTCGAGTAGTTGCACGGCAATTTGCAGAAAGCTTGTTGACAATAACACAAACACTGGCTGGCCTCTGCAGAGGAATATCCCAACTCTGGGCATGCAACCAACACAGCACATAAGCTTCAGTTTCTCTTTCTTTGAACCATCTTTCTGCTTCAAGTAATCTTCAGAAAAAAAGGATTTAAAACTTCAATATCAAAGTCATATACCCAGTGGTCATAAAGAACTGCAGAACAAACAAGATTTGTCTCATAGCAGAGCTGAGGGGAGGGAGTGGGTGCTGTTGGTTGTCATACTCCTGCAATGGAGCAGGGCCTGGGAAAGTGGCCCTGAGCTGGTACAGGTTAATCAGAGAGGCATTTTAAGGTCCCTACCCCCTAGCTATACCTAACGAGCTTTTACAACATTAGTTGCTTCTGTACTGCTTCAATCCCTGCTGCAAGAGAGTAATCCAGCCCCTGCAGTATCTTTTGGAAAGAGGGACGGGTTGAAGCTCTGGTGGTTTGATAGTGGACCATCAGTACTTAAAATCTGAGAACTCTGTATAGTCTGGAGGCCTTTATAGCTGTGCTGAACTACCACTGGTCTAAAATATTGCCAGAATGCATTACTTGTCTCTGGAAGCCATTTGTTTTCATTTACTGCACCAAGTAAAACAGGCCCAGGGTTACAAACAACTCAGTCTGTGCTGGGGCTGTAATTCTGCTGCACTGCTAAAGGCCATCGTCACTTACAAGTGCCACTGTCACTGACATAACACAGTAGCTCAGGTAGCTTCTCCGGGGTGGTGACACAGCACAGGTGCTTGTGTTGCTGATTTTAGGAGCTCTTTAAACACAGGCAAAACTCTCTTAATGTGAGGATGATTAAATCCTGAAGTAGGATTGCCTAGCGAGGTTGTAGAGTCTCCATCTCCGAATATTCAAAACCTGACTGACCACAGTCCTGAGCAACCTGCTCTAATTGACCCTGCTTTGAGCAGGGCATTGGACCAGATGGTCTCCAGAGGTGTCTTTGAACCTCAGTCCTTCAGTGATTCCCTGAAAAGGGGTTCAGTGCAGGCACAGTAGTTTGAGCACTGTCTTTAGCATAACAACTCCACTCTGCTCTTATTCCAAGAGGCTTATCAGCAATCTAACTTTAAAATCTGCATTTCCTGGCTTATGAGATCACCCGTGGAGGTAGATTCTCATTTCCTGAAATGATAAGAGCCCAACAGATAAGCAAAGGGCAAGAGCTCACTCAATCTGTTAGTTATATAAGCACATAAATATAACAGTCACTTTTCTTAGCATCAGGTACTTACTCTGTAATTGGTATCACTTAATGTAAAGCGTTGTTCTCGATTTTAAAGGCTGATGTAATTGCAGCTTTGCAGACCGTGGTAGCATACCAATGCAGTCACTTCTGTGCAAAGTAAAGCACTTGGTGTGCTGTTCATGATATGTTAGTGTAAGACTTGGATGTCACAGAAATAGGACCAAATTGTGGATGTAGACAGCTCGTTTAGTATCATGAAGGGCGTAAATACTAAGACAGACCTAGAGAAAGAAATCCACAGTGCTTAAAAATACATTACTATTATTATTATTATTATTTTCTACATGAATTACAGGTTTTATTTCAGATACAGAAATTGCTGCAGTATTAACCTAACTACCTACATTTTCATATAGGATAGGTAGAAAATTCCACTATAAAGAGATCCTCTGCAGAGAGTGGGATGCAGAAAGTTTCAAACTAATTAATACATTTGGTAAATTCATGACTGTAAGGTGCATGTGTCAGGTGCTTGAGCCAGCAGTTGAGCTACAGTTGTAGAGCTTGTGGACAGTATCTGGTTTCCCTGAACATGCTCACCTGTGTCATACCTGACATGAGACATGTGCTCCACCAAGCTTTGGGGCTGCTCCTGCCTCTGTTTTATTCAGGGTAGAAAATGAGCTATTTTATACAAATAGCAATCTGATTAATACTGACCCTGCAAGAAGATTAAAATTGCTCCCTCTTCTGAGGTGCTGGCTGTAGTCCCTGGCAGCTTGCAGTGCTCTGCTGTTTCACATAGGTGCATTCAAATCTCATCTTTGTCTACTTTGTACTGAAGAGTGGCGCTTCCAGTTTCAGAGTGTGGGAAGAGGAAAGAAATTGCTGCATTCATTGTAAATGCTCAGCAGAAGAGTGACAGCTCCTGCTTGGAAAGGCAGGTGAGCTCCTCATGAAAGCTCTCCTTTGAGAACTATCCGCAGAAAAGCGAATCCACTCTGGTCTGAATATTAACGTGGTCAGTTTTAGTAAACAAAGTAGGCTTTCATCTGCAGTGAGAGCTCAACTAAAAGGCTCTTGCAAGTGCTTATTACCAGCGATATTTGGAACCTCACAGTTGGTTCAGTGCAGGGACAGGACACTTCCCTTCCCTGGAATTGCTTCACCATGTCTCATTTACTCAGGTTTACCGGGATATGATCAAAACCAAGATCTCTCCATCCTGCCCACAGTTGTCTCTAAGAGACACAACCTGCCACAGCTCTGAACTTCTTACTTTACCCCTGTGCCACTAAAATACGGTGCAACATCTGTGGGTGATTCTGTGCATGCAGGAGTATAGTGATGCCTCTGCAAAGCACTAGATTGGGTCACTTCTGAAGCATTTGGTAATACTGCTGATGAAGGGAGAAGCAGACCAGTTTGTTAACAGCACAGGCATTTCCTTAACTTAAAATGGATCTTTGGGAGCCTTCATTAGCTGTAAAACCAGGGAGCAGGCTGGCATGTGGATTCATTAGTGTTCTGCCTGTTTATACTGGTGCAGATTTTGGCCTCTTTTGCACCATGTATTGACCAGTCCAGCATTTTGGAGGGTTCCCCCCACTTTCTCCACAAATGACTAATGTATTCTTGGGAGTGCTGTGTTTTTAGGAAACGGTTGTCCTGTCCAACAACACAAGAATTTCGAGTTGCACAGTACACACCACTCAAGTCAATGCAGTTATTTCCATGCCTACAATTTAGCACACTGACAGAGCTGAAATACTGGCAATATTTCTGGATTTTGTTTTTGTGGTGAGGACAAAGAAAGCATCAAAAAATGATTTTTCTGCTAAACTGAAATATGCCCATCCCAGAAAGTAGCTGTGCTTTGCATGCATGGGTTGAATTCATGTGAGGTTTTCTATTGCAATTACATAAGGAAAACACATCCTAGCCTGACTGAGCATAGGTGCATAGCTTTATCAGCAATTAGTTCCACTGGTAGGTTATCTGAACAGCTGTCAGAGATATTGATCAGGACAAAACCTGGTTTGGAATAGTGGCATCTGAAACAATTGGTTTTAAAACAGTCAGAAATATAGCTATTGATTGACTCAAGGGGATTCTTCTGGCCTGTACGTGTACAATTTTGCTTTCTTAACTCAGCAGGATGCTATGGTGTGAACTTTGTGAATAATCTTTAAAGAAAGTTTTGATAAAATATAATGATGCTGGGGTGATTGAACATCTTTCAAAAAAATTATGGAGGGGTATAGGAAGCCAGGGTTCTTTTCCTGATTATTTCTCAGCCATCCAAATCTGAGATTGAAAACATTAGCAAGATTTAATGAGGAAGATGTAAAAAGGGCCAGAACCAGTCTGGAAAGACATTGTGCTCCTGGGAATAGGAACTTTCTTGGGACTGGGAGATGGCTAAGTCACATTTGCAAACTGAGGCACACAGAAATTCAAAGTGGTTTGTGATGCTGAGCAGCTGATTGAGAAATCAGGACTACGATTTGTTCTAGATCTAGGCAAACAGTCCTGTGCTGGTGGGAGGGATTTTTTCCTGGTTGTATTTTCTTCAGGCCTGTGATTATCAGCCTGCATGTGCAGGTTCAGTTCAAGCCACATGCCATCCCATGGCGTTATACTGAACTTGCACATCAGGAGAAATTTCTGGTAGTGAAATGGTGACCTTAGTATTTTTCAGGGTAGCTAAAGAACAACTGTCTCTCTCTTTTCCCCTTCTTCGTCAGCCAGTCATTGCAAAAGCACATAAAGCCCTGTAAAGACTCCAGTCCCAGACAATCAATTAAAGTACTCGGAGTCATGCATGGTCTGATGTGCACGATGCAGTTGCATCTCCATCTGCTGCGCTCGGCAGTGGTTTGAAAGATGGCAACGTAAGTGAAGTGCTGATGTTGCTTATGTTGCTGTAAATTGAAGGTAGGCAGTTCCTAAATTGATCCTTCCTGTCTATATAGCTAAAGTGAGCTTGAAACATGGATTGAAATTTAACATTTCCTTTTAAAAATATCTGTCCAAAGATAGTTCTGTTTCTTTCCTTTTCCTTCCCCGCTTTGGAATAATGTTCAGTCTTGCTGGTCCTGTCTGCCTGCATCAGGTGGAGGTTGTGTACCATGGGCCATCCTGGGGCTTGGGATTCTGGGTTTGCTGCATGTGTTGCAAGGTGGTGGAGCTGAGTCTACTTTGGATAAGGAAGGGTTAAACTCTCTTCCAGCCCTCGTGTAATATATTCTGCATGTAAAGAAACATGATGCTGTTCTTGACTTGCCAGCCCTTGCCCTCTGTATTCTAGGCTGTTTCTTATTTAAACACTGTTAATTGTTGTTCTTTATGATCATATGGAAGGCCTCCGAAAATGTCAGGCCAGGATGATATCCCTGTGTCCTCAGTACATGCACAGAGTGGAACAGCTTACAGCTTTTCGTGAACTTGTCTGTTCCTTTTGCATCGATGTCTCTCTTTCGGGAAAGTGAGAAGTGAGATGTGACAATGTAAAGTGGCTCTTCCCGACATCATGCAAACCGCCTGTGACAGAGCTGGGAAAACCGACCCAGAGCATCCTAATCCCAGGCCAGGGCTCCCAGCCCATCTTCCCGTGCTAAAGCACGGGCTGGGAAAAGCCAGATCCCCGATCCCCACCTTTGGTTCAGCTCCTGCGCTCTGCCAGCAACCCCTGCCAGGCTGCGCGAGGCCTGCCAGCCTCTTCCCAGCGCCGCACGGCTGCCGCTGCTCGGGGGCTGCTCTGGAGAGCTCTGAGCGCGGTGCCTGCGCAGGGCTCGGACCTGCCTCCGGCAAAGCCACATCATCTGCTGCCCTGGCAGAACCGGCGGGAGAGCCGAAACACCCCTTCACCTCCGGCAAGAGAAAAATCCCGTGACTTTATCATATACAGCTCTTCAGCTGAGGCAGCTAGGGATTTGAGCACGGAAATTTGGCATGGAAACGCCTTTCATTGCACTTGTGTCCCTGAGCATTCCCATGAAAAACTGCTTTTGATCAGCAGGCGGCTTGGAAAGGCTGCCCGCCCCGCGCAGCCCCGCGGCTTGTGCTGCCCGTTGCCGTTGCCGTTCCCGTTGCCTTTCCCGTTGCCGTTCTCGTTCCCGTTGCTGTTCCCGTTGCCGTTCCCGTTGCCTTTCCCGTTGCCGTTCCCGTTCCCGTTGCCGTTCCCGTTGCCTCGCCGGGCAGGGCCGCTCCGCGCTCCCGCGGGCGCTCGCTCAGCGGGGCCGGGCCGGGCCCAGCGCCGCCATCGCCGGAGCCGCGGCGCCATCTACGGGCGGCGGCGCGCGGAGCCGGCGTGAGGGGAGCGGGGCCCCGAGACAGCTCTGCGGCCCGGCCTGTCCTTACACACCTCCGGGGACGGTCACTGCACCGCCTCCCGGGGAAGCCCATTCCGATGTGTAATCAACCTTTCTGGAAAGAAATTCCTCCTAATGTCCAATCTGAACCTCCAACACTGCTTAAGGCTATGCCCTCCCATCCTGTCCCTTGTTCCCTGAGAGCAGGGCCCGACCCCTCCACCTGGCTACAACCTCGTAGACGGTGATCGGTCCCCCCTGAGCCTCCTTTGCTCCAGGCTAAACACCCCCAGCTCCCTCAGCTGCTCAACATAGGGCTTGTGCTCCAGCCCCTTCCCCAGCTCCATTCCCCTCTCTGGACTGGTTCCAGCACCTCAGTGTCCTTCCTGAATTCAGGGGCCCCACAACTGGACACAGCACTCAAGGTGTGGCCTCATCACTGCTGAGCACAGGGCGACAATCGTGCCCTGGTCCTGCTGGCCTCACCATTGCTGATACAGACCAGGTGCCACTGGCCTTCTTGGCCACCTGGGCACACCTGGGCTCATGTTCAGCTGCTGTCAAACAGCACCCCCAGGGCCTCTTCCTCTGGGCCACTTTCCAGCCACTCTGTCCCCAGCCTGTAGTGCTGAAGGGGGTAGGTGCAGGACCCAAGTGTGGGACTTGGCACTTCACCTTGTTGAACCTCATACAGTTGGCCTCAATCCATGGATCCAGCCTGTTCACATCCCTCTGCAGAGCCTTCCTGCCCTCCAGCAGATCAACAGTCCCAACCAGCTTTGTGTCATCCATGAGTTCACGAAGGGTAAACTCAGTTAGTTACAGGATATTCTGCTGGCCTCAAAACCTGGGAGGTGGCTGTGGCCTGCCTGGTGGGGAGCACCCAGGGGCTCAGCTGATGGATGGCAGGAGATGCAGCCGCTGCTTGGGGCAAGCTCACCTCAGCCCCTGTGCACCTGGCCCCAGAAAGCTCAGGGGCCTTTTCAGGGGTCGCTCTTTTTGACTTTACCTGTCATATTTTGCAAAATGCATGGCTAATTTTGGTATATAAAATACATGGGTAGTATCTATATTGCATCCACCATAGTCAGTCAGGTTAAGCCCAGCATTGTTGGTCTGAAACTTTCCCAACCTTCACCTTAAAAATGATCACATGGCTCTTGAAATTATTAATGCAGATACATTGGAGTTTTTATGTGCCCTGTGAGTCCTGGAGTCTTTTAGAGATGCCTCGAAAACTCTGAAACCCAGTGAGGTGCTCTGTGGCACTCGGGAGGCTCCAAACCAGCTGGGTCTGTGCCAGCCAGCTGGGACCAGCTCTGGTTTGTGGTTAGTGACTGCTCACAGCATATGGGGTGGGGGGACACTCTCAGCTCTGCTCAAATTGAGGGAACATTGAGTTCACTGCAAAGCACTGTAGTAGAACTGCAACAGGAGAGAGGGACAAATAAAGGTATTTTTAGGAATACAACCCAAGTTAATTATGGCAGTTGCATTTTGCAACCACAAAGAGGACAGGGATGCAGCAGCAGGAGGAGGGAATGCAGTAACAGAGGCAAAGCCCATTCTCTAAGCTGTTGGAAGCTCAGGAAGGTGTGGAGCTGCTAAGTCTTGCACAGGGAAATCGAGTTCCCTAACTTGTTCTGGTGCAGAATTTCAGTAAAAGTGGGCTCAGGTGGGTAGGGTTAAGTATACACGATGTGCTAAGCACAGTCAATATAGCATGCTGTGAAGAAAAGCAGTGCATACTTCTGACATTACCTGATGGGTTGAAATAGCAGTTTTGTTTTCATTCCCCAGTTCAGAGGCTAAAAAATCCACCACCCCTCAGCAGTAAAAACAAAATGTGCATAAAGCAGGGATACTGTTTTACAAAATGTACTGTGGTCCTTCTGACTAGAAGTTTAATTCTCTGCAAACATGCAAGATTGTCTGCCTTTAGGAAGCAGAGGTAATTGTGGTCATTTAGTGTTTTTGTCAAAGCAAACTTATTGATTGTACCCAACTGCTCTGAAGCAATTCATAAACAGGAAATACCAATACAGCAACCAGTAGCATTTTGCCCAGAGCAACATCTGTGCTCCACGCAGCTTAGTCTAACACTAAGCAGTGCAAATCTGTTGATAACACAATGTCAAATGGTAAATCTGGATAAGTGTTGCATATATCCAAGATTAAGCATGTCGGAGTCAAAGCCCTCAACTCCATTAGAAAGAAATAGGTCTTAATTTTAATCTTGGTGTAGTGGTGTTAGTGTGGAGTTACTTTGCTGATTTCACAGACCTTCCATCACGCTTATTAAATGGTAACTGAGATGCCCAAGGTATGCCAGCCCAAGCTGTCTACACTCCAGCTAAATGAGGAGTGTTGAATAAAGGCTAGTAAACATGTCAAGACAAAATAATTACACTAAATATGAATTTTATTGCTATGGTTATTTTGCTATAAATTAATAATGAGAATGAGGACATACAGTAAAAGCTGCAGTAAAGATAGGAAGTGCACAAGAACATAAAGGTTCTGGAGGGGAAACTTGTTGCATGCTACCCTCCATGACACACAGTCTTACGCTGAGGAGGAAAAGCACAAACACATCTGAGGAACATGGATGTGAATTTTCTCCTCTACTCCACTTGCGTAGCTGGTTCCATCACCTACTGAATGTTCACTGAAGAACAAACCAAAGTAAGCAAGTGCTGGATGACACGCAGGGTAGCTCCATCTAGACTTGCTTGGAATGTGCTTCGGCACTGGGGAAGATGTGTCTTTGCTGGAAGTCAGTGCAGTTGTTCTGTACAGAAACACTTCCCACCCGCTCCTCCCTAGTCCATAAGCCTTTACCCACTCACTAGAAGAGACTGGCTCTCCCCCAAATTCATGCAAAAGAAGCCAACAGCTATGTTTTCACATGTAACTAGGAATGTGGGAGGGGGCCCTGGTTCACCTCCTTAATGTGGTCAGACTTACCAGAAGGCTGAGCATTCCCACCCCACTCTCAGGAAGCCTGGCTCTGTCCAGCTGTCTGTAACTGAGAGCCCAAAAGTAACTAGTCCCAGATGAACGTGTAGACTCGTGACCTCCACAAGCACTGGCACTGAATTCTGAACAGACTGTCACTGCTGTACAACAGATTTATCCTTATCTGACAGTATACACTGCACAAAAACAGTGGCACTGTGGTACCTGTGAATCTCCCATAGCTTTAGGGGGCTTAAGTATCGGGCCCAAAGCAGGAAAGTGTGTGCTTAGGTACTATGCAAATATAACTGGAATTATAGTTATGAATAGCACCATTCAGAAACAAACTAGCACTTCAATCTGCTTTGAAAATTATCTTGCCACACCTGCTGCCTCTTCTCATCAGTATGGTATCACTGCTCTGCAGAACCTGGCATGGCAGTCCCTCCAAGCCCCAGATCCCATCTCCTTCAGCTCACAGCAGCATCCACACCACCTGCAGACACATGAAGTGCAGAGCTGGGCAGAGAAAGGCTATTGAGTCACGACTGTGTATCCAGCCAGACATTATTGTAGATCTGACCAAAGCTCCACTCTGTTCCTGAGCAACAGGAGACATGGACATGTCTTCAGGAATCAAGTCTGAGCTTCAGCAATCAGTGACTTCAGGTGGCAATCCCCATGCTGCTGCTCTGTGCACCAGGATGTTGCCACTTCTGTCTCTGCAGTAAGATCAGAAAGGCTACAAGCACCTGCAGTGAGATAACTTTGCTCTTGATTTCATGCTCTAGCACAGTTTTGTACATTTGCTTTCTGGCTTCTAAATGCCTATGCTTCTGAGATAGAAAAATAGTTAATGATTTTTGTATAAAAGCAGCCTATTGTTTCCAAGCCAAAACTAGAGTCTTTGGCTTCAATTTGTAGTGTGTTTTTCCATTGAGAAGGGTAAGGTTACTTTCTTAATGGAGAATTACTTCAATGTGAACTTTTGAAAAGATAATTTCTTTTGAAGTTCAACCCAGGAATGTTTTGCAATCAACATTCTTTATTTTATATGCATCACTTTAAGAAACTGGGGACCTAGACAGAGTTGTCTCCTGAAAACACAAAAGACATGTTCCCCTGCTGTGACTAACAGTTCTTCTGAAAAAAAAAGCCCAAACCAAAACAAAAAACCCAGCTGATTCACTTTGTTATCCTTCCCCAATCATTATGAAATTCAAAAAAATCATATGATGCCCAATTGTTTCATTCTCCCTTACTCCTTATAAGTTAAGAATCACAGAGAAAGAAGAGGAGATGGAGGCATTCTGCAGAACTCGCTACTGCAAAGCACAAACCAAACAGCAGCGCAGACCTGTAATCAAATTCATCTCTTAAAGGGCTTTTTAAAAGGGTAGAGATGTTTGTTCACTTACATTCCATCCCTTTCTGACCTTAAGGCTACCAGGTCTCTAAGAGAGCTTCAGTAGTGTACTGCAATTTCTTTTGGTTTGGACTAGCAATAGGAAACTTTCACATTAGTCCTCTTTTGCACTTCCAGAATGTCCTTTCAGTACATCTGACTGGCAGAACACGTGCAGCTTGTGTTAAACTGTGAAAGGACATGCATACCCATTGGTGTACAGCTCGGAGCCAGTCTCCTGAAAGCAGTTTACCTTCCCTGGATTAGGCCCACTCTTAGTAAAGCAGCCACAATTACATCTGTCTGTTTACTGCCAGTAAACAGATTCCACTTGGCTGAGTTAGTCCTAAGGGTCATGAAAGCCTCGTGCTACCCAAACTCTTGTCCAGGACCTCTATTGCTTAAATAAGTAGGACAGAGGGAACAGTGTTTTAGGATGAAATGAAGATTGGGACTTCAGCTAAATTTATATGGGTGCAAGTTCTCATCTATTTTCTCTTTCCTGACATGAAACCCTGTGAACCATAAGGAAATTAATCTTCTTCTGAATGGAAGCATAAGTAAGACTTAACATTAAAACAGTATGTGAATACAGGAAGCTAAAAGTGGAAGTACAAAAATAAGTCCTCTTACTATAAGAACTCAACTTAGGCACCCTGCCTCATTTACCTGAATAAGAAAGCCCATGCATTTCTTCAGAGCTTTCTTTCCTGCCAAGCACAGCTCAGCACAGATTACAACAGGCCATGTAACACACAAAACAGCTGCACTCCAGGGGACAGTCCACAGCACACTGTGCATAGGAACCACGCATACAAGCAAAGCCAGTTAGGTTCCTTGGAGTGTTTTCCTCAACAAGTCATGGAGGGAAGAGGAGACCTGCTGAATGTGAGGGGGAAATGTGCATACAACAAACCCAGGCTCAGCTGCACTCAAAATTAGTTGCAAATAAGGAACCTGGTTCAGGAAACCTTGGTGGCTAAGAGGCAGGCATCCTATCCTAGCCCTGGCAAGGCGCTGATATCAAACTGCCTGTGTGCAAGGTCTACTTGTGTTGCTTGTCTCTCCCCTCCTGACTGTTCCTGCCTGCAGAGGGGCTGGTAGGCCCAACAGAGCAAGGGCTGTTCAAGTTAGTTCTCCTCCTGCAGACTCTGCAGAGCGATGGCAGTAACGAGCAGAGACACTGGACAATGGCCGGTTCCTAACAATGCAGCTGGTGCAGTGTCTGAGGCTGCTGTTCTGCAGACACCTGCAAAGCCAAAGATCCGTTCCTTCCATCTGACCAGAGAAGAGTCACTCAGGATAAAGAGGGAGATAGGACAACAAACACTGGTCTTCCTTGCCACTGGTCTTTCACATTTCTGGGAGAATAAAAGAATTGAGGAGTGCTGCCGCTTCTTAGTGGTTTGCTCATACATTCTCAAAGACAACTTCACCTGGATGGTGTGAGAGGCAGGTAGAGGACTCCACCTAAGAAAACACACTACCATCTGCAGGCAAGTCTGAAAACACAAAAAACCCTCAAGCATGGCAGACTGTCTAATGCCAAGGAATTTCTGCTAAGCTGTGTGTTTTTCCAGGGAATGTTTAAAAGCCAGTAGTATGTGTATACTAATGCAGGACTCCTGTTAACCTCTTATTTGAACTAGATCTTAGACCCACCCCCCCCAATTTTTTTTTCCTACAGTGTTTACAATACCAGTCTGTTCATAAAGCAGGTGACTGCTACCACGTGACACTGGTGCTCATATTGATCCTTCTAATTCTAACATCAGACCAGAATTCAAGAGCAGCACATGCCATCTCCAACCACTTAACTAAATGGTGCCTTTAAACTCTCATTAAGACAGTTAAGAATCAGTTATTAAGATGTCACTACTGAAAAATAACTATTGCATTTTTTAAAGTTTAACAGTAAACAACATTGCCAATATATTATTGCACACAATAAAGGGATTTGGAACTACAGAGATAAGGAAAGGGTAATCTAGAAGACCCAAAATAATGATCCCAAAGCCATTCCAGTTGCTGCTCCAGCCAGCATGCCCAGTGCAAGATCTCCATCGCTGTCACGGTAACGCTCTCGAATGATGACGTGGTTTGCAGGGGGCTGCCCATAAGGTCCTAGGAAACAAGAGGTTGTTGGGGGTAGGGCAAAAAAATGTGTATCTTAATGCCATACATTGCAATTTCAAAACAGGCTCATTCTTTCACCTTCTTCCTTCAACTGAATACTAAGATTTTGTCAGCTGCACAGGCAGAATACATTTCTGCTTTGGATTCAACCTCCACATTAATTAAATCCAAGGGCCTAGCAACACTTCTAGCCTTGTAACAGCTTAATATCTGTGAGGAAAACTCATCACAAATGTAAAAGTGAACATTGTTCTGCAAAGAACCTATGAATTATCATTCTATGAAACACTTTGTGGATTTAATGTAAGAAATGTGTCTAAAAATTGATTCAGCCTTGAAGCTAAGGCAAATAGTTTAGTCCCTCCCCCTTACCCCTTCCCCCCGAAAAAATCTTTGGCAGGTCTCAAGCCAGTAATTTGTCTGAAATTATGCATCAGTTATTTACATTTACTGCCTACTGCAATTCAGCCTTCACATCCTGGACTGATCTGTGGGGTGGTGACAGCTGCTACGTTTCTGTTCAGATGAAAATTGGCCAGAAGTAAGAAATTAACCTTAGACTCAAGAAGCCACCAATTGACCTTTGCTCTGTAACAGACTTGTACAAGCTTCACCTGTCATGTTTTCTGATTTAGCTCCTACCTGAAAAGCAAACGTAACAGCCCTGTTTTCTCTTCTAGACATTTCAGGGAGATTAAATATTCTTGAAAATCCCACAATGGTGTTTTGTAACAGATTCTTAAGTAATCCAACTAAATACAACTAGAAAAGGCTTTCACTCAACAACACATGACTCTCCCTCCTGAGAAGAATTACGTCACTGCAGAGAACAAACAATGGAGCTGAAAGTACAGGGGTTAAGCGAGTTGCTGGGGTGAACCTGAACCCTAAGGTTTAGTTGCAGTGACCCTGGTGAAGGAAAACATTGAGCCTTGGTTACTATGCCCAACCACAACCTAGTATCTTAACACACTGGACTTGCAAACTGCTCAGGGGAGTTACTGTTTGATGCTGCATTGTTATCATAGGGGTTTGGCTTGATTTCCAAGGCCTGCTGGAAGTTTTTAAAAACAGTTCTTGGGTTTTTAAAAAGCTGCTGCTTTTCAGAACCAACAGAACACACCTTCCTCATCTGTATCTTAGGACTTCAGTAACTTAGATGAACAAAACTTGAAAAGCTTTAAAGGCTGATGTACCTCCCTTATTAAAAAAATTGAAAAGGCAAGTGAAATAACCTGAAAAATATCAAATAGAAAACAAAATCTCCCTTGAAACTGAAATCTCAGTAGAGATTCTTGTTTGCAGCGTCAGATCATAAACAATTAGTTTTCTCATTTTTATTACCCATACAACTCTAAAGCCCCAGTTCCTTAGGACTCGGGCTCTATGCAAAACTAACCCTAAATTAAGGTGACTGTGATTAAAAGCACACCCTACAATTTTACTCTTTGCTTCCTGTTTTTGAGATTGAAAGCTATACAAAGCTGAACAAAGCAACAGAAGACTTCACATGGCTGAAATGCTGCCTTACAGCATTTCCAGCACACAAGAAAGGAACAAGCTACAATCTTGTTCTGGGAGTGGATTTACCTTTGAAACTTGATTTAAATAATTAAACTAGGTGTAAGAGCAGTAGATGAATTAAAAGCTCCATCAATGCCCAATATGGAGTACTGAATCACAAAATCACATCTTCTTCTGGCTCTTGTACCTTTCCTTAGAAAACGTGCTGTAGTTAGAGAGTTCTGTATGCTTCAAAAACAGTTTATAAAGTAATGTAACTATGCTGAGATCACATTGGGAAAGTTAAATCCCTTAATACCAATTTCACTGCACTCCCTTTGTTGTGAAAGGGTGAGTGGACTTGGTTCCAGTTACAGGTCAGGTTTCTTTCTCTGTGTGCAGGAGTGGTGGCTGGTACAGGATGGTGATTAGTAGAGCTAAAGCCAGAAAGATTGACTCAAATAGCTTCTGTGGGAAGGTGGAGGACGTGGCTGACACTGATTACCTTGGTATGGATACTGATAGGGAACAGCATAAGCTTGTCCGTTGGAGGCATAGAAGATCTGAGGGCCCACCGGGGGATACGCACCATTGTACTGATCGTAGCCGTAGCCATAAACCTGGTGAAATTAAACATGTCTGTTACACAAGAACACTTTGCTATGGATCCAGTTAAGCACACTATACAATTTGCCTTCATTTCTAATGTAGTTAAAGTTTCACTAAAATATCCAGTCTGTACTGCTAGAGCCAGTCTACTCCCTGGAATGGATTCAGAACAGCTGCTTGAAAAAATAAGCACTCCTAAGCAGCATTCGCTCTCTCCCTTTCCTGGACAGGCAATAGCAGAGGCAGGGCCTGGATCATCAGGCAGAGCCACAGCAGCCCTGCCAGCTTCTCCTTTCTGCCTTCATGCCAACAGCAGCTCTCCAGGGAGCTCGGAAGTGCCAGTGTTGCTTTGAGGTGGCTACCTGAAAACAGAGGCTAGACAAGAATAAGGGAATAAAGGGAGGTATTTATTTGAAGGGCCTTCAAAGGTACACCCTGGGCAGTCAAAAGGCTACACCCAAGATGGACCCTGGGTCACGGGTTCTTCACACTTTTATAAGTTTGGTCCATTTACCTATCAGGGTTAATTCTCCAATTATAACTTCAGTTAATGATGTAATTACCCCAAGTTTGCCCCTCCTCTTCAGAGGCTTTTAGTTTACACATTTTGGGGCTTGGGACAATCAAGGTGTCCTTGAAAAGCAAACCTACAGAGGCTTGTTATGTCTAGCCAACATGAGAGAATAGTAGTTAACAGGCCACATGAAACTTCAGAGTTACACACTAGGCAGTACAGGATTTGAAAAATATAAAAGTTAAAACCTAAGGCATCACCAGGAAGGCAGCAGCCGATCCCAAAAAACTCCAACCAAACCTCCTAGAGGGTACACTGCAAGCAGATGTCAGATTAGAGACAAATACTCTATAGCTGTATGTTGTAGAAGTAATTTTTTTCTCCAAAAGAGGAGGCCACACAGAGGAAGCTTCCAGCACCACCACTAGTTCTTAACAAGAGTGAGAGGCTGGAGCAGAGCACATATAGTGCAACAAGCAATACTCCTGCAAACTATCACATATTACTGCACATCACTAAGCACATCCAGAAATCCCCAACATATCCTGGTTCGCTCCCAAAGCTGCTCCTTCACTGCAAAAGAACTGTGCATCCAGGAACTAGAGTTACTGTGTTGCTATGACATCTTGGTACAACAAAATCCTTATGTGTTAAAAGTGACAGCTCCAGTCGTTACCCCCTATTTTTACAACTCCGGATCTCATACCCTTCCAGTGCTTGCACAACATGAAAATGCAGTCACACCTCCTTATGTTAGAAGCTGTATGGCCAATATATATCAAGATCAGTGAAATACATTCTGCCCTGTCTCTCAGCAGCTTTATTTTCCAGGTTCATTGAGCAGCCACCCCTTTATACACCTCCCAACCAAATGTGCCTCATTCCTTTCAAAGGAAATCCATCTCAAATAAGAGCAGCAACAGATAGACAGTGCCTTACTCTCTCCTGCTATACAAGCTTTAAAGCTGGATAGAACAGTACAATGCAGCACTTTGTGAGCGCTTGAAGGAGGCTGTTCCTGCTGCCTCACTCATGTGAATGATTCCTGACTGCAACTCTTACCTCAGGTGATGGTGTGGCATAAGCCGTGTAGGGAGGAGGGGCCGAGGAAATGGCTGTCTCATCATACATCACATCAGATCCCACGTAGCCCTAAACACCACGGATAGATAGCAGTTACCACCTTTTCCTACAGACAGACAGTTAGAGTAGTCTAAGGATTAAAACTTAGTGACCCCAAAGAAAAAGTAAACTTTAGCCATGCTGCATGTTAAGAAAGCAGTGAGCACCTTGTAAAGGCTGCAAAAAGAAAGTACCTGGAAAGTACACCTTGGAGAATACAAATACCTGCTCAACCACAAAAAGGAGCCATACAATTTTTCCCTGTGTGTGTGCCACAGACATGCATATGTGTACATGCAAGCACACTGGCTCCTTCCACCACTCCACAGCCTCAGATGTAGAAATTACCCTCCTGTTCGTCTTCTGTCTTCAGATAAAAAATCTTCACAACTAAGCTGGCTGCTTCCTGGCACCCTAGAGTGGTATCTCTATATAGTGGTATCTCTCCACGTTCTGCAGAAGCAGGTAAAGGAAACAAATGCAGTAGGCAAAACTGGTACCTGAGGCAAAGGTCATAACACTTGAGTCCATTTAGAGTAAGTTCTCAAAGACAATTAAGATTTCTTACACTACCCTTGTATTCTTGCCCCTAATATCCAAAATCTACAGTGATGCTCTTATTCCCTTTTCGAAGGCAAAAGCCAGCTCCCATTCTTTAATGCACAAGGGAACATTTTAGTAACTCAACAGCAAATGTTCTATTATCTCTTGGACTGATGAAATCATGGTATTTGAGGACATAATATGGTTATACCACAAGTCAAACTCATGGTGAAGATTCTAAGGATTGCTTGAAACACTGTTAAAATACTATATGAAGTGGTATTTCCATCACCTGAGAAATCTGCTCACATCTTAGCAGTAAATGTGTTCTATCCTGCCACAGGGATCTCTGTACAAGTGATGCACAAGCCTGCAAACACCTGTAAATGATACAGTTCTCAAAGCTAAGGTGATCACCCTGCTATTCCAGTCAAGTTAGGAGGCACTGCTGGATGCTTGGAATTTTTGAAAAGTGTGTCACGCACCTACAGACTCAAACCCACTTACCCAGTTAGTCCAAGTCCTTGTGGGACACCTTTAATAGCTTCGGAAAGTGTTAATTTATGTAACTGCTTGTGTAGAGGGCTACCTGCTCTACTTTGAGTAGGAGGGTCTGCCTTGGCTGACCAAGGTCAGCACTGCCATGTTGTGAGCCATCTAGCAAGGCTGGCACCTGTGTCAGAGGCATGAAAACAGCAGTTCCCATTTCCTGAAACCAGGAGTCACCATCTCACACACAGGTGAGATAAAGCCCCTAAAACTAGAGCAGACAGACCACGAGTGTTGTGTCCTCTGCATGAGGACAAATCCTTCACTTCTCATTTAAGGCCACAGGCAGTGTAGCATGGCTGCAGTCAGAGGCAATCATGTCTGGGGTAGTTTTGCCATGACAAGTGTTTGCTTTGAGTATCTACAGATCTAAGTTATATCATCTGACAGATGCCCCAGTACAGTGGCAATGTTAGTGTGACCCATCACAAACTAGGATAAGCTTCTACAAAACACAGCAGTTCCCCTGAAACAGAAACACCTTGGGTTGGTTCAGTCTAGTCATCCAAGGAAAGCTAGTGCTGCAGAGTACTCTGGAAGGCAGTCTAGAGGAAAAACAAATTAGCAATACCCACAAGTGGATGGATGTGGCTGCCCAAAGATACAGTCCTCCAGAAGACTCACAAAGAGGCTTCTAGGATTCCTCATACTCTCCACAGCTAGCATAGCAATGGTAATACACTCCTCCTCAGCATGCCTGCACTCCCCTCCAAGCATCTCACTCTTCCCCATGTCTCTGCCAAGAAGCATCCCACAGTATGATGGTTCTACATTAAGAAACAGCTGCTGTGTAGTAAGCTTCCTTCAACACTGCACCCACCTGGGAGGCAACAAACACTAGGAGTGAAAAGTTCATTTTTGCTGGTTGCAGAAGATTTGCTTGTTGCCCACAGCCTCAGTGCCCACAGACCAGCCTTCCAAACATTCACTTCCACCCAGTAAAATCATTCCTTAAAAACATTATTTTCCACACAGCATGTATTTGCCTGGACTTGGCTGCAAGGATGACGTGCTTGTGATCCAGAGAATCATTCTTCTCCCCACCCACAAGCTTTACCGTCACACTCATGACCCTGTTTTTCTCTAGCAGAGAAGGATGGAACACGATTTCAGAAGTAAACTGCTGGACCACACATAACACTGATGTGCTGCTTCTCTATCAGTATAAAGTCTAGGTAGGACACTCACTGTGTTTGTTCTGGCGTCCTGGAGAGCAATTTTCCATGCCCTGCAAAAAACCCACATTGGTTAGTGGAACACTGATAAAAATTAATGCCACCTTTTTCTCTTAGGTCAATGAAACAAACAAGGTTAGCAACTAGAGGTACTGCAGGAGCAGAGTTTAAGATACTGCATGTGCCAAAGCCTAATGATACACTCAAATGCACAAAAGTGTTACACTAAGATTGAGAAATAATTACTTTCTTTGCAGAGCTGAGAAAGAATGAGGAGGAACATGAGGAGGAATGGATGCAGTTTTGGAGGTCCTCGCTGTAACCACAACAGGTAGGAAATACTCAGTCGTGCTTAGGATAAGGAAATAGGAAGAGATGCACCCCAGCCAGAACAGTTCATCTGTGCTGATTAGAGCATGGGCCTTGCTGCTGCTGCAGTTCCCAGGAGGCAGGTACACCTAACCCAGCTCCTCCACTGCCGTGGGGTTGGGAGCATGCTCCATGTACCACACTCCTTGGCAAATAGTGCCCATAGAAGTTATCTAACTCTACACAGCCCAGCTCAGCTGAGAGTTCACAATAATGGAGTATTCTTCCTTTCGCTACTGGGATGCCCTTGGGCTAATGCAGCATCACATACTCTTGAAGAATGGCAAAAGTTTAAAAAAATCTGTTTAACAAGTCTTGCGTTAATCATATTAATCAGATTCTTCTACTCCTCCTCACTCTTCAGTGTTTTCAGTGACTTAACTTGCAGTTAGTTTGCATAAGCTAGACAACTTCTAGGAGAGCTATTGGGTTTTTTTGTCACTGAAAACCTGTTTTTATTTGCTTGAAAACTTTCTTAAAACATATCTCTGAAAGTTAGAAGGGAGGAAAATAACTAGGGAGAGAGATAAAGAGGGATAAAAGAGGGAGAAGCAGCAAAACCATCAATCTCTGGCTGTCTTACAGGCAGTCATCTGCACTCTCTGCGCAGAGGTTGACTGTCTTCCCATCACGGCAAACAATCTGCAGTAAGCAGTCTCTCTGCTTCCCCTCTGGAGGCTGGAAATCTGAGTGAGAAAAACAGAGATGAGTTATGAAGTACCTATAAACAGAATTACATGATCACATGTACAAGAAGAGAGTCAGTTTATGCAAGTCTGGACAAAATAAACTAGGGCCAGTTGTAGCTGCCTTCCATGGCATCTGAACAAGTCACTGAAGGAAATAACCTTCAGTGTCCTGAAAGTAAGCAGCTCTGAACACCTTTCCTACGAAATGCAAGTGTCTTACAGCAGAACCAATCCATCCTTAGCAATAAGTACTCTCCAGCTCTTGTGTCCTTCCCTCGTGTCAGCACCAAGTGGAGCGCTAACAAAAGCTAGAAGTGAACTTAGGAATAACATCTGCTGAAGTTTCCCATTGCTAGCCCTGCCTCTCAGCCAGCCAGCACTGTGGTTACACCAGGAACACTGTATCAGACACACAGTCCTGCTGTGAATATCCCGTTCTCCTGCATGCATGGTACACTGTCCTCACTGAGTTTTAAAAGGAAGTATCAAACCCTAACCTAACCTATCACACGGTGATACCACACCCTGGGTATCTCTAAAGGAATTTAGGAGTTGGTGGGGTTGAGTTTTTTGGAAGGTGGAGGGATTCAAGAACAGTGAAGTTGCACACATTTCGGACATGTTTACATCTGCAGTAGCGCTGTATATGGTGTACTGGGCAGGCACTGAAGTTGTAAAGAATCTCTGGATACACAAATCCTGAAGATTTCATTATTACCTCGACATTCATTCCCCACTCTGAGGTTGATGCAATGGATTCGCATGTGGATTTTATCTTCTATATCATGGCGATTTTGATCATCATAGAATATTAAGCGGCCATCAGACCACAGATCAAACCAGTTCTTCTTCCAACGCCGTAAAATAGTACCTTAAAAATCAGACAGTCACTTTTGAGGGCACATATCGGGAAATATTTCTGTCCTAGAGCTAATAAAAAATAAACCAAGAAATCCTTCGCAGTTGCCCCAGACAACATTCCAAAGTGCCAAGCAAAATTTTGTATTACAACATCCTCACTTGGGAATATTAGAGAACTGGGTGCCATATTTTTTCTAGGATTCAAAGCAAAACTGGTTTTATTTTAAGTGCATGACCTGACGCTTGAGTTCTAACTTGCTGCAGGAACAAGCAGAGGGCATGACTAATTGAAAGACACTAAGTTGAAGTGCCAGGTAAAGTTTCCAAGTCTCCACTTATACAGCACTAATTACAGAGCAGCATCTGAAGCTGAATGCCAGTCAGACATCTCAGATATGGTATATCCTGTTTCCACCTGGAGTACCCAAAGGACACATGGGAATGCTGTCATGACAGGTCATTTTGTGACGTGTCCTAAAAGTAAAAAGAAAAAAACCCAACAAAAACAACCCACAGAACTAGAGGCTTGTTTTAAGAAACCCTGGGAAT
The DNA here is from genome assembly GCA_014706295.1 of Lycocorax pyrrhopterus obiensis. Taxonomy (NCBI): domain Eukaryota; kingdom Metazoa; phylum Chordata; class Aves; order Passeriformes; family Paradisaeidae; genus Lycocorax; species Lycocorax pyrrhopterus. The sequence continues at coordinate 4,366,045 of JACSVZ010000016.1, forward strand.
TACTAAGGTGCTCTGATGTTTTCTGAAGAAGTCACAGTGAACAGGAAGAGAAAGACCCATGACTTACTTTGCCGGAGCAGCCATCCGCTCTTCACAAATGCCATTGTTGCTTAATCTAGTGGGCAGAAGAGGAAGGGGGACGGGGGAGAAAAGCAGTTTTCAGTATTTCACAATAATACATTAGAAAGAGGCATCTCAGTATCATCTATTATAGTTGCATGTACCCAGCTCACGTTGCAGAGAGACACAGCAGATCTCAGCTGAAGATACTCAGTGAGCACCACCACCTTTATGTTTAACTGGCAAACAAGCAGCTTACAGCTACTGCTCTTAGAAAATGGGGAAGAGACAGACTGGGATGACTGCTTCCTGACTCACCACCAGCTGCTTTCAAAGTTGTTCTCTCTGCATACGTGTACTTCCTGTATTCTGCAGTCTCAAGTTACCAAGCACCCTCACTTCTACCTACCTCTCTTGTCTTTTTCTGTACTTCCTCTTCTGTGTTTTTCATTCACTGGCTCAAAGTCCAGTCAAAACAAAAGCTGAAACAGTTTAATCTTAAACAGGAAGGAGAAAGCTGTTTTTATGACTTGTATTTCTTTCAAATCATCACTAGCTCACTCGAAGAAGAATTAAAATAAATAAAAGATAAGCCCATGAAGTAAGATTCTCAGTTCTCCTCAGCTTTTAAATGAAGCTTGAAATAGCATGGCAAGGACTCTGTGTTAAATTCAAGTTATCACACATGACATTAAATACTCAGCCACTGCATTCTGGTTTATGAGCATGCTGAAAAAAGAGATCAAGCATGGGATATATTGGAAAATGAGTTTTTATTTTATAGTCTAATGGTGCTCTGATTATTGTTTTAAAAGAGATTATAAAAACTCAACTATCTCGGTGCAATTGAACTAGAAAAGCAAGAACAGAAGCATTTTAAGCCTCCCTTGAGAAGGTTGCTTTTTAGAAATTATCTGTGGGGCCTGTAAGCCAATACGAGAGACAGATACTGAAACCTAACAAATAACCTTCTACTTGTAGCAGCACAAAGGGGGGCCATGAGGGGGTGAAAGGTGGCATAGTAGATTTGATAGACTCCCAGACCAACCTCAGAAAAGTGTGCTTAAAGCTGCAGAGAAGGAAGAAAAAGAAGAGTTTTGTGATTTTCTGGTAAAATATGAAGTTAGGAAGCATCATCTATTTCCTGATCTAATGGATATTACTTGTAGCTGCGTCCTCTTCAGAGTACTGGGTAAATACTGTAGCACACAAGATTATAACCATCAGGATTTCATATTTAAGGAATGCCACATCCTGCACAGGCTTGGATATCATGGTGAGAACCACTTGCAGGTAAAGTTTGAATTCCAGGATAAACCTCTTACTCTTGACTTTTGTACCTGCTCACTAGGAAAACAAACATTCAGCTGATAGCCCACTGAAAGGGAGTGTCAGGCTCCTGTCCTGCTTTAATCATGGTCAGCCAGTCCTGCTCTGGGGTCTGAGCATGCTCTTGTTACCTGTCTACAGAGAGTGAGCTCCAGAAATAGAGGCAAATTTATCCTTCCAAAGTAACAAAGCGGTACAAAGGACCTGAGCCTCACTCTGCCACCACCCCAGTATATGCTTCTCTCGTCTCGGTTCTCCGTTACAAGGATATAGTCTACTTGCTCTTCATTTTCACAGGAATGGGTGTCCCTAATGGTATTTCCATGTCTTCCAGTTTGCCCAATAAGGTGAAATCACTATTTCTGCAGGCTGTTTCATAGCCTACAAGCCAAAAAGAACTTGCGTGAACTTCAGTTCTACTGCAAGTGTTAGACTAGGCCGTGGAATGTTGTTGGTACCTTTAAACCTACTCTGTTACACAACAGCGTAATTAGATTTAACTTAGACTCAAAAAGGGGAAGAACCAAAAAAGAAAACTTCTCTCTTGACAAATTGAGTTTTGCCTGTGATTACACAACGGCTCACAAAGTCTCACATTCAGAATGTCTCAGAGCTATCTAAAGCTGCAAGAGCAAACAGGGCTTCAGCAGCTGTACAGCACCTTGCATGTAACCTCAGAGGCAACAACTACCCTTTCCCAATTCAGAGTTTAAGTGCCCAAAACTTCAGCTCTGGAGACAGAGCAAGGAATCACACAGAACAATCTGTCAGCACTTAAAGTAGGAGGTGCAAAAACAATTAGATATTCTTCTCTGGTCCTTTTTAAGCACAAGGGCTCATTTGAAGTCCTATACAGTATTCACAGTCCACCCACATGATGTTTAAAAGCGTATTTGCAGAGCTAGAAGATAGCCTAGCAAGATCAGCTGCATCTGAATAGTATTTGCTTGTTAAACTAGCCCAGTGTCACCAACATGAAAAATGGGACTTTAACAAAGATAAATTAATTTATAATGAATCTGAATAAAAGTGTTTTGGTGACTGAAATCTAAAAGTAGTAGTACTCTAAACTGAATTCAGGTTAAGAGGAGATGCAGCAAAGGGGTGGGACTATTCCTTTCTGCCCCGTGGAACAGCAGTTTTCTGCACGGAATATAATGTGGAATATCCAACAGTCTGTTCCAGTCCCTTTCTTATTCTCAAACCCAGTTGGTTGGTTGGAAAAACACACTTTAAAACAAATCAAGCGTTTCTCCCTGCAGCTTGTAATCACAAGAGCAATTCTGATTAATGCAGGTGAGCTAGCAGTGGACCCGATCCTGCAATCCGTGTAGATGGAGAGGGCTTAGACACCAGACCCAGCTAAGGAGCTGAGCCCGCGGTGACCAGCAGTGCCCACAGAAACCCCACGGTTACTTTACTCTCAGCACTCGGGGCAGAGTACAGGAAGCTCAGTGTTCAAATGTAACCCTACCCGCCCCCTCCCGCTCTGAACAGCGCAAGTTTTCTATTTCTGGAGCTCCCTGGCTCTGGCCCAGCTGCGCGCAGGCCCTTTCCCCGGGAGCTGTCCGTGCTCTCCGAGCCAGTGCCCGGCACTAGCGAGGCTGCGGCTCCGTGCCAACCCTGCCCGTGCGGCAGCGGGGCGGTGCTCGCTCCCACCCCTCCTCTCCTCTCCTCTCCCACCGGGACAGCCCCACGGCAGCTCCCCGGCCCCACTGGGGCGGTGGCCGCTGGCCCGCGGCTCTGCCCGGCCAGGGCACGGCGGCGGCGCCGCTCCGGCCTGGGCTGGGCTGGCCCGGCCCGAGAGCCGCGTCTCGCCCTCCCCGCCACCGACAGCCGGGCCCCGGCATCGCTCCCCGGGCGCGGCTCCCGGGTCCGCGCCCCGCTGACCTTCGCGGAGCTGGCGGCGGCCGGGCCGGCCCCCCGAGCCGAGCCCCCCGAGCCGGGCCCCCGCCCCCCGTGCCCCGCCGGCCCTACCTGCCGCCGCCCCGCGCCCGCCGCCGGCCCCGCTCCGCCCGCGGGCAGCGCCAGCCCCGTCCTGACGTCAGCCCGCGCCGCCCGGCCGGGTGCCCGCACGGAGCCGCTGCCGCCGCCAGTGTCCGCGGGGGGAACGTGCCCGCCCCGCCCGATCCAGCGGCAGAGCCCGGGAAGGGCTCGGATCCGCTGGGGCAGGCGTGCGGCGGGACAGTGACCCCGTTCCCGTTAATGCCTTCCCCCGGCACGACACGCGGTTTCCCGGCGCTTTAAATACATCGCCGCCTGCTCGGGCCAGCGGCTGGCACAGGGTCGGCCTCACGGCACTAAGGCGATCAGGCTTTCTTCTTCGACAGTTTCTGATCTCACGCCGTGGAACCGCAACAGAGAGTAGCAGGCGTTTTGTTGAAGCAGTCACGCAAGTATTCGAGGCCAGGAAAGGCCGGCTGGTCTGTGACCTCTTACATAAGGCAGCCAGGAGCCGCGCCTGGGCTATGCGTGCATGACAGCTCTGCGCTCCATTGGGGTCAGTGCTGCCCGCACGCCGCTCAGCCGGCACTGATGGGGAATGCACTGTGTCACCATTTAATTAGCTCCATAATTCAAATTGTGTTTCCGTTAATAACACAAAATATATGAGATAGTTACTATGGAAAATGAGAACAACCTCTTATGGAGATGTATTATTTCCCCTGATTGATGGAATTCCCTATTAGAACTTTTCCCAGGCTCATCCTGGTAGCATAGGAGGGAATACTACTATATAATAACTGTAAGCAAAAAGAAAAAAAACATCATTAATTTGTTTCCTTCAATCAATCTTTTTGTTTTAAGACTAGATAATACAGAAATAATATTCATCATAGTTACAATGTGACTTAATCTGTCAACAAGCTCCTCAACTTCCTCCTACCCATCTATTATCTCGAGCACAACAGCAGTTCTAACTAGAAATTACATAGAAAGCCTGTGACCCCGTACTTCAAGGCTGTAGTGTAGCCTTTGCTGTCATGTATCTCTGAAGGACCAGAAATGTGATGTAGGTAGAACAGGAGGGATAAAAAGAGATCATCTATCTGTCAACAGAACAGGTTTCAGAAACCACCAGTAAATGAGATTTGTGTAGGTCAAATTCTATTTATGTGGGAGTCCTTTCTCTGAGGCTAAAACTGTCACCTTTCATTGCTGAAAAAGTATTTTCAGAAACAGAGGTATTAGGTTGGTGGCAAGACAACCTTCACAGTGGGAGAGGGAGCCGTTTACTTCTGGAATGAAAAATACTCCCCTTGAGGATTTGGGAATTCAGCAGACCCTACCCTGGGTGAACAGTCACTAGGGGACAGCTGCCTTTTTAGCATGTGTTCAAAGCATTGGCTGTCTGGGTTCATATAAAACTTTAGTTTTCAGATTAGGTTTAAAACCACTTTAAACTTCATCAGGCAACTGTCAGATGTTTCCTGAAGGAATTCTCTCCATGGGTGCAGAGCATCAAGACTTTGTTTCGTAGCTGTCTGGGACCATGCTCTGTACTGTACCCACTTGGGAATGCTGGTCAGGGCTGTGAACCCAGCCTCAGGCTGTTGGCATGGCAGTTCCACAGGAACTGCCACCCAGGTCCCATCTGAGGGTGCAGGACAGAGGCACAGATCCAGGAAAGATCAGATCTTCAGGCTGCCAGAAACTCAAGCATATGCTGGAAACATCTCTTAGGCTTATCATTCTGAGATCTTTTGAATTAAACATGTTGGGCTCCTCATTTGCTGAGGAAACTTTGATCAGCGAGTTTCTAATTAGCTGTGCTGCAGAGCTGAAGGCCTGAGTCTTAGTACCCTGAGCAAAAGAACTAGAATATTTAGGTGAATACTATTACAACTGGGGATTTCTTTTCAAGTCATTTGCCAGTGAAGTGTGAAAGTGAAGGCTTTTGTTCAAATGTTCAGCCTATTCATAATTGCACTGTCAGTTTGGTAACTTCCAAAGCATGATGTAAGATTCATCCCTCACTAATAACTTTGAAAAAATGTTTGGAATGTTAAAGACTTACCAAACCCCATTTTTGTACTCCCATTCTTGTCCTGAATCAAAGCAACCAAGACCGAAGTTTTTCCCCATCGTAGTTACAACATACCAATTAAAATTGAATTGGTAAATTAAATTTGTAAACACCTACGAAATTGCTGTTTGCAAAAATGTGTTTGGAAAAACTGAGCCATATGATGACTTCTAATTCTTTGTCATAATGCAGCTGACATAATACATCTCTTCAATACATGCTAAATTTTGATTGTCACCAACATAAGCATTTGAATTCTCAGTCATTTGATGGTCTTCATAGCTGAAATTTAAATTTCAAATTTCATACTTTGATTCATAAAATATAATTAGACTCTAAACCAAGCAGAATACACTTGCATTAAGAAAAATAATTTCAAACAAAATATATGCCAGCATTATTAAGTATTATAATTAATGCTGTTAATATTACTACAAGTAATGCATGCTCAATCAGGCTTAAAAAATCATTTTAAGAATCAGCATTGTTTACAAGTTAAGGAAATGAAAAACAGCAAAATCAAGAAAACTATTATTTTTTTTACTGCAAGAGCCCTACTTGCAACAGAAAGATCAGGAGAGCTGCTGCTGGAGAGCACCTCAATAAGGAATTCAAATAACTAGGACTCCAAATGGGTTATATGGTTATTATTTATTAGTGTTTCAAAGCTGAAATATGAAGGTTATGGGCAACTTGAAAGTAGTTAGGCATTAGGTGAGAATAGCAGAGCAGAAGATAGGTCCAGAAATAAAGCAAGCTTGATTAACTGTTTAGGAAACTAACCCAGGTTGCAATAATTCGTATATAGCCTATAAAATTTCCCTGATGAAAGGGAGATGGAAAAGAACATATTTCTGTTTTTCCAGAAGGTTGTATTGTCTTAGCCATGTGTATAATAGTCCTGAGCAGAAAGGTAAATCATAGACTTGGAAAAAATCTTTCTGCAGACTGCCTTAACACACTCTCATGTCTCCAGTGGAAAAGACCCTTGGCTTTCAGCTCCTGCCATTTCTATGGGTAATTCACCTGCACCCATGACTGAAATTCCTCGGCACATTTTACCTGCAAAAGTGACCCTGTGAGATCAGGTTGTGTTGCACTGTCACGTGAGAGGAGTGACCCCAGCTGAAGGGGGTTCCTGTGGTGTCGTGTGGAGGTCCTGGACAGGATGCAGAACGCAGCATTCCCTCCAAAGAACTACAGACACGTCTCCTAGCAGGAGTATTGTCTTACATGTGAGGAGCTGAAGTGAAGGGTGCGGATTTTTAAATTGCTTTTGGTTTTGTTCTGCTCAGATCTTCAAAACATAATGTATCCATGTAGCAAAACATACCACAGAATTGCCAAGCACATGTGTATAATGTATGTGGAATGGGCAGTGTGCTTGCAGGCTGCACAAGTGCTCTGCTCCAGCTGCACCTGGCCAGTGCTCAGACCCCAGCACCACAGACTGTGCATGTGCTAATAATCTGGGGACTGGAGCGTCTCTCTTACGTGGAAAGGTTGAGGAAGTTGGGCCTGTTCAGCCTTGAGAAGAGACCCCTGAGAGGGGACCTCATTATTGTGCATAAACATCTAAAGGGGGGTGCCAAGAAGATGGAACCAGGCTCTTCTCAGTGGTGCCAAACAACAGGACAAGAGGCAATGGGCAGAAAATGATGCACAGGAAGTTCCACCTGAACATGAGGAAGAACTTTGTTCCTGTGCAGTGATGGCTCACTGGAACAGATTGCCCAGAGTTGGTGCAGAGTCTCCCTCACTGGGGATAATCCAGACCCCTCTGGACACAATCCTGTGCCGTGTGTTCTGGGATGACTCTGCCTGAGCATGGAGGCACGCAATGACTGCAGACACACAGGAGGGGCTGTGCCTCTTGTCTTCCCAGCTGTCATTAACCTTAAGAACTGGATTTTGCTAAAGGTGATGTGAGCAACAGTTGTGTTGACAGAACTGAGAAAAAAACAGTTTCAGAGCAATTCAAGAACTCAAATGCCTTAGGAAAAGTGTATTTTCATAGAAAAAATCTGTGAGCTAAGGCTTCAGAAGGATTAGCTCTGGCATACTGACAGCAAGAGTGAGAGACATGCCTTGGGTGCATGAGAAGGCTGTGGCAAAGGTAGAGGATGCTCCTCCTTGACCTTAACTGAAACCATCCTTGCTCTCCTTTGCCTCCTCCTGGCCTGCAGTTTGTGGGGCGCTCCAGACACCTCATCTTCTGCAATGAAGTGATCTCTTCAGGCACTTACTACAGAGGAAACAGCATAGAGAGGTACATTCAAATAAGAGGCATCTGCAGCTTCCTGGTAGCCGGTGTAGCTCTCTGGCAGCAGATTGCAGAGTACACTGAGAACAACAGACAAACAAAAAGACCAGCCAAAAGCTGAGGAACTTTCTGGGTGAGACTCTGGGATTTCATTGTCAGCTTCCATTGTTCAGATCTGATTAAAAACAGACTGGCAGGAGTAAGACCACATGCTTATCAGACATCCCTGCAGGTCACGCCACTAGACAGCCATTTCACTGTCAGTGATGTGGCCTGTTTGGCAGGAACAGAGTTTTGGATCTCGCTTTTATTTGTAGGCAGTTTTGAAAAGTGTGGGATTATCAGGGATGGGTTAGATCCTTTGCAACTTGCAGAAGAGTTCCTGTCTCATTGCAGCCATTCTGAAGAGGAAGAGAAGAAAAACCTAGTCCAAAACAGTTCTGTTTCCAGTAAAATCTGTGTTTGGGCCTGACAGCCAGCCAGCATCAGTGGGAATGTTTCCTCTGAATTACCTGAGCTTTGACTCTCACCTTTACTTTACATTGGCTGTACTATTCCATTAGCATTTAAAGACAGTGCTACATGCACAAAGGAGAAGATTTACAGTCATAGCCAAAAGAAAGACGTGTCACAGAAAGAAGAGATGAAAAGACTAATTGCACTTCATTTTCACTGACGGGACTAAAGCACAGGGACAGTAAGAATTAGATGCAGTCACCTAGAAATTCTGTGCCACTGTGGTGAAACAGATTTATGCCTCCCCTTGCCAAACCGTCAAATATTTGTGTTCCTTCGTCAGACTGCCACAGTCCAGTGGCTACTATCGGGAGCAGAGAAGCTCCTGATCCATATTCTGGTCTAGGACTATTTTTGAACCTTATCTTCAGTTACACGCTGCTTGTGATTTGGACTTTGGAAGAACTGTTAGTGAGGGGGCATCTGTTTTGCCTAATTTCATTCTTGAAGCTTGCTGGAACTGGTAAGTTAAAAGTCAATTCCCTCATCTTACTCTGAACACCTGGTTCTATTTGTCTTCAAATGCATATTGACACTGCCCTCTTAAACCCAACCTGCCAAATATTGGAATCAGTGGAAATCATCATGTCTTCAGAGGCTTTTGCATTAGGCCCCATCTTTTTTCCCTTCTCTTCCAGTAGTCAGACATTAAAACACTGACACGAAGTGGAAGATGAATATCCATTGCTTCTTGGTAATTAGTGTGCTGTGTGGTACACTGGTATGTGTAGGACATGCTTGTGTTTGATTTCTGCTTTTCCTAGGGACAGGCTCCAATACCTGCCTCTCCCAGAAGCCTCTACATGCCTTTTGATTAAGCAGCAGGAGCTCTGGCTAGGAGTAGAGCTGCTTGACTGATGGTATTTTATTTTACAGCTGAGACCTACTGAGGTATTCTGGTTTTTTCCAAGTGATAATAGGAAATCTGACAGTTACTTTTCAGAACCAGGGCCCTGTAAGAGGGCCAGGGCATTCCACATGCCCAAACCCAGGTACTCTGAATTCTTTGCTAAGAATAATTTCTGCCGAGCTGTGTATTCCCCCTGAGGTCCTCTGACCACATTGGAGTGTGAGGGCCGCTACACAGCACAGTGCCAGTTGTTGTTGCTAAGACAAGCCAGGAGCAAATTCTCTCCTGCCAGACAAGGAAAAGGCCAGCATGGAAGTGTATCTCAGAAGTGTCTCTCTTCATCTACCCCTTGGTATTTAGGTCTTCTGAATGATCATTCTCACTTATTCTTGTTCTTTTCAAACCTCCACTCTGTCACTTCTGGGACTGGATATTTTGCACGTACACAAATATGGAAGTAAAGACCTTTTAGGCCTGTAGGCTGCAAGAGTTAGAACAGAAAATTCAACATTTAGCATCAGCATTCAACTTGTAGAGTTAGAAGAAGGAGGTGGGCACCTGAGGAAGTAATCAGGGGAATGTGCTTGTCTGAGCACAACTACAGATTGCATATCAAGCTGCAATGTCCCATACATGAATCTGACTGCAGAGTAGTTCCCTCCCAGCCTGCACCTAGGTTTCCCTCTTCTAGAAAGGATGGAAGTATAGGCCTAGGCTGTACTAAGAAACATCCCTTCTCTGCCTCGCCATTAACATGACAGCACAGTGTCTGACAGTCTAAACTTTGCTAAGATTGGATTTGAATCAGAACAGAAATGTTCTTCCTTCCTTACTGTGTCAGGTCTGGAAGTGTTGGCAGGTAATTGTAAAATGCAAGCAAAATGAAAATTGTGAAGATTTCCCTTTGAAGCATGCGAAGGTATTTCCCCTATGTTAATGTGTCAGACCAACACTGGAAGAGACAGCCCTTAATTAGAATGTAGTGAAAAATACTACAGAATGCCTATTTCTGCAATAGTTTGTAAATCTAGGAGGATAATAGTCTCCATATCATATGTTCTTTACATATACAAAAGCTTTGGAGACAATTACTTGACAATTCCTATGTACCTTGCAGAAAGCATTCACCAGAAAACAGTGAGGGGAACAATTAAGCTCCAGGCATAGAGCCAATATGCAACTGATTTTAACAGTGTGTGGATCAATTGCTGAAAACCTCATCTGTATAGAAAAGGCTTCCAAGCACACACTAAAAGCTCTTTACATGACTTGACCCATGATCTAACAACGACCAGAAATGGAAAGTTCTGCTGTTGTTTGTATCACAGTAACCAGAGGCTTGGGCATGTCTGTGTTCGTACACAGAGCCAGCCTCTCCTCCAGTAACTTATTTAACAGAGCTGTACAAAAAGGGTTAATGCAACCCATCTCTGAGACCAGCTCACCAGATAAGGTGCTGTTTATTTACTTTGAGCAGGTTAATAAGTTGGCTCCAAAACAGCAAGCTGTTTTCCAAAACCATTCAAGCAAGAAAAGCAGATCGAGTGATTTCAGGGATTGTGGTTTCACTGTGGTTTTATTGTCAGCTGTGTCTGTGTTTCAAGGTGCACTGTCTGATTTCCAACCACCACAACATTCAACCAACACCCATGTCTTCAAAGAAATTATTTCAGCCAAAGACATAAGAATTAAGGGCATATTTCAAACATTCTTTGTTCAAGTGTCACTTGACTCGAAAAAAGTTACAAACCTTCAGAAAAATGTAAGATCTGTGGGACATTAATTTTCCCTGCTGTGTTTTGTGTGGTCCCCTACACACTGAGGTTTGGTCTCAGCCAGGCCCTACTGTAATAGAAGTAAGAGAAAAAATTGCTAGGGAACAAGCACTTATAAAGTTTAAGGCATATTAAGGGAGTCCATGTTCCCTCAGAATTAGCACAATTTGAGATCCAGTAGTTCTAATTCAGCATATAAGAGGTGTTTACTTCAGGCACTTTGCTGGGACTGTTCAAACTGATAGGTGTCAGTGCTGAATCAAAGCATTAGGCCAGTGCAGGGAAAAAAACATATCCCAGCCCTCATGTTCAGCAAAGATTGGCTCCTGTCAACTGGCATGTGACAACTCCTCAGAGACCTGGAGCCAACAAGGAAGTCTAAGTATCCATTTATTTTACAACAGCATTTACAACAAACACATCAATGTACACTCTACACATCTGCCCTAACTTTTCTGGAGCTCTGAGGTATTTGTATCTGAACAGATGGGGCTTTGAAATGATAACATTCTACCTCTATAAAATTTCTGCATAGCACAACCTGAAAGCCCTTACATTAGTGTTGGGATTCTTGCATTGCAGAGAAAGTATTTTAACTGGTGGTTTTGATGCAGTAGCATAGTGAGTAATTCCTGAAATAAAATGCTTCTGCTCACTGGTCATTCTTTAAAGTTTTAAACTCAAAGTGGGACAGCTTTCTGGAAGGTATGCACTAAAGGTGAAGGGAAACATGCTGCATGCATGTGTGAACATGTAGTGGACTCAGTGTGAAAGTTCAGATGCACTGAGTGTGCTTTTGGTTTCGCATTCAATGAATCTATGAAAATCACTAATCTGGAAACATTTCAATTCTGAGTCCCTTCATGGTGCCCTTTTCTTTGCCAGCCACTGAGACCCTGTAATGTGGTAATTCCACTGCTGACAAAGCCTAAATGAAGCCACCCAGGTTATAATGTGTAATAGGATTTCCTGGAAGCTTCCTCCCTATTTGTGTAGCTGGAAGTGTAGACTCACCAATTTATTAGGTGCCTAAAGAAGCAGTTAGGAATGAATGTTATAAACAGCCCAAGGAGGTGCATCATCCTGCTTCTTAACTTTCTGAGGCACTTTTCAAACACTTACATGGTGCCAATTCATCCCATCAAACGTCAGACACTTCATTTAGGCACTGGGACAGAGTACTTGTTTTAGATTCCCTCTAGATGACAGAAGGGCCTTTCCACAGAGTGCTTTCACCCACCTCAGCTTCAGTTCTTTAGGAGAGTTCTTCTTTTCAACTTCACTTTTTAGGGGTGCCATTGAATAAACAGAAACCCTAAAGTGATCCTTCTCCTAATGTAGGTAAATAAGGAGCTTACCACTAAGTAGAAACACCCTGGATGTAGGGTTTGCCACTGTATCTGGGAATGGTTTGAAAATGTGGTTCAAGATGATTGCTGAGCATGGGGGTTCATGCAGTCACTCTGACTCAAAGACAGCTTTGACTTCAACCTGAACAGTGCCTCCAACCCTCACTACTGGGTCATTTCTCCAAAGCTGTGGTAAAGATCTGCTTGCTCTTTCCTTGGGGGAGAGGGAAGGGTTTGGAACTATGTATAATACTCATTAATATTGTATTGCTTTGCACTAGCACAGAGCTCTGCCCAATAACCTAAATAATGCTTGTCCCACTAAAAAGCATAAGTACATTAAAAAATGCTAGAAGGCCTTAATACTTGTATTACCCTTGAAATGTACATAATCAAATAATGACAGCATGTTCTCTCTCTTTGAGTCTCATGTGCTTTCCTTTTGGTGAGTTGAATTGCCTAGCACTTGTGCAGTGTAATAATCATTCCTGGAGACTTCCATCTGAGGGCTGGCTGCTGCCATTGCCGAGCTGAGTGCCAAGTGCTTTGCATCTTCCTTCTGTTTGTATCAGTTGAACCTCTGTATGGCATTAATGCTCTCACCCCCAGCCCTTGCGCTCTGAATTTAAGAGCTGATGATGACAGAAGGAGCTGCTTAGAGGAGCTAGAGCAAAGCCCTTTCCTTATGAGAAAATGTAAAGCATTCCCAATAATTTACTTAGGAACTTGTCAGGTTTCTTTTATTTTTCATTAATGAAGCCTGTGTGGGAATAAAACACATCAGCTCCACAACTAATGCAACTGTAACAGAAATACAGCACAGATATCCCCATTAACTGCAAGTGGATTTTTTCTGTGTTTACCTCCATGCACTTGCTCTCATCAGAAACCTCCACTGACCTCCTGGGAGCTCTTTGGTTTCACACAAAATGGAGGCAAAAATGATGCCAAGTTGTAATAGGACTCCCATTTGTACTTGGATCAAAAGCCTGCCAGATAGGGACGAAGCGAGTGTCTGGTTCCTGGTGTCACTCTTTATACTGTGAAGCTGAAGGAAAAAACATCATTGCTGGAATCATCTCTGCCAGCCTCAGCTGACAGGACTGGCACGGAGTGAGGTACACACTGCAGGGATGGAGACAGTGTCCTAATTATTCTCATGTCTGTGATACACTGAGTGCACTCAGTTTACCAGGGGATAAACAGAGCTTTCAAGGGGATGGGGACAGCTGAGGAGAATACTCTTTTGATTTACATCCTCCAGCAATCGTCACATGCAGTGCTATGAAAACAGCATGGATATGGAAGATGCTTACTGCAGCTGAGAAGACATTACTGGTTCCTTTAAAAACTCAGCTTCCCAGGAAGAACAGATCCAGTGTAACAAAGCCCACCACAACTCACTCGTGCAGAGAAAGGTTCTCACTGTAGGAGCTGTTACTCTGGTGAGACGTGGCTGTTATGAGCCAGCAAGACTTCAAAAGTGCCTATATAAATAGAAAACTTGTGGAAATACAACCCCTCTAGGATATGCAGTGTACCAGTGTGTGCTTATCAGTAGCTTGTCCATATTTGCTTTGGACTTCTTTCAAAGTTATTGTTTAGGGGGATAATTGACTATTTAGTCTTGTATTTTGGTTCACTTTAAAACCTGTACCTGCTTCAGGCTCTGGTTCATTCAAGTCCTGCAAGGTGCCTGTAGCATCAGGGTAGTTTACATTCTCTCTTCACCCTGCACCCCTCGATGGCTGCATCAGGTTGTGCCTTGCCATGGCCTGGAGCTGGCTCTCAGGCCTGCAGATGAGGGCACAGGAGTGCAGCTGGGGTAGCAGAACAGGGACTGGATTGAAGCATGAACCAAGAGCAGTGGGGCTGCAGCCACCGTGTCTGTCATGAGGATCTCACTTTTGAAGGGTTTGTTTTGTTCTTAATCTTTGCTGCGGAAAGCTTCTGCACTGGCAGAGAAAAAAACCTGTGATGCTGAGGTCAGCCAGCTGAATTGGGAGGAAAGTGCAGGGGAAGTTCCATGGAACTGATCAGACTTGTACCACAAGGTCACAAACCCAGAGCTTGTTTAGAAAGGGTGTATCTGGTATTTTCTGGACACTTGCAGAAATGCAGGGAGCTCATGATACTCAGAGTTATTAATTTGTTCTGTTTATTCTTTTTTTCCTTTTCAAACAAAATTGAAGTTTCTCAGAGATGTTTCAGAGCTTTGTCCTATGTCCCGTCTCAGGTCTGGGTTACATGAGGGAAGAAGGATGTTAGAAAGAACACCAGACATAATCCAGTTTAGAAGAGCTTTATACAGTCATTAGGAAACACCAAGTAACACAGATTCCACAGCAAGCGTTGTCCCTGTGCCCAAATGCAAGACTCTGAAGGGCAAGGCAATACAGAGCTGTGAATAGCTTATTGTATGCATTACTCATTTTCATTGGATTGACTGCCTTCAATTTCTCAGTAAACTGTTTACAGAAATTTAATGATATTTGTAAGCCACATTCCATCGATATATGGTGCTACAGAATTGTCTTTATTTGATTATGTTTTTGTCTATCAAAAGAAATTTAAGTCTTTCTGTTGTACGATGAAGTCAGTATTTGTAGTATTTTTTCGTGACTAGATACCTTCTTAGACTGATAGTAGGAAAAGCAAATGAAATAGGTTCGTCTAAAGTTCAGCATCCAACCTTATAATTTTAGAAAGCTGAGTTTGTAGAAAGAGAGCAGCTGTTAAATCCTATAAACTACCTATGCTGAAAAGTGAAATTTTATTAGGGACAGGCAGCCTTGAACACGTACCATTAGCCCACCAGCAAAGCAATTCTGATACAGCAACCAAAGAGTCACCTAGTCCAGAATTCAATTTATGGAAGTCAGGTACTACTTTCATGCCAAGACCAGTTTACAAAGTCTGGATATCCCAGAGAAAAACACAAGTATCAGAAAGTCACAAAGAATTAAAGGTCAAAGCCCCCACAGAAAGCAGCACTTGCTAACAGACACACTCAGTGTTAAGCCTGATGAGAGCACCCAGCATCTGCACAAATGTGAAGGATTACACCTTCCTGCAGAAGTTTGCTGAAACCAGCAGCATGTACCTAGGCTGGAAAGGAGCAGAAAGCAAAGACTGACATCAGCATTACGTACTCCAGAGGTTTGAAAAAGCATAAAAAACGTTGGTTGATACACAAGCTTTCTTGTTGCAATTGCAGACTTTACACATTAGTTATTCACATGAAGCCTCTGGAAAAACAGGAATGTTCTGCTTTTATCTTGAAATGTGACATATTTTACTTGGTAGAATGAATTGTACTCTAGGCACTATTTAGCTCCACAGCTGTAGGAAGATTTTCTGCTTGAGATGTTTAACATATCTGTTAGCAAACTCAGAAACTGAAATGTAAAATCCAAGGCACCACGAAGACAGGAAATAGTCTTAATTCTGGGTGGTAGTTTAACATCAAGTATCAGAGAATGCAGCTGAAAACATTGCTTATATCAAGACAAGCAACACAGTATTTTTATGTAATTAATGTCGTATGGATCAGTCTCAGTGAAGTATCCCTCTTCGCTTATTCACTAAACAGCCACAATGCAAAATAGCACATGGTAGACAAAGACATCGACTGAGAACTGTATTTTCCTGTGGCAGAGGGCTATGAAACATGAGCTATTTCATTAAGGGTAGCCTAACTTCATCATAAAAATGTTTTCTGGACCTGCTACTGAATGGAGTTTCAATATCTGGTACTTCCCTGGATATTACTCAACAGTAAGAAAAAAGCAATGCAGAATGTGGTGTGGGGGGAATATGCTTACCTGATAAAGGGTGCGTTTAGATTAGGTAACATGAGATTGGTAATTAAAAATGAGAGGGAGGCCACCAAGTTTGGTGGCTCAGGCTTTGCACTGAAAGGGGAACTTTATTCAATATTGTCCAAGCCAGACATAGCTAAGTTCAGTTTCCCTGTGCTCGCTTACATCTCAGCCCTGGGGCTATTGTCCAACAATTAACTCATTCCTGCTGCTGGGAATGGTGTTACAAGAACAGAGGCTTGTCCGTGCATGCCACCAGGCCTGGCAGCATCGGGGACCAAAGAAAGTTTTAGGTACAAGGTTGGCAGAGATGGAACACAAGGAAGAGCTGTTTAGTTATTTTTGTGACTATCATGTTCTCCTAATTCTAATAAAGCTCTAGCAGTAGTTTTGGAAGAAAACGGTTCTCTGTAGGGCCTTATTACTGTCATGTAAGTGTCAGCGTTTAGGTGGATTGCCTGAACTTTCCAAGTGGAATATATTGATCAGCAAATGGAAATCACTGCACAGAGGAGGTGCAAAGAACACTGAATGTTCACTTTCTCTTTAAAATATCATGGAAATGTCTGGCAGATAATTGTCATTTGCTTTTCTTCAGTAACTACTCAAGACTTTAGTCTCTCCCATTATAAGCACTTGGACTAGAAACTCTCAAGCTGAGTTTATTAATCTTGGTGGATGTTTCTGCATTAAAGTGCTTCAAATGTGTTTTTGATTGAGACAGGTATCCATCAGAGCAGACGTGTAGAATCATTACCATCCGAAAGTGTCTAACTGCAATGTCTCACTGTTGTTAATTTTAATAATTTGGAAGAACTTTAAAAACACTGTGAAAAGTGAAAAAGCCAAAGGCATTCAAATACCACAGTTTTTGGAAAGGAGTTTGTCCCCCAAAAGAAGAAAAATACAAGTTCAGCAGCTCTGCAAACGTTGTTTCCATGCAGCAAGAACAACACTTACAATAAATAGGCAACAATTGCAACTGATGTAAATTAGACTCTATGTGTCCATATAAAGGGAACTACTGACTTGGAAGCTGGTGTAGATAACAAAAGGAACAAATTTAGTGTATAAAGAAGAAAAGGTAATATCAAAGAAATTGAAAGACTCATCCTAAAGTTTCAGTGTCTATCCACATGCCTGCAGCTCTTGGTCTGCTGCCCTTCTTTGAATCACATCTTTAATGGCACTTCCAACCTTTGGTAACAAGACCTTGCACTCACTGATTTCCACGTGTGGTACACTGAATATCCCAGCTCCTCTTGTGTGCAGATACCTGGCTAGCACTCGGATCCAACACAGCACTGCCAGGTGGAGCAGGTGTGTCTGTTAGCAAACACTTCCACGGCTCTGAGCATCTGTCTCACAAGGGCTTTCTCAGCACCAGAATTCCCAAGAGACAGACAGATGGTACCATCTGTGCAGTGTTCTGACTTCCAGCCTTAGTGCTCGCTGCAATCTCACTGGGTACAAATTGTATTTAGGAATAACCTGTTCAGTTATTATTATATATTTTGTTTTATTAACCAGCAATTGATTCACATTTAGAATTGTCCTAAAAATTTCCAGGGCCAGTTGTCATCTCCCTGCCTCTTTCATGGTTCTCAGGAAGCTCGTTTTGATGGAAATGAGTCACATCCTTAGAACATGCTTCTCTCATTATCTTGTCAAAGCAGGAACACAGATAATGAAAAAATGTACTTGGGGAGAATTACCAGGCTATGGACTTAGATGGGACCCAAAATCACTTGAAGTAGTCGTAGAACAGAAAATGTTGAACAGTGAGCGTTTCAGTAAATAGCGTAGGAAAAAGAATAAATCATACTGTGCTGTGATTCTTAACAACAGATGTGTCTCTTATCCAAGCCTTATCTTCAGTTGGCTGCAGGTTTAAAGCTTTGCATAGTAGCTAAAAATACACAAAAACACACTGTACATTCTAAGAGGGGCGATCAGTCTCCTGCTGGAGGAATGTCAGCTATTGTTCTCCTCCCAATCAGGGCAGTTTCAAGATGAAGCTAAACTCACTTTTTATTTTCCATCTCAAGTTTCCATGGTAACAGTATGTAACCATCATATTTGTAAATAGCAACTACCCATTTAACTTCACAGCCACTCTGAACATTTTTTTGCTACAATTTTAACATCCTTGAAATGTCCAACTCTTGTCTTCTTACAATTTTACTGTCAGGATACATAATTATTTGGGGCTATTTCTGTTTAAGAAATCTTCAGTGATGCAGAAGCACTGTACTGCATCTGTGTATAATACAGGTGTGTGGGGGTCTGTGCAGGCATACATGCACAGACACGTCATGAACATTGTCTGGCAATGGCACATCCCATTATAAATCTTTATTTTTCAACTTCTTATAACGCTGCCAAGTTGAGGCCACTCAGGTTGAGTGCTGTTTGGCCCAATTCACATTCCAGAGATTTCTTTGGTAGTTTCAACTAACTTTTTTCAATTGTGGCCAAAAATGTGGCTATGGAAGAAGAGAACAGTTTGTCTTCATGGGCAGGATCCTTACAGCTTTTTCAGCAAGTCTGGGAACAGGGCGTGGATGATACCTTGCTGTCACAGACATAGCTTTTTGTTGTCCTACTAAAAATTATCCCAAATTTGGCCAACTTTTAATCTTCTGAGAACTTCTGTTTCTCATATGCGCAATCTAGATTTCCTAAAATTCATAGCTGGAAACTGGAATTTGCTGAAGTTTCTGTCTGCATTAAGCACAGTTTGGTCCATGAGAACTCCTACATGCTGCTGGCTGCAGGAGCCATCCCCAGCTGGCTGAGCAGCACCAGCCTGCTGCTCCAGCATGGAATGACACTTGATGCCTTACTGCCTCTGCTTGGGTCCAGTGCAGACTGGGGACAAGTGGTGGGGACAGAAACAGAGAAGGAGAATGGCAGAAGGACTCCCCTGTGAGACCTGCACATATGGTTAACATTAAACAGGTATTTAAAGGCTTTGCAGAGTAAGGACGCAGAGCTTTTTCAACAAAGCCATTTCCCCAAATCTCTCAAATGCCATCCCTCACAACCTTAGCCTCTTTCCCATTTCTACCCCATCCACCTTACATCCCTAGAGCACCTCTTCCTGTGGAATTGAACATCAAGAATACAGCTTTTGGGTTTGATCAGAGTAAGAGGTCTGTATTGGAATCTTGTCAGTTGTTTTCCATTAGGAGAAACTGAGAATGAAGTGGGGAATGAAGTAGCCCTTTTCTTTTCCAAAGAACACACAAAGGTCCATTTCCTTGGGCACGGGAGGAATTAAACAAAGACAGTTGCTTTACTCAGCATCTAGTCCCTCCCAGTTTGCACTTGGCCAGAGAAGTTCATTCTGGCCATGATCCTAAAGCTCGTCCTTACTGCCACTTTAGCTTTCTGGCTCCTGTCAGGTGCTGTGGTGCTGGCTGTGCCCTGGGCAGACACACAGAAGGCTGTCAGACAGCCCAGCCTGCCCAGGGCTGCACTGGGATGCAGCTACCAGGGAATCCCTTCACCCTGCAGCAGGGGTTGCTGAGCACTCTTGTATGCAGTCTGTATTTGGGGTGGCAGGACTTAGTGTTTCCATGGTCTGTTCCATAGAGAAACCTGTCTTTCCGACATTTATCCTGCCTAAAAGGTCACTGGTTATACCCATGAATTCTGGAACGTAGCCGTCACTCACAACAGCACGTAAATTTAAAGGAAAAAAAGCAACGTTCTTGCAGGTTTGTTTAACCAAAGTTATAGTTCCATTGTGCAAAAATGAGTGTACTATTAATGAGAAATACCAGTTATTTGAAACATGCTTAAAACTTAGAAATACTAGAAAAATATTCATATTTTCTTTTTTCCCTTCCACATTCTTGGAAATAATCCCAATTTTTGCAGATAGACAACTGAAGTGAAGCAAATAATTTTGGGTGATTCCTGCAGGAGTCCTGTTAACTGGTTCCCAGGGGGCTGGAACACAGGCAATACAAGCTGGGATCTGTCTGCAGCAGATTCTGTAATGCTCCTAACTTTGTGCTGCTTTAAGTAATTTTTTGTTGAGGTGTCTGGAGAAATAAACAGAAAAGAGGCTTCATGACTTCAATAATAAATAAGATCGAATATACTCATTCACTTTAGCAGTGCACAAATGAAAAAAGGAAGCATAAATTAATAGATTTTTTTTGTTTAATATATCAAAATTATAACATTATTTTTTTTTCTTCACAGCACTGAATTAACCTTACTTCTCTTGTCTTTTGCAAAGCATTGGCATCAAAAAAACAGCAATAGGTCGGTGACAGGGAGTACAAATTAGCTTCCTTTTCTAAGTGCTACTGTTTTTACTCCTGATTCTGGCAAATACAGGGGAAAATTGGATGTAGTATTCCCTAACACTCTCTGGGAATTGTCAAATATTCTACTGATACCAGATTGAATGATGTTAAACATTTATCTGTAGCAGTTTACTTATCTTGAAGTTGGGAGTGGAGCTAACTAGTTCTATGTTGGATTTTTATTGTTAAATTCTAACAAAAGAATTTGCCAGTTTTGTTTGTAGAGGCTCATGGTGGCTTAGAGCACTATAAAAACAGAGCAGGTGTTCACTCTGCCAGAACAACTGCTAATGGCCTGTAGCTCTGGGAAGTGTCTCTCCTCTGCTTTTGAAACTAAAGGAGATTATTACAGTGCTGTCAAAAATACTCAGCAGAGATGTAGCTGATGATTTGCATCATTAGAATAAGTCACAACAGTAACAAACATTTGTAAAGCCTCACTAAATGCCACAAGGCACTGGTCCTTATTGTAAGCTCTCACAACAGAAACATATGAAATATCTGTTTCCTTATTATTTACTCAACCTTTAAGCAACTATACAGTTTGTCTCCAAAAGTTGTCCACACGTTTATCAAGAGGACACAATGGCTTAAAATCTGTCTCCAATCAGGGCAAAAGAAATCTAACCAGTAAATCAAGGATTTTTACCTCCTAGATTTATTAATCTGTGTAGTGACAGAGTAGAGCCAAGCTATTTATGAGACAGTGATATTTATATACATTCCAAAATCTGTTTAATTTTCTGTCTTTAATTTTGTAATTCCTGGCTTTTGGATGTTAGGGATCATTATGATTTTCTCACCATGTTCTCTGTCACACATTTTCAATCCTCACTACGATGGAACTAGTATTTTGTCTGGTTAATTAACTACATGCATTACTTACTTTTATCATGTTGTGCTGCAGAATGAAGAGCCAAGCTGAGTGCCTGTTAACAACCCCTGTGTATCATGGAGAAGGGAGTGCTGCAGCACAGCACACCTTATGTTAGCTGGGCATGAAGGAAGTATGCTGAGTGAAAATACTTCTGATGCCCATAAAACAGAATCAAAAGCAATGGTTCTGCTGAGTAATAAATCATGTCTGATGTGAGTTAGAATTGTGCCACAGCTGGTGTGCACATGGACTGTTATTTTCAAAGCCTTTTGTGTACCTGATGAAGATACCTGTGAGGGACTTTACATTAGAGGAAAGCACGTGTCCCATACAGAAATTAAACTCGTATAAAAAGGGAATGGGTCCGCTCCTGAGAAAGGGCAAGAGTGAGGGATGATAACACTCTGAGGTATTTTCATATGGTTGATGTGTCAGTGAGGTTCTCAGAAAATCAGAACGCATTTGCACATTCCTTCTTTTCTATGCCATCCTTTGAGTTGTGTTTGCCACCCAGAGTGTTTGATCAAACATACATTTTTGAAGACTTTTAATGAAGGAGAATGATAAGGCCTAAAGAGATGGCATTTTGAGCTTGTGGAAAAAAAATAAGAAGGAAAGGCATGAGAAGAACTCCTGAATGGTGAAGAAAGGTGTCGGAATGGAAGAAGCTAAAAATGAGAAATGCTTGTGAGTGCTTTTCTAGCATTCACCAGTCTTATTGAGGACAATCAAAACTGCCTAAAATCTACTTTTCCATTACCTTTTTGCCAGTTCTTAGGGATATTTTTTTTAAATACAGGGCTATTTGAGAGTGCTGAACAATATAAACAAGCAATGAAAATGTATCCGGATTAACATGACCCTCCACACATCTCCATTGCATGTTCTTAATTGCAGGCCAGCAAGTTTTGCTTCCTTTAGAATTTGTATCATGGGTTTAAAATACACAGACAGTACAATTCAAAACCACCAAAAACCACCACACAAAGTACTAGGAAGAGAGTAAGTAATTATCTATTTGTTTCATACAAGACTGTTACCTGGATAAAAATGTCAGACTATTGTAGTAGGTTCTATTAGCACTGGTTGGGTGGATCCAAGGCAGTGATCTGCCTCTTCAGGCACCCCTGAGGGGACTGGAGATGCACAGGTTTCCAGAGCAGTCCAAGCAATTCCTAGTGAGACAGACAACAGCAGAGGAAATTCTTAGCAATGCAGAATAGTGGGGGGTGGGGTGTTGGGTGCTTCAATATTATGGAATATCCCACCAAACACAGGAAATCATTTTGCAGCAAGTATCATCTCACTGTAGATGATATCGTTCCCTGCAGTGCCTTTGTTTTCACATCCTTATTACTACAAATTGAGTCCCCTCCAACAGATAGACTGCAGTGTCCAAGACCACATCTTTGCAAGCAGTTTTTTGGTGCCACTACAGCAGTGATGACCTCTCATCCCCCAGACAGGTCTCTCTCCTCTTACCCAAACAAACCACACTCAGAGAAGAGTGGCATGGTAGTGCTGGACACAGCATTTCTGAGTGACCATTCCTCAGAATGGTGATCAGCTCATTCCTGCTGAGATATTAACGCTCCCATCCTTCTTGTACTGCAGCTGCTGTTTATTGCAGTATTCCTCTGCCAGTGACCAGCATGAGGGATGAATGTCAGCTCACATTTCTGGAAAGTGTATTGCTATGAGAGGGAGGCATTTGAGGATAATTAGAAAAGAGCAAGCTGCCCTACCTGTCATAAATGTCAGCAAGCTGAGAATCAATTTGCATTTCTCCTACAGAGAACATTATCACTTCTACATTTTACTACTGAAACTATGACACTGCACAAGGGAGGTATCAGAAGGTCTTCAGTTTTATTAGTTTTTAAAAATAATATCCATTTTACTGTAATTTTTTTCCAACCACATTTATATGTGTGTATTTGACTGGTTGACAGGGGTTGTGCACCATACAATTGATCTGTAGTTAATATATGAGACTAATAATTGCACAAACCAGACAGAGATTGCCTTCTGTATGTGCTGCCAGGGTGTAAGAGTTCAGATTGTTGCTTTGTCATCTCTTTCGTATCAGATTTTTGTTTGGGCTGGAATATTTTCTGCCATGATGTATGGAATTACACCAGGAGACAAGTTTGAATTTACAGTTGAACTTGAAATAGTTTGCAGACTTCTGTCTGGCATAAAGACTAGCACCCCTATGGCTTTAATAGTAATGCACAGTGGGCTAACTCGTGAGGGTGTCAATGGTATTGCACACCCCTAAGTGAGGGAAACATCAGTGAAACCTGATCTCACCTCATTTCTAAGACCCCCTGTAACCTCAGGGGTGTAACACCCCTCGGGATGCCAGGCTCATCTGTGTGGGCTGTGAGCTGGCCAGGGCTCCACTGCTTGTACTGGGGACCTTCTGTAAGCAAAGGCTGATCTGGTATCTTTCATTGTCGTCCCTTCGGGATTGGGGGAGATGTTGGTTTATCCACATTTGTCTACCCGGGCTGGGCGTTTGCTACAGCAGCAGGGCTGCTGCTGCCAGGACCCTGCAGTGGGACATCAGCAGGTCTCACCAGGGACAGGACACTGGGCCACTCACCTCTTGCCTCTCACCACTCGTCTGTGTTTGATGCCAGTATGAGTCTCTCTGGTTTATGTATTCTTGTGCAACCCGGGACCAATCAATAATGTATTTGCTGTCCTGCCAGCAGCCCACTCTTTGGTAGTGCTAGTCGTGGTGCTCCTCAGAAACAGCTCAGAACTAGCGGTGCTGTTTGCACTGACCTTTCAGGACAAATCCTCTCTGTCCAGATGTTACAAGGTTCTGTTTCCTTAGCAGCTGTTGGGCAGTGTGACTGCTGGCTTGGCTTGGGCCTGTACCATGAGCGTGTGCAGCTCCACGTGTGCGGTTCTGAGGAGCAGCAATACGAATCCTGCACGGCTGGCACTCGGGTCTTTGCTGCATGCTCAGTAATGCCCACAGGCTCTGGGCTACATTCCCCTACCACACAGTGCTGCCTTGCCCTGTCCTCAGCAGGTGCTTCGTGCTTTCTCAAAAGGTCAGCTCCAGATCTCTTGAGATGGGAGTTGTGAGTGTTTTGTCTGAGGATCAAATCATGACCTTGACACAGCCAGGCAGGTGTAAGAGTTGTAGGGTTGGCTTGCATCCATCAATTGGAGGATGGAGAATTAGAAAGCTCTCTTATAAACCCTATCTGTTTTAATTTGCCGTGCTCTTCTGTTTCAGTTTTGTACATAGTTTAGTACAGTTCAAACGTCTAGAGAAGTTTCCTGGGTTTGCCTGCTGAGCAAACAAAAACTATTGGGAAAGCAGAGATTTTCCGGAGGTGGTCCCACAGTCGCAGGACTGCCTTCCGGAGGTACTGGCACTCTTGGAGGGGCTGTTTAATCCATCCATCCATCCATCCATCCATCCCTCCATCTCCTCCCTAAGTTTCCGTTCACACACACCTTCACACTCCCGGCTCTGCCGCTCTTTCCTCGGCTCGTGTGCCAGCCTGGCAGAGGGCCCCTCATCTTTGCAGGAGGGGGCTGCACCACCCCTGAAAAAGTGTGTTAAAAAGTTCTTCACAGTTTCCAAAACATGTTTTCCATAGGCCTTGGAGAGGTTTCCATGGAAGTGGGATTTTTCTTTTAAAAAATAGATGTGAAAACTAGATGGAACTTCCAGAATTGTGTTAGACAGGCTCAGTTTCTGCACCGTAAGCTGTTGTTCCACATGGCAATTGGTTTACATTATGCATTGGAAACTAATGCTGAGAAAAGTGCCAGCGAGCTGTGCCGGCAAGTGCTTTAATGGAATTATGCAGCAGGCCAAAGCCTGTTAACGCAGGGAGCAGCCTCCCTGGGATGCTGAAACGTGCAGTTAAAACACTCCACCGATCTATTTCAGCGCAATATTTTTCTTTATCAGAGTGGGCACACTCCGCAGCAGCACAACCTCCTGGGCAGCACATGACCGCAGCCGCTCCCGGTGCCGCTCCCGGGCCAGGGGGCCGGGCCGCCGCTGACCCCGCCCGCCATGGCCCCGAGGCCTTCCGCGCACGTGACCGCCCCCTCCCCGCCAGGGCGGAAGTGACGTCGCGGCGGTCGGTGCGCAGTTGTGCGGTGCGGCCGGCGCGGAGCGGTCGCCCCCTCCCGTCCCGTCCCGCGCCGTGCCCGCGGGGCCGCGCACGCACCCACGCACAGGCGCGCACCCCCCGCACGCAGCCGCGGGCACCCGCACGCACGGCCGCAGCCAGCGCCCGCCGCGCCGCCCGCACGCAGCGCCGCCGCTCACGGTGAGTGCGGGCCGGGCCCGCCGGCGCGCCCGGGGCCGCGGGGGGAGGCGGGGAGGGACGCCGGGCCCGCCGCCATGCGGGCCGGTCGCGCTGCGCCATCCCGGGACAGGTGCGGGCCGTGGGCCCCGGCCCCGCGGCGCTGCGGCCCGGCCGGCCGGCGGAGGGGAACTTGCGGCGCCGCCTGGGGCCGCGGGGCTCCGGCCGTAACAGGTACCTGCGGCGGCCCCGCTGCCGGCGCCCTGCGCAGGGCCCGCGGCCTCCCGCGCCTCGGCCCCCGCGGCGCTCGCTGTGTGCCCGGGGCGCGGGTCCCTGCGCCGAGCGGGGCGTGCTCAGGGCACGGCAGTGCCGGTCGCTGGTGGCAGCGCAGCGTCGTCCGGGTGGGAACTTGGGAAAAATTGAGGGTGTCGTCATGAGGGCTCCGGCCGGCTGGGTTCCCCAATCAGCAGCATCAGTGGCTGCAGCTGCGTGCGAAAGCGGCGTGGGGGCCCGTGTGTGCGGTCTGCCCCGTACCTTTGTGAGCTGCAGGCAGCAATCGAATCTCAGTGGTCTCTTGTGAGGCAGAAAGGAAAAAGGTACAAACGGGGCTTGCGGTGCTTTTCTACGTCGTTTGGAGCTATATAAACCCCAGCCAAATAGTGAAGTCAGTGCTCTGAGAAAGGTAAAAAGTCAGGGATTCAGTGAGGGCAGACACCCAGCTCTCAGGGGCAGAAGAGCTGAACTTGATTTTTTCTTGAATGTTGAATTGCAGTGTGCATGTTAACTCCTGTGACCAGACTTTCTGTCTGCTCTGATGTGATTTTGCTGCAAGACGTGTAATTGTCAGTGTCATAAAACTTCCACACTCACAGAACGCACCCTTTCCCTGCGCGTTTGGGGTGGTAATTACACACTTTAACTCTGAGGTTAAAAAGGAGGGCTTAGGAGGCTTTTGGAAATTCTGTGTTCGTTGTGGTTTGTGACAGTTTCGTGTTATTTCAGAAAGTAATAGGGAATAAATTGAAAATTAATTTAATGGAAAAAATGCTTTATAGGATTTTAGGAAGAAGCAGAGCTCTGGGGTTTAACTAAAAAGTTCTAAATACAGTTCCTTCATGTTGTAAAGTTACATTCTTCCGATTTGGTTTTTTCCTCTGTTTCTCATGGTTGGTTAACTTCCCCTAAATTTGGCGATAGACAAGCTTCTGTGATTCTTACAGCAAGGACTTAATGCTTTGAGGACCTGTTTGAGATGAGAATATACACAAATTCAAAGTTATACAGGAGATGCAGGGATTGGAGCTGGCAACTTCTATCCCCTTGTGCCGTAGCAGCAACAGAAATTGTAGACGTTGAGAAATGCTGGGCAGTTTGTTTAATGTTTTCATAAGTTGGAAGGGGTTTTTTGAAGAAAAAAAGGTTTTGGTAATGTTCTGGGATATTATGAAGACTAGAGCAATGCCACAATGTACAAATGAAGTTGGATCACAAACAGGAGCTTAGTATTAAATTTTTTGTGTAGGTTTTCTTTTTGTGAATGACTGTACGGAACGGTTGAGTCTTTCATATATGGTCATGTTGTCTCTGTCCTTACGGATACTGAGTACAAGTAATGTTGGTGTTAACGTATGTGTGTTTTACATAGCAAAATAATCCTAACAGACCCTTGGTAGAACAGGCTTACAGGGGAGAGTTGTGTTCACTCTTACATTAAATTATTAATTAAAGAAAGAGTCTAAACTGCTCGATTCCTTTTTTAGTCTTAGGAAAAAAGAACGCATGCACACAAAACATAGAAGAGTGCTTGGAGGTGTCTTCTTCTTTCTCTATGACAGCATCTTGTAACTCAAGCAGGGGAGGAAGACTTGCATGGGAATGATAGTTCCAGCTTTGTATTTTCCTTTATGTGTGAACTTCGAGCAAAGTTGTTGACTGTCCTTTTCTAGGCTGTAGTTCTGCAACCTCAGTCTGTCCTGTCACTGTCCAGTCCTGCTCCCTTCCGTGCACTGGAACTAGTCTTGGCTATTTGGGGATGTGTCTCAGTTCTCTCAAGCTGATAGATGGGAAACTAGCAATCCTTTATCCAAAAATCCTCCAACAGACCCCGGAATCCTGGCAGCCAGCTTTGCTGATCTAGCCTAATGAGGGGTCCCAGTGCAGAGATTGCTTGCCAGCTGCACAGCAGTTCTGCGTTAGCACTGATTCCAGCTGCCTGCAGTCATGGGCTACCATAAACCGCTGCCCTAGCCTGAACAGGGCAACTACCTCCTTCCTGGGAAAATTCAGTGACCTTTTTTGAGGTCTTGGATGAGTGGAAGAAATTGAGTACTGCCTGCCAATACCAGTACAGCATGGGATGCCTTGGTCTTGGACTTTATAATATGAGCCCCCTGTTTTAAACTAACGGTGAGAAAAGTGCCTGTTATTTGGCCTTGGATGTGCATCAAATGGCCTGTTTGGTGGCTGAAGTTTTAACGGAACATAATGTAACTGAGACTTTAATTGTCAGTTATTTGAAGAGCTGAACTGTCATTAACTGTTTTCTTTGTTACTTAGCAGTGGAGATTACTTCTTTTACATTATGAGCTACAAGGCACTTATGTATTTTACTTGTATTATGCTTTGACTAGAAGTCAAATGGGTAAAATGTAGAGCGTCATTAAGATAGTAACTTAGTAAGTGGAAACTGGGTCATTTGTGCAATTTCATAGCAAATGGAATTCTGAAAGTGTTCCAGAATGGATAGATGTTAAACGCTGAAATGACAGTGTGAGTCTGCCTAAGATCCAAGCAGGAAAGTGTTAGTGGACCATAGTAGTGTGCTTTAGCCAAGGTAATTGGAGATTCTTCCCCAACTCTTGTGATGGAATTGTCATAAAATGAGTGCCAAGCGGCATTCGGTAGTTCTTATTCTGGTGGTGTTTCTGCACGACTTGGAAAATGAGGAGTAAGAAAATACATGTGTTGCAAAGGAACATGCAGTTAGTCTTACAGTGTTTGCATTGATCTGTGGGTTTTTACGTTCATCTCTGGGAAATTAGTTTTGAAAGCAGAGTTTCCTAGAAACATGCTTGTTCCGAGTGTAGCAGGAAAAGCTATGTGCAAAACAGATCCAATTGGGAGTGCTAGAGCATCAGCATTAGTGGTTGGCCTTTGTGCTCAGCTTCCTGAAACGGGGATTCAAGAGGAGGATGGTTGTCCTGGTTAGATGAGATCTAACAGGCCTGATGAAAACTGAGTTTGATTGCCTGGCTTTGGCAAGAGTGAAAGGTGAAGGTTTGCACTTCCCAGCGTCCTTGTGTAGTCTTTAATCAGAGCATCTTTAATAAGTATGATTGCCTTCATTTCAGCTGAAAGAGTAATTCATATACAGTTAGCTCTGTGCAATTTATATACAGATGATGCACTGTAGACACTTATTTGCATATCCATTAACATGAGAATGCTTTGGAGGGAATGCCAACAAAGCAGTTGAAAGACACGGATTCTTTGGGTTTGCTTTATACCAGTCCTCCCTAGTGTTTGATGTGGACTTGAAGCATTCCAGGGAAGTGGACTGCAAGGTTCCACATCTCAGTATAACAGATGCCCTTCCAAGTAAAATTATGGTAAGAGTGGGATGATTGCAACCACTGGGTAATACTATGTAATTATACTTACACATGTTGGGTCCTTCAGAGAAGACCTGAAAATAATTATTTTTAATTAGAAGTGGTCTGGCGTTTTGTCTGTGTTATAGACTGTAAGCACTTTGTGTAGGCTGTTGGCTCTGACTTGTCTGTCAGCAGTGAAAGCAGGAGAGGTGAAAGCACGTACCTGTCCCACCAAAGCTGAATTAATTTGTGTGTGTACACATGTGAAGTTGGAAGCATAGATTCATTTGAAGTGGAAGTGAACAGCTTGAGGCTACCAGTGCCATAGGGTTTTTTTCCCCTTACTTAAGTGGAGTTGCTTTCTCTTGGTGTGTACTTCCTTTGAGATCAAGTCTGAGTTGTCTGACATTTTCTATACATTTTCTCTACATCTTCATGTTTGTGTGGCTTATCTTTAAGGCATCTCCCATAGTGTATGTCCATGTGTGGTTCTGCAGTCATTGTCTACTGATGTTTCTAATAGTTGGGGGGTTTTTGTGTGTTTTGCCTAAATATTCACAGAAGGCGCTTGCTGGTTTTCCACCTGACAGTCCTCTTTTTGTTCACTGCCATTCAGAATGGTGAGAAGGTTCCAGAGTCTTTTCTCCTAATTGCTGTAGAGACTGCAAGGAGGAGCAGCACATTTGTAGGATATGAGGGTGTGAGAGAGCGCTGTGGTATTTGAGTGGAAAGGTTTATCCATCTCCTTAAGACTTTTACCCCATAACTGGGAAATGCTGAAACCAAAGTGAAGCTTGAGCCCCTAAGGATTTTGTAAATGTAGAGACAAAATGTGGCAAAATCAACATTGAAAGAGGAGAAGAAAACGCAGGGAGATAGAAAGGGAACAGACTGAAAGCTTTCAAGTAAGTGAGAGTCGTAGTTTAGAGAGAAGGATCCACTGAAGAAAGTATGGGAGAAAAGAGCAGCCTGGCTAAAAGAAAATGCTGGTCCAGCAAAATACACCTGTTGATTATGGCACAGAAGAGTTAATGCTGCTAAAACTCCACAGGGCTCCAGTGGAATATAGTACTTTATACTTGAAGTATAACTTGCTGTAGAACATTTTCAAAGAGATTTGTTTCAAATACTGCTTGATGTGGGTCAGGTGATTAAAACATGCTGCTCTGGGGAACTTTATTCATACTAAGTGATGTAAATGGCAGGTTGTTTGGTTTGTAACTCAGTGGATTCTGTTTTCTTGATGTGTAATCAAGTATGAATTTGAACGAAAAAGGTAATTCTGTGTAAGTTAGTATTACTGGAAAGTGAGGGGAAGAAGCCCAAGAAACTGGTGAATCTTGTAATTCTCTTATATTGACTTTGAGTGTGTTGTGAAACCTGATTATGAACTTTCTGACAGCACTTAGTGATTCCTAATTTTGCACAAATGGCTGTTTTATATCTGTTGTGTACTAGGTGCTGCTAATTCTCTTGGCACAGAGCTGCTTTTAGTGTTCCTTTAAAAAGCAAATTATTTATGCTTTACAGAGTCGCTTAACATAGGTTTATCAGTGCGGCTATACTGATAAACTCCACTTGGATTCCTGCCGTAACATATTCTGTAACTAAGGTACTGCATGTGTAATTATACTTCATTGTTTCATAAACTTTATTTACAAAATTTCATTAAACTGTGTTAAACTACTTTAACACTCTGTTGGTTGAAGTAGGACAGCATCTCGAGAAGTAGCTCAAGTGTCAGCTATTAGCAGTTAATAAGAAAGCCTGGTTTCATAGGGTGCCTTTCTGTCTTGGGTGCTGGCAGGAAGAATCGTAGAATGTCCTGAGTTGGAAGGGACCCACAGGGATAATCAGTCCAGCTCCTGGCCCTGCACAGGACACCCCAAGAATTCCACCATGTCCTGAGAGCATTGTCCAAACACTCCTTGAGCTGTGTCAGGCTTGGTGCTGCGAGCGCTGCCCTGTGGAGCCTGTTTGGTGCCCAGCCACCCTCTGGGGGAAGAACCTTTTTCAAATACCCAACGTAAACCTCTCCTGTTAAGTGCTAAATCTCTGTGTATGTATATATATATCTATCTATCTATGCAGAAAGTCAGATGATTGGAGATACTGAGCTTTAAATATGTGGATTTTTTTCTAAAATACTGAAATACTAGTTGCGAACAGTATTCCTGTATGAGGCACTTGAGAAGCATCTTCAATGCAATTTTATTTTCTGTGGTGTTTACATACAAGGTTCTTTTTAAAATGGGATTTGGTTTTATTCCTGTGGGTGATGCTGGCTGTAGGAGCCTGGTTTTTGTGTGAATGCATCATTCAGAAATGACTGGACATGACTGTCAGCTTGTCATAGGCTCTGAAGAGCTTGGCAGTAGGTAAAGAAAGAAATGTGGGCTAGCTGTCTCAATGCACAGTCTTTTGCCACTGGCTTCTGTAGTAATAATGATAATTTAGTGCTGGTAAAGGACTGGAATGCCAAGCTCAAAATGCCAGTAGGAATAGACTATAAGTATTTGCATCTCTTGGCTAGAGGCTTCAAGAAAGAAATGGAAAGAAAGCAAGATTGATGGATGGTGGAGAGCTGCTGAGTGATTGATAGATGGCATGAGGGGAGAAGTCCAACACATGAGAACTCCTGCAGTGGGTTATGGATCCGCGCGCTGTGGGGGAGCTCTGGGCAATGGAAATATTTTGAAAGCGTGTTCCGCAACAGGGAATGTTTCATTCCTGGGACATTCTCTAGCTGATTGAGGGTTGGGATGCTTTGAAACTTATTCCTGCAGTGATTATTTCCTGCCTGTAGCTATAGCTTTAATATTGAGAAGCAGTGCAATTGCTGCTTTTTCCTTTGTTACTTTTTCTTCTAATATGTTTCCTCAGTTTCCAGTTGCACATTAGTTGTTGAGATTTCAAGCTTTCCCTATACCTAAGTAAATACTGGTTTTCTTTTTCTTTATTTCCTGATTCAGTTACTGAAATCATGAATCCTGTGTATAGCCCTGGATCTTCTGGGGTTCCCTATGCAAATGCCAAAGGAATTGGTTATCCAGGTGAGCAACTCCGTTTTCTAACGAGTTTCGGTTACACTGCTCTTTGCTTATGATCAAGAAGAAATAGCCACTTAGGAATGCCTTCATGTAAATCTGTTTTGGGATTGGGATGAGGATGCTTTTAAATTTAAAAAGTGACATTTGAAGAGTGATGTTATTTCTTCTGTTATATTTCTAACTTCAGTATCTCTTCCAATGCAGCTTATTTTAGGAGCTCTAATAATTACGCCCTGCAAGAAGAGGAGGCAATCTATTTCTGCTGCCAGTTGACTGGCACTGTTAACCTTTCTATCCTCTAATTCTTGTTCGTGCTATCTGTTCTCTGACTGCCCAAAGCATGGCATCAAAGGTGGGACCAAGAAAATGGCCAAAAATGTTTTTGAAACAGAAATACATTTAATTTCTTGTTTTATCTGTTTCTCATTGACTCAAAGTTTCTCACAAGGTTTTTTTTTTCCCTCCCCTCATCTCATAGTGTGTGTGCAAGGAGGCTTAATTTCTGATGTCTCCATAGTCTAAAAGTTGGATGAGGCAAAATTAGATTTGGACAGGACTTTCCAGGAAGGCTGAAGAGAAGCCTGTGTGCCTCTGGGAGACATTTCAAGCAGCATGTCTTGATGCTGTCTTTTTTTTCTGTTATCTCTGAGATTAGGGAGTTTCCATCCTGGGAGAGGCTGGAGGGTCTTTTCTGCTCAGCTTTGTATTTCATAAGAAGTTAAACTTCTTTAGCTTTCTTTAGCTTTTACAGGGAGGCTGTTTTGTGATTTAGTTGGTGTCTGTGTTGGGAGGCAGAAATTACTCTGCGCTGTTACTGTTTATATTCTTGGTAGCTGTACTATATTTTCCTACTGGTATTTACCATTCTTAAATCTGTTTTTCACCTTGGGTAATGCACTAGAGTTCCTGTTTTCCTGTTCTATTTTTCTCTGTTCCTCCTTCTAGATAGTGGTGCATAAATGAATTCTCTTTATTGGCTTGATTGTCTCAAAAGCATTTTAATTTTATTTTTTGCTTTTCGTGTGCCTCAAACTAATGTACCTTTCTTGATTTCTACAGTATTTATAAGGGAAAACACAATGTCTTAAAATGTTTTTAAGTCTATTGAGTGACTGGGATGGTGCAGTAATAAATTGTAAAGCTGACAGTATGTAACCATAAGTCCTGCAGGATGGTTTTACTCTCTGTAATTGTCTGAGTTATAAAGGCTGTAGTAATCTTAGAATAAGGAAAGCAGCAGAGGCTTACTAATTAATATAATGTATGGGACAGTTATTTCTATATTTATAATAGATTGCTTTTCTTTTGCTTTAGATAAAGATTATTATGGCTTATTTGAATATAACTTCATATCTTTAGCTCTATTTATTTTCTAAACCCAGGTTTATATTAACCAGGTTTTCACTTGTACTTATAAGAATCTACATATTGCATCAAGGCTCTTGTCTATACTAAACTAAGTTGTACCTTTATTTATTTAGGAAAAAATACTGTTGTAGATTCTGAAATAGCAGTTTAAACAACATTACAATCTCTTATCTTTTATTCTAGTATTATAAATACTAGACTATATATTAAATTATGTAAGTGCTTTGTATTTGCCAGTCTGCATAACTAAAATACATGGAATTGAAATAGAATTGTTACAGAAGTGCCTTAAGTGTCATGCTACAATGTGGTTACTTAGAATTCTCCCTCACAGCAGTCAGTTGGTCAGTTCACACCACGGTGACCCTTAAATTCAGCTTAGTCAATAATGTGTTACACCATTAGATAGTTTGCTGAGCTGCCTGGTCCAGGCTTTAAGATTGTGGGATAAATACAAGGCACATTCTCTAAAATGAAAAGTAGACTTGCATTTTAGGATTTTTTTAAAAAATGTTGCATGACTAAGTCCCCCTTCTTTGCTTCTCCTAATTTAAAAGCTGCAGATTCTCCACTCAGAATCATTGCATTTACATGGGTTGCATGGTAATAGAAAGTGAGGAACACAGCAGTAGGTGGAATGCGTTATTGGAAGGCAATGTGTTTCTAAAGCTGTTGCATATTTAATAACTGTTTATATTATACTACACCTATTTCAGGCTGTTGGATAGTTTTACAGCAGCAAGAAATCAATATTCAAATGTTCTCATATGGATGGAAGTTCCTTGTAGAAGCTAGAACTGCTGCTTGTTGTAGTTACATTTTTCCCATACGACCTGTTTCTTGAGTAGCTCAGTGCTCCACAGTGCGGCTAAAGCTGTGAAGGAAGGAAGAAAGGACTGAAAATGTTTCCCACATACACTGCTGCAGATGTGTAGTGTGTTTGAGTAAGGAAAAGCTGTACTAAAGCTTTCCACCAGCAGCTTGTGAGTTTGAAAACTGAAGAGCTATTTACACTCTGAAAAGTTGTTACAAGTTGGATATGTTATTTTTAACTTTGATTTTTAAGCCTAGTGCTTTTCTTAGTCTTATCCATGCTGACCACCTAATAGTAGTGCCAAGTGTATGTCACTTGATATGTTTACGGAGTGCTTTACAAAACTAGGTTAGCATATATAGTCCTGAGCTAAGTAATTCTTATTGTTGGGAGTAATTGCTGAGGACTCTGGGATTCATAGTGAAATAAAAGCCCTTCAAATTTGAACAGCAGTTTAAAACTAAGCTCTGACAGTGGATATGCAAATATTAATTGCCTTTTATCTGAAGAAGCTGAAATCTTTCTATGTAGAGAGCAGAATGTGGTAGTAACTATCTTTCTGAATACAGACATTGCTTGGTTTTACAGATTTGAATAATGTCAATAGGTTCTTGAGAAAACTAATAGCTATAGTTAATTCAGAAATTTCACTTACTAAATCTAAACAAACTTCGTGTCTTTCAAGTAACTAGCTTTTGCGAATGCTGTGTTGTGCCTTACCCTGGAGTGTATCACAGTGTTCTCTGGTGTGGAAGTGTTTCACTGGTTTTTTGCCAGTACCTCTGTGAATCACTCGTTACTGTTGTCACTGTGTGTCTGAAACTGGGGAGCTTGATTACAAGTGTAGTAGCAAATGTGTGTCAAATTCAGCAAGCAGTTTGGGCTACTACTGCTTTGTACTTTCTACTTGAGATATCTCTGATCTGGAGAGTCTGAGTCACTCTAACTTTTAGGGACTTATTTTTGTGAAAAAGTCCATTCAGTTAAGTGCTAAATGTGCATCACCCCAGGGGGAGGAGTGCAGGACAGTTACACAAAACTTTGTTTTCCAACTAACTTAACAGTTACTTGGCCAATGGAGATCAGTGAGAGAGGGGGTGTAACAGAGAATGGACTTGTGAAACCGTAGCTGTTCCCTTCACTTAGCATTTATCTTCAGGGGGCTTGGGAGAAGAGGATTGCACTGTTTTGTTTGAGGTGTGATTGTGTCTGTTTACTTGCCTCAGATAAAGCATGTGCGGTGACAACTTCGAGAGTAAAGTCAGTCTAGAAAATAACTTTGGTGTGTTCTTTCTTCTAGCTGGCTTCCCAATGGGCTATGCAGCGGCTGCTCCTGCCTATTCCCCTAATATGTATCCTGGAGCAAATCCTACCTTCCAAACAGGTATGTGGAATTGGGATGTCAGAGCAGGAACCTGACGTTTGCGAATGGTTAGAAGCAAGACTGAAGAAAAGCTGTAGGGGCTTACAATAACACTTGTACTGTGGGATAAGTTTTACATGACCTTGATATGACTTGTAAGGAATCATCTGATAAATTAAAATTATAATAATCTTAAATCATACTGCATGCACCTTCCAAGAAGGGAACAGCTGAGGTTTTAGCTGTTGTTTCTGTATTCCTGGATGATCCTTGAGGTTTGCATTATGTTTCCCTTCACTGCTTCCTTCATGGTTCTGCTTGCTTTGCATTCTACTGGTCATTTCCAGATTCCTGTTTTTTCTTCTGTCTGTTATCCTTCAAAATTATTCTTTTTCATCCCTCTCTTAAATTGTATCTTTCCAAGTTCAGCTCGCTGGCTTCTCTCTGCCCTTAAAATTGTCTTGCACAAGCTGATGGTCTGGAAAGCCTGGTTGCTGGGTAAAACTGATTGACCATTGTGGATACAGGGGAAGGACTTATGTAACTGCACTTACATGGGTGTTATTTAAGAAAGGGAATGGGATGAGCCTAGGAAAAGGGAGGTGGAAAAACAGACATGGAAAACAAGGCATTCGTCAAAGTTATTTTTGTGTAGTTCTGTTTTCCCAAATAGAGCATAATTTTAATGTGCTGATCCTTGAAACAAAACAGAAACTGGTAGCATTTAATTTGCACTTAAAGCAGGAACATGCATCTGATACAACAGTATTCTCCCTATGGTTATTTTGTATAGGAAGGAATTCCTTACATTGCTTTGGTAATGTAGAGCTAGGCATCCTCAGAACTCTTTCACTTC
This sequence comes from Lycocorax pyrrhopterus obiensis, assembly GCA_014706295.1. NCBI lineage: Eukaryota > Metazoa > Chordata > Aves > Passeriformes > Paradisaeidae > Lycocorax > Lycocorax pyrrhopterus. Next base: position 4,402,564 of record JACSVZ010000016.1, read on the forward strand.
CATGTATTGTGCCAGTTTTTCAGAGATACGTGTGGCACATAACCAAGTTAGTCCGTGAATGCCCTTGTGTAATTTATGGCAATAGGAAAGGATACTACTTGAAATTGGGAAGCTTATGTTGTGGAAGCTTGCTTGTTATTGAAGTTCAGTGTTTGTAATGGATGGACTTTAACTACCTGGAGACTCTTAAGGGTTTGGCAGCAATTACTGAGGCGAAAGACTCATCTAAAATGTGTGCCTGCAGAACCTGTTAGAAGTGTGTAGCTTTCCTTGGAGCTCTGTGGGTTGGTACAGCCTGTGTCACTGGTCAGTTTGCTGCTTAGAGGCAGAGTGAGTACAGACTCAGACTTTGTCTTGTCTTTGGCCTTGAATTTAAGGTAAGGGAGCAGATTAATGTTATAAGTTCCAGGAACTAAAAAAACAAATCTATCCCGTGGCTAGGTATTGCCACTGTGCCAGTATCGTATCTGGGGCTGCCAGCTTGCGTCTGCACTGGATTGCTTCAGAACTTACTCCGAGAGCCACGTTCAAGGGAGAGCAGTTCCCATCAGGGTACAACTCTTAGCTTGGGTGGCAGAACCCCGTGTGGGCTTTTATTGTTGGCTTTATTGCTATCAGGCCATTCAGTTTCACTTCCTTCTGTGCTGCCCTGCGTACATCCTGCAGCTGTGCTGAGGAGTAGCTGTAGGCTTTGATTCTAGGATCAGGTAACCAAAAGGTAGCTCCAGTCTTAGTACAGGTTGCAGTTTGCAAATCCTGCTGCAGGAAGATGAGGCCAAGCTGCATGGAATCAATTTAACAAATCATGGGAAGTCTGGGGAAGATTATTGACCTGTTAGACTTAATCGTGTTGTAATATTACTTTGCATTGATTGATCTTGGAATATATTGCATGCTATATAGCAAAGTCAAAGAAAGAACTTTTTCCCTTCTAAGAAAAAGCAATAAAGATGAATAAAAGTCGTATACTGTCATTGAATGTCATTAATTTTTTTAAAAACTAGTATTGTTAGCCTTTCTTGCTGTTCAATAGGAAGTAAGCTTTTATTTCAGAACTAAGAATAGCTTTAATTTTTCACTGTTCTTCAAGCTGTGAACAAAAGTTCAAAATGTACAGACCTCTAATTCAGGCTGATAACAACTTGGAGTACTTTGTACTAACAGCTGGGAATTTTTATATCTTTTTTAACCTTTTTGATGTAACCGCTTGTTTGTAGAATCAAAGCTTTTGTAAATTCGTATTACGCAGAAGCATTTGAATGTGCTGTGCCACTGCTGTTGCGAAAGGGTACTTTTTTACAGGTAACTGTCTTCAATTACTGTGGTTTTGACTTACCCTGTAATTTACTGTTAAGGTCTTTGTTCCGTAAAAGGGAGAAAAAAAATAAATGGGAAGACAGAATACCTCTTGTGCAGATTTACCACTTTGCAAGAATGAAAGAGAAATTGCCTGTGCAGAGTATCAGTGGGTTTTTAGAATGAGAGTGGGCTTCACTGAGGACGTGGTTGTAGTGATTCTTCATGTTCAGCATTTTGTAGCTGGGGTTTTTGCCACAAATAGCTCCCCATACTAATAGATGTTACTTCCCCAGCATGCTGTATCTGTGAAATACTTAGGATCTCTAAAAGCAAGAGTTCTGAGTAAGTGCTGTGGTGCAGCTTTTTAAAAGGTAATAAATTCTATTAAACAGTGAAACTATTTCTTTGTAAGCTAAACAACTTTTAGTTTGAAGGGTGTAACGAAATTGAAAAGAAGCCCAGACTTCTTCAAGAGGAACAAAGGTCGTGTCATCATGCTGTTTGCACAGGCTGATTTTTGACAGCACAAATGCCAGCGTTCTTTCTGCTGTACAACTTCAGATCTGTTCTCTGTATTGAAGTCAGCCCATTCCAGACAATTTTTAAAATCAACCTAATGTCTACTCTGATAGTCTCATTTTTTTTCTATAATTACCAAGTGTATGTTCTTCCTTGCACTGCCCTGGTAGTAGTTTGGTCAACTCCAACTAACTACAAATTGTAGCTGTATTGTAGGATGTTGTGTCTCCTGGTGTGGTAGACCTGCATGAGATCCAAGATGTTTTCAAAACAGCACGGACGAGGGCCTTGATGCTCTCTCCAGACTAGGTCATGCCTGTTGTTTGCTACCCTAAATGTTACTGCTATTGGATGCTGCTGCTGAGGTGCTCATATTCCCACTCTGGCTACAGAATAATCTTGGGAGTGTAGCACACAGAAACATTATATATATACATATATGTATATAATCTATCTCACAATCTCCTCCATGCCTCTTCTGACCTTGTTCTGACCCTGAGACCTTGTCTGATGAGGGCTGGAGAAATTATGGAAAAGCTATCTTTGGGCAGGGTCTGAGCCAGCAGTTGCTACTTGTCCCTGTAAAAATTCAACAGTTCCAAACATTTACAAGGCAGACTGATTTTGGGGGCCTTGTAACAGGAATGCCAACCACTTTCTGATGGCATCTGAAGTCTTACTGTAAAGTATAAAAACAATTCTTAAGTGATGTTTGAGGATAAGTCTACATATATAATACTCCAAAAGAAGAATTAAGAATCGTAAGTGCCTTCCGAGTCTAATTTGCAGTTGCACTGAACTTTGCAGTGTTTGTGTTTTAAAGGTACAGCATTTCATGTTTATTTTAGCCAGTTTGGTAAATGCCAGAAAACAAATAGAAATAAAGGTAAGTTGAAGTAGGGGTTGCAGATTTTGTCTCTGTTCTCTGAAAATCCATCATGAGGTCTTTAGATGATTCTGGCTTTTGAAATTCTCACTCTTGTGCTGTATCATCTCCTACAGCGGGTTAGTTGACTGCTACTTTGTTTTGCCAGTACAATTTGGGGGTGTGTGGAGAATTGGCTGACACTTACATGTGCCAAGTCCTCCTATGTAGGGATGCTGCCTAGTATGCCAAATCCTGGTATTTAATGTTATTATGAAAATGCACTTTTTGCTCCATATCCATAGACTTGAAAAGTAAATTGTGCAAGTATACAGTTAACTTTTTATGCTTAGTTGACACAGTCAAATACTATTTCCAGACTGTTGCCAGTATTAGGTAAATGATAGAACTTATGCTTGGATATTGGGACTAACTTAGGAAGTACTCACATGAGACTTACGGAGTTGGAAAGTATGAAAATTGTTGTGCCTGGCTTTGGAAAGCAGCATGCTGCTGAGTGTTTTCCGCGTTTTCATGCAGATTTCCCTTTGTTTCAGGTTATACGCCAGGCACCCCATACAAAGTGTCCTGTTCACCCACCAGTGGAGCAGTGCCGCCGTACTCGTCGTCACCGAACCCCTACCAGACCGCTGTGTACCCAGTCCGAAGTGCCTACCCACAGCAGAACCCATATGCACAGGTGCGTGGGCAGAGCCACAGGATGTCTCTGTGGGCAGTACTGCGTGTGGTCCCTGTGGTATCTGCGTGAGCTCTTCCAGCTTTTCATCACGTTCACTTCTTTGTGGATGGAGAGAGTTTTAGCTGCCTGCAGTAAGAATTCTTAATACAGTGATTTAGTGGGTGTGCAGTTTTATACTCTCTCTTGCATGGCAGTTACTCAGCACTTACTGGTAATGTGTTCTGTCTTTGAAGAGACACTAAATTCAGTAGTTATCAAAACATGCTGGATCCTATGACTACCAACATCCTAATTTTTGTTTGGTCAAAAATTGTCATAATTTTTTTATGGAATTTCTGTTGTAATTTCAGGGATTTACCAAGTCTCATGCTAGGGAAGCTGTTGAAAAGTATTAGGATAGAATTAAGACACTTCAGTAAATAGGATATTTTGGGGAAAGTTTGCCTTTGCATAGTGGAAACTCACCTGGCATATAAGCAGTAGCTGAAGAGGATTAATAAGCATGTAACAAGTTTTATTCAGTCTGCTTAGTGTACTTGGATTTGCTAAAAACTTTGTGTTCTTTTACTAAAAGCAACTGAATAAAAGGTTGTGAAAGAATGAGAGATTCTGTCACAGATTAATATACGAAAAGAATCAAAATGAAGAGAATGAATGACGAATAAGTCCTTATTTTTGAAGGTACAGTCAGCATCTACAAAGGTTCTACTTCGATTGTTACCTTAAATGCCTTAAAAAGGGATAAAATGTTACACTGTGAATGAAACACAATTGTAATAGTTAAAATTAATGTTTTGGCTTCTGCTCTGTTAATTCATTGCATCTTTAGAGTAATACTTTTATTTTATGATACATTTGTGAAAGAAGATATCATTTATGTTCCCCAGCAGATACACTGTAATTCCTTAATGTACTGTTTTTCCTCCAACAGCAAGGCACTTACTACACACAGCCTTTATATGCAGCACCACCCCACGTAATCCACCACACCACAGTCGTGCAGCCCAATGGAATGCCAGCAACCATGTATCCTGCTCCGATCCCGCCGCCCAGGGGGAACGGGGTCACCATGGGGATGGTGGCTGGGACGACTATGGCAATGTCAGCAGGTGTGTGCACTTCCAACCATTGCTTTTTCTCAGTGAAGGTCTCCTTTGAGCCTGGGGTGGAGCACAGCTACATTACAAACTGCGATGCCACAGGTGTACTGGACAGGATCATACAAATGCCAGTTCAGCAGGACTTGTGCTGGTTGTGCAGTGCGGTGTCTTCTGAGTGAGTCCAGCTGGGTCAGGGTTTGTTCTTGTTCAGCAGTTCCTTGATCACCTCTAAGGATGGAGGTACCACATCCTCTTTTCAGAGTTAGTATTATGGGACAGTAGTTTTGCTTCATATCTGTATAGAATATCACTTACTCTTGCACCTTTTGCATCTCATCATACCGGTGTCAGGAGTGTGACTTCCTCTTCCCAACGCATTTCTCTGTGCCAGTTGAAAGCAGCAGCCTCTTAGAGCTGAGGAAAATGCAGTGTTTTGGGCCCACCCCTGGTATCACAGTCCTTCCTTGTCTTGAGATACAACACTTCATGTGTTTGCACTACCTGTGGGTTCTCTGTGTCATGGGAAATGGTTGGGGATGTCTGCTTCCTATTGCCACACTCTTTTAGTGGTAGTGCTGCCTTAGGTTTTAACTTCTATATTTTTCAAATCCCATACTGGCTAGTGTGTAACTCTGAAGTTTCTTGTAGCCTGTTAACTACTGCTCTCTCATGCTAGTTAGACATAACAAGCCTCTCCAAGCTTGCTCTCCAAGGACACCCAGATTGTCCTAGGCCCAAAATGTGTAAACTAACATCTTATGAAGGGGGGGTAAGCTTGGGGTAGTTACATCATTAACTGGGATTGTAATTGGAGAATTTCTCCTGATATGCAAATGGACCAAACTTAAAAAAGTGTGAAGAACTTGTGACTCAGGGTCCATCTTGGGTGTAGTCTTTAACTCCCTAGGGTGTACCTTGAAGGCCCTTCAAATAAATGCCTCCCTTTATTCCCTTATTCCCGTCTAGCCTCTGTTTTTAGGTGGCCATCTCAAGGCATCAGTAGTGTTTTGGAGAGAATGGTGTTTAACCACTAATTCAGTCTCATCTCTGAGTGTTTGCTGAGGAGGTGTCATGCTTTGTTACTCACTGGGTGTTAACTCACAAAGAAAAGTCCACGTTCACTCAAGGGACACTAATTTAGAAATATAAAAAACAAGAGCCATAAGTTTGTTTCTAGATTCTGGTTTCTATCCTGTCAAAGTTATAATTTAATTTGAGAAACTTCAAAACTAGAGGAGTTAAGTGTCGCAAACTGAACTAACATTAGAGCTTCATTTGTGGGGAAAAAGCCTATCTGTAATAATGCAAACAAGAACTAATTTATTCTGATTATCAATCAAGTTATCTCTACCATCAGTTATTCTTAATGGCACGTAAAGCCTGCTGTGGGAAGAGTTGCTTATGTTGCAGGGTTTCTGCTAGAGCTATTTTTGAGTAATGAATATCTTTGTATGCATTGGCCTAAACATCCACTGGGCTAAAATGGCCCCCTTGCTTAAAGGTTTGAAGAAGATTGGGACTGGAGTGCAAAATGATACTGGTAACTTTGAAGATGAACGAGTTGTAATTGTCTTTAAAATTAGCTTGTTTTTCTCCCCCTCCCCCCCCCCTTTTTTTTTTTCTCCTCCACTAGAATTTTTGCTTACTGAAAACCTGTTCTCTTCATTCTAGGTACTTTGTTGACAACTCATTCCCCAACTCCAGTAGCCCCTCATCCAGTTACTATGCCCACATATCGGGCTCCAGGAACACCAACCTATAGTTATGTGCCCCCACAGTGGTGATCATCCTGGCAGTCAGTGTAAGTTACATTGAAAACAATTAATCTTTCTTACAAATTACAGCATTGCAGGTTCTTTTGGGGACATTTTGCAGGTGATAATGGGGGGTGCTTCTACAGTATTCTGATTGAGCAGGAATACTCAAAAATCCTACTGAGGTTTCTTCAGTGGTCTGTGTCTTCACAAGTCATGAATCATTTCCTGAGGCGTGATTGTTAGATATGAAAGAATGAGCCTTAAGTTGGCCTTATTAAAATACATCTGGAATTAAATATATTCAGTATTTTGGAATCATTGGTAATTGTTGAATTCAGCAGTACTGTGATTCCTGAATGAATGTATTTGACTTCATAATTTTGTCTGTGATTGGCTAAATATGTAGGCAAGGTGTTTTGCCTTGCTCAGAGGGTGAATATTCCTCACAAGCTGCTGAAACAGATAACCTTAAGTTCATTTCATGTATTCACTCTGTTTCAGGTAAGTATCAGTTCATACCGCATGCGGTCAGCATGGAAAAAGCATTTTTAGTGTGAACCAAAGTTTAGATCATAGGTTTCAGGAAAAGGAGTTTCATTTTGAAATCTGCTGTAAAGTGGGATGGATTTTGGGGGTGTAATCTGTGTCAAACTGACACAAGGACTAATGTTTTTGTGATACCCACTTCATTTTTCGTTTGCTTGGTTATTTTTAGCATAAGTTGAAAACAGCTTCATTTGAAATAATGACTTCTCAGACCAATGAACTTGAAATTTTCACTTTTAGTGCGTTTAGTTTATGACAGAAGTTAACTTTGTTTTAACTTTCTCTGGATTTCTGTTTCAGCAGTTAGAAGTACAGAGTTCTGAGATTGCAGGTGACTATTCCCTTTGAGTTAGTGATGTAGCAGCCGTTTCTCATTTTGCTGTGATGCTACATAGCTGTCTGCAGATCTGAAGTGTTTCACATGAAGTATTTCAGCCAAGAGTCTTACATTACATGGCTATAAGAAGTGACAATTATGCTGGGAATAAACTCATGACTGCTGGTAATTAAATTTAGCACAAAATACCTTCTTAATATTGCGTCTTCTACATGAAGCACAACGGTGGTGATGACAGAAGGCTGGACTGGACATGACAAGAGCAAGTCCATGTAGTGTGCTCTTAGCCCAGAGGGCTGTACATGTCAGCTGGCAGGATAAGTGCTAGGGTAACATTATTGAACACTTAACAGTTGTTGGTGTATGTGTGTATCAGTGTGGTGCATGCAATGCTACTGTGTTCTGCCACACTCAAATAATATTTCACCTAATTGAGAGTATTTCCCACTCTTTTCCCCCCTCTTAATGTAGGTTTAAAGATGGGAGATATGCAATCAAGAAATTGAGGTTTAAAAGTTGGTGCTGAAGCCCTCATGCCTCCAACCAGGACTTTCCTTCTGAATGCTTTCAACACTTGGCTAAACACTACTAATTCCTGATCACTGAAGATTTTCCAGTGCTGCATATCTTACATCTTGGAACTCCAGCAGTTAGTCTTAAAGCAAATCCTGTTTTGTGGACTGTCTTGCAATTTTTTAGCTAATTATAATGATAAAAAGGGAGTATAAATTTATTCTGATCCATATCTAGTTGAATGCATGTTAAAACACAAAAACAAAGCTTGCTCAATCTACCTGCAGTGACTGATGCAAAAACCATCATATGCAAATCCAAAGGAACCGAAAAGTATTTTACAACTTGTATCACTAATGCACTGTTGTAATGTATGCAGGGTCTGACAAGGTAGAATCGTGGAAGTGAGTTTCTTTCTAGAATACCATAACATACATTAGATGAGTGCTTCAGCCTGTTTCAGGTTGATGGAGTTGCCAGTTTAAAAGGGGCATATTTTTATTTAAGTGATGTGTTCTTTTCAAATTCAGCTAATAAATTGGAGTGACTGGAAAATGAGTCAGACAAGCTGTAGAAATCCCGCACACGATTAGTTTACTTCATACCTTTTCATTTTCATTGTATGAAATCAGTGTTATACAGATGTTCTTAAGGATCAGAATGAAATGACAAAGGTAATGCTGTGTGCGCCAGTAAATAAGGCAAACTTCCTTGAGGCAAAACTGGCTCTTAGGAATAGTAGGAGGTGATATCACCTGCATAATGAATAGCATGTCCTGGGGAGATTTCCAACCAGTACTATCTTTCAGATAATGCAAGATGTGTCAAAGTGAGACTGCCACACAGACTCATAGAAAAACCCTTCCTTTTCGTTCTCAATTGAGCAAATTCATGCTGTTTTTCCTGAAGAATGTTGTAGTCAGTGGAAAACGTATGTGCAGTTGATCCAGCTTGCTTTCCAGAAACTTCAGAAGTGCAAGGGCTTTCTGCAACAGAGTTCAGCTGCATGTTATTCTGAGGAAAGCTTGTGTGCCTGATGAGTATGTTAAAGGGGAACAAATCATTTTAACACAATTTCCTTATTATCTACTTGCAGTATGGACTATGGATACTCTGTAGTGGGTCTGCCAGAATATAGAGGATTTAAATAGCAGTTTCATTTTGGTTTTTTTCATGAAAATTTTTGTAATTGAAGTAGGAGCCGTTTGTTGGTTACAGCCTTTTGATGTGTTTTTTCTTTTTTTTACTTCCTAAATTGCACTTGGAAGCACGTAAAATAAGACTCGACTGCAGATTAGCATTTCATTGCAATGAGTCATTTGTGATATTCTTTCTTGCAACTTCAATTTTTAAAGTACCTCAAAGCAAATGCTGTGGGGATAAAGGGCTAGCCTTGGAACCCATTTGTATACCAAAATTGTTATGGGGGAGATTTTAAATTTTTAAATTTGAATATTGCACATTAAAACCGAGGTTCTTCTTAAACCTGCTTGATTTACAATTCCAGAAAGATGCAATTTTTTTTTTATACATTCTGCCTGCAATAAATTATGCAGTAAATGGATATAAAATGTTGTTCCCTTTTAAGCATTTACACAGAGGTATACCAGGCTGTCTTGTTCTCGTAGGTTAACTTCCATTCAGAATTAAATTTTTTGAAGTTGTGTATCTTAGTTATGCTTTGTTTTGGGGTGTTCTGCTCCTGTACAGGTTTGGCAGCTGATTTGAGGTAGCATCAGTGCTGATTTAGTGCTGCCATCCCAGTACTCTGCCCTGGTGAGAGGCTTGTGTACCTTCATACCCCATTGGTGGTTAGAGCCTTCAGTAACTTTATTTTTTACAGTAAGCACTCTCTGTATTTTGTACCTTTTTTTTTTTTTTTTTAATAAAGTTTAGGTTTATTTTGCATGAATCACTGTCAGTGGATGGCCCCCTTATTTCTAATGCCTTGAACATAACTATGTTGTTGGAATAAGTACTTTCAACCTTACTCTTGAGCACTTACTGCAGCTTAGGGATCTCCATATGTTTTTATATGGAGCAGAAAATTATCCAAGACAAACTTAATTGAATCTGCTTTGTTCAAGTGTGTGTAGCAATTCCATTTGTGTGTTAGATTTGCAGCTGTGATTAGTCAGGTGTGGCAGAGCACAGTGAGCACCAACGCAGGGCGCTTGTCCTGAGCGTGGTTTTAACCAGGAGCTGAGGGTTGGAGCAGTGCTGTGTTAGGGAGTAGCTGTGAGGGCCAAGCTGGAAGTTTTGCTGTCTCCTGTCTCATCACCATAAACTAAAGTTGTGAAAGTCATAGGAGAGAACTTCCGTGAATGCTGCAATAGAGAAATAGTTAAGGAATTAATATAACTTCCTATATGTTTGCTCTAACTTCAGATTCCTAAATGTCACCTTGGAATTGGTCTCTGTATAGTATTCCATAACACTTAGGCAGTCTCACTTACTTGAGCACTTTTTTTTCTAAGTTGCATTATGGGATTCATCCAGGAGGTAGAAACTGTACCTTGTTCAAAGGTACTGCACCTTCCAGTCCTGAGCGATTCTGATCCTACTGGGAGGCTGGAGCTTGTCTCCAGGAGTTGTTATGAAAAGTAACCAAAAGCACAGTGCAGGGGGACGGGGGGAATATGTGTATATATAACTATCTTAATGGTATTTTGTTGCAAATAGTAGAAAGCATGGATATAAAACTGCAGTGGGGGAAACTGTACATCATTGAATAGGCGTTTACACAGTGAGGGTCTTACGAAACATTCTCTCCTGCTTTTTATATAACATTCCCTATTTAGAATTCCTTTATAAATGAAAACGCAGTATGTGTTTGCACTAGAGCTCCTCAGCAAATGCAAAGAGCTAGTGCAATAGAGACATTTCAGATCAAGCTTCTCTTTAAAAAAAGAAAAAAAACTTTTATGGCAGCTTTGTATGATTAAAAAAAAAAGTACTACTATAAACCTGGAACTGAAAATAACTGTTGCAGCAATAACAAAGAGAAGTCCAAGAATTTTTTTTTTAATTCAAATTTCAGGTGTTGCGTCTAGATAAAGTATTTTTTAAAAACCAAGTTATTCCCTATGTCAGTAACAGCTGATGAAAATGTCTTTTAAATGTAGCAGCAGCAAAAGAAAAATGGCTAATTGGCACCAAAAACACGTAGCCCTAGTCAGTGTGGTGGTGGTTAACTAAATACTAGGAAGAAAAAGAGACAACCTACTACTAGATGTTGCTTATGCTTGTTGTAACCCTCTCCTGTTTGGAGTTTCTAGGAGACATGCAGGAATGCTGTTCAAGAAAGCTTCGTTTTGAGTGTACTATGCAAGTTAAATGCTTAGATACAGTGGTAGATGAAAAAAGTCCTTTATTTTAGTTGAAGTTCTTCCTTGTATTGCTTCATCCACTGAAAAAGCTAACCAAACAACAGAGGCAAACCACCACCCGTAAGTACCACTGTGTGTTTGTGTTGTCAGGGTAGCTGATGGTACAGAGCTGTACACCAGGGTACTCAGCACTGGCTGCTCTCCATGGAGTGTTCTGCCTTCACTGCTCCTTGGGTGGTAAGGCAAGAGCATTGACTTGGAATCACTCCCCAGTGCTTCAGCACAATATTCCACACTGTTCATTTGGGTTTTGCTCTAATAGGTAAGCGCAGCACTCTGATACCACCACCTAACTCTAGGGTCAAACTCATGCCAGGAGTGGTAACTACCATGTGTGTGAAACCTCCCATCTTAGGAACGTGAGCAATAGTGATGCTTCAGCTGGAGCTTGAGGGACGGGCCAGACCCCGTGGCTGTGCCTGGTCCGTGGCTGCCCGGGCTGTGTTTGTGCAGTGTTCCTTAGGAAATAGCCCAAATCTGCCCCTGCCTGCTCCAGCATGTGTCAGTCCAGGCAGGCTCCTCAGCCCTGTGGGCCAGGCTTTGTGCAGGCTGTAAAAGACGTGGCCATTTCAGCTCATACACATTGCTCTCATTAAGAAGTGTCAGTTTCTAATCCTGTGTTGTGTCAGCTCTAGGCTTCCTGCACAGCCCCTCACGCTGAGGAGGTAAAATGCCACGGGCCAGGAGCACCTGCAGCAGGGTTGGGCAGCTTGAGCACCAGGGCTGGCCCAGCGTCGAGCTGGTTCCCACATCTGCTGGGAAGGAGCAGGGGCTCTGGGCAGGCTGGGTGCACCTGTGCCCGGGGTGCTGAGGGCAGGTAAGGAGTGTCCTGTAGGCACAAGAGAGGGAAGAGGAACAGTGCTTATCTGGGGACAAGAAACCTTTTCTTGTGCAGGTTGCATATAACACTGAAACATCTGAATTTCACACGTAGTAAGGGTCCATTCGTGATTTTTAAAAGTACTCTAGACAATTTATGGGCCCTGAAGTTTCAACATCAAGGAAATGAACATGACTTTTCTAAACTGGTTGTGACTTTTGGGCACTTAGCAGGCAAACTGAGAAAGCTTTTTTAGCTGGCTGCTGTACAGACTTGTTTTAAGTAGAAGGGATTTGTTAGTGGGTTTTTTTAATTGTAATGCTATTATTGGCTGCCCTCCTGTCTTAAGATCTAAAAAAGTGAGTGCATGCAATGGAAGTACAAGAGGCCCCAGTAATAGTTCTCCATGTTTGTTATGAAATAGACACAGGTTTCCTTTTTATGACTTTTTTTAAAACTGTTTTAGGAACAGTTGTATTGGTACTTTTTTTTTTTAAGTTTAGGTCAATGTTGTCTTCCAGAATAAGTTTTAAGGCATCACTCACTCCTGCATTGAACTATCGCATCAACACAAAGAGTGGAGATTCCATTCTGAGCCAGTTCAATTGTGAAAATTCATACTTTTTTATTTTTTATGCAATTCAATGAGTAGATGAGCTCAAGTTTAAATTCTTAAAAGCACGTTTATTGTAACAAGAATTGTTATGTATTAATACTTCAGTTTTCAATAAAGATTGACTTGTGTTGCTTATTGTGGTTTCTTTCCTGCTGTCTTTGGTGACATCCTTCCAGAAAACATTCTGTGCTGGAGAACAGTATGGTACATTTAAACTCTTCAATCTGATGGAATCTGGTGATTGATGGAAGCAAAGCAAAATGCTGAAATGGGTTCAGTGACTTTTCTCAGTGAGGTTTCTTGATGCCTAACAGAACACAGTGGCAAAGGCTCCCCAGTGGGGAGCAAGCTGCCCTAAGTTGTCCTGTCTGAAAGTATGGTAAAGATGTGCAACCCTGCCTTGTTCTCTTTTGAGACATTTCCTGGGGTTTGAGAGGTTTTATTTTATAGCTTAAAACAAAGGAAATGGAACAGATGTAAAATTTGACAATACTTCAGCATTTGCTTCATACCAAATCCATGCTGTTTGATTGGAGAGGTGACAGTCCCTGAGCAGAAAGCTGTTATAAATCAGTGTCTTGAGTGTTCCCCAGAAGGAAAAGAGCGGAGTAGGTGTGAAGTGTGGGTAATTATCCTATTTCTTTAGTGTGTGGGTGGTTGTAAAGCTCTAATGTTAAAATGGAATTATGTGTATTTTGGGGGAACAGAACTAAGCTGCTTGAACTAACTGGCTATTTTCATTTATTGTAGGTCTCCAAAAATAACAATAACTTACCTGGTAACCTTCTGGAAAAAAGCAACACATGTGGAAGAGGAAGGTGCAACGTGACTGCATCAATCTGCAGGAATAGTGTTTCCTTGTCAGGATTATTGCTACAGGTAGTTTTAAGTAGTTGAGCTTCTAAAATTGTAGCCGAGCACCAGGGCTACCTGTCTGGTGACAGATTTTTTTCCATGTGTTTTACCTCAAGCTAATTGTTGGTCAGTTATCCTGGGATTGCTTTCACGTTACAGGTAGATAGGTTTGGGTGTGTTTTTTGCAGAGCACTGCAGCTGATAAAAATTCATAATCCTCAACCAGTGGGTTGCTGAAATCTGGGATGCTATAAAGGGAAAAGCTGTTCTTCAGAATGGTGCTGATCACTCTTGGGCTAGAGGGATTCTGACGTAGCTGTTCTCCTGGGGGTCTCTTGCTGTGAAACACGACTTTGTACTGTATTCAGCACTTGTAAGGACATGGTACTGAGCTCTTAAGTCTCTATGTAGAGTTTCTTTCATGGTGGTTTTAAATGTATCCATGGAACTGCCAAAATGGTGGGACAGTAATGGTTTGACTTTTCCCTCTTGCCAAATTGATTTTGCAGTGGCAGTGTAATGTGTGTTACCCTCCCCCTCACTGGTGAGTGGCTGTTGGTTACTTAGGTCAGATGTATTGATAAGCACTCCCTCATTTATGGGCAGCTTTGAACATCTGAGAACAGCCAGAGCCCCTTCCCAGAAAGTATCTGCTCAGTTAGTGGTTGGTAGAAATCAGGAAAGAAGATTGGAGTTTCAAGTTTTCCTGTAACTAATTATGGGCAAAACTAAAATTTGCTGTTTCTAACGTCTTGCTTTAGATTCTAAACTCCGTGGCTTGCTGTAAACAAAGTCAGGTAACAGAAATAGCTTCATTGGTGAGCTCCCTTGGAATCAGGAATGATGTATTCATCATTATTTAGATGGGAATATTTTTGTGTAGGAAATGTCAGTGCTGGAGTGGAAGGTGTTGCTGAATTGCATGGATAAAATGGCTGACTCGTGTGTAGGAGGCTAAGTGCTCTCCAGGATTTTATTTCAGTATCCATCAGGCTATTACCTATCCTGCCTTAATCATCCAGAACAGAATGGAGGCCATGTGACGACTTCAGGTTTTTGATGTTTATTTTAAACAGCAGCCAGAAGTCTTTGGTAGCTGTGGGAAGCTGGGTCGTGTCACAGGGAGAATGGCAGATGTAGAGGGGAGGCTGTTGAGCCTCGTGGGTGCAAGTAACCCACAGCTGTAGTCCTTGGTGTTAGGCTAAGAGATACTTCCAATGCAAATGTGACAGAACTTGAAACTGAGCAGCTCAGCTGTCATCTTAAATTACCACAGCTGGACCTTCGTTTTTGGGCTATAGTAATCTACTCTGTAGTGTTTAACAATAGCTTTTTCTTTTCTGGGCAAGAAAGGTAAAATGTGAGGACAAATTGATGCTTCAGAAAGGAGGAGGGGAACACACCTTCCCCAAGTTTTGTTTTGCCAGCCTTGTAAGAATTGTAATTGTGTGAAGTTCCCAGTTGAGCTCAAATGCAGTTCCCTCTGCTTCAGTGAACATGTGGCTGTATTTGGGGATAAGGTTTTTCTTGATGGTGTGATTTAGATAGCAGGTATATTATTTCAGGTTGCTGGAGGTTAAAGAAAAAAAGCCACAAATTATTATCAAGCCCGGGTAATGGGTGGGTGCTGCTTAGGAGAAAAGGGAAAGAAGTAGGTGTGGAAGGACAGAAGGAACTTCCAAGCAGAATGCTGTTACATAGCTCTGTGGGGTTATGGCAGATACAAAGGCTGATGCTGTACAGTCAGTAGCTAATGCTTTATGGGAAGATTACAGAATTATACAAGACTTAAAGCTGATAGCTTGTTTATTTCCCATCTCACAACTGTAAAGGTAAGCAGTCACACACAAAGGTACACAGCGCTGGGGTAAGTACCACAGGTATTTCATTTGCACAGGCTGTGAAACAGGGAGCTGCTTTGGTAGCAAACTTGTGCAAAAGAGAAGCTCAAGGGTGTGTGGAGAGGAGGGGTGTAGTTGCAGGGGGAAAGATGGCAGGAGTGTTAAGCAAAAAGAACAAGCAGCCTGCATTTTCCCTAGAACTGCCAGCACTGCCAAAGCCATGGGATTTTAGTAATGTAGCTTGTTAAGGAAATGTGTGAGAGACACGGGAGAAATGAAGTGTGAGGTGTTAATGGCAAGGCAGGGCAAGCTGAGATTGCTGTGTGGCTGGGAAGGAGCACCCTTTGGCTTCTCCAGAGCCTGCAGCTGTGTGGCTGTGAGTGGAAAGGCAGGTGACTCCAGGCTGCTGCCTGGAGCTGCGATCCCCTGCCTGCGTAGCACTGGCAGGGCGTGCAGGAGGCTTTTCTGTCTCATGCCAGGTCACACTGCTGGCTGCCACTTTGCACTGCCTTCACTCTGACACGAGCTGCACTGATTGGTCTCTGCAGCCTGGAAGATTGATTCCCTCCCCACACTGTCCAACTAAAAGAGCACCACGGTGCCTTCAGGGGGTTAAAATCAGCTGAAAACGCTTCCATTTTTTTCAGATGAGTTTTATCCACTATCAGAGTTCTTATTCTTCAACCCCTTACTTACCTGAAGACCTGACCCTACAGCTTTGCTTAGGCTGGGAGCTCTGGAACAGGGAGTTTCTACTGGTTGGCTGGTACAGGACACGATAGTTGATACTCGGGTCGTACCAGTGTGGTACTGCTGCTGGCAGTAGCAGTGGCGAGTCCTGCCCACTTTGGTAGAGAATGTGAGTAGCAGCAGGCACAGGCTGAGGCTCCAGCAGTTGAATGAGGTGTGAGTATATCCCTCCTTAAAGCTTTAGGAGTTACTGTTCTGCCATATTCACTGTCCAAATGGGCTTTGCAATGGCCATAACCCTCATGAGCAGGTACATAGTGAAACTTGACAGGAGAATTAAAACAATTGAAGTAATAACGTAAAGAGGAAATTAACACTTGCTGGATGCTGTCCCACCTCCCAGGTGCTGACAGCTCCAGAGTCTGGGTGGTGAGTGGTGCAGAACTCATCCAGAAGACTGATACTTGCATACCAGTCTTGCCACGGACTTCTTGAATGATGCTGTTAAATGAAGATGTGCTTCCACTACAGTTAATCTGGAGGAGCACAGCCTGATATTTTGACGTATCAGGTGAAAGGCCTTTTTATTTAAAAAAGCTAATTTCTGTCATTCTGGCATCCCAAGAAATGAAGCATTTTCAGTCTGAAGCTGAGATTCTTTTGTTAGTCGCCGGTGCCTTGATTCTGAGTTAGCCCTGTTGGTGATGGTGAGGCCTGGTTTTCAGGTGTTTTTGGGAGGCTGTTGGGACACCCAGGTGCAGGTGGTTGGCACATGATTGGCTCCTGGGTGGCATAGTGCTGTGCTGGCTTTACAGAGCAGTGTCCTGGGCGGTGGGAATCTCCTGCAGTGGACTTGGTGAGGCCATGGACTCTGCTGGACACAGATGGGGCTCCTCCCCAGCTGACAACCCACTGTCCTTCAGGAATGGACAAAACAGGAAAGATATTAAAGGCTGCTTTGGGGGAAGTTTCCTGTCCATGGGAATTGACCTAGTTCTTACTTTGAGTTAGCACAAAGACAGTTTGTGCTGGTTTTGATGCTATTAGAACTTGAACAGTGTATACACCTACACTGTCTGAATCAGGTATTCTAAACAAATAGTTCAAAATAGAGATTTTTTTTTCCTTTTTTTTTCGGTCAGAGCAGAAACTACATTATTTAGCAGCCACTGGTTCTCTTCACTTAACTGGTAGCTTCAGGAAATCGTTCTTTCAATTGCTTCACATGCTTTACATAATTCTGTGTTTTGTTTGACCAAATGAAATCTGGGCAGATTTAGGTCGTTAAGAAACATGGCTGTTTTTATAAGCAGCTTCCTAAATGGGTAGCTACAGGAGGAGAGGAACAGATAGAGCCAACACCCCTAAAGAAAAACCCCAAACCACTCCTGACTCAACCTCTTTGTCCTCTTTATGTAACTCAATGCAGAACTGTTTTTCTGAGTAGTTCAGCTGGTTCTGCCCTAAAATCCAGAAGGACTGGGGGTGTTCAGATTCATGTCAGGAAGTTCAGTTTGTTTTGTATGCAAATCTGCATTTCTGGCCCCTGTTGAAGAGTCAGCTCCAGAGAAAAGGATGCTGATGTTTCACAGCTCTGATTCTTCATGTTTCAAGTGGGCACTTTTTGTGGAACTGGCATGATGGTGTTGTCCATTTAGCTCAGAGAGCTTGTCAGAGGCTGTACTTGACCTGTTGTTCATATGCCAGAAACCCCATTATCAGAAGTTTAGCTGATGCCCTTGGGATCTGCTCTCTGTGCACACCCCCACTCCGGCCTGCACACATGTTCACCCTGGTACTGTTCATTGGCAGAACAATGGGCGTAACCCCAGTCCAAATCCAGATGCCAGGGGGAGCAGGAGGGAAATCTGGGGTTGGTTAATCTGTTACCACTATCTCACACACAGGTGCACTTTGCCATTTAATGAGTAACTTGGGGGATGAGATGACTTTTCAGTGCCTAATCACTTAAAACCTAAGGAGGTTGCACATGATCTGTGACAGTTTGTTCAGGAAACACTGAGGGTTGTGGGGAGAATTGGGAAGTGGTGCTGGCTATTAAAGGATGGTATTTTGTGCTGAAATCCTCTTCAAAGCAGTCTGTGGGGTGGGCGTGTTGCCCACAATGGGTTTGAGCCTTACCTGTTTCTCTGTGTTGCTGCTGTAACTCCACCACTGTGTGATCAGCTTTTTTACCTGATCTCAGTCTTGCATAGGGGATTGGATCCTAGCTCCAAATGTGGTGTGCAAGACTAGAATCCCAACTGAGGACACTTTTTAGAAAGAGTACTGATAGTCAAGTGGAGACTCTAATTCTTCCAAAAGTAGTTAACTGTCCATTGACTGGTATGCTGCCTGGCCAGAGAAGGCTGGTTTGGCACTTCAAAAATTTCTGTAAAAAAAAGTGTCTCTGTAAATCCTTTGTGCACACCAGTCAGAGATTAAGCCAGTTCTGGAAGAGCTGATAAATGATGTGATTATTTTAACCACTCGATGCATATTTACTGTTCAGAGTATTGCTACACACCTAATTAATAGTAGCCAATTCTTGTGTGTGTTCCAGTGGGGGCATGGTTGTTGCACTTCACAGCTGCTGCACTCCGTGGTCCTGTTCCACTGTCACCCCATTTCCCTTGGGAGAAGAGGTGAGGATTTTTACCAGAGTGACTTCACTGTAGACGTAAAGTTGAGTCAAACAACATTCTGCCTAAAACCAGATCAGCCATTGCAGCAAGGGGAGCTTTGAATAGATGTCAGCACTTCCTTCACGCTGGGGACAGAGTGATTTTTGAGCAGGGAGATAGAGAGGTTTTAGGAGAATCACCATCCTTGAGTGTACCCACATAGCAACTGGACAAACCTATGAGCAATCTGATGCGTTGTCAAAGCTGGTCATGCTCAGTGTGGGCAGTGTGGGGTGTGATCCTGTATCTGTATTGGGGAGGGGATTGTCCTCTGCCCCTCTACCCCCCTCCACTTACTACAAAGCTGATGATAAGCTCAGAAAATTGATAATTTTAGTGCCAACAGGTTTTCTTCCTGGCCAATCAAAACAAACATGCCATGGATAAGGAAAGGAGGGTGCAGACACGTAGGGTAAACACAGAAATGACAATTGCCTTCTGAGTGGTGCTGGCTGCAACTGTCTGACACACCTGTATATATGTGTGTGTGTGTGTCAGGGTCTCTCGGTCACCATCTCCCTGTAGGTGTCTGTGTGAGTGTCTGTACATGCCTGGCAGTGCCTCAGTGTGTTTGCTGGGCCATGTGTGTCTCTGGGTGTCTTTCAGTGTCCCCATGTCTGTGCGTGTCCGTTGTGCTAACACTGCTGTAGCTGCCTGATCTCAGTGGCTTCTTAGTGATTTTTTTTTTTTTTTTATATTTTTTGTTTCCTTTTGCCCCCCCAGCATTGACCCAGTGTCCTATCCAGAGCAGGGAGTGACCCCTCTGGTCAGAGCCTTGTGTCCCCACTGTCCCTCTGCAGGATGGCTGCTCTGAGGTCACCTTCTGGCCCAGCCCCTACGGCCAAGCAGCCACTTGTGGAGCTGCAAGAGCACAATCCCCACAGTGCCTTTGAAAAGAAACAAGTTCACACAGATAGACGTGCTGGAGACAAACACAGGCTGAGAGTCACTTTTACAAGTTTCTTTATGAAATTAAATGTTGCCCCTGGTCTTGGGGGGAAGATATAGTGCAAGAAGGACTTTGTACATGCTACTGAATTCAGATATCCCTGGATGACCAGACTTTGGTCAGCTACAGCATCAACAAACACTGGATTTCTGAGCTCTGCAGACAGTTAGTGCTCACTCGCACTTGAGTTGGAATGAGCAGGTGTCTTCCACTGTCACAGGACATCTCCTAATCTAGGGAATTCAGTCAGTATGGCTTCTAACTCTTGCTGTGGTAAGGCAAATCTTTCCTTTTGCTAACCAAGGTTTAAATTCAGTCTTTTTGGCCACTGTTTGAAACTCGGGTACTTAAAGTGAGGCTCTTTATGCCAAATTTAGACCTTTATAAAGTGGTTTTCCATTTTTAAAAGTGTCAGTAACACTCTTTGAATTTGAGGGTCTGTGGGAGTTTGCATAACAATGACGTTTCAGAGTTGAACAGCAGACTCTGACTTCTGGGAGCTAGGTTTGCAAATAATGACCTTTCTTTAAAAAAGGAAAAGGAAAGAAAAACAGACAAAACAGGCATCAAGTTAACAACATCTGACAAGAACAATTACAGACTTACAAAACACACAGTTCTGATTTTTACCATAAATAAACACATTACAAACGATGAGCATTTTCATTGGCCAGGAAACATGGCAGAATGATGGAGAGACAAGAATCTAAGGAATTGAGTATGGTATTAATTAGGCACATTTTTCTCTAACTTATGTAACTCAAACCCACTAGAAAGATTCTTCGACTTGACTCATGCTGCAGGTTGGCACAGTTTAATGTAGGACATCGCTCACCAGTGGCGTTGGACTAAAGGAAGGGAGGAGGTCACAGTGCAGTGCTCACTGTGCTCTGGGTGCCTGCAGAGGCTGCTGAGTTAGTTGGACACGTGGAGGAGGATCGTATCTCTGAGAAATGCAGGGTATGGGGGTGGGCAGAGCAGAAGGGTTTGTCCCTCCTCTTCATGGACTCTGAACTGTTCTGAGCACGGCAGTGGCCACAGGGCCAGTGGGTCCATCAGCTGCCATCCCCTGTGACAGCTGCCAGCCAGCAGTGGTGGGCACAGTGGGAAGGAGTGAGTCCAAGTACAGCTGACAAGCAAAATCTCTTGGTCTGCAGCCTGTCCGGCTCCCTGCTGCATGCTCCTGGAGCTTTGCCTGCCGGGCGCCGTGCAGGGCTGGCTCCGTGGCACCGGCACCGATGCACGTGGGTGTGCGAGCGCCCACGCGGCCTCACCTCGGAGCCAGCACGGTCAGTCGGGCTGCAAAATAAATAGGGAAGGCAGAAGCACATGTGCCATCCTCTGTAAACAAAGGATTGGATGAACCTGGGCTCCACTTCCCAGGACTGACGGATAAAGTGCTTTCTCAGAAGGGGTTCAGGCACAAACACGGGGCTGCCCCTATTTCCGGAAGGGCGTCAGCCTGCTGATGTTCTGCCAGAAGTTCGAGGGCTTGCGCTTGGGCTCTGCCAGCATGAAGACCTGCTGCTGAGGGAGCGTGGTGGGCAGGGTGGGATGCTTCTGCCGCATCAGGAAGTCGTAGTAGGGCCTGGTGACAGCTGGGAAGAGGAGGAGGAGACAGGAACCATGTTAGTTGAACACAGCTCCTTTCCCCCCACTCTACTGTATCCCCCAGTCCCCATTAAAGCTGCAGGGCTCTGACCTGGGTTTGTCTTTGTGTTACTCTTCCTTTAGTTTATTCTTACTTTCAGCAGTGCCTTTTAGGATTAGAGCTCATGCAGAAGGCCCAGAAACGTGCTGCACAACTGCCAGCATGACAGCAGGACTAAAGAGCTACAGCTCATGACTGGCAACAAACTTAACTGGTGCTTTTGGCTGTGCTGGGAGAAGCAGCTGCTGTGCAAGTGCTGCTGCTGCCTGTTACAACCTCCTGGGCTGGATTTCTGAGTAGGAATGGTCAGTGCCTGCATGGTGGACAAGGCTGGTCTGTGCAGTCTCCTCTAACGCTGTGCCCCAAGGGCTTTGCTCTGTTAGCATGGTCTGGCCTCCTTCCAAACTTCCCCATTTGCAGCCAAATCTTATTTCTGACCTATTTTGACATTTAGTCAAGCTTTCTGTCAGGAAATGTGGCTGGGCTTTGAGTGCTGGCTGGTACCACCAAGAGGAAGTGGTTGCCTCTGTGGGTTCAGAGGAAACCAAGTGCCACCTCTTCCTCTGAACAGAGAGAAGGACAGGGTGGGATCAACAGGGCTCTCTTCAGCCAACAGTGCTGTGGGCACAGGACCCTTCCTGGTTTTTTGCTTGACTTCCGTCTCCCCTGGCTGCTGCTAATTGTCGTTGTCTCTGACAGGACAAGAACAAAGAGCTCTGCTCAAGCATGGTACCTACCCCTGGCACTCTGCCCAAGTTGCAAGTTTCAGAGCATCTTCCACAGGCACAAGTGCCCAGGCAGGAACAGTCCCTGCTGCAGTGACCTCTGTGGCCCTCTGTGCATCATGGGGATTACTACGAAACTTGCCTTTTGCCAAAGAGAATGCCAGACTGCTGGGAGAGCCTGTGCACTGGCCTTGGAGCAGAAGCTCCTGGGTTTTGGCAGAGTGCTGATTGTTTGCAAAGTGGCTCTCCTGGAGTTAGGAACAGTCTCCTGATTCCAGCCATCTGAATCTACCAGGAACCGTAGTGCAGATTGTCACCATCTGGCCTTCTCAAGTGTTTGTTAATGCCACTTCATTGAAACCACTCTCACATATAAAATACAGAGCCACCCCCCATTCTCACACTGTTCCTGTGTTCAGGTGTAACTCACCCTTGGGCTTCCCAGCATGGTGCTGCTTGCTGGCATTCAGCATTGCCTGCTTTTTCTGCACCTCTGTGATTGAAAAACCTGGAAGATAAGGCAGATTTTTGTCAGCAGCAGGTCATCATTTGGTATCTCAGGGGAAGACAAATGCCTGAGGTGAGAGGCCACAATTACTGCCAAGGCTGGGAGGGCACAGCCTGCACCCCCTGGCCTGTGCTGTGCTGCACAACCACCCCCCATGCAGGGTTTGCTGCCTGCCCCTCAGCCCATGCTTCACTAGGGGTAGAAGCCAGTCCAGGCCCGTGGTGGCTGAAATCTTAGAGATCACACTAGGCTGAATTAAGAAGGATTTGGACAAAACAACACAAACCCTCTTGTACAGTGAGAACCCTTGACTGAACCTGTTCTGTATAGACACCTCCAAGATGGGCACTCATACTACTTGGACCCTGTATGTAATGTATTGACTATTTTGTCAGCCCTGCTTGAACTCCTTAAGACACATCAGCCTCCCTGAGGACAAACTGCAGTGTCGGCTCACGGTGGTTTGCAGTTTTTTAATTGTACAGATTCTTTCAGAATATGCAGTTCAGCAGCCCAGAGCTGCACTGGAGCATGGACTGGCTTCCCCACCCTTTCACTCCTCAGGCATTAGCCGGTAGGTAAAAAAAGATGAAAACCCAAAAATAATGCTAATAATTAAAAAAACCCCAGTGTCCCAGCATTGCTCCTTCCATACCTGTCTCCTGGTCGAGCTGCACCTGCCTCCTTTCATTCTCAAATGCCTTCAGCCAGCGCTGTTTCTGCTCGGGCTTTTTTGCACAGAATAAATGGACTTCCTCAGTGTCTCGGCAGTGCAGCTTAAATGCATTTTTCACACTGATATTGAAGTCCTTGTCCTTCCCATCTTCTACATCCAGTATTTCCATGTCATCCATGTTGATCCGACTCTTATAATACAAGATGTCCCTGCGCAGAAGGTCCTGTAAGAGAGATCACAACAGATGTTGCTGTTTCTTGGATATGATGGAGCATTTAATCTTCCTGGTACCATTATAGTCCTGTAAAAGAAATGAATACTGGATTTGAATCTGTGGAAATGCAGAGTGCTGAGCTGCTGTGGGCACTGTTGGGAACCACATGGCTTGTGGGGTCAGGACAGGCTGGTGTCTGCCCTGAAGATGTGAACGAGAAGCAAGCTTGGGTATTACACGTGATCCCAAATCCTCATTAAGCCTCTGTCAGAAAACACTATTTGAATCCTTCAGTTCCAGTTAAAAAGCAAAAAAAAGAATAGTAATTAGCTCTTGGTTTTTTGTTGGTAATGAAAAGTAACTTTGAGAACAGTGATTTTTCATGCCTGAGTTACCTGCATGCTGTGGAATATGCAAAAAATAATTGGCACATTCAGTTCTGAAATTCCAGAGGAAGATACCATTCATTGGCTCCAAGAAGGAAGATTTCTTTTATTACTCAGCTTATGAAGAACAGCATGAGCTGTACTTACAGACTTATGTGTGCTGTTAACATGGCCTTACTGACTGCCAAGGCCCACAGCTGTTCATCGAATCTGCAGCTTTTTCTGAACACAACACTAAGGTGGAAGTTCAGTTGTAAAACAAGGTAGTTAAAAGAAATTGTGTGACAACACTCACAACTGAGTTGTATAGAATAACCCCACACTAACCCCAAAAGCAGTGCAGTGCTCTCCTCTTTTGCTGTGACAATTAGGCCAGTAGCTGATTGCTGTGCTCAGGTACACAGAACACCCCAGGACCTCAGAGAAAAGACTGCAAGGAATGCACAGAGAAGGCTCAGTGCCAGGAGCACATGAGGCCAGGAAGCATTAAGGAAACAAAGGGGTGGAGAGGGAGCTCACTTAAATCCATCAGCACAGCAGTAGCCAGCATTCATAGGTTACCTTCTTGCAGCAGACAAGCTGGTGATCAAAAGGAAGAACATCCTCTGCTGGCTCTTGGCTTGAGGGTGGGAAATTTTGGCTAATTCCCCAGAATAGATGAGTTCTGAGCTTCTGACTAGGACATCTTCTCCCTGAGAACAGCACAAAGAACAGGTTGGTGTCAGCCATCTGAAAGCGGGAGCCTGTAGTCTTACAGGAGAACCTCAGCTTGCCTGAGGGGCCTGAATTCCTGCCGACAGAATTCATCTGGAAATGAGGGAGAGCCTCTGTGCTGGAGGACAGTCCTTGTCACATCAGGAAGACACTGTGCCCTTGGCACCCAGGGAATGGGAACTGAATTTGATAAGAACAATAGCATGTTAAATTTTTTAAAATCTCCTTTTCCAGGGAGTCTGCTCAGGAAAGTTGCTCCCTCCCAGACATAAAGGAGGCACACAAGCAGAGAGCTAAGAATTTAGCCTGACATCCTTGGGCAGGGAGACAGTATGGGTTTATTGAATCTAGGATTTAGAAAATTAGTATTTTGTTTCTTTTTTTTAGCAATTTTTTTAATGAGTCTACAGGGGACCTTGGTTTCCTCTGTCACTATACCCAAACTTGCCTTTCTGCAACAATAACCTGGCTTATTAAGAATTAGGGTGCAATTCTGCTCATCTTGAGAGTGAAGTCACTCAAGATAAAATGGGGGGGCAAGAGAAAAATAATAGAATTTCACTAACCTACATGCTGATTTCATTCTGCAAGGAAAACCAGGGAAGCAAAAATCCCAGGGAACATGCAAAGGCAGCTGGTCTAGCCAGGTTATATGCTAGACCTGCTCAGTTATACTAAAAGATCATATCTGTTTAAATAAAAAATAAAAGACTCCCCATAAAGACAGGCAGAGAGCTGAGGTAGGGCTAGACAGTGAGATGTCACTGTAGGGAGAAGCTGTGGGAAGGGCAGAAGAGGAACAAGGTGGGACAGCCAGTTCTTTGGGCAGGGAGGTCTCCTACCTCCCAGTCCTCTATGGAGCTCTGCCACTGAGCGATTTTGTCGATGTTCTCCAGCCGCCGCTTCCTCTCGTTGATGAGCCGAGCGACATTCTTCATGGCGTTTAAGGCAGCCTCGACATCCTTAAAATCCCTGGGGAGGGGCACAGGCGTTAGGCTTGGCAAAACAGCACATGGGTGTTGTACCTGCACTCCACAGGAGAGCAGCCTAGCACGGAGCTGGACTGGAACCACGAGTTCCACTGGCAGTCTGTCCCAGCTGTTCTGTGCTGGAATCAGAGGCACCTGTTCCTGTGGCAGCTTCTCAGACACTCGCTGGTTTTCAGGCACAGCTTATGGTCTGGTAACAAATCTAGGCCACCTTTGGGGAAGGGAAGGGGATATGTAATCAAATTTAGCTACAGAGATGTAAATACGAATTGCTGGAAGAACCTCAGGGCTTTCCAAGTCTCATTTTCTTTCTGCAACATTATACAACACATTCACAATGCTGCTGTTTCCATGCAGGGACTGATCTCTGGCGCAGAGGTGAAGCAGTTCAACAGTAACTGGCTTGTTTCAAACAGGAGCTAATGGCTTGTCTTGCAGGGTAGGACAGAGGCTGATCTGCCCTCCCCCACACACACCATCTGCGGCCACCAGCTACTTCTGCTGAGTTCAGAGCAGCTGGGAAGGAGCTGAGCTGCACAACTTGGCTCTAAGGCAACTCTCAAAACATCTGTGCACTTCATTAAGGAGCTTTCTGCTCTGAGGTCAGCTTCAGACAACATGCTTAGAGATTTAACAAGACATGCTTAAAACCATTCTGGGAAGTACCAGGGCTGCAATTAGGAAGGTGAAATTAAGTCAAACCACAATGGACCAATACCCACACTTTCATACAGATTTTTCATGTTTCCAGATACTTAATTAAGTGACAGTTGTTTGAGCCAAAGGCACTGCCTTCACCCTGAAACTGAGCAATGGATTTGGAGGCTTTGGAGCTGGCACTGACGGGGCACCAAGTGTGCATGGCTTGACTGCTGCAGGGCACAACTTCCCACTGCTGAAGTGTAGCTATATGGACATTTTGAGATATATTCAACCAATGCTTTTGGAGGCAAAGTTCTCCACACCACCACCAGCAACATGTAGCTCCAAAGTATGTATGTGCTGGTATCACAGCTACATGAGCCAAATAAAATAGAAAAGGGTCATTATAAAGTGGACCTTGTAAATCTCCGTCTGACAGGAAAGCTCAGTGCTACTGTAGTGGAAAATTATGTATTTGACAGAAAAATACTTTTTTTCCTGGTTTCTACAAGGTAACCCATAAGAATTGTGGTGTTGGCTGCAGTTAGCCACTGCCCTCCATGCAAGATTCAGCACGAGCCCATTTCCATGAGAGCAGCCTGGCCCCTTCCCTCCCCCCCTCGCTGGCCTACCTGTGCTGGGGGTTGGTGTACTTGAGCAGCTCGGCCAGTTGCAGGGGTATTTGCAGATTTTCTGCACGGGGGTCAGCAGGAACCCATCCAGGGAGATGTCGATCATCTTCTGCAGCAGCCGGCAGGCCTCGAAGAAGTAAACATACTTGTTCACCTTGGTGAGGCGCGACAGCTCCATGCAGGCGTTGGGGTGGTTGTTGCAGTACTCAGAGTAGATCTGAAACTCTGTTTGCTGCAAGACACAGGGAGGGATTTACTGCCCATGTTACCCAGGCCATGCCCTGGCACAGACTCCTGTGTGTGTTCCCGGCACAGGGAACTGTTTGGTGATTTGTATGCTCCCCAGGCTCTCAAGCCGGGAGACCTAAAGCTGGGGGTGGGCAGGGCATGTAACAAGTTCAGCACCTGCAGCTCATCTGAGACCCAGACATCCCCACGTATCCTCATCTGAGCTCAGCTGAATGCTTTTAGAGCCCAGAGCAGCCACAGCTGAATGCTTTTAGAGCCCAGACCAGCCACAGCTGATCCTGCACTGACCTGAAAATACCATCACTGCAAACTCAGATCCTGCTCAAGATTTTGGAATCTTCCTACATTTTGTCTGAAGTACCAAGGTCTGGCAGGAATTACAGTGTTCAGAAGATGAGGTGCTTTGAAAATGCTCTTTCCACAGCCACAAGAGCTACTGGTTATTTCTTTGGGAAGTGGGGAGTGGTTGAACAGGGCCAGGGTGGGGGATGGTGACATTTAGTTTGGTTGGATGGGTCTTTTTAAAGAAAGCTTCAGTTCTGTCAGATCGATTTCTAAACCCTCTGGCTTAATCCATGCTCAGCTACCCCTTTCCTGTGAAGTCAAATTTACTTACATATTCCAAGAAGCATGAGCCAACCTCACTCAAATGTGGGTGGTCTTTGTTAAATTTCTTCTCTAGTGCTTTAACGAATTTCTTCTGGCACCTGTAGATGTCCTCAATATTCCCAAAGATTGTCTTCAGCTGTTCTTCCGTAAACATGTCCGCTCTCTTGCGGCACTGCTTAATGTAACCCTAGGAGAAAACCAAATTGGAAAGCTTCCTGGGCATCTGCTCTGTGGCAACAGAAAGCCTCAAGGACCGCAGTCAGGTGTACACCAGTTTCCTGTATTCCCTTCCTGCAGAGATGTACCCATGTTTAACTATTATTTCCTCCAATGTTACCCTAAACATGATAGAAACAGAAGCCAAGGCACAGACTCATGGCAGCCCTGGGCGATGCTGTAGTGCACACCTGAAGGAGTCACAGAGCTGCTTCCTCTCTTGCTGAAAAGCCCTTTATGTGTTTGCAGGCAGTGGGGTGCTCTGACCCCGGCACTGGTAGATTCAGACCACTGAAGTCCAGTTATGGGTCTGGTTTGGGTGCCTGTGTGAGGAGCTGCCTGACTGACTGCAGGCAGAGGAGAGCACCAAGGGATGGGAGGATGCTGCAGCAGGAGAGGCTTGTTTGTAAGCGTGTGCTCCTTGCCCCAGCTGCCTCTGCTGGGAGCCACTCCACTTTGGTACCATTGCAGTGGAGAATTCTGTTCCTGTAAAAATTCCAACTACCTCCACTCCCCCAGTGTGTACAATGGCTCTCTTCTAGAAGAGGTGTCACAATATTCAGCATATTTGACAGTAAAGGACCCAACTGGCTGCATCCCCCAGTTGTTTTGAGCTCAGCATGACTTGCCTGAAGACTGGAGTTGCTGATTCTATTACCTCAGAACATAAATTAGAGAGGACAGCAGTGCTAGGCATTTACTTTTCTCTGGCTTGGGAAATTCAATTAATTCCATTTAATCAGAGCACAAGTGAATGCTCCAAATGCAGAGGCATTTGGGATTTTGCTGTAATGAATTGTCTTCTGTTTTCTGAGCACATAATACCATTCAGCAGAACTGATGAAAATACAGTCTCTTTTTCAGAAAAGTTACCTGCTTAGGGTCCCTTTCTGGGCAAGAACGGGACATACTCCATTATCCTTCAGCCAAGTTCTCACAGTCCCTTCCCCCTTTATTCCTTACCTCACAAATGTCCTTCAGGTGCTTGATGTAGTCTCTCTCTGTGCTTATGATCTCATTGATGACGTTGGTCCTCATTTGGTCTTTGGTGGTCTGGCCCATCCCAAAGCGTCGGGAGTCGTCCTCTTTGCCCCCCTCTACCTTCAGGGGATAATCTTCCATGGGCTCATCCTGGTTTACTCGCAGCTGTGCAGGCACACAAGATGCTCACTGTTTGTATTGCTAAACACAGCTCTGCCAATGAAGTTTGGGACAGTCGACAGAATGGCAGACAAAGAGTGAGCTCGGATGAGGTGTGAAGAGGGTGTGTATATTGCCTGGGAACATTTTCCCCTCGGGGAAGCTGAGGCCAGACAGTCCCTTTGGGGAGGGTACTTTCAAGCCACATGGCAGCTGCTCCCACTGTGACATGGGTGGTTTTAAGCAGGCATTTCTTGTGGACAGAAGTCACAGGAATAATATCGAGTCCTTCAGGAAGAATACATATAAAATCAGGACAAAAATGGTTTATCGAGTGAAATTTTCTTAAATATTTGAAGGAGCACTTTGGGAGGGAGGGGACAACCAATAAATGGTTGGGCTTTTATCTAGCTTTTTTGTTCTCATACTGTCAATAGCAGATGGCCCCTCGGTATCTGCTTCCTCAGGATTATTTAAAGAGCGTTCATTGCTAAAGTAAAAGCAGATACAGCTGCCTGTGGGCACTACCATGGGAAGGAAGGGCACTACGTGGCAGGGCTGTGTGGGACTCTGGGTCCCCCCATCAGATGGCAGCACAGCACGAGCAGAGGGAAACACCAGGTTGGAGCCACGCTGCGCTACAGAGTCTGCTCTGTCACAGCCGCAAAGGGCCCGAGTTAAAGCTGGCACGTACTGGGCCATTTCATTTATGAGCTTTCTTTTTTGTAGTACTGCTGTAGCTCTCGCAGTGCCCGCGGGAATACTGTGTACATGACTCAAAGGATCAGTCCCAGCACAGAGAAGGAATGAAAGATAGGAAGTTAAAACACACATAATTAAAGGAATTTTTAGTACAATGACACAGAACTGCTGTAAACTTGTAATGTAGTTTCTTCTAGGCTCTATGACTTACCACTTGATACAAATACACCTACACATAAAAACCAGTGCATACCCCCCCTTGTCAACACAGGCACAGATTACATTTACTCACTGCTGAAGCCCTCAAGATGTGCAATCCTGGTTCTCCTTCACTGTGAGCAGGACATCGGCAACTCTTAAACTCAGACCTCAGCCTGAAACTCATGTGGAGTGACAGAGTCCTGCAGACTGACCCAAGCTTTCAGACATCCCAGCCCTCCCTGCAGTGAGCTTGAGAGCCGGTGGTAATTAGCAGGAAATCTTCACCTGGATGCTTGAGTAAGTGTTGTAATTCCTCTGTTAAAAGAATTTCTTACTCTGCATCCCTAATGGCTACTACTAGTCTGCTTTACTCTAAGATATTATGACAGGTTTTTGCCACCAGGACAACAATCCAACTTATCAGTAACACGAAAGAAAAAAGTCTGTGTTTTCATTGCAAAAAAAAAAAAAAAAAGGCGGCAGTTTTGTCCCCACCAGTGCTGAGGACTTGGTAATCTTACTTGCAAAACATTCCACTGTTGGTAATAATTATCCAGCTGAGACAGTCTCCTGCAACCTATAACAAAGCATTTCAAAACTGCTCCCCTTCTCCAAGGACTTTAGCTACAGACACCAGATGACCTCGTGTTGCCTGCTTTCAGCTTCACCTGATTTTGGGTCACTTGTGATCTGAAGTGACCCGGATAAAGAGCTAAAGGGCTGAGAATCTCTGCCGTCAGGCACCCACACCGACAGTCACAGTCAGGAGAAAGGAAAAAAGCCTTTCTCCTCACAGCAGGACAGCGGGGCACAGCAGTTACCACCCTCCCACACTCCTGGTTTCCCTCCCACTTGCCCTGAGAGCTCAGATGTGTTTCAGAAGGCTCAGCTGGAAATTAAGCCTCTGCAGTGTGCAGTTGGGACTGTCTGGGCTGGTCTGCACAGCTCTTCTGTGTGGGCTTTGTAGCTGGCACCAAGGGACAGCTCTGGCCCACAAGCACTGAATGTCTCAGATTGCCCCAGATGACCGCTGAGACATTTTTTGTGTCTTTCTCCTCCATTTTTAAGTGCCTGGAATACAGTGCTGTGTGACAGCCTAGCAGCCTAGTGGGCTAAGACAAGGTGCATGTGTGAGTCAGGTGGGTGCATACTCTGGACGTGGCATTGCACTGGCCCCAGCACCAGCTGGAGAGAGGTGCCTTTGGTGCCATGCTCATCTATATTGCCTACGTGGACAGTGGAGTGAACACCTCTGCCAGCTGCATCAGGGATTCCTCCAGGAGAGTGTTGCTTGCTCCTGGAAGCAGGTGCCATGTGCTTGGGCACAAATCAGCCAATATACAGATGGATAAGCAGGAGCCAGGCTGCAAACCAGCAAACAGGGCAGCTCCCCAGCTGGCTCAGCTCTGCTCCAGTCTGGAGCTGAACCCTCTGCCCTGCTTTACTCATGTAGAAGGAGTTCTCCACACTGGTGGCTGCTCAGCCAGGAGGGCACCCTGTAGTGTAGCCACTTGTAGAGGAATAGTACCAAGACATGCTGAACCAACTATCTCTAGCAGTGAAAGTCCTGAGGAGTCACCACAGAACATTAAACTTGGAGAAAAAGAACAAACACCTGGTGCTAATGGAGAGGGCACAAAGAAAGATCAAGATCTTACCCGAACAAAGCTGGCTGGAAACCAGCCTTCACTGTCCAGAATCCTCCCCCACCACCACTCCTTGTTGGTGGCATCCATTACTTCGATGACATCGCCGGCCTTGAATCCCAGCTCTTGGTCATCCATGGTGACATGGTCCCAGAGGGCTTCTGCGTACACCACGCTGCCATCGCTGATGAGCTGTGGGCAGAGCAGGTCACACTGTCAGTCCCCCCACGACAGCAGCACCGTGTGCCAGCGTGGCTGCAGCTCCGGCACCGCCGCTGCTGAGCGACACGTGCTGGTAACTCTGTGCTCCCATGGGCAATGAGGAGTTGGTGCAAGGCTGGCAGTCGCTTTGCCTGACCTTGCTCTCAACAGCATTTGTTCAGAATCACTTGGACACACTACATTTACTACCATAAAAACATAAATTCTGGTATTTCATACTGCTGACTTTGCCTCAGCCAGTAAACAAGGCTCCGTGGTACCTTGTTTGTGGAGGATGCTCTGGTGCTGCCAGTGCTGCTCCACTTTGGAAAGCCTTGAAATAAAACCTTGAGCATCAATATTTAGAGACATACTTCAGAGCAGAAAGCATTTGGAGGCCTCAGAACTACTCTGGGATGGGTAGAGCCTGAAGCCTTTAAGGTGGTTAAACGTAGCACTTAAGGTGCTTAAAATAAGACTCCTGGAGAGTTTTAGGTAATTATACTGAGGAACAACAGTTACTTACTACATGCCCCATTGAGGCCCTACTCTAGGAAAAACAGGACCCCCAACAATTAAAAAAACCCAAACCAAAACCAAAGCCCATGTGAAGCTGCAAGGGGGCTCCTGAGCACAGTGATGCTGTGCCTGATGCCATTCTCAACCATTCACACCTCAGCTGTGGGGTAGCCAGGTAACACTTGGGTGCTGTTGCAATGTTGTATCTGTGGGCTGGTCCTGCTGGCCACTACAGCAGGAGTGCCCTATGCCACTGGTTTGTCAGGTCAGTCTCCCTTGGATTTCAACAACTACAGAGTACATGCACAGAGTTCCCGGGGCCCGAGTGTACCTGGGACTGTCTGAACACCAAGGATTTCCCCAAGAAGGCAGAGTGCATACTGGAGTTCTGCTAAAAAGGACTTGGCCATTGTGGAGTGGCAGTGAAGGCCTGTTTTTCTCCAGGAAAATGATGCAATGATGGATTATGGGAAGACAATGGGAAGGCAGTCTGTGAGGCACACGGGAGAAAGAGAAAAGCTGTAGGAAAGCCACTGTCCCTGGTAGGTGTCACAGCACTGCAGCAGCGTCACCACAGCACACAGGGCACGGGCCAGCCACGCACCTTGGGCTGCTCTGGGTTACTGCTTCTCCCTCTCCACAAAGGAGAGAGATGCACGTTGGAAAAGAACGTCAGGATAATCGTGGACTGAGTAAATCACAACAGGGTTAACGAGGCATTTGAAAGAAAATGGAAATGCATTCTGCCTTTGGATAGCAAATGCCCCTTCACTGAACCAGAAACAGCTTAATGCAGTGTTTCCATTCTGACAAAAATAACGGGATGATGGGGAAGGAGAGGGTGAGAGGTTCCCAGTTATCTACACAGCTGGTGTGTAGCCAGAGCTAGGTGGGAGGCAGTGGAGTGATGCTATGTATATCTCTGTGAAAGCAGGGGATGGAGATCCATGTGGCAGCAAAAACAAAAGGGTTATTGGTGTGATTGGTGTGTTAAAAACAACAGAAGTGCCTCAGAATGGTCATGTAGAAATCAGAGCCTCTCCCCCCCCCAAAAAGGTGCTGGGATCAGCCCAACTGAAGTGCATCTACACTAAGGCACACAGGATGGGACACAAACAGGAGGATCCAAAGGAAGTCTATGGTGTAGAAGGAAAACTAGGATACAGCTGCCACCACAGAAATGTTGTGGGATGACTCTCACAACTGGAGTGCTGCAGTGGGTGGCCATAAATCCTTCAGAAGGAACAGGCATGGAAGGAGAGGCAGTGGGAGAACGCTGTATGTGAGGGAGTGTTTTGCCTGTTGAGAGCTTGATGATGGTGATGACAGGGTTGAGTATTCCCCCTCTCCTGAGGGGCAGCAGAGGAGCAGGCACTGGTCTCTGCTCTCTGGTGACCAGTGACAGGACCCACAGGGACGGCCTGAAGCTGTGTCAGGGCAGGTTTAGGTTGGATATCAGGAAAAGGTTCTTTCCCCAGAGAGTGCTCAGGCACTGAACAGGCTCCCCAGGATCACAGCCCCAAGGCTGCCAGAGCTCAAGGAATGTTTGGACAATACTCTCAGACACACAGTGGGATTCTTGGGGTGTCTGTGCAGGGCCAGGAGTTGGACTTTGATGATCCTTGTGTGTTCCCTTCCAACTCAGGATATTCTGATTCTCTGAATATATTTATCCATGATCTGGATGAGAGGATTGAGAGCACCCTCAGTAATTTAGAGGTTTTGGCTTTTTAACATAAAGCAGTGACAACTAGAGTAGGAGGAGAGTGGATGTAAAAGTGTATTTTTCCAAACTCGGCTATCAGACTTCAGCTCCAGAAGAGCAGCTGGGCCGTGGGTGACAGCGGGTGTAGCCCACAAAAGAGCTCTGCTGCTGCTTTGGGCAATGTGCCTGTGCACAGCCCATCCATTCGCTTCAGGACTTCAGGGACTGGTGCCTGTGCAGACCACAAACTGAGCCCAGCTCCTCCTGCTGCAGGGAGGGAGAGGTATCAGGGTGAGGGGGTGGCTGGAGCCAAGCACCTGGCTGCCCCTGTGGAAGGGGGCTGATTAAATACTCCGATCTCACTCGCAGTGCTGGGCACTCACCTGCACTTAGGTGAGCCCCACACCAGGTGACAGCAGCTGCTGCCATGCCCTGCTGAGTTACACATCCCTGCGGGAAGGGATGGCTGTTGCTCAGGAAGTGGGCATAAGCTGGTAAACCTTTGGAAGAGTGGCATCCAGCAGGCTTTTCAACATCCAAACTGTGACCAGCACATACAGAACATGGCTCTTTCTCAGACAAAATACCTTTGCTCTGTGCTTAAATATGCCAGCCTGGATCAGTGCTCCGAGTACAATGTGGAGGCTGGCACACACACCGTGGCCGTTAACAGAGAGAGACTTCCTCCAGCATTGAGATGATCACACAAACAGAGCACTGATGATGTGAAGGCATTAATACCACACAGTACCAAGCTGTCACATCTTGGTAACTTGATGAGAAGACAAGAGACCAAGCCTGACCTAGCGTTAACAGCACATAGGGCTGATACACTCAGCTCACAGAGCCACATGGCTCTACTCAGAGTCACTGAAAGCCACGGGGCTGAGTAGAGAATCCTCAGCTGGTATTTTAATCCATACATTAATATTAATACCTTAAATTTTCCCTATTCAACAACAGCCATGCTGTGGATATGATTTGCAAAATACAGGAAGTCACAACTGTGGAATCACCAGCCTGGCCAAATAGGCAGGCAAGACACTGCCAGTTCTCATGCAAAGGAATAAATAAAAAAAATACACCTGAACAACAGGCCAGGATTTGTTTAACTGACAACAAACACCATGTTTCTAGGGAGGAATGATCTATATGGAATAAAGCATGAAATAAAGAGCAAAAAAATATTTCATCTGTTCTTGAGATTATCTCAATTAATTTAATACAGCAGCACTCAACACACCTTCATGTGTTCAGGCTGACAGGCTCTGTCTGGCCCCCTCCCTGCCCTGCTTCCTCCTGTGCTGGTACCCTGGGGTGGGCAGGCGCAGACCTGGATGCTGAGCTGTGCTCAGAGATCACTGTGGGCAGGGCTCTGCTTCTCTTTCCCCCAGTTCAGGCTGTGCCTTATACTGCTGTTTTCCATTGTATCCAGTCCAACTCCTAGGCTGACACAAAAATACCAAATACACCCAGTGAAACAGCCCCCTTCCCAGAGAAGGTACTGTTGGGTGGCTCTGAGCCAGGACTGGCATTTCCATGGCATGGGGGCACCTACGGTGCCACACGTCACTGCAGCAAGGAGAGCTGCCCAGCTGGGGTCAGAGTGCTGCCCCATCCTCCCCTGGGGGCAAGCTGCTACAGGAAAGAGGGTCAGGACTCTCCCTGCCCAGGGAGGATAAAACACACCAGAAGATAAAAGGGTTTCGGCAAAATGTGTTCGAGGTGGCACAAACAACCGGCTGTGCCGAGGAAGCTGCTTGGCCTCCAGAGGAGCACGGACGGAAGGGAATGCTCACCGCTGCCAAACTCGGCACCTCCTCGGCTCAAAAGGCTCAGCTCACCACACGTTTGATCTTTGCAATTAAAGCAAGGTTTGAAAAACAACTACTAATTTCCATGTGAAACAATATTTATGTGCTGGCTTTGTAATGTCAAGGACAACTCAGTACATGTTCTTGAAGACACCCAAACAAGTGTATAGCAGAGGAAAGTTAGAAGACAGAATGCAAACCAGCCACCCCACAGCTGCTCTAGCTCCTGCAGCTGGCAGTGGGGAAAACAATCAGAAATCAACTTTTTTTCTTTGTTTATGAAAACATTTAACTTTGTAGACAGCAGCACTTACAACCCAAAGGCAGCACTAACATAGATGCTTTGAATCTGAAAATCGAGGGCAGCTCTGCTACTGCCCTGGCCTTTCTGTGTCCCCACTTGCAGCCCCAGGCTCCTGTTCCAGCCCTCCCCGCAGCGAGGGGAAGGGGCTGGGGCAGCTCCTGCCGTGGCACAGATGGAGGGGGAGGATCGATGCATGGCTCCTCCGAGCAGTGTCTACACAGAGGCTGCCAAGGAGGAGACGCAGCCAGGGCTGTTGCACAGAGCTGCCCCAAATCAAGTCCATTTCATGTGGGCAAACAGAGCCGGCATGTCAAGGCCCATTCTGTGGGCTTGTTTGCATTGCAGCTACTTGGTCCCTGTCTGTCTCAGGCTGGACACCTTGACATAATTACCTTGTGTGTCCTGGTCTTGTTCTGACAGGACCTCCAGGCAATATTAACAGAGATGAAAGATCTCAGCAATTTACAGGAGCGATGAAGACGCCTTTAGGAAATATTTATCTTTGAGCTACTCGTTTCTATTTGAATAAAATTTGAATAGCTTTCTCTTGACAATGCCAAGTGCAGCAGATCATGCAGAGCTAAAAAATAAACCCAGGAGCATCAAAAGAACTGGGAAAAGGGAAGTTCAGGGAGAAGGTGCCAACAGAATGCAAATTATTTTTCAGCTCTGTGACCCTAAAACAGACATGGTTCCACAAAGAGCACCTCAACCCAGCCCTTCCTGGTGAGCTAAAATGGTTGCCATGAAGCCTGGGCTCATTGCTTGACCCCCCAAACTTGTGTGTTACAGACTGAAGCTGAACTGGTCCAGCACGCCAAACATTTAAGCCCTGCAGCAGTCCTGATCCCAGAAGCAAAGCCCTCCCACAGCTCCAGTTCCTTCACCAGTCACTCTGCTTCCAGAGCTTCTCCTCTGCCTCTCATGCAAGGTGCAGCAGAGGAGTGAAAAAGAATTACTTACACACTTGCCCCAAAGTAGTGCTCCATTCACACAAATACCTGTTTTCTCTGAACATGGGCAGAAGCCAACTGGCCTCTGCCTTGAACTGAACCCATGGGACAGTTTTGAAATTGTCCTGACAGCTTGCTCTTGCTTCCTCTCAAAACTTTTAGCTTCACTGTCTAATGGTGGACAACAGAGATTAAATTTATCTCGCAGAGCTTCTGTCATCTGAGCAGCAGGCACTGAGTCGGAACGAATTATCTGGATCGTCTTTTGGGAGCATCTCCCCTTGTGGGGAGAGACAGGCACCCCAGGGAAGGGCTCATCTTCAGCATCTCTCTTAGCATGATGAGCTAACCAAGCCCCTGGGGTTCCTGTCTCCCCTCACTGCCAGGCAGGAATTTGGGCTCACTCTGCTAGACTGGACTTGCTGCCTGGCTGCAGGGTGCCAGAACCACCGACAGCTCTGCAGCCACAGCAAACACTTCATTGCTTCTTGCTGCTCCTCTGCCCACACGTTCCAGGGTAACACGAGCCCTCCCTGCCAGTGTGACAGTGGGCACGTGTCCTCTCGTGGGCAGTGCTCGTGTTCATTGCTTCATTCACAGGCCCACACACCCTGCCCCCAGTCAAGCCGTGCCCTTGGCATTTGTTGCCCTTTTGCCTGCACTGTAAGCTGCATATTTTCAGCACAGATTTTTGAGACTGATTAAAGATAGTGGAGGACTCTCAGGCATTTACCAAGCACTGCAGATCTCCATTCAAAATGTTGTAATTTGACAATGATTCTCCTTAACAAATCTAAAATGTCAGTCAACAAAGATTTTAATCCAGCTAAGTGTTCTACACTGATATTCCACAGTGCTGCTTTTTTAATCAGTGCCTGTAGTTAAACTCCTCATGTGACATTTAGTACAGCTGCCTCCATTTACCAAACATTCAAAATTTGTCATCACATTTATTTGGTAAGAACTATTTTCCACAAAACCATTCTGACTGGCATTAATTACATTATTCCCTTTTATTTATATCATCTGAGTCCTGATTCCCCCTCAGAAGTGATTTAAACAGATGGGAAGAGGAGGAGGGTCCCCCCCACAGCAGGCAAGGAGAAGCTTTGAAAGCTCCCTTTATCCAGCGCTGCAGGAGGAGGGAAGCAACCCTTGTGGGAAGTGGAGGAGGCAGAGTTGTGCTTCATGTGGAGTGAACCTGTGTGTGAAGAGCCTGGCGTGAGAAAGCCTGCCAGGTACATGTCCCCTGGGTGCCATTAAATGCGATCCTTCAAACTCCAGAGTGCTGCAAGAACCTCCCAGTTCCTCACCTAAGATGTGGGAGCTGATTATTACAGTGCAAAAGAAAACAACTTGAAAATTGCTTTCAACCATTTTACTTTTGGCTGAAATAATTCAGGAAAGTTCTTCTGAAAGAGTGAGGATAGACACCTGTAGCTGAGGACGACACCTAAATCACCTCAACCCTGTCAGTGCCCTCAGTACTCCAACCATCGCTCTCCCATGACCTGTCTGCCAAGGGACTCTGCTAATTTGGGGAGCTATCCGTAAGTTTTGGCGTAAGGAAAAGCCAGGAGCAAAGCCCTTCTCAAGCCTCTCAGTAACTCTGCGACAAGTTGTCTTTGTATCACACTTTACAGTTGCACATTGCAGCTGCTGGTAACACGTACAGTAAGTAAAGCTGTAAAATGGCTTCCCTTTTAACCTGCCAGACAATTTTCCAGAGGACATTTGTTGAAACTTCTGTATATAACACATTTATTTTCTGGTATAAGTGGAATGTATTTTCATTCTTTCTAAACAAGTAGATACAACGCTGAGTGACAGGGTGACAAAATGGCAAAGAAATTCTGTGCTGACAAATGTAACACAAACAGTATCTAAAACAAGTGACTGACTAAATGAGCTGCTCCTCAGGAATGTCTCTGCAGACCCATTTATGAAAACATTGGCCCTCTCTGTCAGGGTCAGAAAGCCCAAATATCAGGAATGACTCAGAAAGAGAGAGGAGAACTAGACAAGGCACAAAGAGCAGCACGAATCAAACGTGGGAAGAGTTTCTAGGCCAGCACAAGCTAAACAGACCTTGAAGCTGCAACAGGGACAGGTGGATGGAGGGTGGCCATGAGCTGAAGGCTTACAAAAAGGTTATTTCTAATCCAGGCTGCTGGGTGCCCAGTGAAACCACCAGACAAGAAGCTTGGTACAAAAGCAGTACCTTTTCCCTGTGGTGCATAATTAAGCTGTGCCACAGGAAGCCCCACAGCCGAACACAGAGATGATTTTAAAAAAGATTAAGCAAATGTATGTCCTTCAAGGACATTTAAACACATCCTGTCTGGATACAGCCCATTAAGGACCTTAAACACAGCTGGGAAGGCACAAAAGGCAAAGAGCCAGGCCATACTTGCCTCTATTCCTGAGCAGTTACCCAAGTCACAGGTAAAAGTGTCACTGGCTGGCCCTACAGACCCGGGCATTAGGGTAGTAAAATTTATCTCACAGAGCAGTAGGACATTAGGGTAGTAAAAAGCACAGAAGGAAAGAAATGTTGACTATTCATATTACCCACAGATACTTCTTAAAAACAGTGAGCCCTGAAAATGTTCACCTGGCAGGCACAGATACATCCCGTGAGGTACAGCAACACTGTCACTCAGGTGGAAAATTAGCAGTTGCCAACACAGTAATTACAGGGACATTAGGATGTCCCCTGGGGTAGGGCTGTTTCTCTCCTGGCTGGGACTCCTCAGCACTTCCACACAGCTTCAACAGAACAGCTCCCACACGCTCCATCCTACACGAGCAACCCCTGCCAGGCACACACATCTGGGGTAGGCATTCATCCCTACGCATGGATGTCTAACTCCTGGCATCCTTTTTTTTCCTCCAGAAAGGAGGATGAAAGTGTACCCAGGGAAACCTGGCAGTCCAGATATTGCCTGGGAGAAAGAGTCCCTGAACACAGGTCACAGGAGCAGGTCTGTGCCACATCCTCACTCAAAATGTCCAGAAAGGCCTTTGCAATTAAGAGCTCAAAGGACCTCAAAACCTCCTTAAAGACAGAGAACTTAAGTCATTCCAAAGCTCTAAATCAGCTTAAACAGCTTAAATTCATCTAAGGCCCTACAGTGTTTTAAGCATTTTAAACCCATCTAAAGCCTTAAAGTGGCTTAAGGAGCTTGAAATACTCTAAGGCTTAAAAGTGGTTTAAGAATCTCTAACTTTTGGCTAACCCACTGCTCATACCTCTCCCAGCTGTGGCACCCATCACTCCTCACCCAAGCCACGCAGTCCCATTTACCCCAGACAGCCCAGATGCTGCTGGAACAGCACCTGGAAATGGTCCTTATACTCTCCTGCTACTTTCTTTGGTTTCAAAGACCAGAAAGGTGCAAGGCCTGGAGTTGAACTCTCAGATTTGAACAAGATTCTGACCTAGGGCTCACACATCTACAAAGTTTGTAGTTTCTGGTTCTAGTTTGGCTGTAGATGAAAACTGTGGCCGGTTGCCTGATTCCCCACTTCACCTCACCAGGAGTTTTGAGGTCTACACTCACTGCAGAGGATGAAGCAAACCTGGTTAACACAATTTTTGCATTTCCTGATGCCCTGAATTTAACTGTACGACCTGGGAACAGAAACGGCCCAGGATGTTTCTGCTTGGTTGTTCACAAGTTCAAGAGTGAGTGCTGTTGCATCTTTTTTACACTATCATTTCTCAGACAGCCAAGTAGAAACTATTTTCATCAGAAAATTTTATTTAATGCTACATTAACACATTTCTGTGTCACTTAATGCTTTGCCCATTCTCCTCTTGCTGCTGCTGCAGGACTACCCTTCCTTTGTGCACTCCCACCAGCACATTCCCTTGGGATATTTCCTCTCGTTTCCCCTCTCTGCAGGACAGCTCCTGATTCCACTGCTTCTCCCACAACTTAATTTTGGAATTTTTCCTATCTACCTCCTCTTTTGCTTTCTCTTTCATTGTTATTTCTTTGGACAAATGAGGAAGATACTCTACAGATCCCTCAGGATAATGTATCCAAACCAGTTCAGCTGTAGCTCTTCTGACACGCAGATTTATTGAGGATAAATGCTGCATCCTGGCTCCTTGAAGAAGGAAAGGAAAAGGAACCATTCAGGTCCCAGGCTCTCTGCCTGCTGATGACTCTTACTATGCCCTTCCCTCAAAAGACACAGCAAGTTATAGAATCAGTTACAGCTTGAAGGCAAATTAATCTAAATTTGTTTTACAAATAAGGTTAAAGAAAACATTTAAAAGCAGATACAAATTGCATTGCTAACAAACCCTTCTGAATCATCCAAAGGTCAGCATCAAGCCCACAACACAGTGCATGGCTTTCCTTTCCCTGTGTGTGCATGAGTTAATTGTAGTGGAACACACTGCAAAAAACATGTCGAAATCGGTTTTATTGCTCCTATCTCCTGTGAAAACATCTCCCTTGAATTAAACTGTCCCCAAGTCTGTACAACACTGGCAGGTGCTGGCAGACGTGCTGGGCCAACACAGATTGTTTATCAGTTTCCATGACGTGGCTCAAAGATGGTGTCCCTGCCTCAAAAGGACCATGCACAGTTTAGTATCCGTTTTCTTTCTTCACTTTTTCCTGAGAGAGAAACCCTGCAGGGTTTTGGTGACACAAAACTTATAATTTCTACCTCTACCACCACCCCCCATCCCCCTTCTGGTGATCTCCTTCCCACTGTACACACACTGAGCTAGATCCTTTCTTCACAGAACTAAGCAATGCTGTTT
Organism: Lycocorax pyrrhopterus obiensis; assembly: GCA_014706295.1. Lineage (NCBI taxonomy): Eukaryota > Metazoa > Chordata > Aves > Passeriformes > Paradisaeidae > Lycocorax > Lycocorax pyrrhopterus. Next base: position 4,444,223 of record JACSVZ010000016.1, read on the forward strand.
GTCCTATTGTTTGAAAATGGGGCAGAGGAAAATCTGAATAACAGATAGAGGAGAAGAACAAAAAAAGACCATGATAATGTCTCACTGTCAGGCAAAGGAGGCTGCCTAAGCCTTTGTTTTTGGTTAATATCTGTAAATATAAAAATGAGTCATTTCTTTCGTAGTCCCTACAGAAGGTTCTTCAAGTTATGTACACCCTAGGAAAAAAACACCTTTTCCTATTGCAAGTGTCCTCAGGAAGCAGCAGCTTCCTGGGATCTTCTGAGGCCCTGTACTATTATGCTTTTGAATATATCCATTTTATTCATTTGTCTCACATCCACATCATCTGAATGACGAGATTTAATGGCCTAAACAAAGCTAAGGCCTCAAACCAGAACCACATTCCTGTTTCCAAGACCACATTGCAAACAAGCCCTCTAACTACAGGAGACCAAAGCAGCAGGACACAGCTTCTTTGGTCCAAATAGGAAACCACACACCTCTTGTTGTGCACCAGTTCTCATTTCAGTCACCCTGACTCCCTGCGCAACCCTCCCATAGTGGCCACAGCTTTTCAGTAGGACAAAGTAGTTTTGCAGAGGCAGCTCAGTTTCAGCCGAGCACGTTCTGGTAGGTCAGGCAGCGATGGACTCCTGCCATTCCCGGCACTCCTCTCCTGGCATCCAGTGCAAATCTTCTCACTACATAATTAGATAATGCTTACTATAATGAGTCCTGACTCCTGGGCACTACAGGTGTGAACTGGGACGCTAAAAATACCAAGTCATGACTCCTTAGCAGCCTGTCTTTTCCTAATCTCCTGCTGGAACTATTTCATTTGGTGAGGTGAGGAAAGCTGTGTTAGGCTGCTGCTGAGAGATCCCGGTGTAGCTGCCTGGATTCACACGTGATGCCTCTACGCAGTGGTTTTATTTCCATATAACATTTGCCACAACACTGCAGATACCCAACATGCCAGGAATGGACCAGCTCATGGTTCAGAACAAGCACAAGCAGTCAAGCCCTGCTGTCCCTGTGCTGCTTGGAGCTACCACAAAGGCTGTGGGCACTGGGCCTAGAAACACCACTCATGTACTGCCCCTGCACAGTGGCCACTCCAAACCAGCACAGCTGGCAGGAGACCACAAACTGATCCCATACTGACCCACTCTTGAGCTGATACCCCAAATGGATGCAGCACTGAACAAGCACAAGGTTTTCAGATGTGGGCACTGTGCTGTTTGCTCCATGCCCTGTGGCACCTTGGCTTTGCCCATGAGCCTGCTCTGGACAGGAGCGGCTGCAGGAAGGACAGAGGGGCTGAAGGCAGCCCTTGTTCCCCCAGCTGGTGGAGGCTCTACTTGCTCTGCCACCAAGGGACAGCAGAGATTTAGATGCCCCGTGTGAAACTGGTGCTCTCTGGAGGGAAAAGCATGCTGGAAGGGTCTCTCTGCAGGGAGGGAGAAGGGGAAGACAGGACCTCTGCGCTGCAGCGGGATGGGTGGGACCAGAGCCTTGTACCAGGCCCTTGTTCCAGAGGGGCCAGATCTCCTGGGTAGTTGCAAGGGAGAGCAAACTCCCAAATTTCCCTCTTTGTGGTCCTTCACACCTGACCGACTCCTCTGCTGAAAGGCTGACCAACACCCTCCTGGTACTTGGGGAGACATTTTTCACCTCCAACACAGGTGAGCTATCACATTTATCAATACAAATGCAGAACGCTTGCATGCACACAACAGGACAGAGAAAGCCAGTCTGGTGTGAGACAGGTCCATGCCACCTCTCTGAGTCCCATTTCGGCCAGTGCCAAATGCAGACACAGAGTGGGTGCACTGTATGTGACAACCAGAGTCATGCCTGGAGCAATCCTGGCCAAAGAACACATACAAAGATTCATATAAGACATCATTTTATTCCAGTTCGCAGCACATTCTGAAGTTAACAAGGCCAGTGACACAGCATCAATAACAAGTACTCTCCCTCTCGAAATCTTTCTTTAACCTGCGTAAAGTGGCTTCTTTTGTTGTGTGTTAATTTTTTATTTTATTTTACTTTAAATCAAAACACTGGAAGCAGTAATTAAAAGTAATTGTTGATGGTATCATCCTAAGTGCTTACTGTGTTTCTTATCTGGCCAGCTCATGCCTTGGATTCCAAGAATAAATCACAAAGACAGCAGATACCACATATCACCACATAATGAATTTAGCCTGGGAGAACAAATTAAGCAAAGATATAATCTAAAGCCCAGATCTCCCTTTGGAAATGATGTCTTGGTCTCAACTCCTGTTCACAGATGCTCTTTGCTCTCACAAGGCTCAAAGCAGAGCAGTAGCAGAGCTCTTCCCTGTTCAACGTTCTGGTGAACTTGCCCCACACAGTGGGCACAGCACATCCCTGTCCCTGCAGGGCTCAGGGCACGGCACATCTCTGTCCCTGTCGGGCTCAGGGCACCGCACATCCCTGTCCCTGTCCCTGCAGGGCTCAGGGCACGGCACATCCCTGTCCCTGCAGGGTTCAGGGCACGGCACATCCCTGCCCCTGTCCCTGCAGGGCTCAGGGCACCGCACATCCCTGTCCCCGTCCCTGCAGGGCTCAGGGCACGGCACATCTCTGTCCCTGCAGGGCTCAGGGCACGGCACATCTCTGTCCCTGTCCCTGCAGGGCTCAAGGCACAGCACATCCCTGTCCCTGTCCCTGCAGGGCTCAGGGCACCGCACGTCCCTGTCCCTGTCTCGCCGCGCAGCCACAGCACCGCAGGGCACGGGAGGAGTGCGGGCACAGCCTCACTCTGCCCCCAGGGATGAGCAGGAGGAGGAGGAGGTGTTGTCCAGGGGCCACACAAGGGCCTGGCTGCCGTGTCCTGCTCTGCAGCAGGAGCAGGGGGCGGTGGGCACAGGGCACCCCAGCTGCCTTGCCCCCCCTGCCCTGGCAGTGCTGCTCCCTCCCGGTGCTGTGGCCCCAATGCCATGGCAGGGGCTGGTGTTCAGGGGACAGCAGGGAAGGCGATCACAGCCCTTCTGCAGAGCACCCAGCTCTCCTGTCAAATAGGTGTACTGGGAGCAAACTGAAAAACCCAACAGAAAATGTCAGAGCCTCTTCCTCCCCCCCAGAGCTCTCCTTCGGCACTGTCTTTCTATCACCATCTACAGCTTCTGTACATGATTCAGGGATCCTTCACCAGCTCTATTTTTCCTGGGCTTTATTGGGCATTGCAGCTTCTTCAGCCAAGATGTGAGGCAGGATTGAATGAGTCACAGCTAATACCAGACTGATTAACACTTACTTGTCAACTGCAGCTTCCAGCTGAACGTACACAGCTGTAGGGGAAGCTGAGGAAGGAGAAAAACACTGACTTCCCCATAACAAAACTTGACGCAGATACTTCAGGATTAGTCAGGTATCAAGAATCTAGACAAGCATTGGAAAGAGGAAATTAAAATTCACCAACAATTAAATAGTAAGTGGAAAAGTATTCCCAGGCTCACAGCAACCCAAGCTAACACCTGTGGCAGGCAGTGTTGGAACACGTATTTCCAAAGGGTTCTCTGTAATCTTGATATTTTTCTGATCAGAAGTTTTAAATACAAGAACAATTCTATGTTTTTTGCTCCCAACTATTCTGGTACAAAATTGTCCTGAGAAGGAGTAATGCAAATTGTCCCAAGCAGGGAAGGGGAAGGCAGTTTCACCAGAGGGCACATTACCCTTTCCTATAACATGCTTTTCTTCCTCACTGTCCTGGACTCCCCACAGCCCTTGGAGGGAACTATTCTTTCCTTTAGTTCTCTAGCAGCAAGCAGGTCTTCTCCTGCTGGGGAAAGCTTGGGCCCTTTCCATCAACAACGGCAATGCTTCCCAGAGGAGAGCTGCCCTGCAGGAAGCAGCATGGCAGCACTGTACCTGAGAGGCACAACTGCCCAAACTCACAGCATTCCTAGGCCTTCCCAGGTTCGATATTCCCAACCTAGCAGAGCCCTTCAGCAAGCAGCAGGAATAAGGCATCCTCAAACTGAGCATGCAGCAGTAGCAGAGGGTAAATCACTTCACCACCACAAGACCAGCTCCATGCTAACCAATTTTACGGGACACTTAATAAAAAGAAGTCCCTGGGAAACTTCCCTGAAGTACCCTCGTAGGCAGAGTGTAACAGGAAGCTACAGCCTCCAGTTCAGTGACAAAAGCCACCCAAGGAACCTTTCAGGGACATGGCACCGAGCTAAACAAGAGCGTGAGTCACTCAGTGAATCTGGGCTCAGTCTTGGCTGGCAGACGCTTGTGCTCAGCTTCCCAGCTGCCCCACATGGCTTCTACACGCTGAGCCAAACCCTGGGATTATGAATGGAGCCGATCTACCAGCTACTCTTCAGAGCTACACGTGCAGGCCCTGTCAATAACTGCTCTTCTCATCTAACATCAGATTTTTTTTTTGCACTATTTCAAGATACAGAGATTCAAGATTCATATTACACGGCTGCAATAACTGACAGTCCAAACACAGCGCAGGGGCTGCCACGATGCTGAGGCCTCTCACTGCTCCCACTAGACAAGGGGTGAGAGCTTCTGAACCTCAAGCACTTTCAGAACCTGCTCAAACCTTGTACAGGATTTACCCTCATAGGCAGCTACCAAAAGCTTTCTGTCACTGACACCTATGACCCCAAAGCCATACTTTGGTCCCTCATGTGTCATTTGAAGACTGAGATGTACATTCCCATCATTCACTTGTCCTTTCCAATAAACAATCCTTTTTCCACCTTATGCCATTTGGTTCTGACTCCAGCTGCAACTAAGACCACAGGTAAAATTTAGAGGCGAGAGAAAACAGATTTGTTTGAAAGCCAAGTTGTGAGCTGTGGTTAGTGTTGTTTTTTTTTAATAGTAACTTCAGAAAACAACACAGACTGGATGGTTTTGGTGGCTGTTTCACAATGGCTAGGTAACAGAATTAATAGCCTAGCTTGAGATTTTTAATAATTCAAAACTGTTCATCTACATAAGAGATTCCCAGAGAATTGCAGGGAGCTGGGGCCTGCTGCTGCCCCACCCCCAGAACTGCAAGAGAGACTCCTCTCTCAGGGAAAAGATGTTCTGCACACCTCAGGTGTAACAGAAAGAAGCTCCACAGGTACAAATCCCATTTCTTTGCATGCTAAAGTGACGTGGTTCAGTATGACACTAATGTATTACACAATCACATAAATAACTGATACAGAGTACATCACTCATGATGACAGAGACAACACCACCATCCAGCCTTTCTCAACACCAGATCAGACTCCAGGAGCCATAAATATTCAGGTCTGAAAGAACTGCAGTAGCCTCAACCATTAGTGCCAGCAAACACACTGCCCTTGTGAAAGCTGTACTTAAATTGCAGATTACCTAACACACAAAATGAAGGATCCTGCTGAATTTTAAGGGTTTGGATCTTTTGCAGTCTTCTGCACAAAAGCAAACAGTGTCATTAAGAACAGTGCACCGTGGCTTCCTTTCCAGTTTGTCTTCCTCCAGGAATCGGTCTCCTTCAAGGCCATCAAGTAGAAGAGGTTGCTCCACTGAGGTGCCAGTGCCAAGTGTGGAAGTGCTGTGATGTGCAGGGCTGCCGATAACATCACGGAGGGGAGCAGGCCCGGAGTGGGCAGGCTGCCTCGCTGCCCTTCCCTCCCAGCCTTCGACAGGAATGCTCCTGGAGTCGCTCCCCTGGCCCGTAAGGAATGAGTGGCCTGCAGGCAGTGTCCTGTGCTGTGGCTCTGCCAGCCATTTTGATACACACAGCTGACAAGCACTGAGGTATAATAAAGGAAATGGGATTCAAGCCAACAAAACACTCCTTCCACACTGCTGCAGCGTTTATTCAGCCTGAATTCCTGATGGACTCTATTAATCCATCTCTTTGGCTAATTGGTCATTACTCATGCCACTGCACAGCAGTGTTCACAGTGACAGAGCAACGGAGGCATTAGAGGCTTCAGCTTTTACAGCAGGTGTTTACATGTAGCTGGTCCTTGTGTAAGGGCTCCTTACAGGATGACTGTCCCTCTGCAAACACAGCAGCAGCACTCTGGGCTTCTCCAGGGCTGAGAAGTGCTACGTACAGGCACAGTATCGTCATCGCTAGGAATCAAGGCTGATTAGTGCCGCGGAGAGCGGTTACGATTAAGCAGGTTGGCTCCGTTACCTCTTTCCCTTTCTCTTGTTTACCTGGGATCCAAACCGCGAGGCACAAGTGATGACAGGAGGAGAGTGAGGGGAGCAGGGTGGGGAAAGAGCTGATGATTAAAAAACACGGGAGGAATACTCTGAGACACACAGTTACCGTAACAGCAGACAAGCAGACCAGAGGCAGACAACGACAAGCTGACCTGCTGAATTGTTGCCCAGTCCTGGAAACCCCCATGCACCACACCACTACCGGCAGTCCTCCTTCAGTGAAATGCCAAAAGAAACATCAGCACCACGTTGACGATGATGAGGAAGAGCAGGATGACAAAGACCACCACCCGCTGGGTCTCCGGGTTCATGTTGCAGCGGAGGAAAGTGTGAAGCGCACTCCATTTGTGCCTGCTTCGGTCGGGGACCTTTGCCATGGCTTCGGCCCCCAGGAAAAAAAAAAGATAAAAAAGCTTAAGTGCCTGCCAGGGCAGAAGGGGGCAGAGGGCCGTGAACAAAAGCTGTCTGCAGCTCTCAAAAGCACAAGTCTAAGCGGTTCGGCACAGCCACTGCTGCTCCCGCGCAGCACGTGTGCCCAACGCCCCCTCAGCTCAGGGGGAGCTTGTCAGCACACCCCCGGGGTTCCGCGTCTTCTGTGCCCAAGGAGCCGTCGCCATCGCTCCGGCAGGAGGAGGACACGGGGCTGCCGGCGGCGAGCGCGGAGCTCCGCAATCGGGCGGCGGTGCCGGCTTCCCAGCGAGCGGCGCCGCGATTCGCTGCGCGCCGTCTCCAGGATACACCGGGCCTTGGCAACGCGGGGCGCAGCCCCGGGCTGTGCCCCCAGCCTCTTAAGGAGGGTCAGCAGAGGATTAGGCGGCTGCTTTTTTAAATCCTTCCACCCGCACTAGGAGTGCGCCAGCAATAGAGACGAGTCCAGCCGGGAGGCAAATCCCCTGCCCGGGTGGGGCGGGCAGAGCGGCCCCGGACAGGCGAGGGCACCGCGGCCTCCCGCACACCGGAGCGTGCAACAGGTGCGGTGCTCGCTGCAGGGCGGACACGCAGCCCTGCCTCTGCCTGCGAGCCCACGAGAAGCAGCTCCTGTCGGACCCTGCCGCTCGCTTCCCGGCAGCATCCTGGAGCCAGGAAGTCTAAAGGACTTGGCTCTCTCTGCCAACGCCTCCGTGGGCCTGAGTCACTGCAAATCTCCAAATCTCTGCAATCCGAAAACCTCTATTCAGCTCTGCAGAGCTCTAAACATGCTCTTATGGACTTAACTTTTGCTGCTGGACTGCAAAGTTCACCAAGCTGCCTCGAGTACACTCACAGATGCCCCAGCTAAGCCTAGCTCTCACCCGTGTCGGGTCAGGAGCACAGGGGAAAGGCACTCCTCCTTGGAAGGATTAGGGATAGATCTTGGAGAGCACCCATCACAGGCTCTTCGACTGCAGCCCTTTTGTTTCCTCTAGCCAGCAAAGCAGAGCCCACCTCTTACTCAACAGCCAGCAACAATCGCTGCCCAGGAGAGGAAGAGGAAAGGAGGACTCAGTATTCAAGTTTCACATCTTCCAGTTCTCGCTTATGCCACATATTTCCCCTCACGAAACTGAGGGATACAAATCCAGCAATCCTGATACCAAAATCTGCTCAGTCCAGACCCTGGATTCAGGGCTAGATGATACTGGAGCTAGTGTGTGGAGCTGCAGATGCTCCATGGAGGACGGAGTTATCCGAGAGGATGACTCTGCACTTTACACAACAGTTTCCAACATGGCCACACACATTCCTAGGAGTGGGAACCAGGAGACCAGGGCCCCCCCCTTAAACACCCCAGCTGCTGAACACCTCTGGTAGCCTCCATCTCCGGGAAGGGCCATGCGGGAGCAGCCACACGATGTGGGTATGAATGGAACACTCAGCTGCTCTCACGAGTGAGAAACAAACGAATGAAAAAGCTGGGGTTTTTTCAGGTGTTAGCACATCAGTGCCCATAATGTTTCTTGGGGACCTGTGCAGCTCCTGTATGTATCCTGGAAAACAGCAGGTAAGATATTTAAAAGGGAAAAGGTTTAAGATTTATGGGTACTGGTACTTTCCTTTAATTTTGGAGTTTTTTCCCCAAACTGCTCTAACCTCAGCAGGGGCTATACAGACAGGGCAGTCAAAACTTCCATTGTCTCCTTATGCTTCTGCAATGTTTAAGATAGCTGTCTTTCTTAGTCATAATAAAATCAAATCAAGAATTATTTCAGTTTCTTGTTTCTGAACACAAAGATCCTGCAAATCTCCTTGTCTCTAGCTTAAATATAGAACAAGGAGAATGATGCGTAGGATGAGGTCTTGTGCTCTCAATGCAGCTTCAAGATCTGTAGGAAAAACCTCACAAACAGAGGAAACTACTGGGACCTACAGGCTGCCCAAGCTCACGGGTGTTTGAGTTTTTGGCCTGCAACGACCTAATGGCTTTAAAAAACTGTTTCTCCCTGCCATGTGCACCACAGCAGAACACTTCAAAACTTACAGACTTCAATTTACTGAAAGTTCTTCAAGCCCACAGTTGACTCGCATCGTTGCATGGTTCAACTCCTGGGCATTCTGCAAATCTTGTCTGGCTTTGAAGGCTTTTCATGCCTGATTGAGTTTGGACATAAGCCACCAAGCAGGATTTGGGTGGGATGTAGATCTTCAGGAGAAGCTAATCATGGTGAATGGAAAGCATGATCACACCCACTTCTTTGAAGCCTGCACAGCAACTATATCTTCTCTAAGCACTTAGTTACACTGAAAAGACCTAGATAAACTCCAGTGATTCAACAAGGCTGGCAGAGCTACACTGTTGGTGCTGCAGGATACAGGGTAGTTTCCAAAATCCATGATATAATTCTCCAACAGTCTCCTGAAATCTTTGCCACTTATGAACATGCTCAAACATTTGAAGGTGAAAGTACAGAAAGTTTATCTGAAGACATCTGAAAGGGGAAAGCAGTTCACTTCTGGGACACTGCTCTGACCCCCCTGGAAAAAGAAGTCCAGGGGAAACTGATGCCAGAAAGAAATTGCAGGGGAAGAAAAAGGTACAAAATTGTAGCAGAGGGTACATTGTCATCTAACTCTGTTGTCTCTAAGAAACACCCCAAGCCCCAGCTATGTTCCTTTGCTCTGCTGACGTGCAGACCCAAGTGCCCCCCTGCACTACATTGCCTGGGCACCAGTGACGTGTTTGCCTTGAGCACATCTTGGAGCATGTCACAATTAATGTTAAGTGGCATTCACCCTTCTGACCCCACAGTGAAGAGAAACTGATCTCAACAAGGACAGAAGCTGCAGAGTGACTCTAGCTGTGACCTGGCTTTTGTTTCCACCCCCACACAGTGAATCCCCTCACAAGGTCTGTGGCAGAGACTCTGCAAAGGGGAGTTACTTCCATGGTAACTCCAAGTGTTTGCAGTGGGGGGGCTCTCCAGCTCCTGCTGCACTCTGCTAAACACCATGTGGCATTTTTCCATCGTGGAAATAAAGCCTCATTCTTATTCCTCACTGATCAGACATGCTTCTGTGGTAGGTGGCACCAGCAAGAGATGAAATAGCTGGAAGTTTTACCTCATATCTTGTGATACAGTGGGGCTTACTTTGTATAACTGTCACTGAGGGAGCATATTTCAAATAATTGTTGCACAATCTCCATTGGAATCTAATTTGCAATTATAATAATTTCCTTTCAATCCTTCCTCTAAGAGCCATCCTCAGCCAGGACTGCACCATGGGAATAATGCTGCCACTCAAACAGAGCAAGTGGTGAGCACAGCACAGCCTCAAAGGCCTGGACAGACACAATGCCCTGCTGCAGTCCCAGGAGCTGCTCAGTGACCAACGCTTCAGGGAATGAGTCATTCAAGAACCCCCATCTAATATTAGATAAAATAAAAAAAAGAAAGACATGCATACGTTTTTCATCAAAATGATGCTAAATATTGCCCAGCCCTTACTCATCACCAAGCAGCACATGAGGCCTAAGCTTTGAAGACTGCTTTAGGTGTCATTTTTAGGAGGCCAGGAGTATACAGACAAACCCACTGTCTACCAGTAAAAAGGTTGTTTCAGCTAAACTGGGAACTGAAAGGAGCATACACATTAAATATGGGGAAAAAATAACTGCAGTAAGCAGTGCAGGTGTGCCAGTTGAACAGGCAAATAAATAACTGAGGAGACAAGCAGTGAAGCTGGATCCATCACGCTGGGAAAGCAAAGAGCACGTGTCCCACAGCAAGGACCAGCCCCACCTTCAGCACCTTTCTCCTCTCTCCTGGTGAGCAGACTCGGAAAGCAAAGCTCCAAGTAGAACACTGCACACCACACTGGAGCACAGTTCCAGGACTTCCTATCCTTGACTTGTCACAAATTGGAATGTGCTTGCTACAAGTACAAGAAACAACACAATTCAACTCCTCCTAAAGCCAAGGATACATTAGTATTGTAGGCACAAATAAACCCCGCTCTAAATATCCCTAGACAAAAAAAGAGCACTCTTACTAGGTCATTTATCAACATTCTCCCTCCAACAAGGTGGAAAGTACATCTAAATATTAACAAAGGCAGAAGTGCTAGAACTGAGCCTGGATTGGGCCCAGCTGACACACAGACACCTTCTGCCCCAGCCAGGCTGCCTGCTCAGGGCAGAGCACATGGGCACACCAGGCAGGCAGCTCCAGTGTTTGCCAGCTCCGTGCACACAAACACAGCCTGGAGCACACAAATGTGAACTCCTGTACGAGTTTTCCCAAGGTATTCCGAAATAGGATACCTTCTGAGGCAGCATTCCTCTCTGTTGTTGCACCAATGAAGCCACAGACACAAACATGGACTTCCCTCCCCTCTGGCTGGCATCTCTGGCTGTTGGAATGATGGGCATAAAGAACTACAGAGGAAGAGAACACGTTCAGCACATCCAGAAACCTTTAATGTTGCAACAGCCAGATTCACCTGGGTCCGCATGACTGGATTTTGTTCCCCCTTCAACTTCTCTTTGACATAAAAATCACCTAATTAGCACTGCCCTTTCCATTATACAGAGCTGTTGAAGAATTTCTTATGGAAGAAGTTTCTATTGATTTTTATTTTTTTAACTGGGTGATAAAAATACTTCTATCTATAACACTGGTGTGATGAACCATTTCAAACGCATCTTTTAAAAAAGAATCCAGGCTGAGTGAATGTTCAGTGGACAGATTTCTACCTGGTTTTCAGCTCAGAAACTGAAAGGGCTGACAATGAAATTGTGAGAGGGGCAAGAATTTGTACTTGCAAATCATTCCATGGAAACCAAGTTTCCTTAATTCCCAATTATCCCAGTATTACACTTTTCCCAGCATCCAAACTAAGCAGCTATCAACCCTGTTATGCATTGAGTTGACTCTCAGTAACAACTGCAGCTAACACCTCCCAAAAGGGCATCATTCCTATTGAGCCACGGCCAGAAAACATCAGAACAAGTAGAGCTTTTTCAGCTGCATATGATCACGTACTTCTAAAATGGAAAACAGTCTGTCAGAGGCCCACAATTTGCTTTGAATTTTTACAGTGTGTAACGCTGTGTTACTAGAGCACAGTTACTCCCACTGCATCTCTCTCTAGCTCGTACTGCATGGTTTAAGCCCACACAGCTTTTACAGCCAGTACTTCCCTGGGCAGATTACTCATGCAACGCTGCCAAAACTTTACAAGCTGTTCTTGTGCTCGAGTACCAAGACTCACGAGATAAGTATCAATGGAAAGAAAACGGGCCTGACCATTTCCTTATGCAGTGCATAGATTAAGGCATGGCCACACTGGGAGACTGCAATAAAGCAGCCATTCGGACTGACCACCCCTGGCTACAACTGAAAAAAAAAAAAAAAAAAAAGAAAAGAAAACAAGACAATCTGCTTAGCAACCAGTCTTTTGCTTTCAGACTCTACTAATGCTAGAAAAATCTTCCAAATTCTCCTAAAGCAAGTTTTATTTTCAAGAGTGGCAACAGCAACTGTTAACACATTTGAAGCATCTGGGAATTACCACCATGGCCTGGAGCTCCAGCGCCAAAGGAAGGTGTTGGTGCCATGAGCCACGTGCGACACAACACATCCCACACACCCTGGGAGCTGAGGCAAGGCAGCTTCCAGCATCACACGCAGGGGATGACACACTCCCAGGGTGTGCTGGGCTGGAGTTGAGCATGCTTTGGGGATTTGGGGATGCCAGGGGAGGGATGCAGACAGGAATGGCCTGGGAAATGAAACAGCATGTTAGGATAGATGTGGCAGAGCAAGGAACAAGCAGAGAGAAGCAAATACAGGCTGGCACAGCCCATGCAGTGGCCTAGGAAGGTGGATACTTTCGGTACAAATTTGACATGGGCAGAACAAAGGATGTTGTAATAATGATGCTCTGAAATAAGCACAGGCTGGATGGGGTTTGTAGTAAGAGAGATGGAAGGAAAGGAAATGCTGCATCTTGGAGACCCAGCAAGATTAACAGCCTGAATGCAATATCTAGAAACGAGTCAGAATAAAAAATGACCACTCTTGTTACAGGGCTGAGGAACAGACATGCTGGCAATGACATCCTTAGTGACTGAGAGAGGAGGTGTTTGGGCTCCTAAAATTATTTGGATGCTTTTTGGTTTTGTGGTATCCTGTTTTTGAGCTGAAAATTTGTCAGTCATGGATAACATAGAATAACAAGGAATGGTCATTTGGGCACTATGTGGGTTGGAACAGGGAAATAAGGGAGAAGAAGAGTCAGAGAAATACTCCTTGAAAAGTCAAGGAAAGAGGAGAGGGAACAGGCATAGAGCTGTAGGATCTGAAGCAGGCGAGGTCAGAAGGGGATGAATAACAGTACAGGGTGAGTGACAAGGTGAATATGGTAACATGGAGTAGAGGAAGATGCCTAATGTACAGAGCTGAAAAAACACTAACAGAAAATCCCTGTAAGAGTTTCCACAAGAGGTGGCTGGAGAGGGGAGGGGGAACAGGGGCAAGCTTTATTTTTTTGGTTGTTTCTAGAGCACAAGTCCCCTTTCTTTCTGACTATGCAGGTGTTTACAAGAAAGCAATGCAGTTTTGGGCTGTCTCAGATTTTCTGTTGAGCCCACACATTATAAAATGACAAGTACAGCATTCTCTTACCTATCATCTTTAAAATAATGCATTTAGTTGCAGAGCAGTGTTCTGACCCTTCTCTTGCTGCTCAGCATCCTCACCTCTTACAGAATATACCAGTCTCGTGGAGGCAGAAAACTGCTTACAAGTGACAGGTCTCTAAAGTTCTTCCAAGCCGGCCTGTAGTAATGTTAATTTGGGAGTCCTTCATTGCCTTCTGATGCAATGTGGCAACTAAAGGAGCCACAGAAGAGCTGGAGAGAAGAATAAGCTCCATGGATGAGAACAAGTTCCATGAGAATGAGAAAAGCCATAAGAAGACAAACGACACACATAAGCTGTGTATAAGAACCAGGCTAGGCTTTCCTATGTCCTGCATGATAAAAAAGTAGGACAGAAATTTTAATCGGTCAAGCAACCTTCTGAGGTGACATTTTCCCTGATACCTCTGTTTTAGCCAGCAGGCTGAAAAAATGCAGCAGAACAATACACCCTGAAGATCAGACCTCGGTGGGCTGTTCTCCAAAAGCTGCCCCAAGAAATTAGTAAAAATCTAAGATACAGCTCCAAAGCAAACTTGGTAAGTGGTTGTCAAGACTGTCAGGAAGGCGAGGATGGGCTATCAAGCCCCAGCAGTTAAATGAACAAGGTGCCCCTCTGCTTTACTAGCAAAGCATCCATTAGGGGCAGAGGAATGTGAATAAAACAGGACATTCAGTCCCTATTGGATAGCTCACACACCCTGCTTTCATTTCATAAAACCTGTTGCCATGAAGACTTGCCAGCAGTGAGTCAGTGGAACGGCCAGAAACAGGATCTTCTCTAAAGATCAGAGATAACATCAGCTGGAAGTAGGACTGAAAAAAATAACCCCCGCACCACCTTTCTAGGTCACTGTTCCCCGTAATCCAAAACTTGAAGGAAGAAGCTGAACTCGACGTTCGAGTGCTGCACAGCAGCACAGCTCTGCTGCAGTGCCCTGAGGCCCCGGGGACAGCCTGCCAAGCTCGTGGCACAGGAGGAGTGCGGGGCAGCCCCACGGCTGGGGATGAAGGCTGCTCTGTAGCGTGTTCCCGGTGCGAGGAACGGGGCCACTGCGAGGAACATCTCCTCACTTCGCTGCAAGGAGAGGCTGCGAGGTACCAGGCTGAACAGGGGCTTGCCCAGGGCATGCCCAGGCCACCGAGCGAGGTCTGGCCCCCAGTGCCCCAGAGGGAGGGGGAGCCCTGCCACGAGCCTCAGGAGGAGTGGGGCTGGCCCTTGAGCAGCTTGGTTACTCTTGTTGATCTCTCTGCTTTCACCAGAGTGGCAATATAAAACTGCAAGCAATATGCCGGTGCCTTCACTCCATTAAACCATGGCCAAACTTTTTGCTAACTCAGCCCCCACCTTACCAAGTGTAGGACGAGGGGCCTCGGTCACAGCACAGGGCTGAAGCTGGTGGGGAAGAACTCCCGAGGGATTGACAGTGCCCTTTGAACAATCAAAAGTCAGGAGGGATTTTATCTTTCCACCACCGGGATCAATTGTCTTCAGAGAATTAGAAAAATTCTTTGCAGAGAAAAGCTGCTCCAAATCAGGGTTTGGAGAGGAGAACAAATCCAAGAAATGTTCTGATATCAAAACCATGCTGAGAGGAACCTGAGACATAAGTGTGGTATAAAATGAGAGATATTCACTTCCCTGCCCCTGTGCAAACACTTAAGCCTGGAATAACCTCTGCAATAACCTGTTCACTACCCAGCATTCCTGCTCTCTCACATTCCTTCTTTATCCCCTTCTCTCAGTAAATCTTTGTACTCCAATATCCATTTGGTTATTGTGCTGTTATCCATCCCAGGTGTTTCTTGAACTGGTAACTGGGGCATGGACAGCCCCAAAACTATTTTTAAAATAAAGACACTGGCAGAGCAAATTGTAAGTGCAAGATTCTGCAAAACAAACTTGTCTTTGCACACCATCAGGCTCCCATTTCAAGCAGTAGTAAAAGCAGTTTAATACACTTCTGAACTAAAATCTTTATAGGGGTGCGAATATCACAGTGCTTCTAATGCTCTTCCTCCCATAAAACAGCAGTGGAGAGTTAGGTACCAAACCAAGGATCCCTGAAAGCCACACAAGGAGCTCCTGAGGACACAGTAAGTTCCTTTTTTGTATCTGAGAGAGAGCACGTTTGAAAGGCTTCCACTTCACACATGGATGGTGAAATCACTCCCCTTCACCTGCACATTTCCTTGGCTTCATTGCACAGACCCTGATTAGGTTCATGTGAGAGCTCTCAGCAGGTAGGACCATGAGGACCTCGAAGGGTTAGTGCCTGCCTTGCCCCGTGCAAGGATTTGAAGATCTCAGTGGCGCTGTGGCAAATGGCCCTCATGTGCTAAAAGTGGCAGGCAGGAAGCCAAGACCTTCTGCAACATAGCCCTTATCCCTCCAGGGCACAGTGCCACTGCTACAGGTTAAAGGAGCTCTCTTAATGGGATGCCAAAGTGTTTATCTTCACGATAAAGAGACCTCTTGTAAACACATCATGTTTTCTTTAAGTGGTAGGGAGCATCAGACAGAGTTCTGGGAACCCATGGACTCACAAGATAAAATAGAGACAGTCTTTGAGGTGATTTGGCACAAGTAACTTCAGGAGTTAAAACAGTCTTGGATCATTTTTTCTCCAAAGGGAATATTATTTGTGGAGCCAAGCCCCTCTGCACACCCCAGTAACTGGGAACACATTTAATGCCGACAAACAACAGACATTTTATTGAGTCCCCTAATACTCACTAGAGATCATTAACAAGCATTAACAGAAGCTTTTAGTCTTTACAATATAACAGCTGGCAGGCCTGATGTAAGAACCCCAAAGCCATCATGCTGTCTCCAGTTATCTCCTTTGAGTGACGTATTTAGGTCTGTGTTACAGCCAGGGATGATAGTTTGGGCAGTACCTGCCCCTCTTCGAACATGCCTGTGTGCATGTGGGGCCACACCCGTGCCCACAAGGAGCTGAAAGCCAGAGGCTACCTCTCCTGTTCTGCTGCTCCAGCTTGGCTGCTGGAAGGAGGAGTTAGATTCCCTGGGAGACTGAGCCCATAACCCACTGATCCCCTTATGTACCTGCAGCGCTGTCACACCTTGGCCTTTTGGTTTGGGAGTCAGAATTGTGGCAGCCCCCCATGCATTATCATTACCCACAAAACTAAGCTAAGCCTGGACATTTTTTATTCATTCCTAATGAGTATCAGATTAATTGGGGTGTTTAGAGAAAGCATGGTCCAGCAAAAGAAAATATGTTTTATAGAAGTGCTTCTATGTGGATTGAACTCCTGGTGGAGTGTATGCTACAGACCACAGCATCCATGGTAAGGGAGCTCCCTGCCCTCACCTCCCATGGCTGGGAACAAGCATTTGGATGGAAAAGGACTCACTGCATGACTGCAAGTGGAAAAGCGTATCCCATTTCTCCCACCTTTCCAAAAAACCCCAACATCCACTCACAAGATAGCCCTTCCTCAGTGCTGAGTGAGCTACACTGGCTTCCATCACACTCTCTGCATCTTCAGCCTGCTGAGGCAGGATCCCTTGCTCAGGGGATGCCCAAGTCCCAGTGCTGAGGAGGACATGAGACAGCGGCTCAGAGCAGCCCCAGCTGGCCATGGCAGAGAGCAGAAATATGGCTCTGGAAATCCCTGGGACCACTTGGCTCCTGATCCCGATGTTTGATGAGATATAATTGCCATAGAATATTTCCATATACTGATTTGCTTTAAATCCATTGCAAAAAGCCCTCTGAAACAACCTTCAAAGTCTGCAGACCACAAAACTCTAAAAACTAAATCCATCAGGCAGTAAAAGAAGTTCCAATTCTGACTCCATACTCTGAACACTCACATTTAAGCCCTACAAAAAGTTACGCAAGCACTTGGGACCAAAAACTAGGATCCAGTCAAGATTTATGTCCACAGGGGAACATTATTTCTTGTCCTTGACAGCACTGAGCTTTATACCGTGTTCTGCAAATAAATCATATCTGCTGCTTCTGGACCACAGCTGTCAACCTTGGCTGCAGGAATACGTGGGACACAAAAGCAGGAATTAAGCCCTCCAGAAGGAAAAGAAAACCCCAGTGGATGCTGGCAGGTGTCTGTTAACTGGTTTCTGTTTGCTTTAGCTTCAGTTGGGAGAGCAATACACTCATGTTAAGCTACAAAAGTGATAATAAATCTCTTCTCCCAGATTACACAAGAATGTTATATATCGCTTCCATATGATCAATAATTCTAATTCTGCTTTCAGTCTGGAAATCCATTGTGACCACAGCTTTTGCAATCTATTCTGTACTCTTTTAAAGAAAAGGAATGACAATATTTTGTGGCATTATTTTAAAATGTTTCGGTCTTTTGAAATTTGCCCTCATATAGTACACAAGAGATTTCTATTAATTAGAATGAAGATAAATGAAGTGAAAAACGCTATGAAGGATATTATTCATGTTTAACAAAATTAAAATCAGTTGTTCTGATTTCATCTGTATTAACATTTTATGAGTTTTGGGGTTTGATTTGGTGTTGCTGTTTTGTTTGTTTTGGGTTTCTTTTTTAAAAATCCCAACAGTCCACAAGTCTGTCTTGTTTAAAATTGACTGGTCTGGGAGGAGCACTGGGTGAGCCCAGCACAGGATCAAAGAGCTTAGCACAACAGAAATGTTTCAGGGACTCAGTAAGATGGAGAGAGTACTGCTACAGTGTCTGTTGCCCTGGGTACATGGCAGATGTATTGTTTGTGCCACTTCGAACATTTTTCTGGGTAATTACTTTGTTAAATCAGAAATATATATGTTGGAACCAATTAGCTTAATTGCATCTTGTCAAGAACCACGGGTTAGCTCAAACATCTGTGAGACACTATGATATTGCCACTTTAAAACACAAGGCAACAGTGGTTACGTGTCTTAGATAGAATCCTGGCCTGCTGAAGCCAGTGAACTGTGCATTTCCTCAGGAACGAGACTTCACATACCAAATTCCAAACTTATCAGGCATAGAGCCACAAGAGATAAGGAAAAAACCGGGAGTCTTGCTGTTATTTTCCGGACACTTAGTGCTTTGCTTTCACAAGATGGGCACAGTGCAGTTCACGGAGGGCTGCAAGGGACATGCTGAATTGCAACAGCATTTCTTGCAAAGCACGGAGCCCTCCGGGCCCTTCTCAGAGCAGGACACAACAAACCCTCAGGACACAGCAGATATTACCAGGCAAAGAGGTCTAAGCTTCCTCACCCAGCCCAATTACTTAATGGGGAAAACTAGACAGCTTGTCATCACCATGGTCACTCCAGAGCCAGGCAGGCAGGCTTTTTATATGCCTAACCCCTCACGTTCTCCACTTCAGACTACATATAACACATTTCATGAAGCTTGAAGCTGTATCTGTCCTATACATAACATTTATGGAGAACTGGAAGGACAGAATCGCAATGTATTTGCAGTACAGATTTTTCTCTTACTGCACTGGAAGCAATAAAATACAAGGATAGGGCCTTTGTCTGGAGCAAACACAAAGTAAACTCTACCGAGTACAATCTAAACACAAATTCTCTTTTCCTGAGCATCAAGAAAGCATTGGAAAGAATGTCAAACAGATGCCCCAAGAAAATTACTTCCCTTGCCTCTTTTCTCATCCCAAACCCTTATTACTACTTTTTGATTGATTTTTCTTGGCTCTTACACACTCTCATGCTGCTCTTCTTAGGTGGGCTCTATACAACCTTCCCAGCTTTCTTTTATCCCTCTGGTGTTCTTGCCAATAAATTATTCTAGTTTTATGAAAGGTTTCTTTTTTATTTCATAATCATTTTCTCTTGATCCAAAATGAACTAAAACTCAGTGGTTGGGTGTTTTGTTCTTTAATGCAACACTTGGTCTGCCAACTGCCTTAAAAATGTATTTCAGCCTTCTCTGTTTATTTGAAAGCTGTTTCTTCCAAGAAGGCTAAGAATAATGTGGTTACCATAGTTTCCCTATCCACAACCAATAAAATGCAACTTGGAATACAATAAAACAAAGCTGGGACTACTCACAAAATGTGACTGAATGAGTCAACACTGAAATCTTCACCCTACATCACTCCTAGCACTATGGAAAATACTCAAGATTAGTCAATAGCCAGCTTTTGGTCCAGCAGGGAAGATGAGGATAAGCCTGTCCAACTACCAGCTATTTGAGATATTTCAATTCCAACACTTAAGATGTCTGTTGTTGTAGAATTCCCATCTCACAGATTTAGTATTTCACTGCAGAGATTTTGTACTTTCCTGTAATCTCTTGTTCCGGGAAGTGGTTGTGTAGGCAGTGCTTTGCTAAGGCTCACTGGAACCAAGTGATGGATTAATTACCCGTAGGAACCAGTCGACAAAGTAAATAATGTGCTGTTTGTTCTTACAGCTTTGTTGGCTCCTGAACAGGCAAGATTCTAGGGAACAAGCCAAAAATAATCTTTTTTCTTTCAATTCAACTGGCCAACAAAACCCCACATACACTTCATGGATTATACAAATTACACCTGCTTTGGACACATCCATTTACTTTCCTAATTACAAGTGATGGAATTTTACTCTAATAAAATGAACTTTTAAGAAATGAAAGAAAAGCAATTGTTCTCAATAATAATGAATAAAGAAAGAGAAATCCACCACATGCATGATGGTGAGACCTGCTAATAAGTTTATTTCTTTCCTGATTTTAAAGACTTGTGAAGATTTCCGTTAAAAAAGTAAAATATTTTGCCTTTTCGTAAAAAAAAAAAAAAAAGAAGAGAAGAAAAGAAAAGAAAAGAAAACATACAGAGGATATTCTATTTCATGAGTCCGAGTAAGAAGACTTACCAAAGCAAGCACCTGACTGGGAGGGAAGCAGAATCCTCCTCCCACAGACTCAGTGCAAGCTTTGGGACCGACTCCTGTGGTGCCTGGGACTCTCATAAACACGTCAGGTAAACGTGGAAGAACACAGCTCAAGATTTTTCTGGTGATCTGCTCACGTTTTCTTGCCAGTGACAACAGCCCAAGACAGCTGAGTCTAAATTAAAAAGCTCTGACCATGGTTTGATAACCCCTGGATGTAAGTGATAGGGGAAGAAAATAAAGCCACTCCCTTCCTTACCCCAGGCACCCAGGGCTGTAGGTGGGGGTTCTGAGCAGTGGGAGCAGGAGAACTGCTGGAAGAACATTTGCTTTTGCTGTTTCTTGAAGAAAAGCTGTTATCGTCACTGTGCAGCTTTCTGGAGCTTTTTCAGACCCCAGAAGCACCATCACTGGCTGTATCAAACACACACTGAGAGCCACATAGCTTCAATTATAGCTTAGCCACATGAAAATATAATATTTCTTTTATCCCTGCCTTCTCATCTTGTGAAGGTCATGTATAGGTAACAGAGTGCAGGAAAGAGAGAAATAAGGTGTAGGAGTTCAAGAGATCACTCATGGTGAACATGCTCCACTCTTTCAATGCAAGTTCACCTCACAGAAAAAGCATTCTGTGTGTAGCAGGATGCCAGTTCTAATGCACAAGAAAAAAAATAGTACTTTTACAGGAAAAACATCTTAGATCTGTTAGCATGTTGCTCATTGCATCGCTTAAACCAAGTAGCACCTTTTTAAACTGCTGATATCAACTTAATCAGGGTCTACTATAAAAGAAAATAGCTGAAAACAGTGACTGAAAAGGCAGGTCTTTCACATCCCTAGAGCGAGTTTACTGGGGAACAGGAGGAAACAGTGAAGACCAAGCCTGCATTAAACTTTGCACCCTTCTTACCTATGAAAAAAGAAATTGGTAGACCAGGGATTTTTTTGCCATTTCTGTTAGGCCTTCAGTCCGAAGTCTGAACAGCCTGGCCAGGCTGCTCATGAATGTTTTTAAACTTCTCAACCAAAAACACCCAAGAGGAGAGTCACCTGCTCAGGACCTGTGGCTCTGCATTGCCTTAGGACAGGTCCCTGATGGAAGGCCAGCCCCTGTTGTCACCCAGCTGTAAATGGTGCCCACAGTAAATGACGTTCGAAGCCCCATCCACTGTGCCACGATCAGTTTGGCTGTGGTTGGCGAGAACCACGAGCACCCATCCTTGTGCCGTGTGAGACACGGAGCAGCACGTACCTCGTTGATGGCCAGCTGCTCCCCGCCTCCCCCGGGGTGCCCATAGCGGTGGTTGGAGCTCCGGAAATCCTCGTACAGGTCCTCCTCGCTTCCCACATCGTCTGTCAGGGCTGTCTTGTCCAGTGCTCCATCAGCAATCACTGCAACAACAAAATGCACAAATTGGTACAGCCCACAGGAGCCTCAGCAGCACTGCACCAGGACGGGAGCTCACTGGGGCAAGGGGCACCCTAACAGAAAGGGGAAAAAGACAAGGAGACTACACAGGCAATTTTGGGTCAGAGTTCCAGCCTCATGCATGCCTGTTTATCAGAGAATTTTTCTCCACTCATGTTTTACAACCATAAATGTTTGTGTCTTTTTTAGACTGGAAAATACGATTTAAAACAATTCAACAACTGCTGCACATTGCAAAGAAAAGATCAAACAAGAATAAGAAAACAAGGCCTGAAAAAAGGCACAGGGCAACGATGGCACAAATGTGATTTCATTAGGACCTTGCTGTGTTGACAGGAAACTGGACTAGGTAACAAGCACCTCATGTCCACCACGCCATACCTTGAGGATTATGATTTACCAAATCCTATCAGGCCAAAGGAAGTCTCAGCCTTTGGGAAAAACATTCACCTTCCTCCTTGCCCACACACTTATTTGTGAACCCTTCTTGTTGCCTAAAAGGGTGTTTGCTCCAGAATTATCCATCATTACCACAGGAAGGCCATTCTGCTCAGCACAGCCCCAAACAAGCTATAGATAATGGAGGGTTCACAGTCTGCAGCTAGAACAAACACTGAAGTCTCAAGATATAAGCCTGAGAGAAATAAAAATGTGGCATTTATACTCCTTGCACAGAAGAAAGTGTCACTTCATCTGTTTCACGGGCAGGACCATTTTCCTAAAGTCTCCTCGAGGTATTAGCAAAGACCCTTCAGTGGCATGTAGTGTCACTCATCCTATCCCTGGACTGGTTACTGAACATTAACTTTCCATTCTCAAATCTGTGAAAAATGGCAGTGACTAAAGAAAACGCTTGCTGACACATTCATGTGGATTAGCAACTGCCAGGGCAACAGTTTCCATGACAAAGCAGTGGGCTTTAGGAAGGTTTCTATGCATGGAGCAAGTACCTACACAAAGCTGATGCAGAAAACAGCTGATGTAACTGGTAATTTTAGCTCAATGGACTTGACATGGCTACAGGAGTAGAACTGAATGAAGAGAAAACACAGACATTACTATCAGCACTCCTGGCAACAGGCTTGGCTGTGCAAGTTATGTGATGTTACACTCCAAATTTTTGCAGAACAGGTGAAAAAGCCTTTTGAGCTTGGCCTTGCAGAGCTTTAATAGGAAGCAACTCATGAACCTGGTCTTGAGCCCTCATTTCCATTCATAATGCAAGTGCATCTCATGCACCTAATTATGCCAATGGGTCAAGAAAAGCCCCTAACAATTCATTAGCTTATTATTACCTGAAACCAAAGCTGCACCACATTAGCACTGAATAAAGTGCTGGCAGAGGTTACAGCCAGACATGCAAAGCTTGTCCATCAACACTTTCAGTCCATGGGATGGTTTGTTAAAGCTGCACCACCTGATCACTTCTATTAACAGGGAGTGTAAATTCAGTGTAGCAGCTATCAGTTCAGTGCAGTAACCTGACATCAAAATGACAAGTATGAGCTATTTTTAAACTAAATACTTGCTTGTTTATGCTTTGAATTTGATAAATAGGCACAACACAGCAAAGATTGAAGCTGGAACTCCACTTGGTATTGATGGCAATTCAGGACACAGAGGTGCATATGAGCTTATGATTAAAGCAGAATTTTCTGTGCAAGTATGGAACTACCCAACCATTCAACTTTAAGTGACATTTCACAAAAAAATCAAGCATTCCCCTAGCTTTGCCCTGACACATCACATCGTTCATTATACAGAAGTTCTGTACTGAATACGTGCCAGTAGTATAGATTGCATATAAAGCAATTCTGGGGCTAAGACCTAGTCCATTAATATAAAACTCAAAACCAGCTGGAATACCACTGATATTATAATCTCCTGCAGAGTTACCATCGTTGGAACTTCTAAAACTAAATTTAAGGGTATTAAAGGTATCACTTTTTGCTCATACACTGCCTGAAAAACCTTGGTCTGATAGTAATGAACAACTTTCAGCGTGTTAGTGCAGCACAGAAACAAATTAGAAATGTTTTGCAAGAACAAATAAAAATAAATCATTTATAGGAAGCAAGTCAGCAGTCACTTAATTCAAAACTCTTTTGCGGCCCTCTGATCTCATTCTTTTCCCTTGTTTTACACATGGCTTCATTGCTTTTCCCTAATGCATCTTCTGCTATTTTCACTGCTAAAAGTAACCTTCAGCTTGAAAAATGTTCATTGACATCTTTAAAGCTTTTGTTTTTTGCCCCCACATTTTCCTATTTGTTCTCTGATCTGTGCTTAGATGAAAAAGCAAAAGCTCCAGGGAGGTATTTATCTGTGTTACTTAAAATGCTCTATACCTCTGCTAAGTGCCTTGAAAGCTGTGCTTGCTTTTACTAGAGATCTGTTTTTCCTCTCTGATCTTACCAAGCTCATCAATTCTCTGCTGTCTCAAGACCTCCTACTGCATTTGGGATTAGTTTTCCTGGTAAAAAAAGTCCTGATAGACATATTGCACCAAAACTACACTTCATAAGCACGAGAAAGTTCTCAATCCTTAAGGAAGAATGGCCCAAGATAGCCATTGCACATTTTCCCAAACTCATGCTGCAGGGAAGAATTAAATTAATGAAAAATAAGAATTTGCTCTGAAGCAGTTTAGACGAAAGATATGACCACAAATAAATAAAATAGTAGTCTGGCATGGTGACCCAATGCACTAGAAAACCATCAAGGATGGAGGAGAATGAAGGCTTTTAGTGTAGGAACCGACTTAACATGCAAAGCATAAACTAGGTCAAGTAGAAAAGAAGCAAGCACTATACAAAAATCTTAAAAGACAAGTTAGCAGAGATTGCTGAAACCGTCTATCAGCCTCCTCTACAGCACAGCACTGGGTGGACAGGCCACTATTAAACTGCACAGTAGCTAATTCAGATGCTTCATTGCTGCCACCTCCAAGTGCTCGTCTCTGTCTAACACTGAAATCCAGTGGCACAGTCATGCCTGGCCTCTCCACTGCCCTCCCTGGCAGTCAGGCCACACCAAGGAACAATGTTCTGTCAAGAAGTAAAGCCCAAGCATCAACTAACTCAAGCAGATTTCTTCATATTTTATACCTCTGTCCCGATAAGTTTCACTAAATATGGCAACAAATCCCGTACACAGGAAGAGAGGGAGGGGATGTCACTGACATTTACTACTACAGCCACTATGTGCAACAACTAAAACTCTGCTTCATACTGCTGCTAGCCCCAGCCCAAGCCTGGGATTTGTCATTCCAGTACAAAAGCAGATGGATAATTCTAGCAATAGCAGCTCACTAAAGAATGCCACACAAACTCTTTTTTAATGCATCCATAGAGATAAAGTGTGAAAAACCTGACTCCATGAAGAATTATCTTGAGGATATGATGCTTCAAAACTCATACAAAACATGGCACTGAAGGCAGCCACTGGCACAGGTGGTCTGTGTCCAAGTGCCTGAGCAGGCAGCACGTAGGCTGCATTCAAGGACAAAAGGGAAGGGTTCTGTGCAAATGAAGTGAGGTTTGATCAAAGTGTTCCAGTTTCACCCTCCTTACACCTTCCTACAGAGTTTGGAATGCAGGTGTAAGCAGGCAGTAGTGGGAAGGGTCCTGGCTGGGCTCTGCTTGTGCCCCTACCTTGCTGAAAGGTGATGCCAGGCAGCTCTAAGGGGTATTTGTACACAGTTCCAGAGCTCTCCATCTCACCAGAAAGCCTCTGCAGCTGTTACCAGCTCTGTGGCTTCACAGAGAAGAGCACTCTGTGCCCGCAGGGAGAGACAAGCCATGCTGTACAACTCATTGCCACCCTGCCAGTGGCCTGCAACTGCATCCTGCTTAGAGGTAGGTTGGGATAATTGGAAGGCAGCTGCCTGTATGGTAGGATTTTCACAATCAAGCCTAGGTGACACTGGAGAACAAACCAGCTGGGCTGCACTGGGACAGCCTCGATCTTCACCACCAACAGAGACAGCACGGAGGGGAAAATATAGAGAAAAGGGTTTGTGCTGTTCATCAAACTGGTGGGAAGGCAGAAGAAGTTGGAATTAGATGATTTACTGGAGGTCTCAGACAACAAATGTTAACTGTAGTGCAGAGTTCAGACTAGTGGCACCTAGTACAGGTCACGCAGCTCCACACGTCTGTGCTCTGGTCCTCTCTCAAAGGATGGACCTGCCTCGTATATTCCAAGTGCCAGGAATTACTGAACACAAGTTGCTGGTAAACAATCAAACAAATAAAAAACTCAAACAAAAACCCAAACCAAAGTAACCCCCCAAAAACCCCAGTCACCTACCACCATAGAAAAAAATAAAATTAAAGGAATACAATCCCACCCTCTCACTGGAAAATTATTCTCACAGAATAAATTTCTAGAATAGTTTCCTCAGAGGAGCTGGACACTGCAGCCCCAAATTTAGCACAGCCTCTTAACAGAGCTCTCTCAAAGTCACAGAGGTTCATGTCTCAGCTGGAATAAACCCCAGCAGCTCCCCAGTGGCGAGAAGCTCCAGACGTGTGTCTGGGTCACAAGCCTGAACAATGACCCAGGACTGAAGGAAAATGGGCTAGAGGCATTTTCCCAAAATGTTGGTTATCTGTTTTCACTTGACTTACAGTCTACAGCTTTTAGGGGTACGGCTGGGATAGGAATCCATGATGATTACAGACAGCTTGGAAAGCCAAGAGCATCCATAGTTTATTAAAAGCACATTATATTGACAAAGGGAACAA
This sequence comes from Lycocorax pyrrhopterus obiensis, assembly GCA_014706295.1. Classification (NCBI taxonomy): domain Eukaryota; kingdom Metazoa; phylum Chordata; class Aves; order Passeriformes; family Paradisaeidae; genus Lycocorax; species Lycocorax pyrrhopterus. The sequence continues at coordinate 4,470,569 of JACSVZ010000016.1, forward strand.
TTTTTCTGTATTTGAATTCTTTCTTTCAAGTGTGCTTTTTCCACATCCACCCATTTCATTTGTCTCTGTAGCATTTACATTTAAAATAATTCACCAAAACAACAGTAGGAGCCTGATTTACACTCACAGAGCAAATTAATTCAGAGCTAACAACATCATCCTCTCTGCCTCACTGAGCAGAGATTGCTGTGGTTGTGTGCAGCCCACAGGAAAGCGCAGTGCAGCTGCTGAAGGAAGCACTTCAGGAGATTTAAGATGATAAACAAGTGAATGGCATGCACGGGGAAGGGAACCACACCCAGACTACATTGCCCAGGTGAGAAGAGCCCCTCCACCCTCCTCTTCACCCATTTGGGACTGCTAAACCCTTGTCTCCTTAGCAATAGCTGCCACAGGAGTGCTGCAGCCTCCATCAGCCCTGCTCTCAATTATGTGCTTCATTTATCAGACGCTCGGTACGCGGAGGTCCCCATGCAGCTGCCACAGTAAAATCCATCAGAGTGATGTCATCCCACTCCTGCCCCAGCAGTGCAATTCTCCAGCTCTTACCGTGCTGATGGACCCTCTCTCACCATTCTGCTTATGGTTGTGGGCCAGTTTAACAGGAAGAGGGAAGTCAGGCAGGGAATTAGCAACAAGGGAGCAATGACCAGTTAGGATGAGCTTCATGAGGAGAAAAAAACAAAACACCAAAACAAACCAGAAAATCACCCGGAACGTGGTCCTTCAAAACCAAGCCTAGAGAGCTAAGGTCCTTATGATGACATTTCTGAGTAGGTAATGAAACCATGTTAAGCCAGTCTTTGAAGGAGAAATCACAGACTGGGAAGGAAAGACAGAAAATATTTAAGTGGAGAAAGCAAGCTTCATCGCCTCTATTTTAAAGAAACATTAAGAAGGGAAGGGATTCAACATAACAAAATTTAATTAACATTTTGGGATAGTGCCACAAACAGAATTTCTTTTGTGAATGAAGCCAGTTCCTAATTAGCTGAGGTAAAGAGCAAATCTGTGCTTGAAAACAGAAAGGACAGCTCTTCACTGGAAAACCAAGCACAGGTCCTCTGTGGGTCTGCTGGGCACATCACCCAGGGTCCCATTCATCAGCAATAATGCACTGAGCCACCCACTCAGGTTTCAAGAGTTTTTAAATCCCAATTAGAATCTAAATGACTTGCAGGGAGGCTTAAGGGAGTTCTCAACTCTCTCGGGTAGCAGAGATAATTATGGGGAAGAGAGACGTGGATTATGAATGGCTCTGCAGCTCTGACTCCCACGTCACCACTTGCAGCTTGGCCCACTTTGCCCGGGCACACGCAGGGCAGAGAGCTGCCCCCAGCCCCTTCCTGGCTTGCTGGGTGATGGTACAACTGGGAGAGGGGGAGCGATTTAACTAGTTCTGAAGAAGAGTGGGCATAATGGGAAAAACAGACAGAAAAATCACATAAATATGCTTTCTTCATCCACAGCCTCATCCTTTGTTGAAAAGTCCCTCCGTTGTACTGCACACAAACTATTAATTCACTGGCCATGTTCCCATCACAGCTACTGACTTGGAAAAAAGCAGGCACGTCCTGCTCCTCCATGTATTTGTTGTTTATTTGCTCAGGTCTGATTACTCATCCATAGTGACTGTTTGCTCTCGTTTTGCAGATGAACGTCTCTGAAAATGCTATTTACTTTATGGCTGGACAAGACTGAGCACAACAGGGGCCAATTCTAGTTCAGTCCTTTAAGCCCTATCGCAATCTAAGCATGAAGTCAGTGGCAGCAATCAAAGCTAGCAGACAAATCCTTTCTAGTATCCAGGCACATTCTTTTCCATATCCTCGGTAGGATGTACAGGTTGGAATACCTGGCATGTCATTTACTGCCCCAACAAGTTTTATTCATTGAAGTGGCTGCTATTTAAGGGAGTTTGGATGTGTGTGTGTCTAGGTGAAACAATCTACCACAATTTTTTGAAAGCTTCCTCTGTGAAAGACTAAAATGATTGCTTTTCTTGTTTCGAACAGGTAACAAGCGCTGACATGCCAAACTCATGCTGGATTCTTACCTGTCCATTTCACTCTGCTGCTTAGCCCTGTGCCTGCTATGTCTTGAAGTAAAAATCAAATCGAGAGCAAACTGCTCTTCCTTGATGTGAAAACCACCACCAGCACCGAAGCTGCCCCTTTGTCAGACCACTGCATCCCAAAATACTGCCAGGCTGCTGGCTGGGAAACAACACGTCTGACACCGTCTGGTGGAGCGTGACCAGAGTCAGTTCGGATCAGCAGTGTCCTCGGATGAGCTACCAGCTCACCTGCAAAGCTGAAAATGCTACGTCCCTGTATCTATATCCACCCATTCTTACCCAGAAGTGTAGCAAAAACTGAGGAAATTCAAGCAAATGGGCCAGGAAACCAGAACAATAGTTATTTACAGTGGGCAACACCTACTTCAGCAAACATAGGAGGTAAAAGCAACATCAAAGAGTGTTAGTACAGCTGACAAGCCTGGCAAAAATGGGCTGGAAAAGATTTTGTCAATACGATTCCCAGAATTTATTTGTTTTTATCTGTTTATTTTTAGAAGAGCATCAGCTCCGGATTTTCAAAACCTTACAGGCACATCCCACAAGTTGGAAGTTCACCAATCTGGCAAAAAGAGACACACTGTTTATTTAAAAGATTATTCCCACAGACTCCCCTATACGATCTCAACACTTGCCACTACTTCAGTGCATGGACACATGTGGCATCATTCCTAGAAGTCACCTTTGGGCTTCTCTCAGCTTTTGTTTGCACAAATATATGAAATTTGCCTGTGGGAACATGCAAACAAAGGAGCCACACTATCTTACTGCTACGAGTCTTATTGTTCTGCATTCACTTAATCTGAGTTCATCTGAACCAAAGCCCTGGTGCATACTCAAGCATTCCCAAAAACCTATGTTTTAATCCCTTTTTTCTGCTCAGAATGCAAACTAAAGACCCTCAAACAATTCAGACAGAACCAATATTTCTAGTCATCACGAGCCCTCAAATAAAGACCTTCAACAGAAAATGTTCCCCCATTCTCTCAGGAATTGTTGTTCCTCCTACCTCTGCAGCTACTTTCCAAAGACTTAATTGGTGATTTTTTCATGCAAGAGCTGTTATGTCCCAAATCTCACACTGCCCTTGGCTGTTTTAATTCTATTGATTTAGCAATGATTAAAAAACCTAAAACTCTAAAAAAACTTCCTCAGAGCACTCACAGGAGAGTGGTAGGAACCCAAGCTGTCGTGGGCTCTCACAGAGCCTCCTTTCTTATACCTGTTACTTTATTAAACAAAGGAAAGAACACAAACATGCTGTAGAAAATTCTCGTTGACTTACATTCCCAAAGATTCTGCATTTTTATTCTGTCTCTACATTCAAGCACACCCTCGAAAGACCAAGAGCTTGGAAGCTAAGTCTTTGCTAAAGATTTTGTTGCCAGAAAGCAAAACATGTTCTTCAATCTGAAGTCACAGTCTAGAAACAAGAAAATTCCACTACACACTAAGGTTTAGCTACTGGCATGAAAAAACACACTGTAAAGAATGGTTAAGGTCATTTTTATGAAGAACTGACACTAGGATGTAAAACAATTCATATCACAGTAGTCTCTAAAATGTTCCATTTGGTCATGCCAACTTTGCATGGAAAAAAACGAGACACAAGTCTTCCTTCTAATGGCATAATCCCCATTATAACTTGAACGATTGAAAATGAAGAACCGTTTTCATAATCATGTAAAGCCTTGACAATGTGGCCACTTTGGTTAAGGCAAAACTAACACCAGAGCCTAGAGGAGGCCTGCAAGCCCCAGACTGGGCTGATGAGTGACACATGCACGGGCTGTTTCCAGCACAGTCAGCACAAAGAGCCGCTGCTGGCACTTGCGAGAAGCAGGCTGTTTATCCAAGTGTCTGAGGACGGGTTTAAGAGGCTAACTTCGAACACTTCAATTTGAAAAATGTGACCTTTGTTTTTTCCCAGAATTCTGCATAAATGCCATAAATCTAGTCTTTATCTTGGTGAAGCTATCCAGGCTGACAAGTGGCTTATATCTATGACCTTGGACCACAGAAGTAATTAAAAATGAATGCCATGAGAAGACTTTCAATTGCTCTTGTGCATTATCAAGTATAAGTCTCAAGGGGCAGCAAGACTGTTTTGTTGACATTATTTTGAATGACCAGTCTTCATGTAACACACAACACATCATCTTGTTTCATGCTGGGGACACAATACTTTCATTAAAAACACTGTTAAAACTGCTTTACCTATAGGAAATCCCTCTGTCCCAGTTTCTATGTTAATCTGAGTTCTAAGAAAATCCCTGAGATCAAGCTACCAAATATTTCTGAGGGGAAAACAGAAAATCAAGGATTAATATTATTTAACTACAACTGCCACAATAGCTAGGGGATCAGGCTTTTTGCAGCATACACTTGAATCACACGATACTGCACAATGGAGTCAAAGTCAGACACTGAATTAGTCAGGGGAATTCTTTGGTGTTATTCAGAACAGATTTGGGAGATCAGCTTTGAGCAAGCTACAGGAGAGATGCTGAACATGGCCAATGTAATCAAGTTTTTATATTTGAGTAGAAAAAGACACAGGAGCATTGCCACTGGAAGATGGGTGCAGAATGGCAGGGCACCACATCAGCTCTGGGACCTCATGGACAGAGACAGGGTGGAAATACAAACCCTCTCAGACACTGCATATTTACACTTCTGTCAGTGTAAACTTTGCTGCCAGAGTCCAGGACTGACTGGTTTTAACAGCCAGTACCTGTGCTGGAGACCAGGTCTACAAACCAAGGAAAGAAGGTTGGAGCCCAGAGGTGACCTGGATGAGTCTCCTGCCCTCGGTGCTTGGCTGGGGGTGCACGTCACACCAGATCCAGCTGCAGCCCCACACCAGTCAGCCCTCACTACCTCTCTTCCCCAGGGACTCCAGACTCCCCTGCCAGTGATATACCTGAAAGTGAAAGACTCTGCCCCAAAATAATTTCAAACTGTACATGGACAGCAATATTCTTATGAAATACATTGAAGAACTCAAGGACAGGCCTTATACATTTGATACTGCTCTTACTGTAGCAGGAACTGAGCTGCCAGCTGTGAGGTATTTGTTCCCTGGGAGTCTGGGGATGCAGATATGATTTAAAGATCTGATCTGCAAATCAGATTTAAAGAATTAGGCTCCAGATACTGAACCTACTGATTGATGCATCTCAATAAACTTTCAAATATCATAGGAACGAAAGGAGGCTTTACTTTCAATAAAATTAATTTTCCTAGGAAACTGGTGTGAGAAGGTGCCTCATTTCAGAGTTTTTCCACAACATTCAGCTCCAGGTCTGAATTGTGGCTGGATGTGTCTGATGCAATCTCACCCTACAGCAAGACAACTCTTTCAAGGAGAACATTATTCCTCTTGAAATACATTAAGTATTCGATTCAAAGCCATTATTAATCAACCTTTTAAAAGGAAAAAACATTCTGTCAAGGTCACATTAGCCAGGGTGCCTTTCGTAGTTAAATTCATCACTTAGGATGTTTACTGTGGGCTTCAAGAAGGAAATCAGAACAGCAGAATTGGTCAGATCAGCATTTCGGCAAATCGTGAGCCTGAGATGCTAAGTGTGCATTTTGAACTGTGAATTCCAAATGACACATTACCACTTACAGATCATTGGATGCAACACAGAATATTTTGGAAGCTTTGGAAAGTAGTTTAAAAGTTGAACCCACCCCCAGCTGGAGATGGTAAAAATGAAGCACAGTCAAATGCAGCTGTATCTAAGGCACCAGTCAGAACAGGGACATCCTCCTAGAGACACGGCTGCAGCAGCCAAAATCATCCTTGCAAACCTGACACCGGTGGTGGAACTCACTTGCAAAATACACCCAGGATAAAACTGGGACAGCCCCTTCCAGAGCAAGTCTCTGTGTGTTCTAATGCACTGCCCTGGTCGACAAACCTGCATTTCTTTATCAGTTGTTTGGAGTTATGAAACAAGCACAATAATCCTTTCACTCAAGGGCAGGTATGTCAAATGTGATCTTTCCTGCGTTTAGCCAAATTTAAGACATTGAATTCCACAGTGCCACTGCTATTGTATGCTATCTGTGCGTTTTAAACTGGCTGATGACATGGCCGTGATGAGGTGTAAACACAAAATCTGTCAGTTTAGATTATATTTCTGTGAGACCAAGCCCCTGGCTAATTTTCATATTCATCGTGAATAGTTCTGTGCAGAAACATCTTCCTTTAAGTTAAGGTATAGCTGCCTCTGTCTTGTAAATTCAAATAATTATTTTATTTACAGCTTTGGTGGTATTCCCCTGCACCAAAAGCCCAACTTCATCATTTCTGAGTGACAGCCTAGGTAATGCAGGATTATTACATCAAAGGACAACACTGAAGTATCAATAAAGGAAAGAGGCCCTCAGGAGACTACTGTCAAAAGATATAAATTTCTTCCTCTGATATGAAAAAAACCCTACGCCAACCTCTAAAACAAATTCCCAGATGATGTCCATCCATCCTGGAAAGGCATCCATCTTTGCTTTGACAATGACCAGTGCTCTCAGCACCAAAAACATTTGTTTTACTTGACAAGTAAGGGGTGTGTACGGAGTGACCCGGAGAGCCCGACAGGAGGGCAACAGCAGCAGGGCAAGGCTCACCCTGCACGGTGCTGCTGTGCACGCCAGGCCAGGGCTGCACTGCCTCGCCTCAACAGCCACAGATTTTTCCCAAAAACAGCTATGGGAGACACTGGTCTAGTGCTCCTCAGTTTTTGTAAAATCCAGTATTCAGGGACAGATGAGAACGGTGAGTGTTGTTGATTTATTCTAAAGGAGCTTTAGAAGAGAATTATTCTAGTGATTAAAATCAGTGGGTGAGGCGCATAGCATGTACTGGGGACCATGGAATCTTAGCATGCTGTAAAATTCATGAGAAAATTTAGGATGCATTCTTAGTCCACAAGGCCATTTGGGTGCAGCAAGGCCGGCTATTCCACGCACATCCCTTTGGTGCTTGGCATCCTGCATTCAGAGCGTATGGCTGAACTGCAGCACTCCTGTCAGCCTGACTTAGGGGGTGATGCCGCAATGCAGCCCTTTGTGATCGCCTGGGAGCGCAAAATGATTAACAGACCTCGTCCCTTACTGTGGCTGGAGAGAGCCAGCACTGCTACCAACTGCAGTCCTGCACAGGACCACGGCACACGAGTGCAGAGGACACTCTTCAACCATTCAGGTAGGACCCTTCTACTCAAACTAGCCCAAAGCAAACTCACAAATCTTTACAAATTAGCTTTTTGCTTGTACCAACAAACTGTGATGACCTTCTCCCCTTTTATCTTCTGAACAAAACCAAAAGATGGGTAATGGGGACCTGCATCACCCTGTAGCAACCTCCCCGCCCTCAGCTGTGTCAGCACTGTAGAGCTCTAAATGCCACCCCATCAGAGAGCAGCCCCTCCAAGGAGCTCACCGTGCAGCTGACAGAGCCATTGTACATACAGATGAGGGATATAAATCTCTTCACAATCCTGTTTCCTCAAACCTTGATTAATTACACTTCTGTCTGCCTTCTTTCCTTTCAAACACAAATGCAAAGGACTCCAAAAGGCTCCAAAAGTGGGACATTCTTCCCCTCGAGTCTGTTTCTGAACTCAGCAGGTGCAGTTCCACTGAGGGCAGGAAACTGCCATTTCTAGACTATGTTCCTGGCGTCTGCTTATCTTTCCTGCTGGAAACGTAGCAAATGTCATCAAAGGGTATCAGAAGTTAAACAATCCCCTTGACTCCGATATCCCTTTGCTGTAAATACAGTCTGAGCTTGTTTGAACTGGAAATTGTCATTCTTGGCAATAATTGCTCTGTACACAGCACTGCCTCCAATCGATACCAGGGCACATTTTCTGAGCTGTGTGAGTTTTCATTACTAGCCTCAGAGTAACCTTAAACGTTTGAGCTCGTTCTTTTCACCACACTGCACAGATCCTTCTTTGCATAATCTCAAAAATGTCAACAGCAAAACAATCAGAACAGGCACAACAAGCCCTTGCCTGGTTTCAGTGCAGCATAGCATTTCCAGTCTGATAAAGGCTAGAGAGCTCTCTCAGAGGTGAGAGGAAAATGCTCTCCACGTGCACATATCCCTTTTAATGGGGAACAGATTGATCCTAGATGGGAGGGACAAAAAGAACAGATGAATTCACAACTAAACAAGGTAGTAGCAGAGAGATGATGAAAAGTGTAATTAATCCCTCCATTCTAATTAGCACTCCCAGTCTAAAGCAACAAAATAGCATCCTTTGATGTTGGCCCTCCTCTATACTGTAGGCACAACACACGAAGTTTTCACTTGTAACCATCATTTCTCCTCAAGTTCTGCAGTGGCTGGGATCACCAAAGGTTTGAGTTGTCACTTTGGGGGGAGCTTGGGCACTGACAGCTGGAATGGCTGGCACTCAGATACTGTGGTTGTGGATCATCACAGTTCCCCTGACTCCACCACTAAATCTACAGCTTCACATTTTAGCCAACTCCAGTTTAATCCAGCCTTTTGGGAGGCAGAGAAGCACATTATGAAGATGTTATTCCTCTGAGCAATGGGGTCTGGGACTCGTAAAAGAGACTGGGGCTGATGAAGAAATCAGTAGGTTTTCTCAGTTCCAAAACAATGACAGCTGAAGAACTGACCTGGAAATTGTGAGGAGAAGGCTTCTATGCTCCCGGTGACAACACTGCAGCATTGCTGTGTACAGAACACGTTTGATTCCTGTGGCCTTGGCTATTGCCAGAACCACTGAAATCTGTCAAACTCAAGGGAGAGCTGAGTTTGGTCTGTGTGAGGACAGCTTCTGGACTTGACAAGTACTTTCCTCACCCTTTTGGGGAATGGAAATAGTGTGAATTCAATCTCACCACAATTGATGCTAGTTCCTCAACTAAGCATCCACTTTGTTCCTTAGAATAATCTCAGTTAGATCTCCCTCTGGAAAACAACTGCAGGAAAAGGAGAAATTTGCACCTAATTCAGTGTCCTGTCAGGATTTTGCTAGGCACAAAAATCCCTACCTTTATCATGCTCACAGAAATGGTTACCCGGAAATAGGAATTTTAGGCAAAAAAAAATCTCACATTAAAATTCCAGATACTTCCACAGTCAAAAAGACAACAAATCCCAAAATTATACAGTGTGCAAAGAGAGTCCAGACTAGACACTATTGCTAAGGTACCATGAAGGTGAGATCACACCAAGAGTCAGCAGCAAGAGAAGAAAGCCTGCTCAATAGGCTCACCACCTCATCTTCCAGGAGAACACGAGCAGCAACAGCTTCATCTAACATCAGCAAAGGGGAGAGAGGGTGCAGGCTGCTTCATCTTGCTTGCAAGCTCTATCTTGCCCAAAAAAGACCCATGATGCAAAACATTTTACCCCCCAGTCATTAATTTATACTTCTGACACCAGTGAACGAGGCTGTAATTACCCATACACTCAAATAATCTCACTTTTCTGTGTGATGTGGAAAAAGCTGAGCAAGACCAAGCTGGATAGGAGGACAAGCGAAGCAAACAGAGAGCCCTGTACAAGGTGATGCCATCAAGACACTCTGCTTGTTTTCCTACCCTCATTCCAGGAAGGGAACATGTCCCCAGCCCCATAGCCACAATGAGTATTGTGTAGAAGGGGCAGATTCCCTCTTGTTGCCACTCAACCTCATAGATATTAATCTCCACTGTAGCAATACGAGAGGATTTGGGCTTTAAAAACAACATATGAAACCACATAAACATATTTCAGAAACAGATTGAAACAATTCAACTAGTGGAAAAAGCCTCCTCAGTCTCTAACTAATGGATTGCATTTGTCCAGCAAGGGGTGACAGGCAAATTTTGGCTTGAGAGAACAACTTGTAAATTGTATTCCCATGGCCCACAAACAAATTGTGCTGGGTTTTAATGAGAAAGATATTGAGGGACTGCTTCGATTTTCTCTTGGTCCAGCATTTGATTTACATCTCCTTCAATCCATCCCCAGGTATCTCTGCTCTAAGATGACCAAGGCTGAAGCCAAATGCAGCCACTTAGAGCTAACAACAACACAGAGATGGCCCTGGAGGCATCACAGCAGAATCTGGAATTCGCATTCCCAGTGGGTACACAATACCATTTTTAGTAGTTGCTGACCTGTGTTAGCAAAAGAATGGGGTCAGAAAGGCAAGAAAACACAGATGTAGCACAGTATTGCAGAAGAGAGAGTGTGAGACAACCCACCAAAAACTGTATGTACCACTGAGTACCGAGCAGCACGTCGCTGCTGAAAACACTCCCTGATAACGGCTGGCATCTGGATTCTGAGCCTCACAAACCAGCAACTGACAACGTCAGTAAAACAGTTAAATGCCATCATATCTAAATTATTCTTAGGAGATATCTTTTGTTCGTTTTTGGAACAGAATGGAGAGCCACCACAGATAAGTTCTCCAAGATGGGGGTACTGAGCTGCCTAGAACACCAAACTTGATCTAATACTTCCTCCCTCCATGACTCACACAGTTTGAATTACCTGTGGGACCTTCCAGGTACCCTACTGAGACTACAATAGCCACAACTCAAACATCTACACGGCACACCGCTGAAAGTGGAAAGAGGGGGCCTGTGAGCTCATCTGCATTCTATACAAATACATAAAAGGCTTTTAAATACATAAATTAGTAGGGAGTAAATATCTTGGAAACATAAGTGTGCTCCTAACTGTGCAGAAAGGATTTAATCCAACTTTTACCAGAGTAAAGGAATATTGGAATGGAACCAAAGTTATTTACTGTGCAGTAATGAAATGAAAAGATCTATGAAGCCAATTACCTGAATCGCAGCTCAAAGCATAGGTGGTAGCCCAGTGTTCATTCTGATCTTGACTACACAAGGCAAGACTGGAAAGGACCCTCACAAAATCTTCTTCCCAGTTCATCTGCTCCGAAGCTGAATCAACAGCAGTAGTAGCTTCTGAGAAAGGTTTCCCCAATCTCCTCCTCAAGACCTTTACTGACTGAGACTTCGCAGTCTCTCCAGATAACCTTTTTCCAGGGCTTCTCCTAGCATCCAATCAGAGACATCTTTGCCACAGATTTCCCAACCTCTTCTCCCCCTCACTACCCCCAACACATAAATAAGAATCAAATAGTTACCTTCATGACAACCTTTCCAGGCATTTCAAGAGTCATGTCTTCCTCCATTCTCCCCTACTGCACACCCCTAAAATCATCCAAACTTCTTCTGCAGATCATGTGCCCCAGATTACTCTCATTACTTTCTTCTGGATCCTCTCCAACTCATCCCACAGCACTCTTACTGTGGTGCCCAAAAATATGCTCTGTATCTCCTTTAAACCACTACACATCCACTTAACAAGTCAGCCTACACACAGTTTCATACTTCAAGCTATGCATATCCAAATGGCAGTGCTAGGAGTTCGGAACAGCTTTATTTTAAATTACAGAGAAGATTGATGTAGTGCATTTTAGACTAGACTGGGCAACAAGAAAGCACCTGCCATGAACTCACTCGAATTCAGTTAAATTGAGGGCACTGTGTTTCTGGGCCCCAGTAGCTGTTGCTGTCTTCACCCAAGTTCAGTGCTATTCCATGAGAAAGGTGCCAGACCTACTCTGCAAACCCAGCACAACGTGTCCTGACACAACCATGCTCTGATTTGGAAGTCCTCTTACTCACTGTGCCTCTTGACATGCATTGAGCACAGAGAGCAGTCTCTGGTACCCATTTTGGTCTGAACTTCGAACACTCCTCCTGAGAGCTCTGCTGAACCAGGATGTCTCTCATTTTATTTTATTTAGTGCAGCTCAGCCAGATCCTGGAAAGAGACCTGTCAGTTCTTGTTGTGAGCAGCTCAGTGACCTTCAGGAGACAGCCTTGCCGCTGAGCATTTTGTTCAGCAGAGGACTGAGGAAAAAAGCACAGAGCCAGGTCCCTGTCTTGCAAGAGTCACACTGCTCGATGATCTGCTCTCCCTAATGCAAAAGGGCAGAGTATTCCCTTCTCTTTTTTCTACCCCATTAGCCTGACTATAAATGTGATTGCACTGATAAACATCCACAGCAAGAGATCATTTGCCCAAACTAATTAACTGCTGCCACCAAATCGCCATGTAATATTGTCACTAGAAAAGTGCAGCCTACACTGCTGTGTGACATTTACCTTTTAATTGCCTTCAGCCACCAGCAACAAAATTTCAGATGTTATTGTTTGTGTTGGTGAAAGTTCCCCCTCTAGATAAAACACAAGGCCTATCAAATACCATCACAGGAGCACTAATGCTCTGGGTTGAGCTGCAGCAGAGGCCATCAGGGAGCTGCCCAGCCCCTAGAGGGAAGAGGACATGGGAAGAAGGGAATTAGGACAATCTGATGCAGTGCAGCATCATTGGGGCACAGCGGGGAGGGAGGAATGCTTAGGGCAGGAATTCATGCTGAGCAGAATACTCCCACTCAGCCTGACTCCAGCCAAGGGGAACACGGAGCAGCTCAGTTGGAGGGAGGAGAACACCACACTCCCAAGCCTACTGCTCTCACTGGATTTGGGAAGACTTTGGCCAGCAAGGTTTGCTCTGAGTGGTATTCATCTGTGCAAACAAGGACACAACAGCTGCACTGGGAAATGCTGTCTTGCTCCAATTAGCTCGTAGCTGCTCACCAGCCAACTGTCCCGAGAGCAGCTCTTTGCAGTCAGAGCATGACATCCAGCCTCACTTCAAGCACCACAAAGAAATTGCTCTTAACAATTTGCAATTTTTATTTTAATCGCTCAATAAACCTGCCTGTTGATTTTGCTCTGACAGCACTATGTTTGTAGAGACCGGAGAATTCAAGGGCCTGAAGCCACTTCTATATAGGCCACTCAGCTGGTGCTGATAATTAGGACCAGTTAAGAGTTCAGTTGGGCATCCACACATTTTAATGTTTTCCTCAATCCCAGGATGGGCAGGGCACCCAGGCAGCAAACGAAATGGCTTTTGGGGTTGTATCACATCAAATACCTTGTGGCCAGCAGAACAGGAAGGCCATGCCAGGGCCAGGAACACAGCTATTAATTCAGGGGAGTGGCTCACCTTACAGTCACAGAATATGCATCAGGAAGCACAAGGTGATTTTAAAATTTTAATTCAAGACTGGAAGGATCAATACCCAAATTAGCCCACAATGACCTAGCTCCCGAAGGAGCAAGGATGCATCAATTCCCTTCTTCAGCCAGGTTGATTAGCCAGGCTGTGACAGGTCTCTGTTACAACCTGGCTGTGAAGAACTAACCCACACAGACGTATCTGCTCATGTGTAACTACCTTGGAAGTCTTTCACAGTGCTCGGTTTTGACAGGTAGAAGCTAACTTTAGAGCTTTCCATCCACAGATTTTTCCAGGAAAGAGATGCCAAATTCAATATAAAGTTCTTGTAAATCAGGGCCCAGAACAAACAAAAATTGAATGTCAAAGGCTAAACTGTGAATCCTTTGCTCACCTTAGTATATAAAACTTCTCTGCAGTTGTGTGTTGTAAACCAGTGACATGCCGCAGGTGAGTATGAGCTCAGCAGCCCAAGGATCCCAGTTCTTACTGTGCCACAGCACAGTCCAGGACAAAGTCCAGCCTGGCTGCCAGCCCCAGCTCCTGGAAGCACAACCTCAGCTGCCTTCTTTTGCTATATGTCCTGATCTTCACTCCCATTTTCACTATAGCTGTGTAACCAAGCACAGCAAGTGGGAACCGTGAGCTTGGAAGAGGTGGTAGTTTACAGTTTTGTGCCCTTGCTTAAGCAAGCTGTGTTTTGAAAGAACGGGAGTTACGTGCCAGAAAAGGCTGCAGACTAATTTTAAAAATAATTGAAGAAGATATTCTTCTACTTGTTCATATGATTTATGCCATTACTGCAGCTTTGCTCTCTTTCACGTAGTCTTTAATGAGGAGTAAGACAAGTGATCAGCAGCACAAGAACTCAGATGCTTCCTGGAATTGTTGGAGTTTAATGTAAATGCATAAAATCCAGGCATCACAGAGCTTTTTGCAATATAATACCAAAGCTGCTTACAGGCCAACTCAAGATAAAAATTTTTGTGCCTGTCTGGCTACACTGAACATGCAATAACCTCTCAGAGGCCGGTGCCAGAGGCTATGAATTTACCTCAAGGTATGTGTTTTATATGCAGCAATATGTTGTCATTAAAACAAAGCTCAGCAGAAGTCCCATCTTAGTCATTGTCTACAGTCTCCCCTTGGAAACAATTTTACTGTCTGCTCACTCCAAGAACACAATTACTTTTTGCTGCACAAGGTGCTCAGTATGAGCATGTTCCAGAACTGTAACAGGAATTTTATTTTATTTTTTTCCAAAAAAGCTTTGAATAGCTCCTTGTGTTACTAGCATGCAAAGAGACTTATCACACCACCACTCTGCCAGGCAATTTAGGGACACAGACCCTCTGCTAGGTGGGAGTACACAAGGGAACAAGCTGCTGTACAAGGCTGACAGCAGAAAGCAGAGACAGGCAAAGCCATTTGCTGCTGATCTCCCTGAAACTGAAGGAAGATCTCCTCATTCTTACTTTTGTAGGTTTTGCTGCACCACTAACTCACCTGTGAAATTACCTGCAATCTCACCCAAATAGGACTAAATATTCATTTCTGCCAATTCCCCTGCTGCACTCCCCAGTAAAATAACTCCTGGAGCTCTTACCACTGGGAGGAAGACACAATATCATAGCTTTTGTAAACAGGCCTGAAAGCTCCCTTGGTTTTGTAATCACCTTATACAACTGCTATCAGCCATGACAGCATCCTTTCAGATTATAATGTCCTGAGACATGCAGATAGGAAAGACTTGCCTAAGGCTACTCTTCTTCTGCTTGTAAAACTATTAATAAAAATACCTAGCAAAGACTTGGCTTTATTGCTATAGATTAAATGAAAAGGCAACTGTGCAAGAAGTCTGGCCAGAAGGATTACATTATTATTGATCTGGTTATTGTCTGATCAGGTCAGCAGCAGGTCAGCAGCAGGACTCACATTCATGCTCTACAGCCCAACTGTTTAGAGAAGATTTGTCATCTTAAGGCAGACTTGCCTCCACTGTCTGCCTGTACTGCATAGGCTGGAATGAAGCTGTGGATTGGCAGGACTCCACTGCTACTGCAATACAACAACTGCAATGGACTAAAAGTTGCTGTTCTGGCTGCACTTTTTCAAGCTGCAGAAGGAAGCCCACATGGGGGACTATCCATATATGTGGTTTCCCCAAATGAAAGAGTGCAGCAAAGCCCCAAACTTAAGCTTTGCAAAGAGGAAGCAAAAGCTGTGCTTGCAGCATTTGGTGGTCCTTCCATTGCTGGGCATACCTCAGCTTTGCTTTCTTGCTAATCCCCATCAGCCACCCAGAATGCCTGCCTGCACCACGATCTGCACGGGAAGCGGGCATGGCACCAAACCCAGCAAGCTGGGTCACATTCCCAGCAGTAATTACAATGGAGAAAGAAAATAGCAGGGGAAAAAGACAATACCCAAAATCAAGTGGTGGGATGACAGAAGAACACACATTTGTGCTTCAAAATATCCATGGAATCAACTCTCTGTAATTCAGTCTGCACATTATTCCTTCAACTCATATTCATACCAGGATCCTCCTCTGGTTTTGCTTGGGAGTACGAGTGCCTTGCCAACAGCCACGTTCAGGACATGCATCACAAGCTTCCTAATGCACACAAGGCATGCTGTTTCACTAGCAGCAGGCCAGGATGTTATTGTTCTCACGGACTCATGCTGGCAAGAAGTCCTCTCTCCACCCAAACCCACAGAAAGCTCTCAAAGTTAGAATCTCACACTTCCCAGTTTTCAAATCCTTCCATCCTGGAGGCCTCACAGATGCTGAACAAGCATCAGACCATAACACGGCGCTCTGTGGCCTTGTGATCCCATGCTCAGCTATGGATTGGTTGTGGGGGAACTCCAAATGCTTTCAGCATCTCTGAGTTTATGCTGTCCACATTTCCAACTATTTAGGCAAGTTTGTATGAATCAGAAAACAAAACATAAAAGAGAAAAAACAATTCTGGAGAACCCTTTTCTAGACTTAGTAAATGCATCAAGAGACTGTAGAAACATTCAAGTGCAGAGCAACAGAAAAGTGTGGAAGTTTTACTTTAAATGACTTTATTATCCTCATCTGGAACAAATAGCTAAATTAAATTTTAAGTCTCACCTACGGGTTTTTGGGAAGGGGAGGCAACAAAAGAAACTCAAAATTTATCTTAGAAAGTCTGGTCTTAAAGCTGCCTCGCTCTAGATGTGCAAAGATTTGGGCTCACAACAGAAGTCTCCAAGACAATTTAACAGCCTGTTTTCCTGTGGCAATCCTTGGTGTATGTGAAACAGAAACCTTCTACCTGTTGTGGATCTGTATCTTTATTGCACACATGAGGAGACACCGCCTGTGTTTGCTGCTGAAAGGAGCAGTGCCTCTCCTGCAAACCAAGGGTTTAAAATCAGAAACAGAAGGCAGCGCTTGAGAGCAGTGGTGGCAGACAGCTCCAGGCTGAGGCCATTACTGAGGTTAAGATGATTCTTAGCCTGTGCTGTCTGTTTTTCTGACATTGCTTCAGATCTTCAGTATCCCGGCTATAAAAATATTCCTCTTAGGAGGAACATGGGAGTGAGAACAAAGAGAGAGATTTCCTTCAACAGCATACACACGCTAAGGAAACTCAAAACAAAGGAGCCCAAACCCTGTTATTGTATAGAGCCTGTAACATCTATGTCACAGTTAATGTCGTGTTACCTTGGAAGACACAAAAGCCTTGCTTTACATTTCAGCTGAACCTCAAGTTTTTTAGCAAAATGCAAGTCACAGTGTGTCTCAAGGGAGGAATCTGTCCGCAGAACCTACGACCCTGTAAATCTAGCTGTTATCTGATAGGAATGCAAACACATCAGGCAACAAGTAGTGCAACATCCCATTCTTGCTAAGGGGGATTTCTTGCTTCAACCATGATACACATATGAATTATATTGTTTTTCAAAAATCAAAGCAAAAGTTATACCCAAGGGTTCAAATAAATCACCTGAACATGATGGCTGAAACAATAATAAGCAAAATCTTGATCACTGAGTGAGAATTACTCTTTCTAAATTGACTTCCTCAGCAAGGTTATTCCCATGCTGATCTCAGCACAAGTAACCAAAGACCTGCTTAGGAAGGGTGGAATTCACTTTTCTCCTTGTACAGCTGAAGCTACAATATAGTCTCTTTAATCATCAACTCTGTTTAGCCTTCATAGACATAAACAAATGTCAAAGAATGCAAAGAATTAGACAGGGCCATTAATACAGGGCTCAGAAGCTTCAGATCTTCAATTTGACATCAATTGTCAGAAAAGCAGGAAAGATAGAGGATGCCAGATGTTTTAAGCCAAATATCTCATTTGTGCACAGTGTATGTGGGAGAAATTTGTGTTTATGATATAAATGCAATGATAAGAGTCTTTTCAGGGCAAAAGGATCACTAAATGGTGGCAGTTCTAATTATTGCTTGACTGTGACATCCCCAACCCTCTGGCACTCAAGCATTTTTTTGCTTAGAAACGTCTGGCTTGTGTGTTACCTGAGGATTCTCTTTGCTACACAAAGACTAACAGGGGTCTGAAAATTCCCACATGGAAGATTTTTACTTAAGAAGGACATATGCTGTGAGGAGAACTCCCATGGGTCAGAGGGAGCTGAGGTTCTTTTTAACTGCAGGCATAAAATTCACAAAGCACCAGTATCCTTGTTTGAGGAAATAACCTTTAAGGACAAAGCCCAGCTCTCCTGGCACAGAGAAGGCCTCCTGTGATAAGCAGAGTAATAGGGGTGTCTTGAAGAAAAACACCTACACAGCTGGGGCATGGGGAGGCAGAAGCTTTTCAACTGGAAGCACAACTGTGGCACAAGGACAAACATGTACAAACTTGCTACAAGGCAATTTAACGCTGGGGAGACATTTTTGTTGCAGAAGGCTTGTGACCCTTAGAGAAGTAAGCTCCTGG
This sequence comes from Lycocorax pyrrhopterus obiensis, assembly GCA_014706295.1. Taxonomy (NCBI): domain Eukaryota; kingdom Metazoa; phylum Chordata; class Aves; order Passeriformes; family Paradisaeidae; genus Lycocorax; species Lycocorax pyrrhopterus. The sequence continues at coordinate 4,488,699 of JACSVZ010000016.1, forward strand.
AACAGCCTCCTAAACAGGAGTGATGAAAGCAGGACAATTTAGTTAATTTAGAGACACTGCTGGAAAATAAATTATAGAAGTGCCCCAGAACAGAACCAGCTAGAAAAGGACTGTTCTTATTGCAGACTCTAAGACAGTGACTCAGCAAGTCCCTGATGCTCCTGTATTTTATTCTAAAATTAACTAAAGATGACAAATTAAGGATCAGTCAGCACTGAAAAAAACTAAACAAGAAAAACCCTTCATAAACACAGACCTCAAGTGGGACACCTGTGCTGAACACTGCTGCCTGCGAGGAGATGGGTTCTGCTCTGCTGCACGCTCCAAACCATTCCATACACCTGCCAGGATGTTAACTCCACATGCACAGGAAGAAGTGTACAGGCAGGGGGTTCCAAGAGTACTCTGCCAAGCACTCTGTGCTCTGCTGTACCTGGGCTGCCCTTCTGACCACATATGAGACATTCAAATGCCTGGCTTGGCACCCCCAAATAACAGGCACATAAACTCCCTAATCAGTCAAGGGTTATTGGACAGTGTACAGCAAAGCTTCATTAAACTGTAAGAAAATCTGGATACTTCCAAATTCCAGGGTATGGCTCCAGATTCTTTAAAAGTAGTATTTTTAACTACTTTGCATACGATGCAATAAAATGTTACAATCACGTAAGTCTTGTAAGGAAATACACTCTAGAATTTAATAAAGATGAAAGAAGTAAGAGCTTCTTGCCATTTTATTTCTCTAGTCTGAATTGAATTGATCAAATTTCCTTTCTGCAAACCCCTTCACCCATCCAAGGGGAAGTTACAGGAAGGGCTATAACTCCTGCCTGCACAGCTCTATCCTTTAACACACCCCAGGGTACAATATCTCTGGCTGACTAAGGGATGCAAGACTGGAATCTTTCTCAGCTTTTCATCCAAGTTCGTGAGGCATTGCCTGCACTACAACATTTTGGTCAAAATGGCTTTGCTGCAACCATTTTGTGGTTTGATTCAAACCCAGAAGTTCTATCCTGCTTCCTTCAAAGAAACTGGATGAGTTCCACCTTGTAAAGGATAGGAGGGGGAAAAGCCCCAATCAACTGTTGTCATAGAATCATAGAATAGCCTGAGTCAGAAGGGACCCACAAGAAGCCCACCTCCCAGGCCCACACAGGACACCCCAAGAGTCACCCCATGTGGCCCTGAGTGATGTCCAAACGCTCCTCGAGCTGTGTCAGGCTCAGTGCTGCGAGCACTGCCCTGGCAAGCCTGTTCCAGTGCCCAGCCACCCTCTGGGGGAAGAACCTTTCTCTAATATCCTATCTAAATCTTCCCTGCCAGCTCCATGCTGTTCACTCAGGTCACATTGCTGGTCACCAGAGAGAAGAAATCAGTGTCTGCCCCTCCTTTTCCCCTCAGGAGGCAGTTGTAGATTGCAATGAGGTCTCCCCTCACTCTTCTCTGGGCTGAACAAGCCAAGTGACCTCAGCTGCTCCTTGTATGGCTTCCTCTCAAGGCCCTTCACCATCTTCACAGCCTCCTTTGGACATTCTCTAATAGCTCTGGATCGTCCTTCTATTGTGGCACCCACAACTGCACACAGCACTCAAGGTGAGGCTGCAGCAGCACAGAGTGGGACAATTAACCTTTCTGTCCTACTCCTGTTGCCTGTCCCTTGTGCAAGGCTTTCCCAGCTCTGCCTGAAGACTACTTCAGGGTAGGTGGCCTTTTGCTGTAAGGCTCCTGACTGAGGATCACAGCTCGCCCCAGTAAGCAGAGCAGAAAGCGAGGAGACTGTCCCTAAACTACACCAGAGGCGTGAGTTGCTTGCTTGCCGTGTCTCCAAACCCCGTGTGGGAGGCACTGGCAAACAGAAGCGCGCTTGGGCTGCTGTGGGCCTCCCACTCGTGGGCTGCAGCAGTGCTCTGGGAGCTCGGAAACAATGGAGTCTTAATTACTGCAGCTGGGCAGCAAAACAAGGGCTGGAGCTCAGAGCAGCCGATAAGCATCTGGATAACAGAGTGATGAACAGAGTCTGCAGCCTTTTACAGAGCTAACCAAGGGCTGTGCCAAACACCCCCACCTACTACAGGCAGCCTGGAAAGCGTCCAAATGTGGTATTCAAAAACGTACAGCAGAAACACAACGGAGAGCTAAAGACTGGAGCTTCATGTATCCATCCAAACCCAGGTGAGCACAGCAGGTGACTGATTACAGTAAGAAATATGAAGAAACACCAGATAAGGAACTGACAATATAAACATAAAGGAAAGCCAAAGCTTAGCTTTGGGCCACTGAACGGAAGAGTTTTGCTATGCATCATTTGGTCGAGAGCACTGCATCATCTTTGCATCCACCGTGCTACCTTGAATAGCAAACCCATGCAATTCTGAGTTTTGGAGGCACACAAGGTAATCCCCAGAACTCTGGAGCAGCCAACTACAGCCAGCAGGCAACAGACACCACTCTGCAATTTCAACAATGAGCAGGAGGACAGGAGGAAGCAGGAGGGCCAGACACACAAAGAAGTGGCCACTAAAGATTTAATGTCTGTAGTCTAATGTTAGTTTTCTCCTCCTGCTAGTGTGAAAGCAGTAGGCAGCAAGATGACAGAACTTGGGGGGAGCATGGGGGGATGGGGGCAGAAATCTATTCGGAATTTCCCCTGTTGCAATTGAACCCACAATCTTACACAGGTATTGTCAGGAAACAGCTGAAGAGATCTTTCTGCCCCATCAATGCAAATGATAAACAGCCCAGCTCTGGCACCAGAAGACAAATCCCTCTGTTCACTTAAAGATTAGCCCTGTGAAACAGCTTCCTGCCTCTCTTCCTGTCTCAGGAGAACCATCACCTCTTTGCCAGGATCACCCTGTTGTGCTCATAAATGGACTCATAAGGTGGAGCAACACTGGTGAGGAGATGCTAGGCAGAAACTTCTCATGGGTATGGAATGTGAGGAGGTCTTTGAGGCCCAAGTCCTTTCTGTGAAACAAAGCAGCCGTGATACGTTCGTGATAGAGACTGGACTGGAAATGCTAACCTGTTTTTCAAGGAGCTGAGATTTCCCTCTTTGAATAGGGTGAGCATCTACTGAATTAATGGAGTTAATGGAAGACTAAATAACATTTTGCCTGAAAAGATTTGAAACTTGCTTGGAAAAAAATATTGCTACACATTATATCTTTAGGTATATTATATAGCAGAAAAAATATTACTACACATTACTTCCTTAGGTATGTTATATAGCCTTGATTAATCAACGTCCTTGGTCACAGGGAAATTTTTGACCCAAATTTGCAGAGAAATTCACAGTTTTTAGGCTGGCAATTTTGAATTTATTGCAAACCTTATGTTGAATTTTCTTTGGTCAGCTTGTTTTTTGTTCATATGTGCTCAGCACTGGCTAGCCTTGTGGTCTCAGTATAATAAACCCACTGAAGGGCTACATTTCTCTGAAGACAACTATGCAGTCTCCTCATGCTAAAGATTTTAAGACTTTTATTTTAAAACAGAGGATTTTAATTCCCAGCATTTTTAATCCACACTATGTTTAGTTTCAATATCCCATTGTAGGCATTTTCATATCTTGGTAAGTCTTGTAACAGGAAAGCACAAATCAGTGTTGTGACTGCGGCTTCCTATACTATGAAGAATTCCAGTGTCTGATTAGCTGTTTATAACAACCTCAGATGTGTTTTGGTCTGTCAAGGAAAGATACCAATACCTCTCAAAGACTGAAAGTCAAACAAGAAAATCTGACAGAAAATCCCAATGTTATCCCAAGTTAAAAATTACAAGAGAACTCAAATAATGAATTTGGGAGAGAAAAGATGATATTAAAATTTTTAATGAAAACCAATATTAATCCATATGCTTCTCATATACTGATGGTAAATACGATGCAAATGTAAGGGTGATAACAGGGCAGGCCACAAATCTATGAGAACCCTTTTGTACTAACCAAATTCCAAATCCCCTTGATATGCTTTAAATTGTAATTTGGACCAGGAGGTCACATGCACACCGTGCCCTTGATATCCTTCAGCTGGAAAATCCTACCCGCAGAACTTGCTAGATGAGCTTTAAATTTCCAGGAAGAATATATCTAGATCAGAACAAGAGAACATGAGGAGTTAAACGGTTTTGTGGGGATTTTTCTTGGTAGAAAAGATTACTATCTCAGAGATAGCCCATCAGCTCTTTAGGTAAGATGGTGAATGCAAGAACAGATTTTGATCAACATCGGAACAGCTTAGCTAGCAAAAATGTAAGGGTGTTGCAGTTTCTGTTCAACAGGGCTTTGGAATTCAACACTTGGAAGGTGGGAAATGAAAGTTAACTCGTTGCTCACTACAGCACTGCATTTGTCTTCTCACTTCTCCAAAACAGCCTTCCACTGGTGCTCAGGAGGATGTAGAGCAGCCATAGATCCCACAAGCCTTGCTCTCTCTGAAGCAGAGAAACATCAGTTTTTCTTAAACATTCTCTTTCACACAGAGATTAGGCTGAGAAGGCAGGGGCACAGAAATACTGTGCTGTAGCTTCCTAGCAATAGGCCAGCAAGGAATACAGAAGGGACTTCCCAACTTAAAGGTTACCAGCTACAAAGAGCCCCACGACAGAGTGCAAATCATCTCCCACTGCACCTCAGCCAACAGTCAGTAGCTTACTTTACCAAGATGACACAAAACTGCTCTTCTGGAACTTCCTTTTCCTTCAGCACCTTTTTATCATCAGAAAGGACAGAGTGAAGTGACAGAACAAAACTCCTTCTCCATCATCATGTTACTTTGGGTAAAGCAAACAACAAACTGGGTAATACAGTGAAGTAAACCATCACCTCTCCACAATGAGGTCAGAGAAATGAGGCTGTGTCTGGAGAGAGTAAAGTACTTTGCAAGGCACCTTTAGCTTAAATAAGTTTCACAGGAGAAAAACATCAGAGTTCAGCAGATTTGTAGAACTGGGACAGTGTTTACGATTACAGAGATGCTACTGCTAGTGACTTCTTGCCCTTGCCTTCAGTTTCCACACTATGGCCAACACTGCCTTCAGGACACAACTGAATTACATACTTGACTGATTAAGAGCCCACAAACCAAGTCAAAAGGCACTGTCGGGCTGAACTCCTGCCTTGAAAAAGGATGAGATAAACAATTCTAAAATTGAAAGAAAAGGAGGGACAGATTCGCTGTAACAGACAGGTAGTCAAATGAAACGTGACACGTCATCCCTAGAGGAAGGGAAACCGGCAGCTTGGCTGGATTTTCCTCATGACAACCCCAGGATATATGACTATCTTGGCAGAGAATAGACAGAGGTCCTATACTTGTCTATATCACTGCAGCTCAATTTAATTAGCAGCCTGCTAAAGAGCTAAATTTCCTAATTAATAGTGATTCAAGGAGGCCAACAACACAACAGAAGAGAATTTGCAGGGTTCTTCCAGAAATAGCTGAGTAATCCACTTTGGGGGTCATTTTAATGTACATTTCCAATGAACATTTCTGGCTTCTAAAGTTTCCAAAAATACGGGAGGCAGCAAGGAAAATATTTGGTATTCATTTCTGCCTGCTGACCAACCTGCTCTTCAAGTTTGTTTGCCAACCTGCTATCAGATTAAGCATCTTACTTGCACAAAATGTTCATGTCAGTTATAGATGAACTACTAAATTGTTCCCTGTGGACATCATGGATACCACCACCTAGGGGAAGAGGAAATAAGTTTGATTCACAAATGTTTCACTGTGGTAAGCAGTATCTCTCCACCAGCTATTGCCCTGATATGCTTTGTGGGGTACTACCCTGCTCTTGCTGAAACCGACAGGTTTTTGATGGATCCGTAATCCAGGAATCAAAGGTATGCCAGTATCAAAACAGTAAACCAAGGCCTAACTTGATCATGTAGCATAGAGAGCCTTGATTAGCTGAGGAAGAAATGCAATCTGGCCCAGGGCCAGACCATATCTAGGTCCCCTTTTCAGATGATGAATTCCAGGGTGAGGTAGCTGTGACATATTAAAAGAACAAAGCCTGAATTTAGCTGTCTGGCACAGGGCTTCTCTTCACATTATGAGTTGGTTCTTAACTACTAATACCTCAAGGCAAGCTCTCTCAATTTATTTTTTTAAAAAATTTAAACCATCCAAATCTTCATAGTGGTTTTCATTAGGCAAGACTTTACATTTTCTTATAGAGTTTGATGCTGTTTCTTGTTTTAATGCCTTTTTTTTTTCTTCTTTCTATTTTAAGGTAACAGGTGCTCAAGTTGAGCTGGAAGGCTGTTAACAAGTTTTCAGATTTATGTCAGGAGACTTATTAGCTCCCTAAAACAAACCAATCAGCACAGAGGTATTCTGAAACAGAAGAGGGGTACTTCTGCCCCCCACCCCATGAACTCTGTACAGTCTTGCAAAGAGACTCTGGATTCCAGACAGTGTCTGCTGGAGTGACCCTGAGATATGCCATGAAGCCAGCATAAGCACTGATGCAGAACTTCTAATTACCAGTTCCTCGTACACACACATCACCTGGCAAAAGAGATCAACCTGGAACAGCATTTCAGTCTCATAAAGCAAATAACTTCTGCAATTACTGAAGTACTCTGTTGCTGTGATGCAGGCGAAAGTGTGGGAAAGCAGCAACACAAATACTCACTCGAGAATGTTTAAATTAATTTTTAACCCCTAAGACAACCCCAAAACCAATGTTTTGCTTTAAGGTCAGCACAGAAAATGACAGATTCATGGCCAATGTGTGGAAATCAGCCAGTGAAGTTGAGCTATTTCTAGTGCAAGGAAAGGAAGGGTCTGAAGTCAGACTGACTCTATCTTTTAGCCTGTATAGACGACAGAACATTTTCCATTCCCACCATCAGTCTTATTAACATGCTGCAGTGGGTCAGACACCACTTTCGAAAAAGTGGATTTGTTTGAAGTAGAGCAGAGACATCATTGCCAGCAGTGTCACAGCAGCCATTTGCACAAGCATGACTTCTCCCTACTAACAGCACTATAAAATGGAAAAGCTGCTCTTTTCCAGAGAATCAAAACACAAAGCCAGCCTAGTTCAAAAGTCTCCTTCTGAGCAGCTCCCCTCAGACTTCCCTTTTCTGCAGCACTAATTAGCATGCTCAGCCTGAAGGTCTGTCCCAAAGGAAGCTCATCTTCCACAAATTCCCTGTAGCATCTGACAGGCAAACAAGGGATGTGCAGTCAGCTTCTGGAACAGTGCTATTAGTGATGTGTGCAGGAAAAACACTCAACCTACCGGCTCAGGCCGACTGTGGCGGGCATGGAGAGAAGGATACCCAAACACACACAGCCGTTCTGTACCAAAAGCAGCACTAAATCTGCCTGCTCAGCATCCAGCCCCCAACGGGAATCGCTCATTCCCTTCGTGACAACTGTGAGCAGAAGTGCTTCCACCACTAGAAGGACCTTGTTGAAAGACGAACACCAGACCCAAGCTTGGCTTTGCAGAATAAGCCCTCTGGAAAACTGTATGTGCTGCTTCCACAGTCACTAAGAAATCCAGAATGCAAAGCTCACGAATATCTGGACAGACTTGAAAGTTATCCCCCGGTAACTTCTCTTCCAAGAAAAAACAGCGATTTTAGCCTCAGTGTTTCCAAGAACTCTGTTTCAGCTGAAAGTCAGCACTGGTTTGACTGGCCTGTAACAGCCACCCAAAATCTCACTGTTTTGTGAGACCCCTTTCCCTATTTTATTTACCACTGACAAACCATTCTATGCATCAAACTCTCCTTTATCCTGCTAAGAGAGAAGTGGCAAGGAAGGCCATTGTCCTTGCTTTACCAGAGCCTACGATATTAATGGATTTTTGATCAAGACTTGGTGATGAAGCAGTCTATCTGGGAAACTGGTTCAAATTATTCCGACTCAAAATCACTCCAGTGATTAACAGCCTAATCAATTTAGCTCAATCTGTTGAGAGAAGCCCACGTTACTTACAAGCAAAAAAAAAGTAAGAGTGCTCATAACTAAGGGATGGCAGCTATGAAACTCATGCATCATGTTAATTGATTTTTGATAAGTTACTGTCAACAATTCAGTTTAGCAGAAAGCCTCAGTCACCAAGGCAGGATCAAACCACCAGAAAACTATACAAACGCTCCACGCTTGCTTTCTTTTTTTTTGAGGCAAGATACAAGTTTATATTTAAGACAAAAAAACCCTTCAGCCACATTTAGCACTGGATTTCCTAGTCTGTGTTGTCTTTTTGCCCAAAAGGAGGACACCAGCATCACATAAAAGATGTCTCTGCATCTTTCTAGACTGTGTCCTGTGGAACAGAGCTGTCATCCCTGCATTTTATAACACTTGGCAGCAAACCCACATTCCTTGTGCATCACAGGCTTCCCCTAAGGCCATCAAGTGTGTCGGATATGGACAGCACAGGGTTAGGGCTTCCAATTATAAACCCCAATCTCCTCACACTTTGTGTGCATGAGAGCTGCAGATCCTGTGATAGGCATGTGCAGGATGGATCAGTTCTGCACACCTACAGCACCAGGGGACCCTCCCTGTTTCAGCAAGACTTTTGACCCATTTTTTTTCTCTGCGAAATCATGACCTACATTCCATGTGTAATTTCCAGAGTAACAAAAATACCTCGAGTCCTCACTATAAATCTGATTTGGTGCCTTACAGAGACCCCTCATCTGGTGAATCCAAAGGAAAACATGCTAAAAGCAGCACTAGGAGTTTGTACTGTACTTGCTGACCAGCTCAGGAACAGGAGACACAGACGGTGCCTGGGTTTGGACATGCAGTGGTGAACTTGGGTTCTAAAGCACTTCGCTCAAGAAACTCTACAAGATCCACCCAGCACAGGATGAAAACGTTCTGGCTACAGAACAGCACTGCAGATTAAAACTGTCCAAGGTAAGAGCCAAAGCATACATTCCAAGAAAAAAAAAAAGTAATAAGTGACTCAAGAGGTAAATTACCATCTCATGGAAAATGCTGTGTAGTAAAGGGTTGCTCACCAGATTAAAGATTGGTACTAAGCAAAGACTGATGAGACAATGTATTTTTCTTTGGCACATCTGAAATGTGCCAAGGAACTGGTCTTGGCAAATGGATTCAAACATGATCAACTAATAAGCTTTCTGCAGGGAAAAAAGAACAAAGCAAGAAAACTAAACGTGTATCGAATGTTCAGAAAATAAGATATGGTCTCAAACACCATGTTCTCCTTCTCTCTCTTTCTGTGCCTCACCAAAAGATCAAGGCCAGGGGAAACACAGACAGGATGGAGGACACAACACCAACAGTAGAGGAGTGATCACAGCATAGTTCTATAATCTTCTCCCTAATTATTTAAAGAGATCAGGTATGATTCTTGAAAGCTTGAGGAATTAGTGCAGGAATCAGAATCCAGTTTAAAATGGCTGGTTGCTTTCTTCCTGAAACACACGTTCTAGTATATCTACAGATGTCAAAATACAAATTCTGATTTGACCCCAGAATTCCAGTAGAATTGCCATAAATCTGATTATATTTTGGTTATGCTATATTTGTCAATACTGTTTGTGCTCTCTGCCTGTTACCTGGGATATAAGAACAGATTTTGGTCATTTTAGACAACACACATGTATACAGAATGATCCAGAGGTTAGTTTGAAATGCACCCTCTTACTCTCAAGTTCCCCAGATAACTTCTTCCCAGCACTAATCTATAAACAGCAAGTGATTTCTAGGTGGCTGGAGAATGAAAGGGGCAAAGAACTGTGGGAATTTCTGATAGGACTTGTCTCTGGCTAGTAGACAGTGAAAGAAACTGAGAAGCCAAAAAGAGGTCAGTTAAAAAAAGAGGTACTCCTCACTCCATTATGCAAACTGAATTTATTCATGTAGAAAAATTCTCAGAAAAAACCCACATTCCTATCAGTGCTGCTGTTGCTGTGAACTGTGACCGCTGGGAATTTCATTCTGCTCCACAATAAAACCATGAATACTTGGTGCCACTGAATCATATGTTCTTCAGCAAATGCTCACTCATGCTACACAAGACTTCACTTTTTCTTTCTCTCCTCTCTTAAAAGGATGGTCATGCCTACCTCTTTCATCGGAGAGGCCTTTTCTTTCTTGTTCAGAAATCAAAACCGAAATACTTAAGAATGGAAGGGGGTGAATCCAGATGAAAGGACAAAAGACAGGAAACAGAGCCAACAAACTGCTGCCTAGCTATAGACACAGGGGATTCATACAGAACACAAAGAAGTAAAATGAGTTAGTTCATGTTCCTGCTGTGATCGCTTCAATTCAAGGTTAGCAAGAGCATGTCCCCACACAGCACCTTCAGCTCCAATGGGAAGTAAGCACTTGAGAAACATTCATAGGCTGCCAAATCCTTTAAAGTGTTCATCCTCTATTTAGAGAGCAAGTGGAGCAAAAGCAGAAGCCGTCTGAGCTGTCTAGAGGAGCTTGAAGCTCTTTAGTCCTATTTAGGAAGGAACCTCTTGGGAAGAACTGACAAATGTCCTCTGGAGTCTGACAAGAACCCCCCATCTGTTTTTATCTTGATGTGGACACTTGTCCCTGAGGGTAGGGCTGACAGTGAGCAGGCTCCACACAAAATGGCTAAATAAAGCTTCCTTATCCACCTGAGAAACCGACTTCTGTAAATGGTACCAGACCTAACTGTGACCTCGCAGTGGTCACAGGGAACAAACACCTGCTCTTGCTCTGCCTCTGAGACCTGTGTCCTTGTAGCCCTTTCAATAAGAAAGGTCTGATATTTTTTAATTAGGAGATAATATTCTCCTGGGTAATTTCCCAGGCCTAACGCTGTCATGGGATGGTGATATGTTGCAGATTAATATGTATCACACATGAAGAAATCCACTAATGTTTTCAGCAGATGATCACATTCCAAACCTTCATTGCCACCTGAAACATTGGCAATATCTTTGTTTAATCATGTTTTGAAACCCTGCTGTAAAACCACAGTTACAAGCACCAAATTCTCCCAATCTTTATTCAGGTCAGGTTACTGTTAATTTTGGTCAGTGGTAATGTTACAATGCCTGGATATATCAATTATACTCTGTGGCTGTAAAACACAATCAGCTAATATAGTGCTTTAACCTAAAATCAAATGCAGTGCTTTCTTCTTCCAGTTAGACATCCTTGTCAGGAATAAAAACGAGGTGATCACTGACCCAAGACAGATAGACATTGTCCTTTATCCTGAAACACGGCACTGAGAAGGGTTTGAGGGTAAAATACAAACAGGAGAATCTTGTCTTTTTATTTAAAGGCATTTGAGTTAAGAACCAACCTAAAGCTTACTGTGGTGATGCGTTCTGCACAAGCAGAATCTAATTGCACATTTCTCTGCTCCCAGTGAAGTTGACCAGAGCCAAGAACAGATGGGAGCAGGACAGAACTTGGAACAGGTTTTGTGCAATCCAAGCAAACCTACCAAATAACCAAAACCAAAAATGCAAAAGTAGTTTACACAGCTTGTCCAATTTCTAAATTTAATGTAACTCCCTCTGTGACGTACAAACTGGGTCCGGAACTTCTCATGTTCTTGTGCCCTTAACTCTTCTTAGGTCGCAGTACAACAACATGTAACGAAAAATGAAGTGCTTTCATAGTGAACAGTTTCTTCAAAAAAATGGGGAAAACAGGAGTGGTATTTGTCACCTTGGGTTACACTGATCTTGTATGCAGTAATGAAATTTCCTCAGTGAGCCTTTTATTTATATTACGCTTCCTGAAATGTTTTAACAATGCATTTCGTCTGTGGTATTTGCTCAAAAATATTCATTTAATTCAGGTTTGAGTTAGCTGATTAATTTTTACTTCATTATAGTTATTTCTTCCTAATTATAATTTGCGTAAAGATTCCCATGCTCTCTATCTTTCAGAGTCAAGTAGTAAATTAGCTCGCCAGGTGCCAAAGTGATTAACTCTGTTTTCTGCAACTGTTGCAGCCAGAGTTCTGGAGGTCTGTCTACCATGACATCTGGACAAAAGAGCTGAGCAGCTCACTTCTACTACTGAAAACTGCTGTGATATCTCACAGGGTTTCCTCCTTCCATAAATTGTGCCTCTCTCCAGATCAACCCTCTGGATTTTTCTTTCATTGTTAATACAACCAAATTCCATAGCAGTAAGGAAAATAGTATGGCTGAACTCAGAACATAAATTGGCCTCAGAAAATGAGCAAACTGAGCAAGTACATCTTTGTTTCTAAAGTAAACATTAATAAAATAGACAAAGCTGTCACAAAGGCTTAGCAGACTAATGCTTCCAGCTTCTTTCATCTCTGCTCTGGGCTCAGGAATTACAGCCCTTTTCTGCATTCCATATTAGGCGTCAAGCTAAGATTTTAGAGATGCTCTAAATTCAGTTCCTCAGGTAAGAGTCATTATCATTAAACATTCCTATTCCCCTGAAAGCAGAACTGCACAGAATTATTCAAGAGTTCAGCTGGCATCTATAAAAAGAGGCACCAAAGATTGTTGTTCTTGCTTAGACAAAAATCCCATTTGCAACAAAAGTTCTGATGCCCATTCCTTGATTGATCGGCCAAGTGCCCTTGACAGCCCTCCAGTCTGTCCCTCTCTCACGCCAGGGCTGAGCCTAGGCAGCCCATCGTATCAAACAAAGCAAGAGCATGAACACGACCAAGAGTTGGTGTCTGATGTGCTGAGTACACACAGAAGGCAAGGCGCTCCATACGTTCCCAGCCACAGATGGAATCGATTTCACTCCAAACATGGGCTCCCCTCAGCAGCTACAGCCCCACTTCTGTTCCTGGCAAGTGTCACAGGAAAGGTTACACCTCCTCAGGTGGGTTTGTATCTCCCACCAAGCAAGGTCATACAATGCCACCAGTAAGAGTGACAGAACCTCCTCCCAGCACAGACAGAACCTAACACAGAGATCCACCACCCCATCAAGAGCACCAGAAGTCTTTTAGTCTCGGGATTGCTGGAACCTGTGGAAGACCATGCATGGAAAATAAGAGTCTTCAATCTCTTTCAATATTAATGAGCAAGACCTCAGCCTTAGCATGCCCAGTAACTGATGCTGCCAAACCACAGATGAAAACACTGAGGTAAACAGGGATTAGGGCCCAGATCCATCCAACTTCATTCTACTTAGAGCTTCTAAGTTATCTAGCTCAAGGCCTTCACTAGTGGCCAGCTGCCAGGAAATACCAGAGGGTTTTCCATGGCAAGTGGTAGTCTTTGTGATCTAGCTAAAGTGCACCTAAGACATCCCTCTACTGGCTCATGACCCCAGGGGCTGAACTATGTCCTTCCTCTGGCAACATGAAAAGCTAATGAGTAGCTAATTCCTTAATTTGTAAGGGCTAATTGACAATTTTGAAGAAATTACATTAAACATGACATTAAAAGTCTTACCTTTTCAGACACAAAAACATCCCAAAACCAAACCCCTTATTTTTTACTATCTCGCGGTCTCTGTTGCTGAGAGAATGCACATAATGTGGAAGTCCAGCAAAGGAATATGAGACAAATGGGAAGAATTGAATTCCCAGTGCATAAATCTATCTCCTGTTATCACTAATAAACCTCCAATTATTCAACCCATAAGTGGATGCTTCATTTTAGACATGAGATACAGTTTTTGTCTGACATCAGAAAATATTGTCAATATAAATGAAGCACAGTCCCCCTCAGGAACTTACAGCTTTGTGTGCTGCCTCCTGTATTTATTGCCTCGTCAAGTGTGAAATGGATACCCACCACTCCCTGAATTCCGTTCTGCATGAGCACTGCCAGAAGTTAAATGCCTCTGCCTGCAAGACTGTAGGAGGGATAGAGGCAGCTGTGCCAGCCTGACAGCAAGCATGTCCACTCAACCTGGGGCACAAGATGGAGAGACATCTCCAGTGATGGAGAGACATTCCCATCCTAGTCTCGAAACCATTGCTGGGTTACACAAACCTCCTGCTTGTCTTGGTTTGTCCTCACTTTACCCAGTCTCACAAGCAACAGCTGTCACAAGGCAGAGGTAAGATTATTTTAAGTCATAAATTGGCATTAACTGCAAAAATACTGACTGCCATCAAATCTATGTATTGCAGAATTCTGGAAGCAGGCCAAAGCTGTGCTACAGGTATAGTCTAGCTAACACTGCAGAGTACTTTCCTCCCTAGTGGAAAAGTGCTCCACTGGAAAGTTTTCCTCTGCATGTTTGCCTCTTCTTTATACATTCCAATTAGGAGCTCCCTCTACCTCTGACCAATTAGCTCATGCCTATTTGCATTAAAATAACAGTGAGAAGCTGCCCACTGTAAACCACTGGTATTTCCTGTTGATGCCACAGAAAGTCTTCATTTCTGTGCACTGAAATGCAGCTAATTTATTTTCCTGATAGCTCACACTAATTACTTGTTCACAGAGCAAGTCACCAATTTCAAATGCTTTTCCTTGAAAGCCACGAGATCCATAGGAGATCCATACATCAAACAGCTAAATTGGGTCTACTTCCTGTGGTTATAAGTCTAAATAAAGGCAAAGACATTAAAATTAGATTCAAAGTGGAATACCAAAGATAGCATGAATAGTTTTATGCAAAGTAACAGTGCATATAGAAGAAAGTGAGTGCAGATAAGAGACACTCCCAGCTTATGTAGCATGTATCACAACTGCTACTTATCAACAACTGTATTCAGAAGCTGGAGGAGGAAAACTCATTTAATCAGTCATAAGAAGAGCTAATTACACAATCCCCTTCCAGTGTGTGAGGCTCTCAGAATGCAACTGAGACACCTGATGTGAAAATCACTATTTCAGATAGTTTCAAGAGTTGAGCAGAGCAAGGCCTAGTGAGTCAGAGTTAACGTTGCAGGCAAATTAGCTTTTAATTTTCAATCTCACTTTATATTATGCAACTCTTTTGGAAACTTTCTTTTTCCTTAAGATAACATCTTCTCACCTGCATACTGTTCTTTCTTGCAGGAGGTGACTCCAGTTCATGGCAATACAAGCAGAATGAGACCCACTGGAATACCTACATTTTAATTCCACGCACACTTCTAAGGTTTCCCTTTGGAAAAGTAGAAGCTAATTGAAGTCAGCTAGGAGCAGGTTACTCTAAAAGCTGGAAAACACGAGGATTGGATCCACTTTGAGCACACATCTCTGGGCTAACAAAGGTCTGATGACCTCCATCCAGAAAAACCTCAGTTCTACCCTGTTGACAGTTTAGCTAAACCTGAATCTGCAGGAGCTACACAGACACGGCAGCAGAGGGTGCAGCCTCGTGCTGTTTATGGAGCAGAGGCCAGTGGCAGTGTTGAAAGGTGATCCAAGTCAAAGTCCTGCAGCCAAGTCACAGGTTTACTACAGGATGACCTATGCAGAGTTGAAGGTGCCTCCAACAGAGGTGGAGGTTTCTGGAGAACAGAGAGAATACATCTCTATGTCAAAAGCTTTCATGAGTCCACTAAAATTCAAGGATTTCTTCCCACAGACCTTAACAAATCAATCCAAAATGGCAGGTTGTATTAGGAGCACATGAAATAGTGTTTAGAAATAGGAAAGTAATAATGGAGAAGGTTTGGGAGGGGAACAGAGCTGATCGAAGCTGGTGATGTATGGGTGGCAGGATGAGGAAATCATTGTGTTCAGGAAGCTGGGTTCGCACCTGCAAATCCACAATAGGCAGACTGGAGAGTGACTATGCAAGCAGAAAAGGTGGGAGCACAAATGAAAGAGTAGACTTTGGATAGCGTAGGGGAGAACATAACACTGACAAGGATCCAGGATGTGTTACTCTTACACACCCAGAGCAGCCAAGAGGTCACCCACCTGAAAACATCAACGCATCCAGCATTTGCTACCACCATCTGCACATTTAATTGTCAACCAGAAATACCAACCAGACACCGAATCCCATTCTCTCACTCATGTCACAAGTCACGGGCACTGCAGAATATGTCAATTTATTACTCAGAAGGCCGGGGACAGGGAGGTCACACCAAAACAAGACAGTAAAACATTTTCCTGTTTTAACCATAACTAATTGCTTATGTGAATCTGATTACAAAGCTTTATATTGCTCCCCATGAACAGGCTGCCCAACCCTGGAGTTCTGGCTGATGGAAATGTTTCTGAACAGCTCAGGATACCTACCACACCTGCAGCCATCAAACACCTGCCAGCTGCATACATCAGCTAGCAGGGTGAACACACTGTGTGGAACTGGGGAGTTGTGATATGGAACTGAGCAGGTTTTGCCTGGGCAAAGTAGTTTGTGTGTCAAACACCTCATGCTGCTAAATAATAGAGTTGGACTTCCTGTATTAGCCAAGTTGGCATCCTACAATAGGGATGATGACATTTTTGCATTTGGCATTTTCTGCTTGTGCACCACATCAAATTTTCCACTGTGGTGTCAGGAGAGATTTCTATCTACTTTCACTGGAAGAAGCCAGATAAGGACAGCAGTTCTATACCTTTGTTATCTTTATAAAAAGGTTAGCTTGCCAACTGCCCACATTTTTTACCAAAGGCAATGTACAGCTCAACAGAATATATATCAAAGTTTCCAGTGATTTCTTCACCTTTTCTGCTGTGCTGTCGCCTGACATTTGCCTCAGAGTTGGTCCCAATCAAAAAAGAACACTTTTGTTTTCTCTGTATTGCCACTGTGAGATACAAAAAGTTCACCAGAGAGATGAACTGAAAGCAACCAACATTTCTTCCCTGGCTGAAGTTCCTTGATCTGGAAAGATTACTTCAGGTTAGGGTTATCTGCAAAAGCTTCTTTGCTCCAAGAAAATGTATATAAAAATGGCTTTTAAAGGCAAATATTTCTTCTTAAGGTCTTCCCCAACTTCTAACATGAAAAACTGCCTGGGAACTTGTTCTAATTATACTCCATATTTTGTTTATTCCATTATTCAACCATAACCACATCCTGTAGACAAAAGCCATCCAAGGCTTTCACCCACTGTGCCCAGATCAGCAATATAGATATGCTATCACTATTCAAGAGAACTCCCTTCCTGGGAAGGAGAAGAAATTAGGATGCATTTTATCTAATAAATGGTATCTAATAATAAATAATGTCATCTAAAAATAATTAGATAATGGCATCTAATAATAAATCTTGACCATCTTTCTTTTCACTTGTCACAATTAAAGGCCAAGTTTACAGAATATTTTTCATTATTTGGCTTTATTAAAGATAAACAGTAAGTTACCAGTTGCTGCTGTTGATGTTTCTGCTTTGAGCACCAACAGTAGTACAGGTTCTGTAATTCTAATCTGCCAGTATTTGCAGGGTGACCAGTTTGTGTTAGGGCCACAGAACCCTGAAGGGAGCAGCAGCTTTCTCAGGCAGAACAGCTGGCACAGATATAAGCAGATAAAATATTAAGATTATGTTCTTAACATTGCAAATTTCTACACAAAATGAAAATCCTTCCAATCTGGTTCCCTTCCTACATATACAAAATAAAAGCACCAGCAAACAGACTATTGCATCAAACCTTAAAAAATAAAATAAACCTTTTTTGTTTTGCTTAACTATATTTTTAAAATTCAAATATTCAATGGACAATTAGAAAGCTTGGTGTTTGGGAAGCACTAATAATGACCCTTATATGTATTGCTCATATACAACAGTATCTGGGAAGTTGATAAACGAATAAACATTCCTGAAATCTCAAAAGATTAAATCCATCAAAACACCTAAAAGTAGTGGATTCTGTGCTAGTCCTGCCCTACCTTCCTACAGGGGGACCTGGAGTGCACGGTTCAGTTGTGCTGCAGGGACAGGGGCTTCCTTTACTTGCATTCTGTCTAATCTGTACAGGCCAAAAAGTGGAGCTTTTTGTCAATGCAACCGAAAAAGACCTTCCTTATCTGCAGTCAGACTGTGGTGATTTTTGGATCATGCTGGATACACAGACTGCATCAGAAACAGCATGGCTTTTACTAAGCACATACCAGCCTCTATGTGCACGTTTAACAGAGAAATAAAACCCACCAAATATCTGATTAAAAGCATTGAAATAATCTCCCACCACGTTCGAGATGCACAGGAGGGGGGAGGAACTCCTCCCACAGACCCAGGCACTAGAGGAAAGAACCCTGCAGAGCTCAGTTCCGAGATGCAAGATGCGGCTTCCCTTGCTGCTCTGAAGTTCCTTATCTTCTGACTCTTCTTGGCATGGAGCTGAGAAGCTCCCTGTAGCAACAGGCTGTGAAAACACTCTGATCCGAGGCAAACAGATCCAACATTCTTTCTTCTATTCCTTCCCCTTCCCACAGCAGAGGACCTGTCTTGGGCAAAATGCAGGGTGGCCTGGCAGCAGCAGAAAGGACACTAGGAATTAAATCTGCCAATTACTCACTTCTTCTCTCTAAGTTCATCTTCATTAACGCTTCAAATACTCCTCTTTTCCCTGTGGTCAGTGGGAAATATCTGGCTACAGTGCCTGACATTTCCAGCTACAATGTTCAAATGGGTAAGTCTTCTTTCCCACCATTTTCAAAATAGTTGGTACGCACAAGATCTCCCATGAACTAGAAATATAGGGTAAAAAAGACTGAGAAGAGATGTTACTGCTCTGCACTGGTGCTAATCAGTGACACACCAGCTGTGTAGGAGGCAGCTATTGTAGCTGGGAATCCCATCTTTTGTGATGTTCAGTAATGCTCTGTGTCCAAACATTGGGTATTGTCCTACACAATTCTTTCAATATTAGCTCAAACCAACTAATTCAACAGCTCTATGCCTTCCAACTGGAGTGAAGAAGCTGAAGAACAAATATTATGTATGCCTGAACGCTGAGAACAGGCCTCTTCCTTTCTCACCCATCGTCCTTCTGATCCTTCTGTACAGAACAAAGCTGCTCTGCTGTGGATGTGTCAATACAACCATTTCCATGACAACAGCCTAGGATGTGCCAAATATAGACATTTGACTTCAACAAACAGAGAAGGAAGAGACACATGACTAGAGGGTGTTCTGCTGCACTGCATTTAAACCCAATTCCTTCCTGATGGCTGTGGGCAAACACTCAGAGAAGAATTAGTGGGGGCTCTTTGGGATACCAGTGCTCTCTCAACCTCATTTCTGCCCCCATGCTCTCTCCTGCTGCAGAAGGCAGGGAGCCAGCTGCCTAGCATCACCCTAAGTTCTCCAACACAGATCCAAACAGCTGAGCATTAACTGCTGATGAAGAAAGGTTTAAATTTTGTTTCCCCTCCTCATTTTTAAAGAGCTGAGGTTCGTACACTCATTTTATTTCACCAGCCCTGCTTTAAAGATGGAAGACTGCCATAAACAAAGACAACTTCTTCAGTCACTTCAGAAGGATTCACCAGCATTTTTCTTCTCCTAGCCAAGTAAGGTTCACACAGCAGGAAGGACTCCTGTGGAGCACTGCAAACAGCCTCACTCACTGAAGAAACCCCATTACAGTGCAGAACACGACTTGAGGTCCTTCTGTCAGCTGCTGCCTTACCATAGACACATCACAGAATGGGTTGGAATGGACCTTAAAGCTTCCCTAGCTCCAACTCCTGCCATAGGCAGAGATGCCACCAGCTAGGTCAGGTCGCCCAGGACCCCACCCAACCTGGCCTGGAATACACTACATGTTATAAGACAAAACACAAGCACCTTGCTCGTCTTGCTGCACTATGGTATCATTCCAGCACAATGATGATCTAGAACCACGCAGTGTGTGAACTGCACAGGTTTTTAACATCAATCCATTTAAAACAGTGGATTAGTGAAAGACCCACTAAGACATTTCCAGCACGGGGCTCTGAGATCCTGAATCAGAGCTATGCAGGGAGCCAGGAAATTCCAACCTGCAGCAGAGTTCAAACTCTTTCTGTGGCCCTTGTAAGGTACTTGAGCAATGTTTTTGGTCTATGGCCCAGCTCTGTTTTCCTTTTGATTATCTTACAGACAGCACTTAGCAACCCACACAACCCCCTTGTATTTAGGTTTTATAGGAGAGGAAAACAGAGCAGGAATGTAGGTAATGTGCCTGCCTGCCACAGAGAGATAGTGATTGCCAAAACCCCTTTCCTCACAGCATTCCTATCTACTTCCAGACTCTGTGTCAAGGAACTCCCAAAGTCTTGCCACCTCAGGTGCTTTGTCAAGAAGAAAGTAGTTGAGACCAGTGTTTCCAGGAGAAAGCCCTGTTTTAATGGCAATGCTTTAAATTGTCTAAGAAAATTGTTCAATCAAAACTCTTTGAGCACAACAGGCTGAGCAACAAGAAAAGATACTCACAATCAAGGGATGTTGTGTTTAAACGGGGCTATCCAGGGAATTTACTCACAAGGGCTCATTCTAACAAGCACACTGGTCTCTCACACAGATTTCTGGGATTAATAATTAGAGTATTGCAGCACAAAACTGTAGGCTGCTGTGCCCAACATGGCAGATCCCTTCTGTGCTATGACTCGTTACTTACGGAGTGCTATAAATAGCGGGACTGAATGAGCCTGTGCATAGTGCAGGAACCACACACAAGGCTTGCCCGAACAGCACACAGCCTCAGTGCTTTCTAAGGATACTTCAGACAAGGCTTCACCTTTGCATAAACTATTTGTACAACCAGATCCCTCCCACATGTGCACCAAAGTCTGGTCTGAGGCCATGGTCCAGCTGATATCTGGCATTACTCTCAGAAAAACAAAAGCAGCACTGATCGGATGCTCGCACCCCCCGTCCCACTGGCAAGCCTTGCAAGTGCAGAAACATGCAGCAAGAGGCCACAAAACCCTGCCACCGACAAAATACCCTGTGCAATTCATACCCTAAAAGAATCAAACACCGCTTCAGAGATTTAGGCACCAAGCACTGTCTGTACACGCACATGTCACCAATGAACCATCAGCTACAATATCTGCTGCAATTAAGCAACTCCGTCCTGTCTTGGCTTCTCAAAGCTTCCTCTCCAGCTATGTGCTCAGCTGATCAATAGGAAGCAACTTGTGAATCCTGCAGTGATCCAACTGTCAGCAAACCCTGGCCCTCAGGACTAAGGCAGGAAAAATTTGCTTCTGCTTTGTGTTTTTGAAAAATTTCATCTCCCTACCTGCCTTGCCAAAGAAAGCACCTGACAGATAAAGCTGCAAATGTGATACCAGTTGCTTTGCTACCCACAGGCAGAAAGATGATCATTAAGGTGGTTAGGAGTCCAGAAAACACACCGCATTAAACACAGCCAGGACTCCAATGCAAACAACACTGCAAGGTACATGTGGAGGTACTGGAGTGGGTCCAGCTAAAGGTCAGGTGTGTTTAAGGCATTGAAGCACCTGACGTACACAGAGAGGCTGAGAGAGCTTGGACGCTTCAGCGTGGAGAAGAGGAGGCTCAGGGAGATCTTAACAATGTGTACATGTACCTCATGAGGGAGGTGTAGAAGACATAGATTCTGATCTGGTGGCCAATAAAAGGACAAGAAGAAATAGATATAAACCAAAGTACAGTAAAATCTATTCCAATATAAACTTTTTTTGCACTCAGGGTAGGCATAGCCTGAAAGAGGTTGCAGAGTCTCCATTGCTGGAGATACTCAAACTTGACTGCTCATGCAGGTGACCCTGGTTAGAGCATGGGAGTAGGACTAGACAGCCTCCAGTGGCGCCTAAAGCATTCTGAGATTCAGGCTGGGAGGAAGACCTGTTTAGAAGCCCTCAAGCAAAACCAGAAACTTCTACAGCAGGTAAAATTTTCAGGAGTAGCCCACGGCAGAGGATGCTTCAGCTCTCCAGGAGTCTGGAAACCAGAGCATGATTAAAGAAAATCAGCATCAATCATACAATTCAGCTTCCTCACAAAGTGTAGTCGTGCAGGGGGAAACTTCCATCCTCCCTGCTGCCTGATCAGAGAAGGGAAAAGGATCAATGCTCCAGCCAGCACAGCAAGCCACACAAGCCAAGGTGCCATTAAAAACATTTGTCATAAGGTTGGGAAGTAACTGGAAGAAGTTACTCCTGCTCTAACCTGCTTCCAGTTTGCACCTAGCCAAGACTCGTCTTCCTCTGAGCACTTAGGAATTGCTGAACTGCCCCTTCTTTGCTTAGTATGAAAAAGGAATTGGGTCACAGTCAGCTGTGAAGTTAAAGCACTGGTGCCACTGCAAGTCAGGGAACACCTCAAGAGAAGTGAAAAGCCGAAGAATGGGTGCCTGGTCCTCTGACAAATGGGCAGAATGGTTCTCCTCTTCCCTATATTTGCACAATATTCCCCAAAAACCATAAATCATCCTCTGTTTTTTCTTATTGCAACTGGAAAAATCTTTGCAATCATGATGCCTTTTTCAAAAACGAAAACTGAAAGAAAGAAAGGTAGCACCTGAGAGGAAGACAGAATACCAGGTTGCAGGTCCCACCTTTATTCAGAAAAAACCCATGTACTTGGCCAAGCAGCCTTTCAGGACTTTGACGCAGCAGTGCTCACACTCATCTACATTTGTGATTTCAGAGACATCCAGAAGGATTTAGATGAGTCAAGACTAATGACCTGGCCATAATTAATTCAGTGTATTTTTAAATAATTCTGTTCAAGTGTCAAGTCACAGGCTTGAAACACTGTGACATTTCTTTTTCTTACCCTTGGAAGTATTTTCTTTTTCTTCTGAAATCTAAGTTCTCCAGATCTGAGGAGTTATCTGGATTAGACAATCACAAGTGGCTGCCTAAAAGATGCATATGCTGTCCTACATACAATTACACTGGAGACTTCCTCTAGTGGCTCAAAGATGATGGTCAATTGGCATTTGGGGGCCAAGCAGAAGTCCCCAGCTATGCAGCGTGTGCTCTCAAGTGAGCCAGAAAAAGCAGCATGAACACAGGTGAGCATTATACCACCAACTGTGACTACAGATGCACAGAAGAAAACTTGACCAACCCCCCAGAACTCAGCCTATGCAGAGTACTGACAGTAAGACAGCATGAAGTAGGACTGCCAGGCCCTAGATTTATGACAGAATAGAGATTGTGGTGAAGCTCAGAATTGGGACCAAAAATAGCCCAAATTAAATTATTTTGTGCTCTCCAAAGAGAAATGACAGATCCAATCAACAAGTTTCAGTACAGATGGGTTCTGCATATTTTTAATTTATTCAGGCTTTTAAGGCTGATAAGAATGCCACATTTCAAATTGATCCAAATCCACTGTTTTCGGGGTATTAGTAACGCTGTGTTTTCATAATAAACTCTCTTAAAAGGTTTATTGTCAAAGCTTCTTTCAGGCATGCAGAGTAGGTTTTTGCCTTGAGCAGGATGTACCGTCAGTGACCTCAAGCTGACACGCAGCTCTGCTCAGGGAGAGGGCCCTCCTGCCAGAGCACCAGGCGAGTCAGCAGGAGCTGAGCCAACCCAGTGCTTCAAACAACAGCTCCAGCATCCAGGCTGTTATTCTCTTATCCAGGTCACTCTGTATTGTCAGAAACTGAGACGATTTCAATACAGACACACAACAGAATCTATGAGCAGTTTGCCTGGTGTAGGACTGCAAACAGCCCAGTGCCTTACTCTTGGATCGTACACCTCCTGCAGCACCCGGCTGTCATCTCCCACCTGCGGGCACTGCACAGCTGGAACTGAGCTCACATCTGAACACTGCAGGTGTGTATTTTTCGGATGAACTCTGAACTGGCCTCCTGAGCACACAGGGCTGCTGGCTCGTGTGATTCTCTAGAGCTGCACTGTGTCCCAGACCAGGCAGTGTAACAGAGTACGGTCGCTTCCCTGAGAGCCAGCGAGAGAAGTCACAGCACAGAAGCAGCTCCAGCAGCCCTTGGGGTGCTCCTGTTCAGCAGATGAGACTGATTCTCACTGCTTCCTGCACCTTCCTGCTACAGCTGAGCCTTCGGTTTCCAAATAGCTTGTGCTGGGTTTGTTTAAATTCAATAATTATGTAGACAGCTTTTCCTCCTTTGCACTTGCATGTGCCTTGACATCTGTAAAGACCCCTGCAAGGAACAACGTTAATGACAGCTCCAAAACAAGGAGCCGTGGCCCATAGGTGCATAGGCCCTGTCTGTAGTCTTCCTTTGCCTCTCAGAACACTCCAGGAACTGCAGTTTCTAAATGCCAAGGATGTCTTTTCACATGTATGTTCGAGTAGTGATCTTGGCTCATAAAGAACTGAGAGCATTTCACACCTGGCCTGGAAAGATTCCATTGGCCCAGGGAGAGCACAGTAGCTTAATCCTACCCATTAGAAGAGATAATTTTGTGTTGACATTGAAACCTCCTAGCACGCTGCCTTCTTTTCCTGCATTTTTAGGGACACTTCAATTTAAAAAAAAAAGAAAAGAGCCCAATTCAAAACTAGTTCATGGAAGCTATTTCCATTAGCCAAAAGGAAAACTTGCAGTTTCACTCCCACATAGAAATAAATCTCTGCCGGCTGTTTTGAAAACATCATTAGTCTTATCTATCTTTATTCTCAACATGAAACATTCTGGTGCCATTATAATGTGGGGTTTTTTCCATTTTAAAGAAAGTAAAAATAAAATCAAAATTCTGCATTTACCTCATGTTCCTGACACAAAAACTTCATTTTCAAGTTATTTTATAAATACTTACATGTAATTTACCTTCCAAAGCAAGAGGATGGTACCATGTACCTTAACAATACATTTGAAATGGATTTCAAATTATTGTTTAGGCATTTATCAGATCCTTTAAGAAGGGTTCTGAAAGCAACCTTAGCCGTTGGAAGACAAAAAAAAAAAATTAGAGCCCACACCTAGAAATGCTTGTTTTTGAGAAACCTCACTGAGGAATGTTCTAAGCTTAACTAATGAATAACTGTGTGTATGTGTACACATATATTTGTATTTATATATGTGCGTGTGTGTATATATATATACACACACATGCACTCAAATATGAGGCAAAAAGATAATTCAACAGAGTAAGAACAAGAAGGATATTCAAAACAGTTGCGTACTCAGCTGCCTTTAGCGCTTGATTTCCCTCCTATTCTACGACCACTTGCCAGCCTTCATCCTGCTGGAGGCCACAGAATGCAGGAATCAGCTGCACGTGGGGTGGTGCATTAGAGCATCCATAAGCACTCCCTGGGATACAGCACAACTTGGAAATGGCTCAATTACTCCAGCAAAGCAATTACTCTGTACTCCAAGGCAAAAAAAAAAAAAAAAAAAAAAAAATTTGTGCTCTTATGAGCCAACATCATAGTCCAGGGAATCTCTTGCTCCCTGATTAGCTGGGATTGAGAATAACAGCAGCAAAGCTCTGTACCTGTTTAGGCAAATACACCCCGAGGTATATTTGCAGTGAGAGCTGCCAACACTTGGATGTTCACACAATGTAATCCAAGACAGTTAACCAAGTGCAAACGATGTTCCTATCAGCTTACACCCAGGCTACTGTCTCGCTTTCATGTGCAGACACACCACTTTAGGAGTAGCTTTTTTAGAATGGCGCAGCCACTGAAGGCATTCGGTATCCAAGAAGACAGCTCATCTTGAGACTTTGGGCTTGCTCAGACCGATATTGTGTGCAGTCCAGCACACTCAGCTTGTTCCTGGCACTTTTAAGCAAATCACTGAACTAGTTAGCTGGTTTAACAAACATCAGACCACAAAAGGATTTTGAGATGAGACAGGATTCTAATTAAATTAGAAGCCTCCACAGATAATTACTGACACTCAGAAGAGGGCTGTACTTCTCTAATCCTTCAAAGACACTTCTCATGATTCAGATGAATTGGTGAACAAGACCTTAGTAGGGAATAAGCTTAGTTACAGACAAGCTTAGTGATTTAAAGGCTACATCCTGATGGTGAAGGACAGGCGTGATTGTTCCCTACATTGTTTAACTTAACTAACTGCTAAGCAGCCATGTCGAAGCTGCATCATGTGCAGGCAGCAAGTACACACATTCTTGACCACTGGGCATAGACACTATTTGCCAGCACATGTTCTAATCTATTTCTGCTGCTTTTTTATCTACATGAACTAGACCCGGGTAATGCAAATGAAAAGGTACATTCAAGTTACTGCCAGCCTTTGCATGTCTACCTAAAGGTAGAGAAGAAAGGAAGGGGCAGGTAAGCTTCATGGTACCACCTCGTTCCCCCTTGCCTTCACTCTCTTAGACCGTGCTAGTTTCCTGCTGCAAGAGTTGTGATGCTGGCAGTATTCAAATCAGGTGGCTTAAAGCTGTTTCACTTCCATGCAGAAAAACAGCAGCAACTGAAGCTTGGATATATCCTAAAGAAGTGTTGGTCTGAAAGGCTACTCTAAAGGTAACTGAATCTTTGAGAAAACACAGCCTTAGAAGTTGGCATATTCCTCAGCAAAGGGAATAGTGATCACCATCTAAATGTTCTTCATGGGAGTTGTTTCGAAGGCAGAGAAGGAAAAGGATGAAGATGGTGTACCTGTGACACCTGGGGAAGTATCACAGGCAGTGCTCCAAAGATTTATCTTTTCCTGCTGCAACCACAGCATCAGCAAAGATTGGAGTGTTTATCTCTGGTAGGCACAGGTGCTAATCTGTGCCTAACGGGGACATGAGAATAAGCATTTACTCATTTTGAAACAAAAAAAATCTCAAGGGAAAGTCAACTGGAACCACCCCCTCAAAACATTAACATGTAATTAGAACTCCAAAGCAGCTGAACTTACAAAATCTGGTTCTGCTGCAAACAGAGGTGTAGAAACATGATCAGACTTCCTACCTACATTAACACTACTTTTTGTTCCCTTTAATGGAAAACCATGATGCTAGAGGATACTTTGCACCGAAAAACCATTTCTCTAAGTGTACTAAATGTGTTAGGTGGCCAAGTTTACACACATTTAGCATTGACTGAGATTCCCTTTACTGGAATGAACTCAACCACTTATTAAAATAGATGCCCTCACTATTTGAATGTGATACCAAGTCACAGTTCAGCAACACTCAACATGCTATATGGAAGATGTATTTTCAACTAAGAAATATTTACTTAAGTTTTAGGACAGCTCACTAATTCAACCAAGAGATTTTCATTCTGTAATTCTTCCTCAAAAGTTCAGGATTGCCCTTAGGTTTAACCTAACCATACCACTCACCATTACAAATGAATCCACACAGAGAGAAAAATCAGAGTTAATTTAGCATGGATTGTTGTTTGTTTGTTTGTTCTTAAATCCATTGATTATTTGTTCAGAAGAGGAGTGGAAGTTATTCTGGCAGGCGACACAGAATATATGAGGGAACACATAGGACACGTTACAGTGCAAGCAGTGAATCCAGCTGAAACATCCCAGCTCACAATTTGCCAAGGTAAGGGTGAAACACAACGTTGACATGCTGCACTGGATGCTTTGAGGCACTCACTTTTTTTTCCTCCCTGCTCTCCTTTGGATGCGTTCTGAAGCAATTTGAACCTTAAATCAATCTCCCCTTGTGTGACCTCTAACTCTTGCTGACTGAGTGACCCTAGAGAAAGAAGGGTCAGTGGAATTATGCACTGCAGTCCATGAACGCAGCTGAAGACATCAGTACCAAAAAGACAGGGCTAGGGGAAGAAAAATGAAAAAGAAAGGGCTCAAAAGAGAATCTCTTGCCAAACAAGAAAGACGTAAAACATTCGCCACAGCTCTATTACTGGCTCTCTCATCAGCCACAACAATGAAATGAATGACTTGGAAAAAACCTTCCTTAAAACCCCACAATTTTCTTTTTAAGCTCTGAATGAAGAAAAAAAACCTCCACACCCATGCTTCATGTTTTCTTGTTTGTTTAAAGGCCATATTCCCAAGGGCAGTAGATGAGCATATCTGCATATTAGGAGCCACAAATCTGTGCAGAGGCGCACTGAAGTGTAGCCTGTACAATTAAATTGCTACATATGCACAAATACACAGAGGATCACAGGGAAACTATGGCAACCACTGGTCCTCCAGGTTGTGATTCCCCCTTTGTCCCTACCTTTCTTTGCTCTTCCAGTTCTCCCCAACTTGGACAAGAAAAAGAATAAACACAAGTATTAATGAGGTTGGGATTGGAGCTGCAACAAAGGAGCTGGAAAAGCAAAGAGAGCTGCTCCCAGGCTTGAATCTGGAAACATTCTAAAGGAGAACTTTTCAGTGGAGTTGTACAACAGTGATGAATGGGATAGAGGTGGCATGAGCCTGGGGTACAGAGTCTTGCCTAGGAAACCAGGGTTAGAGCACCCACAGTGCCACTGAATCACTTGCTGGAGCACTGTCACAACTGACTTTTAATTTGGATGCCTTGAAGGTTTTTGCCCAGCTGAGATACTTACGGCCCAATTTGCAGAATTGCTGAGCCATCCCAGCTCCCAGTCCTTTTTTCACGGGAGAACTGGACTGGCCAAACACTTGGACACTGCTCATAAGTATTTAAAAATAGCAAGGATACTGTCCAAGCATCAAACTGTACCTTTTTATCTATCGTAAATCATGCTTTGAAAGTCTTTTGGGCCCTCTGTGAGGGTTATTGATGCTTGTGAAGTCCTCTGGCATCCTCAAACGGAGAGCCTGGTAGAACAGCAAAGCATTCTCTATTTTCATGTTTATATTTAGCTTCAGGGAGAAGGGCCTTCTCATGTAAGGTAGCGTTTATTGACATTTAGACCAGAAATGCCACGCACTGATACTAAAAAGCAGTAGATTTTTTTCACTTCCTGCAAGCCTGAACCATGTTTTTTGCATAGTTGTATTTCAAATGGCATTTGCACAGAAGTTTATGCTGTAACACCAGGTCTTTTCTCTTTCAATAGTCACATTAACTTCCCCTCTTAATCAATATATTACAACAAGGCCAACCCCAAACCAAAAGGAATTGTACTTCATGACTGACTGCAGAGGAAGATAACTAACCAAAGACAGCTTTTGCTGCCGTGAACCTCAGAAAACTCTGTCTTTTCTACACAGGGGATGCCAATTTGTATTTCTGAAATCACACATTGTCAAATGTATACATACATAAACACACATACACCTCTGTCTTTTCACTTCCTCGGAATCTAAATTATGTAAAAGAAAAACTCAAATGGATGCATTCCAATCGTACCTCCCACCTTCTTTTCACCTCCACTTTTCAGTCATTTAAATCTGGTTTATTTCTAATCTTCCCTGAAGTCTTAGACGGCAACAGGCTCAGTATGAAGATCCCTACAGAAAAGCTTATGTACACACAGCGGGCAGAAATGCAAAACCCTCTCCTCCAAGT
This sequence comes from Lycocorax pyrrhopterus obiensis, assembly GCA_014706295.1. Taxonomy (NCBI): domain Eukaryota; kingdom Metazoa; phylum Chordata; class Aves; order Passeriformes; family Paradisaeidae; genus Lycocorax; species Lycocorax pyrrhopterus. Next base: position 4,517,908 of record JACSVZ010000016.1, read on the forward strand.
CCACCTATCCAGCCTTAAGGTCGCTACTGGAAATGCAGAATCCCTTTCAAATAAAGAGCCTGACTCATCTCAGACCTTTTTTAATGCAACCTTGGGCACTTCATAGTGCTTCCACACAGTCTGTACTCTTTTTTTCCCCCTAACTTCTTGATGTATCACACAGAAAGATGCTGGAGGCTCTCTTCTCCTCTGAGGACAGAACATTGCCACACATTTTAGTTGCCACTTCTCTCATGCATTGCCAGCTGCTACTGCTCCTGCTGGTTTTTTTTTCCTTGGGCTTTCTGTTTGGGTTTTTTTGGTTGGTTTAAGTAGAGTATTAAATTTTACCATTCAAAAATGTTATTTAACACAAGCTTTAAAGAAATCCTGCCTCACTCCTCAGACAGGCAATTGACATTGATAGAGAGGAGCAGTTCTACCACAGCGTTCGAAGTTTAAGCCAAAGAAGACTTCTGACAGAAGAATCAAAACAAAATAAATTCCTCCTGGTGATCCATTGCTCTCGAAGTTTAATCCTAATTCTGACCTGAATTTTGTCAGTAGGTAGAGACAAACTGCTCAGAAATCTTTTGCACATGAGAAGATACCTACCACAGTATGTTGAGGCAGCAAGGAGTCTGAAATGCAGTGATCTGCTTTTATTATCATAGTTATATATCAATACTGTAATTATGAAACTTAATTTGGTTTTTCCCTGTCCTCAGTCTGTCTCCATACCATTTTCTATTCCATTTCCTCTCATCTCTGTATTTCCTGCTAAATGCATGTAGCATCCACAAAATGACACCATGCCTCACAGCCTTGGGAGCAGGACTGTTGTGGAAATGAAAGAGCATTTAGAAAAACAAACTTAATTTCAAAGCCTGCTTGTGCTACCAACCTTACTTCTTCTGTATCACTGTACACCATTTGTTTCTACTGACCTGATTAAGCTCAAGAATGTATCCAGGGAGGGCAGCTGACAGCAAACCCTGTAACCCTGGGACAGAACTACCACTGCAGCCCCATGCGCAACTCTGAGCGGGAGTTGGCAAAAAGACCCTGTACCAGACTTACTTTATGCCAATGTCAGAGCATGCTGGGGTTAATCTGCATTCCCAGTTAAAGAGAAAATAGCCAGCAGGTGCTACTGAGATGCAAAAGCACGTCATCTTGTACTTGCAGCCCAGATCTTTCCCCAAAACAGAGCACCAATGGCTTGATCTCACCCTCAGCTTTTTTTCCTGTCCCTGGACTCTCAGGACGTGCTGTGGGTGTTTAGTGCTTCTTGGCCACCTAGGAGGTGTGGTGTGCGGGGTGGAAAGCCAGGGACACTGGCCACCCTGCTGTAGCCCTTTCCTGTATGTTTGTGCAGTTACTCACGCTTCAGCAGAGACTCCAGAGCAGCAATGGAGATTTTATTAAACAGCTCCAAATCTACAGTAGCAGACGGAATGATAAAACCTTTCAATAATTAAAAGTACACACAGCTAAAGCAGATTACACAGAACTGCACCCTAAATTCTTCCCAAGCCTTGATTCCAGCTGGTAGCACTGGGTATTTTTACTAAGGAAATGGCAATCACTGGTGGCCTTGAAGGCACTTGTCTGAATTTATCTAAGAGAGGAACTAATTTACTGCAGCTCCATTAAAAATCTCTCTAAACAGCAACAGCTGAACAGCTCAGCAGTCATTGGCCGTTAACATCATTGCCAGGCTCCTTTGCTAGTATCAGCTGGGAATAAGAAAGCTGCTTTACCATGCTTGCAGTTCAGACATTCAAACCCTAAATAGGCACATCAGTAACTAAAAACCAGAATGCCACATCCAGACAGGCTGAGTCAGAACAGGTCCAGGCTACGTGAACCTGCTTCCAAAATCTCTAGTTCAGAAAGACATTAAATAATGGATGGGAAAGCAAAAACTGAACTTGAGCAGCTGGCTCAGGGAACTGCCTTTCCCTCCTTCAGTGCACAGCAGTGCAACCCTACCTAGCCCTCATCTGCTGCACAGCACTCGCCTGGGCATTTTCTAGAGGCAGTGATACTCTCTACACTGGAATTTACACAGAGAAATGTCAACTCTAACATTCAGCTCTATATGACTAAGCTGAAACGAGAAATGTTCCAAAAGGCAAGGACAGCTTTAATCAGGTAGAAGCCTAAGCACTCTTTCCAAAGCTATTAAAAACCTATTTCTTCCCTCCTGACTTTAGAAGTCTATTAAGGGTCTATGTTGTTTTGGTTTAGGTTTAAGTCTGCAGAGGGTATAGCTAGCAAACACTGAATACTTTGGTTATTTTTCAAGACTAAGAGGCTGCATTTCCAAATTATATACTTTTTCCAGAAGGCTTGGTTTGGTTTCTCAAGGTCAGTGCAATATCATAGAGCAGTTAAAAAAAAAGAAAAAAAAAAAGGAAAAAAAAAAAGAAGAGCCCCTTACCTGTGGCAGAGTGAAGACTCTCCAAGCTCCAGTACCTGGACAGGACGCCTCTCATGCCACCACCACCACACACCACCCCGCTGCTGTCTGAATCCGAGCCCGGCGAGAGCCCGGAGCTGCCACTGCTGCTGCAGTTCTCCCCGCTGTGCGCCCCGCTGGACTCGCTGGGGCACTGCTGGGTCCTCATGCAGGCGGGTGAGAGGGCGAGCCAGGGGCTCTGCGCTGCTGCGGGAGGAATCGGGCAGCGCGCTCCGCAGCGGCTCCCGGGGCAGCGGTACCTGGCAGCGCCGGCTGAGCACTGAGCTGGATTCCGACCCTCCTCTCCGCTTGCCTCGATGCATCCTGACATCATAGGGGTCCTCTAAGGAGGCTCCCTCTGTGGCAGCTCAACTGCTTTCAGCTGCAGCTTCCAGCAGCTGATTTTTATTAAAGCCGATTTCAAGGCATTAAGAAAGCAAGGGTGAGACAGAGATCTCTCCTCCTAATTTAGCAGAACTGTCAGATTAAAAATAAATAAGTGGAAATAGTAGAATTTCATGCATTTTAAAAATGCCCAAGTGAGAGAGACCTTGTGTTATCTGCTTCCCCTGAGAACTCAGAAAGGATTTAACATATAAACTAATCGTGTTTAGAACTGGCTGTGGCTGCTGCTATTAAAAAACTATTTTTGTAAGTACTCAGAAAAAGAATTCAAAATGAAATTAAAGCCAGAAAAACACAGATTGAGATTTGCGGAGGTTGCAGCTGCGAGTTTTGAAAAATCATTTAGCATCCACTCCCAGACTGCAGACCTGGTATGATCCCTATTTCCGTATGTAATCTTTGTAAGAGACCTCAGCCCCAACTGAAACAGCATCGCTAACTACTACTTACTAGAAAGTTTTATATTCTCATCACCTAACAGGTGATTCCCTGTGTCCCTATACAAAGGATCCTGAAAGATCTTAGTTTCCTGAGAATGCAGAAGTACTTGTGCAGTTTAACAACAGCTTTGAGGCAACACAGACATTTTATAATAAAGGACATTTCTGGGCTGCCACTCTGCTCAAAGACCTTGCAGATGGCAGATTTGTCAAACGAGCAAAATAATTTAAGAGTAGCCACATGGTTTGTACCCTGTGCAGCAGAAAACAGTGTAAGACCAGAACCAGCTTGACTCAGTGTGAGATTACCCAGACGGAGTGAAACTCTTCAAGCGGGGGTTGGACCAAAGCAAAGGAGGAGCTCAGCTGCACCAGCACGTCTGGGAGAGGGACAGCCACGCACACATGGGCCACAAAGGAAAATCCCAAACTGCTCCTGTCACATAAAGAGTGACCATAGCTCTAGGCACCCAAATCCAAACCCAGGAACCCAATTTCACACAGTAACTGAAAAAGCTTATTTTACAATTTCTATGTAAGGTAGCTCTTTGCAAAGTAAATAAGGCCATGTTATATGGCCACCACAGCTTGTTCCAATCGAGACTCGTTTGAGTTTGCCTCGCTATCCATGCAGTAGCAGGGTTATGTCAGTTCAGTAAGACTTCTGGTTTACTGAGTATTTCCTAAAAGGAAAAAATGTCACACTCCATCACTGGAGAATATCACAAAACACCCAACAGTGCTGAACCAACTTTTGAGTCCTCAAATATTTCAGCTATTCTTTAAAAGAAAGGTCTCTGCAGCAGTCACAAAAATACCATTTCTAGTGATCTGTAAGAAAATAATTCCTTCAATTATCTTCTGAATGTAGCTACTTAGACCAAAATATCTAATACCTCCTAATAGAGAAATGGAAATGTGTTCTTGATTTGACTGTGGTAGAACCACTCTTCTGCATTGATCTGATTCTTGCAGGGCCTCCCAGAACTGCCTGCACTCGAGTACAACTGGAGAGAAACTCTCCTTGATCACAATAATGAGGGGAAGGTAAATTAAGCATTGACAACAAAGAGGAATGCAGCTTTTCTGTGGGTGTGGAGAACAGGGCATTGAGAAGAAGAAAGGTCAGTGCAGCTCTTCAGACAGGAAAGGTGCTAAGGAGAGGCTACAATTCAGTCCTAATGTATGTATGTATGCACTGGAGAGGAATTTTCTTGTAGAATGGAAATAAGAAAAATACTAAAAGCCAAGTTGTGGAAAGCAAAAATTGTGTCAGAGTTCAAGACTGCATTCCATCATAGAGGGGTTCCCCCTGACTACAGATTTTTATTTTTTCTTGCTGTAAAATCTACATAGAGACTTTCTTCTGTGACATTAGCGAGAGAAGTTATCTAAAGCTGATATAGCAGTAACGGACTCCAGCTAAAGATTAAGGATCTTGCTGCACAGCCTGGTAAAGGTAGTCAAGCTAGCCTTGGACAACCTGATCCCAAATATCTGCTGGATTTTTAGCCTCTGTTGGGTTGCCCTGTAATCTTGTAGCTTTGAACAGTGATTGCCAGAATCATTCAGGATTTGCTAGGATCTTCTTCTCTCTTTTCCCCACAGAAAGTTTTTACTGGTATGCTAAATCTTTCACCTCAGTAGCTAATACATACAATCCCACTCAACTTGCTAAGACAAATTTTCAGGAACTCAGCCACCACCAGGACCTGCTTTTAAGACTGGATGAAAACCTTTGAGTGAACACATGTTATCAGAGACCTCACAGAGGGCAAATGTTTGTGGCTGTGGTTAAACAGAACCAAGATTGACATAGTGGGTCTAATCTTTCTGTGATTAAGAGACAAAGTGAAAAGTATACGGTAGGCACCGTGATATTTTTTAGCCACTTAAATTCAATTATACTTCTCTAGTTAATGGGGATGGAATGGACATTTCATGCTACAGATACCATGATACACTTCTGGGAACTTGCATACCACTTTCTTCTGTATCCCTTCAATAACTAAAATGACAAAAATGGAATAAATAACTCAGCTTGCTATTTTGCTGAACTACAAGACTGCTAAATATTTATAAGACATAATGAAGTCCTGTTATTGAGCTAATATTTTCCCTCTTGAATAGATTTCTCCAGTGGCTGTCAAACATCTTCACATTAACTGTTGCCAAGTGTGAGTTTAACAGCACATCTATAGCTGGGAAAAGAAGATGAAAGTTGTCCACATGATGTTGAGTAAACAAACAGTCCCTTTGCCTCTGAGAAATACTTTCCACTAGACCAGGGAGGCCAGAGGATAACTCACTACCACTAAGTGGTCACTGTTTTCCAGACTATCCATGAAAGATTCAGCCCTTGAGAACTTGGCTCGCCTATTCTTGTTGCAAGATTTCCAAGGCCACCAGTATGTTCATCATCAGCACACATCAGTCACAGTGAATTCATGCCTCTTTGCTTGGCACAACCAACAACAGCTCTATGGTGTAAATCCAGGGCATCTCTTGTAGACATCTGATAGCAGAAAATTGAAAGATCTGAGGCCGTTTAAATCTGACAAGTGAAAAGTTGCCAAAAAGATTTGGTCTGCATTTAGACAATGACTTAAAATAATACAGGTGTGAGATTTGTTCTGGCACAGGTACAAACCTATCTTGTATTACACTAGTTACAGGTTTCTCCCTCCAGGAGGATATGACAAACCCTGGAGGTTTATGGTCATGAGTGTGTCCCTGTCCCTATCCAAGAGTTTCAGATCCTCTGAGAGGTAGCAAAAGGGAAACATCTGGGAAAGGGTAACAAGCTGGCCCAAGAATAAAAAAGTCTCTGCCTGGGAGGCATAGATAGCAGTGGGAGCAGGGACGTCAAGAAACTCCAGTTCTCAGACAACTACCTGTGTCTGTCTGTCACTGTGTCACCTTGGGATTGCCTCCTGCTGGAAAGTCCCTATGGAAAAGCTCAGAAATGGCAGCATCTTCCCTGAATGTGTCTCCTGCTCTAGGCCTGTGGGCTGGTAGCTCTTACCCCCAGAAGTGCCCATCTCCTGGCTTCAGCCTTGTTGTAGCTATGTTCTCACAGCTGCAGCCACCGTCCAAACAGCTTCCCAGCAACATCCACAATTTTAGGCAGTCTTCAGTTTATAAACAAACAGATATCAGACACAGGAGAGATGAGGAAGGAGAAGATAGGTCTCACAGCCTAAAAGACAAACATGCTGGTCCACTGCTTTAACCCAAAGCCTTGTTATCCTGCTACTGCTCACTCCAATCTATTTAAGGCCCTTCCCTTCCAGCCCTTTCCTTGTGCAATACCCGTGTCAAAAGGTCTTCAGAGGCTGCTAAAAAGCAGAAGAGCATTCCCATATCTGCTTTAGGAAGTGGCTTGCTTCCTAAACTGGCAGTAAGGAACATACTGAATGGTACAAATGAAGACATGGGGATACCCAGACAACTAGAAAAGGAGGAGACCTCATTGCAGTCTGACTTTCTTGCGAGGGGAAGCAGAGGGACAGACAATGATCTCTTCTCTCTGGCAGTGACAGGACCCAAGGGAATGGCCTTGCAGTTGTGTCAGGGGAGGTTTAGGCTGGATATTAGGAAAAGTTTTTTTCACTCAGATGGTGGCTGGGCACTGGAACAAGCTCCCCAGGACAGTGGGCACAGTACCAAGAGAGCCAGAGTTCAAGAAGCATTTGGACAAGGCTCTCAGGCCCATGGTGCGGCTCTTGGGGAGGGGCAGGAGTTAGACAGTTAGACTCGATGGGTCCCTTCCAAATCAGAATATCCTGTGAACTAAAGGGGACAGACACTCGATATTCATCAGCACTACCTGCTGAAGTGCGTGGTGCAGCCAAGAAAGCTCTTCCAAACTATGTACGGGTTCCTGATGTTTGAACAGGACGGTAAACATCGCCAGCCCCGGGGTGCCTGTGTGTGCACGCGTGTGTCGGAGCGGGTGCAGCCGCAGCCCTCCCCGGCGGGGGCTCCGCGCTCTGCCCGTCCCAGCGCACCCAGGGCCGGCCCAGCCCCGCATTCCGCAGGGGTCGGAGCCACCTGCTGGTGCCGCACGGCTCGGCAAGGGCTGCCGGGGCCGAGGGACAGGCGGGCAGTGCCTGTTCCCGCTGCTGGGACGGCCGGGTGACAGCTCTGAGCCTGCCGCGTTCCTGCCAGCGTGGCTTAAAGGCAGGGAACGCCGTGGCTCCGGCTGCGGGGAGGAACGTGACGAGCACGGCAGAAAGAGCATCAAAATGAAACTCTTCTCCCTGCACTCGTGCTGTGTTCCAGCAGGGAACATGCAGCCTGCCCCAGGATAGAAAGTCTGTCCCCAGCTCTTGTCCCCAGACCCTGGGTGGGTGCATGACAGAGTCCGAGAGCACCTTTTGGGCTTGGGACCATGAGAGCCATCATTTCACACTTGAAGAACTAGAGAGGCCTCCATACTCCATTCCAGTCTCTGCAGCATTCCCTGCACAAGGTGACCAGGTGCAGGCTTTGGGAGTGGGAAATGTATCCATATTTTCAACATGAAAGTATTTAGTAGCACTGGATATTGCATAGTACTTTCATATCCAGTGTCTTTTATGACTAAAGCATAGACTGGGATCATTAATACAAGCAGTTGCAGCTTTGGAGTTAGAAATCTTAAAATTAGATTAAATGAATTGAGCATTTATTTTGTAATTATTTTACATGCCCACAGCTCTGTCAAAAACAAATATCACAACAAAGCTGTGCAAGAATCAGAGGGCATTCTGCTGCACTACTGTTGCCTCAAGGGCACAGCCAATCCTAAAACTGATCCCTCATCTTCAGAATATCACTTCAGTAACTTGCACTTTTCTTCTCATCCACGTCCTACCACAGGCAGGACACGTGCACACATTCGTCTCCCCCCAAAATGCCTCAAATGAAGCCCACAAGCAGCAGCTAACAGAGATGGCTGTGGTAGAAGAGCCACTGCTTCCTCCCTCCATCAGTTTCCTTTCCCAGGAGCATGGTTTTGGTGGCAGAAAAAGGATTCTGCTCCATTTCAGTTGTTTTGCTACATTTACTCAGAAATTCTTGAGGTCCTTGCTTAGGTCATGGTATGAAATTCACTTGTACCTATCTCAGGAATATTGTGTGAATCACAGATGATTCAGGTTGCACGCCCCATTTCTAGACAGCATATAAACACCTACAGCACTGCCAGCTGGTCAGTCTGCATACATTTACTTCCCCTATTCACCATCAGAAATTCATACATATTTTTTAACTCCCTCATGTCCCGGTTGGGAACTACCATGAAATTTGTCTCAGCTGTGACTCAGAATTTACTTCTGTGACAGCGGTGCTCAGGGATTTCAGCTAATGTCAGAGATGCACAGACAACTTGACAATGATGGGTTTCCATCTGGGATTTCCAAGGAGTAAAGCTGCAGCTTTTTTCATTCAGCCAGGGAGCTGGTCCTAAGCACTGGGGCAACACCAGATGCTTGTGACAGCAAGTGATCAAAGCCCTCAGTGCTGAGAGAGCAAAGGCAAGGCTCTCAACACCACGATAATAAATATTTTGTTTTCTTATTTCCAGATCAAGCCTCATGACTCTGTGCATGAGCTGCACAAAGCATCAGAAAGCAAACCAGTTTTGCTTGACAAAATACTATGACCATTCAACTCTGATGTAATTAGTACAATGTTATTGTCCCTTAATTAGGTAACTCCAGCAGGGTTTAATCGATGGTACAGAGACCTTCTGAGGCAGAAATGGCAGCTTGGCACCCAACTGTGGCTGGCTTTTTCTGGCTAGGTTCCTAACCGCCAAACAACTCCTCTGCATTCTGTTTTTCTTATTCCACCCCAAAGTGCTGTGATAGAGATATCTGCAGTGTTTGGGCAGGCACTGTCAGATGGAGAATTTAAAAACCTGGCAAAGATATGTCTCACAGTTTAATAATCTGTGCAGCTTAGATTTTAATTCAGAGAAAGTGTCAGTCATCGGAAATGAAGCAGACACTATACTTCATGTGCATTCCTCATGAAAACAGAGCACACTTGTTCTTTAAGGGGATTTAAAGTACAGGAAACTTCTGTCTCCAGAGGCTCATTTAGTTGCTTTAGTGCCTAATTAGCAACTTGAGATGAACCTCACCATTCCCACTGTAGTGCTCTCCAGCAAACACGACACAGAGTCTATTTCGTCTGCAGAAACCTAATTCAAGAGTGTGATACAGGTGACACCATCGTAGGTGAGACAGAGTTCTCACAAGACAACACAATGTCTCTACATCAAGCTCACTATCATTGCCATGAGTGATCTCTTCTTCACTAGAAAGCTGACCACGCCTTTAAACAGCACCCTGTTTATCCACTCAGGGAGAAAACAAACCCGAGTATGAAAAGCACATGAAAGATTCAACTCTAAAGCAGATTTCTGCTCAGAGATGGATGCAGCAATCATCATAAGTGAGTTAGAATGCTTATCACATAGTTTCCATACTCGATAAACCAGAGCTTAATTCTCTCATCATTCACACCCAGCCAGGACAGTGTACACACCGGGAACGGAGATGCGCCGTTTCCAGCCCACGCAGTCCAGGCCTGTCGGAGTGCTCTGGGAAAATGGATGCAGTTTCAGCTGCAGGATGTCAAAGGCAACAGGAGATGTGATAGATGGACTTATTCCAGCCTGCAACAGGAGAGGGAAAACAAAGGCAACAAACATTAAGTTTAGATGCCCTGTAGGACAAAATACAGCATTCATCCCAGAGCACCCCTTCCCACCTCTGATACCTGCCCATGTAGGTAAGCAGTACGTTAGTAGACACACGTGCATGATTATGGCTAGAAATACTAGAAAACAGTGAGAAGGCAAGGAAAGCTGCAAGGTAATAAGAACAGAAGTGGATAAGCAGATACTGGATTCCTTCTTCACGTACAGCCACACACACCTCCATTCACAGAAAGTTTCACTCCTTCCTATGAAGTGTTTCTAGTGTGGGGGGGGAAGAATATCACAACAACAAGTCATCCACTCAGCTACAGAACTATTCCTACAGCTTTGTGACTAATAGCTCCTCTTCTAGTATTTAACATGAAAATAAAGCTTTTCCCGTCAGAGATTTATTGGTACCAGTCCCGAGCCGTATAGAATGTCGATAACAACATTCTTCTCTTCAGCTAAAGGTACAAGTAAGAATTCTCACACTCTCCTCTACCTGGCTGATTGATTTTATAAAACTTATAGAATTTAATGAAACTTTGAAAACTCTATACCACTGCCAGATCTCATTGAATTAATAACTTTTGCTGGTTTAAAGGGGATGTTTATATAGATATATACACATAGCTCACAGCCTCTTTTACAGAGTGTAGTAATTAATGCATACTGCAGGTATGCTTTTATCCCTTTTTCCTTTTCTCTCCCGTGGATGCCACACTCAGAAAACATCAGTGACTGCAGGTGACTGGAAGATCAGCTGGTCAGTAAGCACTGGTCCTCTGGGCGTAGCCAGTTTTTCATCTCTATTGCTATTGCCCCTTCCTTTTGCCACTGTGACATTCAGTTACAACATACCCATCCTTCACTGAGCCAGGAACTTGGTATATTGAGGTCCACTATTCTCTCTAGGATCTTTCCCTCTCCCTACCAGCCCACAGCATGTCCCATCAGCATAAAGTCTGCTGACTAGCCTTGATGCTGAAGCCTCTCCTGTAGATGGCCATTAGCCAAACCCTCCTTCCAAAACTAAGCAGCACACAGTACTCACGCAGCTGAGAGTGCTGCTGCTCTGGGCCTGATTTGCTTTTTTATTCCTGGACTTAACTTTCCTAAAATGAAGAGAACACAGCCAATACTTTGGCACAAATCACCATCTCTTGAGGGATAGCATGAACTCTGTTCAAATTAACCTGAGCAGTGCCTGTTTTTCTAGAAAAGTCACAGCAAAGACCCAGTGGGAACACACACTCTCCTGGTGACAGTGAAAATCAAGCAAGATGACTTACAGGGCCACAGCTCTGAAAATGTCATGGGTAAAGTCCAGGTTATTTACATGAAAGGTGATAGAAAGCATTATTGTTCTCTTTAAGACTAGAAAGCAGACCCCTGGCCTAAGGCTATTACAATAAAAACTGCAGGCTTCATTCTTATTAATTCCTGGGACATCAGAGCAAATTTTGGGTACAGGCATCATTTGATTCCAATAGCATGGAAGCCAGGCCTGTAGAACCCTAACTCAGGAGAAGAAGCATTTTCAGTGGTGTTTGTAATATGTGGGCAGGGTTTGCACAACCTTACAAGGGAGAGGATGGGAAATGAAGGACCAGACCATAGTAAAGATGCTCTCTCCTATATTTTCTGCTGGAGGTTCCAGGGGGTTATTTCTATGCTCCTATGCACAGCAGTTCAGTCCCTGGCAGAGGCTGGATCTCTGTTGTATATCCATGCCTTGTCAGGTGCACAACAGGGAGACTTTTCTCATTAAATCCCCTCCTCAAAGTGTATTCATTACCTTTTAAAGGTCTGAGGTGTCCACAGTGCTCATAACCATGGTACCACACAACAAAACTTCATTTTCTCTTATTTTGGATTTGGTAAAATCAGATTTCCAGAAGTCATATTCAGGGCAATGAGCTAAAGATCTATTTTTCACTGCTTCTCATTTCTCTTTCAAAATAAAAGAGCTTTTTCTGCGTGATACCCCCTCTGGGTATAGCCGCCTGATGGGCCTTTTAGGAATCTCTCTAATTTGGCAGTGCACAAACTGTGCTCAAACAAATGCACTTAGAAGCCATGTCTGTGCTCCTATTGCTGTGCACTCGAGAGGCATCAAGCTTTAGAGCCAGGGTTTAAGTTTTTGTCAAAACAGGAAAGCACAGGATGGCAATAGACAGGCAGTTCAGAGCAAAAATAATTCCCAAAACAGAGCCCATCGCCATTACAGCATTCCATATGTCAGTGGTTTTGGGCACTGTCTCTGCTCCAGTTAGGGAACTTATATTGCATTAAAAACAAGCAAGAGGACCCCAGGCTACAGCCTGAAACCCATCGCCATGCGAAGGGCAAAGCCTATGGACAAGCAAAAGAATACAGATTCATCCACAGCTATGTTTCTCTTCTTCCCCTCGGGGTGGGCAGCATGGGGGGTGTTATATTAAGACTTTAAGGCCCAAGATCAGAAGCTGCTCAGCTTGTTACTGGCAGCAACTCATTATAAGGGACAGCTGGGTCAAGCTTTGAGTATGACTGGGAATTTACACAGGCTGTTTCCATTTAAGGAAGCAGAGCAGCTTACCGGACCTAAGCAAAAAAAACTCCACATACATAGAATTGTTTAGAACTGGCATTTTAAATTGTCTTTTTTTTTTCTGGTTTATATGTAGTTTCTTGATTGTTTATCTGTTTTTCCCTGTCCCAACTGCCAGCCCTCAGAGTAGCCTTATATTTCCATTATACTCCTCTGTGTGCACTGATCTGAATGATAGAGTAGTATCAGAAATCAGCACTTGAACAATCAAGAATTCCTCTCTGCTCTGCCCTATTGTTTCCCCAATATTGCAGCATTACATCACCTTGTGGGCTGACCTGATCTTGACTTAACACAATGTGACTTGTCACAACAGAAGCCACACATCCCAAGGCAGCCGTGTCAGAAAACATCAGACTTGTAATTTCAGATCTCCAAAGCCCCATACAGTCGCCTTGTTGCAGTCACAAAACCACACAGACAATGAACATCTTACAGAGCTTCTTTTGTGATAATTTGTTTCTTCTTATTAAAAGGGATTCAGCCTCCCTCTAAAACCGCCCTCAGACGCTGCAGCTTGTGACAGCACTCCCAAGGCACTTGGGAGTATGATTGACCAGCACTATTACAGGACTAGAGCATTACAAAGACAGAATAAAATAATTTGAAAAAGAAACTGTGTGATTACTATTATAAATAATAAGCACAGTCTAAGAAATTCAGTTATATGGGCATAAGAAAGAGCCTTTGAATCCCCACAGTCCTCTCAATAAACCAGCATTTTGCTCTCTTGGCCTGCCCACAAAGATTAAAGTGTCAATAACCTACATAACACAAATGGACAGAAATAGTAAACTCCAAACCTACCTACATGCTTCTACCCAGAGAAGAATGAACCAGACAACCGACTGAGGCCCAGGAGCCCCCCGGGCAGGTGATGCTCAGAGAGACCGCCGTGGGCACAGGGGCAGCTGCAAATCATCACACAGCTGATTGCAGTTTAGAGGTAAGTTTGCACCAGAAAATAAGGGTGGAAATGCTTAAAGGAGAAGCTGTTTTCTGGCAGCCTCCAAATGTGCAGTCAATCAGCAAAGCAGACAGCATTCAAGCTGTGTAATCTGATGGCTCCAGGGGAAGCTATTGAGGGAACTGGTCACTCCTCTTAGGAGCGCTAATGGTCTCAGTCCTGGCCCACATGCCCTGCAGCATAGGCTAGATTTCCATCTCTACCCATGCTCGTCAAGGAATTGTGAGAAATATTTTTAGTGCATTTCACTGATTTCTGCTAATCCCTGACCAGGCATTCACTTTCACTAGCTTGCTTCATCCCTGCTTCATCCCTTTCACTAGCCTGCTTCATCCCTGTACAGCACTAAGCACTCAGAACTTCAAACAGGGTAGAAAAGTAACCCAAGTCATTACTCATTGTCTCCATTACACAGGTGATAGGGAGCTGAGCCAGGGAAGCATCCTCACTGAACTGAGAGTAGGAAACACATCACAGAATCACATCCAGCACCCATCCAAGCAGCCACTGGCAACACTTTGTTTTGAAGAGCCTGACACATCCAAAATAGCGCAGATTTTTAGACTCTTTCCTTGAGAAGGGGAGAACAGTGGGGAGTTTCTCAGAAACAGTATTTCTGGGGTTGGCCTGGTTTGCTGTCCCAGGTGTCTGTCAGTTCCCAGGTGGACAGGCACGAGGCAGCAGGTTTTCTCTGGGCAAGCCATAGTGAGCAGCCCAATGTTTCCCCTTCACCATTCACAGAACTATCTGTGCTCATAAGCTCAAGCACATTCTGAAGCCGTGATAGGACTACTGAGGCCTCAGATCCCCTCCAAAACTGTCATTTTAATGTAAGAACAATGAGAAACAGGCAACCAGGACAACAGAGAGAAAGGGAAACAAATACAGATAACAGACTAAAATAGAAACCCCTGAGGAAAGCTTTTATTTGAGTATCTGCTATGTGATTTCAAGCTTGATCAGAAACTTTCTCAATATCATGAGAGGCTGCATAGAGCATCCCTTGACCTCATGTCCTTTTCCCCCCGAAGTTCTTTTGTATGTATTAAGGCTAATTTTGGCTCTTGGATACAGATTTGTGACTCTCCCTGAAGGGAACAGACCTTAGCTCTGGATCCAAAAGTAACAGATGCCATCAGTGTGAGTCACAACAGCCACAAAGTTTTTCACAAGCAATCATAATGCTGAACTCAAAGTCTCCCTCAGTGGAGAGGAAAATATTAATAGCTAAAAATCCAATGGCAATGTTCTCTTGAGCTTTTCACAGCAGGAACTTGCTTCAGTAGGAATTGTGGAGTTGGCCTCAGATACAAGGGAAGTCTAATTTAGAAGTCCATCATTAAAGTTATACAGCAACACCACAGGGCACAGAATGAGATTTCATCGGTTAAATTTATATTGATTTAAGGAAACTTTGGTTTGCTCCTTGCCCTCCCCATCATTCAGCTCACAAAGCAACCTGATGTTCTTGCATTCCATTTCCAGCATCACACAGGGCATGAACTGTTCACTTTCAGAGGCTAAGAAACCCACCACCTTCAGACATTATCACTTAAGGACCAGTTTAGTGTTTCATCAGTCTCCACAGAGTACCAGGCCCACAGAAATGCTGACAGAAGTGGTACCAGACAAAGTGTAAGGACAGGAATATGATGACAGCAGAGAGAAGCAGCCGGAGCAGAGAGGAAGACAGTGCCAGGGAACGAGGAGGTTGGTGTATGGCTTCTTACTTTTAAGGGGTCCTCTGGGAGATGTTGCAATTGAACCCCTCCCTCTGGCTGTGTCTCCTTCTCTAGCTTCCTTTTTTGATTCCTCTCCATCCAAACATCATCGAAGCTGAAGCACTTATAAAGGGGTTTAGGTCTCTTCCTCCTTGTCTCTGGAATCTCCTTGGCTTTTTCATCTGCAGCAAGGAAGGAGAGCCTCCGGGCTTTGCTCTCCAGGGTGGAGACAGGGCATGGGGATGGTGGAACCCGGGGGGGCCTCCTTTTGCGATGGGGAACCCATTTCTTATTTGGCCTCTTTTCAGGTGCCGTTTGACATTGCTTTTTGGACTCCTGTTTTACAAACAGCAGATGAAAACACAGGGTTTGTTGGATGGAAAATTTGTTTGCTTCAAGTCAGTTTGAACAGAAGATGGCAAAGCTCAGTTACTCAGCCACAGAACTGCTCAGAAGAAAATGCTTCGGAGTACTCCACTCTGAAGCAGCAGCTCTGCTGTCCTTTGAGAGTGCAATATACACTCCCTCCACACAGGACAGTGCCCTGTTCACCCTCACTCTGGATCCGTGTTACACTAACATTACCACCAGGATTTAGGTCACTCCGTCTGTATAATATCATTTACAAGGACAGGCGATGTCTCTGAAAATAGAAAAATGACCTCTTGTCTGTTTCTGGTTTTCCAACTGTACATCAGTTATACAGTGTGAAAAGGCTTTGTAGATGCCTGCAGGTCTGACATATTAAGCCCTGTGCTTCCCAGTGTGCTCTTTCACTATCCATTTTATTTGCTTGATGCTGGGCTGAGAGTAAGGAATTGCACAGCTTTGCCCTTCACTCTCATTTGAGTGGTTGCACAAAATTGCAGCTTTTATACTAAAACAACTTGAAATCAAGGGTGCCCTGAGGCAACCAGCTATTACTCCAGGTAGCATCAGTGTTAGAATCAATAATATTTAATGTAGGAGATAACAACACTGGGGAATGAGTGAGTTCAGGAGCCTCATGACAAACAAAATGCTGTGTCCTGACAATAGTATCTGTCCAGTTTCTCAGAGATCATTTGTAGAACCCAAATAAAACAACCCTCAAAGCATCCAGGCACTTCCCATCTATTTTCAACTAACCAACAATTCCAGATCAATTCTTCTTTGCCCCTGGTAAGAGATGCCACAGTCTAGAAAGAATAGATTCTGTGAGAAAGGTGTTTTGTGCCTAACCCCACCTTGCTGGAGAGGAGCAAGGAGAAGAACATGTGAGTTCCAAACACTGGACATTTTAGAACAGTTCGCTCTTGCCTGCTGAGTAACACAATTATGCAAGTGAAATTGTGCCATGAACAGATTAATTAAACATGTAGTGAAGGGCCTGACAGATGGGCAAACTGGTAATGGTTCTGTCTTGCTGTTTTCAGCATAAAATCTTTGTCCTGGATGAAACCTGGCGAATGTTAACCATTAGCAAGTAATGAGAGAGGCTGGCCTGTGCTCCAGCAGGCTCAGCTGAGTTACTTACCTGAGTGGAAGCCAGAGGTGTCCAGGGCAAGCTGAAGTTTGGCACAGCACTAACATAGACAATGCAGACAACTGGAAAAATACCTGGCTGGGGCTCGGGAATATATACAAATCCCCAAACTGGAGGGCACAATGGGAACTGAGCTCTAGACCTTCACAATTACGGATTTGTTTTGCACTAATGTCTTTACTGATGTGGAACAGAAAAGGACTTTCCTTCAAATTCGCCAATCAACTGAATTTTATGACCTCTTTAGGAAGCAACACACATAAGGAAGACCATCCTTAGCATACAGATGATAATTATTTTGGAAAGACTTAACACTGCAAATATATTTTGCCCAATGTCTTTTGTATTTTCAGAGATCCCTGAAAATACAGCTTCACTTAAAAAATCGAGGGTGCAATTCTACTTCATTTCACAGTGTCATGAAAATGGAAATAAATAAAGTCCTATCTATTTTAATAGATTAGATGTTGTGTTTTGAAAGCTGGGACATTTATATTAATTTCTAGGCTCCAGCTGCATTTGTCCAATTTCAGATATCATATTCTGCAGCCTCCAGAAGAATCAGGAAAATTAAACTGTTTTCATATGTCTGAGATCCCATTTAAATTTTTTATGGTTTTCTTTGAATAATTTAATCTAGCAATCAATTTAAGTAATTATTTATTTGCTCCTAATGGTTACATTATAGCGTGTGGGCTTGCCTTTTCAAGGCTTTACACGTGCCTCATCTCTACACTCTTTTCTAGATGTTCTTTTGAGCTGTAATTTTCAGGTCAATGATTTTATTCATCCTCTGAGAGGCTTCATCTGTTGACAGTGCGTATAGTCCAAGTCTCTTGCTTTTTCCTAGGCTGCAGTCTCTTGTTTGGGATGTGGTGTCCAGTTTTAAGTTTGTATGTTAAGCTGGTGCCCGTGAAAACAAAAGATTTTCAAGTAAAGCTAAGCACAGAAGGGGATAAAGCTAATTCTCTTCCCCTTTTCCCCCCAGGAATTCTGATACTACAGCCCTCACTTCTCAAACTGCCACCCAAACACTTCTTTGGATTTGAGACAGCATTAGATAAAAACCCCACGCCAATCAACCAAAACACTTTCATTTGGGAATATGTGAGGAGAGGTTGAGAGAGCTGGGTTTATTCAAGCTGATAAGAGGGCACTGAAGGCAATGCAAGAGCAGTCACCAACAATTGTGTATTTACATGGATGATGGATCCAAGCTCTTCTCAGTAGTGCCAGACAACGCCACAGGCCAGTGGCCAGAAACTGCAGCTTGGAAAGTTCTTGTTGGGCATTAGGAAAAAAATTTTCTGAAGGAGTATATTTCCCAGAGAGGCAGTGAAACCTTCATCAGCAGAGGTTATCAAGGCGTGGCTAGATAAAGCCATGGTTCTGCCTATCTTTGTTTGTTTCTATACAAAAAATAGGGAGTTTCTATAAAAAAATATGGAGAAAGGGTAGGATAAGGCCATCTTGGAGACTGTCTTAAAAGTTTAATATAAGCTGAGATGTGAGAGACAAAAGGCAACAGCAGCACAAGCTCTGCGAGGCTCATTTGAGTTGAACACAAGCAGCCCTCAGCTGTTGTGAATTGATCAAGCAGTTCCAGATTAATGAACTATCTGAAAATTGTCTGCTCGGGGTATGCAGAAGTTCATACACTCTCTCAAGTGCCACTTTTGACAATCTGCTCCAAAAAAATTATTCTCCCGTTTCTTAATGTCAAAATTCATCAGCAATAATACTGAAAAAGTAGCATGATCAAGGCGTGTCCTGGGATCTCAGTTACAGCTCGGTCTCAGTCACTCTGGGGGGTTGTGCTTAGCCACTGAAAGAGACTCCTAAGCTCCCAGCCACTCACAACTTGGGAAGTCCTCTCTGGGCTTAAAAGCCTACTGATGGAGGAAGTCTCTGCTTTTAGAGGTCTCAGCCAACCAAGAAATCCCTACTGAAGATACAATCTGTTCCATGAGATCTGGCCTATGCCAAGGATTTAATATGTTACCTGGATTAGAACACAACACAACATGAAAAGGAGACTCTCAGTCTGTAGTTTGGGGTTTTTTTCTGTCTGTTGTAGAAAAGGCAGAAAAGGACTTGTAGTAGCAACCAAAAGGTAACTTATGGTGACTGCAAAAGACACATGGTACTTCAAAAGACAGCTACTCATTGTCTAAAGATATTTTAGATTTTACTTCTTAAAAAGTGACTGCTAGCCATAGGAATTAATTTCTTTGTTGCCTTTCACAATGAGAAACTTATTTACTATACACCAGTTGCAAGGCTCGATTCTGCTTTAAGAGGGGTAAAACCCGGCTTAAAACTGGAGATGAACACAGGGTGATGTCTGTATGACCTTTAATGGTGTTGTGATTGCTCCGTTCCTTTGGGGTTTTGTAGCAAATCGTCCCTTTAAGAGTGCATCAATTCACATAGTCTTGAACAGAAACAGAAAGAATGGGTAGTGTTACCTATCTTAGACCCAGAAGAATATTTATGCACTCATCTAACCAATGAGCCATTGAGCCATCAAAGAGTTTCACTGGAATTCCTAAACCATAGTAAAACAAAAGACTGCAAACCAAACCACTCCCTGATCATTCCCTGACAAGAACTCACCTCATCTCGGAGCATGTCACTAATGGAAGAAGCTGTATTTAAGCTGATCTGGGATTGACTGCTTATGCCACTGTCATCCCTCTGGTAGTCATCCAATGAGTGTAAGAGACTGCCTCTGGGTTTCAATGTCCTTGGTCTCTCAGGAGCCTCCAGATTGCTTTCCACTCCAGAGCTGTTCCCAAGAGAGATCATCGACGTGGCACATACTCGCCCGGGATAACGGAAGTTCTTGTGCTGAGAAGTGGATCGTGGACTCTGAGGTTTGGGACTCATGGGCCTACAAGGCATGTCTTTACCATCAGAATTTGAGAGCTGGGGACATGATGGACTTGACTGACTAAATGCCAGCTGCAAGTCAGCGGGGCTAAATGGAGATTTCATCCAGTATTCCTCTAGAGAAGTATTTAAACTGTTGCTCAGAACCTCCTGCTGTTCATCACAGTCTGAACTCTGTGAGTATCTGATACCCAAGTCATGGGACTGTATTCGTCTTCTCCACATACGTGCAGGTGAAGAGACATCAACAGGCTCCACAGAGCTGTCAAAATAGTTGGAGTCTGTTGAGGAGCCATTATCTGTTTCTGTTTTTAGACAAGTGTGTCCATTGGAACTATGCTGTCGCTCTACTAGTGTTAACACATGGCTACTGGTTGCATTAAGACTCTCCTGTGTGGATGATGAACTTGCTAAGACAGGCCTTTTTAGTCCATCTGCCTCCTTGCTTTTTAGAAAAGCTTTCCAGGCGCTCTGGCGAAGTTTGGCTTTCTCCTTTTCATTTTTCGCTGATGCTCTTGAGCTTTGCTCAGTGTTTTCCTTTTCTGGACATTTGGACTCAAATAAGCTTGAGAGGGATTTGTGTGCCAAGGCCAACCTTGTCCTGAGCTTCTTACCCTCAGGGGTTTTGTTTCTTTTGTGTTCATTTTCGGGGAATGATTTTCTAATCCCTGAATGCTCCACAGGTTCACCGTCATTGTTTTCAGATGAACCTGAAACTTGTCGATCTGCATCTTCCATCAGTATCCGACCAGAGCCAGAGGCCTTCCTCAGGCTCAATCTGTTGAATAATCCTGCAGGTCTCTCATAAAATAAATCATCATCATCGGAGTACTCAGAGGTGTAACTTTCCTTCCTGTGGAAGACTAAACCAGATGAACAACTTTTGAAAGACAGTAAACTCGCAGTGTCTTCATCGTCTTTCCCAGCATCCAGTTCTTCTATCTTTGCCTTGCTGCCAAACAAACTGCTGCTTCCCTGATTTTCCAATGAGGCAGGCTTAGTTTTCCTGAAAGATGTCATTTTTGAGAATACTAAAAACCTGGAAGCTTTCCCACTATTCTCATTCTTTGTTGGCTTTTGTACAGCTTTATGAAGACTGCTGTTACTTCCCAGGATGTGGGATGAGTTCTCATCCAGTTCCTCGCTGTTAGTGCTGCAGGTACTTACATTATCCAGGCCCAGCATGCAAGAGTTACGGGTCTCTCTGTTCAGAGACTCATCAAAGACATCACACACATCTAGACTGAGTGCACTGTCTTTGCTGGGGCTAGAGGTGTCTGCTGCAGGAGAGCCCTCCTTTCCTTCCCTAGGAGAGGGTTCTTCACAGACACCTGTTTCTGCCTTCGAGCCATTACAGCTTTCATTTCCCTGCCTGCCTACTGCTTGTTCAGAGACAGTGCTGGGCCCTTGAAGGCCAACATCAGCACCATCTCCCTGACACAAACTGCTTACACTGCTGCTGGTTTCCAGTGTCACTGCACTAGTAACCAGTCTCCTTGTTCTGCAGGGCTCTTCCTCAGAGACCTTCACACTGCTTCCACTGGGTGATTTTATGAGTGATGTTTCACATGGATCTGCCTGACTTTCTGCAATAAGTGTATCACTGCCCAGTGGTACAGCAACATTCCTGGATTCCACTTTTGCACTTGCTACTGTGGAATTGCTACTGGTGAACCCTAAGGATGAAACTGCTTCTGTTTTCTCTCTCTTCTCTACTGAAATTTCTGTTTTTACTTCAGGTGTATCTCTACCAGAGAGTACCTCTGCACTGCCAGGGATGAGGTGGGTGGCCAGAATTTGTTCTTCACAGTTACAACTTTCACTCAGAACTCTCTCTGGCTCATCATGAGCTTTGCTGACAGTATGAGGAGACATCAAATTCTTGCTCACTATGTTTCTCAATGTTTCGGCTACCACTTCAGTAGGAAGGTTATCATTCAGTGTTTTGGACTGTAATCCTTTCTCCTCTGCAGAGACTATAATTAGGGCAGGCTTTAATTCCGGAACAGTCATTAAATCCCTTCCCTGCCTTATATAATCTGATCTGGGAGTCTTTTCAACAGCAAAGACACTCTCTTCTTCCTTTCCTTTATGAGTAGGATGTTCGTTTGTTCCTGGCTCTGAGTGGCTCCTTAAGGCACCAGTTTTGCAACTTGTATTTTGCTGCATTGACTCTTCGTGCTCTGCCCCACTGTCACTGCCATCTGGCTGCATTGCAGTTTCCAGGACTTTCCAACCAAAGCCAAGATTAGAAGAATCATCTGCCCATCTTTCTCCTGCCACAATCTCTGTATCTGACAGTTCAGAGTCAAGGCCATTCTCCTTCAAATACTTGTGCTGTGTTCCACCATTGGAAACACAGTTTATAGAACAATCACAATCTCTGCTTTCCACAACAGCAGGAACACCTACATGAGAAGCTGTAGGGTTCTCAGTGTTACCAGTGTCCAATTCAACATCAGTATCACATGGGAATCTGCTTGCTTCCAGATCTCTTTCAGCTTTGTACCCACTGTTTTTCATAAGTTCCTCAGTGTTTATGATCACTGGATCACAGTCCAGGGCAGAGGATGTCTCCTTTTGTTTTGGATTGCACTCACAAGCATCACTCCATATTAAGCTGCCAGCACAGGTACCAGCTGGCTCTGGGCTAAGGCCACGTGTCTCTGATTCAGAGTGCAAATAATGATCAATGCACTGGGGAGAGGCTGCTGGTTGAGAAAGCTGACACTCCTTTGAGTCTGTGTCAGTATCAAGAAGAGATCTTTTTATGCCACATTTGCCCTCTATTTCTATAGCTTTTTCAGGGCTTACAGATACCCTTCCTAAGTTTTTCCAAGTGTATTCAAAGTCCAGCCCTTGAAGATGTATTCTGGAACATGACCATCTAAATTTGTCTGTCAGGCGGATACAGCTCCCCACACATTCTGTCTCCCTTTGAGCACTGATATTTTCGGGTACACTGTGCCATGTTTTGCTTTCTGTAATCACTGACCTTGTGTGTAGTAGCTGAGATTTTGGGTTGAAGCAACTCTGGTAGAAGAGTGAATCTGATGTCAACATGGTCTCTGTATGTCCATGTTTTATCCTTTCACCTGTAGTTCCCTCACTGTCAGCTGAATTCCTCCTGCTGCATTTTATACTGGACATAGACTCTAATTCACACTTACAGTCAGATGTCTCAGTGTAACTTTTACAGTTAGGTCCATTTGTTTCAAAATGAAGATTAGGCAAACTGCAGCTTGGTGCTGCATCTCGGAAGGAAAATCGCTGTACCTCAGGAAAAATCAAACAGCTTTCTGAGTTTGCTTTGAAACAAGCAATGCTAAATACTGCAGAATGTTCCTTCAGTCTTGCAACATCATCTTCTGTAAGTACTGAGTTGGTACAGGACTGCACTTCACTGCTTTCTAACTCTGCCTTACTTTGCAGTGCTGCTACAGACTTTCTATTTGTCTGTGATAATATGCCCTCTTCACAGACTTGGCTCTCTGTCACGGAAATACCACTAGATAACGTTAGCTCTTCATCACCCAGTTCTTCACCCTCTAACTCTGCAAACTGTATGCAAAATTCAGTTTTGCTTGGTGCTCCTTTTATTTTGGAGGACAGTTCTAGCTGTACGTGCTGGGCGAACTCTGGTTGCCTGGAGCACTTCAGTTCATGGAAGGTTGTTTCTGCCTTTTCTTTGGGAAGATTACGGCACAGGGTTTTTCTTTCAGTAAACAGGCAGTTTGAATCCAAGAAAGCGTTCCCAGTTACATCACTGGAAAGGGATTCTGTGTCTGATGCGCTCTCATAAGGCTCGGTTTTTACATCTGACAAAGATCCACTCTGATGTGACACGGTTTCAAAATAATCTTCATCTGTTTCTTGGCTGGATCCACGCACCTCCAGCTCTGTTGTGCTTGGGGTAGAAGAACTCAGATCGTCTTCAAACTCTCCTTCACTGATGTAGTTTTCAACTGGCTGTGGGGTCTGTGAATAAACAAAAAAGAGTGAGTTAGCAATGATATCCCACAGCAGCAGGGTAACATGAATTATTATTAGAAAAGGGACTTCAGAACACAATCAGTGTAATACATACTGATGTTATACTTGATGTCTTACTTTTTGGTGGTCCTGAGGTCTTTCTATTTTTGCTTTATTTTTTCTTTAATGTTTCTTAATTAACCTTTTTTTCATTTTCATATGTCATTATGCAGAGGCCAAACTTTTACTTTTGGCCGTATCTTTCACAGCCCATTACCAAAACTCTTTTCACGTTCAAGTACATCAAATGGAAATCATCCCTTGCCAGTAGATCTAGAAACTCCAACGAACACATCTTCAAATCTGAGGAGGAGTTGTATGTGAAAAAACCTGGGAAGTAATTATTAATTCTGCATTACAGAAATGTGGCATAAATATATGCAGAATAATTGCACTTGAGTAATCAGATATTACCCATACCAAAACTTGAACCAAAGGTGAAAGTCTTAAATCTCATTTTCCAGAAGACTTATACCAGGAGCACTACATGGATCAGTTATCAGAGCACATCCAAATCATTGGCTCTGAGCAGAAGGATTAAAACCACACTGTCAATATTAGGAAATGGTTTTGTCACAGACAGCTAACCCTGGGAAGAGCCTCAGTCTTCTTTTCTTCAACAGAAGTCTGGATATTTCTCAAGTTTGAAGCAGAAAATGAAATCACAGCAAACTTTTCTGAGGTAAAAATAGTACTTGCTGTCTGTCAGCTTCAGGTTCAGCTATTGTCAGTAGCTCTACAAATGCACTGAACAAAGATACTTGGCTGATTTCAGCTTCAGTCCATTCATATCTAGAACGAGATGCCACATAAATAAAAATGGCAGCCTTTAACTCTGATGCTGGATGCCTCTTTACTCAGGTTTAGGTAACAGTTCTCACAAGAATGATTGGTGTATTTTAGAATTTGAAAACTGAGATAATAAACAATGAAAGACTTTTCTAAAAAAATTTAAAAAGGCAAACAAAACCAAATCAAACAAAAAACCCAAAAACCACCATAAGTGAGTGGCATCCATCAAAGTAGAACACAAGATCCTTCAGCCTGAGTTGCACGTTGCATTCACCAGGGCACTTCGTCACAGAGGAAGTGTGAGTCCTCATATGGGAAGACAAATTGCAAATCACGTCAAAGGACATATCACAGAGTTTCTGATTTTAGACTCCAAAACACAGTGTGTAAATTGGAAAAAGGAAGACACGAGTTATTTACAAATGAGAATTTCTCAATACGAAGACTGGTATTTTCTCTTGGCAGAAGAAGGAAAATACAAATTGAATGGAGGAGACAAAGGGGAGAATTCAGTACTTCGGAACAAGTCCAAAAATCACTTTTGAACCTGACCAAATTGCACTGCAGCGGCAGCACGAGTCACATAACCAGCAGAGCAATGTGTCCTTTACTGTGTGCAATCAGTGATACATGTAATTGAGGTCCTCCAATAATGGCAAACCCATGGTCCCCAGGACAGGAGTGACCAGCAGTGAGCAGCACAGAGCAGCATTTCAGCAAGTGTGAGCAGCTGGCTCACACAGCAGTGAGTGCAGCAGCAGCTGCTCAGCAGTACCAGCACTGCCTCTTCAACTCTGTTCTGAGCACAAACTTACAGATGGCAAATAACTAAGATAAAAACTATTCAAGCAAGTAGAAGCAAAGTAATGAAGATGCCCAACTGTTCTAAAGGATAATTATGAATTAAATTTTAAAAAAAATTAGGGCAGAACTCCCTTACACTCCATCTATTATTCCAAACTTAGCTATGTCAGGATATTCATACTGTGACCTCTCCGAAATTCATTATTTTTAATGGGTATTACATAAAATTATGCATTTAAAGCAGAAACAGAGGCCCCACAATTGCTTCCACAACTTGCAGGAAATAAGGAAACATCTTCTAGGCATGAAGGGCACCAATTAGTGTCAACCACCACTCTTGGCCTGGGCCCAGGTCTGAGTACAAGCCCCAGTGCTGTTAAGGAGGAGAACCAGTGCCAGGATGAGCCTGGCAGGGCCAAGTCTGCCAGATGTAGTGCGGGATGGAGCTCCCCTGAGGAGCGAGGGGATGTGGAAGCTTTCCTTTCCGCCACGCCTAGCCAAGTCCTCTGCCTAAGAGGGAGGCCTAGAGCTCACCTGTGGTAAACCTGACATTCATGAGCTCACTGAACATCCCCTGATGACCAGGGAAGAAATCCTAACAGGGCCAGCAACCTGCCAATGGTGCCATTTGTGTCTTCTGCAGGTCTCTCAGTGTCTCCAGGAGACCCAGACTTAGCTCTGACCATGTGCTCTGTCATATGTGGTTTAATTTTCCCCCAGTCTGTACTGGGTGTATTTTGTTAGGGATTCTGGGACTACTTCTCATGGTGTTTTACTGGGGTTTTTTTCTGTAGGGATTGAGTCTGAAGGGCTCAGTCATAGCAGAAGGGGAGGTTTACAACAGGCTCTGACATAGCCCTGTGCTCCCAACACAGACAATCACTGAGTAGATATGCAGCAGTGATTCTCAGCGAGGCGGCCCATTAGACAATAGTCCTCATGCCTTTAACTTCCATGAGATTATACTGAGAATTTCAAAAGACAAATTATGGTTCTTTCCTGGGAAGAGTTCTTGAGAAAACCTTCAGCACCCATGGACAGGGTTGCTTGTTCATACATCTTCTCAATATCAGAGCAGATAAACATTTGGAAGACAAGGGCCTGGAATAAATGTGAAAAGTAAGTTCCAAAATACAGCTTTTGTACTTCAAAAACAATACACAAAACACAGCAAAGCTCCCCTGACTGCTTTTCTCTTGCATCTCTTTCACCATCTCTGAAATGTGCCAAGAAAATAGGATGAAATTGAAGTTACTGATCTGTCTTGATGTTATTGCATGTAGCCACATATAATCATGTCCACCTAAAGTCACCGGAAAAATAAAACTTGTGACTTTGATGTGTGAAGTGACGACCTTTATCTCCATAAAATACCTTCCATCCAGATTGCTGCCCTCATATGTGACATTCGTTCCCATGGGCTAAGTCACTCTTGTCTTCTGAACGTTTTTCATTTGGCAGGAAAGTCAGGTATCATCTTTTCTCTAGATCAGATTTGGTATTTGAATGATTTTCTCACACAATATTATATTGCAGCAATAGTGAGTTTCACAGATACTGCGTCTCCCTAATTTTGTCTGCCTAACACTTGGCAGGAGAGGTCAAACAGACAATTGTATTACTTCAACTAGTCTTTCCATGAAGGATTGTATCCTTAATTTTCACAACCACAAAAAGAATCTGACCATTTATATGGCTTTTGCTTTTACTTTGAATGCAATTTCCCTAAGCAAGTCTGACTTGCTTTCCCACTCACTCGGACCTGACCCTAGTTATCACCCCATTTCCAGCCCAAGGAACATCAGAACAGTTTTTCCCTGAAGTCGAGACAACATGAAAGCATTTTCAGTTGACATTTCAAAGGATCCAGACAATTGTTTTCTCCACAGGTGACGGTAACTACTCTTGAGTTGCTATCAATACACATTTCATAAATCTCCTTTCACACCTTGTTTGACTGGAAGGCACAGCCCGGTGTCTTTGATTTGCAACAGGATGAGACTAAAATGCAGTTCCCATTAACAGGTGAGAGCAAGCCAGCTGTCCCCTCTGCTCAGTGGGCCTCAGCCCTGCTCATCAGGGAAAGGAAATGTGCAATTCCCAGGGCAGGCACAAGGGCATCATTTACAGGAGGTCTCATCCTGCTGGTGCCAGTACAGCCAGGCTCAGGGCACTCAGGATTTGGCTGTACCTACTTCAGTACTCCAGGCTGGGCTTATCCACGTGCTGTCCCTCCATTATTGTCTTTGAGAAGGGCAATACTAATAAAGCCTCTTAAAAAGCAGGGAAAGAAAGAAAGATAGACAAAACTAGTGAATGAAACTGTCCCCTTCACTGCAATATAGGATTGTCAATACAGCTGCTTCAGGCTTCAGCTGTAATGTTGTCTAGGGTAACTTGTGTTGGTTTAACTCGTGTCCTATATGTTTGAAAAATAAGCCAAATAGAATTACTGAAATGACCGAGTCTCTGGAACTCCTCCTTGGCTCCTCAGGGATCCTGACTCAGTATTGAATTCTTAACTTTTCATGACAGCTAAACAGTAAATATTTGAGGCACTGTAACCTGGTAGCATGAAACTCATCCAGCCTCTGTGTAATGAGAGCTGTGAAAAGCTGAGATTTTTCTACAACCAAGTAGGGACTTAGGTGGCCTTGGGGTTTGAAAAATGCTGGTCATGGAACTGTTATTGCCATTATGGATATCCTGAGCTGAGGGCACAGAGGAACAAACAAAAGTATATCCAGTACCAGGACAGAAACAGCATTTGAAATATCCAGTTTCTCCTTTTTGTGACTTTGGTACACCTCTGTTCTGAAAGGGACAGTCTTGGGGAGAGAGGGAGGACTCTGGCCTCAGGACCTTGGTCTCTCCGACTGGGCTGTCAAAGGTTGCCCAAGATAATGTTACTTCTAGAATGTTACTTGGATGTTTGCCAGGTTGGAAATGCCTCAAAAGATCTAAGATCACCAAGACTTTCCAGAAGAACAGCCACAGAAATGGCTTTTCATGAACTAAATAATGTTCTTGGATTTAAAGCAAACACGGCACAAAAAATGTTCCCTTCACAAGAAGTTTTGTCCCAGAGGTCGGAAGGGGTTCCTGGCAATGATGGAGCACAGCTGCCATCCCAGGGAACAAGTCCCACTACCTCAGTCACCACAGAGCTGTAACAAAAAAGCCCTTCACACATATTTGGGGAAAAGATACAGACCCAGAATAAATGGTCTCACCTACACTTTTCCGTGCTTAAGCAAATGCAAAGCCTGTCCAGAAATCCTTAAAGCAAACTACATGCCAGTCAGGGGTTGGATTATACATGGTATAAAGAGACATAGGCCTGCCACAGGGGAGCTTTGTGTGGCAAATGAATTTGCATGTAAAGGTTTATTCTCTGAAGAGAAAACAAAATTCTTTGGGAGACCCCTCCCACACGGCCAGAGTTGTGTTTTTCAGGATTCACATAAAACAGAAGAACAGAACTTGCGAAAGGTTCTTAAATTAATGGTGACACAACCACCCCTCAGAAAGCTGCCTCTGGGAAAGGACTTCAGACAGGAGGTGACAGTACAGGGTACAGTGCAGTAGCTGCAACCCACCCCAAATCCCTCTGCACTGATCAATTGTGGCTGGAAAAATGACCCAGCAGATTCAAATTAGAAACTACACAGAAAACTTCAAGTAAAATAGCCACATAAAGTCCCCAAGGGTTCAAATTATCTTCCTGATCAAATCCAGATACCCAAGCTCTTTTGTTAAATTGCCTTTATTTACTACTGCCTTGTAAAAACAAACTTTGTTACACTTAATGAGAAAGATGTAGATTTAAAGACATTAACTTCAGACAGAACTTTTGCTTCCTAGTCAGCAGAAAACCACTTTTTCTGAATTGCCTGTCATTTCAGTGGATATTACAGGTGCTACAGATGTTTATAAGGAGCAAACCAGCGTGAAGAAGAGCAGATGCAGCACTGTGCCTTGATGAGGACTGCTGAGCAGAGATGCTGTTGTCAGCAGAGGTTCTGAACCTTCAGACTGATTCTGCTCTGTGCATAAATGGCAATTCGACAGGCACTCTGAAAGGCACTAGAAATGAAACCTTCTGCAGGTACTGGGGAAAGTGCTCTATAACCACTGAATGATGACATTTTCCTTGCAAAACATATTCAGTTTTTGACACAGGACACAAACATTTGCATCTTAACTGCGCAAGAGGAAACAAAATTCACAGATCGATGAGAAAAGCAACTCCCCAGGAGGTTCTTGCTCCAGTGCAGGTATGTATAGGCATCCAAAAGTAATTTGGGCACTAAGCAGTTTGGTGACACAGATGTTTTGTTAATCATCTATACACAGCAATAGCACTTTTTGCAGGGCTCTCAATCCTAAAGTGGCAACATTTTTATATACAGAGCCATTTATATATAAAGTCATTAAAACAACGTATTTTCCACATCTTTTCCACAAAAGAGGGATTTCTCATTGTTCCCAAATGGCGCAGTTACTTTTCACTAAAAGATATCTCAAAGCCAGTTGTGTTGATTTGTGAGAACTTGCACTACACCAATGACTACTGGCATGAGGAGACGACATGTGGACATCCACTGCACGTCTTGCTCTAGTTGTCTTTAGTGCCTCCACTGGAAAGCCTCCAAGTGGTTAAGCAAGTCCAAAATCATCAGGACTAGGTGAGCAATGGCATAAGGCTGTGGCAGCTACCATCACTCGAGGTGGTAGTGCCAGGTGAAGGCAGGAGGGAGGAGCTGGAACCAGTGGCAAAGCAACACACAGCATCAGCAAAATATCTGAACATCATAACAGCACCATAACTCCCAAAACTTCAGTGTGTTCCCCCACCCACCACCAGCTTGAGTGCTCTGTTTCTGCTCAGAGAGTGTTTCACCATTACAGCCCTGATCAACCTGGCCCCAGAGGTCAGCTGGGCCTCCACCACGGTGTTGTCTCATGACACTTGATCAGTACAGGAGTGCAAGAGCAGAAAAATATCACAGGCAGTGGGCCTGCTGCACTCCACGCAGCTTCTCCAGTTCCTTTCAACAAGCCAATCCCAACATAAAAACACTTTTATAGCCCAAAGCCAAAACCAGCATCTCCCCTTTCACACTGACACTCCTACCAGCACACCAAGCTCAGCAGAAATGTTGGCCAAGGTGTAGGGGATCCCAGAGTGTGTGATCTGGGAGCCATCTAGAGGTGGCAGAGGTGCCTGGCCAGAGCACTTTGCACGCACAAATACACCCTGCCCCTGATAAACGCAGGCTGCATTCCAGTGTCTCACTGTGCTGCAGGGCAGGTGTCTCACCATCAGATTCCTCAGCTTTAGTTCCAGATGGATAGGACTGCCCAGCAGAAGAGGTGAGGCAGGGAGGAGGCATAAAGGTTTCCTGTGTTAGGCAGAAGATAGGTATGCAAGATAGGTCATTTGTACAATGCAACTGCACAACACTGAAAAGTTCATGGCTCTCTGTGTCTTGTATTTGTGGTTTATTTCTTCCATTAAGTTTTACTAGCTGCAGTTTGCATCAGGAATACATTTTTCATCAGTGCAGCAATATGAGACATAACTATTATGAGAACATTTGTAGATTTATTCTCACAAACTGACAGCTGATTTGTTCCAAAGGAAATCCTACATTTTAGCCAAGGCACTAACTACATAGGTTCACTCTTGAAATGTAAAGTTTAGACTGTATCCATAATTAGTATTGTTACTGTTCTGAAACATAAAAAGATCATTTTTTGGTCAATATGGCAGTATAATATGTCAAATAAAATTTGGAACAGAAACAGCTAAAATTCAGACTCCAGCAATTTCTCTGCTCTTGGACACAGTCTGTGACCATTGCACTGCAACACTCCCTCTGCCGGCAAATCTAAAGGGAAGAGACTGCTTATTGCTTCATTGTGCTTCTGCCTTCAACACATGGAAAGCTTATACTGTTAGATGGCTGATTATCTTTTCATGAGACCTGGGATATATTTTGCTTGCCTCATAAAACCAGGTCAATATTCCTCCTCCTTCACACCCCTTCTCTATTTTATTTTAATAGAGAAAAGCTCACTACTGTCCCAGCAACAGACAATCAGTTCATGTAGAAGACAGAGGATAAAGATATGAGCAGATAACATGGCTGCTCCCGTGAAATGGGGGACTAAGCCTCAGTGCAAACACTTTTTGTACTAAAAAGGAAACCTAACACACTTGGCCACAGGGAAGCTCCTGCCTCAGAGTCATGGAGAAAATGTACATCCATCTCTGTGTAAATTTTACTGTTAACATTTCTCCAAGGCAGGTGGTGGAAGCTGTCTGGCAGAAGCACCACTCAGCTGTGCACAGACCAAAAGTCCTACCTAGCAACTGTGTGAATCCTCCTCCATAGACAGGGCCCATGCTGAACTCTCGTGCTATGCAGCTCAGGAGCTTCCAGCACTGACATCCTTCAAAGAGTGGAAGTTTGTATACTCTTTAAAAGGTCATTCTGGCCTGCTACTCTGCACTAAATGAACACAACACCCACAGTTAGCTTCCCTTCAGATTGTTTAAACGTTTGACCACTCAGCAGAGTGGGAACCCTAAGGATTCCTGGTGAAAGAAATGGAGACTTCTGCTCTAGAAGATGAGACAGCAAGGGCTGTGATGGTGTGTCCTTCCACCATAACTTTGCTGCAACTACATTTTTGTGACTACACTTTAGAACAGACATATTTACCTTTTTCAGACTCAATTCATTTTTTTTTTTCAGAGTGCTGTTGAGAAGTTACAGAAGGAATACTGAATTGAAGGAGTACAAAGACAGCAAATATTTTAAAGACAGGGCAAACTCCTCTAAAGAAAAAAGCTATTGGAAAAAAAAAGACTCCACTAAAGACAAAGAGTGGCTCAAGAAATCCCAAGTGTATATGTGCACATACAAGTAGCCACAAGACACCCACTGATATTCCCTCAGTTATCATCAATTGGAAGTTGAAGGTCATGAGATATATGGCTTGTTTATCTTACAACCACTCTAACCACTCAGCCCACTTTTAGAACCATAGTCTTTCTTTGCTTAGTCAAGAATTTCAGTCTGTAGAGTTATAATTCAGGGTGTTAATTAAAAGAGGACTCTGAAGGAAAGGGCCTACATGAAGCCTGGGAAATGCAAGGCAGTGATTGATACAAAATCCTGCCTTTCTTGACTTCCTCCTGCCACCACTGGAAACATCACCGCAAATTGCCCAATACACTCAGCCACTGCAGCTCCCTCTTCATTGTTTGCTTTTGGACTAATGTTTCTTTGGTCATGCTGGTCCTTTTTATCAGCTGCAACATGGTTACATCAAACACCCTTCCTCTGGCACATCCTACTGCTGAGTTCCTAGATGCTGCAAGGCCCATGACCTAACAGTGCTGGATCAACATGGTGAGAGTGTCTGTCCCATAGAGTTTAATTATGTAAGATAGAGGGAAGGAAACGGGGAGAGGGAGGAAGAACTCTGTCCATTAACTGGTTCAGAGTAAATGACTTGCTCTACTCATACCAGAGTACCTGCAGCAGAGCCAGGCATTCAACCACCTCAGTCCCTGCTCATTAATTTTATCTTTTAATTTCCCTGTTGGGTCTAATAACTCTCTGAAGGTTGAGATCTCCCCACACAGAATACCGTGTAAACAGAGGAGAAAACCTCAAGGACAGTGAGGAAAGAGACATGACTAAAAGCTGTGTGTATACGTCAGCTGGAGCCTCTCTGGATTGCCAGCACAGAAATGCCCCTAACACAATTGTAGACTCTTTCTTATGGCATTTTAAGGAGGCATGACATCGAAGTGAAGGCAGAAGAGAGATGGGCATCAATGGGAAAAAATAAGTAGGAAGCAAGAACAAATAGGGAGGAAAAGTGTAATACCATATTTTGCATCGTTGAGGTGATTTTAGTGGGGCTCCGAGTGACACCGAGTGAAACGTGCACCCTATCATGAGCTATTAATAACAGAAGCATTATTTTTTCATGTCTCAGTCTAATATATATGCCATTACTGCATGTTCATGCTTTGCTAACAAAATCAGCCTGGGTTTTTATAGTCAGATAAGATTTTTCTCCTTTTGTTGTCATGTGCTTTGTCTTCAGGTTGACTCCTGGTCCATATCACACCATGTGCACAAAACACACGAGGCTTCCCCTCCTCAACTGCCCCTACTGACCTTCAGTAGCTTCTTCTTACATATTTGCCCTGCATTTGGGCTCTGGACTCTTGCAAGTGTTACACAGACAGAAACTCAGAGGACAGGCTTTGCAGGCAAAGGCAGCTCCTGAAATCTGGCAGCATGAGATCTGGAGCCAGCAGAAATATGAGGAACATGGGAAGAAGGATGATTTTCAGACATGGGACAAGGACAGGCTAGGTTCTGCTCATGAGTTCAGGAAGTGAATTGAATCCAGCACAGCTTTGCGTCCTCACACCTTATTTGAGTTTAGCCTAGCTGGGTGACATGAGATACTCCAGTGCCAGCAGTCTGCTCACTCCCTTCCTCCTCTCTCCAGAGTGCTTGAGAAATCTTCTGGATGAGCTTTTCAAAGCAGAAGAGATCAAATAACATGCCAGCTTATATAAAATAACTTTCAAGGAAAACTTATCTAGCAACACTGTTGCAGAGCACGGATTCGGCTGCCTGAAGTTGTGCCATTTGCAAAGACCTTTTTTGCCCACTGTTTCCACTCCTCTCCCCACATGACAGTGGGTAACAGCGCTATTTACAGGGATTTTAAACAGGCACAAGAACTGCATCAGCACCAGCCTGATCTGCAGCTGATGTTGGTGGAATCGGGGTGCGCTGGTCCCACGCGGGCTCGGGTCCTTTCTCTGTCCCCACGGCACACGGCAGGGCAGAGCGAGCCTCTCGTGTGGCAGACACACGCTGAAGCTGAAGCTCAAGTGTGCTGCACACTGCTGCATGTGGGACTGAGCCATTGGGCTGCTGGGGCTTGGGGAGGGGCTCACCTGCCTTCTTCTGATGCAGCTACTCAGTATCCAGCTCAATGACTTACTTCTCCTTTGGTCTCGGACACCTGATTTCACCTCTGTTCCTTCTCTGTGTAACCATGGCAACACCTCCAGACCTCTGAGCTGCACTGTAATGTCAGATTAAGTGGCTAGGCATGGGGGAATGAAATCGCCTGACTCATGAGATGAACTGAGGTCGCATCAGCCTGGCCTTGTTTTTCAAAATCCACAAGAGTTGTATGAATCTGTGACCAGAATGCCCCCTTCTCTCTTTTATCCCAGTAATGATGACTTCATGTGATGTCCCTTGATTTGATTTAGTTTGGATATATTCACTCACTACATGTTAGTGTAGCTACCAGCTGTGCTTTTGCCACAAGACTCCTGTCTCATTCATGTAAACACCCCTTCCAGAGGTCTTCTGACACTTTCAACAGTGCATGTGGCTAAAACAATAGCTACAGTAGTCACAGTGGCATAGGGAACCTGAGCTTGGCACAGACAAGGTCTCAGCTGGAACCTTCAAGACAGCTTGATGTGTTTCCTACATCAGGATACATGGAGCAAGTGGCAATAGTCAAAAGAAGAACTAGAATTATTTAGGATGAATCATGGGGAAAGGTTGAAAGTATAGTAGGTATCCCAGAGAGAGAGTACAATGTGAAAACAGTCTTTAGCTGCTGATACAAGGCAGCAATCTTCTCTCCAAGTCTATGACAGCTAAAACAAGATTTAAGTGATTTAAATTGAAGCAGATAAGACTGAAGTTAAACAAAATCAATGAACCACCAACAGTATGGATAATGAAAAACTGGGACAGATTGCCTAGAGGATAGCATGGAACCATCACTTTCTGTCTTTAAGTACAGATTAGACACACCTGACAGGAATGACACAGGTAGAGGGGACCTTCAGTGGTAGGAACAGATGAGAAGATATTTTTTGGCTCCTTGTAACCTTCTAATCCAGTAATTAGTGTCTCGTACATGCTTATTAATCTGTTTTACCGCAATACACAGGCCAGGGAGGGACACACCATTGTAACAGACATGACACAGGTGAGCAGTCATGAGCAAGGAACTCCTGCAGCAATCCGGATTTACAAGCAGCCCACATGCATGTATCAGGTGCAGAGCTCAGAAAGGGCCCAGGAATGTCCGCTGATGAGAGGAGAGGTCTAGAAAATGTGACATGAGGAAAGACTGAACAACACCTGTTGCTTAGCCTAGAGAAAACCTCACAGTGCAAAATGGCACATACCACCCTGTCCTTACAATTTAAGCTGTTTATTTCAAGGCTCAAAACTGCAGTATGATAAAAAAGGCATCCAAAGGGACAGAAATTGTCCATCTCCTAAGTCCTTTGGCACAATCCACCTAGGCACGTCTGCCCTACACTCCGAGTTGTGCCTCTGTGTAACAGAAAATGTGTATTATGGTGGAGATTCTTCCACTGACAGAAAGCATTGTATATCCCTAACCAGAAACACAAATTGTGTCCATTTAGTTCTTCAGGAGGGAGGAACTGCTCCTTGTCCTGTCAAGGACACCACCAAGAGAGATTCTAGGATTGCAGCAAGTATCCATTTTGGCTTCCCTACACTTTATCAGGGAAGCAGTAATTTATTTTTTTGAAACAGGAGGAACAGAAACTGCTGCCCCTGAGAAGTGTTAACTACAAGAGCATGTCATTCATTGGTTCAGTGGGAAGGACCTGGCTTCCCACATTGTAAGGTTAGAGAGAGGGCTGGAGGACGCGAGACAAGCTCTAATAAACTGTGACACACAGTTTCTCCAACTTGGCGACATGCAGAAAGGAGAAAAAGGTCTTGCAGAAGAAAATCCGGGGCAGCAAGACCATGAGCAGAAGGCAGGAGTGGGTATGGTAATACCAAGCCATTCATTCCTTGGCTGTTCCCAGGCTCCCAAACTGCCCTGTGTATCTCCCCAGGTATTAGCAAATTACTTCACATGGCAAGGAATACAGAGTGAGATGTGAGCAAGATCCAGTCACTCAATCCACACCACAATTCCTCACCTAGCCGGTGCCAACTTGAATGCACAGAAAGATCTGAGAGCTTATCAGAGCAGAGAAATATGCCTTTTAAGCCAGAATTCAGCTTTCAGCACTGTAGAATTAGGAGTACAGTAACTATAGCCTCCTACCTAAAGATTTTGCTTGGCACAGCACTGACTTAAAACCATCACAAGATCAGAAAAACATCTTGCAAAAGTTGTGTCTCATTTCATACGCTCTTAAGGTCAGTTCAAGAAAAATGGCACACAGACCTGCATGAACATCCAAAAAGCTGTAAGCTTTGCTTAACAAAACAGAGCTCAGTTTTTCTCTTAACCACAAAGATCAAGTGACATTTGAAAGGAAAAAAAAAGATGCAAATCATACATTTTCAAGTCTTTGAAGATCCTGCTGGCACTGCCTCAGGTCAGAGTACTTCTCACTACACCTCATTTCCCTTCAGTCAGCCTTTTCACTCGCTTCAATGCTGAATACACAAAGAGTACCAGACATTTTTAGCCTCAATAATGTTTTCATTACCTGTCAGGAATAGCACTAATAACAGGCATTAGAGGTACAATATTCAATTGTTCAGGACAGTCTAAACATTTAATTACATTACGGTAGCTAATCACAAATAATTGCCTTAGGGAAGGCAGGGCACCTGTGAGGGGATGCAGTTTGTCTGTTCAGCTCATGGCAGAAATCAGCAAGGACAAAGTAAGAAGCACTGGGAGAAATGTCTTCAAGCCATTCACAAGCTGTATTTCCTCTTAGTCTTTTAGACAGGAACTACTTCAGCTTGCTTCTGTGCAGCCCTGAGATGATCACCTTGTTTGAAAAGAGCCTGATTCCACATCGACTGTGCTTTTTGTTCTCTTATTTTACTATCATTTCTGCTAACTTTTGTCCTTTTATTGGATCCGGCTCTATCAAGTTTCCTTATCATTGTTTCCTTTCTTCCTAACCCTGTTACTATATCTTACACAAATGGTTAGTTCCAGTGCTCTACCAGAGAGAAATCAAATAGAGGGTGAATATCAGAACCAAAGATGCTGAAATAATTTCTTTAATGAAAAAGAAAGAAAGAAAACCAACAAACCAAGCCAAACACACTCACATTAAAAAAAAAGTTTAAAAAAGGAAAAAAAGATAAATATGAACTGATCCTGCTTCCTCTGCCACTCTATAGAAGTAGGAAGTTTAGACTAAAATAGAGCAGAATACTGGAGAGAGAGAGATGTTACAGCAGAAATTCTTTGACTCAATCTTATTTGACAGGTACCTCAGACATAGACACAACTCTATGATGCCCATTGGCCTGTCCCCTTCTTATAGGTCATTATGATCTTTACTTACAGATATCTGTGTAAATCCGATGCTGCATTACAGAACCATTTCAAAGCACGATGACTGTGGAGCAATGGAGGTTTCTACAAATCTAAGCTCTTACAGAAGTGAGTTCTGTTCCTATGTGTTATAACGGGTAAAGAAGATTTTCTTCAGGCAGTAGACAGCCTCCTTTAGTACCAATCTGAAAACTGCTGTTTATAGCATTACTTCTCTGCCAGGTCCTTTAGCAGAAGCCTCCACATCAATACACCAAACCCAGTGCAGACACTGCTCTTACAATTGTTAACAACTCACCCAAAGCCTTCATGCAAGATTTAAGTCTTGCAAAAGAGGAAAAGCAAAAGTCAAGCATGTAACAACTTTCCAGAGAGGAAAGTTTTCCACTCAAGTGTTCAAGTACTGCAGTATGACCTGTAGGACTGCAACTTAGCTGAGAGTTAGGATTCTGCATTAACAACAGACCCAGTTTGAATGGTCGGGTCCCAGGTGCTCATGTCTAGTTTTCTGTCACTCTTTCCCAGGCACTTTGTGATCAGCAGCCTACCTGGATGTTCCTGACTCTCCTGGGGGTTGTATTTGAGGTGGCAGGACATCTCATTTGCCAGCCCAAGTGCCGTCTCCTCATAACTGGTGCAGATGACATTGGGCTGTGACAAAATGGGATGAACCAATTTTGCTTCTCTTGATCATACATTGTTGTGAGGGCAGGAGGTCTTTTCTGTCTCCAGCAGTACCACTGATTACAGCAATCATAATTTCTCATCTTCCAAGTATTACTGGTGCTGCTGCAGCTTTCCCACTGCTTTGTCAGAACTGAAATAAACCCAGGACAATTTTTCTGCAACGCTCTCTCCATCTGGGATCCCAGCTCCACTGCCTGGGCCAGAGTCAAGGTATCAAGTTCCATCAAGAGCTTCTCCCGAATTCGCCGGTCTGCTGCTTTGCCAATTAGCTGATCCAGGATCAGCTCTTCCTGCCAACAGCCAAAAGCACAGACTGATGCCAATTCTTGTCGTGCCGAAGCAAAGGTTCTAAGAGTTTCACCTGGCATTTGTTCCCGCTGCCTGAACTGGCACCTCTGTAACACCACGCTCTGTCTGGGATTAACGTGCCCTGAAGTCTTCTTCATTGTTTCTTCAAAGGAGGTAGCTGAAATCAAGGTTGTAAAAAATCCTCTGACCTTTCACATCCAAAGTGAAAGAAGTCCTCAGAGAACCTTCAGGTTTCAGTCATCTATATCAGCCAAATCTCACAATCAGCCGCTGGCATGAGGAACCTGAGAGATTTCACAGTTCCAGCAATATGCAGGATTTAAAACTGCCAGCGAGATGCAATGGAAACTCCCCAGTCTTCAGTGCCACAGCTGCACAGGTCCACTGGTATTCCCACTGCCTCTAAACTTGCCACCCAAAAGACTCCTGCCTTCCAGCCCAGGTTGTCTGGCAGGGCAGGAAATACAGTGCTCCTCCCATGCAGGCACCAAGGGAAGGGGCAGGTGAGTAAAAGAGAAAATTAGATGGGAAGGAAATAAGAAGATGATATGGAAAGACTATCTGCCCTGCTAGGAAGTTTTTGTTGAATGCCCGAAAACTAGAGCTTGTCAAATATTTTACTGGAAATCAAACACAAACCCCAGGTTTAATGTTTTTACACACATTGCTTGCAATAATTAATAGCACAATCTTCACAGCAAAACAACCCCCCACCGTCACCAAGACCTATGTGGAGAGTGTGCAGGACCAGAGCAGCAACGAGGCAGTGAAGGAGCAGCGAAGGCTGACCTGTGCCTGCCCTCACAGGCGCAGGCTGGCAGCTCTCTGTTCTTCTGTGTCTAACACTCGTGCCGAAGAGCAGCATCCTCCCGTGCCAGACCCTACCGACCTGTTCCAAACAGGCACGGTTTCTGCAGCTGCTTACAGACAACAGTCCCACAGCATGGAAGAGCAGCACAGCTGTAGAAGGACCTTTGTATGAGCAATTCTTTCTTGGGATGGAGTCCACAGCTGCCTCAATTTTTCAGCTTTTTTCAGGAATAGCATAGGAGGCACAGCTGGCTGCAACTTGTAGGTGGGTGTTGCAGAAAAGATGATGAGAAAGAAAAAGATGTCTTTGTTGCCCTGCATGTTTGTGAGTATGTATGGTACTCAGAAATAATTTTTAGCTTTTTTTCATGTTTTTGTATGTGTCTGCTGTATCCCAGCCAAAGAGACCTGAGGGGTCTGTGCATCCCATCCTGTAATCAGGGAGAAGCAAATGGTTCTCTGCAGCATATCCCTACACAGGCCAAGCTGATCACAGCTCTAAGATAGCCTTTCTCAATGAACCAGGCAATTCCATTAGTTGAGTCAGGAGCATTGATCAATTTTGTAATAACAGTAACATAAAAAAATTTATTTGGCTAAAAATTTATTCCTGAGCAACACTGAAGACGCTCACAAATTTATTTATACCTGCCCACTGCCTCACCACGGCCTTTAGGAACATACTAGCTTTTCCAGTAAAGTCTTGGTCACACAACAAGCTTAGGTGGAGGTGGAATGCTGAAATACTTAACAGCTTTTGCATTTTTCAAAGACTTGAACTTTAAGAGGTTTAAAAAGTATAGTCCCAGCAATTTATTAAAGGAGGATTTAGGTTAAAATTAATCTGGAGAGCCTCAGACCCATTTTTAGCAATAAGATTTACTGTACAGAGATTAATGTGACTGGGGGATGGTGCTATGCGGGGCCGGGAGTTGGACCCAATGATCCTTGAGGGTCCCTTCCAACTCAGCTTGTTCTGTGATTCTGTAATTGCACAGATTTTGGTTATTTTCATAAGACAACCCTAAACTTTACCCCATGGACATAACTTTCTGCTGCTTAAAATTTTCAGTGTCCTCTGTTTTTATGGGGTCAGCTGACTTGAAGGTAGTAAGCTAAATGGAAAAAGAAGATGAAGGTAAACATCCCAAAAAGCTACGCAAAATTTAAAATACCAGAGTGCCTCCATGGCTTTGCTCAGAACGCTCCAGTGTACAGTTGTGTTGTAGTCACAAGATTTTTTGTCTGAAATGCTGCGAAGTAGAACTCTTAATAGCTCTTTATCAGAGCTGGCCAAAACTATCAGTGAAATACACTGATATTATTAGGTAATATTAATATACTGTGAAGTTTCGGCAACATCATACATTTTTAAGGATTTTCCTTTAGTGGAATCTGCTGTTCATGACTATTGGGGGAATATGGAGACAAGTTTCCTTTCCTGAACGATTAGACTACCTAGAAGAATAATAGTGTAGAGGGGAGGCAGAGGGGATGGACTCTCAATCCTACCAATCTATTTCTGAACTGAACAAGACATTCTTTAGCGTATCAAGCATCTTCACACCATGCTTCATTCCACCCTAGGTCAGTAGCCCCCTTTTCACACAGAGAAAAGGAGCTCAGAGACATGATATGATCTGCTTTTGACAGTAAACGAGACAAAGCCAGGATAGGAAGTTAGGGATTCAGTATCCCATGCCCCTTTCTTCAGCAGCTCTCCAACCCAATAGCCTTCCCCCAGCCCTGCTTCTGAAAACAAACATTCTAGTCCGAAGGCAGTCAAAAACTATTGCCAGCTCAGCTCTTGACAACCAGCCCTACACTTAACAACAGCCCTATTTAAAAGGCCTCTCTGGCTGAAGAGGAGCCTGAGCTTTAGACTGTTGACAGCAGACAGAATGCTTGGGAGAAGCTTCACAATATGTTTGCCATATTTTTATACCTTTTCCTGGACAGGATATTGAGATAACTGGAACAAACTACAGATCCATCTGGCCACTGCGGCTGTTTTTCTCTAACTTCACAAAGGAGGAAAATAAGTTCAAATAGGATGATGCCAAAAAGCAACTTCCTTTATGAAATTTAAGGACAGATTTTTAAACACGGAGACCTGAATCTTGGTGCCTCCTTTGGAAGACTTGCCTATAAAAATGAATATTCAAAGCTTTTTACTGTGAACTGTGGAAGGTCAAGTAAAGCAATCAGGTTGGGTCAAGAGGAAATACATTGCAGAGTGACCTTGTGTGAGCTACATCAGCTCTTCAAATCAAGAGCTCTTACCCTTTGCACTGCAGTGGGTCAAACATGTGCCGCCTGACCTGGGTCTGACCCCAAATACCCAGACAGCCTGGTGATGTGCAGAAAGGCTGTCCTGCACACACTGCCTGAGAGGGCAGGATGCCACTCAGACAGGAACCTGTTAATCCCATTGATAAAAGTGATAAAAGTGCCCACAGCTCACACAGGCTCTCACTGCCGAGAGCTCCCCAGTGTCAGGAGCAACACTGGGAGTCAGGAGGAATGGCACCAGCATTGGGGACACTTGGGCTCCTTAACAGTGCAACACTGACAAGGTATGCAGGGCTGGCTACACCCTAAGCCTCAGTTACTCTGACTCCACTGTTAAAGCATGACTAAACCACCTCATGCCTCATCATGGTAAGAATCCTGATGGAACAGAAATGTGCAAAAACCTTTGGGTAAGATTAGAAATGCTGCACAGCTGCCATTCTTAAACTTCTCATCTACAAACCAGGATGCCACAAGACAAATCCAAGCAAGCAGATGAGAGGTTCCTGCTTTCCATCATACCCTGAACTCTGTTGACTTGGGAGTATAAACAAATATATTATATTACAAAGAAGAAAAAAAATCCAGCTGGAATGACAAACATGGTATTTTAGTCAAGTTTCTATCTGTAACTATTACTTTGCGCTGCATTGGTGTGACTGAACATGAAGTTTTCAACACTAATTACAGCTGCCCTGCATAAGAGGCATTTTCTCTGTCATTGCTGACCCAGTTCTGTTGCTGTTCCCAGAGTGACTGCACACTTGCTCAGCTACCAGGAGACATCACACTTGAACTAGAAAAACCAGAAACACACAGAAGTGCATTACTTCTGCTGACACTGATTACAGCCAAGAACACTGCTGTTTCTTTGCTCTCCCTGTAAATAAGGTGCTAGAATTTTATAAGTTTGTGAAAGAAAATTGAAGAACAAAACCTTTCCTTCTTTAAGATTTCCAACTCTGTGGTGTCTGACCATACTAAAGGCTCATAACTATAACATGATCAGGCAAGGGCAACTCATACAGACTGGATGTCACAGTGGCTGAAAATCCTGCACTAGCTTGTACATCTACAGGACTTCCTAGACATGAAAATTTTCACATGGATATGTTTATCAGAGCATATTTCACTAAAAAATCTGCACTTATTTTTTAATTGATTTGATTTTGTCCTCTTTCATCATCCTCTTTATTACACTTGCTTTCCCCATTTCAGCAGATTAATTTTGGGGGGTGGATTTAAATGCCATTTGGAGTTGTGACAGGATGTATCTGCAGTCCCTTTGGTTGTAAATTGCACATTTCCACAGGCTGGTCATAGTGTGAGCAGCATTTCTCCAGTTCTGGCCCAGCAAACCCATGTATTCCTTGCAGCCTCACCAGTGCAGAGGTCTGTCCTTCAGGCAGTTTGTCTGTGGAGCATGCTCTTCACTTTGCCAACAGCTGAAGGACATTTGGATCTCAATGGCCTAGCAATGCACCACTGAAACAATCCTGACCACATTCCCCTGGCTTTTTGTCTTCTGCAGGACAGCCTCTGAGCCATTTCCCATCTGAGCTTGCTGCATTAACTACTCAATAATTATAGAAGCCAGTATATGGGTTTCACATCAGCTAAGCCTATTATTTTAAGCAACGTCTCTGTGCCTCTGCTCTCAGTGTTGAGTAGCCTCAGGGAAGACAGATTCAGTACCAAATGCCGTCACATCCAGCCAGCACTCATGCACATCTCAGAGCAATGGAGAAAGAGATCATGCTCTCCTGGGCTTTTGTTCCAAGACACAGCACATGAGCAGTATTTGCGAGATCATTGCCCTTAAGATCCATTCCCAACCAACCCTGTTAATATTATGTGTTTCTGCTCAGGAATTAAAAAGATCATTGCTGTAAATAGTGTTAGGGTTCCATGTGACTTGTAATAGCAACAGAGCTTTCTCGGTCAAGAAGTCTCAGACTAAAATTAAGAGTCTGATTTGCCATGAGGCCAAATCCCCTCTTTATTGGACATTAGCTGAAAGAATTACCATCCTGCAGTTTATTGTGGCTCCCAGTAACATTCCAGATGGCAGAGACCTGGGCAGCCTGTTGTATCAGTTTATACCAGGACCTACAATCAGATAAACTTTTTCTATCAGTGCAACTTCAAGGCCAAGTACTTTGTGAGCACCAAAAAGAAGCCCTGCCCAGCCCAAAGTTTGTTTCTGTATTGGCTACTTTCACAGCTTGACAAATATCTCCCTTGTGTTTATGGGATGTGGAAAAATGCATGAGGCTCTCTTGGATGCCATACCAAAATTGTTACAAATATTCCCCTGTGCCAGATGTAAGCCTTCAGAAATAGAGCTGTTGGTCTACAGAGATGTTCATTTCAAGGTTCTCAGCTAGCAGATCTCTCCTTCCAAAGTAGTTAATTCTCTGAGAAGCACTGCAGTCTCTGTGGTGAAAGGATGACACAGCATCTACAGAGTAATATCAAGGTTTTCCTCATTTTAAATACTATAAAAATTATCTCTGAGGTATGTAACTCCTCTGCTCATGGCATAGACTAATTTTTCACTGTCTGCTTTTCCCATTTATTGCCTGTCTGAACTCAACAGTCAAGGAGTGAAGTACTTGCCAGACTTTGAGAATGCAACATTTATCCAGTCCTTTCAGGGTTAATCAGGTACAGAGATATTGGGTTATCTGAGCCAGCCATGACACACATCTACCTGCAGGTTTCCTTAGGAAAGACAGACACTCAATCAGATGTAAACTGTGAAACCTCAATGATATTGGAAAATAAACCAGAAAACCAATGTCTTAGAGCCAAGAAATCTCAAATCAGCCAGAAAACCAGACAAACTCAAAGGGATTGTAGATGAAGTTTCCCATGTCCAGTATTCTTGAAGAACACGTCCTGCTTTGCTGAGATGCACAATTTATGTTTTTAAATCAGAAATGTACATATAACTCTCTACAGGTATACGTGTATTACTCTAGATCTTGTCAGTACCTCCCTCTTTAAATCCCACTGCCTTCAGCAGGAGCTGAACTTTGTCCCTAGTTAGCTGTAGTCACCAATACAAGGG
The DNA here is from genome assembly GCA_014706295.1 of Lycocorax pyrrhopterus obiensis. Taxonomy (NCBI): domain Eukaryota; kingdom Metazoa; phylum Chordata; class Aves; order Passeriformes; family Paradisaeidae; genus Lycocorax; species Lycocorax pyrrhopterus. The sequence goes on from JACSVZ010000016.1 coordinate 4,562,756, forward strand.
ATTGGTAAAATGCAAACTGTAGAGTTGGTCTCTATGAGCTTGATAGGTGCTTGTTTATTACAGCTCCCAGTGTTTACTGGGATCCAGGTACAATGCCAGCCTTCTCCAAATGTGCTCTTGTTCATTTTATGCAAAATTAATTTTTTATCACAAAATGATTTCCATCACAAAATGATTGTGATATTCACTAGAGGAGCAGTAACACTAAGAACATGACACCACAGTAGGATATGTTACTGCAGTCCCATAAAGCTTTTCTTGTAAGATATCAAAGCATTTAATATTAATGATCTAAACCTCCTGGAAAGAACAATTCCCACATTCACAGCTGGCGTGGTTTCACCCCAGCTGGCAACCAAGCACAGCACAAGAGGAGGTCAGTTCTGCTGGTCATGGTTCAGAAATGCCTACATTGCTATAAATCCAGGAGCTGCTACAGCACCATATCAGTTCAACTGTCTGAACTGAAAACCTGCTTCGACTATTTTGTAATTGCAAGAATTCCTTCCGTTTTAAGACTGTAAATACAGGAAGCTGGCTCCCAGAAATGTTATATTGCCACGAAGATCTAGATCTGCTAAATGACTTGTCTACCTAATGCAGTAATTCAGTCTGGTATCACTGCATCAAACAAAGGTGACAGGAGCCACCCTTCACATGCAATCCACCTTCCTCTTGCCCCTTACTAACAGTAAGCAAATAATGGAGCAGGCCCAGGCAGCATAAGAGCTGATACCACTAATTACTGCTGAGGCAGACCTGTATTAATGCTATTTCTACCTACCTCCTTAGATAAAGAAGATTATTGTCCCAGTTCTCCAGTGGCTGCTGGGCCCAGTGTGCCAAGTGATCATTAGACACCTCGGAGAGACAGACAGCATGGCAAACTTGATGCAAATGAGTGCCCTAGCGAAACACTACTCAGTCACCAGCTGTGTTTCACTGAGCTATCACCATATGCATGCTACTCACTAGAAAGGCTCTTTGATGAGGCAGGCAGATTGTGGCTCCAACAGTCCTACCTAGAAGCTTTGAGAAAATCCTGCTCATTACTCATCAGGCACTTCTCGGTTTCTGAAGTGAGTACACCTTACCAGAAGTGTGAGTCCGCAGTGCTGGGGAGTGCTGGAAGACCCCCTGGGTTGGGAGAAGACCCTTCTTTTACTTCTACAAAACCAAAAAAGAATTGTGAGGTAATTGCTTGAGGCCTGTCTTTACCAAGGATCCTTGTACAATTTTATGGAGGTGTTCAATCGAAATGCATATGGTATTAGGAATTTGATCACAAATTCAGGTAAGGCAAATGTTCAGGTTTGTTACTATACAGTGAAATTTGCACCAAGCTTGCAGCACTGAACTAGGAACAAGTGAAGCCTTGCACTCTGAAGGGAGCCACACATTTTCCCATGTCCTAATTGCTGCTTTTACCCCTGCCCTCTTTGGTTTTCATTAGTCACTGGAATATATGGCTTCTTTCCAAAGCAGAATGCTCTGTCTGCTTCACTGCTCAACTCTCTGTACCAAGCTGAGATAAACAATGTTCTGATTTAACCTCTCCTCTGGGACTCAAGGCAATTTAAAGAACTCAAATTCAGCTGGACTTGGCCAGACTTCCAGCATTACCTTGGCTTGCTTCATGTTATGCCATGATGCTGCTATCTGTAACACAAACACAGGGTGAGTGCGAGTCCACTGGTATTCACTGTCCTTTGAAATAAGAGGATAATAGAAATAGAATAATTTTTTTAAAGGCATGACCATTACTGGATGTGCTCCCAGGGTCTCCTGGATATCCTTGTCTCTTTCTTCCATTGTACAAATGTACATATTTCTCCTACATGACTTTAAGTGTCAAGAAGCTGAAAAAAAACCCTGACTATGAAGGAACGGCAGCTGCCCTCGTAGCAGCTGCAGTAAGGCTGTAGTATTGAAATATTAAGGCATAACATTTTAACATTCAAGTGCCAAAAGCTGCTCATAGAGCGGAAACATTTAAGAGGTGCTTGTGCTGGTATTTTGATGAATGGTAATGGTTTGGGGGTAAACCTGAAGATCTTCCTGTTTGGTTTTTTTCATGAGGTAAAATAAAGACAGAAGAGCTTCACTGTTCAGCGTTATTGGGTGATCCATTATAGAAAACAGACAAACCAGTATTGCTTTCACAGACCAACAATTTATTTAATGTTTTCCCAGGAAAAAAACCGCAGTGTCAAAAGAGAAAGAAAGAAAAAGAGAATGAGAAAGATGAAAAAAGATAAGAGGGAGAGGGAAAGGTAGATAGCTAGGAGATGTTCTCTAGGTTATAGTGTGAGAGACAGAAGTTAAACTCAAAAATAAGATGATATTAATATCAAGATTAATATAAAGACTAACAAGATCAATGGCAAGATCAGTGGCCACTTGAACCCAGTTGGTCACTAATGCAGGGCCGATTCTGAGATCGGTGTGGTCCAGTGTACATTGGACTCCCACCTTATCTAAGATAAAACTGCAGAATTTGTGCTGTCAACTTTATCTAATGTGGTGCAAAACAAGCATGAGGAATTAAGATAAAACTGAAACTTGAAAGTGTTCATTTCCACAGATGTTGGCTTTTTGAACAAGTCCTTGGCTGTAATGTTCTTGCTAGAACTCTCAGATGATGACAAGACATGTGCCATGTATCCTGCAACATTTCTTTTCAAAGCTCTGGTATCAGAAGCTTCATGTATCTGAAATGTATGGGGTTATTCTTTTCATTTGAGGAAAAAAAAATCTTAGCTGTGCACCAAGCCAAGAGCTGGAGCGATGAAACACATTTCCTGTAGAGCAGCAGATCCAGTACCTTCCTTCTGTTCCCAAAGCAGGAGAAGTCAGAGGCCAGAGGCAGTTTTCAGGCTTGGAAAAGGCTGATGGCTGATGTGTACGTGGGGATTTGTGTCTCCAAAGTGATCAGGCACTGATACCTTTCCTTTCCCTCTTCATGACTAACAATACCATTGTGCAAGAGCGAGAAGCCCAGGGATTAAGGCTCACTCCTTCAATCACCTCACATGAGGACCTGGTTAACTTCTTTGGCTGGGGCAAGGCTTCAAGAACATCTCTACTTCCAGAGTATTGAGAAGATTAAAGTCAAGATTGTGTTTTGCAGGAAACTTAGTGGATCCATTGGTAAGTGCCAGAATGTTTCCTGCTGCTGGGGAGGGCAAGGCTCAGGAAGAGGAGAGAACTGGACCCTCACAGACTGGGGGCTGAATGAAATTACCTTTCTCAAGCAGCCTTGAAAGCTCCACCAAATTAAGTATTGCAAGACAGGACCGTGCTTTAAGTTGTGACTACTTGGGAAAAAAGCCCTTGAGAAACAAGAGTGCAAAAGCCTTCCCACCCCAGTGAGTAATCATGTAACTAATATTTCTTTTCTTTCCTATAAAAGCAAGAGAAGCCTGGCATAACATTATAAAGGCAGACTGAAAGCATGTGCTGACTTGGCATCTAGTTGTGTCATACAAATTTTAAGCCACAACAATGCAAACACAAGGAAAAATTGGATACTACTCAGCAATAACAGGGAATATTGCCAAATCAATTACTGCCCTACTAATAATTAATCAGGACAGCTCACTGAGGGAAGCACATCTTATTTATAACCCTTGTGTAATAATCCAACATGAATTACCTCACTGAATTCACAACACTAACCAAACAGAACATGAACTTATAAATCATGCCACACTATACTTTTAGACGTATTCACTTGTATAAATGTACTTAAATCAATGTATATATTTGCTTAAGGATCCATGTACAGAAATATTAACTTTTTGGCACTACGGTTACTCCTCTCTTCAAAAGCATTTTATCCCAAGGTGGATGCTAACATTTAAATCCCTGTCAAAAAAAGAAATGGAAATACCTTCGCCTTTTCAAAACATGCTTGATGAGCCTTTGTTAGCTCTCCTTCAATTTTTTTTGTGTGAAGTCCTTGTATTTTAGACTTTTCAGGTTGAAGTCTGCAATGCAGAATGCAGCTTCCTATTTTGATAGCATCATAGAAAAATGAGTTTGAGTGCATTTATTACATCTTGGTTTCTCTTCTACAAGAATAATGACTTACCCTTACTGCATAAGACATAATTTTTTAAAGGACCTTCAGACACAGTATTTTGTTGTCAGACAGAAATAGTTTCAAGAAACCTCAGCTATATAATCCGATCCTTAGCACAAATGTGGGAAACTTGGAGTGCATCTTTCCAGCAAACAACATTACTCTTAAAAGTGCCTCTACATTTTTGCTGCCACTGCTGCAAATAAAGGCACACTAAGCCATATTTTTTGCTACTACAAATTTCCACAGCTTCTCTGAAACCTGAACCTCTAAAGCCGTGCCCTGCCCATTGGTTTTAGCAGCTTTATCCACATTCCATATGCAAACCCACCCATTTCTTACAAACACCACACAAATGCATGGAGCCTACAGATGCTTTCCCCAAAGTCTCTGCCTCTCAGTCACTCATGCACAGAGCCCTGAATCATGGGAAGTGCCCTTCAGGAGTTTCACCACGCAATTTTCAGTCATAAACAACAGAGCTTCTGAACCAGGGATCCTTCATGGGAGGACCTGTGATTAATGGAAGATTTAATGCTAAAAGAGAAAATCCTGCATTTGTACCTCATGTTTATGTGCAGCAGGGTTGCTCCACGGTAATTTTAAACTAGGTGTGTTGTTATGTTTCTCAGCGCCATGTAATCAGCATTAGGAAATTAAGGGAGTTCCTCACAAGTGAACCCTTCAGAGAAGGCAAGGAGGAAAGTGATGAGGGTGGGGAGAGGGGAGAAACCAGCAGCTGGTGACAACTGCTAGAAGATGAATAGTAGTAGCTAAAAAGCAACCAGAGAGAAAGGCAAACAGCTTTTTATCTTCAAATTGAGCTTCTATATGAAGGACTATCTTTAGCCTACAACAAAAGGCAGTGATGAATCAGAGGAAACTGCTCAGACACAGACTCATCACTTGGCATGGTACAAGAGGTGACATGCTCTGAATTCAGCCCTACTTTGCACCGTGGGGCCTGTCAGTGAGCTGACACCCCTGGAGAAGGCTCATGGCATCTTCCTGCTCCCCATCACTCTGGAATGAGGCCTGCCAGGAGCTATTTTTGGCCCTGGGGAACCGTATCCACAGACCACATCTACATTACTCCAACTGAACAAGTAAGGCCAACACCCTTGCAGTTTGATTTACCCCTGCTTGATACAAACACACATCCTCAAGAAACAGAAGAGTAATCTGCTCTATTCACAGCAGCAGTTTCCATGGAAAGTTGGTCTCCAAAGGGGGCTTTTGCAAGTTCTCGATGCTAGTGAGACCGACATTGTCCTCTTCACACTTATGGACTGCTCTGTTTGTTACTCTTTGCTCTTGGCCACCTCTCTCTAACTAGAAACTGAACAAAAGCAAAGTGCAGCTGCCTGGTGTCTTCATCTGAAGGGTACCTGGTATCTCCATCTGAAGGAAGCCATCCCTCAGCTCTCATCCTCCAACTCCTGAGAGATGTTCAGCTCTCTCTGAGGCACTGCAGCTGTGGTTTTATTTTTGAGCTGAGGTAAAGGTACGTACCCAAACACCTTTGCCCAGTTCCTTGGAAACCTCAGAAGTCTGAGATTATATGAAAATGCAACAATAGCTCATAATTCCTGTGGTTAATAAATCCCAATGTGGGTTTTTGCAAAGCTGCTCTTTGTATAACTTCTTTATGCAAAGCCATGTTTCTAAAAGTTAGGTTTTCTTAGGTGACAGAATTACACTGGCAAGGGCTCAAAATTAATAGCAATACAGCTTTATGGTCAAAAGGACAAAAAGCAATCCTAGCCCCAACTGTGGTTTATTTAAAAATGATAATAATGAATTGTCCATATTCATTTATTCAGGGAACAAAACCAAATTTTAAAACTGCTTGAATTGAAATATTTGTTTAGACTGGAGAGTATAAAATGAATGGTGTAGGTTCAGTTGAGAAATGGAAATGTAAGATGAGTGCAGCAGGAAAGAAAACCAAATTCCTTCTGTAGTTGTTTGATCAGCTGCACCACCGTTCCCAACAGGGTGCTACAGTGTTCAGGCTGACTCAGAGCCCCCTTTTTGGAAGCAGGGACAAGATTATCTATCTGAACTCAGGACAATTTCAGGAGATAATGAGAAGATCTAAAGAGGATATGCTGAACCATCAGAAGATAAAAGCGAGAAAGGAAAATTCTCAACACCAAATAAAGACTAAAGCTTAGGGGTGGGAATGACACACTTCACACCACAACCGCTCATTCGTCCCAGACTCTCCTCAGTTCCAGGGAAAGCTTTCACTGGTCACTGCAGAGACTGGAAAGCACCATGACAGCACAGGGCACAGAGGAAAAGTCCTTTAACTAGGAACAAGTGGCTCATACTTCAGAAAGCAGAAAAATACAAAAGGGACGGGGAGCAGACAGTAGTAAGAAAACAAGAATGTTTATGGTTTGTCATTCTACCTGTCATATCCTAATTCTCAACACTGGAATGTGTTATTTGGTTGGTACAAAAGACCAGGAGCAAAGGGTATTCACTTTTCTTAATGAACATAATTTTACTCCATTGATAGACATATTCAGCCTTTCCCTCTTCACATATACTTTGTTTTGGGAGTGGGGGCAAGAGGGGGTGCTCCTCTTCAAAAACAATATTTGAAGAAGTTGTGTACTTCAGAGTTTAATGCATCAGCTTCTCCTTTGTTAAAAGCTGGGTTCAAAGCCCAAGTCCATCTTAAAGAAAACTAAATGTGAGCATTTCATCCTGTTCACTAGTAGCCCTCAGAAAAGGAACCCCGAACCGCACTGAAGCAGAAATTTCTGCCCAAACAAGTCCCAGAACTGGAAGAAGAAGTGTGAGTGCTTTGAAAATACTTCAGTCCTGAGCTACATATGGGCAGTCCAGCCAGCGCCTGACTGTGGTGTATACAGCACGGTCTGCTACCATAAAGTACTCTGCTTATGATTAAAAGCACAACGTAGCATAATAAAGAAAACTGAATGAGGGAGGGAGAGAATTAAATTGCTTATGCTGCCACTTTGTGGTCTGAAATAGCATTTATTGCTCAATGCATCAAGCTCGTTTACACAGCTTCCAGACTCTCATCATCCAGAGTCCTGGTACTCCATGCACAGACAGCAGAAAGAGTTGATAAGAAATCAAAATGGAAAGCCCATGTCGTGTGAGTAGCCACAAAGCCTGAACTGTAATGCAAGCATCATTGAGTTCCCTAAGAAGATATTCAACATTGCAGTAATTAAGGACAGTTTTCCTTTTTGGAAAAATCATGCTAGCACAAGAATTATTAATTTTACCTTGTTTTCCTCTTTTTCGTGTCTCTTGCTCAGCACCAAGTATATTATGAGCACTTCTGAAGCATACTTGCAGTGAACTACAGCAGTATTAAGACCAAACAATGTTATTTAACAGCACTACTTAAAACCACTGACTGATGATGCAAAATATACTGAGGTCAGCTTTGTTATCTTTCCATACCCAGCAGCAGAAACCCAAAAATTTAATTCTGGTGGCTGACTGCTGACAACCAAAGCTCAGGCAGTTATCAGGAGCAGACACTTGACTTCATACAAATCTTACTAACACATTCAGGTGACAACTGATCTGCAGAAACCACTACACATTTACATCACCCACACAAGAGAGAACCCTAAAGCAAGTTCAGGCGCTGGAAGGACACAGTTTCCCTTTCTGCCATGGTTTTTACTTTGTGCTCAGGAGAGCGGACACGACACGGGTGTGACGAGCGAGGGCTGCTGGTGCTGCACAGGCGGCACCGTGCAGGGAGCCCCGGCCAGCAGCAGGTGGAGCCCGGCCACAGCTCCCACTCACGAAATGATGCTCTTCCCTCTGCACCCCCTCATGGCTCTCACAGCTGATTTTGACAAGCAAAAGTGGAGAATTGGATTATTCTGACACAGAAAAATTGTATTTACTTGTCCTAGAACTGTGTGGTACCGAGAATGAAAATCCTGCAGCCAGCCGCAGACACACCAGAAATCTCACTCCCATGTTCAACAACTTTGCAAGGACTCCAGCCCAACAATTTAGACTTAAGAGGTTCAGGCTACCTAGATAAGAATTTCCCAGCACCTGCATACACATTTGAAATTTATAGGACCAGAACCTCTGGAGAACATTTCAGACCTAATATCATGCACACTGTGTTTCCCCCCAAAAGACTTCCTCTTCCCTACCTGAGCTCTACAACCAAAGAGGAAAGGGAAGCCAACACTGCCTGTGAAAAGTCCTTGTACCCCTCACACAGAGCTCAGCCCAAGGCTGACATTCACACCAGACAGACTCCTGCTGTTTGTGGGTGCCTCAGAGCATTGTTCACCAGCACCGTCTGTGCGGGTCTGCCAAAGCAATGGAGGCAGAGTAAGCCTTGTCTGCAGCACAAAGAGCAAGAGTGAGGAGTCCAGTAATGTCTCTGTTGTTAAGTTACTGGAGATCACCAGGGGTGTAATGTTGCTGGCTCCTTGCTTTCCTCCAACTCTGCCCAGCTGAATATACTGTGCTGGTCTGTCAGAGAGATGACTCCTGAAGCCTTATCCATCACACTGGACATCAAAATCGTAATCCAGCGTGAAACAAAACTTGAGTAGCTGAACAAGGGGTCAGTTAGGTCAGGCAGGTCTCTTGGGTGCAGCCAGTGGGTGTTCCCACGTGCCAGGAAACCAGATGTGCCCACCCTGGGGTCTCTACAGCACGGGATGGCTCTCCCACCTGACAAGCGTGGAGATGCATGGAAAAGCTCAAGAGTCAATCCTGTTTTAGCCTATCTTGGCTTGCTCCAGGTGGAACCTCCAGAGTGGAAAGCCTGTTTATTTAGGCTATTAAGTGTAGTTCAACCTGCTCTTTTTTCCCTTCCCAGGGGAAAGAACAGGCTTTCTACAACAACCTGTCCACCCACAGAGACAGAGCTGTCCTCCAGGGTATGAGAAGATACACAGAAGGAAAAAGGCACCTTTCGTCATATCAGGCACCCAACCCTTTCTTTATCCTCCTCTCCCCCCAGGTAGGGAGGAGCTGCTCTAGCCTCTCTGGACTTCACCTCACCTGTTCTTCCCTGTATGTCTCTATTTTCTTTATCCCTAGTCTGTCTCATACTAGGCCACCTCAGGCTCCTTTGCTGCCCTTCTGCAGAGAAGCAGGTGACTCTTCAGTCCCTGTTCAGCTGCCAGGCTAGTATTCTCCCAGACTTCTTCACACTGAGGAGAAGTGTCAGCTTTTCATCACACCTGGAAGTCCTGGGAGGCTCTTACAGAGACACTAGGGCTCTTGGCCTGCCAGAAGTTAGGTACTTGAACTTACTCTGTTCTATATTTTGCTTCATCTGGTTAGACACAGGTTTTGTCACTGTTAGGGTAGTGCCAATCAGCAGTACAACACACATCCATACACAGACACGAACAAATGAATGAAAGCCCTGGCCATAGCAAGTTGTTTTTGAGAACCCCACAGTAGACTCCAGCAGGCAAAGACAGCAGCATGGTTCCCCCACTACGCAGGCAGGTGGAATCTTCCTGTACACACATAAAGGCTCACACTGTACATGTGGAATGAGATCAGCCCACTGGAGAAAGGCAGTGGTTGTCCCAGATTCCCAAATTTTCTCCCTTCAGGAGGCTGAGGAAACTAGATCCAGGAATCACAGAGTAATTGAATGGTTTGGGTAGGACCTTAAAGATTATCTAGTTCCAACTTCCCTGCCATGGGCAGGGATGTCATCCACTAGACCAGGTTGCTCACAGCCCCATCCAACCCGGCCTTGAACACTTATAGGAAGGGGACATCCGCAGCTTCTCTGGGCAACCTGTGCCAGGGCCTCACCACCTCACAGTCAAGAAGGAAGTCAGTCACCTCATAAATTTTCACAGACCCGCTGACAAATTTACAAACCTTATAAAACAGGACTGTAAAACCCCTGGTTCTGGAAAGGGAGAGTCAAAAAAGGTCCCTCATTGGGTTTTCACAGGGAACGCCCGACCCATATGGTGTGACATCAGATTAGAAGGCTGAGAGGTACTGCACCCACACAGCCCAATGCTAATTTTATAATAGTCCCCAAGAAGTGCATTAGCTCCAAGCTACACCACGTTAGAGCTGCTTCCGGGCAGAGGTAAGTGATGAGCATGCACAACTTCCAAAGCCAGCTTGGCACAGCTTTGCTTTCATGGCAGAGGCGTATCCTCAAAATCCCACTGCTCTCAAATCCTGATGCACATTATTGCAACTTGGGGAATAGACGTGACTCAGAGGAAGGTGGGCAGCCAGACTTCCCCACTCAGAGCTGACAAAGGGGCTGGGTACCTGTTTCTCGCCCCAAATACACCAGCTGCTTTTTACTGAAAGATAATAACTTCCCTCCAAAAGAGTAAAAAAGATTAAGTTTTCTGACATACTGAAGGATGGGGCTTGGCAGAAGGCAAACAGCTTTGGACCCGATCTGTGCAAGTCACAAGTGATTTGGCAGAATTTCACTTGCTCAAACATTCAAGTCCAGGTGAAGTGTACTGGGCATGAAGTTGAAATTCAACACAGGGTAATAATCATCTAAAGCACAGTGTATGTCAAAATACAGCATGTAAAAACATGCAAGATTATGCAACAGTTCTCCAGAAAACACTTCCTCAATTTCTCTGATAGATTCACTTCTTTTGTGGGTCTTCCATGTAAGAGAAGTCCACATAGTCTTTGGTTTCCAGTCATTTATCATCACAAGGAATATCTTTTTCTATTACTAGAGAAAAATCCAAACCAAAAACGTGCTCATGGGCAAACACAGCCTTGTTCTTCTCTTGCCCTATTGTACCAGCCCGTTGTACCAGCTGTGTGGCTGTGAGTGGCAGGAGTAAGTCATAAAGTAACAGAAACATTTCCTCAAGCATCCTGAGGGAGTTAGGAGCTCCAAGGCAAACCACACGCTCAGTGGCTGGGATTGCAGGGCTCCATCACAACCCAAGGAACAGCTCTGCAGCCAAAGCCAACTCAGCACTATTTTTACCACTCCAACATTTTTGTCGGCCATCGTTCTTCTTGCACAGGTAATCGAAAGTTCACACACAACTCTCCAGCCCTTTCCTCAGAAGTGGGCTGACACACACATCTAAACCACTGCTCTCTCTGTCACAAGGGAGGCACTGTAACAGTACCTCTTCCTCTGGCTTCAACCCAGAGCAGCTAAAGCCAATACTTCCTGTCTCTCGCTGTTCCCCTGGATCCCCTCCAAACTATTCTCTCTTTTTTGCTTTTTCACAGTTTCTCTAAGCTCCAAAACCAAACTCAAAAGTTTTAGCCTCTTCCTCAAAATATAAAACCTATTGCTCTGTGCCAAATCAGCTGCTTGATCACCATCATGGTGATAATTAGCTATTTGATTAACTATGTCTGGACAGCTGCCATGTGGGACACTGTTCCATCAGGATTTCAGACCAGATTCCTACCTATTGCCTTGACTGGCAGAAATGGACATATCCATGAAGTCCATGAAGTTCTTCTGCGGGTGGGGTGGCTTTGCTATGCAGAAATGAGTTCCGGAAGTGCAGCTATGCCAGCATGTTTTCTGTTTTTACCATATTTACCAAACCAGAAAGGTAGCATCTGCCTGTCTTCTCTATTGTGTCTTTAAAAGAACAGGCTAAACTAAAACACTCCACAGGGTTATATTTGGCCTTTAGTCTATCCTTCCTCAAAAAGTCTGACACGTCCACAACCCTATGAACAGTTCTGTTTTCCTGCATCCATCAGTGATACTGTTTCAGTGGCAGCCTTCTCCTTTTCGAAGCAGGGACCATTATGTCTCAATTGTTGCAGTCTGTAGATTACTCCGAGTAGCCTCTGCTAGTTTAATATACCTATATGCCCCTACAACTTCTATCAGTCGAAGGGTCACCGCAGCAGCTCCTCAGAGCAACACCAAGAATCACTCCCCAGCAACATTTACTACTGTGTCAGTACTGAAATAACTAAATTTTGTTGTAACTAATCAATTCCCCAACAGCTAAAACTTCATTATACTCAGACAGGTGTTCACTTATCCATCCTCACCCCCTCTCACCTTCCTACTGCACAAACTACCCAGAATAGACATAGGGAGCTGTCCATAACTGGAGGAGCCACACTGAGAACACCTTCCTGTGCTAAAAGACCTCCACAATATCCCTGACAACAGGAACAGAGCAAGCAAGATGACTGCAAAAGGATAAAACTAAGAATTCTACCCAAAGGACACAGCTAGCTGATACACTCCTGCATAGGATACCACCTCCCACTGAAGGTTTCCCTCTGGCAGCTGGGCTTCTACTGTCTTGGTTTTGACTGTAAAATCCAAACAGTTCAAGGAGTAATCAAAAATTGAAAATCCAAACATCAAATTATTCCACTGTTTTCTTCAGTTTCAAAATGGAGGGAAGAGAGATTTCAGATACAAGTCCTGTCAGTGCTTCCTGTTATTTGTCTTACATTTCTGTTCCCAACTTCATAGGAAAGCTCGTTCATATCCATGTGTTGTGTGTGCCAATAGCTGTGCATCCCTTGTCTGTGTTACAGGTCAGAACACACTAGTTCAGATTCAGCGTTATGGCAGCATGTCTGTGGAGATTCTCTGATGGAAATGGGTCACACGCTTCCAGCTCACAGATCTGGAAAACGGAGGCCCAGGTTGTCTGTGCAACTCCAAAAAGCATGATCAAGACACACAGATTGGTACATCAAACTCCAGCACATGTGCGCTGTGTCCTCTAAGGACCTGTCTTTAAGCTATCTGGATTAGGAGCCAGCAGTTTAATACACTGTTCTTGGAAGAAGTAATTGAGGTTCTTAAAGTTGGACGAGGAACACAACACTTTTTTTTCAAGAGAATAAAAGGCACTGAGAGCATATTGGAGCTTCTCACTTCGAGCAATCATTTAGACATGAAACAAATACAAGTATTGCTCTTCAAGTAGAACCCATTTACCAGCCCTGTTATGTTTTAAGCCACAGAGACTTCATATAGATGAAATCCTCCCCAGGCATCTCCCGCAGGGATATGCTTGATAACCAGCAGCATGCAGAAGTCATCTTTGATATAAAGCTGTTTGTCTACACAGCAAGAAGAGAAGGATGATCTAAAAACCAGGTACCTGGAGAGCATGATCTGCTATTGAAACACCCAGATCATGAAACATCTGTAGTCGGAGCCTCCCTCACACTATTCAAAAGCAACAAGTAGATTCAGTGTCCTCTGCTGCTCAAAACATGAGAGCGTATTTCACGTTTACACTATTTATAATCATCTCAGTGATCATCAAGAGACAAAACTGGCACAGTGGTTTCTATCCATGCAGGAAAAGGCTGGCTGAAGTACCAAGGCCTGTGCCATGATTCAGTAAGAACAGAGAGGGCACAGTCACTCCAAAGTCTTCGCTGGCAGGAGAATGTGCAGAAGTAGAGCAGCTCTCTGTTTGTAAAGGCATTCCCAACACCTTTTCTCCCTTTGGTGCTGCCAAGGAGACAAAGCTGTTCAAGGAGGGTGAACTCATTCAGTTCACGTTTGCAAGGATAGATTGGAAATCCCAAAGGTGCAAAGTACCAACATCACACTTTATCAGATCATCTTCTGCCCCAGGGGTAGTCACCAATAAACTGGTAACAAAGCAGTGCAACATGCACACAAGCCAGCACAGGGAAACACACAGTTCTGGTAATTTTAAGCACTTAAATACAGTTTTCAAATTCTTCTCTTTCTTCCCATAGATTATTACAGTTTTGAAGTTTTCCTTTCCAGAGTCTGGGGACTTGTCTTCCAAGAGCATGGTAAAAATAACTCTCCTGAAATCAGCTTAAATTTACAATGAACACATTGTATAATGTGTATGTTGTACAACAAGCCCTAAATATTTACAAATAATTTAAAAATAATGTTATACCTCTGTATCAAAGACTGAAAGTGACTAAGAGCAAGATCTGAAAAGGTTCAGTTGTTTCCAAGGCTGAATTCTTGCTTCAGTGGGGTTTAATAGTATCCCATTTGCAAGAATACAGCCTTGTGTTCTGTTCCCCTTACTTTTGGGGCAAAAAAAGGTTCCTATTGATTCAGAAGAAAAAAGTCTTATTTCTTCTTTCTTGAAAGCTTCATTTATGAGAATGACTGGAATAGGATGAATACTGTTCTCAGAGAGCAAAGGTTATTCTACTTCCATGATTAAAAGTTTCTTTCAGAAAAAACAGTGGGATAGAGAAATTTTGTTGTCAATGTCAAACTTTCCCTTAAATATTACCTGTGAAAACTTGCAAACCTGCCATTTTAAAGATGAGAAATACATTTTTACACGTCGATAGTAACATTGCTTAGATTTAGCAGTGCTATACAAGAGCGCATGAGAAAAAGACGTTTTACTTCAAAGACCTTTTGCCCAATGGCCCCTGCTCCAGATCCCCGTATTCTGTGCTCCCAGGCCTCAGGTGCTCCCTGTACCCAGGAGCAGCACCCACTGCCAAGGGCCTCATCCACCTCCTCCCCGTCCTCAGGGGAGGAAGGTGTCACCTGAGGATTCAGGTTACCCGAGGACTTGTTTCCAAGCACAAGTTACTCTGAAGGGTGAGATAACACGTGAGGTGCTGGACCTACAGAAGACAATCACTCATGCTGATACTCAACATTCAGCAATTTTTGTATTTGCTATTGTGTCATGATTAGCGCCAAAGCTTTTTATGTTTAAATAATTTAGGCTGTTCATAAATTCACGCTGAGAACGAACCAAGCATAGAAATGAAGCCTGTAACCCCCCACTGCTGAAAATAGTCTCTCTTGAAAATCATATGTAAATTGTCTAAATATGTCAGCAGGAGACATTGTTCTTTCTTAACAAACTTTGGGGCAAATTTCGTACCAGCAAGTGACTTGTGCCTACAGATGCTTCCTTTACTTCAACCAAGCATTAGTTCCTCATGCCCAAAACTGTGCATTTACTTCTGTTCAAGACACTGATCAGATTGAAAAAAAGGTCCCTGTAAAAAGAAGCAGGACACATTCCAACAGTCTAAAATGTTTACATCTGGAGGAGTTATATATCTCCCATCACAAGAAAAAGTAGAATAAGTATACCCATCTACAAAATGAGGGAAAGCCTCTCTTCTAACTAATCTGACACAGAACTTCTAACTCTGTAAAATTTCCAGTACAAAATAGTGGGAATGAGCTCTCCAGAACAGTAGTGGACATAATTTTGTCAACAAAAAATATTTCCTGCATATTTCTTACTTGGGAATTATTCTCTGGACTTGCATAGAGATCTCAGCTCATGTGGTTGTTTGCATGAAGCACTGGTGTCAATTCCTTTGAAACCAAATTCCTGGAGTCAAAAACATGTGGAAAGTTTGCCCTTAAAATGGCAGAGATGTATCAAAATAGAAACATAAATTATGAGGGGGGGAACAGGAGGATGATAGTCACTGGCACTGTGAAGCAAAAGTAGAATTCGTGTATTTTCAAGTGACACCTCACAAAGTATCAGCCCAGACCCAGTGTCAGAAACCCAGAACAAACACCACTGACTGACAGACCATATGCCACTATTTGCATTGGAGTTCCACAAGGAATGTTTAGGATAAATGAGGGGTTAAATTCCCTCCAGGGTAATCGTGTTCTACACTGACATCTAATTCTCCTAGCAAGACATGCAAATATTTAGCATGCTAGATAGGGATTTTAGAGGTATTGCTCAGGCAGCAAGAGCACAGCAAGGAATGAGACAGGCTGGACCACAGTCCATCCAAGCTGCAGCTGGGAGTAAAAGTACCTTTGTTATTACCCTGCCCTGGGGTGGGTACAGGTTTGGGTGCTGATTAGCCCTGCTCTCTCTCCAGTATTGCAGCTGTTCTTCATGGCATCCTCCCTGCTGCCCCAGAGGCACCAAGAGGACATCTCACTGGCATCAGTCCCCTCCCTGTGGCTGGCACAGGAAATAAAACCCAGGGCTAGAACTGTTTCTGGAGTCGAGTTTCACCTGGCCCTGCGGGACACAATCCAGCTGTGCACATCTGCAGAAAGGCAACTCTGGCTACTCCTCAGTTGCTCACTGGTTGTGTCTAAATACTGATACAAAGAAGAATTGACTGAATTTGATGTATTAAAAAACAGATGCTGAGAATTTGGCAAGAGTCAGACCTTTGTGCTACAGTTAATGACATGATTCTCCACGGATTTCTCACAGTCCCATTCCTTATTGCCTTTCAGGCCAGCTTCCACATTATCACCATTCTGCCCGATGCACTGTCCCATGATGACATATGCTGCATCAGCTAATTTTCAGCTTGCAAATGCAGGTTTCCTCCTAAATGTGGGTGGTCTTGGCTTATGTCTCAGCTTTGAAGAGCCTGGTCCTCATTTGCAGGGCACCAAAGTACTTGGCACTGTTCATGCAAGTGGGACGCAGCACTGAATGGCTGCAGAGAGACCATGTGGAAAAGTGTTATATCAGTCAGGTCTTGCTTATTGCTTGCAAGCCTAGTGAGACAACCTGCTGTTTTAAAGGAAGGATAAAATAAATCTATCCAGGAGATATTTTTTCAGATCTTATCAAGACTAGCTTTTTGCCAAAGGTTTTATCATAGACAAAATGCAGCTCAGTCTGTTGAGAGCCCACCACCAGGTACCTGATGGCTTGCTGAAAGATGCAACCAAACCAACAAGCCTATAACTCCACATCAGTGGTAAAAAGGATTTCACAATAAGGAGGTACACAAGTCAAAATGAAGCAAAGCCTTTTGCTGAAGGTAGTTCTTGAGTAGTCACTGGAGTGCTACTCCACTCTTACATAGCCCTACACTGTTATCACTGGGAGAACTTCCTCATAGCTTAACATGGGATTGACATAACCTCTAGAACTGCCAAGAACTACTTCACTGATTCAGAAGGGTAAGGCACAGACAGAAAGGGAGATCAAACCCAAAGCTTAAGACAGACTACCATTCTTATTTGTTTGATTGACAGAAAGACAAGAAACATGTGGATGTAAAGCTTATATTCTCAGGTGATAGAAACACACCATCTTTGATTTCATCTAAAGCCCTCCTCTTCTAAAATTCTTTGTTTTAGCAAACAAAATGAGTTTCAGTTTGGTCAGATATCTGAGTAAAATCAAGTGTAAAGCATCAGATTGTCCCTGGCTCACCCTTACCAAAAAACCAAATGGG
This sequence comes from Lycocorax pyrrhopterus obiensis, assembly GCA_014706295.1. Lineage (NCBI taxonomy): Eukaryota > Metazoa > Chordata > Aves > Passeriformes > Paradisaeidae > Lycocorax > Lycocorax pyrrhopterus. The sequence goes on from JACSVZ010000016.1 coordinate 4,579,995, forward strand.
CTCCCATTCAGGCAAATGTCACTCAAGAGCATTTGAAACACACAGCAGATGTTGCCCAAGTACTGTTGATCATAAAAGTCCTCAAGAATAAGGAAGCTTTGATGCCTGTCTTCCCTTTCCCTATGAATCGAAAATAACAGCATTGTTAGCAACTTCACAGTTGAGAAAAGTTTAAGTATGAAATTAAGCATTTGTTTCTTAGGACGGAAAGCAATTCAAAATCCAGCCTGCTTTTGAAGTTCCAATAATACCTTTTAATAATATAGCAGGTATGTTATAGCCTAAGAATTATGTTGAGGAAATATAAGGATTATATTACCTTGTGTTATGACACCTTTTAGCAATATAGCTTCATGCATTTCAACTAAATACCTTTGTTTTAACATAATTTACCTGTAGATCTAGGTTGTTCTTCAACTAATTTCAAGTTATCAAAAGTTTAAAAGTGTGGTTTCCTCGATGTCCTGCAGACCAAAAGAGGCTGCAGAGCTCTCACCTACCAAGGACAGGTAAACAAACGAGCAAGTGGACAAATGTAAAAACTGGGAAAATAAAAACTATCTGAAAGATTTCACCCCTGATGGTCTTCCAAGTCTGGCTGTAAATCAGAACAGATTGCCTCTGGCATCTCTGTGACAAGACCCAGTCTCCGAAACAAGATCGAGAGATTATCTACATCACAAAACAAGATGTACTTGAGTCTTACGCTCCATAAGAAAAGCTAATCTTTATTAATTAGTTGTCATGGAAACTCAGCCTTAGGAAAGCTACGAATGATATACCAAGATCAGATACAGATTGCTTTTACAAAAGCCTTCATAGTGATTTGGATAAACAAACAGTAAGCGAGGTAAAATCTGGCCTGTTTCGGAAGTCCTGCTGAGAAACAAATGCCACAGGGGGTCATAAACAAACAAACAAAAAAGAAATTCATTAGAAAAAGTTTAAGATCCTGCAAATAACAACTATTACAGTTCTTTCAGGCTTCCTGGCAAAGATCTGTTATATTAGCTTATGGTGCCTGAATGATGGACAGCTGAAAGCATCAAACCAGCAACAGCAGGAAGGAAACAGCACTCCAAGCACAGGGGGTGAAGGCCCACGCTCTTACCGCCTGTGGGGTGATGCATTACCAGAGAGAGCCCAGGTGTAGGGTAGAAGGCCAAGGATTTTAGCAAGAGTCTCAAATTATTTCTTCACATAAAGTAAGACTTCCAGGTGTACATAATTCAAGCTGACTTTGGCTTCTTTTCCTCCTTTCAGAACTGCCTGCGTAGAGCATACTGTTCCAGGAGTTTACACCTCATGGCCAAGAGAAGAAAGATGCACAAGGCTGGTGTCCCCCGGCATGGAGACACCCCACGGCATCAGCGGAACGAAGCTGAACAAAGCAGAGTGACAGCCCAGAGCCCGCCGGATCCAGCTGAACCTGCCGAGCTGGCAGAATGCAATGGGCAGCACTGAGCTCTCATCAGCGAGATAAAAAAGAGCTGAGGAAGCAAATCATCTGATTTCTACATGGGGCTCATTTCTCCATTTTCTGTTGCAGTGGGAGGGCAAGCAAAGGAAGAAGAAGAGGGAGCAGCACAAAAATTTTCAGGCATCTAGTTGATTCCTCTAACATGGTGTTATCAGCTTTGTTATACTGGCAGTAAACCCAGAAACAAAATCCCAACCTGTGGAGTATGGCATGGCCATGACTGCACATCTCCACAGCAGCAGCCGCCGGTCTGGGACTGCAAGGGCCCATCTCTGGCTTTCCCAAGGACAGACAGGATTTGTTCTCTGCACTTTGTTTGGATGCAGTGGTGGATTACAGCAATGCAAGATTGTGTACGTTATGTATATTACATATTTACATACACTATTATATGTATATTGTTATAGCAGCCCAGAATGACTAGCTGTGCTATAAACTTATAAAGGGAATTTTACAAGCAATTTCCATGTTCATTCAGGAACCACGTAGCATTACCTGTAGGATTATTAAATGTTCTATTCTGGATCAGAAAACTATTTAATTTTATAAATGAGTGAAAAGTAATCAAATAGTTTGATTCTTCTGAAGGTAATCAAAATTGAAATCAGGTAGCATTTACATGTCTTCTCAAATAAATCAGCCAGCTATTTCAAAATAAAATAAAATAAAACAAAACAAAATAAAATAAAATAAAACAAAACCCCTACAGCTGGTTCAGGAGTGTTAATTTCAAAATTCAGACCAATTTTTCTTGCACCAGTTGCAGAAACAAGCCAAAAGCAGGGTGGCAGCAGGGTGGGAGCACAGGCATGGCAGCAGTGGCTCCATGCAGGCTGTTTTCCTCTTTACCCAGGCACAGGAGCAGCTTTTGCTGTGCCATCAATCCCTGGGCTGTCCCATTCTCCCTCACTGTGGGCAGCAGAGGTGACTGGGGTGATACTGCAGGGTCTGCACCTCCTGAACAGACACTCCCGCTGAAGACTTAACTGTCTTCATTGTAATTGGTGATAAATATATAAAGCCACCTGTCTCAAAAGAGTCTCCTGAAGCTAGAATGAATCTTTTTATCATGGGATGTCTGTTAAGATTCTACTGCTGGGGCATTATGGCACTTGATTAACTGAAATCTAGAATAAAGAAAAATGTGTTAGTGTTGATAGAGAGGGTTTACATGCTGGTGTATGGAGCTGAATGAACTTACACCTACAGGAACTGCCATCACCTACCAGCACGTACTACAGACAAAGTTTGTGTGCTCAGAAAGTGTTATAATTAATAGTGAAATGGTATCTGGTACCGGCTGAAAGCCTGTAGTAACCTGGAGTACTCCGGAGTAACTTTGTGCCTGATAAAAGAACAGGATGAAAGATACCTGTCTTAGCCATTTAGTGATGATTATTTCAGCTTGATGGTGATTTCAAGTGCAATCCAGTTCCTTTCACTGCTTGAAAGATATCCACATGCCATCTGTCACTGGGTGCAGTAGTTAGTTACACCTAACTACCCAGAGAAGTGAGCTAGCAGACAAATCTGAGATAAATCTACGGAAGGGAGAGTGTTAATTGAAGACAGAGGGATCCCGTTTATTAGACAGCACAAAAGATTGACTTTGAAAAGATATTATTACCCTTACGCTTGATTCAAACTATCTCAATGTCTTTCCATCATTTTATACAATTCCTGTTATCAAGGTCTCTAAGACTTTCAACTCATGGAACTTAATTCTCATGAAAATGCATAAAGAATATGCCAAATATCATTTAATGACATCTATTTGCCGTTTAAATGTCAAAGTAAAAATTGGAATATATATATATATATATATATATAAGCTAGAATTTGAGAAGCAGACAAGAACCCAATCCTTCTGTATACTACAGCATCTTACCTTTACTATAGGACACACTGTGAAGTGAAAGACTTTCTTCCTTTCCCAGAACTGCAGAAATACTTGTTTCTAACCTAATCTTAATTTGTTAATTTCAGAATATTCATCTGAAAATACATCAAATTATTTTTGTTGTTGTTGTTGCTTTTCAAAATATGTTTATTAAAACTTTGGTTTCTCCATACTATTGGTTATTTGTTTCTTAAATTATTATACTTGACCTCTTTAATAAGCCACAGGGAATACAGAGGGCTTGATGCTCACCTGCTACAAAGAGACTTGTTGAAGTTGTACTGAAAACTGGAAAGGCCATATTCCAAGTCTGATGAGGAAGTTGGCTATTGAAAATGCTAAATCTCAGCCAGTAGAGAGAGCCATGCTCTGCAAGCAAGGCTTGTCTGAGGCCCTCCATGACCACAAAACTGTTCTGAAAGGAGAATCTGTTAGTACAGGAAGCAAAGATGCTTATGAGACCACATTGAAGAGGAACAGCACTTGCTCTGTTCTACAGAAAGGTCACATATATGACCATGTAGCATTTCACTCAGAGTTAAACACTGTCCTGAACTTGCCAAGTGCATCTGTGGCAAGCCTACAATGGGAGATTTCCAAGAGTAACAGATTGCTCATTAGCCCCCACCTATTTAGCATCAGTGTAGAAAATTGGCTCAGCAGAGGGGTTTGACATAGAGAAGAGTTAGAAGGAGGAGGAGGAGTCATCATTCATTGCTGGACCAAGGCTTGCCTGAATTTCCACCTTCAATTTTGGCAAGAGAGGACTCTGAAGAGTGTATCAGTATTTCACCTTATTTTTATGTGTGCAATCTGAAAGATGCTGCTTCAGCAGCATGTGATATGCTCAGCAGATGTGGAGCAGCTCAGCTAATTATCTAAAACACCTCCAAGGCTCCAGCCCCAGCTGGCTGAGGTGCCAGGGAGAAGGCTGACCTACCCAAAGAGTGCTTGCATGTTGCAAGGCACTGTTCATTATTTTAATCTTCTTGCATTTTGCATAAAACCACAAAAACGTTGTCATTGACAATTAATCTGATGCAAATTCCTGCCTTGTCTCCTGGGATTTTTATTCAGGCAATAACTCTTGTGGGGTCAAAAGTTGAACCCAAGGCTATGTATAGGTTCTGGTAATGTTTAACTTTGTGGTGTGGTTTAATCACACAGATTTTCATTCCTCATGTATAGGCTGTGTACAGGGTGAAATCCTTTTCTTAAGGAACACTATTTAAGTGCTACTAGATTGCAATCATGTTAATTGAAACTCTGTTTATCTAAGTAATTACACACTCATCTGTATGACCTCAATAATGTTACTGGAAGTTTCTCAGCAGCAAGACCTATTCTAGCTGTGCAGGATTCCATCTCTGAAGGCACAAGGAAATTGTGACTCCCAAGCAGCCGGAATTCTTTGGAACAGACAACAATGTCATCATTCTGGTGATTTGGGAAACTGTATCAATGGCCAAAAGGTGCCAAAGGCCACTTTGCAGGAATTCTTGATCACAGCATAACACAAGCTTTGATTACACAAAAGCTGACCAAGACTTTCAGGACTTTCCCCACACTTTTACCTGTAAGCAAACCATTCTTCACTCTTGGATATCACTTCTCATGTGTACTCTCTTAATGGGCCGAGTTTGTTGGTTGGTTTGGGTTTGGGGATATTTTTCTGCGTTGGACTTGGTAATCCTTGTGGAGGCTACAAACAATGTCTGTTGTCACATACAGAGGTGCAAAATGCAACTGATCCTGGTGGCCAAGAAGCCAAAGTGATTCTCAGTTAATCTGAGCAAGTGGATGTATTTGTTAATTCCTGTCAATGGATGCATTATAATTGTAACTGTTGTTACAATTTTAACCATTGTGACATTTTAGTGGCTGTTCTCTGCAATGTAAGTCATGGATTTGTCCTGCCTTAAAAATGGCAGTCATTCATATATACTGAAATAAGTATTAATTGCAAATGTTAATAATTTGAACACAGGATCTGCTTCCAGTCTCCTAGACTGATACAGCACTCTTGTATTGAGGACGAAGACAATCCAGCTCCTGCAGCAGTATTTCAGATGAGGAAGAGTGTGTGTGCATCACCCCTTTTAATGTACATACCTACAGGCAGGTAAATCAGGAATTACCTGGCTGCCATAAATTCCAGTTTCTATTACTGTCACAGATGCATCAGTGCTTCAGAGACTCTGTCTTTTCATTATTCAGATACTTTGCATACAAAGCAATACTACCTTTCCCTTTATATGTCTTTAAGCCTCTTCCAGGCAAAATTAATTCCTTCCTTAAAACAGTCAGAGCTCCTCTGACATCTTGTTTCCTTACTAGCACATCTTCACTGGCCCAATAACTACAGTTGATCCAAACCTCATTCCTTTTTCAGTCAATAGTATTTTCAGACTAATTTTAGTCTTCTGACATGTGAACTCTTAGGTAAACCTCACCAATTTATGTGCTTTTAATACAGAAGTACACATCTCCGGTACCCTCATCTGGTATCATGTTCTTTCCCATATTACAGCATTTTTTTCTGCATGAAGACTGCCCATTGCCATGCCCTGTACAGCATTTTTGGTTTAAGAAAGTACAAGTTAACTGTCTGGGATAAGGAATTCCCAATCCTGATGATTTGCCATACACTCTGCATCTTAATTCAGTATTGGGAAACAATGTGTTTTAGATGGAAGCCATTGCAGGAATAAAATGTATGAATTTCTGTTCTTCCTTGTATCAAAGCTATTACTTGAAAATATAACTCTGGCCATCATATTGCTTGTCTCAGTGGAAAATGCGCTTCAGTCAAGGCATGCTACTTTCTTTGGACGAAATTTAGAGTTTGTGGTTACCTCAGCTAAAAAGTATTTGTCCACAGCTGCTTCAGTCCCCCTGAAAGCAAGACCTTCACAGAGGCAGTTTATACATGAATCTACACTCCTAAAACAGCTGTCTTTTTAAAAGCACTTAAAAACTCCACTAAAATTTGTGTTTTTGCAAGAACTATTCACAACATTGACTGCAATACCCATTCTCCATGCCAATATAACCCAGGGGTTCTTACAACCATATATGCAATCATTCAAATTTGTTGTTTTGCATATTAAATGAGACCTTAGCAACCCTCTTTAAGTTTTTAATGAAGAGGTGTGTATTCTGGTATTACTTGCAGAGTTGTTACTCAGGTAGTATGAGTTGCTGCAGACATTACTGTAAGATCTAAGCTGACCTTCTGGGATTGTCACTTTAGCTGCAGCTCAATGCTGTCTTGGTTTAATTTATGCTACAAGAAGTTCATTAACTAAACACTGACAGTCTTCTTCAGCCAGTTTTGCAAGAAGGCAGTTCCCAGCCAGCTGAATTGTTCTGTTTGTTCCTGACACTTTTTTTGTTGCTATTTAGAAAGTGCAGCAGCAGTGCACAGAAATCCCAGAGTACAGGATGACCTCGCCAGCCAGGAGATTCGAACCTCCACCCGCTCACAGGGTGGCAAAGATCAGGTTAAGATACCTGTGTGGCATCTGCCTGCCTGACAGCTGAGCATGCTTAAAGATCACATTCATACACCACATCATACAGATTAGATGACAAACAACCGATAAACACGTTTAGAACAGCTCCATTTACAGTCATTCCTAAGTTTTAGGCAAAACCTAAATTATCCACGTAAAACCTAAAATATCTACAGTTATTATTCAGCCAAATATGTTACAGTCAAGACATGGCCCCACGCAGCAGCAATGTTAAAACTGCACACAACAGAACCAAAGTTTATGCAGATAACAAGGTACATTTTCAATGAGAAACATTCTGACTTTCCAAGGGCATGTCCACTCAGCAGGGTCCCTGCCTCTGTTAAATGTCTGGCACAGGTCCAACAGAAATCAGAAGGCTTTTTACAAATCTCTGCTTTTTCACTTGGAGCAGAATAACCAGACAGTATTTTAGTGCTCATTTCACAGTTACCTTAGAGATGCCAAAACTGAGACTAACAAAGATTAGCCCAGCAAAAAGACTGATGGTCACAAGAAAGGAACTAAACCACAAAGTTTAAGTGGGAACCTAAACTTTCAGGATAGGTGAATTTCTAGTGAAACTCATGCAAGACCTAAAACTAGTACAAGTGTGGTCTTTGATTTCTGAAGTCAGAACAAAAGTTCCTTCAGAGAAACACATATCTTGTGATCAAACTCTTCAGTTCAATTCATGTAAATGCAAGTTTGGCACGTTGCTTAAAGAGAAAACCAGCAAAGTTTGGTTCAGATCCAAAGTCAAAGCTGGATGGGCTGCAAATCTAACCAGGGAGATGACAGATTTCTGAGCAGAATTAAATGAAAGTTATGGCCAAGGAGAGAGAAATGTACAACACTTTGAATGCAGAATCTGATACAAATTCAGGGTGTTCCACACCTGTGCAATACTGCTTCCTATGACAGCAGCATCCCAAAATTTCTGTCTGCAGCTGGTGACACAGCCGTCCCTGCTCGGGCATACACTGGCCTTTTAAAGTGGCCAGGAACTGTTTAGCTGGTATTAGTGGCCTGGAGCTTTGGTTCAGAGAGAACAATAGGAGTACTATTTTAGAGGCATTAAAGGTATTAGTGGCAAATCTGCATCGTGCCTTGTTTACTGCTGTACCAGTGGCATTAGAGAGGAATTGGAAATGACTGCAACAGGCTGCCTGTTTTGAAATGCTCCGTGCCATAAGCGAAAACATGATTCTTATTGTGTCATCATTATGAAGAACAGCAGTATTAATCAGCATCTGCTGGTTTTAAAATTAAAAGAAGCAAGAAGATGCTTCCATAAACTTTGCTGTCACACTTCACAAAAAACCAACTAATTATGGCCCATGCGAGCCATTTGTATGCCTTTTCATTCAATAAGGAGTTACACCTTGATTTCTGCATATTTTCAGTCAAAACTAAGTATTTTCATGCCAACTGACCAGTCACATGGAATATTTTAATTAGAAAATTACTTAAATTAGTGAGAAAAACCAGCAGCTCAGACCCGTGCAATCACGCATTGACAACAACCCCAATACCTGTTTCCATTTCTCTTGGGAGAATCAAAGACAACAATATTAGGCCTTTAAGTTGATTATTATGAGAGACAAAAAACTTAACTGGCCAAGATATAACGATCTATCTTTGCTGTCGCAACCTCCTAAGATCAGATGTGCATGCAATTTTGTGTCTGCTTGAAAGGCACCATGATGGAATTGTATGCTGCAAACTCAGTCCTGTGCTAGGAAAGCCTTGAACCAGACACAAACGGGGCAGGCAGAGGGTCCTGAGCTCCTTCCTACCAACTCTGCCCCTTGGTCTTGCCCCCAGCTCTAGGGAGTTTATGCTTTTTTTTTAAAAATTTTTTTTTTTATTTACAGGTTTAGGCTATTTCCACTTCCTCCTGCTCCTCCCATCAGCAAAGGTGCTGATACAACTTCCAGAGGAGGACAAGAGGCTCCACAGTAACTCTCCCATAGTAGCATTTATCCCAAAGCCAAGGGCAGGTTTATTGCTGTTTGGCCCAGCCTGCTTTTTCTTTTCAGTCAGATGAGGGTGATACTTTGAAAGTTCCCAGGCATGGACACAGGGATTTTAGAGCTAAAATCCTATTGAGAAACATGGCTGAGGCCTCAAACTGCATTTCAAGCTATTTGGGTCATTCTAGCATCACACAAGAACATCAAAGTGCATCATGGTGTGCACAGCACCTCTAGAATACAGCTCTAGATATATTGTATTTTGGCCAGCTTTCAATTAAGAGCTTTCTATTTCAAGAAAACTTAACAGAAAACAATGAAGAAACTGGCATGAGAATAGTGTGAATTTTTCCTCCATTTCAGACATAGTTTGACTGTTAGATTTCAGTCAATGAATGCAGAATGAAATTCACAGACATGAACTGGCTTTTCTCAAACTGGAACCAACAGAGATGGCACAAAGCTGTTACATTCAAATGATTCAGGATGAATCCAGTAATCACCATAACACCGTTGACAGCTAACAGTTTTACTCAGTCCTATTTTTCTCAAACTGATGACTGTAGATGAGGGGTCCTTATGGAAAAATATACTCTTGTAAGTTCTGAGGAGTATGTACTCTCCCACATTAAAGCAGGATATTTACATACACTTTAGCGGCATGATTTATGCTAAAAGTTTTGAAAGTCAAGGCTTGTCATGTGATAAAACAGCAAGTATGCAACTATGATGAGTCAATAGCCATGTCCCAGTAACAGAGAAAAACCTTCCCGTTGTCTTTTTCCTCTCCCTCACTTTTACTTCTCAAACAATGCAATGTTCAGAGTAACAATGTAATTCAGAAAAAACTAAGTAGATATTTTCAACCGAAATGTAAGCAATTTTGTAAGATCAGCTCTTTACAATGTCCCCAAGGAAGGCTGCTGAAAATGGAGTTCACCTCCTTAGGAGTGCTACATGTTTCCCATGAACAATCAGGTGGTTGCAGGTGCTAATTGTAGCTATGTATCTTAGGACCAATATTAAGCTTTTTCTCATATCTATTTCAAAGACCAGTTGGTCTCCACAGAGCCACTCTGCGCTGAGATTCACTGCTGGCTTTACACTGCAGCTGCAATCCTGCAGCACACTTTATCAAGAAGCAGTTTGGCATGCAAATGTGCAAGTGACAACATAATGGGAATCTGGAATCCATCTCATTACAGTTATTCTACTCCTTAAGCATTTTCCTTCTAAGTTAGTGTAATTCTCTATTGAGCTTCAAATTCTAACATTTTAGATCTCGGAATAATCCAATATTCTCTGATCTGATTAAACTTTCATTCCTCTGACCCACACTTCTCCAAACCATCTCTGCATTTCACAGTGCACGCTTGAACCAAAACCTGCAGCCCACGCTGCAGCTGCACCATGACTGTGCTGTAACTCTGAGCAGGGTGACAGCCACAGCTGGGACTCAGATCTCAAACTGCTATTGCAGCCCGGCAGCAGGCAGCAGCACAGCCTCTGTCACAGAACTTACTTAGACTCACAGAAAAAGAAACTGCCCCCAGAGAGTTACATACCCATCATTGAATATTAGATAATTGGTCTGGTTGTTTCATATGAACTTATACTTACTGGGAACAGTTTATAATGTATTTTGTATCTAAAATATTTTTTATTATGTTAGTGTTCAATTGCTCAATTTGGAACATTTAAAATACAACAAACACTTCAGGAAATCATAATAAAACCAGAAATTAAGATTTGGGATTGTCTCATAAAATGCCTCTTTAACTGCTAACAGCTTCCTGTTGATGGATGTAGCTTACACCATAAATTTTATGGTTTTCATCATATAAGGATCTTTCAAATCCACAACAAGTGTTTCTTTTCTTATGGTAGCTGAAAACAAGCACCGTCTACAAATCAGATGTTAACATAGCAAAGCAAATTGCAAACCTGGTGAGTGCGTTTGCTTACTGGGCATCAGCTCTCAAGAAAACTACTTTCTACATTCCTGCACAAAGTCTTCAAATCCAAGTTTCTCTCTTGTCAAAACAAAACTAAACCAAACAAACAGGAAAAGTTTGAAATTGCTTACCTTGAAGAAGCTCCGAAGAAAATACATTATGCTTAGCATTTTGGAAGGTTTAAAATGAAGAATTGTTCAATCTTTAGAACATCCAAGGCCTGGGTGAATTCCTACACTCCTGCTGTGTCTTTAGTTACATGCTTTCTTGTTGCTATTTTGGACAGTCTTAGTACAAGGGAAGCATATGAGCCATGCCAGGAGCTTATGCTAAGGAGTTGCATAACAATTAGGGCTTATCTGTGCTGCGCTGTACAGTGCAGCAATGCAAACAGGTTTGTTCACAGTTTACTAGCCCCAGAACACTTCCACTAGGCATGCCCAGAATGATGCCATTGTATTTGCTAAAGAAACTAAAGCTATTTGTGAGTGCTTCTAAAAGAACTGGAACTACAAAGGACAGCACATGTTCCCGTACATCCCCCCCAGCTTTTGCTTTTGCCAACTCCAAGTTCACCCAGTGAGTATTACGCTCGCTGCAGCATTTAAAAGCAAAGGCTCCCACACTGGGAGCTTTCTAGTTGCTATCTTTAAAGAAGGAAAAATTGCAGAACAAGTCTTTTGAAGTGCAGAAAAGTAAATGTAATTTCACGTTCGTCTTTTTTCTCACTTAACATTAAAGTCCCTTAAAATTTACTTGTACTTCAGCAACATTCAGCAACACAGGGATGCAACTTATGTCACGTAGCAAAGAATCTATCAACATTTAGTGGCCAGGACTGAGAGTTGTGCATAGTCTTCTCACACAGTGCATTTAGAATTAAAGATTGCTACAGACTGCAAGAAAGTTCTCAGAGGGGAATCATCCTGCAGTACAGCAACTGTCAGGCACAGTCTGATACGGCAGGCTTTCACTTATTATTTAATCTAGCTATGGTTTATATGTGAGCTATCAAAATCCTTCCACCAGGAAGAGGTGTTTTAAGGAGTTGTTCCAGAGTAGCTGCTGATGCTCCACACTGCCGGCACAGGGAAGAGAAACAGAGAGATGTGCAGTGCCCCCAGCACAGTGAGGAGGGAGGGGGACACCGCGGCTGATGCCCCAGCACTCACCCACAACTAACACCAGCTCTGACACTGAATTTGCTCTCTGACTCGCCCTGTGCAGTACAGGATCTCTGAGCCATCACCCCTGGTGAGCGCAGCCTCACTTGCTTTGGGTTTGCTGGGCTGCAAAGCCCTCTGTGGCTCCCAGCAGCCATTCTTGTGGCCAGTCCATTGCACACAGGAATACTGATGTTTGGGTACTATATGGAAATCAGATGTTCATGCAAAAATCAAATCCTTTACAGCAGGAAGCCATAATTGACCACATACACAATTTTCCTGCCATTGTGGGAACTGCATGAGTTAAGTATACACAGTCACACAGAAGGGCACACCTAACTTGTTAGAAACCAGGCCAATAATCTCTAAATTGCAACACAAGGCACAAATGCAATATCATCCGTGGTTTGATCTGCCAAATGACAATACTGCTTCAGTGAACTTCGGCGCTGTCAACTCTTATGATTTCACGGACAAAAAGAGTGTTTTACCCTAAGTCTTAGCTCTAAAATATAAGCATATGTCAATATTATAGACATACAGGAATCATTTTAAGTAAGCTTTTGGCCCAAATTATGGAAGGAAAACTCCGATAAAAATTCTAAAAAGTCTCAAAACAACTAAAAATCCAATGTTAGTTTCCAAAAATTCTCTTTGGGGGAAATGGGCCTGGCTCATGATTTTTTAATGCTTTGATTTGTTAATATTTAAGTTTAAATTATTTTGAAAGACTACTTTTTATGATTTATTCTGAAATTACTGTCACTTTTTAAAAACCTGCTCATTCAAGAAATGGCAGGCACACTTCTATTTCCTGCATGCCTCTCCTGGTATTGGCTCAACAGGTTGTGCTCACAAGGTTCAGGTGAAACATTCTTTGCCCAAGCCCTGACATCAGACTCTGAGCAGAAGGAAATGCTGACTGAGAAAAGTCCAGCACTGCGGTGCCTTGGCATTTATTTTTCACAAATGAAAAGGAAAATAAAGCTTTATACACATATGAATTAGGGGCTTTTTTATAAGAATCTATGTACATTGAAAGGCAGGTTTTGGCTGCCTGATTTTTATCTGCAAGTGTTTCTAATTTCCACAGAAATGTTTCTTAAAAACAACATGCCAAAGCAGGCCATTGCCCAAAGGACTTGACTCCCCTTTCCATTGCTTATCTTTTCTGAAATTAAGGTTAACGCTCAACTGCCCATCTTCACCCTATTCTTCCATGCTTTACTTGTTCATGGGCTGGAAATAAGGATGTTCCTTCTGTAAATCAGCTGGGACCTTTCCCTCAGACTGGTACATTTCTTGGGCTGGTTCAGTTCACCACACTGGATGTGCAAATTGCACAGTATTCCCTTAATCTGCAATTCCTTGAAGACAATTGGAACTCTGCTGGTCAAAACTCCAGAAAAATTGCAATAAGCTGTCTAGCAATCAGGCCTATGTGATTCTGCATCTTAGCAGATCATTGTGGAGCTCCCTAAGTGCTTCTACAGCCTTAAAAATACTGGCTGGACCAGGTGCCCTGGTATCGGGTGGTGGTGGGGGCTCTGTGAGGGGAAGGGGCTGCTCTGTGCCAGACACAAACCCCAGCCCCAATTCCCTCACGCCAGTCAGGGGAGAGGTGGAGAAGCTGGGAGTGAAGGAGTGAGCACCAGCCTTGGAGGGAACGAGGGAGAGGTGAGGGGAAGGAGTTTCCACTTTTTCTTTGTTTCTTACCGTACCATTTTTCCCAAAGCCGAGTCTGTTTTGCCCGTAATGGTAATTGTTAAGTGTCTTTATCTCAACCCATGAGCTTTTCCATCCTATTTTCTCCCCTGCCCTGTTGAGGAGGGGGAGAGACAGGGTGGCTGGGTGGGCAGCTGGCAGCTGGCCCATGTCAAACCCACTGTGCACTATGACTACACACAAACCTCGAAGCGTTGGAGAGAACCTGCAACCTCATTTAATCAGGATTACGATATGTGCAAACACCTAAAAAATCTTCTTTCCCCCTTAATCCTACATCTAATGAAGTCCTTGACAGTAACTGCGATTTGTAAATCTATAAAAAGCTTTCTGATGCCCAAAATTTTACGTTTTCCAGAGTGTCAGCCTACTGCTGATAGACTGGCTTTTTCCACAGCTAACGTCTCACAGTTTTATCCCCTCCTTTTAAAAGCAAACAAGCTGGAGTTCACTACTATCAAGTCCATTTTCAGAGTGAACAGTTTATCACTCACCATGAACTTCACTTGCAAAACAGTGGTAATCAGTTTTTCAGTGTATGATTCTGAGGTTTTATTTGGTCAGTGAGGATTTATTCTCTTTGGGACAGGCACAGAGCCGTTAATCCTCAAGTGCCCAAGGCCAACTACTGTTGACGTTTTTCTTACTGATACACTATCTAAATCTACATGCCTTTTCTGCTTTATAAAGAACAGCAGATGAAAACTGTCACTGACTCAGAACAAAATATCCTTTTTGCTTTTTGCCTTTTGCCACCACAGCCAAAGCTTACTATTTAAAGTGACACTGCCTTCAGCAGAGCAGCACCATGGGGTGCCTGAACCAAAAATACCTATCTAAACCTTGCAGAACACTGAGACTAGGATTCTCTGAAGGCAGACCAGTGACACTGAAACTCCACCACTGCACTAGCAGAAGGCTTTTCTTTCCCTGATTTCAACTATGTGATTATTTCATGTACCATTCACTTAGTTTGACGTACTTAGGGATTGTGTAGATTGTGTCAGGCTGGCTTCCAAAACAACTAAATGTTGGAAAACATACTGGAGTCATTCCAGCTTTATGGTTGCAAAGTTCAAATGTGACAAGTCTTGTGCGCACAGTGCAGAGCTTAAAGTGAGAATGGAGACTGGGCCTGCCTTCTCGCCTCTTCTCAGAGCACCATATCCCCTGTAAGATTCCTTCAAGGAACAACAATTTTGCTCTATGTTGCCTTTCCCTTGGAAGACAAAGCCTAGAGATTTCATTGTTTTCATGTCAGTAAAGACATAACCATACTCCACTAAATAAGGCATTGACTATGGCTCAGTGGAACATTAATTTATATCCACAGACTCTCAGGGTTTGAAATACTGAAATTTGAAATCAAAAGCTCCAAGAGTGAAAACTTTAGGCTGTCACCCTGACCTGGCCACGAGGGACATGCTGCAGGCAGCCATCGCTAAGCGTCTTCACATGATGATTTAAGTGACCAAACAGGTATTCTGATTTCTGAAGGATCACGGCAGACACTTTCATCTCCACTGTAATTTCTAATTTGCCCTCAGGCAGTTCATTTGATTACCATTTACATAAAAATATACCTCTTGATGCAGCCTAACATGTTGATTCAAGAACTCTTCAAATCCTTCTGAATTTCCCTCCTGTAATCAAAGCATTTAAGTTTTCTGTCTTGATAGAAGGTAAGAGGTTCTGAGCTTATAATGGGGAACTGAGCTTTTGGAAGCTGAGACAGCTATTTCTGTGTTTTACCACAGCCTTAGCTCTCAACTGGATGAACATTTGTGCTGCTAAACCAGAAATCCCTGGACAGCAACACTGGCCACCTTTACCCAACAAAATCCCATTTCTTATAGACACCAGCTACTAACTTAGAACTTCTCAGGCAATGCTCTACATGATAGGACAGTTTAAGAGTTGGTTTGAATGACAAGCTTCTGAAGAAAAACAATAAAGAAAATCTTAGCAGCAAAACTCATGGATCAAACCCTGATTGGAATTTGTTCAGTAATGGCACCAGCATTCATTTTGGTCAAAGCTTGTATGGGGAGCTGCTCATGCTGCCACAAGGAGGACTTTCACTGCTGTCTCTGCATCCTCAGGCCCCTACCCACAGGCAGATGGAGATATTTTTACTCCAGCTTGATAGTGTCACTCAAGACTGAGCCCAGGCTGTGAGACCCAGAAGCCTTGCTGTGAATCTTGCAAGGTTAATTCAGAGCTGGTTAGATCTCTGAAGTTCTTTTCTAAACTAGAGGCATAGGTAACACAGAGTTAGATGACTCCTAGTCTAGTCCAATGGGCAGCTCTTACTATGGGTTTAGAAAATATTCTTATTCATGTCAATTTAAAAATCCCTTGCAGAAAGGAGGTAAAAAGAGCCACTGGTCAAGAGTTGCCTTTGACCCTGATAAAGCCAGTGAAATGAAATCCAAACATTTTCTGGAAGAATTGACTGAGTTCAGAGGAAGCCCAGAGTAGAATTACTGAGGTCCCAAACTATAATTCTGCCCTAAATACACTCTGAACAAGTCAAGCAAATGGAGACCTAAATGCAGTGTAGAAGTAGGCTTCTGTGATTTTTTCCTGTGCCTGGAGAGAAGTCCTGCTGGTAGTCAGCTAGTAAGAAGCAGCATGACTGGCTTCTCCACCTACTATTCTCCAGAATCTCCTGGCCAGGTGAACGGCAGAGAGGGGTTTATCACATGAAGGTGATGAAAATGACAGGACACAATGAAGCAGAGTTCCAGTATTTTTATTCTCAGAGTTATTCAGGAACTCATTACAACTCTCTCGGAGTTATAACCGTTATATCAGATTCAAGTGTGCCATTAAAACCTTTTCTGCCTGGATGGAAGTATTACTGCCATACAAATGAGAATCCCAGCCATTTCCCCAAATCTACTCTACACTGGACATAAAATCCATTTTGGTGTCTTTGCATCCCCCCAGGTACAGAGGAAGTGCTGGCATCACCACAGGAAGGTGAGATGCAGAAGTGCTAACACTACAATGTCAAGCCCTTAGGAACAGGGACACAAAGAGACATAAACCAGCAGCAGGTATTATCAGCCTGATGGGAGACTGAAAATCAAGACAGCCAATATCAAGGCTACTAAAAGATTGCTTTCAGATCAGAGTCCTTGTCCTGTTTTGAGGGCCAGACTGTTCTGAAACTGATCAAAGAAAGCCTTTAGAGAGATTCATTAAGACAGGGAATAAGACAATATTCTGTTATTAGGTGATGTATTCTGGTTAGGACAATGTTACTGTTTCAAAGGCTCATAACGTTTAGATTTCTAATGCAGAAAGTTTAATAATTGAGGCACAGGCAGAGTACTTATAGAGAGGTTTGTCAGTAGGAAAAGCACTTTGGCAAGCATTCCAGGAATAGGCAGTGCACACACAACAGAGAAATACCCACAAACTGCTGTCTCTCTGATGAGATCCCACAGCTGATCAGTGTGGGGTGAGAAAATCTAGAGCTGTCTTCCTGAGTGGGTGACATCACAAGGCTAGTTATTCAAGATGGGGCCAGTTCTTCAGTCAAGAAATACTTCAAAACTGAGAAAAAAACTGAAGTACTTGTACTTTTGGTACAATTGTTCCTTTGATTAAATGCTGCTCTTGTTAACCGGCATATTTTCAACCAAGGTGCTAACACTTACATACATTAGTATGCTTTCACTTCTAGCACAAGTAATTAGATTGTGTATACATGTACAATAGCTACACAACACACAAGAGATTGTATAGCCAGAGACAAATAAGACATTATTGTCATATATTGCTACACATTACAGTGAAAATATAAATGCAGATCAAGGCTTTGCACTTGTAAGCACCAGATGTTGTGAATACAGGCATAAGAAATAATAGTCCTCTGTATTCCTTTAATAGAAGTTGATGACCAGCTTGCTTTCCTGCTTCCTGCTTTGTCGATATGGCACCAATTCTTCTTCAAGGAAAGCACAGTATACGTTTCCTAGACTAACTTCAATATTCATTCACTGTGTCTGCCCTCTTGCATATGTTTTTCCTGCAGTATTATATCACCCAGATAATTTCCTGGCTTTTCTGATTTTTACTTCTTCATGATAGATTTAGCTCTTTTGAGTAGGTAGTTTTTTCATAAATGTCTTTAAAACTCTGCTTTGCAATCAGTTTGTTTTATAAAGAGAACTCAGCAGTTTGTTCTATTGACAGAGAACCCAAGCAATACATGTTTCCACCCTTCTACAGAACTAGCTGGATGTCTAAGAACTGGGCACACCCCACCTCTTGGCTGCATACTCCGTGGCTGGCATTGGCACTTACCCACCACTGCAAAACCCAGGTGTTGCTCAGCCTCTGCCAAGAGCTCTTTTCCTGTAAATTCCCCAGACACAAACAGTCCAATACAGGTGAGAAAGTGTCAGATGAAAACAAGAAACATACATCTCTTTACTAGCGTGGCATGGCATTTGGCAAGAATTAAAGACAAACTGTTCCAGTATTAATTCCTTGCAGCAACTTACTCCCAGTTGTTATGCAAGCCATGACCTGGTATTTGAGTCATACTATAAACAGCAAATTGCAACGCCTCTATGGTCAAAAGCTCCCAAAACCACACTAACTCGAGCATCTTAGAATTCTGAACTGGCCAGGCATCACAACAGTCCCAAGCAACCCTCACTAGGTCACGCCACAGAGCTGTAATGCACCCTGTTCAGTGCAAATGGCTGAGGCAGCAGGCAGGAGGGTTACAGCTGGAACAACAGGGGCTGCGGCAGGCGGGACCTGCAGAGTGCGGCGAGAAGGGAGAGGGAAGCTCACGGACTACCAGCCTCGCTTGCTCCTGTAGCCATCAGTTCCTCAGTTCTGGGTTCACAATCCAGTTAATGAATTTGTGAAACAAAAATAAAGCTCTGTGAATGGATTACACTGAACAGTTGCAGTTACAGCTGCAGAACTGATGCTGCAACACACCATGTGTTGGGATCTCTGGCTCAGGCTCCAAAACTTCATGCTTTTTATTTTTGAGCTGTTCCAAGTCACCATCAAATATTTAATATGTGTTCCAAAGATTAACCACGTGTGTATTGATGCTGCAGCTGATATCTATTACATTAATACCTAAGAATTCACCCTTAGCCACTGATCAGTTCCACACACTTGCAATGTATTTATTAGTGGGAAAAATAACTGCTATTGGAGGTGCATCTCTGCTGCTGATTTTCTGCCTGCTGTGCCCTAAAGCATTTGTGCATCCACTGGAGTGATATGGTTGGAGATTACAGAAGTCCATGTGCACTTGGAGTATTAACAAGCCACACACGTGTAGAACGGAAAGAGATTAATCACAACCACGTAATGCTGCTCATCTTCAACCCCACCAGGAATTTCACTCTCCTCCTTTTCCTCTCTGGGACATATTCATGCTAGATGAATGCTAGAAAACTGGGCAGATCTGTTAAAAAGACACTTTAGGCCTCTCCTCAGTCTTTATAATCCTGGCCTGCTCTACAAGCCAGGAGAGCTGCACTATTTCCAAGGCTATCCTGATGCTGCAATAAGAGCACATACAAGACCACGTGCACTTCAGCTCAACCTGTACCGGCCCACTGGGAAAACCAAGGTGGTGTCAGGCAGTTGCGTTTTCATGGCTGTGATTTATTCCAGGTGGGCTAAAGCTGCCATACATAGCCAATCCCTATGCAGCCTTCTCATTTCAGCAATGTTGGAGCAATGTTGTCGCTTCCATTTTACTCGGATCGTAAGGCCTCCTCACTGTATTCTCAATTCTGCCTGCTGAAGCCCAAAGAGCATTTGCTCTTGTTGAATGCCAAGCACAAAGCAACAGACAAAGTGACCCTTCTGACCTGCAGCCTGCATTCACTGCTTTTGCCGTTGTTTGCATTGAGGAGTTTCATTATTTTCAGTTCGGTGAAGTATTGTCAAGCTTGGGTGAACAGAAACAGTTTGGGTGACAATAAGAGCTCACTACCTATGTCAATTGACACTAATATCTTTTCAGACTCGTGCATCTGAGGTATTTTGGATAGTAATTTTTTACATATGCCCTGGGTCAAGTGACATACCAAGTGGCCAAATACCCAGGCTTGTTACACTGACTTTAAGAGCAGGATAAAGTCTTGCCCAAGGCATCTGCAATTGCCAGAGATCCACGTTCACTAATGGATATATACAGCTACAAACCTGGCTATTAAAATTTTAACCTCTCCCCCAACTCCTGAAAGCTTCTAAAGCTTTCCTCACCACCTTGAATGGAGACAATTACTACACCCAGAGGGCCAGAAACATTCATTCTTTCTCTTATGGCTGCTATGGAACTCCAACTATTTGCTCACTCTTTAATGGCAAGACAGAGTAAGATGAAATTTATGTCAACTGCTATGTCGTGCTCCCAACATCCTGAACAACCTGTCCAGAAGAGTCCAAATGGCAGGATATCCCAACAAACGGTGAGGAAGAATTGAGAAGAGGTGTCATAACCATTTCTGTTCTTTGAGATAAGCAGTCCTACAATAATGGTGGATTTCAGCATAGCAGAGGAGAAGAAACAGCCCAGTACCTTGCTAAGTTTACCAACTGATTGTTCTCACTGAGACTCATGCACGGCAGAATTTCATTTACAGTGTCTTAACCTTCCCAAGAACAGAGCCCTTGCACTTGAAGAGCTCAGGAGCAACCCAGGGAAAGGTTTTAAACAATAAAAACTAAAAAACTAATTTAATTTTTCAGCCTGCAAAACCCTTCATTTTCTGGTTTCCCAAAGCAGCTACAATAATTGCATTTCCATTCTGAAACCTTTTCATAGCAGCCTTCCATAGCAAGAAATGGAAAATCTGTGAGAAGTTGACAGTGAGATAAAAGTAAAATAATTACCACACCTCCAGAGAGGAAAACTGGATCTGGATGATCTCAGCAATTGAGAAAGTCAGAGATGCAGAGCATTATACACCTGAATGAACTCACGTTTGCCAGGCTATTTTGTCTGCACAGCCCAGAGAACCCAGACACCGATGACAATAAAAAAAAAATGGAGGATGAGGCTCTCTAGCTAAAGACCCTTTTTTTTTCCTTACCAAAAAAAAGCTGAAAATCTGGAAAATCTATGTTCTAAAATGAGCCAAGTGTAGAGGATTCATCACGTTTTACTTTTGGAAACACTGCTATTGAATATTTTAGATCCCTTTGAGGGTTCAAGGCATAAGTAAAGAAAAATTCAGTCATGTCATCCCATGAAGAACAGCTTAAAGTATTTTTACAGTAGTAGGCCAAAGTTTTCCCGGTGTGTGTATCAGACAATGAGAATACTTTGGCTTCCTTTGCCTATGCACCAAGACAGTTCTAAATACTTGCAAGCTCAAGCTTGTACACACCCATCTGTCAGCACTAAGCCTGCTTTGATCCTTATTTCTCCTGTCCACTGCACCAGGTCTGTCTTGCAGAAGTAACCTGCAAAAATCTCTTTCCAATCAGCAGTAAAAGCAGGGCAGATGAAGATAAGGGAGAATGCTGTCAGTTCAGGCAAGACATGTAAATGTTTCGGACTGGGAAGATGTCACTGCATCCCAAGCTGTATGTTGTTTGTGTGTGCCTGGCATTGGTAATGGGACTGAGAGCCAGCTTGATTGTCTATGATTTAGCTGTAAGTCAAGGCAGGACACAAAGCTTTCTTCTGAGTCATTAAGGGTTAGCTACCGGTTTCATAGCCTGCCAGATGCTCCCTTTGGCTCGCCACAAAACCAGTTCTTTCCTACAAAGTATAATACAGACTGAAAATTATTCCAAGAAAACAGCCGTGTGCTTGCTGAATATATCGAATTAGAAAAGCTGTTTCTCAGGCTCTCAGCTATGGACCAGACCACGCTGGACTGTCCACTGACTTACAGGGTGTCTCATTCCTTATGTCCTCTCAGACCTTGCTGTTTAACCATGGTCTCCAAATCACACATACTAAAGCTCAGGTGAGTCACAACATCAAGAAAAACAAGATTAAGCTTGTTGTATCCCATCTGCTCCATGCACAGAAAACCAGTTGCACAGCCCCAGGACAGTGAAAGCTGTAGAATGTCATGGAAAGCAGCCAACTTCCTTTTTGCTGTGTTCTCCATCTGCCATCTTGCCTCCACTGCAAATTGATGTTAACAGTATTTTATTATTTTTTTCTCATCTGCGCTGTGTGCTGGTTTTAGGAAAATCTCACCCCAACAATCTTTCCTACAAATAGAAGTTCACTTTAGTTCACACTTCCTAGGACAATGTTGACAGATCAGTAAAGTAATGTGTTGCTTCATGTCTTGACAACACTATTATAATAATAATACTACTTAATACTCTTCTCCCAACTCTTGTGCAGAACCACTGTGTACTAGAAAAAAAAGGCTTTCATATATTTGATCTAAGTCATGCAGGATTAAATGAATTCTAGATACTTCCAGTTCAAACTGGGAAAATTAATTTCTGATTTGCTAATTGGCTACGGTCTTATATCCACATAGAAAAATGTCTGTGCCTTCTGTTTCTTTAAATTAAATAGCTTCTAATTACGTAATGCTAGGACCTCTTCCTTGGGTAAATCATTTTAGCTTTGGACAACTCTTTCCTTGCATAAATCTGCTCTTTTTTTTTGAAATCTTCAAGAAACTGTATCTCCATTTAGATGCTATCACCAAGTAAGCAACTCCCAATTAAGGCAACATTAATGCTGTCTGTATTACACATTTTTACACCCTGATCATTTTCATGCCAGCAGCTGCAACACAGCTCTTTATATGGATTATTATTCTCCTACCAGTAGTTCAAACCACACACAAGACTGGTTTGGTTCCATTTTAACTCCACGTAATCCTTATTTTAAATAATAGCATTTGTGCTTCTACTTCCAAGGATCCTAGGTTTTGTAGGTAACATCCACTTGAACAACAACTAGAAAAAGCAGGGTTGAAAAAGAATCTGAATTTCTCCACAACCTTTTCTATATCACATAGGCCTATGTGGCTCATCTCATCTTTGATTTATTGCTGAAGCCCTTTCCTTCCACTTCCTGCAAATCAGTGAAAGAGATATGAGATATGATTTCAGGAGACATGAATTTTCCTATAAGTTCCACTGATAATCTGCATCACTCCAGGAAAATTTGTTTGCTTAGGGAGATCTAAACATAAGTGAAAGCAGTGTTTCCACTGAGTCCTAACTTTGGTAAACCATAAATGTCCATGGCGGGTTTGAATCAATAACTAATTTCATCTTGTGAAGAGAGGATCTGTAGAGACTGTAAGCCTAACCCAAAATTTTGAAACAGGACCACTAGAGACAGGCTCTTAAATCTCTACGAAGTGGCTGGTGATCTCAAATGTCATTTCACAGTTTGCTTTGAGGACCCCTATTTTCAAACTGGGGTCAGGACTCATAAAATGTTTAGGTTTTAAACATGATGTGCTGCATTCACCAGAAACAGTGTTCTTCTCCAGTCTTGAGATGTCAGAAATGTAAATATTCCTTTTGAGCTCAAGGGATTCTCAATGCTGTTTGCAAGCTCTGAACTTGCTTATAAGTCAGCACCTTCTGGATCAGGTAAAGGAAGCGAGCTGAAGCTGTTCAGTTGCTGAAATACTGGGGCCCTCCACTTCCCAAACACTTGCTACACCTTTCCAACAGGAAAGGATCATCAGCTCTCATGTTAAAAGCAAACAGAAATTACTTCATGATGTGAAAAAACACCACACTTTTAAGACTGTTTATATGTAGGCAACTCACTTCTGTAACTGGTTTCACATATGCACTATCTTGTTTTACTACTTATTTTCCCAGGGAGCAGCAGAAACATTTAAAATCCAGAATGTTTGAAGAATGGCATTCTCTCAGACAGGAACTCTAGGAAACCAGTTTTACCATTCTGCCTTTTCAAAGGTAAGTAAGTATGTACTGGGTGTTGTCTGATGTTCTGGTTCTTGTGAGGAGAACACAGGAAAGGGGACACATTTATGCATCTGCACCACAGAACTCCAGAGTTTAGGACAGTAGTTCACATGTATTAAACTGACAGAGAAAACTGCTGTTTAAATTTCACTCAAATGAAGAGGCTGCATATTAATAACTTTGAATTAGTGCTTGCTAGGAAAGGCCATAAGCAGGCCAACAGACCACTGACAGCACTGGCTGGCAAGCTTTCCTCTTAATCTTACCCAGAATTCAGTGAATAGGCTTAGTTTTTCATTTTTAGTTGTGTTCTAAATTGGACTTCTCAACTGAAGTCTCCCCCTAGACTCCCCGACAGAACCACACACAATTGCAGACAGAGTCCTTTGGCCTCCTCCTCCCTAGACAGAGTAATTTGCCTTTTAAATGAGTCAGTTTAAGCTACAGACAGTGTGAGCTCTTCCATGGGCAGGCTTGGGAAGGAAGGGAACATGGCAGAAAGGAGCTTCCCTGGCCAGATGCTTTTATGGTCCCACTTGCATCACCACACTCATTTTGTGTGCTGTGAAGTTCATTTATTTCAAATTAGAAGAACAATACATAAGATGTTCTTGTAAGTATCCTTTATACCTCGGAAACTTTGCTCCAGTTTGTACACCACACTTTTGACAGCAGAGACAAAAGCCAAATTAGAGAAAGCAGGAAAGATACTCATATGGCAACTGAGGTACTTTATGGCTTTGGGAAGAACGGAGATGTAGTAAATAAGAAACAGAGAAGAAACAAAATGGGAGAACTGGACCAAGCTTTTAAGTGAACAATTATGTGAAAAGACACAGCAGAGACAACCTGTATCATAGCTGTTGCACCTCCAACTTTACCCAAGGATAATTGTGCCTCCCTGAATTGCTATGATGGAACAGCAAACACAAAGAATGGAAGGCACTTACATCCTGTGACAGTGGAGGCACACAAATTACATAGAAAGGTGTGAGTGCTCTGGGAGCATTATGAACCTTCATGAAACAGGTCTACACAATGCCACAAAAATTAATGAAATGAACTAGTAAAACTAGCATCAAACAGGGCCCCAGGTACAAGGTTTGAGACACTGAACTATCCAATTCAATTTAATATAAAAAAAAGGATTCAGTTCTGGAATCTCATAGTTTAACAGATGCAAACAACAGCTAATTCCCCATAGCTCATAACGATGCAAAAAAAAAAAAATTCCACTGCTGCTTTGAGCTTTTGAGCTGTAGTTTTTGTACCTATGTGAGAGACAATCCTAGGCAGGGCTGAACACCTTTAGGTTGCATTGTCTTCAGATGAATCAATAAATTAACTTTTGGTACATTGTACATAATATTTATTGTACTGTCATAACTAAAAACCTATCATAATTTAATATCATAATATGTAAGAGGAGTAAGTGAACTTACATTTGTATATTTGGTATTGTCAGAGCTTGATAGAAAAATTATGCTATAAAATTAGCTTTCCAATGAAGGATGTTCCAAAATTTCTTTAAAGACGGCTGGCAGCTTTTAAAGCTGGTATGGATCATGTTGAAATAGAATTTTTTTCTGAACATTTTCTTGTGATGCTCCAATATCCCCATGTAAAGAAGCCAGAATTTGCTTTAAACTGTTAGAGCACGGCTGATTACAGTCCCTGCAAAGAGCTCTTCTGACTATACCATGAATGAAAGCACAATCCCAACTCAAACAGAAGTGACTCTCACCTCAGCGTGGCACTGTGTGTTCTCAGAAGTACTCTCTTCTGTTTCTCCAGCAGTCCTTCTTACAGCACTTCCTTGGCACTCCTGTGCAGATATACAGGAAGAAATTTTAAAAAGTCAATTTGACCTTCAGAAAACAAGGAGTCATCAATACAGTTGCTTTCAGTCCACCTGCCCATGGGGAAAAAAGCTTTCTTGATTTAACTGAAAACTCGTCACAGAAAACAGGGTTAAAGGAACATCACTCTGGTTACAGAATGAGGCTCTCAAGCATAAAGAATCACCAGAATTAAGATGACTTGTGTGACACTATGTATTCAAGTACAGTCTTTAACTACAGAACGTAAGCGGGTTTTCACAAGTTCCATGCTTCACTCAACACAGGAATGGACAAAACTCACTTAAGACTTGAGTATATTATCGTCTTTGTTTGGGTTACAGAGAAGAGGGGACAAGCAACTCTGTTAGGCACCAAAAGAGCCCTGTGTCCACGGAGAACCGAGGGCACACTGGTGGGGAATTGCACAGCCCGTGCTCACTTGCCAGCAGCCAGCCATAACCTATGGCTTCATTTGGGTACCACTATGGATTTCTAGGAGGAAAGACATTTCTGCTGTTTCTCAGTCTGGCCAACTGACAGGAACTCAGTTCCTCACTTCTTCTGCATGCCTTCGAGGTTAACTGGTCTTTCTTTAAGGTTCCTATCTCCCCATTCTTTCCATATCCATCTGTGTCCAACCCATTGTCATCTGGAGATAATGTTCCTGCCAACTATCTCCCATGTTTGTCCCGATCATCAGACACCAGCCACACAAACTAAGAGGCATCAGGGGTATGTAAATGTCAAGCTCCCAGTCAAAAACTGCAGAGAAGGCAACAAGTGGCAGAATGTCTTCAGCTCTGGGAGGACATACCCCGTCTCAGTTCAATGCAAGGTCTTCATCAAAACTTGGGAAATAACAAACATTCAGGTTTAACATGAGTGGTATCTCTGGAGGGAGAGGAATTTGTCATAGCTAAGAGGGTTCTGCTACCTTTGTGACAGATGAATACAGTGGTGTAGCTTCTCATTTACAACATGAGACGTGAAAACCTTGAAATAATATTTCAATTGCAAGCATCATCAAGCTCCAGCTTCTCTGAAGTCCAATTCACTTCCACAGTAAGAACTGCTGTTAGTGCAGTAGAGACCTCATTGACTTTAACTGAATTCAGCCTCAACATGAGATGGAGAAGCAATTCTCTCCCCCCAGAGAAAGGAAGAGTATAAATAAAAGGGAAACCGAATGAGAGAAACTGCGAAAGGGAAAGTATGAAAAGAAAAAAACACAGTTAGACTGAGATTAGTCGTTAGGGGGTGCTCAGAACTGCTACTTGTCTCTGAAAAACACTTAATCTTTTGTTTCAGTCTTCGGTGATTATCTGTAACATGTAACAGCAAAAGCACACATCATGGCCACAGGGAGTGTGGGATATGGTAGTGCAGATGCAAGTCTTGTAGCTGAGTAGCTCCTTCTTTCATCACAAGGAAAGGCAAAGTAAGTACTTAGCACAAGCAGTTTTGCTCCATTCCCTACATCCTTCATGTATGACTACACCAGGCAGCAGCTGTCACTTATTTTCACTTGTGATCCTACAATAGTTTTTCACCATAGGCTTTTTATATCTAGAAGTGGCTCCAAAGTGGAGCCGCTCCCTTTATTCTCCTCTCTGTATTCATAAAGAGAGGAGATGCAGTGCTAAGTAAAAAGTTGCTGACTCCTCTGCTCTTCCCACCTTGGACTGCACAAAGCATACCAGATCTGCAATTAATGGAGCTCAGGGATAAACTGATTGCAAACACATCGTTCAGAGGCATTATTGGATTGTTAAAGCTTAGTCTTTTGCTAATTCGGGAACACAAATAACTAATTGTACTGTGTCTAGCTCAGATTACATCTGAGAATGGATCCTGGGGCAATTGGGAAAGAACGCTGCCTTTGCTTTTATTGTGGGAAGCATTCCCTAAGCATAATGCCATTGGAAATGGCTGAAGGGGATTGCATCTGGTTAGGGAGGAAGTTACAAGCATAATAATTAGCATCGAATTAGCTGCTGCCTCATCCTGAGCCAGGCAAGTCCATCACATTCCTTTTCCCAGCTGCCCTCTGGTGGAAGGTTCTGCAGAACAGCCCCGAGCAGGAAAATCATGGTGCTCTTCGTGCATGGTCAGCTTGTGACTTAAGCCAGAAAGAATCAAATTAGGATAAACAAACCCTGAGCAGATGCCCCCTGCCCAGAGGCAGGAGAACTTTGTGAGGCTGAGCTAGAGTGGTTGACACCCCTCCAGCACAGCAGCTCTCTCTATGTGATCACCAGGTTTCTGACAAGCGGGTTTCAGCACTTGCTGTATTTATGTCCAGTGCTTCTAAAGCTGACCAGGATCATGTTTGCAAAGCCCTAAAGTAAGGTCTCCGTGTTACTCAGAAAGGGGCTCTCTAGTTGTAATTACTATAATAATTAAACAGATTTTTTCTTACTGCCTTCTCTCTGAGTTTGGCTACATGCTGGTACTATTTCATCTTCAGAGAGACCAATGAAATCTTTAATTGGGCAGCTCCATGCTTGCGCCCTATGCTCGAGTCCCTCACCAGTCCATCCCCACCTTCTGCACACAGGTGATGGTTGTGGGGTCATGTCTAAGGAAGACCACAAAAGCTCAATCCAGAACAGAGGAAATGACAAAAACCAGGATAGAAACCCTGTCCAGGGGCACGCCAAGACTGCAGGCAAAAGTCATGGCCACGCAAGGTGAAGGGATGAGTGTTCAGGACAGCAAGGACAAGCAAGGTGAGCAAGCAATAGGCTCAAACTTGGCACACAAACGTTTGAGAGGCTGGGCTGTGTGGGGCAGTAAGTCATTTTCTGTCTCCTCATTCTATGATTCTACACATTTTCACTCCACTAGAAACATGAGAGAAAAACACCAACAACACCTCCCTGTCCCTCCTTTCCCCCTCCACTAAAGGAAAAAAGAGCCAAGACCAAGCAAGACAGAGGAAAAGACCCAGCAGTGAGGGGACAGCTCAGATGGCACTCAGCATGGCAGGAGGAATCACAGACTCACTGTGAGAAGGGGTCCTTCAGTGGGATCTCCCTGCTCCAAGCTCCTGCCCACCATCACATCCTGCTGGAACCAGGATGAATCCTGGTGCACCCTCCCAGGATGGACCCAGCCAGAGCAGCCCTTCGGCAGGGTCTGCCCTGCCCCTCTACCTCCCTGGAGAAATACCCAAGAGATTGGTGGGAGCCAGGTGCCTTGTTTTTGCTGGGCAAAGCAAAAGGAAAAAAATGTGACACTTTGTTGGCCTGCCTCAGGATGTGGCTGCAGTCTTGGTTCTTTAAGTGCTGTAGATGGGAGAGCATTGTAGGCCTGTGGGTGTGGGAATGGTCTTGGGGTGCTCAGTGAGGAGCTGTCACTGTAGCATCCTACCACTGCTGCCAGAGGTGCTGTGCTCCTGGGGAAACTACTGGGGCCAAGACCTGGACCAGCTTTTAGTGCCTGTGGCTTTGCAGCACCAGGGATAGAAGCTTGGGCCGGAGTTTAACCCAGGGAATGAGATTTGCATCTGTCAATAGGATCTCATATCCATTCTTCCTCCTGCTTAGCCAAGGGACAGGTTGTTGGAGGACTCTAGTATGTCTTTTATCATAGGTGCATCTTAGAAATGAGGCATTATGCTGTATGTGTTTATTGGGGGACAGAAGGACTACCAGAATAAAGAGGCAGGTCAGTGTTTAGTTTGGAAGATGGAGAGCCTGATTTGCACTGCTGTCATCAGTTACCAGCAGCACCATAGCTCCTGTCCTCTGTCCTGGTGGTGCCCTGTCCCCCTGCACCACCATAAAGCCCTGAACTGTGCTGGGAACCGGGGTCCTAAAATTGGCTTATATGCCTACACCAAAAACGTATAAAAATAGCGCCACATCTCCTCCCTTTATGAATGGTATGGAGTCACTTTGGCATCGAGACACAAAACTCTTACAGTGAAAAACTATTGAGTAAAAAGTAACACAGTCCTTATGTGTTCACACAGTCCCATACAACAGGACGGGTGGAGCCATGTGAAGCTGAGAGGTCAGGCATGGCTTGGGAAGTGGGAGAGTGAGATGTGGGCTGCAGCACCCTCTGCACTGTTGGCCACTCTCCAGCCACTTCCCACCACACACATTTATGTGCATGATTAGTGTTCTTGCAGCCTTTGAATGCAGGAGAGATAATGAGTTCAAAACTCTGCATTAGGTCACAATCTCTTCCACGACTTCCCCAATCACACACACAACATCCCTGGGTTACCTGACTGCCCTTCCTGCACAGACAGAGCTGATAACACTCACTCAGAGCCACTTCCCTTGGCATGAACCACTTGTGTCACCTGTGTTCTGGACCAGTAGGGACACTCTCTGCACTCGGCCTGATTCACTTTAACAGAGGGGGAGAGCAAATTCCAAGCCATATTCTTGGGGCCTTCTGTCAACTGAACACGAGCAGTTCCACACTGACCTGGCCCCTCCACCCAATAGCACTGGTGCTTAGCTGTCTCTGGACCTTTAACCATTCCCTGGGTGCTTCCACACTCACCTCCTCAAACACATGGAGCCGGCTGGGGCTGTGGGTAGGGCTTTGTTTTCTTGCCCATGTGGTTTACAGAGCTGCCTTTCTTTGCTGCTTTGCATTTACAGGCACAGGACATCCTTGGGGTTATGAGTGGTGTGGGAGTTTCAATGAGAAAGATTCATTGTAGAGATAAAAGAGTCCTGTTTGACATCACAGACTCTGATGATGATTTTCAGCAGTATTTCTTCATGATTTACATTGTACTTGGACACTTTTCATACAGAATGGACTTATAGTCCACTACTTTCATAAAGGATTTCAATAAATCTCTGTTGATATTTAGAACACATATGCAAGTTTATCAGTGAAGACGTAAATCCTATATTTGCCTGCCATGCCTTCTACCTGACTAGAGGTGGGATGAGGATGTCAGATTTGGTTCTTTAAAAAGCTTTACAACTACACTACAAGGTGATAAAGGCACTTAGTGGTTTGTATCATTTCAGTTTTTCATATTGGTATGATGTGGAAAGGTTTCAGGTAAGCTGTACCTAGGCATTGACATACGCCTTTTTAAATCTACACGTGCAATTCTGTAACATATCAACAAAATTCCCAGATACATAAAGCCTTTAGACCACAAACAAGGCAAGAGCACCAAGAAAGGAAAGCATATTTTTCACCACGTGTTTTCAGCAGAATCAAAGGGCATGACTCAGTTTCCCTTCAGTCCTTGGGAGCACAAAGAACCCTGGTTTGCAAGTTGAGCAATAAAACGGCCTCCAGTCCCACACTCACAGCACCACCACAATGAGCCCTTCATTAGTCGCCACTTCCCGTCAAACTGTTAAAGGGGACACAGGTTTACCAAACAGCTAATCCTTGGTAATGAAAGGTTTCCAACAAAGCTGCCTTTCCAGGGAGTCTGGGCACTTTCACATTAGTAAGAAGTGAATAGACAAAGTGGTTCAGGAAACATGCCAAACAGTAGCTCATGCATTGAAACACAAAGACCTGCAGTCTTCAGGGAGCTAAAGAAAAATTACAGTAGTGTTTTGAGTTGTTCCTTGTCATCATAATTACTTTCTTCTTCACTTTCTTTCACATTATTTAATGAATAGTTTTCCAACTACAGAATACATACACACTTGTCTCTTAAATTTCATTTGCGAGTACAAATCAGTTTCTGCAGTAACTTATCCCACTCTCCATGTGAGCCAGGTTCCCTCTTTTTGCTGTGGGCCTCTTCTGGACATATGCCACTTTTCTTACTATCAGTCCCTATGCAACTGTAACACCATTGACTGCCACCCCTTAATTTCTTCAGGGTTTTGTTTTAATTTGGTATTTAACAAGACAACAATTGGATCTTTTCCTTCTGGGGTCTATTTTAAGGCGGCCTTGTTTAGTCAGATGCAATTAGGCATTTAAGATCCAAGATAAGTATTTTTCCTTTAGAATTGTAATAGCAATGCATATTTGGATTTAGGTAAAGAATGTGAGGATTAACATCAAAGAATGAAATATAAGGGTTATGGAAACAGCTTTTCTTTTTGACAGAAGGTCATGGCAAAACAAATTCAGGGCAGCTGAGGAACCAGTTCACAAGGACAGAGGAGCTGTAGGGCAGACAAGTTTGAGTATGGAAGCACAAGCTGTATAAAATCCTGAGTGCACAGTGGAGTCCTGGGAGGGACTGTGCCACCCTTGGTCACCTTTTCTGCAACTGGTCAAGGGAGCAGGAGGAGAGCACAGCTGGTGTGTGTTGTACCATTTCATAAAAGACAGCAAAGCGCAGGAAGCAGTACTAGCCATTCCTGACTTACCCATCTATCCCTTCATTTTTTCTCTCCAAGGGCATATGAAGGTGCTGTTGGCTTCACTGGGAGCACCTGTTCCTCATTCTTGTGTACTTGGTGGGGCAGAGAAAGGGAGCTTGTTGGAAAGAAGATAACTGGTATAACTCAGCACTGAAAACCCTTGAGACAGAACTAGGCTGACCCCTGATGGTTCAAGTTCAAGTCAGAGGACGATTACGCTACCGCTCATGCTGGTTGCTGACGGACAGCTCCACTTCCCATGGCAGTCACTTTAAAGAAGGGGCTTTTATATCGACACCCGTCTGGGTCTAACCAGTTTATATTCCAGCACAATTAGGCAGATCTCGAGTTGAGCTCCCAAAGTCCCTGGCTGTGCTGCTGGAGGAGTTCCCTCTAACGCCTGGGTGCCAGCAGCCAGCAGAGGGCAAGCTGCCCCCGCTCCATTTCCTTCAAAAATATCTGAGCAAATACATTTTTGGACTGAGCTAGGTCTGGGGGACGACACTAACCCGCAAGTGTTGGGAAAGACAGATGAACCACACATCAAGTGTCTCTCCAAATCAGGCTTCTGGAATAACTATTTCAACCAAAATAATCTGTTATCTTTCAAAAAAACATTCTTGTGAGACAAAGGTAACAAACCTCATTTCTTATTTTCTGAACAAAGTTGCTAGGTCTTGCAGTGAAAAGGTACAGATGAAACCTGCTTGAAGCTACAGGTACTGGAGGTCTGTGATCTCTGTATGACGCACAAGAGGTTTTTGTGCTGAGTGACCAGCCGTAACATGGTGCTAGTGAGGACGTGAGGCTCTGCCAGGAAGCACAGCTACTTTTCCAATAAAGCTCCAGCTTGTGGAGCAGGTGACTCAGGCGAGAGCCTGCTTTTATAGCAGTTTGTTGACCTCTGGGCAGAATTGGACCCAGTATTTCCCAGCCAGCCTGTAGGTGTACAGGCACAGTCTGTCAGCTCAGACCCCACAGCAACACGGGACTGCCATGTCTGGGCAACAGAGAGTGGCCAGGGGATTGCACCACAATGGCATCAAACCTGCCGCTTTGGAGGTGCTCAGCTGTTTTGTACCATGTCCATCTCTGAGAGGGCCAACCTTATCAGCAACCACAAATGCATGTCTGCTTCCCCTTAGCCCATCCATGCTTTTCCCAGAGCCTTACCGACCCCTCAGGTGAGTCTCACAAACTCAGCTGGGGTGCAGAGGAGCTGCTGAACCCTCTCCTTGTGGCCTCCTTCTGCAAAGTGCTTGGGACTCACGTGCTGGAAATTAGCCAGCGCTTTTCAGCTCTACATCCCTTTCACTCCCACCCATGACCAGCATTTGGAAACAGTGAAATGTCTCTACTTCATGACAGAGATGTACAAAATTGCATTAGTGCTTTGACTGGAAATACAGCAGAGAGAAAATCGGGTAGCTCAGGCTGCTTGAGAACAACCCACATTCCAACCAAGATGAGTATATCCTTGTCTTAAAAGTCCAAGGCAAATAGTTGAGACGTGGGTCTCAATTCTTCTGCAAGATTTTCTATTTACAGGGGGAGCATATACATCACTTTGTAGATGTAGGGACTATGTCTGAGCAAAGAATGTAAAATAAGGCTTACTATCAGAGCAATGTGATTTCTACAGCCCTTACAGCTATCTGAAGTTGACCATTTGCCATACTGGAGTCCTCTCTCCTTTGTTTATTTGTCACAGTAAAGTAATTGAACCAAAGAAGTTATATCATTTTCTCTCTTGGACTAAATGAATGGATAATCCTCATTTGCATTTGGCAGGCTAACACAGACCATTCACAAGTCTTGACAGATATTGCATATAATGGTCTCTGTTTTGTTCAGCTCCACTGTCCAAATGTTGAAAGCGTCTCTACACATTACACTCTTTTACTAAAAGACAAAAGCTAAACTGTAATTGAAGTTTCACATCTATGCAGCATCTCTGTGCTCTGCTAAACAATAGCTTGTTCCCCAAGAGACAGAACTGATGAAGCCTGGTTTCCTACAGACTTTTGCCCCCTAATATATCATTTCTCACCACATTAGCTCTGTTCTCACCCATAAATGCTGACTGACCAGTTGGGGCTTGTCAGTAAAAACACACATTCGGAGAGCTCCCTTGGTAAGAGCACTAATTTGAATATTTCTGGATTACTTAACTGCCAGTTTTTATAAAACTTGCAGAAAGCTTTGATACTCTTCTACATCTCTTTTAAATTTGCTTAAAAACTGTCAATAATTTCAAAAGGTATATGCAGCGAGACAGACAGACATAGACCTCTCAACTGCCCCATTTCATTAGGAATTAAGCTAAAAACTTACTAAAAAGTGATTATTCAAGTTCTTCAGGACTGTAAAAGATGTTCCTTTGCCATTTCAGTAGTCAGAGTGTTAGCTCTTATACTGGGTACAGTTGCATTCCTCCACTGCCCATTTTGGGACAGTCAGGACTCCCAATAACCCATTCCTTTGACAGATGTGATGGCAGCAGAGGTTTAGTTTCCATGGATTGGGATGCACATAAGGGCAGAAACATATCCATACCCTCCAGGGATGCAGATTTTGATAAAAACTATTCCAACCCCACAAGGGACAAGAAAATCCTACTGAACTCTGAGCACTCAAACACTTTCAGTAAGTGTCAATAAATGACTGGGAAGTCTGGCACAGCAGAAGTTGGTGCACAACGATCTGTAAAGTGTGTGTGTGGTGAAGGCTGGGCAGTGGCCATTTCCAATACATGATACTTCAATCTAGGTGTTGGAGGGAGAGAGCACTGCATTCTTAGGGATTGTCCTTGTCAAATGATTGAAGGAGTTAACTTTATACACCTTCATATATTTTCTGCAGTGTCTACTGCAAGACCTCAGTCTGAATTTATTTTTTGCACAGATATGCTACAGACATCAGCTTATAATGAAGAAACATCAACAAGGTATAAAAAGCATGAGTATGCCACCAGATACAGGCTTATTGCAGCAGAACCTTCCAGGTCAGTGCTGCAAAATGGTGACATCAAATGGTAATGAAAAGTCTCAACAGTGAAATAGACCCAGGGCTTCTGAATTACTTTCTGTCCTTCAAAATGTTTTCATCTGGATGGTGATGATTAAGCTTTGTTTCCTGATGTATCTCCTGCTGTACACTAAACCAGAAGTCTTTAATGGACTGTAAATCTGTGTTTGGAAAGCAGATTCCCTGTTCTCTTTGCAACATAGACAGTGTGAATAATTATATAGATGGCAACTGCAACATTCGTGCTACAAACAAGCAAATATAATATTAAATGTGTGCTTTAGCAATTCATCCTTCAAAGGTTGAGCTCAGGTTTTTCTTACTATAATTTGAGGTACCTCCTATATTTTTACATGCTGTCTACGGTACAAAGTTTAAGAAAATGTTTCTCCAGGAAAACCTAGTAGTTTAATAGCTTCATATATGTAACTTTAAAAGCATATAT
Source organism: Lycocorax pyrrhopterus obiensis (assembly GCA_014706295.1). NCBI lineage: Eukaryota > Metazoa > Chordata > Aves > Passeriformes > Paradisaeidae > Lycocorax > Lycocorax pyrrhopterus. The sequence continues at coordinate 4,615,269 of JACSVZ010000016.1, forward strand.
CCTGCAGATTATGGACCTTAATTATGATCCTGAATTTGCAATGAGACACTCCAGTGGCAACTAAGAGTGGGTATGAAATTGTTCATTAATTTCACCTAACAAAGAAATTTCTAGTATTTCATTCCTCACTGTTCTGAATGCAATTCCTCTTCCCTGAATGCAAACCATAGACCAATTTTAGTTTTATTTTAGAGGGAAACTGAAGCTGATAATCTTGAGTCACTGTGTCAACAGGTAGAAATTGTAGGACCCACATACAGTGCAGCCACACTCCTCAGCACCCTGGCTTGCCATCTAAATTCAAAACTAGTGGACAAATTCTGATTTGAAATCATTCTGGATCAGGTAAAGCACCTGATGGAAGCACAAATTCCCGAGGGATCTTTCACTCTGTCACGTGAAAAGAAGACAGGAACTGAGAAACAAAATACTTTGGTGTCCCAGACTAGCACAGCACTGATGGGGTGAGGGATCTTTAAGCCATGAGCTTTGCCCCCACTGAGGCAAATGGAAAGATGAACAAATTGCACCTTGCTACAACTCCAAGCTACAAGCTCCACTCTTGCTACAAACCCTAGAGTGAGAAAACCACCACCATAAGAAGGCATCTACCAGGAGGAAAGCATCCTTCCGAGCATCCCAGCACTCTCTGTACGGTGCCTAGCACAGCCACAAACAGACATGTCAACACTGATGTGAAGTGGGGATATTGAAATGCATTTTACTCCCATTCTGAACCAGGAGGAGCTCCTGGGCCAGGGTCACCCTGAACAGGAGTTCTTGTTTTCATAAGTGGCAACAAGGGGGAACAGGTCGCAATAGACTGAAGGAATCCAGAGCAGCAATGTGTGAAGGAAGTAGCTCTGTGTTGCCCTCAGGCAAACCCCTTGTCCTCGCTGGCCACAAGCCCAGCAGTTTACAAACGAGTTTCTATAGAAAGTGATTCTCTGCCCCAGGCAGGCAAAGAGGACACTGCACAGAAACAGTTATAAGGAAAAGGAGGCTACAGTAATGCAAGCTCAAATGTCGTGCTGTAAACAGGGGCTTACTGTTGAACACATCTGCCTTTTATCTGCTACTTCGAAAGGATGCCAAGGAAAAGCCTGACTCAGTCCAAACTGAGAATAACTATAGGAAATAATATTGTGGATTTCTTTCAATCTTTGGGATCCATTCATTCCTAAAATAAAGGATAGAAAATATATGAGTGTTAGGTTACCTGCATTCAGTTCCTTGTTCTGTCTTAGACTTGCTGAATGACCTTGGGCAAATAATTCACTGTATTCACCCCTCACTCTCCTTTTTCCACCTCACAAAAAGATACTGGAAGACTGAATGCATGGAGAAGGCACTCAGACACCATGGTGATAAGTTCTATACAAAAAAACCCCACAACTCTGTAAAAAAAAAGTACAGGCATATTTAAAGGAAAACATAATACTGTCCTGGCTCTCTACAAACTATGTGCTTTTCTGACCTTTGAGTGTCAGGACGGCATTATATTTTGGGTTTTGCTCTTTATCATAAAAAATTGCAAAGCAACAAATGCTTTTTTATCATTCTCTTTTCCTTCTTTGCAAAGGACATGGTCATCTTCTAAGTGTTTCTAAGTTTACATTGAAAGTTAAATCAAGTTATCAGAAAGCTAAAGGTGAATTTATTACATACCAATGTCATGTTAAAATTATGTTTGACCAATGAAACAAACTCATTTTCTTGACTGCAGAGCAAATACCTGAGAAGTATGATCACTGCATGCAACAATTCCACCTGTTGTGAACTGAGAAGCACAAACCATCACTGTACTCTTTCTACAACAGCCTTTGAAGCACCAGAGTGAAAGAAAGTTCTACCTGCAGACAAATGAGCTCAGATTCTATCTATGTTTGCAGATCTTGCACTGACAGCAAACAGAGAATAACCAACACTACACTTCATCAGCTCAGGAGAAAATACTTGGCACAACTTCAAAATGGAAGGCAACAAGGATCTGTAGCATCTTTGTTATCATAATTCAGGTTACAAACACACAAGACATTATTTAGTGGGCCTTTTTACTAGTATTTAATCAAAGACAGTATCTGGTAATGCAAGACAAGAGCTTGTCTCTATCTACTAGAAATATATTCCATTTATAATGGGAAGTGCTGACTTTTGCACTGACAGTTGACACAACCCCCTGCCTGGGGGCAAGATTACTGAAAATGCTTTCTGACCAGTCCTTTTAAGGGTAAGTACCCAACAGTGTGAGGGTATGTAACAGCATGTACACAATATACCTGCTACGAAAGCCTGGCCTTACATACAGTTCTGGATGCTGGAGTTTTATTACTTCCAGACTGTAATACATTAAGGTTTTTTTACTGAATTCTTTAATAAAATGAGGTCTATATGAGTTCAGAGACTGTAGCTATGTCCAATATGAACAGAATCACTTGTTCAAACCTACACCACAACAGTCTGAATTCTGCAGGCAGCCACTGACCTTCAATTGCTCTGAGAATCCACATAGCCTAGAACATCAGCCATTACTTCACATCTATTTGAGGGAGGGATTTTTAAAAATGCAAGTATAACACTGTTGCCAAAGTTTTCTTGATCTTTCAAAATTTTATTCAATACTTGTGAATTCCAAAGGATATTTCATTTGCTACACCAAATACATAAACTCATGCTCCGCACCTGCCACTTGTGGAGGTCAGTCCTACAGTCATTTAGTCTTCATGACCACACTCACATGGGACTTTACAAAAAGCCTTTCACAGTTAACCTCTGTGTTCTCCTTCCTCATTTGCTGCAGGACAGAAACACAGACTTTCTCTCCACTGAAAAAAACATGCTTGAAACAAATGTAGGGTTCTCATGTTCAACATAATACATTCTCAGACGCCATTATGAGATCTTTCTTTTCTATCACTTTGAATGTCTGTACAGCTTGTAGGCATAATCAGCATAATGAAGAATGCAGAAGGAAAAATGTGAGTGTACTCTGATTAAATTTTACTTGCCAAACACATAAGATGGCTTCAGGGGCATTTCACGTCTCTTTGGAGATTTTTCATACAGTGTTTCACAAAGAGGTCACTGCTCTTTAACCTACAGGCTGTCACTGCAGCCCCAAGAGAACTCTGGTTCCCTAAACACTCATTATATCCTAAAGCACAAGTGGAAAGGAGATACAGGACAGATATTCCTGCTACATCAGATAGGTCTGTGGGTGATTGATGTGAGCAGTTTGGTCCCAACATGCTGACTTACTTTGCTCCATCAGCAGCAGCAGCTAGAAACACATTCCATTCAGTATTTCCCTCTAGCACTGCAGTGATTGCCACAGGGTAATGTAGATATAAATAGGACAGGAAGGTTCTGCCAAGTAGAGGAATGGGAACCGTAGGCTCTGGGTTAAGGTTTCCTTTGTAGTACACTGATCATATTCTCTAACCATGGCACAATATTAGTCCTTCACCTCATCCTTTAAGTATGTCCCAGGTGTGTTAAACACAGCTGAAGGGCAAACTGGATGTAAATGTCATTGGTTCCAAACTTATTACAAAACTGTGTTTCAGGGATCTCCTTTTAGTAGCAACACAGGCCTTTTACAGACAACATCTAAAACACTAACTAGGGCCAGAGGGCTGACAACTAACACCAAAAAGAACTTCCTGACAAAAAGGATGCCATGTGGAGTCACTCTTCTGCTGTGCCAGGGACAGCTCCCTCTCTGTCGGCTGAGGAACTGTCTCTCCCTGCCCACTTTCACTTTAACCCCTTAATGACACTTGAACTTCCTGTGGCAGTCAGGCAGGTCCACTGTGTGACATGCCTTGTTCAGGAAGATGGGGAGCTGACAGGAAACCCCGTTGGCTACAAAAACCTTATTTAATGCCAGCTCGCCATTTTTCACATCCCTGTCATCATCTCTCTGGTATGTATTAGTGGACAGGACCAGATGGCTGGCAATGGCCACAGTGCTGGCTGCTGAACTAGCCTTTGGAGACATGGGCTAAATCATCAGCACCTGACAAAACACAAGCCACTCTGTGAGATGAACCAAGACGAATCAATGCAAGGTTCTGACCAGGTGTGGCCTAGGTATTGTTCCATCAACAGTGAGTACTGGCATCCACTACAGGAGCATTTAGTATAAAGCCAGAAGTGGAGAGCAGGTCTGCTCCTCGTGGAGCAACAGCTCCTCCCTCAGTGCTAGGGGCAGGAGAAGAACAGATGCTCACGTTCACTGACTTAGTAACCTCTGCTGTGCTCTGACTTGCATGGCTGACTCTACTCCTATTCAGACAGAAGTGTCTGGCTTGGATTTAGTGATGCCTTAAACACAAGCTGAGAAGAGACAAGCAGGATAAAGCTTGAGAGCTACTGACTTTCAGCCTCCTTATTACAAACAGCAAGTTGGACACTGAATTACTACCCATCAACTGCAAGCTCAATTCTTCTGCTAGTGTAGATGGTTTACAACAGAGTGCAGTTTCTGCTCTGTGGAAAGGATTTGAACTGAGCAGTGTCATGGAGATAGGAATACAATTATTCTGTGCCAAATGCCTTTCTTTTACCCTTCTGCCTCTTAGCTCCACCTGTCCACTCCCCTCTTTTGAGACCTCTGACCTTGCCTTTTTGACCTGTAATCTCTGCTGTGATTGTTAATGTTATATTTATAATCAAAGTAACCAGATCAAACTAACCAAACAATTCCTTCAGTAACTTTTGTATCAGTCTATGTACCTCGACTCTATTGCTCCTAATAAATTCAAGTGTTTAGACTTGTATGTTTATTTCACAGTTCTCTACTGCTGTGTTAATGACTGAATACAGCCTTAAGTGGACAATTCACATTTAAAAGAAGAGACTTTGTTATGGTTTTTACCAAACTCAGTTTAGGGTGATGGGCAGGTATTGTGCCACCCAAACCTCACTGGCCTCCTCTCTTGTGTTAAAGAGGAACTGGGTATGCTCTGAGCAGTGCACGCCAGCAAACAGGGGTTTGTGCCATGTTTTTACATTTCCATGAGTTTCCCTGTTCATTTACTTTTGAATAGCATGGAATATGAAATCTTGGTTCTCCCCTTCTATGCAAGAGGTTAGACAGGTCACCTACAGCTGTACAAAAAATGCCCTTTTGTCAAAGGAAAGCAAGGCTTAGTGCAACCTGCCTGAGTCAAATACAACTAATGCTTCAAGTGCCACAGCTTGCAATCATTAAAAGTGTCCCAGATATTAAAAGTACAAAACTGGTATAAACAAAAATCTGGCAGTGAGGAAATGACCTTCTTTCAAAAGACTGTTTTGACATCTGACGACAAACTATTCAGATCCTGAATGGGAACCTCATTTCCATCCCAGCACTCTGTCCTCTTGAGAGCCTGGAATGGGGGTGGAGGAGAGATACAGGCAAGAGACTGAAAAGTGACACACAGGGGGAGTAACCTTCCAGAGATAATCAATGGCTTCGCAATGAGCAGCCGACTCTACTGAATATTGATTAGCCAGTGCTGGCAAGCTCTGCTCCGGGGAGGTCAGCACTCCTGCCAGCTGCCTTGTGTGAGCACAAAGGGGGCCTCAGCAAAAGGCAAATTGTAAATGGCAGGTTTTTTATGAGAGGCACCATTCAGGCCCTCAGCAGAAGAAAAAAACCCAGAAGTATGGTCACTGCACGAGCAAGCAGAAAGCAGCAGCAGTCCTGCTAACTTTCGTTATTACATTGTGCAATTCCAGTTTACCTTAATAAACTTGTCTTAAAGATTATCACTTGCAAATATGCATGATACTATGAGTTGCCACAGGTTTCTCTTCCCTAAAGATTTCACAGACATCTGAAATGGAGTGCTTTCACAGATATCTGCCCTCAGAAGCTTTGCCCAGTGTTACACCTCGGTACATGCCAGGTATGAGTACACGTTTCAAGGTGATACCATATGCTGGCCTAGGCCAGCTCTGAGCACACTTCATGCACTTGAAGCAGAACAGCTGTGTGTTAGTACTCCATCCCTCTCACAGCACAATCTGTTCTTACTGTCCCATTCAGTAATGAATATTTAAGCTTTTTAGTATTTTTTTTAAAATAAGTAGTTAGATGTTAATTTTATTATTACATCCATTGGTAGATGCATATGTATAGAACTTATACAGCTGAGGAAATTAGCTATTAGTGACTAAAAGGATATCCTACCTTTTTAGAAGCAGCCAGTCTTTTCTCATAGGCTTTCTGTGGAAAGAGAAATTGTGACAGTCAGGGAAAGGAGACCTGGAAACTGTGTTCTTCAAAACAAACAAAAAAAAAAAAGGAAAAAATAATTAAAAGAAGAAGAAAAGAAAAAAGATCCAGTTTCTGCCTGGTGTGACTCATCTGACTTCAGTGGGGTTGTCCCAGAGCAGATTCGTCCCTCTGTCTTTGCCAAAAAGAAAACAACAGGAGCCAGCCAAAGGCATCTGCTTTTGCATTTCCTCAGTGAATCTGTTCATTATACTCTCCTGATAGAGAAGTTGTAAACAAAGGCACTTCATGATGCTGCATCGTGCTATCCATAATTACATTGTATGTGCTTCATCAGCAGACATGCTTCAGGGCACACTGCAAAAGCTTTTTATGTATTCAGGGCTCTTTCTGAGAGGGTGGGTTAAATGACGAGAGAGAAAAGCTAACAGTTAACACAGAAAAGGAAAACCTAGCTTAACCTACCCAGTTACTTAGAGAGGAGCTCAGTACAAGAGGGAGGAGAGGAAACTATCTACACGCACTGCAAAAAAAAGATGGGAATAGAATTCCTGCCTACCAGTACCCCACTTAGAATGTATGCTTTAATATTCTCTCCATTTCTCTTTGAGATCACACACCCTCTGAAACAGTAATCATGTTACATGGTGTTACCACACAAAAACCTCAGTCTGGATGGGGATTCAGAAGAATTTTTTAAAACAAAAAGTTCAGTTTGCAAGCTCTCTGAGGCTAACTTTATATAAATGGCCAACCATGCTCTGACTTCATAGTGATGTAAGTCAGGTGTAACTCTCTAACTTGTGAGCATTAGAAAACTCTGGTGTCAGATCATAAGCGAGTCCTAAACACTTTCTTGCTTAGCAGATCAGCTTAAAGTGCTTGGCAGTGCATGGTGCAAGTCATTCTCTGGGAAAAAAATCTGTTTATCTTGTGAGAATGTACTAACACTGTCTTGGATGTAATCAAGTCCAGCAGAATATAACATTTCTGCTGAGAGCTTTGCTTGTAGAAGTCCGGAATCTGCCACCAGAATGTGTGTAATCCACACCCCGTATAGAAATATTTGTGTCTGAAAAGGAGAACTTGGAAAAACTAAATTCTTTAAGATAATCAGCACCCAGGTGGGCAGGGGAGGCAGGCATTCAAGGGCTGGAAGCTGAGACTGGTCTGGAAAGAGAAGCACAGACAGTGGTAGCAAGCAAAGGTGAACACAGGTTGGTGGACAGACAGTGTGGTAAATTCTACCTTGTGCTACCCATATGCACATATAACCTATGCTGCTGCAAAATCACAACTTTAGGTTTGTTTGGGTTTTAATAGAAATAATTTTTGGAAGTGAAAAAGGTAATAGAAGTTGACCTATATCAAAATACACTAAAAAAGGCACTTAATGTCAAATTGCTTCAAATCCTAGATTTTGCTGTCAACTATGGAACAAAACAATTTGAAAGTGCATACATCAAGATCACATTTGGATAGTTTAACAGCAAACTGAAAGATTTCTAAGCTGTGCAATCCTAATTCTAAAAACTTATTCCATATCCAAAGTTTGCCTCTATTATTGTCAGCTACAATAGAGACCATAAAATGAAAAATGCAGGCAGCTCTTTTCTGAATACTTGTTACATAAAGATAAAAACTGTCAGGCTCATGTCACTTGAAAAGTGTTCACAGGTGAGTAATTACAGCTAAACAGTAGCACCTGCCTCTAGAAAGGGCTGGACATCCACGTTTTCTTAGCCACTGCTCAAGTGACAGTGGATGCAATACATTAGGAAGCAGCCAGTGACAACTGCGTACAGGCGACAGGGGAAGTAATCTACTCATTCCTAACTAGAAAAGCCAAAAATTCGGCTTCCCTTGGGCCCCAGGGTTTAGCATCTTACATACAGAGCATATCCCAAGAATTCTCTAAGAGGAGCTGGCTCTGAAACAAGTGATTACATGGCAACTCTTTAAAACCTTGCCATAAGAGCCATAGACTCACTCCTCATGTTATCATATAAAAGTTGCTGGCATTTATTTCCCAGTCATCTTATTCAGGAGCTTGCCCTTCACAGAGAAGAAAGGAAGCCAGGAAAAGACATGAACAGATATTACCATGTCAGAAAACTCTCAGCCAAAGCTTAGTCATTCCATACAAATTCAGAAAGATTGGAGACTTGTTTAGCCAGAGTTTCAAGGTTGTTCAACTCAGTGTAACAAAAAGGAAAGAATATCCAATGTCACAAAACAATACACTACTACTTGGCAGCAAAATATATTCACTCCATAATAGCTTTTGTAAAAGTCCTCTCAGCATTTATAACAATTAATTACTCTATTAATAATTATTAATAACCTCTTAGCTAGCTATTCAACTCCACAGACGTTCAAGTCTTTAACACAGGCAAGATCAGCATTTGCTCATTCTAGATTACCAAACGTTTGACCCTACCATCATGGCAGGTATCCATGTTGTGACTACTGGCACAAAGAAATCCCTGAGACCTGCAGGAACCAATTTGTGGCTTCTAAAAGAAATTTTCCCCAGACCTTGCACTACACAGAATAGAACTGAAAAAACTTTTAGACTTATCTGAAGGAATCTACTTCTACAGGTCAAAAAGTCTTTATAGATTAATTTTTGAAAAATTCCTAGTAATGCCTAGGAAGAGAGCCAATGAGCACCCTTTGGAATTATTTTGGCTTTCACCAGGAGTAGCTCCAGGAGTGAGTCTGTTCTGAAGAAAACTCCCTGTGGAAAACTGGGTGAGATGCACATGTTGCCCCTTCAACTCTGAAGTTTAGACATAGGGATGTCTGTGATGACCCTCTAGCTGAACTGGAACCCAAGCCACCCATCCAGAACAAGTACACAACGCTCACCATTTCTGTGAAAAACCAGTGAAAAGTACAGTGGGCACCATTCACAGGGCTTTCAGCCACAGCTTCCCTCTGGGCAAGTCTCAGTCTGGGTCGAAAAGAAGGCTGAAATACAGAGCTACATGTGGCCAGAAGAGCTGTGTTTCAAGTGGCTTGGGATCAAACCCATCCTGGTTTGCACCCAAACCACATACAATTTCAGGCTTGCTTGTAACTTAGCCAACTGCTGCTGAAGGGTTCACAAACTTTAGTGAACTTGGCTTGAACTTTGAATTGGACAGGAAAAAATAAAACATTCAAGTTGAAGGTTCTGCCTTCAGACATTTTGCCCATCTCCAATACTGATGCCTTATAAAACAAAAATTGATGTATTCTATACAGTGATCCCAAACCCCATTCCTTATACACATTTTCCCAGTTTTCTTTTTCTTTATGTACCTTTCCCACCTCATTGGTTTCACAGAAACTCTGATCTTTAAGATGAGGATGAAGATCCTCAGCTACAGTAACACTGTAGGGTATGCATAATCCTTCGCTCACAGGAGTAAAACCCCTCCATCCCAAAAAGCTTACTGAAGTAATTGGTAACATGATAACATTCTTTAAGATTTTCCGAGGCCAAATGAAAAGTTGCTTTCTATTTTTAAAGAAAGATAGAAAATAATATAATAGAAGAACTTGGAAAATGGATCATGGTCCTGTCAGTGGTAGTAAAACCAACCTTAGGGTCACAGATTCCATTATGAGACTTTATTTATTAGTCTGAGATAAAGGTGTAGATATAAAGACATAGATGTACACCTCCTTGCAGTACACCAAGGTCATGGCAGCTTTGAATCTTTCTAGAAGCAAGTGCCCCACTGTTTCTCCAGAGGAAGTGCATGTTCTTCTCAGGGAGGTCCTTTCCCTCAGTTTCAGCCAATATTTTTAACACACTTAAAAACTCTCTCTTGGAACAGGCACTGCAGGACTGGGGAGCTTTAAGATAAACTGCAAAGGGGTTCATAAAAATGAGAAGAAGTGGGAGTGAACCATCTGCACCTGTAGGTAACTCTTGAAGCTATAACTGTTCAAATAAATAGATTTTAATTTAAAGGAAAATCAGTTTATCCCTGAACAATGACATTTGTTCTAAAATAGCTTTCAACAAAATGTCATTTCCTGACACTTGTTCTAAAATAGCTTTCAACACTATCTACTTTTCTCCATGCTCATTTTTAGCCTATTCTGTCAGCTTGGCTTTTTTTGTGTAACTCCCTATTTTTATAAAGAATTACCATTTTTGTAGTGGCAGTAGTAAACCATTAAAAAAAAAAACAGCTTCAGAAACCTCACTCTGAAGTTCTGAAAATAAAACAAAGAAAAAAACCACTACTAATGTCTTCTAAACCATTTCACATCACCAAGGATCACATACTTGAAAACAAATGAAGTTATCAGATTTCTGAAGAATACATTTTTGATTCTGCACACTTCTATCTCTATAAGCCATCGCACAGCCACTTCTTGAGTTTTGTACTTAACCTGAAGAACTGGCGAATAAAAGCAGCTCCTGTCTCTAACCTTGTCTTTTTCATCTGATGATAATTCACTCCTAGTGCTGCTCAGGGGAAGAGCAAAGCGACAGCAGGATCAAACACAGCATGTAAATAACCCTGAGGCACTGGGGTTTCCCCTTTGATCTACTGAAAAAACAACTTCTCTCTGATAATTTAACAGAACAGTCCCTGAATCTTTTCACAACTGGTGTGTATTTTACAACACAAGCCCTGACCTTGTCTATGTAGGTTTGGCTTTCTTGGAAAGACTTTCTGACAGCTAATGAGAATGGGGTATAGTCCCATGCTGATGGGGCAATGATGGTGTAAGGAAGTTCCCGCTGACCAATATTCCCACCTGTTCCTGCATTGCTTGTGGGACTGTGCTCTGAAACATGGCGCTTCCATGGAAGTGAAAATGTACTGGGCCAAGTGAGAGAGAAATTAGGTTTTCAAACATGTCTGCTCCTTGACTTGTGCAACTTGCTAAGAGTTGAGTTGCTACAAGTGTGTGTGTGTGGGTGGGAGAAATGGACTAATAAACAAGCAATTAGGCATGAGCACCACCAAAAAAGGCACTTAAAAGCCAAAAATAGTTGCATAAGCTTCTCAGCAATGTCCTACAAGTTTTTTATTACACAACTCTAAAATAAATCTAATCTGAAAACTAAAACGTTCCATTAATTTTGGATGGTTTTTAACTTACAAACTGCAGTTGTCATTTAAATTTAGTTTCCTCTCTCCTGCTAATAACTAGGCCATTTCTCCTTCCACCCGCTCTTTGTAATGCAGTGATAGCTACAGACTGCTGCCCAAGTCAGAGACTTGCTATGCAAGGCACACAAGCACATCCTTCCTCTCAAAGATCTGCGTGCTTCCTGGTGGGAATAAGCAAGTTTTCCCTTGAGATGAAGAACTGATGCAAAGATGAAGCAGTTTATCCAAGGCCCTGTTGGAAGCTTGAAGCAGGAACAGGAGTGAACCCAAACATTCAGTGTACTCACACAGGACTGTTCACATTTCTCAGTCTGGAAAAGATGAACTCTACTGAACTGGAATTGTACAGTTGGTTTGAGCACATGTAGGAAGACAGTGCTGTGGGATGGACATCAATCCACAGTCTGTGTTTCCAGAGATCAGGGTTTGGACAAACACCAGCTCCAGCCAGGCTGCTGCTCCCCTGGGGATCCATATTAGTGGTCCCCAACACAAAATAAACATTGCTCTGCACAGATCTTCTGAACACAGGGCCATGTTCCATTCTCTTAGGACTGACAGATACTTGGAAGCAAACAGGATAAAAAGGAGCACACATCCACGGACACAAAGATGTACGCAGAGCCCTGGTTTCAGTAAGATTGGAAATTCCATGAGATCACGATGAGATCGCTTTTTTTAAAATTAGTACCACCCTGTGTTGTCACTCTCACAATTCAACATGCAGTTGTCATCTTAGGAGAGTGGCAAACACTGGTCTGCTGGACAATGGGAAACCTTCCACCATTTATAACCACTACAGCTCCCAGGATGCCTTGTGTGCAGATTTGCTCTGGAAGCCTTTGCTTGCTTCTAGCAGCTAAAATGCAATTTTTTTATTTTATTTTTTTTTACCCTTTCTGTCTCTCTCTCTCTTTTTTTTTTCCCTGTTTCCACTGCATTTTGCTGATGTCAGTCCCCTTGCACTCTCTCTCTGCTGGGTATCTTGGCTGGGTATTTATGTGGGAAGTGAAATGAAAGCCTGCGCTTTTCTGATGAATACTGCTATACTCATGCATTTAGAATTTTTATTTGGACTAAGCAAAGAAAAAAGTCAATCCAGCAGCTATTATAATCAGCATCTTTTACAAGCTGATCCAAGTCTAAAACACTTGAAAGATGATTGACAAGTCCAAGGATGAAAGGCTAGTTGTTTAAGAATTTTCCATGGCAAATTGGTGTTTCAGTTTTCCTCTGCAGTTATAGCACCTGAAAACTAGTTTGTTTGGTTTTTTTTAAATCAGACCCTTGTGCAGTCACATGTCTCCAGGAGCTGGGACTTCAAGGGAAAAAATGCCAATTCGAAAACTTTAACTGGCAACATTGTGAAAGTTATTGTCTCCTGAGCATTGACATTAATATTTTTTCCACATTCTAGTTTATCACCCACGCGCTTCTCACCACACCTTAAGGGCCCGGTCTCTCTTTCAGCAGGGAGAGACTGGCTACCAAACTGTACCAGGCTTGTCTATTGGCTAATAGGATTATAGCAAATAATACCAAAAAAATCCCTACTTGTTCATATGTTAACAGCATTAATCTCTTCTGCCTGCCCCACCCCATAACTTTGTGTCTGAGCATGAAAGCTATCTGTCTGCTTTGGCAGCACAGAAACATTCATAAAATGTTTTCCAAATACTAGGTTTTCTCCCCCCAGTTTAGCTGTGAAGGAACACACAAAGTAGAAAAAGGACTATGACATTCTTTCCCATATAATTTAATATAGGGCATTCATACTGCTTTCTGTGGAATAATACCATATATAATTACCAGAAAAAGGTAGAAAATACAGAAGGAGCTCTAAAAACCTGTATCTTTTATCCTGTTAATTTCCTGTCTCATACACCAGAGTATGTTGTTAATCAGTAGATGAGGTTTTAGTAAACAACTTTGCAACACATCTTACTAGCCAGCTTTTCCAGATGCTGTCCAGGGGGTAGATTCACATCCCCTGTACCATATAAGTGGATGTTACATTGACCTTGTCCGTCTTAGTGAGCCTCACTTATATTAACACAGAAAGTCAGCTGGAATGGCTAAAGAAAACAGCAGTGCTGACTTCAGCTTATCTTAACACACCTGGACATTAAACCCCGTGGGTCAGCGTGGTGGCTGCACATACTGTGGCACTGCTCCTCTGGCAGAAGCAGAACCTGCTGGCAGAGAGTGGATCAGAGACTTTGGAGTGGTAAATCTGAATGGACACTGCTCGAAAATTTGTCTGTGAACTCGGGTCTGTGCTCAGAGCTTGCAGATATACTATGGTAAATAATTCTGTCTGGATTCCTCTATTACCTGGAAGTTCTCTAAACCCCAACACTACAATCTCATCTATCGCATTAAGACAGAAAAGGTGAGCTCCCAAGGTTTATCCTGTCATTTTCTTTTCCTAGAATCTAAATGACAGTCGACTTACAATGACCAAAATCAAAATGATACTATTTTCTGTAATCTACCAATAAATTCACTGATTTAATCCAATAACATAGCCAAGAGCGAAAACAAAGCTAAAGAACAAAACCTGCCTTTGACTAAGGGAAAAATGCAATATGTCTAGTAAAATTCAAAGCAAAGGGATAAAAGTTGCTTGCTTTTCGTTTGCTCGTTTTTAATTATCTGTATTAGTCCACAACATCTTTACAGAAATTGGGGTTAGTATGATCGAAGGTTGATGGCTCTACAAAGAATAGCCTTTTTACACTTAGACACACTCTTTCTCAGTGCAAATGCAAGTTTCCAAAAAAACCAGACTCGAGCATGTAAAAAGAATACTTTTGTTGTTATTTAGAAATGAGAATTGTATTTCACTCCTTGCTCCTGAATGGTAGAGTGATCTACCTAACTTTTAAAACTGCCCTGTCCAAGTATTTTTGTGGGTATTAATACATTTTGCAATCTGGCAACACCTTATTAAAGGCTTTTAACAGCACAAATTCTTCCTTATTTGCCAGTTGTCATCCAGATTTGTAAATAATCACATTCGTAGCACCACACTTGAAGCATCAAGTAAGAAGTTTTATTTCTTCCCAACACCAGTTCTGCTTTTCTTCCAACACAAAACATCAGGAGGAGAAAAAACATGCAGCACCTTCTTAGATTTCTGTAATAATGAGCAACTTTCTAGGAAGAGCATCAAATATTCCATTGTGCACAAGAAGTTATTTGTTCTCAGTCATCTGCTTACAGGTTCTTGATCCAACCTGTGTACTGTTAGTCATGCAGGATTTCAGTCAAAATTTTTTAAGCTAATCATCTAGTCACAATTTGGCAAGAAAGCTCTGCCCTGATGCATGAGCTGCAGTGCTGCAGAAGCCTCCAGGTTTGTTACAGGAGCTGGGCTTAAATTAACAGCATAAAGAAAATAATGCAGCTTTGATTGATGGTGGTTTTTGAGAACTGTGGTAGCTGAGAAAGACAATTCCACTGAAAAGCAGCTATTGAACACATTCTCCCTTGCAAATAAAGGTGTGATAATTTTAAGAGAATGAGGTTGTAAAAAAGGGATGTGGCTGGCTTTTCCAACAATCATTCCCCAGGTTTATAAAGAATGTTTCAGAATTGCTCTGCACATCAGTCTTTCACAGCCTGCACTCTGAACACACTGCTTGCAGCTCAGAGCTGGGTCCAGGAGATGGCTTGATGAATTCTAAAGATACTGGAAAAATTTCAATTCCTGGCTTTTTGCAGCAGGGAAAGGAGGAAGTCAAAGTCCCCAGAACTTGCTGAATGGTTTACACTGCCCATAAAGAACTGAATCTATGCCCAGAATGAGAAATCAATCTGAACCAAGCTCATTGTCAGGTTCAATATATTCCAAGCTTCCCTCTGATGTTTTCCATTTTCATTGCTTTGTCTCTCTACAGCACTTAGCTCTACCCAGCATTGCAAGTACCATTCCAATATAAAACAGACTGTTTAAATATTTCTGGCCCAAAGGAATCCAGAAAATTGGAGCATAAATTAAAGGAAAACAGATTCAGAAATGTTACCCCTGAACAAAACAAAACAAGCCCCATAGAACAGCTTATGATGTTTTAGGAGTTAAGCGTATCTAATCAGACTCTTCACCCTCAGAGCCTGACCCTAAATAAAATATTGGAAGTTTTGACCAAATGAGTGAAAGGAGATTGAGTATTCTGGCTGAAAGCTTAAAAAGTCAGTCTTCCAAAGGGAGAGGGAAGGGAATGTTTAAAGCTTTCTGCAAAACATCCCTCTTTAGTTGTCTCAAGTTGCACTTCTTAAAGCCACTTCTTGGCTTTTACTCTGAGGACTGAAGACAAACAGTAGGCTTCAGTGGAGTTCCATCAATAGCCAAGCAAAAAACACTTTACTGAGAAAACATGTATTTCTGCAAGAAGATGACCCATCAGAGTCCTCTTTCCTACAGCTCTGCAGTTCTCCAGTGTGGAAATGGAATCATTTTACAAAATTTCTGATTTTTAATAAGGAACTGTTGAGGAGCATTAGCTAAGTCTGTTTTCACTCCCTGACTACCTACTTCTGTGAACTCTGTTAACTTCTACCTCACTCAAATTTTGCTGAGATTGGCCAGAATGTTCAAAAGTTATTAGGAAGGAGTTAGAGATGCAGCAAAGCCATGTAAGCATATCAAATAACAAAAACAAATAAACACACCAACAGAATCCAAAACAACAACAACAACCAAAAACCACACAAAAGAGCCAAACTCAACCAAACAAACAAAAAACTAAAAACAAACAAACAAAAAAAAACCCAAACGAAAACCAAACCCAAACCCTTGTAATTTCCAACAAATGCTTAAGGTAGCTGGAAAACAGCTGTGCAGGGAGTCAGCCAGCTCCCCTCACAGAATTTTTGGTCCAAGTGTGACCTACCAGGAAGGACTGTCCACTGGTTAAACCCATGTCCCACATTCTGTATATCAAGGTCCAGCTCCTTCCTCTGTCAAAATCTTCCTGTGACCATAATAAGTCATGTTGAAAAAGAGCTAAAAAAGACATAGGAACCACAAATTTGGTTTTCCAGACCAAATGTTCTCATGCTTAAAACTTACAGCAGTTAGATGTTCTCAGCAGAGTACACGGAGAGTGTTAAAACCAGAGTAGCAGCGTGTTTGGCGGGCAACAATTGCATCTAACCACTACAAAATTGTTACAAGATATAGCTTATTGTCTTCTCCCCCTTCACTAGACCATTTTCTTAGGGGCTATCCTTTGGAATCCAGAGAAAACCCTCTCCTGAAGAAACCACCTATGTCTTAGAGCTTCCAACCTGTTGGTATGGAAAACACGAGTGTCACCTCCAGAAGTGGCCACGTTTTCACTGAAGATCTTTTAGAAGTCAGCAGCTAAGAAAGGGCTAAAAATTGCGTCTCTGCACCCTTTTTTTCTTCAAAAGGGTGGCAAAAGAAGGCAGGTAGTGCCCCTGCACTTCCCTGTGATCACAGGCTAATGGCTAGAAAATTCATTCGTAGTATAGGAAAACCAGGCTTTTCTTTTCCCTAGGAAGGCATTCGTCCCATACTGTTGCACAGGCTGCCCTTATCATTGCCACATATTTACAGGAAGATAGTCCAGCCCTACAATGTTTATAATCAGAAGTAAAAATCAAAATAAATTAAGAAATTAAATCAAACAAATTTCCTATCCCCTTTACAGGCAATGAGCTGAGCCAAGGACAGCAAGATTATGAACACAGACTGATACATCTATTGAATAGCTAAGAACCAAGCCCCTGTGCCCTAAACCATAGGACAGTGATTTAATCTTTCACTTGGGATCCATTTTCATAGGTTTACATGGCATGTAAAAGTTGATAGCAAGAGCAGTTTGAAGCTCTGTAGAACCCAGTACTCAAAACTAGATATAAGACAAGAAATTGAATTACAGACCTGTCTCACCATTATTTTGCCTTTTCTATAGACTTTAGACCGGTAAAAAAATACCAGGTGAGCTGACAGAAAATGCTTAAGGTATAAGCATAATAACAGGGAAATCACGTGCATTAGCCAGCTGGTTTTGATATTCAGAGGTACAGAATATAACTGAAGTATTGTAAACTATTGAAACAGAGAATCAATTCAACTAAATTTATGTTAAATCTGAATTAAAGAAAGATTTGAAGTCTCTTCCCTCATCCCTACAAGTCATGGTGACCCCTGAAAATGGAAGCCTCCCTCAGGGAAACGTGAGTGGGAAATTTCCCAGATGGCAGTCTACAAAGAGGCTACTTGAACTCTGACAGGCTTATTGCCTGTGCTCCCATTACACATGGGTGGAATTCGATTATTTTGTGACTAAATTCATGTCAAACTGCATGAGAGTACACTCAGATTGGTTTCTCACCTGCTAAACACAGTCTCTTCTCATTCTGCTCGTGTTAGTTTACAGAAGGGTGAGCTACACAGCTCATTCCACACCCCTTACACAAAGGACATGTATCTCCTTCTGGGGGAGCATTGATAAGGAGTTATACGGAGTCCCTGACATTTTCCAAGTCGTGAGCACCCGAGGCCATGTCTGTAGCCAAGAACTGGAAACATTTGGATGTATAGAGGATGTACACAAGCTGTTACAAAGGGTGCCTCTGTAACACAACAGCAGCATTTCAGCACTGCTGGCCTTCCCTCCCCTCCCACTACAGCAGGATTGCTAGGTTCTGCCAAGTTGCAGAACCTGAGAAAAAGCAACACTGTGCTGCTTTTGTTCTTGTCAGGGGGAAGGAGAAAAAAATTAGCACTTTTTGAATGGATTAGGACTTGGAAGAGATTTAAGTCATGGAAGAGTGTCAGGAAATAAGAAAGTGGGGTCTCAAATCCGAACGCTGTTTAAGAAAGCTCAGCAAGAAAGAAGCATTAATAAATTAGAGGTTTAGTTATCCTCTTGGCTTAGCTGGGGCATTGTAAGGTTCCCAGAAAGATTTCTGAAGAAATCTGTATTTTAACAGAAGCTACATTACCTCTCCTCACTCTACTTTATTGTATCAAGAATTGTTCCTTCCTAACTTGAAAAACTTGTATGTACTGTGCAAATGTAACACTATATGCAAGCACATAAAATCACAGACAGAAACATCTAGCTTATGTATTTTTAAATTTCTTCCTGTCGTTTAAGAAACTATTCACAAAGAAATGGAACAACCATTTAGCCTGCAGGATAACTCATGCACATTGTGTACAGACCACTCAACATTTTGTGCGCACTTCACAATTAATCTACAAGAAAATCTATGCATAAGCAGTGAGTCCCAGGGACTGAAGCTGTTGCACACACCCAGACCAACTACTAGATTTGTAGACACAAATGAGGTTCTGCCTCATTCTGTAACACAGGTATGACTCTTAAAACCTACAAATTCAATGGCTGAAAATAAGTGAAACTACAAGAGAACCAATCAAACCAGTCAGCAACCAGACACGGTGCAACCTTCCCCATCCTGGATCAGCACTCCACAAAGCCATCAGGAAGTGTGTGTTGACCAGGACTCTGCCTCACAAGGCGGCTCTGGCATCTGCCCTGGGGCTGTTTACTCCACCTCCCCTAGCTGCGTGGATTCCTACCCGTTTTCAGTCAGCCTTACAAAAGACTCCTGCAGAGAAAATACGAGAAAAAGTCACATGGAAGGGTCTCTCTCTGCCCCCTAATGCAAGCAATTGGCACCACAGGATAAATGCAACACACAGACAAGAGCTGAGACACTACAAATATGGAATATGCATGGAAACAAAGCTATCCAGCAATCCCACACATAAAACAATTAGTAGCGTTCAGTTTACATTTTTATGTTATATTTTTGCATAGCTATGCTGTCAAAAAACCCAATGTAGCTACAGCCCCAAAGCTGCCACGCACATGGAAGAGAGGGCTTGCTGCTGCCGAGGCACCACCTGGTCCCACTCCTCTGGTCTCCACCCCACCATCATCATGGATCTCTTCTGTCACACACTTCTGAAGAAAAAACAGCCAGCAAATATTGCCTTGACATTTGTTTTGGTCTATATGGTGATCTGCCCATCAACTAAATGCCTACGACAGTAAGATTTGAATGCAGGAACAGAGAAACAAAGACCTATTGCATGTTCTAAATTTACTGATACAGCCTTGTTACACCATTGCAACCAGCAGCATCTGAAGCTCAAATGTCTCAGTGCTTCTCTCCTTAAACCTAAAACCTTAAATCGTATCACTTTTGTGGAATTCAATGTTTCTTTGCTTGGATCTGGACATTACAGTAGCTTTCTGCAAGGAATGAAATGGAATGAACTATAGTACTTATACCTGGTCCATTGCCTTGTTGCTTCCCTATCCAGTAACACATTAGGCAAAAGTATTTTTATTAGATGTGGCCATATCAAATTTAAAATAAGTCCCACTACAACCTCAAAAACTCCTTTATATTTGACAAAAATGTTCCAAAACCCCAACTAATTCTTTACTGTTATAAGGTTCACATTTTCAGAGTTAAAATACATTCCAGTGCTTATCCAACACAAGAGATGAATGTAAACCAGTGAAGAACATGACAAGAAATTGCACCTAGAAATTCGTCTAAAATAATCTTGAAATCCTTGCAATTGTGTAACAGTATACAGAGATAAACTGGCTAGCAATTACTAATGTATTGCTTTGTATAGCACTCCATTAGTAGCCCCTACAGGTTTTCCCTTGTTGGATCACCTGTTTCTGGGTGCAATGTCAATATTTACAAAGCTCCTGCTACTAATAACCATGAAGGAAACTGCATCGTACATAGTAACGAATTCTCAAATGCTTCAGCAGAGATTTTGATTGATTTGTATTTTAAGCACATAGGAAGTTAACTAAAAGTATCACAGACTTGTACTAAAATTTCTTACCTTGCAGAGTTTCAACAACAGCCAGCACGTCGGGTACGCTGCCAGAGTGAATTTCACTTTCATATATTGTTCAGGCAAACAGGTAAGGTACATTTGTACCAAATCCAGCTCTTCATGGACAACACTGCTGCCAGCATTATCTTCTTCCCCACCCTCTTTTTCCTCTTCTGCTGATGCACCCAAACATCTATTGAACTCCATTTTAAAAACGTCCGTCGTGTCACACCCCCACGCCCCCCTCCTTCTCCACAAAGCCCTGATCGTTCCAGAGACAACTCAGGAAAGTTTTAATTTCATATCAGTAGTGATATTCCCTGATCCTCCAGAACTATGTAGCCTTGTGTTTAAGCCAACCCAGAAAGTTCAGGCTGTGGTAGAATAAACTTTCTTTAAACTGCATTGGCTTTCTGCCTTTCTCTTATTAAACAGTCTCTTACAAATGTGTGTACAGCTACAAGACAGATATAGCATCAGCTAGCCTTGTCATACAGCACAAGAATACTCCTGCTGTTGCCAAGAGAGGAGAGAAAGATCCCATTTATTTAAAGAGCGAGTCCTCGGCATCAGGACTTCGGTTCATTTGGAGGGGGAAAAAAAAGATGAAAAATGTGTTATCTTTGAAAACTTTTTCTGTCAACTGTGTTTCCTCAGAACAAATCCCAATTCTGTAAAAAAAATTATGTTCTTACGGAGGAGAGTTTTTTAATTCCAGAGACTTCCAGCTACAGTAATTCATTGTTTGTGATATCACAGATGCCAAGCTTGTGAAGACTACAAATTTCAAAAGAAAAATGAGGTCTTGCAGATGGACTAGAGCCAAGACATTCTGAAATAATGAACAGCCCTTCCATAGGCCAGAACATGAAGAAAATATGCAAGAGATTAACTAAGTAATTTTTAGTTAAACATTAAGCAGCTCATTTGTTCCTTGTGACAGCTCAAACTTGTACATTAAGAAAAATTTCAAAGACCTTTAGCCTATTCTTAGTGACAGTTAGAAAAGACCTAAAGATTTAGGTTTAATTGTTTCAATTATCAAAATTTAATAGCATCAACAACTAAAAGGCATTATTTTAATGAACAGGATTAACTTTACTGGCAACTTCATGCAGAAACTTACACTTTCTACAAATCATTTCCCCCACCACAGAGAGGATATTCAAGTAAAGGAAGACATCACCATGGTTTGCTGAAGAGTTAACCAAGAGTTCCAGTATCTTGAAATATTGCCCTTTTTAACACACAGAGGATCTAACCCTCAAAGATTCCATGATCTTAGACCACCTTCAAGCATCTCATGGCAGTTATTCAGTAAATGCTTACTATCCAATTTTACAATCTTTAATCATATTAAACACCACCTTGACCTAATCTCAGTGACTTAAACAGGGCATCCTGAGTCATACATTTTATTATTAGAATGGGCATTTCAGAAAACAAAAGGTAAAAACAAAATTGTTGCACACCCATATACAGCCTGTCCACAAGAAACAGCAAATGAAACGCAGAAATCATACACATTTCTTTTGTCTGATATATTTTGCAAGGTTTCTGGCTCACCTGGTTCCTCTGATGGGTACAGCTGCCACTATTTCCCTCTCTTTTCATGTTCACACAAATTTGAGACGGAGAAAATCCAATGAGTTGGAGAGCCAAACCTTCCTGAGATAGTTTGCTAGAATAAAGTGGAACATCATTTCTCTTCCTGCAGGCAATCCTGAGTACAGATGTTGAAGGCAAGCTGGCTCTAGCAACTGCAAAGGAGTTGGATAGCATCCCAGTGCTCACTCCTCCTAGCCGTATCCCTCTGCTGTCAACAACGTGAGCCTGCAATTCCCACACAATGCTTACTCTGACATAGCACAACTTTTGAGTAATCCTCAGCAGCAGTCCCTGCATTTTCCCACCTGCAGGTGATTAGGGTACCGTTCGTGGACCCAAATGTCAGCAGGCAGAGTCCTTGTGTGGCAGCCTTCCCCCCATGAGGACAAGCCAGCACTCCTCACCCCTAAGCATGAAAGAAAGTACTTCACGGGGAGGAAAGTTCCACAACTCTCGCCTGCTCTCCTGTCCCTAGGGGTGAGAAGACTACTACCATTGTTTGAAAGCAGTTGTGGCCATGCCAAAAGCCTGCTCACTGTTGCTGCCAATTTTAAACACAGTTAAAGAACACTTGACATAGGAAATGATAGGAAAGGAGAAGTCAAACCAAAGATATGCCAAGAAGCAGATGACTGAGCCATCTTATAAACTTGTAGAACACTGTCAGCTGAGAAAATTACAAGGGTGGAGGCAGGTGAAACTGCATACATTACTAAGGTATTTTCTCTTAGGCTGTTCCCAGAAGGACATGGCATTGCCACATACTGGCACGGTCATGTTATTTTCATCTTTCCGTTGTCTCCCAATTATTTGATTCTGACCACTAAGAAGTTTCTAAATGAGATGTTTTCAACCCTAGTATTTCTTCTCTAATCCTCGCCATTTATGATGTGAATAATGAGATATGAACCAACAAAGACAAGTCTGCCTAAGCTATTTTCCAACCCTAGGAGTGCAAATGAAATGATAGTTAAAATAGGATCCACTTACTGCATCCTTCACATAGTCAGCATTCACCTTCATTCCCAGCATTTCTACCCTGAGCAGAAGCCACGATAGCAGGTCTCAGCAATTTTAGGAAAATAAATCATAGAGACTCAGACCAAGCCTTAAGGGTCCATGGTCTGGAATCTTTGAGGTGAGTTAAAAAGCAGTCTGCATGCAGTGTCCAGATAGTGGGTTTGCTTGTTTTCATAATGTTCAGTATCTCAAATGGCCTCAAAACCTTTACATAAAGCAAGTATTCCAAATAGTAACTTTTTGTTATAACTTGATGAGAATTTTTTTTGCAATTATGAAGAATTAATTTTAGCACCACACTGTGATAAGTAATTTTCCCTTCACAGACTGTAATCACAAGTCAAATTTTTGTTTTGTGTTGGACTTGATTCACATTTGGAAACAGCTTTTCTTGCCAGATATAATTGCTGAGCAGCTCCCCCAGCTTCGTTAGTACAAAGTGTAGCATAGAAGAATGGGTCCAGCTTTTTTGTTTTGCTGTTTTAAATTAAAAATTACTCATAGCAGAAGCATATTACACTCCAGAGGAGTGCACGTAAGTTCTTGGCAGCCAATACTCTGTTCCCTACTCAGTTCTGCTCAGCCTGAAGAGCAGCTGCTTACGAGAGTTCTAGATAGGACTATATTACCCATCCCAAGATTTTAAAACAACCAACTCTGCCTACTCAAAAAAACAAACAAATCCCCCCACCCCAAAAAAAGCCCCCAACCCACCACAAAAACCCGAACAAACAAACTAAAACAAAAAAAACCATGACAAAACCCCAAAGCACCCCACAGGTTTTATTTCTATTATCCTCACCTCTACCTCATTGTCCCATGTGTTTCTAAGTGTATTGTAAGAAGACTTTCTGAAAATGGATCTCAGAAAGCAACTTTTAGAATCTTCAAGCCAGTGTTTTTGTAGCCATCCTTACTTATCCCTGGCCTGTTAATAACCTTCAGTATTACTGTAGCATTCAGTAGCTACAGTCTGAAGTATTTAAGAGATCAAACATGTTTGACATTGAAATGGTCACAATTCCATGTTAATGACTGGAGGCTGTAGAGAGGAAGCCAACAAATTTCAGAAGAATGGGAGTTTTGAAGGGCAAGCTGCTAAAAGCCAATGAATTGAAATGTAAGGTAACAGATTTTTCAGACACAAGGGAACATGACGTAAAGCAGCTGAGAAGCTGTTTCAGTTATGAAGAACAAATGGGTAACATTATTGAGATGTCAGTTTACCTGATTGTCTAGCTTAAGTACTCCTCACACAATGAGTGTATTGTTTAAACTTTATGCTTTGCTTGCCAGATTCTACAATGGTACATTTTTGAAGTGGGGAAGAGAGCACAGCATTGACATTACACTTCCACCTTCACAGGCTCCAGCAATTTGACTTAATTAAATCTTAGAGCCTCGGGAATGCAGTTAACCTCGGCTCTACCCAGCTGACTGCTCAGCTCTGGTGTTCCCCCAGCAGGTTTGTATAGCTGAAACAGATATCTCATGGTTGTGTATCATGGTAAAGTTCCAGTTCAGAATGGTTTATAGTAAATATCTAATTGCATATAGACTATGATTTGAGTTTATATGTACATAATCTATACATATTTACACTACTTACCACAGGAATGTAGCTGATATAAGCAGGTTTTAGGTGCGTAATTGATGGTCACAGGTTCTACTAATGCTCAGTCGAATGGCCTACTGAAACAGCAATAAACAGCATTTTAGACTCCTATAAACTGTCCAGAATCTATATAAATAAAACCTTCAAACAGGGTATAGCCCATTTCAGTCCTATCATGACTGATTGTCCCCTTTATCAGACTTAGCTCTAGCCACGACAGTAGGAATCAGATACTTTTAAGCTGGCAGTAATATAAATGGTGTCTAGAATATTTCCAAAAAAATAACTCTAAATCATGCCACCTCTCAGTGCAAGTTATTCTGTCATCAGCACAATGGAGATTTTTCTATTTGTTTCCTTTTTTTTTAACTGGAAGAATTTTTCTTTTCATTGTTATGGTTTCGATACAGGGGAGAGACTGGAATAAATCCTTCCAGGAGGAAAGAGCTTAGGACGTGAAGCAGAATGTACACCTGTCTCTTCCTGATGAGGACTTCACTTCCTTATTAACTGCCAGAGCATTGTCCTTTCCTGCTCACAGTGACCAGTCCCAGGTGCCCAGTGACCACAAGCCAAGTTTCAGGACGGGAAGGTAATGGTTCCCCTCCCAGAGCCAGAAAGGAGTTTCTTGAATCTGTATTTCAGAATATTCTGTGTTCCTATCACAGTTATGGTGGTGAGAAATCTGCTTAAAATTGGAGCCCTGGCTCCTCAGAAGTTGCTTGACTACGCAGAGTGAAGCATTAAGACAGTATCTCCCTTGTTTAGAGATACTAGTTTTATCATGAGCAGCACTGCTCCTCCACACACTTTCCAGTATTTCTGCAGCTACTTCATGGCTCTCTTGAAATTCTAGGACCTCTCATCCTCCAGTCTTGCCCGCATCCCCTCTCCCCTCTCATTACCAAAGCTTTACATGCCTTAAGGAAACAGGATGCAGCTAACCTGCTGGAAAGCTGTTGTCTTTCCGGCCTTTCTCACCGCCTTTTGCTAAAAGATCACAGTTTTGATTTGTTGCTATTTGGAGGGCTAAAGGCACTGGAGTTTCGAGTAAAAAATGCATTTTGGCTACCAGAGATCCTAAAAGGAGCTACAGGGGAGCCCTAAGCAGAATTCTTCAACTGTCTGAGAAACCCCCCCCAAAAAAGGTGAGGACATAGGATATTTGTGATTATTTTGAACCTGCTGACAATCCTGCAGCAGTGCTTACATTTATTCAGCATCTAAGAAGGCAGAAAAGCCTCCCTAATCTGCACAGGGAAGAGATGCACTCTAGGTACCTGGGCTTCTTGTGGTATTTGATAGACTGTTTCCATCTGGCTGGACTATTTCCCAGCACGCTCCTCCGAGCTTTGTAGCACTTTATATTTATTCACAACTGCACAGAAGTATTTAGAGCTATTTCTTGCGTGAGTTAGTCATTGCTGGATGGCCATCCACTAAAACCTCCACTGGGATATAAAGAGCAGACATCTGCCCGCATGGAACTGAAGGTGTGAGCTGTAAAAGCACCCAAGACAGTGCTGGTTAACTAGTGTGTGTGCCCAGAGCAGCAAAGCTCCAGACTGAGCTCAGGCTGTGCAAAATCCACCGAGGAGCTCTGGAGTTAATCTGGTAGCCAGCACTCATGCAGACACACCACCAACACCAGCGGGTGAGAAGCCAGGACGAGCAGATCTCCACACAGCGTTCTGGGGAATCTGCAGCCTTTGTGTGCGTTGAAGCAACACTTGCCTTACATTAAGGGGAGAAACTGGGTCCCATGAAACATGCAAGGCTTTTTCAGATGAAAGCCTCTATGAGTTAACCATGGTTAACCTAAATGCAGATGGCCAAAACTGTAGTTTATGTGAACAGCAAAAACCACAAAAGCCTCAAAAAGCCAGATTGGGAAAACTTTTGAGAGAAAACAACCTTTTTTTAGCATATTCTGACACACGCTGCTTGAGATTGGGTCAGCAATGTCCCAGGAACAGGAGTTCACTGTGTGCTTATACATTTGGTTGTTGCCCCAGCAAGTTTGGAGAGGTGTGAAAATGAAAACTGGCTGTGCTGAAAGTTAGCCAGGCTCCTCTGATCATCAAGGAAGTTCAGCTCAGGTTTCAACCAGCAGCTTGTGGTTTGGCATGAAAGAGACTATTCTAGTTCATTGCAGGATGTAAACACCCTGGGAGAGCATTTCTCTTCTTTGGGAGACCTCTGGCCACCTGCTCAAGCATTCATCCTCACTGTGAACTTATTACAAGTGCCCTGGGATTTGGTGTGGAGGAGTCGCAGTAAATACATGGGTTTTTTCACTGTTTGAGATAGCTTTGAAATCATTGCTACGCATGCCATGAGAGAGGGGGAAAGTGAACACATTTTCACACACGCTGCTGGGGCTCTGCCCAAGAGCCTCATGCCCTTTTACCTCAGGTCTCCCAGCCTCTCCCATCCCGAGCTACCCCACACAGCCCTCGTGTCCCAGCCCGAGCAGGGCCCTGAAGTTTGCTGGCAGATCCCCAGGATCTCTGAAAAACACATACTCTCACAGATGCTGCTGGCACCTGAGAGCCTCATCCCAGCTCAGCACTGTGCCCTCATGGGGCATTAGAGACAAATCCCCCACCGCCCTCCTGAGGGGTCCCTGCACAGCCTTCCCGAGGGGCTGTGGGGTGAACTCACTCCCTGATGATGTCTTGGGAATCACAGAATCAATTAAGTTGGAAAAGACCTCTGAGATCATTGAGCCCAACCTATGGCCTAATGCCACCTTGTCAGCTCAACCATGGCACTGAGTGCCACATCCAGTCTTTTCCTAAACGCCTTCAGGAACAGTGACTCCACAACCTCTCTGAGAAGTCCATTACAAGGTCCATAGTCACCCTTTCTGTGAAGAATTTCTTCCTAATGTCCAGCCTGAACCTCCAGCACAGCTTAAGGCCGTGTCCTCTCATCCTGTCCCTTGTTCCCCGGGAGCAGGGCTGGCCCCCATCTGCCTACAGCCTCCTGGTCAGGGAGTTGTGCAGAGCCCTAGGGTCCCCCTTGAGCCTCCTTTGCTCCAGGCTAAAAACCCCCAGCTCCCTCAGCTGCTCCTCACAGGACTTGTGCTCCAGCCCCTTCCCCAGCTCCTTTCTCCTCTCTGGACTTACTCCAACATCTCAATGTCCTTCCTAAATTGACAGGCCCAGAACTGGACACAGCACATGAGGTGTGGCCTCATCACTGCGCTGGTCCTTCTGGCCACATCTTTGCTGACATAGGCCAGGTGCCACTGGCCTTCTTGGCCACCTGGGCATGCCTGGGCTCCTGTTCAGCCACTGTTGACCAGCACCCCCAGGGCCTCTTCCGCTGGGCCACTTTCCAGCCACTCTATCCCCAGCCTGTAGTGCTGCAGGAGGCTGTTGTGGCCAGTGCGTGGCACCTGGCCATCTCGTACCTCATGCTGTTGACCTCAGCCCATCGATCCAATCCGTCCAGATCCTTCTGCAGAGCCTTCCTATCCTCCAGCAATGGAGGAGCCGAGTCCTCTCCCCCCGCTGTGCTGGGCTGGGCTGGGAGCTGCCTCCCCACAGTGTGGAGGGAGGTGGGAGATGGCCCCCTCGGCTACAGCTGTGACCCCTGCCGCTCTCGAGAGCCTGGTGGGAGCAGAAGGTCGGCACCCTCAGGCTCCTTCCCAGCCCCATCCTCCAGGAACACCAATCTCCTCTCCTACCTAGCCCACCCCGGATCTTGTGGTTTGGAGCCTTCGTGGACTCCGTGGGGTGAGGTTGGTGAGAGCAGCGCCCCGCCGGGGAGTGCCGTGAGGGAGGGGCGGGCACAGGTGCCGTGAGGGGTGGGAGGGCACAGGTGCCGTGAGGGGCGGGCACAGGTGCCGTGAGGGGTGGGAGGGCACAGGTGCCGTGAGGGACGGGAGGGCACAGGTGCAGTGAGGGGCGGGAGGGCACAGGTGCCGTGAGGGGTGGGAAAGCACAGGTGCAGTGAGGGAGGGGCGGGCACAGGTGCCGTGAGGGACGGGCGGGCAAGCAGAGGTGCAGTGATGAGCGGTCGGGCACAGGTGCCGTGAGGGAGGGGCGAGCACAGGTGCCGTGAGAGGCGAGCGGTCGGGCACAGGTGCCTTGAGGGAGGGGCGGGCACAGGTGCCGTGATGGAGGGTCGGTCGGGCACAGGTGCCATAAGAGGCGGGAGGTCGGGCACAGGTGCCGTGAGAGAGGGGCGGACACAGGTGCCGTGAGAGGCGGGCGGTCGGGGACAGGTGCAGCGATGGGAGGTCGGGCATAGGTGCCGTGATGGAGGGTCGGTCGGGCACAGGTGCCGTGAGGGAGGGGCGGGCACAGGTGCCGTGATGGAGGCGCTGTCGGGCACAGGTGCAGCGATGGGAGGTCGGGCACAGGTCCCACTCGGGTAAATCCCCGTGGTGGAACGGACCTGGGTAGTTTTGTTCAAGGCAGGTGTTGGCAGCCCGAGAATCTGGAGCTGCCTTGGAGGAGCATCCCCGCAGGGTGGTGAGCGGTCAGGCGTGAGCCTTGCTCTCTACAGCTTCGCAGAGCCTCTCGAGTTGCTGTGTTCAAACCGCACAGGTTCAGAGTGTGCGCTTCCTGCTTGCTGGCTAATTAATGGGTGCCGTGACAGAAGCTGGAACCCGAGGCACAAGCTGCTCAGCTGGAAACAGTTGAGGCTGTTTGTTTGTAGGAATTGTGTGACAGAGATTGAAGCTGTTTGTGTGTGATCGGGTGAGTGCTCCCTGGGCGGGAGTCACGGGAGAGCCCCAGGAGCCCGCATGCCGGAGAGCAGAGCAGGGTTCTGCTGAGCAGCCTCAGGTGAGCCCTCCGGCCCCGCTTGGCCGGTGCCAACACGTGCTCAGCCAGCAGGTACCGAGGAGCACCGTGGGTTGTTATCTGCCACATCCCTAGCACACCACCTGGTGTGTGTTTCATGGTGTTTTGCTAATTTCTGCAATTACAGCAACATGCCTTTCTTTGTTCCGTATGTGTTAAGTAAGGTGTTCCTTTTTAATGCTTTATCAGCTGAGCTGCGTTCCTTTAATTTTCGTTATCATGTCTGTCAGTACCTTCCTCATTGCCCAAGATGCACCTTCTAAAGGATCTCCGACAGGAATATGTGGGTTAGTACTTTCTTGCATTTGTATGATTGCTGTTGCATTTCAGATTGTGCCAGCTTTCATTATATTGGCGTTCTACCATGGGAAAACTGGGCTCCTTCCTTCCCTTTCTGCAATTTTCTACTTAGGGGCATTAATGAAGGGATACAATTATGCTAACATTAAGCACATTGTTAAAAGGACTTTAAAAGTCGTTGTAATTGAGTGACAGATACTTATGACTGAATCCATTTAAATATTCGGTATAAGACTATCAGGATAAAATTATAGTATTTCGATCGTGATATTCTGATTCTCCCAGTAATGATTGACTGATAAGGCAGGTTGTCCTACACAGAGGAGAAGAATTAGAGAAGCAGTGAATTTTGCCTCTATAAGCCTTTCATATAGGCTGGGGATTTAAAGAAAATAAATTATCCATAAGCAGTAGGAGGGGTTTTTTTCTGAATAAAGAATTTGCAGGGATGGAAAATAGCAATTCATTAATGTCATACAAAACAATAATGTGATGTTGACTAGAGACCAAATAAAACTTTGAATCCAAGTGACTTTAATACGTAATGTAGAATATGGTAACTAAAATATAATACATAAAGCATATGTACATTAGATATGACATATATGAAAAATAGTTAACAAAATACATTAAACAGCATATAAATGCATGTATCTTAGTTACATAACAAACCATGTTTGTACTGAAATTTTATTAATCTGCTACTCAGATTTTTAAAAGGTACCTGCTTCAGATTTCTTCCCTATTCTTGAACAAATCCTTTTTTCTAGTGTGTGTATATACACTTATTATTTTATATATATATATATATGTACCATGCATATACGTTGTCGATCCAGGAGTTTTATTCTTTTCGTTAAGTAGAAGTCAGAATATGTAACATTGTTCTCTCTTGAATATTCCTCATTTTACCTGCAACTTTATTGTGCATCCTGTGCATTTGCTGTAAATTGTAAGCATTTACAATATCCTGCCACCAAAAGTTCCAACTTACTTAGAACAATGAAATATTGTGAGTGAAGCTTGTGGGACTTGTGCCTAAGTTCACATCCTTTACATCTGACTGGGATACCTGACTGCCATTTCAATACTTTGCTTTTAGAAGGAACACTTACCTGAAAATTCATGTGGGTCTGGTATTTCTTCCTACATTTTTTTCACGCATTTTTACTACTATGAAATTATTTGCACTGCAGTTTTTTAAAGTGGTGAGTGCCCTCTTCACTCATAGCAGTAAGTGTGGGTTTGTTCAAGGTACTCAGGTACCTGGTCTTTGTGCTGGGAGCTCCAAAAATACCTCCAAAATTCCACTGAACTCTGCATTAAAAGAAGGAATGTCAAGAACTGATGTCTTGAGAAGAATATAGTTTTTTAAAAATAATTTTTCCAGAACATTTTTTTTTACATTTTAATGAACCATAAGATGAGGGAAGAGGGGAAACCCTTTTTTCCTTTTTGGAGGTTGTCTTCAGCACAAAGGTATTGCTCTTTTAATTACTATTCTGATCTTTGTCTGGACACAATTGGTCATTGCTTCCATTCTTGCAAAAACAGGACAGGAAGTAGATGAACAGTTTCATACAAGCTGCTCTGAAGTTTTGTACCCAAAAAATCTGAAAAAGTTTTCATAATTTATCTTAGTTTTCTCTTATATCCAGTGAAAAGTTAAAAAAATCCATCTAACACCAAAGGGGAATGACAGTATGTTAGGCTGAGTGCTGGCTGAAGGAAGCTGTTCTCACATACTCATAAGAAATTGAATACTTACATGCAGTGAATATTTAACAACCACATTAATTTCACCAGCATGTCTTCATTTGTTAAAGAGATGTTGCTTGGTTAATGTAACAAGTTTAATTTAAAGATTCTCCTTTAAACTCATGTACAGCCAATCTTGGTAAACACTTTATTCAATATGACCTCGAGGAGGGAAATTTTCTGTTGGTTCTTTAAATGGAGATTAATTAAGCCCCAAAGATTTTTGAGCTTTCCCCAACACTGCGTTAGCAGCCATGCAACTCCACAGGGAGAACTAGAACAGACTACCCACAAGCATTTTTTCCATGGTGTGTAATGCAGATCCACAGTTGTTCTTTTGGCAGCATGGGTTGAACCCAGGACCTTTGAGTGTCAGAGTGCAAGTCTGAGGAGGCTGCACAGCAAGCTCACTACCTTGGACTTCAGGAGAACAGACTTTGGCCTCTTAAGGGATCTGCTTGGCAGAATACCACGAGGTAAAGCCCTGGAGGCAAGAGGGGTCCAAGAAAGCTGGTTGATACTCAAGCATCATCTCCTCCAAGCTCAGGAGAAATGCATCCCAAAAAAGAGGAAAGGAGGTAAAAACGCCAGGAAGCCTGCACGGATGAACAAGAAGCTCCTGAACAAACACAAAAAAATAAGTCAATGAGGATGGAAGAAAGAACAGGTAGTCTGGTAGGAATACACAGAAATTGTCCTCACCAGCATTGTCCAAGCAGCCAGGGATTAGGTTAGGAAAGCTAAAGCCTAGAATTAGATCTGGTCAGGGACATCAAAGGTGCCAAGAATAGCTTCTATAGGTATGTCAGTGATAAAACAAAGATTAGGGAAACTATGAGCCCTGTCTGGAAGGAAACAGTAGACCTGGTTACTCGGGATACGGAGAAGGCTGAGTTATTCAAAGACTTTTTTTCCATTGGTTTTCACCAACAAGTGCTCCAGCCACACTGCCTGAGCCACAGAAGGCAAAGACAGGGACTGGGAGAATTAAGAGCTGTGCACTGTAGGGGAAGATCAGGTTCAATAACATATAAGCAACCTGAAGGTGCAAAGGTCCATGGAATCTGATGAGGTGCATTTGCAGGTCCTGAGGGAGCTAGTGGATGAAGTGGCTGAGCCGCTATCAATTATATTTGAGAAGTCACAGCAGCCCAGTGAAGTTCCCAATGACTGGAAAAGGAGAAACGTAACCCCCATTCTTAAAAAGGGAAAAAAAGGAAGACCTGGAGAATTACAGACCAGTCAGTCTCACCTCTGTGCCCAGCAAGGTCATGGTGCAGATCCTTGCGGAAATTGTGCCAAGGCACATGGAAAATATGGAAGCGATTGGGGCAGCCAACACGGTTTCACTGAGGGCAAATCATGCCTGGCAACTTTGGTGGTGTTACAGCATTGGTGGACGAGGGGAGAGCAACTCACATCTACATGGACTTGTGCGAAGTATTTGACACTGTCCCACATTAGATCCTTGGCTCTTAACTGGAGAGCGGAAGGACCACTCAGTGGATAAGGAAATAACTGGATGGTCACACTCTAAGAGTGGTCAACAGCTTGATGTCCAGTTGGAGAGTGACAAGTGACATTCCTCCAGAGTTGGCTTTGGGATTGGCCCTGGACAGTGGGACCAAGTGCACCTCAGCAAGTTTGCCAGTGACACCAAGGTTTGTGGAGCAGTCAACATGCTGGAGGGAAGGGATGCCATCCAGAGGGACCTGGACAGGCTGTTTATGTCAATGCTGGACCTGCATAAGAGGAGTAAAAGCCCATCTTCCTTGTCTGCATTTGTTCCCTCTGGTTTGCAGACAGAAGCAGGGACTGGTTAGCTGTTACAGATGAGCTGGGCTTAGAGGGAGACCAGCAGCAGCAGCAGGAGAAAGACACGAGTTGGGGAGGTAAATAAAGTTAAACAAATCATTTTTTGCCCTGTAGGGTGGGAGAAATAATAGTCTCCTTTGAAATACTGTCTCCTTTGCTGTGTGTGAGCAAGATGACTTTTTTCTTTCTGTTGCCTTTCTTTTCCTCCATGAAGCTGGTTACTCAGCCTGAAATCCAGGGAAGAGATGTGCAGTGTGCTACAAGGATGAGAAATTCTGCCTCTGCCCCCTCAAGGTTCTGGGCTCTTCATTACAAGAGATGTCAGTGAGCTGAAGGCGGTGAAGCAGGCTACTGTAGTAATTGCAAAAGGAAAGGGATCACTTGTGTGAGGAACAGCTAGTTTTTGTACAGACTGTCTGTGGCTGGAAAATTAAGCCCTATGTTTATTATTATTTGATTAGCTCAATTCTAATGTGTCACTGAGTATTTTAGGGAAGAATGCCTGTGTGACGAACTGCTTGGCATTTCAGGCTCTTGTAGGTTAAATGGCAACTCCGAAGCAGTCTTCAGAAATACCATTTTGTGCCATGAAAGAGGGTGTTAGACACTTATAATCTATATTTTCAGGAGATACTTGTGGCAAAATGGCTGCATTCTCAAAGTTGATTTGTGGTGGCAGTCTTGCGGTGGTGGAGAGAGAAGCTCTCCTCTTTATAAGTGTAGAGTAGTACTGAGAAAATTCCATAGCTAGGGGATGTGATTTCATTTTATAGCTTCATAGTCCTGCTATATCATGCATTTTAAAATCCAGATTCTGCAAAATGCAGACATCTCTTAAATACTGTGGTTATGTATTCTTTACATTATTAATGGTCAAAGGTAGAAATTAACTTTTGACATCAAAATTCAGGCATCTAATCCAAGGTATTTTTCTCTTGCTGCCGTTCCCAGACTCATGTCCTTCTTCCACTTTTCCTCATGACAGCAAATCTCAGGGCAGAGATACTGCCCCTAAATACTGTCCAAGGCAGGATACTAATGAGGAGGTTGTAAAGATCTCTACAAACACACCATGGCCACAAGGGACCACTTAATCACCAGGTTTCATCTACAAAGCGTAGTTGGTTTTTTCCAATTTATTCTCAAAATGTAAGACAGCCAAGACCAGATTAGAACTGAGGTATGAAAATGACTGTTCACAAGAATGCCACAAAAAACTGAAAACTGGGTTAACAATGCATCTTATCCAGTACTTTGAGAACAGTTCTTCAACTAGGAAAGGAAGACTTCATATAAGATTAAGTGCAGCTGTTATCATGGATATTAAAAGCATGTTTTCTCTCATTTAAAATTGCACCAAATAATTTATGCTTTTGATGGTGATTTTCACATATTATTCTACTCACAATTTCTGCTATGATAAACATGTCTTTGGACAATAGGGGATACTATATTCTGCTTCCTGATATTTTTGTCTGTTTAAAAAATACCTTTTCCTAGACAGTAAATCTTGCCATACCAGTGTAATCTGCAATCTAGAACCTTGTGGCTTGGTTGCCATAAAATATATAAAGCTTTTTTCTAAAATTAAAGAAAAATTAGTACAACAGAAAACAATTTTTCCTCTTCATAACAGCTTCCCAAATGAAAGCTCATTCTGCACATACCTGTGTTCTAAAAATATAGTGGTATTTTCAGTTGTTGTGTGGCACGATATGACAGAAATATGCTATCATTTTTTTCTTAAACCTTATCATGGCACGAATTTTTTCAAAATCCTACTGAACTTGGGTTTGTTTTCGTTTTTAAAAACAATTGTTAGTTACCAGCCATCTGCAAATATGGCTTCAGGGTTGTGTGGTTGTCCAGAGCTCCTAACTGTGCCTGTCATTACGACAGACTAGCATGATTTTCTGCTGGAACACCTCTGGTGAGATCTCTAGAGAGAAATCCTTGTTGATTCTGGTCTTGGTATAACGTCATGGAACTGTCTTGCTACACTGTGTTGGGAGATGCATCCATATCTACAAATGGATTCTTCAGTGTTGCACCTGCAATATAAGCAAAAACATCTTAAATGTTCACATATTTGTTTCAGGTTTTTACTTAAAATGTGTTGGTGAGTGGATGAAGAAAAATAACTAAAACCAGAAATAAAAACTGGCTACCACCAGAATGCAACCAAGGTCCAGATTAGCTATGACATAAGAATTTCCTGTTGTTTAGACAAACCAGTCTAGAGTAACTTGTCAACTTTGTACCATATGCCATCTGCATCTTCCTGCAAGTGTCTTTTTAGCAGGAGTTTTGTAATTAGGCTTCTGAATTTTCATGAGATTAGTAAGCAATCCCCAAAGCCCTCACTATTTCTGAAAATGTGGTTATATTTTTTCATTATTCTTTCCAGTGATACAGTCTGATGGTTTCCCAGTCTTTTTGCAGAGACACCTCACTTAAAGACCTGAAGGTGGAAAGCTATGATCAGTTCGGTTTTGCTTTAATATTCTCCTACCAACTGCAGCTTTCCTGTTTCCCCTCCTACCCAGCCCAGACCTCTCAGCTTTCCCTTCTTTGTTGTTGTCCTGTTCCTTTCCTGTGACATCTCTGTCTCTGCTGCTGTCACACATAGCAGTGGCACTAAAACAGAGCAAACACATTCGGACAGATCAATCTGTTTCTCTCTGGTGTCATTTGCGTCCTCTTGCAGTCAGAGTCCTTTTTTCAAGCTCATCTAAATTACTCTCTTCATGGGTTGGAAGGCTCTAATGGATAGAAGTCCAGGTTGAATGAGGCAGTAGAGGAAAGAATACACCTACTCTTCCCCTGGATGGTTCTTGCTAAGCAGCTGCCTAAGGTACTCCTTAAAAATGTTATCAGAACAGCTGAGATAGACCTCTCTAGTGTACTGGGACTAACAGGCTCTCATAGATGCAATTCAGAGTGTGGCTCTTGCTGCACTCTTGAGTCCCTTGTGCCAGCTGCAGCCTCTGCCCATTGTGAGGAGAGGGCACCAGAACTGTCGGGCAGTGGAAGGCAACCTGCCTGATGTATGGGATAGGGCGTCCCTGGGAGGGAACTTGGTCACCAAAGCCACCTCTGTGCCAGTGGGAGCTCGCTCTTGCCCAATTCACAGTGAAAGCTCTGAAGCAGGTACAATAGGGCTTAGAAATTCAGCTGACAAAAGTCACCCCAGAAACCAGAAAAATCTCAAAATGTGCCTAGAAGTGGCTTACTTAAGTAAAAAACAGTTGTTGTCCCCTTATTATCTTTACATTTCATGTAACTGGAAATATAAATATAAGGCATCTTTGTACTCCTTCAATACTCAAGAGGTTATTCTTACTCCAAAGCTGATGCTTGGGGTCTCCTGTACACAAGCAGCTTGTCAGTGTCCCTAGGCAGCAGCAGAAATGACTCCCCAGTTTGTGCCCGTGCTCGAAGTGCTGGGAATAGCTGCATTCCTGCCTGCTTTGCTGACCCAGGCACGCTTCCCAAGCAAGGAGGAGGCCTAATCCTTTGAGAATCCCAAATACAAATACCGCAGCGGTATTTGGCAGGCCAGCACAGGAATTTGTGATCTTCATCAGCTTGCTACGGTTTGTTTCCCTTGATCTGGAGGCTGTTTTTGCACGGGTTAGAAGGCACTGACGAACCAGTTTCCCCGTCTCTCGCTGTGCAGTGCCGGCGGGGGCTGCGGAGCGGGTCCGTTCCCAGCGCCGGGCGGATTTTCCCTGCGGAGCCCAAGCGCAGCACTGCTGGTGGAGCACTGACCCCTCGCGGCTCAGCTCCGGCTCCAGGCCCTGGGTACGTCCCCTCTGTGCGGCTCTGCTGGAGCAGCCTCAGGCTGCAGGGTCCGAGATGCAGAATTTTTACATAATAGATGTATTTTGTGATCGGTCTTTCTATGACCGGATTAATGAGGCCAGATCGACTGCAGTGAGGAGTTTATCAGGTTGACTCCCAAGCTGCATAATTTCTACAATTTTTTGCTTAGAGGAAGAGTTTCTTTGCCATTCCCAAGTCATTCAGGATGCTTGCCAAAAGTGAGGGTTTGGTACCTGGAAGTCCCCATGTAACCTGAATGTCGGCAGTTCCTGAAAAAATCAAAGCGGTTTAGAATATGCCTGGACAAATGACATGAAAACCTGTTAAATGCAAAGGTCTTCTTCAGCTGTTTGGATTTCTGTGCTTCCTTCTGTTGAATGTACTCTGCGAAGCTCCCGGTGTGTATCCTGTCGTCAGAAAGGTGTTTCTGCCAGTTTGTTAAAGCAATGTCATGTGCAGACCTCTAAAGCCCCATCTGCTGTGAAAAACCACGCCAAAGCTCTGTCACCATGGAGCAATAAACAAGGGTCATCCATTTTACAGTGAGGTAAGTAAAAGACATGAGGTGGTCATGTGGTTATTCAAAATACTACGTGTCAGCATCAGCATTCGTAAAGGATGGGAAGGTTCTTAATGTGTGTTCCCTGCTCTGGGCCCTGGGACACGCTGCTTGACAGCCCAGAGGACGAGGACAGCAGACAGTGCAATGGCTCTGGTAGCAATTGTGAGAAATGCCCACCATGCAGGTCTTACCTAATGATCTGAACTGCAGCGAACCCAAAACTCTGTCAGTAATCACTGAAAGTCTGAAAACATCTGTGAGCATCTCAGCCTCCACAAGAATACAGAAAGGATTTTGGCAGTGCATTGTTCCGCGTTCGCGTGTCCTGTTTACAGCTGTGTCAGCGGGCATAGGTGTACGTGGCTCTGGTCTCAGAAAGCTCGACGTGAAGGACTTTAATGATGTACTCCGTGCGCAGGTGCCCCGTTGCATGCAGCAGTGTCAGCTGGCGAGCACGAGGTGGCACAGCAGAGCAGCAGTAGCAGCCGGAGGAAGAGGAGAGGGCTGCAGCAGGGTGATGGGTAGGTCTGGTAGCCGAATTTTCGGGTCCTGACTGTGTGTCTGGCAATTGCAGCCTGCGACTTCCGATAACAGCATCCCTACTAAGTCCAGTTCCCTCATGGAATACCTGACTCTTTCGTATTCCCTAGGCAGCAGCTCAGTCGTTTCATCTGCAGATTCCCTAGAGTTTATGAGTGAGTATCACCTCAGTCCTTACTGGCATTATTAAATGCCTCGGTTCCTGAGCTGGTCCCATTTTATGATGAAGTTTTCATGACGTCTCCGCTCTACCTGCAAATTAAAACTGTATGATAGACTCAGAGATGTTCCAACTCTCAGTTCCTTCCTCCTACAATCACATTTGATGGTTTTTCTTTTTTTTCTGGTGTGACTTTTTCTTTTATCAGTTGAATTTCTATGCCTCGTTGTAGATACTTCGAACGCTGTGCCTTTAAGTCCAAAAAGGATGTTTTGAAAAATCAATTGCTCATGTGCCTAAGGAAATATGTTTAAAAATATTTGATGTAGCCTTTGCTAGAGAGAAGAGTGTCTTGGGAGTTATCAATGTCAGGAGCAAGTTAGAATGTAGGGCCACTGTCCCCTTAAGGGCTTGGGATGCAGAATCCTGCATTGTAAGATTTCTCCTTCTCTCATCTGGGCAAAGCCTATTATGTCAGCCTTAGGATCAAGAGTGATTGAATGAGTGAAGTTGACCATGTATCTGATGGAAGATTGGGCTAATACAGACTCTCCAAGCTAGGAGAAAAGCCTGCTTGATTGCAGTTGAAGACGATCAGGAGAAGCTGGTTCTAAGTCAAGAACTGGAAGCTTAATAACTACATCAGTTAAGAGATGAATAAAAACTTCCTGCCCCTCACCTCTGCCCCACCACCACCCACCCAAAAAAAAAAAAAAAGCTGATTAACTTAAGTAGACACTGGGAATGGGAAAAGGCAGGCCCTTTGCAAGAGCTGTTTCTACCATGAGGGAATGCCCTGAAGCATTCTTTGTCTAGCCTGGCCATAGAACTGCTGTGACCTTGATGCCAAGGTTGTTTAATAGCTCTGCTATCATGCAGAGCTAATTGCTCTGGCTGGTTGTGTAGATTGACAGTTAGCTGGGAATTTTATGATGGAATGATTTTCAGATGGGGAATATGCTGCTTTTCAAAAGTTTAAATGTTATTTCTGAAAACTTGGTTTTACTGGAACAATAAAAAAGTGCTTCCAGGAAAACAGGAAAAATGCCTCACTACCGAGAAGATTTTACAGTAGAACAGAATTGATCACAATCAGCATGCACAGAACAGGCAGATATTCTATCTTAATGGTCTGCCATGGAGATATTCAGAAACACCCTTTCCATAAAAAAGTATTGTTTTAAAAAAACTGTAATCACGAATTGGCCTGATTTTTTTTAAAAATTGAGGGGGTTTATTTTCCAGTCACTTCAGTTTCAGGGCATGTATCATTTCAGAACGGCACCTTGAGTACATTATTGCATGCTAACAAAAATAAGTACCGTGATTTCTATTCAGAAACACATTTGTAGGAAATTCCCAATACTCCTGGAAGTAGTGGGTTGGATTTCAA
Source organism: Lycocorax pyrrhopterus obiensis (assembly GCA_014706295.1). Classification (NCBI taxonomy): domain Eukaryota; kingdom Metazoa; phylum Chordata; class Aves; order Passeriformes; family Paradisaeidae; genus Lycocorax; species Lycocorax pyrrhopterus. The sequence goes on from JACSVZ010000016.1 coordinate 4,654,900, forward strand.
TCCTGCTGAAGACTGACCATCCACATAGAAATACTGCAGCCATGCTGGTGCCCTGTGAGCTCAGAGGATCTCTGTGCAAGGGCCAGAGGACCCTGATGCAGCGATATTATATCTCTGAACACTGTGCAGTTTTGTTTGCTTGTGGAACTCAAATTCTCAGTCTGAGTCAGAACGAGCTTTAGACAGGGAAAAAATCTACTGCATATTCCCTATCCTTCTCCAGCCTTTATATGCCTCTCCAGAGGTTTTAAGAAGCCAAAGCAGTGTTTTCTAGGTAGAGTAGAGGTTTCTCCATGGCTCAAAGGCCAGGACTGTTCTACAGATTTTGCAATGGCACAGTTATGCACAGGTCAGCACCTGGGGTGTGACCTGACAAACAGTAAAGCTGCCAGAAGTCACTTGTGCATAAAAACCAGCTTGTCACTCCCAGGTAATCAGGAAGTTATACTGTAAAAACCTTTTCTTGCTGTTATAAGCTGCATCTGCCTTGGAATGCTGTGCCAGCATAATACACTGCGTAACATTATAAGGCATGATACCTGTGCTGACAAAGCACTCTGAGCGTGGACCTAGCCTAACTTGCAGCTCCTTCTTTCCTGAGCTACACAACAGAAGAGGCACAGAAAGAAAATATAGACAGAGACTCTCTAACTGCTTCTTGCTGGAGAAACAGTCATATAGTAGTAAGGTGGTCCTTGGTTGTTCTTTAGTTCTGAACAGTTTGTGTCTGACCCCATAACTCAGTGACAAACTGCAAATGTTAGACCACTCCAGCCACTCTTCCCTGCTTTTCTTAACTGCATCACATGTGGTTTATCAGAAACCAGTGTTTTTCTCTTCCTTCATGACTACATTCTTTCTGCAAAACTTTGTGTGACTTCAGACCCATCCTAAATAATTTCAGAGCAGAAAATGGGTTGGATGAAATATTTTATGAGCATGTGAACAAATGAAATTATCAGAATGTCATAAAATAACTGATGCATTGTATAGAAATTTCTCTTCATTTTTTCTTCATCACAAGTGACTTGAATAACATCCTTCTGAAATGCTCTCTGTGAGACAAATAGTGTGTGAGCTCTGTTGTGCTTTCATAAATACCCAACAATCCCTGCAAGTTAAAGTATCATCACGTTTGCTGCACTTGATCATGGGGGCAGGGACAGGCTGTCAGAATTTGTCTGTAATCTCTAATCCCAAACAAAGTTTGCTGTTTTGCTTTCTGCAGCTTGTTCCCGTCCTCATTGTCTGCTTCACAGCTCGCGTTCAGCCTCTGAGTCAAGGTCACTGTCAGTCTGAAAATCAATTTTCCATGCCTCCATTACGCCTTCCTCAACCTTATTTGTTTTCTTATCTCTCTCACTGAAAGAGCTGCCTACGCAGCTATGGCTGAAACATGGGACAAGCTCACATGTGCAAAATCTTAGCCAAATAGGAAGCCTATGATGAAATAATCTGTAAATAATCTCTTCCCCAGCTATCACGAGCCTTTCAGATTATTTATATTGGATAGTCATTTAAATCTTGTCAGTGCTGCATTGTGCTGCTGTTGATTGAAATGGTAATGAATGCAATACAGCCTCTCAAATGGTTCAGTTTTTTAAAAAATGCATCATTTACAGGCAGTTAGCAGTGTTACAATTGCATCTGGCTCATTGATTGCCAAGTACGAGCTGGCTGTGTCTGCAGGGCACAGCCAGTCTGGGTTGCAATGAATCCTGTGTCATCTTTGTGTTGCACATCTGTGGTATATTTGCTGACTTGCTAAAGTTAGGGTCAGCAAACAAGCTCCCAGCAACCAATAGTAAGTAGCAAACTGCTCTAAGTATGTTCGCAATTAATTTTCCTGAGCCAACTCTTTTTCTTTTGCTGGTACAGCCCACTATCCTGCAAGTCACTGCACTGCTCTTTGACTCAAAATTCTCTGTCTGTTCTCGTATCCAGGCTGTGTCTGCATCTGTTTTATTCTGTGCATAAAATCCTTTTATCCATATGTCCAAGGCTGTAACTTGTGTTCTGTTTATATTACTTCTAAGGTATCAAAATTTGCCTTTCCTCTGGCCTTGAAAAGCACAGTCTTGCCTGTTCATATCTACTCAGGATATTGTCATTTGAACTCGATATTTTTCTGTCTGATTATGCAAACCCAAATATGTGTTGCTTTGTGTATTTTCCATCATCTTTCCATCATTTTTACTGTGTAATATCTATGATTTGGTGGTTGACACCTCTTCCAAGGCTTCTGAGGGCCAATCTCTGGCAGTCACTTGTATCCTAGTCTACTTAAATACTGATTCTTGTTTATGATTAGTCAACAATCAGAGTCTGCACTATCTCCTGGTTACGCTTCCAATGAAGAAATGTAATGTTTTGTTCTATGGGGCTTCTTGTGTTTGGAAGGCCATTCCTAAAAGCATGCAAACCTTGATGACACTTCCATTTCTGAAGGGCCAACAGACACTCTCATTTTCCTCGTACTCTTCCATCCGCATGTCTCTATCTACGGGTGTTTGCTTTGCATTGTCATTTCTAGACATCATTTCTAGTCCTTTGGAGCACAGCCCCAAAACTTGGTCCTGATTTATACAGCTCTTAACAGGTGGGGAGAAGGAGGGTAAAGGGGTAGGAAATCAGAGGTCTGGAATATGTGGTCATGGCAGCAACAGAAATGGTTACATAATCTTTATTCTTTGCTCCTGCAAAACTGAAATTGCAATTGACTTTTGCCTGAATGTTTTCTATGGTCAATCTGGTGCTAAAGCTTACAAAATTCTCCTCATTTTTACCTCTTTAGTGTATTTATAAGGCTCACTGTGCGTTTAGGTAGTAAACAACCATTATATAGGTCTGTGTAAGTTTTTGCTAAGCTTCACTGTAATGGAAATCTACATGAAGCAGTGATGTGGCACACAGGGGAAAGAGCCTTCTTCTCCATCTGGAACAATTCCAGTTGTAAAATGAATGCTTTTACTCTTGCGAAGAAATTAATATCACTTCCTCCTATTGAAGAAGGCTGGACAGCAATAATAAATAGAGCTAGAGATAAATTGCCAAATATTACATAAAAATTTATCGGCTTCATTTTGAGCCATGATAAAATAAGGCAAATCCTTTACTTTTTCTGCCATAAAATGTGCTGGGTCATGCAGAGTTTAAACCTGAAGAGGTAAAAATAAAATGGAACCATTTCCAGCACAGAGCTTCAGCTGACTTGTCGACCCTTTGGCAAAGGAGTGAGATTGATTGGGACAGCCTCTCATACCGGGGAAGGAATGCTTTATTCCAGAAACTTGTGAGCAGGGCTCAATCTCTACCAGAACACCTCAGTCTGACAGAATGGGAAGGCATGCAAAGATACCAGCAGCTGCTTGGTGCCAGGGTCACAAGCACCAGTTCTTGGGTGAGGTCTAAAAGTTCATCTGTCTCTCTGGTGTCAGTTCAGGAGTTTTCTGTGCCACCCTTGAGAGGAGATTGTGCCTGCCTGTGCTCAGAGGTTGTGGAGTCCTCCTGAAGAGGCTTCTTGACATGCTGATCTTTTCCAAAGAAGACAACCATACTATTAGAGAAAATTACACTCTCAGAGGGAGTTATTAGCGGACAAAAAAGCCTTGGTAACTAAGTTCTTTTTCTTGCAGGTGCTTGATTCACACATTGCAAGAAAGGTAGATCAAGGAAGCCATCCGTGCCTCTGGGACTTTCAAAACTGTTGTGGTGTTTAAAGAGCAATTCTCTAAAAATGCCTCACTGGAAGCAAAGTTAAGGGATCAGGTGGATTCGTTAGATGGTGAGACCTGGTCCAGGCAGCCCAGGTTTGAAGTTTAGTGGCAGGTATCCGAATTACAGTACCAACCAAAGCAGTAAAAATTTGGCTCTGAGGGAAATACTGCTGTCATCAGATCTTTGACCCCTGTCTGTGGTCCTCTAGAGTGCCAGCATGAGATATGGATGCAGGTAGGGTAACAGGCAGTGCCTGAGGAGAGGCTGAATTGGGTCACACACTGTATGACACCATCAGACCAACCTGGCTGAAGTTTGTTCAGCTTCACTGGCACTGCTGAGAGCTCCTGGTTCTTTACCAGCCAGGGCAGCCTTGGCAGCTGGGCTTTATCTCTTTGGTCTTCAGCAAAGTCAGGCACTGAGGACCTTACTGTGCAGTTTTCCTTTACTCTCCTGCCAGTTTAATTTGTTTCACTTGCAACAGGAATATTTTCTTCAGTTGACCTTCCCTCACCTGGTAACTGTGTTTCTAACCACAATTCACATCTTTGACCTCCTAACAAAGAGCCAAAGCATTAAAAATGCATGAGGCCCTTGTGAGTGGGGCAGCTGAATGGCTGCATTAGCACCAAGGCTGAATTATTGATAGAAAGGGTGACTTACTTTCCTTTTAGCTATTGAATAATAGATTAAAAGCGGTACAATAAGATTATTTTCATTACTCACGTAAATTACTTGTTCAGTTAAGAAGAGTGAGGAGAACAAATGAAAAGCACCCTGGGGTGGCAAATACATTAGACTTAAAATTTTTATGTTCTAGAGTATTTATTAATTTTAGATGCATTTTCAAATAGATGTTTTGATTTAACAGAAGTAATAAGGAATGTTTTGTAAAGTTTAGGAGATAGGAATAGGCTTTTTTTTATGATACTCTCAGTGAAACTTATGAATAGAGAACAAAAAATGTGTTCTGTATTAGCTGGTGCCCCTGCTAACCCAAATAAGAAATGTTATTTAACAGTTGAAATTACCAGACTGACTAATACCTGGTCTTTAGGATTGTTATGTTATTGAATCCCTCAGTTTTCCTATGTGTGGTGTGCCACACTGAGCTGTCACCATCTATGTAGTCCTAGAGAAATAATAACTTTGTTTGGTTTTGTTTTTCCTATTTAGTTTAGTCACAGTAAAAATATTGCCTATTAAATCTTTTCAGGGATTAGTAATCTGTTTGGCTTTCTATACAGCCTTTGGCTCTCAGATCTGCTGGCTGGTTATTACTGTGGCCAGAAAGGATCCTGCTGCAGATTTCTGTTGGTCAGTCAACAGCATTCTTACAGAAGCTATTAGATGCCATGGTTGCCCACAATTTTGAATGGACAGTTGTTTCTGCATTTCCACTTGTGCTACCCTCCTGCAGGGCTGGGATGATGTTGGCTTTGAACTGGACAGCTCCTCTTCTATCAGCTTTGAAATAATTTCAGCACAGACTCAGCACGTATCTGGTAGGCTGGCTGGGCAGTTTTCTACTTATATCCCTGTGGCAAAAATTTGAGAAAGAGGAAGAAAGAGCAAATTTCCTTTAACTGAAATAATGAAAAATAATTCATTACAGCCTCTAAGGAAAAGTGAGACTTTCAAAATAGTGCATCTCCATTCTTCTGCCGATATTTTCTTAGCCAAAGAACCAAAAGTAACCCAAAAGTGACAATATCAGTATTGCTTCATACAAGTACCACAAAATGTTACGGTGTAGTCACATTAGGTACTGATTTAGAACCCGCTCACATGGCTGAAAAAATCCCATGGATTTGTGACAGTCTCTGCAACATCTGTTGATGGCAGGCATTCCATTAAATACAGAAATCAGGATTGGATTTATGCGGAATTGTACCTGTTAGCAGGCACACAGGGTAGCTTCCTTACAACCCCCTAGCTGATAGAGAATAAACAATTCCAATGCACCTCTCAGCACAACCTTCCTGGATGACAGCCTCAACTCTCCAGCTTCAATCCCCACACGTTTTCAGCCCATGAGTTCTCTAGAAGGATGGGAGGATTTGGTGAATTTTGTGATGCTGAAGACTCTCTGGTAAGAAGAGAAGGAAGGCAGTGTGATTTCACTGTGAGTAGGCTCCTGAGTGACTATCCAAGGGTAAAACAGAGATATGTACCACTGACCTACTTAGTGTTGAAAGTCTCCATATTCCATTATTGATGAACTGATCTACTTAATGCTCTCCTTGTTGCCTGCAGTTACCTCAATAGCAGGATGGTTTTGATTATTCCTCCATTTCTTTTCTTCATGTAATTAGAATTTCCCTGTTTTATAGCCTGATAGTCTGACCCAATGGAATATGTAGAGCTGAAATATACAGGCTGAGTCAGAATTTTGGATCTGCTTTTAAAAGCTAAATTTAGGCACACAAGACCGTAAATTTTAGTCTTCATGGTCTGATAAGGTCTATAAGAAAAAGCACTGATGGTGCTAAAGTCTTTGAGTGCTTTAAGCTTGCAGTTTAGAACTGATCCATTTTGGTAGGTGTTTTTTAAAAGACAGTTTCTGCAGGATTCTAAAGTACTGGCAATGTATTTTTGCCTTTTTTTTTTGCATTGTTAGTCAAACTCCAGCAACAGATCAGGCTTGTCGTTGTTAAAGAAACTCAGTTTCCTCTGACAAGACAAAAAGGCAAATATTCCAAGAATTTCTCACTTTTAGTGTATTTTTAAAAGATCTATTTTCAAAACTTGCTTTTAGATTCAGTATGTGTCATACACAAAATGAGAGAGATGAATATAAATTGCATCTTAACTAGTATAAGTGACTCTCTTCACATTGCTGAAGGAGGTGATTTTAATTTTGGAAGTTAACTTCTTTTTTTAACTGTGAGGCTGTGGATCTGATAAATGTAGCTGTCAGCCATGCGTGGGGTGGGGAGGAAGGGAGAAGGAAGTCTTCCTGTGCTATGTTTAGCAGTGTTCGTGACATAAATACTGCAATTGTCCTGGGCTGTAGTAAGTTCTGTAAGTTTTATGATGCTGTTAGTTAGAACTGCCTGTATGGTTTTATGGGTTTTATGCAATAGCAGTCTCTTAGAGGAAAAAAAAAGGAAGGAAAAGCAGTGAGTCAGTCTAGGATGTGCCTTGGTAAACACCTTGGGGTAGGCAAAGTGCAAATGCCCAAATTACTTCCTTTGGGCTTTGTAACCTCTAGGTTCCTGCCAGATTTAATTGTTTGCATTGCCAGTGATGGGGTACAACAGACGACAAGGGCTGTGAACAGTGGGGCAGACCTTGTGCCGAGAGACGAGCTTCTTTCCCTTCCTCTTGAAGAGAAATGAGTGCCTCCTTCAGACCGTGGTAGTCCTGAGTGCTACAGAAGTTAAGCCATCCTTGGCTTTTCTGCCAGGTGAAAACCTCATTTTAAGTTAGTTATTCTGCAAACCCTCCTGTGGTTTAACATGCTTCTCTTGAGACACCATAAGCTTTATTCTAACGCTAAATGTTAAACACACCATTTCTGTGGCAGGTCTGGCAGGGCTTTTTGTCAACAGTTATTACCAGGAGTCTGGTGTTGTGACAGCAGATCTTGGATCCAGGCAGACTTGCTTGGATAAAAATGAAGAACATGCAAGGTACTACCAGGGTTACTGGTTCTGCTCTAAAAGCAGTCGCAACCCAGCGGGGAATGAAAAGATAGGAGCACAAGTGCAGCTGAGTTTCCTTCAGTAACACTCGAACTATGCCCAGCGCTGCACCCAATGGAGAAGACAGTGTTTCTGTGTCATCTTTGCGTTCCTCTTTTTCAGTCATCAGTGCAGGCTGCTCTGTGCTCTCTTGTTTCAGACCCTATAGAGTTGCTCTGCCAACTGGAAATTGGCCAATATGAATGTGTGACACAGAGATGTTGCCAAATTTTGATTATGCTGTTGAATGATTTTTCTTAGCCACCCAAGTATTCCCTTTCCACACTGGCAGTCTTTGAAGAGAGGATCCAGTGGATTTATGGTCCTTAATCATTCCTAAAAATCTGTCCTGTCACTTGCTATCACCTTTACTGCCAGTTAATATTGCTCACCCAGTGCTTTGTAAGAAAATATTGAACCACTGACCTGTTTTCATCTCATAAACCAGCACAGGCTGGTTTGTAGCCCTTCCCCCCCAAGTCCAAAAATTAGGACACGTTGTATTGTAAACTTGCATGTCCATTAAACGATGTGAATATAGAATGGGTTGGAGTATCTGGGAAATTAGGTCCAAGGATGTCCAGTTGCAACACAATCAGCTGAATATGGCATTCTTCTTGCTCCTGACCTTCTGGGGAAGGGAATTCTACCTGATAAAGCAGAGTTCTTACACTGTTAAAATTTGTATTTAGTAAGAATTTGTATTCTTGTAGATGAATCAGCTAAAAGGCCCTACAGTGTAAAAGCCTAGGTCTATGCAGTATGCAAGCATCCTGTTTTATTTAAAAGATGAAAAGTGGCTACTTAGACATCATAATTGAATAATGTGTCTTATTTCAAGTTTCCATTTGCATCCTCTTCAGAAAGTCACTTAAGAGGTTAAAAGGACAGTAAGCAGGATTAAGTTTTCTGTATTTTATGGCTACAATTTCTAATAAAAACTTGGAGAATAAAGAAGAGGGAGTGATATCATATGACACCTCAGTTCCACCAGTACGTAGCTTACTGCAATTCCTTCATAGGTCAGAAACAGTGTGGCAGCAGGACCAGGACAGTGATTGTCCCCCTGTGCTGGGCACTGCTAAGGCACCTCAAATCCTGAGTTCAGGTTTGGACTTCCCATGACAAGGAAGACATTGAGGGGCTGGAGTGAGTCCAGAGAAGGGAACAGAGCTGGGGAAGGGGCTGAAGCACCAGTCTGACGAGGAGCAGCTGAGGGGGCTCAGTCAGGAGAAGAGGAGGTGCAGGGAGGACCTTCTTGCTCTCCACAACTCCCTGACAGGAGTCTATTTCTGTCTATCATATCTGTCTGATCATAACTCTCTCTCTCTTCCTCTCTCATTTATGAGAACAGAATTACTCAGAAGTACTCTTGAATTATGGAAGGTGTGAGTTCAGCCTTGTGAATTACTATGAAGAAATTCCAGAATCTTGTCATTTCTGTTAATTTATTTTGCTACAAATTGAGTCTAAGCCTTCATGCTTTGCTATTCTTTGAAGTGAACCTCATTGATATGGTAGATGTTTTCCAAACTTGGAACTGTGATAAAAACACAAAGATTTTGGTTTTACTTAGCTCCCAAGACACAAAACACCCAAGACTTCGAGAAATCAGTGAAGGACTTCATGCAGTGTGCTGCATACTCTTAGGTATTTATGTTCATGGAAGTGCAGTTAAGAAATAATGCCAAGTTATAAACTGATTCAGAGTGGCCACGTTAGAAGTATTTGACAGTGGAGTACAAACCAGAAATCAGTCCCGCCAGTCACCCCTTCCCATTTTAAGAGACTGTGTTTGAAGACAAGCCTGACCTTTAGGCAAAATGAGATCTGTTGTTAGCCAGCATTGATTGATTCATGCTTTTCCCTAACACTGGGTTGATCTTCAGCATGGCTCAGTAGAAGGGAGTTTAGCCTATTACCAATAACAATTTTAGATGTTCAGACTTTCAAGGAGAGAGAGCAAACAGCGGTCACAGGAAAGTAGAACTGAGTTTTCCTAAAGAAGCAGAAGTAGCACCACTGCCCGATAAATAACCCAATGGAGAAATCTTTACTTCTCAGTTAAACCTGGGGAAATTATTAGTTCTGCCAATTAATGAAAGGGAAGTTTGAAAGCATTCCTGAAATACTGGGGAATTGTTCTAATAATGGGACTTTACCCATGATTTTTTCAGTACTCCAGTATGGGAACTGCACAAGTGGAAATGTGAAGAAAAAAACTAAAGTTACAGGAATGAACTTTTCTGACTTTTTGGATGAACACACATTCTTTTACTCTCACTGAGATGGATTTTTCAGGTATGCCTCAAAACACAAAGAACTCTTCTGTGTGTCAATAACTTAGTAGATTTTTCAGTTGATTATGCTGCTTTGAATATTTATGTTACTGTAGACTAAGTAACTAGTTCCTGTAAAAAGTCAGGAATCTCCTGTCAGAAAGCACAGCAAAACAAGGTTTTCAGTATTTGTGTCACTTTTTTTGTTAATAGTTAGGTCTCAACTGACTTCAGGGGTTTTTTTCCTGGGTGCTAGAGAAAGCTGTCTTTATGATAGGATTTTTTTCACCTGTGAAGTGGTTTTTACTGGGCCATTATTCATCACTGTACTGTGCTCGCTTTAAATTTTTGTGCCTTCAGTTGTAGCACTCAGTGGACTGTTGTGTGATACACTGAGTGATAAATTGCTGCTAGGGGAAGATTATTGATCTCTATGCTGTGGATGATTGTCATATCATTAGGGAACAGAATACTTTCTATAGATTTCCTGAGCTGATTAAACAAAATCAGGATTGAGACAACAATGCCTCTGGTCAGGTTGAAGGTGAGACACTCTCTGCTTCAAGGCAAAGAGACACAGTTAAGAGGAGAGCAGGTGCACCAGTAGCAGCAGAACATGGTCTGTAAGTCTCTTCATGGAAGACTTTCCTGAATTCTTGTGGCTTAGTGTCCAAACAACATCCAAGCAAGGACAGAGGGAGGTGGATAACAAACTGTTCTCTCTGCAGCCTCTTTCCTTGGAGCAGGAGAGGCCTTCAGGTCTGCATTTCTTCCCCTCCCTGCAGAAAGGAACCAGGGCGAAGAAAGGTGAAAGAGGAGGCAGAAGCAGGGCAGTAGCACAGGATTGTGAAGAGGTTGAGTCTGATGAATAGAAGTAAGAAAATTTGGCATCGTATCCTGATGGAGAATGCTCATGGTCTACAATTGCCTAAAGGCAGGTTTTTTTTAAAAAAACTGCTTTTCTGAACTGGCTTGTTACAGAGCAGTGAGGAAGTCAGTCTAAAACATATTTAGGAATCTTGTCCCTTTTTTTACTTAACAATAGTTTGGTGCCATAGAGGTGCAAATAACCTCATCTATTCTAAATACATACTCTCCCAACTTCTGTTAATTTTAAATATCTTTTTAATAGCATTTTTCAAAAGCTTCATGAGTAATTAAGAAAAACAATAAAAGAAGGTCAGTGGTAGTTTAGTGACCCACTAATTCTTGTAACTCAACATTAGGAGGCGGCAGTTCATTGCTAACAATGCCACCGTTGTCTCTGTCCTTCTAGGCAAAGAACCAGAACACATTTCCCAGCTAATTGGAAGCTACGTGAAGCATTCACTCTTTTAAGACGTGTAGCACCCCATCAGAAACCCCAGTGACTGACAGTGCAGTTATTAATAGAACCGGCCAGTGACGGAACAATTGGGCTGCTTGGAGCCCTGCGATCCCCGGGCCAGAGTGGGTGCCCGCTCTGTCCCACAGGCAGGCCAGCACGGAGAGCGGTGGGACAGCTGGGCACTGGAGCAGATTGTGCAGAGGGAATGTGAAAGGGCAGCGCACGGCCCGTGCTCTGTGGGGAACAATGCTTCCCAGCAAAGTGCTGCGTGGAGGCAGAGGGGACGGGTGGATTTGCGGTGATGGTTAATGCTCCGTGATCCGTGGGCTGAGGATTAAGCAGACTGCGCACGCAGGGCTGGCCAAGGTGCCTCACAATGGAAATGCGTGGGAATGTGCTGTGTCTGGTGTTCTGCTCTCCCAGAACATTGGCCTGTGGTTCTTAGCTGCTCTAGCAGGCCAGGCCAGATGGAAGCTCTTCCAGACAAAAAATGTTTGGTCCTACTGCAGTACCCTCACAAAAGCCCATATTTTCTTTGTTTTTATCACTATCCAGGTGTGCCCAGCCCACTGAAAAGCCCAAATCATGGAGAGCTGTCAGCACTTGAAGAAATCTATGGAACCTAAAAACAGATGTTTTGTTGGCTGAGGAGGACCAGCTGTCTCATACACTGTGTGTGTATCCTGGGCATATGCAGGGAAGAGGTATGTGACCTTGGGAAGTCTAGCAAAATAAGTGCCTGTAGCCAAATGGTGCTGCTTAGATTGTTGCCAATGTTTCACTGGTAGCTTTCCCAGCTACCAGTACTTCATAAAAATCTTCACTGCCTTTTCAAAAATTATATAGGTTGCAACGTCCCTTTAACTTCCTGCCTTAGTCAGTTCAGCTCAGCAGAGGCCTGGCCACCACCTCAATTTCCAAATTCAGTCAGTGGTCTCCGGGTTTGCCAAAAGGGCCAGCTGGTGTACGGCGTGCATCCTGCCCAAGCCAAGTGGTGCTGGCTTGCCGGGGACTGTGCTCCTCCCTTTGCCGATTGCTCACTGCTGGCTTGCCTGGTGCTCAGCACAGGTGAAGAGCAACCCAGCTGGGCTGTTCTGGTTGTCTCCTGCCCTTAATCCCCAAGCCTGTTCTGGGGGGCATTAGATGCTTTTAGAAAAGTAACTTTACAGTGCCATTCCGCAGGAGACTGGTTGTACCTTACAAGAATTTATCACCAAAGCTTGAAGTATATAAAATGGGTAAATGTAATAGTATATTATTCACTGTTGATTTTCAGCATAAAGATTCTTGTGTTTCGTAGATGAAAATTTGTAATTATAGTCTATGTGCAGCCAGATGATTAATGCACGTTCATTTGAATTACCTCATTTTCCATTCCTTTTGATAGACTGCAAAGTATAATATTAGATAAAGGAATGGAGAAACTGGGGTGTGGGTTGTTTTTAGGGTTGGGGTTGGTTTGTTTGTTTGGGGGGTATGTTGTGGGGTTGGTTTGTTTGTTTGTTTTCTTTTTGGGGTTGTTTGGTGTTTGGCCAGTGTGGGCAACTTGGGAGTTCAATTGTCTGTCTGTAGATAATCCAAAACACATCTGAGGTCACTTTGCTACTCAGGATTAAGGCAATAATAGTATCCAATAATAGTTAATGCAATTACAGACTTTTTCATTTTCTCTTTATCAAATAAAGGGAGACAGCATACCTCCTGACACAGGTCACATTTCAGTTCAGGGAAGAACGCTACCCTGCTGATCTGGGAAATAGAACATAGTGTGGTTCACATGAGCATATATGTGATGGCAGTAAGTGAAATTGATTTCTGAGGAAATCCCGCAGGTACTGAGAGCAGTATCCTATTGGTTTCAATCAATAAAAATTGCTAATTGTGTTTACTGGTCATTAGGCTAAAAATGAGATACAGGATTTGGCCTTACAAAAATACAGCTTCCCTACAACGCAGTTAAGGCACAGAGAGGAGCAGCAGGATGGGAACGGTGTTATGGAGGGCAGTGGTGACTGATAAGGGGTAGAACCAAGCTAGAAAGAAGAATCTTTTATTGGAAGGGAATCAGAAAGGTGGAACTTTTCTTTTCTGATCATGAAATCTAGAATTTTTGAAAGTATGCTGTAGAGTGGCGGTTTGCAGTTTGTGGTTCTGAGGTTAGTCCTAGTCTATAAAATGTTAGTCCATGGCTGATTGAAAAATCGAGGAAACAGAGAGAAAAAAATTTCCCAAGAAAACAAACAAAAACTAGGAAAATGGGAGTAAAGTATAAACAGTCAGTATTTAGACTAAATTTTATTCAGTTAAAAGAAAGTTGCCTGGGCTCTGGATTTCTTTTCAAAGCCTGCTTTTTATTTGGATTATTTTTTAATATTTAAGACCTTAATGGCCTTTTAACTGAGTAAGTTTGCAACATGCTGCAAGAGACACTAGTCTTGCTTTAGAAACAGTGAGCTGCCCCAGCATTTTATGTTTGCACAGGTGAAGGGCTATTTTATTGAACCACTGTGGGTCAAGGGTATTACAGTTTCTAGAGAGACTGGTGGGTACAGTATATTTATCTTTAATAATATAAAATCCAAAGTTCAGAGGTCAAGGGAGCAATAGACAGAAATCTTCCTTTTAAGTGTCTGTTCATCTATTTATATTTATAAAACCTCATAAAACCTTCACATTTCTATCATTCACATTATACAGCCCTCAGCAACAAATGTAATTTTTAAAATAACCTCATCCATTCTTAATTTATGTTTCAAGGGTTGCATTCAATCATACAGTTTAGCTGTCATCACCTTTCATAAACACTAATGGGAAAACTAACATATCTTTTTCTAACAGAAAAACTATTAATTAGTTTTATTGCATGATTTTAAAGTAAAACAGCTTTTGAATAGTGAAAAAAAAAGAAAATCTGAGGGCATTTTTAAATTTGTAAGTATTATTCAAAATTTTGCAGATTATAGTTGAAGAATACTTTGAGAGCTGAGATGATTCAAGTACTATCTTGTTATTGATTGAAGCTTTAAGAAATCTAGCTAAAAAAAGCACCTTGCATTGCAACCCTGCTGTTTCCTGGCATCCTTTTGCTATTTCAGTAGCAAACTACTTCCAAAGACATAATCACTCTTGCCATCCCACCTGACCAACCTCACCCTGATCAGATGGACTCACTGTAAAAACACACGGTTGTTATTCAGGAAGCAACAAACCTGGGGGTTTTGCAGGATGTATTTTTTGGGTGGTTAGACCACCATCTTAATTATAAATGGATTTCAGGGAGTTGGTTGCTATAGCAACAGTCTACTTAGTGCTTTTTCCAGAGCGAAACCCTACTTGCCTGTATGTTCAAGGGAAGACAGAATGGCTAAGGAAGGGAAACTGAGCTTTTATTTCTTCAAGAGCCATAAATTGCTGCATCCTCTATTTAAAGTACAGAGATGGAAGAGCTGCTCCTTTTCTTCAATGTTTTTTCTGCTGCTGAGAAGCCCCATTTGATGTTTGTGTGAAATACAACCCTCCCTTATTCCAGAAATGCAACTGCACCAGGGTTAATTAAGGCTAACACCCAATCAGATTTTTCCTAAAAGTGCAGCTGAAAGCAGAGGGCACAGTCTCTTTGAAAAGCTGGAGCTGTGAAAATTTCTGATGCAATCTTTTGTCTAATGTCTCCCGCTGTAAATCAGGGTCCCTCTCCCTCCTACTGAAGTCAGATAGAATTTCTCTTGCCATTGATTTCTCTGCAGCTCCCTGGTTGTGTATCACAGACCCAAAGCCACCTTGACTTGATTTTTTTTCCCCTCTGTTGGCTGTGAGGTGGAGAAACATAACAAAGGAGTTGGGGGGTGCCAAAATTCCTTAATCCTGCCTGGCCATAGGTTGTGATCCTCCCATGTCCTTCAGTGACCCTCTGCACTGTATGAGCAATGCACAGAACACAAGGCTCAGCTCTGGGAAGTTAAGCAGAGCTTGGCTGGCATTTGCAGGTATGGCACTGTGTATGCTGGGCAAACGTGTCTGCTCACGGTGTGCTGGGCACTCCATTTCCATTCTCTGCATAATCAATTCCAACATGCTGCACGTCTGGGGTCTGTGGAGTCTGCACAGTTCCTTTGCAGAATGAAACAGGGAGAGGGAGAGGGAGAGGGAGAGGAGCCCATGACAGCAAAGGGCCAGGTCTACATTATGGCTTTGCTTCTTTTGTGTGGAACTCCTTTCCCAGCTGTTCCCCACTGCTTCCGACCAGTGAGGTGGGGATGCAGGGAGGTTAGGAGTCAGGGGAGGAAACTACCTGCCTGAAGAGGGATTTCCAGGCTCTTGAGGGTGGGGAGAATTGTCCGGTAGGGGTAATGAGCTGCCAGGGGGTGTCAGCTTCACAGGCATATGGGAAAGGGAAAAGGGTTTTGAAGTAGGTTCAGTCTCAAGATGAGCAGAAGGAATGTGAAGCATGTGATAGGGAAGAGTTGAGACTGTCTGGGGCAAGTTAGATGGAAAGCTGTCCTGAAAGGAAAAAGAAATCCATTTGGAAAGAAAGAATTGCAGCTGAAGACTAGTGAAGAGGAGATGGAGAAATAGCCCTTCTTTGTTCTCTGTAAGACAAAGAGGACCTTCCTTTTTATGGATCTCCAGTAATCTTTCCTGCATCTTGACCTGCAGACTGACAGTTTCCCCTTGGATAATAGAATCACCTCAAAGTGGAGGATAGCTGATTGTGGGAAGAGAGAAATTGCTGGCTGTAGTACCTTGGTATCATTTGTGTAGTTGCCATCACTGGCTGACACTATTACGAATTGCCACAAGATCTTTTAAGCTTTCCCTGAGCAGACCTGCCACATGCCTGTAGAGAGGAGCTCAGAATATTTCCTTGCTCCACAGGAAAACCCTAACACACAGTACTTCTTTGTGTCTCTCTCTCCTGAGCTCTATTTCTGTCCAAGAACTCTGAATACCTTTCTCACCTTCAAATGCAAAAGAGATGCAGTCCCCATGATTTGAGTGACAGAAGAAACTTGCCATAGTAGATGTATACAGTCCAATCCTTCTGGAAGAACTGACCAGTAGGAGAGGTTGCTTAAAAGAGAACAGCCTTCTATAAGACCTGGTGCCGAATTATGTTCATTTTGGACATCTCATTAAAACAGTGCAGGCTCTCAGTGCTCGTGACAAGTCCTTCATGTCTTTCACTGGATGGTCATTTTTTTTGCTCTTAGTTTAGCCAGATCTAAAATGATCTGATTCGCAGTTGAGGTTTTGGGTTTTCTTGTTGGTTTTGGGTTGATTTTGTTTGTTTGTTTGTTTGGTGGGGGGTTTTTTCAGAAAAATGCAGAAAATCTATTGGTGCTGGGGATTTCTGTGCTTTCCATCTCCCTGAACTGTCTTCATTTACACAGAGACCCCAGACTTACATACTGAGGAATGGCCTCTGCCCTGAATCACAAAAGGTCTGTAATCTCCCCAGTGTTGCTAGACCACAGAAGGGACAGTGCCTGTTTTAGGAACAAATAGATGTCAGAAAAGCAGAAAATTCAAAAGGAATATTTTTGAAGTTTTGCAAAGTAGTACTGATAAGTATAGCACAAAAGACATGAGATTTTAAGAGGTGCCTTAAAGACATTAAACTACAAATGGTTCATAACAGATATTAAAATGCTCTGAAGTTCCCATGCTTAAGGGAGTTTGGAAAAGGAAGGGAGCATTAAACCCAGACATCCAGGAGGAGCCAAGGTCTAGCTCAGAGAGTGCTGGTTGCCAGAAGATAGGAGATTGATTATTTCAGGTTTCAAAATTCTCCATTTGCCCTGTTTCTGACACTCCTTTTCCAAACACCTACTGCAGCCCATTGGCAGAGGTAGAGGAGAGAGTTGTCTGGAGGCCTCTCTTTCTGCCCCTCTGCATTTTCTGATGGAGGAAATGGAATGAAATATTTTACACTTGAGATCCAAAAAGCTGAGGTTACCAGGCTCTTCACCCTACTCTTTTTTTACCTGCTGACTTGTGATTATAAATGCCATCAGACTCTTACAGCCCATTCTCAAGGTGAGGATATCCTTTGCATTCAGTTTCTCTGTATTCCAGAGGGGGCCAGATTCTCTCCTGGATGAAAGAAGCCTGATTTGGATACAAGGCTCTCACTTCCCCCTTCTTCCCACTCTTATGCCTTCCTGACCTGAAGTAAAGCAGGTTTTCTTCAGAATGGTGACAATTGATTCATTTGAACAAAAAGGGCCCAATTCCATGCAGATAATTTTGTAGCCAAACTTCTGTAGCCCAAATCTGACTTGTATTTTTGCACTTAAATGTCAGGCAAGACACAAAACCTCTGACTGAGTCAGTGTGTTTGCATTCTGCCTTGACTTCTCCCCATTTCTCATACAGAGGCACTGTGTGTTTCATATGTCCTGTCCCTCAGACCATGCTGCTGTTCTTTTTCTTTTTTCCCTCCATTGCCATCCCCTTCGAAATCTCAAATTCAGGGCTGAAGGAGACTGGGAGCCAACTTCTGCTCTCAGGGTTAAATCTGGGAATCATTCCCCTAGCTTCAAATTTATGCTGGTGCAGCGAAGATGAGAATTTAGCTTTCTGTACTGCTGTCAACAGGGCGAAAATAGAGTCCCTATAAGGCTGTATCCATGGAAACCATCCTGCTGCAATAGCGGGTAAAGCAGCAAATCAATTTCTTCAGTTTTAAAATGAAACACATTACAGTGCATCTGGCATTTAAGAGATTATCTGTGCTGATAACTGTGCAGAAAAACCCTCCTCTAGCAAGTATGCTGGCAAGAATATTTCCTCCTGATAGAATTCTGACTTTGGGTAGAATGAGCACTGATGACAAAGTACCATGAAGACAGTACAGTGAGACAGAGCCAAGTCCAGAAGCAACAGCATTTAATGAAGGAGAAAATCGTTTAATTTAGCATTTAGCCCAAGTATCTGGGCACGTGGTGACTAACATTCAAATGTATTAGCAGAGGCAGTGACCTGTCACCTCTGTCTCCCTGCTCTTTGCTTCCGTGGTACCACATGTGACAAACAGTGGTTTGTACTCTGTGATGCATTTGTCTGAACAGGAGAGAGTGTGTGTGTGAGTGTGTGTGTGTGTGTGTGTGTACAGCCAGTGGGCTGTCAGATGAGATTTCAGTATTCACTACAACATGGTCTGGGCAACTGACTTTACACAGGTGTGTGTTTCAGAGCCAGAGGCATTTCCAGTGCAGGAAATGTGCTGGCTGTCTCTGTGCTGTATTCTTGTTACATTCCACCATGTGTGACTTGAGAGACCATCCCTTTACTGGGCCATGAAGGGAGCACGGAAACAGGAGGATTTCTTACACCAGACTTTGAAAGCTAACGTATACTTTCCCTGCTGTGTGCACAGAGGTTCTGCCTTTATTCTTCCATCTGTTAAGGTATCTCTCTGATCATTTTGAGAAATAATACCCTGCTTGAGCAGAAAACTGCCTATATGCAGATGAGACTTCGTTCTGCTTTTCCTTTTTATCAAATCCAAATATTGCAGTCTGCCTTCTCTGTACCTATCAGATAGAGAAATTGTCTGTCTGGGGGAAATACAACCTTATTTAAGAGAGAGAGAGTGAAGTTGAACGAGGAGGGAATAAAAAGCATTACAGGAATTGCCTAGACTGTGAGTAGCCCTTCAGTTAGTGAGGATCAGACACACATTCCTCTGTCACTTTGCAGTGCCTTGGCTGTATTTTATCTGCTTCTGAATCTCAGTTCCTTGATAACAGCAATCACATATGCAATGCTGTCTTCTTTTATCTACAGCTGCCCTATCTATTATAGCAATTCCTGTTTGATTGACAGTTATGTATTTTTTTCTGACCTGAGGGCAAGCTTATTGCAATGCACTCCTTTCAGGGCTATCACTGAAACACATCCAAAATCTTCAACTGGTGCATAATGTGGCAGTTCTGCATTTGAATGAAGCGAGCACATATTGTTGGGGGCACAAGAGGTTTTGTTGCTCTGCCACATCTACCAGTTAATGGAAGATGCAGTTCAAACCCCATTAAGTGGTAGAAATGGCTCAGTGGTCTGAAATGCTGTGGTTTGCAGAGAGTGTTTTGTTCTATATGTGTCCAATTGCTGTGACATCCAGTGCTGTCTGTTTGGTCAGTTTCAAAGATTTTAAGAGTCAGGAAAAGACCTCCCAATGCACTGCTTGAGGTCTGTGCTTCCTTTCTGAAGATGAAGTGTCCTGATGAAAAACATTGGTTGAAAATCACAAACTTCTGCAGCTTGTTTTCTATGATCCATGAATGTACAGATCCAGGAATCCTCCCTGTATTCAGGGGTTGGACTGAGTTCACTTCCTGAGTCCTAACCTTTAGATACTGAAGAATGAAAATTATGGTTTTCATTGCAATTTTTTACCCGTAATTCCCACTTTCTACATAAGCCTTCCGTATTCCCATGTGAGGATGCCTGGAGTTCCTTTACACTCAGGGTTCAGATTCCTGGTGAGCTCAGATACAAGGCATTTGCAGATTTCTCTCTAAAAGGCCAGGGAAGGGAGAAATGGAAGAGGAGCTGTGACTGGCATTTCTTGTACCATTCTTCATCACAGTCCTGTGTCTGTGTTCCTCAGGGTAGCAAAGCCCAAGAGACCAGGCATGGCCCAGGGGAACCCTGCGCAGTCTTCGGAGCAGAGAGGATGGGCTTGTTTGTCACTGTGGGTGTGGGGATATGTTGAGATGGGCTGACAAAACCTGGACATCTTAATGACTTTTGATAAGGGCTTTTCCTCTGCCCTGCAACAAATGGCAAGAAAGCTGACCTTCTTCCCACCTCCTTCAGGTCAGACCTGGGAGTCCACGGCAGGATCAGGGGCTGCATTTGCTCTGAGGGACAAAGCAGGAGCCACCTCTGGATCTGTCCCTTGTCTCACAGCTCCCAAGTGTGGCATTTTAGAGCATTCTTTGTGCATAAGCTCTTGCAGTTTGCACAGTCATGTCCAGCGTAGGAGTGTTTCTCGGTGCTGTCTGTCTCCATGGAGTCGGAGGTGACACCGTGTTTGTACATTGCCTCTCTTGCACTACCACCCCCGTGATTAAGGCAAAGCTCCTGAGTCATCTTCACAAAGATTTAAAATTTCCGGCAAACCTGTAGGCCATCTGTTAATGTGGGCAGGCAAGAAAATACCGGGTAGGAAAACGCAGTCACATGCCAGTGTTTGTATCTGTCCCCACAGCCAGTTCTTTTAACCATGGTAAATGACATTTTAACGATTGTCTAAATTCTTTTCCTGTAAAAAGTTACAAGAAACAGCAACCCTGCTGTTAAATGATTCCCCAAAATGAGCCCAGTCCTCAAAGTCACTTTATGAATATGTAAATCCTATCTATATTCTAAAATTTCATTCATTTTACTGTTTGAGAAACCTTTATCAAAAATCAGCAGTTCCCTCTTGGAAAAAAGCTTGAATTGTCTTTTCTCTGGGACTCAGGTGAAAGCGTGCCCTGGTCACATTCCTGCCATGGCAGGTACTACCAGTGCTGGCATGTGGTGGCACACAGCAGCTGCCACTTGATACAACGCAAAGAATGTGCCCCAAGCCCAGTAATGTCTACTTGTGTTATGTCTTGTTCAGTGTAAAGATACAGGCTGTCACCACTCCTGACAGTCACACAGCCATGGCTCCCTTCTCTGTTTCTATCAGAAAGACACTCCTCAAAATTGCATTCTTAGCCTGCAAAGGCAGGGATATTCCTAGCAGTACCCTGTGGATTAATATTCACAGCAAGATAAAAATATCAGGCCAATGCATACATTGATCTGTTCTTCTAACCCCAAGAAGCTGTGCCTAGTTGTGGTTCCATACATATTCTAGCTGTAAGCACAAACCTTGCCTCAACTGTACTCAGTCTATCATTTCAGAAATACCTAAAAGAGATGAGTAGTTCTAAGGACTACTGGTGTGTCCTTGGATGGCAAGTTCTGCTAATAATTCTGGTGACACAAAAAGGTAACTTGCTAACCAGCAGAACCACCACAAATGGAGTATTGTTTACAACAAAAATGGGAAAAAACTAAGACCACTTCTTTCCATTGAGAAAGACCTAATTTACTGATGAGCAGATTATAACTGAACAATGTGTTGGTTAAATGTATGGAAGACTGACAGTCTCTGGCCCTTAACTTCGTGCAGACCCCTGAAAAATATCCCTGTCTGCAATGGGAGACTTGCTACTGGGCAAGGTCATTTTCACAATGATGTAAATAGAAAAGCAGGTGGCTGAATCTACCCAGATTTAAAAATGTAAGGGTGTTCTTGCCTCATGCAGAGAGAAACACTGTCCTTTTCAGTTTGTGCTGCTTGGGAAGCCTTTAGAGATGACCAGAATGCAGTCACACTGCTGTGAGCAGCAAGAGCCAGAGAAATGTTGTGTTCCCTGTATCCTTCTGTTCAAAAGTGAGCTGCTCCTTAATTCTCTACCCTGGGCCATGCTGCAGCCTCCCCTTTGTCTTCCACCACCTCCAAAGAGGCCTTCTCAGAGGCCCAGGCTGGGCAGAATCCAACCAATCTGTCAGTTTTGGCAGGGCACATGATAGAGAATTTACCCAAGTTTCCTACTTCTACAACAAATTCCTCTCAGCAGCTGGAGGCCAGAGGATTTCTCAGCTGGCAAAGAGTTAGAACTCTCTGTACAGATAGTACCTGCTCTGGCCTAAAGTCTCGTGTGACAGGTAAACCTGAGCCTGCACAATCGCTGTGTGCTTCATCAGCTGTTTCTGGTTTGCAGCAAAGGTGTTTCTTACCCACGGCACAGGGCAGATTCTCGATCTCCCTGTACTATGTGAGTGTGGCTGAAGGGTTTTCAAATGCTTCAGTTGCAGCACAGACCCTGTAATCCCTCTCCTGAGAAGCCTGTCAAGCCTTGCATGTGGAGCATGCCTTGGCTTCAGCTCTAGCTCTGCCACAGCACAATTCGGCCAGAGACCAACTGCACCTTCTGAAGAAGGAGGACCATCCTTTGGGTGCACTTAGGAGCAGCAGCTCAGTGCTGTGGCTTTTCCCTTGTGCTTGAGGGCACACCGTACGTGTGCAGCTGCAGGACAGGGCACCTCTGCCCTGTGGTTTCACACTGCAGATCCTGGCTTTCTCACACGACCTCCTGCATAAATGACAGACCCTGAATTCCTCAGACTCCACTGCTGTTAAGTGCCCCTCTGTGAAAGGGGAACAGACGTTCCTTGTTTCACATTTAATTTTACCCTTCCCCTGGGCACTCACCTTCTCCATGCAGGCGTGTCACTGGTGGTTCCTGGCTGTCACTGCTGTATCCCTGGCCACTGCCTCTAGAAGAGGGGACAGAGCACTCCCTCCAGTCAGGCCATGGCAGGGGGTCTCTGCACAGTTCCAGGGCCCTGGGCTGCACTGCTCGGCCCCCTCGGGCTGCAGCGAGTCAGACAGAGAGGCAGCCGTGCTGTGTGAGGCTTGTGAGAAGGTACCAGCTACGTCTGGGCAGACGGAGTTAAAGAGAGGCAAAAACGTTGGTCTACTGAGAGATGTCTCAGGGCCAGAGTCACTTGAACTGAGACCAAAGTCCTTTAAATAGGAGAGTGCTTGATTATTCAGCTGGGCAAATTCAAAATTTATCTTGCTTTGAGTAACCTCATCTGGGATTTTTGCTCTACTTTTCTGATCTTCAGAGCAAATTTGCTCCCCATTTTGTTTCAAATGATACAGACTGCTAGATTGGAAGCTTGTCTCATAGTTGTATTGGTTTGTGCTAGGAATACTGGGATATTCTGGATTTTGAGCAATGCAGTTGCATTCATTTTGCAACAATAACTTGTTTTTGTACTGAGACATCTTATGAAAGATACTGTTCATTTCATTTCCGATGTATTTGTCTTCCAGGTGCTTGTTTTCATAGCTAATTTTTAATGATGCCACCTGTGTTACACAGTGCTCTAAGAGGTGCACTATGTTAGTGCTGCTCTCTGTTGGCGTGGGGCTCACGTAGCTCGGGAAGTGATTGAGGGTTAGAGGCTGTGGTGGTTTGTCACAGGAAATAGAGAGAGAGTGATACATTGGTTTATTTCTGTCTTCCCTCTCAAGGGGATCTCGGAGTGAGGTCACAGCAGTCTTGTAGGAGTAACATGATTCTACTACGTGATTATCATCTAATGAAGGATTTTCAGAGCTCTGGGAGCCACACTCTCTGTTCAGCTTTTCTGGCAGTGGGTTTTTATCTCCAGATGTCTCACATCCCAATGAAATTGCTACCTTCTCCCTCTCAATTGAAGATGTCTGCAGGTTGTCTCTGTTAGCCTGTGATTGTGGCGCATAACTTGATGATCTGGTGGTTTCCACAGTTCCGGGTTCTGTAGATAAGTCCTTGTGGTGACTCCCTTCTCTTCCTTGGAAATCCAGATTAGATGTGTTCAGGCAGGAGTCCAGGCTGTGGTCTCTTCCAGCAGTGTTGACTGAAGAGGCCTGGGTTGCGTGTTCGCTTTCCTCCAAAGGCACACATACGTTAAATATATTAGATTCACCCTTGCCTGGTGTCTCCTGCTGAGCTTCTGTGCTCCCTTTCTGCTCTGGACTGTGACTGGGCAGGACCAATGAATCATTAGACTTTTCTGGCTGTGACTGAGGACTCTGAAGAGAGTCAGGGGAGGAAATGAGTCCTGCGTGTTTTCGTAGCCAGTTTATTATCCCCATGGTCAGTGAAAGCTCAGTATCACAGAGCTTTAGCAAACATTCTTTGCCTTTCCATGTGCTGTGGAAAAAACCCTGGCTGATGATGTCTAGAGTTGGTTGGGAAGCCATGTTCTCCTCAGCTCCAACATGAAAGCTGTAAATGGACAAAGGGATTTCAATGGCTTGCTCTGAAACACTCTCAGATGCACATAAGTCATCATCAAGGATAGGGTTTACTTTGACTTCATTTGGGTCATAGAAGAGCTCATAAAGGGCATCTCCGCTGTAGCTGTCTCTTGGAAATCTACCTGGGACACCAGGGGTCTGAGCTTCCTTCAGTTCATCGTCTTGTCCAGGAGAGAATGAATCATAGTAGCCTTCATCACTTGTGGATGTGGATTCCTGGTTTTCACTTTTCGGTGTTTCTGTTTCTGTGGAGCTGTCTTTGGAATTGTCACCTTCTTTATCAGGTGACACTTGGGGGTCTGTGACTGGTACAGCAGCCTGACTTCTATCCTTTTCTATGTCAGAACCAGGTATCTTCAGTACCTTCTTTTCAAACAGAGCACTCTGATGTAGCCTTACTGATTTGTTGATGTTGTCCCAAAACTTTGCAAATTCCACTGTCTCATTCTGGCCAGGAGAGGCCAGCTGCTCCACCCCTCCTTGGAAGGAGCCCATGCCAGGGCTGTCTTTGTGCTTGCTTCGCCTCAGCAGAAGGTCTTTGCTGTTCTCCAGCTCCAGGTGAGCAGAGCTCTCATCAGCAAAGATTTCCCCACAGCCAGTGAGGGAGTCAAAGCTCTTCAGAGAGGCAACATCTTCACACAGGGCGTTGCAGTAGTCATAGGAGGAGTCAGACTGCAGTTCACTGTCTGAACAGTCCTGTGACAAGCAATCAGCTGCACAAGTTTCTCCAGTTTTGAAAAGATACTTTGCAAGGCGTCCAGACAACTCACTCCTGCAGCCTGGAGAGGACAGGTTCTTGTCCTTCTGCACCAGAAATGAGAGGCTGTCTGGTTTATTTTTTCTTATGTGAAATATATCTCTGAGCCCTTTCTTAGATCTCTTGAGCGAAATCCTCTTCCTGGGAATGGTTTTTGCTACGGCTGGTACAAAAGGCATCTGTGGCACAAAGTTCCTGTAATCTATCATCTGACTGCTGCATGCAGACTGGCTGGGGCTGACCACACACTCCTTCTTACTGCTGGAGCTGGACATCCCTGAAAAGCTGATGCTGTTGACAAGTCGGCCCTTGCCCTTTCCAAAAAAACCTTCCTCGCAAGCCCTGCTGCTGGGGCTGCAGTGCTCTGTTTTGTCTGCCTCAGTAACACAGTCATGGGTTTTACTTTTCCTTACAAGCTTGTAGGAGGAGCCAGATGATTTTTCCAGGTTGTGATCACCAGCTCCACTCCTTGCTGCTCTGGTAGAAAATCTGTAGTTCTTGTGTGTGGCCAAACACGCCAGCTGGACTTCAGCCACACTTTGGTTTCCCTCCAGAACTGCCTTTTTGTCTTTGCCCATCTCATCTTTGTTGGTAGGAGCTGTATGCACTGGTGGCACTTTCTCATGTTGCACACTGGATTTTATGAAAGTCTTTCCTCTCTTAAGCTCCATACTGCTTCCTCACATCTGTTTCTGTAAAGAGAACAGCAGAACACAACCATTGTGAGGTTGGTGGGTAGCACTTGTAAATTTTGAAAGCAACTGGAGAACAAAGGAAGGGATATTAAGCATCAAAAAATTGAGCTTGTCTGTCACCAGACATTTCCATCATTGAGTCATGGTACTGCATGAGAAACAGATTGAGTGAAACTAAAGGTGTGTTGGCTGGAAGATCCAACAAGGAGAAAACAGTGCACATCATGGGTTGGTAGCTGAGGCTCAGAGAACATTTTGTCTGTTAGAAAGAAGCAGATTTGCATTGAGGATTATGAATTCAGGATGGCTTTTAACAAGGTAAAGGTCCTGTTCTGAAGGTAGAAGAGGCATCAACAAAAAGCAATATCTGAGAAATTTCAACATGTACATGCGTGCATCAGGGAGGCAGCAGTTCATAGATCTGTACCTCAGAGGAGGACAAAGATCTCAAGTTGGGAAATCTCCTGAGAAAACGGATCAAACTTTTGACACACGACACTCACTTTTTATTAAAATAATTCTTATCTGTGAATAGAAAATCCATAAACCTTGGTACCACCCTGGAAGCATGCGGAAACTGAATTACTGATTTTGCTTCCCCCTGAGCATAATGTATCATTTTCTACACTGCTACTTTTATTGTCAAAAATCAAAAATGCCATATTGAAAATCATTGCTAGTCATGACAAAAGTGTCATCTCCAATTTACAAAGACCAGTGTAGCATGCAGAGGCATTGCCACATTGAATCTGCACTGTGCATTGATTAGCTGTTTCTAAAAATACTCTAGTACCTGTATCAATGCCAGTTTCAGGCTCTGCCTATATAGTTTAGTATTGAACCTGTTTTATGTTTTCATAAAACTAATTAGTCATTAATTATTTTAGCCATGTCACTTTCAGTTTTCCAGCAGTTCTTTTGCAGAAATATCTGCAAAAGATATTTCCTGTCATGCATCAACTTGAATATTGAGTAAGTCAATGGAGTTACATAAAGGTAGGTCAGGGACGAAGCAAGCACTACCTCAAAGCTGTTAGAGCAACCAGATTTTTACTTTGTGGGAAGCAGCACAATAACTCAGAGTCCTGTTCTTGAAAGAGCCTGCTTGGATGTCTCCTTAATGAAACCTCATTTAATGATTTATCTTGTTTTGAATTGGTTAGACATAACTAAACAATTGGAGACACTGAACAGGAGATTTTAAATTCAGTACCAAGCCTAGCTTTTGTATTCCTAAAACAGAACTTAAAGCAGTCTTCAGTCTATTTTGAACCATAACAGCTGTCAGTAGCCTCCAGAAGTTTTCCAGTTGCCAGGCCTTGCTGGAACAGCCACACTCCGACCAGCACCTCACGAGATGCGGGACTGTGTATTCGGGAGCACTTCTCCAGCAGGCAGATCAGTGACAGCCCCTTTCTTATAGAAGCTGCAAACTAGCAGGTGATTAGCAATATTTACAACTAATGTAGGTCGGTGACAAAAGGTAGAGAATGCAAGGGCAAAGTGTGAATATTTGACATGTGGTGGCAAACGTGGTGGGTAGTGATAGATGGGCGTCTACCAGGGCGATTGAGATGTTGGCACATTTATCTGCGCTTGGCACTACATGTGAGTGTTACAGAACATTCTTAATGAAAGTCAGTAAACATCTTGCTACACTGACAGGTATCTGGAGTTCACTGATGCTGCGGGAAACTTGTTTTGCATATTTAGAAATAGGTTACTGGGACACGATTACACTCCTCTTCTGAAAAGCAAGGTGTGATCGACAAGCAATTCAGTGTGCAGAACTCCAGCAGGGTGGTGAAAACAATCAGCTGATGCAAGACCAGTTATTAATAACCCAGAAATAAAGTGTCTGACATCTCAGTCCTTTGCAAGTGTAGAAGTAGGTACTGTGTCCCTGTGGGAAGCTCCTGATGCTGCCGAGAAGCTCCTCAGAGGCCTGTGACACTGGCAAGTGCCAGCCTTACAACAATGTTATGTAGGACTCTTTGAAGTCCTGCAGCTGTTTCTGCCCATTCTGAGCATTAAGCAAAGGTCACTTTCGTAGGATATTGCATACTTGGGAACTTTTCTGCAGATGCATTAAAAGGGCTTTCAGGAATGGATTTATTTACTAAAGTATGACATGTATTAAAGCTAAGAATTTAGGATGACATTAGTTAATCTTTGGAATAAAGTAATGTTTGATCTGGATTGTATCTCCTTGATAAGAAACACAATGGATGACCATTCTGATAACTGGGCCTAGAAACTTCAAGGCTTGTTCTTCCATCTTTTTTTTTTGTAGATTACATGAACAGTTTTAACACGAAAGCCAAAATGGCCCAAGTAACATTTTTACTGAGAATATCTGTAGTATAATAATGTAAGATACACTGACGGTAGCCTATGCTACCTTTTCAGTTTCTTCTGATGAGGAAAAAAGCGTTAGCTGTTGTTTTGGTTTTGTGGTGCGGTTTGGTTTTTTGGGTTTTTTTTTAATATGTACTAGATATAGATATATGGATATAGAAATATAGATACATATAATCACGAACTTTGTATTCTAATTATTTAATGTCTCTATTTATTCCCATAAGTTCTTTCTCTAATACTCCCTCAGGATTCATGCCAGACTTAGTATCTAGTTCATTGTGTCATCCTGTTTATTCTAAAACTGTCACATCTTTGTAAAACTTCCCCATTAAAAATGTTATTTAAAATGAACAACAAGAAAGGGAAGACCTCCTCAATCAACTCTTTGAGGGCTCTTCAGGGCAGACTACTGGAGTCTGCAGATGTTTTAAAACATTCATCTTAGTTGCTGTTTTGTAACTTCCCATACTCTGAGTTTCTCTTCATACTCATGTGATGTAAACTATCAATGAACTTCTTTCCAAAAACAGACCAGAAATATTTATGTGATGATTCTCTCTTTCTACATCTATTAACACTTTCAGCCCTTTTGGTTGTAATGGATTATACCATGATACCTTTTTTTCGGTCTCTGCAGGGACACAAGTTCTATCTCTAACCCCAGAAGCTGTACCAGTGAAGTTAGAAACAGATTAAAGTGCTGTAAGGGAAAGTTACCCTCCAGTGGTTATGTAAAGCTAAACAAAATTCTATGAAAAATTATGATAGGCATTTAAAACATAGTACATTTTTCTGGGATTCATTGACCCATGCACTTGGCTACACTAGTGCCTGTCTCTGTTCCTTTTCAATTATTCTTCTCTTGGATTTGCAGTATATTGCCTCTTCCACAGGGATAAAAGATATATGAGGGCCTCATTTCTACCTTTGCAAAGAAAATACAATTTGCAATTAAAAATCGCTGTAAAGAACAGAAATCTGTGGAAACTAGCAGTCAGTGCACTGAGAGTCTCAATATTTTCTTCATTAATAACAAATTAATGGTTTTTTGCTATCTGCAAAATTGCTTATGGAATGATTTTAAATAGAGGACATCCTTGAGTCTTACACTGGGCTAGAGTTTAGTTGTCTTTTACAATAAGATTTGGGGCAGCAGCAGCACTGAGGCTTGCCATCCACAGTAAACAGTACTTTTTATCTGGCTTGATCAGACCAGCTGCTCACTTTTAGGATTTCACAGGCATCTAAACAGGCAATTAGAACCAGATTTGGGGCTTATACTATAATGGATATAAGGTTTTCTTTTAAATTTGGATAATATTGCTCATAAAATGCAGAGATACTTCATGCTCGAACACATACCATCTGTGCAGGGTGTGTGACAGCCTTCTCATAAAACCAGAAGGTTTTACTGTGTCTGTGATTCATCTAAAAGTAAATTAAAGTTTTAGAATGGAAAGACGAACACATTCCTGTGGGCTGAGGAGACTTGATTTTAGGACAGTCAAAGCAATTGCTTCTGGTTCTGGGTTATGAGGACCTGAACAAGACTGAGTTAGGTAACTGTTCTGGTTAATAAGAGCCATATTCAGACAGCCTAAATCCTGCCTAAGTCCAGGCCAACACGTAAGGGCCAAAGAGGGGTGCAATGGAGCTAGATATTCATTAGGAAAGTGGGTGGAGACAGGATTCAAACTGTCCAGATATTGCCTCTGTCATGTGAGCAAAGAGAGGGGTCACATTTGCCTCTGCCCATGGGCCCCAACACTTTCTGCCAGCCATCTACAAGTTTCCCTCGGTGGTGGAATGCGAGAGAGTCTTGCTTTGTGTTTTGGGCTGGGTCAAAGTTGTTGTATCTTGCTAGCTTATAGCACAGTAGAAAGGTTTGTTTAGGTTATCTTCAAAGAAAAGGTAAAATATCAATCCTCTTGCATGTAATTCTAGGAATATGATCCTGTTGGGAAAGTAGGAGTACCTGTTTCAGTGAGGTTGCATGGATAGAAATAATACTATTACAAAGAGGAAATTTAGATAAAGTCTCCAGCTTCAGCAAGTTTGGTTCAAAAATAATTTTGCTCACATTGGAAAAAATATAATTGAGGTTCATTTATTTAAAAATCTTTTCAGCTATCCATCTTGGACCTCTCTTACTTGCTCATTTGATGTGTAATTTATGTATAATTATCTCTCTTGCAGATAGAAATAGGTAAAATTCAGAATATAGTGGTTTTAAAGGGGTGATAGGAGTGTTCTTTCTTCGCATTTAGATTTCTTTACATTTAGATCACGCTTACAACCAGCAGGTTGTGGAGATGGCGCCTTGCTGTCTCTTGTTAAGCAGAGTTCTGCATGTCACTTGGCAGCTGAACTTCACCTCCCTCCAAGCATTTTCCTTTTACTACATGAAAAAGTTGATAAACACTGAATAGTCTTCTAGGCTTTGTAATTCAAAAAGAAGGGAAAACCTCACTTTGTACTGCTTTTATGTTTTCGGATACAAGTTTGGAGCGAGTCCAAAATCCCTTTTCCACAAGTGGCTTCATGTCAATCAGACTTAAGATGCTGAGTATCAGAGTACATTTGAAAATGTTACCTGCTTTTCCATCAGAAATTGTAGCATAATTAAATTTCCCAAAAGTGTCCCTCTGGTTTGGGTATATGGACATGCATTATGCTTCAAATCCATGCATTTTAGGATGAAAATTTTTTAAAAATATTTCTTGATAAATTGTGTAATGGGAAAGGGGAAAAGAAAAAAGCACTCTGGGAGGCTCTCCCGTTTCTTAACCTAAGAAGGATTTTTACTGGCCACCAGTTGGAAGTCCTAAAATGCAAAAACAAGCAAGCATGAGGTGGTGAAAGCCATAGCTACTTTTAAAGTCAGTGAACAACACTAATTTTTAACGTTTAGTATCTAATCAATTAGCAGTGCATAAGGAACAGCTGGTGCTCCCAGTAAAGTGTGTGTGAGGGCGGTATTTTTGGAATAAGACTGTTTATTTACAGGCAAAAACATACTCTCTATCTCAGAAGATGATAGTTAATAATGGAAATACTTAATAATAATCATGAACATATACTCCATTCTGTTAATTTGATTTTTAATTGCAAAGCAGAATACGGCTTCCTTGCCAGAGGGTAGTGATGTTCTCACTGCAGTTATTGTAACACTGTTTCTAGCAAGCAAATAAACATAACAGTTCTTCTGGTGAAAACCAAAGAGGATTTTAAAGCAGGGCTCATCTTCTCCCTTAAACTGATTACCCTGCTACTATCGCAACTCCATTAGGAAGCAGAAAAGAACAGGGTGGAAAGGATGGAGGATGTAATCAGGGACAGTCATGATTCAGGAAACAGCAGAATGTTTATTTTTAAAGACGCCTGTGTGACACACAAACCTGCATTGAGATCATGCCTCTCCGTAGGAGTACTCCTCTCATCATCGTTAGTGGCTGTATTGTATCATTCCCCTTAATCATTTCTCTCTCTCGGGTAACCCAGGATGCCTAATTATTTGCATATACATTTAGGTCAGGCAATGGCTTTCTCACGAAGAACCAGCAAAAAGCACATTGGTGTGTTTTTAATTCAACCCTCATTCCACTGAGCACACAAAGTAAAATCTTACACTCCGCAGCAGAATACTAGAGAGATGTGTAGTTAAATGCTTAATCTTATTAGCAATGTGCTATGGGGAAGTCTGAACCTTCCTTTAAGCCCTGACAACTGTTTCGTGGCGCTCAGGATTTTTCATAGTAAAATTAACCACGTTTCTACTCCCAGCACACTGTCCTGCTGCCTGCTGACAGGAGGGATCCCTGGGGGCACAGCAGCACCCAGTGCTTCCCCCAGCCCCATCCAGGGCACCCACAGCTTCCCCCAGCCACGCATGGGGTGTGTGGCAGGGCAGAAGGAGGCTGAGACCATGACAAAAGGACACTCCGTCTCTGACAAAACCTCTGCACCCCTCACTCAGTTTTCTTCTATACCTGAGGCTGAAAGAAACGTAACTGCTTGAAATGTTCCAATTACATCATGTAAAAGGGCAGCTCTAACTCCTGCGCAGGGAGCTTCCCAATCATCGCTGTATTGCTAAGAGAAGGCAGCAGAGCAGAAATTTCCACTGCATACCTGAGAAGGAAACAGGGCTTCTTTTTTTTTTGCCCTGACCAGCAGCCTGTTGGTACCAGATAGCAAAGTGTTAACACTGACAGCCTTGGCTGTCCTCAGTAATTTATTGCTTTAAAAGGAGATAGGATGTGCATTTTTATAAATACAGGCACAGACTTGTCAGATGTATGGAAAAAGAAGTAAAAAGCAATGCTTCAAAAACAAGCAGTCATCCCAAAATAATAGTCACTCAGAGTCGCTGTGTCAGAGCAAAAGAAATGCCATTGCACCAGAGCAAACGAGGCAGATCACAAAAATTCTACTCACCATGTTTTATTACCGAGCAGAAATCCTCTGTCTCCTAGCCTTGCTCCTGAAGCTGGTCTTTATCCAGAGGCTCCGGTGATGCTTTTCAGATTCTGAGGGGCTGGACCACTGCTGCTCTCCAGTGTTACTCTCCACCCCCTGTCTTTTCCTCCTCCTTCTTCCTTCATCCCCACCCCCTCATTCCTCCAGCTTGTAGCTTTTTCGTACCTTACATAGATCCTAAGTTTCCACATGGAGCTTGATATAGGAAAGATGCTTATTTCAGCCATCTGCTTGATGCCATGGAAATGCCTTCTTTGCTTCAGGAATAAAAGCCCAGGACGTAAGCTCGGGAGTTTCTGATCCAGCATTTTGGTTTCTCTCTATATGACTGCTTATTAAATAGGGGGGAATGCATCCAAATTAATTTCATTTCTCACGTGTTGTTTTGTTTCAGACTAGGATTCAGGAAAAGTGATCGGAATGTGTGTTAGGTTAATGTGATGCTTCACTGGCAGCGTATGCAGGCTACTGGACTGTGCCACCCTTTGTAGAGCTTGTGTTACAGCTGAAGTCGGAAGGGATTTCATGTGGGAGCAAAGTGGTGTGAGGGAAAGAGTGAGTATTTCAGCTGCCCAAGGCAGGACTGCCTGCTGTTAGCCTCATACACCCTCAACAAACATCCTTTACCAAATTCTCCTCACGGTGAGTCTAACTTCTGCTTCAGTGTGCAGTAAAGGCAACATCTGATGTTACAACATCATTCTTTGTTATATGGGGGAGTTTATTACCTTCACAAACACCAGGGCTCTAATTTCACAAAAGTGTAAAGCTGGCATCCTTCCTCCAGCCCTCTCCCCTGAAGGGCTCCCAACCTGATCGTATCTAGATTGTCCCATTAATTCCTATCTAAGTGTCGCTAGCGAGCAGAGACTGAGGAGTAAAGTGACATGGATGGTTTAGGATGAGAAGAAACCGGCCCTTTATTAACTTACAGAT
The DNA here is from genome assembly GCA_014706295.1 of Lycocorax pyrrhopterus obiensis. Lineage (NCBI taxonomy): Eukaryota > Metazoa > Chordata > Aves > Passeriformes > Paradisaeidae > Lycocorax > Lycocorax pyrrhopterus. Next base: position 4,687,993 of record JACSVZ010000016.1, read on the forward strand.
TCGCTTATATCCCTTAGCACGCTGGACTGACATAAGGTTATTGGCTCACTGACCAAGCACCCCCCAGAGGGATTGGCTGAACCCAACAACACTTACTGCAGATATTTTCTCCTTGGTATCATAACAATACCATAGTTTACAAAATCTCCCAACTGTTTTCCCACAGCATCCATGAGAAAGCAAGGCTTTCACAGAGACACTGTCAGAAAACTGAGAAATCTCTCTGCAGCCAGGCTTCTAGCATTCACATCTAAGTCCTTTACATCAGCCTCTCAAGCCCCCTGCTTTCTCCTTCCTGCTTGTTGAAACACCTCTGCTGGAGGCATGATAGGAGCCTCTTAAAACCCAGAGTGTAGGCCATGAAGCAGTGGCTTAATCCACTTCAGTAGCTCTCCTGTGAGCTGCAGTTTAGACCTGCACTCAGGATAACGCAGACTGGTGTATCTGCAGGGAAGATGCCCTCCCGATGTAGGGGCTACTTCAGCTGCTCTAAGGCAGCAAACAGGCAGCTCTTGGATGGCTGAGACAGACCAACTTCAAACAAGTCCAATAGGTGGAGGCATGTGGAAAATCTCCAGCTCTGCATGAACTGAAAATGAGCATTCCCTCACAACTGGAGCAGGTGCATCACCCAGAGCGCTAATCTCTTCTGTCCCCACATCACAGCAGAAAGGGAGCAAAAGCCTTAACCTGCTACCTGTTCTCATCTTCCTTTTCATTGTGTGCTTTAGCTGAATCTTGGAGACAGGGGAGGAAAGGAGCTTGAACTTTTGTGCTATCTAAGCTTCTAAAGCTGAAAAATCAGCCTGTTAACTTTAAAGCCAGCAGAACAGAGTGCTCCTGCTCTGAGTGTCAGGCAGTAAGCCACTCAAGTGCCCCTGATGGTAGAGACTGGAAAATTACACCTTGGGGGAAAAAATGGGTTAAATCCAACCTGCAACAAGTAGAAAGCCTTTGTGTGACTTCACCAAGAGACTGGTGGGAGGAAAGAACAGGCTGTGGGTGAATCCTCGTAGTTTTGGCAAGTAGATTAAGAACAGTCATGAGAAGAAATAAATTAATTAGAAATAGATTTGATGGGGTTTATTCTGCATGAGATATCTGTGTTAATATGGGAGGAAGCCTTTCTTCATGAGGGGTATACAAAGCCACCAAATTTTCAGGTAGTACCTCATTGCTCTGCAGTGATGCCGCTTTTGAGAGCCTCCCCTTTGTTTTGGAAAGAGGAGGCCCATAAGTTGCTGAAGTCCTTCTTTGCTCAAAGCAACACCAAGGCTTTTTAGAAGTGCTGATAGACATGAGAATCAATCAGAGGTCACAGCTGTCACCTGTGCCCAGGTGGCCAAGAAGGCCAATGGCCTCCTGGCTTATATCAGCAATAGTGTGGCCAGCAGGACCAGGGCAGTGACCATCCTCCTGTGCTGGGCACTGCTGAGGCCACATCTCAAGTACCAGTTTTGGGCCCCTCACTTCAAGAAAAATGGTGAGAGGCTGGAGTGTGTCCAGAGAGGGGAATGGAGCTGGGGAAGGGGCTGGAGCACAAGTCTGGTGAGGAGCAGCTGAGGGAGCTGGGGACGTTTAGGCTGGAGAAAAGGAGGCTCAGGGGGAACTTCTCAGTCTCTAGAACTCCCTGAAGGAGGCTGCAGCCAGGTGGGGTTTGGACCCTGCCCCCAGGTAACAAGAGACAGGACAGGACAGGAGGAAATGGCCTCAAGTTGTGCCAGGGAAGGGTTCAGATTAGATACTAGGAAAAATTGCTTCACCAAAAGGGTTGCCAGGCATTGGAGCAGGCTGCCCAGAACAGTGGTGGAGTCCCCATCACTGCAAGTGTACATAAAGCACACAGATGTGGCACTTAGGGAAACGCTTTAGCCATGAGCATCGTGGTGGTGCTGGGTTAACGGTGGGTCTGGATAGTCTCACAGGTCTATTTCCATCCTTAATGATTCTGTGACTCTGGTGCAGATTCCAGGCTGGTGTTGGTATTGTCTGAGCAAAACTAGGAGCTTAGATTTTCTATTTGAAAGTTATTCACACATACAATTTCTGAGCTGAGTTTCTGAACTCTGAAGTGTAGGCATTAAAGCTAAAGGTACATCAGAAAAGATATACCCAAAAATGCCATGTGAAGAAGGATGTGGGGAACAGAGAGCACTTAAAATTACAGTTCAAGTCTACTTCGTGTTCAAATCAAGCTCAATAAACAAAGAATTGGAGAAAATAATCTGGACAGGGAGGAGTTCTTACCTCCAACATCATTTCAGGTAGTTTCCATACATGCAGTCTCCAGAACAGTCTGTTGCTGCTCTTCAGGAACCGGGAAAGCTCTTGTGTAATGTCCCCATTTCTAACAAATGGCATCTGTTGTCCATTTGCTGGAGAAGTTAGAGGCGATCATGCTAGAGCTGGATGAGATACCCAAACCTGTGCTTGGAGATTCAGGTAAAGCATCTTCTGTGATGAGAGAGCTCCAGGTTTTAGGATGTTTACTTTGGGATGCCCATATGGACAGCAATTTCCAGCTTTAGAGCCTTTTATTTCCCTCCCTCATGGGAAGTAGCTTGGATCCATCAGCCATCCATGGCCATAGCTATCCATGGCCATACCCTGCATCGACCTAAATCGTGGTGTCATTGCACGCACTGGTAAATGCACAGTGTGTTCAATAGCAGCTGATCCATGGCAGCCCTCATGCATTACAGCAGAGCTTTCTTTACTTCCTAAATAGTCCTCAACTTGCAGTTCCCTCAACCATCCTTTTCTGCTATCACTTCATTTCAGGCTATTTCACCATGGCTGTTGACCAGCTTGGCTCAAAACGGTGGCCATTGGAGAACCTAATCATCCTCGCTGATTAATTCTGATTAATTCTGCCAGTCCAGAATTGTTTGGGGCATCAGTGGGCATAAAGGGGAAGGGAAATCAAAAACCTGTAAATGAGGGGCACATGGCACAGCTGCCATCTGCTTAGCAGACACACACAGCTCTTGGCATGGCGAGTAGGAAGAGGGCCCTTGAAGGAAGAGGGACTAAGGAATGCACAAACCCTGGCGAGGGAAGGGTAGGGTGGCAGGGATCCTTGGTATGAGGAGGGCTGGGGAAAGGAGGAGGAAAACCCTCATGAGGGGCAGTATGGAAAAACAGGGAGGGAGTTTTTAGATGAAGCAGGCCCAGCCTCCCAGAACGTGGAAGCCTGAGTCTCCTCATGGTGGGTAGGAAATGTTTGCATCCAGTGATTAAAGACAACCGTTAGCATAAGCAACTCACAAAAAGCAGTCTATACTATTTTTAATTTTGTGCCATGGAAGATTGTAGCAGATTCTTTAACCCTGAGCCTCAGAACAAAAGTGTTTGCTGAGCTAGCTCTATCTGTTTCCAAGGAATTGCTTACAGAATGAATTTGATCCAGGCTATTTCCTGCCAGTGAACTAATGAAGAGCCTAACATCCCCAATCCGGTTCCTGCTAACATCAGGTTAAACTTAATTATTCATGGATTCTTATCAGTATTTCTTGGGTTTGCATGTCGAAGAGAATTGGTAATGGGATATGGAGCTTTTTCTGCCCGGATTGCTAGCAGGACACTGCCCTAGGTTGAAGGGAGCAATCCTTGCTACTTACCTGACTGCTTCCCAGGGCTTTCATTAAGATAATTGCTACTCTCTTCTCAGTTGCTTGGTGAGCTAGTGTATGCTGCAAATTTTAGAATCGTGAATTGCTGTTAATAACATCAGTACTTAGCAAAGGAAATAAAAATATTTTTATCCACAGATTTGTGCCAGGGTACTCTGCCTCAACGTCTCCTGCTTGTCCCCTGTGAGGCACTGATGTTGCCATATTTGCAGCCAAGGGCACGATGAGGTGCAGCAGGTAGGGTCACAAGAGCAAATTGAGGTATTAGAAAGCTTGGCTGTCCTGCCTGCCAGCCAGGCCTCCTAGCAGCAATAATGATGCCATCAGGGGCAGGAAGGAGTGCCAAGTGCCTCCGGAATGGGACTGATCACGGTCTCATTATTGCTGTCCTGGGGAATGTGGGTGACTGATTGTGAACTGCTTGTTGCCCCAAAGAATTAAAAGGGCTTTTGAGGAATAAAAGAAAGGATTGAAAATGTTTCTCCAGCTGCTTCTGTTGGAGTAGTGACTGCCCTTAAACTTTCGGTTTTAAACGAAAAGCTCTTGAGTAATAAATATTTGTCTATAAAATCAATGTGGAAAAATTAGCTGCATTATATGCTATGAAGAACTATGTCAAAAGAATTGTTTCACCAAATCATGAAAAACTCCAGGGCTCTAGAGACCAGAGACAACACCTGTGAGGGACAAGAAACCTCAGGGACCTGACTACAGAAATGTTTAAATACACGGCATGTTTTCAGAAGCTTTTTCCTTCCAGATATGCCTGTGTGTCATAGACATCTGTCCAGATGAGGCAAGAATACCTCCAGTTTATTGAACTTCGTTAACAGGCACTGCTGTCTGAAAGGCAACATAATTATTCAGCACAAAGCATGGGGATGGCAAAATGTGCTATTCCACAGCCATCCCAGTGCAACCTATAAGCAAAATTTTCTCAGCTTTTGCTGAAGAAGATGCTGTAGTGATGCCTTGAGGGAAGGTTATAGGAAATATTTTGTTACTCTTTTGTGTGACTTGGTTTCCCTGCTTAATTTTATATTGCTCTTTGCCTGAACTCATCAAATGCTCTGAAGACTTTGTTAAAGACTCAGTCAAGAAGCCGAAAAAAGAGATATATCGGTGTAAGTAGCCATAGATACACAGCTTCAAATAATACATACAGGCCATCAGTGAGGCAGCAACTCTTTCAGTGGCTCTCATGGGACAGCCTTTCAAACAATAAAGTTGGGATCAAAGGAGGCCTAAAAGCACAACAGCTTAAACAAGAGAGAAGTGAGGAGGTTGAGTGCAATAACACAGCAGGCTCAGGTCTAAATGGAAGGACAGTGGCACACCAAGTTGTGAGCAGGACAGGCTGCTGCTCCCTTTCACTGCTCCCTTTCACTGCTCCCTTTCACTGCTTGTGTGCTTTTATTTCGTATCCCAGTGAAATAAACAATCGTGTGTTGTACAGAAGCTGGCTTGCTCACACTGCAGAAGACACGCCTGTCACAGGGTCTTGTAAAGGAGTCCTCATGGCTGGTGTGGAGGCCAGGAACCAAATCACAAGTCCTGTACTGAGGGAAGAAACCTCTTGGCTGAGTGTAGGTGGTTGGTCCTTGAGGAAAAGGAGCACTACAGCCAGTTTGTGAACTGTGACACATAGCCCTCTGTGTATGTAAAATCCCACTGCTCTGCCAGTCAGTATTTAAATGCAGGCAAACAAAAGATCATTTGGAAGATGGATGAGAGATGAAGCCTTTGAAATTGCCAGCAATGCAGTTGGTAACAATGTGGTTAGCAATGCTTCTGCTTGATTTACTCAGTGGAACATACATTTTGGAAATAAATCTGTGTGTTTGATTTTTGTTGTTAGTGGCAATGTCACGGCCAGATTTCATTTTGAAGTGGCAAGTTGTAAATCTTAGAAGAAAATAAAACACACAGTTTTAAATGCAGTTGCTAGCAGACGTAGAGATAATCTTGGCAGTGTTGGTTGCTCTTGTTGTCCTGCCTTCCACATCCTGGGTGGTAGTGGCCAACTCCAGAAGCTTCCTGCCTGCTGCTGCCCGAGCTGCCATCGCAGCTGGAAGGTGAAACCTCTGCCTGTGTTCCTCAAAATCACCAAATGATGTTTGTGGTAGAGTAGGGCATTACAAGCAAGGCTCTTACGGTAGTGAAATATGACCATTAATGTATTTTTGCAGTAACAGTAAATAAAGCAGTGCAACTGAAAGGACTCAGCATCTGACGAAATGCTCCATTAATGGATCATGAGTATTGACAATGCCGAGGTCATCATTTGGTTTGCAATTACACTAATTACCAGCAGGTTTTAAAACAAGATCTTTTATGTGTCTTGTAGCTGGCAGGCTATCTAGAGAGGGATGATTTGCTGAGTACTATTCTTTGGGTTCATCCTTTCATGGTTTTGGCTGCTGCCATCACGCCAACAAAACAATCTCTCACAGCAGTTTGATTTTTCACAGAGGGGTTATTAATGTTTCTGAGCCAGCTGATAAGCCTAGGCAGGACTCAAGCATATTAATCTGTTTCACATTTCTCTAACAAATGTGCAGAAGCCATTTTTGAGCCAGTAGCCAAGTGCCTATGCAGGGCTGGGAGATGGGAACAGTTGTGGGGAGGAGAGACAGCCTGGAGCTGAGCCCCACAGCGGGGTCATGCAAGTGGGGCTGTGTTAGTGTGGGGTGGATGCTTTGTTCTTCGTTGCTGTGTGTTGAGGAGGGTGGTAAGCCTGTGAAACAGGACACTTTGATTTGGGGAAGAAGATTCAGAAATTATTCTTGAGCTTTAATACAGAGGTTATAGAATCATAGAATGATTTGGGTTGGAAGGTACCTTAAAGATCATCTCGTTCCAACCTCCCTGCCATGGTCAGGGACATCTTTCAATAGACCAGATTGCTCAAAGCGCCATCCAGCCTGGTCTTGGAGATGGCAATTTCTTGCCCTGAAATGCACTTCCAGAACTGGCACCTTTGAAAAAAAGTAGTTTATTCTTAATACCTCTGTTTCTATGTACCTGGTTTGAAACACCTTACAAGGAGTCTGACTTTTCTTGAAAATGAGACACTTTAAGGTGCTTCAAAGCCCTTCATATGTTGGGATTTTGCTGTGGGGAAAAAAAAGTAAAAAAGCAGCAGGTGACTGATGAGTTTGCAGGATTTGAGTGGGAGGTGTATGAGAGTGAAGTGGGGAGTGCTGCTGACTGCACCATTATAGCTGTGAAGTTATTTGGAGCTTGGCAGTGTCTCAAAGAGCCTGGTTCTTTTGGAGCTGACAGAGTGGTATCCCAAAGTGGACAGAAGCCAGCCACAAAATGAGTTAACTTCTTCCTCAGCTCATTAAATGAGTTGCCCAGTCAAGAATGAAGTCTGGGTTCACACGTAGGTATGTGTGCTGTCACAGAAATGGTATGAGGATGACAGACCTTGATTTCCTCATTTGTTGCTTTAGTATGAAGCTCTGTACAAGAAGTGTTGCTGCATCCCCTCACTCGATGGGGAGGAGGTCTGTGGTGGACGCCCTGCAAATCAGTCACAGGAGTGCCAGATGGGGCTGGAGGAGGCAGATTTCCCTGCCTTTGGCTCTTTCCTTTTACAGATGTTTTCCCTAATGCCAGCATGGGTCAAACCCGGTTTAGTCTGCTCCAGATCGGGAAGCATTGCCCCAGTAATTAGAAATATCCTAAAATAACAAGGTGCTGCAATACCTGAGTAGTAGAAGAGCCCAGGTAATATGCAGAGAAGCATGAGCCAGGGAGGAGGCCAGCTGTGAACTGCTGTGATCTTCCCACAAGTGCTGCAGCCTGCGGCAGGGAGGGGAGGAGTGGGCAGCCCGGTGGGCAGGAATCATCTGCTTTCCCAGCAGCAGCTCCCAGGTGAGTCTGTGTGCCTGGCACCGTGCCCCCAAGACATTCTGATCAGGGCTTCTAGATTCACTGACTGTAATATTGTTTTCCCTATCCCATAAAGGTCTTTTTTCAACACTTTTGAAAGAACAGGCATTTGAAGTTGTGAATTTTTTTGCCTGATCTACTTGATGTGTGCTGCTGTTTCCAGGTGAAATGTCTGATGTAGTTCTGATTATCGAGGTGCTGGCCTGTCACATCCCTTCAGTGTCCGAGTATATCAGCAATGTGTGCTTTATTTCAGAGTTCTCCCATTTGGCTGTTCATAGGTGGACAAAAGCCTTTGGTGGAGGTGATGTGCCTGTCAGACTGTGGCAGTCATCAGCCCTTTCTGCGAGGAGAGGGACACCAGGCCCGCTGCTGAAGCACACAGGAGTAATGACACTGCTCTCAGTGATGCCATGATGATTTTTGTCTTTTCTTTTATACCCCTTTTTACAACTTCTGTATTCTTAGTGCTTTTGCCTACATTCTTGGACTTGTTTGTCAAGCTGGGAGATTCAACATTTCAGAAGCTTCGTAGTTTGGGATCAGTGTGCCCCAGACCCCAAGGTCCTCTCCAGAACACATTTTGTAAACTGAGATAGAACCATCCAAGGGAAGGTTCCTTGGAGAGTGGGGCTCACTCAAGCCTCTCATTGGGAAATTTTTTATAGATATGCTAATTAGTAACACCTATAATGTGATACCAGATCTGTTGTGGGTGTGCATTGTGGTGTGCATGGAGGTGCATTCGACCTGGATGTAGTGCACCCAAGGACCCTTAAAATAAATACCAAGGTAAAATCCCTTTTTCCCTTCTAACCGTGTTTGATTTTAAGACCAGGAAAAGGCATCAGCAGCAGCCCAGCAGTGGATTATTGGCTGTGGTCAGCCCCCATCCCGAGCCGTGGGGAAGGGGCTGGTGACAGCCCAGCTCTGCAGGGACATGACCGAGGACAGGAGGCAGGGGGAGGGGGCAGCTCCTGCACCTCCAGCTGGGGCCTCCGTGCTCTTGGGGCTGGGGCTGCAGCAAGAGCGCTGCAAAAGGCCCCAGAGCAGCTCCGGGGTCCCTCTGGAGCTCGCCCTGATTTGTGGGCAGTGCATACACAGGGCACTCGGGTAAGAGAGAAAGAGGAGGAAAGTGCAGGCAAAAGGAGTCAGAAGAATAGTTCTCATTTTTTTTAAATTAATTTGAAATATTTCTAGGCAGAAAAAAATGTTTGAGCAAATGTAGGATTTATTGTTTCCATTAATTCTTTGGGCTTTTTCAATTTTCTGGTTGAATTAGGAGTAATTTGTATTAATATATTAACTATTGTACCTATAAGAAAGATGCTGGTTGGTTAGAGAACAGTCCAAACTCCACTCTCGCACTCTGCATATTCTTATTTAATATAATTGTGCTTTAATTTAATAATAAAGAAGAAGTAAATAGTCAATGTCAGCTTTCATGGACTGAAATAATTGGTTGCATAGCTTTAAAGAGTTTTTAACAGGAACATTTATCTTAATATTGTAGTTTCTTTTTAGCTTAATTTCCAGATCAGAAAGATTTATCAAATCTTGATCTTTGTACCTACCTACTTGTCCCTCCCTTTGACGGACTTCTACATTTATTAGCCAGGCTTAGCCTAACTTGACAAAGTGAGAGAGGCCTCAGAAAATACTGCCTTTATTTAAAGGTTTCGTGAAACTAGGTAGAGACAGGCTGTGTAAGGGGTTCCATGGGGGGAGGAAAAACGCTGGAAAAGAAACTCCAATTTAATTAGAAATCAGAAAAGCTGCATTGCTGGCAGGTAAACATCTTAGCAAAAGCAGTTGATTAACAAGGTCCCAGAAAAGAAGGCTTTGTTACAGTGCTTGAACTATTACTTCATATGTAAATCAGTGAGGGGTGGGGAGGGGGAACCTGTTTGTTAAGCAGCAACGCTTTTATAAGCTTTAATGTAGTAGGAAATAAAACATGAGAAAATGGTAAAAACTTAAATATGAGCGATTTTCCCATGCTTTTGGAAAACCTAGTTTTTTTCCAGATTCACAGTGTAATTTATAGGTAACCCTGCAAGTGCTGTGAACCCCACTTCTCACCCTCCTCCCTGCCCAGATGGGGGAATTAATCTGAAGGGACGCCGGTATTCCCTGGGTTATCACAGTCATTTGACCGGAGAATCTGACTCAGAACGTTCGATATTTCTGTGAAAAACTACTGAGTCCCAGCCAGCACCACTATCTGATTCGTTCAATCCAGCACCAGAGACGGAGTGTTACGCATAAACTAATGCCTTTCTGCTCCGTCACACTGTGCTGCCTGATAGTGTCACTGAGCCTTTTTTGCACTTGTATTAATGAGAGCAAAAACTGAAAATGAGGGTTTGGGGGGGGGAGGGGGGTCTTCTTGTTGTTGTTGTTTCCTTTTTTTGAGAAAAGCTTCCCAAAGTCATCAGTCAAAAGAAATTAGTTTTAGGAAATGCACTCTTTTGTAGCACAGGATCCTGCAGCAAGACAGGCTTGATTCCTTGCTCCACAGGCTCTCCTGGGGACGCTGTACTGTCTCAGCAGGGAAGCATCCCACCTGGAGAGAAAAACTCGTAAAATGCGTTTCTGAGATGTACCAGCCAAAGATGTCTTTGTTCAGGCTGCTGTGAAACGCTGTTTGTTTGGGCTGTTGTTGCACACAGGGACTTCCCACTAGATGGCCCTGCACATCCAACATTGGATGTGTGTCCAGGAGAGCACGGAAACAACTACTCGGCTCTGAATGTCGCTGTGAGCTTCGTCAACAAGCCCTCTTTTCCACAATTCACGTAGGGCAAGCTCGTCATCTAAAGTCCTGAAACTGGGCAGCCTTCCCACGTTAAAAAACCTTGTCTTTTTTTACTGTCAACCTGTACCCTGAATATATACGCTTAAAATCCTGCCTTCTTGTGTGTGGGAGCTATAAAAGTGGCTGTTAAACGTGCTTTTCATTCACAAATAACAAATTGAGACCTGAGACTTTCGGCTGTGAGAGTCATGCATGTTCATTGACAAAAGAGAGAGCAGTGATATTACATCCTGCTCAGCTGGCTTCTTGCACCAGTTCTGCTTAAAATGTTTACATCTGGCAGGGTTTCCTAAGGGTGGAAAAACACAGAGCACTTTCAGAGGATGTAAACTAACATTATTAACATTGAAAGAACTGTATTAAATAACCTCCGTCTTGATTTTGGTCAAGGAATTTTGTGAGAGATCCCTTCTGATTATTCAGCCTGTGACAAGCCCACAGGAGGTCATTTTTGGAGGCGTCTTCCTTGGAGTGTGACAGAGAATACTTCCTTGTGTTTGTTCCTCCAAGTCACTGCTGTTTGTCCAGATTACACCTCCCTTGCATTTTGCTGATGCTGCCTAGCATTAAATTGCTGGATGCTTGACACAAGTCTCATCTTCCTGCCATGAGCTCCTTGCAGCCTTTTCAGTGCTCCTTATTCCCAGAGGACAACTCATGGCCCATTAGGGTCACACAACCACTACAAAGCTGGATATGTGAGCCTGAGGGGGGATGTGCAGCACAGACTGTCTAATTCTGCTGCTGTGCAGGTGCTTACAAAGGGAGTTTCACTAAGGAGCTGACCAGGAGCTCACGTGAAACAGGTCCCTGGTGCTGACTTGGTGCTTTGTGCACACATGGCAATGCACAGCACCTGCAGCAATCATACAGCAATTTAAGAGATGAAAGCAGGCCTGAGGAAGGGACAGAGACTGAGGTGTATATGAAAGCAAGAGTCTTCCTTCTCATTTGTGAAGTGACTCATGGACTTCAGGTCTTAAATGGCTGCAAAATATGAAATAGGTTCAGGGCAATTTGTGGTAATGAGCTGCTTGGCAGGAAAAGGGCAAACACTGGTGTGGGGTACTACCAACTGCGGCTGGCAATGAGTAAATTAAAACTGCTACTAATAAGGTACGTGTGGTTGGCATTCAAGCAGTGCTCAGAGGGGTTAAAAGTTGAAATGAAGTGATCATGACTATCAAAAACAAAAGAAGAAAACATATCCTAAAGTGTGCTTTTGTGAGTAGGCAGAGCTGGTGCATTCACTGGGAGGGAAATGCAGCAGGTTAACGAGAATGAGACCAAATATTGCAGTGGGCCCTGCTGAGTGCTCTGTGTTTCCTTATGTTGCCTTCAAGGGGCTGGAATTAGTTTTCCTTGCTGAGAAGGGTGGTGTTGCTAAATGGTATTATGATAACATAATGAGAAATCAGAGCAGCTAAGTCTTGACAAGGCATCAGGCTCGAGTTAATTAAAATAGAGAAGTCATACCATGGTGCCAAGGGAAAGAGTAAAAGCACAGATGGGGAGATTTGATTGCTTACTGAGGATTAGTGTGGTTAGTGCAGAGGTCTTAAAAGGACAAAGGGACAATCTGGACAACCTCAAGGCTGGAAACAGAAGCTGAGAATAGACGTGGGCATGTGAATTGCAGATAGAATAATTTTAAGCGCCACTGCTGGTGTGAATTCGTGAAGGAAAAGGCAAGCTTTTGGGTTAACCCAGCCTTTGTAATTGTGGGAGTTGGGTCTGTGAAAAAGGGTACTTGTACACAGTCTTGCCTTGTCATAATAAATGTCATCACACTCATACTGCAGCAGTGCCAAACCCAGGCCAGGTCTGCTAAACAAAAGACAAACTGTGCCCAGTCCAAGCCAGGCTGGCCCATCCTTTTCAGTGTTTCAAGGTAGATGTGGTTCCAAGTGCACCTCAGCACACCAAGTGAGCCTTGGACGTGTCAGTCACAGCTCTGCTGGGGGGTCCAGCTGCAAGAACCCGTGTGCTCTGGCCTGGAGGGGGAAATGCACGTAGCAGGAGCAAGCGAGAGTGGCTTTTCTGTGCCACTCACAGCAGCCCTAATCCACTCGTGTTCAGTCCCCGCAAGGGATCAGAGGGCAGAAATGTCAGTGGATCGGATGGAGGTGCCTTCCACGCTCTGCCTGCTCAGAGCACGCTGAATTAGACAGCCATGACCTCTCTCTCCTCCTCTGTGCATCCTCTCACGGCTGGCTCCATTCCTGCGCGGATTCCAAGGCGCAGTACATTGGGGTATTGCATTTGTTGCTGTCTTTATTGGACTCCATGGAGATACAGGAGGTCTGGCCTGATCAGCTCCTAGGACAGGTTTGAACAGAAAAGCTCTTCCCTCCACCACCCACTCCATTCAAAAAAAAACCTCCAACACCTAACCAAGGAAAAGATCAGAGCAGGAATGGTATTTCCATGAGAAGAGGAAAGGGATAGTCCAGAGAAAGAAAAAGGGAAATTCCAGATCAGATGAAAATGGATTAAAATTTCCAGATTAGGAGAGGTCTTCTGAAAAATAAATAAGGAACATGAGTGTAGGAACATGTTTCTTCCCACTGTTGAGCTGATGAGATGCTGCTTAACCTCTGGATGTCTCTCCATTAGGCTAGAGATCTTCTTGTGCCTAAAAGAGGAACACAGGCTGCTTGTTCCTAAGGCTACTATATTAATTGAAAACAAAATCAGTAAATTACTTAGTAGTTCGGAGCAGCTTTTGTTGGGCCACTTGCTGAAATCAGTCCCAATTATGCATAAATTATCAGAGAAGCTGGTCATTTATAGCATGCTAGAACCAGAAAGGACAGCACGAAGGGTGGGTAGGAGGAGCTGACTCTCTTCCAGTTCATTTACGAAAACAAATACCTTTTTATAATTCTGTATCCCTGCAGACACCCTGTGAGGCTCCAAGGACCCCATCTTGGTCTGACAAAGAGGGAGTTAACCCACTGCAAGCTGTTCCCCAACAGACTGAAAGTCTTTGCTTGGTGGGGGGAAAAGTCCCCAAGCTGGTGTTTACTGATGGTTTACAATGGGACAGACTTCTCTCTATTTTGGGAACAGAAAGAGTGGGCCTGGAATCTTGCCAGTAAACAGCTTGGGGTGTAGCCTCAAGGGCCCCTGCCTTCCTCTAGCCTGTCCTTTCATGCCTTTCTCTCCCTTCAGGGCTGAGGTCACTGCTTCTGTAATGCTTTTAGCAGTGTCAAGGTGGGACACTGGCTGTGAAACCAAGTGCAGCCCACATGGCAGGCAGCTCCTGTGTCAGCCCAAGCAGACAGCAGGGGTTCAGGAACTTTTGACTTGTGTGAAAAGCCTGTATTCCTCTCTGATGAAGACAAGCTGAAAGAATTGGGGTTGTTCAGCCTGGAGAAGAGAAGGCTCTGGGAAGACCCTATAAAACCTTCCAGCATCCAGAGGAGCTCAAAGAGGGATTTTGGACAATGATGTGCAGGACAGGGCCCTGAGCAACCTGGTCTAGTGGAAGGTGTCCTGCCCAAGGCAGGGGGGTTAGATGGTCTTTAAGGTCCCTTCCAACCCAAACTATTCTTTGATTCTGTGAGACTGGTGGTGCAGATTTGAGGCTATGGGAGCAGGGGCGCTCCCCTTATGCTGACTCCTCAGCTTGCCAGGCTGCCAAGAGCAGAAACGGCCTTAGACATGTTGTTGGCTCCAACTAAAAGTGGGGCTCAGTGCTGCACATCAGAAACTGCCTCACAGAGGGTCTTGACAGCAGCTGAAGAGGTTCACAAATAGGCATTGTAGGAGACTTTCAGGACAGAGAGCTGGGGATGAAAAGTGGCATTGTGTGTCTCATTTTCACCATCATTCCAATTTCCAACAGCAGGCAGGAGAGAGAAATAAGTAGAGAAGAGATCTCAGCTTAGAAGTTGATGTGGAAGAAATTGGCACGATACTTGGCAGGAAATGAAGAGATGCAAGTGGCAGGGGTTGAGGTGGTGTTCTGGGGGATGGCACACATAATTCCACAGCTGCTGCGCTGGAGCTGGAGCTGGCACTGATGTCACTGCACTGGTTTGAACACAAGAGCCAAAATCATGAGAATACTGACCAGGTGTTTGAAAGGAGGAGGAGTCCTGGGGCAGCTGGTATTGGGGTGACCACCGGAACATCTGATGGTGGTAGTGCTTCAGGAATGGGAACTGCACAGGAGTGTGTGCCCCTGAACTGTCCCAGAGCATCACTGCAGGACTTTGGTGAGAGACTGGGGCAGTTCTGATCTGGTTCAACTCACAGCTTGTTAAAATGGCTTATTAATAAGGGTTGCTAATTCATACAAGTTTTCTTCCTGTATATGTTGCCTTGAAGCTTTTGTGATCTATAGCAGTTTTGTGCATCTTTATATTTCCCTAGGCTGCTATCCATTGTGCTGGGCTGGCATTGAAATGTTTTCTTTGGAGCGAGAAACCGCTGCTTTATGGGAGGAAAAATGAGGTCAATTAAAAGGACCTAGGAATTCCTGAGAAAATGCTAAGAATGGGTTAGAAAAATAGTTTGGTTTCTGGTCACACCAGTAGCTGTAAATGTAATGAACTCCTACAAGACAGGCATTTGCCTGTGCACAGCTGAGCTGTCTCTGAGCTACCTGGAGGCAGTTTGGAGCTGCTTTTGGCTCTGAGTGCTGCAGAGGATAATAGTAAAGGAAAAGAGAGGATGTATCTCCTCTAGTGCTTCTCATGAACATTGTTTAAT
Source organism: Lycocorax pyrrhopterus obiensis (assembly GCA_014706295.1). Lineage (NCBI taxonomy): Eukaryota > Metazoa > Chordata > Aves > Passeriformes > Paradisaeidae > Lycocorax > Lycocorax pyrrhopterus. The sequence continues at coordinate 4,703,062 of JACSVZ010000016.1, forward strand.
GAGCTGGGATTTGGACTGGAGAAGAAAGAAACAAATAATTAAGCTAGAAAGTAAATTAACAGTGTCTAGTGAGGATTTCAGCTTGCTGTTCTGTCCATGGCTTGATCTTTCCCTGTTGTGGGCTGTAACTCTGCCAGTTTGGTGAGAAGTTCTGGAGATACCAGGGGGTGATGTGCTGTCTACCTTGTGCTTGTGGAGGTCACCAGGACAGTAAGACTAATGTGGGCTTACATAACAATAGTAAAGTAACATCTTGCTCTCCCTCCTCAAAAAATAGGATTATCTTCTCTTTATAAGTTTGGAACATTTGTGTTTGTACTCCCACCCTAACAGTGTTTTCCTATCATGAAGTCTGAACCTCGGGTGTGAGAGGACAGGGTATTGCTATGGAAATGAGTGGGAGCACTACAAAGCCATTGTTAGAAGAACAAGGCAGAGTCAGGCCTCATGTGGAGAAAATCTAATTTTTAAGCACCTGTGCTGGATAAGTAACAAAGGAGCTGCTGGGAAGGGACAGCAGAGCTTGTGAATGGCACTGTGTATGCGGCCCACGGCATGCTCCCTGCTTGGCTAATAAGAGACTGTGACTCGTATTCAGCACATGCTGGCAGTTAATCTCTCTGCCATATGGCAGCTGTGCCTGGCACCTGCTTCCATCAGTGCGAGATAAGGTCAGCATCTCCCTGTGGGCAGAGTTATTGCAGAGAATCAATGTTCCTTCCGTGTCTTTGCCACCCAGGAACCACTGCTGTTCCTAGGTGCAGCACTGGGAACTGGGAATGTGCATCTTAACTTTGGCAGGGAGGCTCCTTCCTCCCCAGGATGGTGCTGTGCCTTGTGCCATGGACAGACTGTATCCATTCACTCACAGCTGTCATCAAAAGGCATGAATAGGAAGACATAACATGTATTTTCTTTCACACTGCGTTTTTTCTCCCTCTTCTGTTTCAACTCCACTTCTAGAGTGTTTCCTTCCATCTTGATTCCTATACCGTCTTTGCCCCCAGGTTGTACGGTCAGGCGAGCACTTCCCGGCTGTCAGGGAGGAGCTGTGACAGTGTGCAGCTGTGGCTGGGGTCCTCCTGGCTGCTCCATCACCACTGAAGCCCCTGCCTGTCAGCCTGTATATGCCAACCTGTCTCTTCTACCCTTTCTAATTCCATCTCTGTTTTGGTATTTCACACGTAACACTCTGCAGCCATCTGTATCCCTTCTCAGCAAGCCATCCTTCAAGGAACTATCATGCTACACCTCTCCTGTATTGCCTGGCTTTTTATGTGAGACAAAATATAGTAAGACAGGCACAGAGCTAGATAACTTCTGCTTTTGCCTGCCTGCAGCAGCCCTTCCTAGGTGTTGTTGGAGATCATTGCAGGTGAGACAGGACAGAAACATCAAATTTCTGGTGCCAGCCACCACCAGAAAGACAGCCTGAGATGGATGGGTGCTCTAAGGAGTTTGGTGGATGTATCTCCCCCATCTGAGAAGCTTTCTCTCAGGAGAAGGAGCTTTCTCCTGTCTTAAAGGAGGACTCAAGGAGTCACAAATTCAGATGTGTATTTCCAGTTCTGCTCATCACTCTGTGTGGTGTTGAATACTGGTTTAATCTCTTCTGATAGCTGCTAAATACTCAGATAAGAATGGTGTTATTGTTCTTTATCTAAAAGACTTAGATTTCTGCGGGTAACTCCTGTTAGCACCAGTGTCTTGGGGTGACTCTATCATGTGTATCCCCTATCATGCTCTATGCCCAAAAAGTAATATTGTGCCTTTTCCGTGCCTTTAAACTGAGCTGGAGAAAAGAAAGAAACCAAACGAACTTTTCAAAACAGTTTCCCAAGGACACAGAGATTACACTCCTCTGCGTTCTCTGGCTGCAGGAGCAGGAGGGAGCACCCTGCTCGCTTTCTTCAGCCAGCGGTTTCGGTTTTTTTTTCCTTCTCTTCCCGGCGTGAGACGGAAAGCTGAATTTTGTTTCCTGGGACTTTGGTTTTTCCCTTCTTCTCTTCTGGACTGTTCAACAACATCAGAACACATCGGGAGAATTCTTCCCCGAGGCCCGGGGGTGGGCCCTCGCCGACCCAGCTCCGAGGAGGAGAGAGACCACACCTACAGAAGGACTCTGAAATCTTCCCAGGTTTCTCTCTATAGCGAGAGATTTCATTTCATTATTTAGCATTATTATCCTTTTCCTGTGTGTTTGTTAAATAAAATAGTTCTTATCTCATTCACTTTCCTTCGAGGAAAATATCTTTTTTTTTCCCCTGAACCCTGTGGGGGGAAGGGTGGTTGTAACCTGGTTTCCTCTCAGAGGATATATTGCTAGATTTTGGCCAAAGCAGCACAACCAGTGTTGTTGTATAGCGTTCAAAAGTTAAGCAAGATTTCTCCTTATAAATTAAACTGCTTCAGGAAAGAAGCTAATATTTTATAAATAGGCCTTATTTAGTAGGCTATTTGTCCTGTTTCACAGATGCATTGTTATGGAAAGTAGGCAGGCAGGAGAGATCAATGAATAGAAGGAACAGTCTAGGATGGTTTCTCTTGGAGTCCTGCGAGTCTATCCATAAATGACCATGAAAAGTGGCAGTTGTTTGCTATAAATCTCTGGTCACATCTGCAGCTTGTCACGGGAAAACATGTTAGTGTGTCCTTTCAGCACAAAAGAGGAAAACCTGTCTTTCTTTGCCTTGCCAGGCTCGAGGAATGAAAATGGGTGATTCTGCTGGCCTCAGCTCGCAGCAGCCAGGGCTGTGCAGTGACCTGCAGGAAAGCAGGAGGTGTCTGGGACTTACACTGTTACTTCTCAAAACTTTTGTTGAAATATTTGTCAAATATTTCAGAATTCCATTCTTCTGACATCCAGCGTATTTCTATTAAATTTCTCAATATTGCACCTGCAAGGCCAATTTGGTACAAGATTTATCTTGACTTTGAGATCACCGTGGCTTGATGGTATTTGGAACTAGAAAAAGTGACGTAGGGATTTAATGTTGAGTCCTCCCAGTCTCTCTCAATGTCCTCTTTTGTTTGGGAGCCTCATTAAAATGTCTTCAAGCCAGCACTTTCTAATCCCTGTTTTCTTTTGTTCCGGGTTTCCTTTGACCTTTCAAAGCATTGTAATCTGAGCTTAGTTTTCACACCCATTTCTTCACTTCCTTAACTTTAGTCATTGCTCTGCCTGATTTGTGAACTTTGTACAGTTACAAGAGCAGTGTGTATGTCTCTTATCTACAGCAAATAGCAAGCAGGGCACTGAACAATCCTTCTGGAGCCACGTGGGGACAGATGGCTGAGGCATGGACAAGTTGTACCTCTCCCTGTGCCTTGCAGAAAAGTTTAGAGGGAATCTTAAAGGTTTAGAAAAAAGTTGTCTTCTAACTGACTTTCTGTTTAAAGGAGAAGAAAAGGGGAAGGCTTAACCAGAAAAACACTGCAGTTAAACTGCTCTGATTACTTTTATCACTGACAGCAGCAGCTCATTTCCCCAGAGTGAGAACATGGATACAGGCAAAAACCTGATTCTTCCTGCCCTTCTGGGAGGAGCTGGCCTTGGCTATTCATGGCTGGGAAAGCTTCACCAGCAAGGGAGGTACCTTCTGGCCCTACATAAGCCTGGAACGAGCAGGGAGCACTCGTGGAAGGAAGGTGAAGAAACTCTAACAGCACATGAAGGCCCCTGAGGCCAAGGCTCTGCTAGTAAACATGGCTGGAAATAGACCCATGAAACAACATCCCAGTAAAAATATTGATTTGTTGGACCCAACTGTCTCATCCAAAACACTTCTGTTTGAGGAGGTGTGATGGAGTCTGAGGCAGACTTTTTACCCTGCTCTCCCCAGGCTCCTGGCCAGGAGCAGCAGTCTCTGGGGCAGACTCACAGCACAGAATACATTTTTTAGGCTGGGACATGATGTGCGAGGCTGGAATAGGCAGCCACGTCAAAGACTCTGTGATCACACTGAGACAGTGACATGACGGCACCCAGGGAGCCTCAGAGGTGAGTGTGAGCATTCCTCTGGGTATCGCCTTCTAACACAGTCTCTTGGGATGAAGGGCTGGGGAAATCCTAGCATTATTCTGTTGGCTTCCCTTTGTTGTCTGGGGCTCCCTGTCAGGCAGCAGTGTACCTGTTGACTTGTTGAGTCGGTCAGGTAAACTCTGTGAAGCAGGAACCTTCTCTGTGTGTGTATGCAGTTAAGTCTGTGCCAAACACTGTAAGACAGTAATACTTCTAACCTTTTCTGCTCACTTTGACAATACCTGTTTATAGTCAGTAACAGAATACAATGCAGTGCGGTCTTTGCAGGAGTTACAGTGCTCAGTATGGCTGGCTGCATCCTTTTTGAGATCTCCCAAACCCATCAGATAATATAACTAAGCTTTCAGCGGGATGCTTATTGAAGCAGAAATGAGTAAAGTAATTAACAGTGCATGGTTCAGCTTAAAAATCAATACAGACTTCATTGAGGCAGAATAAGAGCCAGAAGAGAGGCTGCTAATACTGTGTGTCTGCATCAGCACGATACGTAAAAAGTGCGTCCACCTAACATAAATTTACTAGAGAGCATTTAAAAAAATCAATAACCAGAGCATTAAGGCCAGGTTTACAGGAAATTTCAAGAGGATCGTTCAGGTTGGCACCACAAACTATTGAACACTGAGATGCAATGGCAAGAGGAGCGAAATTCAGAATCCTCTGGAGTGGTTCTCAGAGCTGCCAGCCCCTTGCAAATGTCCGGATGTGGAAATGCCCCTTAAGGACAAGAAAATGAAAGGAGACAACAAACTTCAGAACCACCTATTCTGGGTTATATCAGTGTGCCAAGACACCAACCTTTCACATTTCTAAATCTAGCACAACTATACTGAGCAGTTAAAAGCCCCTGTGGAAATCTGAGGGGAGTGGCTTTGGCTGGACCTGCCCAGGTCTGGTGGGGTTGAATCTGTCTTCCAGTTATTTGCTGTTGTCCATTTTTGTAAAACTAAAGCCCTCCTGCATTCCTAAGACTTTTACAGGAGCACAGTTAAAACTGAACAAGCTCATGCCTTAGGGCTTACTCTGCCAGCTGTAGCAGAGGAATAGCACAGGACACACAGGGCTGTGCACCTCTGCTGCCTTGTGGGCTCTGTGGGACTCTTTGTAGGTGGGCTGAACGAGAGAGTCATGAGGTACCTTCCTTCCCTTTGTCATGAGGAAGTCAACTGAGTGAGCTTTCAGTCACTCACCTAGAACTGGATGAACTTTTAAGTTCCCTTCCTACCCAAACCATTCTATGATTTATTTTTCTATCAGCCAAAAGTGTGCAGCTGATACGACAATGAACTATTGTTTTTTCACAATGAATCCTAAGCAGTTGGTGGAAAATACAGTTGTGATTTTATATGGAAATCAGAGAGTCTGACCATTAATAGGACATCCTTGGAGTGCCAGGAGCTGGGAGGCAGCAAACACCTCCACTATTAACAGAGATCTGAAATTACAGTTGGAGGTGATTTACGCACCTGAATTTTCATTCTTTCCCTTCCATTTTGCAACAAATGTATAATTCAACAGTTTTGAATACTACTGTCTACTTAAGCTATTAACCGTGTCGTGACTCATTTATAGATGCCGGGCATGACCCTGAAGCCAAATGCGTAATTGCATCAATATTGCTCACACACTTTTCAGTGGATGCAGGATTGAGTGAGAAAAAATAATCACCTTCTGTTTTGCCTGCCCCAGATACCATAGCAACTGAAATGCTGTGCTTAAAATTATCATTGGTTTTTTCTTCTGTCTTTTTGTTCCATATGGAGTACCCTGTCAACTGTCTTAACATCCAGTTCCACGGATGCCAGCTATCAGTGTGACAGGAAATGAAATGTGCACAAGATTTGATGACTGATGCTGAGTTCCGTGAGCTGTCTGCTTCGTTACTTGGCATGCCCTGAGGCAGCATGTCCATGGCACAGCAGGACTTTCTGACTTTCTGCATGGTGAGCTGTGCCCTTGCTCCCGTGGAGGGAAGCTGCACTGCCATGTGCTGGTAGCGCTGGGAAGAAAATGAATACAATAATTACAGGTTAAGTGGGCCTATTAAAAAAAAAAAGTCAGCTTTTCTTTTGATCGCACCATGCCTGGAAGAACTTGAAATGTTCCTTCTCTGCAGTCCAGATCCTTCACAATTCTCTCATTGCACCCCCAGCTCTGATACTGAGATCTGGCATTAAAAGCAGCACAGTGCAGCAAGAGTGTGTGGGCCAGGAAACCAGGAATTGGTCTCCAAATGGACATTGGAAGTGCCAAGTCTGCTGTAGGGTATGTTGGTACATGACGGTGTATGTCACTCATCCCAGACAATGCACAGATTGACTGGAAGGCTGCAAGAGATGAGAATTCTGTATTTGTGTATCATGCATGAAAAAAGGCAGGGGAAGGTTTATCATACATGAATAACATGGATTGATTCACTGAACCAAAAATGGTTTTCACCTACAAATAAGGTAATTTCATTCACTAGAGTGATTGTGCGATGATTTTACAACAGGATTGAGAGCCCTTTTGATTGATCACTTCAAATCAATTGTGTTGTTGCATACAAATTCGTACAAAACCACCCAATCACATTTATGACTCTTCTACATCAGTTCACGTGGTATGTTGCTCTGTATCATCGCATATTTGTTTAATCAGGCTAATATTTCATCCGCCTCGTTGGAGTGATAATGTGATGAGAAAAAACAAATTACTGAAAATGATCAACCCATTCACTTCTGTTCGAAGAGCTAGCTGAGGGATTTCGTCTTTTTTAAGCCACCCAGAGATTCATTCTCTTTTCTAAACATTAGATTTTGCAGAAAGAAAATAAAATCTCCTTTTTAGGCAAAACCATCTTTTGGCACCACAGAATTCACTTGCAAGTTTGAACTTTCTGTCCTTGAGGAGAGCTGGTAGAATTGGCTACAGAAATCACTTTGTTTCCATAGGCTTTTTGCATCCTCTGCTTCATTTGCCTTTCTAAGGACTCGGCATAGAAGATCTTGCTTTCTCCAAGTCAGACAATCATCCCAAAATCCTAAGGAAATGGACTTCCCTAGCTGTGCCTCAGTAAGGAGAGCGAACGGAACTGTGTACCGCCTCAGGGAGACAGACTTCAACAATTCCTCAAATTTGAATGTCACAACTTTGTTCTTTTTGCTGGAGGAATGGTCTCTCACCCCATCAGGCACAAACATGAAGATGTTTTTAATCTCTCCGGTTGTCTGCCTTGTGGCAGGTGTCCTCATCATCCCTACCATCTTATTTGTGATCTTCTCTCGGTTTAACATCCGTCAGGAAACAAGGTACATGCTGCTGGGAAATGCTCTGCTTTCTGATCTGATCTATCTGTTGTTCTACACCCTGTCAGCTGCTCTCAATGCAGCACATCTACACCTCCCAAAGGAAGCTTGTGTCCTCCTCTTATTTTTGCTGGCAGTGGCTTACTGTGGAGGACTGTTCACAGCTGTTGCAATAGTCTTGGACACGTACATAGCTGTTTTGTTTCCTTTGCGCTACATTGTTATTTTGCCTCCTTCACGAACTAAAAAAATCATTGTATTACTATGGATGTGTTCCGGAGCTTTCCCTGGGATTTCCTTCTTTGTGCTATGGGCTACCCACAGCTTTGTGCCCTGTGTCCTGGAAACATGCTCAGTTCCAATAATACTAATATTAACTCTGAATGGGACTGATGCTGTGAAACTCTGTTTCTGGCTTTCTACCACAGTTGTCTTTCTCTGCCTGTCTGTAATATTTTGTTGCTATGCTATTCTGTATTTTAAAACCAAACACTCGGGTATATGGGAGAGCATCTGCTCCAGAGCCAGTGTAACATTCTTAATGCACAACACTGTGTTATTTTTTTACTTCTTTCCACTCTTGACCCTTTTTGTAGAATCATTCTTGTGCGTTAATGTTGTCATCAGACTGCAGACAGGAATCTTGGTCTCCCTGACAGTCTGCAACGTCCTCATGATTATTCCTAAAGTTTTGTTCCCTTTTCTGTATGGGCTTCGATACAGAGAGATCTCAGCCTCTCTCAAATCCATTGTCAGGAGGAAGCAGCTTCGCGTGGTGTCACCTGCTCCACCAGCATCCTGAGGCAACGCAGGGTACAGCCACAACAGAGGAGCTGTCCTTACCTTGTTATCATGCAGGACTGATGGAAATCACCCAGCTTCTGAAGTGGAGAAGTGATCAACCCATCGTAAGAAGACATGGGTTCATCACTGCCTCCTCCGTGCCAAAAGGCCACAGATCTTTCATCATGACACAGCTGAGAATACAGTAAACGCTACCCTGGATGAAGTTCCAAGCTTTGTTCTGATGTGAAAGGCAGGACTTTTTGGAGGAGATCTTGAGCTAAGGTCATTTACACCCACCTGCTGCAGATGCCTTTCTGGAAAAAAGAAAATTAGAAACAGATAATGCAAAGCAAAGGAGTAACCACAGGTCTTGTGACAGCATCACCTACAGCAGAGGATCCTTAACCAAGCATGCTGTGAAAACAACAACCATTTCTTTCACACATGGTATATCCTTGCAAGTTTGGCAGCCAAAGACCTCTTCTTTAAAACATGCACTGAGAGGTGCCTCTGGAAACTTCTGTGCTCAGTGAAACACCATTCCTCAGCTTGTGCAATGAGCTGGTGTATTCGCTGCCTTATGCAGTCTGTCTGACAATCTGCAAAACACCGATGTTTGATAAAATCTCCGTCTGACGGGAAGCCAGCTTTGATCAGTGTCTGCTGGGCAGCCCAGCACATGACACTGCCAGGGCGTTACAGAGGTGGATATGCTCCTGGGTGAGGGAGGACGAGCAGGGGGCAGCGGGTGGCATTCCCTCCCTGCTGGGTGCAGAACTGCTGTGCCTGCGGAGCCGAGTGGGTGCTGCGGGAGCCTGGGGCAGCCCAGAGCCCCGAGTCCCTGCTGGAGCCGTGCTGAGCTGACCCGGCCAAGGCTGAGCCCGGCAGCTGGGGCAGCAGGGCAGGAGCAGAGAGGTGCCAGGCTGGGTACAGGGGTACCCACACTGTGGCTCAGACAGGACCCGGGGCGAGGGACTAAGCACAAACACCACTTCTGAGTCTCTGCCGAGGCAGCTCCCAGTTCTGCCTCACAAAAATCTTCTCCAGCAACCTCATCTCAGTTTACAGCTACACCGTATCAGAGCTGCTGCTGGGTACCTGCCACCAAAGCCTTAGGAAGGTCAGGAGGAGAGGCTGCAGAGCTGGTTGGTGTATTGGGGAAAGAAAAATGAGATCCTGTAAGAGCCTTTTAGGTTTTCCAAATCAGCCACCTACCTATAGAAGACACGTGAAACATATTTCTCACTTTTGAAGAAACCAAAATTTCATTAGATATAAATATCAGTGTGGGAAATTGAAATTGCTGTTCTGTTCTTTGGACTTGAGAAAATAATTCTATATTTCTAAAGATAATATTTGTGTAAAAATACATTGGACTTTAAAAAAAGGTCCTTGATTTCACTCTGTGCAGTGTTTTCCTTGTGCAGACTCTCTCCACCTTCTGTTTGCTTAAAGCGATATACAGAAAGTGCTGAATGTGGCTTTTGGCTATTTCACACTCATCTGAAGAATTCCACTAAGTGTGAGCCAGGAGGAGATCGGTGTCTGGTTGCATGAAATGTTTTTGGCAGTGAAGCCAGTTTGAGCTTGAGTTCCTGCTGATCTTCTCTCCTCATTCCCAAACTGCTTGTTACTCTCCTCATATTGCAGTGTCTGCTCTCTCCTGTTTGCTGATGCAACTGCTGCTGGGGTTGCAGGTTAAAAATATCTCTTCAAAGAGAAGTGGTGTTTTCATTTTAACTGAGATTATCCCAGTGATCTGTTTTATAGGATATTCTGAAAACAGCTGCATCAGCACAACTGAGGGTGTAACAAATTCCAGTTCAGAGGTGGGGGGAATGAGCAGGGACATCTTAGAGGCTTTGCTGCTAAGGGATGCTTCTTGTGTGAGAAGTATCTCTGAGGTAAAATTGTTGCAAGTGAATAAACTGTAAAATTGCATATTTGCTTTAACCATGGTCCTGTGCTTCTCAATCCTCTTCAATAAAAGGATCAAGAAGTTACTTTTTACTGGCTGCTTTTATTTTTCTCCAAGATGAATGTACCATACACATCTGTCACAGAAACTGTGGTTGTTTACTTTATATTCAGCCTGTAACAGGGGTCTTGCATAACACCAGGAAGGATGGGGAAAATGTCTGCATACAGGATCAGGTTCTTTCTGCTGAATCCCTTTGGCATGTTGGAAGATCAAGGATGGAAGAGGTACTTGTGAATCCCCAGGCTCTCATATCCTGGGCCAATTTTTTATGCCGGTGCCCAATGACAAGGATGCTGATAACTTACAGGTTGTTTTGTCCATGCAAGGTCCATTCATGTTTACCTCTCTTGGAAATTTTGATGATAAGTCATAAAGATAACTGTGTAAATAGCATAAAGGTAATTCCATATGGAGCCATAAGTGACTTTGTGTAAGAGCAGGTTAACAGTACTTGGTCTTCCTGCTGACCTCTGACAATTATGAAGGTATAATCTCCTGGACAGGATTCTGTTGTCAATTCTGTAACTCTGTCTTACATACACATACCATGGATACATTTAAATATAACTAGAAGTTTGGTAACATAAAGAAGGATGCTGAAAGACAGAGCAAGTGAATCAGTGATTGTGGCAAGTTTATATATGTATAAAGCCTGCCCACAGTGATATCACAAGGACCAGGCAAATAAAACACTGCTCTGTGGAGATGATCTTCTAAGAAAGATCATTGCAAGCTGATATTAGTTCTCTTTAAAGTGATTTAACATTAGACAGGTACATTTTTCTTAAATGACTGCTTGTAAACAACTTCTTCCCATGGAATATTACTGTGCTGTTTGGTACAAAGCAGTGGGTTACAGCGGGCACACAAGAAACACACCATGTGCCTGAACCATTTGCCTTTGGGATTTCCCCAGTCTGTCTGAACAGGATCAAAGGGCTCACCAGGGCAATGTCACAAACACTAGGTTCCTATAATGCTTTTCATAAATGTTTTGAGTTTTGTCTTAAATAATGTTAGGCTTCTGTATTTTCCAGAACCTCTCAGGTGTAGTGACCACCAGCCTTGTAAGGATGTCTCCACATAAGCCCTGGAAATTCAAACTGAGACTGTTTACCACAGCCCAGTAATCAACCTCTCCCAGGTCACATAAGTGAACTCCTTGGACGTCACTGTGGCTGCCCCGCATTTTAATTTGAAGTGAAATGGAGAGCAGTTGGCTTTAACATGTGATTTGGCAGCTGGGGGCAATAATCCTGTAATGAATTGCAATAGCATGAATCACTAAAGGTATTCTAATTTATAGCCTAAATATATTCCTGGTCAGTTTTTCCCCTTTTTTCTTGTGCCAAGACTGTCACAACGTTTACCACTGCTCTCTTCCCTTTCCCAGTTGGATTTACAGTGCAGTTTGCTGTCTGTAACCTGCGGACTGAAGGGAATCAGACCTGCATTCCAGGGGCTGGGGCCGTGCCATACATCACTGCAGACATAATTACATCAGAGATAGGTCTGTGCCTCAAATGAGATCAGTTTCGCTGTCAGGAGATACAGAGGATCTCCACACAGGTAAACAAGCACACAGCTTTGGATTTGAGGTACAGTTCATTGCAAGCATTTGAGTAATCATTCAGTAAAACTAATTAACCTCCTGTGGTTTTAGTAATTACTATCGGAGTGTCTACTTCTGCTCCATCAGTTGGCTGTGTCATTTTCTACTGGAAGTGTAATATAGGAATAGGGCAGAAGGAAAGTGGCATTTGCCTGGTTGCACTGGGGGCAGCCCCGAGAACGCCGGGGCTGTGCCTCAGTGCTGGGGAACAGCCCCAGCTGCCCCGAGACAGCTCAGGCAGCTCCTGCAGGGAGAGTCGGCTCTTTGCTTCGCTGGTCACTGTTTTGTACATCGAGACACCCTGTGCTCCTTGGGCAGAAACTGTGACTGTGGCCATTCCCTGCCGGAGGCGGGTATGCACAGCAGATGAGAAAGAGTCTGTGATAGGAAAAGGAAATTGCAAGGTTCCTTGAAACTTGATTTCTATTATCTCCTGTCTCCACCCCCACCTCGCTGCTGGCAAATGAGTGCCCAGCACGGCTGGTTCTCGTCATTTTTTCACAAACCTTGTGATTTTTGTTGTCTGCATAAAACTACTGATTTTTAATGTTTTTGTTTTTCAATATACTTCAAGTCCTTCAGATTGCAACACAAATCCAGAAGGCACAAAGAGCAGAGAGGCAAATAAACGCAACTCTTCATGTACTGCTATTAACACATCAGAATTTCTGAGCGATTCATGAGTTAGGAGAGGGAAAGGAGCCAAGCTGTGGTTGTGCTGTCTCGTGTTTGTTAGTGAGGGCTGTTTTGGCTTATGATTGCCCAAGGTTTGCACATGTGACTCGGAAACCACCTTAGGAGAGACAAGAGGCTGTTTTCTGCCTTTGAGATATGGAGTTAAGGATTTGTATTAGGAATTTTATTTGGACAACTTTTTTCCAATTCAGTGGTTTATCTTTCTCAAGAAAAAGTATACATGTTTTTGCTACGGACACTACAGGAAAAAAACCAGCAACCAGTTCCTGAGAGCTGCTGGTTTTTACGATGATTCCCAGTAGGAAGAACTAGTGAGCTTCAGCAGCTGCTATAATTAGTTTTTCCAACAGGTAAAGATACAGAAATGTAGCTCCTCAAGGGGAGAGGGAGACTCCCCCATTCACCCACCTTCTCTGTCCCTCTAGACCAGCCAGTGCTACCAGCCAAGTCAAAGGTGGTAACTGTTCTTCACAAAAACCTTTTGAAATTAAATACTCTGCTTGGAGGGTATTTCTTCATGCCCTCTGAAAAGCAGAGTGGGATGGGAGAGTGTGGCCAGCATGGAAGTGTGAGACATGCTGGCCCTGCAGAATGACAGGAATGTAAAGAAGGAAGGGGAGCAATTAAAAAGTAGCTGAAAATGGAAGGCCTGTGGGAAAATTAGAGTGAGAAAACATGAGGATTGGCTGGAATTACAGAGATGTGTTCAAGGCATGGGGCAAATTGCAGAAGAAACAGGATTTCTTGCAGTCTTTCTGAGGGAAGGATGCAGTGGAGACCTGTTGGAGGGCGGCACCCGCCCCACAGGCTGTGTCTGCTCCGCTCAGTCTGCACCAGGACTGTCTGCAGGCCCTGCCACATCACTGAGAACTCTGGCATCAGTGTGCTGAAATTCAGGAATTTCATGGGTTTTTTCTCAGCCTAACATGACAGAAATATTATTTTTAATACTGTATAAGGCAAAAGGAGACATTACAGAGAGGGAGGGAAGGCTGGAAGGAGTCACTGATCTCCACTTGGAGAGAATTGTTTTGCACAGTGTTTTCCGTCTTGATTTAATAGTGAGTTGGCTCTTTCCAGCAACTAGGCAGGGGAGGAGGGACGAGAATATGTTCCCAGTCTTTGGCCAAGAGTGTCCCAGGGCGTCCCGGGCGTGACCTCTTCAATATTTGTTTTTCTTTCCCTGCAACTGACCCAGATGCTGGGACTTGAGACTTGGGCCCTCCTGGCCTGTTGAACATTTGCCCCTTCTGGTACAGCATGTGATAATCTCAGGAACCAGGCTGGGAACAGTACCTGGAACTGTTTTTCTCTCCAGCAGACTGTTTTGTACGATTGCGTTCCAGGAAACAAAAACCCGTGAGAAAAATCCCGGGAGCGCACTGCCACCCAGTGGGGACGGAGGCGGGGATGCAGCAGTCGGGCTCCCCTTCTCTGCCTGGGCACAGCAACTGGGAGAGGAAAAAGCCTTCCAGGCAGAACAGTCACCCAACACAGAACAAAGAAAACGGAAACTAGGTTTTGGTCTGTTTTATTTAGAAAACAGCCGCAGTGAATGTCCAGTGGAAACAAATTAGCGTTCATTTACATTTGCAGCCTGTGCAGTCTCTTTCTTGGGAATGACAGCAAGGTTTGCAAACTGACATGGATTCTTTTTGGTCATGCAAAACTGAAAACCAACAAAGTATCTTCAAACAAACAAACAAACAAACTGGTTCAAACTTAACCTAATGTAACACTGGGAGAAAAAAGCACAGCTTTGGAAGACACAACATTATGTTCCACCAAAGTTACAAATATTTAATTCCAAAAGTAACTTCTCTTTTTTCACTAGTAGGTATTGCAAATCCAACTTAACACAATAAATAGTTGACCAAACTCTGGGACCAGACTGAGCCAGTTCAAGCACATTTCAGGGTAGATATAGCTGGGAAGTAAATTTCCCACCTACATTTCTTTGCCTGATTCAAGGTATTGTGTTGGCAGGAGTAAACGCCAGCTGGTCCCTTTGTTTTTCCGTGGAGGGAAGGAATTAAGATAATTTAAGGATATACTATACAGAGGAAACGCAAGGACTGAGCATATATACAGATACCCACCAGAGGACCTGTGGTGGTGTTTCCATTCATTGCTACCTGAAGCTACAAGCCATCCTCACTGCAGCCTGTGCCACCGGGCACGGAGGCACTGGGTTTCTCTGCGGTCAGACAGAAACTGCCCCGGGCACAATCTTACGGATGTGCGTGTAAGACTTCCTGAGGGTAACGCTCCCGTGGTGAGACACCCCCCGAGGCAGGACACACTCCTCTGTCAGCTTCTGAGTTTCAGGGTCCCAGCAGAGCACTGTTGCAATGACTTCGTTCTTTTCATCTCGGCCCCCGGTGATAAACAGCTTGTTGTTGCAAGGAGAAATCCCACAACTGGCTCTCTCGTGGGTGAACTGCGTCACCAGGCACCACGTGTCCTCCTGGGGGCTGTAGGAGTAGAGCGCTTTCATTGCCCCACCTGGGAAGGAAATGGATATTGGTTTGCACTGACCATTCCTGAAGGGATTTTAATTAAATCATCCACTTCAACAAGACTCTGTTCCTGACATTTGTAAGAACAATTTCTGCCCCAAAGCCAAGAAAAAACAAGGTCACAGGATACTTCATTGTTTTGAAAGCCTGATCTGCAGAAGGCCACTTATGGTTCATAAGGCTGTGGAATTTAAGACCAGAACAAACTGCTGTGATCATTCAGGGTGACCACAGTGCATCTAGCAACAGACCTTTCTCACACCTACTGCTCCAGCTAAGGACACAGCTTCAGAAAAATACGATCTTGTTTAAAAGAGCTTAGATCATGGAGTACCAGCTGTGGTAAACCATTGCTGTTAGAAATGGGTACAGGATTTTTCCACTCACTCCTCTAACTTCATTGTCCCTCTGTCCATCAAACTTCCTTCTTCCTGGAGCAGGCTGCTTTCAAAAACCCTTCCTTGTTTAGGGTTTGTCAGACTGAATCAATAATCTTCCTATGGGTTTGTTAAACACAGAGTGACCTTCAGGTTCTCTGTGTTTTCCAAAACTGAAGTCATTCATCAAACTTTTAGTGCACCTTTTCAACCTTGCAGTGTCCTTTTCTCTTTAAAAAATGGTCAATACCTCAAGTCTCAAGAAAGGCTATGAAAATATATTCCCTCCTGAGATTACCAACAGCTAAATGGTTCTTATTCTGACATTTGCAGGGACTGAATGTGTCTTCTGTAGTCGCTGTACAGAATCACAGAATTGTTAGGGTTGGAAGAGACCTCTGGAGATTATCCAGTCCAACCCCTATGCAAAGGCAGGGCTACCTGGAGCACGTTACACAGGAATGCGTCCAGGTGGGTTTGGAATGTCTCCAAGAGATGGAGACTCCACAACCTCACTGGGCAGCTGTTCGAGTGCTCTGCCACCCTCAACATAAAGAAGTCCTTCCTCAGGCTGAGGTGGAACTTCTTATGTTGCAGTTATGGTCATTGCTCCTTGTCCTGTCCCTGGGCACCACTGAAAAGAATCTGGCACCATCCTCTTGGATAGGGTTGGGGAAACCTTGAAGCCATGGTCATATCGATGAGGTGCAGCAATGCCTGGGATCCTCCGTGCTGGCAAAGTGAGCATTTCTCTGTGGTAGTTATTATAGATGCTGAGTTTGACAATACTAGTCCAGTACCTGAGGGGTGATCAAGTCAGTGAGAGGTGACTTAATTGGAACAGACTGAAAACAGACATTGTTTGTTGTAGTGATTCACCTGGCAGTTGGTAATTCATCAGTCTGGGTAATTTGATTGCTTTGGATGCAGTAACCAATGCTCTTTTATCTTTTAAACTTCAGAAGGGGCTGATTTCTAGCCAGTTGAAGTAGATTTGTTTCTCAGATAGGTAAACAAGAGATTTACTGGTGGATGTTCCTGGCTGAAAGATGCTGAATGAATGTGACTGGAGTATCACGTCCATTTAATCAGGAGTTATATCAGCTAGCCCCTAAGTCATGTGCCATCTCTGTCATCCTGTACAAACAGGGTGAGGTCAACTCCTGTGCTGAGGACAAGCATGAGGTATTTATGTACACAAAAGGGGTGTGTGTGTGTGTGTGTCTATATATGTGCACACACATGCAGATTATAAATCTCCCTCCAGAGCACCATTAATTATTTGGTGAATACTCCAGCTCCATGCCAGCTCTCAGCACCATATTGATTATATTGCAAGTGAGAAATTCCCTGCACCAAGGATGAGAGAGGGAGGGGAAACTTTTCAGAGCTCCTGTTTTGGAAACAAATGTTCTTTTCTTTTGGTTTCTCCCGCACCATCTGGAGATGTGTGCAGGCTTCCTCCTCCCCCCATAGCTCAGCTCACCACCATCAAACTTTTGTTCTTCCATTTTTTCTTCCGGTTCTGATGATTGACTGAATTAACCCCAAGTGCAATCTAGTGAAGAGGTCTGGGTCTCTGGGTATCAGTGGCTCTGCTCCTATGACCTGCTCCTAGTACTCTTATCCCTGCGTAAATCCTGTATGCAGTGGGCTGTGCAACGCCCCTGGAGAGGAGAGGGGACATGATGTAGCCATGAGATCATGCCCTTGCCACTATGAACACATCTTTGCATGGCTTTAAGCTGTTTCTGGGCTAGCTCCAGCTTTCCAAGATAGCTACCATCCTAACAGGGATTTTGACTTGGTGACCTTTCCCTACTGCTTGTGAATACCCTGGATTCCCATCCCTCACTAAGCTCAATGGGAAGAGCCATCTGACTCCACGATTACACTCCATGGAGCGTGCGGGCTAAACTAACACAGAAGCACAGAGACAAGCCCTGCTGGGTACAGACAAGGAGAGGCACTGGTGCTTCACTTACCCACCACGTAAATGTGGTCACGGAAGCTGGCGGCGTTGATGCACTTGGCCTCCACGGGCATGGCGGCCTTCAGGCTCCACGTGTTGGTGGCGGGGTCGTAGCACTGCGTCTTGTCCGTCGCCAGCTTCCCGTTGGGGCCTCCCCCAATCACGTACAGCCTCTTCTTGTAGCTGGCTGCGGCAAAGGAGCTCACGTTGACCATGAGGGGAGCAGCCTGTGGACCAAAAATAATCATTAGCAACCATCTGAAGCAGTCAGACTGATGCCTGTGGGGAGGGAGCCTAGGGGAATTTTAAGTCAGACATCCCTTTTTAAGCAGGGTTCAGAAGATGATGATTCTAAGGATAAGGGAGAAATATGTTTCAGCTTTTTCTTAAGACTGCAAAAACCTAATAAAATTTAATAAAAATATGCTCTGTTCAAATGCTGAAATTAAAATTACTTTATCAATAATTCAAAAGCTAGGAAATATCAGAAATGCCAAAAATCTCCTTTACATAGTTACATACATTGCAACAAAAAAGCACAAGAAATTTGTTCATACTGATCTTTCTACTTGCAGCTGTGATTGTTAGAGTCATCCACATTGCTTTGTATGACCTACAGACAATGGGTTGTATCTGCTGTTATGATACCTAATCTCATTACTGTCATGGATTAATTGGTTGCCTAATTCTCTCCTCTCACTGCTTGAAGTACAGCGAGTAGAACTGGGGGGGGGTTTATCCTGTTTACCTTCAAACCTGTACTTTCAACTTAAATGTATAACCCACACCATATATAATGGATGGGTTGATATACACATTTTATGTACATATAAAATGTGTCAGAGCAGTAGTTTTCAGCCTTTGCTCTGGCTCGTGTATACTGTGTTCTTACTCCTTGATTTATGGACGACTAGCTTTAAAAGCCAACTAAGAAAAGGAAAGCTAGGCATTAGATGTCTCACAGGAAATGATTGGCTGGCAATGCAGGGATTTTTACCTTCTAAAGGGTATGCATTTCTATAGAAAAAAATATTTAGGGTTTTTAAAGACCAGAAATACTTCAAAGAATTATAGAAGGTCATTTTTAGGAATCCAAGCCCTAAGGTTTTCTGATTAAAATGTTCAAAATGATTAAAATGTTACATGATGCAGCCTCTTACCTCTGACCAGCAGTTATGAAAGGGATCATATGCTTCCATGCTGTTGATTCTCTGCATGCCATCGAACCCACCAATGACATACACTTTGCCACCCAACACTGCCATTTTATGTCTCCAGCGCCCAATATTGAGATACTCAATTTGTATCCATTTGTTGATGGAGGCATTGTATTTCCAGACATCATGCTTTGTTTCTTTGCCACCTGTAGTGTACATGACATGTAAATATGATAGCACAGCTTGTATTTACTTAAAAACTCCAATATGTTTAAATTTAAGTGTGTTTTCTCACAATGTACATCATTATTACTGATTGTTAACTGGTCCTGTTACAACACATAAAAATTTCTGCATTTAGTTTACTTAACAGTGAAGGAAATGGAACAATTTCTACAGCCAAATATTCAGTGAAGATAAATCACTGTTCCTCACTTTACCAGACCACAACCACTTTCATTTCAACACCGAGTGCACAACCAACCACACAGCAGGGTGATATGCAGGAGATTTGTGCACCACCAGGGCTGTGCAGAACTGCTGCAAAGGGACAAATAAACAAACATGACTTAAGTAAGACAGTAGAGGATGCTGCAGCTGGTAGTGCCAAATCCCTTGAAGACAGGCCTGCACTGGAGAACTGCCAGGTTGTGCAGGGCAGATCCAGCCAGCCCTGTGGTTTGCATCATAAAGCAAAAGACCTGACTGAACTCCTACAGACAATAGTCCTGCACGACTTGGAAGTTTTACTATTCAGCCTTGGGACCATATGGCTGGGATCTCATTTTTGTGCCTCTCCTTCTGGTCTCTTTCTCTACAGACTTGGGTGTGCTTCATATCTATAGCTTGAAGATCAAAACTGGACCCTGCAAACTCATGCTAGAGCTGACCTGCAAGTGAATCTTTGCTTGTGCTAAAGTGGAGAGCAGAGTTTTAAACAAGCGCTGTTGTTTGCGTACCGTTTCTGGTGTAACTGTAATACAAACGGATCTAGTTAAGCCTGAAACCACATTTACAGACTGAGCAGCTTATTCCGTCATCTGCAACCTGATTAAACATTTGCTTCACTGGTGAATATACTGAAAAGAGAATTCATATTCCATTGAGAAAATGCCTGCCTTCATTGGTATTCTGTACTGCAGCCAGATCACTGCAAACCGATGAAGCCTATCTCTGGGCCAAATAGCAGATTGAATGGGAGATAATTAGCATGCTAGAAAGAGTCGTTTGTAATGCTTTTGTCCCAGTATTTTTCACATGTATGTGTTGAATTTTATTTGCACTCAAATCGCTGAAGTGGCCAAAGGGCCTGAATGCAGCATTCATGGCTACAATGGGGCTGAGAGACTGCAGGTGTTCCCCTCACTCTCCCTTGAAGTTTCCCTTTGACAAGAGCTTGTGCTTTCCTCCACAGGCTGAAACTCATGTAGTAGCTTGAGCTGGACCAGTGGGTGAATTTGCTGCACATCAGGGGATACAGAGAGATTTTTGAGAGAATTGAAGGTTTGTTTCTGTTTTTTCTCTGGACAACAATTCTTCCTAATTTGAAGAGCAATTGTACCTAAATTAGTAAAAGTACCAGAATGGTGAATGATAATTCATGTCATTTTTAGTTATGCTACAAATGTAGTTTTTCAGGCCATCCAGCCAAAGCATTAAAACTGTTTTGGGGAAATGATGATCTAACAGTAGTCATAATCTTGTGCAAAGGACTTTCCTATTTTTCAGATGCTAAAGAAGCAGGGAAGACTCCAGACTGTACTCCAGAAGATACAGAGGGAAATGAGCACATGGAAGGGGAGATCAAGTTAGGAAAAATGAAAGTTAAAGAAGAAGCAAATTACAGGAGCTAAAGAATGAAAACAAGTGTAGAAGGACATGCAGGAGGAAGCAGATGTTTAATCAGGATTGAGACACTAATAATTGGTTTAGCTGGGAAAAAAAAAGCTAATGGCTTTGGTCCACTCAGCCTTTTATTTGTGTGCAAAGGGCAAAAAGGTGAAAGGCAAAGAAGGAATGGAGAGAGGGAATCAGAGATATGCAAGTAAGCAGAGAAGGAAGAAGGAGAACCTGTGAGAACAGAAGCAAAGGGAAAGCCAGCTTAGACTCACCACAGCAGGGAATGTGTTAGCCTGGCCTGGAGGTAGCCTGGATAGACCGTAAAATAAAAGTGGAGAAGAGACATTGGAAAAGATGTCAGAAATAAAAGAATGCAAAAAGCCTTGAAAAAGAGGGAAGGGTAACAAATTGAAGGCAAATGGAAAAAAGACCTCTCAGCTCAAGAGTGTGAAGGTGAGGGGAATTTTCCCTAGTTGGAATGTTTGACTTAGATTCCTCTCTACAGCTAACTTTTAACAGAGGGACTGATGCCAGAAACTCTCTATGGTGGGCTGAAAGGAAAAACCTTCTTTATTTGTAGTTATGGGAGGAGTAATCTAATTCTTATCCCAGGATACTGCTTTATTAAATGTTAAATTGGAATGAAGTATCAAAAATATGTGGATTCCCAAAAGAAAGAATGCAATGGAAGATATTTGAATAAAGGCAGTGGACCACTATTCACACTTAAGCAAAGCATTCACACTTTGGCCTACCCTCCTCCTTTCTGCTCTTCTGTTTTAAGGGAGTATAGAATTTGGTGGCCAGTTTTGCAGAAAAGAAAGTATTCTACCTATGAAGGCCCTGCTCTGTATCATGGTCTGTAACGTGACAGTGATGGAAAGCTTGCTGTCACTTTTCCTCTGGAAGCAGAACGAGATCCTCAAACTTGTTTTTTGACAGGCCATCAAAAGCAGCTGTCAAACTGGCTAACAAGCTTCATTTTAACCTTTTTGATTGTCAGAGTAAAATGTCTGTAGCTCTGGGATCAAACCCTTGTGTGGAGCTCAACTGTATTTGTGTGGGAAGTTAAATACACCTCCTGAAGCTCTTGGGACGATGATCAGCACATGAGTTGTTCAGCCCCACACTGGGTGTCTGAGCCATGGGATTTCATCTGGCTTTGACAGTTTATGCTGCCAAGTTAACATCTGCCGGTGGGCACTTCTAGAGTCCTCTGTGATGGCAGCTTTCAGGGGGGCAGCCAAACATCAGTGACAATTCCCTGCAGGTTCTTGACTGACTTTTGCAGAATGACTCAGATTCTGGCAGGATTTTGCTCATGCATGTGTAGCTTCAAATGGACTTCTCATGAGAAGATGCTGAAGCAATTTGTCACTTTATGTTCAGTAAACTGTTCCCAAGAACCCTTCTGTGACCTCGGTCACTGTGTAGGGCGCTGCACACAAGTACCCATGCATATAGATTAATATTGTTAAAAAGGAATCCTGTGCTCAAATCAGAGCTAGGCAGTGTCCTTACACATCCAGTGCTCTCTGGAGCGTGGCCAAAGCCAAAGAATTAAAATACCTGTAGTGCTTAATTTTTCTAAAGTTGCCTCAAGCATGGTCTTGATAAAAGCTGGAAATAATTGTGAGAACCCTTTGCTCCCCTCTTGCACTCCCAATGTCTTGTTCCTTACCTGATATGTAGACTTCATTTTTTAGAGTAATGCATGCGAACTCCACCCATTTTTTATTCTCATTCTCCGGCTCCTGCTCTGTGATTGGTAATTTTGCTACTTCCAGACGGCTTCGCCTCAAAGGATCCAGGCAAGTCACTTCTGCTACAAACTTCTCTTCTTTTGTACAGCCCCCTATGATCATAAACACCTCAGACTGGAACTCGTGCATCCTGGGCTTGGTCCTTTCTGTAATAATCTAAATGCAAGTGAGACAGAGTGAGTACACAGGGCACTTACACCTACAGTAACAGAAAGGCCAGGTGACCTTTTTTTGATTACCCGTTTTTCAAATCACAGCAGGCTTACATCAGCTGAACCAATTAGCCAATGCTTTCTAAGTTGAAAGCCTGAAAAGCATCCTAGAAGCATTCAGTAGAGATTGCTCTATCCTTCTTTCAGCAGGATATTTCCAGCTGTGGAATTAGTTGCTTTTGCCTACCTACTAGGATCCTTTCAGATCCTTTTAGGAATTACCAGGATGGCACCAAGAGCTACGCAGGTGAGCAGTAGTAACGAGGCTGGGCGCATGTTAGGTAGCTGAAAAGGACAGGTTTTATTTGGGCTAACAGAGCGAGGGCAAGGTAGGGGGGCCCCAAGGTTTGTGTTTGCCCTGGGGAGCTTGAAGAGAGCAAGACTGCAGTTAGTGCCAGCAGAAAATAAGTGCTCTCATTATTTGTCCTGAAAAGATATGTTAGTGTCAGAACAATGACAGTACTCAGCTGTGGAGGGGTTATTTTTATTTGTTTCTTTCTGTATAAGCTCTTATTTCAAGCCAAAATTAGAAGATTTACTTAAAGCCACCAGCAGGCTCTGAAAAGTGGTTAGCTGTAATTTACTGCTTGTTGGCTCAGTTTATTGACCAGGTCTTTGTTTCAGGGGTGCTGGAAAAGGTCACTTGCCAGGTAGGTGCTCACCAGGAGCGAAGAATGCAAGCAGTGCTTGGAAACTCGTGTTCTGCTTGGAGGAAATGCTTGCAAACAAGACCCACAGATTAAATGCTGTGTCAGGAGGCATCTTGCTTAAAGTTTTACTTCTCTTTCTGCTTTTAACATGTTTCTATAAATCGGTATAATTTATCTATATTACAAAATATTATCTCCACAGACAGGAATCTTACATTTTGACTACGTCTAGAAAATGATTAGGCACATTTTTACAGAACATGAGTCCCAGAACTTGCCAGCTTCCAGGACTGTGTTTTAACCTGTCTGCCACCATTGCCAGGCGTCAGCCCCGGGGGAGGGCAGCTGGCAGCGCTGCCTCTCGCGCCTGTCCCTTTGAAGATGAGTGTAATGAGTGTTCAGCCCGGGGCAACGCTCCCTTTATCTATCCCGCATGCACCTGACAGCACTGCTCAGTGGGACAAGGCTTCCTCAGGGAGTTCCCACCAGACTGGCCGGCACTGCCCCGGGTCGCCGTGCAGAGTCTTACGCAGTCCCCAGCACAGGGAGCACTCGGTCTCTCCCCCCTCGCCGTGCCGGTGACACATCCGCCGTGAGTGATGGGCCCACAGCTTGCTCCTGCCCTCCTCTGACTCTGACTGAGGAGGTACACCTTTCTTCACACAGTCACCTGCTTTGCTCCTGTTGTGAAATCTGACCTCTTGATTGCTCTCCCCTCTCCCCCATATTTTGGGCAAGGAGATGTGACTGATACCTAACTTTCCAAAGGGGACAGGCAATTGAAGAACCAGAGATCCACCATAGCCTGAACTGAGCAGGCAGGACAGGACTGGACTGGATGTCAGGATTAATCTGTCTCTCTGGGTGCAGGGATCTCTGCAAATGGCAGATGGGCAGTCCTCTCCTCTGCAAAGAGACCGTCTTCTTCACAGGAGGAAGAATGTTTCCCTTTATAAAACATTTTCCCCCGTAAGTAACAGGGGAAGATGTTACATATTCACGTTTGAAAGTCATTACAGATTGTGGCACAGTTTGGTGGGAAAATAATTCCTCTCTTCTTAGGCTTGAAGTAATAGCTGAGAGGGTGAGGTGTCAGGGCTAACACCATTTGCCTCTTTACTAGGGAAGTTATCCGGGGTCTTCATTTAGCAAGAGTGAGCAAAAGTGTGTATGAAGGGTCAAGTTCAGATGTTTGTAAGGAGGAAGCTGTACACTTTGTCTTAAAACAACCCACCAAAAGCTTCTGAACTCTCTAAGACAGCAGGATAAATTCTGAGGCCCATTTTGACTTTTCAGTAGCACCAGTTAGTGAAACTTCAGTGTGAGTACCTTTTTCTGCCCCATGGCACTGCTCCTTCCAAAGCGATTTTTGAGCTGAAGCATGAGACTTTTACAAAGAATGGCTAACACCTTCCTGTTTTACTCACCTCATTGCCTGACAGATGGTACATTCTTGCTTCTTGGAGCAAAGGAAAGACATCCGGACACTGTCTAATGAGCTGATCAGCTTCAACAGTCTCTACAAAATACCAAGGGTCCAAGAGGGGCAGCCGGACATTCTCCAGCACATACGGCAGGAGAGAAAACCTTTCCGACTCCTTGTAACGGACCCAGTTCATCACAGTTTCGAACACCTGTGCCTCTTCCGTGACGTAGAGGTCATCACTCTTCAGTGTGCTGCACAGGATGTCTGCTGGCAGCTCCAGGAACTCCTCATAGTTCAGGACCTGGGTGAAGTTCTGGATAATGTAGTTCTGCACTTGTTGTTTCAGGCTGTGCAGGGAGTGGGCATCAGCCAGCCTCAGGATGCCAACGCAGTTCTCTGGCTGGAGCGCTTCGGTGAGAAAACTGGCACAAGCATCTACCATGCGAAGGAACTGTGGGCAGAAAAAGCTTGTATAAGCACAGAAGGGTTACTGAGTGACCGTATCACAGGAGAGCTATGGAGCAACCAGCCATGCCCAATATAGTAAAGAGCCTGGGGAGAAAAGAATTTGATCATCTGAGGACAGGTATCTCCCAAGATCGGCAGTCTGAAATGAGAATTTCTTCCTCCCGCTGTTTTTATTCCTCTGCAACCAATTGCTCATTTTCCCTCTTGCAGGATGCAGAAGACCTGTGACAGTCACTCAGTGAATTTTATTTGTTTCACAAAAGAGTTTCATAGCATTCCTTTTTCCTCCGTGAGATCTCAAAGCACTAGCAATCATGCAGTTACAAAGCAAAGATAAGGACTCCAGGTTTCTGATTTGCTTACCCTGCTTCATCTTGCATGTCAGCTCAGACCAACTAGAACAGAGTCTGGTTGACTCAGAGTGAAGGTGGCTCCATTGTCTACATTTATGCTCCCACCCTCCAAACTCCCAGCGTATCTGAGGCCTTGTGAGAGTGGTGGAAAATGAGCCCTGAGGTCTGGGAGGTTTGGACCAGCGTGCTGCCCCAGAAGGTATGGGCAGCAGTCCTAGACTGGGGTAAGTGGCAGGAAGAGATTGGCCATCAGCAACTCTTTTGAGCTTCCTGACAGACAGCTTTTACTGTGAAGAGTCTGTCGTAGGGGAGGCCTTCAGAGGGTCTAGAAACCTTTGTCATCACCATTGGCTGAAAAAAATATTGATACGCATTTTACACACAGAATCTCCTAAATCAGAGAACTGGCTGTGTTTGCATTCAATAAGGCATCACAACTACTCATGAATTTCCTTGGCAAAATAACTCCCCCGAGGGTCCCAAATGCACATATTCTGGGCCACAGGTGTCTGCGGGGTATTTCCAAAAACTATGACCTGAGCTGGATTGCTGATGCTTATTCAGGAACTGGGAACGAGTTTTGGGTAGAACTGATCAGTTACAGTGCTTCATTCTAATGGGGTTTCTGTCACCTCTGTGATTTCAGATATTCAGATATTGCCACTGAACAGTGCAATAAATATGGATCAGAGCTACTGTTGTACATTGCCATCTGTGCTTTTTGGGTCGTTTTTCCACCCAGTGTCAGCAAGCAAACCATTTTAACTCATGCTGTCTCACTGGGGAAAGTTGCACAACAGTAATTGAGGGGCAAAGAGGAAGCGAAACATTTTTAAACACTGTAGTATGTAGATTTGTTTCAGTAATTAGGGTAGAATCTTCCAGACCCGTCGGTGTCGTGTTGACATATTTAGACTGTTTATCAGAGCTGAGCGATTGTAGACGTTGTGTACAGACTGCCTGGTTCCTGTTTTACACTTAGATGCGGTCAAAAGTTTAGAGAAATGCAACTGACTGATGAACGAGGCTATGTGAGGTCTCAGAACGTGTTGCCGCCATTGTGATAAAAATGCCAGTGGCCCGCAGTGGCACCGCGGCACAGCTCAGTGACCCCTCGGCACCTGCCACCTTCACCCTGCCTGCTCTCAGGGCTAGCACAAGGCAAGCACTTGGAACTCACCAGGGCATTTCCTTGAGCACCTGAAAGGACTTTGCCACCAGGTAGGCTTCAGACCTGAGGCAGGTTAAGCATCAGCCTTATTAAGCTTATTAAGCTTAAGCATTCAAAGTTGTCAGTAATGAGACACAAAAAAACCAAACCTAGGATTTGCCAAGGTCATTCATCGAGTCATCTGTGAGTCTGGGAATAGACCCCAAAACAAGGTTCTCACCAGCCTGCAGCAAACCTCTGTAGACCTCTCTAATTATTTATACACGGCTTGTTAAGAGCGATACTGACGTGGTGACAGCAGAGGTTTTCTCCCAGGCAGTGCACACTGGTCTCACGGCCAGCAGGCCCCACTGCCTCGCTGGGTAGCTGTTTGTGGCCAGGCGAATGCAGAACTGCGAGGTGTGGGTGTGAGAAACAGCCCCGCTGAGGGCTTCACCAGAGAGGCTGGGCTGCTTGGGAGCGAATCAAGGCAGGACTTTCCCTGGTTCTGCTCCTCATCTCTGCGCTGCACTGTCTCCCCACCACTGCCTTCGTTTAGAGACTAAATTCCCCCTAAAACTCCCCCAAAACTTCCTGGGCATGTGTCAGTCAGTCTCAGGAGAGCAGGTGGGTGACTCAAGAGAGCATCAGAATGAAGACACCCCTGAGCCTCTGCTTCATCTGCTCTGATTATTCTGGCAGAGCTCTGAATTTTCTGCTTGTCTGCTGTGAGTACCCCTCCTAATGCCACTCCAGGCACTTTAAAAGCCCTGTTCCCTGAGAACAGTTTCTTCAATAAGTTAGTCCTTCTCCTAATATCCATTTGAATCCAGGTTCTCACTTGCTAGAGACATCCCATATGCTTACTTGGCCTCCAGTTGGCCTTCACTCTGAATAGTAAAATTTTTTCTCCTCATATAAGTCCTCGCTTGTCCCAGCTTTGATTCAATGGTCTACTGTAAGCAGTGCCAGCAGCCCTGCCTCCGGCTAGAACCCCCAGAACGGGAAGAGAATGGTGACTGAAAGGGGTCTCATTCATAGTCCCTCTCTGTATGCAGCACGCTTCGCTTCGGGGCCGGATCCTGCACCCTGCGGCCTGCTGTGGCTGCAGGGACAGCACGTCCCGGCTCAGCAGTGGCACCTGCGCCCCGAGGGAGCCCCGGCCGGAGCCAGCCGGGCGGCGGAGGGGCACAGCCACCCTTGCCGGGCTGCTCTCCGGGGAAGCTGGCGGCTTTCGGAGCCTGCCAGCCCATCTCCCACCGGGAGCTGCCCTGAAGGCTTTTGACAGCAAATCGTGCCCCTCGTCAGGCAGGGCCGGCTCTGCGCGGTGGCACCGGCCTGCTGCAGCCACCCTGCCTCTTCCCCGCTCAGTGGCCTCAGGATGGCCGTCACTATTGGAACGGTATTTCCCTTACACTGTCTTGTTCGTGGAAAGTGGATTAACATAGGGATGAGGGGCGCTTTGGGGGTCAGCCAGGCCACCAGGCTGGTGGTGCTTCAGCCATGCCCTGAGGGTAGAGCGGCCGTGCTCTGCTTAGAGGGGGCAGCTCGGAGCATCCTCCACTGTTCCCACTGCACGTGGCATTTCCATGGCAGTGAGCATCACAGCCTTTGGTGACAATACTGTTTCTTTTCCATCTGCTCAGAAGCCTGCTTCCCTCTCACCATTTCTGTGCGTCCACCACAGCAGTTGATGTGGTCCCTCACCCAAACGCTGCTGAGGGAATGGGTAACGCAGAGGTTCCTGGCGGGGCAGGAGCAATGTAGACAGGTCTGAATGTTGTTGCTGAGTTATGGTGAGGGAAGCAGGGCTCCCTGCCATGGCCCTGGGAAACAGCTGGGATCTTGACCCTTCCCAGAGGTGAAACCATGAGCAGCTCTGCGGGCAGTGTGGGTGGCAGAGGGTGCTGGGCGGGATCCAGGGTGGGCACCAACCTTGCGAGCACAGTGGCTGGGCAGCCAGCAGCCCAGACAGAGGAGGTGACTATTGAACTCATGTTGCAACTGTGCTTTAGGTGGAAAAAATTTGTCTGGGTCACTTGAGGGTGAGGCTTAGCTGTTCAGCAGCTCCCTGTTCCAAACCCTTCACCTGCTTCCCACCAGAGGAAAGCACACTGCAGCAGAGATGTCTGTTCTCTCCAGATAGCCCTCCACCTCTTCCTGCTGTCAGTTTTGACTGTATTTGGTCAAAACTTAGTAGAAGGGAGTAAAGGAAGGCATAATTACGTAAAACTTTTTCAAAAACAGTATCTAGAGAAAAGTAGATAATTTATATTGGAATATCTATACTGCAATATCTAGAACTGTGCAAGGTATTTCTTCTTTGGTTCTTTGCCAAGTCTGCAAGATTAAAAAGAGGCACTGCCACAAGTCCTTGCTAGTCAGATAAAAAGATTCGATTTTGAATTTGGATTTCTCACATGTCACTAATTTGAAAGAATTTATCGAACAAAAACATTACAATAAATTGCAGAAATAATCTTTTCAGCTGTTGATATATCCAAATGAAACATTTGACTCTTTCAACTCTGTTCTTCAGCATAAATAGCATGGACAAGCTGGCAGAACTCTACTTCTGTCAGCTTGATTTAGTAGATTACTAAAGATTTAGTAGTTACTAAATCTTTTTTGCACAAAACACATTTTCAGCCCAAACCCTCACATTTATAATGTGAGGCTTTAAGGCCTTGTAAATCTTGATAGTATCCAAGACAATCACTGTTTTTAGCTGAACATTCCTGGTGTTCTAGGTTTATCTATTTTTTTCTAGTTTACTATTCTTACTTATGGTACCCTCACAATTTTATCCTTATTCTAACAGAGTTTGATGGTTTTCTTAAAGCACTAGCCTTGGGAATCAAATTTAATCTTCATTTTAATGAAAAATAAGGAAGATACATGAAAAACATAAGTTTATACTTTTGATAGTTCCAGAAGGAAAAAAAAAAACAAACCAAAACAAAAAAGCTGAGGAATGATCCTAAGGAAAAAAGGTTCAAAAGAAAACACAAACAAGACAGAAAAGTGTCCTGAAAATGAATGCTACCAGTTGGTAGTGTTGGAGTGCTGAAAATGTCAGTGAGTTACTGCACTGCAGGACCAGGTGACATTAAAGTTACCTCAGGGAGCACTTTGTGAAATTTTTCTTAATATCCAATCTAAACCTCCCTTGGTACAAGCTGAGATAATTTCCTTTTGTCCTATTGCTTTTTACCTGGGAGAAGAGCCTGACCCCCACCTGGCCAGAACCTCCTGTCAGGGAATCAAAGAGAGCAATAGGGTTCCCCCTGAGCCTCCTTTTCTCCAGACTGAACACCCCCAGCTCCCTCAGCCGCTCCTCATAGCACGTGTGTTCTAGAAAGCAGAGTTCTAGAACTCCAGAGCAAAATTCCCATGTAAGATTCAAGAGTCTGAATTCCCTCGTGAACCACGATGATCATGGAGTTGGGTGTTTCTTGCCTTCCTTAATGAGAGGACTGGACACACACGCACATTGGCACTCGGCAGGTTATGTTGGCTACAATTTGTTAGCAATTTGCCGCGTGGTACCAGACACTGCAATTTGGTAGACCTCACAGCTGATTTACAGGACACGTGAATACCTCACGGACCAAAGGCTGAGTAACACTGCCCAAGTCCAACTTCCCACAAGTCCCAGGTCATGACTAAAACCCTTTACATCACGAGTTCTACAAAGGAAGATACTAACTTTGGGCAAGCCTCCATCTCAAGGCAGGGGAGACAGGGAGGCAAAGTAGCTTCCTGCTGTGGCCAGCCATGCCAGCTGCTGCCCACTAATACTTCTGACTGGCCTTGACAGGCTGACCTGAATTTTGGGGAGCACTGCCAGGCAGGCAGCATGTGGGAACAGCTCTTGGAGGCAGAGCCTGGCTCTTTTCCTGTTTGCATGGCACCCAGCACAGCAAAATTCCAGTACATGGCTGCCACTGCCATTTTTTACCTTAATGTAAGTAAATATGAAGGAAAATGCTTCCAGAACCCACGAAATCAGGGAAGTTTGTAGTGTGCTAACCAGGGTAAGACATGGCGATGCCAGAGCAGTCAGACTGGGTCAGTGCATTCGAGTTATCTGTACCTGAAAGAGGCTGGCGGCTTCCAAGACTTTCTGTACATTTTGCTTTGTGATGAGCATCTTGCTGGTGTAGGTATAGTCCAAGAGTATATTCATGGTTTCTGCATCAACCCCTTTTAGTATTATCTTCTCTTCATATTTCTCTCTTAAATCATTGCAGAACATGGCCCTGGAAAGAAAGACATTTATCTTTTACTGCATTCCAGTCAGGATGAGGCATTCTGAAAACATTGGGCTATTTAGATTTCAACACACAACACTCCGATTGCTTCACATTTTATGCAATTACTCCTGGTGAAAAGAAACAAGAAAAATCTTTTTATTGCTCTTCTACCTCTGTACTCATGAGTTTGATAAGGCATGCACACATGATGGATACCTCCGAGCTGTTCTCTACAGCAGACCAAGGGCTCCATGGCAGCAAAAGGCAGCTGGGACCTTTCCTGAGTGGGACTAGTCCCTGTGTCTGGACTGGTGCTGTGGAGCAGTTGTGGTGTCTCCCCTGCTGGCCTCTTACTTGGTCTGTTTCTAGTCCAGGTACAGCTCATTAAGGCCTGGCATTCTCCAAAGTTCATTAACACTTAGCACATGTACTTTGTACCCCTTGGCAGGCCAATAGCCCCCTGCTTCCAAGCTGCAGGACACTGCTGAGACTGAACCCTGAGGCCAGACCAGATCCACCTGGCTGAGAGCCTCACTTCTCAGCTTCCCAACGTATCTTTGGCCACATTAATACCAGCAGTGGGCCAGGGGAAAATGGATTATGGATTTTCTTCTAATTTAGAGTCCGACTTTTCCTCTGCTAAATTTTGGGATTGTAGAGTTGGTACCTCTTGGCTAGACAAGCAATTGAATATGCATGAATTGGAACTACTGTTAGGCAGAAAGTGCAATGATTTCATACATGTTGATACCAACTCTTCTTTGATGGATAATACTGCATTGGAAAGGTGACCACCACACATACCTTTGGCACTAGGCAGATATTTAATGTGGGGTATAAATCAGAAATTCTCTAAGGGCTATTTAACTCCATTTTGCATTGTGACCAGCTGCAAGACAAACGCACACATCTTCCTCTGCATTTTCAATTCATAGACTTCAGTACTTCTACCAGTGCTTTTTGCTTTTACTTAGGACTTTGATCAGCCCCTTCTTGTTCACTGCACTCAGAGAATGAGATGTCACATTATTTGGAATCTGTCTCAACAGATCAGAATTACATGAGTCCACTTGTAACTGCATTGGTGAAAAACATGTGCAGATCTAAAGTGTAATTAGTAGCGCTCTTTACCCTGCATTCCAAGCCCTTCTTTATTAGTCATATACAATGTTGACAGGACAATGCAACCTGGGAAATGGAAAGAAGTCCCAAGTCTTAGGCCATGCTTTTCTTGTAAAAGAAGTGCCTGAATAAAGCTGTGTGATTGACACATCTTACTGGAATCAAGATGTAAACAGATTTTATTGCAAAGCAGTTAGGCATGATGAATGGCAAATGGATGGAAGATACCAGCTGCTACTTGCTCTAAGAACTACCTGTTCCTTACCTCAGCAGAAATTTTATAGCAAGGTCTTAGTTACCTCCGTGTGCAAAACTGCCTTTGGATAGAGAAGCCTAACTTTTGAGCAGGAAATTTGGGCAGAGAAGCTACTTGTCAGAAAAGTTGTTCAGCCAAAATTCTCATTTTTCCTTTCACTCACCTCAGCTCATTAGAGGTTTTTGCTTCACTGCCCTGCCTCATGGTCCAGCTTCTGCTACTACTGAAATCAGAATATTTCAAAGGCATTTAGACAAATGCTCCTTAACTTCAGTGACCACGAGACTGGGATTCATTTAGCTTCTCTCCCTCTGGCAGTGCCAAGTGATGTAAGAGGGGATGTGTGGGCAGGTGGCCATTTGAAAGCAGCAGCCCTCAGTTCCCACTTCTCCCTGGGAATGGGCTTCAGCACGGAGAGGGAGGTTGGCACAGAACAGCTGTTTCAATCGTGCGGGATTTGCGGGTGCCGGATGCTTCATCTGAATGAGAAACAGGCCCATGGAGGGTGCAGGTGTTGTCTGCTCTTCTTCCTTTCATCTCTTAAGCTGGTGACTCCAGTCTTGTATCGAACTGTCCCTGTCGGGGAGGTGAGAGTCTCACTTCTGTCCCATGAACCGGAGCGTTTGATGGGGTCAGTCAGAGACACTCGGTGTGACACTTTTGCAAGGCTGCTCAGAAACCAGCCTCAGGATTCTGGTGGCTTTGCACAGGGGTCTGGTCAAAGTGCTTTGAGCTATCTGTCTCCTAATCTTTGTAATTGGTTTAGAGCTGCCATCCACTCCCAATTTTGGAGGGTGTGGATTCGTGTAACACGGCTGTGAGCTGCAGAAATCACACATCTAAAGCGCTATGCTTTTCCACCAGTACTCTGCTCTAGATAGTGGCAGGGCTAAATAGGGCAGTGCTGTACAGGAGAGCTGACTCCTGTGGCATTCCTTCTGCTCAGATGGAGTGGTTCTCATTCCCATCCTGTGTGCCAGCCAGAGGGAACACCTGACACCACTCAGGCTGATCAGGCTGAGCTTGTCTCCTAGAGATTAAAAAGCTGCCTCTGAATCTTTCTGAACTTACCCTCAGGAGGCTCTAAATTCTTCATATTTGGCTACTAATTCCATTGTCTGTTTCCCTGGTTCTTGTCCCTGTGTAATTCTAAACTGCGCCTTTGAACCAATATGTACTCTGAGAATTGCACATCTGAAGTGAGGGCCCAGTGCCAAATTGAGATACCCAAAAATGGATAAATTTAGAAAAAATTCTAAATTTTTTCTAATTTAAAATTAGAGAAATCTCAATAAAATAAATGAGGGGTTGCAGTTTGCGAAGCACTTTTTAAGCACCCTCCCACACTGGAATGCTTGCGCTTGGAATTATGAACCTGACTTCAAACAACCATGCTGGAGCTCGAGGATGCTCTGAAAAACGACTTCAACCTCTCCCAGCCCCATTCTCCCATTACCTTGGGCACTGCAGGATTAAAGAACTACTGTTCCACCTTAGTCAGGTATTTCCCTTCTCTGCTTTGTTGCCATCACGCAGGCAAATGGAGAGTTTATGTTTTTATGTCTATGGGTGCAGGATGTCACAAGAACTAGTCTATCTACTCTCAAGCAGTGGCTGAAGAAGGACTAGAAGTGGTTAGTTCTGTTTAACTGTGTTCCAGTCAGCTGCTGTGGGTTGCCTGCACTGTGGCGCCCAACGTTCAGGAAGGGGGTTGTGTAACTTGCTCCTGCAGGGGAACGAAGCCCATGCGTCACTGGGTCCCTTTGCTTTGCTCTGGTGCACG
The DNA here is from genome assembly GCA_014706295.1 of Lycocorax pyrrhopterus obiensis. Classification (NCBI taxonomy): domain Eukaryota; kingdom Metazoa; phylum Chordata; class Aves; order Passeriformes; family Paradisaeidae; genus Lycocorax; species Lycocorax pyrrhopterus. The sequence continues at coordinate 4,736,766 of JACSVZ010000016.1, forward strand.
GCTGTTAGAGGTCCTGTAATAGCATGGAAAGTACTCACAGGAACAGTGTGATTTAAGAATTCCTTCTTTCTCTGGGGCCATGCAGCTTCTAGCAAATTATGGTAAGATGAATGAAGCCTCCTTGTGAGCGGCAGAAACAGTGAAACTCAGTTCCCTGCAGACTTGCGTCCTCCTTTCCCTCCTCACAGTAACCTCAGCTTCCCCTTCCCGAGCCCTCCATTCTCCCTTGTTATTCCTCTCATACACATTTCAGGGTCCCTCCTAGGACGCTCAGCTCTGTGCTGGCTGTGCCCAGTGGAGCAGGGCAGTGTGGTTGTTCCGGGCACTGTGTGTGCTGGCTGGCCAGGACACCCTGCTCGTTACCCTGTGGAGTGCCAGGGGTGCCAGTCCAGCATCTCTCCTCTCCCAGCTGCAGATTTCCATCAAACTCACAGGAACTTCAGGTTTGAGATTTCCATCCTGTGCCAAACATGACTGAAACTAACCCAAAGAGTCCTGACAAGAGGCACTGGCAGAGAGGCCGACAGTGAGATGTAATAAATCTCAGCTCGGGGGGAAGCCAAGCCAAGCCAAAGAGAAGCACCCAGAGGGGCAGACCCTGCACACATGTGCAATTGCCTTGGGATGAGATGACCTCCAGCCAGGTATCCCCCCTCCTTCCAAGGGACAGGCTGTAGCTCAGGGCTCAGTGGAAAGCTGGCCAACAGCTGTTGTCATAAAACTATCTTGCCTGATTTTAACTGTGAAGTCCTTCTGATTGCAGCACCTTTCCTTATAGTGGAATTGGGGTTTTTTGTCAAAGTATCATTATGATGATTTTAATTTGTGCATCTGCTCTCCATTCTGCACACAATGCTGGTAAGAAATATTTGGGCATCTCTGCTTTTAGCTGTACATTTTCTCATATGCAGTAAATATAGTCTCTCTGTAGAAATAATACCTGTCTCCAAATATTCACAGACACAATCTCTATTCTAGATTAGAAAAGCAGAACTGTTCTTCCAGGCACTACCAGCAAAGCTTACCAGACTCCATTAAAATTAGCTTTCTGCCCATGTCACAAGTGGTCACAGGTTCTTTTTTCTCGTGTTTCCTCTGTAGCTGTTCAGTCATCTGACCACTTTAGCAGTAAAAGAAAGAAAGAAAAAAATCCCAGCCATGCAAATGCGATGGTCTAAATGATGTTGTCTAAATGATAATGGAAAATCTGTGCTAAAACTGATACCGAGTTCCTCTGTGTGTCTAAAATTTGTTCTTGTTGGCCAGTAGCCTCAGATAGAATGTCTATTGTACTGAAAGAATGAAAAATTCAAGCGGACCAGAAGGAGATGGTGAAGTGGCAAAATTGCTTTCAAGGAGATATTTCCCATTGCAACTGATTTCCAGTAACCCTAGGACAGACCGAAAATTCCTTCTCTTTCCTCCTCAACAATTTAATGCAATGTATATTTTTACCCCAGAATGGTAATGGGAAAAATCAGCAAGTTCCAGAAACCATCCCCTATTTCAATAAAAATAGCCTGTTATCTGAATAGGTATTCCTTTTTGCCCAGGTCCCAAAGGGACAAGACAAGTGGCTAAAGATACTTGGTTAAAACACCCTTTTCTCATGCACTTCTCTGCCAATGTTCTGTCTTCCTTTGCACGCCTCCAGCAGAATTTGTGAGTGCTGGTATCGGAACTCCAGCAAATCCACAACTTGGCACCTGCCTTATTTAAGTCTAGAACTTTAAAAAACAAGCTGAGAGATGTAAGGAGTTAGAGGCTCACTGCAAATTTGCAGACTTTAGCACCCAGTTTGCACTCCTTGGAGACCTACAGTTCAAGTCTAAGAAGCAAAATAAGTTTATTGGTTTTGTTTGTTACAAACCTTACCTGAAATAATTGCTTGCTGCAGCAAGGACCACTCGGTGACAGGAGAATTCCCTGCTGTCCACGCACAGGATGACATCTGTGAGGGAATTTTCAAGCCGAAGGTTCTCCAGGCCATTCTGGAGCACCAGAGAGAGACCTGTATCGTCAAACTTGACCTTTTCACAACTCGAGACTTCCACCAGGTCCCCCATTTTCGTCGAACACTCATTGTCCAAGGAGATCTCGGGCTCCTCAGAGCTCTTCTCCAGCGTGTCCCCCATTTTCTGGCCAGCCCCGTCTCATTCTGTTGGTGCTTCGATCTAAAAAGAGCTCCTCGGCTTCGGGCGAATCACACTGCAGAAGTTGGGCGGATTTCCTGTCCAGAGGTCTCTGCTTATCTGTAGCTGTCACACACACATAACAGGAAGCCTTGCACTTTCTCATCCTGTTAACACAAACAAAGGGTGAGTTTTTTTCAGTGATTTTCAGGCAGTATCAATGTGTTTAGAAAGGCTTTAAGATGCCTCTGGATGTGAGAAGATTACAAGTGACAGGGACAGCCTGCTTCCCACCCTCAAGCCAGTCCCTGGCTGTTATCTGGGTCTGCTGGTTGTATTGATAGGTGCACCACATGCCTATCAAGCCACTCCTGGTGGACTGGGCTGCTGAGGGAAAAAGTGTAATATTTTCTATTTCTTTCTCCAGGTGTGCAGTTATTAATAACTGAGGTGGTTTGGGGTTTGGTTTTGTTTTTTAATAATATGCTTGCATATTCAGAAAGCCCTAAAAGTGGATGTTTCTGTCCCTCATGACTTGTTAGCTGGCAAACAGTGCATGGCTTTTCTTTAAGGCTAAATGGGCATAACTCTCTCAAGGACATGGAGCAGCATCAAAAATCTCACAGCTGATGGTCTTCAGGCTACACTGCTGGGCACAGGGACGTGGTCCACGCAGCCAGTGCCATGCCATCAGCTCTGACTAGCAGGGAAAGCAAAGGGAGAGAGCTTGGGGTGCAGTGTGTCCATACTCATCCCCACCATCCTCACTGCTGGGCGTAGCTGGAGTCACAGCTGCATCTGACTTGTCCCCAAAGACAGACATGGACGGTGGCAGGACCAAGGGCTGCGCACCTGGCAGTGGGGACACTGCAGGGGAGCCCTGGGGCTGACCCTCCAGCGTGACAGGAGCACACAGAGCACAGTGCTGAAAGTTTCGCTTTCACCTAAGGATGGACCAGATCTTCTTGGACATCACCTAGATAAGAAGCTGATCCAAGCTGAATTAATAAGCAACACAGCCTACTGAGAGTAACAGAGCAAATCCTCGGCTTGCTTAGGAAACTCTCACACTGGGAAGTAGAAAAGCTTACCTCTATCTCCCCCTGAGAGGAATGTAGGGCCAACTCCTCCCCTTGGTAGCTTGAGTGCTAACCAGCCTTGCCTTTGTGATAATTACTTCTAGGAATCCTTGTTTTGCCAATCCACAGGTTCTTATTGTGTGTTTGGTTTCCTCTTTTGTCTCTAGCTTGTATAGCTGAGCTCACAGTGTCACGGGAAGCTTGGCTTCCCCCTCTTCTAGGAGGTGAAAGCAGGGTCTGAGAGAGACAGATTGGAAGATGAAAAGGAAGGAAAGCAAAAAATCTCCTTCCTGCTTTCCTTTACCTCCTCGTAATAGGGTTTTCTTCATTTTGTGTAGTCTGTGCAGCCCTTTGGCTTTTTCCTTTCCCAGCTGATGTAAATGTGTTCCTGCTGCCTTTTGTCCTAACTTTGGCGAATGAATGCTTCCTTTTCTAAAGCCAGCCCCTTCTTTCCTAAGTACTCCTGTAGGAATACAATGAGAAAATTAGGGGAAACCCCTCAAAAGTACTAGGTGTGCTTTAAAAATCAGAATACTTTAACCCTATCTTGGGCTAGGTTCTCTTTGTTTATCATCATGACTTTTGACCTTTGGTAATTCATCTTATCAGGCTTTTCTCTGACGGTGAGAAGCTTCACGTTGTCCTTATCTGTTTAAGCAAAAGCTGAGATTCCGCAGCAATCACTTGAGTCCAGTTGCTGAAGCTTTAAGCAAAGCATTACTAATTGTGAAATTGAAGTAAGACTGTGCTGGCTCTGAGTGCTGGGAACGGAAACCCTGCAGTAACTAGGTCGGTCGATGGCTGTGGTATTGTCAGTGTGCTACACAGTAACTGCACTGCAGGAACGACCTCAGCAGCTCAAGGAACTGTTGACTATTAGTAGCAGTGATCATTCTCCACAGTCTGTCTCCTTCTGTGCCATTGCCAACCCATATGGTGTATTTTTAACCCCTAAAATTGGTTTTTTCCTGACAAGCAGCTCCCCTCCTTTCTTCTGTTGCCATGGTGTTGTGGTTTAACCCCAGCCAGCAGCCCAGCCCCAGACAGCTGCTCGCTCACTCCCCCACCAGTGGGACCAGGGAGAGAACCGGGAGGACAAAAGATGGGAAACTCATGGGTTGAGATAAATACAGTTTAATAGGCAAAGCAAAAGCCACACACACAGGCAAAGCAAAGCAAGGACTCAATTCACTGCTTCCCACAGCAGGCAGCTGTTCAGCACCTCCAGGAGAGCAGGGCCCATCACACATGATGGTTACTTGGGAAGACAAACCCCATCACTCCAAATGTCCCCCCGTCCTCCTTCTTCCCCCCACATTACATATTGAGCATGATGTCATACAGTCTGGAAAATCCCTTTGATCAGTTGGGGTCCTCTGTCCTGGCTGTGTCTCCTCTCGACTTCCTATACACTCCCAGCCTTCCCACTGGTGGGAAGCAGAGAAGCCCTTGGCTCCGTGTGAGCCCTGCTCAGCAAAGACACCTCTATATTACCAGCCCTGTGTCCACCACAAATCCAAAACAAAGCCCCACACTAGCCACTGTGAAGAAAATCAACCCTACCCCAGACAAAACAAACACATTCCACCCTGTTCTCCATATCATTCACATCATGCTCGGGTCCCACACTACGCAGCACAACCTCATTCACCACCACCCCACCTCCCACCCTTGGATGTAATACACAGATGTCATTCCCTTAGTCTATGGACCGCCCTTGCAAAATGCCCACAAAATGTTCACAGATGCCCACAAAATGTTCACAAATGTCCACAAAATGTCCTTTGAGTTAATTTAGTTTGTGGCTTTGGGATCCATCTGTTCTGGCGGTTACTTGGGACAGGAAAGGCACTGTGTAAGGTGGATTTCCTGGGCACCAAGGCCAGCTTAGGTCAGGTTACTTCTGCACTGCAGCTGCTTCTTGGGAGTCTTCTCCATTGATTTGGGTGGTTTCTGTTATAGTAATTCCTGTAACATACAGCTCAAATCATGGCTTACAACAAAGGTGTATCCATTACAATCTCCACCCCAGGTCCTTTTGGACCAGCTTACAGGGTTTAGCATTGCAATGAACTCCTCCCCTTGTCCCCAGCCTGGCTGAAACAAGGGGTTCCTGCTATAGTCCACCATTGGCATAGTCCACACCATAGTCCTCCATGGGCTCCAGGGGCACAGCTGATTCACCATAGTATTCACCACGGGCTGCAGGGGAATCCCTGCCTCCTCTGTTCCAGCGTGGGGTACCACCACAGGAGACAATCCTTGAACTTCTCCAGCATGGGTCCTTCCCATGGGCTGCAGTTCACAAGCTGCTCCAGTGTGGGACCCCTCTGGGGTCACAGGTCCTGCCAGCAAATCTGCTCTAGCACAGGCTTCTTACGGGGTCACATCCTCCTTCAGGAATCCCCCTGCTCTGTCATGGGGTGCTCCACAGGCTGAAGGGGGATCTCTGCTCCATCGTGGACTCCGATGCAGGTCACAGTCCCTTCCACCCCAGTTCTCACTGGAGTTCCAGCCTGCCCAGTGCAGCAGCACAGACACTGCAGTGACACCCTGGCCACCTGCCAGCCCAGGCTCGTCATAGCTGTCACCAAAGTGCTCCCAGGCACAACACAGTGAGGTGATCAGCAGCACAGCAGCAGCGACCACCAATGAGCACCAGAATGTAATTTACAGGCAGGCAAGCGAGCCCCGTGGCAGGCACAGCAGCCCGCTCATTACTAGCCAAACTGCAATAACAGCTATAAATTCAGTCTAGTACATCCCAATGAAAATCTGTGCCCTTTGTGCCCCACACTGGGCTGCCTTGTATTCAGAGAATCCCTTGCTCAGGGATTAATCTGCAAATGTAGTAGCTAGTTTCACTCTTCAGACTAGCACGAGGACAGTGCTGAGGTGAGTGTTGTGTCTTCACAGGTGTAAGGGAACAACAAACCCAGCAATCAGGCAGCTGCTCTCGTGAGGTGCTCTATGGCCCAAGACTGCAGTAGCAATGTGTTATTTAATCCTGGGGCAAATCCAGCTTGTTACTTCATGGTAGAAGCTTCCAGATACATTCTTCTATTTGGCCTTTAGAGACTTGCTCTGTCTGCACTCTCATACTGTTTTCAGTAAAGAATTACCTGCTAGCTAAATGAACACTGAACTGGTAGGAGCTGAAGGCTTGTCTGTTCACATATTGTTTGTCTATCGTCTTTACCTTATGAATACTGAGCTGACCTATGTGTACTCTGTATCAGCTTGAGAGAAAGGGCTAACTGGCAGGAATTACCGTGTAAATAATGTATATCCATCACTTGTGTCATAGCAAGTTTACAGAGCTCTGTAACATCACAGGCTGCTGCTGGCACCTATGAATCTGTACCACTGGTACAGTACATTTCAGCTGAGTTCAGAGGCTGCTTTCCATCCTGCTCTGACTTCCTTACCTCTGCGTCTTCTGTTCCCCCTTGACTGTGCTCCCTGTTTAAATGTTGATCTATAGCCAACACCAGCCCATTTTCAACTGTCTGTTCCTGAATCCAGGATCTCATCACTGTGGCATTTCAGCACTGTAAAGTTTGACCACGACAGATGAATCTGCTCAGACTAGCCAGCAGTCCTGGTTCCCATCTTGTAAAGTGAAAGATTCAGGCGGTCCCAGGAAAGAGTTGTGGGCTTGGGGCCATGACTAAGAAGAGGGACAGAAGAAATCACACCTGCGACACCCACCAACAATGGACCAAGAACAAGGAGCTGAGGCATTCTTTAAAGAAAGGCAGAAATATAGGAACCTATTTCTGACAGATCTTGTTACTTGTTTTTCTTCCCACGTCCTTGTACATTAGCTAACAGAGCCCTTAGTGACCAGATGAGTCTAAGAGGAACCAGTTGTGAAACATGGCAGTGTGTGGCTGTTTCAAGGAAGAGGCCAGATAAAGCCTGGCAGGAGGTTTTCTGGAGTGAGAAAGAAGATGCTCAGCCATCCTGGTATCACAAGGGGATCTGGAAACTTCCTACTCTAAGTAATGAGCAGGTTGCTGAACTTGCAGACGGCAGTGACTTCATATTTCTGACCTGGAGCTCACACAAAGTGATCCTTGCTGTTTGTCTTCTTCCTCCTATTCCAGACCACATCCATTTTGTTACCACCAGTGATACTCCAGGTATGTGTGTTCTGTGACCAAGTGGCTTCTGTTCCAGGCTATTCCACCTTATACTTCTTACACTCCAGATAGCTTTCAAAGCTGAAGCCACCCAACAACATGTTGGCAGCTATGTCTCCAGGCCTCAACATGCTTCCTGATGGCTGTGGAAGGCAGCGTTCCTTCATCTGAGAGAGCCTGTTTAAAGGTGCTGGCCTCCAAGAGGGGAAGGACACAACAGCAGAAGAAAGGTCTTGGCAAGGTTTTGACATCTTCAAGTAGAACAACACTGCAATTGCTTCCACTGTGCAAAAAGCACTGCAGAAAACACCTCGCAGTGCAGAGGACCCTGCTGGGGAGCAGAGACTTCCTTGGTGCAGGAGCAGGGGTGGGGACTGCAGCTGGGCACGTATCACGGCTCATCTTACCATCAGCTGTTTTCTAGCACACTGCACAGCAAGATAGCTGAGGCCTGAGATAATCTTGTCAACTCTGGAAAGTTGCTGGATTTTTGTCTGTTTTCAGTACGTTGGGATAATGTTCACTAGCTTAAAATAGCGCGTTCTTAATTTAGCTGTTGGGGGAACAAATGGGATTTTAGTTTTTGAAAATACATACAGAACTTTTGGATCATATTTTCTATAAACTGCAAACTGGAATCTTTGTTTCATTGGAGTTTACTTCCTCTGCTGAACCAGCACCACCTTCCATTTCAAAACCTACTGCTTGAGCCTTCTCATATCCCTCCCTCTGGGCAGCTGCAGTTGTTCAAAGTCAGCAAACAATCGTGATTTTGTGAAGCTGGCCTGTCTCATCCTCTCACTCTTGAAAATTGCCTCTTATTTAGAGAGGATTGCAGTGTTACCCTGCTGTGTTGCATTTATTACCTGTCCGTCTTTTGCTCTCACAGTGTTTCTGCACATATTTTAAGTCACTAGGATGTTTCTAGAAAAACTGCTGCTTCCATGCATTGTTTTCTTTGGGATAGCCAGGCATTGTGCTAACAACTCAGATGAGTGACTCCAAACCGTGCTTCCACCTTGTATAAAAGAGAGGTCCCAGCTGACCAAGCTGTAAATGCCAAATTATTTGGGTTCAGTATTTGAAGTCTGGTTGTTACATTGCTCCCATGCGTGTTACTGGCTATGGAGGTCACCCTGACATGTGAATGGGCCAGTTGAGCTTGAGAATTTTTGATCCCCTGCTCATTAGCTTTTGAGGGAGTGGTGGAGGAAGGCTGCTATTTAAATAAGTGTTTGTTCTATTTGAAGCAGCTGAATTGCAGTCTGGGGGTGCAGTATGGTCACTCCCAAAGCAGCAGGCAGAACAAGCTGAGACATCACTTAGCGCTGTATTTTAAGGTTTTATAGCCCAAGATGAGATGCAGCCAAATGAAACTGGAAAGGCTGAGGCCTAGGAGTGCGGCTGTAGGTAAGAACCAAAAGAAATGCAGTAGGTGCCAGCCATGGCAGTTGAGGAGAGCTGTAACAAGCCTTCCCCAGTCAGAATAGTCTTTTCCTTCTCCCTGGAACAAGGATGTCCTTTCGTCAACACCGTACACTACTGCAGGCTTTTCAGAACAACAGTGTTCCCCCTTTTCTGTCTCAAGATAATCAGTCTTTGAAACAAAATACCAGCAGTTACTTCCATTTCTTGTTGTATGTAAAGAGGGAAAGAAGTTGCTGAAGTTAGTTTCCAGTAGGAAAGAAGAGCCTCACTTTCTTTTAACTTAGAGTTGAGTTGTTCTCTAAAAGATTTTGCCAGTGTTACTCACAAAAAGACTTTGTCATCAGCATCAGACTCCCTCTTGCTTCAGTTTATGTAACAAGATGCTCAGGTCACTTGTCTAGTGCTGTCTGCTCTGCCACCCATTAGAATTTATTAGCATCTTCTCTGTATTATTAGCTAGTGGCTGTTTATGCACAAATAATTCTTCCTCTAAGTAAATTATACCTTTGATCTCCATAATTGGACAGCAGGAACCAGGTCCATGCTAGAAGAAGTAGAGGCCTGTTGTCCTCGGTGATATTTTGATCTTGTATTCTTCGTGCACCTCCATCTGCTGCTGCTGCTGCCAGGCTCTGGCATCCAGCACACAAGGTAAGGAACACAGCCTTGGCAAGAGTAACAGCGCTATAGCTCAGACACTTGTTCCACAGCGTAACAAAACCTGACCAACAAAGCAGCTCTTGAAATGAAGGAGAGCTGTTGTGCTTGGCAGGAGCTGGGAAATGGAGGAAACTGCCATTGTAGTGAATTATGTAGAGGTCTGTGTTTTAGGGCCTGTTTGGTGTTAATGGGACACTGGTTGGACTAAAACTTGAGTTCTTGAGTCTATTCATAGCATTTGCTGAGTGGCCTGGCGAAAAGCTCCCAAACCATGGGAAATAAATCTAGTCTCTGATTGATGTCTAAAGCAACGCTGACTTCTATTTCTCATAACGCTTGTCGATCTCTGCCAGCTCTGTGCACACATACCTAACTGATGAGTTCACACTCTGAGTGATGCTCCAGAGCTGTGACCGAATTTTGCTTCGGTTTTTTGACTGGGTGAAGCTTAGAAATGCTGGCCCCAAAATCGGTGTGGTCCTTCCTTGCCTTTCTTGTGGTGGGATTCTGCTAATTTGCAACACAGATAACCTTCCTGGGTTGTAAAGCCTCTCAACCTCCTACTTGGGAAGACTACAAGCGGAGAAGCCAATGTGATGGTCTATGTGCTCTATGTCCTCACCACTTGCTGACTTGCATCAGGCTGCTTTGTTTGCTTCCCTGCAGGACTGAGTCTATCAGACTAGAAACCCACATAGACCCAAAGCAAAAGAATGAAGTCCAATCTAAACTTTCTGAAGCCAAATGAGATTTATTTTCTGGAGATGGTAACAGGAGAAGGGAGCAGGACTCTTTGCAAGAGGGAGTGATACATAGCAGATCACAGAGTCAGTCATTTCTTTTGACCATCATATGGTACAGTTTCTGCTGCTGGCTGACATGGGGTCATTTACTAGCTTATCTAATTATCAAAAAAATAAGGATGGTATTGGCAAATATTGCTACTCTTGGAACATATGTTTATCCCTGGAAATTTATCCCTGGGATAAACTTATCCCAAAGTTTCTGTAATTAATTCTTGCGTTTCCTATTCTGACACAATGAAGGGGGGAATCAGTTGGTTCACTGACAGTTGACTGCTGAAAGCTGAGCCTTGTTTGATCTAGGGGAAAGAAGCAAACTGGAAAGAAGCAGAAATCTACATGTTTTCAATTAATAAATACGTAACTTTTGGTCAAAGTGCAATTTGACTTAATACATCCATGCACAAGTGCTCTCCTGTACAAAACCACTACCTACGTCCATCTGATTTTCCAGTTGACTCTTTTCATCTGCAGCTACTTTTTTTAGCTCAAACCTGACATTTAAGCTTGAAGTTTAACGGTGGGAAGAACGGTGAATGTCTGGTGAACCTGAATGTTAGTTTAAAAAAACAGACTGTAGTTCTCAGTTAGTTCCACATCATTACAGCAACTGAAGCTTCATCAAGTTTTAAAATACTGTTAAAAAATGGAACTTCTGCAGTTTTTCAGCAGGGTGTCTTAACTGTCTCTTTTGCAAGAAATTTTAACTTGTGTGAAACTTGTCTTTAGGCAGCGTTGTTAGATAGCTTACAAGAGAATTCAACACTACTTATAGAGGAAGGGTGTTTAATCTTAACTCTGTATGAACCACAGAATCATAGAATGGTTTGGGCTGGAAGGAAAGACCATCTCGTTCCAACCCCCTGCCACGGACAGAGACTGTCCACTAGAATCATATGGTGTGAGCCAGGGAGCTTGGGGATGCGGATGATCCTTGCTTCACAGCTTCTAGCTACATGCAGCCTATGGAAGAATTGAGTTGGCAGATTGCTAGCTAAGTAGCTGAGCAGGTGGGAAAATATTTATCTGAGCAGAGATTATGCTGTAGAAATGTACATTTTGCTAATTATTACCAGTAGCAAAAACCGTTATTGCCTTTTACTAAGTGAATTATGAATGACCCAAAGTTAGAAACAGTGCAGGTGAGTTGTTACGATACGTATGCAAATAAAGGTATTGCATGAAGTGCAAAGATTTCAAATACAAAAAGAGGAAGTGCTGAAAAAGTTGTACTATTTCCTTTTGAGGAAGGGAATTATCTGAGCGTGCTTTAACTGCCTGTGTACCAAATTTGAAGGAGTTCTGCTGTTAGGAGCCTGTGCCTTCGCTAGTTTGGTTTTTAAGCTGATCAGAGTCATCTTAGCTCAACACAGCCGTAACTGCCTGCCTCTGACCACCAGATTCCCAGCAGCAGTGGCCAGAAGAGCACATACAGTTTCCAGAGCCAGCCCTCCTCCTCGTGTGCACTGCAGGCCAGGCAGGACGCGTGCCCAGGCTCTGCTCCCCGCAGGCTCCCGGGAATCGAGGGCTGCCCCGCCTGGTCCCTCTGCCTCTCCAGCACGGCGCGGCTCCCGCTGACCGCCCTGCGGGTGGGTGTCTGAGCGTGGCCCCAGGCTCCTCGTGGGGCACGGCGGGACTCGGGCACGCTGCCGTGTCACCCTTCAGCAGGGAGCCGAGGGGCCGGCGCTCCGTGCCTTGCTGCCCGTGAGCTCTGCCTTTCCTCACGGGAGCGCGCAGGGAAGCCCCGGGAGCAGGGGGCGAGGTGTCCTTACAGGAGCCGCTGGGCTGCGGCTCTGCAGTGCTGACATACCCCGAGAGCCTCCAGAGTCAGTGCCGGCCTTGGCGCTGGCACAGCCAGGGGCCCGCCGAGGTGCTGTGAGGGCTCCTTGGTGGCTGTCAGGGCTCTGCGATCCATCAGGGAAGCTGTCTGGAATGTAGGGCATTGGGACAGCCGCACCAGGCCAGGCGCGCAGCTCGGGAGCACCGCAACGCCTCGAGTGTGGAAACTGTGACAGATCCTGAGCTGGCGGCGCCAGGAGGTGGAGCCCGGCTCGGAGCTGAGCGCTACCGAGCATCAGGCAGGGAGCCCGAGTCCAGCTGACGGTGTGTGAAATCTTGGAGGTGTGACATTGGAGAAAGAGGAGACCAAAGCCATCTTAGACCGGAGAAGGCAGGGAACTTTTAAAAGTTTGCCACTTCCAATTATGGAGTTTTAACTTTAGAAGTGCTACTGTAATTTTTCTGCCAATCACTATTGATTTAAGAAAAATTTAATTTTTCTCTTTACATTTTCTCTTAAAAAGAGAATGGAGAATTTTAATATTCCAGTGCTATTTCCTGGGAAACGACAGGAGTTCTTCAGAACTTCACGCTCTTACTAGTGTGTTTCTGAGTCAAAGGACATTATTAGGTTTATTTAATTTTAGAGGGAAAATATGAATAATATAAATATAGCATACATTTTAAAAAATGAGACATGTATTTGCCTTGTATTGCTTCCTGCTTATGGTAATGATTTGTTCCTCATTTCAGTCTCCTCCCCTTTTAAAATTATAAAATATTTATCCTGTACACAAAAATGTTAATTACAAAGTCCAAGAAATCTTATCATACCATATGGAATATTTTACATAATCCATTTTTTCTTCAAGGTTCAGTACCATGTTAATGCATGCCAGCATAGTCTAGCAGCTATCTGTGACATGACAAGCCAATTTGTTTTTTATCAGAAGCTCACTGACAAACTGATCTTAGTTTTACAGTCATTTCTGTCTAATGATACTGCTTATGAAAAGATGGGTAGGGAAGGCTTAGGATCAAAGAGCAAACCACAGATTTCACAATGTCTCCTTGGCAAAGCAAGGTGTTGATTTAGCTGCTGCATTGGAATCTGCAAACCTTCATTACGTGTGTTTTTCCTGGGATTACTTTGGATAACATTTTCTTTCCTGTCTTTGTGTGACAAATCTTTGTCCAAGACCAGTGATCTGAAGTTGCTTTAGTCTGGCTGAGCATTTTAATAGAGCTGAGAGCTTTGTTTAGAGAAGCACTCAACTCTTTTCCATAGGATTATTCCAGGTCCAGAAACAGTCCCATTTCATATCTCAGAACAGGTGCTCAACAAAAGTTGTTTACAAAGTGGGGGGTGACCGGGGTGTTGATCTGAGCTGGGATTTTGAGTGCTGCTCCAAAGCAGATGTATGGGCACAGCAGCTATTCCACATCCCTCCCCAGCTGTCCATGCCCAAGGCAGCCACCACTTTTAGACAAGGCAGCAGCTTTCAGGCTGGGAATGGTGAGTCCAGCCAGTGATTTTTGGTAGTAGGGGGGATCTTTACTATGCTGCTCTCCTGGGTGTAGGAAGCAGGAAGCATGGGATTTGAGGACAGAATTGTCAGTTGTCCTTCTGGCATCCATTATTCCTCCATCCTTGGAAAGCCAAGTCAGGCTGGAGAGAGACTGCTTTGCACCCCTGTGCCAGTAACAGAGGAGCAGCTCAGTGTGTATTAGAATGCAGGTGCTGAGCCATTCAGCAGCTCTGGTTGCAAGCAGAGGAGGAAGAAATCACGGAGCTCCTGGTGAACTAACTCTTCTGGATTAACTTTACTGAGGAAACTTTGTTGATGAACAATGTGAAGGGGTAGACAAGAATATAAGATAGCAAAAGTCATCTAGATATTTGCCCAAGAACCACCCCAAAGGCACAGCAGCCCAGACCAGTGTGAGGGCCTTGGCACATAGAATGGCTGGTCCTACAACTGCAAACATGCTGTCCACTGTCACTGTTAGGGGTAGCAAGGGTATTAGTCCAAGCTATCCAATTTCTAAACTTCCTATTCCTCAGCCTGTTGCCAGAGGGGCACCAGAAGCAGGTGGTGGCAGGGATCTGCAAGCCTGGAGGTCACTGATAGCTTTGAAAGTCTGAGATTCTCTGTTCTGGGAGACTGGCGTGCATCTGCCCATTCAAAATACTGTTTATTTGAAACCTGTCTGTTTTCTTCACTGTCAGACAAAGCTTTTCATGGTTACTTGGGTTGGAGAAAGGATTTATTTAACTTGTGAAATGCCCAAAGGTCTTGGAGGTGAAGAGGTGCAATGCTCCTGCCTATTAATTGGTCCTGGCATTGGCAAATAGTTTGAGGAGCTATTTAGTATGGTTGAAGGGCAGAGCTGGAGTTCTGCCGTAGGGTGTTCCGTGGCAGCGTGGCATAAAGGGAAGGCCTGTGGCATGGGGATGTGTGAAAAAGTACTGTTGTGAGAGAATGTTTAATGCAAACAGTTGTGGGGCTGTGGTTGAGCTTGAGGTTACGGGGCTGGGTGGGAACACAGCGGTAACACCACATGGGCTCAGGGAACTGTTTTTGTAGGTACCTCCTACTCTCTAGCTGGGTTAGTGATTGCACGTGTCTGTCTGTCATTCCACAGGAACAACTCCCTTCAAGTCATCACCTGTGTGACCAACAAGAACTCAAACATCTTTCATTTCTTTGTTTCTTACTTCTCCCCAAAGAGAGGAACCAGACAAACACCAGCACAACACTCTATCTCCTCAGCTAGGCATTGGTTTCATGGTGTCTCGATACTCTGTGCTGTACAAAAGAAATAGTTCAGTGTTTATGGCAGCAGTGATGCAATGTTCATTCTTCTCAGCTCTGCAATTACACTCCCATAGTCATCTCCCAAGCTTGGAACATGGGAGATACTGGGTGGAAAAAATTAGACACATACTTTCTGCACAGGAGGACTGTTGGCATGGGCCTTCTTTTGAGGTGCTTACCAGCAGTGAATGAGTGGGAATCACTGGGATGAGTGGGAAGACAGGGGATTTGCATGGGATGGGAACATGGGCTGGCCTAGGACCAGGGTGTACAGGGGGATAGGCAATATGAATCGCAGTGCTGAATGTGTAAACATGTTACTGATGTTTTACACGGTGGCTTTTGTGTGTACTGGAAGTAACCAACTGTAATCTCAGAGCCTCCCCGGCTGAGCAGGAGTGAGCACTGAGCATGCAGGCAGTGCGACAGCCCTCAGCTGGGCACGGGGCATGCAGGGCCAAGCACAGCACCTGGCTCTGGGGAATGTCCATTCTTTCCCTGTCCTCCTGCCTCACCACAGCAGAGACACCCAGGGAAGCACTGCCAGCCTGAGCAAAGGGCTGGGATGTGCAGCATAAGTGTCCAAAGGAAAGGGGGATCTACAGAGTCAGCCAGAAGGCAGTGAAAATGGAAAAAAAAACAGCTGGGGAGCAGTAGTATTTTTTTGCCAGGGCCCTTCCTATGCAAGTGCCAGCGCAGCAACCCATGTTGCAGATGACATTTCCTGGTGCAGGTGCCATTTCAAACAGGTGATGGGAAGAGGAGAGGCTGAAAGGGACTGGTCCTGGAAAAATGCCTTCCAGCCTAAATGGGTGTACCTGCTGATTATCCCAGCAGACCAGCTCAAGTCAATGTGACCCACAGGACTTTTGGCAGGATAGTGAAAGAGTCCAGAGTCATGGGAAGGATTTTAGAAAATTTAGGTATGTTCTCTGTATTTCTGTGAGATGTCTTTTATCATAGAATAATAGAATAATGGAAGCATAGAATGGTTTGTGTTGGAAAGGACCTTAAAGATCATCTCATTCCAAGCCCCCTACACTGGGCTGGGACACCTTCCATTTGACCAGGTTGCTCAGGGCCCCCTGGAACATTGCCAGGGATGGGGCAGCCACAGCTTCTCTGGGAAACCTGTTCCAGTGCCTCAGCCACCTCACAGTAAAGAATTTCTTCTGTATATCTAACCTAAATTCCCCCTCTTTCAGCTTGAACCCATTACTCCTTGTCCTATCACGACAGTTCCTGACCAAGAGTTCCTCTCTGGCTTCCCAGTAGGCCCATTCAGGTATTGGAAGGTTGCCATGAGCTCTCCACGCAACCGTTTCTTCTCTGGGCTGAACAGCCCCAACTTTCTCAGCCTGCTTTCATAGGGAAGGTACTCTAGTCCCCTCATCAACTTTGTGGTCTCCTCTGGACTTCCTCCAACAGTTCCACATCCTTCTTATGCTGGGGGCACCACAGCTGTGCTCAGTACTCCAGGTGGGGTCTCACGAGAGCAGAGTAGAAGGGGAGAATCATCCCCTTTATCACATGAAGAGACTTTGCTGTACTTTCATCTTCATTTCATCCAGCCTTTTTTTTTTAATGCTATTTCCATACACATCTTCCCTTTTACTTACTGCACCTTAGTGCTTTTTTTGGCACACTCAAAAAGCAGATTCTGCAATAGTTACTGAACTCACTCTTCTGCTTTTCCTCACACATTCCTAGTAACGTCACCTTTCCTTTTGCTCAGCACTATTTGTAATCCTGCTGAATGGCTTCTGCCATTACATTTTGTGCATACTTGCATCAGGCTCTGCAGTGATGTCACTCAACAACACCTCTTTTTCTTCTTTTTTTTAAGCTTTCTGACCACTGAAACTTTTCATAGAAATGTCAGAATCTATTCTCCCTCCTTGTACTGAAGGATTTGTTTCATCTCTGCTCCATTTGTTGCACAGCTCTTCATAACGTTCCTTGTGTTGGTTATTAGTTGCCAGTCTGTACTCGTCTTTGTCTTAACTCAAATGTCTAAATCCTCTCCTTTACCCAGTGATACCCTCCCCATGTTGCATTCAGAGTTTTTAATGTTGTCCACAGTTTAATGTTGCTCTCTTCTCTCTGATCAGTGATCAGGGTAAGGGATGTGGTGCTTAGACTGTCCTCTCCTTTCCTATTCTTCTTCAGCCTCCTCCTCTGGTTGTTGTGGCTCACCTTCACCTCTTCCCTTGTTCAGATCTGAGCCCTTCCCCAGACTGTTTTGCATAGGTGTCCATGAGCAGTAATTGTGGACTTTCTTTGAGTTTTTTCTCTGTGTATGAACTACTTGAAAACCTTTGGGTTTTCCTTAATTTTAGACAAAAGCTACCACGCTCCCCACAGCAGAGGAAAGTTCCCAGGCACAAACTTCCCAAAATAGCTAATACCTTTACCTGGAGGAATGCACAGACCATTTAGGTGACCCAGTGCATCGGTGCAATGTGTCTGAAAAGTGCCCAGCAGTGGTATTCAAATCCAACACCACCGGAAAAACACATGAACATTGGTGGATGCCTGCCAAAACCTTCACGCAGGCTTCTAATTTTAGGTTTTAACCTTTCCACTGCCCTGAAGAAGCCTTCAAAATCTCCAAAATCACCGACATGTTTGGAAAACATTGGCCTAAATGCTTTACAAGTCCTTTACATTGTTAAAAAAGTATTAACAAAGCTTTATAGAAATGAGTAATCTTTAATAATTGGTTTCAGCTTCCCAGGCAGCGTGCAACTGCTTATTTTGAGAGAAATGCTTGGCGCAGCTTGAGAAAAAACAGCCAATGCCCCTGCTAGCAGAGGAATGAAGAGCAAGAGGATGTAGTGGCAACTCAAGTATCCTTAATTTCAGACATCCTCGGTGACGTTGGCTTTCAGAACTGGAAGTGCCTGGATGTGACCACATGCATACATGAGCACATTATGAAATGATTGATTGCTCAATGAGTATTTTTAATTAGTATTTTCTTTTTAAATGCTCCATTTACCCTCTCCACTCAAGATATTTTTGCCACGTGCAGCTTTTATTGGAGTAAACATAGTCTCTCCAGATAGCTCCTTCAAGCCAGTTCAGAGGTATCTTGATCCTGTTTTGATTTTTTCCTTCCACTGACTCATTCCCTTAATCCCGGTTATGTTTTCTCAAGTGAACTCTACATATTCATATTGACCCCAAGAGTTACAGACTGAAAGAATGGGGGCAAACAAGAGGAAATACAGGATAAGAAATCTATTTTAAGCAAAACATTTTTCTTAGGTCATATACTTTTAAATTTAATGTCTTTGTAACAAGTAAGACTTCAGGTTATTGATATTTCCTATATTCAGTGAGTGAAATACATTATTGCAACAGACCTGTATTCTACAAGGTGAACTTGCTGCTGATTTTCTCTTTGCTGTTTATGTTGTTTGGGGTCCTTCTTGCTTTTCCAGGCAGAGGATGAGAAATGGACTGAACGCTCTCACTTCTAATGAAGTCTGTCAAGCAGTTTGGAGTTTTAGCTCACAAGAAAATGGTTGAAGGTTTAAGATCTATGTGAAAACAATTTACATACCAAAATCAATTAGCATTTTCAGTCTATTTTCATAACTTAGCCTTTTAATTTTTAATCAATAATTCTAACTGTTTTGCAAAGCTGCAATTTACCTGACCCCAGGAGAAAGCAGAGCTCGTTTAGCCTATGAAAATCTGAGCCTAGTTTGCTCCGGAGGGGGTCAGTCCTGGAGTCCTGAGCACACACTGCTGCTCTTCAAGTTTCAGTGACAGAGCACAGTCAGCTACTGCCAAGAGCACACGGCTGGGTACGCTCCCCGGGAAGGGCCCAAGGGGGAGTATCCTGGGCTCAGAAGATTGGGGAGGTTCACCAAAAGGTAAAGATATATTACGCCTGGGATTGATATGCAACATTTAGGAGAGCAAAGTAGCAGGGAGCTAATAGAGGAACTTGTATTTCTTCCTTTCCCTTGGCAGTAAGGGGCCAGAGGGGGAGGTCATCTTTCTAGGAAGGAGAACACAGCCAGTTACCTGCCTACATCAGCTCCACGACGTTGCATAAGGCCTCATTTAGTACCAGGTAATGATCTTAATTTAAGCATGCACGTCCCTGCCCTCGCCTCGCTACTCTGCATTATGGGCTTGCAAGTTTGCTTATGCTAAAGGGCAGAACAAAAATAAATTTCCATACTCCCAGGCATGTTCCATCAGCCTGTGTTGGAGCGTGGGCCAGTGTCCAAATACTTTGGATATGAAGTGAATTTGTGCTCCAGGACAGGCTCAGACCTGCTCATGAAATTGCAGGGCGATGACACCAGGGTCCTGCTTTTATATTTGCTGTTGACTGGCTGCGACCACTGCGACCCCCAGCTGTGACAGCAGAGCTCTCCGTGTCCCAGCTTAAAGATGACCTTGGCTTTCCATGGTCAGCAGGGACAGGAACACTCTGTTTTGTGTTACTGTTGAAGAGGAACTGGAAATTCTGAATTAATTGGGTGGAGCTGTAGCTCAGGTAGACAAAGATTCTATCTTGGTCAATTTTTTTCGTGTAATAGTTTTTGTTTTGGTCATGTAGGCTGAACACCTATCCCAAGACAGAGTGTTGTTTTCAGTCTGGGAGACGGCTCTTGCTGGAGGGCTTCGGTAGAGCTGCTCAGAGCTGGCACAAGGGACTGTCCCCGTGGAAGGTGCCATCCCGACGCATCGCTTGCTTCGATGCACGTTAAGCTTCTGCTCACGGGGTGGGGTGGGTCGGGTATACTCGGGGGGTATGCGGGGTGTTCTCCCCCCGGTCCCAGCACTCCGGGAGTGTCTTCTCCCGGCCCCGGCAAAGGGACGGCGATGGCAAGAGCTCGCAGCGACGAAAGCCGCTGCCGTCCATCGCTGCTGCCACCGAGGCGCTCCCGTTCCCGCCGTTTGTCCCCGGCTCCTCCCGGGACGCTGACGGCCGCCCAGCAGCGGGGCCGTCTCCGGGCGGGGCGGCAGAACTACAGCTCCCAGGGCTGCGCGGAGCCGGTGACATCATGTGCGGTGGCTCGGAGGTCACATGCCCCGCCAGCCCCTTTGTTTTGAGCGGCGCTGGCAGCGCGACCGCCGGCGGCGGAGAGGCCCGAGCGCGCTGCACCGCGCCGGATCGCACCGCACCGACCGACCCGACCCGACCCGACCTCGGCGGCGGCGGCTCCCGCGGGGCGCAGCGCGGCAGGGCGCACTCCCGGCTGTGAGTGCGGGGCGGAGGGGCGCGCTCCCGGCTCTGAGGGCGCGGGGCGAGGGGTGCGGTGCCCCGCGGCGGGCCGGGAACCCCCGGGGAGGGTGAGGAGGCCCCTGCGGGACAGCCGGGGCGCGGGGCCGAGACGCGGGGTAGGCCGGCACCGTTAGTCGCGGCGGCGGGGACAGCGCGCAGCGGCGGTGCCACGTTGGGTGAGGGCTGTTGGCAGCACCAGAGCCCCGGGACCCACGGCGGTGTGTGTCCTGTGGTGTGCGGTGGTGGTGGTGGTGGTGTTGTTCCCCCCAACCCCGTGCGCGCAGCGGTGCCCGCAGGCGGGCGGGCGGGCGGGCGCTGCGCTCCCGTCCCGTCGGGCAGAGCGGGCAGGGGGCGCACGGTGCCCCCGCGGCGCCCGCGGCCGTTTCGTAACGCGGGTCTGCCCCGAGCCCCCCGCGGGCGCGGATTGGCCGGGCGGGCGGGGGGAGGCGGGGCCGCGGGCGCGGATTGGCCGGAGCGCGGGGGGGCCGCGCCGGGCGGCCGGGGGTGAAGGTGAGCTGGAGGGCGGGACGGAAGGAGCCATTTTGTGCTGCTGCCTCCGGCCGCGCTTTCCTTCGCTTTGCTCGGTTTCGGTGCTGCGCTGTTCCCTGCGGGAGCGGCTGCAACGCCCTGGGATGGAGCCGCGGCAGCTCCCGCGGGCTCCCTGCCCGGCTGTGCCGGAGCTGGGCACGGGCGGGTCCGTTCTGCAGCTTTCCCGGCTGGGTGCCCGGTCGCTCGGGTGGCCGGGCAGCTCTCCAGCCCGGCGGGCACTGCCCGGTGTCGGCTGTGCTGGCATCTGGCTGAACCCCGGGAGCCCCGGGGACACTGTGGCCGGGGTTCAGGCTCTGGTTTGGTTTGGTTTAGCAAAATCTAGATTACTTCTGAATCCTTCCCAAAGGGGAAGGATTGTGACTTTTTCGCGATTTCTTCCCCATAAATGAATAATACTACGCAGTGTTCTTTTTACGCTCCTTTTTTCCCCACTTCAGTGGATGCGTGCCCTTCTGAGGGACGTTTTCGCTTACAAAACGGCACGTAAAGGGTTCTGCAGTTTTAAGATGTCCCTTTTTGATGCTTGTTTTTGTTTTACTTAATAATTATGACTCTCATGTCCAAATCAGTTCCTGTTTTTTTGCTGGGTGACTTTTGAGGGCACTTAAAGCTTTTTTGTGTGTGTGTCATTAACTTGGATTACTATTGAATTTTGACATTCTTTCTTTTTTAAAAGTCAAAATAGTGTCTTATATTAGAATAAAAAACTTCTGTAGTTCAACTAAGTCTTAACATGTCAATCAGTTTGATCACTGTGAATTCTTGTTTACTAGTTAATCGGTATTCTTACAGACTTCATCTTAGACATCCAGATCTTCGATATCTGTTGTAAAACAAGAATTATTCTTTTTAAAAAACTTCTTTGAAACCAACAACCTTTTGGTCTTTTTCATAAATCACAAAAAAAAAAGACGAAAGAAAACTAGGTGTTGTGTTTGTTTTTTGTTAAAGGGAAGGGTTATGCTCTTTTTCCCCACCCCCCGTCTTCCTTTCAAAACAAAAAGAGCACGTGCTGTGGTTTCGCCACGCTGCTGCAGTGGGGAGTTTGTTCTCTCTGACTCTGCGGTAACCACACACCTGAGGTGAAGCGAGCCTGCCGACCGCCTTATCTCCGATCACAAAATACCCGGAATTAGCCAAACCTGAGCTGCGGTTCCCAGGCCTCGGAATGAAAACACCGTTCCTGTAGCTGGGTTTCGTTTCTCAGAGGCGCTCGGCTTACTCGCTGTCTACCGGGGGTGCTGCTGCTGACACCGAGCCAGGTGACAGCAGACAGGACCCGCCTTGTGCTGGTGGCTCTGCCCTTCCCAGCGCCTCCTTTTCTCCCCTCACAGGCGGTCAGCGGTCCGGCCAGGCCAGGCGAGCGCCGGTGCTGGTAGCGGTGGGCACGGGCCGGACATCACCTCCACTGGCAGCCGCAGAAGCCCAGCGCAGCCTCAGGTACTCGGAAACTGCACCCCGAGGGCGAGCTCCGGAGGCAGAGCTCAGGCACGGCTGGTGACAGGTGTTGCTGCAGGGCCTCGCCCAGGGAGCTCAGTGACACACAGGTCACAGAAACCCAGCTGCTGGCGGAGCTGTGGGTGAAGGGAGAGGGGGTAACACACAGGAGGGTGTTGGCGGTAGAGGAAGGAGGAGTTTAGTGCAACATAAAAGTATTTTGCGTAAGAGGATTTGCTGATAGAAGGTGTCAGGGCAAACGTTTTATGAGCTCTTCTACCAGCCTCTGAATTGGGCTCGTAGGGTATTTCTGAGGAACAGCTTGTGTAGACAAGCCTACAGACAGTGTAGGTGAAGGAAATAGAGGAACCTGAACTCGTGGTGAACCCAGCTTAACTCAGAAGTATGTGTGTGTGTGTGTGTGTGTGAGGTAACATCCGTGTCAGAGCCATGTCTGTGTTTGTAAAGCATTTTTAAAACCTGTTGATTGGAAGTGTGATTTGTTTTTCCTTTCCAGTTTTTCAAATGGGCAGACTCTGAATGCTTGAGATCCATCCTTGTTGACCCTTGCTCAGACAAGCAATCCAGTAGATTTTGTATTATTTTTTTCTCTTTGATCGAATAATTCCCAATACTTATCTTTGAGGGGGAAAAAAAAGTATTTTTCTTGTGCTTTGTTTAAACTTACTGAAGAGATATGAGTGTTAAATTCTTGAAATGACTGGTGTTTTACAGTGCAGGGTCTGTAGGCAGGTAAGGCATATAAGTATCTGTGCATACAGGAAAGGTGCAGACAGGTCTGTCTTGCCGTGTTTCCCCCCTTTGCACGCTATCCAGCTCAGCCTCAGGCCCATGTTCTCCCCTGCCTTTCCCACTTTGGGGCAGGCAGCTGGAAGGTGACATTTTAAAACTGCCAGAGCAAGATTTGCAGGAAGGCAACATGTATATGTGATAGAGCTGAACATGTGACACTGTTACTGATAGGCTTGTGAAATTGTTTTGCTGAAGCAAACCTGCAGAAGTAATTAATTGGGCAGAAATTGAAGGAAAGTACATTCAAAAACATTAAGTTCTGCAATGAAGTGGAATTTTTCCTGCTTTTTAGTATCTTATTTGTGAATTTACAATATTTATCCCCTTGATTAGTTTTTAGTCTGGATTTTTTTTATTCTCCCATTTCTTTAAACCATTAGGACATTTAAAAAAAATCATTTGCTGACCACTAATTTTGTGATGTTCCAAGCATAAAGAAGACATTGCTTCCTTCAGTGAGCAGTTGTAACCCAGAGCCCTTGTTTCTGGTTATTAGTGATTGCATAATACAGTGCTATCTTAACTTCTCACATAATGAGAAAGATATCTTGAAGAATTTTTACTTAGTCGCTGTGCTTTGCCCTTTCATGCAATGTGTCAGGGTCTTGCTTCTCATTTCAGGCTGACTTTCTTTGGAAAAGGTCCATTAGCTTTTGTGAAATTCATCTGATTTAAATCTGTGATGCTGGAATTCAGCCTTTAGTGTTTATATTTTTATTTGCATTGTTATATTTCCCTTTGCTGCTGCTGCTTTGTTTCTGCCCACTTTCTCATGCTAGCAGTATGTAGTTAGTTGCAGATGAAATTCAATTTAGGGGGTAGGATTTTAGCAGCAGAGCTGGTGAGGTGCTGGGGGTGGTTGTTGGTGTTGTTTTGTGTGGGGCCTGTGTCATTAGAGGGTGAAGGGATTGTGCAATACATTGGATAGAATGTCAGCTACAGATCAGATTGTCCATTTGTGCCTCGTTAGTCTCTCTGAGGCAATCAGTTATTAGATAGGCTCATTGCAACAGTGTTTTTCAGGCAGCAAAGTGACAACTGGTCCTATTTTAAGTCAAATTAAAGCTAAGTATTTTGTAAGGAAAATGAGCCCCATACCAAGAATCTGCCTTGTAAATTTGTGTAAAAAATTTTGTTGGGAACATGATAGTTTTAGAACCTCTTTTCTCAATGAATAAGGTACAGCACACATTCTTTCCTTGCTCTTTGTTCAGATGGTGCCTTTTAAAGGTGCTGTGTAAAAAGGCTGTTTCAAAAAAGCACGTTTATTGTGTTCTATATTAAGTGATGACGTGGCCAGTCTGGGACTGGGTAATTGCAGCTCTAAGGATGGGAGCTCATCAGGAAATGAAGTTGCCGTGAGGAGTTGGTGTTTCCTGACTGTGCAGTCTGAGAAATTGAATAAAACCTTTGGGAGGCATGAAAAAAATTTCCATAAGCTTTAAAATAATTCAGTTTGTGGCCTTTTAGACATACAAATAAATATTACAAGCATTTGGAATTGTACTGATGCCAGGCCTGCAAGGGTGCTTCGCCAGCCTCTTGCTACCTCAGTGTGTCTTGGTGTACATTCATCCAGGTCATTTTTAAGCTCAGGAAAGGCAAAAAGCCCTGTTGTGGTAGATTGGTTGCTCTCACTACCTCTAACATGCGCTATTTACAAAGTCAGCTGCGTTTTCTTCACTTACACACTTTAATATTGGCATATGCAAACGTTTGAGTATTTGATTTTTGCAACTTTAGTGCTCTGATAATGTGTGTGTTTGCATGCTGGGAGGAACCTTTACAGTTCTACTTGAAACTGGAAAGTGTTCAGGCAAAAACTTCTGCTAATAATTATTTGCCAGTAGTACTTTGGAAACAAAATCTCCCTGTCCTCAGCAAGTTGCCCTTTGTTCATATTTCCAGTAGTTTTACACAAACAAATGTTGTTCATCTTTCATTCTGTTTTGTGTGCTAGCAGTTTACATTAATTTTTGATTGAATCAGAGATTATTAGTGAACTAATTTTTAGATGTTAGGAATGAACAGGTAAAAACTTAGGGTCAAGGTTATTTGTTGAGATCACAGATTGTTATTTAACACTAGTGTTAAAAGACTTCATTGTGATAGACTTCCTAATGAAAATGGAGTGATTACTCAAATAAAATTTGCTTTTAGAATTTCAGTCTTCCCCCCCCTTGTTTGACTAGTGCTGTTATATTAGTACTTTGGAGGCTCCAGCTGAGATGAGGATCACACTGAAAAAAGGGAAAAGTTCAAGCTCTGGATCATTATCCAGGAAATCTTTGGCTTCTGTCAGCCAGGTGATTTGCTGGAGCTGAGATTTTGACGTTTTTTATCTTGCACACTAATGCAGTACCAGTGATGCTGGGACATTCAGAAATTGCCATCCAGGACAGCTGCTTTCTGGGTATATTTTGCATTTAACATGTGGTAGATAGTGCTGCATTGCCCTGGGCAAGGTGCACACTGATTTGCCCTGTACCACCTCCAAGAAAAGTCAACAATTTCACCAGTTCTTAGGGTGAGCAAACAAGTATCTTGTCTAATTCCTGTGGTGAAGCTAAGAGTGTGCCAGACTGAATACTGAAGTGTTTTAATTTTTCAGACCGTTGCACTGAGAAGGAGAACCTCTGCGAATTTTTCTCAATGACTCTATAGCCAACTGATGTAACAATGGTACTAATATTGGGACGCAGACTGAATAGAGAGGATAGCGGGATACGAGATTCCCCTGCAACCAAGCGGAAAGTTTTTGAAATGGACCCAAAATCGTTGTCAGGCCCTGAGTTTTTCGACTTCTCCTCGGGATCATCCCATGCAGAAAGCATTCTCCAGATCTTCAATGAATTCCGAGACAGCCGGCTGTTCACAGATGTCATCATCTGCGTGGAGGGCCGGGAGTTTCCGTGCCACCGTGCCGTCCTCTCGGCCTGCAGCAGCTACTTCAGAGCCATGTTCTGCAACGACCACAGGGAGAGCAGAGAGATGCTGGTGGAGATCAATGGCATTTTTGCCGAAGCCATGGATTGCTTTTTACAGTACGTGTACACAGGCAAGGTGAAAATCACGACGGAGAACGTGCAGTATCTCTTCGAAACGTCGAGTCTCTTCCAGATCAGCGTTCTGCGCGATGCCTGCGCCAAGTTCCTGGAGGAGCAGCTGGATCCTTGCAATTGCCTGGGCATCCAGCGCTTCGCAGATACGCACTCGCTCAAGACACTGTTCACCAAGTGCAGGAATTTCGCGCTGCAAACGTTTGAGGATGTGTCCCAGCACGAAGAATTCCTGGAACTGGGGAAGGACGAGCTTATTGATTACATTTGCAGCGACGAGCTGGTGATCAGTAAGGAGGAGATGGTGTTCGAGGCCGTGATGCGCTGGGTGTACCGCGCGGTCGAGCTGCGCCGGCCGGTGCTCCACGAACTCCTGACACACGTCAGGCTCCCGCTCTTGCACCCCAACTACTTTGTTCAGACTGTGGAGGTGGACCAGCTGATTCAGAATTCCCCAGAGTGCTATCAGCTGCTGCACGAAGCCAGGCGATACCATATCCTTGGAAACGAGATGATGTCTCCCAGAACTAGGCCACGCAGGTGAGGAAATGTTTTTAACCTTTTTTTCTGCAGAAGGACATAATTTGATGTGCAGATGTTTGATATACACATGCCTGGAGAAAAATCTCTTGCAGATTATTTTACTTTGCTAAATTCTGGAGCTGCTGCAGTCGCGCTTCTGTACTTCCCCACAAGCGTGAAGCTCACATGTCTCTTGAGAATGTGCATAAATGAGTCTTTTTGCACAGAGCACTTCATTGCTCTGAAAAAAGGTAAGTGAAGTTATATTACCTTGCAATTGTAAAATACTGTAAAATACTTTCTTAAGGTTAATGTCTGCTAGGGGAGATCTTAAGGTACTTCATATAATAGCAGTGTCTTGAAGAGAGCTTGCTGTGCTGTGGGAGGTAAACCACTCCATTTCCCCATCTTTCTTTTTGTAACAAAGTCATGTAAATGTACAGCACACGACAAAGGATGTGGATGGGGGTATTATGTATTCAGAGCATTTCCTTGCTACATCACAAATATTTTACAGATGGAAGTAGCACATGTATTTGTATTAGACAGAAGAACAACAGGTTCTTAACTGCAAAGAAACCAAATATTGTATTTTTAAAGAATCATGAAACAGTTCCTGAAGTATTTCATGCTCATTCAGTGACATTTTAATAATTCAGAATTGCTGCCACTTAATAATGTGTTACACAAATAGGTGACTGAGGTTGCAAGAAGAAATGAGGAAGAATCCATTTGTGGCATTTATGAGCAATGGCTATTATGGTTCTTTTTTTCCTGAAAAATATTTTCCCAGCCTCATGTCAACGACAGTAGACACAATAGTTTATAGTTAACTCCAGCTGATTTAAGCTGTTTTTTATAAAATCATGTGTTACATTAAGGTGATGCAATGATGGTCTAGACAAACATTGTGTTAGGAGTTACTCCTCTTTGTTTACTCTTACTCATCTGTGGTTACTGTACAGTGACTGTGCAGGGAACCTTTATTTTTTTGGCAGGTGTTAAAGGCTTGCTTAAGGGGAAAAAAAATACTTGGCAGTGTTTGCCCCATTAGTGGCTTTCCAGTTTTCAGTCCTGCCATGGGAGGAGAAACTCTTGAAGTCCTTGCAGCCCTGCTCCCAGGCTTTTAAGCTGTGCACTGCCATGGGGGGTCTTTGCAAGCGTTTGGATCCCGGCAGTTTGGAAATTGCTGCTGTGATTGTTTCTGAGTCTGGGCCTGAGGGAGGGACCACGGGAATTCAGACAGTTGGAGAGGGCTGCAAGCTGCAGTATTTGGTTTGGTGTTCATTCTGCTTTTCTTATTTGATTGGCTGAGGAAGGCAAATACACTCAGAAGTTTTGTCAGTGTGTGGGGTGTATGTGCTTGAGAATCCGAGCATCCCCAGAGTGGCACTCCAGTTTTCAAATGAAGTACCTTGCCTTAACACAGGTGATTTCTGAAGCAGGGGGGATTGTTGGTTTTATTGCTGACTTTATTAAACTGCAGTGGAAGTTTGAGTAGGCAGGAACAAGAGAAGTAATTTACAAAGAGAAAAACTGGCTGGCCTCCCAGCAGGAATTTTTTTCCCTCTTCTATATTACATTCATGGAATAGTTCTTTGTCGTTTGTTTCTGTTGTCTGTTTGTTTCTGTTGCCTATAGCAAAAAGAGATCATGTTTTAAAACAGTTGCCAGGTCCCCCTTCCCCCATATTTTCATCGTACCTTTTCTGGGCATTCTGAGGGGCTTTGGGGAGGGGAGGGCCATGGAAAGCTCTTTTCCTTTTTCTTTCCTTCCTGCAATGTCTTTTCTATATAAACTGTTTCTAAAAGGAGACAGGCTACAGGATAAAAAATTGCCACACCAGTGCTTTTACGGAAACTTTGGGAAATAAATTGTGATTGGTGGTATGGATATGGATGCACCTATGGCTGAAGTGGGTTCTACTTGTTTTTTCAAAGAACAGACTACATTGCAATTCACAAGTTGATTTTTTTTTTCTTTTTGAAGCCAATGAAGAGTTACCTGAAGTAAATAAATGTTTAAAGTGTGGCATAACTGTTCTCTTTGCCACTAAGGCATCGTTGGCAAATGCAGGTCTTTGTGAGAGAGCTTTCAGTTATGGACTTGCAACGACACAGTGACATCTTGAGGCTGTCCCTCCTGCTCCCTGTAAGCCTGTCCTGTCCCTCCTGGTTGTATTGCACACCGAATCTCCAAGCTGAGACCCAACATTGAGCAGTAACACGTTTCCATACCCAAAACAGTAGGGGCTCTTCCTGCTGTGTGCTTTGAGTTATCTTCAGACTCTCATCAAAGCTTCTGTTAAGCTGTCTGGTAACAATCCACGAGTGTCCTCTTTAACTAGAAGTTATGATGTTTGTACATTTTAACATGTCCTTTTCGGTTGCCTTTGGAAAGCTTTAATGTAGTCCCTTATTTTTCCCACTCGGAGATTGGTTTCTATTTCACTTTACATTTTGTCTGCTACCTCATTTACTACCCAAAATTGATTTAATTGAGGAAGAGTAAAGTAAGTAGTGATTTACCAGCATTTCTGTAATTTGTTTTCTGAACTTACCATGGTTTTGAATGTAATCTGTTTGAACTACCGGAAGTTCTTCTGTCCAGCTCATGCTGTGCTGGTTGGTGTTTTCACCTCTTCAAGACGTGTGTGTGTGTAGCTCAGGACCCCTGGAAAGCCTGCTCTTGGGAATGCATGGAATTGTATGGCACTGTTGACTGTCTTCCACTCCCTCTTTTCTATTGAATGCACCTGTTCTTGATGGGATAGTGTGTCCAGGAATCCTTAGAGCCTGTTTTAGCACCTGTGTTACTTTGCTCACAATGTTTCTTCTGAGGGCTACAAGAAGGGCTTCCTGGTTGAGGTCACAGCTTCTTCTAACCTTCATTTAAATATATCCTTAGTTCTTGTCTGGAATTAGCCTTTGCCTGGATGCTCTTTTTGTGTATTCCTACCACATTTTACCTTTTTAAAAATGGATGTGCCCTCTGTCATTTGAAAAAAAAAAAGTGGAACTAACCATAAAACCTTCACAGTGCAAGACTCGTTCAAGAAAATATAATGGAGAAAGTTTTTCTTAAGGGAAGAAAGAATATGGTTATATAGGTACTAAAAGGTTAGGAAAATTTTTTGTTCTCTTTGGATTTGAAATACTGTGCTAAATGAATATTTCCTTGAAAAACTTCATCACAGCAATTCATAAAGAGCTCTGTCTGAGCAAAGATTTTCGGTTCATTTAGTTTTAAACCAAAGATTGATAATCTGGCACAGTCACTTTTCAGTGAATGAATGGAGGCCTTAATTCTAATCTATAAAGTAATCCACAGACAAACCTGTTTGAACACAGTTAGCTGGTGTCTTTGGGCTTGCTTCGAAGGCAAACTATGAGATGAGTGTCTTGCTTTTATGGAAGTTTTTTTCCTGGGTAATGCTTTGGTGGCACAGGAACTTCCCCTCTCTTACCCTTTGAGAGATTCTTTTCAGAGTTGTTCCTCAAAAAAGCAAAAACCAGTATACAGTAAATACATAGAAACCAGGAAGGAGCATGACTTCAAAGCTGAGCAGCTGACGAGAGTTTCTTCTGACGGGTTCAGGTGCGTAAGTGCCATTCCTCAGACACGTCTCATTTATATCATCCTGTAGGATGTTACCATTTAGCATTGCCTTTGCCTGGTTACAATGTTCTGAGTGGAAACATATATGGAATATTTCAATATGGTGTGTGGTGACAAGGAGAAGGGCTAATTAGTTTTATTCATGATGTTTTGAAACAGAGAAAGCCTCATCAGGATTTATAGGTGAATATGTGATAAGTTCATGTTAGGAATTTTAGGGGCAGATCATGCAACTTTTACCTCAAATCCACTCATTACTCTTTTTAACTTTATTTTTGAGAGAAGACTGCAGTACTCAGCAATGATATGAATATCTGTTCTATGAGATACCTACTCACAGTGGGATCATAGTACAAAGCACAACTCAACAAAAAGGCTCATCAAAAATAAAATCAGTCTTGCATTCAGTTTTGCTTAACTGACAGCAGTCCTTGAAATAACTATGTCAGTGCAAAGTGCTTTATTTTAAAAATGCCCTGAAAAGAAAGGAGTTTGACAAATGCTGTCAAGAAATTACAAGTCTGAGAGGAGGAATAAAGGTGATCGCAGTTTGATTTGCACATCAAAGATAGTTGGTTGATTCTCTACATTCAAATGTGCATTGCTTTTTGTTAGATAAGTTTTGTTACTGCTGTGAATATTGAATATGTATAATGCAGAAGCATCTGGTTAGCAGAAGGAGAATGAGTATGTGGAATAGAACTTAAAGGTCTATTTGGGTACATTGCAGACTGTCTAATGCCTAATTTATTCCCACTGAATTTTAGTTTTTGGTTTTAGGTTTGAATTTTTATTTCAGTATTCCTTGATGTTTCCTCCTGTCACTGCTGTTTTCTGTTTTACTGTGCATTGGCTCTAAGGTCTTTTTTGGTTTTCCTTATTTTGGTGATAACATTCCTTCTGCTTTTAAACACTTGGAATATTTAGGTGATGTAAAGTATTATTAATTTTGTAAAGCTTGGGAGGGAAATGAAGACTGATTTTGTTGTGAAACAGATTGCTCATCTCATTGTCTCCAGCCTTGCTTGAGCTCTGTTTTGGATCTAGGTGTACAGTCAAAGGAAAAATATTATTAGAGTAAGGGCTTTCTGTGTTATTTAATTACATGGCTTTTACATAGAACATTGTGCAGTGCAACTCCGCCACTTACACAGGGCACCTGTCAGTGTGGTAACCTGCTGTGTAATGAGACAGCTGGAAATGGTGAAAACTTGTTTGCTGAATGACTCTTTCTTCTATTTTCTTTTTTCATTGTTGTGGAAGTTAAAGCTAAATAGTGTTTTTTCTGATTTTCACACAGTTTTGAAGACAACGTTATTTGGCCTCCATGTACTAATAAATATCTCCTACCTCTTAATTTTCTGTGTTCACTTTTTTAGATCCACTGGTTATTCTGAGGTGATAGTTGTTGTTGGAGGCTGTGAACGAGTTGGAGGGTTTAATTTGCCATACACGGAGTGCTATGATCCCGTGACAGGAGAGTGGAAGTCACTGGCTAAACTTCCAGAGTTTACCAAGTCTGAGTATGCAGTGTGTGCTCTGCGGAATGATATTCTTGTTTCAGGTGAATAATCATTAAAAATTCAAGAGTTCTTTCTTTGCTTGGTTGGTTGGTTTTTGTTGTGTCCTGTCTGTGGGGTGTGTTTGTTTTGGTTTGCTTTTTAAGTAGCGTGGCAGATCTTTGTACTGTGAACTTCCAGAAGCTCAGCTGAAAGTCACTTTCTGCTGTGAACACAAGCCCTAGCACAATCTTACTATAAACAAAAGTGTTTTCTGGAGTTTTTGTTTGGCATGAATCTGCAGTTTTTTACAGCTGATTCCAGGACATCAATTGTATTTAAACAGACCGGCTTATGGCTGTTTTAAAATACAGCAGGAGCCTGTGTGCAGCAACAGCTGGGAAAACTACAGACAAAAAATCCCAAGCAGGCTTTTCCCAGCAGCATATTCAGTCCTTCAGCAAGGGAAAATTACAGGGTGCAGCTGATGGTTTAGACACCAGTGTGTGCTGGTTTAACCAAAGAAATCGTCTCCTCAGGTGTGTGCACCTGTGTCAGTTGAACAAAGTGTGAAACGAAGGAGATGCTCACAGGGCAGGCAGAGGAGCAGTGGGTGGGAGGGATGTGCCACGGGCATGGGATTTCAAGGGTCTCACCCGGGTAGTGACGTTACAGGAAATCTGAAGAGCTTGGGCAAAAGCCATTAAAATGCATTCCAATTTCAAGAAATAATCTAGTGTGATCTCAGCGTTATGGGAAAGGAAAGCATGAGGAAAACAACTTACTGTGTGATTTCATCTTTGAAATCCACTGCAAATTACTTTTTCAGTGTAATGTATAAATACTGGTAGATCCTTACTACATCCCAAAAAGGGATATAAAGTTTTCATTGCCCACTTTAGAGGGGCATGTTAATAGTTAGCATTACCTATTCAGTAATTATTCAAATTGGCATATGTTTCATTTTAAAGGTGGAAGAATCAATAGCCGGGATGTCTGGATTTATAACTCTCAACTTAACATTTGGATCAGAGTTGCCTCCTTAAATAAAGGCAGATGGAGACATAAAATGGCTGTTCTTCTGGGTAAAGTAAGAGAAGTATATTTTAATTTTTTTACAGTGGGAATGTTTGCTGTATATAAGAAAACAGTGGAGAAAACACTTATGTATTACTTTGTATTTCATATCAAATAATTTTAAAAATACGTATTTTCAAATAATTATTTTAAACAATTAGGCTCTTCATCAGTCAGACACTACCCATGGACATGAAAATCATCTTACTGCTCAGTCATTTATTTTTTGGAGATTTTTTTTTCATCACTGAAGTGGCTTATTTCCAACAAGCAATTTTTTTGGGAAGCGAAGAAGCATCTTGAGTTGCCTGTGCTTCAAAAGTAGTGCCTAACAATTTATGTAGTTATTAACAGAAACTGGTACTACTCTGAATGTCAGCAGTTTTAAAATGTTTTGTATTGAAATTAAGCAAACACATGGATTGTGGAAATGGGAGGTTTTGCTGTATTTTGAAGGCATATATGCCTGAACATAAAACCACTAGTTGGGACTCCCTTAGTGAAAGTTAGAAAAGATGTGCATGTGGTGTCACTCGATCTTCTTAGAGATGAAACATGCAGCTAAGCAAGCAGAGGGAAGAAGGTAGACACAAATAGTAAGGAGCTCTGCTTCCTAAATATGAAAGAAGAGACAAGAAAGTAGAGTTTATGAACTGAGAGGAGGAAATACTTTTGTAAGCAAGTAGGGAAAAAGCAAAATGCCAAAAAGCAAAGATGAACTCAGATGGGCGTTTGCTGCTGCTGCTGTTGTTGAATGTTATGTAAAAAAAGAGAAATACAGAGAAATGCCTTTTCTAACAAATGTTATTCAAATAGGAAGCTTCTATTGCAGTATTAATAATACTGTGCTTTGGTGTGTGTTTGCAGTGTCATTCCACATGGGACTGAATGGAACTCTCCAGGGAGTCCTTACCTGTTATTTTTCGACCATATTCTTCTCCTCCTGTGTATAAATTAAAAATTTGAGGAATGCATCCCTTGACAGACCTAGCAAATTAGCTTTAAATTAATTTAATTTCATATTTAAATGTAATACCTACTGTAAACACGAAATGATGGTAGTTTCCACCACTTTGTGCAGGTGTATGTGGTTGGAGGATACGATGGGCAGAACCGCCTGAGCAGTGTGGAGTGCTACGACTCGTTCTCCAATCGCTGGACCGAGGTGGCTCCCCTAAAGGAGGCTGTGAGCTCCCCAGCTGTCACCAGCTGTGTTGGCAAACTCTTTGTCATCGGGGGTGGCCCTGATGACAACACCTGTTCTGACAAGGTCAGTTAGCTGTGTTGGGTTGCATCTTCTGTCCACAGCAAACAGTGTTGCTGGTTTAAAACCAGATCCTACAGGAGATCTGCTTGAACTGTTGTTTTTTGCTGGATGGAGTGTGGAATTATTCTAATACAAAAATACAGAGTAGAAAATGCTAATTGAGTGATACACTGTTACTGTGGTCTTTTCTCGTGTCATTGGCTTCACAAGTTCTGTGAATTCTTAAATGTGAGTGTTTGGAAAACAATGTCAGATATTGTGCATATATATGAATTATTGATATATGGATCTGCCTTTACATTGACTCAGTTTTCTTGGGGAGGTACTGCTGCTTTGTCTCTCCTTGTGTAACCTGTGTGGGCATGCCAGGCTGTTACTTTAGTTGGGCTTTCAATCTGAAAGGCATGTCCTTCCTACCAGGTTCAGTCGTATGATCCTGATACCAATTCCTGGTTGCTCCGTGCAACCATTCCCATTGCCAAGAGGTGTATCACGGCCGTGTCCCTGAACAACCTGATCTACGTTGCTGGTGGGCTCACCAAAGCCATTTACTGCTATGACCCTATCGAGGACTACTGGATGCATGTACAGAATACATTCAGCAGACAGGTAATTACCAATCAAAAACCTGTAGACAGCTGAAAGGTAATTCTTGACATTGTTATCTTGGCATTAAATAAGTATACGTTTGCTTAACCCCGATAAAATTGCATCTCTAATTCCATTCTTGCTCTACCTCTTCATCTGTGTAACTCAAAACCTCACGGAAGAGGAAGTTTCTAAACCAGTAGCTTTTCAGCTGGGTGTCAGTGTTAGCCAGTCCAGACTTTGCTTGAGAGCTGGTACTGTTGAAGAACAGTACAGTGGGTGGTGATTTCATTGTATAGAAATTACCTTCTGTTGCATGTTTTCCTTTAGACTGAAGGAAGTAATTTCCTTATAATTGATTAAAGCCTTTCAATGTAACAGGAAATACTGAAGGCTGTTTTTACAGTGTGAAAAAGCCCCACTGTATAGCACAGAAAGCATCTGACTTCAGCAGGGAGAGCTCTATCACTTCCACATACGGGACACTGAGCAGGATTTGAACATGTGTCCCCTCAGTAGTGAAGTGTGTGTGTAGCAGTTACATTTCCCCATGTTTTTAGAACACCAATCGCATACTCTATGGTATTACCTTAAGAAAAATTTGTTCTTTTTTCCCAGCCTTCCCTCTGTTCCTCTGTTTTAATCTGTGTTCTCTATTTAACTGAGTATTTTTTCCATGCCTGCTTTTAAGGAAGAAATAAAATCCTATCTCTGTTTCAAGTAAGACATAGCAGTGTCTCTTCTTGTGCACTTTTTTTAGTCATGCCTTTTTTCCTCTCCCCATTTACATCCCTCTTCATTATCTGTTACTCCTCTAAGTTGCTTCTCCTTGTTCCCCTTCTTTGCATTAATAGTACCTACTGTGGTCCCTCTTCTGAAAACCTTTGTTCTCTCCTCCTTTCCCTATCTCAGATCTTTAAATGGTAAGTACAGTGTTCAGTTGTATTCCATTGTTTCCTTTGTCTGAGCTACATGTAGTAAAGGCTTAGACCTGAAATAGTCTTTTCTGTAGGCTTGTGCTGCTGCTTTCCCTAATTTTTGTCCTTTCTGCATTGGCCCTTTCAGGAGGGAATAGTATAGGCCAGGCTGTTCACAAAAGGCAGTCCACAGTGCTGCCCTCCTGCACTGGGGCAGACACGAATGAATCAAGTCTTGCCTTTTAAATAACTGTGTATTCCCTTGTGTTTTCTTGAAACAGGAGAATTGTGGCATGTCTGTGTGTAATGGAAAAATCTATATCCTTGGTGGAAGACGGGAAAATGGTGAAGCCACAGACACTATTCTTTGTTATGACCCTGCAACGGGCATTATCACAGGAGTAGCAGCCATGCCCAGGCCAGTATCGTATCATGGCTGTGTGACCATTCATAGATATAATGAAAAAGGCTTTAAACTGTAATATTTTTTTTCTTGAAAAAAGAAGAATGAATCCAGTGGTCTGCTGCAAGACAGGCTTTTTAAAGATTCCTGAAGTGGGAATTCCCTGCCTAAGTGTCGTATGAAAATTATATCCTGTGCCTTTAGAAAAAGGGTTAATTTAACTTACCAAACAAGTCTACAAACCTATCCAGTAACCAGAGTTCAGTTATATCTGCTGTGGGCTCTGATACGAGAGCAGTACGTTGTACTGGTGGTCGGAAAGTTTGCCCTGTGTGTGATTAGTAATTAAAATCTTGAAAGCTTTTTGGGGAAAGTGCCTTCAGCATTTGTGCCTGTGTCTTTAAAAGCAGTATCTGCAAGGTGTTTCCAGTTCTGCTAATGGGAAAAATACATTGGCAAGTAAATCCCAAAGAATCATCTAGGTTAATTATCTGCAATTTTAAAAGCTCAGTTCTAATTCATATGCATCATTCTTACAAGCAGATTACTTGGCTTAACCAAGTAGATTTTTTTGTCAGGTCATGCATGGGTTGGAATTTAAAAAAAAACAACAACAAAAAACCAAACCAAAACCAAAACACCGACAAAACAAGCTACATTGGACAAATACAAGAATCTTTGAGGAATGCTTTCTTCTGAAGGAGAAACTGGTTGTTCGGTGAGCCACTACAACAGTCTGCAGTGATGGTAGTGTACCTTAACCCTGTGGAACTTACTCACAGTGTTGTTAAATGTCCAGCAAAGAAGTACAAGGCTACATGACATGGAAAACCAGTGGGTTCAGGCATGCATCTGTGAGGCAAAGTTTCAATCCCAGTTATTACCTTTTTGAATAGTATGGGTGAAGGCTGAAAATTACTGGGTTCACTCTTTGCTCACTGCAATGTCTAAACTCTTTAAGAAATAAAGGATGTTGAACTCTGGATTCTCCCAGTTTTCTGAATCACATTATAAATGACCTGGTGATAGAGGTGGGGACTTGACTTTGTGCCCTACAGTTTATAAATTAGTATTTTGGCTGTCTCATCTGCAGAGATGGTAGAGTATCCACCAAGTATTTCTTGGCCTTTCTTCAGACAATCACTTACTGTAGCACAGTTAAACCACTGTATAAGCTGCTTGGCCACAGATAAGAAGTTTTGGGAAGGTCTCTCCTTTCACCAGAAAAGTATCTGTGGACCTGTCCATGTAGCCATATGATGTGTTTTGGACAATTTTGAAGCCTAGGAAGCACCTGTATTTTGATGCACCACCATTATTGGGTTGGGTTTTTTTCAGTAAAGGTATTTTCATGTCCTTCCTAGATTTCTGGACTAGGACTCCTTATTTCCAGTACACAGTTGTACAGTTGAGGCACAAAGATCATAAAAACTGAAATAGCACTTGAGAGTTGGAAAATGAATGTCGTCTGTGTACCAATTTCCTGTAAATCACCAAAAACCTCAGGAACTGCCTTTCAAAGGAATTCTGAGGACAGCAGCCAGTAGGGAAGTTGGTCAGTGCCAGGGCAGAAAACCTCCATGAAACCCCTGCAGAGCCAGCCCTGGCCTCGGGGTTCTGGTCTCTGTGCTTGCTCAGGAGGGTGAAAACAAGCACCATCTCTGGAACGTTGTTTGTTCCACTGCACTTTCCTCATCTGTTTTCCCAGAGTATTTCTTCATGAGATGGAAATTCTGACCCTCAGTGAAGCTATGCCAAACTGGGAGTCACCATTTTCAGTAACATGGTCATGACTTTTAAAGAGCACTGGGAGCTGCACTTTGGGATGCATTAACTTGTAACCTCAGGAAAGGACACAAATTTCAGTTTCTGGCTGAATACCAAACACTGCTTTGGATATGGCAAGAATACTGATAAAATACAAATCATTGCATATCAGTGATGTAATCAGGAGGTCAATCCCTGAGCATGTACATTCACATTGCCCTAAAAAGAAAATCCCTTGTTAGTGTAAGACAAACGAATCAGATAAATTAATCCTTTTCTAAGTTTCATCTGCTTCTGCTCACCAAGTTTTACTTTGAAATGGCAATTTCAATACCTGTGAATAAGGTCTGTTGATTGCAATAGTAATTGCCCTGTAACTGATTTTATGTACTAACAGTGTATATAGCTTGTGCCATCGTTGTAAATGAAAATGTCAAAGACTATAGGAGCACTTAATTAGGATGCCATTTGAAAAATATCCTCCTTTCCTTTGATTTCCTCGTTTGTACTCAGACTTGTAATGTTGTCATGCTGTACTGTTTTTAAACAGTTCTTATTCTGTAGGTGTAGAAGTGTCATTTAATCTGTGTTTATAATACTGCACTACTCTGTAAATAACAAGATACTGCTTTCCATGGTTTTGAAGATTCATTTTATAGTTTAGTTGTCTTTCCTTAACAATTTATGTACTGTTACTGTTATATATTTTTGAAAATGATAGTGTTTAATGAACCAGTAAATGCAGAAATGTAGATGCAGAAAACTTCTGCTTACAGTTCTTGAGAACCTG